>CM077081.1:55532342-60332342 GCA_039513925.1 Platanthera zijinensis | reverse complement strand
GAGTTGAAAGTCCAACTGCAAGAGTTGTTGGAGCAGGGATATATACGCCCAAGTATGTCACCTTGGAGCGCGCCTGTTCTCTTTGTGAAAAAGAAAGATGGTAGCTTACGGTTGTGTATTGACTACCGCGAGTTGAATAAGCTGACGGAGAAAAACAAATATCCGATTCCGAGGATTGATGACCTTTTTGATCAGCTGGCGGGATCAACGGTCTATTCCAAGTTGGATCTGAAATCGGGATATTATCAGCTAAGGATTCGGGAAGGTGACATTCCCAAGACGGCGTTTGGAACACGCTACGGTCATTATGAGTTCACGGTAATGCCGTTTGGCCTATGTAATGCGCCTTCGGTATTTATGGACCTAATGCATCGAACGTTCCGAGAGTATTTGGATTTGTTTGTTATTGTGTTTATCGATGACATCTTAGTATACTCTCAGTCGGAAGAGGATCACGCAAACCATTTGCGGTTGGTATTGCATACCCTGCGGAGGAATAAGCTTTTTGCCAAGTTCTCAAAGTGCGAGTTCTGGCTCTCTTCAGTAGCCTTTTTAGGCCATGTGGTAAGCGGAGAGGGTATCGCGGTGGATCCGTTGAAGATAAGTGCCATCCGAGATTGGCCAGTGATGTCTTCAGTGGCCGAGGTCAGGAGCTTCCTTGGACTTGCGGGCTACTATAGACGGTTTGTGGAAAACTTCTCACGGATTGCTTTACCTCTCACCACGCTGACGAGGAAAGATCAAAAGTTCATATGGACGTCGGAGTGCGCTCGAGCTTTTGAAGACTTGAAGAGTCGTTTGACCACGGCGCCAGTGTTGACGTCGCCATGTGGTACCGATGGGTATGAGATCTATAGTGATGCATCTGGGAGCGGCTTAGGCTGCGTTCTTCTGCAGTTTGGGAAAGTGATTGCTTATGGCTCGCGTCAGTTGAAGGTGCATGAGCGGAATTATCCCGTCCATGATTTGGAGTTGGCGGCGGTAATCTTTGCGCTCAAGTTGTGGCGGCACTATCTATATGGCGTCAAAGTGGATATCTATACGGATCACAAGAGCCTAAAGTATTTGTTGGATCAGAAGGATTTGAATATGCGACAACGAAGATGGATGGAGTTCCTCGGGGACTACACCTTCGAGATTCACTATACTCCCGGGAAGGGAAATGTGGTCGCTGATGCTTTGAGTCGACAGACTCCGGTACGGGCAAGCTGGTTGCAGAGGCATGATCAGCGTTTGATCCAAGAATTGGAGGCAATGGAGATATCATGTGTTGACAAGGGTGCGTCAACCGATGCATGCTTGAACTGGACGGAGGTGCAATATGACCTTACGGACCGAATTCGGCGAGCAACGGAGCTTGATGAAAGTCTCCAGCGCTATGCTAAAGATGGGCCGGATGATCAATTCTCTTGGGATAACGGGTTATTACGGAGAAATGGTCGCGTGTGCGTCCCAAGTGTGGGTAAACTGAGGGAAGAGTTGATGTACGAAGCTCACTTTGCCAAGTACTCAGTTCACCCAGGGAGCACAAAGATGTACAGGGACATGAAAAAGCTGTTCTGGTGGCCCGGACTAAAGAAAGATGTGGCTCGTTATGTGGCTAAATGCAACACCTGTGCGTTGGTGAAAGCAGAATGCCAGAAGCCTGGCGGTTTTCTGAAGTCGTTACCTATTCCGGAGTGGAAGTTCGATGATATTTCGATGGATTTCGTGCACGGGTTGCCGAGATCTCAACGCGGTCATGATTCCATTTGGGTGATTGTGGACCGGTTGACGAAAGTGGCGCACTTCCTTCCAAACAGAAGAGACGATTCAGTGGAAATCTTGGCCAAGCTGTATGTGGAGCAGGTTGTTCGACTGCACGGTGTTCCCCGGAGCATCGTTAGTGACCGTGATGGGCGGTTCACATCGAATGATTGGCGGCTCGTTCATCAAATGTTGGGTACAAAATTAGCGTTTAGTACGGCCTTTCATCCCCAAACGGATGGCCAGACTGAACGAACCAACAGGACGATGGAGGATATGCTCCGCATGTGCGCCCTAGACTTTGGTAAGAAATGGGAAGAGTATATATTTCTCGTTGAATTTGCCTATAATAATAGCTACCAAGCGAGTATTGGTATGGCACCATTCGAGGCGTTGTATGGTCGGAAATGCCGTACACCGTTAGCTTGGGCAGAAGCAGGCGAATCGAAGCTGAATGGGAAAAAGGAAGTCGAAGAAGCTACTTCGCTCATCCGCTCTATTCGGGAGAGGCTATTGATAGCCCAAGATCGTCAAGCCAAGTACTACAATGCCAAGCACCGGAACGTGGAGTTCGCGGTGGGTGATTGGGTATATTTGAAGATCAAACCCTTCAAAGGTGTGTCCAGGATTCGGCGTTTGAAAAAGCTAAGTCCGAGGTATCTTGGTCCGTTTGAGGTGGTGGAGCGAGTTGGGGAAGCTGCTTATCGACTAGCACTTTCAGCGGACTTGGGTGGATTACATGATGTGTTTCACATCTCAGTCCTTCGTAAGGCGGTAAAGGATCCAGCTCAAGTCGTGGGGGCTGATCGGGTACCGGTCGAGTATGGGCTAACGACGAGGGTTAGACCCATTCGGATCGAGGATCGAGCCGAGAAACAGTTGCGGAACAAAGTAATCGGGATGGTCAAGGTCCGATGGGACAATTGTGGCCGTGAAGAGCTAACATGGGAGCGAGAGCAGACCATGCGAGCCGAGTTTCCCGAGTTATTTGTATAAACTGTAGACCGTGTACTTTTTGTTATAACATGCTTATAGCATTGCTGGTTTTCTTTCCTTACCGTGCAAATTTCGGGACGAAATTTTGATAAGGGGGGAGGGTTGTAACACCCCAAAAAGGCCCCAAAAGACTCAACTTGAAATTTGAGTAGCAGGTCAGGTTACACGGCCTGGGACACGGGCGTGTCCCAGGGCGTGTCGGGTGACACGGCCTGGGACACGGGCGTGTCCCAGGGCGTGTTCTATTTATTTTGCAAAATTGGCCTATTCCGGGCAGAGCCGGACACGGCCTTGAACACGGCCGGGAACACGGGCGTGTCAGGCTGGACACGGGCGTGTCAGCTGCCGTGTTCCGACCCGTGTTCTGGTTGCAGCTCGATGGAGCAGGAGACACGGGCGTGTCTCAGGTGTGACACGGGCGTGTCAGGTCCGACACGGGCGTGTCGTTAACCCGTGTGGTTCAGTCGGTTCAAGTTGTGTGCACCGCTGAAGGGGTACACGGCCTGTGACACGGGCGTGTCACAGGCCGTGTCGGCCAAAAAATGAAATTCTGGGGAAATCTTGGCCGTTCAGTTTCCTCTCTTTTGATCCAAAGGCTCAGGTGGTTTCTTGGGCTGGATAAGTCGTGAGAAGAGGTTGAAGATTCATTCTTCATTATTCTTAAGGAAGAGAAAAAGAGAGAGGAAGAGAGGAAGAAGGAGGAGGAGACCAAGCCACCGGCGGAGCTCCCGTGGTTCGATTCGTGATCCGAAGCCGGCGTTGTGACGGCAAGGTTGCTGCGGTTCTTTCTCACCGGCTAGTTTGCGATGGCACCGAAGAGATCGACAAGGGTAACGATCTCCCTCCTTGGACATGTGAAGTCCTTCTTTTCTGCATTGCATAGGGAAAGCCCTTCCCCGCGAGTGTGCGGTGGGTTGTGGTGTCCCTTGGGGTAGATATGTGAAGTCCCCCTTGTTAGAGGCCGGAATTGGAGTACGGCTCTAGGCATGCTGTGTGAAGCCCATCTGGATGGAATCTGGATTGGTGATGCTTGTTTGCATATCGGAGAAGGCTCCGTGATAATGGCTTGTGATGCCTATGGCTTGTGATGCCTTGTTCCTACCTGTTGCTTGGTGCGGCAGGAAGTACTGGACGATGTCCAGGAAATGAAGAGGGTTGGCGGCAACTCTTGTGGCCGTGCGTTGCCACTTTGTGCGTAGTTGAGCCGTTGGGCTGCAACTCGTTGAAAAGGCTGAGTGCCGAACAGGAAAGGTGAAACCGACCCGCGCCTATAAAATGCCATGGATACTTCCGTATTCGAGGTGGCTCGGCGACTTGAGCAACGGGGGGTGGCTGATCCGTACCTGCGTTAGGTCCGTCCGACTTGGAAGCCTGGTATAGGTTTTGTTGGAGCGCCTAATGAGAGTCTTAGGCCCGCGCGCCGGAAAGACTAGAAATGCTCAAATACCGTGTAGACGGTGGTGTTGACCCTGGTATTCCGGTACACCGAAAATGTGCCCTGAGTGCACGGACTGTCGGGCCGGGTGGCCGATGGTTGTGATGGCTTGAATGTGCCTGCGCGCACATAGTTGCTATTGATGATGCCATGCTTGCAGGGAAAGAATGCTCATGCCCCGAGAAAGGGGTAGGATTGTTATAATTGGGTCAGCTGAATGCTGACCGTTGCATTGTTTGCCACCGGTTGGGTGGATTGTTCCCGTGCAGGTGCTGGAGAGCCAAGTGGTAAGTGATGGGCGGGAGAGCCCTACTGCTGTTGCTGCTGCTGCTGCGGCTAGCCTGGAAGGCTAAGCGAATGGCTTTGTTTTGTTTTCTCTTTGTACTCATGTATGGCCGGCCTGCGCGCCGAGGTTTGTAAAACATGATGTATGTTCAGAGGAACTGTAAGGCCTTAAGGCCAAACTCTTGTGGTTGTGTACATTCCATGATATATATATAAAGGTGGTTTTATATATTGGACATTCCGGTTAAGAGTTCAAAGTTGTAACTTAAAGCTTCCGCTAGAATGCTCTGAGTTAGGATTCGTATTTGGTTTGGTATTATCCTGTGACCTCACCGTCTGTTTGTGGCATATAGTGTGGGGCCCCGGCCGGACCTTCTACTATACGTCATTTAACGGATGGGGTCGTTACAGTCGAACTGAGCTAGACGATAGTCGAGGGGAGTTCGACGACTAAGCAGAAGCTAGCTAAAAGCAGATAGTCGATCTGAGCTCGAAGATCGTCGACCGGAGTTCGACGATTTGATGAAGTTGAGCTCAGAGAGCGTCGAACTGAGTTCGACGATTCGTCGACCAGAGCTCGACGAAAATTGCCTTAGACTTAGCTCTTCATCCTTGATCTTGGAGTGGTCTTGGGAGCAGCTTCAAAACTAAGTTCTAGACCCTAGACTCATTCTAATGTTGAACTTCTCAACTATACAACTAGGTCAACTAGGATCCTAAGACAAGCATAGTGATCCTTATCCAAATTAGTAATAGGGTGTTCCAACAATCTCCCCCTATTTGGATTAGGATTACTATTTACAGACAATCATAAAGAGCATTTAATAATACAGAAATTAAATACAAAATGCAGAGAAACAGCAAAGCATATCACAGATAAATAGCTGCAGATATCCAAAGGTAGATGATATGTTTGCTTACACAGATCACTTCTTTTCAGTTCCCTTTTTAAATAAGATTTCTCTGTTAGGGTTTAGGGCTTCTTTCTTGGACCTTCTGTCATCTTCTGCACCTAGAGAGGTTTGAGATCTTGGCCTTGGAACTACAGCCTCTGGGTGCAGCTTCATGTACTCTTCTGGATTGAAAAATTTCTTTGAAGCATACTTTTCCAGTTCTTTCTTTCTTTGTTCTGATAAGGTTGTAATGTTGGATATTTCTTTGCCTTGTTCTCTAGCCTTCTTAATCTGATCAAGAGCAGCCAACTCTTTCATCCTAGCAGTCCAGGCCACAGGATTGTTCTCAGGATCCTCATATGGAACAGCAGGTTCATATTTGTTGAGAGATTCAGGAGCAGGAGAGGTCCTTGGAGCAACTGTGTCTTTCAGTTTGTAAGGGTAAGGACCTGAAGTAGAGTCAGAATGGCCTTGTCCTTCCCTTTGATAGGGTCTCTGTCCTCTTTGATTTCCTCTGTAACTACCCCTTCTGGGTTGATATCCTCTTTGATGTTGTCCCTTTTGGTAATACTTAGAATAGGATTGAGAGGAACTTTGTCTAGGAGCTGGAGCTTGAGGAGCTGAACCTGATCCAGAGTCTGGAGGAGGAGGAGGAGGAGGCTGATGTTGAGATGATCCTTTTTCATATTTGTCAAGCTTTCTTCTCTTTTTCATGGCCTTTAGTTGGTTCTTGGAAAATTGCATCCATGGTTCAGTGATGGGGCAGTCATGCAGAATGTAATATGGAATGTCATTGGAGTCTTTAGCTTTGGCAGGAGGAACTGACATCATTGCTTTACTTCTGGCTTTTCTCTTTTTGGCAATTGTGCTGGCAGAATCATCAGAATCAGTTCTGTACTGATCACTTTCAGAACTCTGAGGTTGATCATATAAAGCATCAATTCTTCTTAGATATTCTTCTTGAGCTTTGAGCTTTGCAGCAGCAGCAGGAGCAGGAGCAGGAGCAGCAGGGATATTGGAATCAGCATTATCAGTTTCAACAACAATTTCCTCAGCATTAGGTGCTGGAATCATTTCTATGTCAGCAGCAGCAGTATCAACAAAAGGAGGCACAGTGGCCTTAGTAGCAGCATCAGATACATCCACAGCCTTCCATGACTTGATATAGGAAACAATCTGGCTGGGATTACAGATAGGTACAGGCACAATGGCCTTGGACAGATCTTCAGCAGAAATTGGAGGCAGACATCTGAGATAGGCTGTATCAAATCTGGATAGTAACCTCTGCAGATTAAGTGCAAAAGCACATCCTGAGCTTGCTGAGAGAGTAGAAGCTGGAGCTGGAGCTGGCACAATCACTTCTTCATGAGGCATCTCCCCCTGCCTTGATTCAGAGAGAGGTGAACCAAGGCACCCAGTAGAAGGGATTGCCTGGGAAGAGGAAAAAGAATCAAGCTTGGTGGACAGCTCCTGGACTTGCTTCAGGAGTGGAGTCAGGGAGGACTCCAGCAGAGATACCAGCTTGGGAGCTAGCAACTCATAGAGCCTGTCAGCCAGGCTAGAAAGATCTACATGCCCAAGTGAGGCTTGAGCAGAGGTAGTAGTCAAGTTGGATGGAGGGATGGTGACTGAAACTGAAAAGGTGGAGATAGGAGGAGTAGGGATGGAGGGTTCAGAAAAAGGAATAGTGGGGATAGAAAAGGTTGAGGAGAAGATAGGGGAAGTAAGAGAGGGTGTGAAGGAGGGTTGAGAGAGAATGTCATGAAGCATTTGTTGGAGGGAAGATGTCTCAGGAGGAGAAGAGGGAGAGTCATCCAAGAAGGAATCCTCTAAAAGAGAGTAGGATGGAGAGGTAAGGGTTTGGTAAGAGAAGAGAGGGAGGAATACCTCAGAGGTAGATGCTGGAGGAGATGAGGCTGGTGAAGAGATGGTAATAGGGGATGACATTGGTGAGGAAATGGTAATTGGGGATGAAAGGATTATGGTGGAGACTGGTTGAGAGGAGGTGAGGGCTTGAGTATATGAGGCTTGGGTGGATATGGCTTGGGGAGAAGAAGAAGCAGACATCTCTTCTACTGAAGGAGTGACCAAAGTGGTCCTTGTGCCTGAGTGAAGTGTTGCAGCAGCCCTGGAGGGGTTTATGATCTGCCTGTCCCATTTACTGAAGAGGGCACAGGACAGCCTCTTGGATGCATTGATGAATAATCCAGAGGAGGTCAAAAGGTCAGGGCACCTTGAGTGCAGAAAGACCCCCAAGATTCTTCCAAAACAGACTGCAGACTTGTTGATTTTCTTCTTAATCAGGGTGAAGAAGATGGAGCCCCAGTCGAGGTGCTTCTTATCCAGTAAGGCTCCCATCAGGCAGAACTGATACCTGGAAATTGTGTCATGAGCCGAGTGCTTGGCCAACAGCACCTTCCCTACTACATCAGCCAGGAACTGGAATTCTATAGCCAGATTCTTTTTCAGCAGCTTATTAGGGTTGATTACATTATGACCCATCCTATCTAACATGGAGGCATACTCCTCTCCAGACAGATCAATGGAGTCTTCTCCAGTACTGAGTTGAAAGACGTCAGTTAATAAAGCCGGGGATAGAATTACCTAGGTCCCCTTAATGGTGCCGACAACAGTATTCTCAGTCTCATCTGCTGCGGTATAACACCATTCCGTAATCTCCTCAGATACAATCTTCATCCTGGTAGTCATTATCTGGGTTAGCTGTTGTTCTCGGAATAGATTCAGAACATCCTTGAAGCGCTGGTCGCTTCCATCAAATGAGTTTATGTCTATGTCGAAACCGGTGTCGAACTTCATCTTGGCAATCGCAGCCCTCAAATCAGCCATATGTACCTGCAACAGAAAACCAAAAACGACCAAGCGTAGAAAATTTGGAGGGAAAAGGAAGAAAGTTGCAGAGTATGAAAGCGTAAAAAGGAGGACGACGGCTGAAAGATGATTTTATATTAGGGTTCGACGGCGAAAAAGAAAATCGTGGAGCTCAGCTCGACGAAGCGTCGATCTAAGCTCGACGATTTAGGCTACAGAGGGAATCTGAAGAGTCTTCAAAATCGGCGATCTTCGTTCGACGATGTTGAAAAACGTCGAGCTCAGCTCGACGGCCTCTGAACAGAAGAAGAAAAATTCTAGATCTAGCGAAGGCTCTGAACTCAGATCGACGATAGCAAAAGCGTCGATCTCTGGTCGACGATTTTTGGAAGATCGTTGATCTCCGTTCGACGATTTTTGAGAAAACGTCGAGCGCAGTTCAGAGTCTAAACTCATTCAAAAGACAGAATTTTTAGCCTAGTCTTGGTCTGTTTTAGCTTTTCAAAATCTTGGATTTTAATTAAGACTTCCTCCATCTATCATGCCTAACTGATTTAGGAAGAACCTGTGTTTCTTTTCATCCAAGGGTTTGGTGAAAATATCTCCCCTTTGCAAATCAGTAGGGATATATTGAAGTTCAATTTTGTTTTTCTCTACATTATCCCTTAGGAAATGATGCCTGATTTCTATGTGTTTTGTCCTACTATGGAGGACTGGATTTTGGGCTATAGAAATAGCACTAGTATTATCACAGAAAATTTTTGACTTCTCTAGGTTGTAGCCATAGTCTAGAAGCTGATTTTGTATCCACAATATTTGTGAGCAGCAACTGCCTGCAGCCATATACTCAGCTTCAGCAGTTGAAGTTGACACAGATGTTTGCTTCTTACAAAACCAGGAGACAAGTCTGTCACCAAGGAACTGACATGTTCCACTGGTGCTTTTCCTGTCTATTCTGCATCCAGCATAATCAGCATCTGAGAATCCAGTTAATTCAAATCCTGATTCTTTTGGATACCAGAGTCCTAGATTTGGACAACTTTTAACATACCTAAGAATCCTCTTAACTAAGATTAAGTGTGACTCTCTAGGGCTAACTTGGAATCTAGCACAAAGACATGTGGCAAACATTATATCAGGCCTACTGGCTGTAAGGTACAATAAAGAGCCAATGATTGCTCTATATGTTGTCTGATCAACAGGTTTCCCATGTTCATCAGCATCTATTACAGCATTTGAGGGCATGGGTGTTTTCATACTTGATGCATCAGACATACCAAATTTCTTAACCAATTCTTTTGCATACTTGGTTTGAGAAATAAATATGCCTTCAGCATGTTGCTTGACTTGCAGTCCTAAGAAGAAGGACAGCTCACCCATGCTACTCATTTCAAACTTAGAATGCATAAGCTTGGAAAACTTTTTGCACAGGTTTGAATCAGTGGAGCCAAATATAATGTCATCCACATAAATTTGCACTAGTAGGGTATGGGACTTATGGGTTCTAATAAAAAGAGTTTGGTCTACTCTCCCCCTAGTAAAATCATTTTCCAGAAGAAAGCATGCTAGGGTCTCATACCATGCTCTAGGAGCTTGCTTGAGACCATATAATGCTTTATGCAATTTGAAAACATAATCAGGGTGAGTTAGAGAGATAAAACCTGGAGGTTGTCTAACATAGACTTCCTCTTTGATGTCCCCATTGAGAAAAGCACTCTTCACATCCATCTGGTAGACCTTGAAGCCTTTGTGAGCAGCATAAGCTAGAAATATTCTGATGGCCTCTAACCTTGCAACTGGTGCAAAGGTCTGGTCATAGTCTATTCCTTCTTGTTGAGAGTACCCTTGAGCAACTAGCCTTGCCTTGTTTCTGACTATAACTCCTTGATCATCCAGCTTGTTCCTGAATACCCACTTTGTTCCAACAATGGGATGATCCTTTGGCTTAGGTACTAGTTCCCAAACCTGATTTCTTTCAAATTGATGCAGCTCCTCTTGCATTGCAATGATCCAGTGTGGATCTTGCTCTGCATCTTGAATGGATTGAGGCTCAATTTGAGATAGGAAGCAAGTGTGCATTAGGTTCTGGTTGACCTGATTTCTGGTTTGCACACCAGCTGAGATGTCTCCATTAACTTGGGAAGTTGGATGATCTCTTATTGTTACTAAATCAACAGGAGGTGTTGATTGTTCACTAGCCTGTGTTGTTGTTTCCTCTGGTGGAACAACAACAGGTTCTTCAAGGTGATTTTCTTTTAGATGTTGAACTTCTTCTTCATCATCACTGCTGTTATTCTTTTCAGTAACTTGCAGTTTGTTCAAGTCTTCAGCTAAAGAATGTACCTGCAAAGGTTCTATGGTAGAAGCATTCTTCTCCTTGAAAGACATGTTAGCTTCATCAAAAATAATATGAACAGATTCTTCAATTTTGCAAGATGATTTGTTGTATACCCTATAAGCCTTGCTGATCATGGAGTATCCCAGAAACACTCCTTCATCAGCTTTAGCTTGGAATTTTGCTAGATATTTCTTGTCATTATTATGAATATAACAAATACAACCAAAAACTTTAAAATAGTTTACTTTAGGTTTCTTCCCTTTGAGCAATTCATAGGGAGTCTTGCCCTTCAGTTTATGTATCAGGCTTCTGTTCAACACATAGTTGGAGGTGTTCACTGCCTCAGCCCAAAAGGATAGAGGTAGGTGAGCATCTGACAACAATGTAGTAGCAGATTCAATTAGGATTCTATTTTTCCTTTCAGCTACCCCATTTTGTTGAGGAGTTCTAGGAGCTGAGAAAGTGTGCCTGATCCCTTCACTTTGACAGAACTCTTGCATGAGAAGAGAATCAAACTCTGTCCCATGATCACTTCTGATCAGGGCAATGTGAGTGTTGAACTCAATCTGAATGCATTTGAGAAAATCTGTCAAACACTTGAAGTTATCAGACTTCTTCCTCAGAAAGAATACCCAAGTGAATCTTGAGAAGTCATCTACAACCACTAAAGTATAGGACTTCCCTCCTAGGCTTTGTACAGATATGGGTCCAAAGAGATCCATGTGCAACAAATACAAAATCCTAGGTGAATCACTCTTATTAAGTGACTTAAAGCTATTTTTAGTTTGCTTGCCTAATTGACATGCCTTGCAAAGTTCTTCCTTCTTGTAGGGACCAGAAGGTAGTCTTCTAACAAGGTTGTCTTTGGATAGCCTAGCAATGGTTCTAAGGTTAATGTGCCCTAGTCTCTTATGCCATAAAATATTTGGTTTTGAAATGGAATTAAACAGGCAAATATCTACTACAGGTGAAAGAAAATTAACTAAGTAAATGTTACCTCTTCTGTTACCTGTCAACACAGTTGTGTTGTCCACTGACTGGACTTTGCATATGGCTTTGTTGAAGGTCACTTGATATCCTTCATCACACAGTTGACTGATACTTATCAAGTTGTGCTTTAGTCCTTCAACATATGCCACCTTCTTGAATGTGACTGGGCCAATTTTGACTGCACCATATCCTTTTGTAGTTCCAAAGCTTGAGTCTCCAAAAATTACTTTGGGTCCAAGCTTGGCTTTGAAGGAGGTGAAATTGTCCTTGTCCCCTGTCATGTGCTTTGAGCACCCACTATCCAGATACCATGGATGGTTTGATGCTGGATAGGTCTTCACCTGCACAAAAACAGCTTATTTGTTTTTGACCCAGTTAACCTTGGGCCTAGGTTGATACCCTTTAAATTCTGAAATAAAAGACATCTCAGGTTGACTCTTATAACCTTCAGGATGGTATCTCCTAGGAGGTACTATCCATTCAGTATAGGGGTTGAATCCATGAGATGTGCAACTTCTAGGATTGAATTTGACTGAGCCATTGAAAATGTGTTCACAATTCTGAACTCTGTTCGACGATCGTCGATCTGAGGTCGACGATCTTGGGTCAGATCGTCGATCTCTGTTCGAAGATCGATAGTGCTTGAGTTCAGAGTTTGGGTGTCGTCGAGCTGAGGTCGACGATCTGTGCTTAGATCGTCGAGCTCTGTTCGACGATCGTCGAGCTCTGCTCGACGCATTTTGTTGAACTGAAATTTTCTCTGGCAGGTCTGCATTCTTCCTAGCCACCTCTACTACTCCCTTTCCTTTGTCAGAGACAAACTTGATTGGAGTTGTTAACACTATAGGTTGGCTGGGGGAGGCACCCAAACCCAGTGTACTATTGAATCTAGAGTTCACTGTGCTTGTGATGTCCATAAGTCTGATACTCCTCCCATTTAGAGATTCTTCAAACTTTTTGGCCTTTGATAGTTCACTTTTCAGTGAAGCTATCTCCTCCCTACAGCATTCTAACTCCTCAGAGAGCTTGAGGTTCTTTGAGTTTAGGATACTATGCTCAGACAATTGATTCCTGAGAGATATTATCTCCTTCTCAGATTTTAGTAGGTCTAGGCATAGTGTCTTAAATTCACTTTTGAAATCTTCAGAATGAAAATCAAAAGAATTGATTACCTGATCTTCATCTGGATGAGTGTCTGAATCTGATTCTGATTCTTCATCAGAGTTTTGTTGTGATGCATTGATAGCCATCATGCAGAACTCCTTTTCATCTGCATCATCCTCATCATCACTGGAACTGGATGAGGCTTCAGATTCCTCTTCAGTCTCACTCCAGGTCTCAGCAACAAAGCCCTTCCTTGTATGTTTGTTTTTGCTGAAGGAGGCTTTGTCTGAGTTGTTCTTCTTGTGATCCTTTCCTTTTCTTCTTTCTCTTCTATCTCTCTTGTCCTTATTCTTGTTCTCTGGACAGTCAGGCACAATGTGTCCTGGTTTCCTGCAACCAAAGCATATGATTTCTGTAGTGTTGTTTGATTTATCATACCTTGGTTTATCATGACCCTTGTATGGCCTTTTTCTGAAATCTTTTCTGGCCATTTTGTAGAATCTCTTAGCCAGTAGACTTATGAGCTCATCATTTCCTGTGGCTTTATCTTCAGGCTCCTCTTCTGCAGCCCTGAAGGCTATGGTCTTTTCTTTCCTTGTGGCTGGAGAGGCAGCCTTCTGTTCTTCTTCTCTATTTTTAATGAGCAGCTCATAGGATTTGAGCTTGCCCAGGAGAGCTTCAGTGGTAATCTCATTCAGGCTTCTGGCATCTTTGATTGGCCAGATTCTTGAATCCCAAGTGCTGGGAAAGCACATCAGGATTTTATCATTTAGTTCAGTTAAAGAGATTTCCTTGTCCAAAGTCTTTAGCTCATTGACAATCAGACTTAGTCTATTGTACATGTCAGCCACTGATTCACCTTCTCCTTTCTTGAAGTTCTCATATTGACTTATCAGATGAGACCTTCTATCCTTTCTTTCATCAGCAGATCCTGAGACAATTTCAGAGAGTTTGTCCCAGGTTTCTTTGGCTGAGTTGCATTCAGCTACCTTTTGAAAAATGTCATCAGACATAGTTTGGGCTAAGATGTTCATAGCCTTAGCATCTGCAATCTTCCACTTCTTTATATCTGCATCTGTTCCAGAAGGAGGTGGAACAGCACTTGTACTTGAGCTTGCTGGTGGAGTTGGACACACTGTCAAGACAGAATTAAAGATATCCTCATCAATAGAATTCATATACAATCTAATCCTTGCCTTCCAGAGTGCAAACTTGGAGAGGTTGCACACTGGTGGTCTGGTGCTTGCATAATCTTTGTTCTGTGCCATGTCTCAAAATGAGTAGATAGATGTATAGAAAGTAATCCTCTACAGAGATTGATCTTATCAGGGATCTTTTGGTTCAGGTGTTAACCAGTATGAGCAACCAACCTCCCTCTGATACCAATTGAAAGTGAGGGTAAGATCTATCTCAACTCTAGAGGGGGGGTGAATAGAGTTTACTTAAAATATTTTTTGAATTATTAAAATAGCACAAATTAAAATTCTATTTAAGCTATAGTGTAGAGTGCTAACAGAAACTTAAAAACTGAAAGGAAAAAGGACACAGCACACAGCAGACAAATCACACAAGCAGAACCAGAAGACACAAGGAAATATAGTGGTTCCCCAAAACTGGGTACATCCACTCTTCTACCACCCTTGGTAGGAATCCACTCAGGACTGAGTTGATCAGGTGTCCTGACACCAATGAGCTTTTGATAAGGTGCTCAAAAACCAAAGCTAGATTTTTTGATAAGGTGTCTTGCCACCACTGAGTTTTGACAAGGCTCTCAGAACCAGACAGAACTTTTGAAGGGAGTTCAAGAACCCTTTTACAGCAGGAAAAGAAAAAGTAAAAGTTGAGTTTGTCTTCTCTGTTCTCAGTCAAATGAGAGAAGCACAAGTGGATTGAAGATGTCAAAGCTCCCCCTGAGATGTAGAGAGGTTCAGGCAGAGAAGCTTTGCAGAAGGGTGATAGGTCTTCAGAACTTTGATCTCCAGCAAAAGATTGTGATGAGATGTCTGGAGATGATGAGATTGTGAACACTTTTCAGTCAGTAAGAAGAATTTTGAAGTTGCAGTTCTGTTATTCTTCTGCTATCAGTATTCTCTATTCTGTGTTCACTCTTCTTGTCAATCTGTGTATATGTTCTTGCTAAGAGGCAGAAGAGATGAATAATAATTTCTAAGATTCTTTTATCCAAAAAATAGCCGTTGGTCAGTCATAAATGTTTTCCATAAATGGTCTTGTCTTTTAGAGGAAAGTCCAGCAAACATTCTCTAAATGATACCTTGAAACTTGCTCCAAACGGCTGGGAGATCTTCTGTCATAAATGCTGATAATATTCAAAAACATTCCAAAAATCAGCAGCATTTGAAGTCTTGAAGACGTTGATCTCTCCAAAGAATCGTCGATCTGAGCTCTACGATCGTCGAACTGAGCTCAGAGATGAACTGAGATAAGCAGACAGAAATCGTCGAACTGAGCTCAAAGATCGTCGAACTGAGCTCAGCGACCTGAGAAACAGCTGAAGGAGGCATCGTCGAACTGAGCTAGACGATAGTCGAGGGGAGTTCGACGACTAAGCAGAAGCTAGCTAAAAGCAGATAGTCGATCTGAGCTCGAAGATCGTCGACCGGAGTTCGACGATTTGATGAAGTTGAGCTCAGAGAGCGTCGAACTGAGTTCGACGATTCGTCGACCAGAGCTCGACGAAAATTGCCTTAGACTTAGCTCTTCATCCTTGATCTTGGAGTGGTCTTGGGAGCAGCTTCAAAACTAAGTTCTAGACCCTAGACTCATTCTAATGTTGACCTTCTCAACTATACAACTAGGTCAACTAGGATCCTAAGACAAGCATAGTGATCCTTATCCAAATTAGTAATAGGGTGTTCCAACACGGCGCGCGCAGGCCGCGCGCGTGCATGCTGCGTGCGCACAGGCCGCGATCTGCGCGCAGGCCGCGTGCGCAGGCAGGTCGCGCGGGCCGGGCTTGCGCGCGGGGCGCGCGCGCAGGCAGGCTGCGCATGTACACCGCGCGCGCAGACAGGCCGCGCGCGCAGGCAGGCAGCGCGCGAAGACTGGCCGCGCGCGCGCAGGCCGCTTGCGCGCAGGCCGGGCACGCGGGCTGCGCACGCGCGGCCGCACGTGTGCAGGTCGGGCGTGCGGTCCGCGAGCGCGCAGGCCTCGCGCACACGTGCTGGCCGCCTGCGCAAATTTTGCGCACAGTTTGCGCGCGCGGGTCTTGCGTGCAGGCCGCGTAGGCGGGTCTTGCGCGTATTTCGCGTGCGCGTAGCCTATGCGCGCGCGCGTTCAAGCGAGGGTTGCGCGGTTGTACTGTGCGGTTTTGCAACTGCGAGCTGATTTTTTATTCTTCATCATGTGCAGGTAACGAAGCGCTCCTCTGGTCCGATGCGTTTGCGCTCTTTCTTGACTGAAGACGGTGTGGAAATTTGGAGGGCGAAGTACGGGCTTCCTGCTGACTTGGAAGTGAGGATCCCGCGGCCCGAGGAGCGGGTTCAGAATCCTCCCCGTGGGTGGCTGACAATTTGTCAAGTATCCCTTAGATCCGGCTTCCGATTTCCGCCCTGCGATGAGGTGATAGAGATTTTAAAGTTATGTGGAGTGTCTGTCTCCCAGTTTGCTCCGACTGGGATTGCCCGAATCATGGGCTTGGTTGCTTTCTTCCGCGAGCATGGGAGCTCGATCTCTTTGAACCAGTTTCGGGATTGGTGCGATGTGCGCTTTGATGGTGGCGAGCGGATTGAGGTGCGTAGCAACAAGGCTTGGTTGGAGTTTGAGGCCCGTAAAGATCGTCGCCATGGTAATACTTTGTTTGGATATGTGAAGAACTACTGGGGTCTTCCTGAGGTGTGGAATGCGCTTCCCGACCGTTGCCGCCGTGTGAAAGGGAGAGCGAGACTTTTCCCCAGTGCTGGGATTCTCTGAGCCTCGTGAGCTGGCCAATCGTCTCTTCAACATATATGTTTACGTGGAGGAAAAGCGACTGCTGGGATGTGATATCTCGGTGGGCACAGTTCAGGTGGCGACGACTTCTCAGGGAGGGGGCCAAAAGAGGAAAGCGGTGACGGCCCTTGCTGATGACCTTGATGTTGTGGTGGTAGCTTTTGACGATTCAGTTGCAGAGGTGCAATTACCTGCTTTCCTGGTTCCTCAGGCGCCTGCCAGTACAGCGGCTCCACGGATGTCTTATTCCTTGAGGGTGATGAGTGATGCGGTAAGGGTGTGACTATCTTTTTTCCTTTCTTTTTTGTTTGAAGGTGGCTGATTGTGTGTCTTTATTTTGCAGATAGAGACTCAGGCGCAGATTGCAGTGACCTGGAATGATCATTACGTGATCCTGAAGGATGGATATCTTGCTTTGTAGGAGAAGCTTCGGTTATCGATGGGCTCACTCTCCTCCCTGAAGGAGGAACATGATCGGGATATTGCGCGGCTCCGTCGAATTGGCTCAGAGCTGAAGTCCGAGCTAGAAGATATGCGTGCAGCCTTGGACATGGAGAAGGCTTTGGTGGAGTGGACCACTCAGATGCTGAATCATGCAAAGGAGGAGACATCCGGCTTGGGGACCCAGCTGCAAGCGGCGCGAGAGGAGGTTTCAGGCCTTGAGACTCAGCTTCGGGCGACGAAGGCGCAGGTGGAGATGCTGTCTTCCGACGACCATGCATCAAAGCTGAAGGCAGCAGGTCTTGCGGAGTACTTGGAGTCGCTGAACTATCTTCGCGATCACAACTTGATTGCGGAAGAGGTTCGTGATGATATTTGGTCCAAGGAGGTGGAGCCCCAAATGGATGATATACGCGAGCTAGCGCTTCGTCGCGGCGTCTCGAAGGCCTTTCGCTTCGTAGGAAAGCGTCTTGGGTGTGACACCTCCAGTTTTAGTTTTGCGGATGTTTCCGGGGACGAGCGCTCTGACTCCGACGCCGATGGAGAGTAGCTGTAGCATTTATCTGCTATTACATGTTTTGCCGTACATTTGTTGCTTTTTGCTTTTGTTGTAGCTTTTGAGATTGTCGCTCTTAGGGCTCAGATTTGTTGTCTTTTATGATAGCTTCATTTTTATGTCATTGTCATATGCTTTGCACAGATATGTTTTGCCACAAGGTGGCAGTGCAGGAGGGTGTTGGTGGCGTCCTCCCCCAAATCTTTCAGAGCTTGTTTGAACCGTCTTCGATTTTACGGCCTAGCTGCAAAAATAGAGAGGAAGTAGACCCTTGCGAGGTTGTACGAGTCAGTCTTGTGACTTTGTTGCATGGAGCTGGTCCATGGCTTCGTGTGCGAGGCTGGCCCACAGCTTGGTTACGTGGAACTAGTCCATGACTTTGTGCACGAGGCTGGCTCGCAGCTTGGTTGCGTGGAACTGGTCCACGGCTTTGTGCGTGAGACTAGCTCGCAGCTTGGTTGCGTGGAACTGGTCCATGGCTTTGCGCGCGAGGCTGGCTCGCGGCTTGGTTGCGTGGAACTGGTCCACGGCTTTGTGTGCGAGGCTGGCTCGCGGCTTGGTTGCGTGGAACTGGCCCACGGCTTTGTGCGCGAGACTGGCTCGTGGCTTGGTTGCGTGGAACTGGTCCACGGCTTTGTGCGCGAGGCTGGCTCGCGGCTTGGTTGCGTGGAACTGGCCCACAGCTTTGTGCGTGAGACTGGCTCGCGGCTTGGTTGCGTGGAACTGGTCCACGGCTTTGTGCGCGAGGCTGGCTCGCGGCTTGGTTGGGCGGAACTGGTCCACGGCTTTGTGCGCGAGACTGGCTCACGGCTTGGTTGCGTGGAACTGGTCCACGTCTTTGTGCGCGAGCCTGGCTCACAGCTTGGTTGCGTGGAACTGGTCCACGGCTTTGTGCGTGAGACTGGCTCGCGGCTTGGTTGCATGGAACTGGTCCACGACTTTGTGCGCGAGGCTGGCTCGCGGCTTGGTTGCGTGGAGTTAGTCCACGGCTTTGCTGGAGAAAGGGGGCAGGTCCTCCCCAGGCTGTGTAAGTCAGGGAGACCCTAGATCTTGTTCGAATACACAATATTTGCAGAAAGCAAAATGCGATACTTTGAATAAATAATAGTTTGAACGAGATCAGGCTCGCGACTTGTATGAGTCACATAGTTTTGAATCAAAAAATTACTGCATAAAGAAAATCATAACGCATCACTGATAAAAGCGGCGCAGATTCTGCGCGTTCCATGTGCGGGGGAGAGTTTTTCCTTCGGTGTTCCGTAACTTGTAGGTGCCTTGTTTTACCATAGCAGTGACAACGAACGAGCCTTCCCATGTTGGAGATAGCTTGTCGCCCTGTGCTCCTTTTCCGACGGCTTCCAAGGTGCGAAGGACCAAGTCTCCCACGTTGATTGGGCGAGGCTTCACCCGGCGATTGTAGTAGCGGGCCGTGCGTTGTTGGTAGGCGTCGGTGCGGAGTGCGGCTTCTTCGCGCACTTCGAAGACCAAGTCGAGGTTATCACGGAGCGCTTCATCGTTTGTCCAGAGATCAAAGTTGGATGCCCGAGAACTAGGGACGCCGATGTCGACCGTGATGATGGCCTCTGTTCCATAACAGAGATTGTATAGTGTTTCTCCTGTAGGCGTCCTCTCTATTGTACGATATGCCCATAGTACGTTAGGGAGAGCGTCAACCCATTGCCCCCCCAGCATCTTCTAGTCGTGTCTTCAGCCCCTTCAGAATAGTACGGTTAGTCACTTTAATTTGCCCATTAGCTTGCGGGTGTGATACTACTGTATGTCGTAACTCTATCTTTAATTCCTCGCACAACTTGGTAAAGGATTTTCCGGTGAATTGGGTGCCGTTGTCGGCGATGATGATTGCCTGTATGCCTAAGCGACACACGATGTTCTTCCAGACGAATTGTTTGGCATTCTCTTCGGTTATCTTGGCCAGTGGTTCTGCTTCGACCCACTTGGTGAAGTAATCGATTGCCATAATAATGAATATCCTTTGACCAGAGGCTAGTTGCAGAGGCCCGAGGAGATCTATTCCCCACTGTGCAAATGGCCAAGCTCCTTGTAGTGATGTGAGGGCTACCAGCGGCTGCCGGGGAATGTTGGCGTGCACTTGACAGCTTCTACATTTTTGGACGAACTCCGTTGCCTCCTTCTTCATAGTTGGCAACCAAAACCCTTGTCGTAGGATTTTCGTGGCAAAGGCTTTCCCTCCAAGGTGTTCGTCGCATACTCCTTCGTGAACTTCGCGGAGCGTATATTCAGCGTCTTCTTTTGATAGGCACTTTAGGTAAGGTCCTGCGAAGGACCGTTTGTACAATTCTCCATCTATCATGGTGAATGCGGCCGCTCACATTCTTAGGCGGCGAGCTTCCTTGTGATCCTCGGGTAGCTAATGGTTCTTCAAGTAGGCGATTAGCGGTGCTGTCCATGACTCTTCTTCTTCATTGATTTCTACTTCCCATGGGCCATGAATGCTTGGGAAGGCTATTTCTTCTATCTGCCGCCTTCTTGTTTGGTACCGTGTTGAAGATGTGGCTAGCTTTGACAGGGCATCTGCCTTATTGTTCTGCTCTCTGGGGATATGTAGAATTTGAAATTGTGGGATTTGGATGAGAAGAGACTTGACGAGCTGCAAGTACTGGGCTAACTGCTCGTTCTTTGCCTCGAATTCTTCTTCTACCTGCGAAACAACAAGTTGTGAGTCAGAGTAAATGGTCAGCTGCTTGACCTGGAAGCTGACGGTGAGCTTGAGTCCTACGATGAGGCCTTCGTATTCCACGACATTATTTGTAGCAGGGAATTTTAGCCGGAGTCCATACTCCAGGGTAACGAGCTCTCGAATAATAAGGAGTAGGCCTGCTCCAACACCTTCAACTCCTGAGGCCCCATCCACATATAGTGTCCATGCTTGTCCGACCTCCGCTGGTGCGACCTCTGTTTCCGCTGGTAGAGTGTTTTCTACGATGAAGTCTGCCAAGACTTGAGACTTGATGACGGGACGTGGGAGGAAGTGGATGTCGAACTCGCCTAGCTCGACAACCCACTTGACCAGTCGACCGGATGCTTCAGGTTTTTGGAGAATGGATCGGAGTGGCAACTCGGTCAAGACTTTAATGGTGTGCGTTTGGAAGTAGGGGCGGAGTTTCCTGGCGAAGAAGACAAGTGCTAAGGCCATTTTGTCTTCAGCCGGGTACTGGGTCTCTGTATCAAAAAGGATTTTGCTGAGGTAGTAAATGGGGTGCTGAACTCCTTCTTCATCTTTAACTAGGACAGAACTCAATGCCGCTGGCGTGATGGCGAGGTATAGAAAGAGAATCTCTCCGGGAGCTGGCTTGGATAGAAGCGGTGGGGGGAGGCAAGATATTTCTTTAAGGATTCGAAGGCCGACTGGCACTCGTATGTCCATTGAAATCCTGTGTTTCGAACTCCTCGGAGGATCTTGAAGAAGGGGAGGTACTTGTCTCCCGTCCGAGCCAGGAATCGGGATAGTGCTGTGATTCTTCCATTCAACCGTTGTACATCTTTGAGGGATCTAGGCGGAGACATTTCTTTGAGAGCCTTAATCTTCTCTGGATTGGCCTCTATTCCGCGCTGGGTAACCATGAATCCTAGGAACTTCCCCGAAGTGACCTCGAAGGTGCACTTGCTAGGGTTAAGCCTCATTTCATACCGTCTAAGGATTCCTAAACATTTCTCCAAATCTTCCAAATGGTCTTCACGACGAATGCTCTTGACTAGCATATCATCTACGTACACTTCCATGGATCTGCCGATAAGCTCTTTAAAGATTTTTTTCATGAGTCGTTAATAGGTAGCTCCTGCATTCTTAAGTCCGAATGGCATTACTTTATAGCAATAGATCGCCTTGTCGGTACGGAAAGCTGTGTGTTCCTCATCGGCTGGGTCCATTCGAATCTGATTGTACCATGAGTAGGCATCCATGAAGCTGAGTAGTTGATGTCCGACAGTTGAATCAACTAGTTGATCTATCCTACGAAGTGGAAAATTGTCTTTAGGGCAAGCCTGATTAAGGTTTGTGTAGTCCACACACATCCTCCACTTCCCCAAAGACTTCTTTACCAGGACAACGTTAGCCACCCAAGCGGGGTAGCAAACCTCTCGAATGAATTGGGCGCGGAGGAGCTTCTCAACTTCTTCTTCAATTGCTTGGAGTCTCTCGGGGGCAAAATTCCTCTTCTTTTGGATGACGGGCTTGCACACGGGGTTAATGTTAAGGGAGTGATGGATGACTTGAGGGTCGATCCCCGGCATATCTTCCGGGGACCAGGAGAAGATATCCTTATTTTCCCGAAGGTAGGCTGCTAACTCCTCCTTCTCACACTACGGTAAGAGGGACCCGAGCTGAACGGTGCGATCTGGTTTTGTCGGAGAGAGGGGGACCTCAATCAGGCCTTCGATGGGTGCCCCCTGCTGCAGAACTGCTTCATCTCTAAGGTTGAAGTCGTCGATATTCAGTGTGGTAGGCTTGGTGGGCTGTGCTTGTTTAGAATTGCAAATCTTAGCGGCTTTCTGATTTCTGCGCACTTCTCCAATTCCTCCGGGAGTAGGGAACTTCATCGCTAGGTGGGGGATAGATGGGATAACTTTGAAGATGGTCTGAACAGGCCTTCCAAAGATAGCATTGTATGCTGAGCTTGATTCCACTACCACGAACTGGACATCATGCGTGATCTGCCTTGGAAATTCTCCTAACGTGACTGGTAGGGTGACTGTTCCAATGACTTGGACTGCATGGTTGTCAAAACCGTATACTGGGCCACCTGCTGGAGTCAGTTGCTGCCGGGATATATTCATACTTTGGAGAGTGGTGGAGAAAAGGATGTCGACCGAGCTTCCATTATCGACGAGGATTCGTTTGACGTTGTAGCAGGGGTCTCCGATGCCAGCACTGATAACAAGTGGGTCTTGATGTGGCGTTCGGATGCCGATGAGGTCTTCATCTCCAAATGATATGGTGGTGTCTTGCTTGCTCCTCTTATCTTTATGGGCTTCCTTTCCGGTATGCACTGACAGTATCTGTGTAGTCAGAATAGATGATCCGGCAATGGTCTCAATGTTTCCTACCACTTGCCTACCTCCTCCTGGTGCCAGTGGGGCATTCTGCTGGTCCCTGGGATGCCTTGGTGGATCCTGCTGTTCCTGCACCCTTCCCTGCAAAAACCTACCGAGCAGTCCTAGACATACTAGACGCTCAATCTCCTCTTTCAGGCGAGCACAATCTTCAGTGGTGTGCCCGGTCGTCCGATGGTATTCGCAATACTTAGACTGATCGTTCTTAGGATTAGGAGGTGGTTGCCTTGGTCGTTGTAGTGCTGGTTCATTCTGAATGGCGTATAACACATTTGTGCGAGAAGTTTTGAGAGGGGTATAATCTCTAAGTGGATCTCTCTGGAAATCTCGTTTGCGTTGTCCGTTCCGATGCTCCTCGGGGAATCTTCCCTCCTGGCGCTGAGGGGTCAGCTCTTTGTCCCTTTTTCTTTTATGCACCCCATCGAACTGTTGTCGATGAGCTTCAATAGCTTCATCCGCGACTCTTTTTGCTTCGACTCTATGTACCAGATCTGGATAGTTGGGGACGGTTTCTCTCATTAGCGCTGAGTAGAAACCGCTAGGACGGAGACCTCCCAGGAACACATCCCGCGGGAGTTCGGGGTCGACTCCTGGGATCTAGCGGGCTTCTGCAGTGAAACATCGGAATAATTCTTTGAGGGTCTCCCCCTCGTTCTTGCGGATTCCAGAGAGATGTGATGGATCGCGAACGATCCTTCAATTGGCGATGAATTGGTCGGAGAACTGCCTGGTCAGTTCGGCGAAGCTGGTAACTGTGCCTGCTCTTAAAGAGTGAAACCACGTTCGAGCCTGCCCTTTGAGGGTGGTTGGGAATACTTGACATAGCAATGGATCAAAGGCATGGAAGATCCTCATGATAGTGGTAAAATGATTGACATGTTCGAGAGGATCGTCTGTTTCGTCGAATGTTTCGATGTTTGGGAGTTTGAATCCCTGCGGGATCGGATGGTCGAGGATTTGCGAGGTCAAGGGGGAGCCTTGGTAAAGCGGCCGGTGAGGGTGAAAATCTCTCCTGGCGGCTTGGCGGTATTCTTCAGCAACTACCTCCCTGATTTTTTTTGTGAGTGAGGAGAGGGTGGATGTGAGCATCGTTAATTAGATTGTGGCGGGAGTGCTCCGCCCTTGCTCCCCTTGGAGGGGGATGAGTCGAACTGGTGACATCAGAGTAGTCTTCAAGTTCTTCTTGCCCCGTAGGAGCTTCCTGGTTCCTTGGTGGATTGAGTGGTGGAGTATTATTAGCTGGCGGAGGTGACCTTGGTGGAGCTGGAGGTGCCCCTAGGTTCCGAAGTAGTGCGAGCATCTCGGTCTACTGCTCCTCCATTTGGCGGACACGCCCTTCCAAGGCGGTGACAGGGGCGAAAGCTGCTTCAGCGGTCTGTGGCACGTCTACTAGAGAGTAAGACTGTGCTGGTTCAGTGTGTCCGCCAAGTGCGGATCCTTTGGCAGTGCGGGCACTCCTCTTTGCCATCGCGGTGGCAGGGATGGTGAACTTGTTCTGCGAAGGATGTTGGGAATGTTTCCCATAGACGGCGCCAAACTATTGCGAACTAACTCGATGCCCTGGTCGGACCGGATAATCTTGGACCGTCTCAGCTCACGGAGCGGTCGAGCGAGGACACAGTCGATGAAGATGAAACAGTGAACACAAGTCTTTATGACGTGGAAAACCCCTTAAATGGGTAAAAAACCACGTGACCGGGTCTGTGCCGGTCAAATTCCACTAGCTTCCGAGGGTTACAATATGCATGGTGAATCAGGGCGACAGGCCGCTCCCGTTACAACTTGGGGGGAGAGAGAGAGACTCGCAGTTTCCGGCGGGCAACAGGCTGCACCGCGGAAGTGACTTAAGCGAGGGAACGTGCAGAATGCTTCTGGTGCGCCCGCTCGGGGCGGCACGCGCTTGCTGGCTTCGGATGTCTTCCTTCTTCGACTTCCTTGAGATCCCGATCGTCCTCTTACTGTCAGCGCGCTAGTGGAATGTCAATAGTCGATGGTGGCCGCTGGTGGCTGCCGGTGGCTGGCGGTGGTTTACGGCGAGCGGAGGCCGGTTTTGTGGAGGAGGCGGGAGCTCTCACCTGAAGAAGGAGAAGAAGATCCGGAGAAGAGAAAAGGTGAGAAATAAGAGTCACCTGGAGGTCATTTTATAGCCTCCAGGGGCGGATCATGGCGGGCCCCACCACTAAAGTGGTGGGGTAGTTGGTAGTTACCATTTCAATCGGACGGCCGAGAGGGCCTGGCCGGGGCGGCCGGCCGTGGCCGGGGCGGCCGTGGTCGGGGCGGCCGTGGCCGCCGGCGGTGGCTTGGCCTCTTGCCGGCGGCGGTTCTTCCCACGAGGGGAGGGAGTGGGGCCCGCCCCCATTACCTCCATGAGAAATCATGGGGGTGGGGCCCACCCATGACTCTCCGTGAGTGGAGATCATGGGGGGGGCTCCTTGCTTCCTATAAATGGAGGTGGAATCCATCAGTACTTATTTCATATCTTCAAGCGCGCCATAATCTTTTTCCTTAAAAGATCACATTCACCCTTTAGGGCTTGGATCACAACAGTGAAAGTTACACGTTTCCAACAAATTGCAGTCATATTGCCTAAACTGGCTCGAGAAGGGCAGTGGATAAAACACAAGTCATCTGTGATAGTGTGATGTCCAGTAAACATATCACCGTTCAATTTCTTTGTTTGCATTTATTTTATCCATTGAGTAACTATGTAACATGGAAATTTATGTTTGCACAAAAAATGATATATTCCATTGTGTGTAAACTCCGCAAAAACCAGTTATTTATGTAAGTTCCACAAGAAAATGTCATTTACAACACACACACACACACACACATGTATTCATTGAACATGTGTGTTGGAACGAGAAAAATCCGGCTAACAAAGTTCGGGTCAAAAAGATGACCAATGGTTACTGATCTAATGATCGACCCAGACAAAACACAACTAGAAGAAGCAAAGGGTTAAGAATGAGCTCTGGAATACCTACAAACCAGACCCATGTGTTGTAGCAAGGAGATCAAGGCTCACACTCGGAAATTTATTGGAATTTCACATCCTAAATCCAATATTTGATAGGCACAAGAGATGCAAGCTCTGAGAGGTAGGGGAACTTTGCAGGGGGGGGGGGTTGTTGGGTCCATTGATCCTAATGACCCTAATTTGATGATGTCAAACCTTTCAATGGGATAGACATAGTTGTATTTTATGTATGGTTAAGTTCATGCATACAAGTTAGTTTTTGTCATAATGATTGGACAGCTAGTTCAAGAGACAATGACAGGTGGACTCAAGGTGGAGCTGGAAACTCAGAAAACTACCTAAGTCCAAAAACGTTGAGTGAGGCAAGTTCACTCAACGCCATACAGCTAAAAGCGCTGAGAGAAGGTAGACAGTCAAAACTGAGAGTATTGCAAAGGCAGAAATAGGGCTAAGTCCAGAAGGGTTGAGTGAGCTCAACTCACTCAACGCCATACAACTAGAAGCGTTGAGTCAAGGCTATCCTGTCATAGCCTTACTGTGAAGAATCAAAAAAATCAGCTAAGTTCAGAATCGTTGAGTGAGGCAAGCTCACTCAACGCTCTCAACACCATATGGCCAGAATCGTTGAGACAAGGATATCATATCAAAGCCTAAGTAGTGGAAGCCATAAAATCGACTAAGTCCAGAAGCGTTGAGTGAAGCTTCATCACTCAACGCCATACTGAGTCTGTCAACACCAAACTTCAGCAAGAAGGCAAGATTGCAGAAAATCGACTAAGGCAAAAAGCGTTGAGTGAAGCTTATACACTAAACGCTCTCAACGCCATCAGGCAGAAAGCTGAAGAATATGGCTAAGGGAAAAGCATTGAGTGAGGGATATACACTGAATGCTTTCAACGCTTAGTAAAGCTGTAGAAATAATTCTAAGTCCAGAATCGTCGACCGGAGTTCAGATTTCGTCGACCGAAGTTCGGATTTCGTCGACCGGAGCTCAAAGTTTGTCGACCTCCGCCTTCACCTAAAGAAAGAACTGGGCTGAGAGAATTAGTCGATCTCAGCTTCACTGTTTTGTCAAGCTGAGCTCAGATTTCGTCAAACCGAGCTCGAAGTTCGTCGACCTCAGCCTTCACTTGAAGAAAGAACCGAGCTGAGAGAATTCGTCGATCTCAGCTTCACTGTTTCGTTAAGCTGAGCTCAGATTTCTTCGAGCTGAGCTTGAAGTTCGTCGAACGCAGGATTTCAAAAAAGTTAGTTGATTTTGGCTAAGTCCAGAATGATGCTGACTTAGCAAAGTCAACAATTCAACAAAGTTCAAATTCGATGCAAATCGACATTAACGTCGTCGTCAGTCTATAGTGGACCTCAAGTTAATAAAGCTGAGGTATTAACCACCGTTAAAACTGAGACACATGCCGATCATCTCACCAATGTGATGAGATTATAAATAGCAAAAGAGATCGAGATCTAAGAATGATTATTGGATTAATTTCTGATTAACTTTCTGAAAAAAATGAGAAGCGAATTTTTTCGTCTTCATCCGTCATTGTTGCAGAAGCCAAGAACCTCAAGTTCAAATCTGAAGAGCTTTTGAGTTTGCTTGTGTAATCAACATCCACTCAAGCAGGTTCAGAGTAATCCTCTGAAAGAGACGAATCAGCCTAAGCGTTCCCTAGCCAAAGTTATCTTCTCGATCCAAGCCGAGCAAAAATCTGAAGATCAATTCATTGGATCAAAGAAGAAGGAAGGGCTGAAATCTTCTCAGTCAAGATCGGGAGATATTACTAAAGAAGAAGAAGCAAATTCATCTGCTAGTTGATTCCAGAACAAGTCGGGCATCATTTCAAGATCGCTGAATCATCAGGTTGTTGTGAAGACGAAGTTAGGGCTCACATATACTCGGTCCAGGTAGACAGGCCAGAGAATTTTCTCTGGTGTCTGTAATTCATTATCTTGAATATTTCTATGTAAGATTCATTTTGAATCTGAGTGGTAATGCCAAGGCCTGAGTTATAAGCCTGTGTTATAAATGCTGAGGTAGGGCAGGAGATGCCTGAGTTGTAGGTGTGTGGATTCACACTGAGGTAGGGCAGGATTGCCCGAGCTGTAGGAGTGTGGAGTCACTCTGAGGTAGAGTTCTTGGGAAGAACTTGAGTTGTAGGATCTTGGTGATCTGAGTTGTAGGGCTTGTGCCTGAGTTATAGGAGCCGGTTGGGATTTGAGCTGTAAGATCTGAGGATCTAAGAAAGATAGAAGGAAGTTTGGCCGAATCTAGTATACTATTAGATAGGCGAAGGGGGAAAGTGGATGTACTCATCAATTGGGGAACCACTATAAATCACTGTATACTGTGTTGTGTACTGTGATGGTATTGATTGTGATAAGATTATTGTGTTGTGATTTTAATCGATAAGTTACCTAAGTTTTTAAATTGGACCTATTCACCCCCCCTCTATGTAATTAGTTGTTCTTGAAATCAAGACTTTCAAGTGGTATCATAAGGAAGTTCCTCAAGATAGACTTAACAGCCTGAGTTGATCTCCAAGGGCAGCTATCAGAAGGCCAAAATGGGTTCAAGTGAGAATCATAAAGAACTTGGATCCATGAAACTTCCTCTTTGCTGGAAGGAGACCTTTGAAATTTGGAAAGAAAGGGTCAGACTTTTCATGGAAGCATTTGATCCTAGGATATACATCACAGTACAAGAAGGACCCTTTATCCCAATGAATACATAAGTCCTTGATGCAAATATGAAGACTCCAAAGCAGTATTCTGAGATGACTAAAGATTAAATCATCTTAGCTACATTGGATAAGAGGGCACAAAACATTATTGTTAGTGCCATAGATGACTCAACCTTCAAAACCTAGTCCACTGCAAGACATCAAGGAGATGTGGGACACACTAGTTATCTATATGGATGGGACTGAAGAAGTGAGGGAGGACAGGAAGTCCATGCTCAATCAAGAATATGAAAGCTTTAGGCAGGACAAGTTAGATGGCATTATTGAGTGCTATGAGAAGTTTTTTAGAATTGTGAATGAGCTGATGACATATGGCAGAGTCTTCAACACTTTTGAATTAAATGATAAGTTCCTCAGGTATTTAACTAAAGACTAGGACACAGAAATATGTGCCATCAGAGAAGTGGCCAGACTTGTAGACACTCTACCACCAACCCTGTTTGGAAAGCTGCTATCTTATGAAATGCAGCTAATTGCTAGAAATGAGGAGGAGAAAATCAACAAGCCTACAGTCAAAGACAAGTCAGTGGCCTTCAAAGTTGAAGCCATAAGGAAGAGTAGGAGGAAGATTCCTTCTCCACTAAGGAGAGTTGCTGATTCTGAGTCAGAAAGCTCATAAACCCGCACATCAGACTGCCACATTTCTGATGAAGACTTTGCTGTCTTCTCTAGGCAATTTCAGAAATTTATGAAGAAGAAGCATTGGAGAAGCAGGACATCCTCTTATTCTTATCCCAAGGAAGATTACTACAAGTGCAAGAAAGAATCCTCTAAAGAGGACAGGTATGGATCTAAACCAAGTAAACATACTTCTTATAATGTGGTGTGTTATTGTTGTAGTAAGCTAGGGCATGTCATAGCCGACTACCCTGTCAAAAGAAAGGATGATGGTGGAAAGAAGGAACATCAGGAGAAGGGCAAGAATGAGAAGTCCTTTATTGCTAAGAAGCAAAAGAGCTGGACTGACTCCTCATCATCAGAGTCAGAAGAGGTAGATGAAACTGAAGCCTACATTGGGCTATTTACTGCTGAAGAAGAATTTGTAGAAGAAGCTTTCTTAGAGATGCTGGCTGCAATCACTGGAGAAGCTGATGATGCTGTCAGATCTGAAGAAGGAGAAGAAGTCACCCATTGCCTTGGGCTGATGGCTTTAACTGAGGAAGGATCTAGCAAGGACCAGCCTGGCCCTAGTAGGCTACATTATACACCTTCTGTATCAGATTATGCAACTAGTCCAGAATCAGAAGCATCTGCATCAAGAGATGAAGTTGGTTCTGAATCTGAAGGAGATGTCAATCAATTGATTGATGATTATGGTGAACTCCTGCAAGCACAGAAGAGAAGCAGGCTCCTAGCCAAAAAAACAAGCTAAGGAGATTGCCTCTCTGAAGCTGTCTATTTCATACTCAGCAAACATGCTGAACCTGAAGATAAAAGAAGTCAGCAAGCTGAAAAATATCACTGTTATTCAGATGGGCACAATCACCTTCAAAAATGACCACATTAGGAATCTTGAAGGTAAACTCCAAAAGGAGAAGGAGTTAGTGGCTAAGTTCTCAAAGCCATATTCAGTATTGCCTTTGATTGATTCTTTCTCCTCCCAAAAGGGTAGGAAGGGGTTAGGCTTTAAAGGGAGAACTAGAGCTGCCTATTCTAAAAGGAAGGGCAAAGCTCCAATGCAGCCACTAGCCTCCAAGCCTCCAATTCCTTTCAGGAAAGTGGTGCTACCATCTAACATGTATGACTATGAGAGCATTTATAGTCACTGGGATTATGGTGTTAGGAATGGCAACGGTACTAGTGCCTACAAGGCATCCTGTGAAGAAATCTAAATGGACCATCCTGGAGCATTTGTGTTTGGTGTACCAGCACCAACACTCAAAAATAAGACTACAACCCATTCTCAAAGTCTGCCAGTCCACAATCAGACTAAAGGAAAGTCTGTCAGCACACCAGACTTGGGTATATCTGAAGCTATCAGGAGCTTGCACTCTAAAAAGAAGGCAGCTGCTGATAGGGTCTAAGATATCCCTAGTACCTCTGCTGCCAGACAAATCCCAAATCAGGCTGTGGATGGAAGACTTTAGAAAAAGGTTATTGTACCTATTGGAATGAGAGCTGCTGACTGCTATGCTGTAAAGCCAACCCTTAAAATAAGGTACAACATTTATGAGTGTTGGTGCTGTGGCAAAGTGAGTCACTATGTTATTGATTGTCGGCACAATAAGAATGTTCAGAAAGATAATGCCAGCTTACCTGTCAGAAGAGCTGCAGGTAGGCATGTTCAATTTCAGTCTAACCTACACCTAGGACCCAATAAGAATTGGGGTCCTAAGGAAAGATGATTTATTTGTTGCAGGTAAGTCCAAGTGACCATACCCCTATATGGTACTTGGACAGTGGATGCTCCAGACACATGACTGGAACAAGGAGCATGCTGAAGGAGTACACTCCAGTTGAAAAGGACCCAAAGTCATCTTTGGTGGTTTAGAAAGAGGAGTAACCAAAGGTTTTGGTATGATATCTAATGGCATAATCACTATCACACAAGTAACTTATGTGAAAGGTTTGCAACATAACCTGATAAGCATAAACCAACTATGTGATCTTGGCTATGACATTTATTTACTCAAGGATGAGTGCCAAATTAGGAGGTCAAGTGACCAGAGGGTCATCTTGGCAGGCACTAGGAGAGGAATTGTCTATTGTCTCAATTTTGTTTGTGAGAGTAAGGACTCTCAAATATGCCTTGTTATAGATGAGAATGCTTCACATTGTGTCCAATGACACAAGATGCTAGCTCATCTGAATTACAAGACCATAGGCAAACTCTTTAGTGAAGAGTTAGTGAGAAATGGTCCTAAGGTGAAGTGCATCAAGGAGGGTATCTGCTCAGCATGCCAAAAGGGCAAGCAGACCAGGATCTCCTTCCATATCCTTGATACCAAAGACTTAGTGAGGTGTTTATACCTCCTGCATATGGATCTATTTGGTCCTATGTCAGTTCATAGTCTAGGTAGGAAAGTCTACACAGTTGTGGTTGTTGATGACTTTTCCAAATTTTCCTGGGTGTTCTTTCTAAGGAAGAAATCTGAAACCCCTGATGTCTTCTAGAAATTTGTTAGGAAATTCAGAATGAACTTAACAGTACTGTGGTCAAAATTAGAATTGACCATGGGACTGATTTTCAGTCTAAATGCATGATAAGATTTTGTGAAGGGCATGTAATTCATCAAGAGTTCTCCTCTCCTAGAACACTCCAACAAAATGAGATTGCTGAGAGGAAAAATAGAACTCTTATAGAGTCTGGTAGAACCTTGATAAGTGACACATTTCTCCCATAATATTTTTGAGCTGAGGCATTAAATACTGCATGTCCTGTCCTTAACAGAGCTTCTATCACCAAAAGCTACAAGAAGACTCCATATGAGATTCTGAAAGACAGAAAACCAAACTTATCCTACTTTAGGATTTTTGGTAGCAAGTGCTATGTTCTAAACAATGGTAAGTCCTATATGACTAAGTTTACTGCCAAGTCCCAAGAAGGGATATTTGTTAGGTACAACAACAATAGTAGAGTATATAGGATTTATAACTTGACTACTCAAGTTGTAGAAGAATTAATACATGTTGTCTTTGATGAGTCAAAACTAATTAACTGTGAGTTGCCAAACACCTCTTCTAGTTCTGCAGGTTTAAAGGATGTGATGGAAAAGCTTACCATCAGGGAAATGGATCCAGCAGGACATGATAAGGAAGAAGATGGGTGTTGTCCAGGGGGAGCTCAAGACTCACAAGCTGAGGATGAAGAACAGTCAGCTGAAGATAATGCAGTACAGCCAGCTGAAGACAATGAAGTTTAGCCAGCTGAGAACAATGCAGAATATCAAGCTAAATCAAGAATTCCTCCAGCTGAGAGACATCTGAGGAACCATCCAGCACACCAAATCATTAGTGATGCAAGACATGGTGTCCAGATAAGGAGCAAGAGCATCAACACAACTCTATGTTCAAGCTTTCATAAATAGAGCCCAAGAAGCTTGAAGAGGCTATCAAAGACTCTTACTGGATTGGAGCTCTGCAGGAAGAGCTGAACCAGTTTAAAAGGTGTAGAGTCTGGAAGACGGTTCCCATACCAAAGGGACATAATGTCATAGGAACAAAGTGGATCTACATGAACAAGATAGATGATAATGGCATTATTGTCAAAAACAAGGCCAGATTGGTGGCAAAAGGATACATGCAAGAAGAAGGAATAAATTTTGATCAGACCTTTGCACCAGTAGCAAGGCTGGAAGTAATAAGGTTATTCCTTGCTTTTGCTGCCTATCAAGGATTCAAAGTCTTCCAGATGGATGTGAAGTCAGTATTCCTGAATGGAGACTTAAAAGAGGAAGTATATGTGAATCAACCACCAGGTTCTGTAGATCCTCACTTTCCTAATTTTGTTTATAAGCTTACGAAAGCTCTATATGGGTTAAAGAAAACCCCTAGCGCATGGTATTAAACATTTTCTACCTTCCTCATTGAGAACAAATTCTCAAGGGGGAAAATAAATAAGACCCTATTCCTTAGGAAATCTAAAGGCAAGGTCATCCTAGTCCAGATATATGTCGATGACATTATCTTTGCATCTACTAAAAATAACCTTTGCAGGAAGTTTGCCAAACTTATGCAATGGAAGTTTGAGATGAGCAGCATGGGTGAGCTAAAATTCTTCTTGGGACTCCATGTAAGACAGACTGATGATGGCTTGTCCATATCCCAGTTTAAGTTCACAAGAGAGTTAATTAAGAAATATGGTATGGAGAATGCCTCCACCATGAGAACTCCAATTGGATCAAGTATGTCTGTAGGCAAAGATGAGGCAGGGAAACCTGTTGATGAGTCTTTATATAGAGGGATAATTGGCTCCCTTCTATACTTGACTACTAGTAGGCCTGACATCATGTATGCTACATGTGTTTGTGCTAGGTATCAGGCATGCCCTAAAGAATCTCATTATTCTGCTGCAAAGAGAATTTTGAGGAATCTTAAGGGCACACAAGATCTTGGTCTATGGTACCCGAGGAATAGAGATTTTTAGCTAACTAGATTTTCAGATGCAGATTTTGCAGGTTGTAAGGAAGACAGGAAAAGTACCACTGGTACATGCCAATTCTTAGGTGGAAGACTAGTGTCATGGAGCAGTAAGAAGCAGACTAGTGTTGCTATCTCCACTGCAGAGTCAGAGTACATTATAGTAGGTAGCTGTTGTGCTCAATTGCTGTGGATACAACATCAGCTTGAAGACTATGACAATAAAATAAGTAGAACTCCTCTATATTGTGATTCTACTAGTATAATTTCTATTGCTAGGAATCCTGTTTCACATAGCAAAACTAAGCATATAGAAATTAAGTATCATTTTATTAGGGAGCATATTGAAAAGAAGACATTTGCCTATAGTTTGTCTCCACTGACAAGCAAGTGGATGATATCTTCACTAAGTCACTAGATAAAGACAAGTTTAACACCTTCAAAATTGATTTGGGTATGTTAAACTTAGAATGGCTTCAAGTACTCCCTAAGGTATTATGCTTGGGACAGGTTTGTTCTTTTTGCAGGTGCTGCAGACTTAGTGGAAAGTAAGATGAGAGAATATGCTTCTTCTCAAGTGGTATCAGTAGCTACAGGACTAAAGACTTTCAAGTAGTCTTTTCAAGTGGTGTAGAGAATTTCTAGTGATACTGAATTTCAAGTGTTGTCAAGTGGTATCAAGTGGTATCAAGTGATATACAGTCAGCCCTGTATAAGGGGCATGTTGGCAGCTGCAATCTGGGCTTCATTTACATCAGCTAGGGGGGAACACAAGGGGAGAAAAAGACATGATGCTCCTTCCTAACTATCTGAAGAGTTCAAAAAGAGGGAGAGATAGAGGTCATATTTACCTTCGGTTGATCAAGCTCAAAGGGGAGAGATAGAAGATGACTATCGGAAAGGATCAAGCTCCTTCATGACAAAAACACAAGGGGAGAAAGTCATGGGGATACGATGTTGATCAAGCAACAAAGGATCAAGCTAAGAGGTAATCCTCTAAGGTGTAACTCACCCTGCATCAATCCAGGGGGATTAGGTAAAATTCATTTCACTGAATTTAATATGAATATGCTTTATTGCCTGTGTAATGTGTATCTCATTGACTAAGGTAATTGATCAGTGGTAGTGGTTTTGACATCTTCAAATAGGGGGAGATTATTGGGTCCATTGATCCCAATGGCCCAGATTTGATGATGTCAAACGTGTCAATGAGATAGACATAGTTGTATTTGATGTATGGTTAAGTTCATGCATACAGGTTAGTCTTTGTCACAATGATTGGACAGCTAGTTCAAGAGACAATGACAGGTGGAATTAAGGTTGAGCTGGAAACTCAGAAAACTACCTAAGTCCAAAAGCGTTAAGTGAGGCAAGCTCACTCAATGCCATACAACTAATATCGTTGAGAGAAGGCAGGAAGGCAAAACTGACAGTATTGCAAAGGCAGAAATAAGGCTAAGTCCAGAAGTGTTGAGTGAGCTCAACTCACTCAACGTCATACAACTAGAAGCATTGAGTCAAGGTTATCCAGTCATAGCTTTACTGTGAAGAATCCAGAAAATCGGCATAGTACAGAATCGTTGAGTGAGGCAGGCTCACTCAACGCTCTCAATGCCATATGACAAGAATCGTTGAGACAAGGATATCATGTCAAAGCCGAAGCAGTGGAAGCCAGAAAATCAACTAAGTCTAGAAGCGTTGAGTGAAGCTTCATCACTCAATGCCATGTTGAGCCTGTCAACGCCAAACTTCAGCAAAAAGGCAAGATTGCAGAAAATCAACTAAGGCAAAAAGTTTTGAGTGAAGCTTATACACTCAACGCTCTCAACACCATCAGGTAGAAAGCTGAAGAATATGGCTAAGGGAAAAAGCGTTGAGTGAGGAATATACACTCAACACTCTCAACGTCTAGTAGAGCTGTAGAAATAATTCTAAGTCCAGAATCGTCGACCGGAGTTCAGATTTTGTCGACCGGAGTTCGTATTTCATCGACCAAAGCTCGAAGTTCATCGACCTCGGCCTTCACCTAAAGAAAGAACTAGGCTGAGAGAATTCGTCGATCTCAGCTTCACTGTTTCGTCAAGATGAGCTCAGATTTCGTCGAACTGAGCTCGAATTTTGTCGACCTCAGCCTTCACCTTAATAAAGAACTGAGCTAAGAGAATTCGTCGATCTCAGCTTCACTATTTTGTCAAGCTGAGCTCAGATTTCATCGAGCTGAGCTTGAAGTTCGTCGAACGCAGGATTTCAGAAAAGTTAGTTGATTTTGGCTAAGTACAGAATGATGCTGACCAGCAATATCAACAAGTCATCAAAGTTCAGATTCGATGCAAATCAACATTAACGTCGCCGTTAGTCTACAGTGGACCTCAAGTTAATAAAGCTGAGGTTTTAACCACTGTTAAAATTGTAACACGTGTCGATCATCTCGCCAATGTGACAGGATTATAAATAGCAGAAGAGATTGAGATCTAAGAATGATTATTGGATTAATTTCTGATTAACTTTCTGAAAGAAATGAGAAGCGAATTTCGTCATCTTTATCTGCCATTATTGCAGAAGCCAAGAACCTCAAGTTCAAATCTGAAGGGCTTCTGAGTTTGCTTGTGTAATCAACATCCACTCCAGCAGGTTCAGAGTAATCCTCTGAGAGACAAATCAGCCTAGGCGTGCCCTAGCTTAAGTTATCTTCTCGATCCAAGCCAAGCCAGAATCTGAAGATCAATTCATTGGATCAAAGAAGAAGGAATGGCTGAAATCTGCTCAGTCCAAATCGGGAGATATTCCTGAAGAAGAAGAAGTAGATTCATCGGCTAGTTGATTCCTGAACTAGCCGGGCATCATTTCAAGATCGTTGAATCATCTTGTTGCTGTGAAGACGAAGGTAGGGCTGACATCTGCTCGGTCCAGGTAGTCAGGCACAAAGAATTTTCTCTGGTGTTTGTAATTCATTATCTTGAATATTTCTGTGTAAGATTCATTTTGAATCTGAGTGGTAAGGCTAAGGCCTGAGTTGTAAGCATGTGTTATAAAGTCTGAGGTAGGGCAAGATTTGCCTGAGTTGTAGGTGTGTGGATTCACACTGAGGTAGGGCAGGATTGCCTGAGCTGTAGGAGTGTGGAGTCACTCTGAAGTAGATTTCTTGGGAAGAACTTGAGTTGTAAGATCTTGGTGATCTGAGTGGTAGGGCGTGCGCCTGAGTTGTAGGAGCCGGCTGGGCTCTGAGCTGTAAGACCTAAGGATCTGAGAAAGATAGAAGGAAGTTTGGCTGAATCTAGTATATTGCTAGATTGGCGAAGGGGGAAAGTGGATGCACCCATCAATTAGGGAACAACTATAAATCGCTGTGTATTGTGCTTTGTACTGTGCTGGTATTGATTGTGATAAGATTATTTTGTTGTGATTTTAATCGATAAGTTGCCTAAGTTTTTAAATTGGACCTATTCACCCCCCCCCCTCTAGGTGATTAGTTGTTCTTGAAATCAAGACTTTCAGGGGGGAGGGGGTTCAACATGTCTTCTACTTATGCCATAAGGTCCTATTTATAGGAAATACAAGGGGGTATGGTCTACGAATAGCCACTCCCCGCCTATGTTGGATATTAGATACAAGTTTCCCAAAAAATCTTACTCGATCTGGAGAACATTTGAAGATGGCAAGATGAAGCTATACACCTTACTTGAGTTCGATGACAATGGAATAGCTAAGTGTGAGCTCACTGGAATAGAGGTTATTTGGGAAGAGAGCTAGATGTCACAAACTACCATCTTTAGGGTTAATAACCAAGAGGTCTCTAGAGAAATCTAGTCTTATTCATGGGATAAGTCATGAACATTCTAGAAAATTCATGTATCTTGTACATACTATAGTTGTATAGAATAATCTAGAATAGTGGGATTCTGGAATCTTCTATACATTAGAAGGAAACCTCCTTGGGCCTATAAAAGGTGAAGGTCCCCTCATTTGTATTCACCCAAGTTTTGGACAAGTGATAGAGCTCTTTGAGATCTTTCAGTTGTGATCATTCTCTTCAATTGTTTCCACTCTTGTTTCCTCATCACTACCTAGTTTTTGTAGGAAAAGGCTGACTTAGCTTGGCTACCTGAAGTGGCAAGGAGGTGCTAAGGATGCACTGAAGCTTGGAAAGAGACAAGTCCTTGATAGTTGGAATCAGAGCCAAGTTAACTCAATTATGTGGATGTGGCACAAGAAGACTAGATGGCTTATGAAATAGACAACTTAAACATTGATGAGCAAGGCCGGGAGGCTAGACATCAATCTGAAAGAAAGAAGAGAAACCAAAGAAAATCTCGTGAGACTGAACACTTGGATCTTGTATTGATGGATTGAGACAAATGCCTGATAGTGGTGGAGCAGGACCACTTACATGTTCACAGAGAATTAGAGGCTATCAAACAAGTGATACCGACTTGCGGAGAGCTGGACCTATTGAGAGCCCAAATACAAGCTTTCCTTAATACAAATTTGGAGCTAACACAAAGGTATGGTCATATTAAGGATGACTATTAGTAGTGAATCACCAAATTTGAGGAATAATTAACAGTGCGTAGGAAGGCCATCACTAATGGTGGAAATGGTGGGATTGTGGAAAATCCAAGGATTGATGTGCCTAAGCCAAAACCCTTTGTTGGAATACCCTATTACTAATTTGGGTCGGGATCACTATGTCTATAGGATTAGTGCATTGACCTTGTTGTATAGAGTAAAGGTCAACTAGTTAAGGTCTAAGGATTAGGACTTAGGTTTAAAGCTTTCCCCGAGACCTCCTAGTTCAGATGAGAAGCCCAGATATAGAGTTCAACTTGTCGTCGAGCTCAGATCGACGAAGCGTCGAACCCAATTCAACTATCTATGAGCTCAGGTCGATGAGGCGTCGAACTCGGTTCGACGATCGCTGAGCACAGATCGATGCTTTCTGTCTAAGCCTAGTTCTAATTTCTCTAAGCTCAGTTCGACGATAGTTGAGCTCAGATCGACGATTATCTTTTGAGATCGACAATTTCTGGAATTCTGTTAGTTTGTTAAGGTTTTCAAATATCTTCAAGTCATAGCATTTATTGAAGAAGTTTTCTAGCCGTTATATTAAATCTGAAGCAAGTTTCAAGGAAACAAATAAGGAATGTTATTTAGGTTATTCCTCCAGAGACAGTTGACATTTAAGGAAAACATTTATGAATTTTGCTAACGGCTATCTAGAAGATTTGAAGACTGGATTTCATATTATTATTCAGTAAAGAAGAAACACAGACATATAGAAGAAAAAGAGAAGAAGATCAATAACACTGAACAGAGAACAAGCTTCTATTCTTTCTAATTCCTTCTGATTCAAAGTTTTCTCAAGTCTTCATCATTCATACTCTAGACAACACACATTTCAGTTCTTGCTGGAATCATCTTTTGCTGGAGCATTCTTTTCATTGAAGACCTATCACCCTTGCAAAGGTTCTATTCCTGAACTCTTGCTAATCTCAGGGGGAGCTTTGACAACATCAACATCCACTTGTGCTTCTCTTTGATTGTTGATAGAGAAGACAACGTAACCTTTTTCTTTTTCTTTCCTGTAAAAGGGTTCTTTAAACTTCCTTCAAAAATTTTGTTTTGGTTTCTGAGACCTGATCAAAACTCAGTGGTGGCAAGACACCTGATCAAAAAAATTAACTTTGGTTTTTGAGCACCTGATCAAAAGCTCATTGGTGCCAGGGACACCTGATCAACTCATCTTGTAGTGGATTTCTACCAAGGGTGGTAGAATAGTGGATGTACCCAGGTTTGGGGGAACCACTATAGTTCCTTGTGTCTTCTGGTTGCTTGTTATTTTGTTTGCTGTGTGCTGAGGATTTGTTTCTTGTACTTGTTTTATTCTGATTACTGTTAAGCACTCTACACTAAGTAAATTAAGTCTTCCACTGCTAAAGTAATTTTTATATTTGCAAAATTATTTTAAAAAACTCTCTACACCCCCCTCTAGAGTGAAGGGTTGATCTTACACTCACTTTCAATTGGTATCAGAGGGAGGTTGGTTGTTCATACAGGCTAACACCTGAACCAAAAGATCTCTCTTAAGATCCATCCTTAATAGAGGGTTATTTTTATTATATTTACTTTACTCTAAATCCATGGCACAGAACAAAGATTATGCTAGCACCAGACCTCCAGTGTGCAATCTCTCTAAGTTTGCACTTTGGAAGGCAAGGATCAGATTATACATGAATTCCATTGATGAAGATTTTTTTAATTCTATTTTGACAGATTGCCCCAAGCCTCCTGCAAACACAAGCACAAATGTTGTTCCACCTCCTTCAGGAATAGATGCTGACATAAAGAAATGGAAGGTTGTTGATGCTAAAGCTATGAACATACTAGCTCAGACAATGTCTGATGACATCTTCCAGAAGGTAGCTGAATGAAACTCAGTCATAGAGATTTGGGAAAAGCTATCTGAGCTTGTGTTAGGATCAGCTGATGAGAGAAAAGATAGGAGATCTCATCTCATCACTCAGTATGAGAATTTCAAGAAAGCAAAAAATGAATCAGTAGTTGACATGTATAATAGACTAAGTCTGATTGTTAGTGAACTCAAGACATTGGACAAGGAGATCTCTCTCATAGAGATAAATGACAAAATCCTAATGTGCTTCCCCAGCACATGGGATTCAAGGATCTGGCCCATAAGGATGCCAGAAGTCTAAATAAAATCACTACAGAAGCTCTTTTGGTCAAGCTCAAATCTTATGAGCAGCTAATCAAAAATAGAGAAGAAGAGAAGAAGACAACTTCTCCAGCAGTCAGGAAGGAGAAGTCAATTGCTTTCAAGGCAACAGAAGAACAACCTGAAGACAAAGTCATAGGCAATGAAGAACTGATGAGCCTCCTAGCCAAGAGGTTCTACAAAATGGCCAGGAAGGACTTCAGAAAATGGTCATCCAGAGGCCAATAAAAGCCAAGGTATGATAAATCAAATAATAAAGAGATTATTTGTTATGGTTGCAGGACACCAGGACACATACTGTTTGATTGTCCAGAAAGTCAAAACAAGGAGAATAAGGACAAGAGAGAAAAGAGAAAAGATAAAGACTCCAGAAGAAATCACTATGACAAATCCTCTTCCAGCAAGAACAAGCACACAAGGAAAGGATTTGTTGCTGAAACATGGAGTGAAACAGAATAAGAATCTGATGCATCATCAAGTTCAAGTGATGATGAGGATGATGTAAAAGAAAAAGAATTCTGCATGATGGCAATCAATGCATCTCAGAACAACACTGATTCAGAACATGAATCTGAATCTTAACAAGAGCTAGAAGAAGACTAGGTAATTTATTCATTTGATTTTAATTCTGAGGACTTCAAGTCTGAATTTAAAGCACTGTGTTTAGATCTACTCAATTCTGAGAAAGAAATTATCTCTCTCAGAAATAAGTTATCTGAATACAGTACCTTAAGTTCAGATAACCTCAAACTCTGATATGAGTTAGAATGTTGTAGGGAGCAGATAGCTTCACTGAAAAGTGAACTATTTGAGGCCAAGAAGTTTGAAGAATCCCTCAATGGGAGAAGTATCAAACTGATGGACATCATAAGCACAGTGAACTCAAGACTCAATAGTACACTGGGCTTGGGTGCTTTATCCAGCCAAGCTATTGTGTTAACAACTCCCATTAAATTTATCTCTGATAAAGGAAAAGGAGTTGTGGAGGTAGCTAGAAAAAATTCTGATCTACCCAAAGGGAACAAAGTTCAACAGAAATCGTCGAACGGAGCTCGACGATCTCCGAATAGAGCTCGGTGATTTCATGCTGAATCGTCGAACTCAGGTCAACGATCTCTGATCTCTGAACATAGACAAGATCGATCGTTGAACGGAGCTCGACGATCCTACCGAAGATCGTCGAACTCAGGTCCACGATCGTCGAACGGAGCTCAGAGATATGACCAGTTCTCAAGGGGCACATCAAAAATTAATTCTAGATATCCTATATCTCAAGGGTTAAACCCTTATACTGAATGGATAATACCCCCTAGGAGATATCATCCTGAAGAATATAAGAGTCAACCAAAGATGTATTTTATTTCTGATTTCAAAGGTTATCAGGCTAGACCCAATGTAAACTGGGTCAAAAACAAATGAATTGTTATTTGTGCAGGTGAAGACCTATACAACCATGGACCAGCACTGGTATCTGGATAGTGGGTGCTCCAAGCACATGACTGGAAGCAAGGGTAACCTAGTATCCTTCAAGGCTAAGCATGGACCCAAAGTGATGTTTGGAGATTCAAACTATGGACATACCAAAGAATATAGTGCAGTCCAAATAGGGTCAGTAACATTCAAAAAGGTAGCATATGTGGAAGGACTAAAGCACAACCTTATTAGTATCAGTCAGTTATGTGATGAAGGTTACAAAGTCACATTCAACAAATCTTCATGCCTCATCAAATCAGAAGACAACACAACTGTGTTGACAGGTAACGAAAGAGGTAACATCTATCTAGTAAATTTTCATTCAACCAAGGTAGATATCTGTTTATTTAATTCTCTTAGCAAACCTAATGAATTATGACATGAGAGATTAGGACATGTTAACCTTAGAAGTATTGCTAGGCTATCCAAAGACAACCTTGTTTGAGGACTACCTTCTGGCCCTTACAAGAAGGAAGGACTCTACAGGGTTTATCAATTAGGCAAGCAAACTAAAAACAGCCTTAAGTCACTTAATAAGAGTGATTCACCCAGGATTTTGTACCTGTTACACATGGATCTGTTTGGACCCATTACTGTACAAAGCCTAGGAGGGAAATCTTATAGTTTAGTAGTTGTAGATGACTTCTCTAGATTCACATGGGTGTTTTTTCTTAGGAAGAAGTCTGATAACTTCAAATGTTTGACAGAGTTTCTCAAATGTATACAGATTGAGTTCAATACTCACATAGCCCTGATCAGAAGTGATCATAGGACAGATTTTTATTCTCTTCTTATGCAAGAGTTCTGTCAGAAGGAAGGGATCAGACACACTTTCTCATCTCCTTGAACTCCTCAACAGAATGGGGTAGCTGAAAGGAAGAATAGAACCCTTATTGAATCTGCCACAACATTGTTGACAGATGCTCACCTTCCTCTATCCTTTTAGACAGAGGCTGTGAACACTTCAAATTATGTTCTGAATAGGAGTTTGATACATAAGCTAAAGGGCAAGACTCCCTATGAATTACTCAAAGGGAAGAAACCTAAAGTTGATTATCTTAGAATTTTTGGTTGTATTTGCTACATTCATAACAATGACAATAAATACTTAGCAAAATTTGAAGCCAAAGCTGATGAAGGAGTGTTTTTGGGATACTCTATGATCAGTAAGACCTATAGGGTTTATAATAAATCATCTCATAAAATTGAAGAAACAGTGCATGTCTCTTTTGATGAAACTAATATGTCTTATAAGGAGGAGAGCACTTCTACCATAGACCCTTTGCAGGTACATTCTCTATCAGAGAATTTTGACAGGCTGAATATCATTGAAAAAGATCCATCACCTTTATTCACTCAACAAGAAGCTGAAAGTAGTGAAAATGAAGATGACTGCCAGATTTTAGCAAGTCATGGTGACAATCAAAATGAAGAGCCAGTTTTTGTTCCACAAGAGGAAACAACAACACAGGTTGGTGAACAATCAACACCCATTGTTGATTTAGTAACAACAAGAGATCATCCAATCTCTCAAGTGATTGGAGACATCTCAATAGGTGTGCCAACCAGAAATCAGATCAATCAACATCTGATGCACACTTGCTTTCTTTCTCAAATTGAGCCTCAATCCATACAAGATGCAAAACAAGATCCAAACTGGATCATTGCAATGCAAGAGGAATTAAATCAATTTGAAAGAAACAAAGTTTGGGAGATAGTGCCAAAGCCAAAGAATCATCCCATTGTTTGAATAAAATGGGTATTCAGAAATAATTAGATGATCAACGAGTTATTGTAAGAAATAAGGCAAGGCTGGTTGCTCAAGTACATTCTCAAGAAGAAGGCATCGACTATGACCAAACCTTTGCACCAGTTGCAAGGTTAAAGTCCATAAGAATCTTCCTAGCATATGCAGCTCACAAGAAGTTCAAAGTATATCAAATGGATGTCAAAAGTGTATTCCTCAATGGTGATATCAAGGAAGAAGTTTATGTAAAACAACCTCCAGGTTTTATCTCTCTAACTCACCCTGATTTTGTTTATAAATTGCATAAAGAATTATATGGTCTCAAACAAGCTCCTAGAGCATGGTATGAGATCCTAGCTTTCTTTCTCTTGGAAAATGATTTTAAAAGGGGTAGAGTAGACAAAACTCTTTTTATTAAAACCCATAAGTCTAATATCCTACTAGTACAAATCTATGTAGATGATATTGTTTTTGGTTCTACTAATTCAAATTTGTGCAAAAGGTTCTCCAACCTAATGCATTCCAAGTTTGAAATGAGTAGCATGGGTGAGCTATCCTTCTTTCTAGGATTGCAAGTCAAACAACATGTTGATGACATCTTTATTTCTCAAACCAAGTATGCAAAAGAATTGGTTAAGAAATTTGGTATGTCTGATGCATCCTCTATGAAAACACCCATGCCTAATAATGTTGTATTAGATGCTGATGAACATGGGAAACCAGTTGATCAAACCACATATAGAGCAATGATTGGCTTCTTATTGTATCTTACAATTAGTAGACCTGATATAATGTTTGCTACATGCATATGTGCTAGATTCCAAGTCAGCCCTAGAGAGTCACACCTCACATTAGTTAAGAGGATTCTTAGTATGTGAAAAGTTGTCCAAATCTAGGTCTCTGGTATCCAACTGATTCAGGATTTGATTTAAATGGATTTTCTGATGCTGATTATGCTGGATGTAGAGTAGACAAGAAAAGCACCAGTGGAACTTGTCAGTTTCTTGGTGACAGACTTGTCTCCTGATTTTGCAAGAAACAAACATTTGTATCCACATCAACTGCTGAAGCTGAATATATGGCAGCAAGTAGTTATTGCTCACAGATATTGTGGATTCAAAATCAACTCCTGGACTATGGCTACAACTTAGAGAAGTCCAAAATATTTTGTGATAATACTAGTGTTATTTCCATAGCTCAAAATCCAGTCCTCCATAGTAGGACCAAACACATAGAGATTAGGCATCACTTCTTAAGGGATAATGTAGAGAAAAGTAAAATTGAACTAGAATACATCCCAACTGATTTACAAAGAGGAGATATTTTCACCAAACCCTTGGATGAAAAGAAACACACTTTTTTCCTTAATCAGTTAGGAATGTTAGATGAAGGCAGTCTTAATTAAGTTCCAAGATCTTAAAAACCTAAAAATTGACAAAAACTAGGTTAAAAATTTGAGTTCCCTAGTGTCTGTAGTTTTTCTCTGAACTCTGAACTACGCTCGACATTTTTCATGAAGATCGTCGAACGGAGCTCGGCGTTTTCTTCTCGGTCTGCGATCTCAAATATTGTCGAACAGAGATCGACGATGTTGAGACCCTTCAGTTTCCCCTATAGCCGTAGATCGTCGAACTGAGTTCAACGATCTTTCCTTTTCTGCGTCGAACCCTAATATAAAATCATTTTTTCAGGCTTCATTCTCATTTGCGCCTTCATACCTTCTGCAAGAATTTTTCTTTCCCTCCAAACTCTTCTACACTTGATCTTGTTTATTTTTGCAGGAAATATGTCGGTCTCAGTCGCCGTTCTAGCCGCAATGAAGTTCGATACTGGCTTTGACATTGACATGGAATCTTTTGAGGGGACTGATCAGATGTTTAAGGACATTCTAGAACTCTTCAAGGAACAATAACTTGTGAATATTATGTCTACCAGAATCAAGTTAGCAGCAGACGAGATAAAAGAATGGGTCTATACTGCCCATAATCTGGATCAAAACATAGTTGTTGTAACCATCTCAGGGACACAGGTGTCCCTAACCCCAGGAATTCTTATAATGGTTTTTGGATTAAGTACTGGTAATGATAGCATAGAACTATCAGGAGTAGAATTCTCTGCAATGTTAGATAGAATGGGTCATAATTCTGAGAACCCTAATAAACTGCTGAAGAAGAATCTATCCATGGAATATAGATTTCTAGCAGATGTTGTAGGAAGGTCATTTTGGCCAAGCATTCAGCCCATGATACAGTTTCCAGGTATCAATTCTGTCTAATGGCTGCAATAGTCGATAAGAAGCACCTGGATTGGGGAGCATTTTATTTGATTTGCTTAAGAAAAAGATAAGCAATAACTTTGTAAACTTTGGAAGGATTTTGGGCCTATTCCTGCAAAATAGGTGCCCACAGTTGTTGGTGTCCAATGGGATGCATATCAATGCATCAAAGAGGCTTTATTCTGCCCTATTTGGCAAGTGGGAGAGACAGATTGTCAAACCCAGCATGGCTCCTGCAGCTAAAGCTTCTTTAGGCACAAGGATTAAAACAGTCACTCCTCCTCAGTCCACTACCCCATTAGAAGTTTTGTCATCCCCTTCCATATCCTCTCCTCCTTCTCCACATCCAGGTACATCATCCATACTTTCATCTCAAATAGATTCTCCACCTCCTCTAGCCACTCATCAAGAAGTTTTCCATCCACTACATTTCTTCCCATCCATTGATTTAGAATCATCCCCCCATTTTCCATCATTCAACCTTCTAGATGATTCCTTCATGGATGCTTCTCCATATTCACCTCAAGCCATTCCATCCACCTAAACATCCTTTCAACAAATCCTAAATGATATCATATCTCAACCATCCTTTCCCCCTTCCATCTCCTCATTCCTACCATCAGTCACTATCCCAGTTCCATCCATTTCAACCATTCCAATATCTCAACCATCCATACCACTTTAATCTACATCAACTCCATCTCTCTCTGCAGCTCCTCCCTCTACCTCTACTCAGGTTAATCTTGAGCAAGTAGATTTCCTTCCTCTAGCAAATATGCTATATGAGTTGTTGGCACCCAAGCTAACTCTCTTATTGGATACCTCCTTGGCTCCCTTAGTCAAGACTTTACATAAGTTATCTGCTAGGATCTCTTCCTCCTTCTCCCTTCAGGCATCCCTTCTTTTGGGGGCCTAGATTCAGTTCTCACTGACTCTAGGCCGGGGTAGATGCCATATAAAGAAGTGTTGTCCTCAGAGATTTCAGAAATGCAAGCATCAGAAGTTCCAGCTTCAGAGGAAGTTCTAGTTCCAGCTCCAGTTCCAGCTCCAGCCATCAGTCCTGCAGTAGACATTCATTCATTATTGTCAGAATTTGATTCACTTTATAGTGGTTATCTTTCAGCACCTCTTCCTGCTGAAGATTTAACCAAGGCTATAGTTCCGTTCTCCTGCTGTGATCCCAATCTGCTACAGATGTATATCAATTCTGTTTAGACTGTGGAAAGTATTCCTTTGGCTCATACTGCTGCTGCTGCTGTTGTTTTCTCAGAGGCTGTGATAGAGCCAGTTTGTTCAGTTTTTGAGCTTCCTGCTTCAGTTGTTGCTCCTGATGTTGTTCTCTCAGAGGCTGTGATAGAGCAAGTTTGTTTAGTTTTTGAGCCTACTACTTCAGTCCGTGCTCCTGCTATTTCAGCTGCTGCTCCTGTTATTTCTACTTCTGCACCTCCTGCTTTAGAGAAAGTTCCTGTCTCCATTTCTAAAGAAGCAGTGTTATGGCAAATAGATGCTTTATTTGATGAGCCTCAGAGCTCTGATGATGATGAATTTAGAACAGACTCTGATGACTCTTATGCAACTATTACAAAGAAGAGGAAAGCTAGAAGTAAAGCTATGAAAAGAGTCTCAATTGAAAAGACTACTTCTGATCATGATATTCCATATTATATTCTGCACAGCTACCCTATAACTGAGCACTGGATGCAATTCTCTAAAAATCACTTGAAGGCCATGAGGAAGAAAAGGAAATATGATAAAGGAACCTCTCACTATAATCCTCCTCCTTCTCCTTCTCTAGGTAAAGGATCTAGTGGAGACTCAGCTCCTCATTCCTCCAATATCTCTTCTCAAAGATCCTCTCAATCCCAGTATCAAGGAAGATCTCAACCTAGAGAATATCATCAAAGAGGTAATAAGTCAAGAGGCAGTTAGTATAGAGGCACTCAAACAGGTCATCGAGTTTATTTCAGAGGACAGTCCAGGCATCAAACTTATCAAAGGAAAGGACAAAGCCCAAGTGATTCCACTTCTGGTCCTTTTCCTTATAAGCTCAAAGAAGGTTTTCATCAAAAAGCTCCTCCCACTGACACCATCAATAAGTATGAGCCATCAGTTCCATTTGAAGATCTAGAGAATAACCCAGTCTCCTGGACAGCTAGACTAAAAGAGATGGCTACATTAGATCAAATCAAGAAAGCCAGAGAAAAAGGCCAAGATAATTCCAACATCTCTACTCAATCAGATCAAAGAAGACATGAACTTGAAAGGTACAGCTCCAAGAAATTTTTTAATACTGAGAAGTATATGTATCTACATCCTAAAGCTGTAGTCCCTAGAGGCAGAAGCCAGAAGTCTCTTGGTGCTGCTGATGATATGAGATCAAAGAAAGACTCTGAAAATCCTAACAGGGAAATTCTGTTTCAGAAAGGTATTGATAAGGAAAGTTAATGTAAGCTGAACAATCTCTCTCTACTGAACTATTTGCTGTGATATATTTATATATCTGTGGTTCTGCAATGTTTTATGTATTTCTATTTTTATTGTTTTTATTTCCTATAATTCATGTAAATAGTAATCCTAACCCAAATAGGGGGAGATTGTTGGAACACTCTATTACTAATTTAGGTCAGGATCACTATGTCTATAGGATTATTGCATTGACCTTATTGTATAGAGTAAAGGTCAACTAGTTAAGGTCTAAGACGTAGGACTTAGGTTTGAAGCTTTCTTAAGACCTCCTAGTTCAGATGAGAAGCCCAGATATAGAGTTCAACTTGTCGTCGAGCTCAGATCGACAAAGCGTCGAACCCAGTTCGACTATCTATGAGCTCATGTCGACGAGGCGTCGAACTGGGTTTGACGATCGCTGAGCTCAGATCGACGCTTTCTGTCTAAGCCTAGATCAAATTTCTCTGAGCTCAGTTCGACGATAGATGAGCTCAGATCTAGGATTATCTTTTGAGATCGACGATTTCTGGAATTCTATCAGTTTGTTAAGGTTTTCAAATATCTTCAAGTCAGAGCATTTATTGAAGAAGATTTCTAGTCATTATATTAAATATGGAGCAAGTTTCAAGGAAACAAAGAAGGAATGTTATTTAGGTTATTCCTCCAGAGACAGTTGACATTTAAGGAAAGCATTTATGAATTTTGCTAACGGCTATCTAGAAGATTTGAAGACTGGATTTCATATTATTATTCAGTAAAGAAGAAACACAGACATATAGAAGAAAAAGAGAAGAAGATCAATAACACTGAACAGAGAACAAGCTTCTATTCTTTCTGATTCCTTCTGATTCAAAGTTTTCTCAAGTCTTCATCATTCATACTCCAGACAACATACATTTCAGTTCTTGCTGGAATAATCTTTTTCTAGAGCATTCTTTTCATTGAAAACCTATCACCCTTGCAATGCTTCTATTCCTTAACTCTTGCTAATCTTAGGGGGAGCTTTAATAACATCAACATCCACTTGTGCTTTTCTCTGATTGTTGACAGAGAAGACAACCTAACCTTTTTCTTTTTCTTTCCTGTAAAAGGGTTCTTTAAACTCCCTTCAAAAGTTTTGTTTTGGTTTCTGAGACCTAATCAAAACTCAGTGGTGGCAAGATACCTGATCAAAAAATTTGCTTTGGTTTTTGAGCACCTGATCAAAAGCTCATTGGTGCCCAAGACACCTGATCAACTCATCCTGTAGTGGATTCCTACCAAGGGTGGTAGAAGAGTGGATGTACCCAGGTTTTGGGGAACCACTATAGTTCCTTGTGTCTTCTGGTTGCTTATTATTTTGTTTGCTGTGTGCTGAGGATTTGTTTCTTATTCTTGTTTTATTCTGATTACTGTTAAGCACTCTACACTAAGTAAATTAAGTCTTCCACTGCTAAAGTAATTTTTATATTTGCAAAATTATTTTAAAACACTATATTTACCCCCCTCTTGAGTGAAGGGTTGATCTTACACTCACTTTCACCCTTTACCATAAAGAGGGATGCAAAGAAAGTTGAAAACTTCCTTTATCAAATAGAGTATACAACCACAAATTTGAAGAGTGGATTCAATAGATCAGCAGGTAGAAAGGGGAAACCAACTTTTTAAAATAGGGAGAGTGTGGCTAGGGTGACCAATGCACCTGCCAACTATGGGGGAGTGCACCTCTAGCAAGTTTCACCTCTTCCCCGATTCAGGGAGAGTCGCGAGTACCCTACATCACTAGGTACTCACAGATCCAAGGAGAGCATGACTAAAGTGGAATGTACTCCCCCCAGGGGGTAACAAAATTTCCCAAGCGATTTCGAGTTGGCTTGTGGTTTACCATACCAAACAACGGGATTCCGCTATTAGCAGGCCATTTTGTATTGTGATTAGTCGTACCAAAAGGAGGGATTTTGCTATCTGCAGACCATTTTAAGATAATTATAAATAAACCCCCAACGGAACCTTTTGGAGAAGGCTGGTTCAGGTTGGCGAGTGATCTAGAACTCTGTTCACCTAGGTTTCTGAATTGAACTTCTAGTGCTCTCATGTGCCTTCTAGGGTCCCAACTCATCTTTGGTTCGAGAGGGGGAGATCTCCTTAATCTTCCGGGTTTATGGCGGGTCCTCGTCGATTCAAATCATGAGATTTGTTCTAAGCTAACCACCATTATTATCGAAAATCTTTGATCTAAGTGCATGACACTAAGTTCATACTCGGGATATATAAGTGCAAGCTACATAAATTCGCTCTGAACTCCTCTTAAACCTAGGATTTTGGGTTCAACATTCTTGTGTAGTAAGTATAAACTATGGCTTGTTAGAAAATTTTGAGTGAGTTCCATTGCAAGAAGCGAAGGGCAGGGAGGCGACCTAGGTAGATCGCCACCTTTGGGCGAGTTTGTCAGAAAGAGTGACTTCAACAAGTTTAGGAAGAACATCTTGGAGACCCTATGGCTTGCCCTCATATCGTGGGGCAAGGGCTTGACCCCAGCCACTCTAATACTCGCCTTGTAAGACTTGGGAGAGGGGTGTCAGGTAGGAGAGAAAGGAAGGAAGTGTTGGTGGAGGAGAATGAGCGAGATCTCAGTGGGAGAATTTTGTTCCCCAGATAGTTGGGCACTCGCTACCTAGGAAAGGAGACCACGTGAACACCCTCGACTTGCTAGGCATGGTCGGGAAGTACGTTCTGGAAATTAATATTTTTGTCCCTAGTTCTGGAGGGGTTTAGGGAGCCTATCATATCCTACTATACATGCAAAGATGACCCCCTCCAATATCTCTAAGTGGTTAGAGTTCAAGGTGCTTCCCAAGACAACCTCACAGATAATAAGGAATTTCTTATAGGGGAAATAATCTACCGATACGGGACACCCATTGCCATCATCCCTGACAACGGGCCACAGTTTGCTAACAAAGAGCTCACTAGCTTCTACAACCAATTGGGTTTCGACCTCCTCCTCACATCCATCCATCACCCATGTAGCAACAGGCAGGTTGATGGTGCAAACAAAACAAACGTGAACCTATTGAATAAAATAGTGGAAAACTTGAAGGGTAACTGGGTGTAGGATCTTCCCTCGGTCCTTTTGTCCTGTAGAACCACTTCCAACACAAACACTGGAGAAACGACTTTTAAACTCACTCATGGTTCTGAGGTGATGTTGCTAATGAAGCTCGAGGTGAGGTCCCATCGAGTCATTATCACCGGAGAAGGAGATGAGTAGTGGAGAGTGGAGAACAAAGAATGGCAGCGGCTCTCGCTTGACTTCATAGAGATCTCTGCGACCTAACAATCATTCACTGGGAAGAAATTAAGTGCAGAATGGCAAAATATTTTGATAAGCATTTTAGGATCAAACAATTTGTTAAGGGGGTCTAGTTCTAAAAAAGGTCAATGCTGCGAGAAGTTCAATGGTGGTTTGGAAACTCAATACCACTAGGAGGGTCCCTATGTAATTTTGGAAGCGTTGAAATCATGAGGGTTCCACCTCCAAAATTTCTTTATGATAATTTTTTTCTACTTGATTGCGTCAGGGTGTGGTGTATTAGGAAGTTCCTAGCTAGAGAGAAAATAAAAAAATTTGGTTGGAAACCTGTAAGAAGAAAGCTAATTTTTGAGCTCTCACAAGCCGGCTGGGAAGGCTCTCTCACTCGAGTCACAAGTAGAATGAATGTTATTTGGGTTAAAGGGACCCAAGAATAAAACCATTGTATGAGCTCTCACAAGCCGGTAGGGCAATCTCCCTCACTCGGGTCATAGGTAGAATGAAAGTTATTTTGGTTAAAGGGCCCCCAAGAAGAAAACCATTGTCTGGGCTCTCATAAGCTAGCAGGACTAGCTCCCTCACCTAGATGGAAGAAAAATGTTGTTTTAGTTCAAGGATCTCCGAGAAAAAACCCAATACCAGGCTCTCGTAGGCGGGCAGGGCTAGATCCCTCACTCGAGTGGTAGAAAAAATTGTTTTGGTTAAAGGTACCCCGATATGAAAATTGTTGCCTGGGCTCTCACAGGCAAGCAAAGATGGCTCCCTAACTCGGGTGGCAGAAAAATGAAAGTAATTTTACTTAAAGGGCCCACGAGAATAAAATCACGGTCTCGGATCTCATAAGCCGATAGGTCTGGCTCCCTCACTCGGTTGGCAGAAAAATGTTCTTTGGTTAAAGGGTCCCAATGAAGAAAACCATTTTCTAGGCTCTTGTAAGCCGGCATGGCTGGATCCCTCACTTAGTGGTTGAAAAATTAAGTTGTTTTGGTTGAAGGGACCCCGAGAAGAAAATCATTGTTTTGGCTATCACAAGCCGACATGGATGACTCCTTCACTCAGTGGAGGAGGGGGAGGGGGTTGGGCAGAAAAATAAGTTGTTTTGATTAAAGGGACCTCGAGAAGAAAATTATTGTCCAGACTCTCACAATCTGTCAGGATAGGCTCCCTCACACAGGTGGTAGATTGGATGGAAGTAATTTTGGTTAAAGGGACCTTAGAATAAAACCATTCTCTAGGCTATCATAAACCGGTAAAGCTGGCTCACTCACTCGGGTAGCAAAAAAATTGGTTTGGTTAAGGGGCGCCCGAGAAGAAAACCGATGTTCAGGATCTCGCATGTTTGCAAGGCTATCTTCCTCACTCGAGAGACAAAAAAGAAGTTGATTTGCTTAAAAGGCCCCTAAGAAGAAAATTGATGTTCGGGCCCTCAGAAGCCAGCAGAGATGGCTCCCTCACTAGAGTGGCAAAAAATGAAAGTTGTTTTGGTTATAGGGCCCCTCGAGAAGAAAACCATTTTTCGGTATCTCATAAGCTAGTAGGGCTGGCTTCCTCACTTATGTGTTAGAAAAAAGTTGTTTTAGTTGAATGGCCCCCAAGAAAAAATCGTATTAAGGTATCTCCCAAGCCGGCATAGCTAGCTTCCTCACTCGGGTGGCAGGTAGATGACTAAGGTGAGTATGAAGAAATTCTAATAGAACAAAGAATTCAGAAAAAGATTAATTCATTTTCATGAAAGTGTTTGTAACACCCCAAAAGGGAGTAGTGGTCATTGGAGGCTACTGTGCGACGATAGTCTTATCGCAGGTGGTAGCTCAGTGAATTAAAAGGCAAAGCGCGCTCGAGTTTTTACTGCCTGACGATAGTAAGCTATCGTGCCACACTAGCCGCTCGACCAACGTCGAAACCACTCAACGCTTTCGAATTATCGTCGAGAGCGCTAATGTCAGGCGATAGGAGTTACCGCGCCACGCTAGCCGCTCGACGAACGTCAAAAGGACCTCTCGAGTAACCATTCTACCGACATACGCAAAAGAGTTATCGTGGGGTGCTAGCTCTGGATAGCGGCGTCGGCTGGTCAAAGCGGTTACTGCCTATGTTATCGCGCAGTGGTAAGAGTTACCGCGCGGAGGTAGCTTTTAGATAAAGGCTGGACATGAGAATTTATTCTTATTTTCTCTCAAACACTCTCTTGCTTAGTTCTGGAGAGGGAAGAGGAGGAAAAGTCGAGGAGCTCTTGTGGAGATCGGTCCAAGGTGTGCATGTGCTTAGAATCAAGATCCGATACTAGATCCGTGAAGAGGAAAGCGACGTGCTCATTTCTAACCGGATAGAACGCTAATATCATGGCTCCAAAATGAACTAAAAGGGTAACGATCTTCCTTCTTGGACAAGTGAAGTCCTTCTTTTGGCATATGCATGGAATCCCCCACCAAATGGTGGAGAATCGAGGGAATTCCTTTGGGTTTGTTCATGAAATCCCCAGTGAGTCTTGCATATAGATCCGGAAATGTATAGTACGGAATAAGCATGCTGTGTGAAGCCCATCTAGACAGGTTGATCTGGATTGGAGATGTTTATTTTGCGTACTGGAGAAGACTCCAAGTATAAACGAGTAATATACGGGGTCTGCGGGATACTGAAATTGCATTCCAGGAAAATACCCTAGAAATCCACGGTTAAAGACCAATTGGATACCGCCAGACAACAATGAGTTTCGCTAACGGTGAGCTCTTGGTGAGCTATTTATGTTGAATGTTATGGAAAGACCAGTATTTCTGGCACTACAGGATGCTGCAGGGTTTGGGTTGAGTTTTGGCGTAGAAAGAGAGCTTTTGTTGGTCCTGCCAAGCGATCGTGATGAACTCTGGCACTAACTCCCTCTTTACTTGTGAAGCCTATCTCTGTGATACTATGAGGCTAATCTGTGAGCTGTGAGCTCTTAAAGGCCAGTGTGCCGAATGGGTAAGGGGAAGTTGACCCGCTTCAATTGACGACTTGAGCAACGGGCAAGGCTGAACTATACCCGCATTATTTCTTATTGACTGGTAGACTGAGGTTATTAGTCTCGCTGGAGCGCATAATGAGAGTCTTAGGCATGCGCGTCATTAATACTAGAATGCTCAAACTTGTCGTTATGTTTGGTACCTCTGAACAGTGGTGGGACCCCGGTTCTCCGGTACACCGAGAATGTGCCTTGAGTGCACGGAGCGTCAGGCCATGCGACCGATGTTTGTGATATATTGACTTGTGTGGGAGTGCACGTTTTTGTGATATATCTGCTTATGAAAATACTATGCCTACAAGGAAGGAATACTGCTGTCCCGAGAAAAAGGTAGGGTCGTTATAAATTGGTCAGCTGAATGCTGACCATTGCCTTGTTTGTCACCCTCGTGGTGGATTGTCTCTATGCAGGTGTTGGAGAGCCGAGCGGAAAATAGCGGGTTGAATCCCTTACTGCTATGCAAGCCCTCGAAGGCCGAATAGAAAAGCTTTACTATTTTCATGTGTGGTCGGCCTGCGTGCTGATGTTTGTAATTCACACTTGTGAAGTTTAATTGTAAGGCCTTACGGCCAAAACATTTGTGTATTTATATATACATTCATGTGATATATATAAATGTGGTTGTTTATATATAATGGACATTCATGATGGTTGAGTTCAGTTATAACCCCTAAAGCTTCCGCTAGAATGCTTTGAGTTAGGATGCGTGTACTGGTTTTGATATTCATAAGTAACGTCACTGATTGTCTGTGGAATATGGCGTGGGCCCCCGGCCAGACCCTCTGTTATATTTCATGTGACGGACAGAGGTGTTACAGTTTGGTATCAGCTTATCTTGGTCTTCCTCATTCGCATTCGTGGTTGAATTCTTTTGAGGTATGGCGAGCACGTGTACGTACGAACCGTTATAACATAAATGAACTCAAGAATGTCGACATAGGAATGAAAATACACTTGTTTGTGCAACCTGCGCATTCTTCTTAGTTGTGTTGTCGCTTTGGTTGGTCGCTAAAGTGTGTCGTGTACGCTTATAGGTGACTCGAAGTGGTGTCGGGCAGTCTGAGCCCTAGCATTCTATTGAAAGTACGGCACCAGCTGAGGTGCCTACACCTCCTATTCTGCGAAGACAGTTTGTTTTGTTGAGGCATTGCTTACAATGATACACGCACAGCCTACCGGGCAGGCGCAACCTGCAATGGTGCCAGAATAGGGTTGTGTGAGTCCAGAACCTTTGGAGGTTGTGGTAGATGTGCGAATAGAAGAACGCCAACTTAAGCAGTTCATGAGTTATAGTCCTCCTATGTTCACGAGTGTAGGATCCCCAACGCAAGTAGAGGACTGACTTGCGCAAATCAAGAGGATATTGACTGCAATACAAACTGAGGAGGAACAGAAAGTCACCTTGGCCAATTTCCTATTGGAAGGAGAGGCTCGACTTTGGTGGGATGAAGTGGAGCTGCACCACTTAGCAGACAGACAACTAACAGAGGTCTCATTAGGGGAGTTTTCGAGACTGTTCTTGGCGATGCATCTGCCGTCGGTGCAGCGCATAGACATGGAAAATGAGTTCTAGCATCCAACTCAAGGAGAAAGTATTGTTGATACCTACTATTATGAGTTTACAAGATTGGGACACTATATAGGGTCTACCTTTGCCGAAGAAGAGCGTAAGACCAATAGGTTCCACGAGGGACTGAGGGATGAGCTCAGATTTCTGCTCTCGATTTCAGTGAACCAAGGGTTTCAAGCGTTGGTAGATACAGCCCGTGCATTGGAAAAAGATATGAAGAGGGTACATGACAAAAGGGACTTATCGGTGACAAAGTCCGAGTTCAAAGCGCCGCGTCCTGAAAAGTCAGGTTACTGCAAGAGATGGGGTAAGTGGTCCAAGTCTTCTGGACAGGCTCCTTCTATAGTTGCATCTGGAGCAAATTCTAGGCAATACCTCGTGCATGTTATACATGTGGAAAGGTGGGTAATCTTGCCCGTGATTGTCGGGTTGGTCCGCCAAAGGTTGATAAGAAGGCAGGAGCTACATATGCTGAAAAGGGAAAGGCAGTGGAGTCCAATGCATTCCAGTACGCTCCAGCCCAACCAAGGGTGTACATCATTGGACAACAAGAGGCCATCAAATAGGCCGATTTGGTCACAGGTATGAATAATATAGATTGATGCTTTATATACTGTATATCTTATGATTTGCATGTTTGTAACTTGAGTGTTCTAGGTTTTGTCCTTATTCGGGACTGCCTGGTGAGAGCACTGTTCGATACAGGTGCTTCGCATTCGTTTCTATCTGAAAACTTCATGTCATGGATCGGAGTGCCTACTAGTATGATGACAGATAGTGTGAAGGTGTTATTGCATAACGGATGTGTGATGCGTACGGATAGGTCTTGTTATATTGAGGTGCAGTTAGGAAGTCGGGATTTTTGATTGGAAGCATCCGTACTGCCGATATCTGAGTTCGATGTGATCTTCAGTATGGACTGGATCTCGGAGCAGCGTGCCTTTATAGATTGCAACTCAAAGGAAGTCATATTGGGTCAGAATACTTAGCTAGAGACTACATTCGCTAGTATGCGAGGATCGAGCAAGATATTAATGTCTGCTCTCCAAGTAGTCAAGTCTGTTCGGAAGGCCGCAGAGGTTTTCTTCATGCTTATTGAGGTTGTTGAGTCGAAGAATAGTTTGTGTGATGTTCTGGTTGTATCAAAGTACGCAGATGTGTTTCCAAAGGATCTTCTGGGGTTACCGCCCCAGCGGGAGATTGACTTCTCTATTGAGTTGGTGCTAGGTACAAAACCTGTGGCTAGCTCACTGTACCGTGTAGCTCCAAAGGAAATGGAGGAACTGAAGGTTCAACTGTAAGAATTGCTAGAGCAAGGATATATATGCCCAAGTATGTCACCTTGGAGTGCTCCGGTCCTATTTGTGAAAAATAAGGACAGAAGCTTGCAACTATGCATTGACTATCGAGAGTTGAATAAACTGACAGAGAAGAACAAGTACCCGATTCCACAGATTGATGACTTGTTCGATCAACAAGTGAGGTCAACTGTCTACTCTAAGCTATACTTAAAGTCTGGTTATTATCAGTTAAGGATTCGGGAATGTGACATTCCCAAGATAACGTTTGGTACACGCTATGGTCATTACAATTTCACTATAATGTCGTTTGGGATAACAAATGCGCCATCAGTATTCATGGACCTAATGCACCGAACATTTCGAGAGTACTTGGACTTATTTGTCATCGTCTTTATTGACGACATTTTAGTGTACTCTAAGTCTGAAGAAGATAATGCAAACCATTTACTAATGGTGTTGCACACACTGAGAAAGAATAAGCTCTATGCCAAGTTCTCAAAGTGTGAGTTCTGGCTGTCGTCAGTGGCCTTTCTGGGCCATGTGGTTAGTGGAGATGGCATTGCAGTGGATCCGGCAAAGATAGTTATGATATGGGAGTGGCCGGTGTTGTCTTCTATAACCGAAGTCAGGAGTTTCCTTGGACTTGCGGGCTACTACAGGCGCTTCGTATAGAACTGTTTGCGGATAGCCTTACCTCTCACCACACTAACGAGGAAAGATCAGAAGTTCATTTTGACGCCAGAGTGCACACGAGCTTTTGAAGAGCTAAAGAGTCATTTGACCACAGCGCCTATTTTGACATCACCATGTGGTACGGACGGCTATGAGATTTATAGTGATGCGTTAGGGAGCGACTTCGGCTGCGTTCTTCTTTAGTTTGGCCAAGTGATAGCTTTTTGCTCATGCTAGTTGAAAGTGCATGAACGGAACTACCCCGTCCACGACTTGGAGTTGGTGGAGGTGATATTTGCACTTAAACTGTGGCGTCATTACTTATATGGCGTGAAAGTTGACATCTTCATGGACCATAACAACCTTAAGTATCTTCTGAATCAAAAGGATTAAAATATGCAACAACAGAGGTGGATGGAGTTCCTTGGGGACTATGCCTTCCAAATTCACTATACTCCCGGGAAGGTAAATGTGGTCGCAGATGCCTTGAGTCGTAGGACTCATGCAAGGCAAGTTGGTTGCAGATGCATGATGAGCGTCTGATCCATGAATTGGAGAACTTAGACATTTCTTGTGTTGACAAGAAATCCACTGGAAATGCGTGCCAAAACTGGATAGAGGTTCAATATGACATTACAGATAGGGTTTGGCGAGCAATAGAACTTTATAAGAGTCTACAACGCTATGCAGCAGATGCATCAAATGCCCAATTATCCTTGGATGACAGACTTTTACGAAAAGCTGGTCATTTGTGCATCCCGAATATGGGTAAACTTTGTGAGGAATTGATGTACGAAGTACATTTTATAAAGTACTCAATTCACCTAGGGAGCACGAAGATGTATAAGGACATTAAAAAGGTGTTCTGGTGTCCAGGTTTGAAGAAGGACATAGCTCATTACGTGGCAAAATGTCAAACGTGTGCCTTGGTGATGGCTGAATGCCAGAAACCTGGTGGTTTCATGAAGTCGTTACCAATCCCGGTATGTAAGTTCAACGACATTTCTATGTTTTTTGTTGCATGGTCTGCGAGATCTTGGAGCGTAAATGATGTTGTGTGGGTGATCGTTGACCGATTAACTAAAGTGACACACTTCATACCAAACAGGAAGGATGATTCAGTGGAAAAATTGGCCAATCTATATGTGGATAATATCGTACGATTGCACGGCGTGCCCCTTAACATCGTAAGTGATCGAGAAGGGCGCTTCACTTCAAATGATTGGAGGCTAATCCATCAGTTGTTGGGGACTAAACTAAAGTTCAGTACGACCTTTCATCCATAAATGAATGGACAGATTAAGAGAACCAACTGAACAATGAAGGATATGCTCTATACGTGCGCCCTAGATTTTGAGAAGAGGTGGGAAGATCACCTCTATATGGTTGAATTCACTTACAATAATAGCTATCAAGCTAGTATACAAATTGTACCTTTTGAAGCTTTGTATGGTAGGAAGTGACGTACACCGTTAGTTTGGGTAGAATCAGGCGAAACTAAGTAATATAAGCGGAAGAAAGTTGAAGAAGCTAATTAAACAATACGGACTATCCGAGAGAGGTTACTGATAGCTCAGGATAGGCAGGCAAAGTACTACAATGCCAAAAACTGATTCGTGGAGTTTGCGGTGGGAGATTGGGTATATTTGAAGATCAAACCTTTTAAAGGCGTGTACATGATTCAGCGCTTAAAAAGTTAAGTCTGAGGTATCTGTGTCCGTTCGAGATGGTGGAGCGAGTGGGAAAAGCTATCTATCGGCTAGCTCTTTCAATAGAGTTGAGTGCCTTACACGATGTGTTCCACATATCGGGTCTTCAAAAAGTTATGAAAGAGACAACTCACGTGGTTGAGGATGATCGAGTACCAATCGATAGTGGGATAACAACGAAAGTTAGGCTCATTCGGATCGAGGATATGACGATCAAGCAGCTATGAAACAAGACAATCGGGATGGTCAAGGTTCGGTGGGACAATTGTGGCCATGAGGAGCTGACATGGGAGCGAGAGCAAACCATGTGTATTGAATATCGCGAGTTGTTTGTGTAACGTTGTTATAACAAATTTTTTATGAATAAAAAGTTGTTGCAACATTTAAGTTGATGTATTTCTTATAGCTGTATGTAAATTTTGGGATGAAATTTTTGTAAGGATGGGAGGATTGTAACACCCCAAAAAGGAAGTAGTGGTCATTGGAGGCTACCGTGCGGCGATAGTCTTATCGCAGGCGGTAGCTCAGTGAATTAAAAGGCTAAGCGCTCGGCTTTTTACCATCTGGTGATAGTAAGCTATCGTGTCGCGCTAGATGCTCGACGAACATCGAAACCACTCAACTCTTTCAAAGAATCGTCGAGAGCGCTAACGCCAGGCGATAGGCATTACCGCGCCGTGCTAGCTGCTCGATGAACGTCAAAAGGACCTTTCGAGTAACCAGTCTACCGACATACGCAAAAGATTTATCGTGGGGCGCTAGCTCTGGATAGCGGTGTCGGCTACTCAAAGCGGTTACTGCCTATATAAAGGTGCGGTGGTAGGAGTTACCGCGCGGTGGTAGCTTTCAGATAAAGTTTGGACATGAGAATTCATTCTCATTTTTCTCACACACTCTCTTGCTTAGTTCTAGAGAGGGAAGAGGTGGAAAAGTCCAGGAGCTCTTGTGGAGAACGATCCAAGGTGTGCTTGTGCAAAGCCCCCCCCCCCCCAAACCTTACACCAAGTCGGGTCAGAGGGGGCACTACTTGCCCAAGACGACCACCTAATGCTCCCAAGGGGCACCGACCTGCCTTATCTAAGCACCAGTTGGCTGCCTTGCACGGTTAGAATCACAACATTCAGAATACATCAGTGATATGCTGAAGCATTAACAGAAAACCACTAATATGTATATATATAATACCAAATATATATATAAGAGTACTAGGGTCGTAGCTTAAGTTCTTATATAAGCTCGTAGGCTGTACAAGTTCTACTTATAGCATATCCCTCTCACTCTTCACGTCTCAGAACTCTTCAGACATGAGTGGTGCTTCTGCTCGGGTAGTCCTAACCACTAGGGCGTTATCATACGGTAGGGGGTCGCTATGGTGCTTCGTTTCCTGTGAATGGTCATTTAAATAACTGTTAGTCACAGGGCTAAGTGGAAGCAAATCACCTCCCCGGATCCATATCCTCGGTACGAGCACACAAGCACCCAGCAGTATAAGATAGCCAAAGCATGAGAGGGTTAACACAATATTTCGTAATTTTAATCTAGGAGCATCAATAAAAGAAGGGTAGCATAACTGAAATGGCAGCAATATTGACATCAGTTATGATAAGGGCTCTACTACTATACCAGCACACTAGATATTCACCTCATGTATCCTATCGCAGGCATTCACATCCGCGCACACACATCCTTTCGAAGGCATTGACGGCCACGCACACACATACTATGTCGACATAGTATGGACTGCTTCTGTTCTCGCAGGGTAGCGAGCCCTGCGGGACTCACTGATGTGGTCATCGGTGACAGTGGCTAGTCCTACCACTTTTAGGGGTGGTCATACTGCACAGCCCTATGCCCCAATGTACAACCTCATGTACTATTGGATGTGAGCGACATCCGACAATATGAAATTTTTGCTGACCAGTGGAGGAAAACCCAATGGGGAAAGATAATGGTCAATCACCCGTGGTACCCATCTCTTCCGTCTCCTTGAGTCGTCAACCTTCCCGTACCGGTAGGAACAGTCTGCGGAAGGGACTTACCCGTCACAATTCACCGAAAGCAATTGACAAGCAATCGAATAGATAATTTTATTAGCACATACCGGGTCTGTGGGTGTCTACCCTACTATGTTTTGAACTTCAGACGACGACGCTCAACTCAACTTTCGACAAGGAGCGTAGGAACTCTTGATTTGAGGCTAAACCTGGAGGAATACCTCAACTCTGGTTATCCTCATCTAAGGCTCGACCTTAGTAGGCAACTTCTTGTTAGAACATGGCCCGGCTTAAAATAGTAAATTGCAGAAATAAAAAGCGGTGATTAAAGCTACTGAGTATGAAAGCTGCATAATTTGAGTGCTGGAATGACCAGTACGAAACTGTAATAGTACTGAATTGAAAGTACCAAATTGAATTTTGACCAGTACGAGACTGGAATTGAAAGTACTGAACTGAACTTGACCAGTACGAGACTGGAGTTGAATTGAAAGTATTGAAATGAACTTGACTAGTACGAGACTAGAATTGAAAGTACTAAATGAACTTGACCAGTACGAGACTTGAATTGAAAGTACTGAAATTAACTTGACCAGTACGAGAATGGAATTGAAAGTCTTGAAGTGAACTTGACCAGTACGAGATTGGAATTAAAATTGAAAGTACTGCAATGAACTTGACCATTACGAGACTAGAATTGAAAGTACTGAAATGAACTTGACCAGTACGAGACTGGAATTGAAGGTACTAAATTGAACTTGACCAGTACGAGACTAGAATTTAAATTGAAAGTACTGAAATGAACTTGACCAGTACGAGACTGGAATTGAAATTGAAAGTACTGAAATGAACTTGATATTTAAATCAGGTGGGATATTCGCGCGTTCCAATTTTCATTTTCGGAGAAAGTGAGCGAAATAAATCCCAAGCGTGGTGCTAAACTCTTAGAATTTTAGAAAAATACCAATTCTTACCACCATGCCCCCAAATTTTAATACAACCTCTAATGGGGTATAATTTAAGCATAGAAAAATTTTGTAATTTTTCGAGTCACTTTTGCCCTTTATTTTGGACAAACAAGTTTTGTTTAGGCTTTTCAGAATACCAAATTATTTTAAAAAATTCTCCAATTTTTTGTGTAGGTAGTCCTCATTAAGAGGAACATTTTTCATTTTGACCATTTTCCCCCCTGGGGTCTTGATTTGGCCCAGAAAAATCCATAAATTCATGTGTATTTTTGGTATGCAAATAGCAGATCAACAGAATGCCACGATTGAGATTGAGCCGGACAGTACTTTGTGTTGTTATATCCCCATAGCGGATTAGTCGCGGATCCGCTATGGGGGGCAAAGAAACGGAGGCGGGGGGGGGGGGGGGGGGGGAGGGGGAAGAGGAAATCCCCGCCGTCCATCTCATCACTGGAGATGGACGATGGCGATTTCTTCCCTGCAAGAAGAAAGAGGCGGTGGTCCTCTGCCACCGCTTCCCGACCACTGCTGGGTGTCGGTACTACCCTCGATTGGTTCGTTGGGGGGCCGGTGAGTCTTTGGGTGGTGGCTCGACAGTCTGCCGCCACCGGCCACCGCCTGAGTGGGTCAACCCAAGAGCAGGGTGGCGGTGGCTCTGCTCCTAGCGCTGCTGCGCCACCCTGCCTCTCTGGAGGTGAACATATCCTTGAAACCACCCCCGACCGGCGCGCCGGGGGTAGGGCCCTTCTCCGGTGGTGGCCCGACGGCCAACCGCCACCGGCCGCCACCGGAGATAAAACAGAGAAAATTTATGTTTTCTCGAGTGCTGCCGGAGCGGTATTTTCTGGCAGCACCCCAGCCTTCCTCCACTAGGGAATGTCCTCCCTAGTAGTTTATCCCCCATTCAGCACCACCACCGGCACTGGGAGGGGCCAGCCTACTACGGTCACCACCTGACCTGAAACTTGGCTCGGGTGGTGCCGGCGGCGCTCCGGCCGCCGGGAGGCGCATGCAACATGTCTAGGGGATAGAGAAGGGGAATGGGAAGAGCGTCCACCTGGCCTGGGAGAGCTTGGGAGGGCCCCGACCAGGTTGTCATTGGTGGCGGCGGAAACCTTGGGTGGTGAAGATTTTTTTCCCCGGCGAGCTGGGACTCCGGCGAGGGTGACCTGGGCTCGGGTGGGTTGGTGTGGGAGGAGGCATGTTGGTCAAAGCCTTATATAGGCAAGGGGAAAGGGGCTATTTTGTTTGGGGGAGGTGTGGGATTAATCCTATGGGAAGGAGGAGCTCCTCCCCTCCCCTTCACTAAGGTTGGCCAAGTGGCACCACTAGGATGGCCCCAAGTAGCAGCAAGCAAGGGAGAAGGAGTGGGCTTGAGCCTTGCTCCTTAAGGGAAAAAAGAAGAGGGGGAGGGAGAATTGGGCCTACCTTGTCCCATGGACCTATTCCTTCATATGGCTAGTCTTGGTGGCCCAAGATGTGAGAGGGGGTATGGCCTTAACCCATTAAAGAAGAGGAGGTGAACACCTCTTTGGAAAAATCTAAAAATATTGACTTTTAGGAGGGTTTGACCAAAGTCAGCCCTAGGGTGGGTCCCCAAGGTTGGTCAAAGTCAAAGTGGGTCCAAGACACCGGGAGTCGGGCCAAAGTCAGGGTGTTACATCATAATTTATGTGTGCACGCTTTTCAGTGCATGAATATGCTTGATTTGGCCATGGGTTGACTACTTGTGTCGGAATTTGACCGAGGCGAGCATGGTTGACTTCATATTGACCATACGAGTCTAATGCCACTAACCGGGGTCGAATTAGAGTTCGTTTGCTAAATATTCAAAAATCTGCGCGTCGTGGTGCGCTAAAACAGTCAAAATGCATATATTCGTAATTAGACTTTGGATTGTAACACAACAAGTTCCAATGCATCTGTATCGGCTATCCGAAGCCATAAGAACTGACAGAACTCAAATCGGAGATTTCTAGCTCGATATCCCCTGTCTAGGGTTATCTCCTACCTTGGTGTGGGTCACGGGTAGAGGTTCAGGTCACTTTTATTAGGCCTACTAGGGCTCTGGTGACCCAATAAAAATCGGGATGTTACAGCTTGTGCTTGGAATCAAGATCCAACACTAGATTCGTGAAGAGGAATGCAACGTGCTCGGTTCTAACCAGATAGAACGCTAACGCCATGGCTAAAAAACGAACTACAAGTTTCCTTCTTGGACAAGTGAAGTCCTTATTTTGGCAAATGCATGGAATCCCCAACCAAAAGGTGGAGAATCGAGGGAATTCCTTTGGGTTAATTCATGAAATCCCCAGTGAGTCTTGCATATAGATCCGAAAATATGTAGTACGGAATAAGCATGTTGTGTGAAGACAATCTAGACAGTTGGTCTGCATAGGTGATGTTTATTTTGCGTGCCGGAGAAGACTCCAAGTATAAACGAGTAATATACGGGGTCTGTATGGTACTGGAGTTGCATTCTTGGAAAATACCCAAGAAATCCACAGTTGAAGACCAGTTGGATACCGCCGGGCGACAGTAAGTATCGCTAGTAGTGAGCTCTTGGTGAGCTATTCGTGATGAATGCTATGGAAAGACCAATGTTTCTGGCACTATAGGATGCTGCAAGGTTTGGGCACAAAAAGAGAGCTTCTATTGGTCCCGCCAAGCGATCGTTATGAACGCTAGCACTAACTCCCTCTTTGATTGTGAAGCCTATCCTTGGGAGACTGTGAGGCTAATCTGAGAGCTGCGAGCTCTTAAAGGCCAGTGTGCCGAACGGGTAAGGTGAATGCTGACCCGCAACGATTAACGACTTGAGCAACGAGCAAGGCTGAACTATACCCGTGTTATGTCTGACTGACTGGTAGATCGAGGTTATTGGTCTCGTTGGAGCGCATAATGAGTGTCTTAGGTCTGCGCTCCATTAAGACTAGAATGCTCAAACTTGTCGTTATGTTTGGGACCTCTGAATGGTGGTGGGACCCTGTATTTCCGGTACATAGAGAATGTGCCCTGAGTGCACAGAGCATCGGGTCGTGCGACCGACGTTTGTGATATATTGAACTTTGCAGGAGTGCACATTTTTGTGATATATCTGCTTATAAAAATACTATGCCTGCAGGGAAGGAATACCACTTCCCCGGGAAAGGGGTAGGGTCGTTATGAATTGGTCAGCATAATGTTGACCATTGCCTTGTTTACCACCCTCGTGGTGGATTGTCTATGTGCAGGTGTTGGAGAGCCGAGCAGAAAATAGCTGGTTGAAGCCCTTGCTACTATGCTGGCCCTCGAAGGCCGATTGTAAAAGCTTTACTGTTTTCATGTATGGCCGGCCTGCGTGCCGATGTTTATAATCCACACCTGTGAAGTTTAACTGTAAGGCCTTAAGGCCAAAACATTTGTGTATTTCTATATACATTCCTGTTATATATATAAATGTGGTTGTTTATATATAGTGGACATTAATGATGGTTGAGTTCAGTTATAACCCCTAAAGCTTCCGCTAGAATGCTATGAGTTAGGATGCGTGTACTAGTTTTGATATTCATAAGTAACATCGCTGACTGTCCGCGAAATATCGCGTGGAGCCCGGTCGGACCCTCTGTTATATTTCATGTGACAGGCGGAGGTGTTACCGTGTTTTTCCAATGTTTGTGGGCCTCGCCCATAAATGCAAAAAGGTGAATTGAATAAAATATCCTAAGCTAAGAAATAGGCGGGTCCTTAATGGATCGGCCCGACTCGTCTAGATCACTCTGAGAGGGAGGAGAGTAGGCATGGTCTGACAAAGGAGACCTCTCTGGGGGATCGGGTAGGTAGTACTCCAGGATGAGGAGTTCGGCTGTAAGACCCCATTTTTTTCTTTTTAAAACACCGGGGTCTTAGGCCCAGAACCGCCTCTTTGCGGTGATACCTTCACACCCAGGAAGGTCGTAACTACAAAAGGCCGATCCTGCCGGCCGATTCGATCACAATAGTGGAAAATAATAAAAGGCAAGTCCACAAACATCACATATATAATATATAATCTCCACGAAGGGAGTTTCCACAGATATAATAAAAGTACAAAAAACTTGGGCTCATGCCCAGTACATCAAAATACTCACTACATATCTCTCATAGAGGAAGAAAAACTAAATAACTACTAGCTATCGGGACTCACAGTCCCAGCTGTCAGAACTCTGGTACAAGACTGTCCCATCTTCAAGCTAAGGGATCTTTGTGGACTCCACGGTCCCCTAAAATGATGTGGTTCGAAAACTATTAGTCTAAAAGACTAAGTCCTATCATCCCCCGCGCCTTCCCCCATAGCTCCTAGGCACCGAGCGGGGAGGAGGAAAGGAGAGGTAATGAAGGTGGAAAATAACAAATAATAGGTGACGGCGGAACTAGTCTAGCAGTTCTATAAGTATGTGCGGCAGTAATAAAAGTAAGAAAAACTAATTAAGAAATAAGTAACCTTAACTTATATGAAAACACATAAGCTAAGGGATCTTCTACAAGGCTCTTATCGTATAAAAAGTCACATACTAATTTATACAATAGGGTGTCTGTTTTCTAGCAAGCATACAAGTATATTTACTGAATAAAAACCTTAACTTATAAGCACGCTCGCACGAACTTATAAACCAAGGGGTCATTTTGCAGGGCCTATTGTATAAAGCGTCTCATACCACTTTATAAAATAGGTGTCAGGGTTATATGAAATGGTTATGCTATAAAATTGAAGTATGTCATGATGTGAACTTGTAAGTGCAACACACCCACTTGACTCTGTGTACACAGACATTTAGTTCCCCCTTTTTGGAGCCTAACCTCCCAGGATACCTCCATGGTGGAAAACGAAAGCGGTGGGTTGGGCCTCACCCACCTCTAAACCGGTAATTGCACTACCAGTCAGACCTATCGTATGCCTCGACGTTGGTGCACTAAGCGGAGCTCCAACATACTCTTGCTGGCTGGCGCACCAGACTTTATCTGGCCAAGTGCTAAACCACGCTTGCCGAGTCAACGTATTGGCGTCGATGCATCGACCCTCCAATACCGAATACCCGCCACCTTATACTTATGCACATGCAACCTTATGTAACAGGTACCGAGCCAAGGCTCCCCAGACCATCCCGTCTGTCACAATCAACAACCGAGACAAAGCTCGCCGGGCCAACCTGCCCATCACCAAATCCACCGAGCCTACAGCCTGAGTGACCAAACCTAACATCCCGAGGCATCGAGGTGAGTGAAGGTGAATCCCTAGTTATACTAGTTACTCTTGCAGTTTATTTTGCCTACAGTTTAGGCTAGCCCAAGACTGTCTCCCGCATACCCCGTGAAGGGCTCTCAAAGGGCACTAGGAACTACGATGGGCTGAAACTCAAAGCTCCCTTTCGCAAGGCACTTATTATTATTGGTTAATACCTGATCCCTTAGTATTAATCTTGATCTAATCCTAATGTGTTTTTACTCTTTCTCTCTCCACGGGAAAGACGATGTTTTGTCGACCCCGAGCACCTCTTAACACTAGTCAAACCTCCCACTCCTCATCACAACTCCCGATGATGAAATCATTTCACTTACCAGATCAACACACTAACATACCAACTCTTTGGGTTCATTTTGCACCATATCATGATTTCTGCAGTTTTACTAAATGCAGACCATCCTAAGTTATATGATGTATACAATGGGAGGTACTCAAAATTTTCATCCAATATCCCTATAATAATTATTGGGGTTCTACCATGACATTTTTAGCCTAAATTCAGAATTTCATAATTTTCCTAATATAATTAATAATTTATTTATTTTTCTAAGTAATCCAAAACCCAAGTTTGAACATGAAGTACCCATTTCATACATGCAAATGCTCCAGAAAATTTATGGTAAATACAAGATGACAATTTAGCAGAAAATCAAAAGTCTCCCAATTTTTCAGCAAGGTTTAACCTCTAAACCTAATTTTAAAATAGAATCTACATTAATCATTTTAAGGAAGCAAGTACTGCAAAAATAGTTCCAAAAATTCTTAGAAATTCAAGCATGTATATAATGACCTATAATCACTCTAGGTCCAGTTTCATAATTTTTCAATGAGTAGTAAACTCTAAATTTAATATTGCACAATATTCCAATTTAATGCCCTAATGAACTAAATACAGAAATTGTTTATCTAAAAATTACAATAAAATTCTCACATGAGCATATTGTCTTCGGAACACTACTGATCAAGTTTCATATTTCTAAATCAATCATAGGGCTCTGAATCCTTTTTTGAATATAAATGCATTCTCAAAAGCTTGTGAACAAAGTACTGAAAATATAAATCTGAAAATTATAATAAAATTCATGTAAGAGTATATTGACATAAAATACCCTCCGCCCAATTTTCATAACTTCCTACTCAACAGGGTGATCATAATATTGAAAGATTATCAAGAACAATTTCATGTACTATAAAGGAGGTATTAAATGCATTGTTCCAAAATTACAAATAAAATCACCAAAGGGCCATATTGACCATATGACTATACTACCCAAGTTTCATGGCTTTTGATTAAATTTTGGTGGCCTATCTTGCATGTGTATGGGTTGTCCCCTAAGCTATGGTTAAGGTTTTGAGGGTTTTATCCATCTCCACATCCTCTAAGATTTTTACCAGAGGACTTTAGCTACCCTAGTATCCTCCCAACCAAATCTCTAGTCCATACAAAGGCATTTGACCACATGCCCTTCTCAAACCCCCAAAGTCCAAACATAGGGTTTGCACTTGGGTCCTAAGGCAATTCAATCCCAAACAACTCCATATCCCATATGAGGGTGTTATATGTCATGCCCAACCAGTGGCCTAAATCCCAACCTCTGTTGAGGTGGTTTGACCACTCAAAACACAAAGTGCACTTTTGACCTAAATACCCTTATTAGGGCAAAGCTAGGGTTTACTCAAATCCTAATCAAACCAAATAAAAAATTGGTTAAAATTTATACAGATCCTCATGATGACCCCAAAGACCAGTCACCAAAATTTGGGAGGTTTTATAGTTCATTTGTCCCTTAATTAATTTACCCTAGGGTATTTAGATAATTTCAAAATCTATAGGAAAATTGTCCCCCAAAATTCTCATTTTTGGGCAGAACCTACATATAGGTTAGGGTGACTCCCTCTCCTTATCTCAGGTCATTTGGATAAGAGATGAAGTGGGGGCACTCGTTTTAATCACAGCCTAGCCCTAGGTTTAGACCCCACCAAAATGGGTGCCTTGGTCAAACCAATTGCCCAAATTGACTCATATTAATTTTAAAATAAAGTAGACCAATAGGGCTACATATTCTATTTTGACCACTTTTTATGATTTAGCCTCTATGTATTTTTAAAATAATTTACGAGATAACTAAAATTGTGTGAAAGATTCATTAAAATGAAATAAACATAATCCTATAGTTTGAACAGTAGCCGCACGCATCTTGACGCACCTTTAGACAACATCCCATCATCGTCCCCGCATTCCAATGGCAAGGATTTATTCCTCCTAGGCCAACATCGCGCCTCTGCCATCGGCCTCCCAGACACCTCCCTTGTCGGCCACCGCCACCACCACCTCCGTCGAGGTGGTGGCTATCGCTAGGCGGCGGCACAGCCGCCGGAGGGGCGGAATCCGATGATCCGGACAAATAAACTTTTATGAAAAAACCAGGAGAAAACCTCTTCCGATTGGGCTCAATTGAGCCCGATTCTTGGCCCTAAACATTCTTATGATCTACGCACAGGAAAAGAGGAATGGGAGGACCTTGTTTGCGGACTGTGAGCGGGTGGTTTGCTTCCTTGTCATCTCCGACTATCGATTTGGGCTTCTATACAAATTATACACCAACACCACTGAAACTGAAATGTAATCGGTCGAAAATCTTTCCCTTGCCCTGGTGAAGGTTTCTAATGAAGGAATTGGGGAGAGGTGGCTTGTAACTCGCCAATTCATCAAGGCACCATTAGTGGCCATAAGGGTGAATTTTGGGTTTCACCAAAATTGAGGGGCTGAGCCACCCCAATGGTCGGCCATCTCCTAAAAACTTCTCCCCTTCCTCCAAGGAGTTAAAGCCCCATAAAAGGGAGGGGTTATGGAGCCTCCATGGCAATGATGTCCATTAAGCTGTTACTTTCTCTCTCCTCCAATTTAGGGTAACTTCCTCTCTCTCTCCTAGTCACCACATTCTGAACTTGGTGGGCCAAAAATGTTCCTCTCCACCTCCTAGACCAATGGGCCTCACTAGTTTGGGCTTAGCTCACTTGGATTGGGCTTGAGCTAGCCATTTAGGCTAGTTTGACCACTTTTGACCCATGAGTTGACTTTGGTCAACTTAGCCACTAGGGTTGACCACAATGGGTCCTTGGTGATCCATGGACCTCACTTAAGGTTTAGGAACACTTAGGTAGGGTAGGTTGGGCATCTTGGAGGCCCCCTGCCCCTTAGTTAGGGCATTTTTACCTTTTTAGGGCTAAGGTTGACTTGGGTCAACTTAGCCTCTTTGGTTAACTCCAATGGGTCCTAGGTGACCCTATGGACTACCCAAGGTGTTAAGGGTGTTTTGGTATTGTTATGGGGTCAAGTTGAAGCCCTAAAGTCGTACCTTAGGTCTGATGTTGAGGATGTGCTATAAGCAGACCAAGGTGATTTCCACCTTGGGCCTTGCCCACTTCATCTAGAGCTTCTGGTAATTTTGTCATGACCTAGTCATGACAAAACAAAGACCTAGGGGTCTAGTTGTTTGAGGGATGTTACAAATCCCAATATATAAACAAAAAATTTCATCCTCGAAATTCTAGTTAGGCCTACGGGGTTTCAAGTATGAAAAGTAAATTGTAACATCCCGAGAGGTTGTGAGTAATACCTGACTGAAAAGCTCCGGGTACCTTTATTGCACCAAGTCTTGAGGCTCCCATGTGTGCTCCTCTCGCCCATGATTTCTCAACAGGACCTTGACCAAAGGAACCTTCTTGCGACGCAAGACTCGTATCCCCTTGTCGTCAATCCGGAATGGTTTCAGGTGAATTTACCAATCAGAAGCTACCGGCCCATCCGTGGCCGTAATCTGCTGCTCCGAGCATAGTAGAGCCCTCCTAAGAGAAGATACATGGAATACATTATGCAGACCTGCCAGCTTCGGTGGCAGCCCCAGCCTGTATGCTAAGGGACTGATCCGCTCCAGGATCTGGTAAGGCCCCATATATCTAGGGCTGAGCTTCTTCTTCCTACCAATCACCCGTGAAATCCCATGCATCGGTCAGATCTTCAAGAATACCCGGTCCCCCACCTAAAACTCCACCTGATGATGCTGAGCATCGAAATACTTAGCATGTATGCTCTGTGCCTCTAACTGATAGTTTTACTTTCAAGACAACCTAAACACCTAGAGGGGGGGGGGTGAATAGGTTCTAATATCTTGTTTATACTTCTAGGCAGAATTCAATTACAAATTAAAACATCTAGCACAGCATTCACAGATAACTAAGCATCACAGATTGCACAATGTTTTATAGTGGTTCCCCAAGGTCTGGGTACATCCACTGTCCCCCTTCACCTATCTAGCAGTATGCTAGATTCGGCCAAACTTCCACTATTCTCAGATCCTCAGATCCTACACCTCAGAACCTGGATAGGTTCCTACAACTCAGGCTCAACAGCCCTACCTCAGCCTTGCCTCAAGGCCTACCACTCAGAGAATAACCTTCTCCTACACTCAGGCAAATAGCCCTACCACTCAGAGATCACCTCTCCTACACTCAGCCTTTATAACACAGGCTTACAACTCAGATCTGTGTAAACAGATCCTACAGAAATTTGGAAAAGATATTTTAATGTCTTTCCTTTGTTGAGAGAGAAGAGGACAAGACACTTCTTGATCAGCTGATGAAATCAACTGAATCTGAGCTTTCTTCAAAGCTTCTTGAATCTGAACTTAGCTGAGTTGATTTCCAAACAGCTTCTTGAGAAACCACTGATGGCTTCCTTCTTCTTCTTCAAGATGACTGGATCCCTCTCTATCCAACACCTTTTTTGATACTTCAGACTTCTTCTTCTTCTTAGATCCACTGATGAAGATCTTCTTTAGAGCTTAGCACTTTCTTGAATTGAAACTACAACAGGATCGTAATCCTTCTGTTTCTTCTTCTTAGATCTTCTTCAGTTATCTTTCTTAGATGTTAATTTCCTTCTGAATATGTCTATTTATAGACTTTCTTCATGGTAACCGGCTGATCTGGTTTCTAACTGTTTTCTGACAGGTCTGACAGCTTCAGTTAAACGGTGGCAACCCACAGCTGTCAAGTCTTCAAACAGTTCCTGTACCTTAGCCTTGGACAGCAAAATGTCGAGACAGTCTGTTAGAAAGTGTCGAGACCAATCTGTCTATCTGTGTCGACACAAGTGACTTTGGTGTCGACACAGTCTTTGATGATGTCGACTAAGTTGCCTTTAAGTCGACACAGCTTCTTCAAAAAATAACTTGGTCTAGACTCTGCAGTGTGTCGACACAAGTCCTGTGTGTCGACATAGTTGTTGTAGATTCAGAACTCAGTATGTGTCGACTCATCCTTCTGGTGTCGACACAGCAATCTTCAATTCTGCCAAAATGTGTCGACTCAGTCTTCTGGTGTCGACACAAGTATAGTCGACTTCTGTCAATATGTGTCGACTCAATCTTCTGGTGTCGACACATCCACCCAGTGTCGACACAGTTGAGGTCGACTATCTTCTTCTGTGAGTCGACTATCTTTCACTAGTCGACTATCTTCCACTAGTCGACTATCTTTCTCTGGTCGACTATCTTGCACTAGTCGACAAACTTTCTCTGGGTGTCGACAATCTTTCACTGTGTCGATACTGCTTCCCAGTGCTGAGGTCGACGATTTTCTTTATGTGTCGACACTGCTTCCCAGTGTCGACATAAGTGTGGTCGACTATCTTTCTCTGTGTCGACACTGATATTCTGGAGTGTCGACACAAATATTCTGAAGTGTCAACACAATTTCTTCAGGTGTCGACATGTGGACTTAGAATATTTTTCTGCATTCTTTAATACTTCTTCACCTGCACATGTCAACTCAAAACAACATCAAATACACCTTGATGTATATCATTGAGCTAAGTTGGGCTTCTTCAAATCAGGTACACATTTTCCAATGTACCCAACAATCTCCCCCTATTTGGAGAAGTCATAACCCTATAGCCAATGATATACACCATTTATAAAAAGTATAAACTGATGATATATGACATAACAGGAATACTTAATATAAACAAAATAAAAACAATCCATCACAGAATGAACATTATATGATACCAACCAATATTTTGTTTATAACTTGATAATGTTTGAATACAGAGATTTACATTTAATGATTTAATCAAAACATTACAAAATACTTTGAAAGAACTAAAAATTAAGACTGATCAGGCTCTTTAATGACAATCCCTTTGCCAGATAGAACTTGAGCCTTCACAGGAGCTTCAGAATCTTCAGCTGGCTTCTTGCCTTTTAGATCAGCCTTCTTCTTTGCTTCTTCCTTGAGCCTTTGCCTTTCAAAATAATGAAAGGGATTTGGGAAGTACTTGCTTGGCTCCTGAGCATCTGGAGGCAGCCTACCCAACTTGGCTTTTCTTCTAAACTGTACTATGGCCTCTTGCCTGGCTTCATACTTCTGCCATTCCATCTCATTGTACCACTTGCCTCTTTCCTGCACTTGGTCTTTGACAGCCTTCCATGCAGTGAGTATAATATTTCTGGAAGTAGGACTCCACTGCTCAAAGTCTGGCTTAAGTTCAGCCTGCTCTCTAAATCTTTTCTTAGATAGTAGAGCATCTTGCTGGTCTTTCAAAGTAGCCTCAGGCTTATCAACCTTCCCAATAACAACATTGGTAACCTCCTTTGGAGGACTATACATTCCTTGAACTTGATGATCAATCATATCATAATCTGGAGGAGGGTAAATGACTTGGGCAACCTCAGGTTGATTGCCTTCAAGTAGACTTGTTTGTATTCCTGACTCAGCCACCATAGCATCATCACACAATGGTGGATATCCCAATGTGGCTCGAATACTATTGGTCACCCATTTGGTGTGCTCTGAGCCTGCATGAACTAACATCCTCTCCCCCTTTATGGCTTCTCTAGTAACATGATCTCTTAGATCTTCCTTCTGAAATCTAATTTGGCCATCCAGATAATTCACTCCCTCTTTAAAAATGGTTTTAACTTTAGAAGCTTGTCAGATATTTCCTTTTGAGAGGTAGTGATAGCAGTTTTAATAGAATCAATAGCAGCTTGAAAGTTCTTATCCAATTCTTCCATTTCTTTTGCTCTAGCTGCAGGCAGGCCTGGAACAATCTTTTTCAATTCCTCAATGATCTCATGATGAGATTCAGTTAAATTGTCATTCATCCTTATCTGATTTTCCAAGACATAGCTTTGCTTTAAAGCAATATCATCCACCTTAGGGATGATAGTCTGCTGTTGTTTTGCCAAATACACCACAGCATTACCTCCCTTATGGAAGCAATCTGTCATCTCCTTCTTATGCATATTGACCTCAAACCTAATAGATTTTATATCTTGAGCTAAGTCAAATTGCAGGGACTTATTGTTCTCATCAACATATTTTTCAATGGCCACTCTGTGTTCATCCAATTTCACTTGTAAATCGACCAAAAACTTGTTATAATCAAAGTCAGAAGGAGTGTGATGTGCTGTAGACTGTAGAGCCTGCTTGTAGCTCTTGCTCCTTCTCTGGAACACCATAAGTTTTCTCTTCTTAGCCACCCTGGCTTCTTCACTCTCAGAATCAGAAGTACTATCAATTTGAACTCTTTCTTTGGGAGGAGGAGGAACAACTGCTTCAGTGCCATGTTGTTCAGTCTCAACATGCACAGGCTCCCCCTCAATTTCTTGCTCCACTTCCATGCTATCAGTAATTATTTCATCATTTGGAAATAACTCTTCTAGAGTATATTCCTTCTGGGCTGGAACATCTGCAGTATTCAAATTTTGAGATATATCAATTTGTGCATCTTCTTGCACTTGCTCAGACAGCTTCTCCCCCTGTACTTGTTCAGTATTGGGGATGTCCTGGGCAGTTGAGGACACTTGCTTTCCCTGGACCTGTGCAGAAATAGAAATATTAGAAATGCATTTTGTAGGAAAATACACCAGCTCCCCCTGCACCTGTACCTGGTCATAAGTAGATACAGTCTGTGTAGGTGAATAGACTTGCTGAGCTGGTATTCTTACTTCTTCTTCTTGAATTGCAGGTATTGTGGCATCCTAAACTTGTGTAGAAGCAGGCTGATCCTCAACCTCTTGTCTTACTTGCTCTTCTTGTTGGTGCTCAGTACTGGTAGCATGACCTGGGGATTTCTCAGGTGAATCCTGCCTTTCCACTTCAGGCATCTCTTTGGTCAGCACCCTATCCCATCTGGAGAATAATCTCATGTCCATCCTTCTCATGTGATTAATTTTTGTTCCAGGTTGTTGTTGCATAACATCAGGAATCTCCTTACTTAGGTAGATACTCATTATTCTAGCCAGATTTGGTTTCTTGATTCCTTCCTTAATCTTTTCAAAGATTACAGTTGACCAATCCGTTGGAATTGTAAACATAATCCTGGTCATTAGGCTGAACATATAGGCAGAAATCCTATCATGTCCACCTGGCTTGCACAGAATAACTTTTCCAACCACCTCAGACAGGAACTTGCCCTGTTGATTCATTCCTTTCCTGTTGAATGCTGCTCCAATTTTCATGGTGGAATCCAATCCACACCATTGAAGAGCCTCCCTTGATTTAGAAGCAGGGACATCCTCTTCATTCTCAATTATAGGTAATTGTAGAATTGTTCTTAACTTACTTGGTGTAATCTCCACTGGTGACCCATGAACTGTGGATTTTATCTCATGACTCTCAGAGTCTACAGATGCAGAAGTAAAGAACTCATGCACCTCCTTCTTCCATATCTTAGATGGTTCGGAGACCAGAAATTCTAATCCTGAGTCGGAGAGGAGAGAGATAACCCCGAGAACATCTGGAGGAGCAGCAGCAAAGGCCTGGCGCACCAACTCATATCCTTCATTCACATTATCTTCAATCTTTGGCGCCATTGATCAGTCGAGAAAGCTTGAAAGATGAGAGAAAGAGAGAGAGAGAGGGAGAATGTCGACACAGGGTTTCGAAAACCTTGTAAGCGTGTCGACAGAATGAGCTTTTGACCTATTTATACCTTCTGTTTAAAGAAGATCAAAAGTCGCCAAAAACAGACTATAAGTGTCGACACAGATGGAATGTGTCGACACAAGCTTCTATTGTCATGACATCAAGTCCGTCTATTATGTGTCGACACCAATTTGCTGTTATGTCGACACCAGAGATATTTAGTAAAGCTTCAGAAATTCTGTGTCGACTCTTAGTATAAGTGTCGACACAAAATCTGTAAGTGTCGACACCACTATCCTGGTGAAGTCGACACTACATTCCTGGATAAGTCGACAATAAGATTCTTAAGTGTCGACACATATTTTCTGTATCGACACCACATATCTGACTTGTCGACATTACTACCCTGAGTCGACACATTATTACTGAATGTGTCGACACCATCTTACTTAGCTAATTTCTGTTTGTTCAACACAACTTATAAGTACTACAAAGTACTTGATACTACTTCAATGTGTCTTTATATCACTTAAATGTCTTGTTACCACTTCAACTTCATTGTTGATGATTTTGTGATTACACTAATCAATGGTTAACATACCTAATTCAATTTTGAATTTATTGAATTTGGTCTCATCCAGGGGCTTAGTAAACACATCTGCTATTTGATAATCTGTTTTCACAAATTCCAATGAGATGTCTTCTTTTTCTACATATTCTCTAAGAAAATGGTATTTTATTTCTATATGCTTAGTTCTACTATGAGAAACAGGATTATTAACAATAGAGATTGCACTCTTAGAATCACACAAAAGAGTTGTTCTACTTACTTGAATACCATAATCCTTAAGCTGATGCTGCATCCATAATAGCTGTGCACAGCAGCTTCCAGTAGCAACATACTCAGACTCAGCTGTGGAAATTGCCACACTGGTCTGCTTCTTACTACTCCATGATATTAGTCTTCCTCCCAGGAATTGACAAGTACCTGTAGTACTCTTCCTATCCTCTCTACATCCTGCAAAATCTGCATCTGAATAGCCTGTTAGTTGAAAATCTCTATTCCTAGGGTACCAAAGACCTAGATTAGGTGTGCCCTTAAGATATCTCAGAATCCTTTTGACTGCAGTGTAATGAGATTCTTTAGGGCAGGCTTGGTACCTAGCACAGACACATGTAGCATACATAATATCTGGTCTACTAGCAGTGAGATATAGTAGTGAGCCAACTATTCCTCTATACAAAGTCTCATCAACAGGTTTACCTGCATCATCTTTGCATATATGCATACTTGTTCCCATAGGAGTTCTCATAGTGGAGAATGACTTCATACCATATTTCTTAATCAATTCTTTGGTGAACTTAGACTGGGATATGGACAAGCCATCATCAGTCTGTCTTACTTGGAGTCCCAAGAAGAATTTCAGTTCCCCCATACTGCTCATCTCAAACTTCCCTTGCATAAGTTTGGCAAACTTTTTACAAAGGTTGTTTTCAGTAGATCCAAAGATTATGTCATCAACATAGATCTGTACTAAGATGATCTTGCCTTTGGATTCCCTAAGGAATAGAGTTTTGTCAATTTTTCCTCTTGAGAATTTATTCTCAATAAGGAAAGTAGACAGGGTTTCATACCAAGCCCTTGGGGCTTGCTTTAACCCATACAGAGCTTTCCTAAGCTTATAAACAAAATCAGGTTTAAGAGGATCTACAAAACCTGATGGCTGCTCTACATATACTTCTTCTTTAAGATCACCATTCAGAAATGCTGACTTCACATCCATCTGGTATACTTTGAAGTCTTGATAGGCTGCATAGGCAAGGAATATTCTGATTGCCTCCAGCCTTGCTACTGGAGCAAAGGTTTGATCAAAGTCAATCCCTTCTTCCTGCCTGTATCCTTTTGCAACCAATCTTGCTTTATTCTTTACTATTATTCCTCTTTCATCTAGCTTGTTCCTATATATCCATTTTGTGCCAATTATGTTGTGGCCTCTTGGTTTAGGAACAAGCTCCCAGACATTGCACCTTCTGAATTGATTCAGCTCCTCTTGCATAGCATCAATCCAGTGCAGGTCTTGGATAGCTTCTTCAAACTTCTTAAGCTCCATTTGTGACAGGAAACTTGAATGTAGAACTGTGTTTTGATTTCTGCTTCTAGTTTGCACCCCCTGTCTTGGATCACCTATTATCTGATCAGCTGGATGATCTCTTAAATGTCTTGTAGCTGGAGGAATATTCCTTTTTGGTTGAACATCTCCAGCTCCTTCATTTAGCTGAATCTCTTGGTTTTCTTCAGCTTCTATAGTGTCTTGTTCTCCCCCTAGACAGAAGTCTTCATTTTCCAATGCCCCATCTTCCTTTGATACTTCAGTAATGGAGAGCTTGTCCATACTTTTGCTTATACCTGTTGAGTCATTTGATCTACAAGACAACTCACAGTTGATTAATCTTGTTTCATCAAACACAACATGCACAGATTCTTCAACAACTTGAGTAGTCAAGTTGAAGACTCTATAGGCCATACTATTTGTGCTGTATCCAACAAATATCCCATCCTGGGATTTGGCAGCAAACTTAGTCAAATATGACTTGCCATTGTTAAGTATATAACACTTGCAACCAAAGATCCTAAAGTAAGATAGATTTGGTTTTCTGCCTTTTACAATCTCATAGGGAGTCATTTTGTGGCTTTTGGTGATAGTAGCCCTATTGATTACATGACAAGCAGTGTTAACTGCCTCAGCCCAAAAATATTCTGGGAGAGAGGTGTCACTCAATAGAGTTCTACCAGCTTCAATTAATGTTCTATTCTTTCTTTCAGCAATTCCATTTTGCTGAGGTGTTCTAGGTGAGGAGAACTCTTGGAAAATCCCAAAGTCGTTACACAATTTTGTTATGCTTTCAGATTGAAACTCAGTACCATGGTCACTTCTGATTTTGACCACTGTACTATTTAGTTCATTCTGAATTTGCTTTACAAAATTAAGTAATACACTTGGGGTTTCAGATTTTTGTCTCAGAAAGAACACCCATGTAAATCTTGAATAGTCATCTACAACCACAAAAGTGTAGACTTTCCTACCTAGACTGTGAACTGGCATAGGACCAAAAAGATCCATATGCAGGAGGTATAAGCACCTCACTGAATCCTTGATTTCAAGGCTTTGAAAGGAGGATTTTGTCTGCTTGCCCTTTTGACAAGCTGAGCATATCCCTTCCTTTATACACTTAACTTGAGGTCCATTCCTCACAAACTCTTTGCTAAAGAGTTGGCCAATTGTCTTGTAGTTTAGATGAGTCAATCTCTTGTGCCACTTAACACAATGAGAAGCATTGTCATCAGCTACAAGACAGATGGGAGAAGCCTTATTCTCACATTCAAAATTAAGACAATATACATTTCTCTTCCTATATCCTGTCAGTATGATCTTTTGATCACTTGACCTCTTGATATGACATCCATCTTTAACAAATGAAATGTCATATCCTAAATCACTTAGCTGGCTTATGCTTATTAGATTATGTTTCAAACCTTTTACATAAGCCACTTGTGTGATAGTAATTAGGTTAGAAGAAATGTTACCAAACCCTTTGATGACTCCTTTTTCAGATCCACCAAAGATCACTTTAGGTCCATCTTTGACAGATGAATACTCCTTCAGCAGCCCCTTTGTTCCAGTCATGTGCCTGGAACAACCACTATCCAAGTACCATATAGGGGCATGGTTACTTGGATTCACCTGCAACACAGAATTACTTACCCTTAGAACCCAAGTAAGTCTTGGGTCCTTGGTTCAGGTTAGCATTAATAAAGCTACCATAACCTCTTCTAACAGGTAGACTATTGTTCTTTATAACACTTGGGTTATACCAGTAGTCTAGTGCAAAATGGCCTCTCTTGCCACAACACCAACATTCAAACTTATTGTATCTAGATCTAGATACATCCTTGTCAGAAGAATTTCTGTTCATTGCTGGTGCTGCAGCAACTTCACCTACTGATTTCTTAAAACCATTGGGTTTATGACCATGGGTAGGCCTGCTTGCATTTACACCCTTGTTCTTCAGAACATTAGTCTTAATATGACCTTGAATATCTTCATGATCATATTTGTTAGAAGGCACTTTCACCTTACTAAACTTTATGGGGACTGAAAGGTTTAGTGGCTGAATAGGAGCTTTGCCTTTCCTCTTGAATCTGCCAGCCCTGAAGTTACCTTTAAATCCTAATCCAGCCTTACCCTTTTGAGTGACAAATTCATCTATCAAGGGTAAGACAGATTTTGGCTTAGAGTAACTAGCCACTAAATCCCTTTCAATTCTAAGTCTGGCCTCCAGTCTCTTCACTTGATCATTAGTATAGTTAATTGTGCCCATCTGAATAATAGTTATATTCTTCAGCTTGGCAATTTCATTTAATTTTTGATCAATAATTTCTCTAACTCAGTTGTAGCAACCCTTAGTTCAGCAATTTCCTGAGCCTGAGATTTAACCAGATTCTTGCTTTTCTTAAGGGCCTGCAACAAGTCCCCATACTTGTCTATCAATTGATAGACATCTCCTTCAGATTCAGATGCATCTACATCACTTGATGCAGATGTAGCTGATTCTTCACTTGTACAACAAACAGATGTAATAGAAGGACATTGTACCTTATTAGGACCAGACTGATTCTGGCATATGTCCTCTTCTGATCCTGCCATCAGCCCCATACACTGATGATCCTTTTGTTCATTGATGGAGTCTAGCAACTGCAGAAACTCCTCTTCTTCAGATGCAGCATATAGTCCAATATATGCTTCAGCTTCAGATTCTGACTCTGAAGTTGACTGGTCTGTTAGACTCTTATCTTTCTTTGCAACAAAGGATTTCTCCTTCTTGCCTTTCTGATGAGTCTTTTTCTTGTCTGAAGACTCCTTTCTCTTATCAAGACAGTCAGCCACTACATGTCCAGGCCTATTGCAACAATAGCAGACAATTTTTGAAGTAGTGGCTTTGCTGGGCTTTGATCTGCTCTTCTCTTTCCTTGATGACCTTTTCTTCTGATAATAGTCATCAACTTGTTGTGATGTGGAAGGCCTAGACTTCCATTGCTTCTTTTTCAAGAACCTCTGGAATTGCCTTGTGAATGCAGCAAAGTCTGCATCTGAATCACAGCTTTCTGAACCCTTATCTGAACTATCTTCTGCAACTTCCTTAGGAGGAGATGGTGATTTCCTCCTATTCTTTCTAGTGGCTTCTGCATTGAATGCCACAGTCTTTTCTCTATGCTCTCCTCTTGAATTCTTTTCCTCCTCATTCCTCACCATAAGTTGCATTTCATAGGATAGCAACTTTCCAAACAAGGTGGGAGGAGATATCTCTGCCAATTTAGCCACTTCTCTTATGGCACAGATCTTTGTGTCTCAATCCTTTGTTAAGGATCTCAAGAATTTGTCATTCAGTTTATAAGTACTGAAGACTCTTCCATAGGACATAAGCTCATTCACAATTCTATAGAATTTCTTGTAGCACTCAGTTATGCTATCAGATTTTCCTTGTCTAAAACTTTCATACTCCTGATTGAGCATAGATTTCCTGTCCTGCCTTACTTCTTCAGATCCCTCCATGTAGACAATCAATGTGTCCCACATCTCTTTGGAGGTCTTGCAGTGAATCAGATTCTGAAATGTTGAATCATCTATGGCACTAACAATAATATTCTGAGCTCTTTTGTCCATGGTTGCCAAGATGATTTCATCCTTGGTCATCTCTGAATAACTCTTTGGAGTTTGGATATTTGCATCAAGAACTGATACCTTCATTGGAATGAAGGGGCCTTCCTGTACAGTGATGTAAATCCTTGGGTCAGATGCCTCCATAAACAGTCTGACTCTTTCTTTCCAAATTCCAAAAATCTCTTTCTTGCATATGGGTAATTTCATAGACCCTAACTCCTTATGATTCTCACCAGAACCCATCTTTTTGAATCTTGAAACTGCCTTTCAGATCTACCTCAGACTGTTAAGTCCTTTTTGAGGAACCTCCCTCTGATACCACTTGATAGTTTTACTTTCAAGACAACCTAAACACCTAGAGGGGGGGGGGGTGAATAGGTTCTAATTTCTTGTTTATACTTCTAGGCAGAATTCAATTACAAATTAAAACATCTAGCACAACATTCACAGATAACTAAGCATCACAGATTGCACAATGTTTTATAGTGGTTCCCCAAGGTCTGGGTACATCCACTTTCCCCCTTCACCTATCTAGCAGTATGCTAGATTCGGCCAAACTTCCACTATTCTCAGATCCTCAGATCCTACAGCTCAGAACCTGGATAGGTTCCTACAACTCAGGCTCAACAGCCCTACCTCAGCCTTGCCTCAAGGCCTACCACTCAGAGAATAACCTTCTCCTACACTCAGGCAAATAGCCCTACCACTCAGAGATCACCTCTCCTACACTCAGCCTTTATAATACAGGCTTACAACTCAGATCTGTGTAAACAGATCCTATAGAAATTTGGAAAAGATATTTTAATGTCTTGCCTTTGTTGAGAGAGAAGAGGACAAGACATTTCTTGATCAGCTGATGAAATCAACTGAATCTGAGCTTTCTTCAAAGCTTCTTGAATCTGAACTTAGCTGAGTTGATTTCCAAACAGCTTCTTGAGAAACCACTGATGGCTTCCTTCTTCTTCTTCAAGATGACTGGATCCCTCTCTATCCAACACCTTTTTTGATACTTCAGACTTCTTCTTCTTCTTAGATCCACTGATGAAGATCTTCTTTAGAGCTTAGCACTTTCTTGAATTGAAACTACAACAGGATCATAATCCTTCTGTTTCTTCTTCTTAGATCTTCTTCAGTTATCTTTCTTAGATGTTAATTTCCTTCTAAATATGTCTATTTATAGACTTTCTTCATGGTAACCGGCTGATCCGGTTTCTAACTGTTTTCTGACAGGTCTGACAGCTTCAGTTAAACGGTGGCAACCCACAGCTGTCAAGTCTTCAAACAGTTCCTGTACCTTAGCCTTGGACAGCAAAATGTCGAGACAGTCTGTTAGAAAGTGTCGAGACCAATCTGTCTATCTGTGTCGACACAAGTGACTTTGGTGTCGACACAGTCTTTGATGATGTCGACTAAGTTGCCTTTAAGTCGACACAACTTCTTCAGAAAATAACTTGGTCTAGACTCTGCAGTGTGTCGACACAAGTCCTGTGTGTCGACACAGTTGTTGTAGATTCAGAACTCAGTATGTGTCGACTCAGCCTTCTGGTGTCGACACAGCAATCTTCAATTCTGCAAAATGTGTCGACTCAGTCTTTTGGTGTCGACACAAGCATAGTCGACTTCTGTCAATATGTGTCGACTCAATCTTCTGGTGTCGACACATCCACCTAGTGTCGACACAGTTGAGGTCGACTATCTTCTTCTGTGAGTCGACTATCTTTCACTAGTCGATTATCTTCCACTAGTCGACTATCTTTCTCTGGTCGACTATCTTTCACTAGTCGACAAACTTTCTCTGGGTGTCGATAATCTTTCACTGTGTCGACACTGCTTCCCAGGGCTGAGGTCGACGATTTTCTTTATGTGTCGACACTGCTTCCTAGTGTCGACATAAGTGTGGTCGACTATCTTTCTCTGTGTCGACACTGATATTCTGGAGTGTCGACACAAATATTCTGAAGTGTCGACACAATTTCTTCAGGTGTCGACATGTGGACTTAGAATATTTTTCTGCATTCTTTAATACTTCTTCACCTGCACATGCCAACTCAAAACAACATCAAATACACCTTGATGTATATCATTGAGCTAAGTTGGGCTTCTTCAAATCAGGTACACATTTTCCAATGTACCCAACACTAACATCCTGTCCCGTATCAGCCTTACCTGAGCCTCGGTGTCCTCAACAAACTCCAAACCCAAAGCCTTCGGATCCTCATCATGTATCCATGACAGCGGAGTCCTACACCTCCATCCGTATAGGGCCTCATAAGGAGTCATCTCTATGCTGGACTGGTAGCTATTATTATATGAGAACTTGACCAGTGGCAATAGTTTTTCCCAAGGTTCTCCATAATCCAGAATGCATAGTCGCAGTAAATCCTCCAAGGTCCGGTTGGCACGTTTCGTTTGCCCGTCAGTCTGGGATGAAAAGCTATACTAAAAGTTAGCCGGGTGCCCAAGGATCGCCACTCCCTGGACATAAATCGTCCATCCCGATCTGATACAATCATCCTGGGTGCGTCATGATAATGGACGAACTGCTCCATGAATTTCTGAACCAGCACACCAACTGAGTCATCCTTCCTGGTCGGGATAAATCTGGCTACCTTCGTCAGTCGGTCGATGATCACCCAGATCGAATCATTCCCTGTCCATGATCGGGGAAGCCTATGTATGAAGTCCATCGCGATGTCCTTGAACTTCCACTCTGGCACTGGGAGTGGTTGCAACAATCCTGCGGGGTTTCTGCACTCCGCCTTCACCAGCTCGCATGTCTCGCAGTGGGTCACGAAGTAGGTGATATCCTTCTTCATGCCTGGCCAGTACATGGTCTTCATCAGATCCGCAGTCATCTTCGTAACTCCCGGGTGTACTTAATACCGACTGTAGTGGGCCTCCGTCATGATATCCTCCCAGACCTAGCCTCCCTCTGGTATATAAACCCATCCTCTGAAGCAGACCAAGTCATCTCTCAATGTGTAATCCCCAACAGTACCTGCCTCCAAGGCCTGGAATATTGGCTCTAACTTGGCATCCTGCCTCTGTCTATCTCTTACTCGGTCTCAAATGTCATCAGTAGCGCTCATCGCGGCTAAATACTCCTTATAAAGCTCGGGGTAATCAGATGACACCAGTGTGATGTACATATCCTCTAATCTCTGCACCAGCTCCATGGACATAATCTGGGGCTCCGCTCTGGAGGTGGCGGCTCTCTGACTCAGTGCATAGGCTACCGCATTCGCCTTCCCTGGGTGGTAATGCATCTCGTACTGATAATCTGCTAGAAATTCCACCCATCGCCTCTGCCTGATATTCAGCTCTTTCTACGTGTCCACATACTTCAGATTTTTGTGATCGGAGTATATGTCGTAGTGGACACCATACAGATAATGATGCCAGACTTTCAGAGAAAATACGACCGCTCCCATCTCTAAGTCATGAATAGGGTAGTTCTATTCATGCTTCTTTAGCTGGCGGGAAGCATAAGAAATCACGTGGCCCTTTTGCATCAGCAGTGCTCCCATGCCCTGGTAGGAAGCATCGGTATAGACCTGGAATCCTTCTCTCCCTGAAGGAAGAGCAAGAATAGGAGCCGAGGTGAGTCGATCCTTCAACTCCAGAAAATCCATCTCGCACTGCGGGATCTAGACAAAGGGCACGTCTTTCCTTGTCAGGGATGTGAGTGGAAGGGCAATACGAGAGAATCCATCCATGAACTTCTGGTAATAACTGGCAAGTCCTAGAAAACTCCGTACGTGTGTGGCCGCCTTCAGCTGCGGCCAGTCCCGAACTGGCTCAATCTTGGCTGGGTCCACTGCCAACCCAGCTCTGCTGATAATATGGCCTAGAAAGGCCACCTCCTTCAACCAGAACTGACATTTACTAAACTTTGCCTAAAGGTGGTGCTCCCATAGTTTCTCTAGAGTCATCGTCAGATGTCGTGTGTGCTCCTCCTCCGTACTCAAGTAGATGAGGATGTCGTCAATAAACACGATGACGAACACACTTAGATAAGCCTCGAACACCCGGTTCATGAGGCTCATGAACGCCGACGGTGCATTCGTGAGCCCGAAGGGCATCATGGTAAACTCGAATAACACATATCTAATCCTGAAGGAAGTCTTCGGAATGTTCTCCCGAATCCGCAGCTAATAGTAGCCCGACCTCAAATCTAGTTTCGAAAAGAAATGCGCCCCCTCCAGCTGATCAAACAGCTCATCTATCCTTGGAAGAGGATAGGTATTCCGTACTGTCAGTCGGTTCAGTGCGTGGTAGTCGATGCACTATCTAAGTGTCATGTCCTTCTTCTTGACGAATAACATCGGGGCTCCCCATGGTGAAGAGCTCGGCCGGAAAAATCCGGCTTCCACTAGTTCCTACAGCTGGCTTCAAAACTCTATCAACTCCTTCGGGGCCATCCAGTAAGGTGCTCTAGATGCCAGCTTAGCCCTCGACACAAGCTGTATATGGAAATCCTGCTCTCGGTGCGGGGGTAGTCCTGGCAGCTTCTCTGGGAATACGTAAGAAAAATCCCGCACCACCGGGATATCAGAGATGGAATTTTTGGCCTCGCCCATTTCAAATAGCACTTCATAAACTTCCTCCCCCTGCATGTGGGCCTTGACAGCCTGTACGGAGGATAACAGAAGAGGGGGAATAGGTCTAATACCTTCGATGATGACGTAGGAATCCCCATGCCTCATGGTGATCCTCTTTGACAGGCAGTCAATCTGGGCATGGTTCCAATACAACCATGTCATGCCCAGAATCAGATCATAGGCTGGCATCCTTAGGATCGTTGTTGGTGCTTCGAATGCCTTTCCATCTCCATCTCAGCGTTGCAGTGGGCGGAGGTGAATAGCTCTGATCCGTCAGGTAGCCGTATCCTCATCATAAAGCCTGTGAATCGTTCCACGCCTTCTAGCCCTTCCACGAAGGCTTCCTACACGAATGAGTGCAAAGCACCCGTATAAAATAGCGTATAAGCGGGTTTGCCGCTGATGAAGACTATGCATGGGGTAGTAAAATATCTTAAGAAGTCTAGTTATGGTTTTCTTTCCTAGTTTATCAATTCTATATTTATAAATCTAATTATTTAGGAAAGAGTGAACTTAAAATTAACTGGCGTACTTGTGATCACTTTCTTCGGATTCCGGTGTTGAGTCAGATCCAGTGCATACATTTGCTCCCTCTCTTACCTGCGGTCTATGCCCTCGTATCCACATACTCGGCCACTTCCTCGGCATCCAAAATACTGAGCAGGCAGGGCAACCAGTGGTGCTTGTAGTGGTGCCCCCTTCTTGAGGCAGTTCCTCCGGATTTGCCCCACCTGATGAAAGTTGAAGCACTCTGGAGGGGGATATGCCATACCCCTGGGTCTTTGCATCTCCCGCATCTGGAGAGGCAAAGGGGCCATCACTACTGGTTCCCTCTGCTCCTGTCTCACCTCCTGACGAGGCTGGTCCTCTGCTCTTCTCCTATCTCTCCCATCAATAATGCAGCCCCGTCACAGATCATTTCTGGCTCCCCGGCCCTGATCCTCAATTGGCCGCTTCTGACCTCGGGTAGTATGCCAATCTGCCTCAATCCACTTCGCCATCTCCAATATCGGAGGAATAGGCCCGTCAGACACAAACAACAGAGCCTCCCTCAGATCCTCTCGTAGGCCCTTATAGAACCTCTTGGTGTATCCTGCCTCATCCAACTGATAAGAATCCGCAAACCGGGCCAGATGATTGAACTCCCGGTGGTACTCCACCGCTATCTTGATGCCCTGTCTCAATGGTAAAAATCTGTCTTCCAGCTCATCTCTGGACGACTGCGGAAAAAAATGCTCCAACAGTGCGGCCCTGAACACCTCCCAAGCAATCTCTGCAACCTCTCTATGAAAAAACATTGTATCCAGTGATGTCTTCCACCATCTCTTGGCATGGGACTCCAAGCAAGAGACCACCAAATACACCCTATCCTCCCAAGGGCACTGTATCCCAGTCAGCATCTCATAACTGATATCTAACCACTCCTCTGTCCGAACAGCCTACTCTGCCCCCAAGTAAGACGGGGGAGAGAGCCCTCGGAAGATACTCAACCAGTTGGCCCCCGTGTTTGGCTGCAGAGCTGGAACCTGCTGAGCCTTGAAAGCCTCTAATATGTTTGTCAGAGTCTGCCCCATCTCCGACTGTAGGAACGGAGTGGGGACCGAGGGAAGTGGTGTAACATTTGGAGTCTGCTGGACTCCGCCCTGTGGTGTAGGCAATGCTGGGGGCTTCATAACAAAAGTCATTCGTAAGTAATCAACTCAAATAAAATTAAAGGTGGACAATTTACATGTGATCCCCCAAATGGGCACACCACTGCTTCGGTTGTTTGGTTTGTCCCTAAACTAAACTCGTGCGGGGGTGACCTGGGGTTTGTGGACTGCTACTTTTCGATCGAGGTCTCCTCTTATACCACTTGTAAGACCCTATTTTTTTTTTCTTTTTAAAACACCGGGGTCTTAGACCCGGAAACGCCGCTTTGCGGTGACACCTTCACACCCGGGAAGGTCGCCACTACAAAAGGCCGATCCTGTCGGTCGATTCGATCACAACAGTAGCAAAATAATAAAAGGCAAGGCCATAAACAGTACATATATAGAAAATAATCTCCACGAAGGGAGTGTCCATAGATATAATAAAAGTACAGAAAACTTGGGCTCATGCCCAGTACATCAAAATCCTCACTATATATCTCTCATAGCAGAAGAAAAACTAAATAACTACTAGCAATCGGGAATCACAGTCTAAGCTGTCTGAACTCCGGTACTAGACTATCCCATCTCCAAGCGTGCCAACCTCCGGGGCTGCTCCTCTATGTTGGGCTTCACGGTCCCCTAAAATGATGTGGTTCGAAAACTGTTAGTCTAAAAGACTAAGTCCTATCATCCCCCCGCCCCTTCCCCCATGGCTCCTAGGCACCGAGCGAGGAGGAGGAAAGGAGAGGTAATGAATGTGGAGAATAATAAATAACAAGTGACGGCGGAACTAGTCTAGCAGTTCTATAAGTATGTGCGGCAGTAATAAAAGTAAGAAAAACAGAACAAGAAATAAGTAACCTTAACTTATATGAAAACACATAAGCTAAGGGATCTTCTACAAGGCTCCTATCGTATAAAAAGTCTCATACCAATTTATACAATGGGGTGTCTGTTTTCTAGCAAGCATACAAGTATATTTACTGAATAAAAACCTTAACTTTTAAGCACGCTCACGCGAACTTATAAACCAAGGGGTCATTTTGTAGGGCCTATTGTATAAAGCTTCACATACAACTTTATACAATAAGTGTCAGGTTTATATGCAATGGTTATGCTATGACATGCAAGTATGCCATGTGAACATGAAAGTGCAACTCACCCACTCGACCTTGTGTACACAGACCTTTAGTTCCCCCTTTCTGGAGCCGAACTTCCAAGGATACCTCCGTAGTGGCAAACGGAAGCGGTGGGTTGGGCATTGCCGGCCTCTAAACCGATAATTGCACTACCAGTCTGTAGAAAATGGACAAAAGAGGTAAATAAACCGCAAACTTTTATTACTCAAAAAGATAAAGATTACAAAGGTATGCCCCCTTATTTATAGAAACTGGGGGAGGAGAGAGAGATTTACAACAAGCGATGTGGGACTAAATACAAGCCGTGCGGATTATGCAGTTTGACATGACCAAACTGCCAACTATACAAGAAATAAAACAACTAACTACAAAGTCGCAATCTCCCAGAGTCATCCTCTCGAACTGACCGCCTAATCGCCTGCTGTAAGTTATTGGACTACAACCACGGTCAGATCTGTGGGGCTTCAAGCAGACCGCTACACTTTGCCTGACCGATGCGGCTTCAAGCAGACCACTACGGCTTCTCTTCGCCAGACCTCTAGACCAGACCACAAGACTGCTGGAACAACTAGACCGCTGCGGTTAGAAATCAGGCCGCCCGAACACTCCAAAATTTAACACTCCTCCTTAAGCTGTAGCATATATATCTACCATGCCCAGCTTGCTACAGACCTCCTTAGATGGAATAGCCGGTTTGGTGAAGAAGTAGGCTAGTTCTCTTTCTAATATAACAAACGGAGTGCAAACCCTATTCTTCAAAATCTCCTCTTTAATGGAATGGCAATCAACCTCAATATGCTTTGTTCTCTCATGAAAGACAGGATTCCTTGAAATATAAATGGCAGCTTTGTTATCACAAAACATAGGAAGAGGATGGTCATAGACTTCTCCAAATTCAAGCATAAGTGCTCGTAGCCATTTTAACTTGCAGGTAGTTAAGGTCATGCTCCTATATTCTGCTTCAGCACTTGACCTTGAAACCACTGCCTGCTTCTTGCTTTTCCAGCTAACAAGGTTTCCTCCTATAAAAGTGCAAAAACCTGATGTAGACTTTCTATCCTCCTTTTTATCAACATAGCTGGCATCAGAATATGCTTCAATCTTCAGATGACCATTCTTCTGAAACAATAAGCCCTTTCATGGAGACCCTTTCACATACTCCAAAATTTTCATGGCAGAGCGTAGATGACACTCTCTAGGACTTTGCATAAACTGACTAACCTTCCCAACTGCATAATAAATATCTGGCTAAGTAACAGTCAGATATATAAGTTTGCCCACAAGTCGCCTGTATACAGTGAAATCTGGGAGAAGAGGAGAATCATCAGTAAGGCCTTTATCATCACCAACATCCATTGGGCAATAAGTAGGTTTCGTGCCAAGAAGACCTATCTCCTTTAAGAGATCTAGCGCATACTTCTGCTGTGAAAGAACCACTGAGGTCCTCTCTCGTGAAATCTCAATTCCGAGGAAGTACTTGGGCGGTCCCATATCCTTAGTGACAAAGTATTGTCGAATATGTTGTTTGGCTAGATCAATGCATTCCTTATCATCACCAGTCAAAAGAATATCATCAACGTAGACAACAAGAACTACAAGACCTTTAGTAGTCTTGCGTATAAACAAAGAATGATCAGCAGAGCTTCAAATGAACCCAATAAGAGAAACAACTTACTAAACATTTCAAACCAGGCTCGTGGACTCTGCTTTAAACCATAAATCGCCTTCTGAAGCTTGCACACCTGATACTCCCCCTGAGCAACATACCCAGGAGGTTGCTCCATGTATACCACCTCTTGCAAATCCCCATAAAGGAAGGCATTTTTAACATCCAACTAAGACATTTCCTAGTCTCTATTAACAGCCACAGAGAAGAGAATATGGATAGTGCTGATGGGAGCAACATGAGAAAAGTATCGAAGAAATCCACCCCATATGTCTGAGTAAACCCTTTGACAACAAGTCGGGCCTTATACCTTTTAATAGAGCCATCTGGAAGATAATAAACCATAAAGACCCACCGACATCCAACCACATCAATGCCCAAAGGTGGTGGAACAAGAGTCCAAGTACCTCTCTCAGTTAACGTGCTCATTTCTTCATCCATGACAGCCTTCCACTGAGGAAGAGCAAGAGCTTCTTGATATGTTTTCAGAATGGCAGTAGAAGAAATAACAAGAGCAAAATGCTTGGCAGTTGGGGAAAGCTGATCATAGGAGACAACCACACCAATCAGATGCTGAATACATTGGCGAACACCCTTTCACAGGGAAATTGGAAGATAAAGGTCACTGCTGACTTAAGGAGGCAAGGTACTGGCAGAAGACAGAAGAGGCTCTGGAACAGGCACAGAGGGTTCCAAGGATATCCCATTAGGCTCCCGAGAAAGAGAAGGAGCAACCAGAGGAGATGCGGAAAGAACCAGCTCTGGCGGAGGTGCCAAGAGAATATGTTGGATCCCTAGTTAGGTTTGGGCTAGGTTCACTAACTTAGGCTGAGTATGACCCAACATTGTATAGCTAGGGTCATGTGTAGTAGTCCTAGAGTTTAGGCTAAGTCCTGATTAGTGCTACCTCCTTGGACAAGCTAGAAGTGGACTTTAGAGAATCAGATTTAATAGCTTTCAGAAGACAGTGATCAGTTCGAAATTCTTCGAACTCAGCTCGACGATCGTCGATCTCAGATCGACAAACTCATAATTAATTCTCTGAGCTGAGCTCAACGTTCTCAGAGCTCAGGTCGATTCTTAGTTTTCTTCAGTCAGTTTCTCAGCTCGACGAACTAAGAGTGTAGATTTGGAAAGTTATTCTCAATTAGTAGATCGTAGAGCTCAGGTCAACGAACTTGAATTCCCTGGTCGATAATCTTTGATCTCAGTTCGACGAATTCTGTTCTGCATTCGAAGTTTTCTGTGTAGTTCCAGAATGAGTCCTTCCCTCTTTTGTTCCTTATTAGAAGTATTATTCTGAGCATTTAATGCAAATATTATTCTGAATATATCCGTTATTTGGTTGCATTAAATGTGGTATTCATCAGAATAAATATTTGCTTATTCTATCAAGAACAGTTGGGAAACTCATTAATGTTATTATTCCTGCCGCTTTCTATTCCCCACAGCAGCCAACATTTATGGAAAGAATTCAAAAATTAAAGGAGAATTTTCAGCAGTAGAATAAAAGTGATTCTCTCCTTTTCGAGAAAGATAGCAAGACAGTTAGAGATACAGAAAAAAAGAAATCGAGAAGCACTTCACAGAAAATACTGAACGAGCACTCGACGCTCTCAATGCTTTTTCTTTCTCTACCTACACTTTTGGTTGAAGAAGAACAAATCATCAAGATCAAGAGTCTTATTCAACTTATGTTCCAAAAATCCTCAAAGACATTCTATTCAACATCTGTTACTGGATTTCCTGGACCTTGGCAGATCAAACTGAAGACCTACTCACCCTTTAGCAAAGCTCTTTTCTTCCTGAAGCATTCAACTTCTCAGGGGGAGCTTTGACAACACAAGAATCAACACAGTCTTCTCAGTTGTATTGAGATAAGAGAAGACTTCCATCAACATCTTCCATCACATTGTACAGGGTTATAGCTCTCTTCAAAAGTAAGTTTGGTTGACAAGTCTCCCTCCAAAAGACTTGAAGTTGGTTTTTGGGCACCTGATCAAAAGCCTGAAGGGTTTCCTGATCTACCTGAACCAGATCTTATGGTAGCAGTCACCTGATCAAAACCTGCTAGTGGATTCCTACCAAGGGTGGTAGAAGAGTGGATGTACCCAAGTTTAGGTGAACCACTATAAACTTCTTGTGTCGTCTGGTTGCTCCTTTTCTTTGGTTTTTGCTGTGCTTGTCATTGCTGGAATTGTTAGCTTAGTTTTCTTATTTTTTAAATAATATATTGTATCACTATATTTACTTTGATATAATCTAAAAAAGAGCCAAAGTTTTAATACTCTATTCACCCCCCCTCTAGAGTAATCAGATCTAACACCCTCCTTTCAATTGGTATCAGAGGGTGTTTTTGTTTGGTTATACAAGTTAACACTTGAACCAAGATCGAGTTAGATCAGATTTTCTTCTTCCCAACTATTCTCTATCACAATGGCACAAAACAAGGATTATGCAAGCACCAGACCTTTAGTATGCAACGTAAATAAGTTTGCCATCTGGAAGGTAAGAATTAAGTTGTATATGAATTCTATTGATGAGGATATATTTAACTCTATCTTGACAGGACCTCCTACTGCAGTAACTACTTTAATTTCTACTTCAAGCACTCATGCTGTTCCACCACCTGAGTGGACAGATGCCCAGAAGAAATCCAAGATTGCAGATGCAAGAGCCATGAACATTTTAGCTCAGACTATGTCTGATGATATTTTTCAAAAGGTTATTGAGTGCACTTCAGCCAAAGCCATCTGGGATTTCCTAAACAAGATGGTGGCTGGATCTGTTGATGAGAGAAAGGACAGAAGATCCAATCTCATATCTCAGTATGAGAACTTCAAGAAGGAAGAAGTTGAGTCAGTCAGTGACATGTACAATAGGCTAAGCTCAATCATCAATGAGCTAAGGACCTTAGACAAGGAAATTACTCTGACTGAAGTGAATGACAAAATCCTTATGTGCTTCCCCAGCACATGGGATTCAAGGATCTGTCCTATCAAAGAAGCCAGAAGCATGACTGAAATATCAACTGAGTCTCTCCTTAGAAAGCTCAAATAATATGAGCAACTGATGAAGAGCAGAGAAGAAGCAGCTGAAAGAAAGACTCCAACACCTATCAGAAAAAAGTATAACATTGCTTTCAAGGCTGCTGAGGAATCTGAAAGGACTCCAGTCAATGAAGAACTGATGAGTCTATTTGCCAAAAGATTTTTCAAAATGGCAAAGAAGGACTTCAGAAGGAAGTCATCTAGACAAGATGACAAACCAAGGTATGACAAAACACCTTCTAAAGAAATTGTTTGTTTTGGTTGCAAGAAGTCAGGACACTACATCTTTGAGTGTCCAGAAGCTCAGAAGAAAGATAAGAGAAGAGAAAAAGAGTCAAGAAGAACTCATCACAACAAACCCTTCTCAAGCAAGCACAAGAGGAAGGAAAAGGGTTTTGTTGTTGAGACCTGGAGTGATACAGAAGAAGAGTCATCCTCTTCTAGCTCCAGTGATGATGAAGAAGAGCAAAAGGCAAAGGAAGTTTGCCTAATGGCAATTGATGCCTGCAGTAGTAAATCGGATGCTGAAGATTAAGATAATGAAGAATTAATGTCTGCTGAAGACCAGGTAATTGCTTCCTATGATTTTGAATCAGAAGAATTTAAATCTGAATTTAAAAATCTTTTCTTAGACTTAATAAACCTGAGAAGGAAATCAAACTTCTTAGAGAGAAATTAACTAATCAAGATAAATATCTTGCTGAAAATGCTAAATTGTCAATTGAACTAAAATCAGCTAATGAACAAATAGTTTTTCTGAAAATTGAACTAAGTAAGGCCAAGAAACTAGAGGAATCTCTAAATGGCAGGAGCATGAAATTACTAGATATAACTAGTACCTTAAATGCTAGGACTAATAACTGTAAACTAGGATTAGGTGCCTCATCTAGTGAACCACCTCTAATCCAGAAGAACAATCTATCAAAACCTATAAACTTCATTTCAGATAAAGGCAAGAAGAACACTGAACAGGTTAATAAAGTTAATGAAGTTCTAAAGCAAATGGAATTAAAACAAAAATCTAAGAACAATAAAAATAATAGATATAACAATGTTCAGCAGTTTTCGTCGAACTCAGATCGATGAAACGTGAACAGTTCGTCGACATTAGAACGAAGAACTCTGAATACAAACCATAATAATAAGAATTCTTCGATCTACGATCGACGAAACAAGTACGGTTCGTCGACCAGAGATCGACAATATTGGTGCCCTGAGAATGAATACTTTCCTTCTTTGAGCAGAGATCGTAGATCTCATTCCAATTCGTTGAGCTCAGGTCGATGAACTCACCAGATTTCGTTGATCCCAGATCATAATTATAGAAACTTAAATTCCAATAGAAACTATAACATTAAACCTAACCAACATAGGGAGAACATCAACCCATTCACCCAATGGATAATTCCTCTTAGAAGATTTCATCCTTTAGGTTATAAGAGCTAACCTGAATGTTCATTTATATCCAGTTTTTCATTTGAGAAAAAACAAGGACCCAAGGTTACCTGGGTCAAGAACTTTTAATTTGTTTCATTGCAGGTAAAGACCTATCCTATCACTCAAAATAAGTGGTATCTGGATAGTGGGTGCTCTAAGCACATGACTTGATGCAAGGACAACCTCATCAACTTCAAGGCTAAACTTGGTCCAAGAGTCATCTTTGGAGATTCAAGTTTTGGGCAGACTGAAGGCTATGGAGACTTCAAAAGTGGAGATGTCACTTTCAAAAAGAAGGCATATGTTAATGGTCTCAAGCATAACCTCATATCCATAAGTTAATAATGTGATTCAGGTTATTAGGTTTGCTTTTCTGAATCTCAATGTATTATCTCTGCAAACAATCAAACTGTTTTAACTGGAATTAGACAAGGTAACATATACTTAGTAAACTTTAAATCTGCCAGTTCAGAAATTTGTTTATTTAATCTTGTTAGCAATCAAAATGATTTGTGGAATAAAAGATTAGGTCATGTAAATTTGAGAAACATATCTAGGCTTTCTAAAGACAACCTTGTTAGAAGATTGTCTTCTTACCCCTATAAGAAGGAAAGTCTCTGCAGGGATTGTCAATTAGGCAATCAAACAAAATCTAGTTTTAAATCATTAAACAAAAGTGACTCACCTAGGATATTGTACTTACTATATATGGACCTTTTTGACACTATAGCAGTACAAAGCCTAGGAGGGAAATCTTATACTTTAGTGATTGTAGATGACTTTTCTAGATTCACTTGGGTATTTTTTCTGAGATTAAGTCAGATACTTTCAAGGTTCTTACAGATTTTCTCAAGAACATACAGATTGAGTACTCTACTCCAGTTGCATTGATCAGAAGTGATCATGGTACTGAGTTTGAGTCTCTTCTTATGCAAGAGTTATGTAGGAAAGAAGGTATCAGACATTGCTTCTCAGCTCCTAGAACACCTCAACAAAATGGGGTTGTTGAAAGGAAGAATAGAATACTAATTGAATCTGCAGGCACATTACTTGCAGATGCTTATTTGTCCCTATCCTTTTGGGCAGAGGCTGTAAGCACATCAAATTATGTGTTGAATAGAAGTCTTATACACAAACTTAAGAATAATACTCCTTATGAGTTACTGAAAGGGAAGAAACCTAAAGTCACCTATTTTAAAGTATTTGGTTGTATATGCTATATTCATAACAATGAAAAGAAATATATTAGAAAATTTGAAGCAAAGGATGGAATGGGAATTTTTCTAGGATATTCCCAAGTCAGCAAAGCTTATAAAGTGTTTAATAAATCATCTTTAAAAATTGAGGAATCTATGCATGTAACTTTTGATGAAGCTAATATGTATTACAAGGAGAAAGAAATTTCTACCAATGAGCTATTGCAGGTACCTCACTTGTGTGAGAAAATGGATGAACTAAACCTTACACCAAAGGTTATATCACATCCTCCTCCACAATGTGATGAAGAAAGTGAAGAAGAAACTGTGGAAGCAGTTGAACTTCCTCCAATAGCAAATGTAATTCCACAAGAGGAATTCATTCCAAATATTGTTGCTGAACCAACTCCACCATCTGATCTTGTCACACTAAGGGATCACCCTAGATCTCAAAAGATTGGAGACATGTTAGTAGGTGTACAGACAAGACATCAACTCAACCATGATGTGATGCATGCCTGTTTTCTATCTTAAGTTTGGCCTCAATCCATAACTGATGCAGAGCAAGATCCCCACTAGATTATTGTAATGCAAGAGGAGCTCAATCAGTTTGAGAGATGTAGAGTTTAGGACTTGGTTCCAAGGCCTAAAAGTTATCCAGTAATTGGGACCAAGTGGGTTTTTCAGGAACAAGCTTGATGCTCAAGGTGTGATTGTAAGGAACAAGGCTAGCCTTGTTGCTCAAGGCTATAGGCAAGAGGAAGGGATTTATTATGATCAAACCTTTGCACCTGTTGCCAGGCTAGAGGCAATAAGGATTTTCCTTGCTTATGCTGCTTTCAAGATATTCAAAGTCTGCCGGATGGATATAAAAAGTGCATTTCTGAATGGAGAACTAAAAGAAGAGGTTTATGTTGAACAACCTCCAGGTTTTATCTCTTCATCTTATCCCTCTTATGTTTTTAGATTGCATAAAGATCTCTATGGTCTAAGGCAAGCTCCAAGAGCTTGGTATGAAACCTTAGCTAGCTTTCTTTTAGAGCATAAGTTTTCTAGAGGCATGGTAGATAGGACTTTGTTTTTCAAGCATCATAATGATAAAATTCTTTTAGTACAAATATATATAGATGACATAATATTTGGCTCTACAGATCCCAAACTATGTAAAAAGTTTTCTAACCATATGCATTCCAAGTTTGAGATGAGTAGCATGGGTGAGCTCTCCTACTTGGCCTCCAAGTGAAGAAGACTCCTGATGGCATTTTCTTATCTCAATCCAAATATGCTAAAGAGATGATTAAAAGGTTTGGTATGGCTGATGCCTCAGCTAAGAAAACACCTATGGCTATAAATGTTGTGGCTAATTCTGATGAACAAGGGAAACCTGTTGATCAGAAATTGTATAGGGCCATTGTTGGGTCCCTTCTATATATCACAGCAAGTAGGCCTGATATAATGTTTGCTACATGTCTTTGTGCTAGGTTCCAGGTGAACCCTAAAGAATCTCACCTAATTTAATTAAAAAGGATTTTAAGATATATAAAGAGTTTCCCAGATCTAGGACTCTGGTATCCAACTGAATCAGAATTTGAGTTAACTAGATACTTTAATGCTGACTTTGCTTGATGTAGAGTGGACAAGAAAAGCACTTCAGGCACATGCCAGTTTCTTGGTGCTAGACTTGTCTCCTGGTTTTGTAAAAAAGCAGACATCTGTGTCTACATCAACTGCAGAAGCTGAATATATAGCAGCTGGCAGTTGCTGCTCACAGATGTTATGGATACAAAATCAACTCCTAGATTATGGTTACAACTTAAATAATTCAACTCTATTTTGTGACAGTACTAGTGCTATATCTATATCACAGAATCCAGTGCATCATTCTAGAACCAAGCATATAGATGTTAGACATTATTTCATTAGAGAATATGTGGACAAGAAGAAAATTAATGATACTTTCATTCTCACTGATTTGTAAAGGGCAGACATCTTCACCAAATCTTTGGATGAGAAGAAACATCTATCCTTTATGAATCAGCTAGGCATGATGTATGGTGATACATTAATTTAATTCTCTGTCTGTGGTTGAATAACTTACCAAAATTCATCGACCTGAGATTGACTAACTAAGGGAAGTTCTTGAGATATTTTGTCTACCTGAGATCTGCGAACTCTCTGTGGAAGTCATTTTTCGTCGACCTGAGATCGACGAACTGGATTCAGAAAAGTTTTCATCGACCTGAGTACGATGAAAAGTTTCCCCTCTTCTGACTGAGATCGACAAATTCTTTTGACTATAAAATATTTCGTCGACCTCAGATCGAAGATTTCTCTTATTTCGCAAGACGGAGTTTGTCGGTTCATATTCTGAAAAATCTTATAACTAGGTTTTCTTCGACCGTCATCCCGTGCTTTCTATTCCCCGGCACTTGATCTTTTTGCTTTCGTGTTACAGGCAACTAATGGCGATCCCAGCAGGAGCTCTTTCTGGCATGAAGTTTGATATGGGTTTCGACATCGATTTCGATTCTTTTCAACAATCAGACAAGATCTTCAAAGATATTCTGCAGTTATTTGAGGAACTCAATTTGAAGACCCTAATATCTACTGGAATGAAGATTGCCGGTTTTGAAATAAGAGAATGGGTTTATACTTCATCTACTCAAGATGCTGACACGATGGTTAGATCTATATCGGGTAACGGTGTTTCCTTAACCCCAGATACTCTTTCTGAAATCTTTGGACTAGTTAACGGTGAAGAAGATATTGAACTTGAATCTTCTGAATATGAAGAAATGTTGACTTTGATGGGTTATTGTGGAGACAACCCAAATAAATTGCTGAAGAAGCACCTATCTGCTGGGTATAAATTTCTTGCAGATGTAGTCGGTAAAGTGTTACTGGGCAAGCATACAGCCCATGATCACATTACCAGACAGCAGTTTTTAGTGATAAGTGCTGTGGTAAATAAGAAGGCTGTTAATTGGGCCAAAATTTTGTTTAATATGATTAGGAAGAAGAACAACAAGAAAGAAGTTTGCTTTGGAAGTATTCTTGGAATCTTCCTTCATGCCAAGGCCGCTGAATTCCTAGTCGCCCCGACCATATTCATCAACGCCTCTAAGAGGCTGACCTGCGCCTTGTTTGGTTGGTGGGAGAGGAATGTCCAAAAGCCGTCCAGGGCTTCCTCCTCTAAAACCTTTGAGAGTACTAGGGCAGTACCAGCCACTCCCCACCCTGCAGAAGAAAGTTCCATTCCCCCTCTTGACCAAACCCTTCATCATCCCTCCAACAAATTTCCTCAGCTCTAGCATCTCTACCTATACCTCCTGCTTCCCCCATCCACCCTGCTTCTCCAGTTCATCAACCTACACCTCCTCAGTCCCCCATCATTTCATCCCCAGTACAACAACAACAACTTCTAGAACAATCTCAATCTCCAGATTCTACAATTCCACCTCTATCCCCCCTCCATCTCATCTTCAAAATATTACTTCTCTACCCTCTTTCAACCTTCTTTCATCCCCAAGCAATTCTTCAGATGAACCAATGTTAGATTGTCATCCCTCATCCTCTTCCATCATCAATCCATCTATCTCTACCCAAACCCCTCCAGAATTCTTAGATTCATCTTCTCCCTCCATCTCTCTCATCTTTGCATCCATCACACCCCTTCTCAAATAGCTGATAGCAGAGTTTATTTCACCTCTTGCTATTTCTATCTCTACCCTTGCTGCTCAGCTTTCTTACTTCTCTGTCCCATCCTCTTCTATTAGGGGCCTAGCTCCAGTAGCCACTGAAACCAGGTAGGGGGAGATACTCAGTAAAAAGGTTGCTCAAGCAGCAGTAGCAGATACATAATTTGTAGCAGAAGATTATATTATTGATAATGAATTTATTGATGCAGATCTTGTTGAGTTTTTGGATACTGACTTTGAGAGTAATCTTTTGGAAATTCTTTATGGAGATTGCCTCATTGTTACAGATTTTGACCTAGATTCAGTTCTAAGATCTTTTGATCTTTTATATAAAAATTGTCTTCTTTTTGTATCTTTTCATTGGTGTACAGATATTGTTTGCTACTCAGCTCCCATCAGTTCAGAGACCTTGCAGCAGATAAAGAAAAGTTTTGAAGCTTCTGAGCCTGAACTCATCTTAGTTCTAGAGGCTAAGCTTATCCAGGATATGGATCTGGAAACTAAAGAAGTCCCTGCTGAAATCATTCCACCTCCAGCAGTTCCTCCTCTAGTTGTCCCTCCTCCAGCTGGAAAGCAAGTTCCAAAAGAATTCATTGCTGAGATTGATGCTATATATGATAATCCTCAAGGATCTTCTGATGATGATCAATCTGATGACTCAAATTCTGATGATAGTAGAAAGAAAATGTCTAAGAAAAGGAAAGCCCCTCCTAAGGCAGTTCCAAAGCCAAATCCAAGCAATGACACTCCATACTATATATTGCAAAAGATTACTCCCTACCCTGGTATGCTAAGTTGGATGTGGTTGTCTAAGAATGAGCAGAAAGCAAGAAAGAAGAAGAGAAGGTATGGGTCTCCTCCAAGACAAGTCAAGAAAGACCCTCCTCCTCCTCCTCCCTCTTCAGGTTCCTCAGGCAACTTATCTCAGAAATCTGCTTCTATGAAAAAAACTTACTAGAGACAACCCAGACAAAGCTATCAACAGTCTTTTTCAAGCAATCGACCTTCAGATTCTTCAAAGAAAGCTCCTACTGAAGAACCAATGCAGGATTCTAGTTCAAAAAGGCCAGAGTCTCCTCCAATTCCTTTTGTTTATCCAAAACAGGAGACTTCTGCCAAGATGGCTAGATTCCATGAGCTTATAGTACTTCCTCAACTATGTCAACCTGCAGAAAAGAAGAATTATTCAGGTATGATAAGGCTAATAAATTTGTCAATATTGATGATTATATGAAACTGCACCCAGAGGCTGTTGTACCTAGAACCTCATCTCAAACTATGATTGGAGCATCTGACATGTATATGTCAAAGAAAGAAGCTGCCAATCCTAACAGAGTAATCAAATTAAGACAACATTCTGAAGATTCAGACAAAGACAAAGCCCAGAAGAAGTAATGAGTTTCCTTTCTGTTATTTTCTAGTTATCTTTTGAACTCTATTCTCTTAGTTTATCATAAAGCACAACTCTGTAAATATCTGCTGAATATGTTTCTTCTGTCATATATATTTTCTTCTGCTTTATGATTGTTTTGTTTTTGTGTTAGTGACCTCACCCAAATAGGGGGAGATTGTTGGATCCCTAGTTGGATTTGGGCTAGGTTCACTAACTTAGGCTGAGTATGACCCAACATTGTATAGCTAGGGTCATGTGTAGTAGTCCTAGAGTTTAGGCTAAGTCCTGATTAGTGCTACCTCATTGGACAAGCCAGAAGTGGACTTCAGAAAATCAGATTTAGCAGCTTTCAAAAGACAGTGATCAGTTCGAAATTCTTCGAACTCAGCTCGATGATCGTCGATCTCAGATCGACGAACTCAGAGTTAATTCTCTGAGCTGAGCTTGAAGTTCTCAGAGCTCAGGTCGACGCTTAGTTTTCTTCTGTCAGTTTATCAGCTCGACGAACTCAGAGTATAGATTTGGAAAGTTATTCTCAGTTAGCAGATCACAGAGCTCAGGTCGATGAACTTGAATTCCCACGTCGACGATCTTTGATCTCAGGTCGATGAATTCTGTTCTGTGTTCTGTTGGAATCCTAGTTTTGATTTGGGCAAGGATCACTATTAGGATGTTTAGATTGACCCAAAATGTATAGTCATGGGTCATAAGATATTTTCCAGGTTTGCTCCTTCAGATAAATTCCAGAGAAAGTCAGATTTGAAGTTCAAAAAATTGTTGGAAGAAATTCTCCGAGCTCAGTTCAACGAAATCTGAGCTCAGCTCAAAGAAAACTGTGAAACTCAGTTCAACGATTTTGTAGTTCATATTCTCTGAGCTCAGCTCGATGCACTCCGAGCTGAGCTCGACGAACTCCGAGTTGAGGTCAACGAACTCCGAGCCCAGTTTGAAGAAAGCTTAAAAATTGAGATCAACTATTCCTGTACAGTTTTTCAGACAGATTTATTTACAGCTAACGGAATTTATTAAGGCTTAACTGCAGGCATTTATAGCTCTCAGATTTAATGCTATATATTCTTATGAATATAGACATTTGGAGGCAGCATTAAATATGGAGTTAATTACGGAGATTAAATGCCAATTATTTTCTCAAGGAAGATTCCATTCTTGGAAATTTATTCAGCCATTCCATAGAAAGAAAGAATTCAAATGTTTGAATTCTCCAGGCAATAAATATACAGAGAATTATATCTCACAGATGACAAGATAGAGAGATAAAAAAATTAAGAAGGCTTTTTATCAAAGAAGAAGAACTCTCGGCAAAAGCATCTTCCTGAACAACTCTTCATCTTCTTCATCTGCTCCAAGCTTTCGAGAGACAACAAAAACAATATCAGTCTAGAAGCTTGCTGGAGAGAAACATCGAGTTTGAAGGCTTACACCCTGCTGCAAAGCTCCATCTTCCTTAACCATTCAATATCTCAGGGGGAGCCTTTGCTAACATCAAAATCCACACAAGTCTTCTCAATTGTATATTGAGAAAGAGAAGACATAATCAATCTCTCATCTCCTCCTCTATACAGGGTTTTAATTTCCTTCAAAATTATTCTGGTTCACAAGTCTCCTTCCAAAAGACTTGAGGTTTGGTTTTTGAGCACCTGATCAAAATCTCATTGGTGGCAGTCACCTGATCAAAAACCTGAGTGGACTCCTACAAGGGTGGTAGAAGAGTGGATGTACCCAGGTTGGGGAACCACTATAATCCTTGTGTCTTCTGTGTGCTTGCTCTGTTTCTTTATTTTTGTGTTGTGCTTACTCTTCTATATAATATATATATTTAACTAGAGTAAATAAGATCTATCCCCTCACTTACAATTGGTATCAGAGAAGGTTACTTTGGTTGTATAGGATAACACCTGAACCAAAATGAGAGGTCTAAGTTGTTAGCCTAAATCACCTAGAGGGGGGTGAATAGGTGAGTTGCGTGTCAAATGCGGAATTAAAAACTAACACAGCAAATATCAAGCAATCACAGAAGACAAGAGATTTATAGTGGTTCCCCAATCTTGGGTACGTCCACTTTCCTCACCGATCTAGCAAATTACTAGACTCGGCTACTCCACTATCTCGGATTGAAAACAATCCTACACCTCGGAACCACGTTCCTACAAATCTCGATCCCAAAACGGATCTACAAAAACTCGGAAGACAAAACTTCCTACAAGTCTCGGAGAAGAATCTCCTACAATGAAGTTTGGTTTGAAAATAAAAATCAAAACAATAATCTCAGATCTGGATCTTTGACGGTCTTCTTCTTCAGGAACTTCGGCTTGATCAGAAAAAGGTTGAAGATGACCTGAGAGAGATCCACGAGTCTGAAAACTAGAACCACCTCGATCGAGAAGAGAGATCTGAAATATTTGAGGCTCGGTGAGATCGAGTGATTCACTTTGTCTGGATCGCTGGAGAGAAAGTCGTTGAAGACGAAGATCGGCGATCCAAAGTTTTTCCCGTGAGCAACACTGGCGGCGGCGTGAGAATTAGGGTTCACGGAATTTCTCTTTCTTAAAAAGAATATTTCTGTAATAACGATTGAAAAGTCATTTCTGAAAAGACCTATTTATAGGTGGGTTCCAACGGTCATAACATTGATTAAAGATGACACGTGGACCAATCAGAATTGACAGATTCAAATTACTTATGATGAAAAAGGACTTAGAATAATTCTGGAGAAGTTGACTGCGATACTCGAGTAATGAAGGATATACACGAGTATGGAGAGATGGATTACTCGAGTAGCAAGAAGCAGTATACTCGAGTATAGAAAGCAGAGAATTACAGGAGAGAAGAAAGAATTACTCGAGTATCAAGAATGGTATACTCGAGTATCAGAAGTGTATACTCGAGTAATAGAAAGGTATACTCGAGTATCAAGACGATATACTCGAGTATCAAGACGATATACTCGAGTATCAGAAAATATACCTGAGAAACGTTTATATCAGAGTCAATTACTCGAGTATGGAAGAAAGTACTCGAGTATCAAAGATCAATTACTCGAGTATGAACATACTTACTCGAGTATCAGAAGATATACTCGAGTATCAACAGACTTACTCGAGTATCAGAAAACACTTACTCGAGTATAGACAGACTTACTCGAGTATTAGAAGATATACTCGAGTATCAACAGACTTACTCGAGTATCAGAAAATATTTACTCGAGTATAAGCATACTTACTCGAGTATCAGAGTATATACTCGAGTATCATAAAGCACTTACTCGAGTATCAATATACTTACTCGAGTATCAGGAGATATACTCGAGTATCAGAGTATATACTCGAGTATCAGAAAATACTTACTCGAGTATCAATATACTTACTCGAGTATCAGGAGATATACTCGAGTATCAGAGTATATACTCGAGTATCAGAAAATACTTACTCGAGTATCAATATACTTACTCGAGTATCAGGAGATATACTCGAGTATCAGAGTATATACTCGAGTATCAGAAAATACTTACTCGTGTATTACAAGGAAATACTCGAGTATAAAAGACTTAGGAAAATTCTAAGAGGAAATTTGCTCCAATGCTTCTGTCCATCAATCCAAGTGCATGAAGGAAGTGTATCCCAATAGAGAGGCTATACATGGGCCAACACTTTGGATCACACAATGAGGAATTACATTGTATGGTCCTGTGTTTGGTGACCCATTATAGACTGACATTGGTCTACACTTGGCAATTAGAACCTGCACACATACAACTTAAACACAGCATCAAATACACCTTAATTCATCTTAGTTCAAGGTCTGACCTCCTACAAATCTGAGGCATTGTGGAGACAAATCCCAACAATCTCCCCCTATTTGTAGATGTCAGCACTCTCTATACTAAGGTGAATTACTTAAGAGTAAAAGAACAGCAAGCATATAACAGGAGAATAAGCTTAACTAAAGCAGAGTAAACAAAATATGGCCATAATCAGAATTAAAGATATATATATATATATAAGGCAATGTTTTTAAAGCACATAAGCAAAATAGTCCAAGTCCACTTTCTCAGATCCACTCAAGAAGGAGCATCCTTGTGCATCCTTTCCCTTTTGAGCTGTTGCCTCTCCAGGTAGCTGTAAGGCTTTGGAAAATAGGTCCTGGGCCTGGGAGGAGCAGCAGGGTTGTTGTGTCCCCAGTTTCTGTCATGGAGTCTGATTTTAATCTGAGAAGCTTCATATGCTTTCCACTCTGAATAGCTGTAATGATTGTCTCTGTTTTCCCCAAGATCTGTCACTAATTTCAGGGTATCAAGAATAAGGGATTTGGAGGTTGGACTCCACACCTCTGAGTGAACAATTGCTGGATCTCTTCTGGGTTCAGAACGACTTGCAGAAGTACCTTCACCATACTTTCTTTTCCTTTTAGATGGACCTTGAGAACTGGAAACAAAATCATCTTGCCACATGTCAGAGTAGTTAAGAGGAGGCTCAGTCAGATCACCTTCAGGTCTAGGAGAGAAGACTGGCACACCACTTTCTGGAATGGTAGCTTGGACAGGGGCATCTGCAGAGGGTTGCTCTTCAAGAGGATTTAGGTGATGAGGAATGATGGCTGGGTTGAGCTGAGCATTGGGGAAGTTCATATTATGCAGCCACACAGCAGTATCATATGTATAAAACTTTACAGATTGTAGTTGAGAGAGAATGTCTGCTTTCATTTCCTTCACAATTTCATCCACTGTTGTTTGAGCCTGTTTAGAGAGAGTTTCAACTTGTTCCTTTACAGCTATTTGAGCTTGCTCATTTAGTTTGTCCACTTGTTCTTTTACAACTTTCTCCCCCTTGCTGATATCTATGTTAAGCTTTGCAATGGCTTCATCTTTGAAGGTGCCCACTTCATTACACACTTTCACAACATTCAGTTCAGCTCTCTCATCTAGCTTGAGCTGGTTATGAGCTACTGTCTCAGCCTGATTTCTTAGCTCACCAATGCTTGTAATGGTGTGGTCTATGGCCTTGCCTCCAAGTTGGAACAACCTTTTTAGTTCATCAGTATTTGCTTGGATTTCTGCAAAGCCTCTGCTCATCTCTGTTTCAAGAGCAGAGACCTTGGATGTTACTGATTGCAGAGAGGCATCAAAGTATTCTCTCTGTTCTTTTAGCATAAGCTCTATCTTGCTGATAAAATCTGAGGAGGAGGGAGCTGAGGTTGGTTCAGGAGCTGAAGCAGCAGGAGCAAGGGCAGAGGTAGAAGCAGAAGCAGTCCAAGGAGGGATTTCTGAAATTACCACAGAGCTGACTGCTCTCTTGAATGGAACTGGTTCAACATCTTCTTCTGAGGGTAGGAGAGAGGGCATGGAGAAATCCAAATTCTTCAGAGGTGCCTCCACAGGATCTGGAGACATCTCATCATCAGACAGGAGAATATGAGCTGATGTACTAGGCTCATTCTCAGGAGAATGGACTGGAGATCTTGCAGGAGATGGAGCTGGGGTTCTAGCAGGAGACTGAACTGGAGTTCTAGCAGGAGAGTCATTCTGGAAGAGTGGGGCATCTGAGCTGAGCTCATCAATAAGTTTGTTGATATCTTCAGCTGTAGACAGAAGTGCTGCTGAGTCTGGAATCTCTGAGTCTGCATTTGCTGATTGAATATCTGCTGGAGGAGGAGAGATTGGAGGAGTAGGAATTCTTACTTCTTCTGTTTCTGGAATTACTGATGCTGAAGAGACCTGATTCTGAGGAAGAGAAGAGGCAGGCTCCCCTCAATTGCTGCACCCAGAGTGTCAGCAATTTGATGTTGAGGAGGAGATGGGGTCCTGATGACAGCTTGCTGTCTGGAGGTTTGGGCAGGGTTCATGATCTTGAGGTCATACCTCTGAATGGATGATATTGAGACTTTCTTCATGTGGTGAAGAGGAGTCCCTTTAGAGAAGTCAAATACTGTAGGATTTATCTCATGGAGGAGGAGGGAGATAATCCTGGCAAAGCTGGGATGTTTGACGCTTTCTTTGATCTTATCTAGTATCATCATTCCAAACTGAAACTTCTTCCTGCAGACAATAGCTTGCATAACATCAAAAAGATTTTGTGATACATCTCGAATGGAGTAAGTCTTGCACCAGAGGATTTTGGCAATGATGTCAACTAGAAACTTCCCTTCCGGATTGAACAGAGAGCGGTTCAGGGTTTCACCTCCACCTTCTGGATCTCGACCACAGAATAAGGAGGTGCGGTCGGCATCTGCCTTGTCTAAATCATCTTCTTCGTCGACCACCGGCATCCGAAGCAGAGTGGCGACAGAGGTTTTATCTAACCGAACATCAACTCCCCTTACCTTTGATTTCAGAACTGTACCATTGTGCCTAATCTTCAAGTTTTTGTAGAACTCTTCAACATCAGACAGCAAAAGGCGGCAAGGTTCTTGAAGAACGAAGGTTAATCCGGCCGTATCCAGGAGAATCAGAAGGTTCTTGAAATCATCGGAGATATCTTCTATGCCATCAGTTACTAATTCCGAGCCGATTCCAAACTTGGAGGAGGGAGGAGCCATCAGCGATTCTTCAATGAGGACGACGGAAATCTGCGGCGACGGAAGATGAAGAACAGGGTTTCGGGAATACGAACAGCCGACGGCTACTCGAGTGAATGAGAAGTGGAAAGGACTTTGTCGTTTTGAATATATATATATAAATAATTCTAATTAGGTTTAAAACGAATTAAGTAAAAGACATACCTGAAGAGGCGGCAATTTAGTTGTGCGAATAGAGATTTTGAAAAATTCCAGAGAAATTCGATTACACGAGAGGAGTTTAAGGCATACACGAGTAATCCTTAACATATACTCGAGTATGGACTGAGTATACACGAGTATTAAGTCTAGACGGATTTTTCCATACTCGAGTATAAGAAATTCATACTCGAGTATCAATCTGATTACTCGGGTATATGAAGTTCAATACACGAGTATTAAATTCTGAAGACTTTTCATACTCGAGTATAAGGAGTGCATACACGAGTATTGATTTGATTACTCGAGTATATTTGACTTGTTACTCGAGTATTCACTATTTCACTCGTGTAATTGTAACTATTCTCGAGTCTCAAATTTCTTGAAGGAATTTTCACTAAGCAAAAGAAAAATGTACCTCAGAGTATCCAACATTTCTGACCTCTTCTAAATTTCTGAGTCCATCATTGGTCTTCTTTGTTAAGCAGTCCAAGCTCAGTTTTGAAGAATGTAAACTTGGACTCATCCAGCGGCTTGGTGAAGATATCTGCAACTTGCCTGTCTGTGGAGACATACTGTAGATCTATATCTCCATTTTCCACATGCTCCCGGATGAAATGGTAGCGAAGCTCTATGTGCTTGGTCCTGCTGTGGGAGACTGGGTTGTTGGCTATTGCAATTGCGCTGGAAGAGTCACAGAACAGAGGAATATTCTGGAACTTCATGTTGTAATCTTCAAACTGATTCTTGATCCACAAAAGCTGTGCACAACAGCTCCCTGCAGAGATGTATTCTGATTCAGCCGTTGAGATGGCTACACAGTTTTGCTTCTTACTGCTCCAGGAAATGAGTCTCCTTCCGAGGAATTGGCAAGTCCCGGAGGTGCTTTTCCTGTCGTCTTTGCTTCCTGCAAAATCTGCATCTGAAAATCCAATTAGTTCACTATCATTACTTCTTGGGTACCATAAGCCAAGATTTGGTGTTCCTTTGAGGTATCTCAAGATTCGCTTTGCAGCGATGTAGTGAGATTCCTTAGAGTTCACCTGAAATCTAGCACATACACATGTCGAGAACATGATGTCTGGCCTACTTGCAGTAAGGTAGAGCAAGGACCCAATTATGCTTCTGTACTTGGTTTCATCAAAAGGTTTCCCTTTCTCATCCTTGTCCAGAGACATAGCTGAGGCCATTGGAGTCCTCATAGAGGTTGCATTCTCCATTCCGAATTTCTTAAGCAGCTCTTTGGTGAACTTGGTCTGAGAGATGAAGATTCCATCCTCAGATTGTTTCACTTGTAGCCCTAAGAAATACTTCAGCTCTCCCATACTGCTCATTTCAAACTTCCCTTGCATAAGTTTAGAAAACTTCTTGCAGAGGTTGTTATCTGTAGAGCCAAAAATGATGTCGTCGACATAGATTTGCACTAGCAAAATCTTGCCTTTTATTTCCCTAAGAAATAATGTCTTGTCTATCTTTCCTCTTGTGAACTTGTTCTCAAGAAGAAAGGTAGACAGCGTCTCATACCAAGCCCGAGGGGCTTGCTTGAGACCATATAGTGCTTTTTGTAATAAATACACATAGTTAGGAAGGGTTGGATCAACAAAACCTGGGGGTTGCTCTACGTACACTTCTTCCTTAATGTCACCATTCAGGAAGGCGGACTTTACGTCCATCTGATAGACGGTAAAGCCCTTAAGTGCAGCGTAGGCAAGAAATAACCTGATTGCCTCCAGTCTTGCTACTGGAGCATAAGTTTGGTCGAAGTCGATTCCTTCCTCTTGACGATATCCCTTGGCGACAAGTCTGGCTTTATTCTTTATAATTGTTCCGTCTTCATCCATCTTGTTCCGGTAGACCCACTTTGTCCCGATGACGTTCTTATGCTTGGGTCTAGGAACAAGTGTCCAGACTTTGCATCTTTTGAACTGATTTAATTCTTCTTCCATGGCTAGAATCCAGGATGCGTCGGAGTTGGCTTCCTCAAATTTCTTTGGTTCAACCTGTGAGAGAAAGCTTAAGTGTAAATTCTCGTTAGTTGTACCTCGACGAGTTCTGACACCATCCCGAGGATCTCCTATGATTTGGTCAGCAGGATGATCCTTCAAGTGTCTGAACTCTAAAGTCCTTGCATCTGGGATCTCTTCAGCCACTGGAGTTATATCTTCAGCTGGGATGTCTTCTTCATCTTGATCATCTCCCTCTCCAAAGGTGGTTGTAGAGGGGATCTTGATGAACGTCTCATCTTTATCTTTAATAGGTTCATCCAAGCTGAGTTCTTTCAACTTTGTACCTGCATCTACAATAGGCACACTAGACGAGTTGCTTTGCAACAGACTCGTCTCATCAAATACAAGATGTATCGACTCTTCCACAACCAGAGTTTTTCTATTGAAAACTCTATAGGCCTTACTATGGCTACTATAACCTACGAAAATACCTTCAAAGCTTTTCTCGCTAAACTTTGTAGTGTGATACTTGCCATTGTTAAGTACGAAGCACTTACAACCAAAGATTCTAAAGTATGAAATGGTTGGTTGCCTGCCTTTTAGAAGTTCGTAAGGAGTCTTATCATGGTCTTTGTTGATGAGAGCTCGATTTTGCACGTGACAAGCGGTGTTGACGGCTTCAGCCCAGAAATACTCCGGAAGTGAGGCATCACTCAACATGGTCCGACAAGCCTCTATGAGTGTTCTGTTCCTTCTCTCAGCCACTCCATTTTGCTGTGGAGTGCGGGGAGAGGAAAACTCATGAAAGATACCTTGACTTTCACAAAATTCTGTCATGGCTCCAGACTTGAATTCCGTTCCATTGTCACTTCTGATTTTGACTACGGAACAGTTGTATTCATTCTGGATTTGCCTGACAAAGTTAGTGAAAATACCGAAGGTATCTGACTTGTGTTTCAGAAAGAACACCCACGCAAAGCGCGAGTAATCATCCACAATAACCAACGTATATTCCTTACCTCCCAAACTTCTAACCTGCAGTGGACCAAACAAGTCCATATGAAGAAGCTGTAAACTTCTATTGGAATCCTTGCCTATTATGCTTTTGAACGAGCTTCTTGTTTGCTTGCCTTTGATACAAGCGTGACAAGGACTGTCCGTAACGCACTTGACCTTGGGTGCATCACGCACTAAGTTTTGAGAGAATAATTTATTAATAGTTTTGAAATTAATATGTGCTAGTCTCTTGTGCCATTGGTCAGCGAGAGATGCACTACTTTTTGCCAAAAGACACACTGGTGTCGAAGAGTCTATACAAATAAAATTTAAACAGAAAATATTTCTGCTTCGAGTGCCTGATAAGATAGTTTCCATATTGTTAACCGATTTTATCAAACACTTGTCAGCATGAAATTCAACTACGTATCCTTTGTCGCATAGTTGGCTTATGCTGATGAGATTGTGCTCCAATCCTTCAACATAGGCTACATTCGAGAAGGATACGCTACCGTTAGAAATCATACCATAGCCTTTAGTGATTCCTCGATCTGAACCTCCAAAGATGACCTTTGGTCCGTCGCAGACTGAGGTGTAGTTCAGTAGTAGGCTCCTTGTCCCGGTCATATGCCGAGAACATCCACTGTCCAAGTACCAGATTGGCATTTTGGTGGCCTTTGGACATACCTGCAATTACAATCATTTAGCCTTAGGAACCCAAACAAGTTTGGGTCCTTGGTCTCGAGTTAGAATACTCCCCCTACGAGTATTAGCCTTATGAGTGGTCACTCTCACGTTGCTAACCTTAGGGGTTGCAGCATTTTCAGGATTGAACCAACAATCACTGGCAAAATGACCAATTCTGCCACAACACCAACAGTTGAACCTGTTGTATCTTTGCCTTGTGTAGTCCTGCTTGACTTTCTGGAATGAAGGTCTGGCAGGACCCTTACTTTTGGAGGAAGAGGCTTCATGATGATTGCAGTTGCATGAAGTCTTCTCCTTCATAGGCTTTTCTACAATGGGTTTTACTTTTGGTGTCTTTTTGAAATTATGACCATGAGCATAAGGTCCATAGCTTTGAAGCTGAATCTCCTCATAAGGTGCCTTGAAGACACTCTCGCCAAAGTTACGAGGACGAGTCCAACCTTAGTATCTTGACTTAGGCTTCTCAGGGATCGGCCTAGAAAAGTGTCCATAGGTGGACTCATAATCGAGTTCGTTCGTGGGAAAGATAACTTTCTTGAACACAACAGGTTCCAAGGGAGCTTTCCCTTTTTCCTCAGCTAGAGCCTTCCGGGCAGCTTTATTCTTCCTCTTGGCCTTGTTTCTCCTAGAGGATTTACTAGAAGATCCAATGTGGCCTAAACCAGCACCCTTGGCCTTAGCAGAGAATTCAGCAACGATTGGAAGAACTGTCTTAGGCTTAGAGAAACTCTCAACAAGCTTCTTTTCAGCCTCGAGTCGTTTTTCCAGTTCTTTGATGATTTCCTCTTTAAGGTCGAGGTGCTTGAGAGCTTTATTGTATTCCTCCATAGCTTCATTTAGGTTCTCTTGAAGAGAGTTAGTCCTATTGACTTCTTCTCTCAAGTTGCTCTCACTAGCCTGTAGAGAATTGATCTCTTTGGCTTGACTTCTCACCATTCTACGACATTTCTCGTAAGCGGTGAGTAGTTCCTTATACTGTCCCATGAGTTCAGATTCATCTTCAGAGGAATATCCCTCTTGCTCATTGTCATTTTCAGAATCAGAGAGAGGAGTGTGAGATTTTACCTCCCCAGTAAACTGGGGGACTTGTTCATCATCCGAATGAGCCATGAGCCCAAAGTAAGCTTCCTCTTCTTCACTCGACTCAGATGAGTCAGAGTCGCTGAGAGTTTTGCTCTTCTTGGCTACTAGGCTTCTCTCTGTCCTCTTCTTGGGGTGTGAGGATTTCTTTTCCTCTCTTCTTCCACCCTCTTTCTTTTTGTGAGGGCAATCGGCGATGACGTGACCTGGCTTATTGCAACAGTAACAAATGATGTCAGTAGAAACCTGTTTGTTCGGTTTAGGATTATACCTGTCATGGCTACTTGAGCCTTTCTTCCGATGATCACTATCATGTCGTGATCTTCTATATGAGGCATCCTTGCCTCTCCATTGCTTCTTCTTGTTCAAGAATTTCTTGAACTGCCTTGAGAGTAGGGAGAACTCTCCATCAGATAGTTCTGAGCCAGATGAGCTAGGCTCAGATGATTCTTCTTCATCAGCTTCAGGAACTGGGGCAGGAGAGCTAGCCTTTATCTTCCTTGAGCTATCTGCCTTTAGAGCGACAGATTTCTCCTTGGATGCAGACCTGCTCGTCTCTTCTTCAGCTTTTCTTGAGTTGATTTGCAGCTCGTAAGACATAAGCTTTCCGAACAGATTCTGCGGGTCTGTCTCAGCTAACCTTCCAAACTCCCGAATGGCACATACCTTATTATCCCATTCCTTGGTTAGGGATCTTAAGAATTTGTCATTGAGTTCCCCGTTGGTGAAGACACGGCCATACACTCTTAGGCCATTTACTATTTTGAAGAAGTTCTCAAAGGTGTCAGCTATGGCTTCCTTATGACCTTGCCGGAAGGCTTCATACTTTTGATTCAGAAGGGATCTCCGATCATCCCTCACTTCTTCTGTACCTTCCATTAGAGTCACAAGGGATTGCCACATCTCCTTGGCAGACTGGCAATGAATTAGATTCTGCAGCATTGAATCGTCGACTGCACTTGCTATAATATTTTTAGCCTTCTTGTCCAGAGAGACAAGTGCAATCTCATCCTTGTCTAGATCCATCAGCTTCTTGGGAACTTGCTTAGTGGGATCTATGGTGGATGCAGTCATAGGAATGTGGGGACCTTCTTCAACAATCATGAAGATCCGGGGATCTACTGCTTCCATGAAGAACTTTACTCTTTCCTTCCACATAGGAAAGTTGTTCTTGGTGCAGATAGGGAGTTTAGCAAAATCCTTGGTCTTACTCATGCTTGATACTTTTACAAGAAACAACTTAGAAGGATAAGATCAAGGTGTTAACCTTTTAACGATCAACCTCCCTCTGATACCAATTGAGAGGTCTAAGTTGTTAGCCTAAATCACCTAGAGGGGGTGAATAGGTGAGTTGCGTGTCAAATGCGGAATTAAAAACTAACACAGCAAATATCAAGCAATCACAGAAGACAAGAGATTTATAGTGGTTCCCCAATCTTGGGTACGTCCACTTTCCTCACCGATCTAGCAAATTACTAGACTCGGCTACTCCACTATCTCGGATTGAAAACAATCCTACACCTCGGAACCACGTTCCTACAAATCTCGATCCCAAAACGGATCTACAAAAACTCGGAAGACAAAACTTCCTACAAGTCTCGGAGAAGAATCTCCTACAATGAAGTTTGGTTTGAAAATAAAAATCAAAACAATAATCTCAGATCTGGATCTTTGACGGTCTTCTTCTTCAGGAACTTCGGCTTGATCAGAAAAAGGTTGAAGATGACCTGAGAGAGATCCACGAGTCTGAAAACTAGAACCACCTCGATCGAGAAGAGAGATCTGAAATATTTGAGGCTCGGCGAGATCGAGTGATTCACTTTGTCTGGATCGCTGGAGAGAAAGTCGTTGAAGACGAAGATCGGCGATCCAAAGTTTTTCCCGTGAGCAACACTGGCGGCGGCGTGAGAATTAGGGTTCACGGAATTTCTCTTTCTTAAAAAGAATATTTCTGTAATAACGATTGAAAAGTCATTTCTGAAAAGACCTATTTATAGGTGGGTTCCAACGGTCATAACATTGATTAAAGATGACACGTGGACCAATCAGAATTGACAGATTCAAATTACTTATGATGAAAAAGGACTTAGAATAATTCTGGAGAAGTTGACTGCGATACTCGAGTAATGAAGGATATACACGAGTATGGAGAGATGGATTACTCGAGTAGCAAGAAGCAGTATACTCGAGTATAGAAAGCAGAGAATTACAGGAGAGAAGAAAGAATTACTCGAGTATCAAGAATGGTATACTCGAGTATCAGAAGTGTATACTCGAGTAATAGAAAGGTATACTCGAGTATCAAGACGATATACTCGAGTATCAAGACGATATACTCGAGTATCAGAAAATATACCTGAGAAACGTTTATATCAGAGTCAATTACTCGAGTATGGAAGAAAGTACTCGAGTATCAAAGATCAATTACTCGAGTATGAACATACTTACTCGAGTATCAGAAGATATACTCGAGTATCAACAGACTTACTCGAGTATCAGAAAACACTTACTCGAGTATAGACAGACTTACTCGAGTATTAGAAGATATACTCGAGTATCAACAGACTTACTCGAGTATCAGAAAATATTTACTCGAGTATAAGCATACTTACTCGAGTATCAGAGTATATACTCGAGTATCATAAAGCACTTACTCGAGTATCAATATACTTACTCGAGTATCAGGAGATATACTCGAGTATCAGAGTATATACTCGAGTATCAGAAAATACTTACTCGAGTATCAATATACTTACTCGAGTATCAGGAGATATACTCGAGTATCAGAGTATATACTCGAGTATCAGAAAATACTTACTCGAGTATCAATATACTTACTCGAGTATCAGGAGATATACTCGAGTATCAGAGTATATACTCGAGTATCAGAAAATACTTACTCGTGTATTACAAGGAAATACTCGAGTATAAAAGACTTAGGAAAATTCTAAGAGGAAATTTGCTCCAATGCTTCTGTCCATCAATCCAAGTGCATGAAGGAAGTGTATCCCAATAGAGAGGCTATACATGGGCCAACACTTTGGATCACACAATGAGGAATTACATTGTATGGTCCTGTGTTTGGTGACCCATTATAGACTGACATTGGTCTACACTTGGCAATTAGAACCTGCACACATACAACTTAAACACAGCATCAAATACACCTTAATTCATCTTAGTTCAAGGTCTGACCTCCTACAAATCTGAGGCATTGTGGAGACAAATCCCAACACAAAACGATCTGATAGATCTTATTTTTCTTAAGAGTCTTTCATGGCACAAAATAAAGAGTTTTCAATCACCATACCTCCTATGTGCAATCTAGATAAGCTTGCACTATGGAAGGAAAGGATTAGGCTTTTTATGAACTCTTTTTATAAAGAAATTTTCAATTCCATTTTGACAGGTCCTTATAAACCATTGGAAACATCAAGCATGAATGTTGTTCCATCATCTCAATGGACAGAAGCCCAAAAAAGGCTAAAGATGGCTGATGCACAAGCAATGAACATTCTTGCTCAATCAATGTCTGATGACATTTTTTAGGAAATTGCTGAATGCACCTCAGCAAAGGACATCTGGGACTCCCTCACAGCAATGGCTGCTGGATCAGCTAAAAAGAGAAAGTATGATGTTGATACTTAGAGTGATTCTGAAGCTTCATCCTGTACTACTGAGGATGAAGAAGAAATAAGAGCAAGAGAATTCTTCTTGATGGCAATCAATGCATCTTGCAGAAACTATGATGAAGAATATGAATCTGATGAAGAATCAGAAGAGGATCAGGTTATCTCTTCCTTTGATTTCACTTCAGAATATTTTAAAGAAGATTTTAAAATTTTATGCAATGATTTAATTCAATCTGAGAAGGAAATAAAACTTCTCAGAGAGAAAGTGTATAATCTATCCTCTGAAAACAAAAATCTTAAAGAAGATTTAAAAAATGTTTCTGAACAATTAGTTTCTTTAAAAACAATTAAAGACAAAGAAAAGATAATAGAGTTAGGCAATATAATTGAATTTTTATCAAAAACAATTAAAAATTTTCAGAAAAATTGTGTTCAACATAATTCGTCGAACGAAGCTCGACGAAAACTACACTCTTCATCGAACTGAGGTCGACGATCTCTGAATAGAGATTTTGTTTTTAACTTGTCTGGAAATTATGATCGACGAAAGAAATTTGCTTCGTCGAACCGAGATCGACGATCGTGGAACACAGAAAATAGATATTATCATTCTGTGAACCAAGATCGACGAAATCGATTCCCTTCGTCGAACTCAGGTCGACGAGAATATTTTTCGTCGAACTCAGAATTTCAAAACGGAAATTTTTATCTTTTTGAAAATTATTATCAAACTCAAATATTTAAAAATCCTTTTACCTAGTGGTCTATACCTTCTAGGAAATTTCACCCTCTAGGTTAGAAAGATCAACCTGAATAATCTTTTATTTCTAATTATCATGAAAAACAAATAGGACCCAAGGTAATCTTGGTCCAGAACCTCTAACCTCTCTTTTCAGGTAAAGAACTTGACAGGTTATCAATATTTAAGGCTGAGCAAAAAGGAAAGCTGAAGATACTATAAGAGATCTTACTCTTACCAAATTTCTCCAGTTCTTTCGTCAGCAATTCCTTAGAAAGATTCTTTATTTCTTTTCATATTCTTGAATCTTTGGTGTCATCTTTATTTCTCAAAGCACCTTTGTAAATCTGCTGAAAATTTACAATTCAGGCAGATTATTTTTTGCTTTGTGTTTTGTTTTTCTATGAATAGTATCCTCACCCAAATAGGGGGAGATTGTTGGAACCCTAGTTTTGATTTGGGAAAGGATCACTATTAGGATGTTTAGATTGACCCAAAATGTATAGTCATTGGTCATAGGATGTTTTCCAGGTTTGCTCCTTCAGATAAATTCTAGAGAAAGTCAGATTTGAAGTTCAGAAAATTGCTGGAAGAAATTCTCCGAGCTCAGTTCAACGAACTCTGAGCTCAGCTCAAAGAAAACTGTGAAACTCAGTTCAACGATTTTGTAGTTCATATTCTCTGAGCTCAGCTCGACGAACTCCGAGATGAGCTCGACGAACTCCGATCTGAGGTCGACGAACTCCGAGCCCAGTTTGAAGAAAGCTTTAAAATTGAGATCAACGATTCCTGTGCAGTTTTTCAAACAGATTTATTTACAGCTGGTGGAATATATTAAGGCTTAACTGCAGGCATTTATAGCTCTCAGATTTAATGATATATATTCTTATGAATATAGCCGTTTGGAGGAAGCATTAAATATGGAGTTAATTCCAGAGATTAAATGCCAATTATTTTCTCAAGGTAGATTCCATTCTTGGAAATTTATTCAGCCATTCCATATATCTGGAGAATTCAAATGTTTGAATTCTCCAGGCAATAAATATACAGAGAATTATATCTCACAGATGACAATATAGAGAGAGAGAGAAAATTAAGAAGGCTTTTTCTCAAAGAAGAAGAACTCTCGGCAAAAGCATCTTCCTGAACAACTCTTCATCTTCTTCATCTGCTCCAAGCTTTCGAGAGACAAAAAAACAATATCAGTCTAGAAGCTTGCTGGAGAGCAACATCAAGTTTGAAGGCCTACACCCTGCAGCAAAGCTCCATCTTCCTGAACCATTCAATATCTCAGGGGGAGCCTTTACTAACATCAAAATCCACACAAGTCTTCTCAGTTGTATATTGAGAAAGAGAAGACATAATCAATCTCTCATCCCCACCTCTATACAGGGTTTTAATTCCCTTCAAAATTATTCTGGTTGACAAATCTTCTTCCAAAAGACTTGAGGTTTGGTTTTTGAGCACATGATCAAAAGCTCATTGGTGGCAGTCACCTGATCAAAAACCTGAGTTGATTCCTACCAGGGTGGTAAGAGAGTGGATGTACCAAGGTTGGAGAACCACAATAATCCTTGTGTCTTCTATGTGCTTTCTCTGTTTCTTTATTTTTGTGTTGTGCTTACTCTTCTATATAATATATATATTTAACTAGAGTAAATAAGATCTATCCCCTCACTTTCACGTTAGAAGTTTTCTGTATAGTTCCAGAATGAGTCCTTCCCTCTTTTGTTCCTTATTAGCAGTATTATTCTGAGCATTTAATGCAAATATTCTTCTGAATATAGCCGTTATTTGGCTGCATTAAATGTGGTATTCATCAGAATAAATATTTGCTTATTCTATCAAGAATAGTTGGGAAACTCATTAATGTTACTATTCCAGCCCCTTTCTATTCCCCACAGCAGCCAGCATTTATGGAAAGAATTCAAAAATTCAAGAAGAATTTTTAGCAGTGAAATAAAAGTGATTCTCTTCTTTTTGAGAAAGACAGCAAGACAGTTAGAGATACAGAAAAAAAGAAATCAAGAAGCACTGCACAGAAAATACTGAACGAGCACTCGACGCTCTAAACGCTTTTTCTTTCTCTGCCTACACTGTAGTTTGAAGAAGAACAAATCATCAAGATCAAGAGTCTTCTTCAACTTCTTTTCTAGAAATCCTCAGAGACATTCTATTCAACATCTGTTACTGGATTTCCTGGACCTTAGCAGATCAAGCTGAAGACCTACTCGCCCTTTAGCAAAGCTCTTTTCTTCCTGAAGCATTCTACTTCTCAAGGGGAGCTTGTAAAACTCAAGAATCCACACAGTCTTCTCAGTTGTATTGAGAAAAAAGAAGACTTCCATCAACATCTTCCATCCCATTGTACAGGGTTATAGCTCCTTCAAAAGTTAGTTTGGTTAACAAGTCCCCCTCCAAAAGACTTGAAGTTAGTTTTTGGGCACCTGATCAAAAGCCTGAAGGGTTTCCTTATCTACTTGAACCAGATCTTGTGGTGGCAGTCACCTGATCAAAACCTGCTAGTGGATTCCTACCAAGGGTGGTAGAAGAGTGGATGTATCAAAGTTTAGGAGAACCACTATAAACTTCTTGTTTCGTCTGGTTGCTCCTTTTCATTTGTTTTTGCTGTGCTTGTGATTGCTGGAATTGTTAGCTTAGTTTTCTTATTATTTAACTAATATATGGTATCACTATATTTACTCTGATATAATCTAGAAAAAGAGCCAAAGTTTTAATACACTATTCACCCCCCTCCCCCCTCTAGAGTAATCAGATCTAACACCCTCCTTTATGAATAGGCAGGGAAGGAGAAGTATCGGCAGGTATGATAGAAGAAGAAGAGGATAAATATGGAGTATCTTCAAAGAAGGTAACATCTGTAGAAACATACTGTTTGTGTATGAGAGGATCAAAACATCGATACCCTTTTTGAGTAGGGCAATAGCCAAGGAATATGCATTTAATTGATCGGGGAGAAAGTATGTCTTGTCCAGGAGAAGGGACGTGAACAAAGGCAGTACAACCAAAGGTTTTAAGGGGTAGAGGAAATGGTTCGGCCTCTGAATATAAGACTGAAAAAGGAGTCTTGCCCTGAATAACAGACAAGGGAATACGGTTAATGAGATAGCAAGCAAGATGAACTGCATGACCCCAATAAGACTGGGGTACATTCATTTGCAAAGAAAGACTGCGAGCAACATCCAGAAGATGACGATTCTTGCATTCAGCAATGCCATTCTGTTGAGAGGTATACAGACAACTTGTCTGATGAATCAAACCCTTGTCCACAAAAAATGAAGAGAACGGATGACTGATATATTCTTTGGCATTATCAGTACGAAGAATCTGAATGGGCACACTAAACTGTGTGAAGATCTCATAATAAAAAGTAGAGAATACAAAGAACAGTTCAGAACGATCCTTCAAGAGATACAACCAAGTGCATTTGGAGAAATCATCAATAAATGTGACAAAGTACAAGCTTCCACGACCAACCGAAGTAACCGAAGAAGGGCCCCAGATGTCAGAGTGAACAAGCTCAAAAGGATGTGAAGAACAACGACCCGTTCGAGCTAGGAAAGAAGAGCGGTGATGTTTGCCAAACTCACATGCTTCACAGTTCAAAGGAAAATCATCAAAAGGAAGGTCTGGAAGAAGTTGATGAATGAGGCAGAAGGAGGATGACCAAGATGAAGATGCCACAACTGAATTGAGGAAGAAGCAGAAAGAGCAACAACATTGTAAAGATAAAACAGGCCACCACGAGCAGTACCAGTAGCAATAGTAGCCTTAGAAACAGAATCATAGAAAGAATAAGTGGTGCCAGTAAAAGTAACTGTACAACTTAACTGGGTGCAAAGAGCATAAACAAACAGTAAATTACATAGGAAAGTAGAGACATAAAGAGTGTCCTCTAATAGGAAAGATGAAGAGAAATGCACAGTGCCAATACCATGCACAGACGCAGAGGTCCCATCAGCAACAACAACAGGAGATAACATGTTGGTCTCAAGCAAAGAGGAAAACAAATAAGAGTTGCCAGTCTTGTGACTAGTGGCACTAGAGTCAATAAGCCACTTATTAGAGGAGACTGCAAGAGCACGAGTAGTAGAGGAGAGAAGAGAAGTCATTTGAAAGAAGAAGCCAGAAAGCAGGTAAACTAATCGCTCAGGGAGAAACTAGCCAGCACAAATAATGGAGAAGAAAGAGAGACTAAGGAAACCGCCCAGTCAAAGGTACACAAACCAGCGGCTAGAAGAAGCCACGACCAAAAGGGCGGGAAGAGAGTAAGAAACCGGAAGAAACCAGACCAAGGAGCGGAAACCGCAGCGGGTAAAGAAACGCCAGCGAGAAAAGAAAAGAGGAGTAACACGCGGTCAAGGAAAAAACAAGCTGCCCGGTCTCGGTGTCAACACACCAGCAACAAAACAAGAAAAGTTGTGACCCAAGGGGAAAAAATGCTCAAGAAGAAAGAAGAGTCAGAGACTGCGCGAACACAGAGCAAACCGCGCGAACAAAAAGAAAGAAACCGTACGGTGTAAAAAGGACAAAACGATCAAGAACAGGTTGCAGAAGGAGACGGAGACCGCATGGTCAAGTTGTCAACACACCAACGGCAAGGAACAAGCCGCGACCAAAATGCGGACTAACACCAAAGAAGAGACAAGAGACTAGCAAAGAAGCAACAAGAAGAGAAAAGGGAACGAGGCCGCCCGATCAAGGGAAAAAACACACCATCGGCAAGGAAGAAACCACGACCAAGGGCGAAACTCGCAATAGAGAAGAGACAACTCGGTTAGCAAGGGAAGCCGGGCGAACAGAAAAAGGCCTGGGAGAAAGCAAGTCGCATGCACAGGGATAAGCAAAGGAGGGAAGGGAGAAGAAAGAAGCCGCCCAAACCGGATGAATCCGGTTGAAGAGGCCGCACGATTAGAGCAACAAACCGTGACCTTCTTGAAGCAAACGATCGGTTTCCTCTGATACCATGAAGAAAATGGACAAAAGATGTAAATAAACTACAAACTTTTATTGCTCAAAAAGATAAAGATTATAAAGGTATGCCCCTTATTTATAGAAACTGGGGGCGGAGAGATAGATTTACAAATAGCGATGTGGGACTAAATACAAGTCATGAGGCTTATACGGTTTGACATGTCCAAACCGCAAACTATACAAGAAATAAAACAATTAACTATAAAGCCGCAATCTCCTAGAGTCATCCTCTCGAACTGACCGCCTGCTGCAAGTTGTCGGACTGCAACCACGATCAGATCTCTGCGGCTTCAAGCAGACCGCTACACTTTGCTAGACCGCTGCAGCTTCAAGCAGGCCGCTGCGGCTTCTCTTCGCCAGACCGCCAGACTAGACCGCAAGACTGCTAGAACAACAAGACCGCTGAGGTTAGAAACTAGGCCGCCCGAACACTCAAAACTTTAAAACAGTAAGACCTATCGTACGCCTCAACGTTGGTGCACTAAGCGGAGCTCCTGCGTACTCTTGTCGGCTGGCGCACCGGACTTTATCTGGCCAAGTACTAAACCACACTTGTTGAGTCAACGTATTGGCATCGGTGCATCGACCCTCCAATACCTAAGACACGCCACCTTATACTTATGCACATGCAACCTTATGTAATAGCTACCGAGTCAAGGCTCCCCGGACCATCCTGTCCGTCACAATCAACAACCGAGACAAAGCTCGTCAGGCCAACCTGCCCATCACCAAATCCACCGAGCCTACAACCCGAGTGACCAAACCTAACATCCCGAGGCATCGAGGTGAGTGAAGCTGAATCCCTAGTTATACTAGTTACTCTTGCAGTTTATTTTGCCTACAGTTTAGGTTAGCCCAGGACTACCCCCGGCATACCCCGTGAAGGGCTCTCAAAGGGCACTAGGAAATACGATGGGCTAAAGCCCAAATCTCCCTTTCGCAAGGCACTTATTATTATTGGTTAATACCCGATCCCTTAGTATTACTCTAGATCTAATCCTAATGTGTTTTGACTTTTTCTCTCTCTCCACGAGAAAGACGATGTTTCGTCGACCTCGAGCAACTCTTAACACTAGTAAAACCTCCAACTCCTCATCACAACTCCCGATGATGAACTCATTTCACTTACCAGATCAACACACTAACATCCCAACTCTCTGGGTTCATTTTGCACCATATCATGATTTCTGCAGTTTTACTAAATGCAGACCATCCTAAGCTATATGATGTATACAATGGGAGATACTCAAAATTATCATCCAATATCCCTATAATACTTATTGGGGGTCTACCATGACATGTTTAGCCTAAATCCAGAATTTCATAATTTTCCTAATATAATTAATAATTTATTTAATTTTTCTAAATAATCCAAAACCCAAGTTTGAACATGAAGTACCCATTTCAGACATGCAAATGCTCCACAAAATTTATGGTAAATACATGATGACTATTTAGCAAAAAATCCAAAGTATCACAATTTTTCAACAAGGTTTAACCTCTAAACCTAATTTTAAAACAGAATCTATATTAATCATTTTAAGGAAGCAAGTACTGTCAAAATACTTCCAAAAATTCTTAGAAAATTCAAGCATATGACCTATAATTACACTAGATTTAGTTTCATAATTTTTCAATGAGTATTGAACTCTAAATTTAATATTGCACAATATTCTAATTTAATGCCCTAATGAACTAAATATATAAATGTTTTATCTAAAAATTACAATAAAATTCTCACATGAGCATATTGTCCTAGGAACACTACTGATCAAGTTTTACATTTCTAAATCAATCATAGGGCTCTGAATCCTTTTCTGAATATAAATGCATTCTCAAAAGCTTGTGAACAAAGTACTAAAAATATAAATTTGAAAATTATAATAAAATTCATGTAAGAGTATATTGACATAAAATACCCTCTGCCCTATTTTCATAACTTTCTACTCAATAGGGTGAACATAATAATTGAAAGATAATCAAGGGCAATTTCATGTACTATAAAGGAGGTATTAAAAGCATTGTTCCAAAATTGCAAATAAAATCACCAAAGGGCCTTATTGGCCCTATGACTATACTACCCAAGTTTCATGGCTTTTGATTAAGTTTTGGTGGCCTATCTTGCATGTGTATGGGTTGTGCCCTAAACTAGGGTTAGGGTTTTGAGGGGTTTACCCATCTCCACATCCTCTAAGATTTTTACCAGAGGACTTTAGCTACCCTAGTATCCTCCCAACCAAATCTGAAGTCCAAACAAGGGCATTTAACCGCATGCCCTTCTAAAAACCCCGAAGTCCAAACATAGGGTTTGCACTTGGTTCCTAAGGCAATTAGATCCCAAACTACCCCATATCCCATATGAGGGTGTTATATGTCATGCTAAACTAGTGGCCTAAATGTCAACCTCTGTTGAGGTGGTTTGACCACTCAAAACAAAAGGTGCACTTTTGACCTAAATACCCTTATTAGGGCAAAGCTAGGGTTTGCTCAAATCCTATTCAAACCAAATCAAAAATTGGTGAACATTTATACAGATCCTCATGATGATTCCAAGGACCACTCACCAAAATTTGGGAGGGTTTGGAGTTCATTTGGTCCCTTAATTAATTTACCCTGGGGTATTTAAATAATTTCAAAAACTATATGAAAATTGTCCCCAAAAATTCACATTTTTGGGCCAGATCTAGGTCTAGGTTAGGGTGACTCTCTGTCCAAATCTCAGGTCATTTGGACAAGAGATGAAGTGGGGGCACTTGTTTAATATCTGTCTAGCCCTAGGTATAGACCCCACCAAAATGGGTGCCCTGGTGAAACTAATTGCTTAAATTGACTCAAATAAATTTTCAAATAAAGTAGACCCATAGGGCTACAAATTATATGTTGACCACTCTTTCTGATTTAGCCTCTATGTATTTTTAAAATAATTTACGAGATAACTGAAATGGTGTGACAGATTAATTAAAATGAAATAAACATAATCCTATAGTTTCAACAATAGCCGCACGCATCTTGACGCACCTTTGGACGGCATCCCATCATCGTCCCCGCGCACCAACGGCCAGGATTTCTTCCTCCCGTGCCAACTTCACCCCTCTGCCACCGGCCTTCCGGCCACCTCCCTGGCCGGCCACCACCACCACCACCTCCGTCGAGGTGGTGGCTATCGCCAGGTGGCGGCACAGCCGCCGGAGGGGCGAAATCCGATGATCCGGACAAATAAACTTTTATGGAAAAACCAGGAGAAAACCTCTTCCGATTGGGCTCAATTGAGCCCGATTCTTGGCCCTAAACATTCTTATGATCTACCCACAGGAAAAGAGGAAGGGGAGGACCTTGTTTGCGGACTGTGAGCGGGTGGTTTGCTTCCTTGTCATCTCCGACTATCGATTTGGGCTTCTATACAAATTATACACCAACACCACTGAAACTGAAACGTAATCGGGGGAAAATCTTTCCCTTGCCCTGGTGAAGGTTTCTAATGAAGAAATTGGGGAGAGGTGGCTTGTAACTCGCCAATTCATCAAGGCACCATTAATGGCCATAAGGGTGAATTTTGGTTTCACCCAAATTGAGCAGCTGAGCCACCCCACTGGTCAGCCATCTCCTAAATACTTCTCCCCTGCCTCCAAGGAGTTATAGCCCCATAAAAGGGAGGGGTTATAGAGCCTCCATGGCCATGATGGCAATTAAGCTATTACTTTCTCTCTCCTCCAATTTAGGGTAACTTCCTCTCTCTCTCTCCTAGTCACAAAATTCTAAACTTGGTGTGCCCAAAATACGTCTCTCCACATCCTAGACCAATGAGCTACACTAGTTTGGGCTTAGCCCACTTGGATTGGGCTTGAGCTAGCCATTTAGGCTAGTTTGACCACTTTTGACCCATGAGTTGACTTTGTCAACTTAGCCACTAGGGTTGACCCCAATGGGTCCTTGGTGACCCATGGAACTCACTTAAGGTTTAGTAACATTTAGGTAGGGTAGGTTGGGCATCTTGGAGGTCACCTGCCCCTTAGTTAGGGCATTTTGACCTTTTTAGGACTAAGGTTGACTTGGGTCAACTTAGCCTCTTTGGTTGACTCCAATGGGTCCTAGGTGACCCTATGGACAACCCAAGGTGTTAAGGGTGTTGTGGTAGGGTTATGGGGTCAAGTTGAAGCCCTAAAGTCAGACCTTAGGTCTGATGTTGAGGATGTGCTATAAGTAGACCAAGGTGATTTCCACCTTGGGCCTTGCCCACTTGATCTAGAGCTTCTGGTGGTTTTGTCATGACCTAGTCATGACAAAAAGAAGACCTAGGGATCTTGTTGTTTGAGGTATGTTACACCGGCGGTGACGTCCTGCCATCCCTCCCGCAAGGCACCGAGCTTGTGTAACATCTTGAGTGCGAATTCAATGGACTTAGAGACCATAGTCCGGTGAATGGTCTCACCTCATACAGAGTGAACTTGTACAACCTCGGCCTATGAAGAAGAACTTTGGATCACCTCATGGCAGGAGACTAGGGAGGAGAAGACGAGGGTGGGTCCCAGAACCCGGGGGGATACGTTGGGGGAGAGGAGTTCATGGCATCCATTGGAGGTATCATGGGCATGCTGCAACAGATCTCGCAATGAGGTGATTGCGTGACCCCCCTCCCTCAGGCGCCGGGCCTCTCGCCTCAGGAGGGAATTGTCTGGGCAAGGGTAGGTGAGGACGCGCCAGGGGGCGGCCTGGGAAAGAGAAAGTGGGGGAAGGAAGCGGGCGAGATCTAGCAGGAAGGGAGTTGTTCCCCAGCCCGACGAGTGTCATCTCGCCAGGGGACGTCGTTGCGCGAGTAGAAATGGCGAGACCCCTGGTGAGAGGATCGCCTTTTTGTGAATTGATTCTTTCGTATTCCATCCCGGAGGGATTCCGCGAGCCTGAGATGACCTATTATGTGGGAAAGGACGACCCTCTCCAGCATTTTCAGTGGTTTGAGGACGCGGTCTCCATCAGACCAATGACAGACGCGTTCAAGTGCTGCCTTTTCGCCATCACGTTGAAAGACAAGGCTAGGAACTGGTTCCATCAACTCCCAGCGGGGTTGATCTACGGTTTCGAGGACTTGAGTAGGAGTTTCCAATTGCGCTTTTCGACCTCTAAAAAGAGGAAGAAAAACCCTGAATCCATTTTCTTGATCAAGCAGAAGGCCGAGGAGTCCTTGGCCTAGTACGTGGATCGTTTCCAAGAGGAAATTCTAGACATCAAGGAGGTGTCGGGATTCGCTCTCCAGATGGCCTTTACGGTGGGACTAAAGGAAGGCTTCTTCAAGATGAGCCTGACCAAGAAGGCGCTGTTATCATTCGAAGGGTTAATGGAAAAGGCAGCAAAGGAGATAGCGATGGAGGCGGCAAACCCGGTGTTTGCTAAAAAATTGGCGAGATTGACAGAGGTGGAGTCGAGAGAATCAGGAGGAGCGAGGCAGCAGGAAGAAAGTAGGAGGGAGGAGCCAAGGGGGCCGACGCATCAGTAGTTGGGTTGGAGACAACCGGGGGGCCCTATTCAAGGGCAAGGAAGAGGTTTTCCTCCGGGAGGAAGGAACTACTACCAGGGAGGACTAGGAAGGTTACATCAACTAGGATGGGGACATGGTCCAAGACTACTCCCACCCCCGCCCCAGTAGGCTATGGCCATAGGCTGAGGGTGAGGAAGAGGAAGAGAGCGAGGAAGAGCAGGAGCAGGAGTAGGGAGAGGAGTGGGTGAGCATTCTGTGACTTCCACGAGGAGGAAGGCCACCCGGCGGCTACTTGTCCAGAATTTCTAGGGTTAAAGGGGAGGAGAGGAGCGGGTGAGCAGCAACTACCCGTGCGGATAGTAGAGATGATGGGAACGGGGGAGGAGGACCGGTGTGTGGACCGATCAGACGAGGGGGATCGAGGGGGATCGGGGTAATCCATGGGGGGTGGGGATTGAAGCCACCCGCAAGGCTAGCCTTCATACCATGTATCGTCGGGGCATTGCTTCGACGTCGCAAGCCCCGCCCCTGGACGAGAAGATCACTTTTTCTAGTAAGGACTTGCCGGATCACGAAGATCCATTCTGCGATGCCTTGGTAATTCGGACCGCAATCGAAAATTTCACAGTGTCAAGGATCTTGATAGATAATGGGAGCTCGGTAAATGTCATTTTCAAGAAGGCATTCAGCGAGATGAGGGTGGAGGCCAGGAGAGTGTTGGCAGTAGATTGACCACTTTTCAGATTCTCAGGAGAAAGGAAGGAGGTCGAGGGTGGAGTAGGACTCAAGGTGACTCTGGGAGAGCTGTCAAGAAATTGCCGTTTTGTGATAGTGGACGCCCCCAACAGTTACAACGCTATCTTTGTGCGCCCTTTAATCAGCGCTTTCAGATGCGTATCGTCCTCGTTCCATCAGTGTTTGAAGCTCAATTCAGGGGGGACCCAGATCAGGGTGCGGGGAGATCCGAAGGTATCCCACGAATGCTATGTGACGGCGGTGTACACCATCTCGTAGAACGGCGATGCAGAAGAGCTAGAGAGGAAGATGGCGGGAGAGCAGGCGGATGGATAGGAGCAGGAGAGGAGAGAGTTGGTTGGAGTAGAGAGAGGCATTGCGGTGGAGCCAGAGATGGCGGGAGAGCAGGCGGATGGAGAGGAGCAGGAGAGGGGAGAGGTGGTTGGAGTAGAGAGAGGCATTGTGGTGGAGCCAGAGATGGTGGGAGAGCAGGCGGATGGAGAGGAGCAGGAGAGGGGAGAGGTGGTTGGAGTAGAGAGAGGCATTGCGGTGGAGCCAGAGATGGCGGGAGAGCAGGAGGATGGAGAGGAGCTCGAGAGGGGAGAAGTGGTTGGAGTAGAGAGAGGCATTGCGGTGGAGCCAGAGATGGCGGGAGAGCAGGCGGATGGAGAGGAGCAGGAGAGGGGAGAGGTGGTTGGAGTAGAGAGAGGCATTTCGGTGGAGCCAGAGATGGCGGGAGTGCAAGAAGGTGGGAAGGAGGTAGGAAATGCCAAGGGCAGAAAAAGGAAGATGGGGGAGATGAGGGAGTCGTCCGGGAAGGAGACTCAGCCGGAAGGGGGGATCTGGGACAGAGTGGTTGCGGTTGATGAGGAACGGGAAATGGGGAAGGGCAGGTCAAGGGAGCAATATGAGGAGGAGGAGCCTTCAAGGCTGAGGGCAGCAGTGGAGATTCTAGAGATGGACATCCTCACGAAGGATGGGCGAAAATAGAAGATCAAGGTCAGCGGAGAGATCACCCCCAGAGATCAGGATGAGATCCGGAGGTGCATGCAAGAGAACATCGATGTATTCGCCTGGAGTGCAGCTGACATGCCAGGGGTCGACGCGGACGTAGCATGCCACCGCCTTAACCTCGACCCCAAGGTCCGCCCCATATAGCAAAAGAAGAGGGCCATCGCTTCCAAGATGGTCGGGCCTATCAGAGAAGAGGTGGAGATGCTACTTTGGGTAGGGTTCATATCGGTAAATAAGTATCCAGGGTGGGTGAGTAATGTTGTAATGGTGAAAAGGGGGGGAGTGGAGGATGTGTATCGACTTATCTCTTTTAAATAAAGCATTCCATAAGGATTGTTATCCCCTGCCTCGAATCGACGCGTTGGTCGATTCAGCCGTCGGTTTTTCACTAATGAGTTTTCTAGATGCCTTTTCAGGATATCATCAAATACGCATGCACCCTCAATACATCAAGGATGTCGCCTTTATCACCGAGGATGGATGCTTCAGCTACAACATGATGCCCTTTGGGTTAAAGAATGCGGGGGCGACCTACCAATGAATGATGGATCGGATCTTCCGAAAACAAAAGGGACGGAACCTTGAAGTTTACGTAGATGACTTGATGGTCAAGAGACAAGACCTCAAGTCCCATGTTGAAGATCTAGAAGAAACCTTTGGGACCATAAGGGAATACAAAATGAGACTCAATCCTCTAAAATGCGTATTCGGGGACAGTAGGGGAAAGTTCTTAGGACATCTCCTCACCCCATCAGGAGTAGAGCTAACCCGGACAAAGTCAAGGTAATCCTAGAACTGGAATCTCCGAAGAGTGCCAAAGAGTTCCAGCGTCGCACCGGCAAGTTGGCTGGGTTAAGCAGGTTCCTTTCCAGAGCAGGAGGAAGGTGCTCACCTTCTTTCGAACGTTGAGAGGGGGAAAGAAATTTGAGTGGACCTTAGACTGTGAAAAGGCCTTTTTAGCCCTAAAGCAACAACTCACCAAAGCACCGCTACTCCAAGGACCACGGGAGGGAGAGATTTTGTCTTTGTATCTGGGAGTGGGGGCGGGAGCGGTGAGTTCGGTCCTCGTGCGGGAAGAAGGCAAGAAGCAGTTCCCAATCTACTACGTGAGCAGGGTCCTGGATGGACCTATTTATCGACTTCTTGGCGACTGGACGATTACCAGGGGGACCTTGAGAAAAAGCAGGTCAGGTACAAATCGGCATACTACCTGGTGAAAGAGGGGACCTAATACCGTAAGATGCTGTCAGGCCTGCTGGCTCGGTGTGTGTCTGAAAAGGAGGTCGCAAGGGTGCTGGAGGAGATTCACTCGGGGGAGTGTGGCAGCCATTCCGGAATTCGGACCTTAGAAAGCAGGGTGTTGAGGCAAGGCTACTTCTAGCCCACTCTTAGAAAGGATGCTGAGGAATTCGCAAAAAGATGCAGGAAGTGCCAGGAATTTGCTCCTCTTCAACTCCTCCCGGCCCAACGATTACGCACGATCACGGCTCCCTGGCCTTTTGCCATATGGGGGCTATATCTGGTAGGCTCGTTTCCCCAAGCCAGTGGCCAGAGGAAGTTCCTGCTGGTCATGGTGGACTATTTTTCAAAATGGCTGGAGGTGAAGGCGTTGGCAAAAGTGACGTCTTAGGTAGTCAGAAGCTTCGTATGGGGGTAAATCATCTGCAGGCATGGGCTCCCTTTGGCCATTGTCACGGATAATGGACCACAGTTCGCCAGTAGAGAATTCGTGGACTTCTGTGCCCGGCTAGGTATAGACCTTTGGTTTGCCTCGGTACACCACCCTCAAAGCAATGGGCAGGTGGAAGCCGCAAATAAGGTCATCGTGAATCTCTTGAAGAAGAAGGTAGAAAACCTAAGGGGGAGTTGGGTGGAGCAGCCCCCATCCGTCCTTTGGGCCTTGAGGACCACGCCAAGTACCACCATGGGAGAGACACCATTCAAACTTTCCCATGGCTCAGAGGCCGTCATACCAGTTGAATTCGAGGTTGAGTCACCTAGGGTGGCAGCGACGAGAAAGGGAAATGAAGAATGGGAGGCAAACAACGGGGAAGAGAAAAGGCTCTCTCTCGACTTGGTGGAGGAACTCAGAGAGCTAGCGTCCATCCGGTAGGAGGAGGTCAAGCGCCGGATGTCAAGGTATTTTGAAAAGCACGTTAGAGTCAAGCAGTTCGAGAAGGGAGACTTGGTCCTCAAGAAAGTGGATGCGGCAGGTAGAGGGGCCTCTATGGGGAAGCTCAACCCCAACTGGGAGGGCCCTTTTATAATAAAGGAGGTCTTAAAGTCAGGAGGGTACCACCTCCAGGATGTGGATGGGGTATCCCTCGATCGCGCCCGAAGCGGTGATGATCTAAAGCGATTTTACCCTCGATGCTGTCTCTCATGTTTATGGTTTATTTCTTCTGATGGAATATTTTCATTTTTTAATACCTGTAAACTTGGCGTGATTTTTAAATACAATACAAGTTCAGATATTCGTTTCGCGTAACAAGATTGCTTTGGTTGTTTGGAGAGGAGACCCCGAGAAGACCCGCTGACCAGGCTCTCATCAAGCTGGCAGGGCTGTAGGCTCACTCGGTGGTTGGTGGTGGTTTGGAGAGGAGACCCCGAGCAGACTCGCTGACCAGGCTCTCATCAAGCTGGCAGGGCTGTAGGCTCACTCGGTGGTTGGAGATTGTTTGGAGAGGAGACACCGAGCAGACCCGTTGACCAGGCTCTCATCAAGCTGGCAGGGCTGTAGGCTCACTCATTGGTTGGAGGTTGTTTGGAGAGGAGACCCCGAGCAGACCCGCTGACCAGGCTCTCATCAAGCTGGCAGGGCTGTAGGCTCACTCGGTGGTTGGAGGTTGTTTGGAGAGGAAAAAACAAGTATATTGGAAAAACAAAAGAGAGCCGAGACGTCTCACATACAAAGAAACATGACCAAGCGTTGAGGTCTAACATGTCCGGAAGAACCCCCTTTTACAAAAATAACAGGATGTCTTAATACAAAAAATGTTTTAATATAAAAGTGTGTATACAAAAGAAAGTGGGAAGGCAATCCTAGGCTTTTCCCCAGATATCTTCTACTCTCCCGCGCTTGATGATGAGTCATCTCCCTCCTCGTCGTAAATCTCCAGCACGAGGTCGCGAGCGGTGACATCCTTGCAGCCCTCCGTGATGACCCCCATTTCCTTCATCATCTTCATAATCAGCTCAGCTGTTCTAATGTTGGCGTCTTTGCAGAGTTCCTCGACCTCCTCATGAGAATAATGGGGAGGAGCCGGTTGGGGAATCATCACGCGTGAAGGCAAGAGGGCAGCAGTCTGAAGCCGGGTGACTTGTGATTCCAGGCCCTTAACCTCTGTCTCCAAGGTGGCTATGCACGAGTGCATTCTATCGTCCGTCTCGACATCCTGCGAGAGGCCCATTCGTCAGATGAGGTCAAGTGTATAAGTATATATAAAACAAGCTGAGGGCAGATAAGAACTTACCACACCGCCTCGGGCCTTAGCGAGAAGGTTCTCCGCCACGGCCAACCTCTTCTCGAGATCTTCAGACCTCTCATGCTCCGCCGCCAGTTTTGCCTCAGATTCCCTCCAGCTTCGATTATTATAAATCAACCGGTGCGAGAGCCGGTGCGAGAGCTCCAGGGTGCGCAGTTGAGAGTGCGCAGCCCTCAGAATTAAATCTCGCCAAGGAGACACGTCGGCGGGATTTGGCTCTGAACCACCATAAATACCAAAGCCCAGAGAGAAGGAATGGCTTGTAGGCTTGCCCTGCTCCGTCCAGGGGGGAACGAGGGTAGAGATGGAGACGTGGTTCGCCCCCTTATCCCATATCAAAGACGGGTCGTTGGTAGCATCCAAAATCACGGGACCCATGTTGAAATTTTGATGGGCAGAAGGGTCAGGGCGACTGGAAGAGCCCACCTCGCGAGAGGGGGACCTAGATGATTGAGGGAGGGTGTTAGCGGGTCGAGCAGACTGATTCCTCTCGCAAGTACGCGAGACAACATGCTGAGAAGACAACTGAGGAGGTGAACTGGGAGACTGAGACCCCAGGGAAATAGGGGTCAGGGATTCCGGCACCTCCACTGGATCGATGGCGACTTGTTTCGCTTTTCCGGCAGGAAGGGACGCCACTTTCTGAACCTTTGACTTCTTTGTAGGGCTCAAGCGAGATGGGGCGGAGCCTTCAGTAGGCCTCTTCTTGAGGGAGGGGGTCAGAGCTTCCCTCGCCGCCTCAGCCGCCATGGTGGCGAGAGTGACATCCTTAGATGGCTTGATGCTGCTTTTGTAGGGTGGGCGAACGGGAACATTCCTCTCTACTATAATAGGCGAGACGAGACGTCACAAGTAAGTTAAAATAAAGAAACGAAAACAAAGGGGGGCAATAGCTTACCTTCGCCAGGGAGTATAGGAAGAAGGGAGTCGAGGCCACGTCTCAAGAATTGGACCTCGAAGTTCTTGCCGGAGAAGAAGTCGTAGAGGAGTTTGTCTGTAACCCCAACTTGGGGAGTCGCATAGAATGTTTCAGCGGGCGACACAAATGCCAGCAGGATGCCTCCAAAATTTCCGCGAATGATGGCGAAGCGGGTGAGCCAATGATGGTTTTTGTTTGGCGTCTCGCAAACCTTGAGGCCTTGCCCAGTGAAGTAGGACACTCCGTCGTGATTAGCATGATAGATAAATAGCTTGCGAAAGACGGTCAAACTAAACTCGATGCGCTGCCAGCACATATAGCTGGCAAAGGCGACGAGACTGAGATTGCGTTGGGGTTCAGTTGCGCAGGGACTACTCCGAAGTACTTTAGGACCTGTTTAACCTCCGGCCAGAGGGGCAGTCTCAAACCCGCCTCAAAGTGCGAGACAGGGAAGGCGAGTTCTCCGGGATAGAAGGTGTTAATCGACTCGCCCACTTTAGGAGGCTGCGATTCGAACCCCTCGGGCAAAAAATCGTGAGTGAAGGCGTTGTACTCTTCCTCAGAGATGCGGCCGGGGGGGAAATCGTGATCAGCGAATCGCCTCCCGCACCGGCTACGCCCTTCCCCCTCTTCAACTTTCTTCTTCCCCATTCTCAACCGAAAGGGCGAAAGGGGAGGCGCAAGAAGAATAGGCGAGACAGAGCAAAGACGAGAGCAGCACGCGAGGAAAGGAAGGAAGAAGGATAAGGGTTAGGGAACTAGAACATAAAAAAGAGAGTGTGACCCTGACCCGGGGAGGGGGCTGTATTTATAGCAGGTAGGATAAGTGGGAAAATATGAACAGGCGTGGAAACTCATGCAGAGGAAGGGGAAGAGGCGACCGATCTTTTTTTCTCTCTCCGGACCTCGATTGGCGTAGCCCAACATAAGCTCCCAGTCGGGAGGCAACGCGAGGCAAAAAAGAAAAAAGAGAAAAAACAGATTATCAGATTATCAGATAAAGTCCTGTTAACCAAATATGCAACACTAATAAGAGCCATGTACCCTAATAGATTAAGGCGAAGAAAATAGAGCAGATAAATCATTGAAACAGTAAATTATCGAAACAGATAATTATTAAAATATTCACTCCCCGTGCGAGACGGGCGGCACAATTCGCAGGGTGCAGAAGTTTTAGCAAGAGCACCGCTTAAGTTATTATTACAGAGTTTGGAATAAAAAGGAAGCGAGACGCGAGGCTAAACGGGAATTCGTATATTCTTATGCCATCTCCAGCGCCCGCCGCCGCGAGATCTCGCACAAGGAGGCCGGTTGGGGAGATGAATGGCGCGAGCCGCGTCTACTCCACGACGCGCGAGACGGAGCTGCTGGTCGACCTCGCTCAGGATCGCCTGGGGATCAGTCTCGTCTATCTCAATGTCCGCATCAATTTCGGAAGTCAGGCGAGCGCACTCCACCTCCAGCCAGTCGATCCGCCGATCAGCCGCGTGTTTATCTTTCTCTAACTCATGGATCATGAGCGTTTTCTTCCGAAACATCTCGGCCACTCTACGCTTCATCTCAAGTGGATCAATAGGATCACCCAGATAGTCTTCGATCTCGCCTATAAGAGGAAGAGGCGAGAAGACTACCTGTCTTGAGATCTCCTCGGCAGGCGAATCCTCAGCAGGTGAGTCCACCCGTACATCTACAAAGCAAGGAACAGGGTAAAGGGGGCCTTCAAAGGAATGTTGACGGCGAGCAGGGGGGTCCAAGGCAGCGGGCCCCTTACTAGAGTGGCGAGAGGTCCCGGTGACATTGGAAGGGTCACCCTTCTTCGCTTCAGGAGTAGAGGGAGGGGTGGACAGTGGAGGCGAGACAGAGTCTGGACGGCGGTCTGCGAGATGAATTCGGGCGCTACCAGGACGATGAAAAGGCGCGGAGGTTCTCTGAAAGTAAATAAAAAAGAGCGCAATGAGGATAGGATAAAGAAGAAGAAAGGTAAGCGAGAGTTTTACCTCCTTTTCTCTGGGAGAGGAAGAAGTAGGGGGGATGCGCTTCTCTGGAGGGTCGCGAGAGGGCTCCTCCACTAAGGGAGAAAGTTCATTCTTCCTCGCCTTCTTCGGATTGGAGGAAGAGGGCAGTAGGGGGGAGGAATTGCGCAAGGGAATTAAGTTCAGGGCCGCTGCACTAGCCTTGTTTCTTTGGCGCACCAGCGCGATGCGATAGCAGAAGCTCTTACTAAGAGACATGACAGTGGAAATGGATGGGATGAAATATAGAAGGAAGAGATTCTCTGCATACAGGAAGGAGCCCCGTATTTATAGACTTAAGGGGGGAGGGGGCCCCCACCAGAAAAAGATTTCGTCATAAAGTCGTTATGGTGATATGAGCCTTGGTTGAAATTTTCTTTTCGAGCTTAGACAACCTCGAAAAGAGCGGGGATTCTGTACAACCTCGGGCTCACGCGAGGAGGACTCGGAAAAGAGAGGACTAGAAGGACCCCATGAGCAGATAAGGCGCTAGGCGAGACGGGTCCAAGAGAGGATCCACTCACGCTAGGTGAGACGGGTCCAAGAGAGGATCCACTCGCGCTAGGCGAGACGGATCAAAGAGAGGATCCACTCATGCTAGGTGAGACAGGTCCAAGAATGGATCCACTCGTGCTAGGTAAGACGAACCCTGGTGGCGCTCTCGCCCACGGGGGCGGTGCTCTCGCCAAGCACCGGTTCAGCAGGAAGTTGGAGGATCGGTTCAGTTAATGGGCAAAGACCGGTTCAGGTGGCAAGCGGTTCCTTTTTCCAGCTTCAGAGGTTTTTACTCCTTTACCCCTAGTTGTCTGCTCATAGCCCTTCAGAATAGCGGAGTTTGGCTGTTGGCAGACCCGACCCAAGGTATTCTGGTAATTTCATGAGTGGTTCGATTTTGTTATTTGCAGTTCAAATCTTGAGGCCTATAAATAGACCGATAAGGTGTCTGAGAGGAAGATATTGGAATCCCTCTCTCTCTCTCTCTTTCAGGCACCTGGTTCAGCATTGGCTAGGGAGGGGGAGAATCACAAGTTCTTCCGGGTAAGAGGTGGGACCTCCGAGCTGAAGACCTCGGTCTGTTTTTCCAGAAATCCTATTGGGAGCATGGTCAAGAGAAAGTAGGCGTAGGCTGCAGCCTTAGATCCGAGCTTTAGGAGGAGCCGACTTTGTTGGTTCCAACAGAACTAAACCAGCCTTGCGACCCTAGAGTAGGTATCGCCATGCTCCAAGGTTTAAACCTTCATGGAGACCCCGACGAGTTGCATCTTGAGACCATCTACCTCTGGCTCGAGCTCATCGATCTTCCCCATCATTTGTACAAGTGTGTCTGCATCCTACGACAAGCCTACATAAGAAAAAAGGTTGAAAAAGAAATCGACAAGAATTTATCTAAGGGAAGGGTATAGCCTCGCCTAAAGCCCTCTCCTCATGGAGTTCGCGAAGCATGTATCCATATTTCTAGAGGACCCCTGCCATGCGGCTCTTTAGCTTGGAAGTAGTGGAGTGGTCGCCAAGGAACTCGTCAATCATAGAGGAGGGTAGTGTCGAGTAGATCCTTACATAATCTGAATAGTCAGTCACAAAAATCTCATATGATCGGAGAAAGCTAGGGATAAGTCAACGCAATGTTAGAGAATAATAAAGAAAGAGTCTAGTATGGGTCATTTAGCATATGAATACTTGATGCCCTTCCCCTATAGATGGGGGGAGGGCTCGCGGAGATGGCCTGAGGGTAATTTTAGTGATACGACAAAAGGATTAGAGGGGGAAAGTACTAGGGACTTCCCCGCACCCTCCTCCCAGAGGAACATCGTTAGGCCCCAACACCAGGGAGCTACAAAGAGGGAAGGGGAGTTACTTATCAGGTTGACGATAATCAGTGTGCTCCTGGGAAAGGTCGCAGGAAGAAGACTTCCTCGACATGGAGATCTCGGTAAGGTTTGTGAAAGGGGGACTGCAATGGAAAACATGGATTTAGTTGTATTCATGAAATGCGAGCACGAGGAGGTGGTCTGGTTACTCTACATGCACCTAGGGGAAAAAGTTAGGGTTCACCTGGAGGTTTGCACCATCCTAGATAACATCCACCTGAATTTCCACATCTTCCTAGGGGGAGAGGTTGGGTTGCTAGGGTCATGATTATGTAATGGCATGGGATAAGAGAAGTAATCATAAGCGATTAGATGGAGAACGGTCCTCAACAAATTGAAGGTCTCAAGACCCAGTCTAAATTCAGGTTGAATCTGCTTGAGAAGTGTCCCCAACTCTCCCATTGACTTGCGCCTTACCTTCTCCGCAGTTCTTTTCTTCACTCACATCGAAGGAGTGGTCGTGGATTTCTTAGAGGAAATATTCATAAGGCCTAAAGTGTCCTCTTTGTTCTACTCATTCAGTGCGGTGAGACGAGCTAGAATATCCTTGGAAGGCTGCATGAAGAAAAAGGAAGTGAGGAACCAAGGGGAAGCGAGGAAGAAAAGTGGGGGATCCATTGGAGTTGTCCCCCCCCCCCCCGAAAAATTGGTAAATATAACCCCTAATGGGGCCCACCAAAATATTCCTTAGAGTTCAAGCACACCCAAAACACTTAGGGTTGAACTATCTTTTTGAGCTTGGGGTAAACCCGCAAAGAGAAGGGATTCCAACACATTTTTTATCGAGTGAATTTAACAGACCAGTAGGTAAAAGGGAAAAAAATCTTCTGGAAGAGGGTGAGTGTAGCCAAGGAGACCAGAACATATGCTAACCATGGGTGAGTGCGCCTCTGGCAGCTTACACCCACCCCCAGTTCAGGGCGAGTCGTGAATACCTTGCATCATTGGGTACTCGCCGCCCCCAAGCGAGCATGCCTCAAGTGGCATGTACTCGCCCCTAGGGAACCCATTTTACTAGGGGATTTTGTGTTAGCTTGCAGTCAACCATACCAAACAACATGATTCTGCTATTAGTAGGCCAATTTAAGCTACGATTAGTAGTACCAAAAGGAAGAATTTCACAATATGTAGACCAATTTTAAAAAACTATAAATAGACCCCCCCCCCAAGGGCACCTTTTGGAGGAAGCTTGTTCTGGTTGGCGAGAGAACCTGCACTCTGTTCACCCATATTTTTGGGTTGACATTCTGGTGCTCTCAAGTGCTCTCTAGGGTGTCCAACTCCATTTAAGTTTTAGAGAGGGAGATAACCTTGATCTTCCTAGTTTGTGGCGGGTCCTCTACGTTGCAGCTCATGGGGGCCTGTTCTAAAATATATACCACTTTGAGCAAGACTCTTTGCTCCAAGTGCCCAGCATTGTGTTCACACTCTTGAGAAGTAAGTACAAGCTACACCCAGTCAGCCCAAACTCCTCTTGAACATAGGTTTCCAGTTAAACATGGAAGTCTACTTTGAAGGATGTAACCTCACTGAGGAGGTGTTGAAGGTATAGACCGCGAGATATTATCTTTGAGATATTACATCACTTTGGTGTAAAAGGATACTTGTAAATATTAAGAAGGAGCATGCAACCTAGACATATGTGAGGAGTTCAAGATTAAACTCAAAAGACATTTCTACCTGGAGAACATTGTGAACAAGGCAAGGAAGAAGTTGAAGGAGAAAAAGTAAAATAGGATTAATGTATGTGAAGGAGTTCCAAACCTTGATGTTGATGGTTCCAAGTTTGTCCGAAGATAACCAACAACTCTTCAAATTCAAAGATGGTCTTCAAAATTAGGTAAAGCGAGAAGTGCATCGGATGGATGCAAAGATATTAGATGAAGCAGTTGCAGCAGTCGAAGCCATGGAAGAGTTCTAAAGATCATTGGTAGATGCTCCAACAAAGAAAGTCTATAAGAATGACCACACCAAATGTGGGGGAGACAGACAAGGCCATGGAGACCACCTAAACTAGACTAAAACCCCACTTATGTGAAGGATACGAGTGGAAGAAATAAGGGCCTTAAACTAAAATGCAGAAGCTACATATGAAAGGTACCACACATGATGAGCAAGTTCCCAAAACTTGGTTCACTCTCAGCACTACAAGAGGAGAATGCCAGTGAACCCAAAAATAAAGAAGGCACAATGCAAATGTGTTCTTTGCAACTTCTAACTATCTTGAATGTGAGACCAGTGGAGAAGGCAACTTTGAAGGGGCTCATATACATCGAGTCCACAATCAATAGCATAACTACAAAAGAATTGGTAGATGTTAGAGCAAGGCACAATTTTGTGACGAAGGAAGAAGCACGAAGGATTGGCCTACAAGTGACAAAGAGTGAAGGATAGCTCAAGACCATGAATGTGAAGGCAAGACCACTATCATGGGTGGATCATAGTGTGGAGCTTCACTTGGGAACATAAAGAGGACAAGTGAACTTCTCTTTCATGGTGATGGATTGTGACAAGGTCATGTTAGGCATAGTCTTCTTTGACGTGGTGAGTACATTAAGGAGAGATGTGCAACTTGCATGGTTCCCACAACATAAGGACTACCAAGCAATGGAGCCAAGCAACTTTTGCCTATACAAATAGCCAAGGGATTCAAGAAAGGTGAGTCTACTTTCTTGGTAACTTTGAAGGAGGAAGCAGATTACACTATGTAGGATGTGCCTCTACTTATTGTAGAAGACCTGAAGGAGAATAAGGATATGGTTCCTTGGGAGCTACCAAAAATGGTTTCACCTCGCAAGGAAGTGGACTATAAGATCAAATTAGAGAGTAGAGCAAAGCCATCGACAAAGTCACCATATCGGATGGCTCCACCCGAGCTTGAGGATTTGAGAAAGCAGTTGCAATAACTGTTTGAAGCTAGAATGATCAGACCATCAAAGGCACCATTTGGCATGCAGGTACTCTTTTAGAAAAAGAATGGTAGGACATTGTACTTATGCACTGACTATCAGGTGCTGAAAAAGGTGACGATAGTGAAAGTATCATGTAGTGTTGATTGATGACTTATTTGATCAGCTTGGGAGTGCAAGGATATACATGAAGATGGATCTACAAAAAGGATACCACCAAGTATAGATTACAAAAGGTGATGAGCTGAAGACTGCATTTGTAATGAGGTATGACTAATTTGAGTGGTTGGTATGAATCAAATCTTTCATTCCTACTTGGACAAGTTCATGGTGGGAACTTGGATGACATTCTCATCTATAATGACATAATGGAAGAGCATGTACACCATCTTTGTCTAGTGTTCAAAATGATAATGGAGAATGAAATTTATGTCAAAAGGTCAAAATGCTCCTTTGGCCAAGAGGAAGTGCATTTCTTTGGGCATGTCATTAGGCATGGCCAACTATGGAAGGATTTAGACAAGCTGCAGACAATAATCGAATGGGATCCACCAACAAAAGTGACTGAAATAGATGTTCAGTTGCTATATTCCTCTGAGTTTTCTCTAAAGCGAGGGTGGTGAATAATATTTTAAATTATTTTCAAATACTTTGATTAATTCACAGAATTTGCATTTATATAAACTATATACCAGAATCAGATGTATTTAATTAAAATCACAGCACAACAATATAGAAAAAGAAATAAAAGTAAAATCACAGAACAAAGAAGGATTATAGTGGTTCATCCTCAATCTGGGTACATCCACTCTTCTACACCCTTGGTAGGAATTCACTATCACAGTGTCTAAATCTTTTGATCAGAATACTCTTAGAATCACACCAGATCTTTTGATAAGGAGATCTTGAACCAATTACAATCTGAGTCTTTTCTCAAGGAGACTCTTAGAAGCTCTCATTGATTCCTTTGCAGAGGGATTCTTAAAACTCTTTTTCTCAAATATAAAAAAAATAAAAGAAGATTTGAGATTAGATGATTCTTCTCTTAGTGTCCTCTCTTCAGATTTTTGAGGACAATTAATGATGATCTTTAGAACTTCTAATGAATCTCTGAATATTAAAATAATAAATATTATGAGCCCAATCTCCAGATGATCTTTCAAACTTTTTCTCTGAATTTGTTGCAACTTTCTCTTGAGAAGAAGTACTAATTCTCTTATCAGATTCGACAACTATCAAACTAATCGATTGATACTAGAAGTGATTCAATTGCTGATCATAGTCTTCCAAGCTTTCTCTATGAAATTCAATCTTATCACGATCTGATATGATTTCCTTAATTGTTTGTTGTTGATGATTGTTAACCTATGATTGTTTATGTTTAACTCATTTGTTTTTTGTATCTCATATATATATATATTTATATATATATATATATATATATATTCTCTAACGTCTCCAAGAATCTATTTGTAAACCCCTTCTTGATTTAGTTCAGACTAAAGTTGCAAAACAAATTCTGTTAAGATATCCATTCAACGTAACGTCGAGTTCTTATCAAAGCAACATCGATTTTTGACAGTCTGTATGAAAATCTCTGTAGTCAGCGCTCCATCGATATCAGGTCGAAGCTTACATTGATTTAATAATTAAGTATCGTCTACTTATCCAAATTAAGTTGCTCTGACTTCAATTCAAAGTAATGTCGAATTCCAATTGATGTTGCATCTAGATCTAGTCGACGTATGTTGGCAATTAATGATTTTTCTCTTCAATTCAGTATGTCTTATATATAGCCTTTATATCACTGACACTCTAGGACTTCTAAGACCAAATTACCCTCACTATACAACTTGGGTAATAGACCTAGGATGTAAAATCACAAAATATAATTTGTTAAGTTAAATCATAAGGGTTTTTCCCAACAATGACTGAGCTTCAGTCATTTCTAAGCTTGGTGAACTACTATATGTGGTTCATAATGGAGATTCAAAGAGGGTGGTACCACTTATAGCCCTACTCAAGAAGGTGAAAGTTTGGAACTAGATGGATGGATGTCAACAAGCTTTGGAGAATTTGAAGAGGGAAGTGAGCACGGAGCTAGTGCTTGCACTACCAAAGAGGAAAGGAAATATATCCCAAAGTGGGGAAACATACAAAGGGACTTGATTAGAGAGTGTGATGACACAAAGTGGGTTGAATATCCATGGAAGAAGTGCACTTTAGCCTTGATGGAGAATTCATACTATTGGCCACAAATGAGGGATAAAATTGAATTGTACATGAAGACATGTCTTGTTTGCCAACAAGACAAGATGGAGAACAAGCAACTGATGGGACTTTTGGGGTCACTTTCAGTACCAAAATTCCAGTGGGAGATAGTGACGCTTGACTACATCAATGGCTTGCCCAAATCTAAAGGGTGTAAGTTTATCTTGGTGGTGGTTGAATGCTTCTCCAAATATGGCGCTTTCATAACAAGTACTAAGGACTCAACAGCAGAAGAGATGACATGATTCTTCTTCAAACATGTGGTGAAGTATTGGGGATTACCTAAGAGCATTGTGATTGATTATGATCCCCTCTTTATTGGACATCTATAGACCGAGCTCTTCAAATAACTTAGTTTAGAGTTGAACTTCTACAAGCTTCCACCCTCAAATGGATGGGAAGACTGAGAGGGTGGATGCACTGTTGGAGTGTGATAGAGCTTAAATTATCTTTATTTTAATTAGTATTTTATTATTTAGTTAATCAAATTATGTTTGTTTTATTTTAAATATAATCTAAAAAATGTTCTTTCTAATTTCAAGTTATACTTGGCTGCAAATGATAATTTTGAGCAAACTAATAGGCTCAGAAGTAAAATGGGGACGATTATGCAAAAAGTTCAAATTATACACCCTAGTCATGGGCGTGTATTTGGGGCATGACCTAATGTCACTCCCTGATCCCGCCCATCAATCCAGATTTTGGTTGCTAGGTCATTTAAAAGTACATGCCTAGGAGTCATGCCCATGACTAGGGGCGTGACTCTAAGGCCATGCTTGTGAACCTCCTTTTGGACCACCAGTGGTTTCCCAACCATCCATCTAATAATAACGCCTCTGAAACACCCATGACTTCAAGGTCACGCCCATATAAATAGTGAGGATCGACTGTTTATGTCTAGCCCACCAAAAGTTCCCGCTAGAAGCCGAAAAAGAGAAGACATGCCCCAGGTCACAGGTGTGACCCAGGGGCGTTACCCAGATGTAACGTTTTGAATTAAAGACAGATCGCGTCGGCTCCGCCTTTAGCATTCACAACCCAAACACTCCCCCAAGTCACGGGCATGACCAGGGGGCGTGTAACCTGTACTTTTTCAACTATAAAAAGGAAGCTCCTCCAACTAGCAGGCATCAAATTCTTGAGTTCAATTTGTACCTTTCTTCCTTATTCTAGTTGTTTTAAGCCTTCTTGTACTTCTCCTTTATTTCAATTCTAGTTAGCTTGCACTTTTCTTTTGTAATCTTTCAACTCCTTGTAACCTTTTTTTTAATTGCAATAAAATAATTATCTTTCACACTCTTTTTTTCTCTCTCTTTTCTAATCATACCTTATTCTAATGCTAATGATTCCTCCATCTCCATGAGTTACTAATTATTATAGTACTCAATCAAGATGATTCGAGGATGAAATAATTTTGTTATGATTTAGATTTCACTTTATCAAATTTGTTGAACACTTATGATTTACCTTTGATCAAATTATTGAGGCTATATAATCAATATATAGTTTCCATATTTGTTTTTGTTCTTTAGTTAGTCGAGAGGCTCGTAAGACGGATCGATCACTCATAGGTAAAAAGAGTAGAACTCAACCCTCGAGAGAGCGTATTATGTAACTCTTCCGGATTTGAGTGAAATCCAATAGCAGGTTTCATGACCTAAAGCAAGTCTTAGGCGATGAAATTTGAGAACGAAAGCTTGGTCGATACACCCTAAGCTTAGTTGAACCTAATCCTCGAAAAAGGAGTGTTCATTCTTCAAAAACCTCCACGGTCAAAGTCTCTTCAACAAGAGAATTGAACTTCTTTTTCATTCTGTTTTCTTAGTCCAAGGCGATTCAAAGATCGGGCACTAGCTTTTAAATCATCGTTTTAATCTGTTAGCTTTTCTAGTCTTAATTTTTGCAAACTCCAACTCCAATCTTTAGTTGATAAAATAATAGTGATTTTCCAAAGTAGGGTTACTCAACCTCCCCGAGTCTAATACGACCTTGAATTGTATTAATCCAGCTGACATATTCATGTATATGGTTAATGACCCGCTTCTATCGTAGACGTTTGCCATGTCTATTCTAGCAAGGTCTTAAAGGAGTGGTTCACTAGATTCAATTCATATGTATGATGGTGCCTGGCCTATTTGTCCTGCTAGGAGGGACAATTGCTTTTTATCAAGTGAACGTTTCTTTCTCGATCAATGTATGGAATCTTTCATAAAAGACAAGAAGGCATAGCATAAAGGGCTAGCCCTGTGCTCTTTTTCAATCGTCCATATATCAAAAAGTCAATTGGTTTCTCGAGATAAGAAAAAACTTTTTATGGCGTGTATAGAAAACAGAGCTTCCAACCCCCTCATTCTTTCCTAGTTGAAAGATGCCCTCTTTTATAGCCTTTGCTTGGAGCTTGGTCTCAATCTAGATCTTGGTACTCCCTATCTGGGTGTTGTAATTTAGGTGTACTTTTCTAGGCTTCACTACCAGTCTAGCTTCATATTCCTTCTGGATGAGTTATGTGGCAAGCTGATGGATTCTTCTACTTCTTCTCTTCCGAATGATATATTCGATAAGGTACACTTGCCTTTGTCATTTATAGTCGTGATTTTGCGCATCAAGTTTTTGGCGCCATTGTCAGGGATATAGGTTGATAATTTGAAAAACGAAATAGTTATTAATGTTATCATTTTATTTTTCAAATTTTATTTTTTCAAATCTTATTTTCAAAAATCTAATGGTGCAATCTAAATTCTCACAAAGGGAGGTTTGAGCTTGTCATCCCAGCATATCTCCTAGTATCGGTGCAAACTCTTCGCAGGGTAGACCTCAGGAAGTCCAAGACTAATTTAACTCACTTTTTAAAAAAATATATATATAATATAATAAAAATTTTAATTTTGTTGTTTCCTTCCTCATCTTTTATCCTCCTCGACCCTAATTTTCTCTTTTTATTTTTGGTATATGTTCTGAGGGGGCTCTTTGAATGATCCTAATTTTGACCCAAAAATCAAGTGCACCTTGCTGTGACGCCTTCAATTTCATGATCAAAATTTACTTGTAATTCTCAAAGAACCAATCAGAGAAACCAACTTAGGAGTAATGGAAAATTGCAATCCTAATAAGGCCTCACTAGGGACCATGTCTTATTATGTGAGGCCAAATTGGGAGGGAACACAATCTATTATTATTTGTCTGGTGGTGGTGAATAATAATTTTGAAATTAAAATGAGTATCATTTAAATGGTACAAAAATAAGTAATATTTGATGGCTTACCGGATGAAGATCCGAATTTATATTTATCAAATTTTTTTAGAAATTTTTGATACATTTAAAATAAATGGCGTTAATGATGACGTCATTCGATTGTGCTTATTTCCTTTTTCTTTGCGGACAATGGCCAAACAATGGATAAACTCTCTTCCTAGAGGATCCATCACTACATTTGCCGAAATGATGGAGAAATTCTTAACTAAAAACTTTCCTTCGCCAAAAATGGTAAAATTACGTACGGACATTCTCTCCTTCATGCAAATTGACTCGAAGTCTCTCTATGACACATGAGAGTGCTTTAAGGAACTTTTGCAGAGATATCCTCAGCATGCCCTTCTCGTTTGGCAATAAGTTCAAACGTTGTACAATGGTTTGAATCTCCAAACAAGATGAATGATTGATGCAGCTGCCGGGGGTAGTCTTAATAATAAAACCTCCAAGACCGCTCAAGTGTTTTTTGAGGAGATGACTATGAATGCTTATCAGTGGAAAGTGACACGGTCGCGCCCTAACAAGCCGACTGAACTTTATGAAGTCATGCCCACCACTAACTTTACACTTTAATTAAAACGTTTAACTAAGAAAATGATGAAGATGTTTGCTTCCTCCACCACTAATTGGGCCAATAATAATAATTTTATTTTTAATTTTATCAAAGAGCACATGGATTACATGGGGAACTCCTATCTTCCTCCTTTTAACCTGAATAATATCCATTTTACTAATAGTTATAATTCGGGTTTAAGGAACCACCCAAACTTTTCATGGAGCAATCCCAATAATTCTCAACGTCCACCACAAATGAATCCTCCCAGATTCGCTCCTCTACCACCACAAAAGCACTCTTCACTTGAAGAGATCTTCACTAAATATGTTGTCTCTAATGAGTACAATATCTGGAATCTCACCAGATCTATTAAAACTTATAAAATCAAATTGGAAAGCTAGCCAAATTATTCTTCGAATGCCAACAAGGAGCTTTGACGGGAAATACTGAGCCTAATCCACAGGAGAGCACCAACTCAATAACCCGCCATAGTGGAAAGGAGGAAACTTCTACTAAATTGGTTGTACTTGAGGTAAATGTTTCAACTTTTCCTCCACAAATTATTTTTCTTCTGCTTTAGCTCCACGCAACATAAACAATTCTTCAATTTCTTATCCTTCAAAATTCAAAAATAAGTGTAACGAGCAGCAGTATAAGAAAATTTATAGATATTCTCAAGCAGATTCAAATTAGCATTCCATTCTACAAGACACTTTCTCGAATGCCTAAATATGCAAAATATCTCAAGGATTTGCTCTCAAATAAAAAAAACTTGAAGATATTTCATGCATTTCTCTTAATGCGGAATGTTCGGTGGTTGTATTAAACAAATTGCCGCAAAAATTGAATGATCCAAGACGGTTCTCCATCTCGTGCTTATTTGTCAATTTGTTGATTAAACATGCCTTGGCCTATTTAGGAGCTAGTATTAATTTGATTCTTCTCTTTTTGTTTAAGAAGCATGGTTTGGGCACCCCAAGTGTTTACCCGGAAACCCACGACCAGGGTTTTTCTCAAGTCCGAGTGGATAGTCCTATTCTATCTGCTTAGCCTCGTCAAACTAAAAAGCCTCTAGGGAGAGGCCATCCAGACTCAAAGCTGACCGCTTAGCCACGTGGTTAGGTTGCTACTTTTTATTCCACCCTCCCTATATCTCATCACCGCTGCCCGTCTCTCTTGTACCCTAGGAAGCTTGTAATTGTAGTTTTTCCCATTTGGGCAGGCTATGTGTTGAAAATTTTGAAGTGAAAGTGGTACACTAGGCGGCCTGGGAGACCTGTTCGCGCGGCCTGTGCGGACAAGCCTGGCAGTTTACCAGGTTAGCTTATGGTCAGCAGGCAGCCTATTATCTGGACTTAACCGGGCAGATTGCTCTTATATCGGTCGTTGTTGTGGACTCATTGCAGTCTGTGGACTCTGGGATGCAGACTTGTGGGGTTTGTGGAGTTTGGCGAACTGATCTAGAGTCTGCCTGTTTGAGTGGACTGATCTTTGTATCCGCTGGTGCTGTGTTTGCACCAGGGATGGCTGGTGGTGTAGACTTGGTTTGGATTTAATCCAAGTCTAGATGTGCTCAGTCTGAGAGGTACAGCGGGTTACGCAAGCTTCTTTCTTTTTTCGCCAAGCTCGACAACTATTATCCTTTGCTTATTTACGAGCTCGGAGTATTCGAACTGTAGTAGTGTTTGCAGGTGCGTGCAGACTGGAGCTGGGTCCGCTTATGTGTGTTCTCATGGTGTTTCTGCAATTTCTGCTGGTTTCAGTCAAGTCCTGGCTTGGTCTTTTTGTGATAAGGAAGATAGGTTTTCTATCCGGCCTTGGGGGTGCGTCTGGCGAACTCGTTATACGGCTAGTCGCAGCGGTCTCGCTTTGTGCCCGCAGGTTGTGCAGATACTCTCAGTGCTCGCCGCAAGATAGGTTGGTGATCTTATCGGCTAGGGCAGTGATCATACTCCTCTTCATTCCTATAAATAGGACCCCCTGTCATATCTAAAGTACACCGAGTGAATACTAAGTGAGCTTGGGCAGTTGCTGTGGACAGAGTTTTCTATCCGTACGGTTTGAAGTGTTTGACCAGTTTGTGCTGTGTAGGTTGAGCGAATAGTGCTGAGGGGCCAGGGATTTGGTTCTGACTTCGATCAGGGTCAGTGCAGATTCTGCGGTTAGCAAACAACAGTTTAGAAACAGGTAGTGGCTTGCGACCAGGCGGTCTTCTCTTCTACAACTTTCTCAATTCAATAAGTTGTCCTCTTATGGAGGCTTGTTCAGTTCGGCAGCAGCAGTTTGTATGATTTGGTGGTCAGGCAACCGTGTGGTTTGGAGGCTTGCTGATCAGCGAACAAAGTTTATTTAGCTTTGGAATAAAGGGTAGCCTGCGCAGCTAGGTTGTAGTCTGGAAACTTAGCAGGTTCAGCGGACAACGTAGCGATTAACAGTAGAGCCGACGGTTACTCATTGAGTCCGCGCAGCTAGTTTCCTACCTTGTATTTTTTCTGCTTCCATCGGATGAATCGGTGACTCATGTCTCGCCATATATGCCACACCTTGTAAAGATTTTTTGATAGTACAAGTACTTGCTCTTATGTTTGCATTGGTTTACTTGTGCTCGAATAGGTTGAGTGTTTCTGTGCCTGGCTTGCCATTTTCCTCGAATCACAAATGTTTACATGGTATCAGAGGGAACAAAGGTTGAGTATTGATCAACCAACAGGCTTGCTTTTTTGCTTCTGGAGTCTAAGTGAATTAGGACTAGTGTAATGGAAGGTGGATATACATGAGATCTTGGAATCGAGCTTCTTACACTGACTAACTTTAAGAAGTGGAAGTCATGTATGAAAAGCTATCTTTTGGGTGAGGACCTTCGGGAGGTCGTCTGCGGAGATGAAAGGAAAGAGTTCACTGCTGCTACTAGTGCTGAAGAGGTGAGAGCTTGGAAGAAGACAAACTTGAATGCTGAGTTTACTCTCAAGCGAGCTATCTCACCAGAACTCTTTAACCACATCATATGATGTCGGTCTGCTGCAGAGATTGTAACTTCCCTCAATGGGTTGTTCAATAGAAAGAATATAGCAAGACTACAATTCTTGGAAAATGAGTTGGCAAGAGCAACTCAAGGAGATCTGCCCATCTTGACGTTCTTCCAGAAAAAGAAGAACCTATGCGCTGAGATTTCAGCGTTGGACCTAGATGAGCCTATTTTAGAAGAGAAGCTAAAGAGGCACATAATCCACTACTGTGGAAGGAGTATGTGGCCTTCATTACTTCTGTTCAAGGTTGGGCCACTCAGCCATCTTTTCTAGAGCTGGAGAAACTGCTAGCTTCGCAGTAGAGCTTGGCTAGACAGATGGATGGAGTCACTATCCCTGAAGGAGGTAGTGAGGCGCTCTTCTCAGGGAAGAAGAAGAGATGGGAAAATAAGAAAAAGAAGAATGTTGTTTGTGATGGCCCTTCAACTTCTTATAAGTAAGAGGGGAGCGCTGCTCCTAAGCGTGATTGGAAGAAGAAAAAGGAGTGGCTTAAGTGCTATAGATGCAACTGTCCAGGTTACTTCAAGAAGGACTGCAAGGTCAAGCTGCGGCCTGAGCACATTGTAGATAAGGAGGGAGCTGGTTCTATTATTGAGGAAGCCGGATTGGGAGGTGCATTTATGATGAGCACGTGTGTCCATGCCTTTTCTATCATCGACTACCAAGATGACTGGATTGTGGACTCAGGGTGTGGTCACCACCTCACCGGGGATGAGTCAAAGTTCTCCTCTATACGGACGTTCTCAAGTAACAAAACTATCATAATCGTTGATGATACTGTTCATACAGTTGAGAAGGAGGGTTTAGTTTCTTTGGGTAGTGATAAGGGTCCACTCACTTTGAGGAGTGTCTATCACATACCGGGCATGAAGAAGAACCTCTTCTCTATGACCAATGCGGTGTATGTGAGCTATCACGTTCTGTTCGGACCAACAAAAGTGAAGTTTCTCCGCAACATGTCAGCGCTAAAAGTTGACGTTGCTCATGTAGGGAGAAGGGTAAGGGACTTGTTTGTGTTATCAACAAGTTCCTATGTTGATTGGATGAGGGCCAACGATAGTGCTGCTATCTGGCATGAGTGGCTGGGACACGCCGGGATGGACAAGTTGAAAGTTATGGCTGTGAAAAGCCTTGTGAAAGGTTTGCCTAGGTTGTCATACTTCGATGACGGTCATGTTTGCACAGGGTGTCTGTATGGAAAGGCTCATCGTCTTCCATTCAACAAGTCGCATACAAGGAGTAAAGCACCATTGGAATGCATCCATGCTGATCTGATGGGGCTGACTGTCATAACTAGTCTTGGAGGCAGCAGATACATGCTTGTATTTATTGATGACTATACGAGGTACACTTGGGTGTACATCATGAAGGAAAAGTTAGATGCGTTCCATTTATTTGTGGAGTTTAAGAAGCTAGTGGAGGGTTGGCTTGGCCTACAGATCAAGAAGTTTAGAACGGAAAATGAAGGTGAGTTCATTTCATCTGAGTTCTCTAACTTATGCAGAAAGAACAGAATCCAAAGAGAGCTCACGTGTGCTCATTCTCCAAAAAAAATGGAGTAGCAGAGCAGAAGATTCATCATCTGACGGAGACTTGAAAGTGTTGGCTTTATGTTAAAGGCATCCCTAGGTCATTCTGGGCGGAGGGAATAGCCAGCGCATCTTATGTCATCAATTAGATGCCTTTGAGTCTGATCAACATGAAATCTCCTTTTGAGATGATGTTTAAGGAGAAGCCCAGCATGGAACGCATTCGGGTATTTGGTTCGACCTGCCGTGAACACGTCTCGAAGGCTCTGAGGACAAATCTAAATGTGAAGGCAAGGAAGCTTGTCTTTGTGCGCTATGATGAGCTGAAGAAGGGATGGAAGTGTATGGACCCAGTGATGAAGAAGTTTGTCATCTTTAGGGACGTAGTTTTCGATGAACTAACATCTTATGGGGGTAGCTCATCTGCAGAGCTATAGGATAATAGGTCAGATGAAGTGCAGGAGGAGGCTGTTGAGGATCTTTTGGTGAAGTTGCCTGTGTCGCCAAGAGATTCAGGTGTTTCTAGCTTCGAGGCAGAGGATTCTAGTTCAGGAAGCAAGGGGAGCGATGCTCCAAGGTTTCTTGGGAATGGAACTGACTCAGAAGAAGCAACGGAGGTGGTCAGTAAGGGTCAGGTTCTTTGGAGATCGAAGAGGGCCATCACGCCACCAGCTCGTTATAGTAAAGGAAATATGGTGAGCTTCTTCTCTTGTTTCTTTGTATGCCCTCTGGATGAGTGAGAGCTTTCTAGCTTTGATGATGCCACTAGCATCAAGGAGTAGGAAAATGCCATGGATGAGGAGATGACTGCTCTCAGGAAGAATAAGACATGGGACCTTGTGACCAAAGTCGATGGTGTTACTCCTATGTTATGCAAGTGGGTATATAAGCTAAAGAAGAAGGTGGATGGGAGCATCGAGCGGTACAAGGCTCTCCATATAGATCGAAGCTTTTCTCATTAGTACAGAGAAGACTACGAAGAGACATTTAGTCCTGTTATGAAAATAACTTCAGTTAGGGTGGTCAGGCTTTGGCGGCTTGCCAAGGCTGGAAGATGTGGCAGCTGGAACTAAAAAATTCTACCAAGATACCTATCTGAAGATCGTCCAGGATACGTCTGCAAGCTTTAGAAGGCTCTTTACGGCTTAAAGCAGGTTCCACGGGCATGGTATGGAAAGATCGTAGAATACCTCCAATTATGCCATTATTTTTCATCTAATTAAGATTCGAGCTTGTTCATCAAGAAGAGGGGGAGCTTAATGTCTTGGTACTATTGTACGTGGACGATATGATCATCATGGGAAACTCTGGGGAGGAGATGTCTAGGCTCAGGGCAGAGCTAGCCATTTAGTTTGAGATAAAGGAATCGGGTGAGCTCCACCACTTCCTTGGAGTCGAGGTGGAGAGGAAAGAAAGTGGCATACTCCTTTCCCAAAAGGGCTATGCGGAGCAGATTGTTCAGTGATTCGGCATGCGGGAGAGGAAGAGTAGCTCTACTCCACTTGATGTCGGCATCAAGCTTTGACGAGATGAAGGGAGGATACTTCCAGATCCCCTAGTGTTCTAGGCTCTAGTTGGGAGCCTTATCTACTTGACGATTATGAGGCCAGACATTGCATATGTTGTAGGTCGAGTAAGTCGGTATATGGCGGAACCTCGGAATCCTCATTTGTTGGTCGCAAGGAGTATTCTGAAGTACATGAAGTCCATTTCTGATATGGGTCTCCTTTATGGGAGAGACGCCATCTTCAACCTGCACGAGTTTATAGATGTTGATTATGGGAGAGATTAAAATGACTAGAAGTCAACATCTGGTTATGTCGTCACATGTGGATCAGCAGGTATCTCGTGGTGTAGCAAAAAGCAAGACTCGGTATCTATCTTTACTACAAAGTAGAGTACAAGGCTTCTATATTGGCAGCTCTGGAAGCCATCTGGCTTTGGAGACTAGTAGAGGACGTCCATGAAGAAGTGTACGGTCCAACTCTACTACGCGATGATAATGAAAGTGCCATAAAACTGGTTAATAATCTAGCTTGTCACGCGCGGACCAAGCACATTGAGATTGAGTACCATTTCATTCAGGAGAAGGTGTTGGAGGGGTCTCTTGTGGTTGGACAAGTGCAGAGCAAGGATAACATCGTGGACATTTTCACGAAGCCGCTATCAAAGGGACCATTTACACGGTTATGAGGGCTGATTGGTTTTTTGTAATGTCCCATTTTGCGCTAGGCCCCTTGCACGTGCTTTGAGTCAAGAGGAGTGACTCAAACTCAGAAAGAATCGAGTGAGCCGAATGGTTTCGACGAATTTTAACTTAGGAATATTCTAGATGCTGAGGCGTTGAGTGGACTCAGCACCGCTCAACGTATTTTACTTAGAATATTTTCTGGAAGTTGAGGCATTGAGTGAAGTCAATGTGGCATTGAGTGATCTCAACGCCACTCAACACTTTTAACTTAGATCTATTCAGGCTGATGTTGGCATTGAGTGAAGTCAACGCGGCATTGAGTGGTTTCAACGCCACTCAACGCTTTTAACTTAAATCTATTCCGGCTGAATTTGGCATTGAGTGAAGTTAACGGGGCATTGAGTAGTCTCAACGCCACTCAACACTTTTAACTCAGATCTATTCCAGCTGATGTTGGCATTTAGTGAAGTCAACGTGGCATTGAGTGGTCTCAACTCCACTCAACGCTATTAACTTAGATCTATTTCGGCTTATGTTGGCGTTGAGTGAAGTCAACGTGGCATTGAGTGGTCTCAACGCCACACAACGCTTTTAACATAGAATCATTCTGAGGGATGTTGGCGTTGAGTGAAGTCAATGTGGCATTGAGTGGTCTCAATACCACTCAACCCTTTTTAATTTGAGTTATTCTGAGTCCTGTAGGTGTTGAGTTTGTTGAGTTCACTCGATGCCACTCGACGATTCGTCAAGTGAAGGAGGCAACTCAACGATTTTGACTTAGTGGATTTTTTGGCTCAGTCTGCTTGTTGCTACATGCACGGTATGAATCGGACTTTCGGGATTGGCGCCAAACAACTTAAATTGTATGCGTCTTTTCAAAAGCACATAGTTAATTTAATAATAGGCCGTCCAATGTTAGGGCGACACGTGGCGGGGAACCTAACCCTAATTCTCATTATAAAAGGAGGCTTACAGAAAACCTAGCCGCCACTTTGACATTTTTGGTCGAGCAGTTACCTTTGCCAAACCCGACGGAGAAGGAGATAACCGGAGTCGGATTTTCTGAAGGAATGTATTCCCTTTCTCTTCCCCGTAAAGAACAACACCAATAAGGAGAAACATGCCGCCAAGGAGAGTGACGAGATCCATGACCGGAACAGCCGGAAATGAGGTGTACTTCCTACCCCCTCCCTTGGTGCTAGATCTGTAGTTATATTCTAGGAGAGATGTCGTCTCAAAAGAGTTTGACTTGTAAGATGAAGATCTCCTAGGTAGAGACCATGCTAGGGCTTGTGTCCTAGAGATATGATGTTTTTAACCTCTCCTCTCTTCTTTGTGAAGATGGTGGATGTGGTTTCGTAAAGAGAAATGGTCTATTGAGGGTGAATAAGGGAGGAGGAAGTTCTGCATATAGTTTTGATTAAATGTCTAAAGGAAGAAGATGAACTGATGACGTTCATCTTGCTTTAAGATGCATGCAGAAATCTGTTTTTTGTGCGCAATGAATTTCAAGGATGTTTTCGGATATATTACAGTCAGATCTGGGCTTTTGACTAAACACGAAAGTCGTAGCCCTTAGAAATACCTTTTCAACGAATGGTTACACTTTTTAAAACAAATCTTATAGACTCGGGAATGTCCATTCGAAGTTGCTATACAGTTAAGTCTTATGTACATGTTGCTCTCGGGTTAGTGTAGAGCCAAGTTTGGAATTTAGCCGAGAATTCATAGTAAATTACGGTTGAGGTTTTGTCATCAAGTTTGCTGGACTTAATTTATTTGTGATTGTGATAAATAAATGATTGTAGGCATTTAGTTGGTAGATATTAATGTTGAGGTTTTGCATCAAGTTTGTTGGACTTAATTTATTTGTGATTGTGATAAATAAATGATTGTTGGCATTAGTTGGTAGATATTAATGTTGAAGTTTGCATGAAGTTTTTTGGACTTAATTTGTCAACAGTTGTGATAAATAAATGATTATTGGCGTTTAGTTGGTAGATCCTTAAGTAAAACAAATGGTTTGGTGAGACGTGTTTGTGCAAATGAGTTGGTGGAGTTTAATAATCAAATGGATGGAAAAGTTAGTGAACCATATATGTGCATGTGAAGTATCATGATAGTATGTGAAATATTGTGGAAGCATAGTTGTTGGTGAGTGCTTAATTTTAAAAAGGATTGGATACGGCTAATGAATGGTTATGTGAGAAGTTGACTAATGGAATGTGTATCGTAGTCCACTGCTTAGATTTGAGTCTCCCTTCGGGTAGTAGTGTGGGATTGGTATTTTTTGTAAGATGGCTTGCCACCTATGTAAATGATGAACCCTTGTGTGGTATGGAAATGTAGAAGAGTTGGAAGTGTGTGTGTGTGTGTGTGTGTGTGTGTGTGTGTTTGCCGCACTAGAATGATGTGTTAAAAAGGGACTCTGTGTGGATCCCTTAATATGTGAAATTGCATGTGGTGTGAGTTGACACATGGTGTCATAATCATGGTTTAAGGATAGTGTGGCAGGTCTACGGGCTCGCCAGTCATCACACTGATGGGAGTTATAAGATAAACTTTGGATGGTTGGTCTTGGTCCTCGGTGCTCATTCTCGGGGCTCCTTCCTTGCCAAGTGGACGGTTTGGCTTGGTACTTTGGCGATACGCTCCCATAGGCTCCTTTTGTGCCACAATGATAGGTCAGCGTAGGGATATGTTCTTGGTGCACATCTACCTGATACCCCTCTGAGTCGTAGTAAGTATGTGAGATCTGTTGTTGGTTATTAGCATTGAGGCGTACGGAGGTCTAGGCTTGGTATTGTGGATGCTCGCCTAGTGGTGGAAAAGCCTGTTTTACTATCACCACCTGGCCACGACGGATGATGCCTTAGAGGTTAGCTACCTGCTCAAAAAGTGGGAACTACAATTCTATATCGACATAGAAATTGCATTTGTGTGCATGGGTGAGTCATCGCATTGCATTCATAAAATTGCATTGCACTACATATATAAGATCCTCATCATATAAGTTTGTATGGGCACTCTTATATGATGAGTTACTTTACTGTTAAGTCGATCCTTAACTTATATGTCTGTATGGGCATTCATATTAGTTAAGTTGCTTCCTATTGTATATTCATACTTGTACATTGTTGTTGATAGTAGAACAGTTAGTTTATATTATTGTAGTTGCTTTGATATACTCTGATATAGTTTAGCACTTTGCCACTTGTTTTGTACTACAACTATTATATATTGTACACTCTTCTTTTCTCCTTTAGGTGCCTGAGAGTTGTCAGGGGAGCGGATGTGATAGCCACTTAGTCTTTATGACTAATGGTTGCAATGTATTTCTTTTTAGGAGGAAACCCCGCAGATAGATCAGCAGCAGGTTATGCAAAAGGGCAGTTAGTCCAGGGTTACAGGTCCTGAAGTGACGATACCATCGCTTCCATCGGTGACTGATGTGAGTTTTGAGAGACACATTTTGTAGCCATTTTGGCATGTTGTACTCTGATACTATAGAAGCCTTGTTTGCTTATTTTTATTTGTTGTACTAGTTGGACATTATATACTTATGTGGCTTTTGACTTCTTCTTATATTCTTAATTATGTTGGGTTGGCAATGATGATATTGGTTTTAGCCGACAAGATAGGTGTCTTGTGGTACAGGTCAACCCGTGTGTTGGCATTGTCGCAAGACGACTGTTCTTGGCATAAGGCACCCCTAGATCGTGTCTTGTGTTCCAGGAGGGGGTCTTACAAATGGTATCAGCTTGTAATGATCTAGAACTAAAGAAGTCAAGGAGAAATGGTGCCACCCCCGCTCGATTGGTAAGTTTGCGGACGAACTGACTTAGCGGAAGCAGTGGTGTGCCCATATGTAATTCACACTAAGTATGTCCAGTCATTACCCAATGATTAGCCAACCTGGCTTTTGGTTTATACCTTTGGTATAGATTACAGTGAATGTAGAGCCAGTAGGGGGCACTCCCGTCCCTTCCGTACCCACTCAGTTCCAACAATCGGAGCTAAGACAAACGCTCATGGAAATTTTGGACACGTTCAGGGCTCAACAGGCTCTGGTGCAATAACAAGACCCGAGCTCTAATTGGTTAAGCACATTTCAGGCTCTCTCTCCACCTGCCTATCATGGACAGAGTCGTCCATGCGTACAGAGGAATGACTCGACTCTGTGCAAGAACTAATGGCAGAAATCTGATGTCCAGCCAACATGGCTGTGACATTAGACGTATCAGTATTAGAATCCCATGCCAAGAGGTAGTGGAAGTCCCTCATGGGCTCCACCTTTCAGGGTAGGGTGTACACGTGGATTAGTTGGAGTGGGTTTTCGAAAGCCTTCTTGGAACACTTCATCCCTTCTATCGCTCGGGATGAACTTGAAGAAAGATTCCTGCAGCTGAAACAGGAATCCAAGACAGTTACAAAATATCAACGAGAGTTTCAGCATCTCACTAGGTTTGTTGACACATATGATTTGAATGACAGGGGGTATTCTAAGAGATTTAATAAAGTCTTGTGGGATCCCTTGAGGCAGGCCCTTTTGTTTATAGCAGATTCAAGCTAAGCAGAAATAATTGATATGGCGAAAAGACATGAGGCAAATCACTTGGGAAGTAATAAGAGACTCGTTGAGGGTTTGATGGAGGCCGGTCCTAGATATAGGAGGAGGCAGGATAACAGAAGGAGAGGAAACAATAGAGGAAGGGGTCGCTTCCGTCAGAATTTTAGGATGGAGCATCAAGCCTCGAAGCCAGCACTACCTCCACCACCAAAGATGCATCTGCAACCCAGGGAGCAATATGAGCGAGTCTGCTTCCAATACAACCAGTCGGGCCACATCCGGCACTACTGTCCATAGCTAGGTAGAAAAGCTCCCTCTGCACTTCCTCCGGCAACTCCACGAGTACGGGGATATATGCGTGGTCGAGGACAAGGACCACGAGGAAGGAATCTCGGACCTGCTCGGGATTAGGTGTTTGTGCTAGAAATGGCACAGGGACGGAATCCTCAGGACATGATTGCTGGTATGTTGTGATTTAATTACTATGTTATAAGCTTTTCTCTTCAAATAGTCCAAAATATGCTAAGAGTCTAGCTTGAGTCTTTATAATTAGTACATAGGCATCGTACGTGATGGTTGGTGGGAAACCAGCTTATACTCTATTTGATACTGATGCCCCACACTCGTTTGTGTCAGCAGATTTTGTTAAAGACCTAAATGTAGTGCAATACTTCACCAGCATTACTCGGATAGTACGCCTCCCGGATGGCTCTGAGATGACTGCATCCGTAAAATATGATTTGGGGTACTTCTTGGACAAAATTTCTTTGAAACCCCTGCAACAGTGTTGCAAATGCCAGAATTTGACCTCATTTTGGGCATGGCATGGTTAGATTGGCACCATGCCAGGATTGATTGTGCGGAGAAACCAATTTCCTTGAGGCATGGAGACTCTAAGGTCATCTTTCAAGGCACTATTTATATGGTCTATTATGAATTAAAAGAGATGGTAACTAAGTTGAAAGATGTGCGGGTAGTGCGGGATTTCCCTGAGGTGTTTCTTGAGAAACTGCCAGGATTACCCCCGCATAGGGAAGTGGATTTCCAAATTAAACTGGTATAGGGTGTCAAACCCATCTCTAGGACCCCTTACGGAATGGCCCCAAAGGAACTCGTCGAATTTAGAGTTCAATTGCAAGAATTAGAAGAGTTAGGGTTTATTCACCCCAGTTCATCACCCTGGGGAGCACCTATTCTATTTATTAAGAAGAAAGACAGAACCTTGCGTCTGTGCATAGACTATCTGGATCTCAACCGACTGACGGTGCAAAACACCTATCCCTTACCCCTGATCGATGAGTTATTCGATCAGCTGGTGGGAGCGCAATGAATCTCCAAACTAAATCTATGCTCGGGGTACTATCAGTTGAGGATACAAGATAAGGACATTCAGAAAACAGCTTTTAGCTCAAGGTATGGTTTGTATGAGTTCACCATGATGCCGTTTGGGCTCACAAATGCCCCTTCAGCGTTCATGAGTTTGATAAACAAGGTGTTTGAGCCATATCTAGACATTTTTTTCATTGTCTTCATCGACGATATTTTAGTCTATTCAAAGACAGAGGAAGAGCATGTTGAACACCTTACCTTGTTGCTGAAGAAGTAAAAGGAGCAAACCTTGTTTGCTAAGTTTAGCAAGTGCGAATTTTGGCTCCGAGAAGTTGCCTTATTGGGCCATGTGATCAGTGGTGCTGGACTAGCTGTGGACCCGACCAAGGTGCGGATTGTGAAGGAATGGTCACCTTTGAAGTCAGTGGCCAATGTACGAAGTTTCCTTGGACTTGTTGGGTATTATCACAAGTTCGTGAAAGGATTATAAAAGATGGCCCTTCCTCTCACTACTCTGACAAAGGAAGGTGTGTCATACGAGTGGACACCCCAGTGTGAAGCTGTATTCCAAGAGCTGAAAGATAGACTTACCATCACACCCATCCTAGCCCTTCCATCTTGGAAGGAAGGATTTCAAGTTTTCACAGATGCGTTATATCAAGGGATGGGAGCAGTATTGATACAGCATGGGCACGTGATTTCTTATGCTTCGAGGCAACTGAAGAAGCATGAAGCCAATTATCTGGTTCATGATTTGGATTTGGGGGCAGTGGTGTTCTCCTTAAAGGTTTGGAGGCACTATTTATATAAAGTCCACTGCAAGATCTTTTCGGATCATAAAAATTTGAAGTATGTTCATACCCAAAAGGAGTTAAATTTAAGACAACGACGGTGGCTAGAACTTTTGTGTGATTATGAGTTTACATTGAACTACCACCCTGGAAAAGCAAACTCTGTAGCAGATGAATTGAGCACAAAGGTACTAGAGTTGAGCCCTGAGTCTCGGTTGATGAGTATGAAATTAGCTCAAATGCTCGAAGAGATGGAGATCAAGTTGGTGTATAAGGATCATTCTGAGCAGTATATTGAGTATCAATCTGCTATGATTATAGTATGTGACATTCGAGATCGAATTCGGGAAGATCAAGCGAAGGATGCTGCTCTGGTCCCTATGATTAAGTCAATTCAAGATGGAACCACTGAGGAGTATACACTAAAGGACAGCCTCATGAATTTCTGTGGCCGAATCTACATTCCTAAGGGCGGGGAAATCCGGGAAGACATATTGAGAGAGGCACATTATTCCAAGTATTTGGTGCACCCCGGGATTTCCAAGATGTATAGTGACTTGCGAAAGAACATGTTCTGTCTAGGGATAAAGAGCGCGATTGAGTATTTTGTAACATACTGTAAGGCTTGTAAGAAGGTGAAGGTGGAGTGCAAGATCCCCAGAGGATTATTACAGACATTGCCCATCCCTTAGTGAATTTTCGAGGATATCTCCATGGACTTTGTTCATGGGTTGCCTCACTCATGCTCTGGGAACGATTCAGTTTGGGTGATTGTAGATCGTTTGACAAAGGTAGCCAGATTTATCCCTATGAAGAAGGAGGCACATGTGGATGTTTTAGTGCGGCTCTTTGTGGAGCAATTTGTACGGTATCATGGCGTGCCTAAGACGATAGTCTCCGATCGTGATTGTTGCTTTACCTCCAAGGAGTGGAAGGAAGTACAATCATATCTGGGATCTCACCTTACCTTCAGTACAGGTTTTCACCCTCAGACAGATGGTCTTTCTGAAAGGACCATCAGGACAATGGAAGATCTTTTGAGACAGTGTGTATTGGATAGAGGGGAAACGTGGGAAAGGCTCTTACCACTGGTAGAATTTTCATACAATAATAGTCATCAAGCTAGCATCAGGATGGCTCCTCACGAAGCACTTTATGGGAGAAGATTTAGAACTCCATTGTCAATGGTGCAGGATGAACATCCAAAAGTTTTTGGGATAGAGTACGTTGGTGACACTGATGCACTTGTTAGATTAATATAAGACCGCTTGCTTGAGGCTCAAAGTCGGCAGGCAAAGTACTATAATATGATGCATCAGATGGTAGAATTTCAAGTGGGTGACAAGGTATTCTTGAAGATCAGGCCAATGCATGGAGTGTCTCCAGTGCATGGTATGTAGAAGCTCAGCCCGAGATATGTGGGGCCCTATGCTATATTGAAGAGAATTGGCCCTTTAGCCTATCGATTGGAGCTACCACCAGAACTGGAAAATTTGTATGATGTCTTCCATGTGTCGTCGCTCCGAAAGTCACTACTACAGCATGACCAATATGTCCCTACTGTAGCTGGAGCAGTGGCAACTGATAGATCTGTCCGATTAGAGCTGGTGCGGATAAGGGACAATAAGATAAGGAGCTTGCGGTGGAAAAGTGTACCACTGGTAAAGGTCTAATGGTCTAATCACGGAAAAGAAGAATACACTTGGGAGCTGGTGGGCATGATGCAAAAGCGCTACCCGAAGTAGGTTTCCCAAGTTAAATTTAAAAGCTTATTTTATTTTTCATGCTTTACTCCCCCACAGCCTTAGCCTGATTCGGGGACGAAATATTTTATTTTGTTTATAGGATTTGTAACGTCCCATTTCCCGCTAGGCCCCTCAAACGCACTTTGATTCAAGAGGAGTGACTCAAACATGGGAAGCGTCGAGTGAGCCGACTGGTTTCGACGAATTTTAACTTAGGAATATTTTGGATGCTGAGGCATTGAGTGGACTCAGCACCAACTCAATGTATTTTACTTAGAATATTTTCTGGAAGTTGAGGCATTGAGTGAAGTCAATGTGGTATTGAGTGGTCTCAACACCACTCAACGCTTTTAACTTATATCTATTCCGGCAAATCTTGTCATTGAGTGAAGTCAATGTGACATTGAGAGGTCTCAATGCCACTCAACGCTTTTAGCTTTGATCTATTCTAGCTGATGTTGGAATTGAGTGAAGTCAGTGCGGCGTTGAGTGGTCACAACGCCACTCAATGCTTTTAACTTAGATCTATTCCAGTTGATGTTGGCATTGAGTGAAGTCAACGCGGCGTTGAGTGGTCTCAACACCACTCAACACTTTTGACATAGATCTATTCCAGCTGATGTTGGTGTTGAGTGAAGTCAATGCGGCGTTGAGTGGTCTCAACGCCACTCAACGCTTTTAACTTAGAATCATTATGTGGGATGTTGGCATTGAGTGAAGTCAATGTTGCATTGGGTGGTCTCAACGCACTCAACGCTTTTTTACTTAGAGCTATTCTGAGGCCTATATGCATCGAGTGCGTTGAGTGCACTCAACAATTCATCGAGTGAAGGAAGCACACTCAAAAATTTTGACTTAATGTATTTTTTAGCTCAATCTGCTTGCTGTCACATGCACAGTCTGAACCAAACTTTCAGGATTGGCGCCAAATGACTTAAATTGGACATATATTTTCAAAAGGACAAAGTTAATGTAATAATAGGCGGTCCAATGTTAGGGCAATACGTGGCAGGGCAACCTAACCCTAATTCACATTATAAAGGATGCTTACGGAAAACCTAGCCGCCACATTGACATTTTTGACTGAGAAGTTACCTTTGCCGAACCCGGCGGAGAAGGATATCACAAGAGTCGGATTTTCTGGAGGAAAGTCTTCCCTTTCTTTTCCCCGTAAAGAACAACACCAATAAGGAGAAAGATGTCGCCAAGGAGAGTGACGAGATCCATGGCCGAAACCGCCGGAAATGAGGTGTGCTTCCTACCCCCTCCCTTGGTGCTAGATCTATAGTAATTTTCTAGGAAAGATGTTGAATCAAAAGAGTTTGACCTGTGAGATGAAAATCTCCTAGGTAGAGACCGTGTTAGGGCTTGTTCCTAGAGATTTGATGTTTTCAACCTCTCCTCTCTTCTTTGTGAAGATGGTGGGCGTGGTTTCGTGAAGAGAAATGGTCTATTGAGGGTGAATAAGGGAGGAGGAAGTTTTGCATATAGTTTTGATTAAATGTCTAAATGAATAAGATGAACTGATAACGTTCATCTTGCTTTAAGATGCGTGCAGAAATCTATTTTCTGTGCGCAGTGAACTTCAAGGACACTTTCGGATATGTTACTACCAGATTTGGGCTTTTGACTGAACACAAAAGTCGTAGCCCTTGGAAAGACCTTTCCAACGGATTGTTACACATTTTCATACGAGTCATGTCGACTCGGGAATGTCCAGTTGAAGTTGCTATACAGTCAAGTCTTATGTGCATGTTGCTCTCGGGTTAATGTAGAGCCGAGTTTGGAATTTAGCCGAGATGTCATAGTAAATTACGATTGAGGTTTTGCATCAAGTTTGCTAGACTTAATTTATTTGTGATTGTAATAAATAAATAATTGCAGGCATTTAGTTGGTAGATATTAATGTTGAGGTTTTGCATCAAGTTTTCTGGACTTAATTTATTTGTGATTGTGATAAATAAATGATTGTTGACATTAGTTGGTAGATATTAATATTGAAGTTTGCATTAAGTTTATTGGACTTAATTTGTTAGTGGTTGTGATCAATAAATGATTATTGGCATTTTGTCTGTAGATCCTTAAGTAAAACAAATGGTTTGGTGAGACGCATTTGTGCAAACGAGTTGGTGGAGTTTAATAATCAAATGGATGAAAAAGTTAGTGAACTATATATGTGCATGTGAAGTATCATGATAGTATGTGAAATCTTGTGGAAGCATAGTTGTTGGTGAATGCTTAATTTTAGAAAGGAATGTGATGTTTTTAGTTGTCAACCTAAATCACCTAGAGGGGGGTGAATAGGTGAGGTCTGCCTTTTTTTGCGGAATAAAAAATTGAACGAACGAAGCGCAAAAAATAAGCACACAAACCACAGAGAACACCAGATCTATAGTGGTTCCCCAATCTTGGGTACATCCACTCTCCACCTCACAGATCTAGCAACACACTAGACTCGGCTACTTCACTATTACCTCGGATTGAAAACAAATCCTACAACTCGGAGCAATGCCCCTATAACTCGATCCTCAAAACGGATCTACACTTGGATGAGAACATCCTACAACAATTTCTCAGAGAACAAAATCTCCTACAAAAATAAAATTGATTTACAAAGAAATTCACAAACTTGTCTTCACAGATCTGGCTGAATCTCGGCTTCTTCCTTCTTGAAAAATTGAAAAGCCCTATCAGAAAATTCGAGGAAGAAATCTGAGAACGCATGGATCTGAGAACGTAGAATCGCCATGATCAAGAATAAGATTTGCAGAGGTCGAAATAGCTTGATCAGTTGATTCTTATTGTCCGAATCTCTGGATTGAGAAGCTCAGCAACAAAGAAGACGATGAATAGCGACGGCGGCTCTTCCCTATTTAGAATGAAAAATAGTGATTTAAAATACTTGATTTCTCTATTAGGGTTAGTCAAATATGATAAGACCTTTTATAGGACTAGCCTAATGGTCATAATCATAAATGACATAACATGTGGACCAATAAAAAATGAGGTCAATTTTGACATCACTTCCGTCGGGGAAATAGCGAAAATTCAGCGAATTGATCTTCAGTTCTCGAGTGAAGGAAAGCCTACTCGAGAACAACTTCTGATTCTCGAGATAACAGCTACAAGGTTCTCGAGAAGAGTACTTAAGGAAACTTTAGATCTGGCTTGTTGAGACAGAAAAGACTTTACTCGAGAACTAGCTTCTATTACTCGAGAACTAGTAAATAACTTCTCGAGAACAGACTGGACTACTCGAGTGAAAATTGCCAGATGTCATTGAGTCAAGTCTCGTTCTCAACGCTCTCAATGCTTTTAGACTTGGTGTAATTTGACAGTACCAGATGGTGTTGAGACATCTCTTGCCACACAGCGCTCTCAACGCTATTTGACTTTGGCTTACTCGAGAACTAGATAATTGCTTCTCGAGTACTAGACTTAGCTTTCCTATAAAGACTTCTGCTTCTCAGCACTCTCAATGCTATCAATGCTATTAGAGATTTGGGATTACTCGAGAACCAGACAACTGCTTCTCGAGTACAGCAAGCCTTTCTCGAGAACTATACTTAGCTTTCCTGAGAATTGCTTCTGCTACTCGAGACAAGGACCTAGCTTCTCAGTGCTCTCAATGCTTTAAGCCTTAGTCTTCTCGAGTAATGAACACTGCTTCTCGAGACAAGACTTAGCTTCTCAGCGCTCTCAATGCCTTAAGTCTTAGTCTTCTCGAGTACTAGATTTCTATTCCTCGAGTACTGGACTTAGCTTCTCGAGAATATTACTTAGCAAAATTTCTTAACCAATTTAATTTTCCTTCTTTGAGACCAGCATCTCATAGTTTCTTCCAAATCTTTTAGTACTTGAAAAAGGAAGTGTGTCCCAATAGAGAGGCTACGCATGAGTCAACACCATGGATCACACAATGAGGGATTTCATTGTATGGCCCTGTGTTTTGTGACTCATTGTAGACTGATATTTGTCTACACTTGGTAATTATAACCTGCAAGCACTCAACTTGAAAGGAGTATCAAATACAACTTAATTCATCTTAGTTTAAGGGTGACTTCATACATATCTAGGTTATTGTGGATACAATACCCAACAATCTCCCCCTATTTGTAGAAGTCAGAACCCTCTACACTAAGGTGAATTATATCAAGATAAACAAGTAAAGTGACTAGCTAACACAGTGATAATGAAGATAAAATGCTAAACAATGAAAAGAAAAACAGATCATCAAAATTAAAGATTTATATTTATAGAATTATCCAGAAACCCAATTCAACAAAATCTCATAACACACTCTCTTGATCATCAGTCATTCCTCGCTTTGTTGTTGTTGTCTTTCTTTCTTCTCTTGCTGTCTCTTCTAGTAGCTGAAAGTTTAGGTTAGTACTTTGGAGGTTTAGGAGGAGCCTTAGGATTGTTCTTTTTGAAAGTGTAAAGTTGTCAACCTAAATCACCTAGAGGAGGGTTAATAGGTGAATCGTACGTCAATTTGCAGAATAAAAATTTTAACGAACTAGCACAAGAAATCAAGCAATCACAGAAAGACAAGAAGATTTATAGTGGTTCCCCAATCTTGGGTACGTCCACTTTACCTCACCGATCTAGAAAATCACTAGACTCGGTTACTCAACTATCTCGGATTGAAAACAAACCTACACCTTGGAACCAAGTTCCTATAAACTCGATCCAAATGGATCTACACTCGGAAGATAAACAAAACCTCCTACAACTCGGAGAAGAACGCTCCTACACTCGGAATATAATCTCCTACAAGATTTACAAAGAGGTTAGAAAATACAAACAAAAATTTCTCTCAGATCTGGAAATATTGAACTCTAGGTCTTCTTCTGAACTTGGCGGCTTTTTCAGAATTTGTAGAAGAAGAACCTCTGTAGATCTGACTTGAGAAGACTTAGGACCTACTCGATCAAGGAGAGGAAGAAGATTCCTTGAACAGAAGGTCTTTCTTGATCGAAAGTAGAATGAACGATCTCACATTGGGCAGTGGCGGCTTCAGAATATTGTTCATCTGGAGAGAGAGGGCCGATCCAAAAATTTAGATTGTACGGAATTCCGCTCCTTGTAATTGTTAGGGTTTTGTCTTAACGATAAGACTTTATATAAGATTACCCTTAATGACTAGAAAAGACATTAATAATGATACGTGGACCAATCACGTCAAGTCATTTGAAAATTTCGGCCGATCTAGACTTAAAACAATTTTCTGAAAAATTTGACTTTCAGTTCTCGAGAAGTAACATTAGTTCTCGAGAACTAGAATCTGAGTTCTCGAGAGCTATCAGGACTTTGCGAGAACTATACTACTTAGAAGATGTCTGGACTTCTCGAGAACAAAAGGTTGAGTTCTCGAGAACTAACTGACTTCTCGAGAACTATGAAGACTTCTCGAGAACTAACACTTAAGAAAGATTTCTGAGGCAACTTTTGACTATTCGAGAAATAGGGCTGCAGTTCTCAAGAACTTAAGCCAAGCTTCTCGAGAACAAGTTGGACTTCTCGAGAACTAAGAAGACTTCTCGAGAACTACATCAGACTTAGTGAGAACTCTGACTTAGAAAAATTCTTGAACCTGTCTGGACTTCTCGAGAACTTTGAAGCTAAGCTTCTCGAGAACTCTAAGCACTTCTCGAGAACTTTGAAGAAAATCTTCTCAAGAATTCTAAGGACTTCTCGATAACTAAGAGGCACTTCTCGAGAAGTGGACTTAGAGAATTTTCGGAGCTTTAGGAAAAATCTTTCTCTTCTCTTCAAGAGTCCAATCTTCATTCCATGATCCAACATTTGAATATGAAGTGTATCCCAATAGAGAGGCTACACATGAGTCAACACCTTGGGTCACACAGTGAGGGATTACACTTTATGGTCCTGTGTTCATGACCCACTGTAGACTGATATTGGTCTACACTTAGCAATGGTAATCTGCAAACACACAGCTAAACAAGGATATCAAATACAACTTAATTCATCTTAGTTCAAGGGTGACTTCAAGCAAATCTGGGTTATTGTGGATGCAATACCTAACAATCTCCCTCTATTTGTAGAAGTCAGAACCCTCTACACTAAGGTGAATGATGACCATTAAGAAAGAACTGGAATTGAATAATTTAATCTAAATACAATAACAGATTAATTAAAGACATAATTAGGCAAAACTAGAGATTGTATATATATATAATGTTTTATATTTCTAATCAACAACCATTTCATCCAAATTCTCAAAAACATATCAACAAGAGTTCATTCTTTGCTTTGATGTTGTCTGTCCTGCTTCTCCTGCTGTCTCCTCGGATAGCTGAAAGGCTTAGGATAGTACCTTGGAGGCTTTGGAGGAGCTTTGGGATTATTCCTGCCAAACTCTCTATCATATATCCTTCTCTTGGTCATGGACTTCTCATATAATTCCCACTCAGATGAGATGTAATGGAGATTCCTGTTCTCATTAAAGTCCATCACTAATTTTAGAGTATCAAGAATTAAGCTTTTAGAAGTGGGGCTCCAAACTTCAGCAAACTCCTGGGGTTTCCTTTTCTCTGATCCTGTCTTAGGGATGCTTCTGCTGGCAGAGGGGCTTCCCCATACTTTCTCTTCTTAGAGGTGTTGATTTCTGGTGAATCCTGGGGAATAATGTCATCCCAAACCTGGTCATAGGAAGCAGGAGGAGGATCCTGATCTTCTGGCCTTGGAGAAAAAGTAGGCATTTGAGGTTGAGGCATCTGGCTGGATTGACCTTCAGCAAGGGGGTTCAGGTGATGAGGAATAATATTAGGATCAGCCTGAAAGTCAGGGAATATCTGGTTGTGCATCCCGACTGCAGTGTCATAAGTGTGGAATTTCACTGATTGAATTTGTTCTAAAACATTCTTATTTATCTCAGTCAATTTCTCATTCCAGAGAGATTTTGCATCTGCAGTAAGTTTTTCCACTTGTTCTTTCACTAAACTCTCCCCCTTTCTGATTTCTACATAAAGCTTTCCTATGGTGTCTTCTTTGAAAGTACCAACTTCCTCACAAATCTTCATTACATGTTCTTGAGCTTTCTTTTTCAACTGAATTTGATTATTTGCCAGTATAACAGACTGTTCCATGACCTGACCAATACTAGTAATGGTGTGGTCAATGGCTTTGCCACCAATTCTGAACAGCTCTTTAAGAGAATCTGTGTTGTGTTGGATCTTTGCAAATCCTCTACTCATTTCCTTTTCTAGAGCAATGACCTGATCTTTGACTAACTTGAGAGATTCATCAAAATATTGCCTTTGGGCAGCCATCATATCTTCAATCTTAGATAGAATATCAGAACTTACAGTTGCAGCAGCAGCAGGAGTGGCAGAAACATTGGCAGTAGGATGGGCACTAGGTGTAGCAATCTGAGGTGGAGGAGGTGCTTTATATGGAGGAATATCTTCTATTACTACAGAGCTCTAGGCTCTTACAGTATGAGATACTGTATCAACCTCCTCATCAACAAATCTTGGGAGGGAGAAGTCAAGGTTCCTGAGAGGAGCTTCCACCTCTTCAGGTTTTGGCTCATCCTCTTCAGAGATAGGAATGGTCTCTGGTGGAGTAGATTCTTTCCTTGTAGAGGGAGAAGGAGGTGGAGTAGCTTGGGGTGAGGGTGGTGGAGAAGGTTCTTTTGATGGTTCTGTAGAGGTTTCTTTGTGAAGGGGAGAAAGTGGTTCATCTGAAATGAGTTCTTCAATCATGCTGTCAATTTCTACATTTGTGTCCTTGAGGGTTTCCTGTCCTGGAACATCTGATAGGGTGGCATCTAGAGAATTTTCCACAGGGCTCCTGATTGGAGATCTCACTGGGCTTCTGAGAGGAGATCTACTTGCTGATCTGGCTGGAGAGGAAGGAGTAGGTCTGACAATTGGAACAGAGGCTGCAGGATCCCTCTCAGTTACTGCACTAGAAGGTTCAATAACATGATGAGAGGAGGGAGATGGGGTCCTGACCTCAGAGGCAGAAGCTGCAAGTTATTTAGCTAACTATTTGGAATTCTTAAGCTTGAGATCCCATCTTTGGATGGAGGCCAATGAAATCATTTTCAGGTGATGGATATGAGTACCTTTAGAGGTTTTAAATATGATTGGGTCAATCTCACTCAGCAACAGGGAAATTATCCTTGCAAACTTAGGAGCCTGAATACTATCCCTAATCAATTCAAATACCATCATTCCATATTGAAATTTCTTTCTGCAGATAGTAGCTGTCATAACACCAAATAGATCATTGGTTGTGAAACTAATGGAGCAAGTTCTACACCATAAGATTTTTCCAATTAAATCTACCAGAAACTTTCCTACATCATTGAAGAGATTTCTCCTTAAAGAGATGAACTCCACAGAAACTCCACAGAAAGAGTAAGTTCTGTCATAATCTTCAAGTGTTAGGTCATCCTCTTCATCCACAACGGGAAGCTTTAGGAGCTTTGAAACTCTGGTTTTGTCCAACTTGATTTTGATCCCCCTGACTTTAATTTTCAAAAATGTACCATTTCTTCTCACCTTGGCATTCTTAAAGAATTCCTCTACATCTAGAAATGAAATCTTGCAGGGTTCTGAGAGAACGAACATCAGACTGGTTGTATCCAGGAGAATGAGCAAGTTCTTGAAGTCATCAGAAATGTCTGCAATCCCTGCGACGACGAGTTCACTGCCGACTCTTATCTTCAAACTCTACGCCATGGATGCTGATGGCGGCGATGGACAGAGCGCAAGACGATGGCTATGACGAAGCTTTCTGTCGGCGGAAGACGAAGAGTTTTCGAGAAGAGGAAATTTGAAATGTCGGTTGATTATTGATTTCTAAAACTTTATATATATATATATATATATATATATATATATATATATATATATATATATATATATATATATAATTCTAATTTTGATAATTAAATGTCTAATTAATCTAATATAAGCATTTTAAAAATTCAAAAAATAAGTCGTTTGGTGCAAAGACAGAATTGGAAAAGATGGGGCATTTCTCGAGAGGTAGGGTTAGTTTTTGAGAAGTGTCGTATAGTTCTCGAGAAGTAAGGAAATAAGTTCTCGAGAGCTGATAGTAGACTTCTCGAGAAGTAGCGCTTAGTTCTCGAGAGCTTTCAGAGTACTTCTCGAGAGCTAGAGTCATTAGTTCTCGAGAAGTTAAGGGACTTCTCGAGAGACAGACTTCTGTTCTCGAGAAGTTGAGTAAGTTTTCGAGAACTAGTACTTTGCTTCTCGAGAAGTAGGCTGAGTTTTCGAGAACTAACTTCCTCTTGAGAGATTTCTGACCTTTTTGAAAAGTCCTAGATTCTTGAGCCTTGAACTGTTCCACTTTGATCTATTCTTCTTTGTTCAGCAGCCCAAGTTTAGTTTTGAGTTGCTTTGTGAAAATATCTGCAACTTGCCGATCTGTTGGCACATACTGTAGATCAACATCCCCTTGCTCCACATGCTCCCGGATGAAATGATATCTGAGCTCAATGTGCTTTGTCCGGCTGTGCGAGACTGGGTTGTTTGAGATTACGATCGCACTGGATGAGTCGCAGAACAATGGAATGTCTTTGACCTTCATATTATAATCTTCTAGCTGGTTCTTTAGCCATAGCAACTGTGCACAACAACTGCCGGCAGAAATGTATTCTGACTCGGCCGTTGAGATTGCGACACAATTTTGCTTTTTACTGCTCCATGATATAAGCCTTCTTCCCAGGAATTGATACATCCCGGAAGTGCTTTTCCTACCATCTTTGGTACCTGCAAAATCTGCATCTGAAAAATCAATTAGTTCATTGGCAATACTTCTTGGGTACCATAAGCCAAGATTCGGTGTACCTTTAAGGTATCTCAAAATCCGCTTTGCAGCAGCATAGTGAGATTCCTTACCGTTCACTTGGAATCTAGCACAGAAAAATGTAGAGAACATTATGTCTTGTCTACTGGCAGTAAGGTAAAGCAAGGATCAAACTATGCTTCTGTACTTAGTGTCATCAAAAGTTTCCCTTTCTCATCCTTGTCCAGAGATATAGCTGAGGCCATTGGAGTCCTCATAGAGGTTGCACTCTCCATTCCAAATTTCTTAATCAACTCCTTGGTGAACTTAGTTTGAGAGATGAAAATTCCATCTTCAGATTGTTTCACCTGAAGTCCTAAGAAAACTTCAACTCTCCCATACTACTCATTTCAAACTTCTCTTGCATAAGTTTAGAAAACTTTTTGCAGAGGTTGTCGTCTGTAGAACCAAAAATAATGTCATCGACATATATTTGCACTAGCAAAATCTTGCCTTTAATTTCCCTAAGAAATAATGTCTTATCTATCTTTCCCCTTGTGAACTTGTTCTCGAGGAGAAAGGTAGATAGCATTTCGTACCAAGCTCGAGAAGCTTGTTTCAAACCGTACAGCGCTTTTGATAATAAATAAACATACTCAGGAAAATTAGGATCAACGAAACCTGGGGGCTGTTCCACGTACACCTCTTCCTTTATGTCACCATTTAGGAAGGCGGACTTCACGTCTATTTGATAGACAGTGAACCCCTTCAGTGCAGCAAAAGCTAGGAACAGTTTGATGGCCTCCAGTCTTGCTACTGGAGCGTATGTCTGGTCGAAGTCGATCCCTTCTTCTTGACGATATCCTTTGGCAACGAGTCTGGCCTTGTTATTTATGATCGTCCCATCCTCGTCCATCTTGTTCCTATAGACCCACTTTGTTCTGATGACATTCTTACCTTTGGGTCTTGGAACAAGCGTCCAAACTTTGCAGCGCTTGAACTGATTCAATTCTTCTTCCATGGCCAAGATCAATGATGCGTCTAAGTTTGCTTCCTCAAACTTCTTTGGTTCAACCTGTGATAGAAAACTTAAATATTAATTCTCGTTAGTTGTACCTCGACGAGTTCTGACACCATCCCGGGGATCTCCTATGATATGGTCCATTGGGTGATCCTTCAGTTGTCTGAGCTCTAGATTCCTCGCATCTGGGACTTCTTCAGCTACTGGAGTGACTTCATCAACTTAGACAATATTTTCATCTTGATCCTCTACCTCTCCAATAGGGGTTGGAGAGGTGATCTTGATGAACTTTTCATCTTTACCTTCGGTCGATTCATCCAAGCTGATCTCTTTAAACCTTGTACCTGCAGCTTCAACAAGCACACTAGACGATTCGCCTTGCAGCAAGCTCGTCTCATCAAATACAACATGTATGGATTCCTCTACAACCCGAGTTTTTCAATTGAAAATCCTGTATGCCTTACTATAGCTACTATATCCTACAAAAATACCTTCAAAATTTTCCCACTAAACTTGGTAGTATGATACTTACCATTGTTAAGTACGAAGCATTTGCAGCCAAAAATTCTAAAATATGAGACAGTCGGTTTCCTGCCTTTTAGAAGTTCATAAGGTGTCTTATCATGATTCTTGTTTATGAGGGCTCGATTTTGCATGTGGCATGCAGTGTTGACGGCTTCAGCCCAGAAGTACTACGGTAGTAAAGCATCACTCAACATAGTCCTGTAGGCCTCTATGAGTGTTCTATTCCTTCTCTCAGCTACTCCATTTTTCTGTGGAGTACGAGGAGAGGAAAACTCATGAAAGATACCTAGGCTTTCACAAAATTCTGTCATGGCCCCAGATTTGAACTCCGTTCCATTGTCACTTCTGATTTTTACTATGAAATAGTTGTATTCATTCTGGACCTGCCTGACAAAATTTGTAAAAGATATCGAAGGTATCTGACTTGTGTTTCAGAAAGAACACCCACGCAAAGTGCGAGTAGTCATCAACAATTACCAACGTATAATCCTTACCTCCTAAGCTTCTAATTTTTAGTGGACCGAACAAGTCCATATGAAGTAGGTATAAACACCTATTAGAGTTTTTGCCTATGATGTTTTTAAAGGTAGCCCTTGTTTGCTTGCCTTTTACGCATGCATGACAAGGTCTCTATTTGACGTGCTTGACATTTGGGGCATCAAGTACTAAGTTCATGGAGAATAATTTATTAATAGTTTTAAAATTAATATGTGCTAGCCTCTTGTGCCATTGGTCCCCAAGAGACGCACTATCTTTTGCCAAAAGACACACTGGTGTAGAAGAATCTATACAAATGAAATTTAAGCAAAATATGTTCCTGCTTTGAGTGCCTGTTAGAATTGTTTCCATATTGTAAATAGACTTTATCAAGCACTTGTCAGCGTGGAACTCAACTATGTATCCACTGTCGCATAGTTGACTTATGCTTATGAGATTGTGTTCCAATCCCTCCACATAAGCTACATCCGAAAAAGATACACTACCGTTAGTGATCATACCATAGCCTTTGGTTATCCCTCGGTCTAAACCTCCAAAGATGACCTTTGGTCCGTTGCAGACTGGAGTTAAATTCTTGAGTAGGCTTCTTGTCCCGGTCATGTGCTGAGAGCATCCACTGTCTAAGTACCAGATTGGCATTTTGGTGGCCTTTGGACATACCTGCATTCATGATCACTTTGCCTTAGGAACCCAAACATGTTTGGGTCCTTGGTCTCGGGTTAGAACACTCCCCCTACGAAGATTAGCATTCTGAGTGTTCTGTCTCATGTTTCTAACTTGAGGAGTAGTAACCTTCCTGGTATTAAACCAACAATCGATGGCAAAATGATCAATTTTGCCACAATACCAATAGTCAAACCTGTTGTATCTTTGCCTTATGTACTCCTGCTTGACTTTTTGAGATGGTGGTCTAGTAGGGGTAGCATTCTTGGAGGAGAAAGCTTCATGGTGATGACAGTCACATGATTTCTTCTTCTTCTGAGGCCTTTCCCCAATAGGCTTTACTTTAGGTGCTTTCTTGAAATTGTGGCCATGATTATAAGGACCATAGCCCTGAAGAATCACTTCTTCATAAGGTGCCTTAAAGACACTCTCACAAAAGTTCTGAGGGCGAGTCCATCCTTTGTACCGAGACTTTCGCTCTACATAAGTAGGCTTGGTCAAGTGACCATAGGACGAGTCCAGATCAAACTTATTTGATGGAAAGATAACTTTCTAAAAGACAGTCTGATCTAGAGGAGCTTTCTCCTTTTCTTTGGCCAAGGCCTTCTTGGCGGCCTTATTCTTCCATTGAGCCTTGTTTCTCCTAGAAGATTTACTAGGAGCGTCAATATGGCCTAGTCCAGCTCCTTGGGCCTTAGCTGAGAATTCAGCAATGAGTGGAAGAACCTTCTTCTGCTTGGAGAAACTTTCAACAAGTTTCTTTTCAGCTTCGAGTTGTTCTTCCAACTCTTTGATGATTTTCTCTTTAAGGTCGAGTTGCTTAAGAGCTTGATTGTATTCTTCAATAGCAAGATTGAAGTTCTCTTGAAGAGAGTCAGTCTTAGTGACTTCTTCTCTCAAGCTGCTCTCAATAGGCTTTAGAGACTTAATCTCTTTAGCCTGAGTTTTCACGACTCGGCGACATTTGTCGTAAGTCATGATCAACTCCTTGTACTGGGCCATAAGTTCCGACTCATCTTCAGAAGAGCTATCCTCATGATCATGCTCAGAACTTTCAGATTCAGAGAGAGGAGTGTGAGATTTTACCTCCCCAGTGAACTGGGGCTCTTGTTCGTCATCTGATTGAGCCATGAGTCCAAAGTAGGCTTCCTCTTCTTCAATCGACACAGATGAGTCGGATTCGCTGAGAGTCTTGCCCTTCTTGGCCAACAGGCTCTTCTCTGTCCTCTTCTTATGGTACGAGGACTTCTTCTCCTCTCTTCTGCCACCCTCCTTCTTCTTGTTGGGGCAGTCAGCTATGACATGACCTGGTTTGTTGCAGCAGTAGCAAACAATGTCAGTAGAAATCTCTTTGTTCTGCTTAGAGTTATACCTGTCATAGCTACTCGAGCCTTTCTTTTGCTGATCACCATTATGTCGTGATCTTTTGTATGAGGCATCCTTGCCTCTCCACTGCTTCTTCTTGTTCAAGAATTTCTTGAACTGCTGTGAGAGCAAAGAGAACTCTCCTTCAGATAGTTCTGACCCCGAGGTGCTTGGCTCAAAGTTTTCTTCTTCACTCACTTCTTGAGCAGGTGCTGGTGAGGCAGCTTTTCCCTTCCTTGAACTGTCATCCTTTAATGCAACAGACTTCTCTTTTGAAGAGAAGCGACTTTTCTCTTCTTCAGCTTTTCTGGAATTAATCTGCAGTTCATAGGACATCAGCTTGCCAAATAGATTTTATGGGTCTGTCTCAGCTCGTCTGCCAAACTCCCGGATGGCACAGACTTTGTTGTCCCATTCCTTTGTGAGAGACCTCAGAAACTTATCATTCAGCTCCCCATTAGTGAAGACTCGGTCATACACTCTTAGGCCATTTATTATCTTGAAGAAATTCTCAAAAGTATCTGCAATGGTCTCCTTTGACCCTTGCCTGAAGGCTTCATATTTCTTGTTTAGTAGGGATCTTCTATCATCCCTGACTTCTTCAGTGTCTTCCATCAGAGTTACTAGAGACTGCCACATCTCCTTAGCCAATTGGCAGTGAATCAGATTCTGCAGCATCGAGTCATCGACTGCACTTGCTATAATATTTTTAGCTTTCTTGTCTAAAGAGACAAGTGCAATCTCGTCCTTATCTAGATCCATCAATTTCTTAGAAACCATCTTGGTTGGATCTATAGTGGAGGTAGTAATGGGGACGTAAGGACCTTCTTCAACAATCATGAAGATCCGGGGGTCCATAGCTTCCATGAAAAGTTTGATTCTCTCTTTCCACATGGGGAAGTTATTCTTTGTGCACAGGGGAAGCTTGGCAAAATATTTGACCTTGTCCATTGCTTGAATATCCAAAAGACAACTTTCGAGAAGAAATTGATCAAGGTGTTAACCTTTTAACGACCAACCTCCCTCTGATACCAATTGAAAGAGTAAAGTGTTCAACCTAAATCACCTAGAGGGGATGAATAGGTGAATCGTGCGTCAATTTGCGGAATAAAAATTTTAACGAACTAGCACAAGAGATCAAGCAATCACAGAAAGACAAGAAGATTTATAGTGGTTCCTCAATCTTGGGTACGTCCACTTTACCTAACCGATCTAGCAAATCACTAGACTCGGCTACTCCAGTATCTCAGATTTAAAACAATCCTACGCCTCGGAACCAAGTTCCTACAAACTCGATCCAAATGGATCTACACTCAGAAGATAAACAAAACTTCCTAAAACTCGGATAATTATGCTCCTACACTCGGAGAATAATCTCCTACAAGATTTACAAAGAGGTTTGAAAATACAAACAAAAATTTCTCTCAGATCTGGAAATATTAAACTCTAGGTCTTCTTCTGAACTTGGCGACTTTTTCAGAATTTGTAGAAGAAGAACCTCTGTAGATTTGACCTGAGAAGACTTAGGACCTACTCGATCAAGGAGAGGAAGAAGATTCCTTGAACAGCAGGTCTTTCTTGATCGAAAGCAGAACGATCAATCTCATGTTGGGCGGCGGCGGAGGCTTCAGAATATTGTTCTTCTAGAGAGAGAGGGCCGATCCAGAAATTTAGATTGTACGAAATTTCTCTCCTTGTAATTGTTAGGGTTTTGTCATAACGAAAAGACTTTATATAGGATTACCCTTAACAGCTAGAAAAGACATTAATGATGATACGTGGACCAATCACGTCAAGTCATTTGAAAATTTCGGCTGATCTGGACTTAAAATAATTTTCTTAAAAATTTGACTTTCAGTTCTCGAGAAGTAACATTAGTTCTCGAGAACTAGAAACTGAGTTCTCGAGAGCTATCAAGACTTCGCGAGAACTATATTACTTAGAAGATGTCTGTACTTCTCGAGAACAAAAGGTTGAGTTCTCGAGAACTAACTGACTTCTCGAGAACTATAGAGACTTCTCGAGAACTAACACTTAAGAAAGATTTCTGAGGCAACTTTTGACTATTCGAGAAATAGGGTTGGCAGTTCTCGAGAACTTAAGCCAAGCTTCTCGAGAACAAGTTGGAATTCTCGAGAACTAAGAAGACTTCTCGAGAACTAAATCAGACTTATCGAGAACTCTGACTTAGAAAAATTCTTGAACCTGTCTGAACTTCTCGAGAACTTTGAAGCTACGCTTCTCGAGAACTCTAAGCACTTCTTGAGAACTTTGAAGCAAAGCTTCTCGAGAATTCTAAGGACTTCTCGAGAACTAAGAGGCACTTCTCAAGAAGTGGACTTAGAGAATTTTCTGAACTTTGGAAAAATCTTTCTCTTCTCTTCAAGAGTCCAATCTTCATTCTATGATCCAAGGTTTTAATATGAAGTGTATCCCAATAGAGAGGCTACACATGAGTCAATACCTTGGGTCACACAGTGAGGGATTACACTGTATGGTCCTGTGTTCATGACCCACTGTAGACTGACATTGGTCTACACTTAGCAATGGTAATCTGCAAACACACAGCTAAACAAGGATATCAAATACAACTTAATTCATTTTAGTTCAAGGGTGACTTCAAGCAAATCTAGGTTATTGTGGATGCAATACCCAACACTTTTCATACTCTCTATCATAAATTCTTCTCTTGGTTAAGGATTTCTCATACAGTTCCCACTCATAAGAGCTGTAATGATTAGTCAAGCTTTCATTGTAGTAAATAACAAGTTTGAGAATATCAAGGATTAAAGATTTAGAAGTAGGGCTCCAAATTTTAGAAAATTCTTATGTTCTCCTCTTTTCAGCTTCTGGATTAGGAATGGACTTGATTGCAGAGGCTCCATCACCATATTTTCTTCTCTTGGAAATTTGTACTTCAGGATGTACTTGAGGAGGCACATTGGAATATTCAGATTCCCAAACCTGAGTATAAGTATCTGGAGGTGGTGCTTTTGAGCCTTCAGGTCTTGGAGAGAAGGTTGGTTGTTGAACTGGAGGATGTTGAGCAATTGGATTCAGATGGTGAGGAATCATATTTGGATCAGCCGAGAAAGCAGGAAATATTTGATTATGCATCCACATAGTTATATCAAATGTTTGAAACATGATACCATCAATCTGATTTTGAACATTAGCCTGAATTGCAGACATCTTTTCTTACCAAAGAGTTTCCATTTTATTATCTGATTTTTCGAAGTATTCTTTTACTAACTTCTCCCCCTTTCTGACTTATTTGGATAGGGTGGCAATTGCTTCCTCTTTGAAAGTTCCTACTTCTTCACATGTTTTGAAGTTATGTTCTTGGGCTTTCTTTTCCAGATGGATTTGGTTGTTTGCTAAGGTTACTGACTGAACCATCACCTGACCAATACTGGTTATGGTGTGGTCTAGAGCTTTCCCACCTATTCGGAAGAGGTGTTTAAGCTCATCAGTATTATGTTATATTTCTGCAAATCCTCTGCTCATCTCTTTTTCTAGAGCAATAAATTTTTCAGTGACAACTTTTAGAGATTCATCAAAATACTTTCTTTGTTGAGCTAGCATCAATTCAATCTTACCCAAAATATTATCAGTAGAAGGTGTTTCAACCCTAGAAGTTGGAGGAGGAGGAGCAGTCCATGGAACTATTTCTTCAATGGTAACAAAGCTCTTGGCCATGGTAGTATGAATCAAAATGTCTCCTTCCTCACCAAGAATTTTAGGAAGAGAGAAATCCAGGCTCTTTAGAGGAGCCTCAGCTGGTTCAGGGGTGACTTATTTCTCACCAAAAATTAACACTGTTTCTTCTTCTTGTATATCTGCAGTAGGGGACTGATGAAGAGGGGATTCTGGTTCAGAATGGTGGTCAGATGGAGATGGTTCTTGAGGAGGGGATTTCTCTGTATGAATAGGGAAAGGGGGTTCTTTTGAAGAGAGTTCTTCAATCATCCTGTTGATATCTTCCTTTATAGATAGGATTTGTTCTTATACTTGAGCATTAGTAAGCAGATCTTAAACAAGAGTAGTAGCAGGTGGAGGTGCAATAGTTAGAGGAGGGGTAGAATGTCTTTCCTCTGGGGTTGAAGGAGCAGGCTCCCCCTCAGCAACTGCACCAGATGTGCCAGCTACTTGAGCTTGAGGGGAAGATTGGGTCCTGTCCTCATCCTCTGGGTGATCAAGTGCTTGTGCAGCTTGGGCAGGATTCTTCATCTTGAGCTCCCATCTCTGAATAGAATATATAGAAACTTTCTTCATATGATGAAGGGTAGTACCTTTGGATAAATCAAAAATTTCTAGCTTGAATTCATGAAGAAGTAGAGATATAATTCTATCATAGTTTTGAGCATTGATGCTTTCCTTGATCTTATCAAAGATCATCATCCCAAATTGAAATTTCTTCCTACATATGACTGTTATCATCATGTCAAAGAAGTCTGCAGTAATGAAACTGATAGAAGTAATCTTGCACAGAAGTACTTTTCCAAGTATATCAACTAGAAGTTTGCTCTCTAGATTTAGGTCAGGTCGACTAATAGAAATTACACCAACAAAAATTCCACATAATCCATAAGCCATATCATAGTCCTCATCGGTTAGGTCATCTTCTTCATCAATCACTGGTAGTCAAAGAAGTTAAGAAACAACTGGAGTAGATAGCTTTATTTTTATCCCACGAACTCTGGTCTTAAGAAGCTTTCCATTTCTCTTTACCTTAGCGTTCTGGAAGAACTCTTCAACCTCTGGAAAAAAAAATTCACAGGTGCTCTAAGACGAATGACAGTCTGGCAGTTTCTAGAAGTAGTAGAAGATTCTGAAAATCATCTGAAAGCTCTACAATCTCTGTCGAAACTAGTTTGTTGTTGATCCCTATCTTGGATGGAGGAGCCATTGCTTGAGAGATGAATGGAAATTTTCTACTTTGAGAGAAAGAGGGCTGAAGCGGCGGTAAGATTGCGACGGCGGTAGGAAGACGAAGAGTTTTCTTCTTTTCTCTCGAGAAATGGTTTAGAGATCGAGTGTTTTGGAATTTCTGGGCTTATTCTATTTATATAAGTCTTAATTTAAGATGATTAAGAAAATAATATAAGTAGCATACCTGAAAATATGGCGGTATAAAGTACGGGTACGAATATCAAAAATTTGAACTTGAAGATGAAAATCTGCTTCAGACTTCTCGAGTTTAAAGGAATTACTCGAGTGCAGAGAATGTAGTTCTCGAGTAGTAACATGCTTTCTCGAGTAATAGACTAGAAGTTCTCGAGAGACAGACTATTACTCGAGAAGTGGTTCTCGGGAGACAGACTTGATTCTTGAGTAGTACTCAAGCAGTACTCGAGTAGTCAATATAGTACTCGATAAATGAAGTCCAAGCTTAAAGATTTCGGAATTTTTGATGTGTTGCTTGATCCTTGAGCTTTATTGTGAGACCTCCTTCTTCATTCTTCTTTATTGAGCATGCCAAGTTCTATTTTGAAGAACGAGAACTTGGCCTAATCCAGCGGCTTCATGAAGATGTTTGCAACCTGCTTGTAAGATGGGATATACTGGAGGTTGATATCTCCATGCTCCACATGCTCCCTAATGAAGTGATACCTCAGCTCTATGTGCTTTGACCTACTGTGAGAGACTGGGTTGTTGGCGATTGCAATTGCACTGGAGGAGTCGCAAAACATTGGAATGCTCTGGAACTTCATTTTGTAGTCTTCACACTGATTCTTTATCCATAGCAATTGTGCACAACAACTGCATGCAGAGATATACTCTGACTCGGTTGTTGAAATTGCGACACAATTCTGCTTTTTGCTGCTCTAGGAGATGAGCCTTCTTCCTAGGAATTGACAGGTCCCAGAAGTGCTCTTCCTATCAACTTTGCTTCCTACAAAATCTGCATCTGAAAAACCAATTAGTTTGATATCATTACTTCTTGGGTACCATAAGACAAGATTTGGTGTACCTTTAAGGTATCTCAAAATCCGCTTTGCAGCAGCGTAGTGAGATTCCTTAGAATTCACTTGAAATCTAGCACACATACACACATGTTGAAAACATAATGTCAGGTCTACTAGCAGTAAGATCCTCTCAGGGGCACATTCGACCCATCCAGCTAGTGGGGGCCTGAATGAGGAGATCCTCTCAGGGATTGGGAACTAGGTATGTCACCTGAACTTTACCAAATTAAACATCCTCAAATGGGGGAAAAATTGGGGTTACATGACCCCCTGACTCAGCTGGTCAGGGGTAGAGCTTGTTATAAAATAAGAAAAAGGAAAAGACTCCACCAAGGCAAGGCTTCTTCAGGGGGCCTGGGCATGATGGCCGTCATCCGCTTCCTTCTTGTCGGACACGTCCATCCTTCTTAAGCTATCCATGATCTTATCCATCTCCTCCGCCTTGGCAAACCAAGAGATGGTGTTGACGACTGTGACGTAGCACTGCCTTACCATCCTGGGGTATCCCTTGATTCTGACCTAGATCCCTCCTGAGCTGAACTTGAGGCATTGGTGGAATGATGGCGGCACACAACGGAAGGCGCTGATGAGGGGCCTTCCGAAGATGGTGTTGTAGCTACTTAGAGCGTCAACAATGACGAACCGGCAGTTCCTTGAAGTCCCCCCCCCCATCTTACTTGGAGTCCTACTCCACCTTCTACCTCCTTCCTCTCCCCTGAAAATCAGAATAGGGGTCTGTCTGAGGCCAACACCCTCCTCGGTTCTACCTTCATCCCATCAAACGCCTTCTTAAAAACGATGTTGACGGAGCTCCCGTTGTCAATCAAGATTCGGGAGATGGTGTAGCCCTCGATGGATGTCTGGATGACCAGCGCAACGTAGAATAGATCTTTATGATCTGGCATGTCCTTCACTGAGAAGGTGATCTTCTCCTCTTAGGGCGGGGTCTGGGATGTCGAAGAGATGCTCCATCGGTACATCACGTAGAGGCTTGCCTTTCGAGTGGCTTCTTTCCCTACTCCACTGTGGATCACTGCTATACCACCTCGGGGTCTGATATTGACCCGGTCCTCACATATGTCATCCCCCCCATTCAGGGTGGAACCTCTTTAACCTGCATCGGCGGCTGCTGCTGGGCTAGGTCTCTCGCCCCCATCACTTCCAGAAACTCGAGGCAGGTAGCCGTGATGTGACCCTCCAACTTGTGGAAGTCACAGTATGGCAATGCTCTTCCTCCCCTCCTTCGGTGGGCTCGGTTGTCTCTCTCATTGCCTCCTCCTACTCCGCCTATCGCCAAGGATTGTTATGGTGGGGGTAGGAGCTGTCTTGGGGCTTGCCTCTGGAAGTTAAACCTCCCTTGGCCCCCGTGAAAGTTTCCCCCGCCCTAAGTGAGAGCTCTTCCTAGACCTTGGGCAGGTCCTCCCTGCTGCCTCCAACCTGGCTCCGGACCCTCCTGACCTTGGAACCCCTGAGCTCTCTGCTCCTCTCTCTGTCTTCCCTCTTGATGTCTCGAGCCAACTTACTCCTTCTACTCTGCCTCTGTTAGCCTTGCCAACTTATTGACAAATGTCGGGTTGGCCGCCTCCATGGCTATCTCCTTTGCCACCCTTTCCATCAGCTCCTCGGTGGAAAGGGGGTCTTTCGGGTCAGGTTCATCTTGAAGAACCCCTCGTGCAACCCCGTCGTGAATGCCATCTGGAGGGCATACCCCGGCATCTCCTGGATATCCAGGATCTCATCTTGGAAACTATCAATGTAATGGGCCAACGACTCCTCGTCCCCCTGCCTTATCAGGAAGATGGACTCAGGACTCTTCTTCCTCTTTTTAGTGGTGGATAAGCAAAGCTGAAAGCTCCGGCTCAAGTCCTCGAACCCATAGATCAATCTCGGTGGGAGTTGGTGGAACCAGTCCCTTGCCTTGTCCTTCAACGTGATCGCGAAGAGGCGACACTTGAAGGCATCCGTCATCAGCCTGATAGAGACGGCATCCTCAAACCACTACAGGTGCTATACGGGGTCATCCTTTCCAGTATAGTAAGACATGTCAGGCTCTCTGAACCCCCTGGGAACGGGATCTGAGATGATCAACTCGCTAAAGGGTGACCCCCTGGGTGGTGGTCTCACAACCTCTACTCGCGCGACATGCTCGCCTGGAAGGCTAGCACTCGCCGGGCTGGGGAATAACTCCTGGCCAGTGAGGTCTCACTCGACCCCCTCTCCCATCCTTTTCTTATCGGGCCTTCTTCCTAGTGCACTTCCTTCTACTGGGGTCATATCGCTATGCCCCTGGGAGGCAGCTCGCCGAGACCACTCTGGTTCAGCTCACCGAGACACCTGGGAGCCAGTCCCTAGGGGGTAGGGGTTGAGCTATCAGCCCGAGGGCTAATACTTTGCAGCATTTCTATGATTCCTTGGATGGATACCATGAATTCCCCCCTTCCTACGAAGGGTGATGGGTTGGGGATCTCGCCAAGATCATCACTACCTCCCTGATCTCCGGCCATGACACTCTCCCGAGATCTTCTATGTTGGATACTCTCCACGCTCACCGCACCAAAATGTTGAAACAAAAAACTTGGTCTCTCGTGGAGTTCGGGGTCCCAAGAAAAGGGTGACCTCACACCTACTACACTTAGGAGAACGTCACAGGCCAAAGACTCAAGAAGCTTGGAATAGACCCTCAACTCTAGCGTGGAGGTCCCTCCTCACACCCAGAAGACCTTTGAGATCTCCCCCTCTCTAGCCAATGCTGAGCTAGGTGTCTTGGAGGATGAAGGAAGAAGATGAAGTGGTGAAGAAGTGATCTCTCTAAGGCACCTCTAAGGCTCTATTTATAGTTTTCTGGGAATGACCTGCAAATAAAGAATCTCCGCTCCCCCAAAATTACTAAAATGCCTTTGGGTTGGCCTGCCAACAGCCAAATCCCGTTGTTCTAAGTAGCTAATTGCAGTCCACCAGGGGCAGACCCTCAAGCCGGGCAAGAAGTCCAAGTCGGGAAAGTAGGTGGTTAGGAGAGAAGCGGTTAGGCGATACACGGCCCGGGAGAGACCGAGGCTGGCGAGACGCGGTCTGGGCGAGCTACGGTTAGGAGAGACCGAGGCTGGCGAGCTGTGGCTAGGCGAGAAGTGGCTAGGTCAGACGCGGCCTGGGCGAGCTGCGGCTAGGAAAGAAGCGGCTAGGCGAGACGCGGCCTAGGCGAGTTGCAGTTGGGCGAGACCGCGGCTAGTGAGCTGTAGCTAGGCGAGAAGCGGCTAGGCGAGACGTGTCCTAGGCGAGCTGCGGTTAGGAGAGATAGAGTCTGGCGAGCTGTGGCTAGGCGAGAAGCGGCTAGGCGAGAAGCAGCTAGGCGAGAAGCAGCTAGGCGAGACGCGGCCTAGGCGAGAAGCGGCTAGGAGAGATGCGGCCTGGGCGAGCTGCAGTTAGGCGAGATAGAGGCTGGCGAGCTGCGGCTAGGCAAGAAGTGGCTAAGCGATACATGGCCTGGGCGAGCTGCAGTTAGGAGAGACCCAAGCTGGCGAGCTGCGACTAGGTGAGACGCGGCCTGGGTGAGCTGCAGCTAGGCGAGACGTGGTCTGGGCGAGCTGTGGTTAGGCGAGACTGAGGTTGGGCGACCCCTCAATGGGGCCGGGGGGAGACAAATATTTCATCTCCTTACTAGTATATTATGCAGGTTGAGCCTAAATTGGCTACCAAGAGTGTCAAACCCCTCTAAAAGCTTAAAAATGCATAACTAGCTCTGCGCCTGCTGGAGGGACCCTGCTCCGCGAATACGGGGTTGTACACATATTACTTGAGCAAATGCTCAAGTGGTATGAGAAAGAAATGACTTGGCATGTTGAGTCAATGCATTTAAATGGAGAACATTGTATTATTATGCTAGTAATTCAAGTGGCATAAGAATGCTACATCTGCCAGCTTACAGCTGTTTTGAATTTTAAAGTGGTATGATAAATCTTACAGCTTCCTTGAATTTATATGCTTTATGTGAAAATGCTTCTTCGTATTATTGTGTGTTCCGCCTTCTTCAAATAGGGGGAGATTGTTGGGAATATTGCCCTCAATGTTCACTAAATTTAAAGAGGCTTCACATTCAATACTAAGAGCATAATTGTATTTGATGGTGTTCAAGTTCATTATGTGTAGGATGTTCCTTAGAATAAGTTTAGATAGGTTTTCTATGTGATTGTGGCAGATGGTCACAAAGAAAGAAGGTGGAAATACGGAAATTGTCTAAGTCCACAGGCGTAGAGTGAAGCCAGCTCATTCAATGCTAAATATCAAGGAAGGATGCTGGAAAGCCTCGAATTCGTCTAAGTCCACAGGCATCGTGTGAAGGCAGTTCACTCAATGCCATATAACATGAGGCATCGAGTAAAGCTTAGTCTGTGAAAGCTTCTGCATTGGCAAGGGAGAAATTCGACTAAGTCCAGAATCGTGGAGTGAGGAAAACTGACTCAATGCCTAAAGAAAGAAGCATTGAGTCAAGCTCAAGCAATCAAAGCATTTGAAGAATCTGTCAAGAATTATGGCTAAGTCCAGATGCGTTAACTGATGAAGGTTCACTCAATGCAGTCAACGCCACAGCATGAAGGCAGATAGTCAGTGAAGCGGCTAATTCCAGAAGCATTGATTAATGAAGGTTCACTCAGCGCACTCAACGGTTGGTATGGTAAAAGAAATTGTCTTAGTCCAAATTCATCGAGTGAAGGCAGTTCACTCAACGCACTCAACTCCTAATCAGCAGAAAGATTGTCCAAGGACAAAAGTATTGAGTGAAGGTTGTTCACTCAACACACTCAACGCCTAGCAGTGCAGAAGTAATTGGATAAGTCCAAATGCTTTGAGTGATGAAGGTTCGCTCAACGCACTCAACGCCTAATGGTATAGAGATATTGGCTAAGTCCAAATTCGTTGAGTGATGAAGATTCACTCAACGCCTAGTAGGGCACATTATTTGGTAAGTGTTTTTGCACTGAGTGAAGGTCATTCACTTAACGCACTCAACACCTGTGATGAAAGTGTGAAAATGACTAAGTCCACAGATGCTGACATCAGCATGAGTCAGCAGTGTTTCAAATTATTGCGGGAAAGCTACAGTAAATGACAAATGGCGTCTCTGGCCTACTGTATGACTTTTTCTTTAAAATAAAAGTGGCAGCCAACAACTTCAGGGGGGCCCACGGGTCAAGTAGCCGCTGGATGGCAGAAGATAAAAGGCTTGATATTGGAGGAGATAAATTAAATTTTGGAAGAAAACTTTTAGGGTTTAACATTTCGCAAAGAGGCGGAACTTCATCGTCTTCTTCCTCGCCATTGTTACAGATCTTGAAGCTGAAGTTCAAACCCGATTATCTAAAAGTTCACCTAGATAGCTGTAATGATCATCACCTGCTACAGCATGTTCAGAAGAGATTTCTGAGATAGAAGAAGAAGCAGAGCATTCTAATATCTGCAGTTAAGGTTAGTTGATTGAAGAATAAGAAGAACTGTCAACTCATCTGTCTTCATCAAGCAAGATCAGAAACATGAGTTTTTGAGTTTCTTACAGAACAAGCAGTAGCTTTCTAAAGATCAATACTCTTGTTGCTGTGAAGAAGTTAGGGCTGTGATTTTCTCAGCTCAGGAACCGGTAGACTCGGAGAAATTTCTCTGGAGTCAATCATCAACAAACCCTTCATCTCTATAGGATCCTTTAGATCTGAGTTGTAGGCTTGTTTTATAAAGGCTGAGTGTAGGATCATTTATTAATCTAAGTGGTAGGGCATATGTGCCTGAGGTAGGAGAGTCATTCTCTCTGAGGTAGGTCCTTTGTGCTTGAGTTATAGGATCCAACTGTGGATCTGAGGTAGGGCCTTATGCTTGAGTTATAGGAGAGTCATCCTCTCTGAGTTATAGGGCTAACCTACTCACTTGAGCTGTAGGACTATTAATTTAGTCTGAGGTAGGTGATCTTTGGATCACTAAGTTGTATGAGCAAGCTTGCTCTAAGGTAGGGCTCTGTGCCTGAGGTAAGTCTTGGAGAAGACTCAGAGATCTTGAGGGATCTGAGTTGTAAGCTCTTAGGATCCGAGTTTTGGAGAAGTGTCTTATCTAAAACACTGTTAGTGTTGGGTTTCTCTATGAGGATGGAACAACACTTGTGCACGCAGCGGAAGAAATAAAACATCAAGAACAACCCAAAAGAGATGGGATCGGGCCATGAATATTGAATCAAGAAGTTAACAAACAACTAGGCAAAAATTACCTTAGTGGCATTGAGTCACAACTCAACGGAGATGCTCCAAGCTTTGAGTCCTTGTCGGTGGCGAGTTCTACGTAGAATAATGTCTACGTCTCTGCAGAAATCCACATGAGCAGGAGAACACCGAGCTTCGTCGCACGAAGGGTCGGGAAGGAGATCAACCGCACCTTGCACTTCCACGGACTGCTAGGTCCGCGCCAGGAATAGCAATACCGGCGACTGTCGCCGGAGAGAAGGTGATCGGCGGAGCGAATGAGGTGGCGAAAGCGAAACTCTTCCGTCGGCGGGGTTCGGGAATCGGTGGAGCGAGCGGCGGAACGCTTTCGTCGGGTTCGATCCAGCCACAAGAGAAAAAGCCCGATCTTTTCTTTCCAAAACCCTAAGTCTCTAATTATACCAAAGGCATAGACAGACCTAAGAGTATCGCTATCCGTAGACCACCCAAAATAGTGTTTCAGAATCATTCGCTGAGAATCAGCACAGGTTCGGCGAGAATCAGTCGGCGGGATACAGAAGACAGATTCGGCGAGAATTAACAGACAGATTCAGCGAGAATCAGCAGCCAGATTCGGCGAGAATCAGCACACAGTCTCGACGACTCTATCCTCGATTCTCTACGAATCAATAGATTGATTCTTGACGACTTTGCCTTAGTCGGCGAGACATACTCGATGACTCCCGTCGACTCTCGACGACTTTGTCTTAGTCGGCGAGTCATACTCGACGACTCCCGTCAACTCTGCCTTAGTCAACGAGTCATACTCGACGACTCTCGACGAAATTCCTTTGGCAACGTTTGCCCTACCCCATTCTGTGTGGTGATTGGTAACCCTTACCAACACAGTCAATCTTCCAACTTCTCCACATGCTCTAATGTGCGACCCTGCAGGCTCGTATCGCGTTGGCAGTGAGATTACATGTTTGACCACTTCTAGATCACCATGGTAACTCCAACAGTCTCCCACTTGATCTTGAAAGTATCAAACCAAAAACCTCACAAACAATGAGTGGCATCTAGCAATGCATCATTGCTCCCCAAGCAATAAGAGTTCATAACGCATAAGCCTTTATGAACAATGTCTCAGCATTGTCTTTGTCCCTTTGTCCCTTACATCCGGAAAGAACTAGAGGCATGGACCGTATCACCCTCATAATATCTCAATCCAAGTTTCTTGATCTAGAACGGACTTCCAGAGAATGGTGACTCCAATATCACATATTGACTCAACCAAGCATGGCCATGCATTTCTCGGTCCAGTTCCATCAAGGGGCCCATGGATGCAACTCCTGTCATATAGGAGGACAAATCCCATATCTGCTCACACACAAACACCCAAATGATTTGTAACGTGCCCAACAACCACCCTTATCATCAACCTTTCTGAAGGAAGACTTTAGATGGCAAAGCACGCTCTTCCTCACCTGATGAATGTTGTGACTTCAGGTTAAAGGACCACAACACCATTGTCAATTGAGACCTACTCATGACACGTTTAGATAACAATCCATAGAGTAGTCTCAGGTTGGGTCTGTCCAATACAACTTGTTCATTAACAAGTACCCACGTGATGACTTGATATCACAATATCATGACCTATGAGAACTGGTCATCAGTCAACACACGTGCTAGTCTTAATGTATCATCATCACCCTTAGTTTCTATGATGATACAACGACCAGAGACCTTTTAAGAATGAAGCTTCAAATAAATCATAAGCTCTCACATTCAAGTCACGTACTTGATGTCCTATGGAAGCAAACATTCTAAAGGAATTTATTATGTTAACATTTAACTATCGCATAGAGAAACCATAATAAAAGAACATGCCATTAATTGTAAAAAGATAAATCTAGGTACATGATTCATCATATGAATAAACAAAAACAGCCAACAGAATATATATTTACATGCAACCCACAAGACTCTCATTAGATTTGATCATTTAGGTATCGCATACCCATTGATCTAGTATGACCATCATGCTTTCTCTGCGCGAGAGGCTTTGTCAGTGGATCTGCAATATTCTCCTCAGTCGGCACTCTGCAAATGTTCACATCTCCTCGTTCGACAATCTCACGAATAAGATGGAACCGCTGAAGTATGTGCTTGGAGCGCTGATGAGATCTAGGTTCCTTAGATTGTGTAATTGCACCATTGTTATCACAGTAGAGAACTACGGGACCAATAATGCTAGGAACTACATCAAGCTCGCCGATGAATTTCCTAATCCATACAGCCTCGTTCCCTGCGTTTGCTGCAGCGATATACTCGGCCTCTGTTATAGAATCAGCAACTGTCTCTTGCTTGGAACTCTTCCAGCTAATAGCTCCTCCATTAAGGCAAAACATAAACCCTGACTGAGACTTTGAGTCGTCCCTATCAGTTTGGAAGCTAGCATCCGTGTAACCACTTACAATGAGCTCTTCCACTCCACCATACACCAAGAACACATCTTTTGTCCTTCTCAAGTACTTCAAGATATTCTTGACTACAATCCAGTGACACTCACCGGGGTCTGACTGATACCTTCTAGTAATGCTCAAAGAAAAGGAGACATCGGGTCGAGTACATAACATTGCATACATGATTGATCCAATTGCTGAAGCATATGGAATCAACTTCATGCGGTCCTTATCTTCACAAGATTTTGGACACTGGTCCTTAGAGAGATTCACACCATGAGACATGGGTAAAAATCCTTTCTTGGACTCAAGCATGTTGAACCGCTTCAACACCTTCTCGATGTATGTACTCTGGGTCAAACCCAGCAACTTATTCGATTTATCTCTATAGATCTTAATACCAAGTATATAAGTCGCTGCACCCAAGTCCTTCATAGAAAAGCAGTTCCCTAGGTTGTTCTTAACAACTTTCAGGGCAGGAATGTCATTCCCAATCAACGTCATCTACATACAATATCAGGAAGACAACAACGCTCACATTGATTCGCTTGTAAACACAAGGCTCATCTTCATTCTTGATGAAACCAAACTCTTTGATTTTTCTCATCAAAACGAAGATTCCAACTTCGAGAGGCCTGCTTCAGTCCATAAATGGACCTATTCAGCTTACATACTTTAGTGGCTTCATTTAGGGATACAAAACCCTCGGGTTGTAACATGTACACTTCCTCAAGGAGGTTTCAATTAAGGAAAGCCATTTTGACATCCATTGCCAGATCTCGTAGTTATAATACGCAGCAATAGCAAGCAATATCCTTATGGACTTTACCATGACAACAGGGGAAAAGGTCTCATCATAGTCAATACCATGAAATTGCTTGAAACCCTTAGCCACCAGTCACCCTTTGAATGTCTGTACATTCCCATCCATGTCGGTCTTCTTCTTGAAGACCCATTTGCACCCTATGGGTCGTACCCCTTCAGGTGGTTCCATAAAGTTCCAAACTTGGTTTGCATACATGGAGTCCATTTTGGATTTCATAGCCTCAAGCCATTTGTCGGAGTCCGGTCCATTCATAGCCTCTTGGTAGGTTGCTGGTTCATCATCATGATCCATAAGCAACACATTACCTATTTGAGACATGATAAATCCATATCTCTCAGGCTCAAATCTCGGTCTACCAGATCTATGTAGGACTTGTGTTTCTTGAGTAGGTTCTCTAGCTACAACATCTTATAGTCCTGTCTCAGAATCCAATTCCGATTCATTCACTACCTGTGGTTCTTGAACTTCTTCAAGTTCTACCTTTGTAGTCTTTCTTGATAAGAATTCTCTTTCCAAGAAGACGCCAGTCCTTGCGACAAACACTTTGCCCTCGGATGGTAGGTAAAAGTAATACCCTTTCGTTTCCTTAGGATATCCCACCAGATAACATTTATCCGATTTGGGTTCCAGTTTGTCAGGCATTTGACGTCGCATGTATGCCTCACAGCCCCAAATTTTAATGAACGACATACTAGGACGCTTCCCAGTCCATATCTCATATGGTGTCTTCAAAACCGTTTTCGTTGGAGCGCGATTCAGTGTCATAGCAGCAGTCTCTAAAGAAAAACCCCAAAAAGAAACAGGAAAGTCTGCATGACTCATCATCGAACGTACCATGTCTAACAGAGTACGATTTCTCCTCTCCGACACACCATTATGTTGTGGTGTTCTAGGTGGAGTGAGCTGTGATACAATACCACACTCTTTCAGATGATCACGGAACTCATGACTCAAGTATTCGCTATCTCGATCAGATCGTAGTGCTTTAACCCTTTTACCCAACTGGTTTTCTACTTCATTTTTGAACTCTTTGAACTTTTCAAAGGTCTCGGATTTGCACTTCATAAGATACATATATCCGTATCTACTGAAATCATCAGTAAATGTAACGAAGTATAAATACCCACCTCTAGCCATGGAGCTCATGGGTCCGCATACATCAATATGTACAACACCCAAGAGATCCTCAGCCCTCTCAGTAAAACCAGTGAAAGGGCTTTAGTCATCTTGCCTAACAAACAAGATTCGCATCGCTCAAATGATTCATAATCAAATGAGTCCAAAAGTCCATCGTTATGGAGCTTGGATATGCGCTTCTCGTTTATATGGCCCAAACGACAATGCCAAAGATATGTAGGGTTTGAGTCATTTGTTCTTATTCTTTTATTATTTTCTACATTATAGATCAAATGGTCCAAGTTAAAAATATAAAGACCATTAAACAATTGGGCTACAGTATAACAAACATCATTCTTAAATATAGAACAATAGTTGTTCTTAATTATAAAAGAAAATCCAATCATGTCCAAGCATGAAATGGATATAATGTTTCTAGTTATGGCCGGAACAAAATAACAATTATCTAGTTCTATTACAAGCTCACTGGGCAAAGAAAAACGGTAAACCCATACGGCTACAGCAGCAACTCTTGCTCCATTGCCGATGCGCAGGTCCACCTCCCCTTTTCTCAGCAATCTTCTCCTTTCCAGTTCCTGCACATTTGTACAAATGTATGAACCACATCCGGTATCCAATACCCAAGATGAAGGAGCAGAGAGGTTTATTTCTATAACATAAATATTTGAAGCGAAAGTCATACCTACCTTCATTTTCTGCAGACCCTCAATGTAAGAAGGACAGTTCCTCCTCCAATGACCAGCCTTGCCACAATGGTGGCATTTCCCTTCCTTCACCGTGCTCTTCTTTTTCTTCAGTGCAGAAGACTTGGGCTCAAGATGTGACTTAGGTCCCACCTTCGTCTTCATAGAGCCCTTGCCCTTGCCCTTATGCACAATCAGTATGGGGCTGGCAGGCTTGGCCTTCTTCATGTTGATCTCGGCAGTTCTCAACATGCCTAGGAGCTCGGGCAGTGTCTTGTCTATTTCATTCATGTTGTAGTTCAAGACAAACTGCTCATAACTATCCGACAACGATTGCAGGATCAGATCTGTGGCCAACTCTTGACCCAGAGGAAAACCCAGCCTTTCAAGGTTCTCTATATACCCAATCATCTTTAGTACGTGAGTCCCTATTGAGTCTCGAACTCCCATCTTACACTGAAACAATGCTTTTGTGACGTCAAACCTCTCTTGACGAGCTTTCCCTTGAAACATTTTCTTGAGATGCTCGTCAATCTCCTTGCACCCCATGTTCTCATGTTGCCTCTGAAGCTCAGATTTCATGGTGGTAAGCATAAGGCATTCGATGTCTAAGGCGTCATCAGTATACTTCTTATAAGTATCCTTATCAGCACGGGAAGAATTCCCGGTCGGCACCTCGGGGGCTTCTTCTTCCAAGACATAGAGCTTTCGCTCTTGCCTGAGAACAATTCTCAGGTTCCTGTACCAGTCCATGTAGTTAGTACCATTGAGCTTATCCTTCTCAAGGATGGCTCTCAGAGACAGAGTGGAGTGTGAACCACTTGCCATGGAATTCTACAAGAATTCATGCAGAATAATATCAGTACCAAAATTTCAAAATACAATTTATTTTAACTTGGACTTCAATTAAAACTCCCACTATTTTATTCGAAATGATGGCCCTCACTATCAATTCGGAGAGTTCATGCGAGCTACTCTCTTAGTGGACAAGATCCGTATTTCACCAACACAATGAGTCAGCTTTGGCTTTTCTCTCATGATGTGGTTATTTAGGTAGGCAATGCTTGCCAATTGCATCCTCATGCAATTCTTGTATAGTTGGTGAATAACTCCTTATTCGCATCCATCATATGGTTCATGCCAACCCTATGCCTCTAGGCACTCAACCTTTGAGGACGCCAAGTTAAGTTAGACCCGATGTCGACAGTGGGATATCACAATTATCTGCTCGCACCCTTACACAGATAGATTAATGTACCTTGCTTTGGTAAGATCACACTTCATCGATCGAGGCAGGAAGAGTGTCATCCATCGGAAGGCATCCGAAAACTTAATATTAGAGGAGATTTTTTATTATTGGTTAACAATTAACCATGATCAACATTTGATCAATGTGCACATCCACAGAAAAACAATCTCTAAAAATAACATGCATCCCTTATGTGCACAATATGGTACTATCAACATTTGATAGAAGAAAGGGCTAAGTCTGAACATCCGGACTCTTCTAAATCTTCAGATTTACATGCATTGGACAAAGACAAAGGCAACTCAACTTAAAGTAGTAGACAAGCTCGTCTCTCATTGTTGGATTCAAAATCCAAAACAATGCACTTGTTCATTAACCACTCGAGGGACGGTTACTGCTAAGGAGACAACAATTTCTAACAATTAGAAATTACCACGAAATCCCAGACATTCCTGGCCGGGTTCCAAGGGGCAGAGCCCCTAACCTGTGGGTTATGGGCCCACCGATTTCCCTTGGAAAAACCATCAACAATTGATGTTCAAGGATTAAATCTAGACATTTAGAATGCTTCTAAATCCCTAGGTTTTCACGTACTGGAATAACCTAACTTCCAAAACAACAATCATGGCCGAAACCTCTCTCTGATACCACTGTTGGGTTTCTCTATGAGGATGGCACAACACTTGTGCACGCAGTGGAAGAAATAAAACATCAAGAACAACCCAAAAGAGATGGGATCGGGACATGAATATTGAATCAAGAAGTTAACAAACAACTAGGCAAAAATTACCTTAGTGGCGTTGATTCACAACTCAACGGAGATGCTCCAAGCTTTGAGTCCTTGTCGGTGGCGAGTTCTACGTAGAATAATATCTACGTCTCTGTAGAAATCCACACGAGTAGGAGAACACCGAGCTTCGTCGCACGAAGGGTCGGGAAGGAGATCAACCACACCTTGCACTTCCACAGACTGCTAGGTTCGTGCCAGGAATAGCAACACCGGCGACTGTCGCTGGAGAGAAGGTGATCGGCGGAGCGAACGAGGGGGCGGAAGCGGAACTCTTCCGTCGGCGGGGTTCGGGAATCGGCGGAGCGAGCGGCGGAACGCTTCCGTCGGGTTCGATCCAGCCACAGGATAAAAAGCCCGATCTTTTCTTTCCAAAACCCTAAGTCTCTATTTATACCAAAGGCATAAACAGTCCTGAGAGTATCGCTATCCGCAGACCACCCAAAATATGGTTTCAGAATCATTCGCTGAGAATCAGCAAAGGTTTGGCGAGAATCAGTCGGCGGGATCCAGAAGACAGATTCAGCGAGAATCAACAGAAAGATTCGGCGAGAATCAGCAGCCAGATTCGGCGAGAATCAGCAGACAGTCTCGACGACTCTGTCCTCGATTATCGATGACTTTGTCTTAGTCGGCGTGACATACTCGACGACTCCCGTCGACTCTCGACAACTTTGCCTTAGTTGGCGAGTCATACACGATGACTCCCGTCGACTCTGCCTTAGTCAGCGAGTCATACTCGACGACTCTCGACGAAATTCCTTTGGCTACGTTTGCCTTACCCCATTCTGTGTGGTGATTGGTAACCCTTACCAACACAGTCAATCTTCCAACTTCTCCACATGCTCTAATGTGCGACCCTGCAGGCTCATATCGCGTTGGTAGTGAGATTATATGTTTGACCACTTCTAGATCACCATGGTAACTCCAACAGTTAGAAAGGTGAGAGGGACAGTGGATGTACCTATAATCTGGGGAATGATTATAAATTCTATGTGTGCTTTTGTGGTGTGTCTTGAAAGCTGAAGACTACTAACTCACAACACACTTAGAGCCTGTTTGGCAGAGCAGCAGCACAGCAACGTGCCGCTGATTTTGCTACTGCTCTGCCAAATAGTATTTTGGTGTGGGTGGTGGCAAGAAGCTACTGCCCATGGCGGCAGCACAGCGCTGCAGCCCTGAAAAAGGGCTGCAACGCTGTTTTTTATTTTTATATATATAATATTAATTATATAATATTATATAATATAAAATATTATATAAAATATTAATTATAAAATATTTTATAATTAATAAAATACAAAATATTAAATATATAGAAAATAAATATTATAATATATATATATAAATTTATAATTTATATATATATATATTGATAATTATTTATATTGTATAAATTTTATATTAATAATATAATTAATCAGATTTTAATAATTTTTATTGCGGGTCACTCGAAAGGCTCGTGAATCGATCAAAAATGAATCGTCGTAGATCGTGAGCGAATCGAATGTGCATACTGTGCGAGAATGTGCCCGTTGGAATTGTAGCGTCGTGCCGAGCAAGATCGGGAAAAAATTCTATGGCTCGTCCGAACATTTTTTGGGAAACCCCATCAATATTAATATATTTAGTTTTATAATAAAATTAATGTCGAGCAAATTGTTTATTTATTTTTAGATTTAGCAAATTCTCAGGGTTGTTTAATTATTACTATCACTATTTAATTCTACACCACTGTTTCACACAGCACTGCAAATACAGTTTTCCAAACAGTTTCATAAATTTTTTCACCACTGTTTCACACAGCACTGCAAATACAGTTTTCCAAACAGTTTCATAAATTTTTTCACCACTACAAAACAGCTAATTCCAGCACCACTATTTTCCACCACTACTTCCTGCACAGCCACAGCTTTACCAAACAGGCCCTTAAAGAAGGAAAATCTAAAAGAGACCAAAAACTTATTCACCCCCCCCCCCCTCTAGGTGTTTAGCTACCCTTGAAACTAAAGACTTTCAGTGACATTACCTAGGGTTCCATCCAGGATTCCAAGTCTTCCCAAACATGCCTCCAAATCAATTAGAGTCCACTAATATGTATGATTTACTCAGCCTACCCTTACACATCCGTTCCATATACAGTGCGAACTCATAAACCCTTAAGTGAGGTACAATCCTACTTGTAATTCCTCATGAACCAATAATACTTCTAATGATGCACCAAGACCGTATTCTTAACTTTAGGTGGTTGGGTAATAATGTAATGTGGTTTGGATGATCTAAACACTTTAAGTCAATTTTACTAAATGCAACCCAAGGATCTATTTATAGCCGGTAAGAGGTGACTTCAAAATTCTTTTGGCCTAAGGCCTCCAAATTTTTATCATAGGTTTATCAAATGGTGATTAGTGAAAAATCAGAAAATCACAATTTTTCTAATTATTTTTCGTCATAATTAATATCATTTAATTATTTGACCTAATTCACATTGAACATGAACTATAAAAATCAGAGGTCCTCTAGGTCTAATTAATTTATCTGGTGTTTATTTTAGTATAAAAAGTATGTGAACAAAATTTCATAATTTTTCAAATTGTTTTAACCCCTGTTTTCTATTTATAAATATTAATACAAAATTGCTCATTTACAAAAGAAGTACCAAAAATAATCAACCAAAAATTCAGAGAAAATACCTAGATGATAATATTATCATTAAAGTGGTGAAAACAAATTTTCATAATTAGCCACGGAGGTTTGACTTAAGATATTCACAAATTATGATATTTACAAAAATGCCACTATTCCTAAAAATATCATATCTTCAAATCCAAAAATTCTAAGAAAATTTACAAAGATCCATAACACTGAAATAATGATCTAGTAAAAATTCAAAATTTTCTAAGTCTTGTTTATCACCTTTTTAATCAAAAATACCTAAGGGCATAATTGACATTTGAACTAATTTTCACATGAAATAAATTCCAAAAATTCCACTAAATTTTCCAGAGCATTAAAATAACATTTTAGGGCTTGTGACAGAGATCTAAAATTTTTCAAGTTAAATTACCTTTATTTCCTATTATGACATAAATATGTGCTATAAATAAAATAAATTGAAACCTTAAGATTTTTTATTCCAAAATTCCTAAATTCACCATGGATGGCTCATTTCATCTCCATAAACTCCTAGCCAGAGGTTAATTTACATGCAATGAGTCAAATGGGCTTAGTTCCCAATTTTCACCTTTTTGCTAAAGGCACGCCAAATGCACCTATACCTTTAACTTGCAAGTTGGATCCACCAACATGCAGGGTCCAAATGACCATAAATTTTTACTAGGATCCTAAAATGACATCATAGTCATGCCGCCAAAACCTGGGGTTATTTTGAGTTGTAAAACTCCCTAAATCACATTAATTTGATAAATCAAATAATGGAATAAACTATACGACAATATTCTCCCAAAAATATAATTTTTGGGCACAATCTATGTCTAGTACAAACACATGCATAGTACAAATTTCATCACATGTGGAGTTGTCATTTATCATATATACTCATTATAATTTTTGACCTAGGCTAGGAGCAGTCCTAGGAAAATAGAACTTCAAGGAACTATAATGCTCTAAATGACTTGATTAAGGTGCTTAATTAAAGGTAAGTCAAAGGGCTACAGTTTTCATATTGAGAACCTTTTTTGAATATGCTCTTAAAGGGCCAAAATTTACCATGCAAAGTACTGAATCAAGTTGAATAAATAATTAAATATACTATAGTTTAATATATATAAAATCGACGACATCAGCTCATCTTCCCCAACAGCCAACAGTTGTGATTGCCCCGACCCGGGCCAACTTGATCTTCCATTTTCAGCCACTTGGGCCACCATCACCACCTTTTATCATCACCACCTCCTCCGTTGAGGTGGTGGCTTGTGTTTCCAGACGATATGGCTGTCGTAGGGGCTCCTCCGGCGAACCCGAGCAAGGAGAGAAAGCTCGGAATTTCTCACATGGATCCCATGGAATCGGGCTCAATTCAGCCCGATATCTCTCCTAATATATCTAGAAAGCTAGCAGAAGGGGACGGGAGGAGAAAAAGACCTGGAAATGGTCTTGGCAGTGGGTGTGGTGGCGATGCAACATGGCCGGCAACTCCTCCAGTGATCTAGCTCCCGAGCTTTATTCTCCACCTAAAGCCTTGATCCAAGACTCAAATTTAGCTCCTTAGGACCTTCAGAAGCTAATGGGATGGTTAGATTAGGCTGATATTGGATGTTTAATGAGATTCCATTAATGGTTGGTCGGCCATGAGCTTTGGATGCTCCTCCTTTTCTCCAAGTGTCCACAACTCATGGAATTCTACTGGGAATAAGTTGGGAAGCTCAGTGAGGGTGTTGGGCAGAGAGGAGGAGGGCCAATTGGCTTCCATCCCTCATTTCCCTCTTTTCTCTCTCATGAATTTGGGGGAAATGACCAAAATGCCCCCATGTATGCCATCTCTCTCCAAACCTGAAGGGTATGGGTTGTAATTGGACTAATGGGTCATGGTCCATGGCCTTAGCCCATTAGAATTGGGCTTGGTCCCTTAATTCTCCATTTAGGTTTAATGTTAACCAAGTTTGACTTTAGGGTTGACTTGGTCAAATTGGTGAGTGGGCTGGCCCCACTTGACAGTCATGAGCCCTTTGACACCTCCCAATATTGGTTGAGCCATGGTGATGCCCTACTTAGGCTAAATGAACCTATGTATGTGATTTTGACCAAATTAGGGTTAAAGTTGATTTTGGTCAAATGCCCAATGGGTGACCATGAGATGGGGCTTTATGGTCCAATGCACTCCAATTAGGGTTTGGAGTTTAGTGTTGGGGTAAACTTGACCATGTGATGCCTAATTGGGTCAATTGGCGTTGAGTTGACCTAAGTTGACCTAAAGGGCACTTTGGTCAATTTGGCCAATTTGGTGACCCTATGATGGAGCTTTTGGGTCACCTAGGTTTTTATTAGGGTTAGGGACAAAGTGATGAGGTCAATTTGTACTTGTGATTTCAATTTAGGCTAGTTTGACCTAAGTTGACTTGAACACTATAGTGGGCCTCATGTGTGCTCACCCTAACTCATTGGATCTTGAGGTCACTACCTAGCCTAACCCCCTTCACTCTCACTACATGTCCTACCCTAATTTTAGTTAAGGGGTTTAGAAGGAAAAGGGATGTTACAAACCGTATGTGACCATTTTTCTCACTGATTCCTATTTAAGCACAGATTTTTGTGATTTCAAGAACTTCCGCCATTTTATGGCCCTAGCCGCATTGTTCCGCCCCAAGTCGCCGCTCCACCTCTAACCATCGTCTCGATGAGTTCTATCCAAGTTTACCTCGCCAATCTCTTGTTATATCTTCCTCTCAGCCTCCTCCATCATTCGCAAGTCTCAAAGCCCCATTCCAAGGAAATCTATCGCCGCTCTCAAAGAATTCATCGGCGAGGTTGCTATCAGAGTTTATTGATGGAGAAGATGGGTAGATTAGAAGAAGGTGACAGCTCTTCTCGATCCCAGATGGTAGTCAAAGTTCGAGTGCGGATGAGGATTGACAACCCTTGATTCCGGCCGCGAACCTAGATCAGTCTTCATGATCTGGTTGTATTTCTCCCTCCTCTTCATTAGTAGTGTTGTTCCTTTGAATTTTGGGATTTATGTTTGATTATTGTATGAACCCTAACTTTTTCTATTGAAATCATTCATGTCTTTGTGAATGTTTTGTGGTTTATTCATGTGAGGAGCGTCATTATTTATTTCAAAGCCTCTGCCATCGTGTGTTTACTGCTCTAGCAATTGCTAGTTTTATGTGTTGCGAAGAGGTTCTCTCGACCCTCCCTGATTTGTTTCCATTCTGCAAGCTCACCCAATTGGGCATCCACCCTAATGACGCGATGAAGGCTACTGGCACTTTTAATCTAGTTTCTCTCTTTCAAAACAATCTTCAAAACCAAGCTCCAGTTTTCCACAAATCCATTATAATAAATTTTCTAAACAATCGAATTACACATTCACTCTGCGTTGCTCAAGAGATTGATGTTTGGGGAGTTATTCCCATTTTATATTACTTGTGTGACCGGTTCACTTGTCGTCTGCGCATCAATTTTTTGGCGCCGTTGTCGGGGAACACTGTTGGTATCATGATTTTTCTGTTTGGATAATTAATTGTAAATTTCCTTTTATTTTGTTATTCCTTTTTCTTGTCTTTCTAGTCTCACTTTTGAGTTATAGGTTGCTTTTGTTGACTATTGTCGGGTGTAATATTGCGCTCAGTTTGGTTCCTCTGGGATTCCTTACTTTCTTCACACCATGTGGGTGAACTTTAATATCTGATGTTGCTGGTGTGGGGAGACCGCCATGCTAGTGATAGATGCACATCAGCAGTTAGTAGCTCCAGACCTTTGGGTTTAAGGTATTTGGCATAGACATTATACGGTACCTCATACACTGTACCCAAGTCCTATGGCTACTCTTCTACTCCGCACATACCATTTTGAATTCTTCTCTGATCCTATTCGAACCGAAGAAAAAATTCAAAATAGTACTTGTTTTGTCAGAGAATGGATCATGCCCTGAAGGACTGTGCTGAATACCTTAGGCAGATTGATGAGGATGATGAGCTAGACATCCAGATCATCCCAAGTCCTACCTCAGGTTGCACACCTTCTACCTCAAGTTATGTGTCGGTATAATCTTTGAGTTTCAAATGGAATGATGCAGACATGTATTCTGGAGTTTAGGGTGATCTATGCACTGATACTAGTGTACTATCTTCCCCTGTATATATGTTGTCATGTATGATATTAATTCCTTATGAGGATTCAGTGCTAGATTTATCTCAGAGCACTGTCCCCTCCCCTTATGTGCATAAAACTACATGTGTTTCTAACTCTATTGTTGAGAATTTGTTACAGTATGACGCAGGTGTTTGAATTAGTGTGCCCTCTCTTATCGAGGAGGAAGTTTTCCAAGGTGATGAAGTTACAACTTCAGCGCCAATGGAGGAAATCCAAATTGCGGAGGAGGCCATTGATTATCTTGCCGAGCGTTGCGACATTTTTGACTGTACCGACAATCATCTTATAGATTTACCTATCAGGTGTGATACTGGGATCACTCCCGCAATCCAGATTTCTTTTAGTAATTCTTCTATTTTATTCCTTGATCCTCCTCTCGTGTTATCTCCTTTACAGGTCCTAGTTTTGAACTGATTCAAGTAGTGGTCGAGCTTGTAGCGCTGCTTGTTACCGGTCTGGATCAACTGCTTGAGGAGACAGACATTAGAGTTTCCCATTTACAACTTTTTCCCCTACCTAACATTCGACGCATGTATCTTTATACAAGTATTATGGTATTTTCTCTTTGTCTGTATCGGTACCTGGTACTGAAACAGGTAATTTGGCAATTATCTGTGAAATTTAACTTTCATATACCAATAAGTTAATACAATACATATGCTTAAAAAATCGTGTTGGGATGACAGTAACTCCAGTACTTATCTAGCAGTATGAATAGAGTTAATTAGAAAGTTTATTATAGCTGAGTTAGCTCAATTTCGTTATTGCATGTAAATTTCAGTTTGCATTTTTGTTTTTGCATCGCTTGTTCTTTGAAGATCTTAGTTGAGAAATTTGGCATATTTCCTTTGTGGTTTCTGTTTCTTTCCTGTGGCAGCTGTGTTTTGGGTTTGTACCCAAAAAATTGAAAAATTTTGATTTTTTGGCGGTTTCTACAAATCGCACGGGCAGACTCCATGCATTCACGACATCGCGCGACCGTGCGATATTTATTAGTTCTTCTTCTTTGCTCTTCGGATGCCTCTCTCTTAGTTCTGATGGCTCCCAAGAAGTCTCAATGTTGCGCTCTCGGGTTGGCCTCTTCTTCGCGCGAGCCTCCCTACGTCGAATCCATACTACGCTTCTAACTTCCTGAGCACATTGAGAAGTACAGTAGACTTAGCAACAAAAGCTTCCATGGTTTTCATTATGTCCGGGAGAGAGCCCTCCATGACGTTGGCCTCGTTTGTTGAAATTTCTCAAGTTGATCAACAAGGTAGCCCAAACACCAAATTAATATCTTCGGCACTACCCAGATCACAACTTGAACCGCGGAAAGTAGGAAGCAACTTAGATAACCACACACACAGACAGAAACAAGCAGATCAAACTTTTATTAATCTTCTTTACAAGGCGAGGCATACATGGCGAGACATGATTTCGCCAGTATGAAAAAGCAGAAAAACAAATCGGGCGGATAGCACACTGAGACCGCCGAGTCCGCCGAGACCGCCGAGCTCGCTCAATCCGCCGCCAAACTGCTGATGAACAGAGGAACAAGCCGCCTATCCGCCGAGACCGCGAGGTCGCGCGGACAGAGAAGAAACTTGAGATAAAACTGATGCTGGTAACCGCCAATGCAGCCCGCTAACTCCAGCGGTCAGAACCAAACTCCTGGTTTGACACTGCTAGTCGCGCCACCTGCACACAGAAACCGGTTAAGCAAACAGCCAGCGCGGATACAACAAACGAGTCCGCAGCCTACACTCAAGCCCAACTTACTGTTCACTCTGCTCCCAAATGAGGTGCCGGGGGAGTCCTATTTATAGGCCGGGTGAGGAGTGCGGTCACCACCCTATGAGATAGAGACACCGCCCCTTGGTCGCAGCTAGCAAAGCCAACACGCCGAGTCCGCCCGCCAAGAGGCAACCAACTCGCCAAGTCCTGGCGAGAAGCGAACTGCCCATGGCAGTCCGCCCAGTCACAGCGGGTACGGCGGATACAATCCCAACTCGCACTGTCCACGACCACAGGCACAAAGCCCGGTCACAGCGGACACTGCGGGTACCAGGCCAGTCCGCCAGCACATAGGCCAGACCACCAAAAAAAAGCAGCTCACCGCAACTCCAGAACAACCATAGATCGAGCGGACTCCAAACCTCAGTCCGCACAGACCGCGGATGCCACCTCCAGAGCTACAAGCAAAGTCGATCAGCAACCCGCCGGACTAAGCCCAGTCCGCGCGGTCAGTCCGCCCAGGTCGCCCGGACTGCCGATCACCCCCACTTCCACTTCACCAATTTTAACAGTCCCCCTTGAAGTGAGAAGTGGTGATCAAGCCAAGCAGACCTCGAAGCCGCTGAAAAGGCCCCTTCGACAGCGACTTGGTGAAGATGTCAGCAAGGTTATCTTCACTCCGAACATGACCAACCACAAGAGATCCTTCCAACACCTTCTCCCTTATGAAGTGGTGATCGATCTCAATATGCTTAGTCCTGGCATGATAAACTGGATTGTTCACCAGCTTGAGAGCACTCTCGTTATCCCCTCGGAGCAAAGTAGGGCCTTGCACTTCTTCATGGACATCATCTACAAGCCTCCTTAGCCAAATGGCTTCCCGAGCTGCCAAGGCAGATGCCTTGTACTCAGCTTCCGTAGTGGAGACAGATACCGAGTCCTGCTTTTTGCTACACCACGAAATGCCCGCTGATCCACAAGTGAACACATAACCAGAAGTTGACCTTCGGTCATCCGAATCACCACCATAGTCAGCATCCGTGTAACCTAGCAGAGAGAAACTCGCATCCCTTCTGTAGAGAAGTCCCATGTCAGAAGTTGCCTTGACATACTTCAGAATGTTCTTTGCCGCTACAAAATGAGACTTCCTTAGCTCTGCCATGAACCGACTTACTCGACCAACAGCTTAAGCTATATCAGGTCTAGTAATCGTCAGGTAGATCAAGCTTCCAATAAGGGCCCTGAACACCAAAGGATCAGGAAGAACCCTTCCTTCATCTCGTCGAAGTTTCAGACCTTGATCCATAGGAGTAGAGCAAGTCTTTCCTTCAATCAAGCCAAACCGGTTCACTATGCGCTCAGCATATCCCTTCTGGCAGATAAGGATCCCGCTCTCCTTCCTCTCCACTTCGAGACCAAGAAAGTGATGAAGCTCTCCCAGGTCTTTCATCTCGAAGCGAATGGCTAGCTCAGCTCTGAGCCTAGCAACCTCCTCCTCAGAATTCCCTGTGATGATCATATCATCAACATACAGCAGGACCAAGACAGAAAGCTCCCCCTTCTTCTTGATGAACAAGCTAGAGTCCGAGTTTGAAGCAAGGTATCCACAGAATTGCAGATACTCTGCTATCTTCCCATACCAAGCTCTAGGAGCTTGCTTCAACCCGTAGAGAGCCTTCCTGAGCTTGCAGACGTAATCAGGATGAACTTCAGAAACGAAACCAAGAGGCTGATCCATAAAGATGTCTTTGTCAATCTCTCCATAAAGAAAGGCATTCTTTACATCAAGCTGCCACATCCTCCATCCTTGGCATGCAGCCAATGCAATCACATCCGAACTGAAGTCATCTTTGCAACAGGGTTGAACGTCTCCTCATAGTCTTCTCCATACTGTTGAGAGAACCCTCGAGCCACCAGACGAGCCTTGAATCTCTCAATGCTCCCATATGCCTTCTTCTTCAACTTAAACACCCACTTGCATGTCACCGGAGTAATGCCATCAACTTTGGGCACCAGATCCCAAGTTTCATTCTTCTTGAGAGCATTCATCTCCTCTCTCATGGCATCTTCCCACTCCTTGACACCAGTGGCCTCATTAAAGCTAGCAGGCTCTCGCTCATCTAGAGGACCTGCAAAGAAGCATGAGACATAGCTCACAGTGTTTCCTTCGCAATAGCGAGCTGGAGGCTTGATAACCCTCTTTGACCTTCGAAGAGGCTGCTCCTTGCTAATCACCTCCGCTGCTTCTTCTGGTTCACCTCTGCTCTCTGGCAAGTTTGGAGTAATGCTCCCCCTGCTTCCTAACCCAGAAGCTTCTTCTCCAGAACTTGAAGCAACTGGAGCTGCTGGTGACACAGCCAGCTCCACTTGATCAGCTATCTCAGCCACCTCCTGACCTTCATCAACCTTGCTCTCTGGCAGCTCAACCGAGCTTCCTCCATATGACGTCAGTTCGTCAAAGACAACGTCTCTTGACACCACGAACTTCTTCGTCACCGGATCCATGCATCTCCAACCCTTCTTCGGCTCATCATAGCCAACAAAGACAAGCTTCCTTGCCTTTGCATCAAGCTTAGTCCTTAGCGCATCAGGGATATGCACATAGCAAGTTGATCCAAACACCCGAAGGTGTTCCACACTAGGCTTCTCCTTCAGCAACATCTCGAAGGGAGACTTCATGTTGATCGGACTCAGAGGCATCCGATTGATGACATAGGCAGCACAAGACATTCCCTCCGCCCAGAAGGACCTTGGGATACTCTTTGCATGAAGCCAACATTTGCAAGTTTCCGTCAGATGACGGATCTTTCGCTCCGCTACTCCGTTTTGTTGTGGAGTATGAGCACAAGTGAGCTCCCTCTGGATTCCATGCTTCCTGCAAAAGTTAGAAAACTCGGAGGAGACAAACTCTCCGCCGTTATCAGTTCTAAGCTTTTTGATCTTCAGGTTAAGCCTTCCCTCCACCAGCTCCTTGAACTCCACAAACAATCGGAAGGCTTCAGACTTCTCCTTCAAGAAATACACCCAAGTGTATCGTGAGTAGTCATCAATCAAGACTAGCATATATTTGCTTCCACCAAGACTAGCAGTCGCGGTTGGTCCCATCAGATCACCATGGATAACCTCCAATGGTTCTTTGCTTCTTGTTTGTGATTTATCAAATGGAAGACGATGAGACTTCCCATATTGACATCCAGCACAAACGTGACCCTCACCGAAGGATTATAGCTTAGGCAAGCCTCTCACCAGGCTCCTGCTTTACATAGCCTTCAACTTATCCATCCCAACATGCCCCAGCCTCTCATGCCACATAGCAGCGCTATCGTTGGCCCTCATCCGATCAACATAGGAGCTTGTTGATAAGACAAACAAGTCCTTCACTCTCCTTCCTACATGAGCAACATCAGCCTTAACCGCTGATACGTTGCGAAGGAACTTCACTTCTGTTGGCCCAAACAGAACGTGATAACCAGCATCAACCGCATTGGTCATAGAGAAGAGGTTTTTCTTCATACCCGGTACGTGATAAACACTCCTTAACGTGAGTGGCCCCTTATCACTGCCCACCGTTACCATACCCTCCTTCTCTACTGCATGAATAGTATTATCAGCAGTAATGATAGCTTCATTACCTGAGTATGCCTGCAGCGAAGAGAACTTTGACAAATCTCCGGTGAGGTGATGACCACACCCGGAGTCAATGATCCAGTCGTCCTTCATGTCACTGGTGGACAAAGCACGGACACAAGTGCCCGTCATGAACGCTCCACCCCAGCCAGCTTCCTCCTTGCTTGAGGAGGCTTCCTCCTTGCCTGCAACATGCCCAGGCTGCAGCTTGACCTTGCAGTCTCGCTTGAAGTGGCCTGGTTGATGACACCTGAAGCACTTCAGGTTCTTCTTCCAATCCTTCTTAGGAGCAAGGCTCCCCTCCTGCTGTTTAGAAGACGAAGATTCATCTCCATCCGCAGTCTGCTTCTTCTTCCCTTCCCATCTCTTCTTCTTCTTCTCAGTGAAGAGAGCATCACTAGCTCCTTCAGAGACTGTCACCCCGGCCATCTGCCTTGCCAAGCTCTCCTGCCAGGCAAGCAGATTCTCCAGCTCCAGAAGAGAGGGCTGAGTAGCCCAGCCTTGAACAGAAGTAACGAAGGCCACATACTCCTTCCGCAAACCGCGGATTATGTGCCTCTTCAGCTTAGCCTCGGAGATCGGCTCATCAGGATCAAGAGCAGAGAGCTCAGCACACAAGCTCTTCATCTTCAAGAAGAATTTGGAGATAGAAAGATCTCCCTGAGTTGCCTTAGCCAACTCATTCTCTAAGAACTGTAGCCTTGCTACATTCTTCCTATTGAACAACCCATCAAGGGAGGTCCAAATCTCAGCAGCAGACTCACATCCTAAGATGTGATCAAAGAGTTCAGGTGACACCGCCCGCTTGAGAGCAAACTCAGCTTTGGCATTTGTCTTCCTCCACACTCTCACCTGCTCAGCTGTTCCAAACTCAGCAGTTATTTCTACTTGATCATCTCCACTGACGACCTCCCATAACTCCTCACCCAGAAGATAGCTCTTCATGCACGACTTCCACTTCTTGAAGTTAGTCAGCGTCAGAAGCTCAATACCAAGACCTCTTGCAAAACCACCGTCCATGGTGCTAACTTGGTTATCCTTTAGAAGCACACAGAGCAACAACAAACCTGTTGATCACCGCTCAAGCAACTGAACCTCCCTCTGATACCATGTTGAAATTTCTCAAGTTGATCAACAAGGTAGCCCAAACACCAAATTAATATCTTCGGCACTACCCAGATCACAACTTGAACCGCGAAAAGTAGGAAGCAACTTAGATAACCACACACACACAGAAACAAGCAGATCAAACTTTTATTAATCTTCTTTACAAGGCGAGGCATACATGGCGAGACATGATTTCGCCAGTATGAAAAAGCAGAAAAACAAATCGGGCAGATAGCACACTGAGACCGCCGAGTCCGCCGAGACCGCCGAGCTCGCTCAATCCGCCGCCAAACTGCTGATGAACAGAGGAACAAGCCGCCTATTCTCCGAGACCGCGAGGTCGTGCGGACAGAGAAGAAACTTGAGATAAAACTGATGCTGGTAACCGCCAATGCAGCCCGCTAACTCCAGCGGTCAGAACCAAACTCCTGGTTTGACACTGCTAGCCGCGCCACCTGCACACAGAAACCGGTTAAGCAAACAGCCAGCGCGGATACAACAAACGAGTCCGCAGCCTACACTCAAGCCCAACTTACTGTTCACTCTGCTCCCAAATGAGGTGCCGGGGGAGTCCTATTTATAGGCCGGGTGAGGAGTGCGGTCACCACCCTATGAGATAGAGACACCGCCCCTTGGTCGCAGCTAGCAAAGCCAACACGCCGAGTCCGCCCGCCAAGAAGCAACCAACTCGCCAAGTCCTGGCGAGAAGCGAACTGCCCATGGCAGTCCGCCCGGTTACAGCGGGTACGACGGATACAATCCCAACTCGCACTATCCACGACCACAGGCACAAAGCCCGGTCACAGCGGACACTGCGGGTACCAGGCCAGTCCGCCAGCACATAGGCCAGACCGCCAAAAAAAAAGCAGCTCACCGCAACTCCAGAACAACCACAGATCGAGCGGACTCCAAACCTCAGTCCGCACAGACCGCGGATGCTACCTCCAGAGCTACAAGCAAAGCCGATCAGCAACCCGCCGGACTAAGCCCAGTCCGCGCGGTCAGTCCGCCCAGGTCGCCCGGACTGCCGATCACCCCCACTTCCACTTCACCAATTTTAACATCGTTGACATGGTGGAGGAATTGCTCTAGGTGGGTTGTTGGAAGGAACTATTCTTGATTTGCGAGGACGGCTTCCAAGAACTCACTCTTGAGTTTCTTACCACCTTCCTAGTGCTCACTTACGTGGACGAGGCGACCGACAATCCTATGACTATGACATTTCGAGTTACGGGCCACACACATTCGTGTGGTCTGGGATTGTTTGCATTTTACATGGGAATATACGCCCCCGAAGAACTCGAGACGTTGGACGTTAAGTCCTTACCAACTGAGTTCCCCGAGGGTGTGTCTACCCCCAAATTCTGGCAAACCATCTCTTCGGATAACAGACCATATGAAGCTTGTGTTGCTAAGGTGTTGGTACCCTAGTTTGATTTGAGTTTAGTCCTCTCCTTTGTGCTCCTTGACCCAAGAATTATCTATGGTCAATGGTTAGTAGTCTAGCTGTAGAGTCCTCACTTTTCCAGATTGAGAATTTGGTTAAGAAGTTTGTTCGTTCGACTATCGTCGAACGCCGCTCGACTATCGTCGACTAACTGTTCGACGATCGTCTATCAGTTGTTCGACTTTCAGTCTGCGTGGATAGTTCGGCAATCGGTTGATAGCTCGACTATCTGTGTGCTTTGATAGTTCGACTATCTGCTTGGATAGGTCGACTATCTGATAGTTCGACTATCTGTTGATAGGTCGACTATCTGTTTGGTTTTGATAGTTCGACTATCTGTTGATAGGTCGACTATCTGATAGCTCAACTATCTGCTTTGATAGTTTGACTATCTGATAGTTTGACTATCTGTTGATAGGTCGACTATCTGTTCTCGCTTGATAGTTCGACTATCTGCTTTGATAGTTCGACTATCTGATAGTTCGACTATCTGTTGATAGGTCGACTATCTGTTTGTTGTTGATAGTTCGACTATCTGTTGATAGGTCGACTATCTGATAGCTTGACTATCTGTTGATAGCTCGACTATCTGTTTTGCCCTGATAGTTCGACTATCTGTTGATAGGTCGACTATCTGATAGTTCGACTATCTTCTGGTAGTTCGACTATCTGCTGTGATAGTTCGACTATCTCCTTTGATAGTTCGACTATCTGGATCGTTCGACTATCTGTCCGATAGTTCGACGATCTCCGTGCGTCGGTCGACGATCTCCGAAGGTCGTTCGACGTTTTCTGTCTGCCTTTAATATTCCGTATTTATTTATTATATTTAATTAAATAATACATTTTCTGGCACGTTGTTTTATGTTTTATGATAATATTACCAGGCATATCTGCTCTATTCTTTTTGCCTGAGTCAAATCTTTTTAGATAAAGTTGTTTGTCTTATTAGCTGACTTTATAAATTACTTTATCTGCTGTCAGCCCTTTATAGCCGTTAGACTGAAAAGTCTTCTTTTTGCTATAAAGAGTTTGTTTCTGATATGACTTTATTTAGTACTTTATTATCAAATTGCTTCCTGCAGCTTCCTAGAAAAAGGGTTATTCCTTTTATAGAATGTTTCTGCTGCAGAGATTGTTTTGTCTTCTTGATATTTACAGCTCAGGTCTCAAGTCTCAGAAGAAGACAAGTTATTCAAATTGAAGAGAGCCGTTGCTTGCTGATATTATATAAAGGACCCTTTGAAGAAGGATTCAAGCTAGCTAACCAGTTACCCAGATATTTTCAAGCATTCAAGCCTTCATCAAGATCAAGTCTTCTGCTCTCAGCAATTTCCATCTAACTGAGAAGTGTTAAGATCTTCTACTCTTCTTCAACTTGAGTTCTCCTGCTTTCAGGAAGTTCAAACTCAGAGTTCTTTTGAAGAAGAAGAAGAAGATAGCTGCTTGAAGATCTTTAATTTTATTATTTTTTATCTTCTTGTAGTTTTTCCTTCAGAGCTTTCTGAAGAGTTTTCTGCACTGAAGCAAGACTTCACCTGGACATCTTTGAGCCAGGGGGAGCCTTGATTCTTTAGAGGTTTCTAGCTCAGTGTAAGTTTTTGTGCTTCTCTAATCTTTGTAAAATAGAGAAGACATCTTAACCTTCTTCCCCCTCCTATACAGGGTTATTACTCCCTTCAAAAGTATCCCTTGGTGGCAGGGCACCTGATCAAAAACCTGTGCTTTGTTTTTAGACACCTGATCAAAAGTCTAAAGGGTTTCTGGATCTACCTGAAGCAGATCCTGTTGGTGGCAGGGCACCTGATCAAAAACCTGAGTGGATTCCTACCGTGTGGGTAGAAGAGTGGACGTACCCAAGTTGTTTGGGGAACCACTATAAATTTCCTTGTGTCGTCTGGATTCACTTGTTTAATTCCTGCATTGTGGCTGTGAATAGATATAACTAGGATTGCTAGTTGCTGATTAGGTTTTCAAAGCCTTAACTGTAATTACAGTTAGCTTGAGTTTGTGCACATCACTTGTGTTAGGCTTTAAGGTTAAATCAATATCTATAATCTTTTCATTCCGCACTTCACTCCAAGGGAGTTTGGTAGACCATTAAGTTTTGTCTAGTGCAAAATTTGATAACTCTATTCACCCCCCTCTAGAGTAGTATCTATCCCTTCACTTTCAATTGGTATCAGAGGGAGGTTGACTGACTGAATAGGCTAACACCTAAGTCACAAGATCCTGATAGATACCAAAGCTTATAGATATTCACTATCATGGCCCAGTCCAAGGATTATTCTAGCACCAGACCTCCAGCATGCAACTTAGCTAAGTTTGGCATCTGGAAGGCAAGGATAAAATTATATATGAATTCTATTGATGAAAGCATATTTGCTTCTATTTTGTCAGGTCCCCCAAGAGCACCGGCTGCTGCTACTGCCTCATCATCTGATATGAGTGCAGTGCCTCCTCCAGATTACAATGACGAGTACAAGAAGGCCAAAATAGCAGATGCCAAGGCAATGAACATACTGGCTCAGACAATGTCTGATGAGGTATTCCAGAAGGTTGCTGACTGCTCTTCAGCAAAAGCTATGTGGGACACACTGAACCAGATTGTAGCTGGTTCAGCTGATGAAAGGAAGGACAGAAGGTCCAACCTGATCTCACAGTATGAGAACTTCAAGAAAACTGATGCTGAATCAGTTGAAGCCATGTACACTAGGCTCAGCTCAATCATCAATGAGCTGAGGACCCTTGACAAGGACATATCATTGACAGAGGTCAATGATAAGATTCTTATGTGCTTCCCTAGCACATGGGATCTAAGGATCTGGCCCATCAAGGAAGCTAGAAGTACTAATGAGATTTCAACAGAAGCCCTTCTCGGCAAGCTCAAGTCTTTTGAGCAAGTGCTGAAGACAAGGGAAGCAGAAGCTGAAGCAAAGACCCCCACTCCAACAAGAAAAGAGCAATCTCTAGCTCTTAAGGCTGCTGATGCTTCTGAAGGCAGCCAATCAAATGAGGAACTAATGGCATTGTTTGCCAAGAGGTTTCTCAAGATGGGGAGAAAGGAGTTCAGAAAGAAGTCTTCACGCTATGAAGACAAACCAAGGTATGATCGCTCTCCTACTAAAGAAATTATTTGTTATGGATGCAGGAAGCCTGGACATATCTTGCCAGAGTGTCCAGAGGAGAAGAACAAAGAAAAGAGAAAAGAAAAAGAACAACATAGGAAGCACTCCAAGCCATCCTCCTACAAAAATAAGAAGAAGGAGAGAGGTTTCATTGCTGAAACCTGGAGTGATTCAGATGAAGAATCCTCCTCATCAAGCTCCAGTGAGGATGAGGAAGAGAAGAAGGCAAAAGAAGTTTGCCTGATGGCAATAGATGCCTGCAGCAACCACTCTGCTGCAGAGAGTTCTGATTCTGATGAAGAGATGCCTACAGAAGATGAGGTACTTTCTTCTTATGATTTTACCTCAGCTGAATTCAAATTAGAATTTAAATCTTTATGCTTAGACTTGATTAGCTCAGAAAAGGAAATAAAAGAACTTAGAAATAGGTTAGCTGACTCAGAATCAATAGCTACTGAAAATGTTAGGTTAAAGGAAAATCTCACTACTTGTAGTGAAGAAATTAAATTTCTTAAAATAGAGTTAGCTAAGTGTAAGAGGTTAGAAGAATCACTTAATGGTAGAAGCCTTAAGTTGTTAGAAATTACCAGCATGACTAACACTAGGTCAGGTAATGACAAACTAGGCTTAGGAGCTTCTCCCAGTGAACCCCCAGTTCTACTTAAAAATAATCTTTCAACTCCAGTAAACTTCATTTCAGCTAGTGGAATGAAGAACACTGAGCAAGTAAATCTAGTTAATAAAACTTTAAATAAAGCTAAGAGAGAAAAGAGAAAGGAATTTTTTAAAGAAATGCAAAGAGCGTCGAACGCCGCTCGACGATCGGAAGCTCAATGGTCGAACGAAGCTCGACGATCTGAGCGCCCATCGTCGAACGTCGATCGACGATTTCAACATGATTTTCAAAATCATAATCAGTATCATAGAAACCTAAATGAAAATAGAAACCCTAGGTTTGTTGACCCATCATCTGCATGGAGAATCCCACCTAGGAGATCTCACCCACTAGGTTATCACCCTCAGCCTGCATTCTCATATATTTCCAGTTTTTCTTATGTGAAAAACAAGGGACCCAAGGTTACCTGGGTCCACACTGTCTAAATAAATGTCTTGCAGGTGAAGGCCTATCCAATCACTCAAAATAAGTGGTATTTGGATAGTGGATGCTCTAAGCATATGACAGGAAATAAAGATCTTCTGTCAAAGTTCAAAGCTAAGCTCGGCCCAAAGGTTATCTTTGAAGACTCCAGCTGTGGTCAGACAGAAGGCTATGGCAAGATCACAATTGGAGCAGTTACTTTCAAGAGAGTAGCATATGTCAATGGACTGAAGCATAATTTGATTTCAGTTAGCCAGCTATGTGATGCTGGCTACCAGGTTTCATTTTCTAACTCCTCTTGCAATATTACTTTAAATAATAATGTTGTTTTAATAGGTATTAGAATAGGTAATATTTATTTAGTAGATTTCAATTCATCTCATTCTGAAATCTGCCTGTTTAATGAAGTAACAATTAATAATAATTCTTTGTGGCATAAGAGGCTTAGTCATGTTAACCTTAAAAATATATCTAGGTTATCTAAACACAACCTTGTTAGAGGTTTACCTTCTTGCCCCTACAAGAAGGAGAGCCTATGCAAGGCTTGTCAGCTAGGCAAGCAAACCAAAAACTCTTTTAAATCTGTAAGTAAGAGTGATTCTCCTAGAATCCTGTATTTATTACACTTGGACTTTTTTGGCCCAATAAATGTACAGAGTTTAGGAGGGAAGTATTACACCTTAGTAATTGTAAATGACTTCTCTAGGTTCAGTTGGGTTTTCTTTTTGAGAACTAAGTCTGATAACTTCAAAGCCCTTACAGACTTTCTACTATGTGTGCAGACTGAGTACTCTACTCATGTGGCCTTGATCAGAAGTGATCATGGTACTGAGTTCGACTCTCTTCTCATGCAAGAATTCTGTGAGAGAGAAGGTATCAAACATAGTTTCTCAGCTCCTAGAACTCCTCAACAAAATGGGGTAGTTGAAAGGAAGAATAGAACACTCATTGAAGCTGCTAGCACATTGTTGGCAGATGCTAACATGCCTCTCTCCTATTGGGCAGAAGCTGTTAGTACAGCCAACTATGTCTTAAATAGAAGTTTGATACACAAACTTAAGTGTAAAACTCCTTATGAGTTGCTTAAAGGAAAGAAACCTAAAATTAATTATTTTAGAGTTTTTGGCTGTATTGTTTATATTCATAATAATAATAAAGAATATATTAGAAAATTTGAAGTAAAAGCTTCAATGGGAATCATGCTTGGATATTCCCAAGTAAGCAAAGCTTATAGGGTTTATAACAAATCTACCTGTAAGATTGAAGAATCTGTGCATGTATCATTTGATGAGCATCAGATGTTTTACAAGGAGAAAGAAAATTCTCCTTCCTCTAGTTCATTGCAGGTACCTGATGCTCCTCAAGAAATTTTTCAACTATCAACTCTTCAGATCACTGAATCAGACAGTGATGAAGACATTGTTGAAGCTGTTGTTGTACCACCAACAGTAGATCAAATTCCTCCTGAGGAATTAATCCCAACTGTTGCTGAAGATCACATCCCACCTGCTGATATTGTCACACTTAGAGATCACCCCACATCTCAAGTGATTGGAGACATATCAGCTGGTGTGCAAACAAGACATCAATTAAGACAGGATGTGATGCATGCTTGTTTCCTCTTATAGGTTGAGCCCCTCACCTTTAAAGATGCAGAGCTAGATCCCCAATGGATCATTGTTATGCAAGAGGAACTCAATCAGTTTGAGAGATGAAAAGTTTGGACTTTGGTTCCAAGACCTAAAGGCCAACTGATCATAGGCACCAAGTGGGTGTATAGAAACAAGTTGGATGCAAATGGAATTATAGTAAGGAATAAAGCTAGGCTTGTAGCTCAGGGCTACAGACAGGAGGAAGGTATAGATTATGACCAAACCTTTGCTCCTGTTGCAAGGCTAGAAGCAATAAGGATCTTCTTGGCCTATGCAGCCTACATGAAGTTCAAGGTGTTCCAAATGGATGTCAAAAGTGCATTCCTGAATGGTGAGCTTAAGGAAGAGGTGTTTGTTGAACAACCACCAGGGTTTGTTTCTTCAACTCAGCCTTCTCATGTGTTTAAGTTGCAGAAAGCTCTCTATGGACTAAAGCAAGCTCCCAGAGCCTGGTATGAGACTCTAGCTAGTTTCCTTTTAGAGCACAACTTTACTAGGGGAGTAGTTGATAGAACCCTTTTCGTCAAGCATCACAAGGACACAATCCTGTTAGTTCAGGTGTATGTAGATGATATTATATTTGGCTCCACTGATCCCAAACTTTGCAAAAGGTTCTCTGACCTGATGCACTCTAAGTTTGAGATGAGTAGTATGGGTGTGCTGTCTTACTTTCTTGGTCTCCAAGTTAAGCAAGATGCTGATGGTATCTTCATCTCCCAATCCAAATATGCCAAGGAATTGGTAAAGAAATTTGGGATGGCTGATGCTTCAGCAATGCCTATACCTATGGCTACTAATGTAGTTATTGATTCTGATGATCACGGCAAGCCAGTTGATCAAAAGAATTATAGGGCCATTGTTGGTTCCCTATTATATCTAACTGCAAGTAGGCCTGATATAATGTTTGCTACATGCCTTTGTGCTAGATTCCAGGTCAACCCCAAGGAATCTCATCTGATTCTTCTAAAGAGAATCCTGAGATACCTGAAGGGATGTCCAGATCTAGGACTTTGGTACCCAGCTGAGTCAGAATTTGAATTAATTGGATATTCTGATTCTGATTATGCTGGTTTCAGAGTTGACAGGAAGAGCACCTCAGGAACTTGCCAGTTCCTGGGAGAGAGATTGGTCTCTTGGTTCTGTAAGAAGCAGGCTTCTGTCTCAACTTCAACTGCAGAGGCTGAATATATAGCTGCTGCTAGTTGTTGTTCACAGATCCTGTGGATTCAAAACCAGCTTGTGGATTATGGTTACTCACACAAGAACACCAAAATCATGTGTGATAGTACCAGTGCTATTTCTATTGCACAAAATCCAGTGCACCACTCTAGAACGAAGCACATTGAGATTCGACACCATTTCCTGAGAGATTGTGTGGAAAAGAACAAGATTTGTCTTGAGTTCATATCCACTGAGTTTCAGAGAGGTGATATATTCACCAAGCCTTTAGATGAACAGAAGCATCTGTTCTTTTTAGTTCAATTAGGCATGATCAATGGACGAGACTAAGTGTGACTGTATCTGCCTATGTTGAAACTTGTTTGAAGATCGTCGAACGATGATCGAAGATCGTCGAACGGATCAAGTCTATCGTCGACCTCTGGTTGATGATGGCTTATCTGTCTGAAGATCGTCGACCGGCGTTCGACCATCGTCGAACAAGTCGAGCTCATCGTCGATCTCTGAACGACGACAGCCTGTTGTTTGTGAAGCCAGAAATAGTCGAACGATGGCTCGACTACTCTGCTTCTGAGCCGATCGTCGAATGGACGTTCGACTATCGGGTCTAGTATCTTTTTAATAGATCGACTATTTTCGGTCTAATATAAAGCCGATAGTCGACCTAGGTTAAAAGATCTTTTGTTTTATCGTCGACGGAGCGTGACTTTTCGCATTCTGCCTTCCCGCTTGCGATTTTCTGCCGCTTCGTCTCTTTCGTCTTCTCCGTCCTTCTCCAACGATTCTCCAGCAATCAATGGCGGTCTCTCTAGCAGTTCTAGCAGTTGTGAAGTTTGATGCAGGCTTTAGCGTTGATTTCGACGCGTTCAGTAGCTGCGAAGCCGGGATCGTGGAAGTTCTTCAGCTTTGCCGGGATCAAGGACTCGAGAGGTTAATGTCTTCAAGGATTAAGATAAACATCCCAGAGATCAAGGAATGGGCCTTCACGTCGTCCTCCACCGACGACTCGATGACTGGCACCATCGGCGGAGAAGAGGTAATCCTAACTCCGGCCGTTCTGACTGATATTTTTGGTTTAATAAATGGTGAAGAGGAATATGAGCAAGATGCTCAAGAATTTGGAAGAATGTTAGTTGAGCTGGGACATGCAGAGGGCATTCCCACAAAGCTGCTCAAAGTAAATTTCCCTTTCAAGATTAAGTTTCTTGCTGAGTTGGTAGGAAAAGTGCTCCTCGGTAAGCACTCTGCTCATGATAATATCACAAGGCAACAATTCGCACTGATGTGTGCGATTGTTAATCGGAAAAAGATCGATTGGGCAGCAGTAATGTTTGATTTAATAAGGAAAAAGAATGGTAAGAAGGAAGTTACCCTCGGAAGGGTTATTGGAATCTTCCTGAAGGAAAAGTACCCCCAGCTGCTGAGTTCAACCGCAACAACAATTAACGCAAGCAAGAAGATGGATCCAAACCTGTTCTCTAAGTGGAAGAGAACCTTTGTGAAACCCGCTCTCATAGGGGTTGCTCCAGCAACATCTGAGAGCACCAGGACCGATTCGGTCGCTCCTCACCCTGTTGAAGCTGACTCAGCTCTTCCCTCTTCCTCTTCTGCTATGCTGTCTGCCTCAGTTGAAGTACCATCAACTTCAGCTGAAGTACGACCTTCTCCCTCTTCTGCTCCAGAAACAACCACGGTTGTTCTTCCTTCCCCTCCAGCATCTCCTCTTCCTTCTCATCAGACTAGGATATCTGCTCCTAGCTTTGATTTGTTAGGATCTGAGAGGATTCCTACTCCTCCTCAGTCTCCCATTCATTCCCCAGTTAATTCTCCAATTAACTCTCCAGCTCCATCTCCTGTTCAATCCCCTGTCCACACCATTCTTCATCCCAGCACTACAACCATATCTGCTGCAGCTCCATCCACTACACATCCATCATCTTTTGAGATTACTCCTGAACTCATCTCCCGCATTGTGGAGTTGATTACCCCGTCAATCAAAACCATGATTGAAGAGGCAATCGCTCCACTTGCATCCTCCATTGATATCTTAACCGCTACCATCAAATCTCTTTCCAAATCTGCTGAGCCATCTTCCTCAAGGGGCCTGGTTTCAGTCTCCACTGAAATCAGGCAGGGGGAGATGTTCTGTGAAGATGCCTCAGAACCTCCTGCCTCCCTTCCAGCTATAACAGATACTGTGATGACAGCCCTGGAAGAGTCTGCTCCAGCTGAAAAAGAAGTAGTTCCAGTGTTATCTGATAAGGAAATAGCTGATGGAATCATGCTATCTGAAATTGCAGTAAAAGTCTGCCTAGAAGATCTCACCACTCCCGTGGTTGCTCGATTCCTAGAAGGTATTATCACCTCATATCTAGATGAATCATGGGAGATGGTCAAGTATGAAGGTAATTCACTTATTCGATTTATTGACGAGTCAATTAATTTGCTTGCTAGTGAATACCTTGAAGGAATGATTATTGCTTATTTAGCATATCTGTATTCATAATTCTACAGATTATATTAGAGGAGATTTAGCTGCTCAGATCATAGCAGTTGTTTCTGAAGCTGATCCAGTTGTTCCTGATATCCAAGTTGATCCAGAATTGGATTCTTTTTTAGATGATAGAGAAGATGAGTCTGAGAATCAAGATGAAATCAAAGATGACACTCCTGTTCTGAGTGTGGAAGAAGTACAAGCAAGAGCTGCCTGGAATCTAAGAGTACAGTCTTTGTTAAAAGAGAAAGAAAAGGAGCCGCAAGTTGAAAAGTCAACTATCTGGGATGATTCTCCAGGGTTGGACTTAGATTCCCTTCTGGCTCAAGATGCCATGGAAGAGGAAAGAGAGAAATCAGATCTGAAGTTAAAAGAAAAGGCTGTTTCTGAAGCCTATGATCCTTATGATAATCTTCCATCATCTCACTCTGATGATGAAGATGATTCTGATGTATCTGAGAAATCAAGGAAAAAGAAAGCTGCTCAAAAGAAAAGGAAAGCTGCTGCTCCTCCTCCTCCCAGTAAAGACAATGATACTCCTTATTATATTCTGAAGGGCATTGACCCTAAGTCAAAGGAATTTCAGCACTGGATGTGGTTCTCTAAGAACCAGCAGAAAGAAAGGAAAAGATCTAAGAGGTATGATAGTCCTGTTTCAAGATGGACTCCCAGAGGTCCTCCTCCTCCACCTCCCAGTGCAGGAGCCTCTGGGAACCTATCTGCTAACCCTTCTGCCTCTTCTGGAAAATCTGCATCTTTTCAGCCTCAGCCAAGGAAAAGTTATCAAAGCTCGCAAGGCAGATCGTATTCTGTCTCTCAAAGACAAGTGAAGGAGGTTGTGGTTCAAAGACCAACTTTTTCCCCTCCTCCTTCTCCAAAGAAAAGAGTTCCATCTCTAATACCAGTTCAGTCTGAGAAAGTTGTTTTAAAAGGTAAGTAGTTTACTTTGTTTTAAAATTCTAGCAAGAACCTTTTGCTAAGTCTGCTCCAATATCTTATCTAGATAAAGAATCCGATGCTGCTCCTCCTGAGCCTGTTTATGAAAGTCCAGAGCTTGATCCTAACTTTAGGATGGCTCGTTTTCACGAACTAGTTGGAGCAGCTCAAATAAGAAAAGCAAAAGCAGAAGGAAAAGATACTACTGGTTTAACCACCATGTCTGCTTTCAGAAAGAAAGAGTTTGAAAAGTTCCAGGTCAATCCTGATGTATTTGACCCCTCAAAATATATGGAAAAGCATCCTGAAGCAGTAGTCCCAAGAGCTGCAGAATTGAAGATCATTGGTGTGCAGGACTTGAAGCTGTCAAAGAAAGAAGCTGATGATCCTCTAAGGAAAATTTCTTTTGTTCCTAGTTCCTCTGCCCCCTTGCCAGACTCTGTAGATTCTTAATAGTTTGATTGACTGCTGTGTTATATTTGTTTATTATCTATCTGGTTGATAATCTGCTAGTTATTTGCTATCTATTTCCTATATTATTTATAGTGTTCTATAGCTAGCTGTATGTTTTAGATTTTGAAGGACTTAACTCAAATAGGGGGAGATTGTTGGTACCCTAGTTTGATTTGAGTTTAGTCCTCTCCTTTGTGCTCCTTGACCCAAGAATTATCTATGGTCAATGGTTAGTAGTCTAGCTGTAGAGTCCTCACTTTTCCAGATTAAGAATTTGGTTAAGAAGTTTGTTCGTTCGACTATCGTCGAACGCCGCTCGACTATCGTCGACTAACTGTTCGACGATCGTCTATCAGTTGTTCGACTTTCAGTCTGCGTGGATAGTTCGACTATCAGTTGATAGCTCGACTATCTGTGTGCTTTAATAGTTCGACTATCTTCTTGGATAGGTCGACTATCTGATAGTTCGACTATTTGTTGATAGGTCGACTATCTGTTTGGTTTTGATAGTTCGACTATCTGTTGATAGGTCGACTATCTGATAGCTCAACTATCTGCTTTGATAGTTCGACTATCTGATAGTTCGACTATCTGTTGATAGGTCGACTATCTGTTCTCGCTTGATAGTTCGACTATCTGCTTTGATAGTTCGACTATCTGATAGTTCGACTATCTGTTGATAGGTCGACTATCTGTTTGTTGTTGATAGTTCGACTATCTGTTGATAGGTCGACTATCTGATAGCTCGACTATCTGTTGATAGCTCGACTATCTGTTTTGCCCTGATAGTTCGACTATCTGTTGATAGGTCGACTATCTGATAGTTCGACTATCTTCTGGTAGTTCGACTATCTGCTGTGATAGTTCGACTATCTCCTTTGATAGTTCGACTATCTGGATCGTTCGACTATCTGTCCGATAGTTCGACGATCTCCGTGCGTCGGTCGACGATCTCCGAAGGTTGTTCGACGTTTTCTGTCTGCCTTTAATATTCCGTATTTATTTATTATATTTAATTAAATAATACATTTTCTGGCACATTGTTTTATGTTTTATGATAATATTACCAGGCATATCTGCTCTATTCTTTTTGCCTGAGTCAAATCTTTTTAGATAAAGTTGTTTGTCTTATTAGCTGACTTTATAAATTACTTTATCTGCTGTCAGCCCTTTATAGCCGTTAGACTGAAAAGTCTTCTTTTTGCTATAAAGAGTTTGTTTCTGATATGACTTTATTTAGTACTTTATTATCAAATTGCTTCCTGCAGCTTCCTAGAAAAAGGGTTATTCCTTTTATAGAATGTTTCTGCTGCAGAGATTGTTTTGTCTTCTTGATATTTACAGCTCAGGTCTCAAGTCTCAGAAGAAGACAAGTTATTCAAATTGAAGAGAGCCGTTGCTTGCTGATGTTATATAAAGGACCCTTTGAAGAAGGATTCAAGCTAGCTAACCAGTTACCCAGATATTTTCAAGCATTCAAGCCTTCATCAAGATCAAGTCTTCTGCTCTCAGCAATTTCCATCTAACTGAGAAGTGTTAAGATCTTCTACTCTTCTTCAACCTGAGTTCTCCTGCTTTCAGGAAGTTCAAACTCAGAGTTCTTTTGAAGAAGAAGAAGAAGAAGAAGATAGCTGCTTGAAGATCTTTAATTTTATTATTTTTTATCTTCTTGTAGTTTTTCCTTCAGAGCTTTCTGAAGAGTTTTCTGCACTGAAGCAAGACTTCACCTGGACATCTTTGAGCCAGGGGGAGCCTTGATTCTTTAGAGGTTTCTAGCTCAGTGCAAGTTTTTGTGCTTCTCTAATCTTTGTAAAATAGAGAAGACATCTTAACCTTCTTCCCCCTCCTGTACAGGGTTATTACTCCCTTCAAAAGTATCCCTTGGTGGCAGGGCACCTGATCAAAAACCTGTGCTTGGTTTTTAGACACCTGATCAAAAGTCTAAAGGGTTTCTGGATCTACCTGAAGCAGATCCTGTTGGTGGCAGGGCACCTGATCAAAAACCTGAGTGGATTCCTACCGTGTGGGTAGAAGAGTGGACGTACCCAAGTTGTTTGGGGAACCACTATAAATTTCCTTGTGTCGTCTGGATTCACTTGTTTAATTCCTGCATTGTGGCTGTGAATAGATATAACTAGGATTGCTAGTTGCTGATTAGGTTTTCCAAGCCTTAACTGTAATTACAGTTAGCTTGAGTTTGTACACATCACTTGTGTTAGGCTTTAAGGTTAAATCAATATCTATAATCTTTTCATTCCGCACTTCACTCCAAGGGAGTTGGGTAGACCATTAAGTTTTGTCTAGTGCAAAATTTGATAACTCTATTCACCCCCCCCCCTCTAGAGTAGTATCTATCCCTTCACTTTCATAAGGCTACATGTATCTATCTCTAGCTCTCCACTACGTCCAGCACCCGATCGGCCACACCATCAACAGTCCTGCGATACGCAAGAACACCGTCGGGTGGCAGGATCTCCATTACCTCTTCAGTATGCAGTAGTGCGTACCTCTCAATCTCGGGTAAATTCTGGCCCAATATCTTCTACACTAGGCGACCTACCTTCCGCTTAAGTCCATTGGTGGGTCACATTTCATCACTCAGATCATGAAGGGTGTCAGGCTATGGGATAATCTGCCGCCTATGACACGGGTTACTGGTGGCCAAGAGATAAGCGTGGTCATGATGGTTGCCTTCTGGCTAATTCATAAGGTATCATACAGGGAGAATTAGAGATATGATATGTACGAGGTTGGATCAGGGATTCGGGCCTCATCTGTTGAAAATTGTGAATTAAAAGTGGAGGTTGATCAAGCAGACCGGGCGGCCTGGGCGGACTGTCCATGCGGACTGATGGAGCAGGCGGCGGTCTGGTGTTGGAAGCTAGTGTGTTCTGGAGATTGCCATGCGGACTTGGTTTGGAATCCGCCTGTTTCTGCGTCCTGGCTGAAAGCTTCATAATTTTTTTAATATCCCAACTGGTGGAAGAAAGCTGGTAGAGAAAGAAAGCTTTGTAATTTTTTCCTTATGATTCCATTCAGCAATACAACTCCATTATATAGCTGGAGATATACAATGAAACGCCTAAACAATTAACACCTAATTAAATCATAACTCCTAAGCCATTTAAGGCAAAACGTCTACAGCTATTGAAGGGAAATAAACTTCAAAAAAACTGCCTGCAACATTAAGGCCCATGAAAAAACAAAGAAACGGTAAAAAAAATAGTCTAGACATTAAAAAAAACTAATTATTAACATTCAACCCCTAATTAGTTTGTCATTCACGTCACGCACTCGAAGTCGCTCCCGCATTTCAACGAACTTGTTCCTTGCGAGTGCCATAGTGAATATGTCGGCAAGCTGGTCGTTAGTATGTACATACTCAACCTCGATCATCCCACGCTCCACGCAGTCCCGAATGTAGTGGTAACGAGTATCAATGTGTTTTGACCGATCATGATACACGGGGTTCTTGGTTAGTGCAATTGCCGACTTGTTGTCAACAAAGAGAGTTGCTTTGCACCTAATCCGCTTCTGAATATCATCGAGTAGGTTGAGTAACCATACTCCTTGTTGTGCCGCAATCGAAGTTGATATATATTCGGCCTCGCAAGAAGATGAGGCTACAACCCGTTGCTTCTGCGACATCTAAGTGATGATGTTCCGGCCTAGGAAGTATGCAACTCCTGTAGTGCTCTTCCTATCATCAATGCTCCCTCCATGGTCACTGTCGCAGTAGCGAACTAGTTTCGTTCCCCCACGAAGATTCCTTTCATAAGAAAGACCAAACCCGCTTGTACCTTTCAGATACCGCAAAATCTGCTTCACCGCCGGAAAATGCTGGGTATTTGGCTTCTCCATGAACCTGCTCGCTATCCCAACGGCATATGCAATATCCGGACGCGTATTCACCAAATATCTCAAATTTTAGTCTTGGTTCCATTGGAACTTGAGCGCTATTGCAGTCTCGCATCCCAAATTTCTCAAGAATTTTTAATGTATACGAAGACTGACAAAGGGTGATTTCCTAAGGCGTTTGGGTTACCTCTATCCCCAAGTAGTAAGTGAGCAATCCGAGATCGCTCATGTAGAAAATTTCCTTCATCTGAGATTTGAACTTGTTCACCTCCACGCCACTTGACCCGGTGATGATGAGATCATCCACATAGACTCCAACCAGCAAGTTGGAATCTCCCACAACTCGCTTGTAAACGGCGTGCTCAGTCGGACTCCTCTCAAAGCCCAATGAGGATAGACTTTGATCCAGCTTGAAATTCCAAGCCCGCGGGGCTTTTCGAAGGCCATACAACGCCTTCTTGAGTTTCAGCACCTTGTGCTCTTCTCCGACAATGACAAAACCTGGGGTTTGAGAAACGTATACCTCTTCGACTAGATCCCCATTGAGAAACGCCGATTTGACATCCATGTGGTGGATGTCCCATCCTTCCTCTGCTGCCAAAGCAATGAGCAAACGGACCGTATCCAATCTCGCCACGGGTGCAAACACCTCGTTGAAATCAACCCCATGTCGATGCGCATACCCCTTCGCCACAAGCCGAGCTTTATGCTTCACGATGTTCCCCTCCGGATCTCGCTTTGTCTTGAAGACCCACTTGAGTCCAATGGACTTATGACCATTGGGAAGGGTGGTGAGTTCCCAAGTGTCATTGTTTCGGATGGAAATTAGCTCCTCCTCCATAGCTCGTCTCCAACATGGTTCGTCTTTGGCTTCTTCAAACGTTGCTGGCTCTCATGCTGCGAAGAGGCAAAGTCCAGCATCCTCCTGCTATAATTCCATGTCTTCAGTTTCGCCGTAGATCTCTTCAAGCGACCGAAATCGAATCAGTCCGCTCGAGTCGGAAGAAGACTCGCTCTGTGAAGTTGATGAGGTAGGAGATCCCAACTGAAGATGCGGTGGAGTTGTTGGGGCGTTGTCGTGTACAAGAGATGGAGTCTCGAGGTTCACACCCGAAGCAGCCCGGGGTGCAGCGGACGCACCTGATGGGGCTGCGGCAGCACTTGTTCCGGCCCCGATTGCCTCTAAATTTTGGGGGCTCAGTTCTAGCTGATCTCCAAATCCACCTTCAGATCCCTCTTTTGTGGAAAAAATTAGACCTTGGACAGAGATATCCTCAAGGCTTTTCTCCTCCCACTCCCACTTCGCCTCTTCGTGGAAAACAACATCCCGGCTGATCACCAGTTTGCCGGTTGCTGGGTTGAACAGGCGATAGGCTTTAAAACCTGCCTCGTAGCCGATAAACACCATTCGCGTGATTCTATCCGCTAGCTTCGTGAGATTTGGCTTCGTCATCTTCGCATATGCAAGGCAACCGAAAGTGCGAAGGTGGTGCACTTTTGGTTTCCTTCCGTAGAATGCCTCGTAAGGCATCTTCCCAACAACACTATGAGTAGCCGCCCGGTTGAGAAGATGCACCGCGGTTGTCAACGCTTCTCCCCAAAAATTCATAGGCACGTTTTTGCACTTGAGAAGACTCCGAACAATCCCCATGACTGTTTGATTGTGGCGCTCCACCACGCCGTTTTGTTGCGGAGAATAAGGGGTTGTGAGGAATCGTTTGATCCTGACTTCCTCACAATAGGCATCAAACCCCTTGGAGGTGAACTCTCCACCTCGATCGCTACAGAATCCCTTCACTTTGAACTTCATTTCCATCTCCGCTCGCGCCTTTAGCCTTTTGAATGCATCCAGGGCCTCGTCCTTGGATTTTAAGAACTCCACCCACATAAACCTGCTATGATCATCTACTAGCAAGAAGAAGTAGTGTTTACCTCCAGGGGTGGCCGGATTGATGGGTCTGCACAAATCTCCATGCACCAATTAAAGAGGAATTGATGCATGATCCGCCGCAACGTTCGGAAATGGTAATCGCCTTTGCTTCGCCACCAAGCACCCATCGCAAAGTTCTTGTGAGTGCTCAATGGAGGGCATCCCCTCCACCATCTTAAAACGCCCCATATCATAAAGTGCCCGAAAATTGAGATATCCCCATCTAGCATGCCATAGCCACGCCTCGTCTTTGTATTTCTCCGCTAGCAAGGCCACCGGAGCATCCGTCTTCATATTTAGGATGTAGAGACGATTCTTGGAACTCTCCACCTTCGCCAAGAAATTCCTCTCTTGATCGAATAGACACAAGAATCCGTCCTCCATGACGATCTTACATCCATTCTCCTCCAATTGTCCCAAACTCGCAATGTTTGTGCAGAGTTTTGGGATGTGGTAGACGTTGGTAAAGACTTTGTGCTTCTCATTTTGGTCTTTGAAGAAGACCGCTCCCTGACCACATATCTCCACCAAAGATCCATCGCCAAACTTCACCTTGCCTCTCACCGTCTCATCTAGCGAGGAGAAGTACTCCTTGCAACCCGTCATATGGTTGCTAGCCCCCGTATCAAGGTACCAATCTGATTTCTCCACGTCGCCTTGAAAAATGCTTGGTTGCAAATTCTCTTCATTAAGGAGAAGATTAGAACATACCATTTTTGAGTGATCTTCTTCGCCCTCCGCCAATAAAAGGGTCGTTTCAAGATCCTCGAAGGCTTCGGCCATGTGCGCTTTCTCCTCATTGTCCCTCTTCTTTGAGCGGCACTCCACGGCAAAGTGGCCCATCTTGTGGCAATAGAAGCACTCGACTTTTGACTTGTCTTTAATACCGTTATTGCGATCTTGACCTTCCCGTCGGTCGTTGTTGCGATGTTGTCCGCCTCGCCCTCGTCCATGGCCACGGCCTCCACGGCCGCCGGTTTGGTGTCCGCCACCATTGGATGGCTTCTTGTCACGAGCCATAAACTCACTCATCATCAAGAGGAGTTTCTCCTCGTATTTGTTGGTATCCCCACCAACACGCTCTTCATGAGTCTTGAGACGGCCGACAACCTCCTCCACGGTCATCGTCGTGAAGTCGCCAAATTGCTCTATCGTCGAAGCAATCTGAACGAACTTCGATGGGATGGATCGCAAGAACTTCTTCACAACCGCAACCTCCGTTTTCTCTCCTCCCAACGCCCCTTGCATGTTGACGTTGGTGGTGAGGTAGCGGAGGTTGCGGTTGTGAAGAAGTTCTTGCGATCCGTCCCATCAAAGTTCGTTCAGATTGCTTCGACGATAGAGCAATTTGGCGACTTCATGACGATGACCGTGGAGGAGGTTGTTGGCCGTCTCAAGACTCATGAAGAGCGTGTTGGTGGGGATACCAACAAAGACGAGGAAAAACTCCTCTTGATGATGAGGGAGTTTATGGCTCGTGACAAGAAGCCATCCAATGGTGGCGGACACCAAATCGGCGGCCGTGGAGGCCGTGGCCATGGACGAGGGCGAGGCGGACAACATCGCAACAACGACCGACGGGAAGGTCAAGATCGCAATAACGATGTTAAAGACAAGTCAAAAGTCGAGTGCTTTTATTGCCACAAGATGGGCCACTTTGCCGCGGAGTGCCGCTCAAAGAAGAGGGACAATGAGGAGAAAGCGCACATGGCCGAAGCCTTCGAGGATCTTGAACCGACCCTTTTATTGGCGGAGGGCGAAGAAGATCACTCAAAAATGGTATGTTCTAATCTTCTCCTTAATGAAGAGAATGTGCAACCAAGCATTTTTCAAGGCGACATGGAGAAATCAGATTGGTACCTTGATACTGGGGATAGCAACCATATGACGGGTTGCAAGGATTACTTCTCCTCGCTAGATGAGACGGTGAGAGGCAAGGTGAAGTTTGGCGATGGCTCTTCGGTGGAGATATGTGGTCGGGGAGTGGTCTTCTTCAAAGACCAAAAGGAGAAGCACAAAGTCTTTACCAACGTCTACTACATCCCAAAACTCTGCACAAACATTAAGGCCCATGAAAAAACAAAGAAACGGTAAAAAAAATAGTCCAGACATTAAAAAAACTAATTATTAACAGTCTCTAGTTTGTTTTGCGGGTTTGGATCTTATTCGCGGACTGGTTGCGAGTCCGGCAGTTGGATTGTTGGCTTGGCTATAGGAGCCTTGTTGGCGGGCTGTTTTGGAGCTGGCAAACTGGGGCCTTGTCCGCCGAGGTCGCGTCAGACTTCTGGTTTGGAGTCCAGGGTGTTTGCTAGTCCCCAATGTCTGCTGGTTGATTGGGCGGAGTGCATGTTGGTCGTGGACATGTCGCGAGCTGTTGTGGTGTCCGTAGTATCCGCAGAGTCCGCTTGTTGACTGGGCAAACTGTGCCCATTGGTCGTGGACTTATGTGTGTGGGCTGGTGACATGTTCGCGTGTAGAATGCGGACTGATGTAGTGAGTGAGATGTTGCTGTGTCTGCTTGTTGTGCAACGTGCGGACTGGTGCGGTGTCCGCCAGGTTGCCTGGTGGTTTGGCTGGTCCGGCCTTATTCTTATGGACTTGGCGGACTGGTTTGTTAGCTGCGATTAGGTGGTGGTTAGCCTATCTCATAGGACGGTGATCATACTCCAACCCGCTCCTATAAAAAAGGACACCCTGGCACCTCATTTGTAACTGAGTGAACAGTAAGTTGGACTCGGATTAATTGCTACGGACTCGGTTTTCCTATCCGCGCGGTTTGAGCAGGCTTATCTGGGTGCTGTTTGCAGGTGGTGCGGCTAGCACTGTGGAGGCAGGAGTTTGGTTCTGAATTCGGTCATGTTTAGTGAAGTTTGCAATTTGCAATCGGCGGCTTGCCAATTTTTTCTCAGCTTCAACTTTTCCAAGTTCAATAACCTGACCGGCAGACTCGGCAGTTAGGCGGTCTGTTCTTCAGTTCGGCGGCAACTTGCAGTAGTCAGTGAATAATTGTGTGTTCGCGCAACCTCGCAGTCTCGACGGACTCCGTGTTCTATTCGACTTCTAGCAGCAGTTCGGGCAGTCTCGGTGAATTTGGCGGACTGGGCAGTCTCGGTGGTCTCTGATTCTGTCCGTTCGGATTGTTTCTTGTAATCCTTTATGTTTTCCTTGTGTACTTGCGAAATCATGTCTCGCCATGTATACCTCGCCCTGTAAAGAAGATAGTGAATATACGATTTTATTGCTCCTGTGTTTGCTTCTGGTTATTTGAGCTTGCTTTCCAAGTATCTGTTGATCAAGGTGTGATCTTGATAGCTCTTAGAATATTAATTTGGCATCAGACTATCTCGTTGATCATCTTGAGAAAATTCAACATGGTATCAGAAGGAGGTTCAGTTGTTTTAGCAGTGTTCAACTTGTGTTGTGATTTGTGCTTCTGAAAGCTTAGACTAGGGTTGTTGCAATGGAAGGAGGTATGCAAGAGGTCTGAGCATTGAACTCTTAACGCCGACTAACTTTAAGAAGTGGAAGTCATGCATGAAGAGTTATCTTCTGGTCGAGGAGTTATGGGAGGTTGTCGGTGGTGACGATAGGCAGGAAGTTACTGCTGCTTTTGGAATTGCTGAGCAGGTGAGAGTCTGGAGGAAAACAAATGCAAAAGCTGAGTTTACTCTCAAGCGGGCTGTCTCACCTGAGTTGTTTGATCACATCATTTGATGTGAGCCTGCTATAGAAATTTGGACTTCGCTTGATGGTTTGTTCAACAGGAATAACGTAGCTAGGCTACAATTCCTGAAGAATGAGTTGGATAGGACAACTTAAGGAGACCTGACCATCTCTAAGTACTTTTTGAAGATGAAGAGTCTGTGTACTGAGTTATCAGCACTTGATCCTGATGAGCCTATCTCTGAGGCTAAGTTGAAAAGGCACATAATCCGCAGCTTGCAAAAGGAGTATGTGGTTTTTGTAACTTCTGTTCAAGGCTGGGCAACTCAGCCATCTCTACTGGAACTTGAGAACCTGCTTACTTCGCAGGAAAGTTTTGTCAGACAGATGGCTGATGTCACTATATCTGAAGGAGGTAGTGAAGCGCTCTTCACAGGCAAGATGAAGAAGAGATGGGAAGGGATGAAGAAGAAGACCGTTGTTGAAGATGAGCCTTCAACCTCTTATCAGCAAGAGGGGAACGCTGCTCCTAAGAAGGACTGGAAGAAGAGTTTGAAGTGCTACAGGTGTCATCAGCCGGGTCACTTCAAGCGTGACAACAAGGTCAAGTTGCAGCCTGAGCATGCTACAGGCAAGGAGGAAGCTTGTTCTAGTACTGAGGAAGCTGGATATGGTGGAGCTTTCATGACGGGCACTTGTGTCCATGCCTTGTCCGCCATCGACTTCGAAGATGACTGGATCGTGGACTCCGGGTGTGGTCATCACCTCACCGGAGACAAGTCAAAGTTCTCCTCTCTGCAAACTTACTCAGGTAACGAAGCTATTATTACTGCTTATAATACTGTTAATACAATAGAGAAGGAGGGAGTTGTGTCCTTGGGTAGTGATAAGGGTCCACTCATGCTAAGGAGTGTGTATCATGTACCGGGCATGAAGAAGAACCTCTTATCTGTGACCAATGCGGTAGACGCGGGTTATCACGTTATGTTTGGGCCAATAGAAGTGAAGTTTCTTCGCAACGTATCAGCGGTAAAGGCTGATGTTGCTCACGTTGGGAGGAGAGTAAAGGACTTGTTTGTTCTTGCAACAAGCTCCTATGTTGATTGGATGAGGGAAAATGATAGCACTGTTATTTGGCATGAGAGGCTGGGGCATGTAGGGATGGATAAGCTGAAAGCTATGGAAAATAAGAGCCTTGTGAAAGGCTTGCCTAAGCTATCATCCTTTGGCAATGGCCACGTTTGCGCAGGGTGTCAGTACGGTAAGGCTCATCGCCTTCCGTTTGATAAGTCGCAAACAAGGAGCAAGAAACCATTAGAGTGTATCCATAGTGACTTGATGGGACCAACTGCAACTGTTAGTCTTGGAGGGAGCAGATACATGCTTGTTTTGATTGATGATTACTCAAGATACACTTGGGTATATTTTTTGAAGGAGAAGTCAGCAGGTTTCCAATTGTTTCTGGAGTTCAAGGAGTTGTTAGAGGGCCGGCTTGGCTTGCGGATCAAGAAGTTCAGATCAGACAACGGTGGTGAGTTTGTTTCGTCTGAGAATTCTAACTTCTGCAGAAAAAACGGGATCCAGAGAGAGCTTATTTGTCCTCATACTCCATAACAAAATGGAGTAGTGGAGAGGAAGATTCGTCACTTGACGGAAACTTGCAAGTGTTAGCTTCATGTAAAGGGCATTCCCAGGTCCTTTTGGGCGAAAGGAATGGCTTGCGCAACCTATGTCATCGATCGGATGCCTCTGAGTCCGATCAACATGAATTCTCCTCATGAGATGATGTTCAAGGATAAGCCTACATGGAACACCTTCGGGTGTTTGTATCAACTTGCTATGTGAAGGTCTCAGATGCTTTAAGTACGAAGCTTGGTGCAAAGGCGAGGAAGCTTGTCTTTGTAGGATATGATGAGCGGAAGAAGGGATGGAAGTGCATGGATCCTGCGACGAAGAAGTTTGTTGTTTCAAGAGACGTGGTCTTTGATGAACTGACATCATATAGAGGAAGCTCGGTTGAGCTACCAGAGAGCAAGGTTGATGAAGAGCAGAAGGTGGTTGCTGAAGTTCTCAAAGAGGGGCTTGTTGTTTCACCAGCAGCTCCTATTGCTTCAAGTTCTAGGGCAGAGGCTTCTGGTTTAGGAAGCAGGGGGAGCATTGCTCAAATTTAACTCGGAGATGGAGCTGAGCCTGAAGAAGCAACGGAGGTGGTGAGCAAGAAGCAGCCTCTTCGAATATCAAAGAGGATCATCAAGCCTCCAGCTCGTTATTGTGAAGGGAATATAGTGAGTTTTGTCTCCTGTTTCTTTACAGACCCTCTTGATGAGCGAAAGCCTTCAAGCTTCAATGAGGCCACTATAGTCAAGGAGTGGGAAGATGTCATGAAAGAGGAGATGGTTGCTCTCAAGAAAAATGAAACATGGGACCTTGTGCCCAGGGTTGATGGCATTACTCCAGTGACTTGCATGTAGGTGTACAAGTTGAAGAAGAAGGCTGATGGGAGAATCGAAAGTTACAAGGCTCGCCTTGTTGCTCGAGGATTCTCACAACAGTATGGAGAGGACTATCAGGAGACGTTTAGTACAGTCGTGAAGATGACTTCGGTTTGAGTGGTGATCGCCTTGGCTGCTTGCCAAGGATGGAAGATGTGGCAGCTTGATGTAAAGAACGCTTTTCTTTACGGGGAGATTGATAAGGACATCTTCATGGATCAGCCGCTTGGATTTATCTCTGAAGTTCATCCGGACTACGTCTGCAAACTCAGGAAGGCTCTCTACGGGTTGAAGCAAGCTCCAAGAGCTTGGTATGGGAAGATAGCAGAATAACTCCAATTCTACGGATATCTTTCTTCCAACTCGGATTCAATCTTAGTCATCAAGAAGAAGGGGGAGCTTCAGGTCTTGGTCCTACTGTATGTTGATGACATGATCAACACAGGGAATTTCGAGGAGGAGGTAGCTAGGCTCAGGGCTGAGCTAGCTATTCGCTTCGAGATGAAAGACTTGGGAGAGCTTCATCACTTTCTTGGTCTCGAAGTGGGGAGGAAGGAGAGCGGGATACTCATTTGCCAGAAAGGATATGCAGATCGCATTATGAATCGATTTGGCATGAGTGAAGGAAAGAGTTGCTCTACTCCTCTGGATTGTGGGCTAAAGCTTCGACGAGTTGAAGGAAGGATTCTTCCTGATCCCTTGGTGTTCAGAGCTCGAGTGGGGAGCTTGATCTACTTAATGATTACAAGGCCAGACATTACTTACAATGTTGGCCGAGTTAGTCGGTTTATGGCAGAGCCAAGGAAGTCTCATTTGGTGGCAGCAATGAATATTTTGAAGTATGTCAAGGCTACTTCTGATATGGGACTCCTTTATAGGAGGGACATGGGCTTTTCCTTGCTAGGATACACGGATGTTGATTATGGTGGTGAATCGGATGATTGAAGATCAACATCGGGTTATGTTTTCACTTGTGTATGAGCTTGCATCTCGTGGTGTAGAAAGAAGCAGGACTCAGTGCCCGTCTCTAAGCAGAGTATAAGGCTTCGTCCTTGGCGGCTCGAGAAGTCATCTGGCTAAGGAGGCTAATAGAGGACGTCCATGAGGAAGTGCAAGGTCCTACTCTGCTCCGAGATGATAATGAGAGTGCTCTCAAACTGGTGAACAATCCAGTTTGTCACGCAAGGACCAAGCATATAGAGATCGAGCAACATTTCATAAGGGAGAAGGTGTTGGAGGGATCTCTTATTGTCGGGCATGTTCGGAGTGAAGACAACCTTGCTGACATCTTTACAAAATCGCTGTCGAAGGGGCCTTTTCAACGGCTACGGGGTCTACTGGGCTTGATCACCACTTCTCACTTCAAGGGGGAGTGTTGAAAATTATGAAGTGAAAGTGGAGGTTGATCAAGCAGACCGGGCGGCCTGGGCGGACTGTCCATGCGGACTGATGGAGCAGGCTGGCGGTCTGGTTTTGGTGGCCTATAGTGTGTTCTGGAGATTGCCGTGCGGAATTGGTTTGGAGTCCGCCTGTTTCTGCGACCTGGCTTGTCGCCAGTTTGTTTTGCGGTTTTGGATCTTATATGCGGACTGCGCGGACTGGTTGCGAGTCCGGCAGTTAAATTGTTGGCTTGGTTGTGGGAGCCTTATTGTCAGGATGTTTTGGAGCTGGAGGACTGGGGCCTTGTCCGCCGAGCTTGCGCTGGGCTTCTGGTTTGGACTTGTAACAATCCGTAACAAGTCCAGGGTGTTCGGTAGTCCTCAGTGTCTGCTGGTTGACCGGGCAAAGTGCCTCTTGGTCGTGGACATGTTGCGAGCTATTGTGATGCCCGCAGAGTTCGCTTGTTGACTGGGCGATCTGTGCCCGTTGGTCGTGGACTTATGTGTGCGGGCTGGTGTCGTATCCACGTGTAGCATGCGGACTGATGTAGTGAGTGAGATGTTGTTGTGTCCTCTTGCTGTGCAACGTGCAGACTGTTGCGGTGTCCGCCAGGTATCCTAGCGGTTTGGATGGTCCGGCCTTATTTTGCGGACTTAGCGGACTGGTTTGTTAGCTGCGATTAGGGGGTGGTAGCCTATCTCATAGGGCGGTGATCACACTCCAACCCGCTCCTATAAAATAGGACCCCCTGGCACCTCATTTGTAACTGAGTGAACAGTAAGTTGGACTCATATTAATTGTTGCGGACTCGATTATCCTATCCGTGCGGTTTGAGAGGGCTTAACTGGTTGTTGTTTGCAAGTGGCGCGACTAGCACTATGGAGCCAGGAGTTTGGTTCTGACTTCGGTCAGGTTTAGTGAAGTTTGTGGTTTGCAATCGGCGGCTTGCCAGTTTTTTCGCTGCTTCAACTTTTCCAAGTTCAATAACCTGTCCGCCAGACTCGGCGATTAGGCGGTCTGTTCTTCAGTTCGGAGGCAGCTTGCAGTAGTCAGTGAATAACGGTATGCCCGCGCGACCTCGTGGTCTCGCCAGACTCCGTGTTCTATTCGTCTTCTAGCAGTAGTTCGGGCGGTCTCGGTGACTTCGCCAGACTGGGTGGTCTTGGCAGTCTCTGATTCTGTCCACTCGGATTATTTCTTGTAATCTTTTCTGTTTTCCTTGTGTACTGGCAAAATCATGTCTCGCCATGTATACCTCACCTTGTAAAGAAGATAGTGAATATAAGATTTTCTTGCTCATGTGTTTGCCTCTGGTAGTTTGAGCTTGCTTTCCCAGTTTCCGCTTGATCAAGGTGTGATCTTGATAGCTCTAAGAATATTAATTTGGTGTTAGACTATCTTGTTGATCATCTTGAGAAAATTCAACATCATCTGGTGTTATGGATGTTGTTTCCTCCTTTGCAACCTCGGTTCCCGTTGTTATTGAGATAGTTTTTTCTTCTTTGTTGGGTGTTGCATCCCATTTTAGGCATCCTGCTTCGTGTAGGACCTTTGAGGAGCAGTGCTCGAACTTCTATGTGAGCCATGTCTAGTGGCAGTGTGCAGTTTTTGAGCAGCGAGACATGATTGTAATGTCCAATTTATAGCTAGACCCCTCGTATGTATTGCGGTGTCACTAGGGTGACTCAAGATGGCAGCTAGAACAAGCCTGGAGTGAATTCGTCGAGAAGACTGGTAATTCATTGAGAGGCCTGGAGAATTTATTAAGAAGACTGGTTGGTTCGTCAAGTGGACTCGACGAATTCATCGAGTGAACTCGTGAAGACACGATGAATTCATCGAGTGAACTTGAGAGGACTTGTGAAATGGATCTTGATGTTTGTCAAAAGGACTCATGAATTCATCAAAAGGGTTCGACGAAACTCATTGAGAGATTAATCGAGTCAACTCATTAATTCGTCGAAATGACTCATTTAACGGACTTAACGCACTCAATGATTCGTCATGTGATTTTGACGATTCGTTGAGTATGCACCAGGAATGGATTTAGCATTTTTCTGTACTGACTCTGTGTGTGGACAAGTCAATTACTGTACTTCCAGAATTTTACCGGACATCGATTTAATATCCGGTCTTTTCAGAAAACCTATTTTATGTTATGGTAAATGCGATCTAATGAGAGAGTGACGCGTAGCAAGATAACCTCCAACCCTAAATCACTATACACTCCTTTATAAATCCGAACCCTAAAAGCTTTTGGATCGGCCGACCTTTAAATCTTCCTGAAGAATGACCAACCGAACACAATACCACTGGAAAACTGAGCACGACATGCCGCCAAGAAGAAGGACTCGGTCCATGGCCGGAAAATAGGTGAGCCTCCTACCCTCTCCCTTGGTGCTAGATCTTTAGATCCAAAGAATATGAGAGACATCGGCTCAAGAGAGCTTGATTTGGAAGTTTAATGAAGATTTCCTAAGAAGGGATCACGCTAGAACTTTCATTCTAGGGCACCGATCGCTGCATGATTATCTTAAATCATCTCCTCTCTTCATTACGAAGATGGCGGACTTGATTTCGTGAAGAATAATGGTTCTAATGACGTAGAAAGGGAAGGGAGATGTTGGTTGTGCTTTGTGTGATGGATGGAGGAAGGAGATGAACCGAGTTCGTTCGTCCATCTTTACGATGCGTACAAAAGTGCTATACAAAAATCTGTTTTATGTGCGCAGTAGACTTTAAGGCTGATTTTTAGAATAATACAGTCTGATTCAGGTCTAGGGCTCAGCCTGATAGTTGTATCCCTCGGAAAGTACTTTCCAACGGATGGTTACACATTTTATTTTGAGTTCTGTAGCCCCCTGAAAGTGCATCCGATGTAGCTGCGCTGAAATATTGTATATGCAAGTTGAGTTCTATCTAAGGGTACACAACCAGACTAAATTCTAATTTCAGGTGTGATCAATTTTGATTTGGGCCCCAAGCTCAACATGGATGTTGTAGCCCTTGAAAATACCTTTCCAATTTGGGGTTGCCCATAATTTATGGTGGGTTGCCCATAATTTATGGTGGGTTGTAGCTTCCCGGAATCCAATTTTAATAAACTGTGGCCCGTAGCCGTGATGTATTAATATTTTGAAGAGTCCCTTATTCTACCAAGTGATTACTCGGGGGGATCAGAGGATAAAATAGTTGATGATAATGTGGCCACCCCTTGCATGATTAATAAGCTTTGGGAAGAGTACTTGCTACGATTACTTGGAGCTTTAGGAAACAAAGTTCGATAGAGATGATTGAATTAATATAATGTATACGTATATGATAAATCGTAGAAATGGTTGGATGAGGTATATACCCATGAACTTATGATGAGCTGAGCCTTGATCTCAAGTATTGAAGGTATGAATGGTGTAGACCACTACTTAGAGTTATATTGACTCCATATGGGTAGCGGTGAGGGACTGGTGTAGTAATTAAGATGGACGGTCACCCTATGTTGAATGTGGACCCTTGCGTGCTTTGGAGCTCGATGTTGGTTATGATATAAAGGACTCGGTTGGATCCCTTGAATGCACGAGGGCATGGTACATGTGATTTGTATTGGTGTCATTGTGTGTATGATACACGGTATATTATCCTGTGTTAAGGATTAAGGTGGCAGGTCTACGGGCTCGCCAGTCATCACACTGATGGGAGCAGGCAGCTATACCTCGGGCGGTTGGGCTTGGAACTTTGGTGCTCACGCTGGTGTCTGCTAATCGTGAAGAGAATAAAACCAAACTAGCAATCCAACTAGGTAAGTATACCTATCGAATTGTAGCTAGGGGACACAAGTGTCGTATTAAAATCCGGGAACCGTTGAGTAATCTTACTCACACGAAGATTATTATCTTATCGAAAAAACTTTTAGGGTTGTTAACTAAATTAAAAAAAAGAGACTACTTGCATAAAGAAAAACACTTGATCTTAATCAGAGAGGCCACAACTAGCGATTAAAACGAGGGGTTAAACAATGATAAAGAAAAGCACACGATCGATAATCACCTAGGCCTAAGTTGATCAAAAATGCGATAATAAACTCTAACTTAATAAGGCAAAGGACCTTGACCGTGAATGTTCCTAATGCATGAACACGCTTCTCTCGAAGACGTGCCCACTTGAGTTTAGGAAGGTTCGACCAAACTCTCGTCTAAATCGGAGGCCTAAAGCTAGCTTTATGCTGTGAACCCCGCTATTGGATTTCACTCCAATCCGGGAGATTTAACGTCTGCCTCTCTTGAGTGGTGCGTGCAATTCTCTTTAGTCTTGAGTGTTCAATCCAAATTACGAGCCTCTCGGCTAGCTAACAGAGGAAACAAAGATGGAAAATATATCAATGATATATCTCCAAACACAATTAATCAAGAGTAAATCAAGGTCTAAACCTTAAAAAGAAAAAGCAAACTAGAGCATCATAGCTTAATCAACTCGAACCTTGGATCATCAAGATCAAGTACAAGGAGGATTAGTTACTCATGGTGAAGTGGAGGAGGAGAGATGAGTAGGAGTGCATGGAAACAAAATAGAGACAAGAAAAAGCAACAGGATTTATATTAATTCAAACAGAGAGCTACAACTTGAAATATAAAAACTACACTTGCAGGAAATGAAAAAAAACTAAGCTAGCACTAAAGATAAATTACTAAAGAAATTCAAGAACTATTACAGAAGAGTAAAGCTAAAACAGAAAAACTGAAATGAGAAAAAAAAAGAGGAAGAACAAAAAGGAAGAACTGAAAATGGCAGCACTTCCCCTCTCCAAAAATTCTATATTCAACACAAGAGGAGGGACTCTATTTATAGATTGTTCAAAGAGAAGGAAATGCCCATGCATCCAGCCATGCACGGGAGTTGACCTTGGTATGAATTCTGGCGGGAAATGATGATTGCCTCGGTACGGGTGACATGCATTTATGGCGACAGCAGGCCTTTGTGAAAAAGCGGGACTTGTCCTCTAGCAGCTAGTAAGCTCGATGAATGGAGAAAAGAGAAGGCGAGGTCGACGATCTCAGAGGAGAAGGAGGGAGAGCTCGACGAACGGAGAAAAGAGAAGGTGGACGGGAGGTCGACAAACATCGAACTGAAGGTGAGGTCGATGAAACTGAACTGAAGGCGAGTTCGACGAACATCGAACGCAAAAAGTTGACGGGAGGTCGACAAAATTGAAGTGAAGGCGAGTTTGACGAATGTCGAACGCAGAAAGTGGATGGGAGGTCGATGAAATTGAACTGAAGGCGAGGTCGGCGAAATTGAAGACGTTCGTCGAACGCAGAATCTAGGCGGAGCTCGATGAAATTGGAGGAGTTTGTCGAACGCAGAAGGTGGAGGGGAGGTCGGCAAAATTGAACTGAAGGCGAGGTCGACGAAATTGAAGACGTTCGTCGAACGCAGAATCAAGGCGGACCTCGACAAAATTGGAGGAGTTCGTCGAACGCAGAAGGTGGAGGGGAGGTCGACACAATTCTGGCGAGCTCGACGAACTTTGAACTGAAGGAACCGTTCGTCGAACGCAGAAGATGAGGTCGATGAGTGCTGAGTTCGACGAATTCTGGCGAGCTCGACGAATTGGGGCTGAAGGAACCGTTTTTCAAACGCAGAAGATGAGCTCGAAGAATGCTGGCGAGCTTGACGAACTGGCTGAGTTCGACGAATGCTGAGGTCGACGAATTCTAGCGAGCTCGACGAACTGTCTAAGTTCGATGAATTTGGCTGAAAAACTGCAAACCTGCAAAGAAAATAAAAAAGAAAACATTAGTGGTATTAATATATACAATAAGAGGTCAAAATAAAACTTTAAAAGATATGATTTTTTATAATAAAAACGTATAATTACCCTAGTTATTTAAACTACAAAATGTATTATCAAACTCCCCCACGCTTAAGTTTTGCTTGCCCTCAAGCAAAAATTTAAAAACTAGCTAACATAAAAGTGACTAATCAGGAAAATTCTAATTATGCTAACACAAGTATAATACGAAATTCTAAGTAGGGAGAAGGTAAAACGTAATCCAAAAATAATTATTTAAACATGGTTTAATAATTTATAAACTTTACTAACGAAAATAAATCATCTAAAATTTTAACAAAAAATTTTAAATAAATTTAAGCAAAGCAACAAAATGAAAAGACGCATTGAGTTGTTACTAGATTCAGGAGACACATTATAACTATATCAATCAAATAACAAAAATCTAAATTTAAATCCAAAACTTTACTATTTTACTTTTCTTCTTTACTTAGCTAAAAAATAAAATTCAAAAACATGAATCAAAAAGACTTATTAGGACCGAAATATTTGGTTTATGATTAGGAGTGGAATTCAAAGATAAACAAGCAGACTCAAAAATCACACTAAACCAAAATAAAGAGTTTCAAAATTTTCATCATAAATAAAATATTATTTTTTTTTCCATTTTCATTTCATTTCTTTTTCTTCTTTTCAAAACAGAGACATAAATATTTTGTCTTTTCATTTTGAAATTGGCCACAAAATTAAACATTTCTATTTAGCATACTTTTTCTTAAATTTTTCAAAAAATCACAAAACAACCCTATCACAACAAGAAATTTTATGAAACTCAAAAAGTTAGTGTGATATGATAGGTTGGAAAATTTGGCTTTGATGAAAAATGAAATGATAAGAGGAGTTATCAAATAAAATAGAAAACGGCTCAAACGCGGCTAACTAGGGATAAAAAAATTTATGTTGGTAAGAAGGCTCAAACAAAAAACAAAAACGGCCTAAATCATTTTCATGCTTCTAAATTTATCTAAAGCATAGTTTTGAAAAATTTCAAAAAACAAATCCTGGATAATAAATGAAGACTAATGAAATTATCTTGAAAATAGAAATAATAAGCGACTTAGACCATTCATATCTACTATGCTAATCAAAAGTTAATATTACAAAAATTATCCAAGAAAAAAAAGGAAAAGTGGATGAAATATTTTTAAGAAAGTAAAGAAAATAAAAAACGAAAACCAAAATAGAAATGCGAGTTTTAGAAAAATGTTTCAGATTAACATGCTACCGTGAATTAGGAACACAACATGGCCAACATTTTACTTGTGTAACATAATAAAAAAAACGATTAGAAAGATTATAATTAGCTAAGTTGTTATAGGAAATTTTAAGAAAAACAAAACAAAAGGCAAAGGGGGACTAATTAAATACCAAAATTCGTTTAAACTATTAAAGTAAAAATAAATAAAATAATAATAATTTTTTTGTAAAATAAAGAAATTAGAAAAATAACTTGGGTTGCCTCCCAAGAGCGTCCTTTGTTTAAAACGTCATTTGAGCTCGACGCAACGAAATAATATTGTCCAAAAATAGTTTGTCCAATATAATAATTAAAGTTTTAACAAAAAAAGTCTTAAGCTAGTTAAAGTTTGGATCATGCAGAATAAAATAAATATAGTTTGGACTGACATCACCACAGAAATAAAGCTTAAGACGTTATCCATTCACTTTGAACTCACCCTTATCAGGGTGTGAAATTAAAATCATTTCATACGGAAAAACTTCTTTAACAGTAAACGGCCAAGACCATCGTGAATTTAACTTGCCCGGAAATAAACGTAATCGTGAATTATATAAAAGAACTTTGTCATCCGGCTTGAAGGTAATTGGGTGCCTTTGGTGCTTGTCGTGAAAACGCTTCGTCCGCTCTTTATAAAATTTGTTATTTTCATATGCGTAAGAGCGTCACTCGTCGAGTTCATTATGTTGAAATTTTCTAAGGTCGCTGACAGAGTGGGGATCGATAAATGACACGATTTTTCATAAACCAACCGATACAGCGTACATCCGATGGCGGTTTTGTACGTTGTTCGGTAGGCCTATAAAGTATCGTCCAATTTGGTTGACCAATCTTTTCTAGAGGTGGAAACCGTCTTTTCTAAAATTCTTTTAAGCTCTTTGTTCACTACTTTGACTTGTCTGTTAGTTTGGAGGTGGTAGGCAGTTAAAAGCTTATGCATAACGCCGTATTTAATAAGAATTTTTGAAAACTGCGCATTACAAAAATGTGAACCCCTATCGCTAACGATGGCTCGTGGCGTACCGAATTGAGAAAATAATTTTTTTCAAAAACGTAATTACGACTCGGGCGTCGTTAGTAGGATGAGCTTGGGCTTCAGTCCATCATGAAACATAATCTACAGTAACTAAAATAAACTTGTTCCCAAAGCTAGAAGGAAGAGAGCCAACAAAATCAATTCCCCAGAGGTAAAACTTTTCACTCAAGGAAATAATTTTGCGGTATTTCATTTTTATTGGAAATGTTGCCCAACCGTTGACAACTATCACACATGCTCACAAAAGGCTTGCGCGTCTTTAAACAGGCTAGGCCAGTAAAAACCCGCGCGAAGCACTTTGTGGGCGGTGCGAGCAGCTTGATAGTGACCACCAGTCGGTCCTTCATGCAAATGTTTTAAAATATCTAATCCCTCGTCAAAGGAGACACATCTTCTTATCATTTTGTCCGCACAGACTCGGAAAAGATGCGGGTCCTACCAAAAATAGTTCTTCAACTCAAAAAAGAATTTCTTCTTTTGCTAAGAGGAGAACTCTTTTGGTAGTACACGAGCCACTAAATAGTTGGCAATGTGTGCAAACCAAGGAGAAGGGGATGTGTTAATTAAAAGCAGCTTCTCATCGGGGAGGAAATCATTAAAAGATTTTTCATCTAATTTTTCTATATACAGATTATCCAATTGTGAGAGATGGTCGGCAGCCAAATTCTCGGCACATCGCTTATCACGGATTTCTAAGTTAAACTCCTATAGGAGTAAGTCCCAGTAAATCAAGCGCGGCTTGGCATCTGTCTTAGCAATAAGATACTTGAAAGTCGAGTGGTCCGTAAAAATGATAATTTTGGAAAGCGTAATATAAGGACGGAATTTATCAAAAGCGAAAACAACAGCTAGGTGCTTCTTCTCGGTTGTGTTATAATTATCTTGTGCCGATGTAAGTGTTTTACTTGCATAATAGATGGGGTGGAAGTTTTAGATATTCGTTGTCCTAATACGGCTCCCACCGCGAAACTACTCGCATCGCATATAATTTCAAAGGGGAGGTCCCACACCGGAGCTATCATAATAGGGGCATTAATTAACTTTTCTTTTATTGATTCAAAGGCAGATAGACAAAGGTCATCAAAAATAAATGGGGCGTCTTTTTCCAGAAGATGAGTAAGGGGTTTGGTGATTTTGGAGAAGTCTTTTATGAAGCGGCGGTAGAAGTCAGCGTGTCCTAGGAAACTTCTTATAGCTTTGATGTTCGTAGGCGGCGGTAGCTTCTCAATAACTTCTATCTTAGCTATGTCTACTTCAATTCCTCTCACAGAAATCTTATGACCCAAAACTAACCCTTCCCTCACCATAAAATGGCATTTTTCCCAATTTAGGTCAAGGTTAGTTTCTTCGCATATTTCTAAGATTTTTTCGAGGTTTTTTAAGCAACTATCAAAAGCATCGCCGAACACAGAGAAATCATCCATAAATACCTCCATAATGCTTTATGTACTTGTCAAAGATAGCGAGCATATATCGCTGGAATGTAGCTGGCGCATTGTATAATCCAAATGGCATTCTTCGGTAAGCGAAGGTGCCAAAGGGACAAGTAAACGTAGTTTTCTCCTGGTCCTCGGGAGAGATGGGATTTGAAAGTACCCCGAGCGGCCATCGAGAAAACAAAAAAATTTATGGATGGATAATCACTCTAAGATTTGATCGATGAACGGCAAGGGGAAGTGGTCCCTGCGGGTGTCATCATTTAACTTACGATAGTCAATACACATTCGCCACCCCGTCACCATCCGTATCGGGATTAAGTCATTATTCTCATTACTAACTACAGTTATCCCTCCCTTTATTGGGCACTACTAGGACAGGGCTAACCCACTTACTATCAAATATAGGATAGATAATTTCTGTGTCTAACAGTTTCATAACCTCGCCCTTTACGACTTCTTTCATATTTGGACTTCTATAGCGCTGAGGTTGGATTGAATTACGCAAATTATCTTCCATTTGGATTTTGTGGGTGCAGAAAGATGGGCTTATGCCCTTGATATCAGATATCTGCCAGGAAATAGCTCGGTGATGTTTTTGTAAAACTAGAAGGAGTTTGTCATTTTGTAATTCAGTTAGGTAGGCTGAAACTATCACTGGTAGCTTGGACTCCTTTTTTAAGAAGGCATACCTAAGATGTTCGGGTAGTTCCTTTAATTCCAGGGTAGTGGGTTCTTCATACGACGTTTTGGAAATTCTTTCTTTTTCAAAAACAATGCCTTCGTAGACTTTTTCTTTATACAGAAAATTGAAAGGGTTGTAGCTAGTGGCCATGGCGGCTTCTTGCAGAGATTCAATGGGAAGAGTAGAGGAAGAATAAAAATCAGAAAAATTTATTTCCACTTTCGGAAAGACAGTAGGAAGATTCTTCACCTAAGGCATCTATGAAAAAAACAGGAGTCGTCATTCTCTAGGGTATTCTTCATTGAGGGGGTTATAGAGAAGGTCACTTCATCATCGCCTACTCGTAGGAAGAGCTTACCATTGCTTATGCCAATGATAGCTTGGGAGGTGGCAAGGAAGGGTCAGCTAAGGATGAAGGGAACCTCGACGTCTTCTTCGATGTCCAATATGATGAAATCCACCGAGAAGATGAATTTGTCAACTTTAACTAAAACATCCTCCATGATTCCTAACGAGTACTTAACTGATCTATCGGCGAGCTGGATACTCATGCGTGTGGGGTTGAGGCTACCAATTCCAAACTTCTTAAATGACGAGAGGGACATCAGGTTGATACTCTCACCTAAGTCGGCCAATGCGTGCTTGACAAAAAGATCACCAAAGACACACGGTACCCGGATCACAGATTTCTTTGGTAAACTGTTTGTCAAGACTGCAGAGCACTCGGCATTTAGTGTGACATGCGATAAGTTTTTTAACTTCTTTTTATTAGTAAGGAGGTCTTTAACGTACTTAGCGTACTTCGGCATTTGGGAGATTGCTTCGTGGAAGGGTAGATTATGTGGATTTGCTTAAATATTTTGAGGAGGCGGGAGTATTGATCATCCTGACATTGCTTGTTAAGTTTGGAAGGGTATGGTGGAGTTGGATCATTTCTAAAGATGGGTGGTGGAGTGAGATCTTTTTCTAAAGCAGAGAGCGGAGTGATAACTTCTTTTACAACAGATGGTGGATTATTCAAGACGGGGGCGGAGCTTGCCACGGGCTCTTCGCTAACCATACCAGAAACTTACTTCCCACTCCGAAGAGTTATAGCTTTCGCTTGCTCTCTCGGGTTGGGCTCGGTGTTGGAAGGAAGAGACCTGGCGGGTCGCTCAGAAATAATTTTTGTGAGTTGTCCTACTTGATTTTCTAAACTTTTAACGATCCCGGCTAGGGTTCTTATAGTTGCGTCATTAACATTCATATATTTTGAAAACATTTCCTCCAAACTTGGAGGTTTTGGAAAATTTTGAGGGGGTGATAGTGGTGCAGAAAAATCATTTTGTGGTGGCGGCCGCATTGCGTTTGAGAGATTACTCCACGAAAAGTTCGGGTGGTTCCGTAAAACCGGATTATAACTATTCGGAAAAGCGAAACCCGGAGCATGAAAATTATCAGCATAAAAATTATGAAAAGCGTTTCTAGGCATATTATTAACATAATCCAATTGTTCGGGAGCAGGAGTTGTAGATTCCCATACTTGTGGGGCGGAGGCAGCAGTCATCTCCGTTAACTTTTACTTAATACTTCCACTTGGAGAGCTAGTTGGGAGACGTTATCTACTTCAAAGATACTTGCAGGTTTGTTTGGGAGGAACCTAGGCACATTCCACTGATATGTGTTCATGGTCATGTCCTCGAAAAGTTCAAGAGCTGCTTCTGGGGTTTTGTGGTTTAAGGTACCTCCGGAAGCTGCGTCTATCATTTGCTTTGTGCTTTGATTTAGCCCGTTATAAAACGTCCGCACCTACAACCATACATGCAGCGCGTGATGGGGGAATTGTCTTAAGAGTTCTTTAAATCTTTCCCAGGTTTCATACAAGGTTTCATAATCTATTTGTCCAAAGGCAGAAATATTGTTCCTAAGTTTTTGGGTTTTAGCTGGCGGAAAATACTTCGCCAGAAATTTTTCAGTTAGTTGATCCCAGGTGGTGATGCTGTTTTTTGGTAGAGTGTTCATCCATTGCTTAACCTCGGTTCTTAGGGAGAAAGGGAAGAGTCTTAGCCTAATAGCATAATTTGTAACACCATTGAATTTAAAGGTGTCACAAATCTCAAGATAGCTAGCTATATGCGCGTTCGGATCTTCATCTTGAAGTCCGGCATATTGCACATACTGCTGCACCATTTGAATTATGTTAGGTTTAAGTTCAAAATTATTATTAGCTATAGCAAGGCAAACTATGCTTGATTCTATACCCTCTATATTCGGTCGTACATAATAGGATATAGGCCTATGCATGGCTTCCTCTATGATAGGCTCTTCCATTATTGTAGTAGAAATAGACTCGGAATCCTCAATCGGCAGTTGGAGAGTAGGATCTTGAAATCGCGATCTTCTCCGAAGAGTATGCTCAATTTCATGGTCCAAGTCCAAAATATCCGACGGATTTCTGCGGGTCATGCACTAGCAGAAGAGAAGATGAAGAAAGAGAAAAATAAACTAGAAAAAGAGTTACTTTTTTTGGAATAGATTTTTTTTAATGTTTTAACTCCCGAACTTCCCAAGGGCTACCCGATAAAGGGTTCGCAAGGTACTAGACAAGATAATGGTATTTAAGCCACATTGCCCTTTTCGAGAGAGTTAGGTTGTGTAGAAAAATTGCGATGTGGGTTTCTTTTAAGAGCGTTAATATATATTTTTTGAATTTTTTATTTTTAAGAAAGAGGGTGATAAAGAGAAGTGATAAAAGTAATAGGTTCGTGTTTTCGAATTATCAACAAAAGTTGATCCCCAGCAACGACGCCAAAAACTTGGTGTCTGCTAATCATGAAGAGAATAAAACCAAACTAGCAATCCAACTAGGCAAGTATACCTATCGAATTGTAGCTAGGGGACACAAGTGTCGTATTAAAATCCGAGAAACGTTGAGTAATCTTACTCACACGAAGACTATTATCTTATCGAAGAAACTTTTAGGGTTGTTAACTAAATTAAAAGAAGAGACTACTTGCATAAAGAAAAACACTTGCACTTAATCAGAGAGGCCACAACTAGCGATTAAAATGAGGGGTTAAACATTGATAAAGAAAAGCACTCGATCGAGAATCACCTCGGCCTAAGTTGATCAAAAATGCGATAATAAACTCTAACTTAATAAGGCAAAGGACCTTGACCGTGGAGGTTCCTAATGCATGAACATGCTTCTCTCGAAGACGTGCCCACCAGAGTTTAGGAAGGTCCGACCGAACTCTCGTCCAAATTGGAGGCCTAAAGCTCGCTTTACGCTGTGAACCTCGCTATTGGATTTCACTCCAATCCGGGAGATTTAATGTCTGCCTCTCTCGAGGGGTGCGTTCAACTCTCTTTACTCTTGAGTGTTCACTCCAAACTACGAGCCTCTCGCCTAGCTAAGAGTGGAAACAAAGATGGAAAATATATATCGATGACATATCTCCAAACACGATTAATTAAGAGTAAATCAAGGTCTAAACCTTACAAAGAAAAAGCAAACTAGAGCATCATAACTTAATCAACTCGAACCTCGGATCATCAAGATCGAGTACAAGGAGGATTAGTTACTCATGGTGAAGTGGAGGAGGAGAGATGAGTAGGAGTGCATGGAAACAAAATAGAGACAAGAAAAAGCAATAGGCTTTATATTAATTCAAACAGAGAGCTACAACTTGAAATATAAAAACTACACTTGCAGGAAATGAAAAAAAACTAAGCTAGCATTAAAGATAAATTACTAAAGAAATTCAAGAACTATTACAAAAGAGTAAAGATAAAATAGAAAAACTGAAATGAGAAAAGGAGAGAGGAAGAACAAAAAGAAAGAACTGAAAATGGCAGCACTTCCCCTCTCCAAAAGTTCTATATTCAACACAAGGGGAGGGGCTCTATTTATAGATTCTTCAAAGAGCAGGAAATGCCCATGCATCCAGCCATGTATGGGACTTGACCTTGGTATTAATTCTGGCGGGAAATAATGATTGCCTCGGTACGGGTGACGTGCATTTATGGCGGCAGCAGGCTTTTATGAAAAAGCGGGACTTGTCCTCTAGCAGCAGGTAAGCTCGATGAACGGAGAAAAGAGATGGCGAGGTCGACGAACTCAGAGGAGAAAGAGGGAGAGCTCGACGAACAGAGAAAAGAGAAGGTGGACGGGAGGTCTACGAACGTCGAACTGAAGGCAAGGTCGACGAAATTGAACAGAAGGCGAGTTCGACGAACGTCGAACGCAGAAAGTGGACAGGAGGTCGACAAAATTGAACTGATGGCAAGTTCGACGAACGTCGAATGCAGTAAGTGGACAGGAGGTCGACGAAATTGAACTGAAGGCGAGGTCGACGAAATTGAAGACGTTTGTCGAACACAGAATCAATGCAGAGCTCGGCGAAATTGGAGGAGTTCGTCAAACGTAGAAGGTGGAGGGGAGTTCGACGAAATTGAACTGAAGACGAGGTCGATGAAATTGAAGACGTTCGTGAAACGTGGAATCAAGGCGGAGCTCGAATAAATTGGAGGAGTTTGTCAAACGCCAATGGTGGAGGGGAGGTCGATGAAATTCTGGTGAGCTCGACGAACTTTTAACTGAAGGAACCGTTCGTCGAATGGAAAATATGAGGTCGACGAATGCTAAGTTCGACGAATTCTGGCGAGCTCGACGAAATCGGACTGAAGGAACTGTTATTCGAATGCAGAAGATGAGCTCGATGAATACTGGCGAGCTCGACTAACTGGCTGAGCTCGACGAATGCTGAGGTCGACGAATTCTGGCGAGCTCGAGGAACTGGCTGAGTTCGACGAATTTGGCTGAAAAACTGCAAACCTGCAAAGAAAAAAAAAGAAAATATTAGTGGTATTAATATATACAATAGGAGGTCAAAATAAAGCTTTAAAAGATATGATTTTTTTAATAAAAACTTGTTATTCACCTAGTAGTTTAAACTACAAAACGTATTATCACACGCCCAAAGGCTCCTTTTGTGCTAGTGATGATTGGGCTCGGTTCTTTGGTGTTCACTCTCGAAGAATTCTTACGTGCCAGTTATAGGCCAGTTGGGTTTGTCTCTTAGTGCACATCTATCGAAGAACCCTTCTGAGCCATAGTACGCAGGTGCACTGTTGTTATGTTCTTAGTGTTGATGAATACGGAGGCCTATGCCTGGTAGTGTGTATGCCCGCCTAGTAGTGGAGAAGCCCGCTCCACTATCACTATTTGGCCACGACGGGTGATGCCTGAGAGGTTAGCTACCTGCTCAAAAAGTGGGAACTAAAGTTCTATATCAACATAGCAAAGTGTGTGTGCGTAATCATGGGTGAGTCATCATACTACATTCATTTAATTTCATTGCAATGTAACATAAGATCCTTATCTTATAAATTTATTTGGGCACTTTTATATGATGAGTTATTTTGATGTACCTGATCCTTAACTTATAAATTTGTATGAGCATTTTTATAAGTTAAGTTAGATTCTATACTTATGATTGATATGTTGATAGTATTGATGTGCCTCTTCATATGTTGATGTTTACTGATGTTACTTTTTTATGGATGTGTTGATATATACATAAACTGCTAGATTTATAACACTCCTCTATCACCAGTTTGATTTTATACTACTGCTATATTATGCTCCCCCTTCTTTTCCTCCGCTCAGTGCCTAAGAGTCGCTAGGGTGAGCAGATTTGAAGCCACTTAGTCTTTATGACTAACGAAGCTACGTCTACCATTTTAGAAGGATACCCCATAGAGGGAGCAGTAGCAGCGCCTTGTGCAGGAGGACAGTCAGGCCTAGAGGCAGGGCCCGATACGATGATACCCTAACTTCCCTCTATCACAGATGTGAGTTGTGAGCGTTATGAAATTGCCTTAGGGTAGTTTTGTGTACTCTGATATTAAAGGAGCTGATGTAGCTTCTTATTATAGTGTACTTTATTTTGACATTTACCTTTTTATGAATCTTGGCTTTTATGCTTCTATTTGTTGGGTTGACATTTGTGATACAAGAAATTAGCCGGCAGAATAGGCGACTTGTTGTACAGATTAGCCTGTGTGTTGATGCTACCATAAGGCAACTGTTCTGAGCATATAACTCCTCTTGGTTGTGTCTTGTGTTCCTGGAGGGGGGTTTTACAATTGATATTAGCTTGCACCAATCTTACGATAAATAAGTCATTGAACGTGGTGTTACCTCGCTTGATTATTCGGTTTGCGGACAAACTAAATTAGCAGAAGTAGTGGTAAGCCCATTTGTGATTCACACTAAGTATATCCACCAGTTACCCTACATTTAGCCAACCTAACCCTAAATCCGTATTCGGTGTGTAGATTCTGGTACATATAGAGCCAATGACTGGCATTCCCTATCCTCCAATCCCTACTCCCTCTCAGTAGTCGGAGATGGGACAGACCTTAACTACGATTTTAGATTCCTTAAGGTCTCAGTAGCCCAATACAGCAACAAGCCCCGTGCTCCAATTGGTCGAGTACCTTCCAATCTATTTCTCGACATGCTTATCACGGGACAGAGTCGGCTATTCGCACAGAGGAGTGGTAGGATTCTATGCAAGAATTGATGGCCGGAATCAGATGTCCAGCCAGTATGGCTGTCACCTTAGCATTATCCATCCTAGAATCACACGCAAGGAGGTGGTGGAAGTGACGTATGGGATCCACTTTTATAGTATGAGTATACACTGACATCAATTGGAATTAGTTTTCTGATGCTTTCTTGGAGAATTTTGTTCCTTCTTATTCTCGAGATGAACTCGAAGAAAGGTTCCTGCAGCTGAAATAAGGATCTAAATTTATTACGGAGTATCAATGGGAGTTTCAGCACCTTTTCAGGTTTGCTGACTCCTATGATTTGGATAATTGCAGGCACGCAAAGCGATTCTACAAAGGTTTGTGAGACCTACCGAGGCAGGCTCTTTTGTTTATAGCTGACTCTAGCCTCTCTCGGATTATAGACATGGAAAAAATAGAGGCGGACAATCTTGGGGTACAGGCTAGTGGTAAGAGACCCGTAGAGGGTTCGATGGAAGCAGTAACCAGCTTCAGAAGGTGATAGAATACTAGTGGGGGAGGAGGAAACCAAAGAGGTGGTGGATGCTTCCGTCAAAATTTTAGAATGGAACATCTGGCCCCGCAGCCAGTACTACCTCTACCACCACAAATTCAGCCTTATCAACGACCCAGAGAGCCATTCAGTAAAGTTTGTTTATAGTATCATCAGTCGATCCACACCCAACATTATTGCCCGCAGCTAGGTGGGAATTTCCCTCCTATTTTTCCTCTGGCAGCTCGGTGAGGATGAGGGAATGGATGTGGTCGAGGATGAGGACTATAAGGTAGGAACCCTGGACCTGCTCGAGAGCAGATGTTTGCTTTGTATATGACTCAATTTTGTGAGATCCAATGATGCAGGGTCTTTTTGTTATAGCTGACTCGAGCCTCGCTCAGATTATAAACATGGAAAAAATATTAGAGGCAGACAATCTTGGGGTCCAGGCTAGTGGTAAGAGTCCCATAGAGGGTGTGATGGAAGCAGGACCCAGCTTTAGAATGTGATAGAATACTAGAGGTGGAGGAGGAAACCAAAGAGGTGGTGAACGCTTCCATTGCAATTTTAGAACAAAACATTCGTCCCCACAACCAGCACTATCTCTACCCCCACATATTCAGCCTTATCAATGACCATGAGAGCCATTCAGGAATGTTTTTTTTCTAGTGTCGTTAGTCGGGCCACATCCAGCGTTATTGCCCGCTGCTAGGTGTGAATGTCCCTCCTATTTTTCCTCCCGCAGCTCGGCGAGGACGAGGGAAAGGACGTGGTCGATGACGAGGACCACAAGATAGGAACCATGCACCTGCTCTAGAACAGATGTTTTCTTTGTATATGACTCAAGAGGGGGACCCGCAACATGTTATTGTAGGTATTTTGTAGTGAAATTCATATGTTATAATCATTCATCCTTAGTATGCCTGAGATTGTGCTAGAAATCTATTTGAAATTATTATAACTTAACATTTAGGCATCGTGACTATTAGTAGGAGACTTTCCCACTCCCTATTCAATACCGATGCCACCCACTCATTCGTATCAGCAGACTTTGTAAAGCATTTAAATATTGTGTAACATTTCACTGGAGTCACTCGGAGAGTACGTCTCCCAGACAGCCCTGAGATGACCTCGTCTGCCAAGTGCGGCGTGGATGTATATATTGGATGGAAGCTTTTCGAGACACTTACAACAGTGTTGGGGATGCCAGAATTCGATCTTATTCTGGGTATGACATTGTTGGATTGGCATCATGTCAGGATTGACTGTGCGACAAAGAAGATCACCTTGAGACATGGATATTCAGAGATATTTTTGAAGGTATTAGATTCACACCCCAAAATAATGTTGTCTTCTATTCATACCATTAAGGCCCATAAGCAAGGGTATGAAGTGCTCATGATTTTTTTTGAACTAAAATAGATGATAGCTAGCATGAAGTATGTACTAGTGGTGCGATATTTTCCTCAAGTTTTTCCCAAAAAGCTACATGGATTGCCCCCACATAGGGAAGTAGACTTCAAGATTATGTTAGTGTCAGGTGCCAAGCCCATCTCTCGAACCCCTTACAGGATGGATCCAAATGAACTGGCATAGTTTAATATCCATTTGCAAGAGTTAATTGAATAAGGGTTTGTTCATCCTAGTTCATCACCCTAGGGAGCCCTTTTTTGTTGTTAAAAAGAAGGATGGATCACAGCAGTTGTGCATAAACTACCGAGAGCTCAACCAACTGACGGTGTGAAACCTATATCCTTTGCCCCAGATCGATGAATTATTCGATCAGCTGGTGGGAGCGCATTGGTTTTCCAAACTTAATTTGTGCTCGGGGTACTATCAGTAAAGGATACAAGAAGAAGATATTAAGAAGACTGTGTATAGCCAAGATACGGTATATACGAATTCACTATGATGTCGTTTGGACACACAAATGCCCCTTTACATTCATGAATCTGATGAATAGGGCATTTGAACCATATTTGGACATGTTTGTCATCATATTTATTGATGACATTTTGGTCTACTCAAGGATAGAAGAGGACCATGCGGAGCACTTGGCCTTCGTTTTAAAGAAACTAAAGGATCACTGTTTATTTGCTAAATTCAGCAAGTGCGAGTTTTGGATTTGAGAGGTTTCCTTCCAGGGAGATATTATAAGTGGTGCTGGACTAGTAGTAGATCCTACCAAGGTGCGTGTTGTAGAGGAGTGAACACATTTGAGGTCAGCAGTTGACGTGCAAAATTTTCTTGGACTTACGGGGTACTATAACAAGTTTGTTAAAGGATTTTCAAAGATCTCCCTTCCCCTCATTGCTTTGACAAAGAAGGGTGCACCTTTTGTATAGAGACCCAAGTGTGAGGCTATACTTGAATAGTTGAAGGACCATCTTACCTCCGTAACAATCCATGCTCTACAATCTAGGAAAGAAGGATTCCAAATTTATACTAACGCATCCTATCAGTGCATGAGGGTGGTGTTGTTGCATCACATGCGTGTGATTTTGTACGCTTCTAGATAGCACAAGAAACATGAAGTGAATTATCCAATGCATGACTTAGAGCTGGGAGCAGTGGTCTTCGCTTTAAAGATTTGGAGACACTACCAATATGTCATCCACTGCAATATCTTTTCAGACCCTAAGAACTTAAGGTACATCCACACCCAGAAGGATTTGAACTTGAGGCACCGACGGTGGCTGGAGATTTTATGTGATTATGAATTTACCTTGAACTATCACCCAAGGAAGGCGAATTCTATGGAGGATGCTCTAAGCAGGAAGGCGCCCATGATGAGCCTTGAATCCCAATTAATGGCTATGAAGTTGTCTAGAGTGCTTAAAGAGATGGAGATTACGTTAGTGTCTAAGGCTTTTTCTGAGGCCTATACGGATTATCTGGCCACCATGAGTATAGTTTGTGATATTCGAGATCGGATTCGGGTAGAGCAAGTGAAGGATGATGCTTTGGCCCATATGTTCCAAGTAATGTGTGAGAATCAGCGAAAGGATGTACACTAAATAAAGACCTCATTTATTACCTCGGTAGACTTTATATTCCTGCAGGTGGTAGGATTTGAGAAGTCTTCTTGAGAGAGGCTCATTGCACCAAGTATTCGATGCATCCCCGAATTGCAAAAATGTACACTAACTTGTGGAGGACCATGTTTTGTCCAAGAATGAAGAGAGATGACACGTACTATATTACATACTGTGAGGTTTGTCAGAAGGTAAAGGTGGATTGTAAGAGCCCTAGTGGATTGTTGCAGTCATTGCCCATCCCAGAATGGAAGTTTGAAGATATCTTCATGGATATTGTTCACGTTCTTCCCTGATCTCACTCAGGAAATGATTCAATTTAGGTGATTGTGAATCGCTTGAAAAAGGTTGTCAGGTTTATCCTGATGAGGAAGGAGGCACATTTTGATTTGTTGGTGTGACTCTTTGTGGAGCAATTCATTTGGTGCCATGGGGTGCCCAAGACAATAGTCTTGTACCGTGATGGTCGCTTCACCTCTAAGGAATGGAAGACAGTTCAAGCATATTTGGGTTCTCACCTTAACTTTAGCACGACTTTTCACCCCCAGACTGACAGTTAGTTCGAGAGAATGATCAGAACAATGGAGGATTTGTTGCGGTTATGTGTTTTGGATAGGGGAGAGTCGTGGGAGAGACTTCTACCATTGGTAGAGTTTTTGTATAATAATAGCCACCAAGAAAGCATCAGAATGGCACCTTATGAAGCACTCTATGGTAGGAGGTTCTGAACCCCTTTATCATGGGTTCAGGATGAGGATTCTAAGGCATTGTAGGTGGAGTACATCGATGACATTCTATGATTAGGCATATCTGAGATCATATGCAGGAGGCTCAGTGCCGGCAGGCAGAGTACTATGATGCGAAACACAGGATGGTGGAATTCCAAGTGGGTAACAAGGTATTTTTAAAGATTAGGCCGATGCATAGGGTATCATGTATTCGTGGAAGGAAGAAGCTCAACTCGCGATACTTGGGGCCTTATACCATTTTGGAAAAGATTGGTCCCTTGGCTTAAAGGCTGGAGTTACCCCAGGAATTGGAGAACTTACTCGATGTATTTCATGTATCTTCCCTTAGGAAGGTACTTCTTCGACCTGAGCAGTTTGTCACCATTACTTCTGGCCCCATGGCATCTGATAGATTTGTCCAACTAGAGCATGTGCGGATAGTAGATTCTGAAGAATGAAGACAAAGGAGAAAGAGTGTTCTATTAGTGAAGGTCATGTGGTCCAACCATGAGAAAGAGGAGTACACATGGGAGCATATGGGCCTGATGCGGCAGCGCTACCCAGAGTTATTTATCCAAGTTAATTTAAAACACTTACCTTATATACCTCGTCAATTGTTATCCTTAGACTTAGCTCAATTTCGGGGACAAATATTTTGTTTTTTTATAGGATTCGTAATGTCACATTTTGAGCTAGACACGGGTATGTGTTGCAGTTGCATTATGGTGACTTAAGATGGCAGTTAGAATAAGCCTGGAATGAATTCATCGAGAAGACTCGTCAAATTGTCGAGAAGACTGGTAAATTCATCTAGAGGCCTAGAGAATTCGTTAAGAAGACTTGTGGGTTCGTCAAGAGAACTCGGCGAATTCTTCGAGTGAACTCGTGAAGACTCGACGAATTCGTCTAGTGAACTCTAGTGGACTTGTGAAATGGCTTGAGATGTTCGTCAAAAGGACTCATGAAATCGTCGAAAGGGTTCGACAAAACTCGTCAAGAGATTCGTCAAGTGGACTCATTAATTCGTCAAAATGACTCGTGTCGCATACTTAACGCACTTGACGATACGTCGTGTGATTTCGATGATTCATCAAGTATACATGAAGAATGGACTAAGCGTTTTTCTGTGCTAACTATGTACACGACCAAGTCAATTACGGTACTTCCGGACTTGTACATGACAGTGAAATTCTTTATATTAAAGAGTAGCTAAACACCTATAAGGAGGAGGGTGAATAGGTTTTTCTTCCTTTTAGTGATTTCTTTTGACTTTGGTGAGTGGTGACTAGTTTAGGTTTGCTTACAAGAACACACAATCAGCAAACAGTTGGTTTATAGTGGTTCCCCAGAGTATGATTACATCCATTATCCCTCCCACCTTTCTAACAGTTTGTTAGACAAGGCCAACTTCTCCATATCGGATCTAAGAGCTTATAACACAAACCCCTCAGGGTTTCTCAGACTCCTCCAAGTCCTATACTCAGGCCCAAGGCCCTACACTCAGAGAAATTCTCTCCTACAACTCAGGCACATAGGACCTACCTCAGACTTTAACTCAATGTCCTACACTAAGGCTTGTAGAAAAGCCCTACCTCAGATCCACACAAGGATCCTACCACTCAGATTCCTAATTAGAATCCCATAACTCAGGACCAAAGGCCCTACAACTCAGTTCTACAAAAATATCCTACCTTAGCCTTTATATATCAGGCTTACACTCAGATCAGTGATGATCCTACAAATGAAAGGTTGGTTGGTGTTGATGAATGACTGCAGAGAAACAAAAACTGAGTCTGTCTTCTCCTGAACTGAAATGATTCAGTCCTTTCTTCTTCATAGCTCTAGGAATAGATCTTCAAGATTAGTTCCACTTGAGCTGTGAAGTCACTACAGCAATGGATTGCTCTGTTTCTTCTCCTACCTCAGAGAGAGAGATCTCTGAACTTGTTGTTGAGGATGAGAATGTCAACAGCTAACTTTCTTGAACTTCTTGTTTGAACAGAAGGAGCAAGTTCTTCAACTCTACAACAAGGTTGAGAGGAATAAGATGAAGTTCTGTTAGTTCCTAAAAGACTATCTCCACTTGTTTTTTTCTTCTTCCTTGACCTCGTCTTTTATATCCCACCATCCAACGGCTCTTTGGACAATGGGACCACCAGGATTTGGTAGCTACAACTTTTCTTTTGCATTAAATGTTGTATAACAGGCAAGCGGCGCCATTTGTCATCTACTGTTCAGTTTCTGTAACATTTTTAATTTTTGCTGACGTCATCATTACACGACACCTGTGGACTTAGCCAAATTAACAATTCTGCATAGGTGTTGAGTGAAGCCTTGTCATTCAATGCCAAAACACTTGGGCTGATTTCTACATCTTCAGACACGAATATAGGCATTTGTAGTCTAACCGAATAGGCGTTGAGTAAGCCTTCATCACTCAACGCATCTGAACTTAGTCGATTATATCTATATGAAGGCATTGTGTGAGTTGTCTTCACTCAACGCTTTCTACCTTTGCCTGTTTTATTGAGGAGGCGTTGAGTGAACTTCCTTCACTCAACGCTTCTATCCTTAGACAGATTTTTTGTTGAATAGGCGTTGAGTGAGTTGTTCTCACTCAACGCTTCTGTCCTTAGACTGAATTCTGTATCAACCAATACTGCAGCTCTGACTGAACTATGTTCTGTCGACGCTTTCTCTATATGGGGTTAAGTGAACTGCCTTCACTCAATGCTTCTGGACTTAGCCAAATTTCTTGGCAGATTTTCTACGGCTTTGACTGCTTGAGCTTTACTCAACGCTTCTGGCTATGGGAATTGAGTGAACTGCCTTCACTCAACGCTTCTGGAATTAACCAGGTTTTTGCCTTTGCAATGCTGAGGCTTTAACTGTCTAGTCTATACTCAACACTTAAGGTAACCTGGCGTTGAGTTAACTGCCTTCACTCAACGCATCTTGACTTAGACAAATTTCAGCCACGTCAGCATCCTGTCTTATGTCCTCCTACCATTGTCACTTGGATAACCTATCTAATCAAAGTGACAGAGATCCCCCTGCATACATAGAACTTATAGCATGCATCATATACAAACATGTGTATACCATTGTCCTGTAGACCTTCTTCAAATTTGGGACATTTTTATCAATGGACCCAACAATCTCCCCCAGTTTGAAGAAGTCAAAACTTTGGACAATGATATACACTAACACATATGTAGCAAATATACCATTTCAGTAGAAAGGTGAGATAAATTATACACAACCAAAAATATGATTTCCATTAAAAGAAGGATTAATGTTTTGGTAGTGTGCATAAAACCAAACACATTTCCTACATCCCTTAAGTAAAACATTTCTAAGTTTCAGGTACTCTTATGACTATGCCCCTGCTAGGCTTCTTGGCATCTTTTGCTTTGCTCCTTCCTTTTCCCTTTTCCTCTCAAAATAGATGTATGGCTTTGGAAAGTACTTGTTGGGCTCCACAACATCTGGAAGCAGTTTGCCTAACCTCTTGTACCTTCTGAACTTCCTTCTATCCTCTTCATTCTTCTTAAGCTTGGCTCATTCTAGGGAGCTATAAAGCTTTCCCCTCTCAGTTTTCTTGGACTTGATTTGGTTCCAGGCAGATAAAATTAAAGTCCTGGATTTAGGACTCCACTGTTCAAAACCTGACCTGGTTTCCATTTCTTCCTTGTACCTCTTCTTGCTTAACCTGACTTCTTCCTCTTCCTCGACAAGAGACTTTCCTTTAGCTCTTATTATTTGGTCAACAGTGGGGCTGAATGTAGGAAATTCAGCTTCTGTAGAAGGTTTTGCACACTGGGCACCATCTTGAATATCATACTACTTAGTATCATAATGCTCTACATACTGATCATTTTATTGGGTACCATACTGATTCCCATCTTACAGTACTTGATTAATATGGTCAGGAAAAGTAGGTATGTTATCATATGTTATTTGTTCAAGACCAAGGGATCCTATGATCACATTTGTGGTCCATAAAACATTTTAAATGTTAGCCCTAATCACTTCCTTGTCCACCTTTTTGATTTCTTCAGAGACTTCTTTAGTAAGGGAGGTGCTGGCCTTTGTCAACTGCACATCTAGGTAATTAACACCCTTAGTTACATGGTCTTTAAGCTTGAGTAGGTGATCATCTAAGACTTGGGTTCAAGCATCCATTTTTCTTTCAAGAATAACCTTGTGTTTTTCCCACACATTCTTCTCCGCATTGTGAACTGCTAGCATGTTGCGGGCAGTGATGTTCTGATTCTCCAGGATGCCATTCTGAGTATTGATGATTTAAATCAGCTTGCTTTCTGTGAAGGTAACAATAGGTGTTGCTCTCAAGAAAAAACTCATAGCCTGGGCCTTTAGTAGATTAACCTAAAATCTTATAGATTTAATCTCTGTTGTCAGATCATTCCTGAGATTCCTGATGGAGTCATCCACAACATTTTCTATTTGTCTTCTTTGTTCATCCAACAACCCTTTCAGTTGGGCCAGAAAGAATGGTGACATCTGATCAGCTTGAGTTGATGTACCTTCATCACAGACTGGTTGATGAACTGGCCTGAGTTCTTCTCTTGCAACCGAGTCAGCCATTTCAAGCTCTGAAGAATATTAATTGCACCATTATGGTACTTGGACAGTGGATGTTCCAAACACATGATTGGAACAAGATGTCACCTGAAGGACTGCACTCCTGTGAAGAATGGACCTAAAGTTATTTTTGGAGGTTCAGACAGAGGAGTTACCAAGGGATATGGTATGATTACCAATGGCATAGTCTCAATCTCAAAAGTGGCTTATATGGAAGGGTTGCAACACAACCTGATAAAAATAAGCCAACTATGTGATCTTGGCTATGTCATTATATTCCACAAGGATGAGTGCCTGAGAGGACTTAGCGCAACCACTCGCACCAAAAGCCCGGACTGTTGGAGGACGGCGCCACTAATCTTTATATTAAAGGTCCTCGGGCGGATCCACGGGGCAGCCAGTTAAGCCATTACCGCATAGCACCGCAGCGCGGGGGCGATTCCGGACCGCAGCCCCAACAATCCCCCCCCCCCCCGGAAACGACCCCGGGGTTTCGAACCCGCAACCTCCCTCTGATACCAATTGAGAGGACTTAGCGCAACCACTCGCACCAAAAGCCCGGACTGTTGGAGGACGGCGCCACTAATCTTTATATCAAAGGTCCTCGGGCGGATCCACGGGGCAGCCAGTTAAGCCATTACCGCATAGCACCGCAGCGCGGGGGCGATTCCGGACCGCAGCCCCAACAGTGCCAAATTAAAAGGTCAAGTGACCAAGAGGTAATTTTAACAGGCACTAGGAGTGGGAATATTTATTGTTTAAACTTTTTATGTTTAAGTTCTGACACCCCTATATGTCTAGTTGTGTTGGGTATTGTATCCACAATGTACCTGATTTGAAGAAGCCCCTAAACAAGCTAAGGTGAATTGACTATGTATTTGACGATCATCTATCAAGTTGTGCTTGCAGCTATTCCACGCTAAGTACACACCAATGTCAGGGTGCAGTGGGTCAATATACACGGGTCTGCGCAACGTAATCCCCCATTGAGTAGATCAGTGTGTTGACTCACGTGTGCTCTCTCTATTGGAGTGTACTTATTTTCAAGTACAGGGTCGAGGTAGATCAAGAGCAGAAGAGGAGCAAAGATGGGTCAAAGACCAAGCTCATAGGAAGGAAGAGAAAAATCGTCTAAGTCAAAATCGACGGGAATCACTAAGTGATTCTCGCTGACTTCGATGAGAATCGCTTGTGATTCCCGCCGATTTGGCGAGAATCAATCTGCGTTCCCGCCGACCTCTTTCGGATGACTGTTTTCCTACAGGAATTCTGCTAAGGCAGAATCGACGAGAATCACCAAGTGATTCTCACCGACTTCGACGGGAATCGTTGTGATTCCCGCCGAATCGACGAGAATCAGGTTGCTGTCCCGCCGATTCCCACCGGCTGACAAGGTTCCCTACTGGAATTCGGCTAAGGCAGAATCGACGGGAATCGTGACTGATTCCCGCCGACTTCGACGGGAATCACCAACGATTCTCACCGATTTTGCCTTAGGCAAATTTCGTCTCTCGCTGAACCGAACCAAGATGGGTTACGCTGTTTCGGCCAGGGCTAGGGTTTCTCCTTGTGGGTCCCACAAAGGACTTTAGGGTTGGCCTCAGGGTATATATACATGTGTATTTCGAACTTCAACAGCAACTCATTCTCGCGAAATCAAAAAGCCGACGCTGTGCCCTAGCAGATCGCGAAATACCGCTGATCGCTGTCGCCGCTTGCAAGCTAGTCGCCGCCGCTGATCTCAAAGGTTCTCTGATCTTCCGACGACAGTATCGAGGCAAGCCTAGCGTCTCACGATTCTCTCTTGAGATCTCTTTTCTCTCGATTTGTTGAACAAGGATAGTTCTTCATTCCGAATCGATTGAGACGACTGATCCGATTGAGATCGTTGGTAGACCTTGCTTGCTTCATCAAGAAGATTGGATTCACAAAGCATCGTCGCCGCAACCACTTGCCGCCACCGATCTTGATAAGATCCTCTCCAAGAGAGTACTCTAGTCGTGGACTCTTCATCTCTTTCAAGAAAGCATCAACGAACGAAGAGCGACATCGGATTCTCCACAAGTTTGTTTGTATTACTTGTACATTCAATTTTTGTTTTGTTGTAAAAGAATTTTTATTCCTAGTTATAAGGGTTGGGTGCAACCCGTGGTGGAGGAGTAGTGACTCCTTTGGTTGGAAGGGTTCCTTCCGCAGTGTGAGGATTGGATTTTAATCCGGTTGGTGAAGTGCTCGAGTCGTCCATTGGTGGGAGATAGGTCGAAGGGGGAGAGTGGACGTACCCAAATCGGTGAACCACTATAATTTCTTGTGTGCTTTTCTGTGCTGTGTTTGTTTATTTGTGAAGGTAATTTAAATTCCGCAAAAGACTGCACGACACTTATTCCCCCCCCCCATAGGTGGACTTAGTCGACACTAGATACTTTCAAGTGGTATCAGAGGGAGGTTGCTCATCAATAAGGTTAACACCTTGAGTAAGATCCATCATCTAGTGTCAAGAAGAAAACAAGACTCAAGCATGGAGCTATACACTGATGTCTCTCCCCTGAGACTGCCTGCCTGCACAAAAGAATATTATCCCATCTAGAAAATGAGGGTTCAGTTTCATCTGTAAGCCATTGACCCCCGTACGTTATTCATTGTGGAAGAGGGTCCCTTCATTCCCATGAAGGCTTCTGACTCTGGAGAAGATCTCCAAATCCCTAAGAATACCGCAGAGATGTCTGAAACTGAGCTCTCACTATTCAACTTGGACAAGCTGTTACGACAGATCATCTCTGATATCTGGTCAGGCTCTTCTCTTACAAGATTAGAAAAGTGCAAGACTGCAAAGTCCATGTGGGAAACAATCTCTGACCTCATGGAGGGAAAGAAGACTGTCGGGACTGAATGCCAGCAAGAGGATGAAGCATATGTGGGGGTACTCGTCTCTGATGATGAAAGTCAAGAACAACTTCTCAATATTAGGGCTCCTGTGTCTCTATCTGAGACTGAAGAAGAGGTTTAGGAATGCAGTTGTGATGAAGCTGAAACCTCAGACTCTACAGACCATAACTCCAACCCTGATCAGCACAATCAGGATCAGGTATCTTCCTCTTTTTGCTCCCTTCCTCTTGTATCTCCTGAAGACAGGAGAAGTTCAGAGGTTTGTCCATCTTTTGATGCCAGGGAAATAGACAGTTTCAATCAAAAGATTGAAACTCTTGATTCCCTTCGTAGTGCCCTTCAGAAGAGCAACTTGCTTGTTGAGAAACAAGCTATGGAAATTACTCAGTTGAGGACCATGATGGACCTCCAATTGGAATCCATCAAGGTGAAGGACTCAAAGATCTCGGATCTAGAGTTTTCTCTAGAGACCGGGAAGAGAATAGTATCTAACTTTTCTAAGGTAGATGTTATTAAGAGAAAGGGAGAAAACGGGTGGATCTCATGAATTATAAAATCGTTGAGAAATGGGGAAACTGTTTACAGACCCCCCCCCCCCCACACCGAGTAGGAGGGGCATTCGTCATTCCTTCAGGTATGACCATAAGAACAACTATGGTCACTGTAAGAATGATCGACCCTCATGTGGAAACACCCATAGTGCAAGTGCTGTTATGGCTACCCATGAGAAAATACACTCGACTCATCATGAACCGTTTGTATTTACGGCCTCAGCCCCCTCACTTCATGACATTGCTGGAACCAGCTCTAACAAAACTTCTTCCCACCCTAGGACAAAAGAAAAGGAAGTTGGCAAACATATAGCAAGCATCAATGGGGCCCCCAGATGTGTGATGGCTGAAAAGAAAGCATCACCTCCCAGGCCTCTTGACACTCACCACATGTTCACTATCAGACCCCCCTCGAGTCTTGGTGGAAAATCTGAGAGCAGATCCATCTCGGCCCCTTTCAGACCTAGGATCGTGACTAACTCTGTTAGTAGATCTGGTCAGAAAAGGAGATACAATATCCATGAGTGTTGGTGCTGTGGCAAAGTAGGTCACTTTGCCATAGATTGTTGGCACAATCCTTCTGTGCCAAGGGCAAGGGTATGTCCACATCCTTTTGCTAGAGATAGCTTTCCTGATAGAAATCCCGTAGGAAGGCATCCTGTATTTTATGCTGACAAGAACCTAGGACCCAATACCTATTGAGTTCCTAAGGTAAGGTAATCTTTTTTTTTCAGGAAAGTCTAGATACCCTTGAACATGATGGGACCTAGACAAGAGATGTTCCAGGATTGCTATGGAATAAGATTATGGGAAAAGAGATAATGCTACCTACAGTGCAAGGCTTGAACAGCTAAGTCTAGATGAGACTGCTAAAGATGAATCTCCCAAGTACGTCAAGGTCTCCACCTCAACACCAACTGGAGAAGATGACGGTCAGGATGAAGAAATTCTCCCAGAAGAGGGAGGAGCCCGAGAAGCTGTTAGAGCTCCAGATGCCAGACTCTTAGAGCTCTGACACGTGAGGGATCATCCTAGAGATCAGATCATAGGAGATCCTCGTGACGGTGTTAGAACTCGTAAAGGTACAATTAACGAGATTCTGCACCTTAGTTTTCTGTCACAAGTTGAGCCAAAGAAGTTCGACGAAGCGAACAAAGATGCGTCATGGATATTGGCCATGCAAGATGAACTGCATCAATTCGAACGATGCAATGTCTGGACGCTTGTTCCCAGACAAAACAACCAGAATGTGATCGGCACGAAGTGGATCTTCGGAAACAAACTGGATGAACACGGTGTCATCATCAAGAAAAAGGCCAGACTGGTCGCTCAAGGTTACAGACATGAGAAGGGGATTGACTTCGACCAAACCTTTGCACCAGTTGCAAGGCTGGAGGCGATCAGATTGTTCCTGGCATATGCCTCTCACAAAGGATTCACTGTCTATCAGATGGACGTGAAAGTTGCGTTTCTAAATGGAAATTTGAAAGATGAAGTATATGTCGCACAACCCCCAGGGATGATAGGAAAAGCACTTCTGGGACATGCCAATTCCTCGGAAGAAGGGTTATTTCATGGAATAATAAAAAAGCAGAACTGTGTCGCAACCTCCACGGTTGAATCTGAGTACATCTCAGCAGGAAGCTGTTGCGCACAACTTCTATGGATCAGAAATCAACTCGAAGATTATGACTTGCAGTTCAGAGAAGTTTCGATGTATTGCGACTCCTCGAGCGCAATAGCAATTGCGAACAATCTTGTGTCGCACAGCAGAACAAAGCATATTGAAGTGTGCTACCACTTCATTCGGGAGCATGTGGTAAATAAAGATATCTCTCTCTGTTATGTCCCCACAGATAAGCAGATTGCAGATATCTTCACAAAGCCCCTAGACGAGGTCAAGTTCAGTCTCTTCAAAACTGAACTCGGCATGCTGAACTATGAAGATTGAAGGGCTCAAGGCTCTTGGATCAAGGGGGAGCATCAGTAAGGAATTCAAGATCGGGCACGGATGCAAGAACTGAGGGGGAGCCTTATGCTCCAAGTGAAGTCCCAGATTTGTAGAAGCCGAAAAGGGGGAGAATACCCTCTCGGCTAAGGCTAAGGTGGCTGCCAATGGTTAAGTATGCTCTCAGGAAAATGGTAATGAATTTCACTCTTATAACTGAATTTTCATTCTATGATTTCCATTCCCATCTGTTCTATTCACCTTAGCTTGTAGGGTTTTGGCTTCTTCAAATAGGGGGAGATTGTTGGGTATTGTATCCACAATGTACCTGATTTGAAGAAGCCCCTGAACAAGCTAAGGTGAATTGACTATGTATTTGACGATCATCTATCAAGTTGTGCTTGTAGCTATTCTACACTAAGTACACACCAATGTCAGGGTGCAGTGGGTCAATATACACGGGTCTGCGCAACGTAATCTGAGAGGACTTAGCGCAACCACTCGCACCAAAAGCCCGGACTGTTGGAGGACGGCGCCACTAATCTTTATATCAAAGGTCCTCGGGCGGATCCACGGGGCAGCCAGTTAAGCCATTACCGCATAGCACCGCAGCGCGGGGGCGATTCCGGACCGCAGCCCCAACAATCCCCCCCCCCCCCCGGAAACGACCCCGGGGTTTCGAACCCGCGACCCCCTCTGATACCAATTGAGAGGACTTAGCGCAACCACTCGCACCAAAAGCCCGGACTGTTGGAGGACGGCGCCACTAATCTTTATATCAAAGGTCCTCGGGCGGATCCACGGGGCAGCCAGTTAAGCCATTACCGCATAGCACCGCAGCGCGGGGGCGATTCCGGACCGCAGCCCCAACATAATCCCTCGATTAGAAGATCAGTGTGTTGACTCACGTGTGCTCTCTCTCTATTGGAGTGTACTTATTTTCAAGTACAGGGTCGAGGTAGATCAAGAGCAGAAGAGGAGCAAAGATGGGTCAAAGACCAAGCTCAGAGGAAGGAAGAGAAAAATAGTCTAAGTCAAAATCGACGGGAATCACTAAGTGATTCTCGCCGACTTAGACGAGAATCGCTTGTGATTCCCGCCGATTCGGCGAGAATCAATCTGCATTCCCTCCGACCTCTTCCAGATGACTATTTTCCTACAGGAATTCTTCTAAGGCAGAATCGACGGGAATCACCAAGTGATTCTCACCGACTTCGACGGGAATCGTTGTGATTCCCGCCGAATCGACGAGAATCCGGTTGCTGTCCCGCCGATTCCCACCGGCTGACAAGGTTCCCTACTGGAATTCGGCTAAGGCAGAATTGACGGGAATCATGAGTGATTCCCGCCGACTTCGACGGGAATCACCAACGATTCTCGCCGATTTTGCCTTAGGAAAATTTCGTCTCTCGCTGAACCGAACCAAGACGGATTATGCTGTTTCGGCCGGGGCTAAGGTTTCTCCTTGTGGGTCCCACAAAGGACTTTAGGGTTGGCCTCAGGGTATATATACATGCGTATTTCGAACTTCAACAGCAACTTATTCTCGCGAAATCAAAAAGTCGACGCCGTGCTCTAGCAGATCGCGAAATACCGCCGATCGCTGTCGCCGCTCGCAAGCTAGTTGTCGCCACTGATCTCAGAGGTTCTCTGATCTTCTGACGACAGTACCGAGGTAAGCCTTGCATCTCACGCTTCTCTCTCGAGATCTCTTGTCTCTCAATTTGTTGAACGAGGATAGTTCTTCATTCCGAATCGATTGAGACGACTGATCCGATTGAGATCGTTGGTAGACCTTGCTTGCTTCGTCAAGAAGATTGGATTCACAAAGCATCGCCGCCGCAACCACTTGCCACCGCCGATCTTGATAAGATCCTCTCCAATAGAGTACTCCGGTCGTGGACTCTTCGTCTCTTTCAAGAAAGCATCAACGAACTAAGAGCGATATCAGATTCTCCACAAGTTTGTTTGTATTTCTTGTACATTAAATTTTTGTTTTGTTGTAAAGGAATTTCTATTCCTAGTTGTAAGGGTTGGGTGTAACCTATGGTGGAGGAGTAGTGACTCCTTTGGTTGGAAGGGTTCCTTTCGTAGTGTGAGGATTGGATTTCAATCCGATTGGTGAAGTGACCGAGTCGTCCCTTGGTGGGAGATAGGTCGAAGGGGGAGAGTGGACGTACCCAAATCGGGGAACCATTATAATTGCTTGTGTGCTTTTCTGTGCTGTGTTTGTTTATTTGTGCAGGTAATTTAAATTCCGCAAAAGACTGCACGACACCTATTCCCCCCCCCCCATAGGTTGACTTAGTCGACACTAGATACTTTCAAGTTGCAAATGAGAAATTCTCATACTGTGTGTAATGACATAAGAGACTAGCTCACTTGAACTACAAGACCATTAGGAAACTCTTTAATAAAAAGCTACTCAGGAATTGTCCCACCATAAGATGCACCAAGGAGGGCATTTGCTCTGCATGTCAAAAGGGCAAGCATACCAAAGCATCCTTCAAAAGCATTGGGGTCAAGGATTCTGTGAGGTGCTTATACCTTCTATATATGGACTTGTTTGGTGTTATGCTAGTTCATAGTCTAGGTAGGAAAGTTTACACACTTATAATTGTTAATGACTTCTCCAGGTTTGCTTGGGTCTTCTTCTTGAATAAGAAGTCTGAAACCCTTGACATCTTCAGGATCTTTGTCAAGCAAATTCAGAATGAATTGAACAGTTCTGTGCTCAAAATCAGAAGTGATCATGGAACTGAATTTCAATCTTATGGCATGACAAAGTTCTGTGAAGAACAAGGGATTCACTAAGAATTTTCTTCTCCAAGAACACCCCAATAAAATGGGATAGCTGAGAGGAAAAATAGAACTCTTATAGAAGCTGTATGGACACTACTAAAAGACACATCTCTCCTAGAATACTTCTGGACTGAGACAGTTAATACTGTATGTCATGTCCTGAATAGGGCTTCTATCAACAAGTATCACAATAATACTCCCTATTAGATCATGAAAGGCAAAAAACCAAACCTTGCCTATCTCAGGATCTTTGGTAGCAAATATTATGTGCTCAATAATAGGAAGTCATATATGACTAAGTTTGCTGCCAAATCCTATGAGGGGATATTTGTTGGGTACAACAATCATAGCAAAGCATATAGGATCTACAACTTGAAAAAATAAGTTGTAGAAGAGTCTGTTAATGTAGTTTTTGATGAACCTTCTTTGATTAATAGTGACCTGCCTAGGTCCTCATCTAGATCTGTAGGTATAGAACATGTGATGGACAAACTAACCATCAAGGATGCTCTATCAGCTTCCCAAAATGAAGACGATGGTGTATGTGTTCCTGAATAAGGACAAAGCTCACAGGACATGGATGAAGATCAGTAGGATCCAGAAATTGAAGTCAATGATGCTGAAGGAAGATTGCCTCCAGCAGTTAGATATCTAATGGATCATCCCAGACATCAGATCATTGGTGATGATAGCCAAGGGGTTACAACAAGGAGTAGAATCCTAAACATAACCATGTACTCTAGCCTTCTGTCTCAGATTGAGCCCAAAAGGTTTAAAAATGGAAACATAGACCAATTTTGGATTGTGGCAATGTAAGAGGAACTGAACCAGTTCAAGAGGTGTAAGGTCTGGAAGCTGGTTCCTAAAACTCAAGTACATAACATCATTAGAACCAAGAGGATCTACAAAAATTAGTTAGATGAAAATGGTGTTATAATTAAGAACAAAGCTAGACTGCTGGCTAAGGGATATAGATAGGAGGAAGGTATTGATTTTGATCAGACCTTTGCCCAGTTGCTTGACTATAAGCTATAAGACTATTCATTGTATATGTTGTGCACAAGGGATTCAAGGTCTACCAGATGGATGTGAAGTCAACCTTCCTAAAAGGTGACCTAAGAGAGGAGGTCTATGTTGAGCAACTATCAGGTTTTGTTAATCCTAACTCTCATGATCATGTTTATAGGCTTAGGAAAGCATTGTATGGGTTGAATCAAGCCCCTAGGGCATGGTATAAGACCTTATCTAGCTTTCTCACTAAGAACAAATTCTCAAGGGGAAAGATAGATAAGACTCTATTCCTAAGGAAATCAAAGAGCAAGATCATCCTAGTCTTGATTTATTTAGATGACATAATCTTTGGTTATACTGATAATAACCTCTACAATAAGTTTGCAAAACTTATGCAAGAGAAGTTTGAGATGAGCAGTATGGGTGAGCTAAAGTTCTTCTTGGTCCTCCAAGTAAGGCAGTCTGAGGATGGATTGTCCATTTCTCAGTCTAAGTTCACTAAGGAGTTAATTAGAAAATTTGGTTTGGAGAGAGCCTCCATAATGAAAAATCTCATGGGATCAAGTATGTCAATAGATAAGGATGAGACAGAGAAACTTGTGGATGAATCCTTGTATAGAGGCTTAATTGGCTCCCTCCTCTATCTTACTGCTAGTAGGCCAAACATCAAGTATGTTGCATGTATTTATGCTAGATATCAGGCTTGCCATAAGGAGTCTCACTATTCTACTGCAAAAAGAATTCTGAGATATTTTAAGGGCACACCAGATCTTGGCCTATGATACCGTAGGAATAGTTATTTTGAGCTAACTGAATATTCAGATGCAGATTTTGCAGGATATAGAGAAGACAGGAAAAGCACATCTTGCTCCTGTCAATTCTTAGGAGGAAGACTTGTATCATGGAGCAGCAAGAAGCAAACTAGTATTGTAATATCAACAACTGAGTCAGAATATATATAAGTAGGGATTTGTTGTGCTCAGTTGTTATGGATCTAGCACCAGCTCCAGGACTATAACCTAAATCTAAGTAACACTCCAATGTGTTTTGATTCTACTAGTGCAATCTCTTTTGCTAGGAATCCTATCTCTCAGAATAGGACTAAGCACATAGGGATTAGGTATCACTTTTTTAGAGAGCATGTGGAATGTGAAGACATTAGTCTTGAATTTGTCCCTACTGACAAGCAAGTAGCTGATATCTTCACCAAACAACTAAATGAAGCCAAGTTCAACACCTTCAAATTTGAATTGGGTATGTTGAATTTGGTTCAGCTTCAGTAGCTCTCCAAATATTTTTGTTTGGTGTAGGTAGTGTTAATCTTTATACGATAAACAAAGGAGAAATGAACTATGTGTCCAGGCGCCGAGTGCGCAGAGACAATATCAAGCGTCGAGTGCGTTGAAGCAACTGCAAGCGTCGAGATCGTTGAGTGCATCAAGTCCACTCAATGCGTGCTCCTAGTGATTTCTATATGTGGTTAAGTATTGGGATCAACTCTAGTCGTTGATCACTTCTTGATCATAAACAGGTACGCGCCTCTCCATCTTCTAAAATAGAAATTACTATAAATAAAAGGCTATATGCGCAAAACAAAATACACTGTTCTTCACTCTTCTCTGCCCCTTGCGATGAAACGACGAAAGCTCACAAAATCTACAGCAACTCACAGAAGAAATAGAGCCAAGGAGATTGGATTTTCTGCTCGAAGGTTTAGAGCTGGTCAGAAATGGATTCAAGGATGCGCCTGAGTAATTTCAATTAGTTCTCTATCTGCTACAGGTCGCTGACCGAGAATATGATCTTTCCGAGCCCAGTCTACTTTGGAAGAGAGAAGTTCTTGAGTTATACTCAACAGCCAAGGTTGACTCATCATCCAATAAAATCAGGTCCTTGATCAGTGGAAACAAGGTTAATATTACACCCAAGAGACTAAGCAAGGCACTACAACTACCAAAGTTCAAAGTGTCGGATGAAGAAGATGAAATGGATCAAACTGATGTCAAAGCTGCCCTAAAGTGGTGTGGATTATCAAAGCACTCCACTGGCTCAATCTTGAGAAGAGAACTGAACCCGAAAGTAAAATTCCTTGCAGAAGTCGTTGAAAAGGCATTGATGTGCAAGTCTGACTCCCATGACAAAATTTCTAAGAAGATATTTGAGTTAATGGAAAGGGTGATTCTTTGTAAAAGGACAGATTGGGGGAGAGTACTCTTTGACAGAATTGTAGAGTGTATCCCAGAGCTAAATTTGGGTAGAATTCTATCTCTATTTTTGCACAACAGTATTCCAGGGATCCTTAACACAAGGCAAGGAACAAGAATCCATCACAAGAGAAGGATGGATTCAAAAATGCTTGATAGATGGGAAAGAGTTCTGCAACCACACCAACAGTTAACTGAGAAGAAGAAGAAGAAGGAAGTTATAGTTCTAGAAGACTGCACTGACAGCAATTCATCTGAAAAGAGTGAGGAAGAGCCTCACAATCCACAACTTTCTAAATCTACTGAAGAGACCAGTAGAGATACAAGTGCTCAGGTATCATTTTCTTCTGAACCTACATCAAAGATTCAGGTGAGCAGAACTCATTTTGAAGAAATTCAAGCTGATGCTATGGATATACCTCCATTTGAGATTACTGAAAGGGTTGCTGAAGAGATTGTCAACAAGATTTCTGCAGAGATGGAGGGGGAGTCCTCCAAGTCTCCAGCTCCTACTAAAAAAGAAGCTGCACCTAAAAAAGCAAGATCAACATGATGGATGCAGTCCTCAAAGTGAGGGGGAGCAACTCCTTAAGCAAGTAATGGAAGATGTTTTTGCTGAAGGGGAGCAAACCCAGCTCTTGCAGGAGGATATTCAGATTCCTCTTGAGAATGAACAACCTACTGAAACAATGGAGGAAAATACTAAAAACATCATTGCTGATGATTTGGATGTCCTTGTGGACAATGTTATGGTTAAGGGGGAGATTCACACTGAACTCCCTTCTCAAGGAATAGTTTATAATATAGACTCTTCTGAATCAGATTTGGGGAATGCTATTGGTGATAACAATGCAAACGTTGTAGATGCCCCATTAAGCAATAATCTATCAAATTTTCCCACCCATGACCAATGTCGCCGCCGCCCATGACAAATGCCGCCCTCCCACGACAAAAGTCGTTCACACGACAAATGACATCGCCAAGAAAAATGACTCCCCCACGATAAATGTCACCGCCCACGACCAATGTCTTCGTACATGACAAACAGATCCCCCACGACACATAGTGCCCCGCCGCGACATATGCGCCCCTTAAGACAAATGTTGCCCCCCCCCGACAAATGTTGGCGTCCGGGACAAATGTCCTCCCATGACAAATGTCGCATCCACGACAAATGTCGTCCCCACTACAAATGGCGCCTCTCGCGAAAAATATCGCCTCCCATGACAAATGTCGCCTCTCATGACAAATGTCACTCGCACAGGGGGCGGGAGAAGCCCACCGCCGCAGGTGGTGTACTGCCGCGCGGGGAACGAGGGGCTCCCCGTACACTGTCACTCTTCTTTGAAAAGTATTCACTTTTGTATATGTCCCTTCCTAAGGGTTAGAATCCCTTGGTATAATGATGCATCCTACCCCATGGGCACTCATTATCCTCCACCACACCCAAACCATCTTCCCATCTTTAATGCACTTCTCTTCTTCTCACCAATATACTTTATTCAACCTCTGTTACTTCTATAGTGTTTGTATCCCGTTCATCAATCCTAGTGAAATCATCTCTTTCATCATTAACTAAGGCTCCGTTTATGGGACTTATTTTCACCGGTCAAGTGGTTACAACCACATGAATCGGATCTTAATTGAAAATAAGTCCTCCCTCCCCAAACAAGCCTTAGTCACCCATTACTTTTCACCAGTTGGAACTCATTTTATTTAATATCTATATTACTCAGCATTTCCCTCTTTCCAACTTCCATAACCATTACACATGCCCACAATATCATCTACATGTTTTTACCGTCAGTTTCACTCAAAATCAAGAACATACACATGTTTGAGAAGTTCAAATTTTTTAGAACTAAAACCGACTTATGTACGAGGAATCTAGAGGAACACCTGAATTAAAATCAGTTTGGTTCGGATTTGATTCATGGCTCTACCCAACACAAATTTATTTATAAAAAACAGACAAAGTAATATTAAAAACCTTATTTTACGCATGGCCTTAACATAAATCTTATTTTTCTATATATATGTTCAATATTAGACATGTACAAAAAAAGCCCAAGAAGACATGGGCTTTTTTTGAAGATACTAGGCCAAAGCCTGGACAACACTTTTGTTAGGCCAGGGCCAGGTTAGGCCTGACCTAGCTAGCTGAAAAATGACATGTTGGAGACCCATTGCCAGGCCCGGACCTATTCAGGACCAGGCCTAACCAAATTTTTAGCTAGATAGATCCAAACTTAGTTTTTGGCCAGAGCTCTGCCACTCATTATATTTAATAATGTCTTTATAAAATATATCATTATAAACTTAAATCTTTGAATCATATATCACAAAAAAGATTATCCTATAAGAGTATTATATACATACATAAAAAAAAACTAAAATTACCAAATACTTAATAATAATATCAATAGATACATTATTCTATAGATGAAATAACAACTGTTCATAAGGAATAGTGGCCTTCTAACCTAACAACTGTACACCCAATTGATAATCCAACAAATTCAAAAAATAGGCACTTGCTGCCGCTCGCTAATCCTTTTTTATTATTATTTTCACCGTGTTTTTGTTGTTGAGAAATCAAGTTTGCGGAACATAAAACTATGTCCTCTCTTCATTTTTCGTATAATAATTTATATTTAAAGAAAATACAAAATTGACAGGAGAGAATAATCTATCTATATGATTTACAATTAATTAATTAATTAATTTTTATCCTAAAGTATAATTAGTGTGTATGTACGTTGGTTGGCCCGTGTATCCACCTCAGAAATGCTCCTTGTGGAACTCGAATCTGGTGGCACCTCTTTGGTTGAATTCGGAGCAGAGCTTCCTAAGTTCCTGACCCAATACCGGCACTCCACAATAAAACACCCCTGCCACAACAATATACCTGTTTCTTAACACCATAATAAAGCTTCTACCACCAGATTAAAGTGAAGAAGAAGAAAATCAACAACAACAAAACAGGAAGAAGAAACTTTTTCGTGTGCGCAATTCTTCGAACAGCCATCTTGAAACATGAGTCTTGGCAGTCGGAAACTGGGACAGGGATGGACTTCCTCTCCATTTAGCCCCAAATATAAATTAGGCCTATTTGTTGGGAGATTTCTCGTCAAAGAGTCCCAAAGTAAATGGGAGACTAAAAAAGGAAGTCTTCAAAGAGGCCCAGATTACTTTGGAACCATGAAGAAATTCTATGAATTTTACTATACGGGCTAGAAATGATATGCTCAGCCGGTGATCTTCTAGAAATTATATACATACTACCAGAAAGAGTATCTAATAGTGTCTTAATGAAATCCTAGACTGTACAGAGTGAGTACTCACCGATTGTAGCATAAGAGTGCTTGGAGCTTATTCTGGAAAATACTTTCCTCCAATTGGGTCGCGCAAAGTGCGTACGAACCTGCAAAATGTTGATTACTAAAATTATTATATAATATGTAGGCCGACTTCGACTATGTGCAGGCCGCCGCACAATTTCAAAATGTTTATGTGCAGTCCAAGGCTTATACCGGTTCACAACTTCCCATGATTTTTTTAATTTGACTTCCATTTATCCTTGGATTGCATATAGCTGAAAATGATATGCATATGACATCACCATAACAAATGTAGAAATGTCTGTTTGGCTTGGAATTTGCAAAACGACGGACCAGCCACCCCGCCAACAATTGGGTGTGCAATAGTAGTGAGTCTAATGACCCATGCTAGTGTAGGACAGAAATCAACCTGCCTGCCATCCTGGAGGTCAGGACACCCTGACACAGGGGGCCCATCATGGAAAGCGCCAAGGGGGCTTTAAACAAGGCAGCGGCCTGCACATTCCAATCAATCTTCGGGCTCATTACTAGCCACAGCGAGATGTTGGGGGATGAATCGATCCCGGGACCTCCTTGATAAAAAACTTTCACGCAAGTCCTCATCACCAACTGAGCTGCGTGAAGTCCTTTATTAAGGATGTCTCGAGATCGATTCATCCCCCTCAACATCCCGATGCGGCTTGTCATGGGCCCGAAGATGGGTTGGAGTGTGCGGGCTGCATCATTGGTTAAAGCCCCCTGTGGTGGATTCCATGGTGGACCCCTATGTCAGGGTGGCCTGACCTCCAAGGTGACTGATAGGTGGATTCTTGTCCTGCACCACATGCTCCGTCGGAACGTCGGGCCCAAGCTTGGATCTCCAGTCCAAAACGTTCACGCGTTTTGAAAGGAGAGCGCAAAACGTCTCCTCGTTAGAGTATGCCCATGGCAGGGGTTTCGCCGCCGGAGTTGGACGGGAGAAACAAACCCCTTGAACTCTGTGTTCCAAGCATTGGCTATTGCGCCCTCCTCAAACAGGACAGGAATGACGGTGACTGTCGAAGGCTATCTTACTAGGGCTCCATTTGGCGTGGTGGTCATGAACTTCATGCATGATTATGAACAATCGTTGGTTCGTGAACACCCAACCTCACCTAAGGAATTTCATCCACTTTTATGTTCTAAACTAGTTATACTTTCTTGATGACGGTCATAACCATTGTCTTGCCAAACATGGCTTCAATGATGAAGGCACGCCCAACTGAGCCTAGGTCAATCAGACCCTAATGTTTATGAGATCAAATTAAAAAAATTACTCTGGTTCCCGATACGATATCAACGCCGTTCTTCGCGTGGTTAAGTGCTTGGACCATAGCGATCAGTGCCGAACGAGCATCCCCTTCCTCGTAAACACTAGTAAGGTAATTGTGCATCTCAATCACACCCTACAAAATATATTAAACTAGAAATATTAGCTATAATGTATATAAATATTTTTTATCATGAGAGAAAGAAGAAGCAATCTGCTGATCTGAACAGATATTAGTATGATCAAAAGTTTATTTAAATCTAGTTACCGTTTGATCGAGCTCCGTGACCTCATTCATGATGCCTTTGAACCAATCAAAGGAGCCCTGTTCTCGAGTAACCCAATAGAAGTAGGCATTTGTTGTTTTGAGAGCCCGCTTCGGTCTCTGAGTGGCTCTAAAGATGGTGGCGAGATCAATGTGCCCATCCGAAGGGAGCATATACTCTGGGATGGAACTCTGCAGGTTGAAGAAGGGCACCATTAATACTAAGATGATTACAAGCTTGTCTTTTGACCACGAAAGGGGGAAAAACAAGAGCTAACTTCTTCTTCTTCCATTTTAACGATACTGTTATGGAGATCCTTCAGAATACTGATGAACGGAGTCGCCCCAATCCCAAGCCCAACAAGCAGCAGCACATCATACTTTTTGTAGTCCTGCGCCGGTGCACCGTAGGGGCCGTCTATCAGCAGTTTTGGCAAGCTTTATTTTTAAAAACATAGGGATTAATGGCTTCACAATTCATGATTGCAGACCTTAATTAGATTGTTAATCAGATCATGAATCATATATACCTCTTCTTTGTGTTCTCATCCGCTCTAAGAAGGCCACTTTTACCAGCAACGGGGGGCTCACATGCCTCCGAGAAAACACGTTTGAGCTCCCTGGTCCAGTCTCCCAGCTGTCTAATAAGAATGCTCAAGTATTCATCCCCTGGAGCCGAAGTAATGGAGAAAGGATGCCTGCCGTTCAACAGTTTCACTGATTAGCTTGCCTCTTTGTTCAAATTGTTTATATTTTCTTCAAAAACCGCCAAAATTTAACGGTCAGAATTTGATTATTTAAATGTCCATTGAGCGTATGAGTTAAAACTATTACCATTCTAATGGAGAAACGGCCGGGCATTGAACATACATGTATTGCCCACTCTTGTACTGGAATGCAGGGGGTTTCGAGATTTGCAAAGCCAGAACATTGCCAGGATAGATAGCAACCTGATTAATTCAAAAAAAATGGAACCGTAAGTATACAATTAATCAGTCCAACATTTTATGTTGGTTAAGGTTCTGTTTGGGACGACGGTGACAGTCATTAACGTGAAGGCAGTTACGAAGCATCGTTTTTAGACGCCCGATCTCACCTAAGTAACTTCATCCATTTCTATGTTCAAAACTTTTTTTCTTTTCACGCTAGGAATGAGGCTCAAGCAAGCAAAAAAAGCCACGCCAAATGGAATGAGGCTCAAGCAAATATTTTGTACATGAATATTAGGAAAATATAAAGGCAGAGAGGAAGATTTTTGTAATTTCAGAAGATAAAGGGAGAAATATGTGCTTTTGCAACTTGTAGGAAGGTCCAAAGTAAACGACCTGAATTTCTTTCAAAATAGTCAAACAAAAATTCACTGCAAAAGAAAATTGAAAAAAGCATACCTTCAGCAAGCGAACATCATAGTAACCAGACCTAAAAAATCTGAGAGTCCTTTCGGCCGCATAGAGAAGAAGTGGAACAGAGATATACATCCATGTCTACAATATTGAAGGGTCATTCAAAAGCCGCTTTAAAATCAAACTCAGGCTGTGTTTGGCGCAGCTTATCACAACTTATTTGCTCCGGTGAGATTGGACAAAAACGTCATTAATTGTTATAAAATGTATGGTTTGACAAATGTTACAAAAAAGTAACTAGTTTGAGACATAAAATTTTGGCATGACAATGACATTTTTGTCCAATCTTACCGGAGCAAATAAGCCGCGATAAGTTGCGTCAAACGCAGTCTGAAGCATGCTTAATGATATATAGAGCAGGAGAGTGGTGAAAGTACCGTCTTGGCAGTCCAATTGTGAATCAAATACAGGAACTGGCCATGGACAATGAGCAGTGCGTAGACGATGACAAAGAGATGATGCGAGTACCAGAAAGCGTTGAAGCCGGTGAGACGGTCAAATGGTCGAGGAAGCTTCACCAGGCTTCGCCGGAACCACCGGGTGGCCAATATGAACGCCACAGCCATGCACGCCACCATTATGATTCCAGTCACCCCTTCCACTCCCCGAACCAGCTGCATGTATGAAGGCTTCCTCTCCCCAAAATCACGACTCAAGTAATCCCGATACGCTTCGTCGGAGCTTGCGATAAGACGGGGGAAGTCGCAGCCGAGATGGTTTCCGGCATGGAGGATGACTCCGACCACAATCGCCGACGCTATGATCTGCGCAGACATTTCGACATTGAGTGCCAGGTTTGTGACAAGAGATGCATGGGTGTGCAAAATGTAGATGGGTTGGCTCCGCTTAACATAATTCATATGTCTTATCAAGTTTTGAATATGATTTATATAGTATCTCCAGCGTAGAGTCTAGTACTAAAACGACACGAATTCAATAACACGCTCCGAGACGGTCTCCACACGTTCGGACATATGTTAAAATATCTAACACAAAATGCAGACCTTGTGGAAGTTTATGTTGTCGTCGAAAGGAACAATGCGGCTGAGGCGGGTGGAGCGGAGCCAGGTGATGGTATTGCGGCAGACGGGGAGGAGGACGAGGGCCATGTTGAGCTTGAGAGTCTCGGCGGCGCCTTTGGCAGTGGGGAGACAGTATCCCATCACGTGGAACGCCGATCGCCGGCGGTACTGCAGGAACTTCCAAGCAAGCATGCCGGCCATGGCCGAGAGCCAGAGCGCCAGCAGCCAGAGGCGCTTCCAGTTCTCAACCAGAAAATAGCACATTTTTCTGCTCAGATTTCGTATGGGGCCCTTTTTCCTGAGCCCGGCTAAGTTCTGGCTCAGCGCCTGGCTCGTATGGCTCAGCGCCTGGCTGTAATTTAGATATGTGTCCTTCTGAAGCAGCAGCGTCTCCAGCTGCCATAGCTGCAAATAATATAATTAGTTAGTAATAATATTTTTATTGTATAACTTGATTATCTTATAACTTATTACTGTATTTATAAAACATGAGAGAAACAGTAGAAGAAGCGCTTGCAGTTAGCCGTTAGTGCGGATAGTGAAATTTATAGTGCTAATATCAGCGCCTCAAATTTAACCCCAACTCAAGACATGGGATAATGTCTAATGTTTTTTATTCATTTCAATGAAAGACTATATCTCTAAATATAAAAAAAAGGTGATTGTTATCCGCACTGCAGTTTTGGTTATTCGCAAATATTTTTTTCCCAATTTTTCGCGTCTTTTGGAAATACGTCTTGTATATGCATTTTCAGGAAAAGTGTTCAACACGAAAGTTGTAGATCTCATCGAGATCTACAACTTTCGTGTTGAACACTTTTCCTGAAAATGCATGTACAAGACGTACTTTGGAAATACACCCAGATTTCGCGCCTTTTAGAAATACGTCTTGTACATGCATTTTCAGGAAAAGTGTTTAACACGAAAGTTGTAGATCTCGATGAGATCTACAACTTTGGTGTTGAACACTTTTCGTAAAAATGCATGTACAAGACGTATTTCTAAAAGGCGCGAAAAATTGGGAAAAAAAAGTGCGGATAACCAAAACTGTAGTGTGGATAACACTCACCTAAAAAAAACAAAAATTATTGGTGTGCAAATAACAGTACTGTTTGCAGATAATCAATCCTAAAAATAATACTTGCGGTTAGCCATTAGTACGGATAGTCAAATTTATAGCGCTAATATCAGCGCCCTAAATCTAACCCCAACTTTATATTGACTCCCCCACTATTTACTTTATATATATATATAGCATAGATAATTATTCTAACTAAAGACGTGAACACATAAATAAAGGCGATTGTTATCTACACTATAATTTTGATTATTCATAATTTTTTTATATCTGCCAAACAGTTTTTGTTAGAGAGAGAAGCAGTCTGCAGCTACAGTAGAGGCAGATGATGAAAGGAAAGTTTTTCTAAGAAGCCAAACCGGAGGGACGTTGAGCAGATGAAGGACGGCCACCTCAGGCCTGTAGAGCACTTGACCTGCTGATGTGGGACGAAGGAATTTGAGAAAGCCAGCTGAAAGAGGCAGGACAGCTGTTAGTAGTTGTTCACCCACTGCACCGGTTAGCCACTTGCGAAGTTGTTGATTAGAAGAATATGATGATAGGACATCTCAATAATTATCGTATTTTGTTGACAGTGATATAGCACGTGTGGCTAGCTAATAAGTCTACTCAATATACAAATATATATATATATATATATATATAATATAACTATTAATGCAAGGCCATTTTAAATCCGGTCGGCCCCTCACCACGTTCATTTTACAAAAAATTTGGCAGGGACGCGGACAAAAAGCATCCTCGAGAAAAAAATAATTTTAACTAAATTTTTTTTATACATATATAATAAATTACAAATTGTTAATTAAAATTGTTTATAATCATTTTAATATCTTATTAACTTATAAAAAAATTATTTTTTACAGAAAATTCGCCCTGCCCTTTAAAATTTAACTAAATATCATTTTTTTTGGTCTTTTTAATTCTAAATTTCGCTAGCGGTCCAATAGCAGATTGGATGACCAAGTCTAACGCGGGCGAAATTTTTGTGTCCGGATTCCGGATGGAACCGGAGCCAATAGAAAAGGTGAATGCATGGGGCCCGTGCAAAAGTGCATGTCACACTCCCAAAATGCATGGGTCCCACATGCTTTTGAATGGTGATCCATAGCTCCCGGTTCCAGATTTGGAACCGGGGCTCGGACCCAAAAATTTCCCCTAACGCGGACCATGCTTTTGGTCGGCGTCCCGTGCCAAAAAAATTGCACATTAAGAAACACGTCAGTTTGAGTATTCAAAAAAAAATAAAGAGTTTTTGGGTAAAGCTTGTTGCGGACAAACTCGACGTCTCGGTCGGGCCGGAATTCTTGGACCGTCTTATCTCTCGGAACGGTCGAGCGCGCAGAAAGTCAATAAAAGTAGAAAGTTGACACAAGAGGTTTTAACGTTGAAAAACCCCTCAACTGGGTAAAAAACCACGTGACCGGATCTGTGTCGGTCTAAGTCCACTATCAGGTTGCGGTTACAATATGTTTAGAGAATCGAGGGCGACAGGGCACTCCTCGTTACAACTTGGAGGTAAGAGAAAATTTTTGACTCGCAACGGGCAACAGGCTGCGCCGAGGGAGTGCTAGATGCTAACTTGGTGGTTGGTGTGCTTGAGCACTGGTGGTGGTCATCTTCTTCCCTTCTCTACGCACTTGAGGACTTGGACGTTCCTCCGGCTCATAGGCGGCTTGAACTTGACCCGAGGGAGGAGTTTAACAGAGCTATAGCCTGAGGAAGAAGAAGACTCCCAAGCAAAAAGGTGAGAAATGAGGAGGCCTGAGACTCCTTTTATAGCCTCAAGGAGGTGGTTATGCCCCCCCCCCCCCCCACTAACTTTGTGGTTTAGTGGGTGGTTACCTGTAGATCGGACGACGACGGATGCTCAGCAGTGATCGGACGGTGGCCAACCTGCAAGCGCCGGCGGCGGTTGACGGCGGCGGCCGGCGGCGGCGGCGGTAGTTGTTGAGTGGGAGGACCCCATGATTTCTCCTATTGTGGTGGAGATCATGAGGAGTGGGTTGACCGGTCAAACACATGATCTCCACAATAGGAGGGATCATGGGGGAGATGATTAAGTGCACACCCAAGCCTATAAATGGGGCCTCATCCCCATCAAAGCTCATTCACCTCGTTGTCCTATTATTGTACTCATTTTGTTGCGGGTCACTTGAGTCGCTCGTAAACCGGTCGAAAATGAATCGTCTTAACTCGTGAGTGAGTCGAGTATGCAAACAATCACAGAAAAAGCTGACCGCTAGCAGGAGAGTTTTTTACGTGAAAAAGTCCCAAAAAGAGAAAAAACCACGAGTTCGGGTCATAACGGCCAAATTTCATTATATATTTGATGGTTACAAAGATATTTTTTATCTCAAGAGTGACAGGTCACCACTCGTTACAACTATTCTTCTAGAGTGTTGGAATCGGCAAGAAATACAATGATGGAGGATGTGCTCGGAAGCTAACTAAACGACGGAATATGCAACTGGTGCTCAGATCCCAAGCGACGGAGTCGGGAGCAGTGTGCTCTGAGCAATCTGGAAACGGTAACTAATTCTCTGGACTCGAGCTGTGAAGTCGAGAGTATTGTGCTCGGTGCAATCTCGAAATTGCAACCAGTGCTCTATATTTGAGCAGTGGAGTCGAGTGTAATGTGCACCTAGTAATCTGGAAGATGTACTGGGTGCTCTGGTCTCGAGAAGCGAAATCGGGAGCAATGTGCATGGAGCAATCTGGAAGCTGTACTTGGTGCCCTGGTCCCGAGCAGCGGAGTCAGGAGTAGTATGCTCAGAAGGAGATCTATGAGTGCTCGCGGGAAATCTCCTAGTAGTCTTCGAAGACTTTCGAAGATCTCCGAGGAAATCTTTGAGCACGCGGAGAGATCTTCAGAGGAATCCTCTAGGACTCTCTTGGGTGTATGAGACAATGTTAGATGAAATGAGGGTCTATGAGCTCTTTTATAGATTTTGAGGGTGACATTTTCATAATTAAGTGTTTAGGGAATTCGGCTATCCGCACATCGTAACCATATAATGTGTTATGTGCATATCCATTATGGGTGGTTTTAAGTCTATACGCACACCCATGATGGTTTCAATGCTATGCACACACCCATGATGGATTATATAGTTATGTGGACATCATAACCATATAATTTACTATACACACACTGTAGTACAATTTTCCTTTATACGCACACCCATCATCATATATGTTAATATGAACACACCCGTATCATTGAAACCGGCTATGCAGACACTGCACCCATTATGGAGATTTGGTTATGCCCCTCCCCCCATAATGGGTGGTTTCCCGGATGACTAGGCGTAGAAGTTGCACGATCGAGTTAGTGGAGGAAGGGGTGGCGCAAGTGGGGCAGAGGCGATGAGGCCGACTAATGGAGGCCGACTAGGGGCGGAGTTCGATCGGTGAAGGTTGGCCGATGGAGGTCAGTCGGATGCAGAGACCGGCCAGTGGAGGTCGGCCGGCGGCGGAGGCTAGCTGGTGGGGGCCGCTCGGTTAGCCTATCGTGTCGCTAAGGAGATCGATGGGGCGATCGGTCATGCGGACAAGGAGGTCGGTTGGAAAAGGAGGCCGACTGTGGGGACAAGGAGGTCGGTCGGGTGTCCGGCTGAACAGCCAAGGAGGTCACATATTAGCACACAGTCGCGCGCTGACATGCAGCCGCATGCATTGACACGTGAGTCCGTGCGTCCAAGGAGGCCGGCTGGGGTGCACGTCGCATGACCAAGGAAGCCGCATGACTAAGGCAGCACGCAACCAAGGAGCTGCGCACTGAGGCAGTGTTCCCGGCCGTGCGAGCAGGTAGGAACATGCACGCGCACTACCTGGTGGCGGACCGGGAAGCGACAGCTACTGCCCGGTCGAGGTGGTTTGTTTCTGGTGGTCTCCATCGAGCATCATCACGAGCGGACACGCGATCATGTTATGAGTGGGGTTAGTAAGTTGACTTTTTTGTCAACCTCACTTAGTCCCCATTTTCCCACCAAGATAGTGGGGGAGATGGGATTTTTGGCAATTTGCAACCAAAATACCCTATAAAATTTGAGGGTCCCCATCATTTTTCTCCCAAATTCTCGGAGTCCGCGACTTAAGTAAGAGAGGTGCGGGACTTTTTTTCATTTTTTGCTGCGTGTATGAGAGCTCTGTTGTAACCATGTCGGAGGTAAGGAAGGATGCGAGGGCGGAGCATGGAATGTCACACATATTACGGTGCCCTTCACGAGGCACAAGGTTGTGCACTCCGCGCGGGCTTGCGGGTGCACGATCGTGCACTTATGTTGTCGTGCAGGCGCACGGTCATGCGGCCATGAGGGTATGTGGTCTTGCGCCCATGCTCCCTCACGGGTGTGCGCGCTCATGAGTCCGTGGTTGCATGCTCATGATCGCATTTTCTTATGATTGTTTGGTCTCATTAACCGCTATGTCGTGTGTTCTCTTAGCGTTGGAGCGGTGCACGGGTTTGTAAAAAAAATTATTAGTCTTGCGGCCCATTGATTTTTAGGTACCTAGGCTGGGCGCCCACGGGTGGTAGATGCGGTTGATCTCCACCCTCAATGGTTAGCGGATCGATATTTGGAGAATGAATTACGGGATACCTAATGGCATAGAGGTGAAAATCCTACGTGTGTAGGATCATGAGCGGAACCGCCCTACTGGCAGTATGATGATCAATGAGTCTTGCATGAGATCAGGATTCTGCCTTCCGCCTTCAGAGGAAGCGATTTAGATCTTCAAGTTTTTTGGCATGCTGGTCTCCCAGTTCACTCCTGTCGGGATGACGAGGATCGTGGGCCTATACATTCTTTCGGGAGCATGGTTCACGGTTCTTCTTAGACTTGTTCCAGAATATATGCGAAGTGTTGACTGATGCGGGTGACCGAATTGAAGTGCGCAACAATAAGAGCTGGCTATATTTTGAGGAATGGGTCGATCATCACAATGAGAACACATTGTACAGATATGTTAGGAATGTTTGGGAGCTCCCCGAGCTATAGAGGTCGCTTCCAGGTCGTTGTCATAATGTGGCAAGACGGGAGCCTGACTTTTCGCCAGTTCTGGGGTTCACAGATCCTGTCACTTTGGTGAGGCCCCTTTTTTGCATCTATATTTTTGTTGGGGAGAAGTGATTATTGATGTGCGGTCTCTCTTCAAATGCTGAGCGGTCTAGAATCTAGTATCCAAGTGCAGAAATCCAGGGCCTGCGTTGTCTTCTTCCCCTCAATCGAGGGGTGGCGTCCTGATGAGGCAGCTTACCGCAGTCCTATAGGGGACAATTGTGTTTGTCTATCCCGAGGTCGAGATTCAGGGTTCACTTGCCCCCAGCTTCCCCTCGAGGGGGTTCCTGTGCCTTCTTTAGTGAAAGCGAGGGGAGTATCCTCTTCTCTCCATACGATGACGTTTGCGGTGAGTAAAGTGCTTTTATTCTATTTTGAATTTTTCTATCTGAAAGAAGTCTAACATTTTCTATCCTTTTGCAAGCTGGAGTTTTGACCAACATTGCCCATACATAGAATGATTGTTACGTGGGTCTTAAGGACGAAAAATCCGTTCTTTGGGAGGAGTTTTGAGGGACGAAGAGTGCCTTGTTTGATTTGAAGGCATAGCGGGAGAGCGACGCTTCTCTCATCAAGCAGATGGATTCAAATTTAGCCATGTCTCGAGCCGAGCTAGAGAAGCTATGAGAGAAGCTTAGTACGGCGAAAGCTCTCGGCCAGTAGACAGTTCAGTTGCTTGAGGAGGCTTAGTGGGAGATGTTCCGCAAGGACATCGAGCTTGGATTTCCGAGGAGCGAGGTGGAAGGACTCTTCCCATTCGAGCAGGAAGCTGGGTAGCTAAAGGCCACGGGAGTTACCAAGTATAAGGACTCCTTGGCCTACATGCAGAACCGATCCCAGTTTTTTGAGGGGATTCAGGCAGATGGGATGACCACGAAGGTGGAGCCTTTTTTGGAGGATAAGCGCGAGATCACCTTCAAGCGGGGGATGGGGAAGACCCTTCGCATGGTGGAGCAGAAGCACAGTTGTAATGTCGATGGACTTGGTGTCAGAGACCTTTCTGAGGATGAGCACTACGATGTTGGCATCGAGGAGTAATTTGCGCACCCATGTATTTTTATACCTGCGTTCATTTTGCATCTTCTGTATTTGCAATTTTTGTATATCATTGCATTGTATGATATTGCTTCTTCGATGCTTATGTCTTTAACACAAATATTTGTGGGTTTTTTCAGTGGATTATATCTCTTGAGTGATGATTTTTTTGTAGTGCCAGCATTATTTTTTACACGTAGCTTTGTTGGAACCCTAGTTCTGATTTGGGCAAAGATTACTATTTAGGATGATTAGATTGACCCATCATGTATAGTCAAGGGTCATAGGATTAGTTCTAGGGTCATTCCTTAAGAAGACTTAGAGACAGAAGATTTCAGATAAATTCAGTTTTGGCAAAGGCAGCAATTAAGTTCTACGATAGTCGAACTCAGCTCGACGATCGTCGATCGCAAATCGACGAACTCAGAACTCCTTCTCTAAGTTAAGCTCGATGAAATCTTAGCTGAGATCGAAGAACTCCGATCTCTTCCCAGAAGTTCAGCTCGACGAAAGCTGAACTCAGTTCGACGATCTTCAACCTCAGCTCTGCCAACTCAGTTCGACGATAGCCAAGCTAAGCTCGACAATCTCCAAGCTCAGCTCGACGAAACTCAGAGTTCTAACTCTGAGTTGAGCTCGACGAAAGCTGAGCTCCGGTTGACGAACTCTGAACTCAACTCAGAAACTAAGCTCGACGAAAGCCTTTTTCAGCTCGCCGAAATCTAGGCTCAGGTCGACAAAATGCTTGCTGAGCTCGACGATTTCAGTGCAGTTATTTTAGGCAGTTACATATTTCCAGAAGGAGAATCAATCTCAGGCCAATCTCTCAGAAGGCAATATATTCAAATGAGATAAAATTCAGTCAGTTATGGATCAAGCATTTAATGCAATATATTCCAATGAAATATAGTCGTTTAGAGGCAGCATTAAATGTGGATTATTTCCCAAGGAAAGTTTCCTTTCTCTAGGATTACTCCAGCTATTGATTTCATATATGTGAAATTTGTCCAGACATTTTAGAGGCAGAGAAGAAGATTTTCAATCTTAAGGATACACATCCAGGCTACATTGTTACAGAGATTCTTACAGAGTTCTTCACCATCAGCTTCAGGCTTTCAAGGGACAACCATTCAATATTAGTCTAGAAAGTTTCTGAAGATCAAAAGCATTTGAAGGCCTACACCCTGAAACAAAGCTTCCACTCCTGAACTATTCTACATCTCAGGGGGAGCTTTGACAACATCAACAAAATCCACTAGTCTTCTCAGTGCTTTGAGAAAGAGAAGACAACGTCATCTTTATTTTCATTTCTTGTGCAAAAGGGTTTTTAACTCCCTTCAAAAGTTAGCTTTTAATTGTCAAGTCTCCTGATCAAAAGACTTGGTTTGGTTTTTGAGCACCTGATCAAAAGCTCAAAGGATTGTAAGATCTCCCTTGAAATAGATCTTGTGGTGATAGCGAACTTGAGCAAAAACCTGTGGTGGCAGGGCACCTGATCAAAAACCTGTAGTGGAATCCTACCAGGGTGGTAGAAGAGTGGATGTACCCAAGTTTTAGGGGAACCACTATAAACTCCTTGTGTCGTCTAGTTTTGCTTTTTGCTTTTTATTTCTGTGCTGAGTGTTTCCTTTATTTATATATATACATTAACTCTAGAGTAAATAAGATCTATCCCTCACTTTCAATTGGTATCAGAGGGAAATATTATTTGGTTTCACAGGCTAACACCTGAACCAAAAGATCCTTGATAGATCTTTTTTTTCTAGTTTGTTTTTTTCATAACATAGAATAAGGAATTTGAAAGCCCCAGACCTCTAGTGTACAACCTGAATATGTTTGCACTTTGGAAGACAAGGATTAGGTTGTATATGAATTCCATTGATGAAGATATCTATAATTCTATTTTGACAGGTCCCCCTACACCAATTACAACAGCAAGCACCAGTGTTCTACCACCTGAATGGACAAAAGCTCAGAAGAAAGCAAAGATAGTTGATGCAAAAGCTATGAACATTCTAGCCCAATCAATGTCTGATGACATTTTTCAGGAAGTTGTTGAATGCTCTTCAGCAAAGGATATTTGGAACTCCCTCACAACAATGGTTGCAAAAACATGCAGTGAATCAGATTAAGTTACTTCATCCTGTACAACTGAAGATGAAGAAGAATTAAGAGCAAGAGAATTCTGTCTGATGGCAATCAATGCATCATGCAGCAACCCTGAAGTTGCTGATTCGGAAGGAGAAAATTCAGATGATGAATCCATTACAGAAGAAGATCAGGTAATCTCTTCTTTTTTACTTTTCTTCTGATCATTTCAAAATAGATTTTAAATTATTACGTAATAATTTAATTATGTCTGAGAAGGAAATCAAACTTCTTAGAGAGAAATTAATTGAATTTGAAAATATTTTTTCTGAAAACTTAAAACTTAAGGAAGAATTAAAAACTGCTAATAATCAAATACTTTCTCTAGGAAATAAATTAAAAGAGGCCAAACAATTTGAAGAATTCCTAAATGAGAGAAGTATAAAATTAATGGATATCACCAGCATAGTAAATGATAGGCTAAATGGTAAATTATGCTTAGGAGCTTCATCTAGTCAGTCATCTATCCTTAAGAAAAATATTCTTTCAACCTTTGTTAAATTAATATCTGAAAAGGGAAAAGAAAAATTAGATGAAAATAACCAACAAATTGAAGCATTTCAGAAACCTAAAGAAAAGAGAAAGAAAAAAAAACTTTAATAAAAATACTGTTCAACAAAATTCGTCGAACCGAGATCGACGAAATCAGTATTTTGCGTCGAACGGCGATCGACGAACTCTGAACCAAGAATTTGGGTATGATTACTCAAGACAGGGTGCTCGAAGAAATCAACATGTTTCGTCAAATAGAGATCGACGATCGTGGAACGCATAAAATGAGCATTATCATTCTCTGAACCGAGATCGACGACATCAATACTTTTCGTCGAACTTAGCTCGACGAACTCAAACTGAATTCGTTGAACTCAAATTTTCAAAACCAAAAATTTAATTTATTTCAAAAACATAATCAAACACAGAAATTCATGAATCTTTTTACTCAATGGTTCATCCCTCCTAGGAGATATCATCCATTAGGCTATAAGGATCAACCTGATTATTCCTATATTTCCAATTATTCTTATGAAAAAAAATCAGGACCCAAGGTAATCTGTGTTAAGAGCACCTAACCTTTCGTTTCAGAAAAAGGAAAGCTGAGCTGAAGATTTTACTAGAGAGCATTCTCTCACCATATCATCTTCAGTTCTTCAATCTGCAGCTCCTCAGAAATATTCTCTATCTCTTTTTGTTTATATCTTTGAATCTTTGTAGTTTAAAAAATTTCTCAAAACATCCTTGTACATCTGCTGAAGATTTATAATTCAGTCAGATTTCTTTATGCTTATTATTCTATTTTTGCAAATAGTATCCTTACACAAATAGGGAGAGATTGTTGGAACCCTAGTTCTAATTTGGGCAAGGATTACTATTTAGGATGATTAGATTGTCCCATCATGTATAGTAAAGGGTCATAGGATTATTTCTAGGGTCATTCCTTTAGAATACTTAGAGACAGAAAATTCCAGAGAAATTCAGTTTTGGCAAAGGCAACAATTCAGTTCGACGATAGTCGAACTCAGCTTGACGATCGTCAATCGTAGATCGACGAACTCAGAACTCCTTCTCTGAGTTAAGCTCGACGAAATCTTAGCTGAGATCGACGTACTATGATCTCTTCCCAGAAGTTCAGCTCGACGAAAGCTGAACTCAGTTCGACGATCTTCAACCTCAGCTCTGCCAACTCAGTTTGACGACAGCCAAGCTAAGCTTGACAATCTCCAAGCTCAGCTCGACGAAACTCAGAGTTCTAACTCTGAGTTGAGCTCAACGAAAGTTGAGCTCCGGTCAACGAACTCTGAACTCAACTCAGAAACTCAGCTCAACCAAAGCCTTCCTCAGCTCGACGAAATCTAGACTCAGGTCGACAAAATGCTTGCTGAGCTCGACGATTTCAGTGCAGTTATTTTAGGCAGTTACGTACTTCTAGAAGGAGAATTAATCTCAGGCCAATCTCTCAAAAGGCAATATATTCAAATGAGATTAAATTCAGGCAGTTATGGATCCAGCATTTAATGTAATATATTCCAATGAAATATAGTCGTTTAGAGGCAGCATTAAATGTGGATTATTTCCCAAGGAAAGTTTCCTTTCTCAAGGATTGCTCCAGCTATTGATTTCATATATGTGAAATCTGTCCAGACATTTTAGAGGCAGAGAAGAAGATTTTCAATCTCAAGGATACACATCCAGGCTACATTGTTACAGAGATTCTTACAGAGTTCTTCACCATCAGCTTCAGGCTTTCAAGGGACAACCATTCAATATCAGTCCAGAAAGTTTCTAAAGATCAAAAGCATTTGAAGGCCTACACCCTGAAGCAAAGCTTCCACTTCTGAACTATTCTATGTCACAGGGGGAGCTTTGACAACATCAACAAAATCCACTAGTCTTCTCAGTGCTTTGAGAAAGAGAAGACAACATCATCTTTATTTTCATTTCCTATGAAAAAAGGGTTTTAACTCCCTTCAAAAGTTATCTTTTGGTTGTCAAGTCCTCTGATCAAAAGACTTGGTTTGGTTTTTGGGCACCTGATTAAAAGATCAAAGGGTTGTGAGATCTCCCTTGAAATAGATCTTGTGGTGACAGGGCACCTGAACAAAAACCTGTGATGGCATGACACCTGATCAAAAACCAGTAGTGGATTACTACCAGGGTAGTAGAAGAGTAGATGTACCCAAGTTTTAGGCGAACCACTATAAACTCCTTGTGTCGTCTGGTTTTGCTTTTTTGCTTTTTATTTCTGTGTTGAATGTTTCCTTTATTCATATATATACATTAACTCTAGAGTAAATAAGATCTATCCCTCACTTTCAAGCTTTAATCGGTTTTGCCTTTTTAGAGCCGACTGCGTAGGGGAAGGGCCCTGACATGTTGTGACCTACTACGATAGCAAAGAGCGGATGCGTTCTAGCCGGCAGTGCATGGTTAGAGGGACTGGCCTCAGAAAGAAGGTGAAGGTCGGATGTGTTTGAACCATTCGTGACCGTAGTTGCGTGCCCTGTTGAAACCTATAGTCCGCATCTATTTAGTTTTACAATATCAAATCCCAAATTAAATTTGATAATACTCGTGTTGGGTATAGTGTGCAGGTTTACAAGTTGAAGAACGACAATTTCAAGGTATGTGACCTACCACCGGGCGCTAGAACTACTGCTGGTGCTAGCATTGAAGAATTAATGTTGAGCACACAAAGATCTTCTCTGTGACCTACCGCCGAGCGTTAGCCCTACCGCCGGGCGTTAGCCCTACCGCCGGGCGCTAGCCAATTCGACAGCATCGAGGAGAAGCTGCTACTGCCGGACGCTAGCTAATTCGACAGCATCGAGGAGAAGCCGCTACCGTCGGGCGCTGGCCCTACCGCCGGGCGCTGGCCCTACCGCTGGGCGCTGGCCCTACCGCCGGGCGCTAGCCCTACTGCCGGGCGCTGGCCCAACGGCCGGGCGCTGGCCCTACCGTCGGGCGCTGGCCCTATTGCCGGACGCTGGCCCTATAGTCGGGCACTGGCGCTACCGTCGGACGCTAGCAAAATTCAACTGCATTGCTACCGTTGGGCGCTAGTCCTACCGCCGGACGCTATCCCGTCGAATCGACTGCATCAAGGAGGAACCACTACTGCCGGGAGCTAGCCTTATCGCGCCGCTGTATCCCAAAGTGGCTCGAATATTTTAAGGATATTTTTCCTAATTTAATGGACAGCCGGCGACTCCGCGTGAGAAGACCTACCGCCGGGTGTTAGCTCTACCGCCGACAGTAGCTTTTTTAAAGACGAGTATAAAAGCGTGTGTTTCTTTTTCTGAGGAGACAAGAAGGATTACACGTCTAGAGTTTGACTACCGTTTATGTTGGTACAAACCACCGTCTCCAAGCAAGAAAATAAAATAAAATTTCTCCCTCCCATTCATGATCGAAGAACTCTGAAGAGCGAAGTCTCGAACAACCATCATCGGTTGATCGAGTGCACGAAAAATGACATTCAGAAGCATCGATCACTCGCCGTTCTATGGAGGAATTCATCTTTTTGAGGGAGCAATAATTTAAAACTCTTTTATTTTCTTTAACCTTGTTGTATTTGTGCGGAGAAAATGTCTGGTGTGGACGTCGAGTTCCTGGGAGGAGTTCGCAAGAAATCATCCTGGGAGGTCGTCAAATCTCTAGGAGGAATCTGTGGGAAATCATCCTAGGAGGACATCTAGATATGGAAGATCTTGTGGGCTCTAAGACCCTTCCTGGGAGGAAGGTGAATAGTTAGCTCATCAATCTTTTTGGAAAGAAGAGAGAGAACCAACCGGTCCTGGTTGAGGGTCGGTATAGAAACTAAAAGAAAATTATTAATTTCATCGTCTCTGATATCCGGCGTCATGGAGATCAAGTTGTATTGTTGTAAACCCTTGTGTTTAATTTTGAATAAAATTATATTATTTTATTTTTTCTTGTATTCGTGGTTTCATGTTGGTAAGGTTTTAAGGGGTGTGTGGAATTTCGGGAAACAAAGTTTCACAGGAAAAGTGGTTCAGTGACCTACCATCATGTGGTAGTAGTCTACCGCCATGCGGTAGTAGTCTACCGCCATGCGGTAGTAGTCTACCGCCATGCGGTAGTAGTCTACCGCCATGCGGTAGTAGTCTACCGCCATGCGGTAGTAGTCTACCGCCATGCGGTAGTAGTCTACCGTCCTACGGTAGCTTTTAGAACAGGTTGCCCTGTCGAACTTGTGTTTTCTGGGACCTGCCGCCGCACGGTAGTAGCCTACCGTCGCGCGATAGTAGCCTACCTCCTCGTGGTAGCTTCTAATCAAGACTGTTCTTAGTGAAATTTATTTTAATTCTGGATTTACTTAAAAACCTTATTCACCCCCCTCTAAGGTTGGCCACTAGATCCAACAAGTGGTATCAGAGGCAGGATATTCCAAAACAGTTTTATCATCGAAAATAATGGCCAACTCTGTTCTTAAATTGACTAGTGGGGATGGAACTTTGTACATTGAAAAATCACTAGCACCACCGTTATTTATAGGTGAAAATTATGAAGGGTAGAAATTATTGATCGAAAAATTTCTTAAATCATTAGACATAGAAGTTTGGAATATTACAATTAAGAAGCCCACAAGCATATTAAATAAAAATGAAATACTTTTAAATGTTAAATCAATAAATTATTTATTTTGTACGTTTGATTAATAAATTTTCAAACTTATTTATATTTTGTCTACTGCTTATGATATTTGGAAATTTTTTGAGACTAGTTACAGTCTTCCTTCCACAGATGATGAACAAGAGCAATTTCCTATGAATCCAAAAGAAGAAATCAATGAGGACTTGTACTTGGAGGAAGATCAGTCAAAGAAAGACGAATGCGAGATTGCACTATTATGCTCGGATGGGGTCACAACAAAAACATCATGCGTAGAAGAAGATGTCAAAGAAACTTCATGTTCAAATCTTGCCATATCCGAGAATACTATAAGCAAAAATTCTCTCATTGCTGCAACTTCAATTTCTACATTATATATGCTAAATATTGTTAAACATAAAATCAAGAAATTAAAAAATATTAACTCAAAATTACATTTAGAAAATAATATTTTAAAAGCAAATGCCAATGTAGAATTTACGATTGTAGTGTCTAGTTCTCCCACATGCTCTTTAGATAAAATTTCTACATCTTGTACTGATTGCAATAATATAAAAGAAAATTTCTAGTTTTTTGAAAAAGAGCAACATATTTCAAAAGAACGTAGTGAAAAATTGATTAATGAAAATAGTGTCTTAACTCATAAATTAGAATCATTAAAATTATTTGTGCAAAAAATTCAAATAATATTTTTTTTATGTCTAGTTTATCTTCAAATATATATAAGGTATCTACTAGTATTTCAAATTTCATAAGACATACACCTAGTAGAATATTTAATCCGCATTTAATTTCTCTCTATATTAAAGTAATTGTCAACAATTTTTTGATTAATAATAATTTCAAAAATCACTATCATTATAAGCCTTAACTTAACTATGAAAATTTGTCATAAAAAAATATTCAGCCAAAGTATGAATGGAGGCTCATCTTTAAAAATGATGCACCTATTCCACACGAAAGGGCACATTCACCATTATCTCCCCATGACTTATCACGCTATATTTGGGTAGCCAAAGGAACTGTCACACTTGGTTCCCTTTGGATACCTAAATATCTTATTTATTAGGTAACTTTAAAATGCGTGAAGTAGAAATAAGTCAAATTGAAATATTAAATAATCTACTTAACGATGTGTTTAATTTCTTTTTTTTCTTTTTGTTTTGAACTTCCCTTGAGCGCTATGATCACTTTATATATATTGAGATATGACTTTCATACATTAATTTTAATAATAAATCAATCTAACTGAATGAATTTGAATAAAAATCATATCCTTGCTAAGTGGCCAAAATTTACTCATTTTCTAAATTATGTCTTTTTAAATCCATTGCCTACAAATATCTTATATTATTCCTATAATTGTAATAACTTTCAAAATTGGATTTAAATAGGCTATAAAGGACCTTAAGCTAAAATATTAAAATGCGCAACCTTTTTGATTATATCTCTAATCTCTTTGCAGCATATGATAGCTCCTTTATTGGAAAATAATAATCAAGAAAAATTGGAATCAAAAGGGTTTAAAAATATGCTTTTTAAATGAAAAATCCAAATTCTGTTATTATCGCCCGACAATAGGTATTACTACCGGTGCTAGTCTGTTTTCTTCAAAAATTCCAATTTTCTCAAAATAAACAAATTTCTAAAAAGTATTGCTATAATTAATAATTGTTTATATTTTCAGAAGCCTTTTCATATGTGTAGGTTAAATTCTCTATAAACTAAAAATAATAATAATTAAAAAAAATCATCACATGTAAATGTCACAAGTAATAAATTGGTTATTATGATTAAACACTTAGTATGACTGTAATCATTTACCCATGTCATGTGTCTCATCAAAGCGGGGGCATAAGATTGTGTGCATTAGAGACCAAACCTCTAAGTCAAATTTTGCCCTTAACCGGGGAGGGTTCTAGTGGGGCCTTGCGAAACACTAGGGGGAAAGAGTGCTAGGTTGAGAGTCATGTTTTGTATGCATATGAGATTAACACCACAACCTATGACATGTGTGCAGCTCCTCATGCTCATATGTCACTTAGTACGGGGATAGGGTGTTGATATCTTGATAGGATATCTTCTTCTAGGGCATACTCATATGCAGTGCATGAACATTATTTTATGTCATATTATTATCATGTCATCCATATACATTGTTCGACCATGCATATCTTACATTTTTTTTCTATTTGGGGATTCATGTTTTTGAAAAACATGAGTATTTTTGAAAAACTATTCTTGACACCTTAGACAAAAATATTAAATCCGCATTTTTTTTCATTATTATTCAAAACTCTTTGCGGTAATTAGTGTCTTATATTTTAAAAAAAACAAAAATATGTTTCTTTTATATCTTTTTGTGTGTATTGGTTGGTATATTTATATAAATTTTTTTATAAAAACTACTTGTTATTCATTGGCATTATCAAAGATGATAAAATTATATCAATTAAAGATTAAATACAATGTTTAATTTAATTTACAAGTTTCTTTAGACATTGTTTTGTGTATGTCATGCCTTGAATATTATTTTTTTATGTGCAATGAAATTGAATGTAAAAAACATGTGTAGGATTGTTTATCATGCCTCTAAATATGAGTAATATTTTATGCTTGATAATAATTTTATTCGCTCACTTATTTTGATAACCTACATGTGTTCTTAGTCATATATTTGAATTATTGTGTAGTGTAATAACATGATAGTTTAAAATGCATAAATAAATTACCTACACTACAGTAAATTGATTATTTCAATTTTTGTTTTTTTTTCATGCACTAATTCATTGAAAAAAGATGTTTTAAAAAATATTATTGTTTGCACAACAAGTGAATTCAGAGTCCTTTGTCACTAAAATTAAAAATCAAATAACAATTGACAATAAAAACTTCACCAAACACTATTCACCCTCCTAATAAGTCTAAATGAGCATTGTGAGATTAAGCACCAGGGAAAAAGAATTATAAAGTGTCTTGTAGCAAACAACTCATTCACCATCTTCTATGTACACCGGATCACAACAATAAAAATAATATTAAAAAGAATAAATGTGATCCCCTAAGCACTACTCTACTCCCTAATAAGTCTTAATAAGTATTGTGTGTAGAGCACCTTGGTAGTTGTACTTTTTACTCTTGTGCTTTGAAAAATAATGGAAGTAATATTATTTTTGTATTTTAATGTTACGTTATTCATTATATATATCATGTGTTTTGATTAATCCACATGTATACTTTATCAAAATACTATTTGTACACATCATTATTTTCTCATAAAACATATATTCATGGGAATTGGATCATAATGTCTACATATATTATTCTCTAAAATCTTAAGTAAATGCATTAGATAGCAAAGCATGGCTGCTACAATATTAATTTTTTACTTGAAATGCAAATTAGTTTACATTGTAGTTCTTCTCTCTTTTTGATATTTTAAAATTTTGCTTGCAAAAATTTCAATATAATAGCATCTCTTGGACTTGAATTGAAAATATCTTCTTATTAGTCTTAAACTTCATTATCCTTAATATGATCATATTTTCCAAAAAGATGTTTATTTTAAGAGTCTTTATCAAGTTTTTATATGCATACTACTTGTGCTTAATCATGAATATTTACTCTCTCAATAAGTGGTAATCTATGTTTACTAAGTGATATTATTTGCGTAACAAGTGTTATTTTTCTATTTTTATCACTATACTAATTTATTCAATCATGCATATATTTTTCTAAATAAGTGGTAGAGAGATATCTATGATCTTGCTCATTGCAACCCACTTTTCTTCTCCAACATAGACCGTTTTAATTTTCATTGCATGCATTCACTTCTACCCTCTTTTTATTCTACCAAAAATGGTGAGAACATTGTGCATAAATTTTTTAATTCAGGGTGAGCACATTAAATTTTTTATAGAAACATTTATGTAGGGGGAGTTTTTATAGGACGTTGATACTGTACTTATGCTCGATCATGGAAAATTTCTAAACAAGTGGTATATTAAATTTCTCCTAAATTTACCTAATAAATGATATCATAAACTTTTCACAAATTTCCATACATAAGAATTGGACTTAAACTGCATTCCATATTTATTGCACAATTGTACAAGTACACGATTACTATTCATGACACTTACAACATTACACTGCATTAACTCTATAAATCACCTGACATTGTATGCCGAATCTTGTGAATTTAGTTTCACATGCCGTGTCTAAAATTTCTTATGCTCTGCCATCATTTAAATCAAATATTTTTCTTATATTGGCTAGGTCTGTCCAAATTTTACTTTTTCTCCAATATTTGTGTGTTTGTTGTGCCACAACTTCATCTCTTTGTTTAATCTCTAGCCTCTATCGTTAGTTCCCTGTCCTTTTGACATTATCAAAAGGGGAAGATTTATTTGTTCATGAGTATGTCATACTAGTCACATAGGGGAAGATCATGTGTAGGGGGGAGCACACATGTAGGGGGAATCATACTTTGTACTTATGTTTATATTTCATGCTTATTATTGAACTACAATATATATTGCTACTAATGTTTTATATCTCATGAACAAGATTTAATATTATCAAAAGAGAGAGTTTGTTAGAACCCATGGTCTGCATATCTTTAGTTTGATAATATCAAATCCCAATTTGTATTTGATCATACTTATGTTCGGTATAGTGTGCAGGTTTACAGGTATGAAGAACAATAGTTTCAAGGTCTGTGACCTACCGTAGAGCGCTAGAACTACCGTTGGCACTAGCGTTGAAGAATTAATGGTGAGCGTGCAAAGAGTCTTCTATGTGACCTACCGTCGGGCGCTAGCCAATTCGATTGCATAAAGGAGAAGCTGTTACCATCGAGCATTAGACCTACTGCCGGGCGCTATCCAATTCGAATGCATTGCTACCGCCAGGCGCTAGCCCTACCGCCAGACGCTACTCCTACCGCCAGACGCTAGCCCTACCGCCAGGCGCTAGTCCTACCGCCAGGTGCTAGCCCGTCAAATCGATTGTATCGAGGAGGAACCACTACCGCCGGGCGCTAGCCTTACCACGTCGTGGTATCTAAAAGTGGCGAATATTTTAAGGATATTTTTCCTAATTTAATGGTCAGCTGGCGACACCGCGTGAGAAGACCTACCGTCGGGCGCTAGCTCTACCGTCGGCGGTAGCTTTTTTATGGACAAGTATAAAAGCGCGCATTTATTTTTCTGAAGAGACAAGATGGAGGATTACACGTCTAGGGTTCGACTGTCATCTCTGTTGGTACGAACCACCATCTCCAAGCAAGAAAAAGTGAAATTCCCCCCTCCCGTTCATGATCGAAGAACTTCGAAGAGCGAAGTCTCCAACGAGCATCAGCGGTTGATCGAGTGCATGAAGAATGATATTAAGAAGCATCGATCGCGCACCGTTCTACGGAGGAATTCATCTTTTTGAGGGAGCAATAATTTCAAACTCTTTTATTTTATTGTATTTTCTTTAACCTTGTTGTATTTTGTGCGGAGAAATCGTCTGGTGTGGACGTCGAGTTCCTGGGAGGAGTTCATGAGAAATTGGCCTGGGAGGTCGTCGGATTTCTAGGAGGAATTTGCTAGAAATCATCTTGGGAGGATGTCTAGATCTGGGAGATCTAGTGGGCTCTAAGACCCTTCCTGGGAGGAAGGTGAAGAATCGGCTCGTCAATCTTCTTGGGAAGAAAAGAGAGAGCCAACCGGTCCTGGTTGAGGGTCGGTATAGAAACCAAAAGAAAATTATTAGTTCATCGCCTCTGATCTCCGGCGTCAGGTATGTAAACTCCTGTATTTAATTTTGAATAAAATTATATTTCTTTTATTTCATCTTGTATTCGTTGTTTCATGTCGTTAGGGTTCTAAGGGGTGTGTGGAATTTCAGAAAACAAATTTTCACAGGGAAAGTGGTTCTGTGACCTACCACCGCGCGGTAGTAGTCTACCGCCCCACGGTAGCTTCTGAAACAGGTTGCCCTGTTGAACTTGTGTTTTCTAGGACCTACCGTCGCTCGGTAGTAGCCTACCGCCCCGTGGTTGCTTCTAGTCAAGGCTGTCCTTGGTGAAATTTATTTTAATTCAGAATTTACTTAAAAACCTTATTCACCCCCTTCTCTAAGGTTGGCCACCAGATCCAACATGCCCTACTACAATGGCAAAGAGTGAATGCATTCGAGCTGGTAGTGCATGATCACCAAAGAAATGGTGAAGGGAGGACGAGTATGAATTGTTGATGACTGTGATGGGGGAGGGCCCTGGAGGTGTAGTGGACTACAACGATGAAGGGAAAACACATTCGACTCGATTGTGCGCGGTCAGGGGGACTGGCCCCAGAGAGATGATGAAGGGAGGATGCGTTCAAACCGTTGGCAACCGTGAGGGGGAAGGCCCTGATGGTGTCATGACCTACTATGGCGGCGAAGGGCGGACACATTTGAGTTGGTAGTGCGCGGTCAGGGAGACTGGCCTAAGAAAGAGTTGGTGTCGATCTCGAGGGGGGCAGACCCGCCTGATGGCTTAGCGTAGGCGTGTTGCGCCGTTGGGGGGATCTTTTGTTCGAGCAAGTTGCACGGCCTTTTCTAAGTTTACTTATACAGGACATGAGCAAAGGTTACAGTTGTCATTGAAAATCAGTTATGGGCGCTTGTAGCTCACAATTTTTATACAGAAAATGCCAAACTATTAATAGAGTCGGCACAGGTTCTACGCATTCCAGGTGTGAGGGAGAGTCTTCCCTTCCACTGTTCTAAGCTTGAATGTCCCTAGTTTCACGACCACAGTGATACGATCCCTCCCTTGCTGGTGAGAGAAGTCCTTTTGTGGCCCTTTGTTGGCTGCTTCAATGTAGCGCAGGATGAGATCTCCAACGTTGAATAGCCTAAGCTTTACCCTTTTGTCGTAGAGCCGGGCCAGACGCCTATGGTAGATGGAGATTTGCTGAACTATTCTATCCTTGGATTTAGAGATTAAGTCAAGGTTCTCTCAGAGTAGCTCGACATTCTTCTCTGGGTCAAAAGTTTAGATGCGAGTACTTAGGACGCTCATGTCGACAGGGATGACAACTTCAGTTCTATAGCAAAGGTTGTATGGTGTTGCCCTGGTTGGAGTTCTCTTTGTGGTGCGTTATGCCATCAATACATTTGGGAGTGATTCGACCCCCTGCCCATGCCTCCGAGAGGCACGTATTCAACCCTATGAGAATGCGTGATTTGTTACCTCCACCTGTATGTTTGTCTGCGGGTGCGGCACAACTGTGTGGTAGAGGCTAATCTTCAATTCTTCATATATCCTTGTAAATACCTTTCTAGTTAATTGGGTTCCATTGCCTGCGACGATTACTGTCGGAATGCCAAAGTGACAGACAATATTCTTCTAGAGAAGAACCCGACAGGGAGGAGTCGGGAATGAGAGAAGTGGGGAGGCCCTTTGTGGCTCTGGAGTGTCGGGAAGAAGAGATGAGGTATTAGGTTTTTGTCAATAGGCCATCGTGGAGGTCAGCGGGAAGGCCCCAATACCATGGTCAGGGAAAAAGGTTCTCCCCAAAAAGGAGGAATGTTTGCCAGCAGGAGAGATATCAGGAGGGAGGATGCGAGGAAGCGATGAACATTGCCTGACAAGCTGATAGGCGTCGCCGAAGGAATAATCCAAGAATGCACCAGGTATAGGAGGTCCCCCTCTACTATGAGTTGCATCAAGTGGATGGGCATGGGACTATGGCTTGACTGAATTTTTGGGAAGCTAGTAGGAGACTGTAAGCAGGACGAGATGGAGGAGAGCAACAAAGAATAAAAGTTTCAGTCGAGCCAGTAATATTTCAAGCTCCCGTTTGAAGCATCAATAATGATTGGGTAGACCAAGGAGGTCGCAATGAAGTGATCCAAGGAGTGGGAGTTGGCATAAGGGTGATCCACGGGGTAGCCGAGCTAGGATCTTATCGTAATGAGAGTCACCATCAGATCTACCGCAAGAGTGTTGCCTCGACCTCTCAGGCACCGTCCCCTTTGGATGAGATAACCTTCCCATAGAAGGATTTGTTAGGGAATGAGAATCCATTTCATGACGTCATCATGATCCAGGTAGCATTGCAGTATTTCACCGCCGATCGTATCCCGGTGGACAACGGGAGCTCGATAAATGTCATCTTAAAAAAGACGTTAGAAGGATTGCAAATGGAGGAAGGAAGGGTGCTAGCTTCGAATGGTCCCCACTTTGGCTTCTCTGGAGAGAAGAAGATGGTGGAGGGAGGAGCAGATTTGCCGGTAACACTCAGCGGCACCTCAATCAAGTGTTGATTTGTCATCGTAGATGCATCGATGTAACACCCCAAACCCCAAATCTGAGTTCAGGTTGGGCAACACGGCCTGGGACACGGGCGTGTCCCAGGCCGTGTCCTGCTCTGTTTGCTCGAGTGTGTTTTTGGTCTCGATTGTGTCTCGAGTGAGGCACATGGACTGGGACACGGGCGTGTCCCAAGTCGTGTCCTTCACTGTGTGTCGCGAGTTCTCGACGAAGTGCAGTCGACGATCTTCAAGAGGCGACACGGCCAGGGACACGGGGATTTCCCAAGCCGTGTCCTGCTCGGGTTGGTAGCCAGGCTGTGTCGGGTGAAGAACACGGCCTGGATCCCAGACGTGTTCTGGGTGACACGGGCGTGTCAAAGTTGACACGGGCGTGTTGGGAACCCGTGTACCTTTTGGGATTGTTGGTCCTGTGTCGATTGAGGGACACGCCCCTCAGCACGGGTGTGTACTGATTGACACGGGCGTGTCAGGAGCTTGACACGGGCGTGTCTAGGCCCATGTCCTGGTCTGGATTGAGTCAGTTGTGTACCGCTTAAGGTACACGGCCTGTGACACGGGCGTGTCAAGCCGTATCAGCCTAGGGAAGATGCTTTTCAGAGCGAATCATGGCCGTTCATTTCCTTCTAATTGGATCATGTGGTCCAAGCTCCTTCCTGCTATTATAAGACCAAGGATTGAGAATTATCTCTCATTCTATCTTTGTTCATTCTCTTTCTAAAGATATAAAGAGAGGGGAGAGCAAGGAAGGAAGAAGGAGAAGGATTCCGGCCGCCGGTGGAGCTTCGGAGTTCCAAGTCGTGAGCCGATTTCAGTTCCGTGAAGGCAAGGCCGTTGCGGTGCTTTTGATCCGGCTAGATTTCAATGGCTCCAAAGCGATCGTCAAGGGTAACGATCTCCTTCTTGGACAAGTGAAGTCCTACTTTATGCATATGCATGGAATCATCCACCAAGAGGTGGAAAGCGTAAGCGATTCCCGCGGGTTGATAGTTGATATTCCTGGTTGAGTCTGCATCTAGATTCAAAAATGAGTAGTACGGAATATGCATGTTGTGTGAAGCCCATCCAGACGGTTAGTCTTGATTGGTGATGTTTAAATTGCGAACCAGAGAAGACTCCGTGTATGAAACGAGTAGGTTACGGAGTTTGTGATGATGCTTGTGAGTTCCTTGTGTTGTATGCTCTACATGAGTTGTATGCGATGTGGTCGTGAGAGCCATTCTTTGTGGTTGTGGAGCCCTTATGGCATTAGAATTAAACGCTCTGCGTGAGCTGTGTGCCTGTGTTATGAGAGATCGCGTGGTGGCAATGCAAATGGGGGGCTGCGGGCCTTACCGGCTTGTTACACTATGGTGGTAAGTTGATCTAGAGGTACTATGTACCTGCGGTGTGAGCTGTCGATTGGTAGCACTGCAAATGGGGGGTTGCGGGCCTTCCCGGCTTGTTGCACTACGGACGTAGGTTGATCTAAAGTACTCACTAGTTGCCGTGAGGTGAACACCTCTGAGTGGGATGGGCGAGGATGTCTCCAACATGCGTGTTGTAGTAGACTAGTGCACGAACAACAAGCTAATAACCTCTAATCGGTGGTGGGACTCAGGAATGATTCGGTACACCGTAAGCATGCCCTGAGTGCACGAAGCGTCTGGCACGAAGGCCGGTGTTTGTGATGTTGTTGTGCGTAAGTGCACTTGTTGTGATATATATATTGTGATAGCAATGCATGTAGGGAAGGAGCCACTGCCCCGGGTAAGGGGTATGGTCATTATAATTGGTCAGCTGAATGCTGACCGTTGCTTTTTTTACCACCCTTGGGGTGGACTTCCATATGCAGGTGTTGCCCTTGCTGGTGTTGACTTGGATTGAGAGGGCTGAAGCCCTTGCTGCTGTTGCTTGTAGGCCCTAGATTGGATTTCATATGTGGCTGGCCTGCGTACCAATATATGAAACCACCTCTTGTAAAGAGAAACATGTAAGGCATTAAGGCCGTGAGCGTTTGTGTACTTGTATACAATTCTGGTGTTATATATAAATGTGTTATTTTTATATTTAGTGGACATTCATTGGATGAGTTCTTGCAAGTTATAAACTTCCGCTAGAATGCTCTGAGTTAAGATGCGAGTAGAGAGTATTTTGATATTCACATATGATTCCACCGTCTGTCTGTGAAATATGGTGTGGGGTCCCGGCCGAACCCTCTATTATATTTCATGTGACGGATGGAGGCATTACAATCGAGTTGTTACAAGCCAATCTTCATGAGGACACTCATTAATCTCTTCAAGGTCGCCCCATCCTCCAACCACCAGTGCCTGAAATATTGCCAAAGAGATGTCCAGATGAGGATCATGAGTGATCCAAGAGCTGTACGGGAGTGTTATCTCAGCACCATCAGCTAGATGGAGGATGTGGAGAATATGAAAAAGATGCTGGAAGGGATTGATAGGCTAGAGGCTGCAGAAGAGCCGGATGAAGTGAAAGTGTTCTCGGAAGGCGGAGAGCCTGAGTTGCTGAAGATCGGAGGATACTTAGAGCTCGATGGGAAGATGGAGATGGTGGAGTGTTTGTAGGAGAATGTGGACATCTTCGCTTGGAATGTCGTAAAGTACCAGAGATCGATGCAGAGGTTGTCTTCCACCACCTCAATTTGGATCGCGAGGTCGCGACCGTCCGGAAAAAGAAGAGGGCAAGCACAACTGCATTAGCTGCGCCTATTAGGGAGGAAGTAAGGAAGAAGCTTGAGATAGGTTTTGAATCAGACATCCAATATCCATACTGGGTCTCGAATATGGTAATGGTGAAGAAGGCCGTAGGAGGCTAGAGATTGTGTATCACATTTTCTTTATTGAATAAAGCTTGCCAAAAAATTATTATCCCTCACCTCGAATCGACTCTCTGGTTGATTCACCCATAAGTTTTTCTATGATGAGCTTCCTTGATGCCTTTTTAGGATACCACCATATCCAGATTCACCCCCTGATCATTTTATGTCCCCTTTATAACCAGCGTTAGCTGCTACAACTACAAGATGATGTCTTTTGAGTTAAAGAATGAGGGACCTACCAACCAGCAAATGATGGATCAAGTCTTCAAGGAGCAAAAGGAGTGGAACTTTACGGTTTATGTGGATGATCTCCATGTCAAGAGCAGGAACATCCAGAAGCATATCAAAGATCTGGTGGGGACCTTCGATGCGCTTCAAAAGTTTAAGATGAGGCTCAATCCAGCGAAGTGCATGTTTGGAGCAGGGAGAGGAAAGTTCTTAGGTCACCTTCTTACCCCCAAATAGAGGGGAGCCTAATACTAATAAGGTTAAAGCTATCCTAGAAATGTCATCACCAAAAGAGTACCAAAGAAGTCAAGAGACTGACAGGAAGGTTGGAGGGTCTTAGCTGCTTCCTGTCTAAGGCTGGAGAAAAGTGCACTCCTTTCTCCAAAACTCTCTGAAGCAGACAACAGTTTGAGTGGACCGAGAAGTGTGAGGAGGCCTTTTAAAAGCTCAATCAACAGCTAACTCAAGCTCCTCTACTCCAAGACTCGAAAGAAGGAGAGAGCCTACTCATCTACCTATGAGTGGGAGCGGAAACAGTAAGTTTGGTGCTTGTTAGAGAAGAAGGAAATGAGAAACTACCCATCTACTACGTGAGTCGGGTGCTCAGGAAGGCAAAGATGAGGTATCATATCCTAGAGAAACTAATTTTCACCTTGGTGGTGTCGGCGCGGAAGCTCCAGCCTTATTTTCAAGCTTACTCCATCAAAGTTGTGACTGGTCATCCTCTCCGATGTATCTTGGATGTGGTGGAGCATTTGGGAAGGCTGGCAAAGTGGTTAGTAGAACTCAGTGAGTTTGATATATCTTTGTGGCAATCAAGGCACATGCTGTGACAGACTTTCTAACTGACTTTTCAGTAAATGTGGACAAATATGAAGGCTCATCAAGCTTGGTTTTCTAGAAGATATTCATGGATGGAGCTTCAAGTAAGAACTCTGTGAGGGTGGGCATCGTGCTAGTAAGAATATAGGGAACTAGGATCGAGCAAGCAGTCGAGATCCTTTTCCCTATCACAAACAATCAAGTGCAGTACAAAGCCATAGTGGCATGCATGCGTCTTGCCAGGGAGTTGGGGTTCCAGGACATAAGGACCTTCACATATTAAATTGTGGTTATGTTATAGATCATATGAGAGTTTGAAGTAGGTGATCCCATCTTGCAAAGGTATCCAGTAAAAGTAAAGGGCTTGATAAGAGGTTATCAGTATTTCTTCGTCGATCATGTGTCGCGGGAGTAAACTCAACAGTGAATCGTTTGTCTAAATATGGCACGAGGGCTGGTGGAACGATCACTGAGTTGTTTCGGCCATCCATTAAAGAATGGGAAATGATGGAAATCGAGCAGTGAGCTTCCTGGGTGGACCCATTCGTCACATTTCTAGCTACTGACCAACTCCTAACGAATGATGGAGATAGGAGAAATTTCTGATACAAAGTAGCTTACTACCTACTACATGAAGGGGAGTTATATTGTAAGACCATCTCGGGACCCCAAGCCATATGTGTATCAGAAACTGAGGTTCCTCGAGTACTAGAGGACATACATTCGAGAGAGTGTGGTAGTCACTCTGGGACTCACACTCTAGAACAAATAATCCTGAGACAAGCCTACTTCTGGCCAAACATCTCAAAGGAGTCGAAGCCTTCTCAAAGAAATGCTAGAAGTGTCAGCTTTTCACTCCCCTCTAGTTACAACCAGCCCAATAGCTTCATTTGATCATGGTCTCTTGTCCGTTCTCCATCTGGGGAATGGATATGATAAGCCCTTCCCGCAAGATAGTGGTCAGAGAAAGTTCGTTCTCATCATGATCGACTACTTCTCTGAGTGGATCGAGGCCAAAGCTCTAGCCAAAACCACTTCTCAAGTTGTGAAGAACTTTATCTGGAGGGAGATCGCTTGTAGATTCAGAATTCCTCTTGTCATCATCAACAACAATGGTCCACAGTTCGCCAACTTGGAGCTAGAAGACTTCTGCAAGTATCTAGGGATATATCTTCAATTTGTCTCTATCCACCATCCTCAAAGCAATGGTCAAGTAAAGGCCTCCAACAAGTTAGTCATTAACCTCTTGAAGAAGAAGGTCAATAATCTAAAATGGGACAGGGTAGAACAACTCCTTTCTATCCTATGGACTTTGAGAACCACTAAGAATTCAGCCATAATGGAAACACCATTCAAGTTATCTCGCAGGTCTGAGGCTCTCATCCCAGTGAAGTTTGAAGTCAGAAGCCTGAGAGTGGTTACGGTGGAGGAAATAGATGAGGAATGACGCTTAAAAAATGAAGATGCCTATTACCTTTCCCTCGAATTCATTGAGGAGCGTTGAGAAATGACCTCAGTTTGATAGGAAGAGATCAAGAGGCGAATGACGAAGCAGTTCGACAAGTATGTCTGCATCAAACAACTCTAGACTGGGGATCTCGTCGTGAAAAAAAGTGGACACTACAGAAAGGGCATTCGATGTCTGAAAGCTACATCCGAACTGGGAAGGGATGTATATTATCCACAAGTCATTAGCAACCGAAGGATGTCGCCTGCAAAACCACAATGGAGAGATATTAGGGAGCACCTGAAGCAGTGCTGAACTGAAAAGGTTTTATCCTTAATTAGCATGAAAGGGTATATCCATTATTTATAAATGTTTGTTCATATCAATGATTTCCTCACCACCTAGAAAATAGGAAGGTGTGAGTCTTCTATCCAAAAAGATGTCTAAAAAAGCTGAGTTGAAAAAGTCAATCTCCATGATCGGCCTGGGAAACGAACATCTAACTTGATTCTCATAAAACCCAAAGTGGGTGATGGGACGGTGTGCTGGGTTTTAATGCATTGTTATAAGACAAAGCATCTGCATTGACGATCGAGATCAGCTCCCCCTTACACGTTGGCCAAGTTACCTCCTGATCATACTTCTCATCCAACTGGAGAGATTATCAGGAGAAAGTCTAGACACCAACCTCCCAACTCGACGAAGAAGAGGTCGGTCTAACTAATAACGAGACCTTTAATAAATACATCATCGGCCCTAAAGAGATGAAAAGCTTGTCGTTAATATCATCTCTCATGCAAAGTATATTGTCATTTCTTCCAAACATAAAGCATTGATGCAGTTAACACCCTTTGGCTGTTGAGTAATAGGGAGAAGACATTTCAAGAGAAGAGAAAACCCAAAATAGGATGGAGTCCTTAGGAGTGCGCGTCCGATGGGAAACCCCGTTTGTCATTCCCTATCGAGGTGATCTCTCTCTCGACTTCTCACCATGTGGAATAAGGGCCTCATGAGCACAAGTATTTTGGGATCCCCTGAGTACAACTCCTCTATCCTAGTATCTGCGACTTATGAAGAAATCGGGTATGTATATGTGCGAGTTTGACTTTATACGAGTACAGCTATATGTGAGTATGCAAGTGTGAGTATGCGATTACAAGTACACGATTATGACAAGTTTCTTCGAAAGTCGCGTCAACCAAGGTAGTGACCATTCAAAACTCGTTTCGAGCCTATGAGCCTAGAGAGTACTCAGCACGTTCGAGCCTATGAGCCTAACAAGCATCTTGAACAGGTGATTATAGAAGAAGCAAACGAGCAAAAGATTTTCTTTTTTTAAAAAAAATTAGAGGTGAACATTACATTAAAAATCATAATGACTCCTTGTATGAAGGTCTATCCAAAAAATTTTGTGCAAGTCTAGTAGGTCTGAAAAAAGAGATCTCTTGCAGACTAGGCGTCATCAGCGCATGCATTGCCCCAGGTGATGCAATCCTCATCGTCGACCTCTTTGTCCTCATCCTCGTCACCATCAACATCGACGTCCTCATCCTCCTCCTCGGTCTCAACATCCTCACCTCGTCATCTTCATCCTCGGCATCATTTGAGTTAGAAGAGAGGATGTGATCAGGGGAGTTGGACTCCTCGGTGAGTAGGTCTGGAATAAGATCCATGACCATCAAGCTGGTCGCCTCCGGTATGAGGTAACCATCGACCTTCAGTTTGTTCAGGATGATATTCCCAGTTGCTCGCACGATGTTGTGGCGAATATGTATCACCTCATCATTGTGCATCCGGATCTTCTTTCCTTCCATAGAGGGGCCCACTATTGGTAGATGTTGCTTGGTTGGGTGAGTTTCCAACTCGACGATCCTCACTAGGGGACCTCTAATGCCGCCAGGGTGTCCGCCAAGTTCTGCTTCAACTGGGACATCTTCGCGATTTCGATCTCAACATCCTGCAAGTAATAATAATGGACAACAACAAGATAATCGACGAATGGCGAGAAGCGAAAATGTAGAAATATTTCACTCAAGCCACGGTTACCTCAAAAACATTGCACTTAGCGGCTTTTGGTCCAAGAGCGAGGATGGTCTTGCTCAGCTCCTTGATTTTTTACTGAGCCGCAAGTAAGTTTCTCGTCGTTTGATGGCTAAGATCCACAGACTGCATGAGCGAGAGCGAGGTCTGATGCGCGAGGTACTCAAGTGTGACGTCTTGAAGCAACTTAGCATCCACACAAACATATAGGGTAAAGGTGATGTCATACACTTCACCTCTATCCTTCCAATCCTCATACCATGCAGTCAAGTTGGTGCTAAGGGTCACCGCATGCTCGCGCTCAGCCCAGGTCACCAGCGAGAGACCATAGGCATCCTTGATGCTCCCCCTTACCCGAAGTTAGTATGGAGGTAAGACTCGCCAGCCTATGAAGTGTCCGCTTTCTCGCCAAAGACCCCATTGAAGACCTTTGTTTTCTTTCTCGCAGGATCCTAGACCTTGGGCTTGACCTTCCCCATATCCCTCCTCTTCCGTGAGGATTCACCCTTCTAGTTGGGCTCCAATGACTTGTCAGATGCAGCAACAAGTCGATCGGGGATCCCCGCGCTTCCTCATCATCATGTGGTTGATTCCTCGGGTCCTACCGAGAAGCATCAGCCTCCTTTGCTGTCAGGAGAGGCTCGCACAACAGAATGCGGGAACTTGTAGAAAACCAGAAGATGTTAGTCTCCAAGCAAGAAGAATGCCGCAAAGGGCGATTATGATTGATGCTCGCCCAAGCAGTTTACCTTCACCCTGGAAAACATGTGCCAGTTGTTGGTATTACCATGGTGATCTGGAAGTGATCAAACATGTAATATCACTGTCAACGCAATATGAGACTATGAGGTCGCACATAAGAGCTTTGGAGAAGATGGAAATGTTTGTGTTGACCTTGCTCATATGTGAGATGAGTGAAGGATCAAGCCTATGACGTTCTAGATCTGAAGTTTTTTCATCCCAGGACCTATATTGTGAATATGGGTCATCAAGTAAGTTTTCTAAACACTCCAAGGTAATTCGTCGATTATATTCTTGAGGTTTCCACAAATCTGTCTGAATTCATCGAGTATCGTAATGTTATCTAGACGAATTGGACTTGGTTCGTCAAGTATCGTCTTGATAATCTCGACGATTTGGTCTTAGTTTCGTCGAGTATCGACTTGATGCTTTAGACGAAATGTTGTCTGAATTCGTCGAGTATCATATTATTATTTTGACGAATAGTCATTGATTTGTCAGATATATACGTGTAAACTCGACGAATGCAGTTACCTCTGGTTTGATCTTTTAAGTCCTGCTCGGCATGGCCTGCAGGTATCGATTGGTTTGGTCTTCTGTATATATACGATATAAACAGTAAATCGAAGTAGTGCTCATTCTTCTGACCTAATCGAGCGAGAAGATTATTATTCCCCAACGGAACTGTTTTGCCCAGGGCGCGATCGCCGCTCCTTGCTGCCGACCGCTCGTCGTTCTACTGCTATCACTGGGAAAGTGTTCCCTCAGGCTTCATCTTCGTCGTTACCGCCTCTCCTTTAACGATTCTAGCAAACCGTAGAGACGTTGAGGGCATACTTTATTCTAACCTAGATCTTGTGTGACAAGAGTCTAAGGGTTCTCCATGCTCGTGTGGATATCCGTAGAGGCGTGGACACAATTCTATGCTCGGAACTCCAGTCGCTAGTGTTCGTTGGACTTCTTCGGAGCACCTTAGTTGAGTATTGACTCAATACTGCAAAGATATAATTTTATTGTTGGGAATATTGCCCTCAATATTCCCTGGATTTGATTTGAAGAGGCATCACCATCAACACTATGAGCATAGTTGTATTTGATTTTGTTTAAGCTCATCATGTGCAGAATGTTCTTTAGAACAAGGTTAGACAAGTTATCTAAGTGATGGTGACAGATGGTCACAAGTTAGGCAGGTGGAGAGACAGAAAATCTGTCTAGGTCCACAGGCGTTGAGTGAGGGCAGCTCACTCAATGCCAGATGCAAAGAAATGTGGTTTAAGTCCACAGGCATTGAGTGAGGACAGCTCACTCAATGCCAGATACAAAGAAATGTGGTTAAGACCACAAACGTTGAGTGGCATTGAGTGAGGGCAGCTTACTCAACGCCAGATGCAAAGAAATGTGGTTTAAGTCCACAGGCATTGAGTGAGGACAACTCACTCAATGCCAGATACAAATAAATGTGGTTAAGTCCACAGACGTTGAGTGAGGATAGCTCACTTAATGCTAGATGCAAAGAAATGTGGTCAAGTCCACAAGCGTTGAGTGAGGACAACTCACTCAACGCTAGATGCAAAGAAATGTGGTTAAGTCCACATGCATTGAGTGAAGTAAGCTCACTCAACGCCAAATGCCAAGGAAGGATGCTGACAAGGCAGAAAAGTTGCTAAGTCCACAGGCATTGAGTGAAGCCAGTTCACTCAACGCCATACAACAAAAAGTGTCGAGTAAAGATGTGGACAGTCAAAGCCCAGCAGTCTGCGGCTAAGTCCACAGGCGTAGAGTGAAGGCAGTTCACTCAACGCCATTTAACAAGAAGCATCGTGTGATGACAAATCTTCTGCATTGGTAAGGAGAAAACTCGACTAAGTCCAGAAGCATCGTGTGAATACAGCTCACTCGACGTCCAGAGGAGAATGCATCGTATGATGAAGGATCACACGACGCCTAAGCAGTTAAGACTACAAAAGTCTAGATGACATTGAGTCAAGCTTACTCACTCAATGTCTAGTGACAGAAAACTGTCTAAGTACTTTGGCGTTGAGTGATAAAGGCTCACTCAATGCCTACTGATGCAGAAAAATTGGCTAAGGCTAAAAGCATTGAGTGATGCTTGGTCACTCAACGCTCTCAACGCCTGAGTAAGACAGAAATCTGACTAAGTGTTTTGGCGTTAGTGAAGCTTGTTCTCTCAACGCCTATACTAAAGTGTTTTAAGTTGACTAAGTCCACATATGCTGACATCAGCAAAAGTCAACAAAATTCAAAATGTGGCGGGATGGCTACGGTACAGGACAAATAGCATTGCAAGCCTACTATACGACTTTTGGCTGTTAAAGCAAAGTTGCAGCTGTCAATTTCAGTGGGGCCCACGGGTCAAAATAGTCGTTGATCGGCGGAATAGAAAAGGAGGAGATAAGATCGAAGAAATAAGTTTTTTGGGAAAAATTGTTGGACTTCATCTTCTTCCTCGTCCATTGTTGCAGAGCTTGAAGAAGCAAGTTCAGATCATCTTATCTGAAAGTTCTAAAGGATAGCTTGTGTCATTTTTCACCTACACCAACAAGGTCAGAGAAAATATATGAAGAAGAAGAAGCAGCAAGGTCTAACCCTAGCTGCAGCTAATCTAAAAGCCGATCCAAGTTAGCTGTTGTCATATTCACCGTCAACAGCAAGTTCAGAAGAAATTTCTGAAGTAAAAGAAGGAGCATCAAGGTTTACCCTTGCTGCAGCAACTAGAAGCAAATTAAAGGTAGTTGTTGTCATCTTCACTGTCATCAGCAAGTTCAGAATGAATCTTTAGGAGAGAAGGTGCAGCAAGGGCTAACCCTAGTTGCAGCCACTACATAGTTCCAGCAGAACATTTCTGAAGAACATATTCTGGAAGCTGTGAATAAGTCAGAGTTAGGGTTGAATCTACTCAGTCCAAGAAGTTAAGAAGAAGCAGAGCAGCTGTTTTGCAAGATACTTCCAGCACAAGCTAAGTCAACCTGAAGATCAGTTACTTGTTGTTATGAAGAAGATAGGGTTGAGTTTGTCTTAGCTCAGGAAGGCAGGCTCAGAGAACATATTCTTTGGAGTCAAATCATCATCAACCACCCACTTTCATCTTGTAGGATCTAGTCTTGGATCTGAGCTGTAGGGCCTTTGTGCATGAGATTGTAGGATCCCTATAGTGGATTTGAGGTTGGGCTTCGGCCTGAGAGTAGGATCCAGTTTGGACCTGAGGTAGGACTTTTGAGTCTGAGGTAGGAGAGTCATTCTCTCTGAATGTAGGATCTTTGGGTCTGAGATAGGATCAAGCTTAGGATCTGAGGTAGGGCCTTTGTGCCTAAGCTGTAGGAGAGTCATTCTCTCTGAGGTAGGGTTTTCCTCCCAACCTGAGTTGTAGGGCCATTGGGTCTGAGGTAGGTGATCTTTGGATCACTAAATTGTAGGGCCTTGTGCCTGAGCTGTAGTTCTTGGAGGAGATTGAGTGACCCTACAAGATCGTGTTGAGCTCTTAGGAGCCGAGATTAGAGAAGTTTCTTGTCTAACAAGCTGTTAGAATGGTGGGAGGGAAAGTGGACGTACCCATAATTTGGGGAACAACTATAAATTCTGTGTGTGCTCTTTGTGGTGTGTCTTGAAAGCAGAAAACTACAAACTCACAAAGCACTTAAAGAAGGAAAAGAAAAATATAGTCACTAAGACTAATAAACCTATTCACCCCCCCCCCCCCCCTCTAGGTGATTTAGCTATCCTTGAAATTAAAGACTTTCAAGGAGTATCAGAGGGAGGTTGCTCAAAAAGGACATAATAGTCTGAGTAGATCCCCAAGGATAGCTAAAAGGTTTGTACTTATGGGTTCAGGAGTGAACCATAAGGAGTGGAGCTCAATGGAGCTTCAAGTCTGCAGAAAGGAGGACTTTGAGATTTGGAAAGAGAGGGTCAGGTAGTTCATGGAAGCCTGATCCTAGGATCTTTGTAACAGTCAAAGAAGGACTTTTCATCTCTATGAAGGTCTTAGTTCTAGATGCAATCATCTAGACACCAAAGACATATTATGAAATGACCAAGGATGAGATCATTCTGGCTACACTGGATAAGAAGGCACAAAACATCATTGTAAGTGTCTTAGATGAATCCACCTTCCAGAACTTAATTGGTCCACTGCAAGACAGCCAAAGAAATGTGGGACACATTGACTGTCTACATGGAAGGCATAGAGGAGGATGATAAGGAAGAAGATGCCAACTGCTGCTATGGGCTGATGGCTATGTCAGATGAAGAATCCTGTCAGGATCATCCTGGTCCAGATCAGGTACATTCTCTGTCTAGTTCTTCTTATTGTTTAGGTTATAAGACCAGTCCAAATTCTGAAGCATCTTAATCCAGTGATGAAGATGACTCTGAGTCTGAGGTAGATGTCAATCAATTGATTGACATGTATGGTGAAATTTTGGAGGTTTTGAGAAAATGCAGGAAGTTGGCCAAAAAGCAAGCTGGGGAGATTACCTCCCTTCAACTAGTTGCTGCCCAGCAGGCTGAGACAGCATCTTTGCTGGTCAGAAGGCTATGGAAGTTAGCCAACTAAATGTCATCTCAATCATCCAAATTGAGACCATAAGCCAGAAGAACAAGATCATTTTGGATCTTGAAGGGAAGCTTCTTAAGGAGAAAATGATTGTGGCTAGTTTTTCAAAGCACAAAATTGTGTTGCCACTGATTGACTTATTTACCTCTCAAAAAGATCAGAGAAGCTTAGGGTCTAAGTGGAATTCTAGAGTTGGTCTTTCTAAAGGGAATGACAAGGCTCCTGTAGTGCCTCAGGACACCTTTCACAGAGTAATCCTCCCTTCCAACAGGCATGACCAAGACTGCATGTTTGGTCACTAGAAGAATGGGAATTCTCTTTGTAAGAGTACAAATGTATCTTAAAAGGGAGGAGGGAAGGGCATGGGTTTGAGTGCATAGAAGGCTCACCATGAACAAGTTCAAATGACCCATCTTGGACCACTTGCATTTGGTGCTGCAGCCCCAAAATTCAAGAAGAAGGCAGTGGCCTTCACTCAAGCCCAGCCAGCAAAGGTTCAGACCAAGGGTAAGTATGTTCGCTAGCTAGATCTAGCTATCTCTGATGCTATATATAGCATGTCATCTGTAAAGAAGACTGTTGCAAATGGCAGTCAGATCTAGCCAAGAAAGGCTGTTGAAAGGCTCACATTCAGTCAGATCCTAGCTAAAAGGAACTTGAAGAAGGCTGTTGCACCTCTTCCTTCTGTTCAGTCAGTAGTTAAACATACTGCAGGACCTGCTCAGAAAAGAAGATACAACATTCATGAATATTGGTGTTGTGGCAAAGTGAGTCACTTTGCCATAGATTGTTGATACAACCCTAGTTTGCCAAGGGCAAGGGTAAGTCTTCCTGACAGAGCTAGTGTTAGTCTTCCTTTAAGAAAATCTACAGGAAGGCATGTGCATTTTTATGCTAATCAGAACCTATGACCCAATAATTATTGGGGTCCTAAGATAAGGTAAACTCTATTTTGCAGGATAGTCCAAGTTTCTATACCCCCCATGTGATATTTGGATAGTGGTTGCTCTAGGAATTAGACTGGAATAAGGAACTAGCTTGAGGATCATACTCCAGTGAGAAATGGACTTAAGATCTTCAGTTGTGAAGTTGGAGATGGATAAACATACCATCAAGATCACTCCACCTACTTCCTAAGGGGGGGAAGATGGTGTATTGTTTTGTGTATTCCTGAAAAAGGAAAAAGTACACACGACCTTGGTAAAGTCCTTCAAGTGGTATCTGAATGGATAATCAGACCGGCAGAATCCAGCCAGTGAAGCCCTAAGATGTCTAACTGATGGGACATAGTACTGCTGCCACTTCAACAGAATAGTGAGTAGAAGAACAAGTAGGTTATACTCATCACTGAGGAAAGCACTAAAAGTAACTCTTCTGAGAGCAGCAAGGAAGGGGCACATAATGCTCAGCTAAAAAGTTTCTCAAGTGGTATCCTCAGCTGTCAGACTCTTTTGAAGAAACAAGAAGAGAAATATATGCTCAGGTTTTAGTGTCTTCTGAACCTGCAGCAAAGTATGTCCAAGTCAGTAGGTTTTATGGACAGGATCTGTGCAAATTTTAAGGGGAAGATTGTCAAGCTAGATGCTCCTATTTGGGGAGCATGTTCAGTCAAGGGTGCTGGACAAGCTTGAGTCTTACCTAGAGAATATCCAACATAGATTAGATCAGCAGAACTGCTGAAGACCTGAATGTCTCTATTGACAATGTTAATATTGAGGGCAAGATTCCAACAAATCTCCCTGCTTAAGATGATAAAAGTGTCAATGAGGTGACTGAAGATGCTTCAAAGGATAATGATCTATCTGGAGGAAGAGGTAGATGAGCTCAAGATATCCCTGTCCTATAATATTGTCTCATTTACTGAAGAAGTAATAAAGGGGGGGAGAAGGAAATGGGAGATGACCATTGAAAAATGTCTAAGTTGTCTACCTAAATCACCTAGAGGGGGGTGAATAGGTGAGTTGTGCTACTTTTGCGGAATAAAAACTTTAACGATCTAAGCACAAGCAATAAATAAGCATTCATAGAGGACACCAAGAATTATAGTGGTTCCCCAATCTTGAGTACATCCACTTTCCACTACCCGATCTAGCAATACGCTAGACTCGGCTACTCCACTAATCTCGGATCAAAACGATCATATCACTCGGAACAATGTTCCTACAATCTCGATCCAAAAATGGATCTACACTCGGAAGAAGAAAACTTCCTACAACCCGGAGAACAAATCTCCTACACTCGGAGAATAATCTCTTACAAGATTAAAAAAAATTTTGTACAATACAAACAGTAATCTTCTCAGATCTGAAAATCTCTTCCCAGGTCTTCTTTCTTGGACTTTGCGGCTTTATGAGAAATTATAGAAGAAGACGCTCTGCTGGATCTGTTCTGAGAAACTTTGACTCACACAATCAAGGAGTAAATGGAGGAAGATGAAACTCTTGATCTGTAAATCGATCTGGATCGAAAGTAGCCTTGGTGATCTTGAAGAAGAACGGCAGCTTCTGTAGATTTGGAAAATGTCGGCCGATCCAGAAACTTAGAATAACACGCTTAGGGTTAGTCATAATGACAGGACCTTTTATAAGATCTCCCTAACGGTTAGATTTGTCATTAATGATGGTCACGTGGACCAGTCATATCAAAGAATTCAAAAATTAGATTTGTCAGGGACTTAAGGAAATTTTCTGAAATTGAGACAACATTTCTCGAGTAAAAAATATACTACTCGAGTGTTATGACTAGCTAGCAATGACTACTCGAGAAGAACTAATTCTGGAAATTCTGGAATAAAGTATGATGTCACTCGAGTAGAGTAAAGATTACTCGAGTGCTAGATGTACTACTCGAGAGGTGAAGCTTAACTTCTCGAGAGCTTTGACTTAGAGAAAATTCTGGATAAAAAATGTTGATCACTCGATTACTAAAGCTGGATTACTCGAGTACTAAACGAACTACTCAAGTACATGGATTTGCTACTCGAGTGAGGTTAGGATCTTCTCGAGAACTATACTTCTGTCACTCGAAATAGGTTGCTCATCTACTTGAGTACTAGACTTGACTACTCGAGTATTTTACTTAGAAACTTTCTGAGACTAAAAACTGAACACTCGAGAAAGAGAGAAGGTCTACTCGAGTACTGGACTTGACTACTCGAGAGCTAGATTAAGCTACTCGAGAACCACTTCCTTTACTCGAGTTACAAACACGACCTACTCGAGAGCTTCTAAGGTTTCTACTCGAGTATAAAGAATCCACTCGAGTAAAATACTTAGAATATTTTCAGCTTTAATAAAAAATTTTTCCTTCATCCCAATCAGCAACAATTCTTCCTTCATAAGTCCAAGTGCTTGAAAAAGAAGTGTATCCCAATAGAGAGGCTACACATGAGTACACACCATGGATCACACAATGAGAAATTACATTGTATGGTCCTGTGTTTGATGACCCACTGTAGACTGACATTGGTCTACACTTGGCAATAAGTCCTGCAAACACATAACTAGAACAAGAAATCAAATACAACCTAATTCATCTTAGTTCAAGGGTGACTTCATACAAATCTAGATTATTGTGGATACAATACCCAACAATATCCACCTATTTGTAGAAGTCCACAATAAGGTGAATTATACCAAAATAAAAAGAACTAGATATTTGAAAAGTAAGCACATAACAAAATGCATGAAATTTAGAAATAAAAAGATAATCATCAAAACTAAGAATTATATAATTAGAAATGTTTCAAGATTTCATCTCTACATATATTCAATCCTCAATCTCATAACATATATCCATTCCTAGCTTTGATGTTGTTGTTGATGCTGCCTGTCTTGCTTTTCCTATTGTCTCCTTTGATAACTGAAGGGCTTGGGATAGTACTTGGGAGGTCTTGGTGGTACATTTGGATTGTTTCTCTCATATTCTCTATCATAGATTCTTTTCTTAGTCATAGACTTCTCATACAATTCCCATTCAGTTGAGCTGTAATGAAGATTTCTGCTTTCATTATAATCCATAACAAGCTTTAGTGTATCTAGAATCAAGGATTTGGAAGTTGGACTCCAGATTTCAGCAAACTCCTGAGCTTTCCTTTTCTCTGCCTCTGGGTTTGGAAAAGATCTACTGGCAGAAGCTCCATCTCCATACTTTCTTCCTTTAGGAATCTGAATTTCTTGTAGATCTTGAGGAATGTCAGATTCCCATACCTGAGAGTAAGATTCTGGAGGTTGAGCTTCCCCTTGAGGCCTAGGAGAAAAGGTAGGCATCTGAGCAGGCTGGCCTTCTGCAAGAGGATTCAGATGGTGAGGAATGATGTTTGGATCGGCTTGGAATTCAGGGAATATCTGATTATGCATCCACACTGTAGTATCATAAGTATAAAACTTCACAGACTGAATCTGGGCTAGCACATCTTTATTAATTTCAGTCATTTTCTCAGTCTAGAGGGTCTTGATATTAGTATCATACTTTTCAGCTTGTTCTTTCACTATTCCCTCCCCCTTTCTGATTTCTACACATAGCTTATCTATAGCTTCATCTTTTAAGGTGCACACTTCTTCACATATCTTTTGAAGGTGTTCTTGAGCTTTCTTTTCTAATAGAATCTGATTATTAGCCAAAGTAACTCCTTGGTTCATGACTTGACCAACACTTGTGATAGTATGATCTAGAGCTTTGCCACCTATCTGGAAGAGGTGCTTTAGTTGGTCAGTATTGTGTTGAATCTTAGCAAACCCTCAGCTCATTTCTTTTTCTAGATCAGAAACTTTATCTTAAACAGCTTTCAGAGAATCATCAAAATACTTTCTTTGATCAAGTAACATCTTCTCAATCTTACCAAGTATATCAAATGGAACAGGTGTAGCAGAAATAGGAGGAGTAACAAAAGTTGGAGGAGGAGGGGCAGTCCAGGGATGAATTTCTTCAACTATCACAGAGCTCTGAGCTCTTGAAGTATGAATCAGTACTTCTCCTTCCTCACCAAGAAAGGTGGGAAGAGTGAAATCTAATCTCCTCAAGGGAGCTTCAATAGGTTCTGGAGACTGTTAATTCTCATCTGAAATCAGTATAGTGTCTTCTTGTTCTTTCTCTGCAGCTGAGGAGTGATCAATAGGTGACTCTGGAGATGGTTCGGGAGATGGTTCCTTGGATGGTTCTTCAACATTTTCTTTATGAAGAGGAGGCAGAGGCTCATCTGAGCTAAGTTCTTCAATCATCTTGTTTATATCTTCAGTAGTGGAGAGGATGGTCTCTTGTACCTGTGCATCTGACTGAATTTCTTCTGGAGAGGATGGATGGATAGAGGTATTTGGAGGTGGAGAAGGCATTCTATCTTGCTGACTAGAAGGAGCAGGAGGAGAGGGCACTCTAACTTGCTGCACAAAGGAGGCAGGCTCCCCCTCAGCTGCTGCACTAGATTTGCCAGCAACATTACGGAGAGAGGGAGATGGGGTCCTTTCCTTTGCAGTAGATTGCTCATGGGCTTGGGAAGCTTGGGCTGGGTTCTACAATTTTAACTCCCATCTTTGGATGGAGGAGATAGAAACTTTCTTCATATGGTGGATGGTTGTGCCTTTGGATAAATCAAAGACCTTAGTATTAATCTCATGCAACATCAATGAGATGATCCTTGCATATTTTGGAGCCTTAATGCTCTCTCTGATCTTGTCTAGAATAAGCATACCAAACTGAAATCTTTTCCTGCAGATAATGGTTGTCATAATGTCAAAAAGATCATTAGTTATGAAACTGATGGAGCTAGTCCTGCACAAAAGTATTTTTCCAATTATATCCACTAGCAACTTGCTCTCTGGATTGAGATATGTCCTTCTGATGGATGTTACTTCAGTTGAAATACCACAGAAATTACAGGTTCTGTCACTATCTTCATGTGTAAGATCATCTTCTTTATCAATAACGGGCATCTGAAGGAGTTGTGAAACAACGGTTTTGTTAAGCTTTACCTTGATTCCCTTGACCTTGGTATTCAACACTTTCCCATTCCCCTTGACCTTGATGTTCTTGAAAAATTCTTCAACTTCTGGAAAGAGTATTTAGCACGGCTGCTGAAGGACAAATGTCAAACCTGTTATGTCGAGTAGAATCATCAAGTTCTTGAAATCATTGGAAATCTCTGCTATGCCGGCAACAACCAACTCACTGCCAACTCCGATCTTTGACGGTGGCACCATGTCCTTCAGTGAACTGCGGGTGATATATTGGAAGACGACAATGACGACGGCGTGCTCTGTGTGAACGACAGAAGGCGAAGAGTCTTTCGAGAGATAGTGGATTTGAATTCGAGTAGATTTTTGAAATCCGATATTTTTTATTTATATAACCCTAGTAATGATGATTAGGAGTCTAATAAAGCTTAAACATACCTTAGACAGCGGTGGAAAGGATGCGGGTTTCGAAAATGAAAAATTTGAAAGAAATCAGAATCTAACGGGTCATTTCTCGAGTGGAACTTAAGTACTCGAGTGATGGTATAACTGTACTCGAGTGGCGGTATGAAAGTACTCGAGTGGTACAAATCTGCTTCTCGAGAAGAAGTTTAGTACTTGAGTGACTTACTTAGTTCTCGAGAATTCAGAGTAGTACTCGAGTTAGTCATATTCGAGTTCTCGAGTAGTCATTCCTTCTCTCGAGAAATGAAGTCCACTTAGAGAAATTCTAACTTTTTTTACTAAACCTTGATTCTAAGCTGTGAAATGAGTTCACCTTGTCTATCCCTCTTTGTTGAACATACCCAGTTCAGTTTTGAAGAAACTGAACTTGGTCTCGTCCGGCGGCTTTGTGAAAATGTCTGCAACTTGCATATCAGTTGGAACATACTGCAGATCTATGTCCTCTTGCTCCACATGCTCCCGAATAAAATGGTATCTCAGCTCTATGTGCTTTGTCCGGCTATGAGAGACTGGGTTGTTGTCTATTACTATCGTACTGGAGGAGTCGTAAAGTAGAGGGATGTCTTTGACTTGCATATTGTAGTCTTCTAGTTCGTTCTTTAGCCAAAGCAATTGTGCACAACAACAGCCGGCAGAAATGTATTCTGACTCGGCCGTTGAGATTGCGACACAATTTTGCGTTTTGCTGCTCCAAGAAATGAGTCTCCTTTCAAGGAATTGGCAAGTACCGGAAGTGCTCTTTCTATCATCTTTACTGTCTGCAAAGTCTGCATCTGAAAAACTAATTAGCTCGCTATCATTACTTCTTGGGTACCATAAGCCAAGATTTGGTGTACCTTTAAGGTATCTCAAAATCCGCTTTGCAGCAGCATAGTGAGATTCCTTACAGTTCACTTGGAATCTAGCATAGACACATATAGAGAACATTATGTCTGGTCTACTAGTAGTAAGGTAGAGCAAAGATCTAATTATGCTTCTGTACTTGGTTTCATCAAAAGGTTTCCCTTTCTCATCCATGTCCAGAGACATAGCTGAACCTATTGGAGTCCTCATAGAGGTTGCATTCTTCATTCCGAATTTCTTAATCAACTCCTTGGTGAACTTAGTCTGCGATATGAAAATTTCATCTTTAGATTATTTCACCTGAAGTCCTAAGAAATACTTCAGCTCACTCATACTGCTCATTTCAAACTTCCCTTACATAAGTTTGGAAAACTTCTTGCAGAGGTTGTCGTCTGTAGAGCCAAAAATAATGTCGTCGACATATATTTGCACTAGCAAAATCTTTCCTTTTATTTCCCTAAGAAATAATGTATTATCTATCTTTCCCCTTGTTAACTTGTTCTCAAGAAAAAAGGTAGACAACGTCTCATACCAAGCTCGAGGAGCTTGTTTCAAACCATATAAAGCTTTAGATAAAAGATAAACGTAATCAGGAAAGTTAGAATCAACGAAACCTGGAGGTTGTTCCACATACACTTCTTCCTTGATGTCACCATTAAGGAAGGCAGACTTCACGTCCATCTGATAGACGGTGAAGCCTTTAAGTGCAGCATACGCTAGGAACAACCTGATGGCCTCCATCCTTGCCACTGGAGCATACGTCTGGTCAAATTCGATTCTTTCTTCTTATTGATATCCTTTGGCGATGAGTCTGGCCTTGTTCTTTATGATAGTTCCATTCTCGTCCATCTTGTTCCTGTAGACCCACTTGGTTCCGATAATGTTCTTACCTTTAGGTCTTGGAACAAGTTTCTAGACTTGACAGCGCTTGAACTGATTCAACTCTTCTTCCATGGCCAAAATCCATGATGCGTCCGAGTTTGCTTCATCAAACTTCTTTGGTTCAACCTGTGAGAGAAAACTCAAATATAAATGTTTGTTAGTAGTACCTCTATGAGTTCTGACATCATCCCTGGGATCTCCTATGATTTGATCAATTGGGTGATCCTTCAGATGTCTGAGCTCTAGAGTCCTTACATCTGGAGCTTCTTCAACCACAGGAATGACTTCATCAACTTGGGTGATTTCTTCATCTTGATCGTCAACCTCTCCAATCGGGATTGGAGTGGTGATCTTGATAAACTTTTCACCTTTTTCTTCCATCGGCTCACTCAAGTTGATTTCTTTTAGCTTTGAACCTGCATCTTCAACAAACACACTAGAAGAGCCGCTTTGCAGCAAGCTTGTCTCATCAAATACAACATGTATAGACTTCAACTACCAGGGTTTTCTTATTAAATATCATATATTTCTTACTATGGCTATTATACCCTACGAAAATACCTTCAAAACTCTTTTCACTAAATTTAGTAGTATAATACTTATCATTGTTAAGAACGAAGCATTTGCAGACAAAGATTCTAAAATATGAGACAGTCGGTTTTCTGCCCTTTAGAAGTTCATAAGGCGTCTTATTGTGATTCTTGTTTATGAGTGCTTGATTTTGCACGTGGCATGCAGTGTTGACGACCTTATCCTAGAAGTACTCCAGTAGTGAAGCATCACTCAACATAGTTCTGCAGGCCTCTATGAGCGTTCTATTCCTTCTCTCAGCTACTCTATTTTGCCGAGGAGTTCGAGGAGAGGAAAACTCATGAAAGATATCTAGGCTTTCACAAAATTGTGTCATGGCCCCAGACTTGAATTCAGTTCCATTGTCAATTCTGATTTTTACTACGGAACAGTTGTATTCATTCTACATCTGCCTAACAAAATTTGTAAAGACATCGAAGGTATCTGACTTGTGTTTCAGAAAGAACACCCATGCAAAGCGCGAGTAGTCATCAACAATAACCAACGTATAATCCTTACCTCCTAAACTTCTAACTTGCAGTGGACCGAACAAGTCTATATGTAGTAGGTGTAAACACCTATTAGAGTCTTTGTCTATGATGCTTTTAAAAGTATCCCTTGTTTGCTTTCCTTTTACACAAGCATGACAAGGTCTATCCTTAGCGCACTTAACATTCGGGGCATCACGTACTAAGTTCAGAGAAAATAATTATTAATAGTTTTGAAATTAATATGTGTTAATCTCTTGTGTCATTGGTCACCAAGAGACGCACTATCTTTTTCCAAAAGACACACTGGTGTAGAAGAGTCTATACAGATAAAATTTAAACAAAATATATTTCTACTACTAGTGCCTCATAAAATCGTTTCCAAATTATCGACCGATTTTATCAAACACTTATCAGCATGAAATTCAACTATGTATCCTTTATCGCATAGTTGGTTTATGCTTATGAGATTGTATTCCAATCCTTCAACATAAGCCACATCCGAAAAAGATACACTACTGTTAGTAATCATACCATAGCCTTTCGTAATTCCTCGGTCAGAACCTCCAAAGATGACCTTTGATCCGTTCACAACTAGTGAGTAATTCTGAAGTAGGCTTCTTGTCCCGGTCATGTGCCGAGAACATCCACTGTCCAAGTACCAGATTAGAGTTTTGATGGTCTTTGGACATACCTACAATCACAAGTCAGTTTGCCTTAGGAACCCAAACTTGTTTAGGCCCTTGGTATCTTGTTAGCTTGCTCCCCCTACATGTATTAGCACTATGAGCGGTCTTTATCATATTGTTAATCTGAGGAGTTACACAGTTTCTGGAGTTAAACCAGCAATCAATGACAAAGTGACCAATTCTGCCACAGCACCAACAGTCAAATCTGTTGTATCTTTGCCTATCAATTTCCTGCTTGACCTTTTGAGATTGTGGTCTAGCGGGGGCAGTAGAGTTGGAGGTAGAAGCCTCATGATGATGACAATCACATGACTTCTTCTCCTTAATAGGCTTTTATACAACGGGTTTAACCCTTGGAGCTTTCTCGATGCTGTGACCATGATCAAAAGGGTCATAGCTCTGAAGAGTGCTCTCTTCATAAAGTGCCTTAAAGACACTTTCACCAAAGTTTCGAGGGCGAGTCCATCCTTGGTATCTCGACTTGGGCTCTACATAAGTAGGCCTAGTGAAGTGACCATAGGAGGAGTGAAGATCAAACTTATTAGTAGGAAAAACAACCTTCTTAAATATAGTCTGATCTTGTGAAGCTTTCCCCTTTTCCTTGGCCAAAGCCTTCTTGGCCGCCTTATTCTTTCGCTGAGCCTTATTTCTCCTAGAGGATTTACTATGAGCCTCAACATGGCCTAAGCCAGCACCCTTAGTCTGAGCAGAGAACTCAGCAACAAGAGGAAGAACTTTCTTGGGCTTAGAGAAACCTTCAATAAGTTTCTTTTCGGCTTCAAGTTGCTCTTCCAATCCCTTGATGAGTTCTTCTTTCAGATCGAGGTGCTTGAGAGCCTTATTGAGTTCATCAAATACAGTATCTAAGTCTTCTCTGAGTGAGTCCATCTTAATGACTTCCTCTCTCAGAGAGCTCTCTACGGCCTTTAGAGACTTAATCTCTTTAGCCTGAGTTTTCACGACCTTTCAACATTTGTCGTAGGCCTTGATCAACTCCTTATACTGGGTCATGAGTTCAGACTCATCGTCAGAGGAGCTGTCCTCATGATCATGATCAGAGACATCAGATTCAGAGAGGGGTGTATGAGATTTTACCTACCCAGTGAACTTGGGCTCTTCTTCTTCATCAGTATGTGTCATGAGCCCAAAGTAGGCTTCCTCTTTTTTACTTGACTCAGATGAGTCAGTGTCACTGAGAGTCTTTCCCTTTTTGGCTACCAGGCTTCTCTCTGTTCTCTTCTTGTGGTAAGAGGATTTCTTCTCCTCTCTTTTGCCACCCTCCTTTTTCTTATGGGCAGCAATTACATGACCTGGCTTATTACAACAGTAACAAATTATGTCAGTAGAAATATGTTTGTTCGGTTTAGAGTTATACCTGTCCTGGCTACTTGAGCCTTTCTTGTAGCGATCACCTTCATGTCGTGATCTTCTGTATGAGGCATTCTTGCCTCTCTATTGCTTTTTCTTGTTCAAGAATTTCTTGAACTGTCTTGAGAGCAGCGAGAACTCTCTTTCAGATAGCTCTGAGCCTGAAGTGCTTGTCTCAGATGATTCTTCTTCACTTTCTACTTGAGTAGGGGCAGGTGAAGCAGCTTTGCCCTTCCTTGAGTTGTCTGCCTTCAGAGTGATAGACTTCTCCTTGGAAAAGAATCGACTCTTCTCTTCTTCAGCTTTTCTAGAATTAATTTGAAGTTCATAGGACATCAGCTTTCCAAAGAGGTTTTGAGGATCAGTCTCAGCTAACTTGCCAAATTCTCTAATGGCACAGACTTTGTTGTCCCACTCCTTGGTTAGGGACCTCAGAAACTTGTCGTTCAGCTCTCCATTTGTGAAGACTCGGCCATACACTCTTAGGCCGTTAACAATCTTGAAGAAGTTCTCAAAAGTGTCAGCAATGGTGTCCTTGGGTCCTTGCCGGAAGGCTTCATACTTCTGATTCAGAAGTGATCTTCTGTCATCCCTAACTTCTTCAGTACCTTCCATCAAAATGATAAGAGACTGCCACATCTCCTTAGCAGACTGGCAGTGATTCAAATTCTGCAGCATTGAATCTTCGACTGCACTTGCTATAATATTTTTGGCTTCTTGTCTAAAGAGACAAGTGCAATCTCATCTTTGTCGAGATCCATCAGCTTCTTAGGAACTTGCTTGGTAGCATCTATAGTGGAGGCGGTCGTGGGAACATAAGGACCTTCTTCAACAATCATGAAGATCCTTGGATCCACAGCTTCCATAAAGAACTTTATCCTTTCTTTCCACATAGCAAAATTGTTCTTTGTGCACAAAGGAAGCTTGGCAAAATCCTTGACTTTGTCCATGCTTGAATAACTCAAAGACAACTTGGGGTAGATCTGATCAAGGTGTTAACCTTTTAATGATCAACCTGCCTATAATACCAATTGAAAAACGTCTAAGTTGTCTACCTAAATCACCTAGAGGGGGTGAATAAGTGAGTTGTGCTACTTTTGCGGAATAAAAACTTTAACGATCTAAGCACAAGAAATAAACAAGCATTCAAAGAAGACACCAAGAATTATAGTGGTTCCCCAATCTTGGGTACGTCCACTTTCCACTCACCGATCTAGCAATACGCTATACTTGGCAACTCCACTAATCTCGGATCAAAACGATTCTACCACTCGGAACAACATTCCTACAATCAGATCCAAAAAGGGATCTACACTCAGAAAAAGAAAACTTCCTACAACTCGGAGAACAAATCTCCTACACTCGGAGAACAAATCTCCTACAAGATTAAAAAGAAATTTGTACAATACAAACAGTAATCTTCTCAGATCTGAAAATCTCTCCCTAGGTCTTCTTTCTTGGACTTTGCAGCTTTATAAAAAATTATAGAAGAAGATGCTCGGCTAGATCTGTTCTGAGAAACTTTGACTCACACGATCAAGGAGTAGATGGAGGAAGATGAAACTCTTGATCTGTAAATCGATCTGGATCGAAAGTAGCCTTGGCAATCTTGAAGAAGAACGGCGGCTTCTGTAGATTTGGAAAATGTCGGTCGATCCAGAAACTTAGAATAACACGCTTAGGGTTAGTCATAATGACAGTACCTTTTATAAGATCTCTCTAACGGTTAGATTTGTCATTAATGATGGCCACGTGGACCAGTCATATCAAAGAATTCAAAAATTAAATCTGTTAGGGACTTAAGGAAATTTTCTGAAATTGAGACAGCATTTCTCGAGTAAGAAATATACTACTCGAGTGTTATGACTAGCTCTCGAGTGGATAGCAATGGATACTCTAAAAGAACTAATTCTGGAATAAAGTATGAAGTCACTCGAGTAGAGTAAAGATTACTCGAGTGCTAGAGATACTACTCGAGAGGTAAAGCTGAACTTCTCGAGAGCTTTGACTTAGAGAAAATTCTGGATAAAAATGTTGATCACTCGAGTACTAAAGCTGGACTACTCGAGTACTAAATAAACTACTCGAGTACATGGATTTTCTACTCGAGTGAGGTTAGGATCTTCTCGAGAACTATATTTCTGTCACTTGAAATAGGTTGTTCATCTAATCGAGTGCTAGACTAGACTACTCAAATATTTTACTTAGAAACTTTCTGAGATTAAAAACTGAACACTCGAGAAAGAGAGAAGGTCTACTCGAGTACTGGACTTGGCTACTCGAGAGCTAGATTAAGCTACTCAAGAACCACTTCCTTTACTCGAGTTACAGACATGACCTACTCGATAGCTTCTAAGGTTTCTACTCGAGTACAAAGAATCCACTCGAGTAAAATACTTAGAATATTTTCAGCTTTAAGAAAATTTTTCTCCTTCATCCCAATCAGCAATAATTCTTCCTTCATAAGTCCAAGTGCTTGAAAAAGAAGTGTATCCCAATAGAGAGACTACACATGAGTCAACATTATGGATCACACAATGAGGAATTACATTGTATGGTCATGTGTTTGATGACCCACTGCAGACTGTCATTGGTCTACACTTGGCAATAAGTCCTGCAAACACATAACTAGAACAAGAAATCAAATACAACCTAATTCATCTTAGTTCAAGGGTGACTTCATACAAATCTAGGCTATTGTGGATACAATACCCAAAAACCATGATCAAAAGAGAGTATGTTGTGCAAGCAGAGATGGTATACAAAAGAGATAGAACAGTCCAAGTGGTATACGACCAACTCAAATAGACGGCTAGAGCTAGAGGCAAATCTATTGCTGAATAAGTGGAAGAGATTTGGCTCAGAAAGAAAAGACTTTCAAGTGGTTGGTCACTGAAAGAAATCTGGCTCAGTAAGAAGAGTAAGCAGTGGAAGAACAAATCTTCCTCCTCCTGGTATCACAAGAAGGATCACAACAAATCTGGGAAGATGCTCTCCAAAGGAGACATGTATGATCCTAAACCCAGAAAACATATTTCTCTAACATAATATGTTATTGTTGTAGCAGGGCTGGGTATGTCAGTGCTGAATGCCCAGTCAAATGAAAGGAGAACAGACGAGAAGAAGCAACTCCACCACAGGGTGCAAGGAAGATAGGAAAAGCAAGGATGGAACCTGTCTATTCCAAGAGAGAAGGTTGATGTCCTTGGAGCTGCAAGAAACAAACCAGTCTTGCAATCTCAACTCCAGAATAAGATCAAATATCTGTCAAGAGATACTGTGCTCATCTGTTATGGATCCAACATCAGCTCTATGGTATTAGGACCATAACCTCTAGATAAGTAGAACTCCTTTATATTGAGATTCTACTAGTGTAATCTAAATAGCTAGGAATCATGTCTCTTATAGCAGGACTATGCATATTAAGATAAAGTATCAGTTAGTTAGGGAGCATGTGGAAAAGGAAGAACTCAGTCTTGAGTTTGTCCCCACAGACATGCTAGTGGATGATATCTTTACTAAGGCACTAAATGAAGTCAAGTTCAACACCTTCAAGTTGGGTATGTTGAACTTGGTATAGCTTCAGGTGCTCCATGTTATATTTCTGTTGCAAAACTCACCTCTCTTGCAGGTAGATAAGTCTATCACTTGATATCAAGTCTCTTAAGTGATATCAAATGGTATCAATACTAAGATGGACTCCAGTGTCCAGCAGAAAAAATGACAGCATATGCTCCAATTGAGGGGGAGCAAGTCAAGATGCTCCTATTGAGGGGGAGCAAATCCAGAAGTTATAGGAACAATTTCTGCTTCCTGTTAAGAGGCAGCAAGCAACTGTAGTGGATCAAGGATCATCACAGCTGATCAGCAGGTCCTCAGGACTATGCACAGTCTGAGGGGGAGATCAACCCTAGTGGATGTCTGTTGCTATACTGTCACTGCTGTTGTTGTAAAGACTTGTTGCTGCAGGACAAGAGGAAAAGTCAGCACCTCCCTTACTACAGCTGCATTCTGCATAAGCTTTAAGTGGTATATGAGTGGCATTGGCTCAAGTGGAACAATGTTTGCAGCTAGCTCAAGTGGTTGCAGTGATGTGTTGTATTAATGTATCAACACAAAATGTATGACTTCTAGTCAAATAGTTTGTTCACTAGGATAATTTCTCAAGTGATATCAACACTGGATTTTATTAAGTGATATAACATCAAGAGTTAATCTCTCCCTTGATGCTATCACCTACCTCTTTTGAATTTTTTTTTGAATAAGCCAGAAAGGGGGAGAGATAGGCAATACCTTAAACCCTAAAGGGTGAGGTGTAGATGATCTGTTAAGATCCTACAAGGAGAGGTAGGTAATACCCTAAGTAAGGGGGAAGATGGTGTGCAATACATGCCAAGAGGGCAATGTGGAAGCAATACTTGACATGACCAAGTCATGTTAAGTAAGTGCATGTTATTTGGAAACATTCAAGTAATATAAAGAGAGCAATGTTGAGTCATTGCATAGTATGTTTCCACCCTCAAAGGGTTGAGGAAAGTCATCCACTTAAATGTTAAGTAGTGAGGAGAGCTATAAGCTGCTTTGATTTTTCAAGTGGCATGAGAAAGCTTACAATTGCTTCTAAATTTTATATGTCTTATGTGTAGATGCTTCTTAGTATTACTGCGTGTTCTGTCTTCTTCAAAAAGGGAGAGATTGTTGGGAATATTGCCCTCAATGTTTCCTGGATTTGATTTGAAGAGGCATCACCATCAACACTAAGAGCATCATTGTATTTGATGTTGTTTAAGCTCATCATGTGCAGGATATTCCTAAGAACAAGGTTAGACAAGTTGTCTAAGTGATGGTGATAGGTGCTCACAAGGTAGGCAGGTGGAGAGATAGAAAATCAGTCTAATTCCACAGGCGTTGAGTGATGACAGCTCATGCAATGCTAGATGCAAAGAAATGTTGTTAAGTCCACAGGAGTTGAGTAAAGACAGCTCACTTAATGCCGGATGCAAAGAAATATGGATAAGTCCACAGGCGTCAAGTGAGGATAACTCACTCAACGCCAGATACAAAGAAATGTTGTCAAGTCCACAAGCGTTGAGTGAGGACAACTCACTCAATGCTAGATGCAAAGAAATGTGGCTAAGTCCACAGGCGTTGAGTGAAGCAAGCTCACTCAACGCCAAATGCCAAGGAAGGATGCTGGCAAGGAAGAAAAGTGGATAAGTCCACATGCGTTGAGTGAAGCTAGTTCACTCAATGCCATACAACAAAAAGCGTTGAGTAAAGATGTGGACAGTCAAATCCCAGCAGTCTGCAAAGTAATTCTGCGGCTAAGTCCACAGGCATTGAGTGAAGGCAGTTTACTCAATGTCATTTAATAAGAAGCGTCGCATGATGACAAAGCTTCTGCATTGGCAAGGAGAAAACTCGACTAAGTCCAAAAGCGTAGTGTCAAAACAGCTCACTCGACGCCCAGAGGAGAATGCGTGGTGTGATGAAGGATCACACGACTCCTAAGCAGTTAAGACTACAAAAGTCTAGATGGCATTGAGTCAAGCTTACTCACTCAACGCCTAGTGACAGAAAATTGTCTAAGTACTTTCGCATTGAGTGACGAAGGCTTACTCAACACCTACTGATGTAGAAAGATTGGCTAAGGCCAAAAGCATTGAGTGATGCTTGGTCACTCAACGCTCTCAACGCCTGAGTAAGACAAAAATTTGTCTAAGTATTTTGGCATTGAGTGAAGTTTGTTCACTCAACGCCTATACTAAAGTGTTTGAATTTGACTAAGTCCATAGATGCTGACGTCAGCAAAAGTCAACAAAGTCAACAAAATTCAAAATATGGCGGGATGGATATGGTACAGGACAAATAGCTATAAATTTCAGTGGGGCCCACTGGTCAAAATAGCCATTGATCAGCGGAATAGAAAGGCGGAGATAAGATCTAAGAAATAAGTTTTTCGGGAAAAACTACTGGACTTCATCTTCTTCCTCAGCCATTGTTGTAGAGCTTAAAGAAGCAAGTTGAGATCATCTTATCTGAAAGTTCTAAAAGATAGTTGGTGCCATTTTTCACCTGCACCGGCAAGGTCAGAGAAAATCTCTGAAGAAGAAGAAGCAGCAAGGTCTAACCCTAGCTGCAGCTGATCTGAAAGCCGATCCAAGTTATGTGTTATCATCTTCACCGTCAACAGCAAGTTCAGAAGAAATTTCTGAAGTAAAAGGAGCAACAAGGTTTACCCTTGCTGCAACAACTGGAAGAAAATAAAAGGTAGTTGTTGCCATCTTCACTGCCATCAGCAAGTTTAGAGTGAATCTCGAAGAAAGAAGGTGCAGCAAGGGCTAACCCTAGCTGCAGCCACTACACAGTTCCAGCTGAACATTTCTGAAGAACATATTCTGGAAGATATGAAGAAGTAAAAGTTAGAGCTGAATCTACTCAGTCCAGGAAGTGAAGAAGAAGCAAAGTAACTATTCTGCAAGATACTTCCAGCACAAGCTAAGTCAACCTGAAGATCAGTTACTTGTTGTTGTGAAGAAGATAGGGTTGAGTTTGTCTTAACTCAAGAAGGCAGGCTCAGAGAACATATTCTCTGGAATCAAATCATCATCAACCACCCACTTTCATCTTGTAGGATACAGTCTTGGATCTGAGATGTAGGGCCTTTATGCCTGAGATTGTAGGATCCCTATTGTGGATCTGAGGTAGGACTTCGGCCTGAGATTAAGATCCAATTTGGATCTGAGGTAGGGCTTTTGAGCCTGAGATAGGAGAGTCATTCTCTCTGAGTGTAGGACCTTTGGGTCTGAGGTAGGATCCATCTTTGGATCTGAGGTAGGGCCTTTGTGCTTGAGCTGTAGGAGAGTCATTCTCTCTGAGGTAGGGCTTCCTCCCAGCGTGAGTTGTAGAGCTTTTGGGCCTGAGGTAGGTGATCTTTGGATCACTAAGTTGTAGGGTCTTGTGCCTGAGCTATAGGTCTTGGAGGAGACTGAGTGGTCTTGCGAGATCGTATTGTAAGCTCTTAGAAGACGAGATTGGAGAAGTGCCTTATTTAACAAGCTGTTAGAAAGGTAAGAGGGAAAGTAGACATACCCATAATCTGGAGAACCACTATAAATTATGTGTGTGCTCTTTGTGGTGTGTCTTGAAAGCAAAAAACTACAAACTCACAAAGCACTTAAAGAGGTAAAAGAAAAATATAGCCACTAAGACTAAGGAACCTATTCACCCCCCTCTAGGTGATTTATCTATCCTTGAAATTAAAGACTTTCATTTATTTACTGTAATTTTACTTCTTGATCAATGTTCATCGCAAGATCCGTATTTCTTTTGGGTTATCTTGTTCCCTAATCCCACTGCGCACAAGTGTTGTGACGTATAATAAAACCCAACAGTGGTATCAGAGGGAGGTTGTGCGATGATCATTATTTCAGAAGTTGCTAAATCTAATGCGTGTAGATCTAGAAATTTAGAAGTGTTCTAAATGCCCAAATCTATTCTTGGAACACCACCAAGATTGCATGTGATTTCGTTGTGATATCTTTGTTTCTCCTTAACAGTAACTGTCCCTCTTGTTGGTTTGTTAAACCAAGTGTATTAGATTTTGAATCTCACATAGCGAGATAAGCTTGTCTACTGTGTAAGTGGAGTTAGTGTTGCTCATGTCCAGTGCATGTAGATCTGAAGATTTAAAAGGGTTCTAGAAGTTCATATTTAGCCTTGTTCGTCAAGTGTTGATGATTTTTCTTATGCACATCTGGGATGCATTTGGATTGTGAATGCTATTAATTTTTTTATGGATGTGCACATTGGTTAATTGTTAACCATGATTGAGTGTTAATCAATTATTTTAAAATCCCTTAAGCAATATTAAGTAATCGGATGCGTTCTGATGGATGACGCTCTTCCTGCCTCGATCGATGAAGTGTAGGCTTGCCAAAGCAAGGTGTATTAAACTATCTTGTTAAGGATGCGAGCGGATAATTGTGATATCACTCTGTCGATATCGGGTCAAACTTAACTAGGTGACCTCAAAGGTTGAGTGGCGAGAGGCACAGAGTTGTCATGCACCATATGATGGATGCGAATAAACAGTTATTCACCATCCATACAGGAGTTGCAGAATGATGCAATCGACAAGCGGTGCCTACCTAAATAACTACATTATGAGAGAATATCCAAAGCTGACTTATGGTCTTGGTGAAATACGCATAAATTCTCTGAATTGATATTGAGGGTTATCAGTTTAATTAAAATAGTGTGAGTAATTTTAATTAAAGTCCTAATTGAAATAAATAAAAATGTATTTTGAAATGTAGTACTGAGTTTTCCTTTGTATAAATCCTTGTATAATTTCCATGGCAAGTGGATCTCACTCCACTCTGTCCCTCAGAGCTATCCTTGAGAAGGAGAAACTGAGCGGGACAAATTATTTGGACTGATACAGAAATCTGAGAATTGTTCTCAGGCAGGAGCGTAAGCTCTATGCTTTGGAAGAGGAATCCCCTAAAGAGCCAATCGGGAATGTGTCCCGATTTGATAAAGATGCTTACATGAAATATCAGGACAACTCCTTGGATGTCGAATGCCTCATGCTGACAACCATGAACTTTGAGCTTCAGAAACAACATGAGAACATGGGTTGTAAGGAGATTGACGAGCACCTTAAGAAAATGTTTCAAGGGAAACCTCGACAAGAGAGGCTTGACGTCACCAAGGCATTATTTTAGTGTAAGATTAGAGCTCGAGATCTAGTAGGGACTCACGTACTCAAGATGATTGGGTATATAAAGAATATTGAAAGACTAGATTTTTCTCTGGGCCAAGAGTTGGCTACAAACCTGATCCTGCAATCATTGACGGACAATTATGAGCAGTTTGTCTTGAATTACAATATGAATGAACTTGACAAGACACTGCCCGAGCTCCTATGTATGTTAAGAACTGTTGAAATCAATATGAAGAAGGTCAAACCTGCTAGACCCATACTGATGGTGCATAAAGGCAAGGGTAAGGTCAAGGGTTTCAAGAAGACTAAGGTTGGACCTAAGTCATCTATTGAGCCCAAGTCTTCAGAACTGAAGGACAAAGGCTTTGCGAAGGAAGGGAAAGGCCACCACTGTGGCAAGGCTGGTTATTAGAGGAGGAACTGTCCTTCTTATATTGAGGGTCTGTAGAAAATGAAGAGAGGTATGACTTTCATTTCAAGTATTTATATTAAAGAGATAAACTTTCTGCTCCATCATCCTGGGTATTAGATACCGGATGTGGTTCTCACATTTTTATAAATGTGCATGAATAGGGAAGGAGAAGAATGTTGAGTAAAGTAGAGGTGGACCTGCGTGTTAGCAATGGAGCAAGAGTTGCTATTGTTGCCGTAGGAGTTTACCGTCTTTCTTTGCCCAGTGCGCATGTAATAAAACTAGATAATTGTTATTATGTTCCTTCCATTACTAGAAATATTATATCCATATCATGTCTTGACATGAAAGGATTTTTGTTTATAATTAAGAAAATTGTTGTTCAATTTTTATGAATGATGTTTGTTATGGTGTAGCCCAAATGTTTAATGATTTGTATGTTTTGAACTTACACCATCTGATCTATAATATAGAAAATACTAAAAGACTAAAAATGAATGACACAAATTCTACATACCTTTGGCATTGTCGTTTGGGTCATATAAATGAGAAATGCATATCCAAGCTCCATAAAGATGGACTACTGTACTCATTTGATTATGAATCATTTGAGAGATGTGAATCCTATTTATTAGGCAAGATGAATAAAGTTCCTTTCACTTGTTTTAATAAGAGTGATGATGATCTCTTGGGTATAATACATAGTGATGTATGCGGACTCATGAGTTCTATGGCTAGAGGTGGGTACTTCTACTTTATTACATTTACTAATGATTTCAGTAGATATGGATATGTGTATCTTATGAAGTACAAATCTGAAACTCTTGAAAAGTTCAAAGAGTTTAAAAATGAAGTAGAGAACCAGCTGGGTAAGAGGGTTAAAGGACTCCGATTTGATCGAGGTGGCGAATACCTAAGTCATGAGTTTTGTGATCAATTGAAAGAGTGTGGTATTGTATCACAGCTCACTCCACCTAGAACATCGCAGCATGATAGTGTGTCTGAGCATAGAAATCGTACTCTGTTAGACATGGTACTGTCAATGATGAGTCATGCAGATCTGAATGTTTCCTTTTGGGGTTTTGCTCTAGAGAATGTTGCTTTTACACTAAATCGTGCTCCAACGAAAATGATTCTAAAGACACTATATGAGATATGTACTGAGAAGCGTCCTAGTATGTCTTTCATTAAGATTTGGGGTTGTAAGGCATACGTGGGACGTTAAATGCATGACAAGCTGGAACCCAAGTCAGATAAATGTTATCTTGTGGGGTATCCTGAGGAAACTAAAGAATACTACTTTTACCTACCGTCTGAGGGCAAAATGTTTGTCGCGAAAACTGGTGTCTTTTTGGAGAAAAAGTTCTTATCCAAAAAGAATACAAAGGTAGAACTTGAATAAGTTCAAGAACCACAAATAGTGAATGAACTGGAATTGGAACCTGAGCAAGGACTATAAAATGTTGTAGCTAGTGAACCTGCTAAAGAAACACAAGTCCTACGTAGATCTGGTAGACCAAGGTTTGAGCCTGAGAGATATGGATTTCTCGTGTCTCAAATAGGTAATGTGTTGCTTATGGATCATGATGATGAGCCTGCAACCTACCAAGAGGCTATAAGTGGACCGGACTCCGAGAAGTGGCTTGAGGCCATGAAATATGAAATGGACTCCATGTATGCAAAACAAGTTTGGACCTTGGTGGAACCACTTGAAGGGGTAAGACCTATAGGGTGCAAGTGGGTATTCAAGAAGAAGACCAACATGGAAGGAAATGTACAGACATTCAAAGGGCGACTGGTGGCTAAGGGTTTCAGACACATTCATGGTGTTGACTATGATGAGACCTTTTCCCCTGTTGTTATGGTTAAGTCCATCAGAATTCGGCTTGTTATTGCAGTGTATTATGACTACGCGATCTAGCAGATGGATGTCAAAACGGCTTTCCTAAATGAAAACTTTCTTGAGGAAGTGTATATGACACAACCCGAGGGTTTGTATCTCCAGGTGAAGCCACTAAAATACGCAAGCTGTAGATATCCATTTATGGATTAAAACAGGCTTCTCGAAGTTGGAATCTTTATTTTGATGAAAAGATCAAATATTTTGGTTTTATCAAGAACGAGGATGAACTGTGTGTTTACAAGAGGATTAGTGGGAGCATTGTTGTCTTCCTGATATTATATATAGATGACATACTGTTGATCGGAAATGACAAACTGACCCTACAAGTTGTTAAGAATAATATATGGAACAACTTTTTTATGAAAGACTTGGGCGAAGTGACCTACATACTTGGTATTAAGATCTATAGAGATAGATCGAAGAAGTTGTTGGGTTTGACCCAAAGTACATGTATTGAGAAGGTGTTGAAATGGTTCAACATCCTTGAGTCCAAGAAAGGATTCTTGCCCATGTCTCATAGTGTGAGTCTCTCTAAGGACCAGTATACTAAATCTTGTGACGATAAGGATCGCATGAAATTGATTCCATATACTTCTGCAATTGGATCAATTATGCATGCAATGATATGTACTCGACCTGATATCTCATATGCTTTGAGCATGACTAGCAGGTATCAGTCTGATCCTGGTGATAGTCACTGGACATCCATCAAGAATATCCTAAAGTACTTGAGAAGGACTAAGGATACGTTCTTGGTTTTTGGTGGAGAGGAAGAGTTCGTTGTAAAGGGTTACACAGATGTTAGCTTCCAAACTGATAGGGATGACTCAAAGTCTCAGTCAGGGTTTGTAGTTTGGCCAAATGGAGGAGTTGTTTGCTAGAAGAGTTCCAAGCAGGAGACAGTTGCTGATTCTACAACAGAGCCAAAATATATCATTGTTGCAAATGCGGCGAAGGAGGCTGTATGGATAAGAAAATTCATCGGCGAGTTAGATGTAGTTCCTAGCATTATTGGTCTCGTAGTTTTCTACTGTGATAACAATGGTGCAATTACACTTGCTTTGAAACCTAGATCTCATCAGCGCTCCAAGCACATACTTCGGTGGTTCCATCTTATTCATGAGATTGTCGATCGAGGAGTTGTGAACATTTGCAGAGTGCCAACTGAAAAAAATATTGCGGATTCACTAACAAAGCCTCTCGCACAGAGAAAATATGATGTTCATGTTAGATCAATGACTATTAGATACCTGAATGATCAACTTTAGTAGGAGTCTTGTGGATTGTATGTTTGTCGGTTGTAATAATTCATTTGATGAATAGAGTACTATACATTTCATTTTATATTTATGGCAAGTTCCTTTATTGTGTAAATTTATTTTTATTGTGATAGATTACTTTAACGTAATAAATGCTCTTACAATGTTTGCTTCCATAGGAGTCAAGTGATGACTTGAATGTGAGAACCTATATTTTTAGAAGCTTCATTCTTAAATGGTCCCTAGTCGGCATGTCATCTTAGAAGCTAAGGGAGATGATGATACATTAAGACTAACATGTGCATTGACTGATGACCGGTTCTCACAGGTCATGATATTGTGATATCAAGTCATCACATGGGTACTTGTTAGTGAATAAGTTATACTGGAGAGACCCACCATGAGAATACTTTGTGGATTGTTATATGAACGTATCACAAGTATGGCTCAAGTGGAAATGGTGTTTGTGGTCCTTTGACCTGAAGTTACAACATTCATCAAGTGAGGAAGAGCGTACTTTGATGTCATCCAAAGTCTTCCTTAAGAAAAGTTGATGATAAAGGTGGTTATTGGGTACGTTACGAATCATTTGGGTGTTTGTGAGTGGACAGAAATGAGATTTGTCTTTATATATGACAGGAGTTGCATCCATGGGCCCCTTGATGGAATGAGACTGAGAAATGCATGGTCATGTTTGGTTGAGTCAATATATGATATTGGGCTCACTAATTTCTGGAAGTTCATTCTAGATCAGGAAACTTGGGTTGAACAATTATGAGGGTGACACGGTCTATACCTCTAATTCTATCCGGATGTAAGGGATAAAGGGACATTACAACACTGATACATTGGTCACAATAGCTTTTGAGTTTTAAACTCATATTGCTTGGGGAGCAATGATGCATTCCTAGATGCCACTCATTGTTTGTGATGCTTTTGTTTGATACTTTCAAGATCAAGTGGGAGACTATTAGTGTTACCATGGTGATATGTAAGTGATCAAACATGTAGTCTCACGGCCAACGCAATATGAGTCTATGGGGTCGCACATAAGAGTTTTGGAGAAGTTGGAAAGGTTTGTGTTGGCCTTGCTTATATGTGATATGAGTGAAGGACCAAGCCTATGACATTCTGGATCTGAAGGTTTTTCATTCTGGGACTTATATTGTGAATATGGGTCATCAGGTAAGTATTCTGAAGACTCCAAGGTAATTCATCGATTATAGTCTTGAGGTTTCCACGAATCTGTCTGAAATCGTCGAGTATCGTAATGTTATCTCAATGAATTGGACTTGGTTCGTCGAGTATCGTCTTGATAATCTCGATGAATTGGCCTTGGTTTCGTCGAGTATTAACTTGATGCTTTAGACGAAATGTTGTCTGAATTTGTCGAGTATCATCTTATTGTTTCGATGAAAAGTCATTGATTCGTCAGATATATATGTGTAAACTCGACGAATGTTGTTACCTCCAGTTTGATCTTTTAAGTCTGGTTCGGCGTAGTCTACAGGTATCGATTGGTTCGGTCTTCTATATATACGATGTAAACTGTAAGCCGAAGCAGTGCTCATTCTTCTGAACTAATCGAGCGAGACGATTATTCTTCACCGACGGAACTGTTCTGTCTAGGGCGCGATCGGCGCTCCTTATCATTGACCGCTTGTCGATCTACTGCTGTCGCCGAGAAAGTGTTCCCTCAGGCGTCATCTTCGTCGCTGCCGCCTCACATTTAACGGTTCTAAAAACCCGTGGAGACATTGAGGGCACACCTTCTTCCAACCTAGATCTTATGTGACAAGAGTCTAAGGGTTCTTCGTGATCGTGTGGACATCCGTAGAGGCGTGGACACAATTCTATGCTCGGAATCCCGGCCGCTATTGTTCGTTGGACTTCTTCGGAGCACCTTGGTTGAGTATTGACTCATTCCCGCAAAGGTATAGTTTTATTTACTGCAATGTTACTTCTTGATCAATGTTCATCGCAAGATCCGTATTTCTTTTGGGTTTTTTTATTCCCTAATTCTGTCGAGCACAAGTGTTGTAACGTATAGTAAAACCCAACACCAGTTGGTTGACATGTTGTCATTAGTGGACGATGTCGAACTTGCAACCTCTAAAAGCATCGATGAGTTGCTCCCTCGGCCCTTCAAGCAAAGGAGGGAAGAAGATGGCCTCCGGTGGTAGTTAAGATCAGAGAATAACCCCTTTAAAGTCACCGTCGATGACGAATAGCCACCCAGCCTAGTGATGAACATTGTTCGTTATGTCAATTCGGGTGTAGATGTTGCTTCACAGGTAGACGACTCCTTCGTTAGTCACCCCGAAAAAGATCTTCCTAAAGATGGGGAGATCGAAGGCGATCTTCTTATATCGCATGAAGTAGAGGAAGCCTTACCGAGTATCCCCTAATAGCGGAGTATCTGGCAGTACTCCGGCCAAAGGGGAAGTTGCAAGCCAACTTAGAAGTGGTGAATAGGGAGGATGAGTTTGTCGTCCAGAATGGTGTTTAGTCGCTCCTCTCGGCGAGTAAGCCTTGTCGAGTATCCTTTCGGCAAAAATCTCTTAATGAAGTCATCAAAGTATTTCTACTCTGTGAATGACTTCTTGAATGTAGAAGTCGCGAAGTTCCCCGCATGACCAACACACCGAGCAATAGCATCGTCACCCATCACAAAAGAATGCGAGGAGAAAGAGCGAGAAAGAGGGAAGCTGGAGGTACTCACAGGAAGAAGTTGTTGATAGTGTAATAAATACGTACCCCCTTTTTATAGGCGGGGGAAATGGGGGTGGGGTATCGAGCAGCACGCCGTGACTAGGAAGAAGAGCTCTAGCGAGTAGCGCATGAAGTCACCACCATTTTGTCGCATGCAAGAAATCGCCGACCCTATCTCACGAAGAACTGCATGAAAGCATTTAGAAACTCGTTGAGTCTATGCGCCGACCTAGTATCTATAGTCGCAAAAATGAAGAAGATAAGAAGAAGCAACATCGCATAACACAAAGCAATAAATCAAATGCAATATCAAATGTTCACCGAATATAATCACAAATTGAAATCAAAGTCGCCATTTATATCATCGCTAAAGGCGAGTACTCAAATAAGGGGATCCAACCTGCGCTATTTGAGCCGGATCTTGTTGGGAGAGTGACACCTTCACTAAACCTACAATGGGCGGCCCACGTTGAAGCGTAGTTTCGTCTCGTAGGTAGAAGTTGTCGATGTTGAGGGTGATAGCTTTCGTCGGCTGAGCCTGCTTCGGGTAGCATGTTCTAAAAGCCTCCTGGTTGCCTTGAATGACCCTATTCCTCCAACAGTCGAGAATTTTATGGCTAGGTGTGGGATGGACAAGATTGCTCTAAAGATGGTTGGAGTGGTCTATTGAAAATGGCATTGTAGGCTGAGCTGGAGTCTACGACTATAAACTGGACTTTATGAGTTTTCTGTCTTAAAAACTCGCACAATGTGGCCGGGAGAGAGACCATTCCTTGGACTGGGACAGTTATAAAAGTCGCAGACCGGCCTTGCCGTGAGATTGAAATGTTTTTTGGTGAGCATCATAATCCGGAGAGTGGAGAGGAATAGAACATCGACATAGCTCTCATTGTCGACAAGAATTCTTTTCACGTTGTAGCAAGGGTCTCCAATCTCTATGTTAATCACGAGAGGGTCTTGATGCGGTACCCGTATTCCTTCGATGTCCTCCTCTCCAAAGGTAGTGGTAGTGTCTAGCTTGAGCCTTTTATCATCATGGCCTCTTTCGAGTCTCTTGATTGAGAGTATTTGGTGGCGAGAACGGAGCACTCGGTGATGGTCTCGATGTTCCCTACTATTGGTCTCCTTCTCGCCATAACCATCGACCGTGAGTGCCGTTGCAGAGCAGATGCCATCTTCAGAGTGTTTGTAGTGTTTTGGGAACGTTTGTTCCCACAGACAGCGTCAAACTGTTACGGCTCACTTGAGACGCTTGTAAATCGGTCGAAAACGAACCGTCCTAGCTCGTGAGCTGGTCAAGCGCGCAAATAGCCGTAGAAAAAGTTAACGGCTGGCAAGAGAGTTTTTTACGTGAAAAAACTCTAGAAAGGGGAAAAAATCACGGGACTAGATATGTGCCGGCAAAACTTCACTATATAGCATCCTAGCTCATTTGTTTTTCTGCTTAATTTTTGTTAGTATGAGTTGCATAACGTCAAGTGGTCGCGTAAATGCTCTGACTTGAATTAAATTGCAAGCGCTAAGTCGGATTTACCCTCTCAAACCCAACAATATACTTAGATATAGGATAAGATGCAGCAAATTAGGTTGTCCAAAGCAGGGGTGCAAAAAAGGCCCTGCGGGCCCAGGCCAAGCTCGGACCCCTTGGGCCCGGACTTTTTTGCTACCAGACCTAGGTCGGGCCCTGCTCAAACCGAGCCCAGGCCGGGCCTAGGCCACAATAAAAATAGGGAGCCTGAGCCTTTTAGAGCAGACCCCCAAATTAGCCCATGGGGCTATTGCTGGGCTTCAAACAAATTAGAGGTGGCTGCCTAGCATTGCAGCTGGGCCGCCAACATTAAAATGTTGGCAGCACAGCGTTACGGCTGGGCAAAGCCAGCATTAAATGTTGTTTTGCCAGCATTTAATGTTGGCAAGGCCAGCATTAAATGATGGTCGCAAGGCCAGCATTATGTTGGGCAGCCGACATTAAATTGCTGACTGCCCAGCGGGCTTTAAGGCCTGGGTCTAGCCCGAGCAGGCCTGGGTCTAGCCCGAGCAGGCCCGGGTCTTGCACCAGGCCAGACCTGATCATATATGGGGGTCTGGTGAGCCCTCTTGGGCCTAGCCTAGGCTTGGCCCGAGACTAATCAAGCCCGGTCCTAATTGGGCTCAGACCCAGGCAGACTCGGGCCGGGCAATCGGGGCCGGGCCAAATTTGCACCTCTAGTCCAAGGTCCTCATTCGTATAGATAACCAAATAAGCAACATTGCAGCACAGCTGACAGCTCTGCTACAATATATGCACTGCATAACCTGACTTCTATATATGTGAGAGTTACGTGCAAGAACATGCTGCTAACTATATAATATTAAACTTAAACACAGGCTTAAAACAATATTCACATGCATTATTTTATATATGTACACGTCTATTTTGTTGGCTATAAAGAAATCCCTAATGGCTAAGGGTCTGTTTGGGGCAGCTCTGGCGGTTGGAAAATCTCCATTCCAACCGCCAGAGCTGCTTTCAGTCTGTTTGGGACAGCTCCCTGTGAAGAGCTTTTCAAAAATCTGGAGCTGTTTTGCAGCTTTTCAGAAATCTCTCCCTCCCCAGCTTCTGCTCCCGCAAAATAGCTTTCTCTCTCACATGTTTTGGAAATCTAATGGTTTCTTCAGTTGGAACATGCTCAGAGGCCGGACGGCCTTCCTCCGGCGATTTCGAGCCCCGGACGGCTTTCCTCCGGCAATTCCAAGCCCCCGACGTCCTTCCTCCGGCGATTCCGAGCGCACTTCTGCACAGAACACCCAAACAGTCTGCAGCTTTTCAAAACTGCTCCCCAGAGATCTATTTTAAAACAGCTCTATCCGGACAGCAGCTTTTCAATCCGCCAGAGCTGTCCCAAACAGACCCTAAGTGGACTACACAATTGTAATCACTTTGAGGGAGGTCCGAGGGCAGGTACGTAAACGCGCGTCAGCAAAAGGATGACAACTTAAATTCGTTTACTTGTCACATCCGCTACTAATATTGACTAATGAAAATGTTCAATTTCAAATTCAGTAATCAGTCACAATTCAACATTCTTTACGTATTTATATAATGGCAACCAAAGGGTTTAGACTAATTACAAGCCCCTTAAAATATTCTAGGTATAACAACTACGAACCACTTCAATTTAATTCTACACACCCAACAGCAAGAGAATTTGACCCTATTTTTGTGACTAACTAAATAAATATATCTATCATGCATTCATACAATTATCTTATATATTATACTTATATTAAAAAAACATCCTTCATTTTGTTACCATACTCTCTAGACTCTATAAGAAGGGCAGCCTCGTGTGACCTTGAGGTCACAGGTTCGGGTCTTGGTAAGGTTTGCCTATATTTTATTTTTGTGGTGAGATGCTATCAGGGATCCATGCTATGTGGGGATGCTTTGTGAATCAGACTGCCCTTTACACTATAATCTCTATAATTTGGGGACTTCACTTTATCCACTACTTTTTAGTTATTTTACCACAAAAAATGGAGATAGAGAGGGGGAGATGGAAATGTAGCTACTATTAAAGCATATACTAAATAAAATTTAACCAATCTATTCAATGTATATTCTAAATTATAATAGGGTATCTTCTTAAATATTGTGTGCGTCTATTTAATTAGTCTAAGGAATATTTATTTTTAAAATATGATTTATTTAGAGATGTTGTGGGTCACCCGATTTTTCTCCATCTAGAGAATCGGACCTTCTTAGCTCGGAGTTGGACCAAATGCGCAAACAGTCAATGAAAATCCAGCGGTAATGAAAATAGACTTTTTTTTACCGTGGAAAATCCGAAAATGATGAAAAACCATGTGGTTGAATCAGTGTCGGGCAAAAATCCAATATTTAGCTTTGATTACAATTGTTTGGAGTTCCTCGGAGGGTGACAAGTCATCTCTTCATTACAAACTTTGAGTATAGAAAAAACAGAAAATAAACTAAGTACATGAAGCCTGGATGAGCGCGCCCATGATGCTTGGATGACAGCGCCCACGAAGCATAGATGTGAGAGTCCACGTGAGCGTTCCTCTGCGGGAGCGTTTTTCAATGCCTCTTCTCAAGCTCGGGACTTGGCGAACGAGCTCTTGTCGCGGGAGAGGAAAGCGGGGCAAGCAAAATCACCATTCCGGAGCGTCCAAGTGAGCATCGGGGATTGGGCAAGCTAGAGAGGGAGCGAAGCGAATTCCAAGCGAAGAAACGATCTAAGTCTCACGTTCTCGCCAGAAAACTTCAAAGCTCTCTCTAGTTATTGGAGTTGTTTGTCCTCAAATGAAGGTCTGAGGGCCTTTTTATAGTTTTATGGAGGGATGTGTTGCTAATTGACCTGGGCTGGATCCTGAGTTGGTGAATGGCGCCTTTACGTTTTGGACACCTGGATCACCAATTTTCACAAAATGATGAACATGCCCCTAGACATCTCAAGAGGCCCAGGCAGGTTGCCCAGTGGCGGCGGTGGCCGGAGGAGGTCGACAAAGACGGCCGCTGGCGGCGGTGGACGGAGACGATCGGCAAAGGCGGCCGGCGGCAGTGGCTGGCGGCGGCGGAGGTGGCCGGAGGTAGTGGATGCTAGCGGTGCACCAGGCCGCGCGCGCCTGGTCGCGCGCGCAATGCCCGTATGTAATGGGCTCGTGGTGACAAGGTGAAGATTGAGGAAATTTTTTGTCGAGATTTGAGAACTTCCATTTTTTGTGAGGCTGACGCTCGACACCCCAACCCCAACAAAATTGTCAGTGTTAGAAAGTTTGAAGCTACCATTCGGCAATAGTGCTGCCACCTCACAAAAGTGCATTTCTAGAAGATTCCCGCCTCCGCTATAAATTGTGGTCCATTACCCTCTCATTAGAATGAACAATAGTTCAGAAGTAAAGGTTGCAATTAGTAAGTTATGACTAGCGTCGGCGTTAAGGCGTGAAGGTGTAGCTGGTAAGACCAGTGGTAACTCCGATATGAAGGTTGCAGATAGTTGTATGCAAATGCATCGGCTAGCCATCGGTGGTAAGACTAACCGTCGGCAGTAACCGCGAATAAGCTACAAGAAGGTGGGAAACTTCTCTTGGCAACCTCCAGCAGGAGGATAGGAGATCAAGTGTGCGACCTTTATAATTAGGAGTGATTTTTGGGGTTGAGTTGTAACAACCTTGTGAAGTTGTAAATATCTAGTTGTGAGTAAGTAGTTTTCATTTATTTGAAGATTGAAGTTGTAATTTGTTTTCACTTAATAGAAGAAGTGTTTCTCTTCAATTGTGTTTGTGCCCACAGATAACGTTTCCAACAGTGGTATCAGAGCTAGCTTCGAACCTTGAAAGTAACTACGAAGAGTTGAAGAGTTCATTGCGATGGAAATGGCCAATGCTCTTCCATCTCAGGTTCCCAAGTTGACTAAGAAAAACGATGGAAACTGGAGTATCTAGATAAAAATGCTTCTAACATCAAAGGAGTTGTGTTAGATAGTAGAAAATGACTATGGAGGCCCAATAACTAAACAAGAGACACTATTTACTAATGCTCAGAGGACAGCACTAAGAGAGGCAAGGAAGAGAGACAAGAAAGACAATTTCTTGTTATACCAAGTGGTTGACGAAGTAAATTTTGAGAAAATTTCAAATGTTAAGCCCTCAAAAAAGCATGAGAGACCTTGCAAAGCTCCATGCAAAGTGTTGACAAGGCAAAGCAAGTGAAGCTGCAATCTCTCTGAGCTGAGCTCGAAGTTTTGAAGATGCAAAAATCTGAGAAGGTTGGTAACTATGTAACTCGGCTATGGACGATTGTAAATGAGATGAAGAACAACTGAGAGACACTTGATGATCATGGAGAAACTTCTGCAATCGCTATCAAAGAATTTTAACTATGTAGTAGTGGCGACAGAAAAGTCAAATGATATTACTCAGATGTCATCAATGAACTTGTGGGCTCTCTGTAAGCTCATGAATATCACATGCTATAAGATGAAGGGTCAAGTAGATTGGAAAAAGCAATGCACGTCCAACTAAACATTGGAGAGAGCTCTAAAAAAGGTTGTGGCCACCGAGGTCGAGGTTATTAAGGAAGAGGTAGATGAAAACGAGGAGGAAGAAATCGAAACTTTCAGAGAGAAGTGGAGCAAGCTCAAGCAAGAAGGAAGAGGAAGAGACTGTGGAAGAGGTCATGGTTGAATGGCCCAAGTCCAGTGTTACAACTGTAATCGATTTAAGCATATAATCTATGACTGCAGATGTTTGAGGAAGACATAAGAGACCAAACATTATGTAAAAGCAAATAACACTAAATGTGATCCAATGATATTCCTAACTTAAAGAGGGACTAATGGAGGAAGGAATGAAGCATGGAACTTGGATACATGAGCTAGTAACCATATATATGGTGAGAAAGAGTTGTTCACTGACCTTGAACTAAGTATTGGTTAGGTTAGTTTGGTTTTGCTTCGAAGATCATAGTAGAAGGTAAATGAGTGATTGCAATCACATTGAAAGGTGAGAAGGTGCACATCCAGAGTGTGTTCTATGTTTCGAGCATAAAGAATAACATCTTAAGTCTTTGACAATTGGTGGAAAAAAGGTTATTGCATCTAGCAAAAGGATGGAACGTTGGTTATGCAGAACCAATGAGGAAGAGAAATAGTAAAGATAAAGATGATGAATCTTCTCTTTACGTTGAGGATGGATGTCGAGGAGATGACATTTTTAACAACTGATGAAGATGAAGCTTGGTTATGACATCTCAGGATGGGTCACTTAGGCTTCAGTGATTTAAAGTTTCTATCACCGGAAAAGATGGTGAAAGGTCTGTCGAAGATCTTACCGCCACAGAAGATCTATAAATCATGTACAAAGGAGGAGCAGATGTGACAGACATTTGAAGGAGGAAAATCTTGAAGAGCAAGGAGATAGTTCGAGGCCCTTGAAAAATTCAAAAAATTCAAGGCGATGGCAGAGATGGAGAGTGGACAATCACTGAAAATTCTCAGGATTGATAGAGGTGGGGAGCACATCTCAAAGCTATTTGATTTTTTTTTTGCAAAGAACACGAGATTGCCCATCAGTTCACTACAACATACTCACCTCAATAGAACGGAGTCGCAGAGAGAAAGAATTCAATGATTCTAAATATAGCGAGTATGATCAAGGGCAATAAGTTGTCAAAGATGTTTTGGATTGAGGTAATATAATGTGTTATGTACTCTTTAAACAAATGTCCTAGGAAGAGTGTCAAGTTAAAGACTTCTTATGAGGCATGAAGTGGATGGAATCCATATGTTCAACACTAGAGAGTATTTGAATGTGTAGCATATGCTCGCATCCCTGAATAGAAGAGGAAGAAACTAGATGATAAGAGTGAGAAGCGAATATTTATGGGCTACACTTCAATGAGCAAAGATTACAAGTTATACAACCTAGTGACAAAGAAGACGGTCATTTCAAGAGATGTCATGCTCAGAGAAGATAGAAGTTAGAGCTAAAATGAGGAAGAGAGAAACGTCAAAGGGATGTTCTTTGACGAAGATGATGATGAAGGTAGTCATGAAGTCAGAGCTGAGAATGGTGGAATTGAACCACCATCGCCACCGAGCAGAGATCCAGGAGGGAGCATCTACCCCCTACTCTAGTAGAGTAAGCACTGCCAGGAGCTGTTTTGAGAGATCTCAACCTAGGATGAGAAGGTTGGAGGAGATCTATGAGGAGATGAGCTAATTAACGCTAACTTTTTCTTATATTTTCTTTTAGCAGATTGCAAGTCGTACTCATATGAAGAAGTTGTTTAGGAGAAGACCTATAGGAAGGTAATGGATGAAGATATGACATTCATTAAGAAGAATGATACTTTGGAGTTGGTCACTCTGCCAGCAGGTCACAAACCCATAGCTGTGGAATGTGTGTATCGAGTAAGGACCAATAAGGATGGAGAAGTGAAGATGCATAAAGCAAGACTCATTGTAAAAGGCTACAAAAAGTCCAATGTGTGGACTACGAGGTCTTTGCTCCTTTGACACGGATTGACAAAATCAGGCCGATTATTGCACTTGCAGCTCAATATAAGTGGAAGATATGTAAAATGGACGCCAAGTCCGATTTTTTGAATGAGTCCTTCAAAAAATAAGTATATGTTCATCAGCCTCCTGGATATATAGTGATTGGATAAGAGGAAAAAGACTACAAGTTGAAGAAGACATTGTATGGGTTGAAGCAAACGCCTCAAGTGTGGAATGAAATAATAGATGCATACTTTCACTAGAACGGGTACATGAAGAGCCCGTATGAGTATGCACTATACACAAAGACGCAGAAGAACAGAGATATCATGGTCATTGTATGTATGTTGATGACATGATAATCACTAGCAACAACCCTTTCATGTTTGAAAAGTTAAATAAGACAATGAAAAAGGAGTTCGAGATGACTGATCTAGATGAACTCACTTCTTGAACATAGATATACATTAGAAGAAGAATGAGATCTTCATCTCATATAATAAGTATGTAGAGGAGATACTGAAGATGTTCTAGATGGAGAATAGCAAGGGGATGTCTACTCCAACGGAGTCGGGAGTCAAGCTGAGGAAGGATTTGAAGGATGAAGTCGTCGAATCTATGCTATTTAAGAGTGTAGTTGGATATCCTACGCTATATGACTTTCATTAGACCTGATATCATGTATGATGTTGGAATTTTCCGCAGATACATGGAGGAGCCGAAGCAATATCAATTTATAGCAGTGAGGAGGATCTTGAGGTATGTCATTGGAATGAGAGATCATGGTTTGATGCACTCTACTACTGAAGAGTTAAAACTGATCGGGTATTCCGATAGTGATTATATGGAGATGTGTGAATGATCGGAAGAGCACTTCCAGACATGCTTTTCATGTGGGAACAACCATGTTCTTATGGAGTTCAAAGAAATAGGCAATAATTGTCTTGTCTACCTGTGAAGCTGAATACATCACAGTAGCTGCTTGTGCTTGTAAGGCTATTTGGTTAAGAAATCTTCTACAGGAGTTGCATCATCCACATGGTGCTCCTATAACGGTGTACATTGACAGCATGTTTGCGATTCAGCTAGCGAAGAATCCATTGTTGTATGGGCGCATCAAGCACATGATACAAAATATCACTTTCTTTGAGAGCATGTATAGCAGAAGGTGATGAAGTTAGTTTACTACTCTACATGAGAACAAATAGTTGATATCTTCATGAAAGCATTGAAGGAACAAATGTTTCTAAAGTGCAAGAGCAAATTCGGCATGAGCTGTCAAGTTTGAGAGGGAGTGTTAAAAAGTTTGGAGCTATCGCCCCGCAGTAGCGCATTACTGGAAAATTTCTCCTTCCCTATAAATAGTGGCCCAATCCCCTCTCCTTTGAACGAAACAACTGTTCAAGAGAAAAAGGTTGGGTTAGCAAGTTGTGACTAGCGCCGACGGTATGACGGCAAGGTGCATGCGGTAAGGCCGGCCGTAACTCCAATGTGAAGGATGCGGATAGCTGTAGGCGAACTCAGCGGCTAGCGCGCGGCGGTAAGACTAACCGTTCACGGTAACGGCGGATATGCGACTAGAATGTGGAAAACTTCTCTTGGCAACCTCCAGTAGGAGGATAGGTGATCAAGTGTGCGGTCTTTAAGGTTAGGAGTGATTTCTGGTGTTTAGTTGTAACAACCTTGTGAAGTTGTAAATACCTAATTGTTGGTAGTTTGTATGGATTTGAAAATTGAAGCTGTAATTTGTTTTTAATAAATAGAAGAAGTGTTTCCAACAGACCGGGCTACTCGAATCTATTTAAGAGAGGGGGTCAAGTTGTGTGATCATACAAAATGGTGAACTAATTAGGGAAGCAAACATGACGCAAATATTTGTCCACAGAAGAAACACAACAACACAATTCTCTAACAGGCGCCCCCTCAAAATTTATAAAAGCTGGTCTATTCATTTATTTGAGGAGGTCAGATGCTAACAGGATGACATAAGTTTTTCCAAACTACAATTCATAACTGATGAGAGGAACCCTGTGGAAGACATCTCTTTAATGTTGCGACCAAAAAACCTCATGTTCACGCTCCTGCATTGTATAGACTTGAAACCGCACCGAGCTGAGGACAATGGAAACGTAAGCGGCTCTCTCTACACTTCAAACTGCTGCGAGTTGTGCACAGTGAAAGTGTAAGTGCGGCCAAAGAATCCTCTCCGGCTCACACGACAACAAACGAGCACTCCCGAAGAATGCTCCCCGAACACTTTCAAACAACACGCCCATACACATTGGCTTTCTTTGGGGGACTTATTTTCACCGGTCAAGCGGACCACATGAACCGAACATCTTGAATGGTGAAAATAAGTCCCCCCCAAACAGAGCCATTGTCAGCGAAAATGTGCCCCCATGATTAAAGTCATCCAAAATAGTATTATGAAATGGACTAAAGTCATCCAAAATAAATTGAACGGTTAGGATTAACCCACATATTTGATGAAAGTCGACCATCAACCACCATCCAATCCATTTTGCATGACTTCAACTTAATTATTATATGCATATGATAAATGCACATGTTCTAAATAAATCACACTCACTTTTAAAAATATATATAAATAAAAGGAAATGTAATGGCTGCCCCTAACCTCAATGTAGCCAAGTCTCTCAGGGTCTAATTCCTCCATGATTAAAGCTGCATATTCCTCTGCTTGCTCCTTCAGCCTCAACAATTTATTCGCAGAGGCACTCAGCATTATTAACTGTTAAAATATGATTGTTAAGTGCAATTCGAAATTAATTTTTCGCACCACATTGTTAACAAAAATCCGAAAATTTTAAAAATTTTCCGCAACCTGAGTCGGATTAAAAAATAAGAGTGGCAAGAAAATAAATGTTTTCTAAATTTTTGAGTTGCCGCTAACCAAATTCGAGTTGCGGATAATAATAATCACTGAAATTTTTTTAAATTTACAGGAAAATGTAAAATTACCTAAATACCCTCACCAAATCCCATTGGCCTGGTAAAAAAACAGAAAAGGAAGATGGAGACGGCCCTTGCGTAAAAAGGGCATGACTAGGATACTGGGTTTGGTTATTCTGTGACAGAAATTTAACAAATAAAATAGAAGAGAAGGATTCTGGAAATTGGCTGGTGAATTGGTGATAGTTGTTGGCTCCCTCTCATCGTCGCGAGCTCCGTTCACCGACTTTAATTAGAAATAAATATAAATATTTAACTAATCAGCAGCACAGCCTAACAGGCTGACCACTGTTTCATCCATATTCTAAATTAAATATTTCTCTATAAATTCATTATTAATATATTTATACTATATTTAAAAAAATACATATTGATTAATCATTCAACTTTTCAATTTTATTATCTTTACTACAAAATTTTAAATCTCATTAATTTATTAATTATTTAAAAATGTTTAAATATTTACTCTTATATAGGAAAAATCTCTTACTTATAATAAGAAATACGCTCTCACTGTCACTCGCAAACTCTCATGCACAAGGATAAAACGAGCGACAGAGAGTATAGTGTTCGGGGATTTGAGAGTGACGGGAGCTAGTGTCGTCACGTCAGGGCAATGACGTGAGCGGTGTACTGTCGCGCAGGGCATTGGGGGTCTGCCCTGTGCACTGTCGCAATAGATCGTAGAGACGGAGCCCCGTGCCTCTCTCGGTGGTGATGGTCATGAACCCTAATATCTGACCTTACCTAAAGAACTTCATCCACTTAAAGTTTAAAACTAATTTTTTTTCATGGATGGTTGTTGTATCAGTGAGGCATTTTTGTCCAAATTTAACTGAGCAAAAGCACTATGCCAAACGGAGCATTACTATCAAAGGTTGTGTTTGACGCAGCTTATTGCAGCTTATTTGTTCCGGTGAGGTTGGACAAAATTGACATTGTATGTTTGATATGACAAATGTTACTACCGTTACAAAAAAAAAACTAATTCGAGGCATAAAATTTTGGCATAACATTTTTGTTCAATCTTACCGGAGCAAATAAGCCGTGCCAAACGCAGCCAAAAAGATTTAGGCTCCGCTTGGCACGGTGATGACGGTCACGAACATGGGGTTAAATTGTCATTTGTTAATGTCCATCTAAGAAACTTCATCGATTTTTATGTTGAAACCGATGATATTTGTCAGGAGATCATTAAAAAAATACAGGTTTAACCCATGTGTTCATATTTAATTTATTTTTTACTATTTATTTTAAAAGAAAATAATAATAAATAATTAAATATAGTCAGCGTCACTGCGTTGCGTTGTCGCTCTCCAGTCTCAAACCGGTTTCTCGATCCAGGCAATAGAAATTCGAGCCAACTACGACTTACCTCCTTGACTTCATCCTCCGAGACACGCCCGTCCTCGTTTTTATCCACCCTGAAGCCAACAAAACGAAATTACAACTCGACCCTAAAACAAAAAGAGTTTTAAAAAAAGGTTAAATTATTAAAATACGATGGGGGGCTCGTCATTGTCCCTTACATGTCGAAGAAGATTTGAAGTCGGGAATCGAAACTCTGATCTGTAATCTGCGTCCAGAACTCGAACAGCTCCTCCTTGCTGATCTTCTCCGCCTTCAGGCGACGCCTTCGACTTAGCGCATTGAACAGCTCCAATGCGAACTCCTTCGAATCCCTCATTCCTTTTTCAATTAATCATGGAAATCAAATTTAATGAACTGACTGCTTGAAGGGGAAGAAGAAGAGATTATGGAAAAATCAAGAAAACAGATGAAGAAATTGAAGCGGGGAACCCTGCAATTACCTATGCAAAGTGCGAACTCTGAGCGGCTTAGATAACCATCGCTAGACAGACTGTCAAAATTTCTCTGCACTTCGTTCCAGGCGTCGACGCCGTTCGCCGTCTTGGAACTGATGAATCGGAGTCCTCGGAGACCCTTCTGAGCCCCGGAGCGGGTCCGATCCAGCTGCGCCCTTCTCTTGCGCGCGGCGCGAGCCGCAAGCGCGGAATCGATCGCGGTTGTGGCGCCGCCGTCGACGGGAGCCCGGGCCGCTTGGCCGTGGCTCCAAGAGAAACGCTTCAGCTCCTGGGAGATCTGTCGCGCCCTGGCCACCGCCTCGGACTTTAACTCGTGAGACAACTGCTTCAGCCTTTGCGATGGGCTCCGCCGCACCGACGGCGACTTCGACGTCGCCGATCCGAAACTCTCCGAAGAGGCATCCCGCTCCAATGGGACGACGGACGGAGGAGGAAGCTGCTCGATGCTTCGTAGCACGATGGTGTCGTCCTCCTGCACGTCCAGGGTTACCTCCACGAGCTCCTCGGCGCCGTTCGTTGGCGGCAGGGAGCCCTCCGGCGATGATCCCGAACAAAAATCGAACCTGTCTCCAGGCACTGAGTCCGACGCCCACCGCCGCTCATGTCTAGCGATCCCACTCATTTTCGCCCAATTATGTACAGCACTCGGGCCAGCTTAATCCCCTGGGGATGAAATGTAGGTTCAATTACTGCCGCATAGACTGCGATGCTAGAATTCACAAGCGCGTGTAGTCTAGTGATAACAATACAGAGAAGATGCCGTCGATTTGTTGATCGGAGCCGGACGGCAACTCCTTCTTCTCCGATGAAAACGATTTAAAATCCCGCAGGATTGAACGATGAAGGAAGAGAGGCGGGGGTAGGGGTGTACGGTAATTGGTTGGGCAACGCGATCGGGGTCACCGGCGGGGCGGGACGCGTGAGGTAGTGGAGGGGGATTGGGCGAAGGAATTGTGAGTGGCCCAATCCAAATGGACCAACCGGAGACAGGATTTTATAATAGGGCCTGTACACATAATAGTAAACTAATTAAATTAAATTTAAAATAAATAAAATATAAATATCAATAAAATAGAAAATATAAAAAATATATGAATGAATGGCATAAATAATTAAGTCAATATAAAAATAGAACAATGTTGATAGCACTCCTTTATTAACTACTAGAATCTCGGGAAAAAAAATCCAAAAAACACATACAATTTAGGCAAAATAGCCAAATGTACATTAATTTTAAGGGTAGTTTTAAATTGGTCATTTAAATTATATTTGATTCAAATAAGACCCTTATTTTTTACTTCTATCCCAAATAAGATTATTTTTTGAAGTACTAACGAAAAAGTCATATTATTAATTCTTGTTACGGCCAAACTTGACGTTCCGGTCGGATCGAATTAACTGGACCGTCTTAGCCCACGGAGCGGTCGAGCGCGCACACAGTCACAGAGAAAAAATGCTGACAAGACAATTTTTTACGTGGAAAACCCGTCAACTGCGTGAAAATCACGTGACCGGATCTGTGCCGACCAAACCTTCACTAGATCTGAGTGTTGTTACAGGGCTTTTCCAAAAACTCAAGGGCGACATGACGCTTCTCGTTACAATTATTGGGGGGAGAGAGAGAACTTGGAGGGTAACAGGCCACCGCTCACTGGGTTAATTATTTCTTCGTATTCTGCAGGGAGCGATACGCTCGTTGCCTTCTGGAGTCTTCTAATAATTCCTGAAGGCCGGAGAAACTTGTCGTACTCGTTCTGAAGCCTGGTGCTTTGAAGCTCGGAGGCGGCTCAGCGCGTCTTATCCTCTGCTTCTTGTCTCTGATTGCCTTTTGAAGAAGCGTGATTCAGTTGTCTTATCGGTAGATGGAGTACTTGCTCTAAAGCGCATGGGGTGCTTGTTGGCAAAGAGCGCGTTGAGCGCTTGCTGGAGGAGAGCGTGCAGAGCGGTTGCGAGTAAAGAGAGAGAGCGCACGGGGTGCTTGTCTGAGGAGAGTGTTTGGAGCGCGGGGGAAAGAGGCTTGCGTAAGAGAGCGACGTGCACGAGAGAGCGCCAGAGCGCGCGTAGGGGAGAGACACGCACCAGAATGCCCGAGGGAGATGCGCGCGCGAGAGCGTGCAAGGAAGCGACGAGCGGGAGAGTGTGCAAGGAGGCGACACGCGCAAGGGTGCGCAAGGGAGAGATGCGCGAGAGCGCGCAAGGAGGCGGCGCGTACGGGAGCATGCACTGGGGAAATGCGTGCGAGAGCGCGCAAGGAGGAGGCGCGCGCGGGAGTGCGCATGGGAGAAATGCGTGCGAGTGCGTGCGAGGAGGCGGCGCGCGCGGGAGCGCGCAAGGAAGAGGGATGGAGGAGAGAAATTTTGGGCGGAACTCACATGCGCGTCCTTTGCCACGTAGGGCGATTGCCATAAGGGACCATAGAGCGGCTTGGGCGGTCGTGCCGAGGGGTTGCTCTTTGCAAGAGATTACTCGGTTGTGCTTGCTAGACCCACGGTTCGGCCGAACCCCTTCAGGGGAACCTCATCAATTTCCCTCAAGTCTCTGCAGCTTTGAGCCAAAGCGAATGAAGTGTGGGGACTTCTAGTCAGAAGCCTGTCTTGGGGCGTAACGGTACGTAGTGGCGGGCGCATGTCAAAACACGAGAGAAGTGCAATGGGTAGAATGTGTGGAGGGAGTTTTGTACGCTAGGAGTTGCATGCACAATTGGGGCAGCGCGCGTGAAGTGCTCACTGGGCGTTGTATGTATGGGGTGCACATTTGGACTTCATGCGCGCACGGCGCGATATGCACAAGGTACAAGATGTGTGACATGTACACGACATATATGCACAGCGCGTAATATGTGTGATGTGTAACGGGTGTTGCGTGTGCAATGCGTGCAACGTTCATGATGTGCACAAGGTGTAATATGTATGGCGCAATGAGCGCTCATTTGTGGAGGAGAAGAGGTTGTCGAGATGCGAGTTTCTGGTGCCCCCGAGTTTGTCGTCGGGGTACCTTATTCACATGGTCGGAGGAGGAAACCTGTTGTTGCGAGATCTAGGGATGTGGATGCGGCACCTTCATCTTCATTGAGGCAGAATGGTTCCTTAATTTGCAAGGTTCTTGTTGTTTCTCTTGATGTTGCTTCCCTCGCCGACCCAGATGTGACGACATTGGGATCTTTTGCCGCTTTCTTTTGTACAAATATCATTTTTCGTAACTTTGGCTTGCGGCGTCATTTAGTATGGGTTGTAACCGCGATTTAGTTTGCATGAGGTTGGCTCGCGGCTTCGTTTATCTTGCGCGAGGGGGCAGGCCCTGACAACGACGGGGTGTTGGCTTGCAGCGACGACAGAGAATGTAAGTATTTGATGTTGCATAGTCGGGCTATGAGCCGAAGAGACCAGAATCTCTTTTGTGGAGATTTGAACACTCTATAAGGGGAGAGGCCGGAGTCCCTTGTTGGGAGCACCGAACACTCTATAATGGGAAATACTGGAGTCCTTTGTTGGGAGCACCGAACACTCTGTAAGGGGAGATGCCAGAGTACCGTGTTGGGATCACCGAACACTCTGTAAGGGAGAGGTCAGAGTCCCTTGTTAGGAGCACTGAATACTCTGTAGGGGGAGAGGCCAGAGTCCCTTATTGGGAGCACCGAACACTCTGTAAGGGGAGAGGTCGGAGTTCTTTATGAGGATAACTGAACACTCTGTAACGAAATCATCAATAAGATTTAAGGTAAAACTTGTTGTTTTTGTTTCACGAATGCTGAAAATACAAAATACTAGCAGTGGTGGTGGAGCTCTGGACACCCCTTTAGCTAAAAGCAAACTCTTCTTTGGGACGTTCATCATAGTGATCAGCCCTACGCTGGATCATTCTTGATACGTTGATTCAGAGCCTTTGTTTTGAAGAGAACTCTAGATGTACCCAAGGAGAACGAATCGTTCAATTTCTATCTTTAGTCGCGAGGAATCTTATGTCTTATGTCCGTGACCTTGATGGATGTCACAATATTTAGAGTGGTGGGAAACAGTGGAAGAAATCTTTAAGGGTTTCCACTTCACCTTGACGGATTTCTGACAGGTGGGAAGGATCATTGAATAATTGACGGCTTACGATGAACTGATCAGTGAATTGTTGTGTTAGTTCTGCAAAATCCTTGATTTCTCCTTCCTTCAAGGAAAGGAACCAGGCGCGAGCTTGTCCTTTTAGGTTTGTCGGGAAAGCTTGACATAATAATTGATCTGGGACATTGCAAAGTTGCATCATGATTGCGAAGTGTCTGACATGCTATGATGGGTCACTTGTACCATCGTATGTCTCGATCTTTGGGAGCTTAAAACTGTAAGGGATTGGGTGCGCCCGAATATTGGATTTTGTATCTATAATAACCTAGATTTGTGTGAAGTCACCATTGAACTAAGATGGATTAAGTTTGTATTTGATGTTATTCTTTAGTTGAGTGCTTGCAAGTTATTATTGCTAAGTGTAAACCAATGTCAGTTTACAATGAGTCACTAAACACAGGACCATGCAATATAATCCCTCATTGTGTGATCCATGGAGTTGACTCATGTGTAACCTCTCTATTGGGATGCACTTCATTTTCAAGTACTAAGGCAATGGAAGAAAGGAAGGGTTGCTGGCTTTCTACAAGAAGAAAAGAAAATTTTTCTGAAATATTTCCTGTCCATTTCTCGAGAAATGACATGTATTTCTCGAGAAGTCTAAGTAAATTTCTCGAGAAAGCATAGCTGTTCTCGAGAAATCATAAGACTTCTCGGGAAATTGTCTGAAAATATTCTAAGTACTTTTTTCGAGAGGCCCTATAGATTTCTTGAGAAGCCAAGTTAGTTCTCAAGAAAAGCAAAGTAGTTCTCGAGAAGACCAAATCATTACTCGAGAAAGCTAAGTCTTTTTCTCGAGAAATCAACTCTTTCTCGAGAAATCAGTCTTTAAGTTCATAAAATTTTCGTTAAGTAAATTTCTCGAGAAGGTCAGACCATTTCTCGATAAAGCAATTCATTTCTCGAGAAATCATATTCTTCTCGAGAAATCTGTCTTCAAATCTAAATTTACGCTAAGGACTTTTCTCGAGAAATAATATCCTTCTCGAGAAATAAAACATTTTACTTCAAAAAAATTTCGCCAAGTCTTTTCTTGAGAAGCCATTTCTTTTTCTCGAGAAAACTAGTCATTTCTCGAGAAATCTATTCTTCTCGAGAAATGGACATGCAGAATTTTCCTTTTCAAATCTTCTGACAGGATTTTAAAGTAATCTAAGTTAATGATGATTGATCCGCGTGGATCTTTCCTTAATGACTCATGACCATTAGACGATGATCCATATATAGTCGTTTCAATCAGAATCGAAAACCCTAACGGTCTGTTCGATCCCCTGCAATTGGAATTGGGAATTGGAATCTGGGCAACATAATTCCAATTCAAGTGTTCGGATGTTGGGAATTCCCTCGGAATTGGAATTGGTCCAATTCCATGGAATTCAATTTTGTACTATGACCAATTCTTAGGGGTAAAGACAGATATTTCATTGAATTTAGTTTTTTTACTATGGCCGTCGTTGCCCGATCTCATCATCGTTGCCCGATCTTGCCGTCGTAGCCCGATCTCGCCGTCGCCGTCCGATCTCACCGCCGCCGTCCGATCTCGCCGCCACCGCCCGATCTCGCTGCCCCGCCCGATCTCACCGCCGCCTCCCTATTTTGCCACCGCTCACTATTGCCACCCAATACCGCCGCCACCACCCGATCTCACCGCCGCCGACTGATCTAATCACCGCCGCCCGATCTCGCCGCTGCCGCCCGATCTCGTCGCCGCCGCTGCCCGATCTCGCCGCCGCCGCCACACGATCTCTCCTTCGCCACCGCCCGATCTCGCCGCCGTCACCGCCCGATCTCGCCGCCGTCATTGCCTGATCTCACCTCCACCGCCTGATCTCGCCGCCACCACCTGATCTTGCCGCAGCCACTAGATCTCGCTGCCACTGCCCGATCAAGCTGCAGCCGCCCGATCTCGCCGCCGCCACTGCCTGATCACGCCCCCAATCTCGTCGTCGTCACCCGATCTCGCCATCGTCGACCAATCTCGTCGCCGTCACCCGATCTCGTCATCACTGCCCGATGTCGCTGTCGTTGTTTGATCATAATTAATTGTTGGTACACTACTTGAAGTTGATTTCTCTGGTATTGTGTTCCTTTTTTGCCAACTTCTATATTTTCTTGCAATAACTTCGTCCTGAGTGATACAAGACTCCACTTGATAAAAGAATAATTCCCTCCACCACTTGGTTTTGTTGCAATAACTTCTGTACAACCCCGTATTTGTACCTATATAGTTTTAAGCTTTTTGGACGTCTTGGCACTCTCGGTGGCCAATTTTGGCTCTATCTTGGAAATATACTAGTAGGGGGAGGAAAAATCAAACTCTCCCCCCGGTCCCTTTTGGAGGGAGGGTGCTACAAGTTGGCCGGCACCCGCCCAGGCTTGATAGGCGTGAGGTCGGAGCGGACTACGACCACGCCTCGCCTCGAGCGGCCTGCTCACGCGGGTGAGAGCGGCCTACGGCTGGGCTCTCGCCCCGAGCGGCCTGCTCGCGCGGGCGAGAGCGGCTTGCGGCCAGGCCTCGCCCCGAGCGGCCTGCTCGCGCGGGCGAGTGCGGCTTGCGGCCAGGCCTCGCCCTGAGCAGCCTGCTCGCGCGGGCGAGAGCAGCCTGCGGCCAGGCCTCGCCTCGAGCGGCCTGCTCGCGCGGGCGAGAGCGGCCTGCGATCGGGATCTCGCTCCGGGAGGCCTGCTCGCGTGTGCGAGAGCGGCCTGTGGCCAGGCCGCCCCCCGAGCGGCCTTCTCGTGCCGGCAAGAGCGGCCGGTGGCCGAGCTCTCGCCCTGAGCGGCCTGCTAGCGCAGCGAGAGTGGCCTGCGGCCAGGTGGGTGGGGGATGGTTTAGCCTCCATTCCTCCTAGGCCTCTTTGGGACGTGCTTTTACCCTTTTCGCCCTCCAGTGTGGAGGTTTTCTTTTGGCTTGAGGCTTATTTGCCTTAGGGGCATTTTGGTCATTTTGACCCCAAGACTTGGAAAAACTATAAATAGACCCCCTTGGGTGCCTTTGGAGAGGATGAGATTTCCTTACCTCCTCCTCCCTTAGCTTCATCTTGGTAGAGTAGAGAGAGCTCTCCAAGGCGCCCAGCTCAGCCACTTGGTGAGGGAGGGGAAGTGTTCTAGCAACCTTCCGGGTGTGTGGTGGGACCTCCACGCTAGAGCCGAGGGTCTGTTCATAGCTTCCTAGGTCTTTGGTCCGTGACGTTCTCCCGAGTGTAGTAGGTGTGAGGTCACCCCTCTTTTGGGACCCCGAACTCCACGAGAAGTCATTTTTAGCTTCAACAGTTATGGTGCGATGAGCGTTGAGAGTGACCAGCACAGAAGATCTTGGGAGAGTGTCATGGCTGGAGATCGGGGAGGTGTTGACGATCTCGGCAAGCTCCTCAACCCAGCATTAGTCTCGCCCGGCCTCAGCTCGCCCTAGCCGCCAGCTCGCCCGACATCGGTCTCGCCCGACATCGGTCTCGCCTGGCTTCGGTCTCGCCCGGCCTCAGCTCGCCCTCGCCGCCAGCTCGCCCGGCATCGGTCTCGCCCGACATCGGTCTCGCCCGGCTTCGGTCTCGCCCGGCCTTAGCTCGCCCTAGCCGCCAGCTCGCTCGACATCAGTCTCTCCCGGCCTTAGCTCGCCCTAGCCGCCAACTCGCCCGACATCGGTCTCACCCAACATCGATCTCGCCCGACCTCGAGCTCGCCCTATCCGAGGAAAAGGAAGCAAAAGACACCATCATGCCTGTGCCCCCTGAAGAAGCCTCATCTCGGCGGAATCATGTATCTTTTTTATGTTGTTGTAAGGAGTCCAGCCCCCGACCGGTAGAGTCGGGGGGGGGGGGGGGGGTCATGTAACCCATCGTTTTTTCCCCTTTGGAGGATGTTGGATTTTGGTAGAATTCAGGTGACATGCCCTATCCCCAAGCCCCCCGAGAGGATCTCCTCATGCAAGGCTCTCACTAGTTGGGTGGGTTGATGGTACCTCGGGGAGGCCAAGTTCTTTTAGCTCCAGGATGATTCCGCTGCCAGGGTCTCATTAGCTGGCAGGGCAGGTGTAAGACCCCCTTTTTTTTTTCTTTTTCAACCACCGGGGTCTTAGCCCAGAATTGCCGCTTTGCGGTGGCACCGACATCTCGGGAAGGAAACCACTGCAAAACGCCAATTCTGTCGGCCCTTTTCGATCACAAGAGAGAGAAGTATTTATACATAAAATGCAAATAAGTCCACAGAAACATGTAAATAAAAGTGAATCATATCCAGTCCAACAATACATATAACAGGAAAATAGATAAATGGGCTCGAGCCCAGTACATCAGAGTCCTCACTACAAGTCGCTCATCGTGGAAGGTAAGAAAATGCTAATCACTCACGGAGCTGGTCGCAGGTGCACCGGTGCTAGACTGTCCCACCTCCATGCGCACCGTACTCCGCTGGTGCTGGTCCCTGTCTCCCATCCGGAGCTCCTGTAATGTTTGGTTCGAAAACCATTAGTCATAAAGACTAAGCCCTATCATCCCCTACCCCTCCCACCACGGCTCCTAAGCACCGGGCGGAGAGGAGGAAAGGGAAGCTACAAAGTGGAGAATAGACAAGCAGGTGACGGTGGACCTAACTAACAAGTTATAATAGGTGAGCAGTGTAAATGTTGTAATAGGTAGAACAATTAATATATAGCAAGTTGTATAAAGGGCAGCTAGAGAATAGTAAGTAAGCAACAAGTAAGTAAGTAACCTTAACTTATATGAATGCCCATACAAACTTATAAGTTAAGGGATCTTCTGCAAAGCTCCCATCGTATAAAAAGTCCCATACCAATTTATACGTTGGGGTGTCGGTTGTATGCAAATATGAGTGTAGTGATATGCTATGCCATGATTCATGCAAGTGCAACTCACGCACACGACTCTATGCGCACAGACCTTTAGTTCCCCCTGTTTGGGCAGCTAGCTTCACTCCCAGGAACCTCCGTAGTGGCAAACGGAGACAGTGGGTCGGGCCCCCCACTCCTAGGCGGGCATCCACACTACCAGGCCTAGCCCTCCCGTACGCCCCTAGAAGAACACAACCTAGAGTATCCGCATACTGCTGCTGGATGTACCCTCCAGACTTTCTTTGGCTAAGTGTCCCACACCGCCGAGTCAGCGTACCGATGTCGGTGTGAACGACGATCAGGTACCGAAGACCCACCACCTTTATACTGTACTCCAACCCTCGAGCCCGCGGCCCCCCGGACAGTCCTGTCTGTGCATCTACCTTCAGAGCTACTGTCTGATGGCAAGTAATCCTATAATTCTACTTTCCTAGCTACCGGGGAGTGAGTGTGTGCAGCCCTAGTTATACTAGTTACCCTTTTAATTTATTATTCCTATGGTTTACGTTAGCCCAGGACTGCCCCCGGTATACCCCGTGAAGGGCTCTCAAGGGGCACTAGGAACCAAGACGGCGGCATTACGGCCCGAAGTTCCCTTTCGCAAGGCACTTATTATTATTGGTTGATCTCCCTTAGCCCGATCCCCTTTTAGTTACTTTAGTGTTAACCCTAGAGTATTAAGACTCTTCCTCTTCTCCCCGGGATGGACGATCTTTCGTCGTTCCCGTACTCCCTCATTCCAACAAGTCTCCCAATGATGAACTCGATCCTAGTCTGCCCTACCAACCATCAACTATCAAAATTCTGTGGCTTTACTATATGCATACCATCCTAAACTATATGAGGTACCCAAGGGGAGGTACACCAAATCATCTTCCAAATCTCCTATAATATTTACTGGAGGTCCATCATAACATAATTGGTCTAAATCCAGAAATTTATAATTTTCCTAATTAATCTGATATTTATTTAATTTTTCCAAAGGACGTGTCACGGGTCATTTTAAACATGAACCACATGATCTTCCTAAGTAATGGCTACTCAAAAATCATGATTATTAAATAACAGCAAAAATAACCTCAAATAAAGATTTTCAGAATTTTATAGAAAGTATTTAACCTCTAAATAATTTATTTAGTATAATCATATTAATTCTACGTAGTGAAGGAAGTACTGAAATTATTCATCTAAAAATTATGGAAAAATCACTAGCCAGTAGTATGATATATAAAAGATCTTTGTGCAGAGAATCATAATTTTACTAGCTTGCTAACCATCAAAATAGATTTAATCCAATATCCATGATAAATAATACTCAATGAAGCAAGCCTTAGAATTAAGCTTCTAAAAATACCATAAAAATTCACAGAGCTTTAAAATCATAATAAAGGTTCTCAGCCTAAATTTCATCAGTTTCCAGGAAGTCTGTACCCCATAATAAATTTTCTAAGCAAATCATACAATTACTAAATCATTAAAAAAGTACCCAAAATAGTGATCGTAAAATTCATAGAAAAATATCCAGAGCTTGTACTACCCCTATAATCCACTCTACCCAATTCTCATCACTTTTCAATGTGATTTGGTGTCATTTCCTATCTCTATTAGTTTTGCGCCCTAAACTAGGGTTAGATTTTTAGGTATCCCAACGGTCACCAAATCTACTAAGATTTCATCCAGAGCACTGTATTGGCCCAATGGACCTCTTCACCCAATTTCGGGTCAATCCAAGGTCATCTGACCACATGACCTTCACAAACCACCAAGATCCAACCTTAGGGTTTGGCCTTGGTCCTTAGGGTAAACTTACCCCGATCCACCTCAAACTCCATGAGGGGGTGCTAGAGAATATTACTAGCCAGTGGTAAAAATCTCAACCTCTGTTGAGGTGATCTCACCACTCAAACTTCGAAAGTGCACTTTTAACCTAAGACCCCTTATTAGGGCAAAACTTAGGTTTGTTCATTTCTAATCCAAACCATCTCCAGATGAGATGAAAAATTATACAGAACCTTATGGTGAACCCAAGGACCACTCACCAAAGTTCGGGAGGGTTTGGAAATTATTTAACTATCTAATTAAATTCGGCTAGGATTATTGAATTTTTCTAAAAACTATAGAAAAATATTCTCCAAAAAATTCTCATTTTTGGATAGCACCTAGATATGTGTAAGATTAGACCACGCCCCAAATTTCAAGTCATTTGGATGACTGACTTGGAGTGGGGAATTTTTCTAAGGTCAAGGCAGCCCCCTGGATAGACCTCACCAAAAAGGGCGCTGTGGTCTAACCAGGATTCCAAATCGAGTGAAAATAATTTTGAATTAAAGTAGACTGCAAGGGCTACGCTTTCTATGTTGATCATTTTTCCTGTAGGAGCCATTAGGTATTTTTTCCCAAATTATTTAACATGATAGATATCTCATTCAGAAATTGATTCAAAAATAAAATCTAATTAAAAGACACTGTTCATCTTCTTCTACAGTCCGAAACCAGAGCCTAAAACCTAAATTCCTGTAGCTTTTTCCAAGCTAATTCCCGGCCATCCAGCCATCTCCCTGACCGGCCACCACCACCACCACCTCCGTTGAGGCGAGGACTATCGTCGAGCGGCGGCACGGCCGCCGGAGAGGCGGTTTCCGGCGAACCTGCCACCATGAAATTTTTCGGAAAACCACCAACACGCTCACCCGAACTGGCTCTTTTGAGCCCGATATCTCTCCTAACGATTCCTAAGATCTATCCGCAGAAGAAGAGGGAGGGGAGGACCTTGTTCGCGGGTTGAAGGCGTGCAGAGCGTCGGGCAGCCATTTGTGCGGTGGTGGCGTCGCTGGAAATTCTTCAACAGCAAGGGGAAGTCTGAAACAGTTTGAGGGAGTGTAACCTTTTCCTCTTGCTCTTAGGAATCTTTTATAGATCAGCAAATGGGGAGGGGAAAGGGTGAAACGTTGGAGATGAAACGTTGGCGGCCATTAATAACACCCTTATCACGTTTCGGTTATGACGAATGACAGTTGAAAAGTTGGAGATGAAGAGGTGTTTGCCAGGTGGCAATTTCCTATTGGACCCACTTTTCCTTAATTATTAACATAATTAAAGTAGGGAACGACCCATAAATACTCTTGATTTTCATCACCACAGTCAGAATTTACTAAGGCGTCGGTTACCGAAATTTCCAGTGTGGCTGACGTTTCGGCCTTGGTCACAGGCGTGACACATAGGTCACGGGCGTGACAGGCCCGGTTAGCAGTTCTGAGTTCGACAATCGTCGAACTGAGATCGACGATCGTCGAAGGGTGGTCACGGGCGTGACACATGGGTCACGGGCGTGACCGGCCTGGTGACCAATTCTGGTTCGACGACGTCGAACTGACATCGACGATCGTCGAGCGTGTCACGCCCTATGTCACGGGCGTGACATTAAGTGTCACGGGCGTGACAGGCCATGAGGCAAATTCCGCGTCCGACGATCGTCTAACTGAGATCGACGATCGTCGAAGGAGTCACGCCCAAGGTCACGGGCGTGACATCTGGGTCACGGGCGTGACTGGGCCGGGTTGGAAATGCTGCGCCCGACGATCGTCTCCCGGAGATCGACGATCGTCGAATGAGTCACGCCCAAGGTCACGGGCGTGACGGGTCAGTCACGGGCGTGACCAACCCATGACCCGAAATCTTGGTCGGTTATTTCAAGCTTTTGACTCCCTAGGGTTCTACCACAACCAACCAACTCCTAGGGGTCTAGCCGAAAATGGGATGTTACAAATCCCAATAAACAAAATAAAGATTTCGTCCCCGAAATCAAGGTTAAGCCTACGGGACTCAAATCGGGAAAAATAAGCTTGTAACATCCCATGAGGACCGAAAGGTCACCTCCCTACGTTACGTTTGTTTGTGCGGTTTCGAATCTAAGGTTAATTCGTCCACTTAACTAGGTATATACACCCCAATAAACAAAAGATTAGCCCCTATTCTTGAAATTTCAATCCCATTGGTTTAAAATAGGAAGGCAAATTGATTGTTCAGAGGGGTTTTGAGGTATACCTGACGAAAAAGTTCCGGGTATTTTTGCCGCATCAAGTCCTGTGGCTCCCATGTATGCTCCTCCTGCCCATGATTGTTCCACAGAACCTTGACTAACGGGACCTTCTTCCGTCGCAAGACCCGCACTGCTGTATCGTCAATCCTGATAGGCTCTAAATCGACTGACCGATCCGAGGCCACTGGGCCATCTGCCGAGGAAATCAGCTGCTCAGGGCGTAGCAGGGCCCTCCGAAGTGAGGAGACGTGGAAGACGTCATGCAATCCCGCTAACTCCGGCGGTAGCTCCAGTCTATAGGCTAAGGGGCCGATCCGCTCCAGGATCCTATAGGGCCCCATATATCTCGGACTGAGCTTCTTCCGCCCGCGAACCCGCGAGTCTCCGTGCATCGGCCGTATCTTCAAGAAAACCCGGTCTCCTACCTGGAACTCTACTTGGCGATGCCTCGCATCGTAATATTTCGCCTGTCTGCTCTGGGCTTCCAACATCCTGTCTCGGATCAATCTAATCTGAGCATCTGTATCTCCCACAAACTCCGAGCCCAGTGCCTGCGGATCCTCGTCCTGAACCCATGATAGTGGGGTTCTGCACCTCCTTCCGTACAACGCTTCGTATGGAGCCATGTCTATGCTGGACTGATGAGCGTTGTTGTATGAAAACTCGACCAGTGGTAACAATCTCTCCCAAGGCTCACCTCGGTCCAAAATACATAGTCGCAACAGATCCTCCAGTGTACGGTTAGTGCGCTCTGTCTGTCCGTCAGTCTGAGGGTGGAAAGCTGTGCTGAATGTCAACCGAGAACCCAGATGGGCCTGGACTGTCCTCCATTCCCTGGATGTAAACCGCCCATCCCGATCCGAAACGATAGTCTTGGGCACCCCATGATAACGCACGAACTGCTCAATGAATCTCCGTACTAATACACTGACCGGTGTGTCCTTTGCCACTGGGATAAATCTGGCCACCTTTGTTAGCCTGTCCACTATCACCCAGATCGAGTCGTTCCCCGCACGGGATCTAGGTAGCCCATGTACGAAGTCTATGGCTATATCCTCAAACTTCCACTCCGGCACTGGAAGCGGCTGCAACAACCCTGCCGGGTTCCTACACTCCGCCTTCATGAGCTGGAAGGCCTCACAATGCGTCACAAAATACGTAATATCTTTCTTCATACCCGGCCAATACATCGTCCTCTTTAAATCCTTTACCATCTTGGTGATCCCCGGGTGTACCGAATACCGGCTGCAGTGAGCCTCCGTCAAAATATCCTCCCGGATCCGTCCTCCTGCTGGTATGTAGACTCTGCCCCGGAAATACAGGAGCCCATCCCTCAAAGTGTAATCTCCTGTCGTGCCTTCCTCCAAGGCTCGGAATATCGGCTCAGCTCTCTCGTCCCGCATCTGCCCATCTCTGATGCGGTCTCGAATGTCATCTGTAGTAGCCATCGACCCCAGGTACTCCATGTACAGCTCCGGGTCATCCTCAGATACTAGCGAAATCTGCATTTCCTCGAATGATCTAATCAACTCCAAGGCCATCAGCTGCGGGCCTGCTCCAATCGTACTTGCTCTCCGGCTCAAAGCATCCGCAACCACGTTCGCCTTCCCCGGATGGTAGTGCATGGTATACTGGTAGTCCGAAAGAAACTCCACCCAGCGTCTCTGCCTGATGTTTAACTCCTTCTGAGTGTCGACGTACTTCAGATTCTTGTGGTCGGAGAAGATATCACAATGTACCCCGTAGAGATAGTGCCGCCAGATCTTAAGAGCAAAAATGACTGCCCCCATCTCCAAATCGTGCACGGGGTAGTTCTGCTCGTGCTGCTTCAACTGACGGGAGGCATAGACTATTACGTGCCCATTCTGCATAAGGACGGCACCCATCCCCTGATAGGAAGCATCTGTATATACCTGGAATCCCTCCCTCCCTGATGGAAGAGCAAGGATGGGGGCCGAGGTGAGACGATCCTTCAGCTTCTGGAAGGCAGATTCGCATCGCGGCGTCCAAATAAAAGGGGACTCCTTCTTCGTCAGAGACGTAAGAGGAAGGGCAATCTGAGAGAACCCCTTTACGAACTTCCGGTAGTAACCGGCAAGTCCCAAGAAACTTCGAACCTCCGTGGCCGACTTTAGTGGTGGCCAATCCCGTACTGCCTGGATCTTTGCCGGATCCACTGCCAGACCTGCTCCACTGATGACATGACCCAGAAATGCCACCTCCTTTAGCCAGAACTGGCACTTGCTGTACTTGGCATACATCTCGTGCTCCCGCAGCTTCTCCAAGGTCAAGGCTAGATGTCTCGCGTGCTCCTCCTCCGTCCTTGAATAGATGAGAATGTCGTCGATGAATACTATGACAAAGACGTCCAGATACTCCTCGAACACCCGATTCATCAAAGTCATGAATGCGGAGGGTGCATTCGTGAGCCCGAACGGCATCACGGTAAACTCGTACAAGCCGTATCTGCTGCTGAAGGCCGTCTTCGGGATGTCCTCCTCCCGAATACAGAGCTGGTAGTATCCTGACCTCAGATCCAGCTTTGAGAACCAATGAGCTCCCTCCAGCTGATCAAAAAGCTCGTCTATCCGTGGTAAAGGATAAGTATTCCGGACTGTCAACCTATTCAGAGCCCGGTAATCGATGCACAGTCGGAGGGTCCCGTCCTTCTTCTTAACGAACAGCACCGGAGCTCCCCACGGTGATGAGCTAGGCCGAACGAACCCGGCCTCCACTAACTCCTGAAGCTGACTTCGGAATTCCACCAACTCCTTTGGGGCCATTCGATAGGGAGCTCTGGATACCGGCTTAGCCCCCGGTACGAGCTGAATCTGAAAGTCCTTCTCTCGGTGCGGGGGTAACCCTGGTAGCTTCTCTGGAAACACGTCGGCGAAGTCCCGCACTACCGGAATATCTGCAATGGAATCCTTGGCTACGACCGCCTCAAAGAGGACCTGATAAACCTCTTCCCCCTGCAGATGGGCCTTAACGGCCTGCACAGACGATAGTAAAGTACGGGGTGCTGATATAATACCTTCGATAACAATGAAGGAGTCGCCGTGCCGCACGGTGATCCTCTTCGCCACGCAATCGATCTGGGCATGGTTCCAATACAGCCAGGTCATGCCCAGAATCAGATCGTAATCTGGCATCCTCAAGACCGTCACTGGTGCCTCAAATGCCTTTCCGCCGATCCTCGCTTCCATATTACAATGAGTAGAGGTCAATATCTCTGATCCATCGGGTAGGCGCACCCTCAGCATCTTCCCGGTGCATAGCTCCACTCCTGCCAGTCCTTTCACAAAATCCTCCGACACAAATGATTGCGACGCACCGGTGTCAAAGAGGGTGTGAGCGGGCTTGCCGCTAACGAAAACTATGCCTGGGGTAATTAAGTGTCTTAGTATTTTTGTTGCAGTTCATCTTCTCTTAAATTTCTAAGCAGGTTACGTCTAAAATAGTAGTTTATATGAAGAAAATTTAAAAGTGCTGCCATACCTGTTATAACCTGCTCCAGGTTCCGAGGCTGTGTCAGGTCTAGAGCATACACCTGCTCTCTCTCTTGCCTGCGGCCTCGATCCTGAAATCCTCGTCCTCGGTCCTGTCCTCGTCCGCCAAACTGTCGGGGAGGTGGAGCGCCCTGATGTGCTGGTGGGGGTGCTCGCCCCACAGGGCAGTTCCGCTTGATATGCCCCGGCTGGTTGCACTGATAGCATACCGGTGGCTGCCCTGCCGTCCTTGGCATCTCCAGCATCTGTATAGGCTGGGGAGCCAATATCCCCTGAGTCCTCTGCTCCTGCCCAAACTCCTGACGGGGCTGATCCCCGTTCCTTCTCTCTCCAATAACCTGGCCCCGAGGACGGTCTCTACGACCTCCAATCACTGAATCATCAGCCGGTCTCTTCCGATTCTTCACTGTAAGCTGATCCGCCTCTCTCTTCTTAGCCATCTCCAAAATCCTGGCCAGACTCCCCTCTGAAACGAAAAGGAGGGCCTGCCTCATGTCATCCTGCAGCCCCTTATAAAACCTCCGGGCGTAGCCAGCATCGTCTAACTGGTAAGCGTCCGCATAACGGGCCAGGTGAGTGAACTCCTGATAGTACTCCACCACGGTCCTGTTCCCCTGCCTCAACCGCAGGAATCTATCCTCCAGGTCATCTCTCGCCGACTGAGGTACAAAATGTCCCAAGAGCGCTGCTCTGAACTCCTCCCAAGTAATATCAGCGCAGTCCATCCCTGCAAAGGTGGTGTCCAGCTGAGATTTCCACCATCTCTTTCCGTGTGACTCTAAGCAGGAGACTGTCAAAGCGACTGCCTCCTCCGTGGGGCATCGAATCCCTGCCAACATCTCATAAATGGTGTCCAACCACTCCTCCGTACGTACTGCGGACTCCGTCCCCTGGTAGGATGGAGGGGAAAGTCCTCGGAAGACCGTCATCCAATTGGCCCCGGGGTTTGGCTGTGGGGTCGGGGCTTGCTGAGCTCTGAAGGCCTCCAGGATGGCCGTCAGTGTTTGCCCCATCTCCGTCTGCTGGAACGGAACGGGTGCTGGCGGAGTCGGGACCACATCCGGAGCCTGAGGTGTCCCCTGCTGCGATGTAGGGTTCGTCGCAGGCTACAAGCAAAATTTCCATTTGTTAGCGAGCGAAATGAATGGAATTTAAGAAGAGTTATGATGGACTTTCACATGTGATTTCCCTTATGGGCACACCACTGCTTCCGCTGCTAGTTTGTCCGCAAACTAAGCTCGCACGGGGGTGGCCCAAGGTTTTTGTGGACTACTTCTCTTTCGATCGAGGTTTCCTCTGATACCACTTGTAAGACCCCCCTTTTTTTTCTTTTTCAACCACCGGGGTCTTAGCCCAGAATTGCCGCTTTGCGGTGGCACCGACATCTCGGGAAGGAAACCACTGCAAAACGCCAATTCTGTCGGCCCTTTTCGATCACAAGAGAGAGAAGTATTTATACATAAAATGCAAATAAGTCCACAGAAACATGTAAATAAAAGTGAATCATATCCAGTCCAACAATACATATAACAGGAAAATAGATAAATGGGCTCGAGCCCAGTACATCAGAGTCCTCACTACAAGTCGCTCATCGTGGAAGATAAGAAAATGCTAATCACTCACGGAGCTGGTCGCAGGTGCACCGGTGCTAGACTGTCCCACCTCCATGCGCACCGTACTCCGCTGGTGCTGGTCCCTGTCTCCCATCCGGAGCTCCTGTAATGTTTGGTTCGAAAACCATTAGTCATAAAGACTAAGCCCTATCATCCCCTACCCCTCCCACCACGGCTCCTAAGCACCGGGCGGAGAGGAGGAAAGGGAAGCTACAAAGTGGAGAATAGACAAGCAGGTGACGGTGGACCTAACTAACAAGTTATAATAGGTGAGCAGTGTAAATGTTGTAATAGGTAGAACAATTAATATATAGCAAGTTGTATAAAGGGCAGCTAGAGAATAGTAAGTAAGCAACAAGTAAGTAAGTAAGTAACCTTAACTTATATGAATGCCCATACAAACTTATAAGTTAAGGGATCTTCTGCAAAGCTCCCATCGTATAAAAAGTCCCATACCAATTTATACGTTGGGGTGTCGGTTGTATGCAAATATGAGTGTAGTGATATGCTATGCCATGATTCATGCAAGTGCAACTCACGCACACGACTCTATGCGCACAGACCTTTAGTTCCCCCTGTTTGGGCAGCTAGCTTCACTCCCAGGAACCTCCGTAGTGGCAAACGGAGACAGTGGGTCGGGCCCCCCACTCCTAGGCGGGCATCCACACTACCAGGCCTAGCCCTCCCGTACGCCCCTAGAAGAACACAACCTAGAGTATCCGCATACTGCTGCTGGATGTACCCTCCAGACTTTCTTTGGCTAAGTGTCCCACACTGCCGAGTCAGCGTACCGATGTCGGTGTGAACGACGATCAGGTACCGAAGACCCACCACCTTTATACTGTACTCCAACCCTCAAGCCCGCGCCCCCCCGGACAGTCCTGTCCGTGCATCTACCTTCAGAGTTACTGTCTGATGGCAAGTAATCCTATAATTCTACTTTCCTAGCTACCGGGGAGTGAGTGTGTGCAGCCGTAGTTATACTAGTTACTCTTTTAATTTATTATTCCTATGGTTTACGTTAGCCCAGGACTACCCCCAGTATACCCCGTGAAGGGCTCTCAAGGGGCACTAGGAACCAAGATGGCGGCATTACGGCCCGAAGTTCCCTTTCGCAAGGCACTTATTATTATTGGTTGATCTCCCTTAGCCCGATCCCCTTTTAGTTACTTTAGTGTTAACCCTAGAGTATTAAGACTCTTCCTCTTCTCCCCGGGATGGACGATCTTTCGTCGTTCCTGTACTCCCTCATTCCAACAAGTCTCCCAATGATGAACTCGATCCTAGTCTGCCCTACCAACCATCAACTATCAAAATTCTGTGGCTTTACTATATGCATACCATTCTAAACTATATGAGGTACCCAAGGGGAGGTACACCAAATCATCTTCCAAATCTCCTATAATATTTACTGGAGGTCCATCATAACATAATTGGTCTAAATCCAGAAATTTATAATTTTCCTAATTAATCTGATATTTATTTAATTTTTCCAAAGGACGTGCCACGGGTCATTTTAAACATGAACCACATGATCTTCCTAAGTAATGGCTACTCAAAAATCATGATCATTAAATAACAGCAAAAATAACCTCAAATACAGATTTTCAGAATTTTATAGAAAGTATTTAACCTCTAAATAATTTATTTAGTATAATCATATTAATTCTACGTAGTGAAGGAAGTACTGAAATTATTCATCTAAAAATTATGGAAAAATCACTAGCCAGTAGTATGATATATAAAAGATCTTTGTGCAGAGAATCATAATTTTACTAGCTTGCTAACCACCAAAATAGATTTAATCCAATATCCATGATAAATAATACTCAATGAAGCAAGCCTTATAATTAAGCTTCTAAAAATACCATAAAAATTCACAGAGCTTTAAAATCATAATAAAGGTTCTCAGCCTAAATTTCATCAGTTTCCAGGAAGTCTGTACCCCATAATAAATTTTCTAAGCAAATCATACAATTACTAAATCATTAAAGAAGTACCCAAAATAGTGATCGTAAAATTCATAGAAAAATATCCAGAGCTTGTACTATCCCTATAATCCACTCTACCCAATTCTCATCACTTTTCAATGTGATTTGGTGTCATTTCCTATCTCTATTAGTTTTGCGCCCTAAACTAGGGTTAGATTTTTAGGTATCCCAACGGTCACCAAATCTACTAAGATTTCATCCAGAGCACTGTATTGGCCCTATGGACCTCTTCACCCAATTTCGGGTCAATCCAAGGTCATCTGACCACATGACCTTCACAAACCACCAAGATCCAACCTTAGGGTTTGGCCTTGGTCCTTAGGGTAAACTTACCCCGATCCACCTCAAACTCCATGAGGGGGTGCTAGAGAATATTACTAGCCAGTGGTAAAAATCTCAACCTCTGTTGAGGTGATCTCACCACTCAAACTTCGAAAGTGCACTTTTAACCTAAGACCCCTTATTAGGGCAAAACTTAGGTTTGTTCATTTCTAATCCAAACCATCTCCAGATGAGATGAAAAATTATACAGAACCTTGTGGTGAACCCAGGGACCACTCACCAAAGTTCGGGAGGGTTTAGAAATTATTTAACTATCTAATTAAATTCGGCTAGGATTATTGAATTTTTCTAAAAACTATAGAAAAATATTCTCCAAAAAATTCTCATTTTTGGATAGCACCTAGATATGTGTAAGATTAGACCACGCCCCAAATTTCAAGTCATTTGGATGACTGACTTGGAGTGGGGAATTTTTCTAAGGTCAAGGCAGCCCCCTGGATAGACCTCACCAAAAAGGGTGCTGTGGTCTAACCAGGATTCCAAATCGAGTGAAAATAATTTTGAATTAAAGTAGACTGCAAGGGCTACGCTTTCTATGTTGATCATTTTTCCTGTAGGAGCATTTAGGTATTTTTTCCCAAATTATTTAACATGATAGATATCTCATTCAGAAATTGATTCAAAAATAAAATCTAATTAAAAGACACTGTTCATCTTCTTCTACAGCCCGAAACCAGAGCCTAAAACCTAAATTCCTGTAGCTTTTTCCAAGCTAATTCCCGGCCATCCAGCCATCTCCCTGACCGGCCACCACCACCACCACCTCCGTTGAGGCGAGAACTATCGTCGGGCGGCGGCACGGCCGCCGGAGAGGCGGTTTCCGGCGAACCCGCCACCATGAAATTTTTCGGAAAACCACCAACACGCTCACCCGAACTGGCTCTTTTGAGCCCGATATCTCTCCTAACGATTCCTAAGATCTATCCGCAGAAGAAGAGGGAGGGGAGGACCTTGTTCGCGGGTTGAAGGCATGCAGAGCGTCGGGCAGCCATTTGCGCGGTGGTGGCGTCGCCGGAAATTCTTCAACAGCAAGGGGAAGTCTAAAACAGTTTGAGGGAGTGTAACCTTTTCCTCTTGCTCTTAGGAATCTTTTATAGATCAGCAAATGGGGAGGGGAAAGGGTGAAACGTTGGAGATGAAACGTTGGCGGCCATTAATAACACCCTTATGACGTTTCGGTTATGACGAATGGCAGTTGAAAAGTTGGAGATGAAGAGGTGTTTGCCAGGTGGCAATTTCCTATTGGACCCACTTTTCCTTAATTATTAACATAATTAAAGTAGGGAACGACCCATAAATACTCTTGATTTTCATCACCACAGTCAGAATTTACTAAGGCGTCGGTTACCGAAATTTCCAGTGTGGCTGACGTTTTGGCCTTGGTCACGGGCGTGACACATAGGTCACGAGCGTGACAGGCCCGGTTAGCAGTTCTGAGTTCGACGATCGTCGAACTGAGATCGACGATCGTCGAAGGGTGGTCACGGGCGTGACACATGGGTCACGGGCGTGACCGGCCTGGTGACCAATTCTGGTTCGACGACGTCGAACTGACATCGACGATCGTCGAGCGTGTCACGCCCTATGTCACGGGCGTGACATTAAGTGTCACGGGCGTGACAGGCCATGAGGCAAATTCCGCGTCCGACGATCGTCTAACTGAGATCGACGATCGTCGAAGGAGTCACGCCCAAGGTCACGGGCGTGACATCTGGGTCACGGGCGTGACTGGGCCGGGTTGGAAATGCTGTGCCCGACGATCGTCTCCCGGAGATCGACGATCATCGAATGAGTCACGCCCAAGGTCACGGGCGTGACGGGTCAGTCACGGGCGTGACCAACCCATGACCCGAAATCTTGGTCGGTTATTTCAAGCTTTGGACTCCCTAGGGTTCTACCACAACCAACCAACTCCTAGGGGTCTAGCCGGAAATTGGATATTACAGTAGGTTGATCTCTCGTGGGAGCCAAGCTTATTTTAGCTCCAAGATGATTCCTCTGTCAGGCTCCCACTAGCTGTCAGGGCAGGTTGATCTCTCGTGGGAGCCAAGTTCCTTAGCTCTGGGATGATTCCGCTGCCATGCTATCACTAGCTGGCAGGGCAGGTTGATCTCACGTGGGAGCCAAGCTTCTTTTAGCTCCAAGATGATTCCGCTGTAGGGCTCCCATTAGCTGGCATGGCATGTTGATCTCTCGTGGAGCCAAGTTCCTTAGCTCCGGGATGATTTCGCTGCCAGGCTCTCACTAGCTGGCAGGGCAGGTTTATCTCTCGTGGGAGCCAAGCTTCTGTTGGTACCCTAGATGTGATTTGGCTTATGTAATCCCTTTCCAGCCCCTCTTGATCCATATAAAGATATATGATCATGTTTAGACTTTGTTTAGTCTCCCTAGGGCAGTATATGACTGACCTAAAGTTTAGGCTAGTAGTTTTAAAATGTGTTTTGGTTAAGGCTTTTTCCGTTCGACTATCGTCGAACGAGGCCTCGCGATCGTCGATCATTGATCGACGGTAGCAGGGCTATCGAATCGTTGAGTCAAGACAATTATCGTCGACCGTCGGTCGACGATCTCAGAGCAAGCTTACTACGCTCTGAAGGTTGGTCGACGATCTGTCATCAACAGATCGACGATCGTGTTCTTGCTTCACGATTTCTGTCTCGACAGATATTTGCCTTTGCTGGTCGACTATCTGTTAGCTGGTCGACTATCTGTTAGCCGGTCGACGATTTCTGGTCGACGTTATCTGTCTCGACAGATCTTTTGCTTTGGTCGACGATAGTTTGAGCTGGTCGACGATTTCCGTTCGACGATTTCTGTTCCAACAGATTCCTGCTATTAGTCGACGATCTGTTAGTAGGTCGACGATCTTCGAACCCCTGTTCGACGATTTCTGTCTGCCTTTATCTTTTTGTATTTATTCTATTCCTTGGTTTATTTCCAAGTGTTTTAGTTGGTGGTTAGATTGATTCTCTGATATTATTGTTGCTAAATTTATGGTTTAAATTCAAATAAATTGACTACAAATTCTGTCAAGCATAAATCACGGGATTCAGTATTTTTGATAAAGCATTTTGTCCTATTATACAAATTACATTGACTTTATCTTTCCAGCCTGTTTTCTAGCCGTTGGTACTATGTACTATTTCCAAGAATGGTACGTCTTTATGCTGAGATATTTTTCCCGCTTATTTTATTCCTTATTGGGACTGACAGAAAGTTAATAGGCCATTCTATTCCTATTGCTATATTCTATTTTGAGATAATCTGTTGCAGGGCTCGAGAATTCAAATCAATAGAGCCGTTCCAAAGGAAAAACGTGAAGACATATTTAAAAGAGATTCTTCTCTAAGAAAAGAAGAAGTTACAGACACAGAGAAATATTATTCATTCGCTCAAGCATCATCAGAGCAGTTCTTCACAATCTCACAACAAGAAGAAGAAAAGTTTTCCTGAAGCAAAAGCCTAGAGCAATCATCTTTCATTCTCAAGTCTCCTGAGCAATTTGCTTAGAGTTTTTCAAAGACTTCAGAAAAAGCTCAAGATCTGCTTCAAGTGCTCCAGAATCTTAAGACCTGATAAAAATCAGTCTTCAGATTTCTGAGGATTTAGTTTCAGTTTATCTGAAACTCCTTCATCCTGAAGCAAAGGCTTTCCCTGGACTTCCACTGAGCCAGGGGGAGACTTTGATTCTTTAGAGAATCCACAAATCTTCTCTAATCTGTTAAAACAGAGAAGATAATCTAACCCTCTCAACCCCTTTGTAAAAAGAGTTTGTTCACACCTCTTCAAAAGTGAACGTTGGTGACAGGGCACCTTATCAACAACCTGTGGTTGAGCATCCTTATCAAAAGCTCAAAGGGTCTGTTTGATCTACCTGAATCAGATCATTGGTGGCAGGGCACCTTAGCAAAAACCTGTAGTGGATTCCTACCAGGGTGGTAGAAGAGTGGATGTACCTATTTAAAGGGAACCACTATATATCCTGTGTCCATCTGGTTATCTTGTTTATTCATTTTATTCTGTGGCTGTGATAGAACTACCTAGGATTGCTAGTTGCTGTGATAGGCTTGTAGTTAACTGAAACTTCAGTCAACTTCCTCACTTGTGCACTTCACTGTGTTAGGCTCTTAGGGTTCAAGTATCAGATTTTTTATTCCGCAAATAAACTCCAAGGGAGCTGACTAAGTGTTTATAAAATTTTGAATACTCTATTCACCCCCCCTCTAGAGTAATTTACAACTTATCCCCTCACTTTCAATTGGTATCAGAGGGAGGTTAGCTGTTCATACAGGCTAACACCTGAGTTAAAAGATCCTGTGATAAGTTGTTTCCTGATACCATTCACAAACACTTTCACACATGGCCCAGTCTAAGGATTATTCAAGCACCAGACCTCCTGTATGCAACTTGTCCAAGTTTGGCATATGGAAGGCCAGGATAAGACTATACATGAATTCTATTGATGAAGATATTTTTTCTTCTATTTTGACAGGACCACCTGCTAGGCCTGCTGCTGCTTCCACTTCTGCTGATCTCAGTGCTGTGCCACCACCTGACTACAATGAAACTTACAAGAAGGCAAAAGCAGCTGATGCTAAAGCAATGAATATCCTAGCTCAGACAATGTCTGATGAGATATTCCAGAAGCTGGCTGAATGTACCTCAGCCAAAGCTATGTGGGATTCCCTCAACCACATAGTTGCTGGCTCAGCTGATGAGAGGAAGGACAGGAGATCCAATCTCACCTCTCAGTATGAAAATTTCAAGAAGGATGATGCTGAAGACATTGACACCATGTACACAAGACTCAGTTCAATAATAAGTGAACTGAGGTCTTTAGACAAGGAGATAACCTTGTCAGAAGTCAATGACAAGATCCTGATGTGCCTTCCCATCTCATGGGACTCAAGGATATGGCCCATCAAGGATGGAAGAAACACTGTGGAACTCTCCACAGAAGCTCTGTTGGGAAAGCTCAGGTCATATGAGCAAACCTTAAAGAGTAGAGCTGCTGTAACTGAAGTGAAGACTCCTACTCCTACAAAGAAAGAGCACTCTCTAGCTCTTAAGGCTGCTGAGACTTCTGAAGGAAGTCAATCAAATGAGGAGTTACTGGCACTCATTGCCAAGAGATTCTTCAACATGGGAAGAAGAGACCTCAGAAAGAAGTTCTCCAAGCATGAGGACAAGCCAAGGTATGACAAGACTCCATCTAAAGAAATCATTTGTTATGTTTGCAGCAAGCCTGGACACATTGCTCCAGATTGTCCAGAGAAGAAGTACAAGGAGAAGAAACATGAGAAAGAATACAGGAAGCACCACTCCAAGTCCTCATCACACAAATACAAGAAGAAGGACAAGGGATTTGTGGCTGCTACCTGGAGTGAAACAGAAGAGGATACCTGCTCCTCTAGCTCCAGTGATTCTGAAGAAGAAGAAGAGAAGAAAGCCAAAGAGGTCTGCCTCATGGCTATTGATGCCTGCAGCTCTCTGTCAGCTGCAGAGAATTCTGAAGAAGAAGGAGACAATGAAGAAGATTCCTTTATGGAGGACCAGGTAATCGACTCATTTGATTTCTCATCTCCTGAGTTCAAACTAAAATTTAAAACTCTATGTTTAGATTTACTATTATCTGAAAAAGAAATTAAGTCACTTAGATTAAAAATAATGGAACTAGACATGGAAGGTATTGAAATAATCAGATTAGAAAAGGAATTAGAGAGCTCAAAAGAAGAAGTAACATTCCTAAAATTAGAACTAGCTAAATCTAAGAGGTTAGAAGAACAATTAAATGGCAGAAGCCTCAAATTATCTGAAATAACCTGTATAGCAAACACTAGGGTTGGTAATGATAAACTAGGCTTAGGTGCTACACCTAGTGAACCCATCCTCCTCACAAAGGAGAGATTTAGCACTCTAGTAAAATTTGTTTCTGAATCAGGAATAAAGAATACTGAGGAAATTGAAAAATGCAAGAAAATTCAGAATAAGATTAAGAAAGAGAATAGGAAGAAAAAATTTCTAGCTTTACAAAAATCGTCGAACATTAATCGACGATCGTCAAACCAATCGTCGAACGACTATCGACGATCGCTGAACACCTACACTGAGTATAATAGCTTTGGTGCAGGAGGTCGACGATCTCATCTTGAGTCGTCGACCAGTGATCGACGATCGTGGAATCCAGAACATCGTTCTACCATAAATGATCGACGATATGGCTTGCGATCGTCGACCTTTGATCGACGATCTGGACTTAAGCTGGAAAATAAAAACCAAACTTCCAGAACTTCAAATCCTAATCACCACCCCAGGTTGTTTAATCCTTCAACTGAATGGATTATCCCACCTAGGAGATCACACCCTTTAGGATATAAATCTAAGCCTGCAAAATCTTTTATATCTAGTTTTTCTTTTGTGAAGAATACTGGACCCAAGGTAACCTGGGTCCACAATGTATAACTGTTCTTTCTGCAGGTGAAGACCTATCCAGTCATACATGACAAATGGTATCTGGATAGTGGATGCTCAAAGCATATGACAGGAAAGAAGAAGAACCTGTCAGGTTTCAAAGCCAAGCTGGGACCAAAAGTTGTATTTGGGGATTCCAGCTGTGGACAGACTGAAGGGTATGGCAGCTTCACCATAGGAGCTGTAACCTTCAAGAAGGTAGCTTATGTCTCAGGACTAAAGCACAACCTAATCTCTGTAAGTCAATTATGTGATGCTGGATACAAGGTATGGTTTACTGACACTGCCTGCAATATTTCTTTAAATAATACTGTGGTGTTAGTAGGCATTAGAATTGGAAATGTTTATGTTGTAGATTTTAATTCCTCCAAATCTGAAATATGCTTATTTAATGAAGTAACCAGTAATAATACCCTTTGGCATAAGAGACTTAGTCATGTGAATTTGAAAAACATTTCTAGGTTGGCTAAATACAATCTTGTAAGGGGATTACCTTCTTGCCCCTACAAGAAGGAAGGCCTTTGCAAAGCTTGTCAATTAGGTAAGCAAACAAGAAATAGCTTTAAATCAGTTAATAAAAGTGATTCTCCCAGGATTCTGTACTTGCTACATTTGGACTTATTTGGTCCTATTGCTGTGCAGAGTCTTGGAGGAAAGTCTTACACTCTAGTAATTGTAGATGACTTCTCCAGGTTCACTTGGGTATTCTTCTTGAGAACTAAGGCTGATAACTTCAAGGTTCTTACAGACTTTCTAAAGTGTATACAGAGTGAGTATTCTACTCAGATTGCCTTGATCAGAAGTGATCATGGTACTGAGTTTGAGTCTCTTCTTATGCAAAAATTCTGTGAGAAGGAAGGTATCAAACATAGCTTCTCTGCTCCTAGAACTCCTCAACAAAATGGGGTAGTTGAAAGGAAAAACAGAACCCTAATTGAAGCTGCAAGTACATTGTTGGCAGATGCTAACATGCCTCTGTCCTTTTGGGCTGAAGCAGTTAGCACAGCTAACTATGTATTGAACAGAAGTCTGATACATAAACTTAAGGGTAAGACTCCCTATGAATTACTTAAGCAAGTGAAACCTAAAATAGACTATTTTAGAGTATTTGGCTGTGTTGCTTTTGTTCATAACAATAACAAAGAATACCATAGAAAATTTGAGGCAAAAGCTTCAATGGGAGTTTTTCTAGGATACTCTCAAGTAAGCAAAGCCTATAGGGTCCTTAATAAATCCTCTCTTAAGATAGAAGAGTCTGCACATGTCTCTTTTGATGAGACAGTCATGTATTATAAGGAGAAGGACTCTTCCTCTAATAGTACAGTGCAAGTCCTAGGAGTAAGTAAGGATTTGGAAGGTTTGAGACTCACACAGGAGAATCATCCCCAACAAACTCCTCAGGTTGCTCCCTCAGATTCTGAATCTGATGTAGAACTTTTTGAAGTTAAAGCACCTGCTCCAACAGTTGATCAAATTCCACATGAGGAATTAAATCTTGAAACTGTTGAAGATCAGATCATTGTTGAACCTACTGATCTTGTCACACTTAGAGATCACCCTGTATCTCAAGTGATTGGAGACATTTCAGCAGGAGTCCAGACAAGACATCAACTCAACAAAGATGTGATGTTTGCTTGTTTCCTTTCTCAGGTTGAGCCCCTAACCATTAAAGATGCTGAGCTTGATCCCCACTGGATTATAGCAATGCAAGAGGAGCTTAACCAGTTTGAAAGATGTAAAGTTTGGACCTTGGTTCCAAGACCAAGAGGCCAACGGATCATAGGCACCAAGTGGGTGTTTAGAAACAAGCTTGATGCCCAAGGCATAGTAGTTAGAAATAAGGCTAGGCTAGTAGCTCAAGGCTATAGACAGGAGGAAGGCATAGATTATGATCAGACTTTTGCCCCTGTAGCCAGACTAGAAGCCATTAGGATTTTCCTAGCCTATGCTGCCTATAAAAGATTTAAGGTCTTCCAAATGGATGTGAAGAGTGCCTTCCTCAATGGAGATTTAAAGGAAGAAGTGTTTGTTGAACAACCACCAGGGTTTGTTTCATCAACCTTACCCACTCATGTGTTCAAACTCCAAAAGGCTCTATATGGACTTAAGCAAGCTCCTAGAGCTTGGTATGAGACCTTAGCAAATTTTCTTCTAGAACACAAGTTTGTGAGAGGTGTAGTAGATAGAACCCTATTCATTAGACATCATAAGGACTCACAACTGTTAGTTCAAATCTATGTAGATGACATTATATTTGGCTCTACTGATCCCAAACTATGCAAGAGGTTCTCTGAACTAATGCACTCTAAGTTTGAGATGAGCAGCATGGGTGAGTTATCCTATTTCCTTGGTCTCCAAGTGAAACAGAGTGTTGATGGCATTTTTCATTTCTCAATCAAAATATGCCAGGGAGCTGGTTAAAAGATTTGGAATGTCTGATGCTTCATCAATGAGCACACCTATGGCCTCAAATGCAGTTATTGATTCTGATGTCAATGGCAAGCCTGTTGATCAAAAGAATTATAGAGCCATTGTTGGTTCCCTGCTGTATTTGACTGCAAGTAGGCCTGACATAATGTTTGCTACATGCCTATGTGCTAGGTTTCAGGTCAACCCAAAGGAATCTCACTTAACTCTCCTCAAGAGGATCTTGAGATACCTTAAGGGATGCCCTAACTTAGGACTGTGGTACCCAGCTGAGTCAGGATTTGAATTAATTGGATATTCAGATGCTGATTATGCTGGTTGTAGAGTTGACAGGAAAAGCACCTCAGGGACTTGTCAGTTCCTGGGAGAGAGACTTGTCTCTTGGTTTTGCAAGAAACAGGCATCTGTGTCTACTTCAACTGCTGAGGCTGAATATATAGCAGCAGCTAGTTGCTGTTCACAGATCCTGTGGATTCAAAATCAGCTAGTGGATTATGGGTACACACACTCAAACACAAAAATTCTGTGTGACAGTACCAGTGCAATATCAATTGCTCAAAATCCTGTGCACCATTCCAGGACCAAGCACATTGAGATTAGACATCATTTTCTGAGAGATAATGTGGAAAAGAATAAGATAGTAATGGAATTTATATCCACAGACCTGCAGAGAGGAGATATTTTCACTAAGCCCCTTGATGAACAAAAGCATTTGTTCTTCCTGAACCAGCTTGGCATGATTAATGGTTCAGAGTAGTGAAAATTTGGTTAGTTTTGTTTTCTGTCTAAAATCGTCGAACGACTGCTCGACGATCTTCGACCAGGTCAGAACTATCGTCGACCAACCGTCGACGACAGCTCGTTCTGTAGTAAGGCAGAAATCGTCGACCAACTGGTCAACGATTTCTCCTTAGGTATCTATCGTCGACCAATGGTCGACGACAGATTTTCTGTGCTGTGTGGAGAATCGTCGACCATCATATATTGATCGACGATCGTGGTATTTGCGTGTAGTCGGTCGATGTTTACCGATTTAGTCAAACATTGACTATCGTCGGTCTGTGTTCGACGACCGATTTTATTCCGGGATCGACGATCGCAGATTTGTTTCTAATAGTCGATTTAGGTCTGAAGATCGTCGTCCTTCCGCTCCGTCTTTTCATATTCCTTCTCCTGGCTTAGAATTCGCTCTCGAACTCTAATCCCGCGCGATTCTCTTCTCCCCTGTTTTGCTTCTCGATTCGCCATCTTCTCTCAAATCCTATGGCGATTCCTTCTGCTGTTCTTTTCGGAATGAAGTTCGACACTGGCTTCTGTGTCGACTTCAATTCTTTCAGCCGATGCGATCAACCAATCCAAGATATTCTGAAGCTATGTGAAGAGCAAGGCCTCAAGAGATTCATGTCATCCGCACCTAAGATTAACATACTAGAAATTCGTGAATGGGTATACACCTCGTCCTCCAGCGACGAAGCGATGTCAGGAAAGATAAATGGCGAGGAGGTCACTCTGACTCCTGAAGTATTGACTGAGTTGTTTGGACTGCCAACAGGAACTGAGGAATATGAGCAAAGCACAGAGGAATATGGCCGCATGCTCACTGTGATGGGCCATGCCGAAGGGATTCCGGCTAAGCTGTTGAAGATAAACCTGTCTCCAGAGTACAAGTTTCTGGCCGACCTGGTAGGCAAGGTTGTTTTGGGAAAACATTCTGCTCATGACAATATCAACAGGCAACAGTTTGCCCTGATGTCAGCTTTGGTGAATAAGGCACAGATTGCCTGGGGAAAAGTTCTGTTTGAACTAATAAGGAGAAAGAACAATCAGAAAGAGGTAAATCTTGCCAGGGTACTGGGTGTGTTTCTATATGTGAAAGCACCCCTGCTGCTTGTTTCTGCACCGTCTGCAGTAAATGCCAGCAAGAGGTTGGACCCTTCTCTTTTCAAGAAATCTCAGAGGATTATCAAGAAGTCAGCCAGGGTTGATCCTAACCCTTCTTCAGACACAAGGGCTAATTCGGCCGCTCTCCCGCTTACTGGGGAAGGCTCAGCAATCCCTTCATCCTCCCTCTTCACCCCTGCATCCTCATCTCCTGCATTACCTTCTACAACACCTGCAGTGCCACCACAACATGCATCCTTCATTCCACCTGCATCTCCACACCAGTCACCAACACCACAACATCTGGCAGCTTCAGCCAGTGTTGACATGGTGACTGCTACCATCCTCACAAATCTTTCTCAACATGAATCCCACACTCATGTTGATGACCACACATCTCCACATGACTCATTTGATCATGTGGCAGATCATCCTGCTTCCATTCCATCCACCTCCACATCATCAGCATTTCAGATATCCCCTGAAATGCTTGCACACCTTGTAAGGCTCATCACTCCCTCCATCCAAAGCATGATTGAGGCTGCCAATTCCCCTCTCATTGCCTCCATCAACTCTCTCACTGATGCCATCAAATCCATCTCATCTTCTGCTGAGCCCCCTTCTGTAAGATGCATGACTCCAGTCCCCACTGAAGTCATGCAGGGGGAGATGTCTGTTGAAGTGGTCTCAGGTGATGCCCTGACCCTTCAGGACAATTCCTCTCTTCCCCTTCAAGAAACTGTAGAAGAACCTCAAGAGAGTCCAGAGAAAGAACCAGAAGGTAAACCTTAAAACTCTTCCTCCAAAGGATATAATCAGGACTTCAATTTGATATTTGTATCTAACAAAGACATTCACTCCCTAGTGAATCTAGCTTCTGAGGAAGAAGTTCCTGAAAAAGAAAATGAGGAAGTCCCCATGGACGTTTGTGAGAATGATGCTGCTCAACCTGATGGTATAGCTTTATTTAAGATTCTAATTAATTCAAACTCCAACTTTGAGTTAATTTCTTATTCTTTCCTTTCCATCACAGCTGCTGATGATCTCACATCAGTATTGCAAGTTGATGCTGCTAAGTCCCCTGATTCTGATAAAGATTTAGAATCCTATCTTAATCTAGACTGTGAGTCCTCACTCACATCTACTCCTCTTGTTCCCTCTTTTCAAGAGAAAAAGGTCCCTTATAGACCTGGGTACCTTGATGACCCCTTGGTCAAGGATACTCTTTTCTTTTCCTGTATGGCACTCCTCTTGTGCCTTGCAGAGGTGTCTATCCCTGATGTCACTGAACATCTAGAAGGAATTATAACCTCCTTCCTAGATGCAAAGTGGTATCCTGTGTAGATCTTCAGGTAATCCTATCTATTACCTGTTGTTTGTTCACCTTGGGGGGAATATTTTATTCCCACTTGGTTGTTAACCTATCTCTCTTTGCATGCAGGCTCAACCATAAATGCTGCTGCTGCTGAAAACATCAACATCCCTGCTGATGCTGCTACTGAAGAAATTGAAGATGTGCAAGATAGGGCAGACAATGCTCCCAAGATGACTGAAATGGACTCAAGCTCAGGTACTCTAAACCTAGAACAATTTATAGCCTTTGTGGCTGAGAACATTGCCTCTGAGTACATTGAAGGGATGGCTAATTATCATCTGGATTCCCTAGCCATCTCTCTAGAGAAAGCATCTGCCCCTGCAGATATCGTCATCTTTTCTCCACCTATCCTTACCTATCCTCTATCCATTCCTTCTATTGCAGAACTGGTCCCCAAGACAGTTCCTGAGTTGTATCCAGAATCAGAACTCTGGAAGAGGTCTCCAAATGTGGATCTTGATGCCCTCCTTAGGCAAGATGCCATTGAGGAAGCTAAAGAGAAAGAAGAAAGAGAAAAGAAAGACAAAGCTGAACCTGCTGCCAAGGATCCTTCTGAACTTGATTTTGATGATTATGCTGGGAAAGACTCATCTCATTCTGATGATGATGATGATGATTCTGATGATTCTGACTTCTCTAAGAAAAGGAAAAGAGTTGCTTCCGAGAAAAGAAAAGCTCCTGCTCCTCCTACTGCCAATCCTAACAAGGATGTTCCCTATTACATTCTGAAGGGAATAGATCCTAAGAGCAAGGAATTCCAGCCTTGGATGAGACTGTCAAAGAATCAGACTAAAGAGAATAAGAGAAGAAAGAGATATGACACTCCTGTTCAAAAATTCCCCCCTAGAGGTCCTCCTCCACCTCCTGGTGCTGGAGCCTCTGGAAGTCTATCTTCTGCCCCCTCTGCAAGGTCAGCCAGTTCTAACACTTCTCAGACCTACCAAAGAAGGAGTAATCAAAGCCAGGGAGGCCAAGATGTTTCAGGACAGGGAAGAAAAAGGAATGACAATGCTCTCGTGGAACAAATAAAGGAGATGACCTTTCAGCAACCTTCATTCTCTCCTCCTCCTCCTCCCAGGAAAGGTTCATCCTCTTCTTCAAGAAAACCTGCTGCTGCTGAGACAACTGACTCAAAAGGAAAAAGAGTGGTCTTTTCAGAAAAATCCCACAAAAAGTTCATTGAGCTTGCACCTCCAAGATCTCTATATGCTCAAACTGATCCTAAGAAGGCTGTGCAGATTCCTCTTGATTCAAGCAAACTTGCTACAGCTCTTCAAAGAAACATAGAGATTGCAGCTCATACAGATACTAATAGACCTCCCTCTCCATCAGATAAAACTGAAGCTGAAAGGATTGCCTCTATGGCAAGATTCAAAGAGTCTATTGCATTAAGCATGATGGAGAGAGCCAAATCTCAAGGACTAGATCCTACAGCCTACTCAACAATGTCAGAATTCTGAGAAAAGGAACTCAGCAGAATTCAAGTCAATCCAGAAGCCTTTGACACTGAGGAATACATGAGACTACATCCTGCTGCAGTTCTACCAAGTTATGCTGAAAAGAAAATCATAGGTGAACATGATCTAATGCTATCCAAGAGACAAGCAGCAAACCCTAACAGAGAAATTATTTTCAAACCAGCTGCAATACCCAAAAACTCATCTGATGCTAAACATGCTGATAAATCTGCTTGATACATTCCATTTCTGCTGATTTATACTTGTTATACTTTCTGTGTATTGCCTGTGTTTTAACATTCTGGTTAATCTTTAGATTTGTTGTTGTCTGCTTTAGCCTTTAAACTGGATTGGATAACATAACCCAAATAGGGGGAGATTGTTGGTACCCTAGATGTGATTTGGCTTATGTAATCCCTTTCCAGCCCCTCTTGATCCATATAAAGATATATGATCATGTTTAGACTTTGTTTAGTCTCCCTAGGGCAGTATATGACTGACCTAGAGTTTAGGCTAGTAGTTTTAAAATGTGTTTTTGGTTAAGGCTTTTTCCGTTCGACTATCGTCGAACGAGGCCTCGCGATCGTCGATCATTGATCGACGATAGCAGGGCTATCGAATCGTTGAGTCAAGACAATTATCGTCGACCGTCGTTCGACGATCTCAGAGCAAGCTTACTATGCTCTGAAGGTTGGTCGACGATCTGTCATCAACAGATCGACGATCGTGTTCTTGCTTCACGATTTCTGTCTCGACAGATATTTGCCTTTGCTGGTCGACTATCTGTTAGCTGGTCGACTATCTGTTAGCCGGTCGACGATTTCTGGTCGACGTTATCTGTCTCGACAGATCTTTTGCTTTGGTCGACGATAGTTTAAGCTGGTCGACGATTTCCGTTCGACGATTTCTGTTCCAACAGATTCCTGCTATTAGTCGACGATCTGTTAGTAGGTCGACGATCTTCGAACCCCTGTTCGACGATTTCTGTCTGCCTTTATCTTTTTGTATTTATTCTATTCCTTGGTTTATTTCCAAGTGTTTTAGTTGGTGGTTAGATTGATTCTCTGATATTATTGTTGCTAAATTTATGGTTTAAATTCAAATAAATTGACTACAAATTCTGTCAAGCATAAATCACGGGATTCAGTATTTTTGATAAAGCATTTTGTCCTATTATATAAATTACATTGACTTTATCTTTCCAGCCTGTTTTCTAGCCGTTGGTACTATGTACTATTTCCAAGAATGGTACGTCTTTATGCTGAGATATTTTTCCCGCTTATTTTATTCCTTATTGGGACTGACAGAAAGTTAATAGGCCATTCTATTCCTATTGCTATATTCTATTTTGAGATAATCTGTTGCAGGGCTCGAGAATTCAAATCAATAGAGCCGTTCCAAAGGAAAAACGTGAAGACATATTTAAAAGAGATTCTTCTCTAAGAAAAGAAGAAGTTACAGACACAGAGAAATATTATTCATTCGCTCAAGCATCATCAGAGCAGTTCTTCACAATCTCACAACAAGAAGAAGAAAAGTTTTCCTGAAGCAAAAGCCCAGAGCAATCATCTTTCATTCTCAAGTCTCCTGAGCAATTTGCTTAGAGTTTTTCAAAGACTTCAGAAAAAGCTCAAGATCTGCTTCAAGTGCTCCAGAATCTTAAGACCTGATAAAAATCAGTCTTCAGATTTCTGAGGATTTAGTTTCAGTTTATCTGAAACTCCTTCATCCTGAAGCAAAGGCTTTCCCTGGACTTCCACTGAGCCAGGGGGAGACTTTGATTCTTTAGAGAATCCACAAATCTTCTCTAATCTGTTAAAACAGAGAAGATAATCTAACCCTCTCAACCCCTTTGTAAAAAGAGTTTGTTCACACCTCTTCAAAAGTGAACGTTGGTGACAGGGCACCTTATCAACAACCTGTGGTTGAGCATCCTTATCAAAAGCTCAAAGGGTCTGTTTGATCTACCTGAATCAGATCATTGGTGGCAGGGCACCTTAGCAAAAACCTGTAGTGGATTCCTACCAGGGTGGTAGAAGAGTGGATGTACCTATTTAAAGGGAACCACTATATATCCTGTGTCCATCTGGTTATCTTGTTTATTCATTTTATTCTGTGGCTGTGATAGAACTACCTAGGATTGCTAGTTGCTGTGATAGGCTTGTAGTTAACTGAAACTTCAGTCAACTTCCTCACTTGTGCACTTCACTGTGTTAGGCTCTTAGGGTTCAAGTATCAGATTTTTTATTCCGCAAATAAACTCCAAGGGAGCTGACTAAGTGTTCATAAAATTTTGAATACTCTATTCACCCCCCCTCTAGAGTAATTTACAACTTATCCCCTCACTTTCAGCTTCTTTCAGCTCTGGGATGATTTCGCTGCAAGGCTCTCACTAGCTGGTAGGGCAGGTTGATCTCTCGTGGGAGCCAAGCTTCTTTCAGCTCCGGGATGATTCCGCTGCCAGACTCTCACTAGCTGGCAGGGTAGGTTGATCTCTTGTGGGAGCCAAGCTTCTTTCAGCTCCGGGATGATTCCGCTGCCAAACTCTCACTAGCTGGCAGGGCAGGTTGATCTCTCGTGGGAGCCAAGTTCCTTAGCTCCGGAATGATTCCGATGCCAGGCTCCCACTAGCTGGCAGGGCAGGTTGATCTCTTGTGGGAGCCAAGCTTCTTTCAGCTCCGGGATGATTCCGCTGCCAGGCTCTCACTAGCTGGCAGGGCAGGTTGATCTCGTGTGAGAGCCAAGCTTCTTTTAGCTCCGAGATGATTCCGCTGTCAGGATCTCATTAGCTGGCAGGGCAGGTTGATCTCTCGTGGGAGCCAAGCTTCTTTCAGCTCCGGGATGATTCCGCTGCCAGGCTCTCACTAGCTGGCAGGGTAGGTTGATCTCTCGTGGGAGCCAAGTTCCTTAGCTCCGGGATGATTCTGCTGTCAGGCTATCACTAGCTGGCAGGGCAGGTTGATCTCTCGTAGGAGCCAAGCTTCTTTAGGCTCCGGGATTATTCCGCTGCCAGGCTCTCACTAGCTGGAAGGGCAGGTTGATCTCTCGTGGGAGCCAAGTTCCTTAGCTCCGGGATGATTCCGCTGCCAGGCTCTAACTAGCTAGCAGGGAAGGTTGATCTCTCGTGGGAGCCAAGCTTCTTTCAGCTCCGGGATGATTCCGCTGCCAGGCTCTCATTAGCTGGCAGGGCAGGTTGATCTCTCGTGGGAGCCAAGCTTCTTTTAGCTCCGAGAGGATTCCGCTGTCAGGCTCCCATTAGCTGGCAGGGCAGGTTGATCTCTCGTGGAGCCAAGTTATTTTAGCTCCGAGATGATTCCGCTGCCAGGCTCCCACTAGCTGGCAGGGAAGGTTGATCTCTCGTGGGAGCCAAGCTTCTTTCAGCTCCGGGATGATTCCGCTGCTAGGCTCTCACTAGTTGGCAGGGCAGGTTGATCTCTCATGGGAGCCAAGCTTCTTTCAGCTCCGGGATGATTCTCCTGCCTGGCTCTCACTAGCTGGCAGGGCAGGTTGATCTCTCGTGGGAGCCAAGCTTCTTTTAGCTCCGAGATGATTCCGCTGTCAGGCTCCCATTAGCTGGCAGGGCAGGTTGATCTCTCGTGGGAGCCAAGTTCTTTTAGCTCCGAGATAATTCCGCTGCCAGGCTCTCATTAGTTGGTAGGGCAGGTTGATCTCTCGTGGGAGCCAAGCTTCTTTCAGCTCCGGGATGATTCCGCTGCAAGGCTCTCACTAGCTGGTAGGGCAGGTTGATCTCTCGTGGGAGCCAAGTTCCTTAGCTCCGGGATGATTCTGCTGTCAGGCTCTCACTAGCTGGCAGGGCAGGTTGATCTCTCGTGGGAGCCAAGCTTCTTTCAGCTCCGGGATGATTCCGCTATCAGGCTCTCACTAGCTTGCAGGGTAGGTTGATCTCTCGTGGGAGCCAAGCTTATTTTAGCTTCGAGATGATTCCGCTATCAGGATCCCATTAGATGGCAGGGAAGGTTGATCTCTCGTGGAGCCAAGTTTTTTTAGCTCCGAGATGATTCCGATGTCAGGATCCCACTAGCTGGCAGGGCAGGTAGATCTCTCGTGGGAGCCAAGTTCTTTTAGCTCCGAGATGATTTCGCTGCCAGGCTCTCATTAGCTGGCAGGGCAGGTTTATCTCTCGTGGGAGCCAAGCTTCTTTCAGCTCCGGGATGATTCCGCTGCCAGGCTCTCACTAGCTGGCAGGGCAGGTTGATCTCTCGTGGGAGCTAAGATTCTTTTAGCTTCGGGATGATTCCGCTGCCAGGCTCTCACTAGATGGCATGAAAGGTTGATCTCTCATTGGAGCCAAGCTTCTTTTAGCTCCAAGATGATTCCGCTGCCAGGCTCCCACTATCTAGCAGGGCAGGTTGATCTCTCGTAAGAGCCAAGCTTCTTTTAGCTCCGAGATGATCCTGCTGTCAGGCTCCCACTAGCTAGCAGGGCAGGTTGATCTCTCGTGGGAGCCAAGCTTCTTTTAGCTCCGAGATGATTCCACTGCCAGGCTCCCACTATCTGGCAGAGCATGTTGATATCTCGTGGAGGTTGACCTTTTACCCTGAGGGGGTCTCGCCACCCAGGCACTTATCAGCTGGCATGGCAGGTTGATCACCCAGGAGGTTAAGTGTTCTTGCCTTGAGGCTGTCTCATCACCCAGGCTCCCATTCGCTGGCATGACAGGTTGACCCCTCAGGAGGTTAAGTGTTCTCTCCCTGAGGTTGTCTCTTCACATAATCTTGTCATATTTTCAGATTAAAATTCAGTGCCGTAGTCACTTCTGATTTTGACCACTGTACTGTTCAGTTCATTCTGAATTTGTTTGACAAAACTATGTAAAACACTTGGGGTTTAAGATTTCAGTCTCAGAAAGAACACCCAGGAATATCTAGAATAGTCATCTACAACCACAAAAGTGTAGACCTTCCTACCTAGACTATGAACTAGCATAGGACCAAATAAATCCATATGCAGTAGGTATAGACACCTGACTGAATCCTTGTTTTCAAGGCTATGAAAGGAGGATTTTGTATGCTTGCCCTTTTGACAAGCTGAACATATCCCATCCTTTATACACTTAACCTAAGGACCATTCCTCACTAACTCTTTGCAAAAGAGTTTGCCAATTATTTTGTTGTTAAGATGAGCCAGCCTCTTATGCCATGTGACACAATGAGATGCTCTCTCATCAGCTACAAGACAAATAGGAGAAACCTTATTCTCACACACAAAGTCAAGACAATAAACATTTCTTTTTCTATACCCAGTCAATAAGACCTTTTGATCACTTGACCTTTTGATATGACATCCATTTTTAACAAATGAAATGTCATATCCTAGATCACTCAGCTGACTTATGCTTATCAGGTTATGTTTCAAACCTTTTACATAAACCACTTGAGTGATGGTAATTTGGTTTAAAGAAATGTAACCAAATCCTTTGATGATTCCTCTTTCAGATCCACCAAAGATTACTTTAGGCCAATCCTTGATAGGTGTGTACTCCTTCAACAGCCCCTTTGTTCCAGTCATGTGTCTGGAACATCCACTGTCCAAGTACCATATAGGGGCATGACAACTTGGACTTTCCTGTAATACAGAATTACTTTCCCTTAGAACCCAAGTAAGTCTTGGGTCCTTGGTTCAAGTTAGCACCATTCATATCAAAACTACCAGCAACTCTTCTAACTGGTAGACTGTTGTTCTTCCTGACACTTATGTTATGCCAGCAGTCTAAGGCAAAATTGCCTGTCTTGCCATAGCACCAGCATTCATACGTGTTGTATCTAGGTCTAGATACATTTTTGGCAGAAAAATTTCTATTCTGTGCTGGTGCTGCTGCAGCTACACCCACTGATTTCTTATAACCATGGCGTTTATGAACATGAGCTGACTTATTGGCATTAACACCCTTGTTATTCAGAACATCAGTCTTATTATGACCATGAATGTTTTCAAGATCATATCTGTTAGAAGGAACTTATACCTTTCTAAACATTACAGACACTTTAAAATTTACTGGCTGGACTGGTGGTTTGCCTTTTCTCTTGAATTGGACAGTCCTGCTGTTACCTTTAAAGCCTAATCCCGCCTTACCCTTTTGAGCCACAAACTCATCTATTAAGGGTAAGACTGATTTTGGCTTAGGGTAACAAGCCACTAGATCTTTATCCTTTTGAAGTCTGACTTCCAGAATTTTAATTAGATCATTTTTATATGTAATTGTACCCATCTGAATAACAGATATAGTTTTCAGCTTGGCAATCTCATTCAATTTTTGATCCAATTCTTTCTCTAAACTAGATGCAGTCATCTAAAGATCTGCAATTTCCTTAGCCTGAGTTTTGGCCAGGTTTTTGCTTTTCTTAAGTGCCTGCAATAAGTCCCCATATTCATCTATCAACTGATGAATATCTCCTTCAGATTCTGATCCATCCTCATCACTTGATGAAGATGAATCTGACTCTGAACCAGTACTGTAATCAGAAATTCTAGAATTACTTTGTACCTTACTGGGACCAGGCTAATCCTGGCACTTGTTGTCTTCTGATTCAGCCATCAGTCCCATGCACTGATGGTTTTCTTGTTCATTGATGGAGTCCAGTAATTGCATAAACTCCTCTTCTTTACTAGCTGCATACAATCCAATGTATGCTTCAGCTTCAGATTCTGACTTTGAGGAGGATTGATCTGTAAGACTCTTCTCCTTCTTAGCAACAAAGGATTTCTCCTTCTTGCCCTTTTGTTGAGTCTTCTTTTTGTCTGCTGACTCCTTCCTCTTTTCTGGACACTCAGCCACCACATGCCCAGGCCTATTGCAGCAATAGCAAACAATTTTTGATGTTGTAGCTTTGCTGGGCTTAGACCTGCTCCTTTCCTTTCTTGATGATTTTCTCTTTTGATAGTAGTCATCAACTGGCTGTGATGTTGAGGGCCTTGACTTCCACTGCTTCTTCTTCAAGAACCTCTAAAACTGCCTTGTAAAGGCAGCAGAATCTACATTTGAATCACTACTATCTGAGTTCTGATTATCTGAATTCTCTGAGATAACTTCAGCAACTTTCTTAGGAGGTGATGGAGACATCCTCCTGCTCTTTCTAGTGGCTTCAACCTTGAAGGCCACTGACTTTTCTCTATGCACTCCGTTTGTATTTCTTTCTTCCTTCTTCCTAGACATTAGTTGCATTTCATATGATAGCAACTTTCCAATTAAGGTTGGAGGAGAAATGTCTGCTAGTTTGGGCACTTCTCTAATGGCACAAATCTTGGTATCCCAATCCTTTTTCAAGGATCTTAGGAATTTGTCATTCAGCTCATAAGTACTGAAGACCCTTCCATAAGACATCAGTTCATTCACTATCCTGTAGAATATCTTTTAGCATTCAGATATGCTATCAGACTTCCCTTGTATGAAACTCTCATATTCTTGATTGAGCATAGACTTTCTGTCTTGTCTAACTTCTTCAGAACCCTCCATGTAGACAATCAAAGTGTCCCACATTTCCTTGGAGGTTTTGCAGTAAATCAGATTTTGGAAAGTAGAATCATCTATGGCACTCACTATGATATTCTGAGCTCTTTTATCCATAGTTGCCAATATAATCTCATCCTTGGTCATTTCAGAAAAATCTTTAGGAGTTCTTTGATTTGCATCTAGAATAGACACATTCATTGGGATATATGGACCTTCTTTTACAGTGATATATATCCTTGGGTCAGAGCCCTCCATAAACAACCTAACCCTTTCTTTCCAGATTCCAAAAATCTCTTTCCTGCAGATGGGTAATTTCATTGACCCTAGTTCCTTGTGATTCTCTCTAGAACCCATTTTCTTGATTCTTGATTCTGCCTTAGGGATCTAACTCAGACTGTTAAGTCCTTCTTTGAGTAACCTCCCTCTGATACCACTTGATAGTTTTACTTTCAAGACTACGTAAACACTTAGTGGGGGGGGGGGGGTGAATAGGTACTTTTCCTTGATTTAACTTAAGGCAGAAAATAACTACAGTTCTTTGAGTAAATCAGATATTTCTACACCTAACACAGCACAACAATCACAATCATACACACATCACAGATTGCACACAGATTTATAGTGGTTCCCCAAGGTCTGGGTACATCCACTTTCCTCTTTCACCTATCTAGCAGTATGCTAGATTCAGCCTAACTTCTTCCTTTATCTCAGATCCTCAGATCCTACAGCTCAGAATCAAGAAGGATTCCTACAACTCAGAATGTCTCCACATTCCTACAACTCAGGCTAACAAGCCCTACCTCAGCCTTGCCACAAGGCCTACAACTCAGAGAATATCTTCTCCTACAACTCAGGCATAAACAACCCTACCACTCAGAGAATAAATCTCCTACACTCAGCCTTTATAAAATAGGCTTACAACTCAGATCTATGAATAGATCCTACCGAATTTGATAAGGAATTTTTTAATCTCTTACCCCTGTTGAGAGAGAAGGGATAAGAACTTTCTTGATCAGCTTCTTGAAGAGGCTGATGGCTGAAATCAACTTGATCTTAGCTTTCTTCAAAGCTTCTTGAATCTGAACTTAGTTGGGTTGATTTCCTTTGAATATAACTGACTGGCAGCTTCCTTCTTAGACTTCAGAAATAGATCTGAATCTTCTTGACAGATTGGTTCAGTATCTGCTTCTTGAGAGACCTGTGAATGTCTCCTTCTTGACTTCAAATAGCTGGATCTCTCTATATCCTAACCTCTTGAAGATATTTTTGAATTCTTGATTGAATTCAACTTAGACAGAATCTGAATAGAAAACTACTTCAGAACGTCTTCTTAGATCTTCTCACGAAGATCTTCTTCTTTGTGACTTGAACTTTCTTGATCAGAGATCAATCTCACAATAGGTGTGTTAGTTGTATGTATTATCCATGTCTTTCTTCTTCTGAATCCATCTATTTATAGACTTCATCCATGGTAACCGGCTGATCCGGTTTCTAACTAACTTCTGACAAGTCTGACAGCTTCAGTAAACATGTTGTAACTCAAAGCTGTCAAGTCTTCAAACAGTTCTTGAGCCTTTGTCTCTGTCAGCAAAGCGTCAAGACTGACTGAGATAAAGTGTCGAGACCATCTGTCAATATGTGTCGACAAAAGTGACTTAAGTGTCGACATAACCTTTGGTGATGTCGACAAAGCTGCCTTGATGTCGACACAGCTTCTTGACACTGCATCTTGAGAATGTATTGACACTGATTATTTGTGTCGACACAAACACTTCACCATTCATCAGCAATCAACTTAGTCTAGACTCAGCTGTGTGTCGACATAAGTCCTGTGTGTCGACACAGTTGATGTAGACTCAGAACATAGCGTGTGTCGACACTGCCTATAGGTATCGACATAGTTGTTGTCGACTTTGCCTCTATGTGTCGACACAGCCTCCCGGTGTCGACACATTTGATGTTGACTATAATCTTCTGTGTGCCGACACTGCCTCCCGGTGTCGACACAAACTCACTAAAGTGTTGACACAGCCATTTTCAAGTGTCGATAAAATCTTACTGAAGTGTCGACACAGCTTCCTCAGGTGTCAACATATGGACTTAGAATCTTTTTCCTGCATTCTAGCACATTCTTAACCTGCACATATAAACTCAAAATAACATCAAATACACCTTGATGTATATCATTGAGCTAAGTGAGGCTTCTCCAAATCAGGTACACATTTTCCAATGTACCCAATAATCTCCCCCTATTTGGAGAAGTCATAACCCTTTAGCAAATGATGTACACCACTTAGAAAATAAACATGATGATGTATATAAGCATTATATTACAGGGTACTATATAAACAAAACACATATCATAGTTACATCACAGAATAAAGATTTAAAAGAGAATGATCACAGAACAATGTTTTGTATATTAACTCAAAAATGTTTGTTATAAGTTGTTTACATTGATTTCTTTAACAAACTAACAATTACATAGTTCTTGGATAAAAACTAGTAAAACTTAGACTAAGGCTGGACTGGCTCCTTGATGACAATCCCTTTGCCAGATTTAATTTGAGCCTGCACAATAGGTTCTGTATCTTCAATAGGCTTCTTGCCTTTCAACTCAGCTTTCTTTTGTGCTTCAGCCTTGATCCTTTGCCTTTCAAAATAATGAAAGGGCTTGGGGAAATACTTGCTAGGTTCCTGAGTATCAAGAGGTAGCTTCCCCATCTTAGCCTTTCTCCTATGTTGAACTATGGCCTCCTGCCTAGCTTCATACTTTTGCCATTCTTGCTCATTGTACCATTTTCCCCTTTCATGTACTTGATCTTTTACAGCTTTCCAGACAGTTAAAATGATATTCCTTGAAGTGGGGCTCCACTACTCAAAGTCTGGCTTTAATTCTGCTTGCTCTCTAAATCTTTTCTTTGATAATAGAGCATCTTGCTGAGCTTTCAGACCAGCTTCTGGCATATCTACCTTTTCAATAATAACATTTGTAACTGGTAGAGGAGGGCTGTACATAGACTCAACTTGTTGATGTACCATTTCAATATATGCAGGAGGGTAAATGACTTGGGCAACCTCAGGTTGATCACCTTCAAGTAGAATTGGTTGCACCCCTGACTCAGCCATATTATCATCATCACACAAGGGTGGATATCCCAGAGTGGCTCTTATGCTGTTGGTTTCCCATTTGGCATGATCAGAGCCAGTATAGACTAATACCCTCTCCCCCTTTATGACTTCTCTGGTCATATGATCTCTTAAGTCCTCCTTTTGAAATCTTATTTGCCCATCCAGGTAATTGATACCATCTTTAAAGAATGGCTTTAAATTTTGAAGCTTGTCACTAATTAACTTTTGAGATGAAGTGATGACAGTTTTAACTGAATCTAGGGCAGCCTGTAGTTTCTTATCATAGTCTTCCATTTCTTTAGTTCTTGCAGCAGTCATTCCAGTAACAACATTTTTTAACTCAGTGACTATCTCATTGTGAGATTCAGTCAGATTGTCATTCATTCTTATTTGATTTTCAAGGATATAGCCTTGTTTGACTGCAATCTCATCCACTTGCTTCTTTATTTCTTCTTGTTGCTTGGCAAGAAATACCACATCATTGCCTCCCTTGTGGAAGCAAACTGTCATCTCTTTTTTATTCTGATTGACCTCAAATCTGATAGACTTTATCTCTTGGGCTAGATCAAATTGAAGAGCCTTTTTTCTTTCATCCACATATTTTTCTAGAAGCAATCTCTGCTTATCAAATTTTACTTGTAAGTCAACCAAGTACTTGCTGTAATCAATCTAAGGAGTAGAATGCGAAGTAGTTGTTTGGAGAGCCTTCTTATAGCTTTGACTTCTTCTCTTAAATACCATTAGTTTTCTTTTCTTGGCCTCCCTGACTTCTTCATGCTCAGATTCTGAAGAACTTTCAATATTAACTCTCTCTTGAGGAGTGGAAGAAATTTCTTTCTCAGCTCCATGTTGCTCCTCCTCCATATTAACCTGCTCCCCCTCAACCCTTACTTGCTCCCCCTCAAATCTTAGGGTCTCCATTTTATCTGCTGCTCCTCCAAGATCAGGAAACAACTCTTCAAGAGTGAATTCTTGTTGTGTGAGAGCAGGAGATAGTACTTTTTCAGCAGTAACAGCAACTCCAGAATTATCAAGACCAGTTTGAGAAACTAAGTCTTCTAATAAATTGATTCTTTCTTCCTCCTGCACCTGTTCAGAATGCGGCTCCCCCTGCAACTGTGCAGTAATGGGCTCCCCCTGCACCTGTGCAGATATAGTCTCTTCCTGAACTTGTTCTCTAATTTGTGCTTCCTGTTCTTGTTCATCTTCATGACCATGCTCAGAAATGTCATGCACTGGGGATTTTGCTGCAGGCTCTTGCTTGTCCACATCAGGCATCTCCTTTGAAAGAACTCTATCCCATCTTGAGAATAACCTTATGTCCACTCTCTTCATGTGATTTATCTTTGATCCAGGAATCTATTGCATCACCTCTGGAATTATTCCAGCCAGGTACAGACTTATGATCCTAGCCAAGTTTGGCTTCTTGATTCCTTCTTTTACCTTATCAAACAGTACTGCAGACCAATTGGTTTGAATCTTAAAGATTACCCTTGTCATCAGGCTGAACATATAGGCTGAAATCCTATCATGGCCACCTGGTTTACATAAGACCACTTTTCCTACTATTTCAGATAGGAATTTCCCTTGATGATTCATGCCTTTCCTGTTGATGGCAGCTCCTATCATTAAGGTTGGATCCAATCCACACCATTGAAGCGCCTCCCTGGTCCTTGAGGCTGGGACCTCTTCCTCATCATGGATTCTAGGTAGATGGAGAATCTTGCTCAACCTCTTCTGAGACAGCTTGAATTTTTCTCCATGTATAGTGGATTTGATTTTCAATCCTATTGAGTCTATTGAAGCAGCAGTATAGAACTCGAATACTTCTTTATTCCATATCTTTGTAGGTTCAGAGACAAGATATTCCAATCCGTTGTCTGCAAGAAGAGAAATGACTTGTTTGATCTCCGTTGCGGTATCGTCGAATGCATGTATAACCAACTCATATCCTTCATTGATGTTGTCTTCAACCTTGGGTGCTATTGGAATGAAGATAAAGCTTGATTGGAGAGGAGAGAGATTATCGATACAAGGTTTTTGTCTCGAAACCCTGGTGAGCGTGTCGACAGAATAAGTTCTTGACCTATTTATACCCTTCTAATCAAAGAAGGTCAAAAGGCGGGCAAAAACTGTCTAAAAGTATCGACACTGCTGAAAAGTGTTGACACAAACTTCTATTGTCTCAACCACGGCGCTGACTACTATGTGTCGACACCAATTTATGATATGTCAACACAGGAGATACTTAGTAGTTCATCAGAAATTCTGTGTCGACTCTTATTATAAGTGTCGACACAAAATCTGTAAGTGTCGACACCATTACTCTGGTTGTGTCGACACTACATTTCTGGATGTGTCGACTCTTTGTCCTTTAGGTGTCGACACATTTTCTCTGTGTCGACACAATTTCCCTGAATTGTCGACATGACTTCTCTGTGTCGACACTTTATTATTGAATGTGTCGACACCATTTTACTTAGCCAATTTTTGGTAAACTAACCTATGGTCAGCATTCCTAATTCAATTTTAAATCTATTGAATTTAGTTTCATCCAAAGGCTTAGTAAATACATCTGCAATTTGAAAATCAGTTTTAATAAATTCTAATGAGATGACTTCTTTTTCTTCATGTTCTCTTAGAAAATGGTATCTTATCTCTATATGTTTATTCCTACTATGTGAAATAGGATTGTTTGCAATAGAAATAGCACTTTTAGAATCACACAATAAAGGTGTTCTACTTACTTGAATACCATAGTCCCTTAGCTGATGCTGAATCCACAACAGTTGTGCACAGCAACTTCCTGCTGCCACATATTCAGACTCAGCTGTTGATATTGCCACACTAGTCTGCTTTATACTGATCTAGGATATTAACCTTCCTCCCAAGAATTGGCATGTACCTGTAGTACTTTTTCTATCTTCTCTACAGCATGTAAAATCTGCATCTGAATAACATGTTAGTAGAAAATCTCCATTTCTAGGGTACCAAAGGCCTAGATTAGGTGTGCCATTTAGATATCTCAAAATCCTCTTGACTGCAGTATAATGTGATTCTTTAGGGCATGCTTGGTACCTAGCACAGACACATGTAGCATACATAATGTCTGGTCTACTAGCAGTGATATATAATAGAGAGCCAATTATTCCTCTATACAAATACTCATCTACAGGTTTACCTGCATCATCTTTGCATATAGGCATACTTGTTCCCATAGGAGTTCTCATGGTGGAGGATGATTCCATACCATACTTCTTAATTAACTCCTTGGTGAACTTAGACTGGGATATGGACAAGCCATCTTCAGTCTGTCTTACTTGGAGTCCTAAGAAGAACTTAAGTTCCCCCATACTGCTCATTTCAAACTTTCCTTGCATAAGTTTAACAAACTTCTTGCAAAGGTTGTTCTCTGTAGACCCAAAAATTATGTCATCTGCATAGATCTGAACTAAGATTATTTTACCTTTAGATTCCCTTAGGAATAGAGTTTTGTCTATTTTACCTCTTGAGAATTTGTTCTCAATAAGGAAAGTAGACATGGTTTCATACCAAGCCCTTGGGGCTTGCTTTAACCCATACAATGCTTTCCTAAGTCTATAAACATAACCAGGTTTAAGAGAATCTACAAAACCTGATGGTTGCTCTACATAGACTTCTTCTTTTAGATCACCATTCAGGAATGTTGATTTCACATCCATTTGGTATACCTTGAAGCCTTGATATGCTGCATAGGCAAGGAACATCCTGATTACTTCCAGTCTTGCTACTGGGGCAAACGTTTGATCAAAGTCTATTCCCTCTTCCTGCCTGTATCCTTTTGCAACCAATCTTGCTTTGTTCTTCACAATAACTCCACTCTCATCCAACTTGTTCCTAAAAATCCACTTTGTACCAATGATGTTGTGGTCTTTTGGTTTAGGAACTAACTCGCAGACCTTGCATCTTCTAAACTGATTAAGCTCTTCTTGCATAATATTAATCCAGTGTTGGTCTTGGATAGCTTCTTCAAATTTCTTTGGCTCTAGTTGAGATAGAAAACTTGAGTACAGGACTGTATTCAGATTTCTACTTCTGGTTTGCACTCCTTGTCTTGGATCACCAATTATCTGATTTGCTGGATGATCCTTTAAATGTCTTACAGCTGGAGGTAAATTTCCTTCTGGCTGAACACCTCCAGTTTCTTCATCATGCTGCACCTCTTGGTTGTCATCAGCTTCTAGAGAGTCTTGTACTCCCCCTGGACAGTAGCCATAATTTTCCAATACTTCAACTGCAGTTGATCCTTCTGCAATGGAAAGCTTGTCCATTCTATTTCTTATACCTGTTGGACTGCATGAACTATAAGGCAACTCATTGTTGATTAATCTAGTTTCATCAAATACAACATGTACTGATTTTTCTACAACCTGTGTAATCAAGTAGTAGACTCTATAAACCTTACTATTGTTACTGTACCCAACAAATATCCCATCTTGGGATTTGGCAGCAAACTTAGTTAGATAAGACTTGTCATTGTTAAGGATATAATACTTGCAACAAAAGATTCTAAAATAGGATAAATTTGGTTTTCTACCTTTCATGATCTCATAGGGTGACTTTTTGTGGCTTTTGGTAATAGAGGCCCTATTGATCACATGACATGCAGTACTTACTGCCTCAGCTCAGAAATATTCTAGGAGAGAAGTGTCACTCAATAGAGTTCTACCAGCCTCAATCAATGTCCTATTCTTTCTTTCAGCAATACCATTTTGCTGTAGTGTTCTAGGTGAGGAGAATTCTTGGAAAATCCAAAATTCTTCACATAATCTTGTCATACTTTCAGATTAAAATTCAGTGCGATGGTCACTTCTGATTTTGACCACTGTACTGTTTAGTTCATTCTGAATTTGTTTGACAACACTATGTAAAACACTTGGGGTTTCAGATTTCTGTCTCAGAAAGAACACCCAGGAATATCTAGAAAAGTCATCTATAACCACAAAAGATTAGACCTTCCTACCTAGACTATGAACTGGCATAGGACCAAATAAATCTATATGCAGTAGGTATAGACACCTGACTGAATCCTTGTTTTCAAGGCTATGAAAGGAGGATTTTGTCTGCTTTCCCTTTTGACAAGCTGAACATATCTCATCCTTTATACACTTAACCTGAGGACCATTCCTCACTAACTATTTGCAAAAGAGTTTGCCAATTGTTTTGTTGTTAAGATGAGCAAGCCTCTTGTGCCATTTGACACAATGAGATGCTCTCTCATCAGCTACAAGACAAATAGGAGAAACCTTGTTCTCACACATAAAGTCAAGACAATAAAAATTTCTTTTTCTATACCTAGTCAATATGACCTTTTGATCACTTGACCTTTTGATATGACATCCATTTTTAACAAATGAAATATCATATCCTAGATCACTGGGCTGACTTATGCTTATCAGGTTATGTTTCAAACCTTTTACATAAACCACTTGAGTGATGGTAATTTGGTTTGAAGAAATGTTATCAAATCCTTTGATGATTCCTCTTTCAGATCCACTAAAGATTACTTTAGGCCCATCCTTGATAGGTGTGTACTCCTTCAATAGCCCCTTTGTTCCAGTCATGTGCCTGGAACATCCACTGTCCAAGTACCATATAGGGGCATGTCAACTTGGACTTTCCTGTAATATAGAATTACTTTCCCTTAGAACCCAAGTAAGTCTTGGGTCCTTGGTTCAAGTTAGCACCATTCATATCAAAACTACCAGCAGCTCTTCTAACTGGTAGACTGTTGTTCTTCCTGACACTTATGTTATGCCAGCAGTCTAAGGAAAAATGGCCTGCCTTGCCACAACACTAGCATTCATACTTGTGGTATCTAGGTCTAGATACATTTTTGGCAGAAAAATTTCTGTTCTGTGCTTGTGCTGCTGCAGCTACACCCACTGATTTCTTATAACCATGGGGTTTATGAACATGGGCTGACTTAATTGCATTAACACCCTTATTATTATGAACATCAGTCTTATTATGACCATGAATGTTTTCAAGATCATATCTGTTAGAAGGAACTTGTACCTTTCTAAACATTACAGGCACTTTAAAATTTACTGGCTGGACTGGTGCTTTGCCTTTTCTCTTGAATTGGACAGTCCTGTTGTTACCTTTAAAGCCTAATCCTGCCTTACCCTTTTGAGCCACAAACTCATCTATTAAGGGTAAGACTAATTTTGGCTTAGAGTAACAAGCCACTAGATCTTTCTCCTTTTGAAGTCTGACTTCCAGACTTTTAATTAGATCATTTTTATATGTGATTGTACCCATCTGAATAACAGATATAGTTTTCAGCTTGGCAATCTCAATCAATTTTTGATCCAATTCTTTCTCTAAACCAGATGCAGTCATCTTAAGATCTGCAATTTCCTTAGCCTGAGTTTGGGCGAGGTTTTTGCTTTTCTTAAGTGCCTGATATAAGTCCCCATATTCATCTATCAACTGATGAATATCTCCTTCAGATTCTGATCCATCCTCATCACTTGATGAAGATGAATCTGACTCTGAACCAGTACTGTAATCAGAAATTCTAGAATTACTTTGTACCTTACTGGGACCAGGCTGATCCTGACACTTGTTGTCTTCTGATTCAGCCATCAGTCCCATACACTGATGGTCTTCTTGTTCATTGATGGAGTCTAGTAATTGCATAAAATCCTCTTCTTCACTAGCTGCATACAGTCCAATGTATGCTTTAGCTTCAGATTCTGACTCTGAGGAGGATTGATCTATAAGACTCTTCTCCTTCTTAGCAACAAAGGATTTATCCTTCTTGCCCTTTTGTTGAGTCTTCTTTTTGTCTGCTGACTCTTTTCTCTTTTCTGGACACTCAGCCACCACATGCCCAGACCTATTGCAGCAATATCAAACAATTTTTGATGTTGTAGCTTTGCTGGGCTTAGACCTGCTCCTTTCCTTTCTTGATGATTTTCTCTTTTGATAGTAGTCATCAACTGGCTGTGATGTGGAGGGCCTTGACTTCCACTGCTTCTTCTTCAAGAACTTCTGAAACTGTCTTGTAAAGGTAGCAAAATCTGCATCTGAATCACTGCTATCTGAGTTCTGATTGTCTGAATTCTCTGAGATAACTTTAGCAACTTCCTTAGAAGGTGATGGAGACATCCTTCTGCTCTTTCTAGTGGATTCAACCTTGAAGGCCACTAACTTTTCTCTATGCTCTCCTTTTGTATTTCTTTCTTCCTCCTTCCTTGCCATTAGTTGCATTTCATATGATAGCAACTTTCCAAATAAGGTTGGAGGAGAAATGTCTGCTAGTTTGGCCACTTCTCTAATGTCACAAATCTTGGTATCCCAATCCTTTGTCAAGGATCTTAGGAATTTGTCATTCAGCTCATAAGTACTGAAGACCCTTCCATAGGACATCAGTTCATTCACTATCCTGTAGAATTTCTTGTAGCATTCAGATATGCTATCAGCCTTCCCTTGTTTGAAACTCTCATATTCTTGATTGAGCATAGACTTTCTGTCTTGTCTAACTTCTTCAGAACCCTCCATGTAGACAATCAAAGTGTACCACATTTCCTTGGAGGTTTTGTAGAGTAGAATCATCTATGACACTCACTATGATATTCTGAGCTCTTTTATCCATAGTTGCTAATATAATCTCATCCTTGGTCATTTCAGAAAAATCTTTAGGAGTTCTTTGATTTGCATCTAGAACAGACACATTCATTGGGATATATGGACCTTCTTTTACTGTGATATATATCCTTGGGTCAGAGGCCTCCATAAACAACCTAACCCTTTCTTTCCAGATTCCAAAAATCTCTTTCCTTCAGATGGGTAATTTCATTGACCCTAGTTCCTTGTGATTCTCTCTAGAACCCATTTTCTTGATTCTTGATTCTGCCTTAGGGATCTAACTCAGACTGTTAAGTCCTTCTTTGAGTAACCTCCCTCTGATACCACTTGATAGTTTTACTTTCAAGATTACCTAAACACCTAGAGGGGGGGTGAATAGGTACTTTTCCTTGATTACTTAAGGCAGAAAATAACTACAGTTCTTTGAGTAAATCAAATATTTCTATACCTAACACAGCACAACAATCACAATCATACACACATTACAGATTGCACATAGATTTATAGTGGTTCCCCAAGGTCTGGGTACATCCACTTTCCCCCTTCACCTATCTAGCAGTATGCTAGATTCGGCCTAACTTCTTCCTTTATCTCAGATCCTCAGATCCTACAGCTCAGAATCCAGAAGGATTCCTACAACTCAGAATGTCTCCACATTCCTACAACTCAGGCTAACAAGCCCTACCTCAGCCTTGCCATAAGGCCTACAACTTAGAGAATACCTTCTCCTACAACTCAGGCATAAACAACCCTACCACTCAGAGAATAAATCTCCTACACTTAGCCTTTATGAAATAGGCTTACAACTCAGATCTATGAATAGATCCTACAGAATTTGATAAGGAATTTTTTAAACTCTTACCCCTGTTGAGAGAGAAGGGATAAGAACTTTCTTGATCAGCTTCTTGAAGAGGCTGATGGCTGAAATCAACTTGATCTTAGCTTTCTTCAAAGCTTCTTGAATCTGAACTTAGTTGGGTTGATTACCTTTGAATATAACTGATTGGCAGCTTCCTTCTTAGACTTCAGAAATAGATCTGAATCTTCTTGACAGATTGGTTCAGTATCTGCTTCTTGAGAGACCTGTGAATGTCTCCTTCTTGACTTCAAATAGCTGGATCTCTCTCTATCCTAACCTCTTGAAGATACTTCTGAATTCTTGATTGAATTTAACTTAGACAGAATCTGAATAGAAAACTACTTCAGAACGTCTTCTTAGATCTTCTCACGAAGATCTTCTTCTTTGTGACTTATACTTTCTTGATCAGAGATCAACCTCACAATAAGTGTGTTAGTTGTATGTATTATCCATGCTTTTCTTCTTCTGAATCCATCTATTTATAGACTTCATCCATGGTAACCGGCTGATCCGGTTTCTAACTAACTTCTGACAAGTCTGACAGCTTCAGTAAACCTGTTGTAACTCACAGCTGTCAAGTCTTCAAACAGTTCTTGAGCCTTTGTCTCTGTCAGCAAAGCGTCGAGACTGACTATCATAAAGTGTCGAGACCATCTGTCAATATGTGTCGACACAAGTGACTTAAGTGTCGATACAGCCTTTGGTGATGTCGACAAAGCTGCCTTGATGTCGACACAGCTTCTTGACACTACATCTTTAGAATGTGTCGACACTGATTATTTGTGTCGACACAAACACTTCACCATTCATCAGCAATCAACTTGGTCTAGACTCAGCTGTGTGTCGACACAAGTCCTGTGTGTCGACACAGTTGATGTAGACTCAGAACATAGCGTGTGTCAACACTGCCTCAAGTGTCGACATAGTTGTTGTCGACTCTGCCTCTATGTGTCGACACAGCCTCCCGGTGTCGACACATTTGATGTCGACTATAATCTTCTGTGTGTCGACACTGCCTCCCAGTGTTGACACAAACTCACTAAAGTGTCGACACAGTCATTTTCAAGTGTCGACACAATCTCACTGAAGTGTCGACACAGCTTCCTCAGGTGTCAACATATGGACTTAGAATCTTTTTCCTACATTCTAGCACATTCTTAACATGCACATATACACTCAAAATAACATCAAATACACCTTGATGCATGTATATCATTGAGCTAAGTGAGGCTTCTCCAAATCAGGTACACATTTTCCAATGTACCCAACAACCCTTTTTGCCCTCAAGTGTGGAGGTTTTCTATTGGCTTGAGGCTTATTTGGCTTAGGGGCATTTTGGTTATTTTGACCCCAAGACTTGAAAAAACTATAAATAGACCCCCCTTGGGTGCCTTTGGAGAGGATGGGATTTCCTTACCTCCTCCTCCCTTCACTTCATCTTGGTAGAGTAGAGAGAGCTCTCCAAGGCGCCCAGCTCAGCCACTTGGTGAGGGAGGGGAAGTGTTCTAGTAACCTTCTAGGTGTGTGGTGGGATCTCCACGCTAGAGCCGAGGGTCTGTTCATAGCTTCCTAGGTCTTTGGTCTGTGACGTTATCCCGAGTGTAGTAGGTGTGAGGTCACACCTCTTTTGGGACCCCGAACTCCACGAGAAGTCATTTTTGGCTTCAACAACTTCGTCCCTAGTGACACAAGACTCCAACTTCAATAACTTAGAGACTGTAAAGGAATAATTCCCTCCACCAATTGGTTTTGTTGCAATAACTTCTTCTCGAGTGACACAAGACTCCAAATTTAAATTGTCATGTTGCCCGATCCTCCATGCATGAGAAAAAAAGAAATTCTAAACCAATTCCAATTCCAATTCTAGAAATCCATACTGCAGCCGAACAACTACTTTTGAATTCAGACCAATTCCAATTCTCACAGGAATTGGAATTAGATGAATTCCAATTCTGTAATTCCTTTTTCAGGGGGCCGAACAGACCGTAATTATAATTACAATTATCAGAATCGCATTTCACACTTTCCAAAAATCGGGAGAAGCCGCCGACTTCATCGTCATTCTTATATGCCGCTCTCTGCCGATCCAACGATTCAAGAGGAGAAACGATTCGACAGATCCAAGATTCTAAGATTCTTTAACATCTATTTGATCGTGTCGGATCCAAGGTTTTCAGATCAAGTTTTCTCGGATTTCTTCATCAATCTTCTTCACAGAGCTTTTCAGTTTTCAAGAAGGAAGATCCTTGGAGATTTCAGATCTGGAAGAGTAAAATTTTTATTGTTTGTTGTAAAAATTGTTTTAACATTTGTAGGAGCTTTGTCTCCGAGATTGTAGAAAGTTTGTTCTTCCGAGTGTAGATCCATTAGTGGATCGAGTTTATAGATCCGTTAGTGGATCGAAATTGTAGATCTATATGTGGATTGAGTTTGAAGATCCGGTTTGTGGATCGAGGTGTAGATCCGGATATGGATCGAGGTGTAGGAGCATTGCATCGAGGTGTAAGATTGTGATAATCTGAGAAATGTGAAGTAGCCGAATCTTACCCTTCGTGGTAGATAGGCGAGGCGGGATAGTGGACGTACCTAATACGGGGAACCACTATAAATTTCTGTTGTTTCTGTGCTTGAATTTTTAGATAATTTTTATTGCGCAAAAAGACACAAACATCACCTATTCACCCCCTCTAGGTGATTTAGGTAGACGCTAGATACTTTCACCGAACCTCAAGTGTGAATCGTAAAATCCCTCCTTCAGGGAATTGGGCACGACCAAGGAGAGATTTTTGCTCAGGACTGTCGCCATACAATGAAACCAACTCGTAGTTAGTTGCCACCACAAGACAGCTACCCTACCGGCAAGCACGATCATTCACACAACAAATGAAAGAAGAAAACAACTATCATAGTGTAAAAGTACAGTAAGAGGAGTTAAATAAAACTAGTAAAGTAAAACATCTACAATACCATCACATAAGCGTACCCTAACTTATATGAATGCTCATACAAACATATAAGGTAAGGTTTCTGAAATAGTAACTCATCATATAAAAGAGCACATACTAATTTATATGATGATGATCTGCAAGTGTGTATGCTATATCATGTCATGCAATGATAGTGTAACTCACACACAAGACTCTGTGCACAATTTTTTCATGATCCCAACCTTTTGGAGGTGGCCAACCTCTCAGGTACCAACCGTCGTGGCTCACGGTGGCAGTGGAGCGGGTGTCTCCACTCCTAGGCGGGCATGCACACTATCAGGCCTAGACCTCTCGTATGCCTCAATGCTAAGAGCACAACAATGAAGCCCTTGCGTACTCGTGTTGGTAAGTACTGGTCTTCTGTGGTCGGGTGTGCTCTTAGGGGACATAGTCCTCCAGACCTCGATATAAACATCCTACCGGCCTCCCCAAAAGTCTACACTCCACACCAGAGCCATCGTACTTCCGTCGGTGCGCCGACTGGACCAGTACCGAGTGACCCGCCACATAAACACAAACCAGGTATACAAATACCCTTCAGAGCCTCGAGCTCATATGACTAACCCGTCCTGATATCGACCAATAACACGAGCCTCCAACTCGTTGGACTAACAAGTCCTATATCACTCAAACCCACTCGTGGGTGAGATCGCTACACTATTCTATAATCTTATCGGACTAGTCTTGTTTAAATTCAGGATTACTTAGCGATTTACGGTTAACCTTGGACTTCTCGAGGTCTACCCTATGAAGGACTCACAACGGTACTAGGAACTATGATGGGCTGAACACCATCGCTCCCTTTCTCAAGGAACTTAGTAATTTTATGCTTCCCTTAATCAAATCCACTCCCATGATTACTAAGTGTGTGACATCTACAAAACAATAACTGCTAAAAACACTAATTTTCCAAAATTGCTAAATGCAGATCATATGATCTTGTATGTGTGTATGAATAGGAATCCTACAAATTTTTGACCCTATGACCTAATATTATTTCCTAAGACCTATCATGATATCTTAGACCTAATTCCAGAGATTTATAATTTTCCTAAATTAATCAGCAATTATTATAATTTTCCAAAATTATTGCTACATGTGATTTTGAACATGAAGTGTCACTTTATGTTATTAAACCAACAAGATAAAATTACTCTAACATCATCTTGAGTAATAATGACTCTGGACCAAATTTTACATTATTTCAATATTTGATATTTAATGTTTAATTACAAAAATCTGATCCACTAGGTCATGTTACACATGAATTACTATAAATATTCATCAAATAATTCCAGAAAAATTACTAGAGGTTACAAATGGTAAATAATTATTTATTCCAAAAATATATAATTTTATAACTCAATTTGAGCACAATTATTTTAATAATATAGAATGAGCAAAAATGATAATTATAACTGCAAGCCTAAGATTCTGACTTTCAAAAATTCAAATTAATTTATTCAGTGTTTATCGTACTAAATAATTGCTATTGGAAAGGTTTTATAATTTTTTCAACTGTTTTAGTCACCATAATTTCACTAATACACTTGCACAATAAAAATATTAATTAATTCATTTGTTAAGCAAATCAACTCCAAATATTCTAAAATTTCATGAGGAGGTGTACTATCACTAAATAATTGCATGTAAAAAATTTCACTAGACTTGACCAAGCCAATCTTTCTAAATACACGAGATACACCTTTTGGCTAAATGCACACCACATCACATACAACATGACAACTTGCAAGTGGGATTCACCAACCTACAATGGTCCAAAGAGCCTGAAATTTTTACCAGGGCCTTATACCTCCCTAATAAACTTCTCTCCAAAATTTGGGATTAAAATAATTATTATTACTCAAACTATTCCATTTATATGAAAAATTACATTTTTCCTGAAACTATAGGAAACTATTGTCCAAAAATTCCCATGTTTGGACTGTAGGTGTATCTATAGTATATTAGTACATGTCACAAATTTCAAGTCAATCCCCTCAACCAATTAAAAGTTATTAAGGACATAGTGACAGTCCTACCCTAAGGACCAGTCCCACAAGAATTGCCCTATAAGGAGCTACATTGCTTCAAATGACCTTATTTTAATTTTTAATTAAAGTATTGTAGGTGTATTTATAGTATATTCGTACATGCCACAAATTTCAAGTCAATCCCCTCAACCAATTAAAAGTTATAAAGGACATAGTGATTGTCCTATCCTAAGGACCAGTCCCACAAGAATTTCCCTATAGGGAGCTACATTGCTCCAAATGACCTAATTTTAATTTTTAATTAAAGAAGACTCACAGGGCTACCATTTTTATGTTTGGTCCTTTTTATGGTTCAGCCCTTAAGGGCCACATTTGTCTTATTCAAAGAGTGCATATTAAAGGGGCAAAAATCTATAATAATCAATTTAAATCCAAATCAAGGGTGGAGATTCTGTCTTCCTCTTCCAGCCAAGGTACGGGATCCACCCGACCTGTAGCTTTTCTACACCCATTTTTTGGCGATCCAGCCCCCTCCCTGGTCGGCCACCACCCCCACCACCTCCGTTGAGGTGGTGGCTATCGTCGGGCGGCGGCACGGCCGCCGGAGGGGTGTTTTCTAGTGATCCTGAGAGGAAACCTATTTCAAGCTTTTTTCTTGGATTTAAAAATTAGAATCAGCTCAATTGAGATCGACCTCAAGTCCTATTAATCTATTAAGCTAGCACAAGGGGAGAGGGGGAGAAACATGCCTGATTTCAGGCTTAGATGCGGCTACTCCGACGAGTGGCTATGGTTTTTGGTGTTTTCCGGCGAACCTCTCCCGATCTCGATTCTCCATCATTTGCAGTGATCCAAGAGTCGATTTCGACTGCTTGAGGCCTTCTAAAGGTGATGAAAGGGTCGAATTGAGCTTTGTGGGTCTCTATATAGGAGATACAAGTTTTGAAGGTTATGGTCATTGCCATTAATGGCTCTTCTTAATGGTGGCCGTCCTATAACTGTTGGAAACTCCTCTTTATCAGGGGAGATGAAAGGAGGGGTTTAGGAAGAAGAAAAGAGTGTCACTTGGCCTCCCTCCATTATTCCTCCCTCCAAATGAATCTTCCCTTCTAATTACCCCCATTAAATCCCCTAATTAAAATCATAAATTAGATTAAATAAATATGAAATTTTAGTGGGCCTTAGGATGAGCCTTGGGCAAGGTCTTAGCCCACTTGAATTTGCTTGGTCTCTCATTTAGCCTTTAGGGTTAATTTGACCATGGTTGACCGTAGAGTTGACTTTGGTCAACTTGATTGGTCGACTGGTCCAAGGGATGTGTCTTGAGTCCCTTGACACCACCCAATGTTAATTGGATCATGGTAATGCCCTAATTGGGCCCACTTTGCCAAATATTGTGATTTTGACCTAAATAGGGCCAAGTTTGACTTTGGTCAAATTGGTCAACATGGTGACCCCATGATGGGGCTTCTGGATTCACTTGGCCCCTAATAACATTACACGGCTAGGAGTGTGGTCAATTTTAGGTTTTGAGACCAATATGACCTCTTAGGTGAAGGTTTGACCTATATTGACCAAAAGTTGACTTTGGTCAATTAGACCCACTACATTGACCTAGCCGCGAGTCCATTACTCGGTTGCCTCTCTCTTAGGGTTAGGGAAGTGTTAGTGAGCTTATCTTGAGGTGGTGAGCTCATGTGAGTGTGAATTGACCTAGGTTGACTTGTGCACATTGGGGGTGCACTTAGTCATTTCCCTAATTTTAAGTTAAGCTAGGGTCACACTAGGGCCTCCACGCATCACTCAAGCTCTAACCCTAACTTTAGGGGGTCTGGAAGTGTGGGGGATGTTACAAATTTCAATAAACAAAACAAAAATTTCGTTCTCGAAATTAAAGCTCGGGTCTACGGGTTTTTACAAGTGAAGAAAAGATCAACTTGTAGGAGGTTTAGTTTGTACATGAGGTTAAGAGCTCCGAATGTTTATTTTGCATGAGGTCTAAGGGCTCCCATGTGTGCTCCTCCTGTCCATGATTGGACCACAACACCTTGAACACTTGGATACTCGTCTTCCGCAAAACTCAGATCGTTGTATCATCATCCGGATTGGATCCAAACGAACTGATCGATCAGATGCAATCGGGCCCGAGGTAGAAGTAATATGCTGCTCCGGCTGAAGTAACGCTTTCCGAAGTGAGGAGACATGGAAGACGTCGTGCAGGTTTGCCAACTCTGGCAATAGCTCCAGCCTGTATGCCAAAGGGATGACCCGCTCTAGAATCGTATAAGGCCCCATATATCTATGGCTGAGCTTCTTGTGCCTACGCACCTGCGAAACACCGTGCATCAGATTTATCTTCAAAAACACTTTGTCCCACACTTGGAACTCTATCTTACAATGCCTCACGTCGTAATACTTTTCCTGTCTACTCTGAGCCTCTAGCATCCTGTCTCTAATCAGCCTAATGAGCGCATCCATGTCCTCGACGTAATCTAACCCAAGCGCCTTTGGGTCCTCGTCCTGAACCTAAGATAATGGTGTCCGACTCTTCCTCCCATGAAGAGCCTCATAGGGAGCCATGCCAATGCTGGTCTAATGGCTGTCGTTGTAAGAGAACTCAATCAATGGCAATAGCCTCTCCCAGGGCTTCCCCGTATCAAGTATACACAACCGCAACAGATCCTCCATGGTCCTATTGGTCCTCTTCGTCTACCCATCAGTTTGTGGATGAAAGGTAGTGCTAAATGAGAGCTAGGAACCTAAGTACTTCTGCACGGCCCTCCATTCTCTAGAAGTAAATAGACCGTCTCGATTGATATAGTCGTCTTGGGTACGTCATGGTACCTCACAAACTGCTCCACGAACAGCCTCACCAATACCCCAACTGGAGCATCCTTCCGGACCGGGATGAACTTGTCTACCTTGGTTAATCGGTCCACGATGACCCATATAAAATCGTGCCCGGATTGGGAGCGAGGCAACCCATGTAAATAATCCATCAAAATATCCTCGAACTTTCACTCCGGCACTAGCAGCAGCTGAAGTAATCCTCCAGTTCTCTTGCACTCGACCTTCACTCGCTGGCATGCCTCACAGTGTGTCACAAAATCTACGATTTCCCTCTTCATCCCGGGCTAATACATGCTCTTCCGCAGATCCTTCGTCATCTTGGTGATCTCGGGGTGCACTGAATACTGTGTGTAATGTGCCTCCCTGAGTATGTCTCCCCGGATCCCACCTCCTGCAGGTATATAAACAAGACCCCTGAAATGAACGAGGTTGCCATGTAGTGAATACTCCTCTTACTTGAACTCTCCCAAATATAGGCTCCAACGCTGCATCCTACCTCTTCTCTGCCCTGATGCGGTCTCTAATATCGCACTCTATGCTTGGAGCTGCCAAGTACTCCATATAAACCTATTGATCAGCCCTCGACACCAGAGTAATTTGCATGTCTTCCATCATCCGCACTATCTCCATGGTCATCACCCAGTACTCCGGTCCAGTAGTGCTGGCTCTCCTGCTCAAAGCATCTGCTACGGTGTTCGCCTTCTCCAGGTGATAGTTCATGGTATAATCATAGTCGCAGAGGAACTCTAACCACCTCCGCTAGCATAGATTCAGGTCCTTCTACGTGTCAATGTATTTGAGGTTCTTGTGATCCGAGAAGATTTCACAATGAACCCCATATAGGTAGTGCCTCCAGACTTTCAAGGCGAAGACTACAACCCCGAGCTCCAAATCATGCAACGAGTAGTTCTGCTCGTGCTTCTTCATCTGCCTTGGAGCATACGCTATAACATGCTCGTGCTGCATTAGTACAATGCACATGCTCTGGTATGACGCATCCTTATAAATTTGGAATCCTTTATTTCCCGAGGGAAGGGCAAGGATGGGAGACGAGGTGAGTCTACCCTTCAACTCCTGAAATACGGACTCGCACTGTTTAGTCCAAGTGAACGTCGTGTCCTTCTTCGTCAAAGATGTGAGGGGAAGTGCTATCTTCGAAAACCTCTGCACAAACTTACGGTAATAGCATGTGAGTCCAAGGAAACTATGAATATCCGAAGCTGACTTCGGCTATAGCCAATCACTCACTTCTTGCACCTTAGCTGGGTCCACTGCCAACCCAACTCCACTGATAATGTGCCCGAGTAATTCCACCTCTTACAACCAAAATTGGCACTTTGAAAACTTCGCATATAGCTGGTGCTCCCGTAGCTTCCCCAAGACTAATGCCAAGTGATAGGTATGGTCCTCCTCGGTCCTGGAGTAGACCAAGATATTGTCTATAAAAACTATGATGAACTCATCCAGGAACGGCTCCAACACCCGGTTCATCAAACTCATGAATGCGGAGGGGGCATTCGTGAGCTCGAAGGGCATCACTGTGAACTTAAACAAGCCGCAGTGTGACCTGAATGTCGTCTTCAGTATATCCTCTTCCTGAATTCACAACTGATAGTAGCCCGACCTTAGATCAAGCTTAGAGAACCAGTGCTCTTCCTCTAGCTGATCAAACAATGCGTTGGTCCTTGGTAATGGATAAGTATTCCGCACCATCAATCGGTTGAGCTCCCGAAAATCGATGCAAAAGTTGGAGCGATCCGTCCTTATTCTTCACGAACAAGACAGGATCTTCCCATGGTGAAGAACTCAGTCTAACAAACCCTGCCTCCACTAGCTCCTGTAGTTGAGTCCGGAACTTCACAAGCTCATTCGGTGCCATCCGGTAAGGTGCTCGAGAGACGGGCCTCGCACCTGGTACTAGCTGTATTTGGAAGTATACCCCTTTATGCGGGGGGGGGGGGGGGTAGTCTTAACAACTTCTCCAGAAATATGTCGGGGAAATCCTGAACCACCGAAATATCACCAAGGGAGGCATCTGCCTCCTCCATCTTGAAACAGATCATGTATACCTCGTCTCCCTGCTCATGTGCCTTAACGGCCTGTACAGATGATAATAATAAATGGGAGATATGCATAATACCTTCGAAGACCACCTCCGAGTTTCCATATTTCAATGTGATCCTCCTAGACGAGAAGTCGATCTTGGCATGGTGTAAGTGTAGCCACATCATGCCCAGAATTAGATCATAGTATGGTAGCGGTAAAATCATCACTGGCGTGTCAAATAGCTTCCCGTCAATGTCTACGGACATATTGCACTTTATAGTAGATTGCACATCCGATCCATCAGGAAGTCGGACTATCCTAAGAAGTCTGGGGAAACGTTGGCATCCATCCAAATCCTTTGCAAAATCTTCTAAGATGAAAGAGTATGATGCTCCCGTGTCAAATAATGTGAGGGTGCGCTTACCGCACACATGTACTATACCTGAGGTTGGTTATTTCGATTTTTATCAACTATCCATATAAAGGGTTGCTAAGGTATTATACAAACAATTCAAAGTACAAAATTATAAAGTACCTGTGAAGACCTCCTCAGGGTTCCTAGGTGTGGCAAGATCCAGTGCATACATATGCTCCGTCCATCGGTCGTCACTGTGAGGTCCTCATCCACGACCTCGTCCTCGACCTCTACCCCGCTGTGTCGGAGGGGATGCTGGAGGCGGAGGAGGTGGAGGGAAAAGCTGTGGGCAGTGGGCTTTGATGTGCCCATCCTGGTGGCATCCAAAGCATACCACCAGAGGGTGTCCTTTATCATCAAATCTTCGTGGCTCATGGATGCTTGGTGGTGGGACTAGCACTACAGGAGGTCACTGCTCTGGCCTGACACCAGGACAGAGACATCCTATACCTCCCATGTGCCTCATAAACCTTCCCCGTTGCGGCCCTCTACTATTCTCACAATGATACATCCCCTCATCCGGTCTCTTCCATCTACCTTGTACCATCAGAAGATCCGCCTCCCATTTCTTCGTCGTCTCGATAATCTTCGCCAAACTGGCCTCTGAGAAGAACAAAATAACCTGCATGAGCGGGACCTGAAGCTAGCGAATCCTGTCAAGTGTGAACACTACAACTGGTACTCAAGCACCGACCAGTTACCCTATTTGAGGTGCAAAAACAAGTCCTCCAGGGCATCTCTGTCCATTGGGGAAACAAAATGCTCCAACAAAGCCTCTCTAAACTATTTCTAGCTGATCGAGTAATACTCATAATTAGCAAATGTGGAGTCCATGAGGGACTTCTGCCACCTCTTGGCATGGCCCTCCAGTGTTGTAATTGCCAAGGCTACTTTCTGGTTGCCCGGGCAAAGGATCCCCGCTAGCATCTCCTGGATAGTATCCAGTCACTCCTCTGTATTGTCTGTCATCTCTATCCCATAGTAAGTCAGAGGGGAGAGGCCTCGGAAGGTAGTCAGCTAGTTTGAGCTCGGGTTCGGCTGCGATGCCGGAACCTGCTGAGCTCTGAAGGCATCCAGGATGGTCGTGAGAGTCTGGCCCAACTCTGACTGCTGAAAAGGAACAGTAGCTGGCAAAGGGAGAACTGTAGCCTGCAGTTTAAAATACATCAATAGTTAAATAGGGTTGACCTCATCTCAATTATGTGGATAAAAGATGTGATTTTCTCACATGGGCACACAATAGCTTTCGCTGCTTAGTTTGTTTGCAAATTGAAACTCGAGTGGGGTGACCTAGTGGTTTGTGGACTTCTTTTGCTTATGATCATGGTACGGTGATACCAACTATAAAATCCCTCCTCCCAGAAATTGGGAACGACCGAGGAGACCTATCATGATATCTTAGACCTAATTCCAGAGATTTATAATTTTCTTAAAATAATCAGCAATTAGTATAATTTTCCCAAATTATTGCTACATGTGATTTTGAACATGAAGTGTCACTTTCTTTTATTAAACTAACAAGATAAAATTATCCTAACATCATCTTGAGTAATAATGACCCAGAACCAAATTTCACATCATTACAATAATATTTGATATTTAATTTTTAATTACAAAAATCTAATCCACTAGGTCATGTTACACATAAAGTACTATAAATATTCATAAAATAATTCCAGAAAAATTAGTGGAGGTTACAAATGGTAAATAATTATTTATTTCAAAATATATAATTTTATAACCCATTTTGAGCACAATTATCTCAATAATATAGAATGAGCAAAAATGGTAATTATAAATGCAACCCTAAGATTCTGACTTTCAAAAATTCCAATTAATTTATCCAATGTTTATCATACTAAATAATTACAATTGGGAAGGTTTCATAATTTTTGCAACTATTTAATCACCCTAATTTCACTAATACACTTGCACAACAAAAATACTAGTTAATTCTTTTGCTAAGAAATCATCTTCAAATATTCTAAAACTTCATGAGGAGACGTACTATCACTAAATAATTGCATGTATAAAATTTCACTGGACTTGACCAAGCCAATCTTGCTAAATTCACAACCTTTTTGGCTAAATGCACACCACATCACATACAACATGATAACTTGCAAGTGGGATTCACCAACCTACAGGGGTCCAAAGGACCCAAAATTTTTACCAGAGTCTTATACATCCCTAATGAACTTCTAATTAAAATTTGGAATTATAATAATTAGTATTCTTCAAAATATTCCATTTAAATGAAAAATCACATATTTCCAAAAAGCATAGGAAACTGTTGTCCAACAATTTCCATTTTTGGATTGTAGGTATATCTATGGTATATTCTTACATGTCCAAAATTTCAAGTCAATCCCTTTGACTAATTAAAAGTTATTAAGGAAATAATGACTGTCCTATCCTAAGGACCAGTCTCACAAGAATTGCCCTACAGGGAGCTACAGTGGTCAAAATGACCTAATTTTAATTTTTAATTAAAGTCGACTCACAGGGATACTTTTTTTATGTTGGGCACTTTTCATGGTTAAGCCACTAAGGACCTCATTTGTCTTATTCAAAGCACATATATTAAAGGGGCAAAAATCTATAATAATCAATTTAAATCCAAATCAAGGGTGGAGATTGTGTCTTCCTCCTCCAGCCAAGGGACGAGATCCACCCGACCTGTAGCTTTTCTACAACCATTTTCTTGCGATCCAGCCCCCTCCCTGGACGGCCACCACCCCCACCACCTTTGTTGAGGTGGTGCCTATCGTCGGGCGGCTGCATGGCCGCTGGAGGGGTGTTTTCTGGCGATCCCGAGAGGAAGCCCATTTCAAGCTTTTTCCATGGATTTAAAAATTGGAATCGGCTCAATTGAGCTCAACCTCAAGTTCTATTGATATAGGAAGCTAGCACAAGGGGAGAGGGGGGAGAAACATGCCTGATTTTGGGTTTGGATGCGGCTACTCTGGCGGGTGGCCATGGTTTTTGGCATTTTCCGGCGAACCTCTCCCGATCTCGATTCTCCACCGTTTGCAGCGATCCAAGAGTAGATTTCGACTGCTTGAGGCCTTTTGAAGGTGATGAAAGGGTCAAATTAAGCTTTGGGTGCCTCTATATAGAAGATCCATGTTTTAAGGGTTATGTTCATGGCCATTAATGGCTCTCTTTGATGGTAGCCGACCTATAACTGCTGGAAACTCTTCCTCTTCATCAGGGGAGATGAAAGGAGGGATTGGGGAAGAAGAAATGAGTACTACTTGGCTTCCCTACATTATTCCCCCCTCCAAATGAAACTTCCCTCTTAATTACCCCCATTAAATCCTCTAATTAAAATAATAAATCAGATTAAATAAATCTGAAAATTTAGTGGGCCTTGGGCAAGGTCTTAGCCCACTTGAACTGGCTTAGACTCTCATTTAGCTTTTAGGGTTAATTTGACCATTGTTGACCATGGGGTTGACTTTGGTCAACTTGATGGGTTGATTAGTCCAAGGGGTGTTTCTTGAGTCCCTTGACATCACACAATGTTTATTGGATCATGGAGATGCCCAATTGGGCCCACTTTTCCAAATAGTGTGATTTTGACCTAAATATGGCAAAGTTTGACTTTTGTCAAATTAGTCAACTTGGTTACCCCATGATGGGGCTTCTGGATCCATTTGGCTCCTGATGACATTACAAGGCAAGTGGTGAGATCAATTTTAGGTTTTGAGGCCAATAGGACCTCTTAGGTGATGGTTTGACATATATTGACCTAAAGTTGACTTTGGTCAATTCGGCTGACTAGATTGACCTAGCCTTTAGTCCATTACTCGGTTGCCTCTCTCTTAGGGTTAGGGAAGTGTTAGTGAGCTTACCATAAGGTGATGAGTTCATGTGAGTGTGAATTGACCTAGGTTGACTTGTGCATATTGGGGGTGCACTTAGTCATTTCCCTAAGTTCAAGCTGAGCTAGGGTCACACTAGGACCTCCATGCACCACTCAAGCCCTAACCCTAACTTTAGGGGGTATGGAAGTGTGGGGGATGTTATACGAATGGAGAGAAATGATGGATAGGGCGACTTACCAAAGTGGCACGATGCTTGGCTCAATCACGCTCTTCTGTGATTATGTTGAGAACTTCGTATGTGAGCCTTTCATCGAGGACCGCTACTTCAGGGAAGTTGTAGTGATTTTGAGCTTCAATTTCTCTGGCAGGACAGGTTTTGCGGCCTTGAATATCCACACAGGGGGTTCTGCTTCAAGCATGTTGACAGAAAAGTGAGGGGGAACTATACTGACGTGCCCCCCAAGGGTCATCCCTTTTGGAGTGTAGGTAACTTCTCCTGTCATAGTCTCTAGTCACGAGTACCGCTGTGTTGAGGGTACTTTCTTCTGAGGATGTTTGGAACTCATTTCCCACAGACGATGTCAAACTATTGCGAACTTACTCAACGCACCGGTCAGACAAAATTAACTAGACCATCTTAGCCCATGGAGCAGTCGAACGCGCACACAGTCACAGAGAAAGAAAAGCTGACAAGACAATTTTTTTACGTGGAAAAGCCGTCAACTGGGTGAAAAACTACGTGGTCGGATCTGTGCTGACCAAACCTCCACTAGATCTGAGTGCTATTACAGGGCTTTTCCAAGAACTCGAGGGCGACATGCCGTCTCTCGTTATAATTATTGGGGGGGAGAGAGAACCTGGAGGGTGACAGGCCACCGCTCACTAGGTTAATTATTTCTTCATGTGCTACAGCAAGCGATGCGCTCGTTGTATTCTGGAGTCTTCTAATAATTCCTAGAGGCGGGAGTAGCTTACTGTACTCGTTCTGAAGCCTGGTGCTTTGAAGCTCGGAGGCACGCTCAGCGTGTCATATCTTCTGCTTCTTGTCTTTGATTGTGTTTTGGAGAAGCGTGATTCAATTGTCTTATCGGTAGATGGATTATTTGCTCTAGAGCGCGTGGGGCACGTATCGGCAAAGTGCGTGTTGGGGGCTTGCTAGAGGAGTGCGCGCAGAGCAGTTGAGGGTAAAGAGAGAGAGAGCGCAGGGCGTTTGTAGAAGGAGAGCACACAAGGTGCTTCTCTTAGGAGAGTGCATGGAGCACGAGGGAAAGAGGCTTGCATAAGGGAGCAACGTGCGCGATAGCACGCATGAGAGAGATGCGCGAGGGAGAGGCGCACGCAAGAGCGCACAAGGAAGCGACGAGTGGGAGAGCGTGCAAGGAGGCGCCGTGCGCAGGGGCGCACAAGGGAGAGATGCGTGCGAGAGAGCGCAAGGAGGCGGCACGTTCGAGAGCTCGCAAGGGGGAAATGCGTGCGAGGGAGTGCAAGGAGGAGGCGCGCGAGGGAGAGCACAGGGGAGAAATGCGCGCGGTAGCGCGCAAGAGGCGTCGCACGCGGGAGCGTGCAAGGAAGAGCGATGGAGGAGAGAGAAATTCTGAGCGGAGAAGATGAAGATCTTTGAAGGAGGCTTGGAAGACGAAGGAGATCTTCAATGAATGTTTGAAGATCTTCGAAGGGGAGAAAGAAATGGAGATGATGAAGGAGGAAGGAGAGAGAAAATCTGTATGAGTATTTTCCGAAGAAGAAGAGAATGAGAATTATAGCGGGATCTGGGGCCCTATTTATAGGCTTCTTGGGTGGTTATGGAGGTTATGCGATTATCTGCAGCCCATAACCACCATGATCGCTATTAATACGTCGTTTTTGATATAATTATTTTTATGAGACTGAAAGTGTAAAGTTGTCAACCTAAATCACCTAGAGGGGGGTGAATAGGTGAATTATGCGTCTATTTGCGAAATAAAAATTTTAACGAACTAGCACAAGAAATCAAGCAATCATAGAAAGACAAGAAGATTTATAATGGTTCCCCAATCTTGGGTACGTCCACTTTACCTCACCGATCTAACATATCACTAGACTCGGCTACTCCACTATCTCGGATTGAAAACAATCCTATACTTCGGAACCAAGTTCCTACAAACTCGATCCAAATGGATCTACACTCGGAAGATAAATAAAACTTCCTACAACTCGGAGAACAACGCTCATACACTCGGAGAATAATCTCCTACAAGATAACAACAAGATTTGGAAAAAATACAAACAGAGATTTCTCAGATCTGGAAAAATTAAGCCCTAGGTCTTCTTCTTGAATTGGCAGCTCTTTCAGAAATGGTTGAAGAAGACTTGACGATCTGACCTGAGAAATCTTTGACCTACTCGATCAAGGATGAGATGATGATCCCTTGAACAACAAGTCTTCTTAGATCGAAAGCAAAAAGATCGATCTACTCGTGAGCGGCGGCAGCGGCTTCAGAACGTGTTCTTTTGGAAAGAGAAGGCCGATCCAGAAATTTATAATGTATAGAATTCCGCTCCTTATAATTGTTAGGGTTTTGTCTTGACGATAAGACTTTATATAGGATTACCCTTAATGGCTAGAAAAGACATTAATGACGACACGTGGACAAATCATGTCAAGTCATTTGAAAATCCGACCGATCTAGACTTAAGATAATTTTCTGAAAAAATTTGACTTACAGTTCTCGCTAAGTACCTTTAGTTCTCGAGAACTAGAAACTGAGTTCTCGAGAGATATCAGGACTTCTTGAGAACTATACTGCTTAGAAGAATTATGGACCTCTCGAGAACAAAAAGGCTGAGTTCTCAAGAACTAATTGACTTCTCAAGAACTATGGAGACTTCTCGAGAACTAACACTTAGAGAGATTTCTGAGGCAACTTTGACTATTCGAGAAGTATGGTCTACACTTAGCAATGGTAATCTGCAAACACACAACTAGAACAAGGATGTCAAATACAACTTAATTCATCTTAGTTCAAGGGTGACTTCATGAAAATTTGGGTTATTGTGGATGCAATACCCAACAATCTCCCCCTATTTGTAGAAGTTAGAACCCTCTACACTAAGATGAATTGTGACAATTAAGAAATAACTAGAAATGAATAATTGAATCTAAATGCAATAACAGATTAATTAAAGACATAATTAGGAAAAACTAGAGATTGTATATATGTAATGTTTTAGATTTCTAATCAACAACCATTTCATCCAAATTCTAAAAAACAAATCAACAAGAGTTCATTCTTTGCTTTGATGTTGTCTGTCCTGATTCTCTTGCTGTCTCCTCTGATAGCTGAAGGGTTTAGGGTAGTACCTAGGAGGCTTTGGAGGAGCTTTGGGATTATTCCTGCCAAACTCTCTATCATATATCCTTCTCTTGATCATGGACTTCTCATATAATTCTCACTCAGATGAGCTGTAGTGGAGATTTCTGTTCTCATTAAAGTCCATCACCAATTTGAGAGTATCAAGAATTAAGCTTTTAGAAATGGGGCTCCAAACTTCAGCAAACTCATTTGCTTTCCTTTTCTCTGCATCTGGCTGGGGAACAGATTTGTTTGCAGATGGACCTTCTCCATACTTTCTCTTCTTAGAGGTATGAATCTCTGGTAAATCCTTAGGAATAATGTCATCCCAAACCTGGTCATAGGAAGCAGGGGGAAGATCCTGATCTTCTGGCCTTGGAGAAAAAGTAGGCATTTGAGGTTGAGGCATCTGGCTGGATTGACCTTCAACAAGGGGGTTCAGGTGATGAGGAATAAGATTAGGATCAGCCTGAAAGTCAGGGAATATCTGGTTGTGCATCCAGACTACAGTGTCATAAGTGTGGAATTTCACTGATTGAATTTTTTCTAAAACATTTTTATTTATCTTAGTCAATTTCTCATTCCAGAGAGATTTTGCATATGCAGTAAGCTTTTCCACTTGTTCTTTCACTAAACTCTCCCCCTTTCTGATTTCTACACAAAGCTTTGATATGGTGTCTTCTTTGAATGTACCAACTTCCTCACAAATCTTCATTACATGTTCTTGAGCTTTCTTTTCCAACTGAATTTGATTATTTTCCAGTGTGACAGACTGGTTCATGACCTGACCAATACTGGTAAGGGTGTGGTCAATGGCTTTGCCACCAATTCTGAACAGCTCTTTAAGAGAATCTGTATTGTGTTGGATCTCTGCAAATCCTCTGCTCATTTCCTTTTCTAGAGCACTGACCTTATCTTTGACTGACTTGAGAGATTCATCAAAATATTGCCTTTGGATAGCCAACATACCTTCAATCTTAGATAGAATATTTGAACTTACAGTTGCAGCAACAGCAGCAGGAGTGGCAGAAACAATGACAGAAGGAGTGACACTAGGTTTAGCAATCTGAGGTGGAGGAGGTGCTTTCCATGGAGGAATTTCTTCTATTATCACATATCTCTAGGCTCTTACAGTGTGAGATACTGTATCAACCTCCTCATCAACAAATCTTGGGAGGGAGAAGTCAAGGTTCCTGAGAGGGGCTTCCACTTCTTCATGTTCTGGCTCATCCTCTTTAGTGAGAGGAATGGTATCTGGTGGAGTAGATGCTTTCCTTGTAGAGGGAGAAGGAGGTGGAGTAGCTTGAGTTGAGGGTGGTGGAGAAGGTTCTTTTGATGGTTTTGCAGAAGTGTCTTTGTGAAGGGGAGTAAGTGGTTCATCTGAAATGAGTTCTTAAATCATGATGTCAATTGCTGCACTTGTGTCCTTGAGGGTTTCCTATCCTGGAACATCTGATAGGGTTGTATCTGGAGAATCTGCCACAGGGCTCCTGATTGGAGATCTCACTGGGCTTCTGAGAGGAGATCTGCTAGCTGATCTGGCTGGAGAGGAAGGAGTAGGTCTGACAGAAGGAATAGAGGCTGCAGGCTCCCCCTCAGTTGCTGCACCAAAAGGTTTAGAAACATGATGAGAGGAGGGAGCTGGGGTCCTGACCTCAGAGGCAGAAGCTGCAAGTTCCTTAGCTAACTGCTTGGGATTCTTCAGCTTGAGTTCCCATATTTGGATGAAGGCCAAAGAAATCTTCTTTAAGTGATGAACTGGAGTGCCTTTGGAAATTTTGAATGTGACTGGATCAATCTCACTCAGCAATAAAGACATTATCCTTGCAAACTTGGGATCCTGAATGTTGTCCCTGATCATCTCAAATACCATCATGCTATATTGAAATTTCTTCGTGCAGATTACAGCTGTCATAACACCAAATAGGTCATTAGTTATGAAACTAATGGACCCTTTTCTGCACCATAAGATTTTTCCAATTATATCTACCAGAAGTTTTATTACATCATTGAAGAGATTTCTCCTTAAAGAGTTGAATTTCTCAGAAACTCCACAGAAGGAGTAAGTTCTATCATAATCTTCAAGTGTTAGGTCATCCTATTCATCCACAATGGGCATCTTCAGAAGCTTTGAAACTTTGGTTTTATCCAACTTGATTTTAATCCCTCTTACTTTAGTTTTCAACACTATACCATTTTGCCTCACCTTGGCATTTCGGAAGAATTCCTCTACATCTGGAAAAACAATCTTGCAGGGTTCTGAGAGAACGAACATCAGTCCGGCAGTGTCCAGGAGAAGGAGCAAGTTCTGGAAATCATCTGAAATGTCTGCAATCCCTGCGACGACAAGTTCACTTCTGACTCCTATCTTCAAACTCTGCGCCATGGACGCTGACGGCGGCGACAGACGGAGCGCAAGACGATGGCTGCGACGAAGCTTTTTTCGGCGGAAGACGAAGAGTTTTCGAGAAGAGGAAATTTGAAATGTCGGTTGATTATCGATTTATAAAACTTTATATATATATAATCCTAGTAGTGTCAATTAAGTATCTAATTAATCTATGGTTAGGACTGAAATCAAGCGGGTTTTCAAAAATAGAAGAAATTAAGCATAAGTCGAAAAGAAGACGGGCATTTCTCGGGAAGTAGGTTTAGTTCTCGAGAGCTGTCAGTATACTTTTCGAGAAGTATGATATAGTTCTCGAGAGCTTAATAGATTTCTCGAGAGACTGATCAGAAGTTTTCGAGAAGTAGTCTAAGTTCTCGAGAACTGTTACTTCACTTTTCGAGAGGTATACTTAGTTTTCGAGAGCTACCTTCCTCTTGAAAAATTTCTGACCTTTTTGAAGAGTCCTAGATTCTTGAGCCTTGAATTGTTCCACTTTGGCCTATTCTTCTTTATTCAGCAGCCCAAGTTCAGTTTTGAAGAAATTGTACTTGGTCTCGTCTAGTGACTTTGTGAAAATATCTGCAACTTGCCGATCTGTTGGCACGTACTGCAGATCCACATCCCCTTGCTCCACATACTCCCGGATGAAGTGATATCTGAGCTCGATGTGCTTTTTCCGGCTGTACGAGACTGGGTTGTTTGCGATTACGATCGCACTGGATGAGTCGCAGAATAATGGAATGTCTTTGACCTTCATATTGTAATCTTCTTGCTGATTCTTTAGCCACAATAACTGTGCACAACAACTGCCGGCAGAAATGTATTCTGACTCGGCCGTTGAGATTGCGACACAATTTTGCTTTTTGCTGATCCATGATATAAGCCTTCTTCCTAGGAACTGACATGTCCCGGAAGTGCTTTTCCTGTCATCTTTGTTACCTGCAAAGTCTGCATCTGAAAAACCAATTAGTTCACTGTCATTACTTCTTGGGTACCATAAGCCAAGATTCGGTGTACCTTTAAGGTATCTCAAAATATGCTTTGCAGCAGCATAGTGAGATTCCTTACAGTTCACTTGGAATCTAGCACAGACACATGTAGAGAACATTATGTCTGGTCTACTGGCAATAAGGTAGAGCAAGGATTTAACTATGCTTCTGTACTTGGTTTCATCAAAAGGTTTCCCTTTCTCATCCTTGTCCAGAGATATAGCTGAGGCCATTGGAGTCCTCATAGAGGTTACACTCTCCATTCCGAATTTCTTAATCAACTCCTTGGTGAACTTAATCTGAGAGATTAAAATTCCATCTTCAGATTGTTTCACCTGAAGTCCTAAGAAATACTTCAGCTCTCTCATACTACTCATTTAAAACTTCCCTTGCATTAGTTTAGAAAACTTTTTGCAGAGGTTATCGTCTGTAGAACCAAAAATAATGTCATCGACATAAATTTGCACTAGCAAAATCTTGCCTTTAATTTCCCTAAGAAATAATGTCTTATCTATCTTTCCCCTTGTGAATTTGTTCTCGAGGAGAAAGGTAGATAGCGTTTCGTACCAAGCTCGAGGAGCTTGTTTCAAACCGTACATCGCTTTTGATAATAAATAAACATACTCATGAAAATTAGGATCAACGAAACCTGTGGGCTGTTCCATGTACACCTCTTCCTTTATGTCACCATTTAGGAAAGCGGACTTCACGTCCATTTGATAGACAGTGAACCCATTCAGTGCAGCATAAGCTAGGAACAGCCTGATAGCCTCCAGTCTTGCCACTGGAGCGTATGTCTGGTCGAATTCGATCCCTTCTTCTTGACGGTATCCTTTGGCGATGAGTATGACCTTGTTCTTGATGATTATCCCATTCTCGTTTAACTTATTCCTGTAGATCCATTTCGTTCTGATGACATTCTTACCTTTGGGTCTTGGAACAAGCATCCAAACTTTGCAGCGCTTGAACTGATTCAATTCTTCTTCCATGGCCAAGATCCATGATGCGTCTGAGTTTGTTTCCTCAAACTTCTTTGGTTCAACCTGTGAGAGAAAACTTAAATATAGATTCTCGTTAGTTGTACCTCGACGAGTTCTGACACCATCCCGGGGATCTCCTATGATCTTGTCCATTGGGTGATCCTTCAGATGTCTGAGCTCTAGATTCCTCGCATCTGGAACTTCTTCAGCCACTAGAGTGACTTCATCAACTTGGACAATATTTTCATCCTGATCCTCTACTTCTCCAATAGGGGTTGGAGAGGTGATCTTGATGAACTTTTAATTTTTACCTTCGGTCGATTCATCCAAGCTGATCTCTTTAAGCCTTGTACCTGCAGCTTCAACAAGCACACTAGACGATTCGCCTTGCAACAAGCTCGTCTCATCAAATACAATATGTATGGATTCCTCTACAATAAGAGTTTTTCTATTGAAAATCCTGTATGCCTTACTATGGCTACTATATCCTACAAAAATACCTTCAAAAATTTTCTCACTAAACTTGGTAGTATGATACTTACCATTGTTAAGTACGAAGCATTTGCAGCCATAAATTCTAAAATATGAGACAATCGGTTTCCTGCCTTTTAGAAGTTCATAAGGTGTCTTATCATGATTCTTGTTTATGAGGGCTTGGTTTTGCACGTGACATGCAGTGCTGACGGCTTCAACCCAGAAGTACTTCGGTAGAGAAGCATCACTCAACATAGTCCTGCAGGCCTCTATGAGTGTTCTATTCCTTCTCTCAGCTACTCCATTTTGCTGTGGAGTACGAGGAGAGGAAAACTCATGAAAGATACCTAGGCTTTCAAAAAATTCTGTCATGGCGTCAGATTTGAATTCAGTTCCATTGTCACTTCTGATTTTGACTACGGAACAGTTGTATTCATTCTGGACCTGCCTAATAAAATTTGTAAAGATATCGAAGGTATCTGACTTGTGTTTCAGAAAGAACACCCACGCAAAATACGAGTAGTCATCAACAATTACCAACGTATAATCCTTACCTCCTAAGCTTCTAATTTACAGTGGACCGAACAATTCCATATGAAGTAGGTGTAAACACCTATTATAGTTTTTGCCTATAATGCTTTTAAAGGTAGCCCTTTGTGCTTGCCTTTTACGCATGCATGACAAGGTCTCTCTTTGACATGATTGACATTTGGGGCATAACGTACTAAGTTCTAGGAGAATAATTTATTAATAGTTTTTAAAATTAATATGTGCTAGCCTCTTGTGCCATTGGTCACCAAGAGACACACTATCTTTTGCCAAAAGACACACTAGTGTAGAAGAATCTATACAAATGAAATTTAAGCAAAATATGTTCCTGCATCGAGTGTCTGATAGAATTGTTTCCATATTATAACCAGACTTTATCAAGCACTCGTTAGCATGGAACTCAACTATGTATCCTTTGTCGCATAGTTGACTTATGCTTATGAGGTTGTGTTCCAATCCCTCCACATAAGCTACATCCGAAAGGATACACTACCGTTAGTGATCATACCGTAGCCTTTGGTTATCCCTCGGTCTGAACCTCTAAAGATGACCTTTGGTCCGTTGTAGACTGGAGTGAAATTCTGGAGTAGGCTTCTTGTCCCGGTCATGTGCCGAGAGCATCCACTGTCCAAGTACCAGATTGGCATTTTGGTGGCCTTTAGACATACCTGCATTCATGATCACTTTGCCTTAGGAACCCAAACATGTTTGGGTCCTTGGTCTCGGGTTAGAACACTCCCCCTACGAAGATTAGCATCTTGAGTGGTCAATCTCATGTTGCCAACTTGAGGATTAGTAACCTTCCTGGTATTAAACCAACAATCGATGGCAAAATGACCAATTTTTCCACAGCACCAACAGTCAAACCAGTTGTATCTTAGTCTTATGTACTCATGTTTGACCTTTTAAGATGGTGGTCTAGCAGGGGTATCACACTTGGAGGAGGAGGCTTCATGGTGATGACAGTCACATGATTTCTTCTCCTTCGGAGGCCTTTCCCCAACGGGCTTTACTTTAGGTGATTTCTTGAAGTTGTGGCCATGATTATAAGGACCATAGCTCTGAAGAATCACTTCCTCATAAGGTGCCTTAAAGACACTCTCACCAAAGTTCCGAGGGCGAGTCCATCCTTGGTACCGAGACTTTGGCTCTACATAAGTAGGCCTGGTCAAGTGACCATAGGACGAGTCCAGATCAAACTTGTTTGTTGGAAAGATGACTTTCTTAAATACAGTCTGATTTAGAGGGGCTTTCCCCTTCTTTTTGGCCAAGGCCTTCTTAGCGGCCTTATTCTTCCGTTGAGGCTTGTTTCTCCTAGAAGATTTACTAGGAGCAGCAACATGGCCTAGTCCAGCTCCTTGGGCCTTAGCTGAGAATTCAGCAACGAGTGGAATAAATGTCTTAGGATTTGAGAAACTTTCAACAAGTTTCTTCTCAGCCTCGAGTTGTTTTTCCAACTCTTTGATGATTTCCTCTTTAAGGTAGAGGTGCTTAAGAGCTTGATTGTATTCTTCAATAGCAAAATTGAAGTTCTCTTGAAGAGAGTCAGTCTTAGCGACTTCTTCTCTTAAGCTGCTCTCAATATCCTTTAGAGACTTAATCTCTTTAGCCTGAGTTTTCACGACTCGGCGACATTTGTCGTAAGTCATGATCAACTCCTTGTACTAGGCCATAAGTTCCGACTCATCGTCAGAAGAGCTGTCCTCATTTTCATGCTCAGAACTTTCAGATTCAGAGAGAGGAGTGTGAGATTTTATCTCCCCAGTAAATTGGGGCTCTTGTTCGTCATCTGATTGAGCCATGAGCCAAAAGTAGGCTTCCTCTTCTTCACTTGACTCAGATGAGTCAGATTCGCTGAGAGTCTTGTCCTTCTTGGCCAACAGGCTCTTCTCTGTCCTCTTCTTATCGTACGAGGACTTCTTTTCCTCTCTTTTGCCACCCTCCTTCTTCTTGTGGGGGCAGTCAGCTATGACGTGACCTGGTTTGTTGCAGCAGTAGCAAACAATGTCAGTAGAAATCTGTTTGTTCTGTTTAGAGTTATACCTATCATGGCTACTCGAGCCTTTATTTCGCTGATCACCGTCATGTCGTGATCTTCTGTATGAGGCATCCTTGCCTCTCCACTGCTTCTTCTTGTTCAAGAATTTCTTGAACTGCCGAGAGAGCAACGAGAACTCTCCTTCAGATAGTTCTGAGCCTGAGGTGCTTGGCTCAGAGCTTTCCTCTTCACTTACTTCTTGAGCAGGTGCTGGTGAGGCATCTTTGCCCTTCCTTGAATTATCAGCCTTTAATGCAACCGACTTCTCTTTTGAGGAGAAGCGACTTTTCTCTTCTTCAGCTTTTCTGGAATTGATCTGCAGTTCACAGGACATCAGCTTGTCAAATAGATTCTATGGGTCTGTCTCAGCTAGTCTGCCAAACTCCCGGATGGCACAGACTTTGTTGTCCCATTCCTTTGTGAGAGACCTCAGAAACTTATCATTCAGCTCCCCAATTGGTGAAGACTCGGCCATACACTCTTAGGCCATTTACTATCTTGAAGAAATTCTCAAAGGTATCTGCAATGGCCTCCTTTGACCCTTGCCTGAAGGCTTCATATTTCTGGTTTAGTAGGGATCTTCTATCATCCCTCACTTCTTCAGTACCTTCCATCAGAGTTACTAGAGACTGCCACATCTCCTTAGCCGATTGGCAGTGAATCAGATTCTGCAACATCGAGTCGACTGTACTTGCTATAATATTTTTTGCTTTCTTGTCCAGAGAGACAAGTGCAATCTCGTCCTTATCTAGATTCTTCAATTTCTTAGGAACCTTCTTGGTTGGATCTATAGTGGAGGTAGTCATGGGGACGTAAGGACCTTCTTCAACAATCATGAAGATCCGGGGGTCCACAGCTTCCATGAAAAATTTAATTCTCTCATTCCACATGGGAAAGTTATTCTTTGTGCACAGGGGAAGCTTGGCAAAATCTTTGACCTTGTCCATTGCTTGAATAACCAAATGACAACTTTCGAGAGGAAATTGATCAAGGTGTTAACCTTTTAACGATCAACCTCCCTCTAATACCAATTAAAAGTGTAAAGTTGTCAATCTAAATCACCTAGAGGGGGGTGAATAGGTGAATCGTGCGTCTATTTGCGGAATAAAAATTTTAATGAACTAGCACAAGAAATCAAGCAATCACAGAAATACAAGAAGATTTATAGTGGTTCCCAAATCTTGGGTACGTCCACTTTACCTCATCGATCTAGCAAATCACTAGGCTCGGCTACTCCACTATCTCGGATTGAAAACAATCCTACGCCTCGGAACCAAGTTCCTACAAACTCGATCCAAATGGATCTACACTCGGAAGATAAACAAAACTTCCTACAACTCGGAGAACAACACTCCTACACTCGGAGAATAATCTCTTACAAGATAACAACAAGATTTGGAAAAAATACAAACAGAGATTTCTCAGATCTGGAAAAATTCAGCCCTAGGTCTTTTTCTTGAATTGGCGGCTCTTTCAGAAATGGTTGAAGAAGACTTGACGATCTTACCTGAGAAAGCTTTGACCTACTCGATCAAGGAGAAGATGATGATCCCCTTAACAGCAAGTCTTCTTGGATCGAAAGCAAAAAGGTCGATCTACTCGTGAGAGGGGGCTACGGCTTCAGAACGTGTTCTTTTGGAAAGAGAAGGCCGATCCAGAAATTTAGAATGTACGGAATTCCGCTCCTTAGAATTGTTAGGGTTTTTTCTTAACGATAAGACTTTATATAGGATTACCCTTAACGGCTAGAAAAGACATTAATGATGACACGTGGACCAATCACGTCAAGTCATTTGAAAATCCGGCCGATCTGGACTTAAGATAATTTTTTGAAAAAATTCGACTTACAGTTCTCGAGAAGTACCTTTAGTTCACGAGAACTAGAAACTGAGTTCTCGAGAGCTATCAGGAGTTCTCGAGAACTATACTGCTTAGAATAATTCTGAACTTTTCGAGAACAAAAAGGCTGAGTTCTCGAGAACCAATTGACTTCTCGAGAACTATGGAGACTTCTCGAGAACTAACACTTAGAGATATTTCTGAGGCAACTTTGACTATTCGAGAAGTAGGGCTGGCAGTTCTCGAGAACTTAAGCCAAGCTTCTCGAGAACAAGATGGAATTCTCAAGAACTATAGTTGAGACTTCCCGAGAACTGGCCAAGACTTCTCGAGAATACAGAAGACTTCTCGAGAACTATATCAGACTTATCGAGAACTATGACTTAGAAAAATTCTTGAAGATGTCTGGACTTCTCGAGAACTTTGAAGCTAAGCTTCTCGAGAACTCTAAAAACTTCTCGAGAACTAAGAGGTAAGCTTCTCGAGAACTCTAAGGACTTCTCGAGAACTAAGAGGTAAGCTTCTCGAGAACTAAGAGGTACTTCTCGAGAATTCTAAGGACTTCTCGAGAACTAAGAGGTACTTCTCGAGAAGTGGACTTAGAGAATTTTCTGAATTTTAGAAAAAATCTTTCTCTACTCTTCAAGAGTCCAATCTTCATTCCATGATCCAAGGTTTTAATATGAAGTGTATCCCAATAGAGAGGCTATACATGAGTCAACACCTTGGGTCACACAGTGAGGGATTACACTGTATGGTCCTGTGTTCATGACCCACTGTAGACTGACATTGATCTACACTTAGCAATGGTAATCTGCAAACACACAACTAGAACAAGGATGTCAAATACAACTTAATTCATCTTAGTTCAAGGGTGACTTCATGCAAATCTGGGTTATTGTGGATGCAATACCCAACAGAGACTATGGTTTAACAAGCACATTAATTTTATAATTTATATTAAAGGTAGATCAATATAATTTTAAAAACACATTTTCCCGATTACTGGAAATCATGCGGGAGGTTAGGTGGGTGGTTACCCACGTAATAGACAGTGACGATTATATGAGCATGTTCGGACTGCGGATTGTTGATGAACACCAAGAATCCGGCCGATGGAGGCTGACCGGAGATGGAATCCGGCCGGCAATGGAGGCCGGACGAATGGAGGGAGAGGTCGGCCGAGAGGCGAGGGGGAGGAGGCCGGCGACGGTGGAGACGTCAGTGGAAGAGAGGAGCAATGGTGGCGACGGCCACGAGAAAAGTGACGACAGCGGCGGCCCCAGGAGAGATGAGCGACATCGGCGGCGTCCGCGAGAGAGAGGAGCAACGTCGGCCACAGGAGAGAGGAGCGACGGCTGCGGCAGCCGCAGGAGAGAGGAGTGATGACGGTGACATCAACGGGAGAGAGGAGCGATGACGGCAGCGTCCGCGGGAGAGAAGAGCTACGGCGGCGGCGGTCGTGGTGTTAAGAGATGATGGAGGCTATGGCCGTGAAGTTGGGAAATGATGGAGGCGACGATCGTGTCGTTGGGAGACGACGGCAATGACCGTGATATTGGGAGATGATGGAGACAACATCCGTGGCATTGGGGAAATGAATGTGATGGAGTCCGAGGAAAGGAGGGGGTACGTGCCTCCGCCACATGCCGACGCCCCTACTAACCACCCTAACGGTTAGCCCACCATTCCTGTTGGGGAGTGGCGAACACACCCCAGCAGGGAGGCCAAAATTAGGCATTGACCAAGTCAGCGCCTAAATGGGTGCTGACTTGGTCAACGCCTCTTCCAGCCCAATGGGGAAATCACCATTGGCTGGAATACTTATACCACGCGGGATTAATCCCATGCTTACTGTGCACGAGGTTAATCCTGAGCGCGCAGTGCACAAGATTAAACCTACGCGCGCAGTGCGCGGGGTTAACCCCGCGCGCGCAGTGCAACACGTAGGATGATTCCGGGGCGTGCGGGACTCGAAAGGCGGGGGAACTCCCATGCACGGCCTTAGTCGCGTAGGGCGATTGTCGCGTGGGACCACAGAGCGGCTCGGGCGGCCGTGCTGCGGAGTTGCTCTTTGCGAGAGATTACTGTAGTTGTGCTTGCTGGACCCACAGTTCGGCCGAACCCGTTCAGGGGAACCTCATCAATTCTCATAATTATTCGGCCAAAACCCTTGCTCCGCGTGCATTACTTCTATCATTAATGTTAGGGGTAGTATCACTGAAACCTGTTGAAATTGTTGAAGTGGGAGTGGAATGGTGTGGGGGCGGTCTGATTGGGCAGACCGAATAGACTGCAAAGTTCTCCGCAGATTGGCGGATAGGAGATGACGATTATCCAGTTTCGGCTCTTATCCTTCCTTCCTATGGTCTTGATCAGCAAGCACCCTGGAAAATAACCTGACGGGTAGCCATGTCTAACCGCGGCTATGGCGGTCTGGACTGTGAGAACGCACAGTCTGCTTTGAGCTTTCAGGATTTCTGGCTCGCAAGAAGGCAGACGGTTAGCTCGGTCTGTGGAAGCTAACCACACAGCTCGCTGAAGCCTTCTCAGCCGGGTTGATAGCCAGAGTTCACTGGTGTAGTGGACTTGTTCATGGGTTTGTGACAAGTCCGGGTTGTTGCCTAGTTTACCGAGACCGCCTGTGTTGAGCAGTATGCTTATGGAGTTTGCCGAGTTTGGCAGGATGACTAGACGGATTTTGTTTTAATCACTGGCTGCATTTTGCGCAGACTGGATGCGGAGATCGCTGCTCAGTTGGGTCTGGAGGCTAAGTCCGGCAACCCGCCACTGACATGATTGGATCAACACGTGTGGCTGGATTGTTGTGTTGAGCTGTCTGGAGCAGAGACCGCTGAACTATACGGTCTGGTATCTGTGTCAGCTGAACTGTGCAATCTGGTTGCGGAGACCGATAGTTCAATATTGGTACGGTAATTCAGGACACGTGGCTGGATTGATCAAGTCCACGCGGACTGGTTTTGTTGACAGCTCAGCTTGGCGGACTTTTCCTTCTTTCCGCCTATGTGGATAGCTTGTTTAGTGGTGGACTGATGCTGGTATCTGCATTTGTGTGGATAGGTGGTGCTGGTCGCGGATTGACGGACTGTTATCTTATCGCTATGGGCAGTGAAGACACTTCTTCTCGCTCATATAAATAAGAGTCTGTAATACCCACATCCATTACGTAGGATATAACAAAAGGTCCGGTCGGGGCCCCACGCCATATTCTACATACAGTTAGCGGAGTTACATATTTAGACCAAGCTACCATTACATATCATAACTTATAGTGCATTCTAGCGAAAGTTAATTAAATTGCTTAGAACCCAACTACATGAATGCCCACTAAACCAAAGCAGGAATGATAACTAAAATACACAAATCGTTATGGCCTTACAAATATTTTCTCAAATATAAGAGTTTTACAGACATCGGCACGCAGGCCGGTCACACATGAAATAGTAAAAACAACTACATCTCGGCCTTCGAGGGTTGGCATAGCAACCATGGGCTTTAGCCCGCTATTTCCCGCTCGGCTCTCCAGCACCTGCAAGGAAAAATCCACCAAGACGTGGCAAAATAAGGCAATGGTCAACATTAGTTACCCAAATTATAACGACCCCACCCCTCACCCGGGTAGCGATGTTCCTTCCCTGCAAGCATTACATATAGATATATAATGACATAAGAACATGCAATTTAAGCATCATTCACCACAGACGTTGGGACATCAGGCCACATGCCCCGTGCACTTAGGGCACAATATCGGTGTACCAGACCTAACCAGGGTCACACCTCCGTACTCAGCGACGGTTAGCATGCTTTGAGCATTAACTAGTCTTTCTGGCTTGAAGCCTAAGACTCTCTCCTTTGGCTACGACAAAGTCAAAGGCAATCTATAAGATTCGCTTCAATGACTCACTACAAGTCGAACGGCATAGGCCTAGGTATAGTTCAGCCCTTTCCCGATGCTCAAATCATTGGGCGCACCAAGCCGCGACGCGGGTCAGCCTCCCCTTTCTCATTCAATTCACAACATTACATAACCATGTTATGTTCCAAGGCTGGCACTCATGGGCACCTTAGCGGAGCAATCCAAGCTCACAACTCAACATACATGCCCCCAAGTCAGGCCTCACAAACATTACTCACTGGGAGCTACCATCGGTGGTAGCGCTACTGTCGCGCGGTAGGGGACAGAACGCGCATTCTTCCCCCGGCACTTGGGTATTTTCTTAAAGGCCATCTCGATTACCTTCTTTGCAGCCACATGCATACACCTCGACTCTAAAACTACTAGTTTTACCACAGATTCTTCTCTAGCACGCGAATCAAAAAAAATAACCATCACCAATCTAGACCAACCTGTTCGGATGAGCTTCACACAACATGCATATTCCGTACTTCGATTCTGAATTCTAAATGCAAAAGTATCGGGGATATAACTGATCAACCCATCAGGATACTCGCTTCCACGTATTCGCGGAGATTCTACTCTCACATGCCAAAACAAAGGACTTCACATGTATAAAGAGGAAGATCGTTACCCTTGAAGTCCTCTTTGGAGCCATAGATCAAAATCCAAATGGATAGAAAGAACCGCGTCTGGCCGGTCTTCATTGATCTGGACTCAGTTCGTGATTTGGGGATCCAAAGCTCCGGTAATGGCAAGATTCCCCTTCTTCTTCCTCTTCCTTGCTCTCCCTTCTCTCTAACTCATAGAGAGAGAATAACTAGGTTTAGAATGAGAGAAAACTCTCATCCCATGGACTTAAGTTAGCAGAAATCGCAGCCTACCATCGAATCTCAGCGAATAGCTACAATTTAAAACGCTTCTCTGTACAGAGCGCTACCGCCACATGGTAGGAAGATACCGTCGTGTAGTAGCCTCACTCAATAGCTTCTCCGACAAGTCACTGTTTGAAATCTCTAATCCTTGGTCGCCACGTGGCTGTGCCGTAACTTCCCTACTACCGCCACGCGGTAACTGCTCTGTTATCGTCGGGCGGTAACTCACCGAGAGTTTTATCAAAATAATCAACCACGATACCACCAACGCTAATGTTTGTTGGATCTAGTGGCTAACCTTAGAGGGGGGGGGTGAATAAGGTATGCGAACGTTTATTGAATTTAAAATTTTCACACACAAAAACAATCACAGAGAAAAGAATTTCATTGCATTAAATCAATAATGAAAAATAGTACATGATGAGTATACATCAAAACTTGATCTTCATGACGTCAAAGATCAGAGACGAAGAGATTAAAGATTCTTTTAGTTTATATACCGACCAAACTATGACCGGTTTGCTCTCACCCTTTCCCTCTAGGAAAGGCGTTCAAGCCCACTCTTCACCTCCATAAAAGGAAGGGTCTTAGAGCCCACTCTTCACCTCCACACAAGGAAGGGGCTTAGAGCCCCGCTAGATCCTCCGATCTAGACGTCCCAAATCCTAGGACGATTTATCGCGGAATCCTTCCCGGATTCCGACGACCCTCTCCAGTCAATTTTCCTCACTGGAAACTAAACAGAAAATAGAAAAAGAGTACAAAGATTAAAAGTAAAGACGATGAGAAAAAGAAGTTCTCCCTCTTGACAACTTCTCCGGTGTGCGATCTACGACCGGTGCTTGAGATCTTCATTAGCTAGCAACCGGTCGGTTCTCAGTGGTCGATGAAGATTCTAGATCACTAGAGTTATTTGTTCACGAATGGGAGGGAGAAGGCTTCCTTCAACTTTGACGAAGACAAGTGGAGACGGGCAAAAGGAGGCGGCCGAAATCTGGAGTTCAGAAAACCTTTGTCAAAATTTGTCTTGGAGCCGTCATGACAACAGGAAACGCAGTGGCTTTTATACGTCTCCATGAAAACAGGCTACTGCCGGCGGTAAGACTAGCGCCTGCGGTAGTTTTGCGCGCTTGTTGTGCCAACTGTCCTCCAAAACTGGAAAATAGTCTTCGAAACGATCTTTTGTCTTTTCATTTGAGCTACCGCCGTGCGGCAGGGCCTACCGCCGCGCGGTAACATAGGATGCGCCGTGCAGTAGGTGCTACCGCTGAAATATTCCAGAGAGCTAAGACCGAATAACTCGTTAAGTTACCGTTTACGGTAATCCAGTCGCCTGGCGGTAGCACTGAGCTCGACGTTTCTTCTTTCGGAACTTGTCGAAGACCTAGCGCAATGCGGTAGAGCCAGCGCCGAAACCATCCAGAGTGCTAGGTCCAAATAAATTAGCGCATTAGCGCTTGCGGTAGTACTAACGCTTGGCGGTAGCCTAGGGTCTCGACGCTTCTTCTCTCGACGTTCGTCGACGGGCTAGCGCAACGTGTTAGTACTAGCGCCTGGCAGTAGCATCCATGTGATCCTTCTCTGTTGCTTGCACCTGACAACCTGCACATTCTATCAACATACAAAATGATCAAATACAACTGTGGATTTGATATTCTCAAACACAGGAAATGTGAAACATCGGTTCCAACAAACTCCCCCTTTTGATAATATCAAATCCCGTTCATGATAAATAATACATGAGATAGAGTGCATATAGAAAATAAGAATTATAAGCTATCATTAGGTTGCAGTATATATGTGGCTCTACATATTCGACTTGCTCCCCTTATCTATGTGCTGCTCCCCCTATCTATGTGCACACAATTGAACCATGCACCCCCTACATTTGACCTCTCCTAACCCGTGATGCATACTTATGACCAAACTCATGAACCAATTTATTCTCCCCCTTTGATAATATCAAAAGGGTGGGTAAGGCCTACATGACATGCATGATGAAAAATAGGAGATATTATGACGATTTAGACAAAAAGCAGATTGTGCACACACACGGTAAGTTTTGAAACAATAAGCATAGAGAGGACCCAAAACTAAAAGCAAATCAGAGAATTGGAGACACGCGGGTCATAGAATAGAGCAAGATAGATAACAACAAGTTTTAGATTTCAGATGAATTGGATAGCACGGACTAAACTAAGCACACAATGAGAATAACTACAATGCTAGACGAGTTATGAGGTAAATCATGTTGAACAAACATTGTAAATCTCATGAGTGTAAATAGAGTGCTAGCATGTGTTGTGCACAAAACATATAGTGCAGTTTCAGTCCAATTCTTATGCATGGAAGCATTAAATAAGGCAATGACATGTGAACGTGTAGCATCAAAAGAGAGAAAACACTAATTAGAAATATCATAGTTTACATGTTTATCTCGATCCGATAAAATGCTAACTCAAGAGAAATAAAGTGAATGATCATGCCACATGTCTACCTAAGGCATACCGAGATTTGAACTAGGGGCACTAAGCATAAGGTTTGGTCTATGCACAAGATCGAAACGACTTTTTGATCCAAGGTGCTCATCCTCATAATGCTCAAAAAGACTTATCAGGAGGAGTGAGTAGTGCTTGGGGGGGGGGGGGGTCCTTTTCATGTGATATTATAGCCACCATATTATTTTTGATTATTGTTTTGAGCTATCTCATTTATCTCTTTTGAATACAAGGAACCCCAAGTCAATAGAAATTTACCCACATAGGTAGATACACTTAAACTTGTAGGCACAAGACTTTAGTACTAAGATTTGGCCCGCAGTTTTAATCTCAATAAAGCATATGTGTGTCGTGGCATTGATTATTCAACATATTTCTAATGCGTTAAGATACAATGTCACGAGTTATGACATGTAGATCTATAATTTCTTCATGAGTGCTCCGTCTAGGGATGTGTGAATAGTGAAGTCATTCCCCTATCTAAATCCTCACACATACCTAGAGGCATAGTCAACTTACACGCACATGTAATGTCGCACTCAATAGCTAAGCACTTATAAATTCAGCCCACAATGACCGGAGGAACAATGTTAGGATAGATTAACCATCTAAACTTATACATTGTGCGTGCACGTTATGGTCTAAGTTGCAGTCATGTGAGCCACAATCATGCGTTGTATTTTTTTCAGCAGTTTTTTTTGTTTTGTTTTTGTTTTTTAGAGTGGAATACACGGTGAAAGTGAGGATAGATCTTATGTTTACTTAGAGATAAATATATATATGTATATATTAGGAAAAGAAATCACAGCACATAAAATAAAGAAGTAAAAGCAAGCACACAGATGACACAAGGATTATAGTGGCTCCCCAAAACTGGTTACATCCACTCTTCTACCACCCTGGTAGGAATCCACTACAAGTTTTTGATCAGGTGCCCTGCCACCACAAGATCTGCTTTAAGTAGATCTAGAGATCCTTCAGGCTTTTGATCAGGTGCCTAAAAACCAATAGTTTTTTTATCAGGTGCCATATCACCAAGCGTTCACTTTTGAAGGGAGAGATAACCCTATACACAGGAAAGGAAAAAGAAATGATGTTGTCTTCTCTGTCAACAGTCAAAGAGAAGACTAGTGTATGGTATTGTATCCACAATGTACCTGATTTGAAGAAGCCCTTGAACAAGCTAAGGTGAATTGACAATGTATTTGATTACTTGTCTTCAAGTTATGCTTGCAGATATTCATCGCTAAGTACACACCAATGTCAGGGTGCAGTAGATCAATATACACGGGTCTGTGCAATGTAATCTCTCGTTGAGCAGATCAGTGTGTTGGCTTACGTGTACTCTCTCTATTGGAGTGTACTTATTTTCAAGCACAGGGTTATGTAAGATCAAGAGCAGACAAGGAGCAAGGATGGGCCAAAGACCAGCTCACGGGAAGAAAGACGAAAATCGTCTAAGTACAAATCGACGAGAATCACTAGTGATTCTCGCCGAATCGTCGAGAATCACGAACTGATTCTCGCCGATTGCCGCCGGTTGTCTCGAAGCCGCCTTGAATTCTTCTAAAGGCAGAATCGTCGAGAATCACGAAGTGATTCTCGCCGATTCGTCGAGAATGCCTCTGCATTCTCGACGATTCGGCGAGAATCAATTGTGATTCTCGCCGATTCTCACCGGCTTGTATTATCAGTGGAGATTGAATTCTGTTAAGAAGAATTTGGCGAGAATCGTAGTTGATTCTCGCCGATTCGGCGAGAATCACCTACGATTCTCGCCGAATTTGACTTGGGCAAATTCCTGCTGTTCTCTGGACCGGTCCAAGTTACCTGGATTATTTCGAACCGGACTTAGGTCTTCTTGTTGGTGGGGCCCACAACGGTCATGTGGAATGACCTAATGTATAAATACCTCCGTATGGTTGAGCGGAAAAGAGACAGATATACACGAATACACGATTCAAAAAGAAAGGCCGCCAACGTGACCTAGATCGCGCATCTTGCTCCGTCGTCGTCGTCGCCGCTCGTGCAGTTAGTCGCCGTTGCTGATCACGGTTTCTTCCAGATCTCCGGCGACAGAAGCTTAGCCTAGCACAGCGTCTCACGCGTCTAACCAGAGATCTTTTGTCTCTTGATTCGTAGATCGGGAAAACCATCCCCTTCCGAATCGATCGAGACGATCGATCCTAGTGTGACCGTTGGAAGACCTTGCTACCATTGCTAAGAAGGTTGAATCTCCATAGCATCGCCGCAGCACTCCGTTGCCGCCGCCAAATCCGAGAGCCAAGCCGCCGCCCTTTGCCGCCACCGGTTTCGGGGAGATTCTCTCCAAGAGAGATCTAGGGTTGTGGACTCTTCGTTGAATTCAAGAACACGTCGTCGAACGAAGAGGGACAACTTAGTCTCCATAAGTTGTTTGTATTTCTAATACATTCTATTTTCAATTTCGTTGTAAAGGAACGATTGGTTCCTAGTTGTAAGGGTTGGGTGCAACCTGTGGTGTGGGAGTGGTGACTCCTACGTGTGGAAGGGTTCCTTCCGTTAGTGCAAGGATTGGATTTCAATCCTGTTGGTAAAGTGAACGAGTCGTCCCTGGTTGGGAGATAGGTCGAAGGGGGAAAGTGGACGTACCCAAATCGGGGAACCACTATAAATTGCTTGAGTCTTTTCTGTGCTATGTTGTTTGATTTATTTGTGCAGGTAAAACTTTAATTCCGCAAAAACGCTACAAGACACCTATTCCCCCCCCCCCATAGGTGAAGCTAGTTGGCACTAGGTGGACTTTCAAGTGGTATCAGAGGGAGGTTACTCATCAAAAAGGCTCACACCTTGAGTAGAATCCTGCCACCAGTGTCAAGAAGAAGACAGATATCTACCATGGACGGACTCAAGTACTCCGGCAAAATCCCAGTGTGCACCAGACTGAACTTTCCTATCTGGAAGGAAAGAATCAGATTCTACATGAAAGCAGTCGACCCTCGACTCTTCATGGTCGTGGAGGAGGGACCTTATATTCCCACTAAGGCCTCCACCATTGATCCTACCAAAATGGTGCCAAAGACGCTTTCTGAAATGGATAAGGACGAGATGGTGCTGGTCGGACTTGACAAGAAGGCATAGAACATACTGATCAGTGCAGTCGATGACTCCATGATGCAGAACTTCTGCAACTATAGGACGACTAAGGATATCTGGCACAACCTGATTATCCTGATGGAGGGCACAGACGAAGTGAGGGATGATCGGAGATCCCTCCTGAATCAGAAATACGAGGCCTTCAGGCAGGGGCCCAAGGAAGAGATCGGAGTTACCTTCGAAAAATTCCTCAAGATCGTCAATGCTCTCAAGGGATACGGAAGAGTGTTCACTAATGGTGAACTTAATGATAAATTCCTTAGGTCCCTTACTAAGGAATGAGACACGAAGATCTGCGCCATCCGAGAGTTTGGCAGATTAGCTGAAACTGATCCCCAGATACTCTTTGGGAAGCTCATGTCCTATGAGCTCCAGTTGAACACGAGGAAAGCTGAAGAAGAAGCAGAGAAGGCTGCAGCCAAGGAAAAGACTGTGGCCCTAAAAGCCATTCACTCCAGGAAAGGCAAGGGTGCGGCTTCATCCCGTGCAAGGAAAAAGGATGAGGAGGAAGACTCCGAGCCATGCTCCTCCAGCTCAGAGTTGTCTGAAGAAGATTTCTCCCTCATCACCCGAGAATTCAAGAAGTTCCTTAAGATGAGGAATCAAAGAAAGAGAGACGGTTCCTCCTCCAGATTTCAGAAGAAGAATTTTTCTTCTGACAGGTATGAATCAAAACCGAACAAACATCGTAATACTGACATCATCTGTTTTGGATGCAATAAGCCAGGACACGTCGTGGCTGGCTGCCATCAAGGTAAGAGAGAGAAGGGGAAGGGAGAAGAGCATAAGACCTCTAGAGATAAGAAGAAGGAGAAGAGCTACATCGCCAAAAAGTCAAAGACACTGAGTGAGTCTGATTCCCCAGACTCCAGTGATGATGAGGAAGCCTACTTCGGGCTGGTGGGTCACTCTGACTCAGAAGGAGAATGTCCCCCATTCACTGGGAAGGTAAAAGCTCACACCCCTCTCTCCGACTCTGACTCTGATCCTGAGTCTCAGGATGATGACCCTGAGGATAGCCCTTCGGCCCGTGAAGCTGAGCTCCTCGATAAGTATGAGCTTCTGCTCAATACTTTCGAGGAGTGTCGAAAGAGACTGAAGGCTGAGAAAAAGGAAGTTAAATTCCTTAAAGGTGAGAGTGTATCCCTGAGGGAAGAGATCACCAGTTTGATCTCCCTCCGATAGGAGCACTTGGACCTGACTTCTAAGCATTCAGAGTCTCTTAAGCTCCTCGATCTTAAGCAGGAGGAAATTGACAGGTTGGAAGAACAACTTGCGGCAGAAAAGAAGATCGTTAAGAGCTTCTCTATGCCAAAGACAGTTCTTCCACTGGTTGATACCTTCACTGCTCAGGCCAAAGGAGCTTGTTTGGGGCACGTAGGGGTACCTGGTTCCTCATCCAGGAGAAACAGGAACCAGAGGAAGAATAAGGCTGCTAAGAAGGCCTCTGCTGCTGAAAAGGGAAAGGCCCCACTCAGTCCTGTTGCGTTCAGAAAGCCCAGCTTTCCCTGTAACCAACATGACTTTGAGTCAACATATGGCCATCACTTCAGGCCCTCGGTTGCAAAGCCAAAGAGCCGATATGATGGTTGGACCTTCCCCCGCAATTTTGGCGAGAGTGTCTTCAAGGCACCTTATGAGGAAGTTTAGATGAAGGATTATGGCCACTTCTCTAGCGGCCATAATAGGAAGCAGGCACCCAAGGCCAAGCCTGTTACACTGAGAAACCAAGAGGTGAAGAAATCATGCGACTATTGTTATCATGATGCCTCCACCTCCAGGTCCGAGGCCCCTGCTGAACCTTCCGTTCCAAGAGTGAAGCAGGTGCCTAGGAGAAAGTATAACAGATTTGACTGCTGGTGCTGTGGCAAAGTTGGTCACTTTGTCATGGATTGCTGGTTTAATCCGAGGAATAACGAGACTCCTCATGCTGGCAATGCGAGGCAGACCACTCGTAGGGCTAACCATTCGAGGGGGGAGCATGCTAACGAGGAATCTAGGACCCAAGTTCGATTGGGTTCCTAAGGCAAATTAATTCTGTTTTGCAGGAATGTCCAAAGGCCACCAAAACTCCCATATGGTATTTGGACAGTGGATGCTCCCGTCATATGACTGGGATAAGAATCCTGATGCGGGAGTACTCTCCAGTCGAGAATGGACCCAAAGTCATCTTTGGGGGATCTGATCGGGGAGTCACCAGAGGTTACGGTATGATTTCCAACGGTATACTCTCTATCACTGACGTAGCTTATGTTGAAGGGTTAAATCATAACCTGATCAGTGTAAGTTAGTTATGTGATAAAGGGTATGACGTTAAGTTCTGCAAGGATAAATGCCTGATAATATCATGTGCCTCTTCGGAGACGGTATTAACCGGCATTAGGAGCAGAAATGTTTTCTGTTTAGATTTTCTCAGTCTAGATTCTTCTACCCCCGTATGCCTAGTAGCAAAAGGCAGTGCATCTCTTTGTGAACAATGGCACAAGAGATTGACACATATTAATTACAAGACAATTAATATGCTGTTTTCCAAAGATTTAGTAAGGGATGCTCCCATTATTAAGTGCATCAAAGATAGTCCCTGTCCTGCATGCCAGATGGGCAAACAGACTCGGGCTACCTTTAAGGGCATCTCAGACAAAGACTCCTCCAGATGTCTTTATCTTCTGCACATGGACTTGTTTGGTCCAATGCAAGTTCATAGCTTAGGAGGGAAGTCTTATACGCTAGTGATTGTAGATGATCACTCTCGGTTTACTTGGGTGTTCTTTTTAAAACGCAAGTCTGATACGTTTGACATCTTCACCAGCTTTGTCAAGCAGATTCAGAACGAACTTAACTGCTCAGTGGTCAAAATCAGAAGTGACCATGGAACAGAGTTCGAGTCTGGTGCTATGACAGAGTTCTGTGAAGAACTTGGTATCTTTCATGAGTTTTCCTCCCCGCGCACTCCTCAACAAAACGGAGTTGCGGAAAGGAGAAATAGAACACTCATTGAAGCCTGCACGACAATGTTGAATGACGCTTCACTCCCAGAATACTTCTGGGCCGAGGCTGTCAGAACGACTTGTCATGTTCAAAACCGGGCGTTGATCAACAAAAGTCATCGTAAGACGCCCTACGAGCTACTGAAAGGCAGGAAACCAACCATGCCCTATTTGAGGATCTTTGGTTGCAGATGTTATGTACTGAACAATGGGAAGTACCCGCGTACTAAGTTTGGTGAAAAATGCTTCGAAGGCATATTCATGGGCTATAGTAGCCATAGTCCGGGCTTTTGGTGCGAGTGATTGCGCTAAGTGCTCTCAAGTGGTATCAGAGGGGTCGCGGGTTCAAAACCCCGGGGTTGTTTCCGGTGGGGATTGTTGGGGCTGCGGTCCGGAATCGCCCCCACGCTGCTGTGCTATGCGGTAATGGCTTAACTGGCTGCCCCGTGGATCCGCCCGAGGACCTTTGATATAAAGATTAGTTGCGCTGTCCTCCATCAGTCCGGGCTTATAAAGTTTTCAACAAGAAAACCCTAGTGGTAGACGAATCAATAAATGTTGTATTTGATGAAGGAAGTTTGCTTAATTGCAAGTCTTCTAGTAGTCTTCTTGAAGATGCAGGTGCCAGACTCGAAAAGCTACACCTGGATGAGCCCGAGAAAGATGCAACTCCAAAATACGTCAAGGTATCCACCTCAACTCCAATCGGAGAAGATGACGATCAGGATGGAACAGTCCTCCCTGAAGAGGAAGGAGCCCTAGAAATTGCTAGAGCTCCTGATGCAAGACTTCTAGAGCTCCGACACGTGAGGGATCATCCCAGAAATCAAATCATTGGAGATCCCCGAGACGGTGTCAGAACTCGCCGAGGTACTCTTAACGAGATTCTGCATTTTAGCTTCCTATCGCAGGTTGAGCCAAAGAAGTTAAACGAAGCGAACAAATATGCGTCATGGATATTGGCCATGCAAGATGAGCTGCATCAATTCGAAAGATGCAAAGTCTGGACGCTGGTTCCCAGACCTAAGACGCAAAACGTGATTGGCACCAAGTGGATCTTCAGAAACAAGCTTGATGAACACGGGGTCATCATCAAGAACAAGGCCAGACTGGTGGCTCAAGGATATAGACAGGAGGAGGGGATTGACTTCGACCAGACGTTTGCGCTAGTTGCACGGCTCGAGGCAATCCGTCTATTCCTAGCCTATGCCTCTCACAAAGGATTCACAGTCTATCAGATGGACGTGAAATCGGCATTCTTTAATGGAGACTTGAAAGAGGAAGTATACGTCGCTCAACCTCCAAGTTTTGTCAATCCCACTTATCCTAATCATGTATACTTTCTTAATAAAGCTCTATATGGCTTAAAACAAGCTCCTCGAGCTTGGTATGAGACATTGTCTAGCTTTCTTCTTGAGAATAAGTTCTCTAGAGGAAAAATAGACAAGACATTGTTTCTCAGGGAAGTCAAAGGCAAGATCTTGCTGGTGCAAATCTATGTCGATGACATTATATTCGGCTCAACGGACAACAATCTTTGCAAAAATTTTTCTAAACTTATGCAAGGAAAGTTTGAAATGAGCAGTATGGGAGAGCTAAAGTATTTCTTGGGACTTCAAGTGAAACAGTCTGAGGAAGGGATTTTCATTTCTCAGACGAAGTTCACCAATGAACTCCTCAAGAAATTCGGAATGGAGAATGCAACCTCTATGAGGACTCCAATGGGATCCACCATGTCTCTGGATAAGGATGAGAAAGGGAAACCTTTTGATGAAACCAAATACAGAAGCATCATTGGATCCCTGCTCTACCTTACTGCAAGTAGACCGGATATCATGTTCTCCACATGTGTTTGTGCCAGATATCAGGTGAACACTAAGGAATCTCATTATGCCGCTGCAAAGCGAATTCTTAGATACCTTAAAGGTACCCCTAATCTTGGCTTGTGGTACCCGAGAAATAATGATGTCGAGCTAATAGGTTTTTCAGATGCTGATTTTTCAGGGAGTAGGGATAACAGGAAAAGCACTTCCGGGATGTGTCCATTCCTCGGAAGAAGGTTTATCTCATGGAACAGCAAGAAGCAGAATTGTGTAGCAACTTCCACAGCAGAGTCTGAGTACATCTCAGCTGGCAGCTGTTGCGCACAACTCCTTTGGATCAGAAACCAGTTAGCTGATTATGACCTTCAGTTCAAGGAAGTACCAATGTACTGCGACTACTCCAGTGTAATTGCAATTGCCAACAATCCGGTATCGCACAGCAGAACGAAGCATATTGAAGTGCGCTACCACTTCATTCGGGAGCACGTGGAGAATAAGGACATCTCTCTCTGCTATGTCCCCAAGGACAAGCAGATTGCAGATATTTTCACAAAGCCCTTAGACGAGGCCAAGTTCAGTCTTTTCAAAACTGAATTGGGGTTGCTAAACTATGAGGACTGAAGACTACAGAATCTCCAGGCTCGTGCATCTAGGGGGAGCCTCTGCCAGGAACTCAAGGGTAAGCACAGGTGCAAGAACTGAGGGGGAGCATGGTGTCAAATGCACCAGACCCAGATTTGCAGAAGCCGAAAAGGGGGACATTACCCTCTCGGCTAAGGTGCTAAGGTGTATGCTCCAAATGCTCTAAAGATAATGGTATGGAATTTCAACTCACTCTCGTTTTTCAAAGTTGTGTTTTCTTCTAAGCCGTTATATTCACCTTAGCTTGTAGGGTTTAGGCTTCTTCAAATAGGGGGAGATTGTTGGTTATTGTATCCATAATGTACCTGATTTGAAGAAGCCCCTGAACAAGCTAAGGTGAATTGACAATGTATTTGATCACTTGTGTTCAAGTTGTGCTTGCAGCTATTCATCGCTAAGTACACACCAATGTAAGGGTGCAGTAGGTCAATATACACGGGTCTGTGCAACGTAATCCCTCATTGAGCAGATCAGTGTGTTGGCTTATGTGTACTCTCTCTATTTGAGTGTACTTATTTTCAAGCACAGGGTTATGTAAGATCAAGAGCAGACAAGGAGCAAGGATGGGTCAAAGACCAGCTCACGGGAAGAAAGACGAAAATCGTCTAAGTACAAATCGACGAGAATCACTAAGTGATTCTCGCCGATTTGACGAGAATCCTCGCCGAATCGTCGAGAATCACGAACTGATTCTCGCTGATTGCTGCCGGTTGTCTCGAAGCCGCCTTGAATTCTTCTAAAGGCAGAATCGTCGAGAATCACGAAGTGATTCTCGCCGATTCGTTGAGAATGACTCTGTATTCTCGACGATTCAGCGAGAATCAATTGTGATTCTTGCCGATTCTCACCGGCTTGTATTATCAGTGGAGATTGAATTCTGTTAAGAAGAATTTGGCGAGAATCGTAGTTGATTCTCGCCGATTCGGCGAGAATCACCTACGATTCTCGCCGAATTTGACTTGGGCAAATTCCTGCTGTTCTCTAGACCGGTCCAAGTTAACTGGATTATTTCGAACCGGACTTAGGTCTTCTTGTTGGTGGGGCCCACAACGGTCATGTGGAATGACCTAATGTATAAATACCTCCGTATGGTTGAGCGAAAAAGAGACAGATATACACGAATACACGATTCAAAAAGAAAGGCCGCCGACGTGACCTAGATTGCGCATCTTGCTCCGCCGCCGTCGTCGCCGCTCGTGCAGTTAGTCGCCGTTGCTGATCACGGTTTCTTCCAGATCTCCGGCGACAGAAGCTTAGCCTAGCACAGCATCTCACGCGTCTAACCAGAGATCTTTTGTCTCTTGATTCGTAGATCGGGAAAACCATCCCCTTCCGAATCGATCGAGACGATCGATCCTAGTGTGACCGTTGGAAGACCTTGCTACCTTTGCTAAGAAGGTTGAATCTCCATAGCATCGCCGCAGCACTCCGTTGCCGCCGCCAAATCCGAGAGCCAAGCCGCCGCCCTTTGCCGCCGCCGGTTTCGGGGAGATTCTCTCCAAGAGAGATCTAGGGTTGTGGACTCTTCGTTGACTTCAAGAACACGTCGTCGAACGAAGAGGGATACCTTAGTCTCCATAAGTTGTTTGTATTTTTAATACATTCTATTTTCAATTTCATTGTAAAGGAACGATTGGTTCCTAGTTGTAAGGGTTGGGTGCAACCCGTGGTGTGGGAGTGGTGACTCCTATGTGTGGAAGGGTTCCTTCCGTTAGTGCAAGGATTGGATTTCAATCCTGTTGGTGAAGTGACTGAGTCATCCCTTGTTGGGAGATAGGTCGAAGGGGGAAAGTGGACGTACCCAAATCGGGGAACCACTATAAATTGCTTGAGTCTTTTCTGTGCTGTGTTGTTTGATTTATTTGTGCAGGTAAAACTTTAATTCCGCAAAAATGCTACAAGACACCTATTCCCCCCCCCATAGGTGAAGCTAGTAGGCACTAGGTGGACTTTCAACTAGTGGATTGTTGATGATGTCAAAGCTCCCCCTGAAATTTATAGTTGTCCAGGAAGAGAATCTTTGCTTCAGGGTGTAGGCCTTAAAACTTGATGTTGCTCTCCAGCAAGATTCTAGACTGATATTGTATTTGTTGTCACTTGGAAGCCTAAAGCAGATGATGAAGATGAAGAAGAATAAGAACTCTGTGATATGCTTTGTTGAGGCAGAGTTCCTTCTTCTATGGAGATCCTTCTAAGTATTTTTCTGTCCTTCTTTTCTGTCTGTCTTCTGTGTGATGTATAAGCGGAATTCAAACATTTGAATTCCTTGGTTCTGAAATGGCCGACTTTGTCTTTAATGTATTTCCCTAACTATCCCAGTAAATATGGTAGAGTAATAACTCTATGAAATCCATAATCAATGCTGCCAGTTAACGGCTAGATTCTTGAGAATATTGAGCATTGATTATCAGAGCATTACTGTCTTAATCGCGTTTAATTACACCTTTTATTCTGCCAGCTGTAAATAATTAAGCCCGGAAAAACTGCACAGAAAATTGCCAAACTGAATTTTAAAGCTTCTTCAAACTGGGTTCGGAGATCGTTGAACTCAGCTCGGAGATCGTTGAGCTGAGTTCAGAGATTTTGAACTGCATCTGAGATTTATAGAAATCTTTGAGCTGAGCTCAAAGATAGTTGATCTCCGTTCAGTGATAGTTGAACTGAGTTCAGAGATTTTCTTCCAGCAATTTTCTGAACTTCAAATCTGAACTTCTCTGAAATTTTTCTGCACTTCTTCTGGAATTCTTTGAAGGTAAACCTAGAAAATCCTATGACCCTTAGACTATACATTTTGTGTCAAACTAATAATCCTAATAGTTATCCTAACCCAAATCAGAACCTAGGGTTCCAATAATCTCCCCCTATTTGGGTGAGGACACTATTTACAAAAAAAACAAAGCATATATTGTTGGGTTTCTCTATGAGGATGACACAACACTTGTGCACGCAGCAGAAGGAATATAATATCAAGAACAACCCAAAGAGATTGGGATCGGGCAATGAATATTGAATCAAGAAGTTAACAAACAACTAGGTAAAAGTTACCTTAGCGGCGTTGAGTCATAACTCAACGGAGATGCTCCAAGCAGAAAGATTCGGCGAGAATCATCTGTATAATCGTCGAGAATCAAGGATATAATCGTCGAGTATCACCAATCTCCGGGAATCAAACATTTCGATTCTCGACGAATTTGTCGAGAGTCGTCGAGTCATACTCGACGATTCTCGACGAATCATTCGCGATGAATGATTCTCGACGAACTCGTCGAGAGTCATAGAGTCATACTCGACGATTCTCGACGAATCTCCTTGGCAACATTTGCCTGACCCCCCCATTCTGTATGGTGATTGGTAACCTTTACCAACACAGTCAATCTTCCAACTTCTCCACATGCTCTTATGTGCGACCGTGCAGGCTCATATCGCGTTGGCAGTGAGATTACATGTTTGACCACTTCTAGATCACCATGGTAACTCCAACAGTCTCCCACTTGATCTTGAAAGTATCAAACCAAAAACCTCACAAACAATGAGCGGCATCTAGCAATGCATCATTGCTACCCAAGCAATAAGAGTTCATAACTCATAAGCCTTTATGAACAATGTTCCAGCGTTGTCTTTGTCCCTTTTTCCCTTACATCCGGAAAGAACTAGAGGCATGGACCGTGTCACCCTCGTAATAGCTCAATCCAAGTTTCTTGATCTAGAACGGACTTCTAGAGAATGGTGAGTCCAATATCACATATTGACTCAACCAAGCATGGTTATGCATTTCTCAGTCTAGTTCCATCAAGGGGCCCATGGATGCAACTCCTGTCATATAGGAGGACAAATCCCACATCTACTCACACACAAACACCCAAATGATTCGTAACGTGCCCAACAACAACCCTTATCATCAACCTTTCTCAAGGAAGACTTTAGATGACATCAAAGCACGCTCTTCCTCACTTGATGAATGTTGTGACTTCAGGTCAAAGGACCACAACACCATTGTCAATTGAGACCTACTCGTGACACGTTTAGATAACAATCCACAGAGTAGTCTCAGGTTTGGTCTGTCCAGTAATACTTGTTCATTAACAAGTACCCACGTGATGACTTGATATCACAATATCATGACCTATGAGAACTAATCATTAGTCAACACACGTGCTAGTCTTAATATATCATCATCACCCTTAGTTTTTATGATGATACAACGACCAGGGACCTTTTAAGAATGAAGCTTCAAATAAATCACAGGCTCTCACATTCAAGTCACGTACTTGATGTCCTATGGAAGCGAATATTCTAAGGGTATTTATTATGTTAACATTTAACTATCGCATAGAGAAATCATAATAAAAGAACTTGCCATTAATTATAAAATTAACTTTCGGTACATAATTCATCATATGAATAAACAACAAACAGCCAACATAATATAAGTTTATATGCAATCCACAAGATTCTCACTAGAGCTGATCATTTAGGTATCGTATACCCATTGATCTAGTATGACCATCATTCTTTCTCTGCGCGAGAGGCTTTGTCAGTGGATCCGCAATATTCTCCTCAGTCGGCACTCTGCAAATGTTTACATCTCCTCGTTCGACAATCTCACGAATAAGATTGAACCGCCGAAGTATGTGCTTGGAGCGCTGATGAGATCTAGGTTCCTTAGATTGTGCAATTGCACCATTGTTATAACAGTAGATAACTACTGGACCAACAATGCTAGGAACTACATCAAGCTCGCCGATGAATTTCCTAATCCATACAGCCTCCTTCGCTGCGTTAGCTGTAGCGATATACTCGGCCTCTGTTGTAGAATCAGCAACTGTCTCTTGCTTGGAACTCTTCCAGCTCACAGCTCCTCCATTAAGGCAAAACACAAAACCTGATTGAGACTTTGAATCGTCCCTATCAGTTTGGAAGCTAGCATCCGTGTAACCATTTACAACGAGCTCTTCCTCTCCACCATACACCAAGAACACATCCTTTGTCCTTCTCAAGTACTTCAGGATATTCTTAACTGCAATCCAATGACACTCACCGGGGTCTGACTTATACCTGTTAGTCATGCTCAAAGCAAAGGAGACATCGGGTCGAGTACATAACATTGCATACATGATTGATCCAATTGTCGAAGCATATGGAATCAACTTCATGCGGTCCTTATCTTCATAAGATTTTGTACATTGGTCCTTAGAGAGATTCACACCATGAGACATGGGTAAAAATCCTTTCTTGGACCCAAGCATGTTGAACCGCTTCAACACCTTCTCAATGTATGTACTCTGGGTCAAACCCAGTAACTTCTTCGATCTATCTCTATAGATCTTAATACCGAGTATATAAGTCGCTTCACCCAAGTCTTTCATAGAAAAGCAGTTCCCTAGGTTGTTCTTAACAACTTTCAGGGTAGGAATGTCATTCCCAATCAACAGTACGTCATCTACATACAATATCAGGAAGACTACAATGCTCCCACTAATTCGCTTGTAAACACAAGGCTCATCTTCATTCTTGATGAAACCAAACTCTTTGATTTTCTCATCAAAACGAAGATTCCAACTTTGAGAGGCCTGCTTCAGTCCATAAATGGACCTATTCAGCTTGCATATTTTAGTGGCTTCATTTGGGGATACAAAACCCTCGAGTTGTGTCATATACACTTCCTCAAGGAGGTTTCCATTGAGGAAAGCCATTTTGACATCCATCTGCCAGATCTCGTAGTCATAATACGCAGCAATAGCAAGCAATATCCTTATGGACTTTACCATGACAATAGGGGAAAAGGTCTCATCATAGTCAATACCATGAATTTGCTTGAAACCCTTAGCCACCAGTCGCCCTTTGAATGTCTGTACATTCCCATCCATGTCGGTCTTCTTCTTGAAGACCCATTTGCACCATATGGGTCGTACCCTTTCAGGTGGTTCCACCAAGTTCCAAACTTGGTTTGCATACATGGAGTCCATTTCGAATTTCATAGCCTCAAGTCATTTGTCAGAGTCCGGTCCATTCATAGCCTCTTGGTAGGTTGCTGGTTCATCATCATGATCCATAAGCAACACATTACCTATTTGAGACATGAGAAATCCATATCTCTTAGGCTCAAACCTCGGTCTACCAGATCTATGTAGGACTTGTGTTTCTTGAGCAGGTTCTCTAGCTACAACATCTTGTAGTCCTGTCTCAGAATCCAATTCTGGTTCATTCACTACTTGTGGTTCTTGAACTTCTTCAAGTTCTACCTTTTCAGTCTTTCTTGATAAGAATTTTCTTTCCAAGAAAACGTCAGCCCTTGCGACAAACACTTTGCCCTTGGACGGTAGGTAAAAGTAATACCCTTTCGTTTCCTTAGGATATCCCACCAGATAACATTTATCCGATTTGGGTTCCATCTTGTCAGGCATTTGACGTCGCACGTATGCCTCACAGCCCCAAAGTTTAATGAACGACATACTAGGATGCTTCCCAGTCCATATCTCATATGGTGTCTTCAGAACCTTTTTCGTTGGAGCGCGATTCAGTGTCATTGCAGCAGTCCCTAAAGCAAAACCCCAAAAGGAAACAGGCAAGTCTGCATGACTCATCATCGAACGTACCATGTATAACAGAGTACGATTTCTCCTCTCAGACACACCATTATGTTGTGGTGTTCTAGGTGGAGTGAGCTTTGATACAATACCACACTCTTTATGATGATCACGGAACTCATGACTCAGGTATTCGCCACCTCGATCAGATCGGAGTGCTTTAACCCTTTTACCTAACTGGTTTTCTTCTTCATTCTTGAACTCTTTGAACTTTTCAAAGGTCTCGGATTTGCACTTCATAAGATACACATATCCGTATCTACTGAAATCATCAGTAATTTTAACGAAGTAGAAATACCCACCTCTAGCCATGGAGCTCATGGGTTCGCATACATCACTATGTGCAACACCCAAGAGATCCTCAGCCCTCTCAGTATAACCAGTGAAAGGAGCTTTAGTCATCTTGCCTTACAAACAAGATTCGCATCGCTCAAATGATTCATAATCAAATGAGTCCAAAAGTCCATCTTTATGGAGCTTGGATATGCGCTTCTCGTTTATATGGCTCAAACGACAATGTCAGAGATATGTAGGTTTTGAGTCATTTGTTCTTAGTCTTTTCTTATTTTCTACATTATAGATTAGATGGTCCAAGTTCAAAACATAAAGACCATTAAACAATTGGGATACAGCATAACAAACATCATTCTTAAATATAGAACAACAGTTGTTCTATATTATAAAAGAAAATCCAATCATGTCCAAGCACGAAATAGATATAATGTTTCTAGTTATGGCCGGAACAAAATAACAATTATCTAATTCTATTACAAGCCCACTTGGCAAAGAAAGACGGTAAACCCCTACGGCTACAGCAATAACTCTTGCTCCATTGTCTACACGCAGGTCCACCTCCCCTTTACTCAGCAATCTTCTCCTTTTCAGTTCCTGCACATTTGTACAAATGTGTGAACCACAACCGGTATCCAATACCCAAGATGAAGGAGCAGAAAGGTTTATCTCTATAACGTAAATATTCGAAGCGGAAGTCATACCTCCCTTCATTTTCTGCAGACCCTCAATATAAGAAGGACAGTTCCTCCTCCAATGACCAGCCTTGCCACAGTGGTGGCATTTCCCTTCCTTCACCGTGCTCTTCTTTTTCTTCAGTGCAGAAGACTTGGGCTCAAGATATGACTTAGGCCCCACCTTCGTCTTCTTAGAGCCCTTAGCCTTTCCCTTGCCCTTATGCACCAACAGTATGGGGCTGGCAGGCTTGGCCTTCTTCATGTTGATCTCGGCAGTTCTCAACATGCCTAGGAGCTCGGTCAGCGTCTTGTCTATTTCATTCATGTTGTAGTTCAAGACAAACTGCTCATAACTGTCCGACAACGATTGTAGGATCAGATCTGTGGCCAACTCTTGACCTAGAGGAAAACCCAGCCTTTCAAGGTTCTCTATATACCCAATCATCTTGAGTACGTGAGTCCCTACTGAGTCTCAAACTCCCATCTTGCACTTAAACAATGCTTTTGTGACGTCAAACCTCTCTTGACGAGCTTGCCCTTGAAACATATTCTTGAGATGCTCGTCAATCTCCTTGCACCCAATGTTCTCATGTTGCTTATGAAGCTCAGAGTTCATGGTGGCAAGCATAAGGCATTCAACGTCTAAGGCGTCATCAGTATACTTCTTATAAGTATCCTTATCAGCACGGGAAGAATTCCCGGTCGGCACCTCGGGGGCTTCTTCTTCCAAGACATAGAGCTTTTGCTCTTGCCTGAGAACAATTCTCAGGTTCCTGTACCAGTCCATGTAAATGGTCCCACTGAGCTTATCCTTCTCAAGGATGGCTCTCAGAGACAGAGTGGAGTGTGAACCACTTGCCATGGAATTCTACAAGAATTCATGCAGAATAATATCAGTACCAAAATTTCAAAATACAATTTATTTTAATTTGGACTTCAATTAAAACTCCCACTATTTTATTCGAAATGATGGCCCTCACTATCAATTCGGAGAGTTCATGCGAGCTACTCTCTTAGTGGACAAGATCCGTATTTCACCAACACAATGAGTCAGCTTTGGCTTTTCTCTCACGATATGGTTATTTAGGTAGGCAACGCTTGCCAATTGCATCCTCATGCAATTCTTGTATGGTTGGTGAATAACTCCTTATTCACATCCATCATATGGTGCATGCCAACCCTATGCCTCTAGGCACTCAACCTTTGAGGTCACCTAGTTAAGTTAGACCCAATGTCGACAGTGGGATATCACAATTATCCGCCCGCACCCTTACCAAGATAGATTAATGCACCTTACTTTGGCAAGCCCACACTTCATCGATCGAGGCAGGAAGAGTTTCATCCATCAGAAGGCATCTGAACACTTAATATTTGATGAAGGGGTTTTTGATAATAGGTTAACAATTAACCATGATCAACATTTGATCAATGTGCACATCCACAGAAAAACATTTTCTAAAAAAAAACACATGCATCCCTTATGTGCACAACATGGCACTATCAACATTTGATAGAAGGAAGGGCTAAATCTGAACATCCAGACTTTTCCAAATCTTCAGATTTATATGCATTGGACAAAGGCAAAAGCAACTCAACTTAAAGCAGTAGACAAACTCGTCTCTCATTGTTGGATTACAAATCCAAAACAATACACGGGTTCATTAACCACTCGAGGGACGGTTACTGCTAAGGAGACAACAATTTCTAACAATTATAAATAACCACAAAATCCCAGACGTTCCTGGCGGGGTTCCAAGGGGCAGAGCCCCTAACCTGTGGGTTATGGGCCCACCGATTTCCCTTGGAAAACCATCAATAATTGATGATCCAGGATTAAATCTAGACATTTAGAACACTTCTAAATCCCTAGGTTTACACGCACTGGAATAACCTAACTTCCAAAAAAACAATCATGGCCGGAACCTCCCTCTGATACCACTGTTGGGTTTCTCTATGAGGATGACACAACACTTGTGCACACAGTGGAAGGAATAAAATATCAAGAACAACCCAAAGAGATTGGGATCGGGCCATGAATATCTAATCAAGAAGTTAACAAACAACTAGGTAAAAGTTACCTTAGCGGCATTGAGTTACAACTCAACGGAGATGCTCCAAGCTTTGAGTCCTTGTCGGTGGTGAGTTTTACATAGAATAACGTCTACGTCTCTGCAGAAATCCAGATGAGCGGGAGAACACCGAGCTTTTCGTCGCATGAAAGATCGGGAAGGAGATCGTCTGCACCTTGCACTTCCACGGACTGCTAGGTCCGCGCCAGGAATAGCAACACCGGCGACTATCGCCAGAAAGTAGGTCAGCGGATCGAACGATTGGCGGAAGCGAAACTCTTCCGCCCGGTGGGGTACGGGATGCGGCGGATCGGCACGGCGGAACGCTTCCGTCGAGTTCTATCCGGCCGCAGGAGAAAAGCACGCATTCACATATCCTCCCAAAACCCTAAGTCCTTATTTACACCAAAGGTATAAACAGACCTAAAATAATCGCTATCCACAGATAAAACAACATAGGGTTTTAGAGTCATTCGCCGGGAATGAACTCCAGGTTCGGCGAGAATCAGATCCAGATTCGGCGAGAATCAGCAAACAGATTCGGCGAGAATCATCTGCAGAATCGTCGAGAATCAAGGATAGAATCGTCGAGTATCACCAGTCGTCGGGAATCAAACATTTCGATTCTCGACGAATTCGTCGAGAGTCGTCGAGTCATACTCGACGAATCTCGACGAATCATTCGCGACGAATGATTCTCGACGAACTCGTCGAGAGTCGTCGAGTCATACTCGTCGAGAGTCGTCGAGTCATACTCGACGATTCTCTACGAATCTCCTTGGCAACATTTGCCTGACCCCCCATTCTGTATGGTGATTGGTAATCTTTACTAACACAGTCAATCTTCCAACTTCTCCACATGCTCTTATGTACAACCTTGCAGGCTCATATTGCATTGGTAGTGAGATTACATGTTTGACCACTTCTAGATCACCATGGTAACTCCAACATATATAAAATGAGTGCTTTTAAAGAAAAACAATAATGTTTTGAAATATAAATCTAAGAACAAAAACTGATAGGCTCTGTGGCTGTTATGTTGTTAGTCCTCAACTGAGTTCATTTAAGCATCTCTGAACTATGGTTCCAATAAATTTCTTGATATCATTCCCAGATACTTGACTAATTTAAACTGCTGCTGCTGTAACTTCTTCAACAATCTCTCCCTATACATCTACCCCTATACTGAAGGGTCTTTTCCTGAAATAAGAGGTTAGGAGTTCTGGACCCAGATCACCTTGGGTCCTGGTTCTTTTTCATAATAATCAGAAATAAAAGAACATGCAGGTTGATCTTTATAACCTAATGGATGAAATTTTCTAGAAGGGATGAACCATTGGGTAAAAGGATTGTTAGTATTTTCAGATTGATTATAATTTTCAAAAGAATAAAAATTCTATTTTGAAATTTTGAGTTCGATGATTTATGTTGAGATCGTCGATCTGCGTTCGACGACCAGTATTGATCTCGTCGATCTCGGTTCACAGAGTAATAATGACTACTATCTGCATTCCACGATCGTCGATCTCTGATCGACGATGTTTGATGATATCGTCGACCTCCTTTTGCTGAGTAGTTAAACCCAACCTCTGGGTTCAGAGATCGTCGATCGCCGTTCGACGAATAATACTGAGATCGTCGATCTTGGTTCGACGACTTATTTTGAACAAAAGTTTTCTGAATATTTTTAGTTTGTTTTGGTAAAAATTCAGTTATTTTGTCTAAATCTATTATTTTTTCTTTGTCCTTAACTGTTTCTAAAGAAGCTAATTGTTCAAAAATATTTTTTAAATCTTCTTTAAGATTGTTATTTTCAGAAGATAAATTATACACTTTCTCTCTGAGAAGTTTTATTTCCTTCTCAGATTGAATTAAATCATTGCATAAAATTTTAAAATCTTCTTTAAAATGTTTTGAAGAGAAATCAAAGGAAGAAATAACCTGATCCTCTTCTGAGTCTGCAACTGATTTTTCATCAGACTCAGATTCTTCATCATGACTGCTGCAAGATGCATTGATTACCATCATGCAGAATTCTCTTACTATTGTTTCTTCTTCATCCTCAGTTGTACAGGATGAAGCTTCAGAGTCACTCAAAGATTCAGCTTTAAATGTTCTTTCTCTTGCTGATCCAGCAGCCATTGTTGTGAGGGAGTCCCAGATTTCCTTTGCTGAAGTACATTCAGCAACTTCTTGAAAAATGTCATCAGACATTGATTGAGCAAGGATGTTCATTGCTTGTGCATCAGCCATCTTTAGCAATTTTTGGGCATCTGAGTCTGTAGATAGAGTAGTGGGACCTGACAAAATAGAGTTGTTAATGGCTTCATCAATAGAATTCATAAACATCCTAATCCTTGCCTTCCATAGTGCAAGCTTATCCAGATTACACTTAGGAGGTCCAGTGCTTGAACATTCTTCATTTTGTGCCATGATAGACTCTTAAGAAAAATAAGATCTATCAGATCGTTTTGGTTCAGGTGTTATCATGTACAACCAAAGAAACCTCCCTCTGATACCAATTGAAAGTGAGGATAGATCTTATGTTTACTCAGAGATAAATATATATGTATATATTAGGAAAAGAAATCACAGCACATAAAATAAAGAAGGAAAAGCAAGCACACAGATGACACAAGGATTATAGTGGTTCCCCAAAACTGGGTACATCCACTCTTCTACCACCCTTGTAGGAATCCACTACAGGTTTTTGATCAGGTGCCCTACCACCATAAGATCTGCTTCAGGTAGATCTAGAGACCCTTCAGGCTTTTGATCAGGTGCCTAAAAACCAATAGGTTTTTTATCAGGTGCCCTATCACTAAGAGTTCACATTTGAAGGGAGAGATAACCCTGTACACAGGAAAGGAAAAAAAATGATGTTGTCTTCTCTGTCAATAGTCAAAGAGAAGACTAGTGGATTGTTGATGATGTCAAAGCTCCTCCTGAAATTTGTAGTTGTCCAGGAAGAGAAGCTTTGCTTCAGGGTGTAGGCCTTCAAACTTGATGTTGCTCTCCAGCAAGCTTCTAGACTGATATTGTATTTGTTGTCTCTTGGAAGCCTAAAGCAGATGATGAAGAAGAAGAAGAACTCTGTGATATGCTTTGTTGAGGCAGAGTTCCTTCTTCTATGCAGATCCTTCTAAGTATTTTTCTGTCCTTCTTTTCTGTCTGTCTTCTTTGTGATGTATAAGAGGAATTCAAACATTTGAATTCCTTGGTTCTGAAATGGCCGATTTTGTCTTTAATGTATTTCCCTAACTGTCCCAGTAAATATGGTAGAGTAATAACTCTATGAAATCCATAATCAATGCTGCCAGTTAACGGCTAGATTCTTGAGAATATTGAGCATTGATTATCAGAGCATTACTGTCTTAATTGCGTGTAATTACACCTTTTATTCTGCCAGCTGTAAATAATTAAGCCCGAAAAAACTGCACAGAAAATTGCCAAACTGAATTTTAAAGCTTCTTCAAACTGGGTTCAGAGATCGTTGAACTCAGCTCGGAGATCGTTGATCTCAGCTCGGAGATCATTGAGCTGAGTTCAGAGATTTTGAACTGCATCTGAGATTTACAGAAATCTTTGAGCTGAGCTCAGAGATAGTTGATCTCCGTTCAGAGATAGTTGAACTGAGTTCAGAGATTTTCTTCCAGCAATTTTCTGAACTTCAAATCTGAACTTATCTGAAATTTTTCTGCACTTCTTCTGGAATTCTTTGAAGGTAAACCTAGAAAATCCTATGACCCTTAGACTCTACATTTTGGGTCAAACTAATAATCCTAATAGTGATCCTAACCCAAATAAGAACCTAGGGTTCCAACACACGGTTTTTTTAAAAAATTAATGCTATTTTTTTTATAAAAACGGTTCAAACAAAATATAAAGATACAACGTGCACACACACATAACAAAAAATATGAAACATGCAAACACAAGGGAGTAACAACAAAAAACATATAGAACTAGGATGAGAGGTCAAGAATGCCATGCTCGAGTCGGAGTAGAGAAAAACATGCATCAGGGAGCAGTTTAGTTAGGATGTCCGCAAGTTGGTCATCGGTGCCAATAAAGACGACACTCACATTATCCTTTTTTATATGATCACGAATAAAATGATGGCGCACGTTAATATGTTTCGACCGAGAATGGTACTCTGGATTATATGTTAAGTCTATGACACTCTTATTATCACATCGAAGTGTAACATTCCTACATGTGTAAGACCCCCTTTTTTTTCTTTTCAAACCCCTAGGTCTTAGGCCCAGAACCGCAGCTTTGCAGTGACACCTTCACACCCGGGAAGGTCGCCACTACAAAATGCCGATCTTGCAGGCCGATTCGATCACATCAGTAGCAAAATATAGAAGAAAGCAAGTCCACAGGAATCACATATCATAGTAAATATCTCAACGAAGGGAGAGTCCACAGAATAATAAAGTACTGAAAATAGAGCTCATGCCCAATACATAATATCCTCACTACAAGAGTCTCTCAAGCGGAAGCAAAACTAATAAACTACTAGCAGTTGGGACTCACAGTCCCAGCTGTCTAAACTCCGGTACTAGACTGCCCAATCTCCAAGCGTGCCGACCTCCGGGGCTGCTCCTCCATGTTGGGCTCCACGGTCCCCTAAAATGATGTGGTCTTAAAACCGTTAGTCTAAAAGACTAAGCTCTATCATCCCCGCCCCTTCCCCGATGGCTCCTAGGCCCCGAGCGGGGAGGAAGAAAGGAGAGAACATGATAGTGGAGAATAACAAAAGCAGATGACGGCGGAGCTAGACTAGAATTCTATATAAAACAGGTAAATAAAGGCAGGAAATATAAAAAGGTAAACTAAGAAATATGTAACCTTAACTTATATGAAAGCACATAAGTCAAGGGATCTTTTGCAAGGCTCCTAGCGTATAAAAAGTCTCATACCAAATTATACGTTAGGGTGTCGGTTTTCTAGCAAGCATAATATGTAAATCTACTGAATAAAAACCTTAACTTATAAACACGCTCGCGCGAACTTATAAACCAAGGGGTCGTTTTGCAGAGCCTATTGTATAAAGCATCCCATACCACTTTATACAATATGTGTCATGGTTATATGCAATGGTTATGTTATGACATGCAATTATGTCATAATGTGAATATGCAAGTGCAACACACTTACTCGACTCTGTGTACACGGACCTTTAGTTCCCCCTTTCTGGAGTCGAACCTCCCAGGATACCTCCGTAGTGGCAAACGAAAGCGGTGGGTTGGGCCTCGCCCACCTCTAAACCAGTAATTGCACTACCGGTCAGACCTATCGTACGCCTCAACACTGGTGCACAAAGCGGACTCCTGCATACTCTTGCCGGCTGGCGCACCAGACTTTATTTGGTCAAGTGCTAAACCAAACTTTTCGAGTCAATGTATCGGTGTCGGTGATCGACCCTCCAATACCGAAGACCCACCACCTTATACTTTTATGCACATGCAATAGTTATGAATAAAACCATCGATCCCAAGCTCCTCCGACTATCTCATCCGTCTCAATCACCAACCGAGCCTAAGCTCCCCGGACTATCCCGTCCATCACATCCAACAACCGAGCCAAAGCTCGCCGTGGCAACCTACTGATCACAAAAATCCCCCCGGGCATCGAGGTGAGTGAAAGTGAACCCCTAATTATGCTAGTTACTCTTGCAATTCAGTTTTACCTACAGTTTAGATTAGTTTAGGACTGCCCCCGGCATACCCCGTGAAAGGCTCTCAAAGGGCACTAGGAACTATGATGGGCTGAAGCCCAAAGCTCCCTTTCGCAAGGCACTTATTGTTATTTGTTAATACCCGATACCCGATCCCTTTTAATATTATTCAGAATCTAACCTAGAGTGATTTGACTCTTCCTCTTCACGGGAAAGACGATCTTTCGTCGATCCCGGACACCACTTAACACTTGCCAATCCAACACTTTACCCCTCCTTTCCTCCAAAGGTGAACTCCAACTCGTTTATCCAACATCAATCAACTAACTCCATCTCATAAGCCCGAATTCTATACTAGCAGGGTTTCAGTAATTTTGTTAAAGACAGACCATCCTACGCTACATGATGTGCATGATGAGAGGTACTCTAAATTATCATCCAATATTCCTATAATAATTATTGAGGGTCTACCGTGCAATGATTAGCCTAAATCAAGAATTTCATAATTTTCCTAACATAATTAGTAATTTAACTAATTTTTCCTAAGTAATCCAAGACCCAAGTTTGAACATGATGTACCCTATTCAGTCATACAAAATGCTTCACAAAATCATGATAAATACTAGGCATCATTATTACTGTAAATCCAAGGTCTATCAATTTCTTTCCAATAAATAAGAACTCTAAAGTTTATTTTAAAACATGTCCCATTTTGATGTGTTAATGAAGTAAGTACAGAAAATCTTCAACCAAAAATTGTGAATTAATTTCCCTATGTAAGAACTGAGCTAACCATACTATTGACCATGTTTCACAATTTTCCAACTTATAATGAGCTCTAAATAATTTATTGATCAAGTTCTCAAATTCATGGATTTGTAAAGTAATTATTGCAAACAAGCATCTAAAAATTATTAATTAATTTCTTCCAAAAGATATTAATCTAATACCACTACAAATCAAGTTTCATAATTTTCCAACATGTAATGAGCTCTGAATAATTTATTGATCATATTTGCACTTTTTCAAGCTTGTAAAGAAAGTACTGATATTATACCACTAAAATTTATAATAAAATTCAAGTATAAGTAAATTGACCTAAAATATCTTCTGCCCAAATTTCATAGATTCCTATTAAACAGTGTGATCAGGATAAATAGAAAACCATTAAGGGCAATTTCGTGTACAACAAAGGAAGTGCTAATAGTTTTGCTCCTAAATTACCAATAAATTCATCAGAGGTTCTAACTATCTTTGAGTCCATTCTAACCAAGTTTCATGACTTTTCATTAAGTTTTGGTGGCTTATCCTACCCATACAAGGGTTGTGCCCTAGACTAGGGTTAGGGTTTTGAGGGGTTTAACATCTTCTAAATCCATTAAGATTTTTACCAGAGGACTCTAACTACAATAGAGTCCTATTTTCCAAATTTCAAATCAATTCAAGGTCATTTGACCACTTGCCCTACTCAAGACACCCAAAATCATCCTTAGGGTTTGGTCTTGGATCATAGGGAAAATCTAGCCCAATTTACCCCATCTTCCATGGGAGGGTATTAAAAGTTATGTCAAGTCAGTGTTCAAAATCTCAGGCTCTGTTGAGGTGAGTTGACCATCCAAATCACAAAGTGCACTTTTGACCTAAATACCCTTATTATGGCAAGGCTAAGGTTTACAAAATTTCAAACCAAATCATCTCTAAATAAGATGAAAAGTTATACAGAGCCTCTTATTGAACCCAGGGACCACTCACCAAAATTTGGGAGGTTTTGGAGATCATTAGACCACCTAATTTATTTACCCTAAGATTATTAAGTAATTACAAAAACTATAGGAAAAGTGTCTCCAAAATAATTTTTGGATAGGACCTAGATATAGGTTAGGGGGATTCCTTGTCCAAATTTTAGGTTATTTGGACAACGGATGGAGTGAGGGCACTCATTTTAATCTCTGCCTAGCTCTAGGTATAGACCCCACCAAAATGGGTGCCCTGGTCAAACCAGTTGGCCAAATTGACCCAATTTTTTTTTTAAAACAAAGTAGATACATAGGGCTACAAATTATCTGGTTGCCAATTACTCATATAGAGCCTCTAAGTATTTTTCATTAATTTTCTAATGTGACTGTTATCATGTAACATCCCAATGTTACTTCTAGACCCCTTAACTTAGATTGGGTTAGGCATGGGGTGGGTGTTAGGGTAATGAGCTAGGTTTGACCCTAGATAGTGGGTGGTAGCCATGTGGGGCCCACTATGGGGCCAAAGTCAAACTAGGTCAAACTAGCCTAAACAGGAACCCTAGCCACACCATGACCCCCTCATGATGCCCTAACCCTAAATACAATCTAAGTAGACCCCAAGGTAGGTCAGGGGGTCAACCAGTTGACCATGATGGGTCAAGTCAACACCTTTGACCTAAATAGTGAAAATGGTGCCCTAGCCCAATTCACTGGGTTGGGACCACCCAAATCAACCCAAATTCATCATGTGGGCCTAAAGTGACCCTATAAACCCTAGGGGAGAGAAAAATAGGGCCTCTCAATAGTAAATTTGGAAAGTTACCTAGGAGAGAGAAAAGAAGAGAATAGGAGAGAGAAAGTGCCTAGGAATTATTTTGGGCCACTTGGGCTCATCCCACCAACCCATGATGGGTTGGCTGACCATGCATGGGTATTAGGAGGTGTGGGACCCCCACCATGCTGCCTTGGGCCAAGCCCAAACCCAACCCAAGCCCAACATAGCCTAAACAACTTGGTGGAGTCAACCCTCCCTATTCACTCACCCAACCCGGCCCAACACTTGGCAACCCGACCCACTAGACTCTAAGCAGCCTTCATGGCCAGTGGGACCCACTCACCAGCCACCTAGCCGGCCACATCCACTAACCCGACCCCCCCTCCTTGGTGAATCCGCCCCTACCTAGGTGAAGTCGCCCACTCTCTTAACTCAGCCCCAAACCCTTCCCCCTCTCTCATTCCATTCATCCCTACCCCAGAGAGAGAGAGAGAGAGAGAGGAAGGAAGCCATGGAAGGCCGTGGAGCTCGCCGGAATGTGCATGCTAGGGGAAGCCGCCGCCACCCTCAACCACAACCACCAAGAGTCCGTATCCCCTCCCCTCTTACTGTACTAGTATCCTAGATCATCTAGGTTAGAGGTCGAGCTCAAACGAGCTCGACATAGGAATCAAAAAAGCTTGAAAATAGCTTCAAAAATGGCGGTTTTTAGGGTTTTCGGGTTGGTTGCGCCGCCGCCGTCCGCCGCTCTCCGCCGTCCAGTCGCCGGCCAGATCAAGCTCCGGCCACCGTGAGGCCGGGGAAGCAATTGGCCGGAGGCCTCGCCGCCGGTGATGGCCGGAAACGGCCATGCAAGTTCCATGGGCTCGGCTGCCCCTGCATGCATTGCATGGGGAAGAAGTACAGCAGCCGTTGGATTAGGCTTTAAGATCTGTGCAAACAGAATTTTATTATTTCTGTATTTTCTATAGTATGCATAGTGTAATAAATGTCACACTTTAACAACAAACATGCATGTTAATTTTGAGGCACTTAGAGGCCCCACCATTGGATGAACCCTGAATAAAAAAGTTAGGTAGATGGGTTAACTTTGAAATGCCACAGAAATCATGACTTTTGGACCAGTAGGTTGCCCTGTAGGGCTGTTTTGCTAGGACTGCCCCTAAACTAGGGCAGAAACCAAATTTGATGCCCAAGACAAACCAAGCATCACCATGACCTGAAATTTTGGTCATGGGTGTATTTAGGGCATGCATATGCCCTGCCAGAAATTTGGAATTTTTGGAAGAACTTTTTCTATAGTTTTTATCAAAATATCAAAAATTAAATTAAGGGCATAATTGTAATTTTAGGCACCCAAATGACCCCAAATTTTGGTGGTATGTCCTTGGGGACATTATTGGTGTCTGGTAGAAATTTCAAGGCAATTGGACCCCTGCACGAAGGGTTATTCCATGTGTTTGTGTAGGCTAATTTAGGCCTTGGTGTGCAATTAGCAATAATTTATATTTTGTGTATTTAACCTAACTGAGGCACCCAAAAACCATGCAATAAATTCCAGTGATACTTTAGGGCATGTTTCACCCCTAGAATTGTTTTTGCGATTTTTGGAATTAAAAATACCACTTAATGGAATTTTTCAAATTATAGGTCCTTTTGTAAAATAAATGGGAAGAATAGGTTTTGGCTATAGAAAACCTTCAGATTCAGCCAAGTCAAAGTATGGTGTTTTAATTGACTTAGGAAAATTTCATATCTCTGTTTGGCAACTGTTAGAGCAAAATTCATGGAAATGACCATTTTACCCTTTTTGTAAATGTTTATGAATTGGTATAAATACTTGTTGGAAAATTGTGAAAATAATCCTAGAGTTGCATAATTGTTATATTAGTCTTGTAGATTTATATCAGAATTTTTGGGTACAATGTTAATTATTAACTAGCATAATGGCATTTTTGGTAAATAATTAGGAATGGATTTTGATAGACCATTACCCTGTAGAAATTAATAAAACTCTGCCATTAGTCATAAAATAGTAATATAAATGCTCAGTAATTTTCCTGGAGTTTTGGTGTATGTATTTCTTGTACTTCATTTGGAAAGTGAGAAATAGGTAGAATTTGTATTAATTATGGGAAAAATAGAAATATAAAAAGAGAAATTATGAAATGTTGTAGACAGTAATATTTTATTCATATGCAACTCAGGAAAATTCCCTTAGGTCAGAAGATTTTAATTGATAATACTTCTTGTGTAAAATGACCTAGGGAATAATTTAAAAGATTTATTTAAAGGCCTTAATGACCTAGGAAAATTACGAAAATCAACACACTCATTTTATTAGTCCATACCACCCTAGGATAAATATTTGGAGTCAGTTGGACCAGGAAGTTAGAAGTTCGATCTCAGGGTGGTGTTAGGTCATGGGGTGCGCATAGTAAAGGTAGGCTGGACTATAGGCCGCCAGGGGATGAATCAACAACTGAGTTAGAGTCTAAGTTCGGAAGTACAACCCTGGGTGGCAGGTGCATTATGGAGGCGAGAGTAAAAGTGCAACATTAATCATGCCTAGGTAGAGTTGACGGAAGACCGTCACTCCTTAACCCATACCTTAAGTCACTAGGTCACTCTATGTAACAGGAGAGAGAAAAAGGGATTCTGGGTAGATATCAACTAAAGTAAATATCCTTGAGAAAGGGAGCTTTGGGATTCAGCCCATCGTAGCTCCTAGTGCCCCTGAGAGCCCTTCACCGGGAGTACCTTGGGCAGTCCTGGGACTAACCTTAAGACTCTAAGTATGATAATCTGTAGATAAGAGTAGTCTAATAGGCTAAGTGAACTGGACATGTGCTCACTCGTGCCAGGTTGGAGGGACTTGGAGTCTTTTGACTACTTGCTCACCCGTGCAGAGTTGGAGGAAAGAAATTGGCTTATATACACTCACCCGGCCAGGGTTGGAGGGTTTGTAGCATATACTCACCCGTGGCGGGTTGGAGAGATTTGAGACAGGATAGTCCTTGGAGCTGGAGGCTCAATATATAATACTTGCATGTGCATATACTAGTGGCGGGCCATGCGGTACTGGCCGGTCGTCACACCGACGGCAGTACGGTGGACCAGGCGGGTGCGAGGGTTAGAAGGACCAGTAGGATGTTTATACTGGAGTCTGGAGGACTTTTCCTAATAACGCGCACCCGACCCAACAAGACTGACAGGTAGTCAGCAAAGTGGTACGCAGAGGCTCTAGAGTGCACTTGTAGGTGTACAGAGGCGTACAAGAGAGGTCTAGGCCTGGTAGTGTGTATACCCGCCTAGAAGGCGGAGACGCCCGCTCCGCTGCTGCCGTAGCCACAACGGTAGTACCTGAGAGTGATGCTAGCTCTCGAAAAGTGGGAACTAAAGGTCTGTGATCACGGAGTCGTGTGTGTGTGTCGCACTGCATGTTCATATCATACCCACCATATAGATGCATAACATTAATCTTCATAACAATTTAAGTCACCTAATGTATAAGTGGTATGGGACGCTTATACATTAGGACCTGCTATACGATCCCTTAGCCTATAAGCCTGAGTGGGCATGTTTATAGGTTAAGGTTATTTTCCTTTATATATATGCTTGTGACTCTGACACCCCATTGTATAAATGGTATGAGACATTCTATACAATGGGAGCCTTGCAAAAGATCCCTTGCTTATGCGTACCCGCATAAGTGGAGGTTACACTTCATTATATTTTGATTATATATACCCTGTTAGTTTCCTGTCACCTGCTCGCCTTTGCCACCCCTTGTTGTCCTCCGCTTCGTCCTCCCGCACGGTGCCTAGGAGTGGCAGGAGGAGGTGCTGAGGATACGACTTAGTCTTTTTGACTAATGGTCGGTGACCTTACTATTTTAGGAGCTCGAGGAGGTGGACCAGCACGTCGAGGAGGCAGGGCTTGAGGGACAGATACCTACTACTACTACTGGAGCACGTCTACAGGTGATGAGAGAGTTATGGTTTTTCCGCTGCTGTGTATGAGAGTGAGAGAGAGATATGATGTACTGGGCATAAGCCCTTCTTTCATTCATTTTCTGTACTCATTATGGACTGTCTTATGTTTCATTTGATATATATATACTGTGGCTGTGGACTTGTTTCTGCTTTTACTCTGATTTATTACGCAATTATTCTCATATTGGCCGAACAGGTTATGATCGTACTAGCCGGCAGAATCGGCGTCTTGCGGTGACGACTAACTCGTGCGTTAGTATCACCGTAAGGCGGCGGTTCTGGGCATAAGATCCGGGTTGCCTCGGATTTGAGGAACAGGATCTTACAAACTGGTATCATTTGAAACCACGATCATATGAGAATACAGTCCACCACACTGGAACACCCCGCTCCAGCATTAGTTTGCGGACAAACTACGCAGCGGAAGCAGTGGTGTGCCCATGCGTAAAAAGCCACATAATCAGTCCATCAAACAATGAGTTAGGCCAATTTTGACGTTAAGTTTTCCTTTATGCAGCCTCCGCAGGATACGGTTCCTCCCCCTCCGGCTGCCATTCCGTTCATGCAGACTGAGATGGGGCAAACCCTGACGGCTATCCTGGATGCCTTCAGAGCGCAGCAAGCCCCGGTTCAGCTGCCCAACCCAGGATCGAACTGGTTGAGTGCATTTAAAAGTCTGTCTCCGCCACTGTATCGCGGGACAGAAGATGCCGTGAAGACAGAGGAGTGGTTGGAGACCATCCAGGAGCTGCTAGCTGGCATCAGCTGCCCCGTCAGACAGGCAGTTCCCCTTGCCACCTCGGCACTAGACGCTCATGCAAAGAGGTGGTGGAAGTCGGTGCGGGACTCTACATTCGCCGACCAGGAGCTGATGGACATATCTTGGGAGGAGTTCAGCGACGTCTTCTTGGAGCATTTTGTATCTTCCACAGACCGAGATACCTTGGAGGCGAGGTTTCTGAGCCTCCAGCAGGGGAGCCGATCAGTTATTGAATATCAGAGAGAGTTCTCCCATCTGGCGAGGTTTGCAGGCTTCCATGACTGGGACGACCAGAAATACGCGAAGAGATTCTATCACGGGCTCCGCGACTCCTTGAGGCAGCCCTTACTGTTCATTGCCCACGGTACCATGGCGCAGATCATCGAGATGGCAAAAAAGCTGGAGGCTGACCAGCTGTTGGTACAAGGCAGAGGGAAGAGATCGCTGGATGGGCAATCATTTGGAGAAAATAGCGGGACGTCTCAGAGAGGCAAGACGATTGGATACAGGAGAGGTGGGGGACGTCGTCGTCCCAACTATAGGCAGGATCAGGGGCCTCCTCCACCTTTGGCTCCCCCACCTATGCAGATTCCCGGACCGATGAGACAGGATGATCGAGGTCAGAGGCAGATCACCTGCTTTGGTTGCGGCCAACCTGGGCACATCAGGACGCAGTGCCCGCTTCAGGTTCGCCCTCTTCCTCCTCCTCCACCTCCAGTGGCCCCTCCAGTTCACCAAGGCCGAGGACGAGGGCGAGGACGGGGACGAGGCCAAGGCCGAGGATATCACGGCCGAGGCCGAGACCGGGAGCAGGTATACGCGCTGGATCTCACGGAACAGAGGGACCCAGAGGAGGTGATTACAGGTACTTAAAATTTTGTAAGATTTATAAATTTTAAATTTTCTCTTTTTAAGAATACCTTAGACATTAATAGTAATACTATTCTTTGAACTCAAACGAACCCAGGCATAGTGATGATTAGCGGCAAGCCCGCTCACACCCTCTTCGACACGGGTGCGTCACACTCCTTCGTATCAGACTCGTTTATTGAAGGATTAGAAGGAGTGGAGAAGTTTTCCGATTTGGAAAAGAGAGTGCGACTCCCTGATGGTACGGAACTTCGAACCACAGACTGCTGCAATATGGATGTCGAGATAGGAGGCAAAGCGTTCGAAGCCCCGGCAACAGTTCTGAGCCTACCGGATTATGATCTGATCCTAGGCATGAATTGGCTTCATTGGAACTACGCGCAGATAGATTGCCCCTCGAAGAGGATCACACTCAGACACGGGGACTCCTACGTCATCATTGAAGGTATCCGTTCCATTCCCCGACTCTCTTTATCTTCAGTACAGGCCGTTAAGGCCTATGAACAGGGAGAAGAGGTATACCTCATTTGTTTCGAGATGGCTGTGGTAGAGAGTTCCATAGCTGATATTCCAGTGGCACGAGATTATGCTGATGTCTTTCCGGAGAAGTTACCTGGGCTACCACCATCACGGGACTTGGACTTCAGGATCCAGTTGGTGCCAGGGGCAAGACCAGTGTCCCGAGCACCCTACAGAATGGCCCCTAGGGAATTGGCAGAGTTCAGGACTCAGCTACAGGAACTTGTGGAGTCAGGATTTGTGCGGCCAAGTTCATCGCCGTGGGGAGCACCGGTTTTATTTGTGAAGAAGAAGGATGGATCCCTCCGATTGTGTATAGATTACAGGGAATTGAATAGGTTGACGGTTCGGAACACTTACCCATTGCCCCGGATAGACGAGTTATTTGATCAACTTCAGGGAGCCTTCTGGTTCTCTAAGCTCGATTTACGATCCGGCTATTACCAGTTACGCATCCGGGAGGAAGACATACCGAAGACCGCATTCAGCTCCCGTTATGGCTTATACGAGTTCACGGTAATGCCGTTCGGGCTCACGAATGCGCCCTCGGCCTTTATGACGCTCATGAACAGGGTATTCGAGCCTTATCTGGACCGGTTTGTTATAGTCTTTATTGACGACATTCTGATTTATTCGCGATCTCGAGAGGAGCACGCAGAGCATTTAGCACTGGTATTGTAGAAGTTAAGAGAATTTCAGATGTATGCGAAGTTCTCAAAATGTCAATTCTGGCTTCAGGAAGTGGCCTTCCTAGGACACACAATCAGCGGAGCTGGATTAGCTGTGGATCCTGCTAAGATAGAGGCAGTACGGGATTGGCCACGGCCAAAGACAGCGTCAGACATCCGTAGCTTCTTGGGCCTGGCAGGTTATTATCGTAAGTTCGTGGAGGGGTTTTCAAGGATAGCCCTCCCCCTCACGTCCTTGACGAAAAAGGATGCCACATTTGATTGGACAGAGCGGTGCGAGTCAGCATTTCAAGAGCTCAAGGACCGGCTCACTTCGTCCCCCATCCTTGCACTTCCCTCGGGGAGTGAAGGATTTCAGATATATACAGATGCATCCTATCAGGGGATGGGTGCAGTCTTAATGCAGCACGGACATGTTATCGCTTATGCTTCGCGACAGCTGAAGAAGCATGAGCATAACTATCCTGTACATGATCTCGAGCTCGGGGCCGTAGTTTTTGCCCTCAAGACATGGAGACATTACCTCTACGGGATTCATTGTGATATATACTCCGATCATAAGAATCTCAAATACATCGACACGCAGAAGGTTCTGAACCTGCGACAGAGGAGGTGGCTTGAGTTCCTCTGCGATTACGACTATAAGATGCACTATCACCCGGGAAAGGCGAATACAGTAGCAGATGCTTTGAGCAGGAGAGCCGGCACTTCTGGACCGGAGTCCCGGGTGATGTCTATGGAGCTGCTACGCATGATGGAGGATATGCAGATTACCATGGTTTCGGAAGCCGAGCCAGTGCTCTATCGAGAGTACCTGAACTCTCTGGTCAGCAATGATGATATACAGAAACGCATTCTTACACATCAGAGATTGGATACTGATCTAGAGCCTATCTTTGACGCTCTAAAAGGAGGCAAGCATGAGGATTATATGCTGGAGGACGACCTTCTTCGATTCCGTGGCCGAGTGTACATTCCAGCAGGTGGTGAGATCCGGGATGACATCCTCAGAGAGGCACACTACTCCAGATATTCAGTGCATCCCGGTATCACCAAGATGTGGGCTGACTTACGGCGGACCATGTACTGGCCAGGAATGAAGAGGGAGATCATATACCTGGCGACACACTGCGAGACTTGCCAGCGAGTGAAGGCCGAATGCAAGAGCCCATGCGGTATATTACAGCCACTGCCAGTCCCAGAGTGGAAGTTCGAGGATATCTCTATGGATTTTGTTCACGGACTCCCTCGCTCTCATTCTGGGCACGACTCCATCTGGGTCATTGTAGACAGGTTGACCAAGGTAGCACGGTTTATCCCGGTCAGAAAAGATGCCCCGGTTGCTGTACTGGTGAGGTTGTTTGTAGAGCAGTTCGTCCGGTATCACGGAGTACCCAGGTCTATTGTTTCAGATAGGGATGGTCGCTTCACCTCCAGGGAATGGAGGGCAGTGCACGCTTACTTGGGATCCAGACTTTCCTTTAGCACTGCCTTCCACCCGCAGACCGATGGTCAGACGGAGCGGACGATACGCACTATGGAGGACCTGCTCAGGTTATGTATTTTGGATACAGGGAAACCTTGGGAGAGGCTACTGCCGTTGATCGAATTCTCATACAACAACAGCCACCAGGCCAGCATCGGGATGGCTCCTTACGAGGCGCTTTATGGGAGAAAATGCCGGACTCCGCTATCCTGGGTGCAAGATGTGGATACTCGAGCTCTTGGGTCAGACTTTGTAGAGGATACGGAGGCTCAGATTCATTTGATCAGGGATCGGCTTCTGGAGGCTCAGAGCAGACAAGCGAAATATTATGATGCTCGACACCGGAAAGTGGAGTTCCAAGTTGGGGACAGGGTTTTCCTGAAAATCCGACCGGTACACGGTATTTCTCGGATTCGGAGACATAAGAAGCTCAGCCCCCGGTACATGGGACCATACCTGATTCTGGAGCGTGTGGGCCCCTTGGCTTATCGGCTGCAGCTACCTCCGGAGCTGAGCAGCCTACACGATGTGTTCCATGTCTCTTCTTTGCGAAGAGCTCTCCTTCGCCCTGAGCAGCATGTCCCTACTGCAGCTGGACCGGTAGAGCCTGACCGTTCGGTTAGATTGGAGCCGATCCGGATCGACGATTCAGCGGTCCGAACGTTGAGGAAAAAGAAGGTTCCACTTGTAAAGGTGCTGTGGTCCAACCATGGACAGGAGGAGCACACCTGGGAACCTAGGGATCTGATGCTGGAGCGTCATCCAGAACTATTTACATCAGGTACTTTTATGTTATTTTCTACAAAATTTCCTTAACAATTTCTGCAACTGGAACCCGTAGACCCAAACTTAAATTTCGGGGACGAAATTATTTCTTTTGTTTATAGGATTTGTAACATCTCAATGTTACTTCTAGACCCCTTAACTTAGATTGGGTTAGGCATGGGGTGGGTGTTAGGGTAATGAGCTAGGTTTGACCCTAGATAGTGGGTGGTAGCCATGTGGGGCCCACTATGGGGCCAAAGTCAAACTAGGTCAAACTAGCCTAAACAGGAACCCTAGCCACACCATGACCCCCTCATGATGCCCTAACCCTAAATACAATCTAAGTAGACCCCAAGGTAGGTCAGGGGGTCAACCAGTTGACCATGATGGGTCAAGTCAACACCTTTGACCTAAATAGTGAAAATGGTGCCCTAGCCCAATTCACTGGGTTGGGACCACCCAAATCAACCCAAATTCATCATGTGGGCCTAAAGTGACCCTATAAACCCTAGGGGAGAGAAAAATAGGGCCTCTCAATAGTAAATTTGGAAAGTTACCTAGGAGAGAGAAAAGAAGAGAATAGGAGAGAGAAAGTGCCTAGGAATTATTTTGGGCCACTTGGGCTCATCCCACCAACCCATGATGGGTTGGCTGACCATGCATGGGTATTAGGAGGTGTGGGACCCCCACCATGCTGCCTTGGGCCAAGCCCAAACCCAACCCAAGCCCAACATAGCCTAAACAACTTGGTGGAGTCAACCCTCCCTATTCACTCACCCAACCCGGCCCAACACTTGGCAACCCGACCCACTAGACTCTAAGCAGCCTTCATGGCCAGTGGGACCCACTCACCAGCCACCTAGCCGGCCACATCCACTAACCCGACCCCCCCTCCTTGGTGAATCCGCCCCTACCTAGGTGAAGTCGCCCACTCTCTTAACTCAGCCCCAAACCCTTCCCCCTCTCTCATTCCATTCATCCCTACCCCAGAGAGAGAGAGAGAGAGAGGAAGGAAGCCATGGAAGGCCGTGGAGCTCGCCGGAATGTGCATGCTAAGGGAAGCCGCCGCCACCCTCAACCACAACCACCAAGAGTCCGTATCCCCTCCCCTCTTACTGTACTAGTATCCTAGATCATCTAGGTTAGAGGTCGAGCTCAAACGAGCTCGACATAGGAATCAAAAAAGCTTGAAAATAGCTTCAAAAATGGAGGTTTTTAGGGTTTTCGGGTTGGTTGCGCCGCCGCCGTCCGCCGCTCTCCGCCGTCCAGTCGCCGGCCAGATCAAGCTCCGGCCACCGTGAGGCCGGGGAAGCAATTGGCCGGAGGCCTCGCCGCCGGTGATGGCCAGAAACGGCCATGCAAGTTCCATGGGCTCGGCTGCCCCTGCATGCATTGCATGGGGAAGAAGTACAGCAGCCGTTGGATTAGGCTTTAAGATCTGTGCAAACAGAATTTTATTATTTCTGTATTTTCTATAGTATGCATAGTGTAATAAATGTCACACTTTAACAACAAACATGCATGTTAATTTTGAGGCACTTAGAGGCCCCACCATTGGATGAACCCTGAATGAAAAAGTTAGGTAGATGGGTTAACTTTGAAATGCCACAGAAATCATGACTTTTGGACCAGTAGGTTGCCCTGTAGGGCTGTTTTGCTAGGACTGCCCCTAAACTAGGGCAGAAACCAAATTTGATGCCCAAGACAAACCAAGCATCACCATGACCTGAAATTTTGGTCATGGGTGTATTTAGGGCATGCATATGCCCTGCCAAAAATTTGGAATTTTTGGAAGAACTTTTTCTATAGTTTTTATCAAAATATCAAAAATTAAATTAAGGGCATAATTGTAATTTTAGGCACCCAAATGACCCCAAATTTTGGTGGTATGTCCTTGGGGACATTATTGGTGTCTGGTAGAAATTTCAAGTCAATTGGACCCCTGCATGAAGGGTTATTCCATGTGTTTGTGTAGGCTAATTTAGGCCTTGGTGTGCAATTAGCAATAATTTATATTTTGTGTATTTAACCTAACTGAGGCACCCAAAAACCATGCAATAAATTCCAGTGATACTTTAGGGCATGTTTCACCCCTAGAATTGTTTTTGCGATTTTTGGAATTAAAAATACCACTTAATGGAATTTTTCAAATTATAGGTCCTTTTGTAAAATAAATGGGAAGAATAGGTTTTGGCTATAGAAAACCTTCAGATTCAGCCAAGTCAAAGTATGGTGTTTTAATTGACTTAGGAAAATTTCATATCTCTGTTTGGCAACTGTTAGAGCAAAATTCATGGAAATGACCATTTTACCCTTTTTGTAAATGTTTATGAATTGGTATAAATACTTGTTGGAAAATTGTGAAAATAATCCTAGAGTTGCATAATTGTTATATTAGTCTTGTAGATTTATATCAGAATTTTTGGGTACAATGTTAATTATTAACTAGCATAATGGCATTTTTGGTAAATAATTAGGAATGGATTTTGATAGACCATTACCCTGTAGAAATTAATAAAACTCTGCCATTAGTCATAAAATAGTAATATAAATGCTCAGTAATTTTCCTGGAGTTTTGGTGTATGTATTTCTTGTACTTCATTTGGAAAGTGAGAAATAGGTAGAATTTGTATTAATTATGGGAAAAATAGAAATATAAAAAGAGAAATTATGAAATGTTGTAGACAGTAATATTTTATTCATATGCAACTCAGGAAAATTCCCTTAGGTCAGAAGATTTTAATTGATAATACTTCTTGTGTAAAATGACCTAGGGAATAATTTAAAAGATTTATTTAAAGGCCTTAATGACCTAGGAAAATTACGAAAATCAACACACTCATTTTATTAGTCCATACCACCCTAGGATAAATATTTGGAGTCAGTTGGACCAGGAAGTTAGAAGTTCGATCTCAGGGTGGTGTTAGGTCATGGGGTGCGCATAGTAAAGGTAGGCTGGACTATAGGCCGCCAGGGGATGAATCAACAACTGAGTTAGAGTCTAAGTTCGGAAGTACAACCCTGGGTGGCAGGTGCATTATGGAGGCGAGAGTAAAAGTGCAACATTAATCATGCCTAGGTAGAGTTGACGGAAGACCGTCACTCCTTAACCCATACCTTAAGTCACTAGGTCACTCTATGTAACAGGAGAGAGAAAAAGGGATTCTGGGTAGATATCAACTAAAGTAAATATCCTTGAGAAAGGGAGCTTTGGGATTCAGCCCATCGTAGCTCCTAGTGCCCCTGAGAGCCCTTCACCGGGAGTACCTTGGGCAGTCCTGGGACTAACCTTAAGACTCTAAGTATGATAATCTGTAGATAAGAGTAGTCTAATAGGCTAAGTGAACTGGACATGTGCTCACTCGTGCCAGGTTGGAGGGACTTGGAGTCTTTTGACTACTTGCTCACCCGTGCAGAGTTGGAGGAAAGAAATTGGCTTATATACACTCACCCGGCCAGGGTTGGAGGGTTTGTAGCATATACTCACCCGTGGCGGGTTGGAGAGATTTGAGACAGGATAGTCCTTGGAGCAGGAGGCTCAATATATAATACTTGCATGTGCATATACTAGTGGCGGGCCATGCGGTACTGGCCGGTCGTCACACCGACGGCAGTACGGTGGACCAGGCGGGTGCGAGGGTTAGAAGGACCAGTAGGATGTTTATACTGGAGTCTGGAGGACTTTTCCTAATAACGCGCACCCGACCCAACAAGACTGACAGGTAGTCAGCAAAGTGGTACGCAGAGGCTCTAGAGTGCACTTGTAGGTGTACAGAGGCGTACAAGAGAGGTCTAGGCCTGGTAGTGTGTATACCCGCCTAGAAGGCGGAGACGCCCGCTCCGCTGCTGCCGTAGCCACAACGATAGTACCTGAGAGTGATGCTAGCTCTCGAAAAGTGGGAACTAAAGGTCTGTGATCACGGAGTCGTGTGTGTGTGTCGCACTGCATGTTCATATCATACCCACCATATAGATGCATAACATTAATCTTCATAACAATTTAAGTCACCTAATGTATAAGTGGTATGGGACGCTTATACATTAGGACCTGCTATACGATCCCTTAGCCTATAAGCCTGAGTGGGCATGTTTATAGGTTAAGGTTATTTTCCTTTATATATATGCTTGTGACTCTGACACCCCATTGTATAAATGGTATGGGACATTCTATACAATGGGAGCCTTGCAAAAGATCCCTTGCTTATGCGTACCCGCATAAGTGGAGGTTACACTTCATTATATTTTGATTATATATACCCTGTTAGTTTCCTGTCACCTGCTCGCCTTTGCCACCCCTTGTTGTCCTCCGCTTCGTCCTCCCGCACGGTGCCTAGGAGTGGCAGGAGGAGGTGCTGAGGATACGACTTAGTCTTTTTGACTAATGGTCGGTGACCTTACTATTTTAGGAGCTCGAGGAGGTGGACCAGCACGTCGAGGAGGCAGGGCTTGAGGGACAGATACCTACTACTACTACTGGAGCACGTCTACAGGTGATGAGAGAGTTATGGTTTTTCCGCTGCTGTGTATGAGAGTGAGAGAGAGATATGATGTACTGGGCATAAGCCCTTCTTTCATTCATTTTCTGTACTCATTATGGACTGTCTTATGTTTCATTTGATATATATATACTGTGGCTGTGGACTTGTTTCTGCTTTTACTCTGATTTATTACGCAATTATTCTCATATTGGCCGAACAGGTTATGATCGTACTAGCCAGCAGAATCGGCGTCTTGCGGTGACGACTAACTCGTGCGTTAGTATCACCGTAAGGCGGCGGTTCTGGGCATAAGATCCGGGTTGCCTCGGATTTGAGGAACAGGATCTTACATATCATAACACAGAAAATTTATTTAAATGAAAAGGTTTAAATGACTAGCACAGATCTTGATGCAAGATCTGAAGGCTGCTGGATCGTCTTCTTCCTTGAACCTTAGGTCACGGTTTGCCCGACCTTTAACCATTTCCAGACCAATTTACCGGCCAACCACTCCCCCTCCCCGACCGGCCACCACCGCCACCACCTCCGTTGAGGTGGGGGCTATCGCCGGAGGGGTGGTTTCCGGCTAACCTGAACACCATTTTCACGGAAAATTCATGGAAAAGCTTCGCCTGATCGGGCTCAACTGAGCCTGATTCTCAACCTAAAAGACTCCTAAGATCTACCCATAAGTAAAGAGGAAGGGGAGGACTTTGCTTGCGGCCTGGAGACGTATCGATTGCCGGGAAGCCATTGGTGGTGGTGACGGCGCTCGGTTTCTGTAATGGCTCAACTTGCTTTCTCGGCTCCTTCAAGTTTGTGTGTGGAAAAGCTCTTCTAAGTCCAGTAAGTCTTTTAAAAAGATAAAAATGGGGGAGGGGAGTGGTTAACTGGCGATGGCCATTAATGCTCCTTGAAGAGCTTTGTTGTTACAACAAATCTCCTCCCCTGGTTGCGGTTATGGCCGGGAAGGACCTTGGCCTTCTCCTAACTGACCGGGGGAGGCGTTTTTAGCATTAAGAGTGGGCCTTTGACCTTCCAGGCCATGCATGGCAGTTACGCACCCTCTTTCTCTTTCTCCATTAACGCGGAATTCGAGTTTAAAGCTTCTGCAATGTAGAATTCTATCATTTGAGCATTTGTTATTGTTTAAAATGAGTATTAATAAAAGAAACGGCCAATTAACTACACCTGGAGCAATTCCCGAAGAGATCCGGTTCAGCCGAACCAGCAAACAGGCCGAAATTCGCCAGGAATTTTCTAAGTACAATGGAGTTTAGTGAGTGAGCTCAGCTCACTCAACTCCATTCAGTCTATGGCATTGAGTGAGCTCAGCTCACTCAACGCCATTCAGTCTATGGCGTTGAGTGAGCTCAACTCACTCAACGCCATAATCCAAGAAAATATTCCAAGTAGGATGGCGTTGAGTGCACTCAACGCACTCAACGCCATTCAACCCCAGCAAGATGGCGTTGAGTCCAGTCAATGCACTCAACGCCATTCAGCCTATGGTATTAAGTGCACTCGACGCACTCAACACCATTCAGCCAAAGTAAGATGGCATTGAGTGAAGTCAGCGCACTCAATGCCATTCATCTTATGGCGTTGAGTGCACTCGATGCACTCAACTCCATTCAGCCCAAGCAAGATGACGTTGAGTGTAGTCAACGCACTCAACGACATTCATCCTATGGCGTTGAGTGCACTCTACGCACTTAACGCCATTCAGACCAAGATGGCGTTGAGTGCAGTCAGCGCACTCAACACCATTCAGCTTTTGGCGTTGAGTGCACTCGACGCACTCAACGCCATTCTGCCCAAGTAAGATGGCGTTGAGTGTAGTCAACGCACTCAACGCCATTCAGCCTATGGCATTGAGTGCACTCGATGCACTCAACGCCATTCAGCCCAAGTAAGGTCGCGTTGAGTGTACTTAACGCACTCAACGCCATTCAGCCTATGGCGTTGAGTGCACTCCACGCACTTAACGCCCGCGCCCAAAAACCTGTCTAAGTAGATACTTGATCTACTCGTCGAGTCTTGTCGACTCACTCGACGCTTCTCGGACTTGAGTCATCTTGGCCTCTTTTTGGTTGATCCCAATGGGTCTGTAGTGACATATTGGCCTCCCTTAGGGATTAGAGGTGCCATGATGGGATCATGGAGCTAATTTAAAACCCTAAAGTCATGCCTAGGATTGTTCTTGGGATTCTACTACTTGCAGACCAAGGTGATTTTCACCTTGAGCCTTGTTCACTTGGTCTCTTTAGGCTTTCTAGGGTTTTGTCATGACCTAGTAATGATAAAACCACTCCTAGGGGTCTAGTTGTCTGAGGGATGTTACAAATCCCAATATATAAACAAAACAATTTCATCCCCAAAATTCTAGTTAGGCCTACGGGGTTTCAAGTATGAAGGTAAATTGTAACATCCCGAGAGGTTGTGAGTAATACCTGACCGAAAAGCTACGAGTACCTTTATTGCATCAAGTCCTGGGGCTCCCATGTGTACTTCTCTCGCCCATGATTCCTCCACAGGACCTTGACCAATGGAACCTTCTTGCGGCGCAAGACTCGTATCCCCTTGTCATCAATCTGGACCGGTTCCAGGTGAACTTACCGATCAGATGCTACTGGCCCATCCGTGGCCGTAATTTGCTTCTCCGGGCGTAGTAGAGCCCTCCTAAGAGAGGATACATGGAACACGTCATGCAGAACCGCTAGCTCCGGTGGCAGCTCCAGCCTATATGTTAAGGGACTGATTCGCTCCAGGATCCTGTAAGGCCCTATATACCTTGGGCTGAGCTTCTTCTTCCGACCACGCACCCGTGAGACTCCATGTATTGGTCGGATCTTCAAGAATACCCGGTCCCCCACCTTAAACTCCACCTGACGATGTCGAGCGTCATAATATTTAGCTTGTCTACTTTGTGCCTCTAACATCATGTCCTATATCAGCCTCACCTGAGCCTTAGTGTCCTCAACAAATTCCAAGCCCAAAACCTTCGGATCCTCGTCTTGTACCCATGACAGCGGAGTCCTGCACCTTCGTCTGTATAGGGCCTCATACGGTGTCATCTTTATGATGGACCTGCAGCTGTTATTATATGAGAACTCGATCAGTGGTAACAACTTCTCCCAAGGCTCTCCGCAGTCCAGAATACATAGTCGCAGTAGATCTTCCAAGGTCCGATTGGTGCATTCCGTCTGCCCATCGGTCTGGGGATGAAAAGTTATACTGAATGTCAGTCGGGTACCCAAGTAAGTATGCACTGATCTCCACTTCATGGAGGTAAACTGTCCATCCTGATCCAATATAATCGTCCTGGGTATGCAATGATAACGGACGAACTGCTCCACGAATTTCCGAACCAACACACCAACCGAGTCATCCTTCCTGATCGGGATAAATCTGGCTACCTTCGTCAGCCGGTCGACAATTACCCATATCGAATCATTCCCTGTCCGTGATCGGGGAAGCCCATGTATGAAATCCATCGCGATGTCCTCGAATTTGCACTCCGGCACTGGGAGTGGTTACAACAAACCTACGGGCTTTCTACACTCCGCCTTCACCAGCTGGCATGTCTCGCAGTGGGTCATAAAGTAGGTGATATCCTTCTTCATGCCTGGCCAGTACATGGTCTTCTTCAGATCCACAGTCATCTTCGTAACTCCCGGCTGTACCGAATACCGACTGCAGTGGGCCTCCATCATGATATCCTCCCGGACCCAGCCTCCCTCATGTATATAAACTCGTCCTCTGAAGCACACCAAGTCATCTCTCAATGTGTAATCCCCAGCAGTACCTACCTCCAAGGCCCAGAATATCGGATCCAGCTTGGCATCCTGCCTCTGCCCATCTCTGGCTCGGTCTCGAATGTCATCAGTAACGCTCATCGCGACTAAATACTCCTCATAAAGCTTGGGGTCATCAGACGACACCAGCGTGATGTGCATATCCTCTAATCTCTGCACTAGCTCCATGGACATAATCTAGGGCTCCGCTCTAGAGGCGGAGGCTCTCCGACTCAGCGCATCGGCTACCACATTCGCCTTCCCTGGGTGGTAAAGCATCTCGTACTGGTAATCTGCAAGAAATTCGACCTATCGCCTCTGCCTGATATTCAGCTCCTTCTGCGTGTCCACATACTTCAAATTTTTGTGATCAGAGTATATATCGCAGTAGACACCATACAGATAATGCCGCCAGACTTTCAAAGCAAATACGACCGCCCCCATCTCTAAGTCATGAACAAGGTAGTTCTGCTCATGCTTCTTTAGCTGTCGTGAAGCGTATGCTATCACGTGACCATTCTGCATCAGCACCGCTCCCATGCCCTGGTAGGAAGCGTCGATATAGACCTGGAATCCTTCTTTCCCTGAAGAAAGGGCAAGAATAGGAGCCGAGGTGAGTCGATCCTTTAGCTCCTGGAAAGCCACCTCTCACTGTGGGGTCCAGACAAAGGGCACATATTTCTTTATCAGGGATGTGAGTGGAAGGGCAATACGAGAAAATCCCTCCACAAACTTCCGGTAATAACCGACAAGTCCCAGAAAAATCCGCACGTCTTTGGCTGCCTTTAGCTGCGGCCAATCCCGAATTGCCTGAATCTTGGCCGGGTCCACTGCCAACCCAGCTCCACTGATGATATATCCTAGGAAAGCAACCTCCTTCAACCAGAACTGGCATTTGCTGAACTTCGCATATAGCTGGTGCTCTCGCAGTCTCTCTAGGGTCAGCGTCAAATGTCGAGTGTACTCCTCCTCTATCCTCGAGTAGATGAGGATGTCATCAATAAAAACAATGACAAACACATCCAGATATGCCTCGAACACCTGGTTCATGAGGCTCATGAATGCCGACGGTGCATTCATGAGCCCGAAGGGCATCACTGTAAACTCGAACAACCCATATTTTCTACTGAAGACAGTCTTCGGAATTTCCTCCTCCTGGATCTGCAACTGGTAATAGCCCGACCTCAAATCCACTTTTGAAAAGAAATGCGCCCCCTCCAGCTGATCAAATAGCTCATTTATCCTTTACAATGTATAAGTATTTCGGACTGTCAGCTGGTTCAGTGCTCGGTAGTCGATGCACAATCTAAGTGTCTTGTCCTTCTTCTTGACGAATAACACTAGGGCTCCCCATGATGAAGAGCTCGGCCGGACAAATCCGGCTTCCACTAGTTCTTACAGCTTGCTTCGAAACTCTGTCAACTCCTTTGGGGCCATCCGGTAAGGGGCTCTAGACGCCGGCTTAGCCCCTAACACCAGCTGTATCCGGAAATCATGCTCCCGGTACAGGGGTAGCCCTAACAGCCTGTCTGGGAATACGTTAGCAAAATCCCGCACCACCGGGATATCAGAGATGGAATCCTTGGCCTCAGCCATTTCGAACAGCACTTCATAGACTTCCTCCCCCTACAAGTGGGCCTTGACGGCCTGCACGGATGACAACAAGAGAGGGGGAATAGGTCTGATACCTTTGATGATGATGTGGGAATCCCCATGCCTCACAGTGATCCTCTTTAACAGGCAGTCGATCTGGGCATAGTTCCAATGCAACCATGTCATGCCCAGGATCAGATCGAAAGCTGGCATCCTTAGGATCGTTGCTGGTGCTTCGAACGCCTTCCCGCCGATCTCCGCCTCCATGTTGCAGTGGGCAGAGGTAAACAACTCCGATCCATCGGGTAGTCATATCCTCATCATCAAGCCTGTGAATCGCTCCACGCCTTCCAACCCTTCAATAAAGGCCTCCGACACGAACGAGTGCGAAGCGCCCGTATCAAACAGTGTATATGCGGGCTTGCCGCTGATGAAAACTATGCCTGGGGTAGTTAAATTTCTTAGAAATCTAGTTATGAGTTTCTTTTCTAGTTTATAAATTCTATACCCATGAATCTAAATATTTAGGAAAGAAAAATTAACATTTACTGGCGTACCTGTGATCATTTGCTCCGGGTTCTGTGGTTGAGCTAGATCCAGTGCATACACCTGCTCCCTCTCCTTCCTGCGGTCTCCACCCTGGTATCCACGTCCTCGACCACATCCTCGGCCTCCAAAATACTGAGCAGGAGGGGCATCCGGTGGTGCCCCCTTCATGGGGGCAGTTTCTCCGGATATGCCCCACCTGATGACAGTTGAAGCACTCTGGCGGGGGATATGCCATACCCTCGGGTCTCTGCATCTCCTGCATCTGGAGAGGCTGAGGGGCCACCACTACTAGTTCCCTCTGCTCATGTCTCACCTCCTAACGAGGCTGGTCCTTTGCTCTTCTCCCATCTCTCCCATCAGTGATGCGGTCCCGTCGCTGATCCTCTCTGGCTCCCCGGCCCTGATTCTCAATTGGCCGCTTCCGGCCTCGAGTAGTATGCCAATCTGCCTCAATCCTCTTTTTCATCTCCAATATCTTATGAATAGGCCCGTCAGACAAAAACAACAAAGCTTCCCTAATATCCTATCTCATGCCCTTGTAGAACCTCTGGGTGTATCATGCCTCATCCAACTGATAAGAATCCGCAAATCGGGTCAGATGGTTGAACTCCCGGTGGTACTCCACCACCGTCTTGGTGCCTTGCCTCAACTATAAAAATTGGTCTTCTAGCTCATCTCTGGCCGACTGCGGAACAAAATGCTCCAACAGTACGGCCTTGAACTCCCCCTAAGCAATCTCCACAACCTCTCTGTCAGCAAATGTCGTGTCCAACGACGTCTTCCACCATCTCTTAGCATGGGATTCCAAGCAAGAGACCACCAGAGGTACCCTTTCCTCCCAAGGGCACCGTATCCCTATCAGCATCTCGTATATGATATCCAGCCACTCCTCCATCCGAACGGCCGACTCCATCCCCAAGTAGGATGGAGGAGAAAGTCCTCGGAAAATACTCAGCCAATTGGCCCCCGAGTTTGGCTGCGGATCCGGAACCTGTTGAGACCTGAAAGCCTCCAGAATATCTGTCAAAGTCTGCCCCATCTATGACTGTAGGAATGGAATGAGGCCCGGGGGAGGTGGTGCAACATTCAGAGTATGCTGGACTCTACCCTGTGGTGTAGACTGCGCTATGGGCTGCATAACAAAAGTCATTCGTAAGTAATCGCTCAAACCTAACTTAAAGTAGACAATTTACATGTGATCCCCCATATGGGCACACCACTGCTTTCGCTGCTTAGTTTGTACCCAAACTAAACTCGTGCGGGGGTGACCCAGGGATTGTGGACTGCTACTTTTTCGATCGAGGTTTGCTCTGATACCACTTGTAAGACCCCCTTTTTTTTTTCTTTTCAAACCCCGGGGTCTTAAGCCCAGAACCACAGCTTTGCGGTGACACCTTCACACCCGGGAAGGTCGCCACTACAAAACGTCGATCCTGCCGGCCAATTCGATCACATCAGTAGCAAAATATAGAAGAAAGCAAGTCCACAGGAATCATATATCATAGTAAATATCTCCACGAAGGGAGAGTCTACAGAAAATAAAGTACTGAAAATAGAGCTCATGCCCAATACATCAAATCCTCACTACAAGAGTCTCTCAAGAGGAAGCAAAACTAATAAAATACTAGCGGTTGGGACTCACAGTCCCATCTGTCTGAACTCTGGTACTAGACTGCCCCATCTCTAAGCGTGCCGACCTACGAGGCTGCTCCTCCATATTGGGCTCTATGGTCCCCTAAAATGATGTGGTCTGCAAACCGTTAGTCTAAAAGACTAAGCCCTATCATCCTCCGCCCCTTCCCATATGGCTCCTAGGCGCCGAGCGGGGAGGAAGAAAGGAGAGGACTTGATAGTGGAGAATAACAAAAGCAGATAATGGCAGAGCTAGACTAGCAATTCTATATAAAACAGGTGAAGAAAGGCGGGAAATATATAAAAAGTAAACTAAGAAATATGTAACTTTAACTTATATGAAAATACATAAGTCAAAGGATCTTTTGCAAGGCTCCTAGCGTATAAAAAGTCTCATACCAATTTATACGTTAGGGTATCGGTTTTCTAGCAGGCATAATATATAAATCTATTGAATAAAAACCTTAACTTATAGGCACGCTCACGTGAACTTATAAACAAAGGGGTCGTTTTGCAGAGCCTATCATATAAAGCATCCCATACCACTTTATACAATAGGTGTCATGGTTATATGCAATAGTTATGCTATGACATGCAATTATTTCATGATGTGAACATGCAAGTGCAACACACCCACTCGAGTCTGTGTACACAGACCTTTAGTTTCCCCTTTCTAGAGCCGAACCTCCAAAGATACCTCCGTAGTGGCAAACGGAAGCGGTGGGTTAGGCCTCGCCCACCTCTAAACCAGTAATTACACTACCGGTCAGACCTATCGTACGCCTCAATACTGGTGCACAAAGCGGACTCCTGCGTACTCTTGGCGGCTGGCGCACCGGACTTTATTTGGCCAAGTGCTAAACCACACTTGCCGAGTCAATGTATCGACATCGGTGCATCGACCCTCCAATACCAAAGACCCACCACCTTATACTTTTATGCACATGCAATAGTTATCAATCCAACCACCGATCCCAAGCTACTCAGACTATCCCGTTCGTCTCAATCACCAACCGAGCTTAAGCTCCCCGGACTATCCCATCCGTCACATCCAACAACCGAGCCAAAGCTCGCCGGGCCAACCTGCCCATCACCAAAATCCCCCCGGGCCTACAGCCCGGGTGAAGCATCCCAACATCCTGAGACATCGAGGTGAGTGAAAGTGAACCCCTAATTATGCTAGTTACTCTTGCAATTCAGTTTTACCTACAGTTTAGATTAGCCCAGGACTGCCCCCGGCATACCCCGTGAAGGGCTCTCAAAGGGCACTAGGAACTATGATGGGCTGAAGCCCAAAGCTCCCTTTCGTAAGACACTTAATGTTATTGGTTAATACCCGATACCCGATCCCTTTTAATATTATTCTGAATCTAACCTAGAGTGATTTAACTCTTACTCTTCACGGGAAAGACGATCTTTCGTCGATCCCAGACACCACTTAACACAAGCCAATCCAACACTCTACCCCTCCTTTCCTCCAATTGTGAACTCCAACTCGTTTATCCAACATCAATCAACTAACTCCATCCCATTCTATACTAGCAGGGTTTCAGTAATTTTGCTAAAGACAGACCATCCTACGCTACATGATGTGCATGATGGGAGATACTCTAAATTATCATCCAATATCCCTATAATAATTATTGAGGGTCTACCATGCAATAATTAGCCTAAATCCAGAATTTCATAATTTTCCTAACCTAATTAGTAATTTAACTAATTTTTCCTTAGTAATCCAAGACCCAAGTTTGAACATGATGTGCCCTATTCAGTCATACAAAATGCTTCACAAAATCATGATAAATACTAGGCATCATTATTATTGTAAATCCAAGGTCTATCAATTTCTTTCCAGTAAATAAGAACTCTAAAGTTTATTTTAAAACATGTCCCATTTTGATGTGTTAATGAAGTAAGTATAGAAAATCTTCAACCAAAAATTGTGAATTAATTTCCCTATGTAAGAACTGAGCTAAACATACTATTGACCCAGTTTCACAATTTTTCAACTTATAATGAGCTCTAAATAATTTATTGATTAAGTTCTCAAATTCATGGATTTGTAAAGCAAGTACTGCAAACAAGCATCTAAAAATTATGAATTAATTTCTTCAAAAAGATATTAATCGAATACCACTACAAATCAAGTTTCATAATTTTCCAACATGTAATGAGCTCTGAATAATTTTATTGATCATATTTTTACTTTTTTAAGCTTGTGAAGGAAGTACTGAAATTATACCACTAAAATTTATAATAAAATTTAAGTATAAGTAAATTGACCTAAAATATCTTCTGCAAAAATTTCATAGATTCCAATTGAACAGTGTGATCAGAATAAATAGAAAACCATTAAGGGCAATTTCATTTACAACAAAGGAAGTGCTAATAGTTTTGCTCCTAAATTACCAATAAATTCATCAGAGGTTCTAACTATCTCTGAGTCCATGCTACCCAAGTTTCATGACTTTTCATTAAGTTTTGGTGGTCTATCCTATCCATAAAAGGGTTGTGCCCTAGACTAGGGTTAGGGTTTTGAGAGGTTTAACATCTTCTAAATCTATTAAGATTTCTACCAGAGGAGTCTAACTACCCTAGAGTCCTCTCCACCAAATTTCAAATCAATTCAAGGTCATTTGACCACATGCCCTACTCAAGACACCCAAAATCATCCTTAGGGTTTGGTCTTGGATCCTAGGGCAAATCTAGCCCAATCCACCCCATCTTCCATGGGAGGGTGTTAAAAGTTATGGCAAGTCAGTGGTAAAAATCTCAGGCTCTGTTGAGATGAGTTCACCATCCAAATCACAAAGTGCACTTTTGACCTAAATACTCTTATTATGGCAAGGCTAAGGTTTGCAAAATTTCAAACCAAATCATCTCCAAATGAGATGAAAAGTTATATAAAGCCTCCTATTGAACCCAGGGACCACTCACCAAAATTTGGGAGGGTTTGGAGGTCATTAGACCACCTAATTTATTTACGCTAAGATTATTAAGTAATTACAAAAACTATAGGAACAGTGTCTTCAAAAATTCCCATTTTTAGACAGGACCTAGATATACATTAGAGGGATTCCCTGTCCAAATTTCAGATTATTTAGACAAGGGATGGAGTGGGTGAACTCATTTTAATCTCTGCCTAGCTTTAGGTATAGACCCCACCAAAATAGGTGCACTGGTCAAACAAGTTGGCCAAATTGAGCCAAACAAATTTTAAAATAAAGTAGACCCATAAGACTACAAATTATCTGTTGACTAATTCCTTATATTGAAACTCTAAGTATTTTTCATTTATTTTCTAATGTGACTGTTATCATAATACAAAAAATTCATTTAAAAGAAAAGGTTTAAATAACCAGCACAGATCTTGATGCAAGATCCGAAGGCTGCTGGATCGTCTTCTTCCTTGAGCCTAAGGTCACGATTTGCCCGACCTGGAACCATTTCTAGACAAATTTCCCGGCCAACCATTCCCCCTCCCCGACCGGCCACCACCGTCACCACCTCCATTGAGGTGGGGGCTATCGCCGGGCGGCGGCACGGCCGCCGGAGGGGCGGTTTCCGGCTAACCTGAACACCATTTTCACGGAAAATTGATGGAAAAGCTTCGCTTGATCAGGCTCAACTAAGCCCGATTCTCAACCTAAAAGACTCTTAAGATCTACCCATAAGGAAAGAGGAAGGGGAGGACCTTGCTTACGGCCTGGAGACGTGTCGATCGTCGGGAAGCCATTGGTGGTGGTGGCAGCGGTCGGTTTCAGTAATATCTCAGCTTGCTTCCTCGGCTCCCAGCTCCTTCAGGTTTGTGTGTGGAAAAGCTCTTTTAAGTCCAGTAAGTCTTTTAAAAAGATAAAAATGGGGGAGGGGAGGGGTTAGCTGGCGATGGCCATTAATGCTACTTGAAGAGCTTTGCTATAACAACAAATCTCCTCCCCTAGTTGCGGTTATGGTAGGGAAGGACCTTGGCTTTCTCCTAACTGACCGGGGGAGGTGTTTTCAGCATTAAGAGTGAGCCCTTGGCCTTCCAGGCCATGCATGGCGGCTACGCACCCTCTTTCTCTTTCTCCATTAACGCGGAATTCGAGTTTAAAGCTTCTGCCACGTGGCATTCTATCATTTGACCGTTTGTTATTGTTTAAAATGAGTCTTAATAAAAGAAATGGCCAATTAACTCATCCTGGCGCAATTTCCGAAGAGATCCAGTTCAGCCGAACCAGCAAACAGACCGAAATTCGCCAATAATTTTCTAAGTACAATGGCGTTGAGTGAGCTGAGCAGCTCACTCGACGCCATTAGGTCTATGGCATTGAGTGAGCGTCATTCAGTCTATGGCATTGAGTGAGCTCAGCTCACTCAACGCCATTCAGTCTATGGTGTTGAGTGAGCTCAACTCACTCAACGCCATAATCCCGGAAAATATTCGAAGTAGGATGGCATTGAGTGCACTCAACGCACTCAACTCCATTCAGCCCCAACAATGATGGCGTTGAGTGCAGTCAACGCACTCAATGCCATTCAGCCTATGGCGTTGAGTGCACTCGACACACTCAACGCCATTCAGCCCAAGTAAGATGGCGTTGAGTGCAGTCAGCGCACTCAACACCATTCAGCTTATGGCGTTGAGTGCACTCGACGCACTCAACGTCATTCAACCTAAGCAAGATGGCATTGAGTGTAGTCAACGCACTCAACGTCATTCAGCCTATGGCGTTGAGTGAACTCGACGCGCTCAACTCCATTCAACCCAAGTAAGATGGTGTTGAGTGCAGTCAACGCACTCAACGCCATTCAGCTTATGGTGTTGAGTGCACTCGACGCACTCAACGCTATTCAGCCCAAGCAAGATGGCGTTGAGTGCAGTCAACGCACTCAACACCATTCAGCCTATGGCGTTGAGTGCACTCGATGCACTCAACGCCATTCAGCCCAAGTAAGATGTCGTTGAGTGCACTCAACGAACTCAAGACCATTCAGCCTATGGCATTGAGTGCACTCCATGCACTCAACGCCCGAGCCCAAAAACCTGTCTAAGTAGATACCTGATCTACTCGTCGAGTATTGTCGACTCACTCGACGCTTCCCGGACTTGAGCCATCTTGGCCTCTTTTTGGTTGACCCCAATGGGTTCGTAGTGATATATTGGCCTCTCTTAGGGATTAGAGGTGTCATGATGGGATCATGGAGCCAAGTTAAAATCCTAAAGTCATGCCTAGGATTGTTCTTGAGATTCTACTACTTGCATACCAAGGTGATTTTCGCCTTGAGCCTTGTTCACTTGGTCTCTTTGGGCTTTCTAGGGTTTTGTCATAACCTAGTCATGACAAAACCACTCCTAGGAGTCTAGTTGTATGAGGGATGTTACAACATGTGAGGACAAAGTCTTTTAACATTTGAGACATCCATAATGCTTGAGCACAACAGCTTCCTAAAGTAGTGTACTCGGCCTCAGCGGTTGATAGAGCAATTGAGTTTTGTTTGCGGCTAGATCAGGAGATTAGTGCTGGGCCTAGGAAATGGCATGTACCGCTTGTGCTCTTGCGGTCGAGAGAGCATCCGACATAGTCTGAGTCAGAGTAACCGTGAAGAGAAAAAACTATAGAATTAGGGTACCAAAGTCCAAGGTTCTGTGTGCCTATAAGGTACCTAAAGATATATTTTACACCTTTCAAATGAGACTCTCTAGGGTCGGCTTGATATCTAGCACACATCCCTACCGTAAAAGTGATGTCGGGCCTAGAGGCACTAAAATATAGCAGTGATCCTACCATACCTCAAAACATAGTCTGATCAATATAAATCCCACTCTAATCTTTCCCTAATTTAAGAGATGCACTCATAGGAGTTTTGACTTGTTTCAGATTCTCATACCCAAAACGCACAAGCATATCTTTAATATATTTTGATTGGTTAATAAAAATCCCATCTTAGCGTTGAGAAATCTAAAATCCTAGGAAATAGTTGAGTTCTTCTACTAAGCTCATTTCAAATTCAGATTTCATTAAAATGATAATTTCTTCACACAGCTTCTCATTTATTGCACCGAAAATGATATCATCAACATAAATTTGAAGTATAATAAGATCTGAATTCTTGGTTTGAACAAAAAGAGTTGTGTCTGCACTACCCATCCTAAATCCATGATCTAAGAGAAAGGTAGTGAGCCTATCGCACCAAGCACGGGGTGCCTGTTTCAATCCATACAGGGCCTTCACCAACCTATAAACATGATTTGGGTAGGCGGCATTCATGAAGCCGGGTGGTTGCTCGACATACACCTCTCCTTAATGTGTCCATTTAAGAAGATACTCTTAACGTCCAATTGGAATAATTTAATTCACTTATAACTAGCAAATGCTAAAAATATACGAATGGACTCAAGACGAGCAACCGGGGCAAATGACTCTTCAAAATCCACACCTTCTATTTGAGAATACCCTTGGGCCACCAAACGAGCTTTGTTTCTAGTTATCCTAGATTCACCATCGAGTTTATTTTTGAAAACTCATTTTAAACCTATGACTGGATGGTTATACAGATGTTCTACTAACACTCATACCTTACTTCGCTCGAATTGGCTCAGTTCCTGAGTCATCGCCAAAAACCATGATTCATCTCTTAAGGCTTCCGAGACATTCTTAGGTTCAATATCCGAGAGAAAACACAAGTTTGAAAAAGACTCATGAAGGGCGGACTGGGTTCTAACTCCATGAGATGGCTCTCCTATGACTAGGGCTCTTTTTGGGACAGCTCTGGAGGATTGAAAAGCTGCTGTCCGGATAGAGCTGTTTTAAAATAGATCTCTGCGGAGCAGTTTTGAAAAGTTGATGTGTGTTTGGGTGTTCTGTGCAGAATTGCGCTCGGAATCGCCGGAGGAAGGACGTCGGGGGCTCGGAATCGTCGGAGGAAGGCCGTCCGGGGCTCGGAATCGCCGGAGGAAGACCGTCCGGCCTCTGAGCATGTTCCAATTGAAAAAACCATTAGATTTCCAAAACCTGTGAGCGAGAAAGCTATTTTGCGGAAGCTGAAGCTGGGGGGGAGATTTCTGAAAAGCTGCAAAACAACTCCAGATTTTTGAAAAGCTCTTCATAAGGAGCAGTCCCAAACACATATAAAACAGCTCTGGCGGTTGGAATAGAGATTTTCCAGCCGCCAGAGCTGCGCCAAACAGACCCTAGATCACGAGGATGTTGCTTTGATAAAGTTAAATTATTAGGAGGCTTATATCCTTGTTCTATTATCTGTGTTTCACTCTCCACAGTTTTGTCCTTCCCGTTACTCTTAATTGGTACGTTCTCTTCAGCTTCCTCTTCACTCGCCTTAGGCTCACAAGTTTGAGTATTTTCATCGAAATGCACATGAGCCGATTCTTCAACCACTAAGGTCCTCTTATTGTAGATCCCATAGGCACGACTCTTGCTCGAGTATCCTATAAAGCTGTCTAGATCATATTTTTCGTCAAATTTTTCTAGATGGTCCTTTGTGTTTAGAATATAGCATAGACACCCAAAAACTCTAAAGTATGATACTGACGGTTTCCTTTCGAAATATAGCTCGTAGGGAGTTTGCTTTAAAAGAGGGCGAAGCATGACACGGTTCATCTCATAACTTGCTGTGTTGACTGCTTCAGCCCAAAAATAACGAGGTAGACCGAACTCTGCGAGCATCATGCGAGCTGATTCTTGAAGAGTACGATTATTCCTTTCAACAACCTCGTTCTACTGTGGAGTGCGAGGGGCGGCGAATTTGTGCTTAATACCTAAGGAGTCACACAAGTTTGAGAAGTTCTCATTCTCAAACTCTCCTCCATGATCTGATCTGATACGTTTAATTTTGAGCTCCTTCTCAGTTTGATGTCTCGTGCACAGGTTTGAGAATTCATGAAATGTGTCAGATTTGTTCGCAAGGAAAATTGTTCACACAGCTTCTCATTTATTGCCCCGAAAATGATATCATCAACATAAATTTGAAGTATAATAAGATCTGAATTCTTGGTTTGAACAAAAAGAGTTGTGTCCGCACTACCCATCCTAAATCCATGATCTAAGAGAAAGGTAGTGAGCCTATCGCACCAAGCACGGGGTGCCTGTTTCAATCCGTACAGGGCCTTCACCAACCTATAAGCATGATTTGGGTAGGCGGCATTCATGAAGCCGGGTGGTTGCTCGACATACACCTCTCCTTAATGTGTCCATTTAGGAAGACACTCTTAACGTCCATTTGGAATAATTTAATTCACTTATAACTAGCAAATGCTAAAAATATACGAATGAACTCAAGACGAGCAACCGGGGCAAATGACTCTTCAAAATCCACACCTTCTATTTGAGAATACCCTTGGGCCACCAAACGAGCTTTGTTTCTAGTTATCCTAGATTCACCATCGAGTTTATTTTTGAAAACTTATTTTAAACCTATGACTGGATGGTTATACAGATGTTCTACTAACACCCATACCTTACTTCGCTCGAATTGGCTCAGTTCCTGAGTCATCGCCAAAAACCATGATTCATCTCTTAAGGCTTTCGAGACATTCTTAGGTTCAATATTCGAGAGAAAACACAAGTTTGAAAAAGACTCATGAAGGGCGGACCGGGTTCTAACTCCATGAGATGGCTCTCCTATGACTAGGGCTCTTTTTGGGACAGCTCTGGAGGATTGAAAAGCTGCTGTCCGGATAGAGCTGTTTTAAAATAGATCTCTGCGGAGCAGTTTTGAAAAGTTGTCGTGTGTTTGGGTGTTCTGTGCAGAATTGCGCTCGGAATCGCCGGAGGAAGGACGTCGGGGGCTCGGAATCGTCGGAGGAAGGCCGTCCGGGGCTCGGAATCGCCGGAGGAAGGCCGTCCGGCCTCTGAGCATGTTCCAACTGAAGAAACCATTAGATTTCCAAAACCTGTGAGCGAGAAAGCTATTTTGCGGAAGCTGAAGCTGGGGGGAGATTTCTGAAAAGCTGCAAAACAGCTCCAGATTTTTGAAAAGCTCTTCATAAGGAGCTGTCCCAAACACATATAAAACAGCTCTGGCGGCTGGAATAGAGATTTTCCAGCCGCCAGAGCTGCGCCAAACAGACCCTAGATCACGAGGATGTTGCTTTGATAAAGTTAAATTATTAGGAGGCTTATATCCTTGTTCTATTATCTGTGTTTCACTCTCCACAGTTTTGTCCTCCCCATTACTCTTAATTGGTACGTTCTCTTCAGCTTCCTCTTCACTCGCCTTAGGCTCGCAAGTTTGAGTATTTTCATCGAAATGCACATGAGCCGATTCTTCAACCACTAAGGTCCTCTTATTGTAGATCCCATAGGCACGACTCTTGCTCGAGTATCCTATAAAGCTGCCTAGATCAGATTTTTCTTCAAATTTTTCTAGATGGTCCTTTGTGTTTAGAATATAGCATGGACACCCAAAAACTCTAAAGTATGATACTGACGGTTTCCTTTCGAAATATAGCTCGTAGGGAGTTTGCTTTAAAAGAGGGAGAAGCATGACACGGTTCATCTCATAACTTGATGTGTTGACCGCTTCAGCCCAAAAATAACGAGGTAGACCGAACTCTGCGAGCATCATGCGAGCTGATTCTTGAAGAGTACGATTCTTCCTTTCAACAACCTCGTTCTACTGTGGAGTGCGAGGGGCGGCGAATTTGTGCTTAATACCTAAGTAGTCACACAAGTTTGAGAAGTTCTCATTCTCAAACTCTCCTCCATGATCTGATCTGATACGTTTAATTTTGAGCTCCTTCTCAGTTTGATGTCTCGTGCACAGGTTTGAGAATTCATGAAATATGTCAGATTTGTTCGCAAGGAAAATTGTTCAACAATAGCGTGAGAAATCGTCTATGATGACAAAGGTATACAGTTTCCCACCTAAACTACATGTACTAAGAGGTCCGAACAAGTCCATGTGTATGAGTTCAAGAGGTCTAGTCGTGGAAATCTCAGTTTTGCTTTTGAATGAGTTTTTAACGAATTTCCCTTTTTGACAAGGAGCACACAAAACATTTAAACTACCGCTTAAGTTAGAGAGGCCTCGTACGAGTTTCTTTCGTGATAGTTTAACAATAAACTTGCTACCAGTGTGTCCTAGCACTACAACAAACTGCACCTGTAGTAAGGCCTGAAATATAACTAAAACACAGTTTGTTACTAATATCTATATTTAGTAAGGAGATTTTTCCGTCGTTACAAAAAAGTACTTTTTTATAATAAATATTTTATATTTTGTTATAATAACAAATAATTTGTTACTATAACAATAATAATTTGTAACAAGATTAATGTTATGTTACAAATGGTAAACTATCCTCACAATAAGTATAGCAATTGTAACAACACCATGAAAATATTTGTAACAATTAGAATTTTCTTGCAATTAGTATTTTTTGTAATCAATATTTTATTATAATAAATATATTAAATTTGCAGTATTTTTGCTTTTGCGCGCATTTTTGGCCATAGAGCGTATTTTTTTGTCCGAGCATGCATTTTTTACTTGTGAGCATGTTTTATGCGCGATCATGCTTTTTGGCAGTAGCAGGGAGCACGTGAGGGCTGCCTGCATGTGCGGGCTGCGTACACATGTGCTCTGTCATGACCGACGTGCCGTGTGTGCCTGTCGAAAGTGCACAGGTGTGGTCCATGCGTGTGCGTGTGTTGCACTCGGATTAGGGGTGAAATAAATGTACCCTTCGAGACGCGCATTTTTCTCCCGAGCACGAGTTTTTTACTCGGACGCGTGTTTTTTTCCCGAGCACACGTTTTTTGCCCAGTCGCACTTATTGCACTAGCTCTTTTTTGCTCGGGAACATACATAAATTTGTCAACGCACACGTTTTTTGCTCGGGCGCTAGCTTTTTCTTTCAAATCACATATTTTTTCGGGCTCGTTTTTTTCGTACCAAAAACTTTTTTCGCTCGGGTGCATTTCAATCCATTCACGTGTCTAATGAAAGAAGATGTGATATCGACTGATAGATGACATACAGTTTAATGATAATAAATTAAATGTAATGAATTCATAAATACATGTCATATCGATTGATAATACAACGCGTGGTTCAATAAAAATTACTTTTTAAATAGGATTTATTTTTTAAAAAAATAAAAATGACCTCAGCTCAATTTCGGCCGCTAGCTCTCGAGCGCTAGCCGATCAACTGAGAGTGCAGAGGAAGCCCCTGTTCCCCGCGCGGCAATACTTCTGCCTCGACAGTGCCCCGACGCGAAGACGACGCTCTTACAATAGGCAAACCCCCGCTCCTAAACTTTAATATAAAGCGTCGTCGCGGTGGGACACTATCGATACAGGGTAATGTCGCGCCGGACACAAATTATATAAAAAAATATTGAATAATGTTAATGTTAATTTAAATAACTGTAATAGTAATTAATATTAAATTAGATTCAATTCAATTATATATATAACTGTTTGTATATATAGAGAGAGAATATATATCATATATACGGGCTGACGGATGTGCAACGCGCAAGATCGGTCGCCCGATTATAAATTTAGTTATTATATATATAATGATCATATAAAATTTTATAAAACGTTTTATAAATTTTTTTAAAAGTTTTTATGTAAAACTTTATATATAAAGTTTCTTAATATAAAATTTTTAACTTTATAAAACGTTTATATAAAATTCTTATAAAATCTTTGAAATGTTTTTTATGAAAATTTCTCTACCTCTCTCTCTCTTTTTCACATGAATGAAATATATAGATGAAAATTTCCCTCCATATAATTTTAGAATAAAAGTTATAAAGATCACGCGTGGGCCCTGCAAACATGCAAAGACACAGACACACACATACACACACAGACACACAGACACAGACACACATACACAGACACACAGACACACAGACACACAGACACACAGACACACAGACACAGACACAGACACAGACACACACACACACAAGCACATACAGGCACACACAGGCAGACACACACACAGGCACACACAGGCACACACAGGCAGATACAGGCAGACACACATACAGGCAGACACACATACAGGCAGACACAAGCAGACACACATATACATACAGACATAGACACACACAGACACACACAGACGCACACAAACACACACAGACGCACACAGACACACACATACGCACACAGACACACACAGACACACACAGACACAAACACGTACATATAGACATAAAGATCACACAGACACACATACACAGACACACATATACACACAGACATAGACACACACAGCCACAAACACGTACATATAGACATACATACACAAACACATACACACATACACAGACACACATACAAACAAACATAGACACACACATACACAAACACGTACATATAGACATATAGACACAGACACACATACACAGACACATACATACATAGACACACACATACATAGACACGAGAAGACAGACACACAGATACAAACACACAAACACAAACACAAACACAGACATAGTGCAAGAAAAAAAAACACAAACAAACACACACACACACACACACACACATAAAGACACAGACAGACACAGACACACAAATATAAACACACAAACAAAGACATAGATACAGACTGACATAGAAACGGACATAGTCAAACACAAACACAGACACACATAGACACACAGACACACACAGACAAACACAAGCACAAACACACATATATACACAAACTCAGACACACACACACACACACAAGAACAGACACATATGCATAGACACACACACAGACCCAAATAAACATTCACAGGCAAGCACAAACACACATAAACACATAGGCACACATGCATAGACACATAGACACTTGGAAGACACACGAACACATAGACACACACAGACACACGTAGACACATTGGCACAGACATAGACATATACAGACACAAGTACACAAACACAGACACATGGACACAAACACAGACACATGGACACAGACACAGACACATGGACCTACAAAAATACAAACACGGACACATGCAGACAGACAGACACACACACACACAGATAAATACACACACAAACAGAGACACACATAACCACATACACACACATAGATACACAGACACAAATACACATAAACACATAGACACACATAGACACACATAGACAAACACATACACATACAGACACGCACATGCACAAGAACATATAGAGTACACACAGACACAGACACATACCCCAACAGGCATAGACATGCATATACACAAACACCGACACACACACACACACATGCATGCACCGACACACATAAGCACAGACACACCCAACAAAGACCCCAACACATGACACATACACAAACACATACATGACCTAGATGTAGACATAATCACACAAAAGCAAGTTGAATTAAGGTAGCTCGAAAAGTCGATGAGCCGAATCGAAATAATCTCGACTCAAGCTCGAGCCTCTTGAGCTCGAGCTCAAGTTGAATGCGCGCTCAAGCTCAATTACGAGTTGAGATCGAGCTCGAGTTCGATGAGGTTGAGCTCGATTACTAGTCGATCTTGAGCTCGATTACTAGTCGAGCTCCAACTCAGATATTTTTGATCATGATGGCACGTGAGCCTCTCCAGCTCGAGCAAAAAATTAAGAATATGTCATTGTGAATGAAAAATTTGGAGGGAAATTTCCCTCCAATAATAAAATTATTATCTAAACTAATTCTAAGAATGTACCCTAGATCATCCCGGCGCATTCTTATTCTCGAAACACGCATTCCTTTTTTTATCATCACGATGCTGCTTCAGAACCCAAGTATGGTTTCTTGAATCCCGGTGGATTCTTGTATCTGGCTTCTTCCTCCGGCGAAACGGTGCCACTCCTCGTGAGAGTTAGAGAGATCAAAGGAGGGCCGAAGCACGAGCGAGAGCGAGAGAGAGACTAGAGAAGATATTCACAAAAGTGGATGAGAAGCTGTTTTCGCCTTAGGTATATCCTCTTTCAATTCTCCCTTCTTCTTGAACTTTAGGGCTTCAACTTGCTTGTTATCCTTAGGGTTTTCATCCCAGAAATTTTAGGGTTTTCAGCTCGATTTTTATCTTTAGGGTTTTCATTTTCTTTAGGGTTTTCAATTTCTTTCTTATTTTTTCTGGTTCATTGTTAATGATAAATTATATGTATTGTTAACTTTAGAGCTTTCATTTTCTTTCTGATTTTTACGATCCCTGACCTGTTTAGGTCTCAGTCGGCATTGTAGGTGCAACGTTCTCTGTTTATTTCTATAGGTGCGGTGTTCTTGATCCATGCCCTATTTAGGTTTCTGTTCCCCTTTGATTCATCTAGGTTTTACCTTATTGCTTGAACCCAAGTATGGTTTCTGACAGCTATTAAGGCGCCCAGTGATTACCATCTATTTTTCTTCATCCAGGTGCGATTGTTTGTGCTTTTGCTGATTGTTTTTGCATATCATCCAGGTATAAATATTTTGCCCTTTGTTTTCTTCCAGCTTATAGATAGTTTAGTAGTTTGGTTTGTTATTGTCATTTTATTTTTTATAGGGTTACTTTGGAGTTCAAGTATTTTTGTGTGAGGTTTATGTATTTTGAATAGGGATTTTCCTACTGTGGACCAATGTATTTTCCTATCCAAGTTGTTATAAGAGATTATCTTGTTGTGGAGTTTGATTTTAATGATTTTTTCCATTTTGTGTTAGAGCTTTTCCTATTAAATGATATTATTCAGCAAAGTTATGTTGTTGGGCGACAAATATCAATTTAATAAATGCTTTGTTTACTATACTAAAAGTAAACATAGGAAACATGAATCGCTGGGGCTTTATTTAGACGTACAGTTAGGCTTAAAATTTTAAGGGTGCGATATTTAAAAGGTTAACATGAGCGGTTTTTGCACACTTAAAAAAAGGTTGTGATTTGGGCGGCATATCACAACTCCATGAAGTTTTTTGTCCACTCCTTATCAGAGTTTCAACCTTGTAAAGGAACCCTATGTCTTAACATTTTGCAAGTTAATTTATATTGTGTTCTTCCTTTAACCTGGCTGAATTGTGAACATTATTATGCATATGGTTATTAGCATGTCACCCTGACTGTGAAATATTATTAATTGTAACTAATTTATTATGAGGAAGAATCTTTTTTGGGTGAGAAAGTATCGTTTGTTACAAATAATTTATTTGTAACGACACGCAAACATTCGTTACAAGAAGTTTTAGCGTCGAGCTTTAGAGGACGATCGTTACATAAAGTTTTTTCGTTACCAAAGAATTTTTGTAACGATTTTTGCTACTTATTGTAATGATTTAGGTCCTTACTATAAGTGCAATTTGTTGTAGTTTAGTTTTCTATGACGAAGATCAAATTCATCGTTCTTTGTCACAAGGCATTTCAAATTAGATGCAGAAATATCATCAAAACTAACGGTGTACACGTTATGATTTCTATGAGCTACAAGCAGTACACTAGAAGTTTTAGCATCAATAAGTTTGCACGTGTTTGAGGACGACTCAAATATAACATCTATACCTTTATCACACAATTGACTAATAGAAATAAGATTATGCTTTAAGCCATCCACAAACAGAACATTTGAAATAGAAAATAACTTGTTACCTATAGTGCTGATTCCCAGTATCCTTCCTTTGTTGTTATCTCCAAATGTCACCATGCCACCCTTCTTCTTTTCTAGGCTAAGGAACTTGTCTTTATCTCCCGTCAGGTGCTTGGAGCAACCAGAGTCCAAGTACCACACGTTCTTCGTGTCCTTAGCCTGCCAACATACCTAAGAAGAAGATGAGGGTAAAGTTCTGGTTACCCAAGTTGTCCCACCCATAACATAGGTAGAATACTTTGGTAGCCAGACTTGCAAATTTTTTGTGGCACCTTTCCTTAGGCATGAGCTAGATGTGTGACCAAACTTGTGACAGTTTGCACACGAGATGTAAGCAGTGGATGCTGCTTTTATCACGTTGCTTGAGCTCTTGCTTGAGGAAGGAGACAACCCTCCATAATTTTTCAGCTTATCTTTCGATTTATGAGCGTCGGGCTTAAGCTTAGAAAAATAACGATTTCCCCTCGGTGGTGATGTTGGACCTCCATATCCTAGTCCAAATTTCCTAGATCCATGACACTGCGCACCCAACAACATATTTAATGATTTTTGGCCTACTCCAAACTTTTGGATAGCGCAGTCAAGATCATGGATCCTCGCCTTTAAGGCAGTGTTCTCAGTCACAAGCAACACACACCGATTAGAAAATCGTTTCTTGCCTTCCTCTACATTGGCAATAGATAACTGAAGTCTCTTCTCCAAGACATTCTTTTCATTTATGAGACTAGTTGTTCTCACCGACGACTTGGAGAGACTTGCCTATTGATATTCGATCGTTGTCATCAAGTGAGAACACTCTAGACACTCGATCTTTTCTTTGCCGGTTCTAATTACTTCGTTTTTTAATTTTTTTAAATCCTTTTTTATTTTCTTATTTTCGGCTCTTAAGGCCTTTTTCGCAGAAATCGTGTTTTCTAATTTATCAACTAAATTTTCATAAATTTGAAGAAGTTCAGAGTATGTAGGTGGGGTTACCTCAGTGTCGCTCTAGACACTGGATTCATCATCAGATTCTTCTTGGCTCTTTCCCATGAGGCACAGATTTGCCTCATCATCACTCCCTGAATCTGAGGTGCTTGAATTGTCAGATCCATTCTCATCCCAAGTAAGCGTCTTCAGTACCTTCTTCTTTCCTTTGTATCGTCTTTCTTTCCCCTTCTCTTCCTTCTGAAGTCTCGGGCAGTCTCTCTTCAAGTGTTTAGGTGTGTGACAGTGATAGCATTCTGGCTGGGACTTCTCATCGTCGCTCTCTGTCTCTTTCCCTGGCTTGTTCCACCTCCTGCCTTCTCCAGCTCCTTTCTTTAGGAATTTCTTGAATTGTCCCAATTTTTTAGGGTTCTTCATGAATTTCTTGAACTCCCGGACGTAGATACTTTCCTCCTCATCCTCCTCAGAATCTTTTGCAGCTTTTCTTTCACGTGCTACCTTCAGTGCCAGTCCCTTCTTCTTCATATCCTTGGGATATTCCTCTGCTTGAATCTTCAGTTCCACCTCAAGTGTTTTGAGGTTTCCGATGAGGCTCTCTATCTCCAGGGTGCTGATTTCATGAGACTCAGTAATCGCAGTCACCTTAGGATTAAAGCATGGAGGCAAAGATCGCAGGATTTTCCTCACCAGATCACGATTTGGAAAGTTCTTTCCGAGAGACTTTGAAGCGTTGACGATCTTGGTGAAATGCTTGTACATGCTGTCCACATCTTCATCGATCCCCATCTGGAACTGTTCATATTCAGATTCGAGTCGGAACAACTTCGACTTCTTAACCTGTGATGTACCTTCATGAGTAAGCTCTAGCAGTCGCCATATATCATAAGCAGTTTCACAGTTATAGATTCTATTGAATTTAGTTTTGCCCAAGGCGTAGAATAAAGTATTCATGGCCTTGACATTATTTGTACATCTTAACTTATCTGCATCATCCCACTTATCTCGTGGTTTTTCGATGACGGTATCACCAACCGTGATAATGGATGGGAGCAGTGTACTTTGTCTCTACCATGTCTCATACGTCCATGCTATGAGTCATCAAAAAAATTTTCATTTGTGTCCTCCAGTGACTATAGTCACTCCCCCATAAAGAGTGGAGGATGACTCACACCTTGTCCCTCAGTTAAAGCGTGCACAATATTGTCCATCTTACTTCAGGTTATTAAGCCTATTGAAAGTAACCTGGCTCTGATACCACTTATTTGATATAGTGGCCAACCTTAGAGGGTGGGGGGTGAATAAGGTTTGCGAATGTTTATTGAATTTAAAAATTTCACACACCAAAACAATCACAGAGAAAAGAATTTCATTGCATCAAATCAAAAATGAAAAACAGTACAAGATGAGTATACATCAAAACTTGATCTTCATGACGTCAAAGATCAGAGACGAAGAGAATAAAGATTCTTTTAGTTTATATACCGACCAAACTATGACCGGTTGGCTCTCACCCTTTCCCTCCAGGAAAAGCGTTCAAGCCCACTCTTCACCTCCACACAAGGAAGGGTCTTAGAGTCCACTCTTCACCTCTACATAAGGGAGGGTCTTAGAGCCCCGCTAGATTCTCCGATCTAGATGTCCCAAATCCCAGGACGATTTACCGCGGAATCCTTCCCGGATTTCGACGACCATCTCTGATCGATTTTCCTCACCAAAAACTAAACAGAAAATAGAAAAAGAGTACAAAGATTAAAAGTAAAGATGATAAGAAAATGAAGTTCTCCCTCCTGATGACTTTTCCGGTGTGCAATCTATGACCGGTGCTTGAGATCTTTGTTGGCTAGCAACCGGTCGGTTCTCAATGGTTGATGAAGATTCTGGATCGCCAGAGTTCTTCGTTCATGAAAGGGAGGGAGAAGACTTCCTTTAACTTTGATGAAGACAAGTGGAGACGGGCGCAAGGAGGCGGCCGAAATCTGGAGTTCAGAAACCCTTTGTCAAAATTCGTCTTGGAGTCGTCATGACAACAAGAAACACAACGGCTTTTATACGTCTTCATGAAAACATGCTATCGTCGGCGGTAAGACTAGCGCCTGCGGTAGTTTCGCGCGCTTGTTGTGCTAGCTGTCCTCCAAAATTGGAAAATAGTCTTCGAAACGATCTTTTGCCTTTTCATTTGAGCTAGCGCCGCGCGGTAGGGCCTACTGCCACGCAGTAACATTGGATGTGACGCTCTTGAAAAGGCAACATCCGTTTGACAAGGCTAGCACAACGCGGTAGGTGCTACCACCGAAATCTTCCAGAGCGCTAGGACCGAATAACTCGTTAAGTTACCTCCTGCGGTAATCCATTCGCCTGGCGGTAGCGCTGAGCTCGACGTTTCTGACTTTGAAACTCGTCGAAGACCTAGCGCGGCGCGGTAGAGCTAGCGCCGAAACCATCCAGAGCGCTAGGTCCAAATAAATCGGCGCGTTAGCGCTTGCGGCAGTACTAATGCCTGGCGGTAGCCCAGGATCTTGACGCTTCTTCTCTCAACTTTTGTCAACGGGCTAGCGCGGCGCATTAGTGCTAGCGCTTGGCGGTAGCATTCATATGAGCCTTCTCTGTTGCTTGCACCTGACAACCTGCACACTCTATCAACATACATTATGATCAAATACAATCGGTGATTTGATATTCTCAAACAAAGGGAATGTGAAACATCGGTTCCAACAATGTTACCGCTGGGCAGTAGCTCACCGAAAACTCTGCCGATTAAATTAACCAAGCTACCGCGGCGCGGTAACTCACTATCGTCATATGATACCATTCGATGCATCCTTGCGTCGGCTGCATTTAGTACTACCGTTGTGCGGTATCAGCCAACCGTCAGATGGTATCTTGCAGAGAACTCCTGCACCAATTCCGCAACAATACCGTCGACAATAACCCTACTGCCAGGCGACAGCTCACAGAACCAAACTCCTGGCTATGGGAAAATTGGGCCGTTACAAATCTCCCTCACTTAAAGAAATTTTGTCTCAAAACTACACTTTGCAGGAAAATATAGAAGTATCAATACTACAACGTATACCTCAAAGAAACAGCTCGGGAAACTCCGCTCTCATGGTTTGCTCGCGCTCCCCTGACAGCTCCTCACAACCACAGTTGTCCCACAAGACCTTTACCATTCTGATCGACTTATTCCGCAGCTGCTTGACATCCATATCTTTGATTCATATGGGCTTGACCTTCGTTGTCAACCCACTATCGATTGGCGCTTAATCTGCAGCAATCACTTGCGTAGGCTCTCGCATCGCCTTCCGCAATACCGATATGTGGAATAAATCATGCAGACTACTTAGTCCAGCCAAAAGTTTCAATCGATAGTCAGCTTCACCAATGCGCTCCTATATCTCAAATGGCTCAAGGTATCTCGGACTTAGCTTTTTCAAGCGTCGAATCCTTAATATGCCATTGAACGGTTTGATCTTAAAATAAACCCAGTCGCCCATGGCGAACTCGACATTTCTATAGTTGGCGTTATAATATTTGGCATGTCTATCCCGAGCGATCAACAATCGCTCACGGATTGTACATATAGTCAATATAATATTTTCAACTTCCTTTCGCTTAAACAACTTTGTTTCGCCCGACTCCAGCCATGCCAAGGGAGTACGACACTTTATATCATAAAGGGCATTGAAGGGCATCATCTAAAAACTTGCTTGGTAGCTATTGTTGTAAGCAAACTCGATCATATAAAGGTGGTCCTCCCACCTCTTCCCGAAATTTTGGGTGTACATGTGAAGCATATCTTTCATCATTCTGTTTACCCTCTCGGTCTAACCATCCGTCTGAGTATGAAAGGTCATACTGAACTTCAGTTGGTACCCAACAGTTGATGTATAAGCCTCCAATCATTAGACGTGAAGCACCCATCTCGGTTTTTAACGATGCTATGAGGCATACCGTACAATCGTATGATATTGTCAACATAAAGCTTTGCCAACTTTTCAACTGAATCATCCTTTCTATTCGGAATGAAGTGTGACACCTTCGTTAAATGATCAACGATCACCTAAATGACATCGTGCCCTTTCTACAATCTCAGCAAGCTGTGCACGAAATACATAGATATGTTGTCAAACTTCAACTCCGGTATAGGTAATGACTTCAGAAAACCAACAGGCTTCTGACATTCGACTTTTACTATGGCACAAGTCTGACACTTCTCCACATAAAGGACTATGTCCTTCAATCCTGGCTACAAAAATAACTTTTTCATGTCTTTGAATATCTTTGTGCTCCCCAGGTGAATTGAGTACTTTGTGAAATGTGTCTCGTACATCAATTCCTCCCGTAATTTGCCCACATTTTGGATGCACAATCGGCTGTCCTTCCACAATAGGCCATCACTAATAGAAAACTAGGCATTCGACCCATCCAAAGACTCTGCCAAGTAGCATTTCATGCCATCATCCAGCTCCAATGCTTGCCGAATCCGTCCTGCGAGGTCATATTGCACCTCTGTCCAGTTCAAACACGATGTACAACCCCATATCCGGCGAGTAGTGGTCGATAGGAGCCAGATCGGCCAAAGTCCAACAGCCCGTCTCGCCCAAGTGGGGTGGATCGTTTGAGGGGTGGGTGGAGCAGGTCGGCTCACACTCCACCTAGAGGCTCGGCGAGCAGCGGGCGAGTGGAGCAGGTCGGCTTGCACTCGCCCCCGGGGGCTCAACAAGCAGCGGGCAAGTGGGGCAGGCCGATCCTGCACTCGCCCAGGGCTGGAAGAGCTGCTGAGTGCCAGATCAATCGAGTACTCGTCGCCCCTGACGAGTGGAGGTTCTAGAGGGCCACTCACCCAGCCTCTTGTGAAGTGTTTTTTCCATTTTACCCCCGCTGGACTATCTATAGCTTGTTGGAACAGCGAAGTTACGATGTTGGCAGAACCATTTGGGCTGCACATAGCGGTTCGGAATAACAGAGGTTGGCTATTTGCAGGCCATTTTCAGATATCTATAAATAGACCCAAGAGGGTACCTCAAGAAAATATGATTTTCTAGTGCCCAGGTCTTCTTGCGTCTTCTGAGGTATCCTTAGCTTGGCATTTGGCTAAGGAGGGGAAGCGCTCTAAGATCTTCCGGGTGTGTGGTGGGACCTCCATACCAAGCCCTTGGGACTGTCTTCTATTCTTTTTCCTTAGTTGTTTGGCTCGCGAGAGAGAAGTGTGCGATCACCCCTTCCCCAAGGGTGAACTTCACAGAGATCAAGTTTTCGGTTTCAACATTTTGGTGTGGTGAGCATGGAGGTAAGGCTAAGTTCTTTCCGCGACCCGGAGGATAGGTTCCCGGGGAGATGAGGTTGAATGTGGGGACTGGGAAATCTATGGTACCTTCATCCGCGAATACAGGCGCAAAGGTGTGTTGATGGGCAGGAGTGTGAACCGGCGACCTGTACTTCAGCGAGTCCATACCCGTGGTCCCAAATGGAGATGATTTGCTCTGCAAGCGAATGTTAGGGGGAGTCTGAGTCCCTGAATCGTCATGTGGGGTGTGGACTCATGACATGGAGGCCTCGGCATTAAACTTATGGTTTTCGGGGTCAGCTGGAATGTCGATGACAACTTTCCCCTTGAGGTCGATAGTTGGTTTGGAGGAGGCGAGCCCGGGAGTCAAGGCAGACTCCAGGTCGCGGTAGACGGATTCAGCGTCTTTCAGGATGGACTTATCCTTCTTGGTAGGATTGGATTTCATCGGCTTATGCATTGCACCGTTGGGGGACATGCCGACTAATGTGATAGTACGAGTGGTATTGAGCTCATGGGCATGGCTAAGCTTCTCTTGATGTTCTTTGGAGAGATGCATCTCGACAAGGCTCAAGTAAGGAGGAATGAAAAAGGTCACCAAGGTACGCAGACACATATATATAGCCGCCGGTGGGTCCCATCAAAAGATTCTCCCTCTCCTGTCACACTCGCCGCATATTGCAGCGTTGAATGTTTCTTTCCGAGCTTGTGCCAACCTCGCAAAGAGCACGGATTGTGTACAATCCCATATCTGGCGATTAGTGGTCGATAGGAGCTAGATCAGCCAAAGTCCAACAGTCTGGCTCGCCTAAGTGGGGTGGATCGTTTGAGGGGCGGGTGGAGAGGGTCGTCTCGCACTCGTCCCAGAGGCTCGGAGAGCAACGGGCGAGTGGAGCAGGTCGGCTCGCACTTGCCCTCGGGGCCTCGGCAAGCAGCGGGCGAGTGGGGCAGGCAGAGTCCGCACTCGCCAAGGGCTGGAAGAGGCGGCGAGTACCAGCACCATCGAGTACTCACCGCCCCCAATGAGTGGATGTTCCAAAGGGCCACTCTCCCAGCCTCTTGTGATGTGTTTTTACCATTTTACCACCGCTGGCCTATCTATAGCCTGTTGGAACAGCGGAGTTACGCTGTTGGCAGACCCAGTTGGGATGCACATAGCGGTTCAGAATAGCGGAGGTTGGATATTCGAAGGCCGTTTTCAGAAATCTATAAATAGACTCAAGGGGGTACCTCAAAAGACATGCTTTTTTATTCCCAGGTCTTCTTGCGCCTTCTGAGATAACCTTAGCTCGGTATTTGGCTAAGGAGGGGAAGTGCTCTAAGATCTTCCAGGTGTGTGTTGGGACCTCGATGTCGAGCCCTTGGGGTCTGTCCCCTATTCTTTTTCCTTAGTCGTTTGGCTCGCGCGAGAGAAGTAAGTGTGCAATCACCCCTTCCCTAAGGATGAACTCCACAGACACCGAGTTTTCGGTTTCAACACATGCATTTGCACTAGATCTCCCATCAACACACGAGATCTCCATGGCCTCCAAATCTCGAATAATACGCTCATCATACATATGTATCCATTTGGCTTGAGAAGGATCCCTACAACTCAACGTGTCCGCAACGACATTTCCCTTAATGGGAATGTGTTGTATTTTGAAGGTATAGTCCACAAGAAATTCCATCCACCTCTGTTAATGCATATTTAAGTATTTCTGATCTATCAGATATTTAAGGCTCTTATGATTTGTAAAGATATCGCCCTTTACGCTATACAAGTAGTGCCTCCAAAGCTTCAGAGCGAATATCACGGTCGCTAACTCCAGATCGTGGACTAGATAATTCCTCTCGTGCACTTTCAATTGGCGAGAGCCATACGCTATCATCTTCCCATGCTATAGTAGAATACAGCGTAAGCAGCTCCCTGAGGCATCACAGTAGATTTCATAGCCCTCCGTACTATATGGCAAGCACAAAATTGGCGATGTGGTCAGATGACTATTTAATTCCTTGAAAGCTTGTGTGCATGCCGATGACCAAATAAACTTCTGATCCTTCCTTGTCAAAATAGTGAGAGGTAACGATATCCGCGAGAAGTTCTCTACGAAACGCCTGTAGTAGCCAGCAAGCCCAAAAGAACTTTGGACTTCCGCCATAGTAGACAATATGCCACTCTCGTATCACAACTATTTTTGTCGAATCCATCGCGATTCCCTCACCACTAACTACATGACCAAAGAATACTATTGAATACAGTCAAAACTCACACTTAGAGAACTTGACGTACAACTAACTTCTCCTTAGGGTCTCTAGAATAGTGATTAAATGATCTGCATGTTCTTTCTCAGACTGAGAGTATACCAGGATATCGTCAATGAAGACTATAACAAACTGGTCCAAATACTCTCTGAACATCTGGTTCATCAAGTCCATAAAAAAAGATGGCGCATTTGTTAGCCCAAATAGAATGACTGTGAACTCATAATTATCATAACGTGTGTTGAATGCCATCTTGGAAATGTCACTTTCCCTGATTCTCAAATGATAATACCCAGATTTCAGATTCAGCTTCGAGTACACAGTCGATCCAACTAGCTGATCGAACAGATCATCGATTCTCATAATTGGATACCTATTTTTCTCTGTCAGCTTATTCAACTCCCGATAATCTATACACAACCGCAAACTTCCATCATTTTTCTTCACAAAAAGGAAAGGTGCTCTCCAAGGTGATGAGCTTGGACACTCAAAACCTTGATCTAGCAATTCTTTAAGCTGACCTTTTAGTTCCTCCATCTCCCTTGGCACTAAACGGTACGGAGAACGTGACACAGGTTTGGTACCCGACACTAGCTCAATGGTGAAATCAATATCTCTCTAAGGTGGAGCCCTAGGGAGATCTTTAGGGAAAACACCAGCAAACTTTGATACCACGAGAATACTAATCAATCCAGGCTTGGTCTTCTTATCCTCTAATAGAGTGAAGAAAAACTCTGAACCCTCACGAAAAGCTTTGACTATTTGGAGAATAGACATCCGGGTCTTGCTCGATCCCTTCACACCATAGAAGGTAGTTTCACAACCCGTATTCATCCCCAGTTTGACCATCTTGAGACTACAATTTATGTACGTACGTTGCTCCAAGAGTCAGTCCATGCCAAATATTACATCAAACCTTACTATCAGCAGTAGTGACGCTTCCAAGTCAAACTCTTGACGCCATATCCATACATTTACGCAACAAACTCTTTTCGCGTGTATCAAACACTTGTTAGGCAGCAACACATCCAATCTATCCTTCGTCACAAAAGAAGGCACTCTGATACATGACACGAAGTCCTCAGATAGAAATGAGTGTGAAGCTCCTATATCAAACAATGCTCTCGCCGGACAGTCCAAGATTACGACAAAGCCTAATACAAGACAGTCATACAACCAATGCATAAAGCATAAGGTATAGAAATCAATAAAGCTAAAATCTCATACCTATAACCACATTGTATTGCTTAATGTCCTCCTACTAGCCAAGGTTATAAAATCTGGGTTTGGCTAGAGCATAATGGGACGTGGTTGACTCTTACGTCTTCCCTTTCTCAGCATATGATGCTCCTGCCTTTTCTCCGTCTTTGGAGGGCCACTCCAACAATCGCGGGCTATGTGTCCCAGTTTGCCACAAGTATAATAATGAATTGTGCCTCCTTGCATAGAAGTTGCCCTAGAAGCAACAGATGAAGAAGCCGACCCCACAAATTTGGACTTCTTATTCCATCTTCGGTACCCAGTCTTCAATGAGTTCGGTACCTTAAACTCCGGGCTCTTTAACACCGAGTCATTTTTACGTTGTACACACTTCATATCTTGCTCTAGGGACCGGGTTGTATTAACCAAGGTCAGAAAATCCTGCATCATTGGACCTGAGAGCAACAACTTCAGATCGTTGCGCAGTCCTTCATAAAATCGGTTGGTCTTGTGCTCCTCATCAGTAAAGGCGGAGCCTGCATATCGCCCAAATCTCGTGAACTCATGCAAGTAGTCGTCAACACTACTATCTCCCTGAGTTAACCTCTGGAATTGATTTTCCATAGCGATTTTCTGCACTGAAGGGAGATATCGAGCTATAAATAATCTTGAGAACTCATCCATCGAGATATTTGTGAGCTTTCTTCCAGCAAAGTGATGCAACTCCAATTCGTCCTACCATATCCTTGCCTCTCCGTCTAGTAGGAAAGCGGCTATGGTGACTTTCTGCCACTGCTCCGTTTCCATTACCATCATGACTCTCTTAACTCGAGAGAGTCAGTCTTTGGCTTGCATTGGGGTTCCAGTCCCCATAAACACTGGAGGATTGAAGCTCATCACATGCTTGAGCTGCTTCTTCGTCACTCTTCTTGGCACTAAAGGCTCTGCAACTACTTGATCCACCACTAGAGGTTCAGCCACACTAAGAGGCGCTTGGCCCACTTAAGAGGCAGGAGGCTGCACTTGCCACCCTAGCTAGGCATTTATCATGGCGAACACAGGTTCAGCTACCAGTCTTATAGTTTTAGTAGAATGAGGGTTGTAGGCACGTCATTCGGCGCACTACTCTCCGCAGAATACTGACGTTGGGATTGCTCTGCACCACTCCTAGTCACCTATAATCGTGAAACACACAATTAAGCAATCAAAGATATTGCCAAAAAATAATTATAGGACCACGCAGGTTTCTCAAATATATGTATTTTCATTCCTAAGTGGACATTCATGGGTTCTTTCATGTTATAATGGTAGCGCACATTCACGTACTCACCACCCCTAAAAAGAATTCGACCATGAATTCGAATAAGAAAGACCGACACCAGAGTCTGATACTAAAAATTGTAACACCCCCATCTGTCACGTAGGATATAATAGAAGATTCGGCCGGGGCCCCACACCATATTCCACAGATAGTTAATGGAGTTACGTATTGAGACCAAACTACCATTACGCATCCTAACTCAGAGAGAATTCTAGCGGAAGATAATTAAATTGCTTAGAACTCAACCACACGAATGTCCACTAAATCAAAGCAGGAATAATAACTCAAATACATAAATCGTTATGCACTTAAGGACTTACAACCGTATTCTCAAATATAAGTATTTTACAGACATTGACACGCAGGATGGCCACACATGAAACAGTAAAAACAACTACGTCTTGGCCTTTGAGGGTTGGCATAACAACCATGGGCTTCAGTCCGCTATTTCCTGCTTGGCTCGATGGCACCTGGAAGGAAATATCCACCAATACGTAGCAAAACAAGGCAATGGTCAGCATTAGCTGATCAAATTATAACGACCCCACCGTTCACTTGGGGTGGAGGTGCTCCTTTCCTGCAAGCATTCATCATAGATATATAATGGCGATAGAACGTACAATTTAAACACCATTCACCACATACGTTGGCACAGCTGGCCACACGCCTCATGCACTCAGGGCATATTATCAGTGTAGCGGACCTAACATGGGCCACACTTCTGTACTCAGCGATGGTCAACATGCTTTGAGCATTAACTAGTCTTTCTGGCCCGAAGCCTAAGACTCTCTCATTTGGCTACGACAAAGCCAAAGGTGATCTCCAAGATTCGCTTCAATGACTCACTCCAAGCTGAATGGCATAGGGTTGGGTACGATTAAGCTCTTTCCTGGTTAATGAGTAGCAAAATATACATATTTTAAAATTATATTTTAGTTAGTTTTAATAAAAATGTAATTATATTATGTGCATACCTAATTAAATCCTTTCTTTTTAATTTTAAGTTCTAACTTACCTTATTTTGTGCTCTGTAGGTAATTCTGCACATTTTGGGCAAATCCGCAAAATTTCCTAAGTCACAGCCCTAGGTTACGCCAATGAACTAGGGCGTGTAACTTTAAAACAAACAATTCCAGCAATCCGGCTGATTTTGGTCAGCAAGCACTATCACACCCTGGCTATACGCCCGTGTTCAAGATGGAACGCCCGTGAACTCGCCCGTGACCTTACTTGTGACCAAGCTAGAAGTCCAACTATCACGCCCCACTGAAGTCTATCTGCCACGCCCGGAGACACGACCATCTTACACACCTGTGACCCATATGTCACGCCTGTGTACTTTTCCAACCCGATCCAGAAGCCTTCAGAAATTCTATCCACAGATGCCACGTCAGGAACACGCCTAGGTGACACGCCCTAAGGGCGTGTAAGGGGTACATGTACTTCAATTTTTTCGGCTATAAATAGATGGCCAAGGCTGAGGTTTAGAGGAGAACTTGTAGAGTTCCACATAGTTGTATATAGTAGTTAGGAGTAGCTTTTGAGTAATTTTTTCCTAACCCTTGTTTGGGTTCTTAGAGTGTAACACTTTTTTAAGTAATAAAATTTAAGTTTTTTTTAAGTAATTCTTCAACTTGCATTGCAATTCTTTTACTACCACCCCCATCCCAGGTGAGAGGCTAAGAACTTTTTAGCGCTTGATTAAAATGTTTGAGACGAATATTATTTCTGCACTGTTATATGTCTTTTAATTTTTCTACTACCACCCCCATCCCGGATGAGAGGCTAAAAAATTTTAGCGCTTGATTAAGATGATTATGACGAATATTATTTTTGTAATTTGAAACCCTATTTTCTAAATTAATAAAAACTTAAGATTTACCTAAGAATTAAGTTGAGTGGAACCAGACAATCGATATATTGTTTTCATTTATGTACTTCGTAGCTAGTAGCCGAAAGGTTCGTGTCCACGAATTGATCACTCTCAGGTAAAGAGAAACTATGTCTCACTCTCGAAAGAGATGAACGTAAGCCTCCCAAGTTGAACCTTCGAAGACCAGTAGGAGCTCAATAGCGGGGTTCACAACGTAAAGTGTGTATTAAAGTATTTTTGATTAGATACGAAAGTTTAGTCAAACTACTTAATCTTAGGTAAATGTATCCTTGATAGAGGTGAACTCATATTTATGGAACCTCCACGGTCAAGTAAATTAATTAATAGAAAAGTAGAGTTTTTCTTGTTTAAAAATTAGGTAATTCTGCACATTTTGGGCAAATCGGCAAATTTTCTTAAGCCACGCCCATATGTCACACTGGTGAACTAGGGCGTGTAACTTTAAAACCATCAATTCCAGCAATTCGGCAGATTTTGGTCAGTAAGTTCAGTCACGCCCTGGCTAAATGCCCGTGTTCAAGATGCCTCCCAGATCTCCTTAGCAGTCTTCATCTTGATGTAAGTATTTGTCAGGCTAAAGGATAGGTAGTTCAGCAAAGAGTCCCGACAGAAATCCCCATCAACGATCCACTGTGTCTCATCGTCAGTCCTGATGATATCAACACGATCAGACTGAACGGAGTAGAACGCGTTCAGGTACTTCATCCCGAACTGAGTGTTCAACTTCCAATCGTTGAACTCTGTCGCCATGAATTTTTCCAAATTATCATCAGAATGAGAGAGGAAAAATTATTTCCTTTCAACATTGTGAGTCTCTTTGATTTCTAGTCAAGCATGCCTCAACATTGCAAAAAGTGGTCAAAGTGTCAGAAGGTCCAAGATCAACTATAGGTTGGCCAAGAGAACTCTGCTTCTCTGAATATTTCTGCAACTAAAAAGTCTGTCAGTTTGATTTGAAAATGATAGTAGCCTAGGCTACCTGGTTGAAAAAACTTAGAGGAAAGAGATCTTCTTGAGAAACAGGTAGAAAACAACAGGCAGAAGAAAACTGGCCGCAATCGATCTCCTTTAGCAGTGATAGGGAGGAGAAGAGACAAGCGGCGGCGAGAACTCAGATCCAACGGGATCTAGGTCGGTGGAGACAAGATTATGTCTTTCTCCTTATCTTGAGCGCATGCGGGGCTTCTTCCTGATCCTAGGCGGTGGCCGACAGAAAAGGTTGACTCTGAAAAACCAAGCGTCGGGGGGAGAGAAAACGGGAGAAGGATCGCTTTTTCTTGTTCCGATCGACGGTAGGACAAATTCAAGCCTCTTTTTTTTGTTTCTTTTTTCCCGATCCAGAGGCGGCGATAGAAAAATGATTCAGAAATTTTTTTTTCTTTATCTCGATCGATCGCCTTGATGGGGTTTTACCGGGAGGCAGTGGCGGGATAAACCTATTGTAATGGCCTCCCCAACACCACGCTCGTTGCAGCTCAGTTGGTGATGAGGAGTGGTTTGAAAACTCCTTATCAAGGAGGTCTCGGGTTCGATCCCCGGCCTCAACAATCCGCCTGTGGATGGAGAGGGGTTGGGGTGCATGGTCTGCAGACCTGGTTAGACTGAACTGTTTCGAGCATGGTACTGGGGGTGTCGGCGGCCGTCCTTGCGAGCGTGGTGCTGGGGAGGCCGTTACAAAAAAGTGTCGCTGGCACCCCCAACACCACGCTCGAAACGGTTCAGCCTAACCAGGTCTGCAGACCATGCACCCACACCCCTCTCCATCCACATGCGGATTGTTGAGGCAGGGGATCAAACCCGAGACCTCCTTGATAAGGAGTTTTCAAACCAATCCTCATCACCAACTGAGCTGCAGCTCAGTTTGTGATGAGAGCTGTGGTAAAGAGTCTCTTATCAAGGTCCTGGGTTCGATCCCCAGTGGCAACAACCTACCGCTGCTGAAAAATAGGCGCGGAGAGGGGTTGGGGTGCATGGCCTGCAGGCTTGATGTGATAGGATGACTACCAGTAGTTGGCCCGGGTCTGGACTTCTGGTAGGCCGGCGGTGCCAGCTGGGTCCCGCAGGGTTGGCGGGCCTGGACCGTTATACCTATTCCCTTCCTTTTTTTCTTTATCGTAGCAGGGGCGTACGACTTTTCCTTTTCCGTTTTCCCGATCACCCAACGATGGCGGCGAGAAAAACAATTCTCGATCTCTTGAGCGGCGACATCAAAAATTTCCTTTATTTCTTCAAGTCGCAGCAGCGGTCAGAAAATGATCCAGAAACACAGAGAAATTGGGAGCGGCGTAGGTGAAAAAAGGAGCGAAACCAGCATGCGGAAAATGAGCAATTAGGGTTATACTTCGAGATTATTAGGTCACTCAAAAGATCCCGGGTGGTGGTCAAAGTGGAACTGTCTCCCCGTTGCCCTCAACATGGATTTTATAGGCAAACCCTAAGTTTAATACGGGTATCAGATATCCTAGTATCCTAACCAAACTCATTAAGCCTTCGAGCCCGTTATATAATCAATTATACATTAACATGGGGCCAGCGGCCAAATGAGAGCCGCCTTGTTGAAAATTGTGAAGTGAAAGTGGCAGATTACGCGACTTGGGAGTTCTATCCGCGCAGCCTGTGCGGTTTAGATAGGCGGATAGGCAGGTCGGCAATAAGGCAGCAGTTAGCTGATGGTCAGGCAACCAGGGCGATCTGTCCGCGTGGACTGCGCGGACAGGACTGACAGTTAATCAAGTCAGTAGATGTGCTAGAAGTGGAGGCCTTGGCGGTCTATTTGCGCGGTCTGTGCGAACAGAGGAGGCGGCCAGCCAGACCGGCTTTTGCTCAGACAGCAGGATGTTCCCAGATGGTAACCAAGCGGATAACTCCTTTATCCGTGGAGTCCGGCAAGGTGCGGACTAGACTGGAGCTCGGCAGACCGGCATGGCAGGTGCCTTGGTCTAGCTCTTGTGGTGCGGCTGGTGGTAGCCGCAGGGTTCGCCGGTTAGAGCGGATTGATGCTAGAGTTCGCCAAGCTTGGCGGACTGGTACCGGTGTCCACCAGTAAGTGCGGACTGGCCCTGGTGGCCAGTGGTGTGGACTTGGTTGGTTCTGAATCAAGTCCATGGTTGGCTCAGTTCGGGGATATCGCACAGTAGTGCGCGGACTGCTTCTCAGTCCGCCAAGTTCAGCAGGTATTGCCTTTTGGGTTGACTGCATGCTTGGCGAATATTCACTTGAGACGTGTTTGCCTCGGCGCGTGGACTGGAGCCTTGTCCGCCTAGTCCGACAGCTGTCAGCTTGATGCCTAGCTGCAGACTCGGAGTTATGCAGACTGTTGCTGTGTTCGCAAGGTGGGTGGACTGCTTTCATTGTCCGCCGAGTTCGGCATTTGGCTTTATGCCTTGACTGCGAACTTGGGGGGAGCGGACTGTGTGGTCTCCGTGGGATGGCGGACAGGCGATTTTGATGCAGAGTCTTGCGGGATGCCGACCAAGTCTGACGGCCCTTTGGCGACAAGGCGGACTGGGAAGTTAGTCCGGCCTTGGTGATGCTGAGGCAGGATGGCTATCACACAAGGTCGCGGCGGACTAAGCAGACTGCTTGGTGTTCGTCGCGTGATGGTGGCGGTGATCCTATCGTCTAGGGCGGTGACCACACTCCTCATCGTGCCTATAAATAGGACCCCTCCGTCACGTCAAACATAATTAAATGAACAATAAGTGAGCCCGCGAACAATTGCTGTGGACTGGATTTTGGTATCCGCCCGGGTTAATGGAGTTGACTGGTTTGTGTTGTGCAGGTTGTGCGGATAGCGCTGGAAAGCCAAGACTTGGCTCTGATTGCGGTCAGGGGCAGTGCAGACTCTGCGGTTAAGCAACAAGCGGTTAACAGCAGGTCGCGGACAACGATCATGCAGTTTTCTCTTTGGCAACTTTGTTTCGGGGTTCAATAAGTCGTCTGCTTCAGGCGGCCTGTTTAGTTCAGCAGCAGCAAATCGCGCGGTCAGGCAGCTAGGCGGGTTGCTGATCAGCGAGTAGAGCTTGCATTGGAATAACGGTCTGTCCGCTCGGTTAGTTCGCGGTTTGGCGGACTAGGCGATCTGTGCGGACTCCGTAGTGAAGTAGTAGAATCGGCGGCTACTCCTTGAGTCCACGCGGTTAGATTTGCCTTGTATTTTGTTCCGCTTAGTACATTGGAGAAATCATGTCTCGCTATGTATGTCTCGCCTTGTAAGAAGATTGCTGTGATCAATAAAGATTCTTGTTACTGCATGTGTCTCTGGTTGTGTTTAACATTCTAAGTTGAGATAACCTCTGCTCATTCCAAGATCCGCAAAATTCAACATGCCCATCCCAGGCGGCAAGGAGGCCTCTCATTTTAGGCGGTCGGAGTACCGGAGGGCAGTCCAGCAGGTGAGCCGGGGGGGGGGGGGGGGGGGGGGGGGGGGGGGGGTTCGCCTCGATTACTTCCCACTAGCGGACGGTTGCGCGTTAGTGGGGTGGGGGATTCTTTCGATAACCGCTACCCATACATGGGGGTGCGTTTACCACTCCAAGGGGACCCCATCAAGGTTTATCAATTTCTCATTTGGTTGATTTAGTTATAAATAATATTTTAAGAATAGTTATTCTGATTGAAATAGTAATTGCCACTTCTAATTCATAAAATTGAAATAAAACGAATATAACAACAAATCCTAAAGGTGTTAATATTTTTTGCTAGGGTAAAGCTGTTAATATTTTGCTCGGAGTTAGATTTAACATTTTTTTTGTTTTTTTTTTTTGAATGATATGTTAATAATTTTATGATATGAAAATATAATTTTATGAAATGCTATTATAAAATAACGGCTAAGAGCAACTTATTAACATTGCTGTTGTTTTTTCAAATCAACATCAAAATTGCTTTTAATTATTTAACAAGATAACAATAAAAATGGTTCCAAGTAACTTTGTAGTGGCCCAAATTAATTTTTTGTTATAAAATTTCATCCTTCTGTCCGTCACACCGGTAACTATTCAACATAATTTCCATCGTTCACCTGGAGACTATTAGTCTCACATTGTGTAATTACTATGTAGTTTATGCATTTAAATGCAAAAAATATGATTGCCGCAGTCCGTTTGCCTGAAAAATATTATAATTTTATTTAAGGGTGCTGTTATTAGCAAATTCAGTTTGATTTCTAGTAAATCATTACTATTAGCAAACTCTTATTTTTCAAAACGGTTATTTGAAAACCATTTTGTTACTAGCAAAGCAACATAATTTTTTTAAAAAAATTAAATTTTGTTTAAAACATTCATTCTTTTAAAATAACCCGCCGCATATAATGACATTACAAATGATTTCAAATGTATTCATTCAACCACTAATGTTAGCGTTATAGATGAGTCAAAATGCCGCAAATGTTTAGTATGTCTTTAAAACTGTTTTTTCAACAAAATATCATTATCTGCATCAAAATCTTTAAACAAAATATCGGTCGGTTTAGAAATATATTTGATTTCTAATTACTATAAGGATGTGTTGTATATACGAGTTAAGTGTATATAAAAATATATACGTCCTTTTGAACTGCGTCTTATACGTACAATTTCATGAGAAGTGTTCAACATGAAAGTTGTAGATCTCGACGAGATCTACAATTTTCATGTTAAACACTTTTTGATTTGAAGCAACTTTAGAGCCCCGATTTAACCCTTGAAAAAAGTTACGTCGTACATATGTACGGACGCCCGGGATCGGCGTGACTTTTTCCGGGGGTCAAATCGGGGGCATAAACGGCTTCAAATAAAAAAGTGTTCAACATGAAAGTTGTAGATCTCGTCAAGATCTATAATTTTCATGTTGAATAATTTTTGATTTGAAGCACTTTAGACTCCCGATTTGGCCCCTGAAAAAAGTTACGTCGTACATATGTACGGACGCCCGGGATCGGCGTGACTTTTTCAGGGGCCAAATAGGGGGCATAAACGGCTTCAAATCAAAAAGTGTTCAACATGAAAATTGTAGATCTCGTCGAGATGTACAACTTTCATGTTGAACACTTTTTGATTTAAAGTAGTTTAGACCCCCGATTTGGGTCCCGAAAAAAGTCACGCCGAAAATCTGTATGTTCCGTGCATGTCTTTTTTAGGGCCCAAATTGGAGGCCTAAACGGCTTCAAATGAAAAAATGATCAACATGAAAGTTGTAGATCTCGATGAAATTTACAACTTTCATGTTAATCACTTTTTCAAATGAGAAATATTTGGGGCTCAAAATTCAAAAATGCAAAAATTACCAAAAAAAACAAAATTTGTTTGCTAGTAGTAAATTTTGGGAAAAGAAAAAAATGCAAAAAATGACAGAATCTGTTTTTTTCTGGTTTGCTAGAAACGAAAGCGAGTTTGCTAATAAGAGCACCCTTAATAATTATAGTAAAATTTTTCTGTAATATTAAAACGGAATGCCAAGTGTTGATAACACATTTGTAGCATTACAAGAGTACAAAACAAAAAAATTTACACATTTACAAAACAACAAAGCTTGTAAATAATCCTATTTCTAAACTCTATGGATAATTAGAATGATCTCTTTCTATCATAGGTTAGTCCCTAGTAGTGAGTAATTGATCCTTGCTCCAGCCATCAATGTCAATAGAATATGCTTTTGTCATTGTGTTTCTTTCCTTAAATGATTCTTTTTCCTGTTATTTATATATGTTTACCCTCATTGTCATCTTTCTCATGCATCAAATATTTAAATAGTAATCTTAAATTTGAATTTCAATAAAAAAAATTGAGCATATCATATGATGTCGAATTGGTTATAACATGAACTGAAATTAGTGATACAGGAGAAGCTGGGTACAAAACACAACAATTAGATTAAAAATTCACTTAATAATTCTTGAACCCAAACTGTGCATCAACTCTATTTTTATCAATAGAAGTGTGCAAATTGTACATGTGATAAATTTATCATTCCTTGTTACTGTAACACCCCAGAATTTGGAAGAGGAACCGATGACGTTATTTTTTGGCCAAAGTGGGTTCTGGGTAGGCTGACACGGCCTGTGACACGGGCGTGTCACAGGGCGTGTCGTGCTCGGGTTCGACGGTTTTCTGTCTACGATCGTTGAGTGAGAACACGGGCGTGTCAGGTGCGACACGGGCGTGTCAGGTGCGACACGAGCGTGTCACCCGAGACACGAGCGTGTCTCAGGGCGTGTCAAGCACTCAACGATTTCGTGGCGTTGAGGGGGCACGGGCCGTGACACGGGACTTGACACGGGCGTGTCAGCCGTGACACGGGCGTGTTCGAAGACGTGTCAAGGGACGTGTCCTTCTCGGGTAGTTTGGAGGAGTTTGGTACACGGGCTTGACACGGCTAGTGACACGGCCGTGTCGGGTCTGACACGGGCGTGTCAGAGGCCGTGTTCCAAGCCGTGTCCTGGTTGGGAATTTTGGGATGACGGCGAATGGTTGACACAGCCATGCACACGGCCGTGTTGCAACCCGTGTTCGGCCCAGATTTTTTTATTTTGAGTTCCGATCGTGGCCGTTCATTCTTTTCTTGGGAAGATCCAACGGTGGGGAGCCTCCCTGGGCGGTTTAAGGCCGGGAATAGGGTTCCAAACCCTCATTCCCCACTTTCTTTTATCTCTCTAAGTTCTAGAGAGAAGGGAGAGCAAGAAGGCCAAGTTCCGGCCGCCGGCAAAGCTTCGAAGGTCCGTTTCGCGAGCGGAGTTCAGATCCGCGAAGGTGGGAACGTTGCGGTGGTTTTCAACCGAGCAAATCTTCTCCATGGCTAGGAAGAGAGGACGAAAGGTAACGACACTTCTCCTCTCGGTTTTTAGGATTTAGGATGCATGAATAACATCCCCTTCCTTTCGTGTTTTGAGCACCGGATCTCTCAAATGAGAGGGATTCGTGTAGCCTAGGTTCAAGAGGAACCTCCGGGTTGAGTATGTTCATCCCGGAATGCTTGCATTAGAGATCCGCTCCGTTAGCGGATTAGGCATTGTGGGTGAAGCCGTGGTCGCGACAGTTAGTCCGACCCGGTGATGTTGCATAGCGAGATTTGAGGATTCGGTAAAAATCCATTGCGGCAAGACGCCGTTGTGTGTATGCATTTTCCCCCTTTTATTTGAGTGAGTACTCGTAGTCGGAACCGGACAAGGTTAGCTCCGCTTTGTGCGGTGGATGGTTTCCTTGGAGCACGGGAAAGATACGGTGCAAATGGTGATTGGGGTGGGGAAACCTTTGTTTGTGTTGTGCAAAGGCGCGACTATGTCTCCGTGGTCGGCTGGCTATCCCGTGACGCACAAGTTATGTGGGGAAAGTGTCACGGCGAGACTAACCCCTTGTGTGAGACTGACGAGAATGCCGAGCGGAGGGCAAGCCCGGGCAATGTAGCCATGAGCGGGTGGGGTCCAGCAAGGTTTCTTAGAATCGGTCAGTGTGAGACGGAACCCTGACGAGCGAAGTCAGAATGTGCGGGCAAGCCCGGGGTTTATGACCCTTGTGCGGGTGGGGCCTTTGCAAGGTTCCGTGTGATGGCGTGTGTGTCGTTAGGGACATGGTGGTTCCCTTTTGTTTGCGACTTTAAGCCAATGGGGAAACGGAAGTACCCAGTGTTTGATGTTGTGCTAGATGCATACGAGCTAGGGTGTCTTGGGTGAAACCCGGGTTGCATTCATGTTGCATAGTAGGACCCTTTCACTTTGTACAAAATATAGAAAACATGTATGCTGTATGAGACATCCAAGCCTGTTTTACCGCTTTAATATATATGCTCTTTTGGTATACGAAGTGCTAACTTGCAGGTGGAGTGGTACCTCGGGGTCCGTTAGGGACGGCCGGGAGGAGATGTGTTTGTTATACAGTAGAGGTCAGCCTTTGCTGACCCACGTTACTGCAAACTCTTACAGGGCAAGGATCGCAAGCGGGAGCTAGCGCGCCGGGCGAAAAGCCCTAAGCCTCATGAAGTGTTGTTGTGCTTGGATTCTCCTTTTGTGTTTGCTACTCTTGTTATGTTTATGTCCGGCTTGCATGTTGAGGTAGCCTAGGAGTGCTTGGCACATTTTTTTTGGACTATTATTGTGTAAGGCCTTAAGGCCATCTGATACTCTACTGCTAGTGGATAACTTCTATCTGTTAGCATTCTGTTTCCGCTGTGTTTGTCTGGAGTTTTGAGATTGAGTAGTTTTCATATCATCTTTTAATACTAAAGCTGTGACGTCCGTATGTTGTGGGGCCCCGGCCGGACCCATATTATATGGTCATCACAGGGGAGGTGTTACAATTTGGTATCAGAGGTAGGTTGAGCGTTCCAATGAGAAGTTTCGCGGTCAAAAGTATAAGTCGAGTCGCGTATAAGAAGTTATCCACATAGGAGTATCGCGGGACCATGAGTGTCCTTGTGTTCGAGTCTTGCGATTAGAGACTGATTTGCGTTTTCTTGCTTGTGTTTAGAGTGCAAGCAACGGGGCTGGGACCTCGAGGCCAAGATAAGAGCTCTCGGCAAGTAGTGTGACTACGCAAGGTCCGCTAGGGATGGGGGTCACACCGACCGACTTCTGCCGTATGCTTGCAGAAGCGATGGTGGCGACCCAAGCTGCAGCGACAGCACAGGTGGAAGCTCCCGTTGCTCAAGTAGCAACTCCTGCTACCCCGGACACGGCAGCGACCGTGCCGGTTGAGGAAGCCAGGCGGGCAGAGCCGCAGGCCGAGAGAGTGGTTGTCGGGCATGGGGACCGGAAAATGAAGTACTTTCTGAGTTTCCACCCTCCAACCTTCAAGGGAATCGGCACGCCCACAGATGCAGAGGATTGGTGGGCTAGAATTCAGGAGCTTCTGAGGGCGGCAGATGCGCCAGATGAGAAAAAGGCAGAGTTCGCAGCCTTTATGTTGGAGGGAGATGCCAAGTTATGGTGGGTGAGCCATAGTGGCAGGCAATTTCTAGGATGCATACCGTCCATCGAGGAGTTTGGGAATGCCTTTCTGAAGAAGTACATTCCCGCATCAACAAGGTTAGCCCTCCAGAGGCAGTTTTTACATCTGCTGCAGCGGGACAAGTCAGTGGATGAATACGTTCAGGAATTTACTCGCTTGGGTCGTTATGCGGGAACGACCATGGCATACGATGAAGAGCGGGACAATCTCTTCTATCATGGATTGAGGGAGAATCTAAGACAATCCCTCATATCGATGAAACATGCGGGTTTCAACGAATTGGTGGAGGCGGCCCGAATTTTGGAGAGTGATATGGAGCGATCCCAGCGTCGCAAGGGTTTCACACCCAAACAGGGGGAAGAGAAGAAGCCTGCTCAGTCCCATGGAAAGGCGGAAGGGAGCCGATGGAAGAAGAAGCCTCCCCCATATAAGTCGGGCGAGAAAAGTAATTGGACGTCCGGAGGGTCACGCTCTAAGGGACTGCAGACGTGTTACAGTTGTGGCAAGCCAGGCCACATAGCAAGATTTTGTACCCAAGGGGGCGCTGAGCAAGAGCCAAGGCAGGAGCAGACCGTGTGCTCCGGCCCCAGTGCAGCAGAGAAGGGGAAGATGGCGGAGTCGAGTGCTTCCCGGTTTCAACCTGTGCAGCCAAGGGCCTACAACCTTGGGCAGCAGGAAGCAATCCGCCAAATCGATGTAGTGACAGGTATGAGAGTTCAACCTTCACCGTAGATTTCTTCCTTTCAAGCCTTTTTATGTTTGTTGCATGTGTGTAGGCTTTGTAGTGGTATCTGGGTACCCCGCTAGGGTACTTTTTGATACGGGAGCGTCGCACTCCTTCCTTGCGGAAAGTTTCACCCGGAGGATTGGAGTTGAGTCCTTCTCAACGGACTCAGAGTTGAAAGTGCGCATGCCCAATGGGTCGTCTATGAAAACCAGGGCTAAAGGGCGGATTTGTTGGAGTCTTGAGGGAGTCGACTTCATGTTGGTAGCGGTGATCCTGCCGTTGTCCGAGTTCGATGTGATTTTGGGGATGGACTGGCTAGCGGAGCAGCGTGCCAGTATCGACTGTTTGTCCAAGCTGGTAACCCTGAGGGGTATGGGGCAAGCAGAAGTCAAGTTTGAGGGCCTGCATGGAGTGGCCTGTTCCCTAGTTTCGGCACTTCAACTAGTGCGAGCTGTTAACCAGGGAGGTGTAGCTCTAGTAGCGTTGTTGGAGGTTAGCCTTTCCAGGCTGTCTCTTGGAGAAGTGCCCGTGGTGGCGGAGTTTGGAGATGTATTTCCTGAGGAGCTACCGGGAGCACCTCCTCGGCGGGAGATTGATTTCTCCATCGAGTTAGTGCCCGAGGCTAGACCGGTGTCACGTCCACCCTTTAGGATGGCACCAAAGGAGTTGACCGAGCTCAAGGTTCAGTTGCAGGAGCTTTTGGAGCTTTTGGAGCTCTTCACCGTGGAGTGCGCCGGTGTTATTCGTAAAGAAGGACGGTAGTATGCGTTTGTGCATAGACTACCGAGAGTTGAACAAATTGACGGTCAAGAATAAGTATCTGATTCCTCGGATAGACGACCTTTTCGACCAATTGGTGGGGTCGGTAGTGTACTCCAAATTGGACTTGAAGTCCGGATACTATCAGTTGCGGATTCGAGACGAAGACATACCCAAGACCGCGTTTGGTATGAGGTATGGTCATTTTGGTTCTCGGTGATGCCGTTCGAGTTGACGAACGCGCCGTCCGTGTTCATGGACTTGATGAACCGAGTGTTTCGCGAATACTTGGACTAGTTCGTAGTCATCTTTATCGATGACATATTGGTGTATTCCAAGTCGGAAGCGGAGCACGAGTCGCACTTGCAGATAGTGTTGCAAGTGTTGAGAGAGAACCAGCTTTATGGAAGTTCTCGAAATGCGAGTTTTGGTTGGAGAAGGTGGCGTTTTTGGGCCATGTAATCAGTTGGGATGGGGTGGACGTGGATCCAACGAAAGTAGAAGCCATCAGAGAGTGGCCAGTTTTGAGGACCGTGGCGGAAGTCCGGAGTTTTCTTGGACTAGCCGGGTACTACCGCAGGTTTATGGAAAACTTTTCGCGGATAGCTCTACCCCTCACTTCACTAACTCGCAAAGATCAGAAGTTTGTATGGACTCAAGAGTGCAATCAGGCGTTTGAAACCCTGAAGGAGAGGCTAATGATGGCGCCGATCCTAAGTCTACCAAAGGGGACCGAAGGATTCCAGATTTTCAGCGACGCATCCGGATGCGGTTTAGGGTGCGTGTTGGTGCAGCATGGTAGTGTGATAGCTTTTGGGTCGAGGCAGTTGAAGCCTCATGAGATAAATTACCCTGTCCATGATTTGGAGTTGGCGGCGGTAATTTTTTGCTTTGAAGTTGTGGAGGCACTACGTTTATGGTGCAAAGGTGGAGATCTTCACGGACCACAAGAGTCTGAAGTATCTCGTAGATCAGAAGGACCTAAATATGCGGCAGCGCGGGTGGGTCGAGTTCCTTGGGGACTACGAGGTGGCGATTCAGTATACGTCGGGGAAAGCCAATGTGGTGGCGGATGCTCTGAGTAGGAAATACTTGGGGCAAGGTAATTGGATCGAAGCTCATGATGAGCGGTTAAGGCGGGACTGGGAGTCCCTTGGTTTGGAATGTGTGGCAAGAGGCGAGTCTAGCGTGGCTCGGCTAAACTGGATTGAGATGCAGAGTGACTTATGCGACCATATTCGGGAAGCGACCCGTGTAGATGCGGAGTTCCAACCTTTCGTGGAGGAAGCTCTAAAGGGCGAGGGTAACGCCTGGGAGATGGTTGATGAGATTCTGAGGAAGGGCGGAAGGATTTGTGTACCGCAGTTCGGCAAGCTCCGCGAGGAGTTGATGTTTGAGGCCCACTTCACTAAGTACTCCATTCACCCGGGTAGTACAAAGATGTACTTGGATTTGAATAAGTCCTATTGGTGGCCTGGGATGAAGCGGGACGTAGCTTTGTTTGTGAGTCGGTGCCAAACTTGTGCCTTGGTGAAGGCCGAGTGTCAGAAGCCGGGCGGGTTCTTGAAGCCTCTTCCAATCCCCGAATGGAAATTTGATGACATCTCTATGGATTTTGTGCATGGGTTGCCTAGATCGCAGCAGGGCAATGATGCCATTTGGGTGATTGTGGACCGTTTGAGCAAAGTGGCACATTTCATCCCAAACCGGAAGGAGGACGGTGTGGAAAAGTTGGTGGAGTTGTACGTCCGCAACATGGTACGACTTCATGGGATTCCGAAGAGTATAGTCAGCGACCGGGATGGGCGTTTCACGTCTAAGGATTGGCGGTTGGTGCAGAAGAGCTTGAGCACAAAACTCAAGTTCAGTACGACCTTTCATCCTCAAACCGATGGGCAAACCGAGAGAACGAACCGTGCTATGGAGGATATGCTAAGGATGTGTACTCTCGACTTTGGCAAGAAGTGGGAGGATCACCTCTTCATGGTGGAGTTTGCTTATAACAATAGTTACCAAGCTAGTATCAAGATGGCGCCATACGAAGCTTTGTATGGGAGGCGGTGTCGAACACTGATGTCTTGGACAGAGGCGGGAGACACCAAAATTTTGGGAAAAGAGGTGGTAGCCGACGCTAGTGAGCTCGTGTGAACCATTCAAGAGCGCATGAAGGTAGCTCAAGATCGGCAAGCTAAGTATTTCAACGCTCGCCACAGGCATGTGGAGTTCGCGGTGGGCGACTGGGTTTATCTTAAGATCAAGCCATTCAAAGGCGTTTCACGAATTCGCCGACTCAAGAAGCTGAGTCCGAGATTTTTGGGACCATTAAAGGTCATTGAGCGAGTGGGAGAGACAACGTACCGGTTAGCGTTGTCCACGGAGCTAAGTGGATTACACGACGTATTTCACGTCTCCGTCTTGAGGAAAGCTTTGTTAGAAGCCAGCGTGGTGATTGAGCCGACGGCGGTGCCGGTAGAGGAAGACTTGAGGACGCGAGTTCGTCCAATCGGGATAGAAGATTCAGAGGTTCGACAATTGCGGAACAAGGAGGTTAGACTCGTACAGGTCCGTTGGGACAACTATGGCCGCGAGGAGCTCTCATGGGAGCGAGAGCAGGCCATGCCGGAGGAGTACCCCGAGCTTTTCTCCTCAGGTACCGTTTAGTTTTGTTTACTTTCCATGTTCTAAATTTCGGGACAAAATTATTTTTTAAGGGGGGAGAGTTGTAACACCCCAGAATTTGGAAGAGGAACCGATGGCGTTAGTTTTTGGTTATGGGTAGGTTGACACGGCCTGTGACACGGGCGTGTCACAGGGCGTGTCATGCTCGGGTTCGACGTTTTTCTGTCGACGATCGTTGAGTGAGAACACGGGCTTTGACACGGGCGTGTCAGGTGCGACACGGGCGTGTCACCTGAGACACGGGCGTGTCTCAGGGCGTATCAAGCACTCAACGATTTCGTGGCATTGAGGGGGGGGGGCACGGGCCGTGACACGGGACTTGACACGGGCGTGTCAGCCGTGACACGGGCGTGTTCGAAGACGTGTCAAGGGACGTGTCCTTCTCGGGTAGTTTGGAGGAGTTTGGTACATGGGCTTGACACGGCTAGTGACACGGCCGTGTCGGGCTTGACACGGGCGTGTCAGAGGCCGTATTCCAGGCCGTGTCCTGGTTGGGAATTTTGGGATGACGGCAAATGGTTGACACGGCCATGCACACGGCCGTGTTGCAACCCGTGTTCGGCCCAGATTTTTTTATTTTGAGTTCTGATCGTGGCCGTTCATTCTTTTCTTGGGAAGATCCAACGGTGGGGAGCCTCCCTGGGCGGTTTAAGGCTGGGAATAGGGTTCCAAACCCTCATTCCCCACTTTCTTTTATCTCTCTAAGTTCTAGAGAGAAGGGAGAGCAAGGAGGCCAAGTTCCGGCCGCCGGCAAAGCTTCGGAGGTCCGTTTCGCGAGCGGAGTTCAGATCCGCGAAGGTGGGAGCGTTGCGGTGGTTTTCAACAGAGCAAATCTTCTCCATGGCTAGAAAGAGGGGACGAAAGGTAACGACACTTCTCCTCTCGGTTTTTAGGATTTAGGATGCATGAATAGCATCCCCTTCCTTTCGTGTTTTGAGCACCGGATCTCTCAAATGAGAGGGATTCGTGTAGCCTAGGTTCAAGAGGAATATCCGGGTTGAGTATGTTCATCCCGGCATGCTTGCATTAGAGATCCGCTCCGTTAGCGGATTAGGCATTGTGGGTGAAGTCGTGGTCGCGACCGTTAGTCCGACCCGGTGATGTTGCATAGCGAGATTTGAGGATTCGGTAGAAATCCGTTGCGGCAAGACGCCGTTGTGTGTATGCATTTTCCCCCTTTTATTTGAGTGAGTACTCGTAGTCGGAACCGGACAAGGTTAGCTCTGCTTTGTGCGGTAGATGGTTTCCTTGGAGCACGGGAAAGATACGGTGTGAATGGTGATTGGGGTGGGGAAACCTTTGTTTGTGCTGTGCAAAGGCGCGGCTATGTCTCCGTGGTCGGCTGGCTATCCCGTGACGCACAAGTCATGTGGGGAAAGTGTCCTGGCGAGACTAGCCCCTTGTGTGAGACTGACGAGAATGCCGAGCGGAGGGCAAGCCCGGGCAATGTAGCCATGAGCGGGTGGGGTCCAGCAAGGTTTCTTAGAATCGGTCAGTGTGAGACGGAACCCTGACGAGCGAAGTCAGAATGTGCGGGCAAGCCCGGGGTTTATGACCCTTGTGCGGGTGGGGCCTTTGCAAGGTTCCGTGTGACGGCGTGTGTGCCGTTAGGGACATGGTGGTTCCCTTTTGTTTGCGGCTTTAAGCCAATGGGGAAACGGAAGTACCCAGTGTTTGATGTTGTGCTATATGCATACGAGCTAGGGTGCCTTGGGTGAAACCCGGGTTGCATTCATGTTGCATAGTAGGCCCCTTTCACTTTGTACAAAACATAGAAAACATGTATGTTGTATGAGACATCCAAGCCTGTTTTACCGCTTTAATATATATGCTCTTTTGATATACGAAGTGCTAACTTGTAGGTGGAGTGATACCTCGGGGTCCGTTAGGGACGGCCGGGAGGAGATGTGTTTGTTACACAGTAGAGGTTAGCCTTTGCTGACCCACGTTACTTCAAACCCTTACAGGGCAAGGATCGCAAGCGGGAGCTAGCGCGCCGGGCGAAAAGCCCTAAGCCTCATGAAGTGTTGCTGTGCTTGGATTCTCCTTTTGTGTTTGCTACTCTTGTTATGTTTATGTCCGGCTTGCATGCCGAGGTAGCCTAGGAGTGCTTGGCACATTTTTTTTGGACTATTATTGTGTAAGGCCTTAAGGCCATCTGATACTCTACTGCTAGTGGATAACTTCTGTCTGTTAGCGTTCTGTTTCCGCTGTGTTTGTCTGGAGTTTTGAGGTTGGGTAGTTTTCATATCATCTTTTAATACTAAAGCTGTGACGTCCGTATGATGTGGGGCCCCGACCGGACCCATATTATATGGTCATCACAGGGGAGGTGTTACAGTTACCTAAGTAGATCCTTTTGATTGTATTTGACTTTCAATGAGAAGGGTGTTCTCCAAATCAATCTTTTCAGACTATAAAGTAAGAAAATAATAAAAATAATTTTTTATTAGAGCAATACAAGTATATAAATAGAAATAAACATGTATAATATAGGTAAATGGGAGGGAGAGAAGGTGATGCTACCAACATCTCATGCCAAGGCCAATATATATACACGTACGAAGATTAGCTCATAGATCACTGTAAGCAATCATCCTGTCAAATACAAAATCAAATCCCGTAGAATTTAGTAGAAAATAATTTCAGCAATAATTTCATAATCGAGGAAAAGCTCGGGATTAATAACTCCAGAATGGTTTGGCCGGTGACGACGGCGGAATGTTGAGGGAGTCTGGATCGTCGTGCTGGTGGGCCTCCTCGGAATGCGATTGCAAAAGGGAATGATGACCTGGTTGTTTTGGGAGTTTATTTTAGTGTTTGGTGTTATTTTTCTTACGCAGATTAAAGTTCTTCAAAAAGCGACGCAAGCGAGGACAAATGTTAACTTCAACGATTGGAATTTGCTTCTAGCCAAGAATGTTCCCCGTCAAATTAATTCATAGGATTGTGGTGTCTCCAAATGTGCTGAAATGAAGTCTTTGGTGTTTGTCTGTTTGTTATTTTAAGTCTAACAGTGAGCAGCAATTGTGCTGAAATCGGTGAACAGTACTTTTGATTCATTGTAGAATTCTGGTGTCAGCAAGCCTCAACCATAACAGTGAGTGCAGATTTCATATTTCTTGCAGACTTGTGCTGAAATGGCTTATACTAGTGAGTGTAGATTTCATGTTTCTTGCGACTGCGTTTAAATTGGTGAACAATTGTTTGCATGAATTCAAATTGGTGAACTTTCTATTATTTTTTTCAAAAAGTTTTCAATACCTTAGCAAAAAAAATCATGGTTTAAATATTGTTGCTCTAAATCTAGAAAAGTTATGTATTTCTTCCTTAAGGAAGAAGTCCTCCACCGCTTATTTGAAGAAATCAATCATATTCTTAACCATAGAAGAACCCACAATCGTCTAGTATCAACCTTATTGTTAACCAAAAATTAAAATTGTTAACAACAATCAAAACTACACATTAAATAATCAAATTTTTTAGACAAAAAATAGATTCTTGATAAGATTTGGCGCAGAGTTTTTGCTCTGGTGAGTTTGGATTAAAACACCAACATAATAAAATATGGGTTTGACATGACAATGGTTATAACCTCAAAAAAGAAAAGAAAAAACTAATTTTGAACATAAAAATGGTTGAAACTCTTTAAGTGCGGTTAGGAATTCACGAATGACGATTCATAACCACCGCGTTCAAGACTGCTACCGCCGTGCAAAACATTGGAACAATGTATATCATGGAACCACCACTATCACAAGGTCGAATCAAATAACCACAAGGAAGGATCTCATCTTTGATAAAGTTGGTACCTCTTTAAGCAAGCCTTGGAATATCCCTCCAACATGTCTCACTAGTTCTGGAGGAACTTGGTTCCCATCTGTATCATAAAGTGCATAGCTATAAAATGGAGTCTTAGTGCATAACTGCAAAATGGAGTCTTAGTGGTTCTTAATAACTTTGGAATTATAAGCAATAAAGTGGACGAGCAGATGCGTGTTACCTTGCGAGACAGTCCGCAAAGACCAATTGTGAGGCTATGATCGCAGTGAGGTTGTGGGCCGATGGCTTGCTACATGTTGTCAAAGCGGAACACGAGCACAATCACCCGCTCAATCCATCGACCGCGGAATTCTTGAGATGTTGCACGGAATATTTTTAGGGTTCGTTATCAATTCAGTTTATCACAATGAGTAATAAAGGAGTTGTGAATGCTAGAAGCAAGTTATAGAAGTGAAATGTAATACATCTTGAAGAGATAAAAAATGTACATATTCATTGTCAAGAAAATAATTTATTGCATTTATTTGTGTATTTTCATGTGTTATTGAGCAGTAACAACCTCAGTAAATTAGCAATAAGTTTTTATCAACCACTAAGGAGTTCCCTTATGGTAGGAATTAAAAACTCTGTGAAAAGAAAGCAATCAGAAAATCAAATACACATAACATAAGGATTTGGCATGGTTCACTGAAGATAGCTAGGCGGCATCAACAACGCCACATAATACTTGAGATTTCGCTAATCCTAACTCCTTTTCATGGTGGAGATGATGAGAAGTAAACTAAATATCAATTTGGGCCAAACAAACTAATAGTAAAAGAATTGCATCGGATCATGATCTACCCCCACCCCCACCCAACTAATATTAGCTCCCAAGTCAATCCAACTTTGACTCAAAAATCAAGATCAATTAAAATTCTTTGTGACTTGGATTCTGATTTGAGCTAATTAGCCAAGAGTTTGTGGATTAGAATAAAATGAAGCAGAGGTTGTGGATTAGAATAAAATACACAGTCATATGCCTTTGAATTTGGAAATAGAATTTTGGTAAGGCAATATTTTGGGTGCCTTTGCTATACCTATCTACCAAAAAAACTACATAATTTCAAGTTTTACTGAAACAATATCAAGAATGTAGAAAAGAATTACCGTTTTGATATCTTAATTTCCAACCACAGAGTTTAACAATTACCATGCTTTTTTCCTTTCTAATTAATCTCCTAGGCATCCCCCTCAATAAAACCAATATCATGAAATTAAAGTGCGGTGTGGGTGTGACTAACAGAAAACTACCCTGTACTTAAACCTAGCATTATCCTCAATGAGCATAAATATCCAAAAACATGAGAAGAGTGTAAGAAAATAGGTTGGGATAGAAATTCATTACACATGCAGAGAATGGAGCATTATAGAAGCCTCGGAATTTGCTTATTGTGCTTGAAAAATCTGCCCCCGGTTCCAACTCAGCTAAACAATAGTAATCGTCATTGGCCTCCTGTAGGGATTAGAAAAATAGCAAGACAGAAAAATACAAGATAAAATTAACAGTTAGCACAACAACAAATCCACTAGAACCACAACTAAACACACAATAATAGTCACAAACGACAAGTAAATAGCTAAATAAGCATTGTACAGTATACAAAACAGTAAGAATTGATGCAAGGCACGAGTCATCGACAAGCAGAGTCTCACAAACATTCAGTAAAAAGTTTTTTTATTCAGAAGTTCTTACAAAAACGGTAAGAATTGATGCAAGGCAAGTACACTATCGATGCGGCGGGTTCAAGAAGAGTTCAAATGACATTTGTAACAACTTTACTGTGATAATTATGCATAGCTGACCGGTGGGGAAGGGATGAACGTGAGTGATGGCGGTGCACAGAAGTGATTTGATTTGTATCAGTTTCACTTCTTTTATTTTGTTCAACATGGTAACATGCAAATGGCTAAAACAATTAAAAAAAAAGTAAAAGTAGGGAAAGGAGCCTTCATTTTTTTCCCCTTAACTTCATTTTCCTTGTCATAGAAAAGAAACCAAAATGAGGGATTATTGCTGCTCAAAAATCGGCTTGGAATTTCCACAAGCAACTGAGGCGCAGAGTTCTGGGTTGCAAGATTAAGCATGCACGGCATTGGAGAAATGACCCTGTCTGGATTAACAGCAGGATACCTTCCCAAGAACTATGTTAACCACATCATCAGTCCTTAAGAAGAGGAGGTTACCTGTCCGGAGAGAGGATCCCTCCATGGTCGGAGGAGGAGGAAGACCAGTCGTCGATCCTTTTTCCTACAGTGTTTCGAAAGGGAGGAGGAAAGGCTCGAACTTTTCCGTCCCGGTTCCCGTAAACGAAGATGGAGCTGCCCTTATATAGCCGGGATTGGCCAATCCGAAGCTCCCAGCAAAGCTTCTTTCCGAATCCAAAAGCACAGGTGGCCTTCGCCCATGGCGGAGCTGCGTCGGGCGAAGCTGCGTCGGGAGGTGCTGTAGCGGGCGGAGCATCGTCGGGCGGTGCTGCAACGGATGTCGTCGTGAAAGGAAGCCGCCAACGCCCATCCTCCCCGCGACGGGTGAAGCATCGTCGGGAGCTGCGTCTGTCAGTGCTGCGTCGGGCGGTGCTGCAGTGGATGTCGTGGCCAGCCGACATCGCAGAGGCGGAGAGTGGAAAGGCTGCGGGAGAGAAAGAGAGATAGCGCCAGTTGGTGCGGGAAAATTTGGGTATCGGGCAGATCGCGAGAAAGAAGTGCCATCGGGTTCCTGTTTTTGTGAGGAGGCGGGAGGGTATTTTGGGAAGAAGGAAACTTCAGTCGGATTAAGTCGGACCGGAGTGTGGCCCGACCGGGGGGGTTGGCATTGGGATTTTCCTGAAGCGCATGAGGCTGATTTTTGGATAAATTCTTATGTGCAGATCAGATTATTTTGATTTAAAGACTGAGATTGTTAATTGAATTTTAAAATCATGACTTTTTAAATCATCCAGATTTTTTATAAATAGTATACATATTATATTATATAATATCAATATCATTGTATTTATCATTGCATATTATATTCACTAAAATTCAAATTACATATTATATTCACTAAAATTACAATTTAATTCAACCGGCATCATTTTTGTCAATTCTTTTAATATTTATCTAAACCCAATGAAATTGATGTTGTTAAGTTCATAATGATATCATGAGTCAATTACAACAAATGAGGATCAATTTCGAGTTTTTTGCGTGCAATGGGATCAACGACCCGATCAATCAAGACTTTGGTTAATTGAGAGACATGGGTACACTCGTGGCTCAATTAACAAAATAAGAGGGATACATATCAAATAAAGCAATAGAGTGATTAATGTAGAAAATGTCTATTGAAACTTCTGTTACGAAATACGAGATCCAGAGGACACGTAAGAAATCACAGAAAAATTAACAAACAAAACTCACAAGGATTTAACGTGGAAAACCCCCAAGATCGGGGAAAAAATCACAACCACCCGCACCCAAAAAATTCACTATGAAAGAGATCAAGAGTACACCGCTTCTATTCTGCCGCTCCTTTTCTTCATTTTTCACATACACGTGCACAACCCTAGGCCGAAACAGACCTTTTATACACGTAACAAATTGGACGAAGAAATTACATAAATGCCCCTGACAAAATAACAACTTCAACCTCACATTCTCTAGTGCTCGATCGGCGAAATCGTGACAAGTGCCCAGTACTCCCAAACGCAGTCAGACTCCACAAAATAACAACTTCAACCTCACAGAAACAAAGATTTTTTTCTTGGTAGAAGAAGAAACCCTTTCTTCTTAAACACTGAATCCATATCAAATATTTCAAAATAACACTTTAATATGTGAAGAGCTTCTTTGTAGAAAAATAAACTTCATATATTGTAAAGGATCGATTTGAAAATTCCTTTCAAAGAATCCTACGTGATTGTCGAATCTAAAAAATAAAAGGCTTATGTGCGTTTATAGAATCTTTTGTGGAAAATACACATCTTAGAAAGGCAATGGATTTTTGCAATATGTGGAATTACCTAAATTTTGGGAAACAACTATGAATTCTTTATGTTCTTTATAGCATAAAATTTACTTACTGCACTTTATGCTTATTTTAACACAGATTGGATCCGTTAAGAATTTTAAATGCACTGTTCACACTTCATGTAAGGATCCAACCCCCGCAATATCAGAAGTAATATTTATATTGATATAACTTAGTCAATACTACACCGAACCACATAGTTTTGTCATTTTCAATGGGTGTCCAACAACTATTTTCCAGCAGGTCTCCCATCCCAGAATTACTCTCATCAGAACACACTTAACCACAGAATTTCCAACATAACTCTCCACTTCATGCTCCTAAAAGATGACTCTAATATTTGAGGATCCATTATGCTGCTTAAGCACAACAATTTTCCTCCAATTTTGATGTAAGATTGGGTTTATTACTACACTTTCTTTCCCCTAAAAGCAAGCCAACCAAGAAACATATTGGGAGTTGCTTTACGTAGACTTCACTGCCCCCAAAGCATCTCCCACCCTTATCCGACCCCTATCTAGATAAATAATCAGTATTATTCTGCACTTGCAGACCTACTAGTTTTCTAACTCATAACTCCATTAAAGGCCATTGAAAGCTCCAGTGGGAGAAACCCATCACGATGGCCACCGCAGGGCTGAGGACATTGTGTTGCTCTGATGGCACTTCAGCAGTCGTCAACCGTTGGAAGTGAGGCCGTCATGGCTCCCCCCTCCAACCAATCGAGTAGGACACTTATCACATGGGGAAGAAGAATGTTGAATACCCTTGGTTGGTTCAGTTGAGTAGAACTTGTTCAGATTAGCTAGGTCTAGCTCGAAATGTCCCAGTGCACTTCAGCTGACTATTTTGTCTAATTTTCGATCAATCATGCTCTAATAGTGTGTTTTTTTTTTTGTTTTTTTGAAATTTACTCAACATGTCGATTGTGTTCAATGTAATTTGGTTAATGCCTAATGCTTTGATTTCTTGAGGGGTACCCAAGGGAAATAGGCTCTACTCGTCCGTTAAGCTTAATTTGGGTGCGCATAGGCTTCACTCCTTCCAATCAAAATTAAACACCCATGGGCTCTGGCCATCCATGCTTAAAAGAAAAAAAAATTTAACATCATTTAAATACAAAAAATAAAATAAAAATAAAAATGTCTATCAAAGAACATAGAAAAACTCCCTCACTTTATCCCAATTTCTCTTATCAACTATGCCCGACCTTCGTTAGTACACTTGCTGCCTGCTCTCCTCGTGAAACTTCGGCTCACTAAAATAAAACGCATTATACCTCCTCGGAAAATTTGTTAAAATGGCAATTTAGGATCATTTGGTAATCCGTTTTCCTCCGTTTCGTTTCCAAAAAACGAACCGCTCATTCGTTTTTACGTTTGTTTTTCCACTGTCCATTCTAAACGCCAACGTTTCCGTCGTTAATGAAAAACTTGCACTGCAAACGGCGGGCCCGACCTCCGGCGAGGAGCACTTTCATTTTTTTTGGAATTCCACCTCCCGCCGTGCTCCGCGTAGGAACCGCCCTCCCGTATCGGGGATTTTTTGGATTTTGGATTTCCGCCGGCGGCAGAGCCACCGGTGGCCTGCCTGGAGTCCGGAAGAATTGATTTTCTGTTCATGCGCCCGCCTGGATTTTTTGGAATCCCACTGATACCCCGTCGATCGCCTACTCCTCCTCTGCCTACTCCTCCATGAGCTCTGCCGCTCCACCGCTCCATCCTCCGTCTCTGCCTACTCCTCCATGAGCTCTGCCTCCTCCCTATTCCTCCATGAGCTCCGCCTCCTCCCTACTACTCCTCCATGAGCTCTGCCTCCTCCCTACTCCTCCATGAGCTCTGCCAAAGTTTTAGGGCATCCCGGAGGCGCTCCGGCAGGCTGCCGGAGGTGGAGTCATGCAACAGCATGGCAGAAGCAGGGCGGCGGATTGGTGGCACAAGGCGGAGGAAGGAAATGTTTTACAGAAACAATATAAAAATTACAAAACAAATTGTTCTATAGTTTAAACAATAATTTTAATAAACAGTGCGTATTTTTAATATATATAATTAAAAAATTATATAAATGAAAACAGAATTTTTAATATTAAAATTAATTAATAAAAATAATAAAAAATATAAATATTATTTTCAACAATTTGTTTAAAAAAATTCATAAACAATTCTACAAATTCTGACTATCCAAGCAGATCTTCATTTCCAACAGCAAGTTTGCAATAACTTCATTTATAAACCTGTCTTTACAACCGCTGCCGCTCTACTAAATGAAGTCTTAATAAAATCCAAAAAATAACTATCACAACCTACTTGATTATGTAGTAAATAAAAAATATCCTTAGTGAAAATAAAAATAGAAGCATGAATAAAAATACTCATAACAAGATTATTTAATTATACTGACTAAAATTATGAACTCTCCTAAAGCATTTACTAACAAATATTTTAATATCATTTCATAGTTCACTGATTTAGATCTATACTAGTATACATATGAAAAATAATAATCTTTGAATGATAAATAAAATAATATAATTGACACAATTACCCTCAAAATATGCATACCTCCACCATGGTCCATGACTAATATTTATATATGAAAATAATCCTTATATTTGTTGATAAATCATTAAACAATCATACGTGTCAATAAGTGTATCATCATTACTACGATTTTAAAATATTTTAAAACTAACAAAATATTAAATTACAATCAATTAAAATAATATTTTCAAACATGATCAGCTTAAGCCAGGCCAAGCCGAGCACAGGATCCGGATTCCCTGAAGTTTCTCCGGGAACTCCGAGCACACGGTCTAAGCATAAATAAAGCCGAGGTTCTTATAACCTAGCATTCAAGTCATTAGCTGCTACTCTCCCCCAGCATGATGCCCACCTATTACTCTTTTTTTTAGTTTTACTTATCATATTAAAAATAGAATTAAGAAAATAAAAGAGTCGGGAGACTAGTTTTGCACTGCACACTCCCCAATAATCAGTGCACAAAAAAATCGGTCCTAATCGGTTCGGTTGGGATCGGTCCCGGTTAGATCAATCCCGTCTCAGGGGTCTCAAGAGGTCCCCTTTTTACATCAAAGAACGGTTTCGGACCAGGACCGGTAAAAGATCAGTTTTTGATAAAAGACCGATTTTACTGCGCATAATTTAATTAAATATAGTATAGATAATTTATTTTTTAAATTAAGAAAATAAAAAAGACCGATTCGGGATGGGTTAGGACCGGTTAGGACCAGTCCTCGGATCCCAGCCGGTCTTCCTCAAGAGGAGGAAAATCGGTCCCGGACCGAGACCAGTCCGAGACTAGTAGGCCAAAAGACCAGTCTTTTAAAAGACCGGTCCCGGATCGGCCCGACAGTTCTAATGTGCACGACTACTACCCAGCCTCCAAAAATATTCACTGTTGATAGGGATGAGATCCTTATTTAAAAGCATGGGTGTGCACATAGCTGCACCCCCCATGATCTCCACTAAAATTAGTGGGATCATGGGTTTGACAGCGCGCAATCGCCGCGCCCGATCCCCCCGCACGTTGATCCCATCACGCATGACGTCAGAACCGCCGCAGACATCGCCTCGCCAGTGTCAAGCGGTCGGCGTCATCCCCGGCCGTCGGCCGCCCCCTCCTCTCGCCGCCGCCGGCCGCCCCCTTCTGCCCTAGCGTGACTAGCCGCGCGCGCACCCGCGCATGGGACCTGGCGTGCGTACACCCGTACCAGGAGCGTGTGCGCCCTCACGCGACCTTGTTCACGTGCGCCCTCGTGCGACCAGGGGTGCGCGCACCAGCGCGCGCAACCTGGTGCACGCACAACCGCGCGCAACCAGGTGTGCGCGCACATTCCCGCACGCCCTGGAGTGCACGCGCCCTGGTGCGCCCGTTCCCGCGCGGGCCCTAGTGCGCGCCGGCATGCCGGCTGCCTCCCCTGAGCGCATTCGCCGACGTGACCCTTTTCCCCCGGGGTGACCTCTCCCGTCCGCGATCGTGCGTGGATAAGGCGGCGTTGGCTCTCATGAGCGCGCCATGTCACCTCTCCTTCTCTTCCTCGACATATTCTAACATTTTACCTGAGTTTGCATAGTGCCGCCAGTTTCCATCTCCGCTTTTTCGCCGTTTTCCATCATCGCCAGAATTATCAAGAATGAACAAAGGAAGATTCTTATTTTTTTGCCTGAATCGGTCTCTTGCAACAAGAATCTGGGGAGGCAATTGATAGGGATGAGATCCTTATTTAAAAGCATGGGTGTGCACATAGCCGCACCCCCTATGGTCTCCACCAAAATTAGTGGGATTATGAGTTTGACCGCGCGCGCGATCGCCGTGCTTGATCCCCCCGCACACCGATCTCATCACGCATGACGTCAGAACTGCCGTGGACATCGCCACTCCGGCGTATAGCGGTCGACGTAATCCCCGGCCGCCGACCGCCCCTTCTTCTCGCCGCCACAGGTCGCCCCTTCCGGCCGCGCGCACGCGCCGAAGGTGGCGGCCAAGCCATCTGCCGGCGCGAGGAAGGCGGTCGAGCCGACCGCCCTTCCTCGGTCGCGAGTGCGCGGCCGGGCCAGCCGCCCTTCCTCGACCACCCTTCTGCGGCCGCCGGCTCGTGACAGAGAAGGCAGTCGGGCTGGTCGCCCTTCCTCGGCCGCCTGCGCGCGGCCAAAGGGGTGGCAAGGCATGCCGTCCGTCCTCGGTCACCGGCGCGCGACCGAAAGTGCGGCCGAGTCAGCCGCCCCTCCTCGGCCGTCGATGCGCGGCCGAGGAAGCGGTCAAGCCTGTCGCCCCTCCTCGACCGCCGGCGAGCGGCCGAGGAAGTTGCCGACCGTCCCCTCTCTGTCACTGCCTTTGTCCCCGCGCGCTCTCTCGTCTGTCGGCGGCGGCCTCCCTCCTCGCCGGCGGGTTCGGCGACAAGTTCGCCGGCCGCCCATGGGAGCCCATCCCCACCGCCCGATCTTTTCAGGTCATTCTCCGTCGTCCAATTCACGTGTAACCACCCACTAACCAATTATTAAATTAATTCGTCTACGGGTAGCTAAATAAATAATCATAATGCGCACCCTTAAACTATGAGAAAAATATTAATTTAAGTAATTATGGTGTGCGGATAGACGCGTAACCACCATACCAACCTCATGGAAGCTATAAAAGGAGCTCCAAGCATTCTCATTTCTCACCTTTTTCCTCCAAACTTTCTTCTTCCTCAGGCCGAAACACTGCCAGATTTCTCCTACGAGCAGCACTCAAGCCGCACTCAAGCCGCTCCCGAGCCACATTCAAGCCATCTCCAAGCCCCGTTCGAGCCACCTTCAAGCCGCCTAACGAAGCCTGATCTCTCCGCCTCTGGAAGGCCTTCGCGACCGCGAACTCATGCTCTCTGCTCTCGCGTCCAGTCCCAACGTGATGCCCAATAAAGCATATCGTCGCAAAGTGCAATTTGTAACAAACACCTGACGCGACGTCCTGTTGTCCGCCGAATGCTAAGTTTTCTCTCATCTTTAAATTGTAATGAGAAGCGGTATGTCGCCCTCGATTCTGCAAACCAAATGTAACGCAAGCAAACAGTGGACTTTGACCGGCATAGTCCCGATCACGTGATTTTTAACCTGATTGAGGAGTTTTTCCACGTTAAACTTTTGCGTGTACGATCGATCTACTTCATTGACTGTGTGCGCGCTCGACCGTTCCGCGAGCTAAGGCAGTCCAGGTTATTCCGATCCGACCGAGACATCGAGTTTAGCCGCAACAACTGTTATTTTTCTCTCCCTTTTTCACTTACTCACATTTCTCAAATTCGCTTTGACTTCTAACAAAAATGCAAACATATCAGAAGCTTTCAATTTGGAGTTCCAAATGATTGAGCACAAACATCATGCTCAAGTATAAAAGCACTTTGACAAAGTTTGTTTCACTCGTGAGTTTAATGCAAATACAAGCAGTACCCAGAATTGCATACTATAAAATGTCTTAGGCTCCGTTTGACATGGTGGTGATAGTCGTAAACGCATGGGTTAAAATGTCATTTGTTAAGAATCACCTAACAAAAATCATCTGTTTGAACATAGAAGTGTGTTTCTTAGATGAGCATTAACTAATGATAATTTAACCCTCATGTTCATGACGGCCACCACCATGCCAAATAGAGCCATATTTGAATTTAAAAAGCACCCAAGTCTAGTAAAATACAACAATCAACAATGTGTGAAATTTTGCCTTGAGAAACAAATTACATTTATAAGTTTTTTTTTTAAGTTAGTTTTTTTTCCTACGAAGAGTAAAGTTGTATAATTCCAAATCTCAATGTGACTCTGTAATGCCCCGTAACTCAAAAGAGAAACGGATGACATTTTCAGGTCAGGTTGGATTCTGAGTAGGCTGACACGGCCTGTGACACGGGCGTGTCACAGGGCGTGTCGTGCTGGAGGTCGACGTTTTGTCGAGAGGTCGACAATTTTCAGTCGACGAGCGTCGACACTGGGAACACGACCTGTGACACGGGCGTGTCACAGGGCGTGTCGTGCTTGAGGTCGACGTTTTTCCGAGAGGTCGACGATTTTTAGTCAACAAGCGTCGAGACTGGGCACTCGGCCTGTGACAAGGGCGTGTCACAGGGCGTGTCCTGCTCAAGCAGTTTGGCGAGTTGTGCTGAGGCTGTTACACGGCCTGGGACACGGGCGTGTCCCAGGGCGTGTCTATCACACGACATGTGACACGGGCGTGTCACATGGCTGTGTCCTGTTCGGGACGTTTCGGTCCTGTGTCGATTGAGGCACACGGCCCATGACACGGGCGTGTCACTTGAGACACGGACGTGTCCTAGGCCGTGTCACAGGTCGTGTCCAGTTCTGTAATTTCTGGTTTGACGGCGAGTGAGGGAACACGGTCTTGGACACGGGTGTGTCACAAGCCGTGTTCGGCCCAGGAAATTCTTTTTCAGGGCGAATCGTGGTCATTCGTTTCCTTCAAGTAGGATCCGACGGCTCAGGCTTTCCCCTGCAAGTATTAGGCCGGGAATAGGGTTTCAAACCCCCATTCCATTTAGATCTTTCTCTTTCTAAGGGTTAGAGAGAGGGGAGAGCAAGGAAGAAGGTGGAGGAGAGTTCCGGCGGCTGGAGAAGCTTCGGAGCCCCGTTTCTCGAGCGGAGTCCAGATCCGCGAAGGCAAGATCGTTGCGGTGGTGTACATCCGACCAAGTTCCTCCATGGCTAGAAAGAGAGGTCCAAAGGTAACGACACTTCTCCTCTTGGTTTTTAGGATGCACGCTTAGCATCTCTTCTTTTCAGTTTTTGGGGTCCAGATCTCTCAAATGAGAGGGGTCTGGGTTGCCTTGGTTCAAGAGGAACCTCCGGGTCGATTATGTCCGTCCCCGACATGTTTTTGCATTAGAGATCCGCTTCGTTAGTGGATTAGGCATTATGGGTGAGCCGTAGTCGCGACCGTTAGTCCGACTCGGTGATGTTGCATAGCAAGCCTTAAGGATTCAGTAGAAATCCGTTGCGGTAAGATGCCATTGTGATGTATGTGTTTTCCCCCTTTTCTTGAGTGAGTACTTCTAGCCGGAACTGGACAAGGTTAGCTCCGCATTGGCGGTAGATGGGTTCCTTGGTGCGCGGGAACGTTGCAGTACAAATGGTGGATTAGGGTGGGAAAGTTTTGGTTGTGCTATGCTAAGGCATGACTATGTCTCTGTGGTCGGCTGGCTATCCAGTGACGAGCAAGTCATGTGGGGAGAGTGTCCCGACGAGACTAGTCCCCTTCTGTGAGACTGACGAGAACGTCAAGCGTAGGGCAAGCCCGAGCGATGAATCCATGAGCGGGTGGGGTCCAGCAAGGGTTCTTAGAATCGGTTTGTGTGTGAGACGGAATCCTGACATGAGAAGTAAGAATTTGCATGCAAGCCCGGGGTTTAAGACCCATGTGCGGGTGGGGCCTTGGCAAGATTTCCGTATAGCGGCTGTTGGGCCGTTAGGGGCGTTGTAGTCCCCTTTTGTTTGCGGCTTTACGCCAATGGGGAAATGGAAGTACCAAGTTGTTTGATGATGTGCTAGTTGCATACGCGATAGGGTGCCTTGGGAGAACCCCGGGTTTGCATACATGTTGTATAGTAGGCCCCCTTTTACACAGTACTCAACATAGAAAACGTGATTGTTGTATGAGACATCCAATCCTGTTTTAAAGCTTTATATATTTCTGTATATGGTATACGAAGTGCTGACATGCAAGTTGGAGGGGTACCCCGGGGTCCGTTAGGGGCAGCCGGGGGAGATGTATTGGTTACACAGTAGAGGTCAGCCTTTACTGACCCACGTTATTACAAAATCTTATAGGGCAAGGATCGCAAGCAGGAGCTAGTGCGCCCGACGAAAAGCCCTAAGCCTCATGAAGTGTTGTTGTGCTTTCTAGCTTGTTTCCTTTTGAATGCATGATTCATGTTTTAGCATTTTCCGGCTTGCATGCCGAGGTATCCTAGGAGTGCTGTGCACGTTGATGTTTGATCATGTGGTCTTTCTGTTTTGGACTCTTTTGGTGTAAGTCCTTAAGGCCATTTGATACTCCTGCTTTAGTAGTGGATAACTTCTAGTCGTTGGGTTTGTTTCTACTGTGTTATATTCTGATTTTTGAGATTTGGTAGTTAATATCAACTTTTAATGCCAAGACTGTGACGTCTGTATGTTGTGGGGCCCCGGCCGGACCCATATTATATGGTCATTACAGGGGAGGTCTTACAATTTGGTATCAGAGGCAGCCACTCATATCTATGAAACGCGCATGATTCAATGAGTTGGTTGAGGATGCAAGAATTTTGGAGAGCGATGTTGGGTACACAGAAAAATATGTGTCAGATTTGGAGAAGCCTCCCCTTACTCAACGATATACATCAGTTTGTATTTTATGGGATGATTGAGTTTCATAGTGCAGGTATAAGGTTTGCAAGAAAATTTTCTAAGTACATGTGTCGACACTTGTGAAGAATTGTATTGACACCCAGAAGTTGTGTCGACATTAGAAGAAAGGCCTGTGTCGACACCCAGACATTGTGTTGACACCTACAGAAGAAGCTGTGTCGACACCCAAAATTGTGTTGACACCTGAGACAGGAATTGTGTCGACACCTGAAGCAGAAGCTGTGTCGACACCCATAAGTTATGTCGACACCAGAAGAAAGGGCTTATGTCGACACACACTCAACGACATCTAGACGACACTCAACGCCATCTAACAGCAACAGCTATACTGAGTCTGAAGGCTTGTGTCGACACACAGGACTTGTGTCGACACACACTCAACGACGTCTCGACACACACTCAACGACAGCTGGACATACACTCAACGCCATCTGTCAGCATCAGTTATGTCGAGACCAAGAGCAGTTGTGTCGACACACAGGACTTGTGTCGACACATACAAGAGAAGCTGTGTCGAGTAGCAAAAGAATGACTATGTCAACACATGGAGTGTTGTGTCGACATCATCAAGACTTGTGTCGACACTTAGTCTATTTGTGTCGACACATGTGAAGCAGTTTGCTGAGTGGTTCATGCTGAGTTGTAAAGTCTTTGAGAAACCAACTATCATGACTGGTGACCCGACAACTGTCATAACCAACAGGTTTGACACCTTTGTCAGAACTGTCAGAAGGTTGTTACAAACCGGATCAGCCGGTATCATGAGGAAACTCTATATAAGGGACTGATCCTTGACAACCAGAGATAACTAAGGAAGTAATCAAGCAATTACGGGGAAGAGAATTTGACAACAAGAAAAGGGGAAACCCTTAAGAAGGCAGATCTAGAACAGTCTGTAAGAAAGATTCAGATCTTATTCTGAATTTAAGAAGGGAGCTATCTGAAGATCAACTTTTACATCAAGTGAAGATCAACCTTATTTTGTTCAATCAAGAAGCTTTGAAACAGCAAAGTCAGGTTGGATCTGAAGATTCAGTTTATTCAAAAACTGATCAAGAAGCTCACACCAATAGAGAGTTCTATCTGGTGAAATTTCTATACCTTTTAAAACATTCATTTTCTTGTAGGATCTTTTGTAAGATCTGAGTTGTAAGCCTGTAATTATAAAGGCTGAGGTAGGGCTGAGTGCCTGAGGTATAGGACTTGTGAAAGTCTGAGTTGTAAGCCTTGTGATAAAGGCTAAGGTAGGGTTGAGGCCTGAGGTAGGGTTCTTGGGAAGAATCTGAGGTAAGACTTGTATAATTCTGAGCTATAGGAACCAATCTGGTTCTGAGTTGTAAGATCTGTGGATCTGAGTAAGTGGAAGAAAGTTGGGCTGAATCCAATTCTTTACTGGATAGGCGAAGAGGGAAGTGAATGTACCCATAACTTGGGAACCACTATAAATCTGGTGTATGCTATGTTGTGATTATTGTGCTGTGTATTGAATTTTCTGTGCTGAGTTAGAACTAGCTAATTGCCTAAAATTCTTAAAGAAAATTAGAACCTATTCACCCCCCTCTAGGTGTCTAGGCTCTTGAAATCAAGTCTTTCAAGTGGTATCAGAGGAAGGTTACTCAAAGATAGACCTAACAGTCTGAGTGAATCTCCAAGGCAATTAACAGATTTCAAGAATGAGTTCAAATGAGAATCAGAAGGAATTTGGATCTATGAAACTGTCTATCTGCAGGAAAGAATGTTTTGACATATGGAAGGAAAGGGTCAGGTTGTTCATGGAAGCATCTGATCCAAGAATCTACATCACAGTACAAGAAGGTCCCTTCATTCCAATGAAGGTATCAGTTCTGGATGCAAATGTTAGAATCCCAAAGAGTTATTCTGAAATGACTAAGGATAAAATCATCCTAGCAACACTAGACAAAATAGAACAAAACATTATTGTATGTGCTATAGATGATGCCACATTTCAGAATCTGGTGCACTGTAAAACCTCTAAGAAAATGTGGGACACCCTGATTGTCTACATGGAGGGAATAGAAGAAGTTAGAGAGGACATGAAATTTATGCTGAATAAAGAATATGAGAGCTTTAGACAAGCCAAGACTAACAACATAGCTGAATGTTACAAAAAGTTCTTCAGGATAGTAAATGAGTTGATGACCTATGAAAGAGTCTTCAGCACATATGAACTGAATGACAAGTTTCTCAGGTCACTAACAAAGGACTGAAACACAAAGATATGTGCCATCAGAGAGGTGGCCAGGCTTGCTGATACACCTCCACCCACACTATTTGGAAAGCTGTTATCATATGAAATGCAGCTCACTGCCAGAAAAGAGGAGGAGAAAAGAAGTAGGTCTGAGTACAAAGAGAAGTCAGTAGCCTTCAAGGCTGAAGACACAAGAAAGGGTTGGAGAAAATCTCCTTCTCCACCCAGAAGGAGTGATTAGGCATAAGAAGAAAATCCTGACAACAACACATCAGATAGTCACACCTCTGATAAGGACTTTGCTGCATTTACAAGGCAGTTTCAAAAGTTCATAAAAAAGAAGAAGTGGAGAACCAGGCCATCAACATCCTTCTCTAAGGATGAGTATTACAAGAAAAACAAGACTCCCAAGGAGGACATGTATGCCTCAAAACCTATTAAACAAACTAATTCTAAGATTGTTTGTTATTGTTGCAACAGGTCTGGACATGTCATAGCCGACTGTCCAGATAAAAGGACTGAATCTAAGGACAAGAAGAAGCATCAAGTGAAAGGCAAGAAGGAGAAATCCTTTGTTGCTCAGAAGCAGAAGAGTTGGACAGACTCTTCATCTTCAGGATCAGAAGAAGAAGATGATGCAGAAGCATATGTTGGGCTGTTCTCAACAGAAGAAGATTCTATGGAACTAGAATTCCTACAAATGCTGGACTCCATAAATAGAGTTGAAGACTATTATTATAGAGGGCTGATGGCTCTGTCAGAAAATGATCAGTGCAGGATCAGCCTGGTCCAAGCAAGGTATACAATTCTCCCTTATCTTCTGATTATTTTACTGGATCAGAATCAGTAGCATCAACTTCAAGAGAAGTGGATGGTTCTGATTCTAAGGGGGATGTACATCAACTCATTAATGAGTATGGTGGGCTATTGCAAGCTCTGAAGAGGAGCAAGTTTCTTGTCAAGGAGCAGACCAAGAAAATTGAGTCTCTTAAGCAGGTTGCATCAGATTCAGCCATGTTGATAGTGGAGATTAACAAATGCATGTGACGGCAGAACTAGACTAGCAATTTTATGAGCATACATATAGTAATAATAAAAGTAAGAAAAGTTGCTATAGTAATAAGTAACCTTAACTTATATGAAAGCACATAAGTCAAAGGATATTTTGCAAGGCTCCTATCATATAAAAAATCTCATACCAATTTATACGATAGGGTGTCGGTTTTCTAGCAAGCATACGTATATATTTATTGAATAAAAACCTTAATTTTTAAGCATGCTCGCGCGAACTTATAAACCAAGGGGTCATTTTGCAGAGCCAATTGTATAAAGCGTCCCATACCACTTTATACAATAGGTGTCAGGGGTTATATGCAATGGTTATGCAATGACATGCAGGTATACTATGATGTGAATCATGCAAGTGTAACACACCCACTCGACTTAGTGTACACAAACCTTTAGTTCCCCCTTTTTGGAGCCAAACCTCCCAGGATACCTCCGTAGTGGCAAACGGAAGCGGTGGGTTGGGCCTCGCCCACCACTAAACCGGTAATTGCACTACCAGTCAGACCTATCGTACGCCTCAACGCTGGTGCACTAAGCGGAGCTCCTTCGTACTCTTGCCGGCTTGCGCACCGGACTTTATTTGGCCAAATGCTAAACCACACTTACCGAGTCAACGTATTGGCGTCGGTGCATCGACCCTTCAATACCGTAGACCCACCACCTTATACGAAGGAGCACAATCTCTTTCAAGGAAAATCATATCAAGAAACTGGAGGCAAAACTTCAGCAAGAAAGAGAGTTAGTGGCTAAATTCTCTAAGCAAAAATCTGTCTTGCCCTTAATAGACAATTTCATATCTCATAAAGGAAAGACGGGTCTAGGTTTTAAGGGAAAAACTAAGGCCACCAATTCTCATAGAAAAGGTAAGGCCCCAGTTCAGCCACTTGCTAAAAAGCCCCCTATTTTTTTTAGGAAAGTGATGCAACCAACAAACGGGTATGATCATGATATTACTCATGGTCACTGTGAGTATGGAGATCTCATGGGCAATGGTGCAAATGCCAATAGGTCACTCTATAGGCAAGCCCATCAGGTTCAAAAGGAATTCTTGGGGTTTGCTACTCCAGCACCTACACTTAACAGGACTGATGACAATAAAGTTGTGAAGTTTGTACCAAAAAGAAGGTACAATAGATTTGAGTGTTGGTGTTGTGGCAAGGTGGACCACTTTGTCATGGATTACTGGTTCAACACAAGTGTTAAAACCAAGAATAGTTTACCTGTCAGAACAGCTGCAAGATTTCAAACTAACAAGGACCTATGACTCAATAATAATTTGGGTTCTAAGGATAAGTGATTCTTTATTTGATGCAGGTGAATCCAAGTGGCCATACCCCTATATGGTACTTGGATAGTGGATGTTCCAGACACATAACTGGAATAAGAAGAATGTTGAGGGACTATGTACCCATAGAGAATGGACCCAAAGTAATCTTTGGTGGATCAGAAAAAGGAATCATCAAAGGATTTGGTAACATTTTTAGTGATTCAATTACTATCACTAAAGTGGCTTATGTGAAGGGTCTAAAACATAACCTGATTAACATAAGTCAACTTAGTGATCTAGGTTATGACATCTCTTTCCTCAAATGGGTGTGCCAAATAAGAAAGTCAAGTGATCAAGAGATCATTTTGACTGGCATAAGGAAAGGGAATGTATATTGTCTTAACCTAGATTGTGAGTTTAACAACTCACCCATTTGTCTAGTTGCAGGAGAGAAAGCTTCACTATGTGTCAAATGGCACAAGAGGTTAGCTCATCTGAACTATAAGTCAATAGGACAGTTGTTCAGCATGAGGTTAGTGAGGAATGGTCCTCAAGTCAAGTGCATTAAAGAGGGTGTGTATGCAGCTTGCCAAAAGGGCAAACAGACTAAGTCCTCTTTCCATGCACTTGATACCAAAGATTCAATGAGATGTTTATATCTCTTGCATATGGATTTGTTTGGTCCTATGCCAGTTCATAGTCTTGGTAGGAAAGCATACACACTAGTTATTATGGATGACTAATCTAGATACACATGAGTTTTCTTCTTGAGGCAGAAATTTGAAACCCCTACTGTTTTCCAGACTTTTGTTAGACAAATTCAGAATGAATATAACAATTCAGTGGTCAAAATCAGAAGTGACCATGGAACTGAATTTTAGTCTGAATGTATGACAAAGTTCTGTGAAGAACTTGGGATTCATCAGAAATTCTCCTCACCTAGAACTCCCCAACAAAATGGAGTTGCTGACAGAAAGAATAGGACTCTAATTGAGGCAAGTAGAACACTACTTAGTGACATTACTCTCCCTAAGTACGTCTGGGCAGAGGCAATAAATACTGCATGTCATGTACTCAATAGAGCCTCCATCAATAAGAAACATAAGATGACTCCCTATCAGATTTTGAAAGGCAGAAAACCAAACATTTCCTACCTCAGAATCTTTGGTAGCAAGTGTTATGTCATAGTTAATGGTAAGCATTACCAAACAAAGTTTGCTATCAAATTCCTAAAAGGGATATTTGTTGGATACAATAATAATAGTAGGGCATACAGAATCTACAACTTGACTACCAAAGTTGTAGAAGAATCTGTCCATGTTGTATTTGATGAATCTAAGTTAATTAACAGTGAATTGTCTAGCTCTTCAGTTAGTTCTACAGGTCTAACAGACAGGCTGGACAAGCTGACCATCAATGAAGAAGTTCCTGCTAGGCTGGATGAAGAAAAAGATGCATGTAGTCCAGGGGGAGAATAAGACTCACTAGATAAAGAAGACAATGAGGAGCATCTACTTGAGGAAAATGAAGAAGGGCATGAGGTTAATAGATTTCCCCCAGCAAGAAGACACTTGAAGGATCATGCAGCTCACCAAATCATTGGTGATGCAAGTCAAAGTGTTCTAACAAGGAGCAAGAGCATGAACACAGTTCTATGTTCTAGCTTCTTGTCACAAATAGAACCCAGGAAGTTTGAAGAAGCCATGCTAGACATAAACTAGATTGATGCTATACAAGAAGAGCTGAATCAATTCAGAACATATAAAGTCTGGGAACTGGTTCCTAAACCAAAGGATCACAATATTATAGGAATCAAGTGGATCAACAGAAACAAACTTGATGAGAATGACACTATAATCAAGAACAAGGCCAGACTGGTAGCAAAAGGCTACAAGCAAGAGGAAGGGATTGACTTTGATCAAACCTTTGCCCCAATGGCAAGGCTGGAGGCTATAAGATTATTCTTGGCCTATGCAGCCTATCAAGGGTTCAAGGTATATCAGATGGATGTAAAGTCAGCATTTCTGAATGGTGACTTAAAAGAGGAAGTCTATGTTGAACAACCCTCAGGTTTTATAGATTCTCATTATCCTGATTATGTATATAGGCTTAGGAAAGCTCTATATGATTTGAAACAAGCCCCTAGGGCTTGATATGAAACCTTGTCTGCTTTTCTTATTGAGAATAAATTCTCTAGAGGAAAGATAGACAAAACTCTATTCTTTAAGGAATCTAAAGACAAGATTATCCTAGTCCAGATATATGTTGATGACATTATCTTTGGATCTACTGAAAACAACCTTTGTATAAAGTTTGCCAAACTTATGCAAGGGATGTTTGAGATGAGCAGTATGGGTGAGCCGAAGTTCTTCTTAGAACTTCAAGTTAGACAGACTGATGATGGATTGTCCATATCCCAGTCTAAGTTCACCAAGGAGTTGATTAAGAAATATGGAATGGATTCAGCCTCCACCATAAAAACTCACATGGGAACAAGTATGTCTATAGGTAAAGATGAGATAGGGAAACCTGTTTATGAGTCTTTGTATAGAGGGATAATTGTCTCCCTACTCTACTTGACTGCTAGTAGACCTGACATCATGTATGATATATGTGTCTGTGCTAGGTACTAAGCTTGCCCAAATGAATCTCATTATACTACAGTTAAGAGAATTTTGAGATATCTTAAGGGCACACCTAATCTAGGTCTTTGGTACCCTAAGAATAGAGATTTCTTACTAACATGTTTCTCAAATACAGACTTTGCAGGATGCAAAGAAGACAGGAAGAGTACTACAAGAACTTGTCAATTCCTAGGTGGAAGGCTGGTGTCATGGTGCAATAAGAAGCAAACAAGTGTAACTATATCAACAGCTGAGTCTGAGTATGTAGCTGCAGGCAGTTGTTGTGCACAGCTGTTGTGGATAAAACACCAACTTGAAGATTATGCCATCAAGGTAAGTAGAATTCCACTGTTTTGTGATTCTACTAGTGCTATATCTATTGCTAAGAATCCTGTATCACACAGTAGAACCAAACATATAGAAATTAAGTTTCATTTCATAAGAGAACATGTGGAGAAAGAAGATATTAGTCTAGAATTTGTAAACACAAATAATCAAATTGTTGATATTTTTACAAAACCTCTGGATGAAACTAAATTCAATTATTTTAAAATTGAATTAGGTATGTTGAACCTAGAATAGGTCAGCTCAAGCATTCCTAAGTAGAATATATAAACACAATATTTCTCAGGAAATTTGTCTAAGTACAAAGTTTGTGTCGACACAAGCAAATTGTGTTGACACACTCAGTATGTTGTGTCGACAAAGAAAAAGGATGTGTCGACACAGAAACAGTACCTGTGTCGACCGAAGAATAGGTGTCGACACAACTATGTCGAGACATGACCAGCCCGTGTCGACACTGACACAAGCATGTCGACACATAGATATGTCGACCCATAGACATGCCGACTAAAAATAAGTTTTGTCGAGACCTAAGTCTTTTATGTCGACAAATGTACAACTATGTCGACAAGTATTAATACTAAGTAAGGTGCGTCCTTTGACCTACCCTTTATCAGTAGACTATAAATAGGGGGAGACAAAATCTGGTCGACTACGCCTTTAGATTTCTCGACTCTAGACCTTATGTCGACATAGATATTCACTTCTCTTCTCTTCTCTCTCTCTCTCTCTCTCTCGTCAATGGCGCCCCACAAGGACGACAAGGTGAATGAAGGTTATGAGCTTGTTCGTGGGGGATTCACGACAGCTTCACAAGACATCCAGGGTGTAATTACCCTAATTTCGGAAAAATGGTTTGGAGTTCGTGGTCTCAGAACCAATTTAAGAATTTAGAAAAAGGAAGTACTAGAATTCTATTCATCAGCAACTGTGGACACTGAAGGAAAGAAGATCAAAGTGACAGTTCAGGATTCCCGAGTGAAACTAACACTAAAGACAATCAGGAAATCACTCCAACTTCCCATGGTTAAGGATGATGATGAAATAGTTCCATCCATGACTAAAGATGCACTAAGTTGGTGTGGGCTGAACCCTAATACCAAAGTTGGATCATCCATTACCCGGAAAGGGATGAATTCCCAAGGAAAGTTTTTATCTGAAATAGTAGGGAAGGTGATTCTGTGTAAGACTGGTGGACATGACAGAATTTAGGTCTATATGCTCAATCTAATGACAAAGGTCATATTCACTGTAAAAATAGACTGAACATCAATAGTATTTGACAAGATCCAAAAAGGAGTAAAGAAACAAAATTTGGGTAGGATCCTAAGTTTATGTCTATCTTCAATAATACCAGATGTTATGAACCAACTGACAGGATCCAAGATAAATCATATGAGAAGGATGGATGTAAGGATTCTATCCAGATGGGATAGAGTATTGACCAAAGAGATTTCTACTTCACAGAAACAGGTCAAGAAAGATAAGAAAAATAAAGAAATTGTTCAGCAAGAAAAATCCTCCAGTGATTCCGAAGAGGAGGTAGTCTTCAGTTCAGATGAATACCAACAACAAAAAGAAGCTCAAGATCAAATAGAGAGCAGTCAGCACCCAAAGCAACAGATAGCCTCCACTCCAAGGGGAGAACACCCTGACCCAGCAGTACAAGACACTGAACTATCTGAGCTGCCTGCCCAAGGGGGAGGCATTGTTGTAGCTACTCTGGAGAGTGAGTATGCTGCTGATACAGTGATGGACATTGTATCAGATATACACAAAGAAGCATTGGAGATTGCTGAGAAGGAAGCACAAGATGTGCAAATGAAGGATACAGCTCAAGATGAGCAAGTAAGTATCTCCTTTAAAGATCTGGATGTTCAGGGAGAACCTTTTGTTTCCCAAACTAAACTTATTTCTCCTGTTCAGATGCAGCAGGAGGTAACTATGGAAGAGTTGTTTCCTGACTTACCTGCATCAAGGACTGAGGGGGAGCAGTATATATGAGAAAAAAACTGCCAGGAACTGAGGGGGAGGAGCTACTGGATGCCCCAGTTAGTAAAGCAACTGTAGATATAGAAAGCTCCTCTCAATCTTCTATTGATGAAGAAGCCTCCATGGCTAAAAAAAGAAAACTAGTTTCTCTGAGGAAAAGGAGCTAAGGCTACAAGAAAGCCTTGCAAACAGTCACACCACCATCTGCTTCAAGCATGGACTTCAGTTCATTACTGATCTAACTGCAAGTCAAATTGGATGAACAAAGGCAGTCCTTAGAGAAATATGTGGATGAATCAAATAAAGAACTGCAGTTTCAGCTGTCACAAGACATAAAATCCATCAGATTTGATGTCAATCTGCATAAGAAAGAGATGACTGATTGCTTCCACAAGGGAGGTAAGGTTGTAGTATATTTGGCTGAGCAACAACAGCTCATAAAGATTGAAGTTGAGGGCATTGCCACCAAGAAAGGATATATTTTAGAAAATCAATTCAGGTTAAATGAAAATATCAAAGACTCCCATGAAGAAATTCTCAAAAAACTGGGAAGTATTTCTACTGATTTGAAAACTGAAATATCAAAGCAAATACAAGAAGACCTAGCTGCTGTCCAAATAGTCATTGGAGCCTCTCAAAAGACTATCTCTGATTACCTGACTAAATTCAAAGCCTACTACCAAGAAGGTACAGAATATCTAGCTGATCAAATAAGGTTTCAAAAGAATGATATGAGGGATCATATAGCTAGAGAAGTCATAAAGGGGGAGAGAATGTTAGTCAAAGCCAGCTCTGATCATGCAAAATGGGTATCCAACACCATCAGAGCTACACTTGGATTTCCACCCCTATGTGAGGATGATAATACAGCTGAGTCTGGAGTGCAACCTGTCTACATTGAAGGGGATCAGCCAGAGATTGCACAGGTCATTTACCCTCCAACTGACTTTGACATAGTCCAACAAGAAGTTCAGACAATGTATAACCCTCCACAGGAGGCAAAAAATATTATCATTGAAAAAGTAGAAATGTCAGAAGCTGCACAGGAAGCTCAGAAGGAAGCACAACTGTCCAAGAAAAGGTTCAGAGAAAAGGCTGAGTTGAAGCCTGATTTTGAGCAATGGAGCGCTACTTCCAGGAATATTATTTTGACTGTCTGTAAAGCTGTGAAGGACAAGATCTATGATATGGGTAAATGGTACTCTGAGCAAGAGTGGAATAAGTATCAAACAGGGAAAGAAGCCATTCTTCAGTACAGGAGAAGTGCAAAAGCTGAGAAGTTACCTGCTAATGCTCTGGAGCCTAGCAAGTACTTCCCAAAGCCTTTTCACTATTTTGAAAGGCAAAGGATAAAGGCTGAAGGACTGAAGAAGGATCTGAAAGGAAAGAAACCAGCTGATGATACTGAACCTACTGTGCAGGATAAGATCAGATCTGGGAAAGGAATTGTAATTAAGGAGCCTAGTCAATCCTAGGAAAGATAGGCTAATGTCTAGAACAATGTAATCTTTTTTATGTTCTAAAGTAAAACATGTAAACCTAGAATTTTCTGATTAATGAATGAAATCAGTTTCAGTATTGATTTTAGTTGTTATCCTGCAGTGAAATTTATGTACATCTATTTTTTTTGTTTTTATTATGAGTGATGTATATCTTTGACTAAGAGTTATGACTTCTCCAAATATGGGGAGATTGTTGGGTACACTGAAAAATATGTACCAGATTTGGAGAAGCCTCCCATTACTCAATGATATACATCAGTTTGCATTTGATGAGATGTTTGAGTTTTATTATGCAGGTATAAGGTTTGCAAGAAAATTCTCGAAGTACAAGTGTCGACACTTGTGAAGAATTGTGTCGACACCCAGAAGTTGTGTCGGCACTAGAAGCAAGGACTGTGTCGACACCCAGGCATTGTGTCGACACCTGAAGAAGAAGCTGTGTCGACACCCAGAATTGTGTCGACATCTGAGGCAGGAATTGTGTCGACACCTGAAGTAGAAGCTGTGTCGACACCCAGGAGTTATGTCGACACCAGAAGAAAGGTCTTGTGTCGACACACAGGAGTTATGTCGACACACAGGAGTTGTGTCGACACACACTCAACGATATCTAGACGACACTCAATGCCATCTAACAACAATAGTTATACTGAGTCTGAAGGCTTGTGTCGACACACAGGACTTGTGTCGACACACACTCAACGACGACTCGACACACACTCAACGACAGCTGGACATACACTTAACGCCATCTGTCAGCATCAGTTATGTAGAGACCAGGAGAAGTTGTGTCGACACACAGGACTTGTGTCGACATATACAAACAGAAGCTGTGTCGAGTAGTAGAAGAATGACTATGTCAACAAATGAAATGTTGTGTCGACATCATCAAGACTTGTGTCGACATTTAGTCTATTTGTGTCGACACATGTGAAACAGTTTGCTGAGTGGTTCATGCTGAGTTATAAAGTCTTTGAGAAATCAACTGTCATGACTGGTGACTCGACAGCTGTCATAACCAACAGGTCTGACACCTTTGTCAGAACTGTCAGAAGGTTGTTACAAACCGGATCAGCCGGTAATCATGAGGAAACTCTATATAAGGGACTGATCCTTGACAACCAGAGATAACTAAGGAAGTAATCAAGTAATTACGGGAAAGATAATTTGACAACAAGAAAAGGACAAACCCTTAAGAAGGCAGATCCAGAACAGTCTGTAAGAAAGATTCAGATCTTATTCTGAATTTAAGAAGGGAGCTATCTGAAGATCAACTTCTACATCAAGTGAAGATCAACCTTATTTTGTTCAATCAAGAAGCTTTGAAACAGCTAAGTCAGGTTGAATCTGAAGATTTAGTTTATTTAAGAACTGATCAAGAAGCTCACATCAATAGAGAGTTCTATCTGGTGAAATTTATGTATCTTTTAAAACACTCATTTTCTTGTAGGATCTTTTGTAAGATCAGAGTTGTAAGCCTATAATTATAAAGGCTGAGGTAGAACTGAGTGTCTGAGGTGTAGGACTTGTGAAAGTCTGAGTTGTAAGCCCAGTGATAAAGACTGAGGTAGGGCTGAGGACTGAGGTAGGGTTCTTGGGAAGAATCTGAGGTAAGACTTTTATAAGTCTGAGATGTAGGAACCAATCTGGTTCTGAGTTATATGATCTGTAGATCTGAGTAAGTGGAAGGAAGTTGGGCTGAATCCAGTTCTCTACTGGATAGGAGAAGGGGGAAGTGAATGTACTCATACCTTGGGGAACCACTATAAATCTGGTGTATGTTGTGATGTGATTATTGTGCTGTGTATTGAATTTTTTGTGCTGAGTTAGAAATAGCTAATTTCCTAAAATTCTTAAAGAAAATTAGAACCTATTCACCCTCCTCTAGGTGTCTAGGCTCTTGAAATCAAGTCTTTCAAGCGATATGGAGCGATCCCAGCGCCGCAAGGGTTTCACACCCAAGCAAGGGGAAGGGAAGCCTTCTCAATCCCAAGGAAAGTCTGAGAAGATGGAAGAAAAAGCCTCACCCGTACAAGTCCTGTGAGAAAAGAAGTTGGACGTCCGGAGGGTCTCGCCCTAAGGGACCTCTGACGTGCTTTAATTGTGGCAAGGTGGGCACATAGATCGATTTTGTACTCAAGGAGGCACTGAGCAAGAGCCAAGACAGAAGCAGACTGTGCGCTCCGGCCCTAGTGCTGCAGAGAAAGGGAAGATGGCGGAGTCGAGTGCTTCCCGGTTCCAACCGGTGCAACCAAGGGCCTACAACCTTGGAAAGCAGGAAGCGATCCGTCAACCTGATGTGGTGACAAGTATGCGAGTTTAACTTTAACCTTGGGTTTCATACTTTCAAGCTATTTATGTTTGTTGCCTGTGTTTAGGCTTTGTGATTGTTTCTGGATACCCCGCTAGGGTATTGTTTAATACGGGAGCGTCACACTCCTTCCTTGTGGAAAGCTTTATCCGGAGGATTGGAGTTGAGTCTTTCTCAACGGACGCAAAGTTGAAGGTGTGCATGCCCAATGGGTCTTCCATGACTACCAGGGCTAAGGGACGCATTTGTTGGAACTTAGACGGGGTCGACTTCATGTTGATAGCGGCGGTCCTACCGTTGGTTGAGTTTGATATAATATTGGGAATGGACTAGCTAGCAGAGCAGCGTGCCAATATTGACTGCCTATCTAAGGTAGTAACCCTGAGGAGTGAAGGGCAAACAGAAGTTAAGTTTGAGGGTCTTCACAGAGACTGATTTCTCTATTGAGTTAGTGTCAGAGGCTAGGCCGGTGTCACATCCTCCTTTTAGGATGGCACCGAAGGAGTTGACCGAACTCAAAGTACAGTTACAGGAACTGTTGGAGCAGGGGTATATCAGACCCAGTTCTTCACCGTGGAGCGCGCCGGTGTTGTTCGTGAAGAAGAAAGACGGTAGTATGCAGTTGTATATAGACTACCGAGAGTTGAATAAACTGACTATCAAGAATAAGTATTTGATTCCTCGGATAGATGACCTGTTCGACCAGTTAGTGGGGTTGATGGTGTATTAAAAGTTAGACTTGAAGTCAGGATACTACCAGTTACGAATTCGAGACGAGGACATACCCCAAGACAGCGTTTGGTACGAGGTATGGTCACTTTGAGTTCTCGGTGATGCTGTTCGGGCTGACGAACGTACCATCCGTATTCATGGACTTGATGAACCGAGTATTTCGCAAATACTTGGACTCTTTTGTAGTTGTCTTTATTGATGACATTCGAGTTTACTCCAAGTCAGAGGCGGAGCACGAGACTCACTTGAGGGTAGTCTTGCAAGTGTTGAGAGAGAACCAGTTTTATGCAAAGTTCTCCAAGTGCAAATTCTGGTTGGAGAAAGTGGCGTTTTTGGGCCATGTGATTAGTGGGGATGGGGTGGCAGTAGATCCAACGAAAGTGGAAGCCATTAGAGATTGGCCAGTATTGAGGACCGTGGCGAAAGTCCGAAGTTTTCTTGGACTAGCTGGGTACTATCGAAGGTTCGAGGAGAACTTTTCGCGGATAGCTCTACCCCTCACTTCACTAACTCGTAAGGATCAGAAGTTTGTATCGACGCAGGAGTGCAATCAGGCGTTTGATACCCTGAAGGAAAGGCTGATGACAGATCCAATCCTAAGCCTGCTGAAAGGGACTGAAGAATTTCAAATTTTCAGCGACCCATCCGGATGCGGTTTGGGGTGCGTATTGGTACAACATGGCAGTGTGATCGCCTTTGGGTCTAAGCAGCTGAAGCCTCACGAGAAAAATTACCTCGTCCATGATTTGGAATTGGCGGCGGTAATTTTTGCGCTGAAATTGTGGCGGCACTACGTTTATGGTGTGAAAGTGGAGATCTTCACGGACCACAAAAGTCTGAAGTATCTCCTAGATCAGAAGGATTTGAATATGCGGCAGCATAGGTGGGTTAAGTTTCTTGGAGATTACAAGGTGACAATTCAATATATGCCAGGCAAAGCCAATGTGGTGGGTGATGCCTTAAGTAGAAAATACTCTAGGCAAGGGAATTGGATCGAAGCTCATGATGAGCGATTGAGGCGAGACTGGGAGTCCCTTGGCATAGAGTGTGTAGCCAGAGGAGAGTCTAGTGAGGCTCGGTTGAACTGGATTGAAATGCAGAACGATTTGTCCGATCGTATTCGGGAAGCGACCCGTTTAGATGCGGAGTTCCAACCATTCGTGGAGGAAGCTCTAAAGGGCGAGTGTAGCGCCTGGGAGATGATTGATGGGATTCTGAGGAAGGGCGAGAGGATTTGTGTACCGTAGTTCGGCAAGCTCCGTGAGGAGTTGATGTTTGAGGCCCACTTTCTTTAGTGTCAACTAATTCCACCTATGGGGGGGAATAGGTGTAGTGCAGTCTTTTGCGGAATTTAAAATTACCTGCACAATTAAACAAACACAGCACAAAAAAGCAAACAAGAAATTATAGTGGTTCCCCGATTTGGGTACGTCCACTCTCCCCCTTCGACCTATCTCCCACCAAGGGATGACTCGGTCACTTCACCAAACGGATTGAAATCCAATCCTCACACTACGGAAGGCACCCTTCCAACCGAAGGAGTCACTACTCCTCCACCACGGGTTACACCCAACCCTTACAACTAGGAATCACTATTCCTTTACAACAAAACAAAAATAGAATGTACAAGAGATACAAACTACACTTGTGGAGAATCTGATGTCCCTCTTCGTTCGTTGAAGCTTTCTTGAAGAAGACGAAGAGTCCACGACCGGAGTACTCTCTTGGAGAGGATCTTGCCAAGATCGGCGGCGGCAAGTGAATGTGGCGGCGATGCTTTGTAGATCCAAACTTCTTGACGAAGCAATCAAGGTCTACCAACAATCTCAATCGGATCGGTCGTCTCAATCGATTCGGAATGAAGAACTAACCTCGTTCAACAAATTGAGAGACAAGAGATCTCGAGAGAGAAGCGTGAGACGCTAGACTTGCCTCGGTTCTGTCGCCGGAAGATCAAAGATGATCTGAGATCTGCGGCGACGACTAACTTGCGAGCGGCGACGGCGAGCGGTGGAGTTCCGCGATCGGCTAGGTCACACACGACTGCTTTTGATTTTCCGTGAATCGCTATCTTGTAAGTTCAAAATACGTGAGTATATATACAGTAGAACAACCATAAATCACCGTTGTGGGGCCCACAAGAAGAAGCCCTAGTTCCGGTCAAAACAACGCACAGCTTCTTGATTCGGTCCAGCGAACAGAGCAAATTTGCCGAAGGCAAATTCGGCGAGAATCATTGGTGATTCCCGTCGAAGTCGGCGGGAATCACTCATGATTCCCGTCGAATTTGCCTTGCCAGAATTCCAGTTGAAACTCTTGTCATCCGGAGGGAATTAGCGAGAAAGCAAGGTCATTCACGACGAATCAGCGGGAATGCAATGTCATTCTCGACGAATCGGCGAGAATCAGTTAATGATTCCCGTCGATTCTGACTTAGCAGAATTCTTGAAGGAGGATAGTCAGCCAGATAAAATCGGCGGGAATCACTGGCTGATTCTCGACGATTCGGCGAGAATCACTAGTGATTCCCGTCGAATCGACGAGAATCACTTAGTGATTCCCGTCGATTTTGACTTAGACGATTTTCCTCTTCCTTCTCATGAACTTGGTCTTTGACCCATCTTTGCTCCTCTTCTGCTCTTGATCTATCTCAGCCCTATACTTGAGAATAAGTACACTCCAATAGAGAGAGCACACGTGAGCCAACACACTGATCTACTCAACGAGTGATTACGTTGCGCAGACCCGTGTATATTGACCCACTGCACCCTGACATTGGTGTGTACTTAGCATGGAATAGCTGCAAGCACAACTTAACAGAAGATTGTCAAATACATTGTGAATTCATCTTAGCTTGTACAGGGGCTTCTTCAGATCAGGTACATTGTGGATACAATACCCAACAATCTCCCCCTATTTGAAGAAGTCAAAATCCTACTAGCTAAAATGAATTACACCAACCAGAAGAAAATACATAACAAAATATGCGAGACAAGACACAAAATAATAAAATTTCACGCATTCAGAACAATAGATGAATCGGCATGTGATCATATATATATATATATATATATATATATATATATATATATATATATATATATCCAAAGATCGTTCATATAAATACACGAAAAGATATACACGCATATAGAGAATAAAAATAAATCTAGATTCCAATTCTATCTCTCCTTTGCCTGAGCATCTCTTAATTGTTCAGCCATGTACTTCTTGCTTTGCCTCTCAAAGAATTCCTTCGGCTTCGGGTAATACCGGGGTGGAGGAGCTTTATGTTCCACAGTGTTAGACCTGAAGAATATGTTTCTTTTAGCCTCATACACTTTGTGCAGCTCCCACTCATACTGACTGTATACTTCATTTCTATTCAGCTCTCCCCGCTGTTGTAGCGTGAAAGTATCCAGTATGATTCTCCTCGATGTAGGACTCCATCGTCCATTCTTCACTTCACTTTCTTTCAATCTTACTTTCCTCTCAGTCGGAGTCTCTTTGGAAGTTCCTTCTTGAATTTTTCATTTCCCTTTTGCAATGGCCTCTTGATCAAACATGTCCATGTGAGCAGCTCTAGCAGTGGCCCTAGCAGCCTTTCTGGCATCAGCTTCACTCAGGGGAACCTCCTCAGCACTTGCAACCTCATCAGCAGCAGTAGTAGCAACCTCATCAGTAGGAGGAACCGGAATTTGTATACCAGATGCTTGCTGAACTAGCTAGTGACATCTTTCAAAAACATACTTATTTGACTGCATGAAGTTGTCGACCATGATTTGTTCTAGCCCTGCCATCTTAGCTGTATATTCATTCTCCCCCTTTTTGGCTTCTAGGGCAATGGAGTTTGCATAGGTATGCAGTGACTCATCTATATGCTTAACAGTCTTAGTGAACTCGTTCAGCAGGGATGTCTGATTTGCGTTGAGTGTCACCATGTTGCCATCGAACAATTTGATGTTGTTGGCCACAACATGTGCATTTTGGTTTACTACTGCCAGATCAGCTGTATTTTTCTTAAGCCCTTGCATTAGAAGATTTACGGCAGTGCCGGCCTCTGCATACTTAGCTTCGAACTTTTGTTCCATCATGTCCAACTTATGATTTATCTCCACAACATTTTTAAGCATCAGATGCTCATATTGCTTAATTCGTTTCAGCACTTTATTGTGAGATTGTTCAAAAGAGGCCTTCAGTTCATCCACTATATCTTGAATGATATTTACGGTGTGATTCGCCAGGCTAGGTCCTAGCGGATGAACCTGATGAATGGCCTGGTCATGCTCAGGGGGGATAGGACTCTGGGAGTCAGGATTTTCATCTGTAGATATACTGGTGGAGCTAGATAGATTCACAGTCTATTGAGGGGGGGGGGGGTAGGGGCAGCCTCTATTGTTTTTCCATATGTACTTATCATCCCCTGCCGGGAGGTCTCCCCCTCAATTGTTGCACCAGATACATCAGGAACTGCTACCTGAACCTATTCCACAGAGGGGAGATCAACATCAATTTCCCTCATGTCCATCTCATTTCTAGCTTGGTCATTGTTCACATCATCAGTGGCCGCATTCTCCACATCATCCTCATCAGCAGCATCATCCTCCATGTCATCCTCCACTTCCTCCTCATCAGCTTGATCGGTAGCGAGGGTATCTACTGCATCCTTTGCAATCTGGGTAATGTCAGTGACTGCATCTGCATGATCCGAACCTGCGACTTTCATCCTGAGGGCATCAGAAGTAATGGGTAACGACTCCCCCTCAGTTCCTGCATGCAGCAAATCAGGAACGTCACTGGGTTCATCCAAGGGATTTCTGTACTCCGGAGCTCTATCATCTTCATCACCCTGTGCTTCAGCCGCACCTCCTAGGCCAATTCTCCTCTCCCATCTATCAAAAACGCTGGAGTCCATCTTCTTTAAGTAGTGAAGAGGAACTCCCTTACTCATATCAAACCTTTCTACATCCATCTGATTGAGGTACAGGCTGATGATTCTCCCAAAGTTGGGAGTTCGTAGAGTATCTTTAATCTTCTCAAACAACATGGCCCCCCCAGTCGAATCTCTTCCTGCACACCACAACCATCAAGATCTTAAACATATCCCCTGAAATATGATCATGGGAGCCGGGTTTACAGATCAGAACTTTTCCTATGATATCTGAGAGGAGCTTCCCTTCCTCGTTCATGTCCTTGCGTTTGATGGCCTTGGTCCCTCGAGCTAGTCCACAGAACAGGAGTGTCCTTGCACGATCATTTTCATCCAGGTAGTCCTCTTGTACTGAGTTGTTGAGCTGCAGATGACGTGACAATTTTGCTGCAGACATCTTGATCCTTAGTCCAGCAATCTTACTCTTTATCAATGTGTCCTCGTGACGTAGCTTGGCGGTTGCATAGAATTCGAGAACTTTTTTATCTAGAATTTTGCACGGGTGCTCAAGGATAAAGGAGAGCCCTGCTTGCTCAAGCATCAAGATTATGTTCCTAAATTCATCAGAGGCATGGGCGAAGCCAATCCTAACCAACTCACTCCCAGTGAGGAGCCCGACTGTGGTTCGAGGAGCCATTGTAAACCTAAATAAGTGACATCCAAGGGACTTAACTCTATCTCAATCTCTAGATTAGGAACTAGACAAGTTACAAACAAGCGTGAGATATAAGGAGGAACGATCGTTACCCTTGCGCAGAGTGGAGAGAGTCCCTAGTCGGCTTGCGTCGGGACTTCTGGCGACGGGAGTGGGAGACGATGAGAGAGGGAATGTAGAATCGGCAGGAACTTTGTGTCAAGTAGATGCCGAAGAAGGGAGCACCGATCCGACAGAGAGAGGACAGCGGCGGACTACCATCGACGGAGTTGGAGTCATTGGGAGGCAAGGGGAAGTCGATGAGAACACCGAGCGACTGAAGCACGGGAGGAGTTTCCGCACGACGGATGGGATTCAGCGAGGTTTCCGCAGAGTCGACGGGATTTCCGCAGCGTCCAGAATGCGAAGGGTCGGGATTTCCGTGGTTTACGCTATTTATCTCCTCCGAAAGCTGGGGTAGCTGATATTTCCGTTGTGAATAACCGGTTTTTGCTGACCGTTTCGAATTTCGAACCTTTCGAAACTTTGCCCTTTTTATTTTGAAATTTTGAGTTGTCGATTTGAATGTTGAAACTTTGCCCTTTTTATTTCCTGATCAGAATAGCTAAGTCGAGTTGAGGGGATGTTAACCCTAGAAATAAGCACTGGGTATTTCTTGGTGAGTCAAAAATGTACAGTTTTCGTTACAACTACTGGCACACGTCCCTTGAGTTTCATCGGACCGATTGACACCCATTGTCACACATTATCGATGATATATAAACCATTCACCAGATTCCAAACTAAGAATCATACAGTTATTAGCTCTCGTGTCCTACCATCAGATGGGTATATATATATCTATGTATATTTATTTTAGAGAGAGAATCTACATATTTGTTTGGATATATATATATATATATATATATATATATATATATATATATATCAGAAAACTGTAAAAACGCGCAGTGCGTTTTTGATAAAAAACCGCGCTCCTCAGAAAAATGGAAAAAACACCTCCTAAACAGCATTTTTAGAAAAAGTGGTCAACATGAAAGTTGTAGATCTCGTCGAGATCTACAACTTTCATGTTGACCACTTTTTCTAAAAATGCTGTTTAGGGGGTCTATTTTCAAAAGGCGCGAAGGGGGTTCCGCCCGGTAATTATTTCGATTTTTATTTTTTGCGCGGACCCCCCTTCGCGCCTTTTGAAAATAGACCCCCTAAACAGCATTTTTAGAAAAAGTGGTCAACATGAAAGTTGTAGATCTCGACGAGATCTACAACTTTCATGTTGACCACTTTTTCTAAAAATGCTGTTAAGATGGTGTTTTTTTCATTTTTCCGGGGAGCGCGGTTTTTTATCAAAAACGCGCTGCGCGCATATTCAGTGCCCCCTATATATATATATATATATATATCAGATTAATGCAAAAACGCGCAGCGCGTTTTGCTCTAAAAAATGCGCTCCCCGGAAAAACGAAAAAAACACCCTCTAAACAGCATTTTTAGAAAAAGTGGTCAACATGAAAGTTGTAGATCTCGTCGAGATCTACAACTTTCATGTTGACCACTTTTTCTAAAAAAGCTGTTTAGGGGGTCTATTTTCAAAAGGCGCGAAGGGGGTTCCGCCCGGTAAATATTACGATTTTTTTTTTGCGCGGACCCCCTTCGCGCCTTTTGAAAATAGACCCCCTAAACAGCATTTTTAGAAAAAGTGGTCAACATGAAAGTTGTAGATCTCGTCGAGGTCTACAACTTTCATGTTGATCACTTTTTCTAAAAATGCTGTTAAGGGGGTGTTTTTTTCATTTTTCCGGGGAGCGCGTTTTTTGTCCAAAAAGCGCTGCGCGGAAATTCAGTGCCCCATATATATATATATATATATATAAACATCTATGTAATGCGATTCAATTTTCGAAGTTGAATGCGCGTATCTGGGATCATTAAGTTGATCTTTTGGATCCTTTATTTGAAGTACAACAGGTATCCGGTTGAAGTAGGTCATTATAGTTAGCATTATCTCTTATCTCATATACTTGTTCCATACCGTTCCTGAAACATCTCTTGTCTAGGTCCCATCATGTTCACGGGAACCTAGACTATCCTGCAAAAACGAATTACCTTACCTTAAGAACCTAATATGCATTGGGTCCTAGGTTCCTGTCAGTATAAACTACTGAATGCCTTCCTACAGGATTTCTGTCAGGAAGACTATCTCTAGCCAAAGAAAGTGGACATACCCTTGCCCTTAGAACAGAAGGATTGTGCCAACAATCTATGGCAAAGTGACCCACTTTTCCACAGCACCAACACTCATGAATGTTGTATCTCCTTTTCTGACCAGATCTACTGACTGAGTTAGTCATGATCTTAGGTCTGACAGGGGCAGAGCAGGTTCTGCTCACAGATTTTCCCTTTCCACCGAGACATGAGGGAGGGTGGATGGAGAAAATGTGGTGAGTGTCATGAGGCCTGGGAGGTGGTGCCTTCTTTTCAGTCAGCACACATCCGGGGGCCCCATGGGTACTTGCTACATGTTTCCCAACCCCTTTCCCTGTGTCCTAGGGTGGTGAGAGTTACTATGAGAGCTGGTTCCTGCACTTTCATGACGAGTTGGGACTGAGGTCGTGAATACAAAAGGTTCATGATGAGCTTTGTGTATTCCCTCATGGGTAGCTATAACAGCTCTTACACTGTGGGTATTTCCACATGAGGACTGATTACTCTTGCAGTGATCATAGTTGTTCTTATGGTCATACCTGAAAGCATAATGTGTGCCCTTCCTCCGTGGGAGGTCTGCAAACAGTATCCCCATTTCTCCACGATTTTATAATTCGTGAGATCCACTCGTTTTCTCTCGTTCTCTTAATAGCATCTACCTTGGAAAAGTTAGATACTATTCTCTTCTCGGTCTCTAGAGAAAACTCTAGATTTGAGATCTTGGAGTTCTTCACCTTGATGGATTCCAATTGGAGATCCATCATGGTCCTCAACTGAGCAATTTCCATACACTACAACATTTCTGCTTTATAGCAACGTTTTTTTTGTGACGTTTTAAAAAGCGTGGCCAAAACTATTATTATTGGCAACGTTCTTATAAAGAAATGTTGTTATATTTCATTTTTTTTATTTTCACGGCAACAGTTGTAAGATGCGTGCTAAAAAAATTTAAGAGGACTTTTTTGATGGGTTTTAATTTAGGAAACGCCCCAAATATATATTTTCCCGCGGCCACGTCGTACAGGCGCTGCCGCGCTACGCGGGATCGGTTAATAATAACTAGGGTTTAATTTCATTAGAAATTCATTCGCGCGCCCTCTTCTTCGATCACGCGATTGCCCTCTTCACACACCGTGAAAACCCTTGCTCCAGACTTTCTCCCGTCAAAACCCTGTGCTCCAAGTTTCATCACCGACGATCGACCTGCTCCTGATCGCCGTCATCTTGTTCTTGATCGCCGATGAGCACTGATCTAAGGGAGAAACTTCTTTGTGGATTCCACTTTCAGGTTAGGGTTTTGCCGCCATTTGGGATTCAAGCACACGCAGCCGCCAAGAGCCCTTGTCACCCGATTACCTCTCTCGTTTTCACGCACTCTGCCACCAGGATCCCGAGCCCTCCTTTATCGCATGAGCCTCTTGCGCCATCGAGAGCAAATCCCATCGCCCCCTGTAAGTCTTGTGACATCTCACTTGTGTTTTATGTGGTTACCCCTTTATATATAGAGAGAGAGAGTTGGGAACTTTTTTAGTAGAATATATCATGAGAAATTGCTGCCGCTTATCCATGAATATCTTAGGGTTTCCCGAGTCTCCACTCTAAGTCTAGGACTACTTCCATTCTCTAAGGTCTGCTGCAGCACTGCTATTTTGCTGGACTGCTTCAACTTCAACCTTCAAGTCTTCAAGATCAAGGTATTTCTCCTGGTTCCTACTTCCTACATTTTTGCAATATTATCACTTTTGACTGGGTTTATCGATTTGTTTATTGATTAGGAATTTGGGATTTAGGGCTTCTATTTGTGCATCATTGCTTTGCTTGACTGCTTCCGCTCTTCAAGTTCCTATTTATCAATTATTTTGCTTAGTAAAATGAAAAACAGATGATGAGATGCAGGAATAAAAATGTTTAAACAATAAAAATTTAATGGGATATACTCTAAGATCCTACTATCAGCAGCCTAATTGCTGATATAATCTGAACCTGCCATAGTGGTTACATCAAAAAGAATGTAATGATTAAAATCAAGGGACTCCCAATGACAGCTCATTTGATTTCTTTTCCTGAGTAGAGCAGTTGATCTTTCATTCATTCTTAATATAGTACCGTATATAAAAATCAATTGCGATTGGGTGTTTTTTTGATGTTGCATATTTGCACGAAGATTTTTATAAATTTATCTCTAGCAGTTAAGTTAAAGCAGTACATTTAATTAAATGGCTGAAAACATAAGAACCAATAGGGGGAAAATAATAATTGGAGGATCTAAATGTGAAGGTGAGAAATATGATTCAAGCTAGAAGAAAACTAGTACAATAAATTAAACAGTAAATGTAGTTTGAAACTATAACAAAAAATTAGGGGAAAAGGAATGGAACAAATATTTCATACAAGGAATTTAATGACCCCATAGTGGAACTAGTTCCTTGTAAAGCCGGTAGTTGCAAAAAACTAGTACAAAGATAACCAATAAGAAAACATAAAATTAATAAGTGTTGCGAGCAAACATCATACCCAAGGCTACCCTCTACTTTGATAAACTTAGGTAATCCATCACTCAATCCCCTTGCAAATCCCGGTCGAGTTTGGACATGAATCTTGACAACCTCCATCGGGCAAAGAGCAACATCAGCAATAAATTCAGCAAAAGCAGAACCAACAGCATACATAAGGTCATGTACTTTGTGGCATACTTTGGTCATGCTCTTGAAGGCAAAATGAGTTTGTATTTTTACTGGAATAGATTTCAGATTCTGCATATGTTAAAAATTAGAATCATGGGCTTGAAATTTTGTTATATGTCTGATATTTGAAAAATTGTTATTATTTCTGATATTTCTTTCAATTGTAGTTGCGAGTCTCCGCAACCCGCTCACCATTGCAATATTTGAGCTCCTCTCATATCGTTGTGATATTTTTTTAATCGTGATCCTCTTACTTCGAGATTAAAATCTCTAGACTAAGGCGGTTGCTGATATCCTCTTTACAAGGTATGTAAATGATTAGTTTTTAATTTTATTTGATTTGAAGGTTGCAGCTTAGTTATAAAGTACTCAAGGTTAATATTTTCTTAAATATGTGTTGAGTCAAAAAAGGTTATTCTAGGTCATATATGTTGACATGCATGGCTTTGCTTATGTAATAACCTATTGCTCAACCACATGGTGCCTATCATATTGTACTGTCATTGAACAATCACTTCAATATGATTTTTTTAAGACAGTGTCTGAGCATTTTTATATATATATTATTCTAATCTATAGAGCCACTTGATTGAAGATTGTGTTTTCAAGTTGCGATATATTAAAGCCACATGAATGAGGATTTATTCGATTTGAAGGAAGAGTATTTTCTAATCTATGGTGTCAATCCATTTTATATAATATTAGTTAGTTTCATAAAATTTGTTTTTTTCCTTTCTTGCTTTCAATGTTACTTAGTCATATAGTCATGTATTCTTTTTGTTGTGATATAAGGTATGGTATGATTACACATGTCTTTGAACCTGAACATAGATTTGATTGTATCTTAGTAAAATTATTTATTATGCAGTAGTTTCTCAATTATATGCTTGAGTACTTAATTGCTACAACGACCAAGATACACATCATTTTCTTTATGTTGTCATATAAGGTATAGTATATATAATGCAACGTTTTTTAATACATCGCTATTTATTTAATATATTTGCAAATATATTATATATCATACTTATGTGTCACATGTCTCTTATATGCATAGGTACGCAAACAAACAATTTTTTAATGGATAAAATATGGATGAGAGAGCCACGACATTCAAAGACTTATGTAGAAGGCATAAAATCTTTGCTAGATCAATTCTATGCATATACACCAACTGGAAAAAAATATCCATGTCCTTGTAAAAAATGTGTAAACATAAAGATGTGGGATACAGATGAGGTAGAGGGACATCTTGTATGGAATGGTATTATGGAAAATTACACAGATTTTATTTATCATGATGGACGACTATCTAGCAATGAGGCCCGACCACATGACATATCTTCTTTCACTACAAACCCAAGTTACACTAATGATAATTTTGTTGATCCTATGGATGAACTGTTGCATGCAGTTATTCCTAACATGACACATGAGGAGAACTTGGATGTCCAAGAATTGTTGAATGATCATCATGGTGAAGATGAGACATTTGTCTGTCCTCAACCTAATATTAATATGAATGCTAATGATTTATACACATCTCTTTTAGAGGAAAACAAACCGTTGTGGGAAGGATGTCAAGAATATACGAAACTATCATTTTTATTAAAGCTCCTTCATATTAAGACTTTAGGTAATTGGAGTAATACACATTTTAGTATGTTGTTGAAAGTTTTGCAGGGTGCGGTGCCAGGTGGATATGAAACGATCCCCGCAAAGTATCGTGAGGCAAAAAAAATAAGTTCAAAGTTAGGTCACAATTATATTAAGATTGATGCATGTGAAGATGATTGTTCGTTGTTTTGGGGCATACACAAAAATGATGATGTATGTTATGTGTGTGGGAAGTCGCGATGGCTTGAAAGCAATGAAGATCAATTTAATCATAAATCGAGGAAACGTAAACAACATGGCATGACTACTGCAAAAAAGATTCCTAAAAAAGTTTTTCGATATTTTCCATTGAAGGAACGCTTAGAGAGATCGATTATTTCTGTGTAAACATACTGCTGAGATGATGCAATGGCATGTCAAAGAGCCCAATCATGATAATCTAATGCATCACCCTAGAGATGGTTTGGCATGGAAAGAGTTTGACCGCAATCACAAGGAGTTCTCCAATGACCCTAGAAATATTCGTCTCGGTCTAGCCACTGATGGTTTCAATCCTTTTGGAGATCTAAGCAGTACACACAGCACATGGCCAATTATGTTAGTAGTGTATAACGGGGCACCTTGGGAGTGTATGAAGAAAAGATCTATAATCATGTCGGATCTGATACCTGGTCCAAAAATGGTTGGTAGTAACATTGATATTTATCTACAACCATTAATACAAGAGTTGATGGAATTATGGGTTGAGGGAGTTGAAGTGTTTGATGCTTCTGATGGAAAAAAAAATTAAATTACGTGTTGCATTATTATGGACTATCAGTGACTTCCCTGGGCTTGGCAATTTATCAAGCTGGAACACACATTCAAAACTTGGATGCCCATCATGCGGATTAGACACAAAATCATGTTGGCTAAAACATAGTCAGAAAACATCATATCAATCTCATCGAAGATTTCTTCCACTTGATCATCCATATCGAAAGGCAAGAAGGTTTGGTCGTCCTGAAACAAGCATTGGTAACACAAAACCACTTAAAGGAAGACATTTTATGGAGGAAATGAAAAATATCTGAGTTGTATTTGGAAAAGAAAAAAAGTCAGGAGGGACAACAATGTATTGGAAGAAAAAAAGCATTTTTTTTACTTTACCTTATTGAAAAACAAATCTATTACGACATTGTCTTGATGCAATGCATATAGAGAAGAATGTGTGTGATAATATCATGAACACAATATTAGGCGATCCCATCAAATCCAAGGATAATGTACGTGCAAGAAGAGATTGTAAGGATCTCAACATTTTAAAAGAATTATGGCTCCAAGAAAAAGATGATGACACAGAGATTGTTCCTCCAGCATGCTTCACTATGAGTAAGATTGAGAAAGATATTTTCTTGGGAATGATAAAATCACTCCAGGTTCCTGATGGATATGCATCCAATATATCACGATGTGTAAAGCTTAAGCAAGGCAAGATTCAAGGTTTGAAGAGTCATGATAATCATATTATTATGCAACATTTGTTGTCAGTTGGATTACGTTCAGTGTTACCAAGACATGTAGTAACTCCATTGATGGAAGTGTCCGGATTTTTCAGACAATTGTGTTCAAAAAAACTTCAAGTTTCTGATTTGGTAAAAGCTGAGAATCAAATAATATTGGCATTATGTCACCTTGAAGTAATATTTCCACCCTCATTTTTCACTATAATGATCCATCTCATGGTTCATCTTCCTAAAGAGGCTATTTTGGGTGGCCCGGTGCAATTCAGATGGATGTATCCCATTGAGAGGGAACTTGGACACTATAAAAAATTCGTGCAAAATAAATCAAAACCTGAAGGATCAATAGCGGAGGGTTATATAGCAGAAGAGACTCTCACATTTTGTTCGCGATTCCTAGAAGGGATAGAAACTCGATTTAATAGACCAAGTCATAATTGTTCAAATTTGACAACTCCAACTCCAGTTTTCACGATGCTTCCTCAAGTAGCTGGTAGTGCTACAAAAGGTGTTCTCTTGAAGAAATTGGACTTAATCAACCTTCAGTAAGCTCATCGATATGTTTTATTCAACTGTACTGAACTCGAGACTTTTCGAAGGTAATTTTTAGAAACTTAATCTTTTCAACATATGACATCTATTAATTAATTTTGTTTTTTTGATAATGAGCTATTTTATTTTATAGTGAGTTTCGAGAGGAATTGAAGAGTCGTCACCAATTACAAAATAGTGAAGAACATTTATTGGAAAACATGCTTCAAAGAGAATTTGCAGAATGGTTTAAAATAAAGGTAAAAATCACTCAATTATATTTGCAATAAGCTGTAAGATATTTCTTATGCACCAAATCTATTTTTATGCAAGGTTTTACATGATGGAGCGATTATTGATGATCCTCAATTACGGCAGTTGGCTCTTGGACCACACCCTATGGTTCGTTGTTATAAAGGTTATAATATAAATGGATATTCATTTCGAACAGCAGGCTGTGAGATCCATAAGAGAACACAAAATAGTGGAGTAGAGGTTATGTCTGATCATGCTGGATCAGAGGAGGCTATCAACTATTTTGGTAGACTAACTGAAATCATTGAATTAGATTACTTTGGTGCTGCAAAAGTATGTCTTTTTAAATGTGACTGGGTGAATCCAACAAACAATGTGGGCGTGAAAAAAGATTTATTTGGTTTTACTTCAGTTAATTTTACTCAATTAATACATACTGGAGTGGCACTTGAGCATGACCCTTATATATTCCCTTCTCAAGCAAAAATGGTTTTTTATATTCGAGATCCAAAACAATTAAATTGGGAAGTAGTCTTGAGGATGGTGCCACGAGATGAGTATGAAATGGGAGAAACTGAAGTTGTTGGTAATGAAATATCAGATATTGAAAAATTATATATGGATGATGATGAGGGTACCGTGATAATACGAACAGATGTTGAACCATTAGTTGTGCCAAGAGAAATGTAAATAAACCCTAGTAAGTATACTCATTTTTATTAGATTCTAGCATACAATTTTATGCTTGTTTTAAATTTATGTTATACTTTTCCTGCAGGTAAGTAATGGCTCCTAAAAGGAGAATTGATCCAAGAAGCTTATATGTTTCAAGAGATCACATTGAAACACCAAATGGTCAAAATATTGATTCTTCCTTTGAAAATCAAAACATAGTTGTTAGTACTGGCAATACGCATGATAGTACTTCACAAGCCTATGTGGATCAACTATATGATGATGCGAATATGGCTTACTTTTCATCTGATGAAAGTGCTCGCAGTGATCACGTTAACAATAAGGAAGTAGATAATATTTGTGCCGATGAAATTGGAACTTCAAATTCAACAGGTAAACAATGCATTTACAATTATTTTTGTAATTTACATTTACTTATATATATGTTTTATTCAAAAAATTTAATTTCAGACACAAGATCTAGAAAAGGACGTGGAGAAACCACGTGTAGGCACATTCATTTAATGCCACCTGATAAAGTAATCAAACTGCAGCGTAATGAGTTTGGTCAATTTGTGGGTGATGGTCAAATTCAATTGTCATCATTCATGGGAACTCTAATTAGAACAAGATCATTATTTCCAATGACACCTCTTTCGTGGACGCATGTGTCCAATTTTAGTAAGAACACGGCATGGAATTTGATAAAGGTACATAATTTTATAAGTGCATAATCATTTACATTTACATTCACTTTATAATTTTTATTTAGTAACATTCATGTATATTGGTGCAACAACGGTTTGATGTTTACGAGTCTGACAAAAAACATGTGATTCACCTCCTGGGTGAAAGATTTAAGGACAGTAAGGAAAAATTTAAGAGTTTATTTTATCGGCCATTAGACACTGCTGAGGTTGTTATTTCTCGAGGTGGTCCTAAAGACATGCATGTAAGTGAATTTGTTGATATGGTGACATATTGGTACTCAACGAAAGGAAAGGTAATTTTTAGATTTTTAGTCATGTTCTTTGCTACATGTTTATATTGTCTACATATTGAATTGGGGTATGACCACCATGATGTGATAGAGCATTAGTGAAAAAAATAAAGCGTGCAGAAGTAATCTAATTGACACACATGCTCTTGGTAGAACAAGCCTTGCTAATAGGAGGAAAGAATTGGTATGTCAAATTGAGTCGTATGTTTTCTTTACTATTCATTTTATTTACACTAAATTGTTTTAATTTTTCTGTAAGGCTACTGAATTGGTAAAAGAGCCAACACGTCTTGAATTATACATAAATAGTCGTACCAGCAAAGCGAAAGATAATAATTTGGTGGATGAATATGCTATATTAAAAAAAGTAAAAATATTTTGTTCTTGAATGTAATTATTTGAAGATGCAAGCATTATCTAAATAATCTACATATGAATGAATTCTGTATATTTAGGCTGCTTTAGAAAAGGCAATAACTGAGCATATGTCACAATGTCCCCTTGACACACCGATTGGTGAAATCCATGAGACTGCTTTTCGGTCTATATTTGGACCAAAAAACTATGGTCGTTGTCGGAGCATGGGATCCGGTGTCACGGCCATTCAAGTGTATCCTGATCTATCACGTCGTTCAAAAATGTCAAGCACTACAAATTCAAGGGAGATGCGAGAGATTGATCATTTGAAACTACAAATGATGAATATGCAAAAAACTATGGATTGTCTGGTGAATGTCATGTCACATCAAGGTTCTAGAGAAAATTATTCTGGAACATCAGCTGGGCCAGGGGTTTATTTATCTGCGGATCAGGTATATGATTTTTTTACATAAATTTTAGTTATATTATAGCCGCCTCTAATTCTTTTTGTTTAATATTTTTGTAGCTTGCAAAAATGATGAATACTATTCCTTCTAGTGCAAATCAAAGTACTGAGTCTACTCCTAATAATACGCCTCCTATGGAACCTAACACAAGAGTCCACCCTGAACAAGGTAATGTATATATTTAATCGTATTATAGAAATGTTATTTTTAAGTTTAATGAATATATCTAAAATCAGATGGTCACATAGACAACTAGGAAAATATAACATGCAAAAATGTGAGGGATATCTAGAGTAATTTGGAGTTAAAATACTTGTGTGTGCATTAATTTGGGCTCTCTTTGGCATGGTGGTGGCGGTTGTAAATGCATGGGTTATACCGTCATTCGTTAAGGATCACCTAACAAACATAATCCTTTGAACATAAAAGTGGATGAAGTTTCTTAGGTGGGCGTTAACGAATGACAATTTAACCCTCATGTTCATGACCGCCACCACCGTGCCAAACAGACCCTTTTGCTTTCCTACTCTTCTGTTTGTCTTGCAGTCAGCATTGAAGGTAGATTTGTTGTCTTTGTCAGATGTAAATAATATTTGACTTAATTCTATTTTCATCTCACCGGCCGATGAAAAAAATCATTTACTTTTATTTTTGTTTGCCTGGATAACTTCAGTTTCATCTCTCCGGGGGAATGAAAAGAAGGGATCTGCTATTAAGACGTTAACGGAGGAGGGAAGATGATGGAATTTATGGTAAACTATTTGAAAAATCGTGTCATTTGTCTAATGACTAATGGTGTACATGCGAGCAAATTTAATTCTTTTTTCCAACTTATCTCTTACATCCTGCACTGCTTTCTTGATTTAAGAACATCATTTGTGTTGATAACTAATTATTAATTCCGAGTATTTATTAATTCTAGAAGAATTGAATGAGCTAAAGAATGTAACTCATCACTTTCACTTCCATGCATCCATCCTTTATGCAAAATGTAAATAAATTCTTCATCAACATATTACCATTAATTAACGTGCATCTCATATACTAGTAGCGGGTATCTATTCAAGGGTTATTATATAGAAGTGTGTGCGGCTCCGGCGGACCACAATACCTTGCTTCTATGCGTGCGGCTCCGGCGAGGTTAATTCACTCTTATTTTTTGCAGAATGATGCTCACTTTTTTCCTCTATTTATTGTAGGATTGAATGCAATATTTTTTACACTGAATTTTTTGCTTGTTATAAATATGCAGCATGTTTGTAAGCTCTCTGTTCATTCTCTTTTTAAGATTTGGGCCTGACTTGAGGATTCTTTATCTTGTGATGCTCCAGATCATTACAATTTGCAGCATGATAGCTCCAGGAGGATCCTAAGGTCAGGAATGAGGTGAAGACCGAACAGTCAAGACAAATGAGAAATATTTTTGTAGTTTTATATCATATATTAAATTAGTTGTAAAAAAGATATTATATTTGAAGTTTGAAATATATGAGCATATATAATCTTGGAGTCTGATAGCAATTTATTTATACTATTCTGTGTTAAATTTGTAGAATATTAGCATTATATGTTGCTCTTTTATAAATTACTTACAGGTTTTGTTATAATATGACGAGAGATTTTTTTTATATATATTCATTATCATTGGATGCGTTTTTTTCTCAAAACGTGCCCAATGCTAGCAACGTTTTTTCAGAAATAATGTGGCCAAAGATCCAGTGGATATTTGCGACGCTTCATACATGAATGTTGCTAATACATTACTCTTTAGCGACGCTTTTAATAAACCGTTGCTAATACATTATTCTTTAGCGACACTTTTAATAAAACGTCGCGGAATGTTTTCGCGACCAAACATATCGCGACGCCTATGCGTCGCTTGTGAAAACGTCGCCAAAACATTGGCGACGTTTGAAAAATGTTGTCGTAGCCTTTTAAAAACGTGGCCAATGACACATTATCTTGTAGTGATATAGCTTGTTTCTCCACAAGCAAGTTGCTCTTCTGAAGGGCACTACGAAGGGAATCAAGAGTTTCAATCCTTTGATTGAAGCTGTCCATCCCCCTTGCAGCACTTGATGGACAACTCTTTGAACTACTCCTGTCTTCAGGAGATTCAAGAGGAAAGGAGCATGATGAGGAAGATGCCTGATCCTGACGGTGATGATCAGGGTTAGCGTTAAGATTTGCAGAGACAGATGTGTCAGCGTCATCAGAACTGCATTCCTCAATCTCTTCTTCAGTCTCATAAAGAGACACGGGAGCCCTGATATTTAGAGATTGGTCTTGACTTTCATCTTCAGAGATGAGGACCCCCACATATGCTTCATCCTCTTGCAGGCATCCAGTCCCAGCAGTCTCCGGTCCTTCCATGAGGTCAGAGATAGTTTGCCACATAGACTTTGCAGTCCTACACTTGTCCAATCTTGAACGAGATGATCCAGACCAGACGTCAGTGATGATCTGACGAATCAGCTTGTCCAGGTTGAAAAGTGAGAGCTCAGTCTCAGACATCTCTTCGAGACTCTTGGGGATTTGGAGATCTTTTCCAGATCCGGAAGCCTTCATGGGAATGAAGGGACCCTCTTCCATAATGAATGCTGCACGAGGGTCAATGACCTCCAGATGAAACATAACTCTCATCTTTCAGATGGGATAATACTCCGATGTGCAGGCAGGGAGTCTCAGAGGAGAGACATCAGAGTATAGCTCCATGCTTGAGTCTTGTTTTCTTCTTGACACTAGAGGTAGGATCTTACTCAAGGTGTTAGCCTTTTTGATGAGTAACCTCCCTCTGATACCACTTGAAGTTCTTTAGTGTCAACTAATTCCACCTAGGGGGGAATAGGTGTAGTGCAGTCTTTTGCGGAATTTAAAATTACCTGCACAATTAAACAAACACAGCACAGAAAAGTAAACAAGCAATTATAGTGATTCCCCGATTTGGGTACGTCCACTATCCCTCTTCGACCTATCTCCCACCAAGGGACGACTCGGTCACTTCACCAAACGGATTGAAATTCAATCCTCACACTACGGAAGGCACCCTTCCAACCGAAGGAGTCACTACTCCTCAACAGCGGGTTGCACCCAACCCTTACAACTAGGAATCACTATTACTTTACAACAAAACAAAAATAGAATGTACAAGAGATACAAACTACACTTGTGGAGAATCCGATGTCCCTCTTTGTTCGTTGAAGCTTTCTTGAAGAACACGAAGAGTCCACGACCGGAGTACTCTCTTGGAGAGGATCTTGCCAAGATCGGCGGGGGCAAGTGAATGCGGTGGCGATGCTTTGTAGATTCAAACTTCTTGACGAAGCAATCAAGGTCTACCAACGATCTCAATCGGATCGGTCGTCTCAATCGATTCGGAATGAAGAACTAACCTCGTTCAACAAATCGAGAGACAAGAGATCTCGAGAGAGAAGCGTGAGACGCTAGACTTGCCTCGGTTCTGTCGCCGGAAGATCAAAGATGATCTGAGATCTGCAGCGGCGACTAACTTGCGAGCGGCGACGACGAGCGGTGGAGTTCTGCGATCGGCTAGGTCACGCACGGCTGCTTTTGATTTTCCGTGAATCGCTACCTTGTAAGTTCAAAATACGCGAGTATATATACAGTAGAACAACCCTAAATGACCGTTGTGGGGCCCACAAGAAGAAGCACTAGTTCCGGTCAAAACAGCGCACAGCTTCTTGATTCGGTCCAGCGAACAGAGCAAATTTGCCTAAGGCAAATTCGGCGAGAATCATTGGTGATTCTCGTCGAAGTCGGCGGGAATCACTCATGATTCCCGTCGAATTTGCCTTGGCAGAATTCCAGTTGAAACTCTTGTCATCCGGAGGGAATCAGCAAGAAAGCAAGGTCATTCACGACGAATCGGCGGGAATGCAACGTCATTCTCGACGAATCGGCGAGAATCAGTTAATGATTCCTGTCGATTCTGCCTTAGCAGAATTCTTGAAGGAGGACAGTCAGCCAGATAAAATTGGCGGGAATCACTGGCTGATTCTCGACGATTCGGCGAGAATCACTAGTGATTCCCGTCGAATCGGCGAGAATCACTTAGTGATTCTCGTCGATTTTGATTTAGACAATTTTCCTCTTCCTTCCCATGAACTTGGTCTTTGACCCATCTTTGCTCCTCTTCTGCTCTTGATCTATCTCAGCCCTGTACTTGAGAATAAGTAAACTCCAATAGAGAGAGCACACGTGAGCCAACACACTGATCTACTCAACAAGGGATTACGTTGCGCAGACCCGTGTATATTGACCCACTGCACCCTGACATTGGTGTGTACTTAGCATGGAATAGCTGCAAGCACAACTTAACAGAAGATTGTCAAATACATTGTGAATTCATCTTAGCTTGTACAGGGGCTTCTTCAAATCAGGTACATTGTGGATACAATACCCAACAACATGGCAGTGTGATCGCCTTTGGGTCTAAGCAGCTGAAGCCTCACGAGAGGAATTACCTCGTCCATGATTTGGAATTGGCGGCGGTAATTTTTGCGCTGAAATTGTGGCGGCACTACGTTTATGGTGCGAAAGTGGAGATCTTCACGGACCACAAAAGTCTAAAGTATCTCCTAGATCAGAAGGATTTGAATATGCGGCAGCGTAGGTGGGTTGAGTTTCTTGGAGATTACGAGGTGACAATTCAATATATGCCAGGCAAAGCCAGTGTGGTGGTTGATGCCTTAAGTAGAAAATACTCTAGGTAAGGGAATTGGATCGAAGCTCATGATGAGCGATTGAGGCGAGACTGGGAGTCCCTTGGCATGGAGTGTGTAGCCAGAGGAGAGTCTAGTGAGGCTCGGTTGAACTGGATTGAAATGCCGAATGATTTGTCCGATCGTATTCGGGAAGCGACCCGTTTGGATGCGGAGTTCCAACCATTCGTGGAGGAAGCTCTAAAGGGTGAGTGTAGCGCCTGGGAGATGATTGATGGGATTCTGAGGAAGAGTGAGAGGATTTATGTACTGTAGTTAGGCAAGCTCCGTGAGGAGTTGATGTTTGAGGCCCACTTCACAAAATACTCTATTCACCCGGGCAGTACAAAGATGTACTTGGATATGAAGAAATCCTATTAGTGGCCTGGTCTGAAGCGGGACGTAGCTTTGTACGTGAGTCGGTGCCAAACTTGTTCCTTGGTGAAGGCCGAGTGTCAGAAGTCGGGCGGGTTCTTGAAGCCTCTTCCTATCCCCGAGTGGAAGTTTGATGACATCTCCATGGATTTTGTGCATGGGTTACCTAGATCGTAGCAGGGTAACGATGAAATTTGGGTGATCGTGGATCGCTTGATCAAAGTGGCACACTTCATCCCAAATCAGAAGGAGGACAGTGTGGAAAAGATGGTGGAATTATATGTTCACAACATTATGCGACTACATGGTATTCCCAAGAGCATAGTTAGTGATTGCGATGGACGTTTCACGTCTAAGGACGGGAGGTTGGTTTAGAAGAGTCTGGGCACGAAGCTCAAGTTCAGTACGGCTTTCCATCCTCAAACTGATGGGCAAACCGAAAGAACGAACCGTACTATGGAGGATATGCCGAGGATGTGTACTCTTGACTTCAGCAAGAAATGGGAGGATCACCTCTTCATGGTAGAGTTCGCGTATAACAACAGTTACTAAGCAAGTATAAAGATGGCATCATACGAAGCTTTGTATGGGAGGCGGTGTTGAACACCGATGTCTTGGACAGAGGCAGGAGACGCCAAGCTTTTGGGAAAAGAAGTTGTAGATGATGCTTGTGAGTTGGTGCGAACCATTCAAGAGCGAATGAAGGTAGCTCAAGATCGACAATCAAAATATTTTAATGCTCGCCATAGGAAGGTGGAGTTCGCAGTAGGTGACTGGTATATCTAAAAATCAAGCCGTTCAAAGGCGTTACGCGGATTCGCCGACTCAAGAAATTGAGTCTGAGGTTTTTGGGACCGTTCGAGGTTATAGAACGGGTGGGAGAAGCGGCGTACCGGTTGGCGTTATCCACGGAGCTGAGTGGATTACACGATGTCTTCCATGTCTCCGTCCTGAGGAAAGCTTTGGTGGAGGCTAGTGTGGTGATCGAATTGGCAGTAGTGCCGATAGAAGAGGACTTGAGGACGTGAGTTCGTCCAATTAGTACAGAAGATTCAGAAATTCGGCAGTTGCGGAACAAGGAGGTCAAACTCGTAAAAGTTCATTGGGACAACTGTGTTCGTGAGGAGCTTTCGTGGGAGCGAGAGAAGGCCATGCTTGAGGAGTACCCCGAGCTTTTCTTCTCAGGTACCGTTTAAGTTTTGTGTACTTTATATTTAAATTTCGGGATGAAATTCTTTTAAAGGGAGAGGAATTGTAATGCCCCGAAACTCAAAAGAGGAACGGATGACGTTTTCAGGCAAGGTTGGGTTCTGAGTAGGCTGACACGGCCTGTGACACGGGCGTGTCACAGGGCGTGTCGTGCTAGAGGTCGACGTTTTGCCGAGAGGTCGACGATTTTCAGTCGACGAGCGTCGACACTGGGAACACGGCCTGTGACACGGGCGTGTCACAGGGCGTGTCGTGCTTGAGGTCGACGTTTTTTCAAGAGGTCGACGATTTTCAGTCGACGAGCGTCGAGACTGGGCACACGGCCTGTGACACGGGCGTGTCACAGGGCGTGTCCTGCTCGGGCAGTTTGGCGAGTTGTGCTGAGGCTGTTACACGGACTGGGACACGGGCGTGTTCCAGGGCGTGTCTAGCACACGGCATGTGACACAGGCATGTCACATGGCCGTGTCCTGTTCGGGACGTTTCGGTCCTGTGTCGATTGAGGCACACGACCCATGACACGGGCGTGTCACTTGAGACACGGGCGTGTCCTAGGTCGTGTCCTGTTCTGTAATTTCTTGTTTGACGGCGAGTGAGGGAACACGGCCTTGGACACGGGCGTGTCACAAGCCGTGTTCGGCCCAGGAAATTCTTTTTCAGGGCGAATCGTGGTCGTTCGTTTCCTTCAAGTAGGATCCGACGGCTCAGGCTTTCCCCTGCAAGTATTAGGCCGGGAATAGGGTTTCAAACCCTCATTCCATTTAAATCTTTCTCTTTCTAAGGGTTAGAGAGAGGGGAGAGCAAGGAAGAAGGTGGAGGAGAGTTCCGGCCGCCAGAGAAGTTTCAGAGCCCCGTTTCTCGAGCGGTGTCCAGATTCGCGATGGCAAGATCGTTGTGGTGGTGTTCATCCGACCAATTTCCTCCATGGCTAGAAAGAGAGGTCGAAAGGTAATGACACTTATCCTCTTGGTTTTTAGGATGCACGCTTAGCATCTCTTCTTTTCAGTTTTTGGGCTCCAGATCTCTCAAAGTAGAGGGGTCTGGGTTGTCTTGGTTCAAGAGGAACCTCCGGGTCGATTGTGTCCGTCCCCGACATGTTTTTGCATTAGAGATCCGCTTCATTAGTGGATTAGGCATTGTGGGTGAAGCTGTAGTCGCGACCGTTAGTCCGACTCGGTGATGTTACATAGCGAGCCTTAAGGATTCAGTAGAAATCCGTTGCGGCAAAATATCGTTGTGATGTATGTGTTTTCCTCCTTTTCTTGAGTGCGTACTTGTAGCCGGAACCAGACAAGGTTAGCTCCGCATTGGCGGTAGATGGTGTCCTTGGTGCGCGAGAACGTTGCAGTACAAATGGTGGATTAGGGTGGGAAAGTTTATGGTTGTGCTACGCTAAGGCGTGGCTATGTCTCCGTGGTCGGCTGGCTATCCCGTGACGAGCAAGTCATGTGGGGAGAGTGTCCCAACGAGACTAGTCCCCTTCTGTGAGATTGACGAGAACGCCAAGCATAGGGCAAGCCCGGCGATGAAGCCATGGGCGGGTGGGGTCCAACAAGGGTTCTTAGAATCGGTTTGTGTGTGAGACAGAATCCTGACGTGAGAAGTCAGAATTTGCAGGCAAGCCCGAGGTTTAAGACCCATCTGCGGGTGGGGCCTTGGCAAGATTTCCGTATAACGGCTGTTGGACTGTTAGGGGCATTGTAGTCCCCTTTTGTTTGCGGCTTTACACCAATGAGGAAATGGAAGTACCCAGTTGTTGTTGCATACGCGATAGGGTGCCTTGGGCGAAGCCCGGGTTTACATACATGTTGTATAGTAGGCCCCCTTTTACACTGTACTCAATATAAAAAACATGATTGTTGTATGAGACATCCAATCATGTTTTAAAGCTTTATATGTTTCTGTATATAGTATACGAAGTGCTGACTTGCAGGTTGGAGGGGTACCCCGGGGTCCGTTAGGGGCGGCCGGGAGGAGATGTGTTGGTTACACAGTAGAGGTCAGCTTTTGCTGACCCACGTTATTACAAAATCTTACAGGGCAAGGATCGCAAGCGGGAGCTAGTGCGCCGGGCGAAAAGCCCTAAACCTCATGAAGTGTTGTTGTGCTTTCTAGCTTGTTTCCTTTTGAATGTATGATTCATGTTTTGGTATTTTCCGGCTTGCATGTCGAGGTAGCCTAGGAGTGCTGTGCACGTTGATGTTTGACCATGTGGTCTTTCTGTTTTGGACTCTTTTGGTGTAAGGCCTTAAGGTCATTTGATACTCATGTTTTAGTAGTGGATAACTTCTAGTCGTTGTGTTTGTTTCCGCTGGGTTCTATTCTGAGTTTTGAGATTTAGTAGTTAATATCAACTTTTAATGCCAAAGTTGTGGCGTCTGTATGTTGTGGGGCCCCGAACACTCATATTATATGGTCATTACAGGAGAGGTCTTACAGATCCTATATATGAAATTAACACCGGGGCATCATAATGCACCAAAAGTCACCACCACAGATTTTTTACTTCCTCACTCCAGCTTGTTGACCGATTTCAATGTCTCATTAAAAAGATGACGTCTTTCACGCCCGGTTACTCTGAAATTTTTTTTCCCTGCGCTACCCGCTTTCAGAGGAAGGAGCGCAGGAGCCATCCGATGGACTTTTAAAAAAGTGTTTCGCTTGTTTTTTTTACTTTTTTTTATTTCGGCTGACGGCTGACATTGGATTTAAAACTGGGCTACTTGGATCTCACCTGCTCCCAAAAGAGGGAGCGCTACCCACACGTAAAAATTACTCGTTATTGAGACTCCATTTAGTAGGTGGAGGTCATGAACGTGTTGGTTTTGAACCGTGGTTCATGAATGTCTGATCTCACCTAAGGAACTTCATCCATTTTATGTTCAAAACAAAAAAAAAAATTTTGATGGTGATAATAATCATTATCATGTCAAACATACATTCCATAATGATAGAATTTTTATCTAAACTCACCGGAGTAAATAGATCACGCCAAATGAAATCTCTACTTCCTGAAGCTATTATTTAATATTAAAATAAATAATGAATTATGATGCCGTGATTACGCCTTGATTTTTGAAGGGCGCTGTTATTAGCACTGCAGTTTTGGCTAGCCGCACCGCACTTTCACCTAGGTTTTCGCGCATTTTGAAAATACGTCTTGTACATGCATTTTTAGAAAAAGTGTTTAACACGAAAGTTGTAGATCTCGAGATCTAAAACTTTCTCGAGATCTACAACTTTCGTGTTGAACACTTTTCCTAAAAATGCATGTACAATGCGTACTTTGGAAATTTCGCGTCTTTTGAAAATACGTCTTGTACATGCATTTTTAGGAAAAGTGTTCAACACGAAAGTTGTAGATCTCGTCGAGATCTACAACTTTCGTGTTGAACACTTTTTCTAAAAATGCATGTACAAGACGTATTTCAAAAAGGCACGAAAACCTAGATGAAAGTGTGGTGCGACTAGCCAAAAACTGCAGTGCTAATAACAGCACCCATAAACCCAGCCATTTGGCCTATTCTCCATCAGATGGGGCACCTAAGCCTAAACAGACTCCAGGATGGCCCATTTAGGCAATATTGGGTGGTGCGAGCACACCAGGCAAGCGAACTTAGAATTTTGTGCATGAACGAGAACTGAGTCAACCCGAGTAGGTCATTTTGACATGTGAGCTATGGATTTGCATTACGCCAATGATTCGGTCACGGGTTCTTTAACATCACGACCCTACTCATGGCCAAGAGAAACCAATCCTAGCAAAGTAAACAAAAGATTCAAGAAACTTCGTGGAAATTTGATGTAACTATGAAAAGGCCAGGGAAGGGTGGATTTAAGCAAATGAAAGAGAAGGGGGTGGATTCTAGTAAATGAGAGTTGGTTGCGGTTGAGTTATACCAGAGTCTCTTGCCATGTCGAGCGCCATCGGTGAGAGGGGATGGAATGAAAGGAGAGCAATTAAATTTTAAAAATTTATGATTTTTTGGAGTGCAAATAGTGATATTAGGATTGCTTATAACATCGCTCAAAATTAATTGTGAACCTAGGAGAGCCTATGGTCAAATTTTGAGAAAAATTTTTGGTCTGCCGAGCGGATCTTCCTTAAGGTCCGCTCGGCCAGTAAAAAGATAGGAGCAGGTGGGGTCATTGTGCACAGTTTTACTGTGCATTGCGGACCCAACAAAATTACAAGTCTATCCTCCTTCTCATTGGTGGGAACCTAAAGGAAGGTCCGCTGCCCGGACCCAATTTTTACTTCAAATTTTGATGGGCTTGAAAAAATTCCTTGCGTCCAATCAAGCGTTTTCTCTCTCCTAAGTTAATTTGACCATTTGATGATATCTAATTATTTAAAAATAAGGGATACAATTTATATACCATCATTAACAAATAATTATGATTATTTAAATGTTATCAAACTTTCATTGCCTCCATTAGCAGCAACCCACTACCTCCATCACAGCCATTATCCACATTTTTTTACATTTTAATCACTCATAGTCTCCACTGGTCGTGTCCAAAAGGCCCGGCCCAGTGGCCCGGCCCGAGCCCGGCCCGGCGAAAGTCCGATTTGGCCCGGCCCGGGAAAAGCCCGGTCCGGGCCGAGGCTGGGCTCAGGGCCCTGATTTTGGGGGCTAGCCCGGCCCGATACCCGACCCGGGCCGGGCAAAGCCCAAAATTCGGGCCGGCCCTGCTGACGTTCAACACGACTCTTAGAGCCGTTGGAAGCAGCCAGCAGGGCTGCTGCTGACAGCCAAAAGCAGCTGATGCTGGCTGCAGTGGCCTAGGGCTTTTCCCTATGCCATTTAAAAAAAATTATTTAAAAAAAAACCTATAAAAACTACCCCCACCCCCTACCCGACCCCCTCTCTCTCCTTCACTCTCTCTCTCTCTCACTTACTCTCTCTCTCTCTCTCTTCCACTAACTTTCTCTCTCTCTCTCTCTCTCTCTCTCACTTAGGCTATGTTTGAGAACCCGGGCCGGCGGGAGGCCAGCGAGGAAAGAGGAAACGGTCGTTCTAAACGCCGGACTGGTGCTCTTCCCACCAGCGTCAAAAAGTCGGGCTGACACCCTTTTACGCCGGCCGTTCTCGCCGGGAGCTCGCGAACAACGTCCCAAATAGTTTTCTCCGGCTCGTTCCCGCCGAAACGGCTCTCCGCCGAAATGTCAAACAGAGCCTTACTCTCTCCCTCTCTTACTCTCTCTCTCGCTGCATGACATCGTCCTACTCAACGCCGGTGTCGTCGACTCAAAACACGGCCGAAGTGGTGGAGCATAATCGGAGGGCGCCCGTCTGGGAGCATTTCGACAAGGTTAAAGTCGGCGATGAATTCAAGGCGTGGTGCAAGTTATGCTCAAAGTTGTTAACTCTTACTGGCAACTCAACACTAGCGAGACACATTAAGTCGTGTTTTTCGAAGCAAGCTCCCGAGTCCAGTCAGGGACAAATATCAGCATCAGGATAAATTTGGACGTACGATCAAACAAGACAGCGAGACCTACAGGTGAAAAACGTCATCAGACGTGAGATGACATGAGACGACGGAATACATACAAGAAAGGCTTCAGCCCAAATATCAACAGGTAAGTAGATCACTATTAGACGCGACACACTTAAATTATATTTTGATGCAAAACAAGATTTAATAAAATTTTTTGAAACTTTCGAGAGACCTGTGAGTTTAACGAGCGACGTTAGGAGTAGTAGCGTTAAGGTAGGATTATCTTATATTTGTATCACGGCTCATTGGATCGATCCCGTTTCATGGGAGTTAAATAAGTGTGTAATATGTTTTGAAGGTTTTAAATTTCCGCACACAGGTAAGGTTATATATTTGGTAATTATTAAATGTTTGAGTGAATTTAAAATAAAAGATAAAATAATGAATCTTTCTTTTGATAACGCTAGTAATAACAACACCGCAGTAGAGTGGTTAAAACGTGAATTAAAACCAATGCTCAACAATGCGTTTTTTCACACTTGATGTGTCTGCCACGTTTTAAATTTAGTGATACAAGATAGTTTATAAGTTATGAAACCATATGTTGAAAAAATTCAGACTATACTTAGATTTATTTATTGTACCAAACAACAAAGTCAAGATTTTCGAAAATTTGTGATCGCACAAAGTCAAATATTTGAAACTTCAATTTGATATGCTTGTAAGATGAAACTCAACATATAAAATGTTAAAAAGAGTGTTTCAACAAAAAACACTTCTTATGGAATTTATTAATCATGATAATCATGATAAATAATCATGATTTAACAGATAACGATTGTGACGTATTATTAAATTATATGAATTTATTAAAATGTTTTTATAGGACGACTATTTTTTATATGATGTGTATTATCCAACTAGCTCGTTAGTAGTTGAAAATTTTGTAAATATCGCACAAAAACTTAACTATTTTAAGCAACACTCATGATAGCTTCCTTTAATTAAAGTAATACAAGATTTTTTTTTAAAATACTATAGAGAAATGTCTCCTGCATTTTCATGCTCTGCCGCTTTAAACCCGTTATTCGTTGTAGACGACATAAAAAATTTGATAGATGAAATTAACGTTAACTTAGACATAAATTTAAGTTTCAATGACGTTGACGACATTAGTACTACTAAATTTAATTCTGTTTTTACCGAATGTTTTAATTATTACGATAACTTATATGGCTCACGACCCTGAGAAGAAATAACGCAAGCTAGGACAAAAGATTCTTTTACAAATAAAATTTTAGAATTACCTTCCAAGAAAAAAAAAGCACGCACATCGAGTAGTTTAAACGAATTAGAATTGTATACGAAAACACAATTTCATGATTTTATGACTACGAAAGAGATCGAAAACTTCGATATCTTAAAATAGTGAAAAGATAAAGCTAATACTTATCCTATTTTGGTCTGTATGACCCGTGATTTACTAACAATTAAAGCTAGTACAGTAGCTTCAGAGTCTGCTTTTTCTCTTAGTGGCATGATTTAGAACAAACAGAGGAGCCGATTAAACGAAGAATCACTGGAACTATGCATCTGCTACAAGGATTATTTGGATGCTACGAAGAGAAAACAACACATTTCAGTGTTGAAGGAGAGCTTGGAGAAAATTGAAGAGGAGATTGACAACCTGAATTTATAAAAGTGTAATTTTCTTTTTAATTATTATAAAAAAATAATAAATTTCATTTTTTTCCTAATTTTATTTTGTAAAAGTGTAATTTTAATTTTTTAAATTTCAATATTAATAAAAAAAATTTATTCGTTATTTTATTTCAAGGTTTAAGATTTTAAATAAAATGTTTTTTTTAATAATAAGGGCTCGGCCCGGCCCGGCCCGAGGGGCCGACTCGGGCCCCTTCCCGGTGTCAAAGCCCGAGCCCAGCCCGATAAAGGAAGGGCCCGGGCTCGACCCGATTTGCAAAAGCCCGGGCCCGATCAGGCCCGATCGGGGCCGGCCCGATCGGGCCTTTTGGACACGGCTAGTCTCCACTACCATCAATCCCTCCATGAGTTCCAAACCAGAATTATGAGCATTTAAACTGCTCCACATTCTCTAGTTCTCTACCATTTCATCTCTAACGCCTTGGAGAGTTTAGTGCACATCACCTATACTTGCCAAACTGAAATCCCCCCCTCAACCTGTGGATGCTCCGACGACAAAAGAGGCGAGAAAAATAAGATTACTATCCCCAACAATCTCGACGGCCACCTTGGTGTTGTCGGGAATCACCACGAAGAGTGGTTGGCCGACGACAAACCAATCAATGGCAGTGGCACTGCCATTGGATGGAGAGCCAGTGGTGGAGGGGATCCAATAGCTTAGGCCACCGTCAGCTAGCAGCTACCGTTGGATCTCGATATCAAGATCCAACATCCCAAATTACCTTAAATTCTCCGAGCCAATCATTGGCGCTATCGTGGATCTAGACGGGTCTGGGGACAGTAAAGTGCAGAGCGATCTAACAAATGTGAGCCGCTGCACTTTACCGTGCAGTGCGATCCAACGAATGCGAGCACACAAAGACGTGTGTACATCTCAGCACACACATCTCAAAGCGAGCTTATATGTGCACACATTTCTGCACGAGGTGAGATGTGGTCGCAGCCATTGGATCGCCCGCACTGCACTATAAAGTGCAGCGACTGCACTTTAATGCCCCGGACCCATCTAGACAGCCACCACTTACACGTGAAATCATTTGACGCCTCAATTTGATGAAACGTTCCCCAAACACGCTTTAATTTTGAGAATATTTGCATGTGACATTTTTTTGAGGAACTTTCCATTGCTCAAAATAAGTTGAGGTATGTATGAAAAATGGAAATAATATGTTAATCTAATTATCTAAATTATGGGAAATTTTTGAAAACCATCCATAATTGGACTTCAATCAATTATTACCAAGGCTTAGGCTCCGTTTGGCGGACTTATTTTCACCGGTCAAGCGGTTACAATCGCATGAAACATACCATAATTGTGATCCGATTCATGCGGTTGTAACCGCTTGACCAGTAAAAATAAGTCCCCCCCAAACGGAGACTTAGTTTGGCGCGATGGATTTCCCGAGGAAGAAATCCGTGAGGAGGCGGCCACAGTCTCCTCCACAGGGTGTAAATCCACGAATTTGCCTTGGCGGGGCTGATCCCCAACGCCCATCCGCAGCCCCGCCAAACGGTGCAGGGTCGCAGCCGGGCGGTGCAATCCGCACGACCGCCACAGTTCAGCCCCACCTAAGGCGCTCTAGGTTATCATGCCATGCTTATTTTAAGTGAATTTCTGTTATGATAAATGCTTATTTTACAGAGATCTGTAGCTTCGCTGAAATTTCTAGAATTTATTGATTTTATTTTGTTTAATTAATTAAACAAAAAAAAAGCCAATTTTCGAATACTTTAACTTTTCATATTGACAAACTGACAACTAGGTTCATTCAGCCTGATTTACATTATTACATATATGTATTGCCTTCTTTTCAAGATGAGTGTATAGATCCCACAGACAAAAATTTGAAGTTCTGAGCATAGTTAATCCTAGCGGGGTTAACCATAACCGAATTGAGTTAGGGTTCACCATTTTAAGGAGCTCAAGACTTTTATGACCCCAATTCCAGCAATGTTAATTATCGAGCGGCTCAAATTTAGAGTCGGACCATGATTTTGACGCCGACAGTACCATGCGACCATCAATGAAACAAATGTAATGATGTTTGTGTTGAAATTGTTGAAGTGGGAAGTTTTGGGAAAGTCGGGCGGACTGATTGGGCAGTCCAAACAGACCGCAGAGACAGCGCGGACTAGACGGATAGCATTGGCGGATAGCCTAGCCGGACAGCCGGTTTTGGCTGTGATTCTTCTCTGGCGGTCTGGACCAGTAAGGACGCTGGTGATGTAACCGGGCGGATAGGATTGTTATTCGCGGGTTAGTGGCGGACTTCTTTGGAAGTCGCTAAGTTCGGCAGGCTCTCTGATTCGCAAGAAGGCAGGCGGATATTGCGAACTGGGTGGCTTGTCGCCAAGTGGCAGGAGCTTTCTCGGGCGAGGTAGATCAGAGATTGCTGGTTGGTGTTGCAGACTCTTTTTGGAGTTTGCCGGTGTCTGACACGGATCTGTGCTTGCGGTCTAGATGATGGAGCGTGGTATAAGTACAATTGCACGGATAGGTTCCTGGAGGTCGCGCAGGCTGATGGAGCAGTCTGCATGGTGGCGGACTGGAGTTGTTCAGTAGGGTGCGATCTTGGTATCTGGTGGCGCGGTTAAGATTGATAACCGCGGTTTTCGTTGGACTTGGTTTGGGGGGGGCACTAAGTCCAGTTAGTTGCCTAGTTCGCCGAGTTCGCCTTGTTGCGGACTGCTCCGGTTCTCGCCAAGTTCGACAGTATTGATTGGACGGATTGTCCAAGTCACGGGCTGTGAATACGCGGACTTGTAGCAGTGTCCGCAGGGTTATGCGGACTGGTTTTGTGTCCGCTCTGTGCGAATACTCGGTGTTAGTCGACAGGTCTGATGGGCGATTTTCCTATCAGTGTCAGTGGTGACGACACTCCTCCTCACATCTATAAATAGGACCTCTGGGCTCGTCATTAATAAACAGTGAACAGTAAGAACGAGCTCGCGCTTGATTTTGCGGTTACGGTTTTCTAACGGCTGCGACTAAGGAAGTTGGTTGTGTGCAGGCTGTGCGGCTAACACCAAGCGGCTACATGACTAGCGGGAACGTTGGTGTGGAACAGTTCGCGGATAAAGTTAGCGGTTAGCAGCAGGTCGCAGTCTTGAGCCTTGGATTCTTCCTCGGATAGTTGCGGATAAGTGGAGCTATTCGCCCAGTCAATCAACATGTTCTTTTCCGAGCTCAACAGTTGCAATAACAGCAGTCCGCACGGTTAGCCGGGCTTCGGCGGTCTCGGCGGACTCAGCTGGAGAGTAAGCGACTTGTGCGGTGACTGGAATCAGTCTGCACGGTAAACTTCTTGTTGCCATTTTTTAATTTCCCAAGTACATTGTACAAAATCATGTCTTGCAATGTATTCCTCGGCCTTTAATAGAAGTTAATTCCAATCAGAATTTCTTGTGCTACTGTTGTTGTTGTCTTTTACTTGGCTTTGATTGTGGTTGAGTGTTCCTGCGACCTCGTTAGCTCCTGCTTCAGAAATTTTTACATGCTATCAGAGGGGTGTTGAAGAGTTGCAGTTCACTGATCTAAGGTTGTCATACCTTCGTTGAAGCTCAAGTGATTCAACTGATAGCAATGACAGCCGGTATGCAAGAAAGATTGAGATTGAGCTCTTGACGCAAACCAACTTTAAGCGTTGGAGGTCTTGCATGGAGAGCTACCTTCTTGGCGAGGATCTGTAGGAAGTTATCGGTGGGGACAACGGACAAGAAGTGGTCACTACCAGAGGCAATGCTGAGGCGGTGAAGGCGTGGAAGCGAACAAATGCTAAGGCTGCATTCGCTTTGAAGCGCGCCATTTCACCGAAGTTGTTCGACAACATCATGGATTGTCAGTCGACAGTTGAGATCTAGATGGCTTTGGATGGCCTACTCAACAAGAAGAATGTAGCTCGACCATAATTCTTGGAGAATGAGTTGGCTAAGGCCACTCAGGGAGACCTATCAGTGTCATCTTTCTACTTAAAGATGAAGAACATCTGCGCCGAGATATCGACACAGGACCCGGAAGAGCCTATCTCAGAGGCGAAGCTGAAAAGACACATCATCCGCGGTTTGCGGAAGGAGTATGTGGCATTTGTAACTTATGTTCAGGGTTGGGCCAATCAACCATCGTTGCTGGATCTGAAGAACATGATGGCCTCGCAGGAGAGCCTGGCAAAGCAGATGGTTGGAGTGTCGGTCTCTAAGGGAGACGACGATGTTCTCTTCTCGGGCAAGAAGAAGAGATGAGACAGGAAGAAGAAGACATCTGTTGGCGATGATCCATCTTCTTCATCACAACAGGAGAGGAGCAAGCCTCCTAAGGCTGTGACGGGAAGAAGCGGGTCGGACCCCGATGCTACAAATACAACCAGCTTGGTCACATCTGCAAGGATTGCAGGGTTAAACTTCAGCCGAGGCATGCTGCAGAGGAGTCTGAGTCCAAATCTGAAGATAGAGGATGGGGAGGTGCTTTCATGACTGGCACTTGTGTCCATGCACTTTCATCCATTGATTATCAGGAGGACTGGATTGTGGAAATTGGGTGCGGTCATCACCTCACCGGAGATGGGTCCAAGTTATTGTCTCTGCGAAAGTATAAAGATAATGTCTTTATTATTACTGTTGATGATACTGTGCATACGGTGGAGCAGGAGGGATCAGTTTTTTTGGGTAGTGATCAGGGGCCACTCACTTTGCGGACTGTGTATCACGTGCCCGAGATGAAGAAAATTCTCTTCTCGGTGACTAATGCGGTGGATGCTGGGTATCACGTTCTTTTTGGCCTGACAGAAGGGAGGTTTCTCCAGAATGTTTTAGCTGTGAAAGCCGACGTTACTCATATTGGGAGGAGGGTGAAAGACTTGTTCGTTTTGGCAACAAGTTCGTATGTTGACAAGATGAGGGAGAATGATAGCACAGCTATCTGACACGAGAGGTTGAGACATGTAGGGATGGACAAGCTAAAGACTACTGCGGTGAAAGGCCTTTTACATGGAATGCCTAGTCTTTCTTCCTATGGTGACGGTCATGTATGTGCCGGTTGTCAGTATGGAAAGACACATCGCCTTCCATTTGACATATCGCAGAATAGGTGTAGAGCACCGTTGGAATGCATCCACGGTGATCTAACGGGACCTACCATCACGCCCAATCTCGGCGGAAGTAGGTATATGCTTATTCTTGTTGATGACTATTCCAGGTATACATGAGTATACTTTCTGAAGGAGAAGGCAGAAGCGTTCAAAAGGTTTGTGGAGTTCAATGAGCTTGTGGAAGGTCGGCTCGGTCTGCGGATTAAGAAGTTGAGAACGGATAATGGCGGGGAGTTTACTTCGCATGATTTCTCTAACTTCTGCAAAAAGTTCGGCATCCAACGAGAGTTTACTTGTGCTCACACTCCACAGCAGAACGGAGTTGCAGAGTGGAAGATCTGTCATTTGATGGAGACTTGCAAATGCTGGCTTCATGCCAAAGGCATTCCCAGGGCCGTTTGGGCGGAGGGAATCACATGTGCGTCATACGTCATCAACAGGATGCCCCTTAGTCCTAACAACATGAGATCCCCTCATGAGTTGATCTTAAAGGAGAAGCCCAGTGTGGAACATCTTCGGGTGTTCGGTTCGACTTGCAATGTGCACGTTCTAGACTCGCTCCGGACGACGCTAGATGTGAAAACAAGGAAGCTAGTCTTCGTTGGATATGACGAGCGAAAGAAGGGTTGGAAGTGCATGGATCCAGAGACACGAAAATTTGTTGTCTCCCGGGATGTGGTATTTGACGAGTTAATGCCATACAAGGGTAGCTCGTCTGTGAAGCTACAGGAGAGCAAGTCTGACGGAGGGCAAGGAGAAGCTGCTCAGAATCTTCTGGTGAAGTTTCCTGTGTCGCTAGGTGCTCCGACGACAACTAGCTATGAGGCGGAGGCTTCTGGATCTGGAAGCAGGGAGAGCGATGCTCCTGGTGTGCCTGAGATCAGAGCTAGCATAGAAGAAGCAGCGGGAGTTGTGGATCAAGGTCAAACTCTACGGAGGTCCAAGAGGACTATTATTCCACCAGCTCAGTATAGAGACAGAAACATGATGAGTTTTGTCTCATATTTCTTCGCAGGTCCCTTGGATGAACGTGAGCCTTCATGCTTTGAGAATGCCACTGGAGTCAAGGAGTGGGAGGATGCTATGAATGAGGAGATGGCCTCCCTCAGGAAGAATGAGACTTGAGTTCTTGTGCCCAAAGTCGAAGGCATCACTCCTGTGACGTGCAAGTGAGTGTATAAGCTTAAGAAGAAGACTGACGAGAGTATCGAGCGGTACAAGGCTTGCCTTGTAGCTCGGGGGTTCTCTCAACAGTTCGGGGAGGATTATGATAAGACATTTAGCCCTGTGGCCAAGATGACTTCAGTACGAGTGGTGGTCTCCTTGGCGGTTTGCCAATGGTGGAAGATATGGCAGCTCGACGTGAAGAATGTCTTTCTTTATGGCGAGATTAATAAGGATATCTTCATGGTGCAGCCACCGAGTTTTGTATCTAAGGAGTATCCAGGGAATGTCTGAAGCAAGCACCTAGGGCTTGGTATAAGAAGATCGCAGAATATCTCCAATTATGTGGGTACTTTGCTTCAGACTCAGATTCCAATCTGTTCGTTAAGAAGTAGGGGGAGCTTCATGTTCTCATTCTATTGTATGTTGATGATATGATCATCACCAGGAACTCGGAGGAAGAGGTGGCTAGGCTCCGGGCTGAGCTAGCTATCCGTTTCGAGATGAAGGATCTGGGTGAGCTTCACCATTTCCTTGGGCTCGAGATGGAGAGGCAGAAGAACGAGATGCTCATTTCCCAGAAGGGCTATGCGGAGCAGATCGTCAAGCGATTTGACATGTGAGAAGGGAAGAGCGGTTCTACTCCTCTGGAGGTTGGCTTAAAACTTCGACGGGATGAGGAAAGCGTTCGTCCAGACCCTTTGGTGTTTCGGGCTCTTGTGGGGAGCCTTATATACCTGACTATTACTAGGTCGGATATTGCTTACGCAGTTGGCCGGGTGAGTTGGTATATGGCGGAGCCGCAGAAACCTCATCTGGTGGCGGTTAAGGGTATCTTAAAGTACGTCAAGTCCACCTTGGAGTTGAGTCTCTTGTATAAGAGGGACACATGCTTTTGTCAGCATGGCTACACAAATGTTGATTATGGAGGAGATACAGATGATCAGAAGTCGACATCTGGTTATGTCTTCTTCACGGGATCGACGACAGTTTCGTGGTGCAGCAAGAAGCAGGATTCAGTGTCTGTCTCTACTACCGAAGTAGAGTACTTGGCTGCTCAGAAAGCCATCTGGCTTAGGCGGCTAGTGAATGACATCCATGAGGAGGTACGGTGTCCTACTCTGATTCGCAGCGATCATGAGAGTGCTTTCAAACTGGTGAATAATCCAGTTTGTCATGCGCGGACGAAACACATCGAGATCGGACATCACTTCATACGGGAGAAGGTGCTGGAGGGATCTTTGATGGTTGACTACATTCGGAGTCAGGACAACGTGGCGGATATCTTTACCAAGCCATTGTCGAATGAGTCGTTTATTCGGTTACGAGAGTTGCTTGGGCTAGTTTCCATTTCTCACTTCAAGGGAGAGTGTTGAAATTATTGAAGTGGGAAATTTTGGAGAAGTCGGGCAGACTGATTGGGCAATCCGCAGAGACCGCAGAGACCGCGCGGATTAGGCAAATAGCATTGGCGGATAGCCTAATCGGGCAGCAGGTTTTGGCTGTGATTCTTCTCTAGCGGTCTGGACCAGCAAGCACTATGGTGATGTAACCAGACGGATAGGATTGTTATCCGCGGGTTAGTGGCGGACTTCTTTGGAAGTCGTCAAGTTCGGCAGGTTCTCTGATTCACAAGAAGGCAGCCGAATATTGTGGACTGGGTGGTTTGTCGCCAGGTCGCAGGAGCTTTCTTGAGCGAGGTAGTTGCTAGTTGGTGTTGCGGACTCTTTTTGGAGTTCGCCAGTGTCCGACACGGATCTGTGCTTGCGGGCTGGATGATGGATTTGGTATAAGCACAGTTGCGCGGATAGGTTCCTAGAGGTCGCGCAGGCTGATGGAGCAGTCCGCATGGTGGCGGACTGAAGTTGTTCAGTAGGGCGCGATCTTGGTATCGGGTGACGCGGTTAAGATTGGTAACCGCGGTTTTCGTTGGACTTGGTCATGGGGGGGGGGGGGGGACTAAGTCCAGTTAGTTGCCTAGTTCGCCGAGTTCGCCTTGTTGCGGACTGCTCTGGTTCTCGCCAAGTTCGACAGTATTGATTAGACAGATTGTCCAAGTCACAGGCTGTGAATATGCGGACTTGTAGCAGTGTCCGCGGGGTTAGGCGGGCTGGTTTTGTGTCCTCTCTGTGCGGATACTCGGTGTTAGTCGACAGGGCTGATGGGCAGTTTTCCTATCGGTGTAAGTGGCGACGACACTCCTCACATCTATAAATAGGACCCATGAGCTCGTCATTAATAAGCAGTGAATAATAATAACGAGCTCACGCTTGATTTTACGGTTAGGTTTTCTAAGCGTTGTGACTAAGGAATTTAGTTCTGTGCAGGCTGCGCGGCTAACACCAAACGGCTAGGCGACTAGCGGGAACGTTAGTGTGGAACAGTTCGCGGATACAGTCAGCGGTTAGCATCAGGTCGTAGTCTTGCGACTTGGTTTCTTCTTCGGATAGTTGCGGATAAGTGGAGTTGTTCGTCCGGTCAATCAGAAGGTTCTGTTCCTGGCTCAGCAGTTGTAATAACAGCAGTCTGCACAGTTAGTCGCGATTAGGCGGCTTCGGCGGTCTCGGCGGACTCAGCTGGCGAGTAGGCGGCTTGTGCGGTTACTAGAATCAGTCCGCGTGATTAACTTCTTGTTGTCATTTTTTGATTTCTCAAGTACATTGTAAAAAATCATGTCTTGCAATGTATGTCTCGGCCTGTAATAGAAGTTAATTCCAATCGAAATATCTTGTGTTACCGTTGTTGTCTTTTACTTGACTTTTGTTGTGGTTGAGTGTTCCTGCGACCTCGTTAGCTCCCGCTTCAGAAATTTTTACAAATTTGTGTCGCGAGATGATGGGTTTGGTCTATTAGATGCACACTAGACAACGAACTTCGTATGTCATCTCTACTTGGGATATATGCCATTAGTTGGAATATTTAGTGGGACTTAGCTTCAAAAGATGTTTCCCTCAATGTTGACTGCTCTCGAGGTCTGGCTTTGAATATAGGCCCGCAACTCTCATTGGGTTGAGTACCATTCCAGGCTTGTAGGTCGTGCAAGGCCACTTCAAAGTGAGATGTGTCTACTAGCCTCATACAAATGGAAATTGAACCATCCGCTATCATTGTCTTGCCGCAACGAGTGAAGCCGGGGTGGTTGCAAATGCTAGCTACCCTCGAATTTGATCTAGTCTATGTCGACTTATTGTTCTAGTATAGTTAATGTGTAACAGATGTATTGCATATGTAATGAGCTTTAAAGAGCTTGGTGTAGCATTGATTATATATATGGTTACTTTCATAACTACAACTTGTGAGTATTTGTGAGTAGGCATAGAAAGGGCTGAGTGCTTGGAATAAATGTTTATACTATTCCATATTACTTATTAAATACATATTAATGTCTTGGATAACATGTTATTGTTCATATTGTTGTATATACATTGTAATGCACTAACAATTACTATAGCTCGACAATTGATTTGATGATTTCGACTTCCTTTAAGCATGTAAGGGCTCGCGGGAAAGTGGGGAATGATGTTTTACTTGTTTAGGTTTTGTTTGGCGGGTCGTTTTAGAGCTGCAGGCTGAAATTTCAGAGCAGCCCCACCCCACCAAACATAAAAAGTAGGGCCTCCGGTGGCATCCACTGCCGCTCCAGATCTCAGACGAGATTTCATTTTAGTTATCTTTTTTTTGTATTCTCAAAATCAATTATTGTTATTCATATTAAAATCCAAAGTCTTTTCTTCGTATGTGCCAATTGATGCTTTATGTTATTATTTCATTCTAACTTAAAAAAAATGGAATGCACACCGCACAGTTGGTTTGCCAAATAAATTCTTTATTTGAAACAATAATGCAAACCTTGTTCTTCCAAACAGTTTCACAGATTCTGCCACCATTCTGCAAAACAACTGATTATTCCACCACTGCTTCTCCAGTCGCTACAGATGAGCTAAACAGAGCTTTAGTATTCCAACAGATTTATGGTGCTATTAGGCAACCAGATGAGACTTGACTTTACCATACGTACTTTATGTTGTGAGCCCTTCATCTGCGACTTGCCAATTGGCTTCTGATTTAGGCTACGTTTGGGGGGACTTATTTTCACCGGTCAAGCGGTTACGACCGCATGAATCGGACCTTAATTATGGTCTGATTCATGCGGTCGTAACCGCTTGACCGGTGAAAACAAGTCCCCCCAAATGGAGCCTTAGAAAATGCATGTTTACTAACTTCCGCAAAACTTCAGCGTTTGGGCTAATATCCAAGTATATGACACCAAAATCAGTTCTTTTAAAAATATATATTCAATATGTGGCAAGACATCCCACACAAGTCTGGTTGCTTTATATTTAAAACGTCATTTCTATACATGGAAGGGGGCACATTTACCTTTCTCAAGTATTTAACGTGGTCTCTCTCTCTCCAAGGAGGAAGCAACCCAAGACAAACCTCTGAACTTGACTTCATCTATGCACCCACTTCTCAAAGTCACATCTATCTATTTGCAGTCAATATTGGTACACTGCTATGAGAGCCAATCAATTCCCAGAATTACAGTAAATTCCGCTAGCGGCAACACTGAATGCTATGAGAGCCAATCATTTCCATGGTCATGAAGGGATCCTTTCGGCACGCGCACATTCAGCTCCAAACCGGTTTCGAAAGGCTCCACTCCAATATTTCGAATAAAAGCTTCCACAAGAAATGAGTGTGACGCCCTCATATTAAACAAGAACTTAGCGAGTACGTTGAAAACTAAAACAATGCCTAACGACAACATAACACGAGGTAGAAAAATGCAATTTGGTAACATAGAAATGGGAAAGAAATCAATCATACGAAGAACTCTAATATTTTCATACATGTCACCGCATCAGGATAACGAATAGTGTCTTGTTGCCCAAGGTTGTAGGCCCCGAGCTGCATAAGTGCAAATTGTGACGCGGCAGACTCTATCTAGCCTTTCTCCGCATAATTAGCCTTGTGGGCTCCTGCCTCTGCTCCACCTTCAGTGTTACTAAAGCGATACTGGTGAGCGATGTGACCCACCTTGCCGCACATAAAACACACTGGAGATCCCCTAGTTGGTGCTCTGCTCGTCACCTCCCCATTTTCTCCACCAGACTGTTGTGGGCGGGACTTCTTTCGCCACCTGCCGCCATTAGACTCCGGTGAGACTAAGAATCCTTTGGATCTGTCTGCTTAGTCACCAACCCATTGTTGTGCTGCGCTCTTTCTATGTCCATTTCTAGCGGCCTCTACTAGTGCACAAAAATCTGCTTGCCTTCAAAGCATACAAAGGTTGATGTAGGTTATCCTGCAAGCCTTCATAGAATAAATGAATCATCTCCTCATCATCCACAATGATGTTACTCGCATAAGGACTAATAGACGAGCAAACTCTTGGAGGTACACATCCACGCTCATATCTTGTTTTTATGAGTCTCAGAAATTGCCCTGGAATGGTAAGTCGTGTCAACATGAAGAGATAACACTTCACGGTAGTGGTAGAGAATTCTCCCATAATGATTGGGGTGGCAAGGCGCCCGGCAAATCTCCCCCAACACTCCTATCCTAAAATTTCACGGCGCCCCACCGGCTACTAGAGCCGGAGGTTGTCTGTCGAAGTCTCATGGATGGCCAGAGAGCGCACACATCATTGGAATCGCCTTTCTGGAGTCCGGAGAACCTTGCCCGAGTTCCGGAAAGTTACATGCAAGTGAGGGGAGTTAAGGAGCTCACAGGGATGGGGTGGAGGAAGCTAGATTGTCAGTTGGCTTGCATGGGTCATGGGTTGGACGAAAATTCTTTCCGTCGCCAGAGATTACCGAAGATTGCTGGAGGGGAGGGAGGAGCTCTTAGCTTTTAATTTTAGGTTGCAATAGGAATGTGGTGCCTCTGCCATGACTCAAGGGCTCAATTTATATAGAGAAGAGTTGACTTCCCCCCTAAACCAAGGTGGGAGGTTGCTTGCATGCAACCTCCAGCCATCCCCTTCACCACCGGCCATCAAGCTGGATGCAGATTAGGCCTTGCTAGATTTTTGTAAAGGATGTTTAGGGGTCACTCATGCCAAGATCGACAAAAAGGGTTAAAAAAAGAGAGAAAAGGTATTATATTTATTGCTCATTCCCTTCTCTCTTCTTTTAAATTTATTTTTGGAGGTCAAATGACCCATGCCAATATACCAACATAGGTTTTTCCTCGTCGATTCTTTTCCTTCGATAGGTGGGCAAAAACAACGGTGATGGAATGAACCGACTCATGATGAAATTCGGGTGTGATCGGAAACTAGATCGGCGACTTGAAGTGTTTTCTCCTCCACTAACAACGTCATGATAGTAATTGAAAGAGAAGGTAATCACTTGAGGAATACTCTAAAGAAGAGGGGGGGGGGGTGAATAGAGTATTTAAATTTTAAGCGATTATTTTGCTTAATTTCTAGGTTCACACAACACGCAACACATCACAACTACAAAACACAGTTGTAATAAGAAAATAAAAGCACACAGAAAACGCAATGAAAAGCATAGAGAAAAGGAAACACGGACAATATAAGAATTTTATAGTGGTTCCTCAAATGTTGGGTGCATCCACCCTTCTGCCTCAGTAGGGCTCCACTAAATAGTGTGGGGATTTTGTTAATGATCCCATAAAATCAAGTAGTTGTTGATAAGGTTTGTCCAAATCAAATGAGTTTTTGATAAGGTCACTCCAATCACGAGTTGTTGATAAGGTCCCTCCAGGATCAAGAATCTTTTTTAAGTGAGACTCAATGAACCAGGAGTTGTTGATAAGGTATCTCCAAAACGGACTAGAATCTTTTAAAGAGATCAAAAACTCTTTTAGCAGGTGCCAGGTGGGTATCAAGTTTCCACAATAAGTTATTCAATTAGCAGATATCTGAAGAAACTGGTTCATGCAACACTGTGTGTATTCTATTAGGAATGAGCAGCAACTTTTTTATAGAAGAGAAGAAGAATCTTCTATTGGAAGTCTTGATCCTTTAAAGAAGAGATCTTCTATAGTGATTATCTTCTGAGAGTAGAAGATTTCTTGATTGCTTGTTTACTGTATGAGAGGAATGAAGAATATCCAGAGAGGAAAAGAGAAGCAAGTCGAGGAAAAAATGGCCTATTTTTTAATCAGTCATTTGGTCTTCCGCTGTAACTATTCTTAGCCTGTGCTATCTATCTCCATCAGATCTCTCAGTTCGAGAAATAAGAGGATCAAACCATTTGTTCTGACTATTTTTCAACAAATCAAGGGAATGCACCAATAGGTTGTTTTTCAAATCCCGGCTCACCTACTTTAGGAAGAGACCAATTGACTCGACTCGAACATAGGAAGGCCTTTGCGATGTACCCTTTGAAGGGCATAAGATGCAAATAGCTCTAAGAGTAAGAACTCTGCGGAGCCTTCCGTTTCAAGAAATGTGTTGACTTATTGTTCCATTTAGACCGTTTTAGAGAAAGTCATTTGGAAAATTCGTATGGTTGAAGTTGAAGCAGCTACTTGCGAAGTAACAGAAAGAAAAGCACGATTGATTGGATGGAGGAATCCGTGAAAGCAAGAACTAGAACTGGCAAGCTATTTTTTAGAATTGTTCCCATCTTGCCCACCTATAAGTAGGAAACATCAATTCTTATTATTTCTTCTTTATCAAAAACCTGATGTGACGGGGGGCCCACCTCAACACTCCCCCTCCCACACAGAAGCGAAAGTCGCTCATTCATAAGCTTTGTTGTATGTGACCAACCTCGCCCCTTCACACTTGAAGTTCAGCGTGCCCCCTATCTCTTAAGGGCTGTTCAAAATATCTTTCTTTCTGAAATGCCACTCGAACCCAAAGCTAGCCAGTTCTCCCCAAAATGCGTTGAGGCGCAACAGTTGACTCAAGGCTTATAGCAAAGGATGTGACCCTAATCAAGAAAGAAGAAGTACGCCTGCTTCTTACGAGGGTTTGGGGGCGGGGCTACGTCGGTATCGCAACTTCTATTTTACTAGGATGTGTACCTCGTTGGAGGTCTTCAAGTCAAGTACAAGATGCGCTGCCATGGCGGCGGCCAGATCGAAGTCACGCGCCAAGCTGCGGTTGAGTGGCATACGTCGGGGCCACGAAGGGAAGGAGCCGATACGCAGAGCGAAGGCGAGATCTGCAGGAGAAGGACGCCGAACTGCAGAAAACGCGAACAGACGCCGAACGACGCGAGAGCTGCGAAAGAACGGAGGACGCTGAACAGCAGGGTGCACGCGAGTCGGCGCAAAGACGGGAGGCGCGACGCGTGCTTGGGGGCGGCGCTCAAAGGATGTCGGATTAGTTGGTAGCGAGGCGTTGCGGGGCTGCGGTAGCGTGCGGATCCGGCGGCACGGTTGCGATTCGAGTGCAAGAGAGAGATGGAGCGAAACAATGGAAGAGGCGCTATTAGGGCAACTCGGGGAAACCGCTGTGTCTGTCTCTCCCCTCCTCAAATTCAAAACACTTAATAATCCCAAAACATACATCATAAAGTCCACATATCTCCCTTATATAGGGAGAGACCAAATAGGCCGATCGGCCGAACAACAAAAATAGACGCTACGAAATAAAAATACGAAAGATAAACAGATATTAGGCCTGCCAAGTACTGCTCAGGCTCATGCCACCTCCGTCCCTCGCGGGTGCCTAGTATCTAAGCGCGTGAAGCGCCTTCCTTCGACCGGATCCGCCCCGTTCGTATCAACAACTCCCCCAATCTTTTTCTTCAAAACCAAGGTACCCATCAACTTTAATTGAGACCTGGGTAGAACATCATGTGTGAAAGATTTGCACAACAGCACATTCCCCACAGTATCGGCTAAAAATTGTTATTCTTCACCAAAATCTTTCTATTTAAGATTAATAGGCTTTACTTTTGTAAATTGCATCTTGATTAAAGCTTCATTAACCTGTCTCAGATATTTTTTTACCATCTCGAGCGGGAAGACCAAATATTAAGCAAATTTCAGTCTTAGAGATTGTTACTTAGTCTCATTCATAGTTTCGGTAATACTTTCATCCTCTTGATATTGAGCACTGGCATAAAACAACTTTAATTCCTGCTTTGACAATCTATCCTCAGTTGAGATGAGTAAGTCGGCCCTTGTTCTTCAAGCAAGTTTATTATCATCCTAAACTTGTTGTCGACCTTTTTGAAACCACTGAGATCTTGAATCATGAATTCATTTTGAGGGAGGCCATTCATACTTGCAACAAAAAAACGAGAGAGCACGACGAAGAGAAAAATGGAGGGAAAACTAGAACGAGATGAAGAGTTTGAAAGTATTGAAGACGAGGAAGAAAGTATCTTCACTTATAGTCGACGTCGAAAGTTGGGGCTAGTAATTGACGCGGCGTTGAGGGTACCCGACGCAACTTCTTCAAACATTTCTACACAATTTCTTCAGACAATTTGACACAGCGTCAAATTGTTATCCAAAGATAGAAAATGAGTTATTTCAAGTTTCTGTCTGGAATTTTTAATTAATTTTTATAAGTGAGTTTTCAACTTGCATCACCTAGCATTTCCAGAGCATTTACGAAGTGCTTATGCATAAGTTCATCAAGGGGCTTAATGAAGATATCAGGCTTTTGCTCATTTATTGGCATATAATCTAAGGCAACTTTGACTTTGGCTACATTATCCCTAATAAAATGATGTCTAATTTCAATATATTTTGTCATGTTGTGAAGAACAGGATTAGATGCTATTGAAATTGCACTTGAGCTATCGAAATAAATTATTGATTTATATGCGTTGAAGTTATAATAAAAGAGTTGATTTTGTATTCATAGTAGCTGTAAACAACAACTTCTAGCAGCTATATACTCAGCTTTTGTTATGGAAGTGGAGACAGTGGTTTGCTTGTTGCTAAACCGAGAGATAAGTCTAGCTCCAAGAAATTGGCATGTCATTGAAGTATTTTTCATATCTAGCATACACCCTGCATGATCCGAGTCTGAATATCCTAATAATTCAAACCCTGATTTTACTGGGTACCAAAGCCCTAGTTCAGGTGTCCATTTTAGATATCTTAAAATGCTTTTTACAGAAGTCAGATGTGACTCCTTAGGTTAAACTTGAAACCTAACACACACACATGTAATAAATAAACATAATGTCTGGTCTATTGACTATTATATAAAGGAGAGAACCTATTATTACTCTATAGAATTTGTAACCCACAACCTTACATTTCTCATCCTTACCTAGGATAGCATTTGTATTCCTGGGAGTTTTCATAGTAGAGGCATTTTTCATACCAAACATTTTGATACGTTCTTTGGTATATTTGGACTGAGAAAAGAAGATGTTTTCACTAGATTGTTTCATTTGGAGGCCAAGAAAGTAAGAGAGCTCTCTCATGCTATTTATTTCAAACTTTGATTGCATTATTTTATCAAACTTATTACATAATTTGCTATCAGTAGATCCAAAGATGATGTCATATACATAGATTTACACTAATAACAATTTACCCATATGGGTTTTAGTGAATAAGGTTTTATCTATTTTTCTTCTTTCAAATAAATTTTAAAGGAGAAAGATAGAGAGAGTATCATACTAAACTCTAGATGCTTGCTTGAGACCATATAAAACTTTTTTCAACCTAAATACATAAGGAGAGTTAGGATTGATAAAACATGAGACTGTTCTACATATACTTCCTCTTATAGAACATCATTTAGGAATGTACACTTAACATCCATTTGGTAGACCTTGAATTCGTTGTGTGTTGCAAAAGATAGAAAAATACTTATTGCTTCAAGCCTTGCAACAAGTACAAAGGTCTGGTCATAATCTATCCCTTCTTGTTTGTATTATTGAGCAATCAACCTTGCTTTATTCCTAGTGATAACACCATTTGCACCTAGCTTGTTCCTGAACACTCAATTAGCTCCAATGGCAGGGTAGTTCTTTGGTCTAGGAACAAGTGTCCATACTTGGCTTCTCTCAAATTGAGCAAGTTCTTCTTGCATTGTCATGATCTAATAGGGATCATTGTTTGCTTCTTCAAATTTATTTGGCTCTAGTTGAGATAAGAAACATTGACGAACCAAAGTAGTTCAAATTTGCTTTCTTGTCTAAACTTCAGTTGTTATGTCACCAATGATTTAAGATCATCTCTGACATGGAAATAGGTGCAGGGAATTGCATTTCACCTTGCTGATTTTCCTGAAATACTGGCAGATCTTCTTCAACAGCAGTAGTCTGAGTTTGCTGCATCGGATTGTCGACTGTTTGGACCAATTCTTCTTCATTATCTTCTTCCTTATGTTGGTTATCATCTTTTTGTAATTCAGCACCACTATTATCTTCTTCCGTTCGGCACACATGTGTTGGCTTTCTGAAATTGGTTTTGGTAAAAAAACCAATATCTGCAGGAATTGTCTTTGTACAAAAAACCAATTATGTTATTCGACTGCAGGATGGTTTTCAATGAGCAGAATTGAAATTGATACCTAAATGTCGTTCGACTGTGCAAAAGATTTGGTTTTTTGAAATTGAAATTTTTAGAATTTACAATTTTTAAAATTTAACAACATTATCAAAGTAAAATGGAACGACTAGAACAAAATTGAATTGAACTTGAAGACAAGAACAAAAATGTTGCAACAAATTTGATGGTGGAACTTGAAGATGGAAAAGTTGGTTGCTTTCAAGAGGCAAGTATGGAACGACTAGTTGATGACCGTTATGTTGATCCTAATGTCTCAGGGAAAGTTATGTCTTCACATTTAAAGATAAGTGGAAAAAACATACTTGGAGTATCAAAAGGTCGTGCGCCCCCAAATAAAAAAATTTGGTGGTGGAAAGAGGAAGTGCAAGATAAAGTGAGGGCAAAGAGGGTCAGCTATAAATCACTCTACGCTTGTACGAATGATGAAAACTTAGTCAGATATAAAGTCGTCAAAAAAGAAGCTAAAAAAGCAGTAAATAAAGTAAGAAGTCAGACTTATGAAGAATTTTATAAGCGATTAGATACCAAAGATGGAGAACGTGACATATATAAAATTGCTCGAGCTAGAGAAAGAAAGACAAGAGATTCAAGTCAAGTAAAATGCATAAAGGATGAGACAGATATATTTTTGACGGTTGATGTGGAAATTAAAGAGCGATGTAAAAGATATTTTTATCAACTCTATAATGAAACAAGGGACAATGAATTGAATTTGAAAGAGTTAAATAAATCAAAGAAGTATAAGAACATAACATTTTATCATAAAATTCAAGTATCAGAGGTAAAAGATGCTCTAAATAATATAAAAAATGAAAAGGCGGTTGCGCCAGACAGTATACCCATCCAAGTATGAAAATGTTTAGGAAATGAAGGAATTTTGTGTCTTACATGTTTTTTCAATAAGATACTGAAGTCAAAGAGGATGTCAGACCAATGGAGAGAAAATATCTTGGTATGTTTGTATAAGAATAAAGAGGATATACAAAATTGTGTTAATTACATAGAAATTAAATTGATGAGTCCTACCATGAAACTATGTAAACTAGTAATAGAAAGAAGATTAAGACGAGAGACTAACATCTCGGAGAATCAATTTGGATTCATGCCAGGAAGGTCGACCATGGAAGCTATACATCTCTTGAGGAGACTCATTGACAATTATCGAGAAAGAAAACAAGATTTGCATATGTTGTTTATTGATCTTGAGAAGGCTTATGATAAAGTTCCAAGAGAGATCTTATGGAGAGTCTTAGAAAAGAAATGTGTAAATATATCATATATTGACACAATCAAAGATATGCATACAAATTCAGTGACAAGGGTGAGGGCATCTGAAGGATTAACACAGGAATTACCTATCACTGTTGGCTTACATCAACGTTCAACTTTAAGCCCTTATCTCTTTACCCTCATCTTAGATGAGCTCACCAGACATATCCAACAAGCAATACATTGGTGATTATTGTTTGCGGATGATATCATTTTGGTTGATGCGACGCGCGATGGTGTAAACACAAAATTTGAATCTCGGCGAGATACTTTAGAAAAAGAAGGGTTTTAGGTTGAGCAGGGCAAAGATGGAGTATATGGAGCTTAAATTTAGTAGTACAAGGACAGGTGACTTCATTATTAAGTTGGGTGATCAAGATATTTCCCGTAGTGAGTGTTTTAAATATTTTGGATCGATAGTTCAAAAAGACGGAGGTATTGATAAAGATGTGACACATAGAATCCAAGCGGGTTTGTTGAATTGGAGAGGCGCATCAGGGATCTTATGTGATCGTAAAGTACCACTAAAACTTAAGGGCAAGTTTTACCGTACTGCAATTAGACCCGCGATGCTCTATGGTTCTGAGTGTTGGGCAGTGAATTGTGTACATGAGCAAAAAAATGAGAGTTGCGGAGATGAGAATGCTTAGGTGGATGTGTGGATACACGAGATAGGATAAAATTAGGAATGAAAATATCAGGGATAAGATAAGAGTTGCACCAATTGCAGAGAAGATGCGAGAAGCTTGTCTAAGATGGTTTCGACACGTACAAAGGAGACCATTAGAGTCACTTGTTAGGCGTTGTGAGAGTCTAGTCACTAGGCATGTTAACTGAGGGAGGGGTAGAACAATAAAGACTTGGAATGAAACTGTAAGGAAAGACATGATGTACTTAGGCAGTAGTGAGATTATGACAAAAGATAGGGCACAATGGCGACAAAGGATCCATATAGCCGACCCCACTATAGTGGGATAAAGGCTTGAATGTTGTTGTTTATCAAAGTAAAATGGATCCAAGAAGAAAACGGATCTGTGGATCTGAAAAATGGATCCAAGAAGAAAACGGATCTGTGGATCTGAAAAATGGATCCAAGAAAAAAACGGAACTTCTAGCAGCAGCTAAATTAGGAAAAAAAAGAAACAGCAACTAAATGAAAAAATGGAATCAAAGAAGATGGATAGATAAAAACATGGACTAAATAAAAAAAACGGAACTACTGCATGGGCTAAAAAATGAAGCCAAGAAGAAAATGGATTCAGGGAAAAATTTGAAGCAGCGACTAAATCAGAAAAAAAAAACAGGAAAAAAACAGCAAAATACAGAAATCGAAAAAGAAATCCATAGAAAAAAACACTAGATCTGAAGCCCCACCATACAAATCGGGAAAAAAACAAGGATGAAACAAAGGATGGAGACCTGATCTGAGAAGGAGGAGGAGCGCTTGTGGTGGAGTCGGAGTCTCTATCGTTGATCAATAAGGAAGACCTGCACTGAGAACTTGAAGGGCACCTGCTGTGGGAAACCGTGTGAGAGAAAGACCGAAAAAATGGAAGGAGGTCAAAGAGGAAATCAAAAAGGAGGATAACAAAGAAAAAAGGAAGTCAAAGTCTCTACCGTCGATCGATCGCAAGGGCGTCACATAGGGAAAGACAGAAGGCGGAGGCATGAAACAGCGAGAAAGCCAGGAAAACTAGCGACTTATGACAAGTTTTCGTGAACCGGCAATATAGGTATGAGCGAATATCCTTGGTTTTAGAATTGAAAACCAATACCGTTGTGATTCTCGCGCGCCGAACAAGAGAATTGGCTTTTTGGAAGTCAAAACCAATTCTAGAAACCCAATTCTTGCGTGTCGAACGGGCCATGGAGGAATTGGAGAGTCCTCATTCACATTAAATTCTCTGAATTGAGTGGATAGATCATTTTTCTGCACAATTTTAGAAGACAAGTTTTTCCCTACATTAAACATGTTATCTTATCAAATATAACATAAATTGATTATTTTATCATTGAAGTCCTTTTATTATAACATCTATATGCTCTGCTTTATGATGTACTTACAAGAATATCATATCACCAGTCTTTTTATTAAACTTTCCTAGATGTGTTTTCCTATTGCTATGAATATTGCAAATGCTTCCAAAAATTTTGAAGTATGAAATGTTTGGAGTCTTGCCTTTTAACAACTCATAAAATGTCTTATTTTTGCTCTTATGAATGAGGTTTCTGTTAAGAAAATAATTAGCCGTGTTAACAACCTCATCCCAAAATAGCTTAGGAAGATTAGCCTCAGCTAGCAATATTCTACTTGCTTCTATCATGGTTCCATTTTGTTTTTCAACTACCCCATTTTGTTGAGCAATTCTAGAAGTAGAGAAGCTATGTTTGATTTCTTCAATCTCACAGACCTCACACATCCTATGAGAAAACAACTTAGTGTCATGATCACTTCTGATCATAACAACAGAAGTATTCAGTTCATTTTGGATCTGCTTTAAGTATATTGATAAAATCTTGAAGGTATCAGAATTATTACTCATGAAGAACACCCAAGAGAATCTAGAGAAGTCATTCACAACTACAAGAGTGTAAAACTTGTGACGCAGGGTAGGCCGCGTGACTTGCGTGAGCTGACTCTAATGTGAATCCTCAGTGGATGTGATGCAAAATGGACTCAAACAAATACTACTTAAATGAAAAAAAATGCAAATGGTTATAAAACACTTAATCCGGAATTAAAATTTTGCAATGATGATTTTATAACCAAGAAAATTAACACAAGATGATTAATAAATTTTCAGGCGCACAAACAAGTCACACTAACATTCACGCAAAGTGTTGTCCGCTACAACTTCCACGAGGAAACTTTATAGAACAAGAGAAAATAAGAACATTTACAACTATGCATCAAAATATCCCACCAAATATGAAGCATTTTCCAATACTCAATACATAAAGAAATAAGCACGATGCAATAATACTCACAAATGTGTGGTATCCGGTGATCGGCGGTTGATGGCGGGCTGCTGCATGGGGATGAAGTTGACGGCCGGAAACAGTGGTGCACACGGGACTAGTAGGATAATTTGAAGGAGGGAAGCTTTGGGCTCTTAGGTGTGGTTGTTGCGCGTCAGACAAGATGGGAACGATGGCTCTGACTGGTGGATCCACGTCTGAGAGGGGGATGAGTATTAAAATGAATATGGGGGGGGGGGATGGGGCGCTGGTTGTGGAAGAACGGGGAGGGTTGTAGGAAGTTGGTGGCAGAAATTGTGATGGAGGTTGGGAGATGATAGGGAAACGAGTGCGAGACAGGATGTCAGCGGGAAACTGAATGGGAGGAAGGTGGCTTGATGGATGAAGCCAAGAAATCGGGACTGCATTAGGGCAGAGGAGGGCCGTCGAGGGGAGGCAAGGACGTGGGGGAGGCCGACTAGAAGTTCCGGCGAGAGAGGCAGGGATGGATGGATTCGATGGGCTCTGCGCTACTGGACAAAGGGAAAGGAGTTTCGTCGAAGACTGTAGGGAGAGAAACAGCGGCTTGTGAAGTTGAGGATGAATCGTGGGATGATTTAGGGTTGGAAAAATAACAGATGGCCACGATGGGGGTTGAATGGACAGGATAGCACGAATGTGGGGAGGAATCGAATGGGCTTGCATTTATTGAATGGAAATGGGCCGGCGAGAATTGAAAATAAAGAAAATAATTGTATATAGACGGGACATTGCACACCGAGTTTCACGGCGTCGCACTACGAATGATTGCCAGTCTAAATTCTCTAACAATACAAGCAATGAGCATAAACTGCAGCACCGACCACTATTTATAACAAGAGGGGCAGTTGGGCACCGGGCGCGAACGGCTATGATTGGTCGTTACGCCTAAGGCCCTAAAACACAAAATAAATCCAAAAAATAAAACAAAGTACATAAAAATTATAGCGTGACAAACCGGACGCTCTTGCAGTCTCAGATTGCTGATCCGATCATCGCCTCCTGCGCGAATATATAAAAGTGAGCCCCGCCGATGTGCGACCCGTAGTCTGATGACAATCTCCATCAAATCCCCTTGACTGAAAAGCATTCATCTCTGATGAATGGAGATGATCGTACTGACGCCAAAGATCGGGGGCAAGTCTATCAAGCTCCACATCGGACATCCAAGTATCATCACAAATGGGGCGTCCGCTCCAACGTACCAGGTATCAGCAAGAGGGGCCGTCTGCGGAGGAAATGCACTCATGCGCCACAACATCAATAATGCGATCAACCCTCACCTCTTGGGCTGGTGGATCCTGAAAAACCAGTGGAGTCATATGTGGTGCGGGCAAGTCCGTAGGTGTTTGTCCAAGGTGGTCAGGGGACGGGTCAGACTATACTGTGGACGATGTAAGAAGTGGATCAAGGTATGGATCCTTATACTCAAGAGACTCAAAGTACGGTGTTAAATCTTTAGTATTAAATACGGGATGAATACCCATATCTGCTAGGAGGTCGACCTCATAGGCATTTGTTCCAATTTTTTTTAGAATCCTATAAGAGCCCATTCGCTTTGGTGGTAGTTTCTTAACGACTCCTTTTAGGAGTCTCTCCATGCGAATTCAGATCATGACTTGCTCGCCTACCCGAAAATGTTGCTCACGTTTGTGTTCATCTTCCGGAGCTTTATATAATTCATTACTGCTAGCAATTTTTTCCTGATCATTTCATGCAGTTTATGTATGTGATGAATGAAAGACTCAGCGGACTCACTAGGGCGTGACTCTAAGGGAACATTGGCAAGGTCAACATGTTTCCTAGGCTCATATCTTAACACTATATGAAATGGACTCATACCAGTAGACCTATTGAAGGAACTATTATAAGAAACTCCGCTACGACTAACACATAATCCCAAACCGATGGTTGATCACCAACTAGACATCGTAATAAATTCCTTAAACTCCTAATACAACCTCAGTCTAGCCGTCAGTATGGGTGATAAGCGGTAGAAAATTTCAAGGCCATACTCATTTTATGGCATAATGCTCTCTCAAAGTAGCTCGTAAATCGAACGTTACAGTCAGACAATATGGATTTAGGTCATCCGTATAACCGAAAAATGTCTCTCATGAAAAGGGCCGCCACATGAGCCGCACAAGCGGTCTTGCGGTAGGCAATAAAGTGAGCCATTTTCGAAAATCGGCCTACCACTACGAAAATAGAATCGTGCTTCATCAGAGTGCGAGGAAGACCCAATACAAAATCTATACTAATGTTGATCCATGGCTGGTGCGGGACTGGAAGAGTGGTATAGAGTCCAGTATTTTGTTTTGAACCCTTGGCGGTCTGACATACGACGCAGTGTCGCACAATACGAGTAATATCCCTTTTCAGGGCAGGCCAATAAAAGCGATCCTTAACAAAAGCAACGGTCTTATCTCTGCTAAAGTGGCCAGCTGCGCCACAAGCGTGCATTCCCCAAATCAAGAAGTCTCTGAAGGACGTCTCGGGGATACAGAGACGAGGCCCTCTACAATATCAAACCCATTAGTGGGCTCAGGAGGATCCCTCAAAAATCCCAAATAGATCTCACTAAAGTCGGGGCAGGTGGGGTAATAACTACATAAACTATCAAAATTAGTCGCGTTAGAGCTCAGTGTGCGTAGTAGGTGATATGTCGACTAAGAGCATTGACAGGTTTGTTCTCAACATCCGCGCAAGGTTTAAGAACATAATGAAAGTCATGTAAATATTCAACCCACTAGGCATGTTTATGCCCTAATTTGCGCTGCAAATCAAGATAGTGCAGGGTCTGGTGATCGGAGTATAAAACAAACTCCTGTAGGAGGGGATAGGTCTCCAATACCAAAGCAACTGCACCACATCATAAAAATCCATATCATAATTTGAGTACTTCTGTCGGGCCTCATTCAGCTTCTCACAAAAGTAAGAAACTGGATGACCTTCCTGGATCAGTACCCCACCGATCCCAACGCCAGATGCGTCACGAGCTACCTCAAACACCTTGGAGAAATCGGGCAATCCCAACCCAAGCGCGATCGTCAGTTTTTCCTTGATCTCATTAAAGGCGCGAGTGGTGGCAGCCGTCAACTAAAAATTTCTCTTTCGTAGGCAGCTCGTGAACGTGGACATAATGGTGCTAAAACCCCGGACAAACCTCCTGTAGAACGTGGATAGTCCGTGGAAATTACGGGCCTCAGTGATAGTGGAGGGAATAGGCCACTCACTAATAGATCATACCTTGTCCGGGTCAACTGACACGCCAGATGCTAATATGATGAACCCAAGGAAGTGCACAGAATCAGTCAAGAAGGAACACTTCTTCAAGTTCACATATAGCTTCTCCTTGCGGAGAGTATCAAATAAGAGCCTCAGATGGTCGTCAGAAGAGTGGATATAGATCAAAATATCGTCAAAGTAGACGACTAAGAATTTACCCATGAAGGACCGAAAAATTTGGGTCATGACCCGCATAAAGGTGTCGAGGGCGTTGGACAGCCTAGATGGCATGACCAACCACTCATAAAGACCATCTTTGGTCTTGAAATCCGTCTTCCACTCATCTCCCTTGCGGACTCTAATCTGGTGATATCAAAAATAATTAGGCACCAGCCATCGTATCAAGTAAATCATCCAACTCGGGGATGAGAAAACGTTACTTTATAGTAATCTTGTTGATAGCCCTACTATCAATACATATTCTCCAACTCCCATCCTTTTTCAGGGTGAGAAGGGCAGGAACTGCGCACGGGCTCAAACTCTCTAGAATGAATTACTTCCTCAACAACTCATCAACCTGCCACTTGAGCTCAACATGCTCATCTGGATTCATCGGTAATGTGGTAAGTTCGGGAGTGAAGCTCTCGGTGTCAAATCTATGACATGTTGAATGTCTCGTAACAGACGTAACTCATCGGGGAGCTCATCTAGGATGAGATCACCATAATCATCCAAAAGTCACCGAACCTCTGATGGTGGCTCGAGAATCCTTGTAGGGCTCTTAGAAGCCATGGTCGATGCCACTACGTAAAAGATACTGGCGCTGACACTCTCTCATAAACTTGCTACGACGCAGGATGTGCAGCGGTATAGACAAGCTCGTACTAGTAGAGGGTATGACCTTCCTCGAGGATTTCTCCTTGGGTTGGGTCGGTGTCAACGTGATCTTATGACCCTTGTCGTAGAATACAAACGTGTTCGAGCGACCGAAACACGTGACATCACGATCATATAGTCAGGGTCTCCCTAAAAGAATATGGGCAACATCCATATGGATGACATCACACCAAATACGGTCTTCAAATGAAGCGAGTGTGATCGCAACTAGGCACCTATGGGTGAATTAAATAGCCGCCTTATCGACCCAAACGACTCGATAAGGATGTGAATGAGGCACGAGAGTCACCTGCATCTGCTCTAATACTTGCTGGGCCACGATATTAACACAACTCTGGCTATCAATGGCAAGCTTGCAGGGACCGCCTGCGCTGGGAAAGTAAGTATAAAAGATCGTCGTACGACACCAATCCTCATCGCTACGCGGGGTGTAGAGGAGTCGTCGTATAACACCTAACTCTAGAGCGCTTAGCAATTAGCATCACTCTCCCAACCGTCCTTGACGGTGGCAACAACCTCCTCATCAACGATCTCCTCAAAATCAGCACTGGGTTCGCCTTCTTCAACTAACAAATTTCTCGTAGGGTATCGAGCTGCCACATGGCCCCTACCAGAACAACAATAGCATTGGATGTTCCCTAACTTGGGGGTTGTGGAAGGTTCAGTGGAGACAGCCTTAGTCTATCGTGTCTGTGGGAGCACGAGAGGGCCCTGCAAGGGTGGAAGTGGTCGGTGGTGGCCTCCTAAATGTGGACCTGTCTGACTTGGAAGTGGTCAGACGGGAGCCAGCGAGTCGCAAGTACTGCTCATACTCGAGGGCCATCTGATAAACTTGTTTGAACATCTCAAACCGGTGGGGAATAAGTTCCCTATGTAACTCTGATCTCAGCCCATCACGATATCGGGTTGCGGTGGCACTAGTCTCCTCTCGCAGAACACTCCTCATTGCTAGCTCATCAAATCGAGACATGTACTCTGCTACGAATTTCTCCTTCAGGCCGCGTTTCATGTCTTCCCAATGGATAATAGGACGGTACCTATCTCGTTGCAGAGACCTCTCTAGACCAATCCATAAAATTGTGGATGGACCAACCAACTTCATTTTCGCAAACCAAACACAACACTTGTCACTCACATCATAGCACTCAAAGTAGTAGTCCATTTCCTGAAGCCAGATGCAAAAATCTTTGGGTCAAGATGACCATCGAAGGTGGGAGAATTAATGTGCATGATACGGGTAATATCGTAATCAGCGCGTGGTGCTCGACGTAGCTCGAGATAATCATCAAAGTAATCATCCAACCCGTAGTCATAACAGTCCGGAGCTTTATCCTGCAGAGCTGGACGTCGTAGGGGAGTAGGTGCAAGTTGACGGACTCAAACGTAATCAAGAGGACCCCTTCGGTGTGGAGCAGGCTCTCGAAGTGGAGCGGCCTCTCGCGGTAGTCGATTCCTAACATGCACGCCTTGTCGTGAGAGGGCAACCTATCCTTCATCAAAGGGAACATTAGACGGAGTGGGTAAGTTGTCACTGTTTTGGGAAGTGGAGTACTCTCGCTGAATCTCAAGGCGCCGACGCGGGTACGAAGATTGCCATATAGTGTAGGCATTTGATCATATTGATCTAACATCACTCATTGGAATTCCACTAGTGTCGTCTCCGAATTGGAGTTGGTGGCTCTCTCGACGATTAGGTTCGGGTCAGACATGGTTTGAGAGTAAGACATACCACTACGTAACATGCAACTGCCCTAACCTAGACTTTGATACCAAATCTGACGCAGGATGGGCCGTGTGACTTGGGTGTGCTGACTGTAATGTGAATCCTCGGTGGATGTGATGCAAAATGGACTCAAACAAATACAACTTAAATGGAAAAATGCAAATGGTTTTAAAACACTTAATCCAGAATTAAAATTTTACAATGATGATTTTATAACCATGCAAATTAACACAAGATGATTAATAAATTATCAGGTGCACAAGCAAGTCACAATAACATTCACACAAAATGTTATCCGCTACAACTCCCACGAGTAAACTTTATAGAACAAGAGAAAATAAGAGCATTTATAACTATGCATCAAAATATTCCAACAAGTATAAAGCGTTTTCCAATACTCAATACATAAAGAAATAAGCACGATACAATAATAATCACAAATGTGCGGGATCTGATGACCGGTGGTTGATGGCATGCTACTACTGCGTGGGGATAAAGTTGACGGCCGGAAATAGTGGTGGACACGAGACTGGTAGGAGAATCTGAAGGAGGGAAGCTTTGGGCTCAGGGGTGTGGTTGTTGGGCAATGAACAGGATGGGAACGACGACTCTGACCGGTGGATCCATGTCAGAGAGGAGGATGGGGATTAATATGGATATAAGGGGGGCGCTGGTTGTGGCAAAACGGTGGGGGGGGGGGGTTAGGAAGTTGGTGGCAAAAATTGCGATGGAGGTTAGGAGATGAGAGGGAGGCGAGCATGGGACAGGATGTCGGCGGGAAAATGAAATCGAGATGGCGTTAGACTAGGGAGGGTCGGCGAGGACGTGTGGGAGGCCGATTGGAAGTTCCGGCGAGAGAGGCGGGGCTGGAGGGATTTGACAGGCTCTGCGTTGCTGGATGACGGGAAAGGAGTTTCATCGAAGACTATAGGGAGAGAAGTGGTAGCTTTTTTAGTTGAGGATGAATCGTGGGATGATTACGGTGGGAAGAAGTAATGGACGGCCACGATAAGGGTTGAATGGGCAAGATAGCATGAATGCGGGGAGGAATCGGCTGGGCTTGCAGTTATTGAACGGAAATGGGCTAACGGGAATTGAAAATAAAGAAAATAATTGTAGATAGACGGGGCATCGCACCCCAGGTTTCATAGCGTCGCACTGCAAATGATTGTCAGTCTGGATTCTCTCACAATATAAGCAATGAAAATACACTGCAACACCCGCCCCTATTTATAACAAGAGAGGGAGGTTGGGCACCGGACGTGAATGACTATGATTGGCTGTTAGGCTCGAGACCCTAAAACACCAAAAATAAATCCAAGAAAATAAAATAAAATACATAAAAACAATTGCGCGGCGAGCCGGACGCTCATGCGGTCTCGGATCGCCTATCCGATCATTGCCTCCAGCGTGAATATATAAAAGTGGGCTCCGCCGACGTGTGACCCATAGTCTGATGGCGATCTCCATCAACTTGCCTCTTAAGCTATGAATAACAATAAGGTCAAGTAAGTCCATGTGGAGAAAATATAGGATTCTTGGAGAATCGTCATTGGAAACACTTTAAAATGAAATTTTAGTTTGTTTGCCTAGTTGACACGCTCTACAAGGTCTCTCCTTGGTGTATTTACCTAGGGGAAGACCTCTCACAAGATTATGCTTAGAGATCTTAGAGATTGTTTTAAGATTCAAGTGATCCAATCTCTTATTACTAACATTCATATTAAACAAACGGAGTTCAGAATTAGCTAAAGAAAAGTTAGCTAAATAAATGTTACATTTCCTAGTGCCTTTAAGAATTATATTACCTGACTTGTTGCACATGATCTGACATTCACTTTGAGTGAAGACCATCTTGTATCTTCCATCACATAGGCTTCGTTTGGGGGGACTTATTTTCAACGGTCAAGCGGTTATGACCGCATGAATCAGATCATAATTAAGGTCTGATTCATGCGATTGTAACCGCTTGACCGGTGAAAATAAGTCCTCCCAAACAGAGCAATAGTTAACTGGTGCTGATCAGATTGTGTTTGAGCCCTTCTACATAGCCTACCTTTTTTAATGTAATTTGTCCTGCTTTGATCTTTCCATATCCTGTGGTCTGACCACAACAAATATCACCTTAGGGCCTAACTTTTCTTTAAAATCTTTCAGCATACTAATGTCAATAGTCATGTGTCCGGAGCATCCATCCAAGTACCAAACTTGGTTTGTGATAGACATACTTTAATCTACAAAACAGTCAAAAATTAGGAGGAACCCAGATCATCTTGGGTATTTGATTTCCAAGGTCAGGTGTTACATAAGAATATAACAATTTTCTCATGTATCCCTTAGGATGGGAGTTTGCTGGTAGATTATATCAACAATCCTTCATAAAGTGTCATATCATATGACAGTAATGACACTCATATTTATTATACTTAGTTCTTCTTTTCATACAAGTGTTGTAAGTATTACTGTGAGAGGTGCTCAGATTGATTCCACTAGACCTGCTATAAAGAGAAGTAACGATTTGGGATAGAGAATCAGGTCGAATAATATTCGATGCATATGAGTTGCGTCAGATAATATTCGATGAAACTTGATAATTGCATCGATTATTATTCGACGTGTATTTGGAGTTACGTTGAGTAGTATTTGACGCGTACTCAAAATACTTAGAATTGTTCAAGTTACTATTAAATTTCTTCTTTTCTTTAACTAATTTTCTTGGAGCTCTTCCAAGAATTCCTTTCTGAGAAAAGGAGTTTGTGGGATTCATTATTATGATTATTATTTGAATTGACGTTGAAGGAAAATCTTCATCTAAAAAAATTTGAGATTTGTCGATTAGTTTAACAAAACTCAGTGGGTTCTTCCACGAGGTACCTCGAGCTATAGAGACATTAGCAACTATGCCTAAGTGTCTGAATCTCATATTGAGATTTTCAGTTATAGTATTGAGCTTGTTGCTTCTCCCATTAAGGCAATCCTCAAAATCCTTTGCTCTTTTAAGAGCCTCCTGAAGGTTAGCATTTTTTGCCTTCAGTGATGTTATAGTTCTATTTAAAGTGAATATCTCACATCTTATTTCATAATTTTCTGCTTTAGATACTTCTTGATTTAGGTCAACAATTCCTTTGGAGACTTAACTTTTTTTTTGTATTCTTTTATTCAAGACACATTTCCTTGAAAACTGTTTAACTCATCTGATTTAGAATCAATTTCATCAGGTAAGATTACCTCTTCTTCCTCTTGAGGAAGTTCTGTATCGGAGCTTTCAAAGGCTATGAGAGTCATCATTACCTTCATCTTCATCTTATGAGCTTGAGGAGTAGTCCTCTTCAGAGATACTCCAGGTTTCAGCCATGAAACACTTGCCCTTCTTCTTTGTGTACTTCTTTGAATCATATTTCTTCTTATGATCCTTCTTTGGCTTCTCATTAGTGCTCTCAATGCACTCTGCGGAAATGTGACCTGCTTTACCACAAGTAAAAAAATTTATATCTTTAGGAGTCTTGCAATATCTTGGCTTTGTATGCCTTCTCGCCTTCCTTATGGATCCCTCAGACTTGATCTATTTTTTTGAATCTTCTTGCTGGAAGACTCATCACTTCATCCTCAACAAGTGGGTTTCCTTCATTGCTAGCCTTTTAAGATAATAAATTTCATCTTGGAGGAAGAACACTTTTCCATTACAGCTTCTGCTTTTCTAGTCTTGAGGAGTTCATAAGATTTGAGCTTACCTAGGAAATTCTTAATAGTAATCTCTCTCTGATATTTAGCCTCTCTTATGACCAAGATCCTGCTATCACATGAGCTTGGGAGGCACACGGGGATTTTATCATTGATCTCATTGTCTAGGATTTTTTAACTCACTAACTATAATCCTGAACCACATGTACATGTCAGCTATAGTTTCTTCAGCTTCTTTCTTGAAGTTCTCATATTAAGAAATGAAATAAGATATTTTGGCTCAGTTTGTTTAAGTGGTGGACCTCTGTTGTAGTCCGATCGCAACGGAAATTTTTTTTTTGGCTGTTTGTATCCGCGTTCCATCGCCATCGGAGCCCAAATCCTCCGTTGCCAACGTGGCTTTCCGACAGCTCCTCTCAGCTCCTTTTCAACGGAGCTTTCCAACGCCAAACCCATTTTCTCCTCCCCCAGCCAAGCGGGGCGCACAAATCTGCTCCAGCGAGGGAAGGCGCATCCGTGCTCCGACGAGGGAAGGCGCATCCGTGCTCCGGCGAGGGAAGGCGCACCCGTGCTCTGGCGAGGGTCGGAGGAGTCGTGCTCCGGCGAGGGTCGGCGGAGCCGTGCTCCGGCGAGGGAAGGCGCAGCACGACAGAGCATCCATGGCGCCGCAACTGCCATTCGGCCGACCTCTGAAATGAGAAGATGAACAGTATGATTAGCCAATTAGATTATTATTATTGTTATTATATACTATATTGTTATTATATACTATATTGTTATTATATACTATATTGTTATTATATACTATATTGTTATTATATACTATATTGTTATTATTAGTAGGATTAGCCGATTAGGATTATTATTATTGTTATTATTATTAGGATTATGATTGTTATTTTTATTATGATTATTATATTATGAATTTATGATTATGATATTGATTAGTATTATTATTTTTAAAATAAATTTATAATATATATTAATTATAATTAAATGTAACAGAAACGTCATCGCTGTTTTACCAAACTGTTTCTTCATTCTGAACAGCTCTGTCACCGCTGTTTTACCAAACTGTTTCTTCATTCTGAACAGCTCTGTCACCGCTGTTTTACCAAACTGTTTTGTCATTTTGAACAGCTCCATTTTCATAGCTCCATTTCCACATCTCTTTTTATCACCGCCACCGCCGAAACAAACTGACCATTTATCTTCTTTCAACAGGGGATCCCTATGACATTCTTGTGAGAGAATCCCATATTTCTTTAGCAGATTGACAATCTGCAACCTTCTAAAAAATTTCATCACAACTTTATAGTGGCCAGATATTCATAGCATCAACATTGTTAAACCTGGCCTTCTTGTCAACCCTTATCCATTCAACCTTAGGAGTTGGCACCAACTTTCCAGTAGAATCCAACTTTGATGACATCACGGGACTTTTAAAATAGAGTTATATATATATATATATTCATCAATAGAGTTTATATACAATTTGATTCTTCCATAAAGAGAATTTATTTAAATTGTAAACATGATGTCTCGTAGAGTCGTAGTTGAATATTCTCTGGCTTGTGATATGTTCATATTTGTGATATAGTTTTTCTTTTTTCATGTGATTAAGTTCTCAGGGATCTTGTTGATCAAGGTGTTGGCCTTTTATGATTAACCTCCATCAGATACCAATTGAAAGAGAAGGTAATCTCTTGAGAAATACTCTAAAGGGGGGGTGAATACAATATTTAAATTTTATGTGATTATTTCGCTTAATTTCTAGGTTCACACAACACCCAACATATCACAACCACAAAACACAGTAGTCACAGGAAAACAAAAGCGCAAAAAAAAAACACAATGAAAAAACACAAAAAATGCAACAAAGACGACACAAAAATTTTATAGTGGTTCCCTAAATGTTGGGTACATCCGCCTCAGCAGAACTCCACTAAATAGTGTGAGGATTTGATAAAGATCCCTTAGAACTAGGAGTTGTTGATAAGGTCTCTCCAAACCAAATGAGTTTTTGATTTAACCACGAGTTGTTGATAAGGTCTCTCCAAAACAAGAGTCTTTTTAAGTGAGAATTAATGAATCAGAAGTTGATAATGTATCTCCAAAATCAACTAGAATCTTTTAAAGAGAGATTTAAAAACTCTTTCAGCAGGTGGGTTTTAAGTTTCCATAATATGTCATTCAATTAGTAGATCTCTGAAGGAACTAGTTCATTCAATCAGTAGAAGATTTTTTGATTGCTTGCTTGTTGTAGTAGTTCTTCAAGAATGAAGAATATCTGGAGAGGAAAAGAGAAGCAAGTCAAGTGAAAAGGGCCTATTTTTTTAATCAATCGCGTGAACTTTTTATATATGTGCTTCTTATTCTCTGACAAAAACCGATTGAAAGAATTCAAAATATCTTCTTCTTAATATTAAATGCAGATAGATAAAATCTCTTCATACTTTGTCAAATCAAGTTCCAAGGACATTATTTCTTTCCTGAAATAGGTAGCGGTTAAGAAATAGCTTTCATGATAGGATTATTTCTTTCTTAAAGTTTGTCGTAACGGCTAGTAAATAATCATTCTTGATGAAGTTGAGAATATCTTGAAAAGATATCTAACGCTGGAGCAAATTGAACGCAGTTTTTGAGAAGTCGACACAACTTGAACATCTAAAGTCAACGCGGCTTGAACATCTGAAGTCGACGCATCTTGAGCATCTAAAGTCGATGTAGCTTGAAAATCTAAAGTCGATGCGGATTGAACATCTGAAGTCGACGTTGCCTCGAATACTATTCGACGCTACTCTGAGAAGTCTTTGACTTAGAATTTTGTCGATGAATTCCTGTCTTTCTAGGGACTATAACCAACCGAATTATAGTGGTCTTTTATTACATCATTAAGGTTTATCCTAATATCACTTTTAACCATAATCTGTTTTATCAAATCAAAGATTTTTCCAAACAGTAATCCTAAGAAAGAGTTCATGTGTTTAAGTGAAGGCACTAGCACAACCATCGATGAGTGTATGCGCTTTGACAACATAACAACTAGTTGAGGGATACGGATCTCACGTTGCAGGCTTGCAGCAAGCCATAAGGGCCATTGGGGGGAGTTGACACCAGAGCATGAAGTAACTGACTCATCTTCTCACGAGCACTCATCCGACCTTAGCTCAACTTTGTCACTCCGCGCAGCCTAGTTAAGTCAACCTATTGCAAGAGTTTAGTGGTGAAGAAAACTAGAGCGGGGAAACAACTCAAAAGAATGCTCACAAGTAAAAAAACTCTTAAAACACTTGTGCAAAATTTGGAAGATTAGAAATGAGGGGGACTTCCATTTTTATAGGCCCCGATGAATTTTTTTCTCTGAAATGTAGAAGGATCTAGAATGTCTCGTATTTTAAACTATTCTATTTATTTATTATATTTGCAATATTCATGACTTTTTTGGTGACCCTAGTACGTTCTCATGAGTGCATCCAAGAATTTTCTAGCCATTTCATGCTTCCTTTATCTACAAGGATGTCCAAGACTCTAGATCTATAAAATCTTCTCCGAGCCAGGAAAAAAACTTTCATGGCAGGCCAAAGATGATGGGTCCTGACATCTTCCCCCCACCTATCCTGGTGGTGTCCTATTACCTCAAACTGCTTAAAAATACCCTTGAATTGCCACAAGTTTTCAAATATCTCTCATGTTACCTCAAACTCTGGCAAACTCATCCATTAGGTCAGGTAATGTGTGATAGGTTACACACCTCTTCTTTGTACAACTCTCTTTGTAAACACATCTTCCACTGTCTTGCCAAACGACTTGGTAATCATCAGAGGCCCCATATTCTCCTTTTTGAAGATCTTCATTATCCTCATAAAATGACTTGAACATGCTCACGTGAAACACACGATGAATCTTTAAAGAGCAAGGTAAGACGAGGTGATATGAAACCTTACTCACCTTCACTGAAACCAAAAATGGACCTCCATATTTCCGCACCAAGCCCGTGCGCACACTGCGCAGAGACTTGAATTGTTGAGGTAGTATCTTCACCATCATTTTCTCCTACTAAGTATCATGGTTGTCAGGATCACGATATGGATCATAGGATCTTGCGATCCTACGATCCAGATTTTGTAAATTGATCCAGATTTTGTAAAGCGATCCTCGAGCAATCCTACCATCCGATTTGATCCAACCTCAAAATGATCTCATCTAGGATCTCGATCCTCACAACCTTGCAAAGTACTCCATCGGTCATCTCTTTGCATCAACCTACTTTTTCATTCTATTGCGGGCTTTCTCCAAACACGATTTAGCTAAGTCGATGTGTTCCACCCACAATTTGGGCATCTTCCAAGATCATGGGCTCCTTCCATCATCTATAGTGGTCTCCAATGTGTGTGGTATGAGAGGTCTCCCCCCAGTAGCAAGCTCAAATAGGTTCCATCTCATAGCCTCACACTGATGTAAGTTGTACAAAATATGCACGTCCATGAGTTTTGCCCAATCTAGTTGATTTGCACCAACAAAGTGTTACAAGCGACAGTCAAATAGCGTGTTCACCCTCTTTGTTTGCCTACCTATTTGAGGGTTGAAGTTAGTGGAGAAGTTCAACTCCCTGAATAGCGTGAATAACTCCATTTATAGCATCCCAATAAACCGAAGATCTTGATCATTTACAATGCTTTTAGGCTAACCCATAATACTCACCACATGTTTGAAGAAGATACGTGGTTTCTCTTCCAGTGTTATGTCATTTGCACTTAATATGAAGGTGTCATATTAAGAGAAGTGATTTACCACCATCAAGATAGATCCGCAGCTTTCAGGCTTGAGCAAATCATTGATGTAGCCAAAGTTCATCATCCCACATGGAGGCTTTGGCACTAGTAATGGCTCAAAGAGTCTCGTAGATTGCTTGTTCTCCACTTTGTCTTATTGACAAACAAGATACAGTTTAATGTTATCCCTCATCTATCTATGGCCAATAATAAGAGTCAAAGCATTCCTTGATCAAGTCTCTCCACAAGTTTTACCACTTTGGGATGAAGAACTTCTTCCGTTGGTATAGAGTAGCTTATCCTTGACCTAAAACAAGTTGCATAAATTGTTTGGCAAGGGGATCCTCCTCAAGCCCTTTCTTTACTTGCTCCATTAAGCCGTTATTCACCATGGAAATAGCTGATAACTTCGCATTATGGCTGAGTGCATCCATCATCACATTGGTTTGTGCTCCAAGCCAAAGTCAAATTTTGCTTACAAATCCTGCCACCTTACTTGCTTTTGCAATAACTTCTTTTGAGTTTGGAAGTCATTGCCATATTATCCACCTTGATAAGGTATTGTATATCTAATAAGTAATGTCGCCACACCTACAAGTAATGGGTGATGACAATCATCTCCTTCTATTGTACTGTGTAACACCACTTTGTCTCACTCAATTTGCGGCTCTTGAAATCTAAAGGGAGCCCTTCTTGCATCAACGCACCTCCAATTGTGAAGTCTGAGACATCTACATGTAGCTAGAACTTCTTGTTGAAGTCCGGTAGTGCAAGCACTGGCTCCGTGGTCACAGATACTCTCAAGTCCTCAAATGCTTGTTGGCACACCTCCATCCATGTCCAAGATTTGTACTTCTTGGGCAAGCCAGTGATTGGCACCACTCTTTTTGAATGTCCATCCCATGAAGGCCCACATGCAATAGTTCACCAAGCCAATGAATGATTGGAGCTCTATCACCTATGTTAGTGGTATTCACTTGATGATAGCCCGCACTGTGTCCATGTTCATCACTTCATCCACAGCTAGCCATGTCCAATAACATTGTCAAGGAAATGCACTTTGTCTTGGCCAAAAGAGCACTCAGATCTTTTGACATAATGCTCATTCTCTCATAGTGCTTGCAATGCCAAACAAAGATGGCAGACATGCTCCTCTATTGTGTTGTTGAATACGGTGATGTCATCCAAGTACACTATCAGAAATTTGTCCTTGTCCGGGTGGACTATTTGGTTCATCAATGTGCAAAAGGTTGTTGATTCATTGGTTAAGTGAAACGACATCGCCAATCACTAAAACAATTCATATTCTGTACACAAGTGGTCTTCGACTAGTCTCCTTCATCAATAGCACTTTTTGGTAGCCCTTCTGCAAGTCTATTTTCATGTACAGCCTTACACCTAAAAAATTGGTCAAATATATGGGCGATCAACGAGATAGGATATTTGTTTTTTTATTGTCACTATTCTCAATTTCTGATATTCAGTGCAAAGCCACTATGTTCCATCTTTTTTATTTTGACAGAGCGCGGGTGCACTAAATGGTGTCTTCAACGATTTGATCATCCCTGCCTCGAGCATCCCTTGGAATTACATCCTTAATTCCTCAAGTTCAAGTAGAGTCATCAGATATAGTGCCATCGCTAGTGGTTTTGCTCCAAGATCCAACTCAATCTTGTGATCCACCTCGTTGTGAGACGACAATTTCTTTGGTAGATTTGCAGACATGACGTCAATGTTCTCATTAAGGTCTTCCATGATAAGTGTAGGAACCTCCTCCAACTCCTCGTCAACAGCTCCCTCCTTCAAGATCACTAAGAATGTGGGCCCGCCTTTCTCAACTCCCTTGGCTAGTTGCATAGACGAAAACTCTTTTGTTCCACGACTGCTTGGTGGCCCCTCCACCTTGAGGACCATGCATGTTGCTCTCTTCTCCATGATGCACATCGAGCGATTGTTTAGGATGACTATTGCACTCATCAAGTCAAAGAAGTTCATGTCTATCGCAACCTTGTGATCATACATCATTGTGATCGAGAAGTTTGTTTGACATCTCCATGTTCCCAAGTGTATCTTTATGTCACGAGCCACTCCAGATAGTAGTCTCGCTTTCCTGTTCACGATACTGAGACATCAATCACTTTTTGTCAATAGAAGGTCTAGTTTTGGGCTTCTTCCTCGGTTATGAAATTGTGAGTTTCCATTATATCCATCAAAGCTGTTGTGGACTTACTGTTGATTACAACTTCCACATACCTCAACCCCTTGTGTATAGCTTTCTCTATAAGCTTCACATTTAAAGAATTTAAAAATTGCAGTAAGTAAATTTGATTCGTAGCTTTATCATTTTCACAATATGTTGCATCCTTCTCTTGTAATGTTAAAAGCGATCTGAGCTTTGGACATTTGTTCAATAAGTGTGGACCTTTACACACAAAGCATCCCCCACTTGGTGTCTAAGTATTGTACCCTCCATTGCACTCCTTACCATTTTGAGTAAAGTTTTGATCACATTTAGGGCCTCCATGACCCTTGCCTTTCTCTCCGTCCTTTGATGTGATCACCCTTGTGGTTCTTCCTTGTAGCACCATCAAGTTGTTGTTGGAACTCTGTGAAGACGTCAGCTGCGACAATTATTTCAACCAATGTATTCGCAATGCACCACTTGTCTTACCCAATTATGAATTCCATCTTTGAAATTAAAGAGTTGATCTTCTTTGGACATACCTGACATCATCAGTATTAAAGTATGTAACACCGTCACATACTCGGTGATTGAGCAGATTTGTTTAAACTCCTTGAGCATCTTCCTTGCCCTACCACATTCTCAAAGTGGAAGTGTCTATTGAGTTCAATCTTGAACTCCGCCCATGTGTCTAGATTACACGTGTTTTTATGTATATCTGCGAGCTTCCTCTGCCACCAGAGATGTACTATCCAAAAGATAGTAGCTAGCATTCTTTACCTTAAGGGCTTCATCCATGATGTTGCATCATCGAACCATTGGGGATGATGCAGCTGGTCATCCTTCCCCGAGTAGTAGTTCAGGTTCAGCTCACGAACGCTCTCTGGCACATGCGCGGTCAACATCTGCCCATAGAAAGGACTGGTCACATACTGGCGAGGTTGATGGAAGTGCTCCTGTTCGAATTCAAGAGGCCGCGAAGTTATGGCAGCTACGACGTGAACTCACTCCTAGGGGAGGCACTCCCCCGCTTCCTTGGTATGCTCCTTCCAAGCTCGTTGAGATGGCTCATGTGTGCCTGATGAGACATACACATGGGGGTAGGTCGCGGCGGCCTCGTCGCGAGGTGCAAGTTGACCCTACTGAGAAAATATGTGAAGGCACTCTGCATGATGAAGTCGTCTAGTGCTCGTAAGTTGTCGTGATTAGCCTCTAATTCGCCGTGGTGCGACATGGTGCTTCTCCCGAGGTGTTTCATCCTCCGACCAAGGTCCAAGATCACAGCACCAAGATGTTGGAACCCGGCTGCCAAAGTTCAGACCTAAAGGACGACCAAAGTTACTAGCTTCGGAGGTAGCAAGCACATGCATGGAACAAGATAGAGAGATCAAGGATTTACCCACAGGATATAAGAACTTCCCCTCCCAAACCATAGTCGAGCTAGATTCAGGGAAGTAGGAGAATTAACTAGCAATAGGCAAGTACCCTTGCGAGCTGCGAGAGATGCCACTTCACCGTAACCCTTGGTCATATTTATAGGAAGCTAGGACTAGTGGGGGACCTAGTTTGTCAGTGGGTAGACCCCACCAACATGCAAACATAATCAAGTCGTTGGTGAGGTCGGGCGAGCTGATAATTACCTTGAGCGAGCTTTGCAAGACAAGGGAAGTCGTCGGTGAGTTGTTGAAGAGGTCAAGGCGAGTTCACGACAATTTGCGTGGATGCTCCATACAGTTGTCCTTTGGTCAACGTTCATCCCTTGGTCGTTTGTACTGTACATGCCACATAAGGGTTGTACAAGCAAGGCGTCATATCGTCATGATCTACCTAGCTCTTTTAAGACACACTCAGCACCTTCCTTTTAGGTATGTTGAACGATTATCATGGAAATAAGGATAATCCAAGAAAGGGAGGAACTCATAAAGCACCTCATGTGATGACAATTTTTTTTGAAAAAGAAGTCAATGAAGTAATATCATGGAGGGTGGTATGGCGATGTGGTGTGCCTCCAAGTACCCAATTCTTAATCAAATGGAAGGGATTGCACGAGTCTAAAGAAACATGAGAGACACATGAAGATTTGTGGCAATTCAAGGACTTCATCCAGCAGTATGAGGTGACGAGGATGACAACATGATAGATGAGGGAAAATGTTACCGGGTTGAGATTAAAATATCCAACTTCAAGCCCAACTACGCCTCTAAAGTTCTTATGAAGAATAAGCCCAAGAAGCATAAGAAGGCTTAAGTGTAAGAAAAGCCATGGAGAAACTAGAAGTTTCTCGGTTGTTCTTAGGAAGAAGACTTTAGAGGGGAAGAATATTGTAAATAGTTGAAAATGATAGAATACTCTACAAAGGTAGGAATCTAGATTATTACATTCTTTGAAGGGAAACCTCAATAAGGCTATATAAAGGGAAGACCACTCATTTGTAAGCATCCTAGTTTGAATAAAGCTTTCAAGTTCTCTGAGTCCTCTTCATCTTGTGCTATCTTTCTCGTTTCCACCATAATTTCTCTTGGAATGAGGCTAATTTAGCTAGCCTTGAGGGGTAGCAAGAGGAGCTAAGGTCGTGCTTAACTTGGTCAAGAGGAAGGTCAGCTTATTGTTAAAAAACAGAAGCTAATTTCAAACCATTGTTCAGACAAATTTAAAATCAAAATAAATGTGCTCATCATATTAAAATTTAATTATCAAGAAATTAAATAAATATAATCATACCAGCACAAAAAGATGTCCTTATGATGTTCTTCGCCTATGGGTCCAACTTGTATTTTCTTCTCCTACCTCCAACCTTTCACCAATATTTCTTCCTAGTTGTTGCATCCCTGCAAAAACAAGAATGTAGCAAAATTTCTTCTCTAACAAGTCTTCGAGACAATAGTACAGAGAATACCTGGATTCAATGCTTCACTTGATTAATCTTCAATTTGGTGTCTGGAATCTTTGGTTTACAGCATCATATCTCGGTACACAGTCAACTGCAGGAAAGTGCGGAAATAAAGTCTGCTCATTCAATTTTTCTAATTACGAACTACAAACTGTATGAGCATGAGTGTTCGTGGAAAGGCGACATAAATATTGGAGTTAAAAATACTAACCATCTCCCATGCAAGCCATAGTAAGGGGTGAAGATAACATTTTCTGAGCCAGAACAGTTATATCATCCAGAATAAGTTCATCTAGGCATCTTAGAAAATGCTCCACGGGTTTCCTAAGGAACAGAAGTAGAAAATCAAATGCTCAGAATGATAAGATTGGAAACTAGGAAATACTGAGGTCTTATTTTGGAGAGCAGTAACGGTTGTGAGCATGGTCATAAAAAACACAAGTAATGTTCGGGTACGTGTGGTCACATGTGGTATTTTTCAAAAATAACATTTTTGGTAAAAACATCACAACAATCACAATTGGTGTGGTCAAACTTTGGAAGAAGTGAACGTCCAAATACCAAAATGTGAAATTTGAGCCCAAAAAAACTATCACAAAAGTTCAAAAAAGTAGTAAAACCGCCGTGATTGTGTTCCCAGCCACAGGTAAAATTTCAGTGTCTCAAACGGACTAAAAGTTACCGGAATCCATAAGTCAAAATTTGCCTTCCTATATCCTCAGCAACAATTGCCTGAATGGAAGAAAAAATAAATCACTAATTAAGAATTTCTTAATATAGTTAAGTTATGAAAGTTCTTTCAATTTTGAAATACTCTAGACTCCAGGTTCATCAAAATGGCTGACTTTGTTGCATTTTTCGCTCTATCCAACTCAACCTCAGTCACTGAAACCAGTAAACCCTAAATAAATTCAATTATTTCCAAAAACAATAGTCATTTCTAAATAAAACAAAGTCTACAACAAAAACAACCTAATACCTTGGCCAGGGGTTGCAATTGCTAGCAACTCAGATACCGCTGCATCGACAGCTCTTGGCACAAAGTCTGATCCCTGCATCAACATCTAATTTTAAGTGCTGAAATATTTCAACAATCTAAAAACGTAAAATGTATGATCCGTCTCCAAGAAGTTTTGGCTTTAGGGCTTCCTAACAAATCCACCTCCAGCCCTCCATCACTTGTACACCGGACGCCGCAGCTAGGCGCCCACGATGAGCAGTAGCAGCGTTGCTGCGAGATACAGTGGCCGTGGTTGTTGTTTCATCTCGCACGCAATTGTAGCAAGCATGCAAGTTGCGCCTTAGGCATATTAGGTCCTTAGGCCACGAGTTCTCCTCTGCATGCTCACGCTTCGTCTCCGCTTCACTCCTCGTTTCCCCAACTTCAGACACCGCAAAAAGGCTCCAATTTCCAAACACATCATAGGTCTCACAACACTCTCATCATTCCTCGATCCTTCCTCTGTTGGATCTCAATCTATGATGTGATCTGTTGCAGGGGTAGGTTATGAATGCAGATTCTCTAAGATGCCTCCCTAAGTGAAATGCAGTGTGACTACCGAAAGACCTAATGTAGATGTGGATGTAATTGAAACCGTTAGATTAAAAATTAGTAATAATTAATTGATTGAAAGAAAACCTATTCAGGAGCACATTTGTTCACAAAAATTGAATTACAGAGCAACGCGTTAATTTGGATGCAATTGAACACAAGTATCTCAAGAGTGCAATGAATAAACTCTGCAAGTCAAATGATTTCACAGAAACAACACATATAATAATTGTCTAATGAAATATGGTCCAAGAATATAATAATTAGGGAAAACAAGACACCATGATACAACTACATGTGTAGGCGGTGGCAAAAGTCAACAACGGTGGAAATTCATAGATTGTTGCCTCCAACTGGGTGGTGGTTGTTTGTGATGAGGAACTGAAAGTGGATCGAATGTGGATTGAGGTAAGGGGAATAGGGGTCGGGAGTTAGGGCAGGGGAAGACGTTGGGCTGGGAGATGACGGCTTGCGGAAGGGTGGTATAGGATGGACGGGTTATGGAGGGAAAGGCCGGCGGAGGAATGAAGGTGTCGTGGCAAAGAGGAGGGAAGTTTGGTGAGGAAGCGGGGAGAGGTCGGCAGGGGTCTTGGCGGTTGTAGAGAAGGCAGGGTTTTATATATTGGGGAAGAGGCGTCGAGAAGCTAGGAGGTGAAATGTCGAGCGGTTGGAGGCTTAATCGTGCTTGTTGGTGGAGGAGAAGATCATGGGATGCGGTTGAAGAGAGAAGAGGGGCTGAATATATAGGATAGGAAGTATCGGGTGGGGAAAAGTTGTGGAGAACGAAATATCTAGGAGTCGCACCCCCGGAGGGGAGCTCTCGGAGTTGCACTGGGAGGAAGACCAACTCAAAATTAAAAGAAAATATATGAAACGAACTCGGGCCGACCATCTGAACACATCTGTGAACTCAGATCTTCTGGATGAAAAACAGATCACTACCTCCTGCGGGAATAAACGTGTGTAAGTCACTCATTGATCCCCATCAACTCCTCCTGACTTGAAAGTACTCAACTCTGGCGAATGAAGATAGTCATACTCTCGGCGTGTAGACTAGGGGCGAGGCACTCGAGCTCTGCGGAGGAGATCCAACTATCATATGAAATTTGTGTGGGAGGGGGGCTCCAACGAACAAGATATCTCAGTGTATTTCACCCCTTTGTGCTAATGAAGTCATGAGAAACTATCAAAGTTATGCCTCCTGCTTTCATTGGCGTCTCTGGGCAAAAATGTATCTCTGTTTGACATATGTGTTGGTGGACGGTCGGTGGTACGAGTCGGCCCTCATGGCATGACTCGTCAGACTGAGGCTGGGGTGGAATGGGAGGAGTTAGAAATGATGTGGTTCATGGATGTGAATGGAGAAAGGATCTCCACATTCGCATGTTCCTCGTAGTAAGAAGTTGTCTTTTCTCTATATTTTGAGGGATGTCAATCTCATGTGTTCGTACAGATTCTTTGTATGTCTGTGTAGGGTCATATTCGTCAAGCGCTTAATTGTGTGTTGTTCCCTGAGAGAACCTCTCAGATCATATGTGAATCATCACTTGCTCTTCATCTTCAAAAATCTACTCCCTCGTGTGTTGATCTGTTTGGGCTTAATAGTAATCATTACTAATTGCAATTTTCTTCCAGACTATTTCAATAAGTTCATGAAATGGACTGGGCCAAGATTCTATAGGGACGTGGGTTAGGTCAATGGGCTTCATATGGTCATAGCCTAACATGATGTGAAATGGACTCAGACCCGCGGTCTTATTAACAAACTATTATAAGTATTTTTTGTGATGGACAGGACAAAATCACATGGGGGGGGGGCATCGCCAACTAAACATCCCATAAGGGTTCCTATAATATGGCAGACAACTTTGATTTGTCCATAAAAATGTGAGTGATAAGCGGTGGAAATTTTCAATGTTTTCACCGTTTTCTTCCACATCGTTTTCAAAAAATACAAGCCTCATGAATATTCGTCGGGATGGGCCACTCACGAATGGACTTGACTTTGTCAGGATCAACCGATGTGTCAGATGCAAACACAATGTACCATAGCAAATGGGCAAACATTGATAAGAATGAGTATTTCTTCATAGTGATATATAGATGCTCCTTCTTGAGAAGATCAAATATCAAGTGAATATGGTGTCAGTGTTCTGTGCGGCCCTAGTTGTATATCAATATAACATCAAAATATACTATCATAAATGATCCCAAGTAGGGTCACAAGATTTGCGTCATCACTCTCATGAATGTGTTGGGTGCGTTCGATAATCCAATGACATATTTGAAGGCCATCATCCACTCGCCCCCTCACTCACACTAATCTGATGGCACCCACTACACATGCCAAACTTCGAGAAGAATTGGGCGACTAACAATACACATGCGCTAGCACCCATCCTTCTTCGAGATAAGGAGGGTGGGAACTGTGCATGAACTCAAACTATCACAAATGAAATTTTTCTAAATAATGTCATTAACTTGTCACTTAAGCTAGGCATGTTTAGTCAGGTTTATGCGGTAGTGGGGTAAGTTAGGTAAGAATACCCCAGAACTAAGTCACTCGCATGTTGGATGTCTCTCAAAGGAAGGAACTCGTCGGGGAGCTCCTAATGCATGATATCAGAATAATCAATCAACAAATGACGAACGTCTGAGTCAATAATCACAGTGTCAATAAGGGCCTCAGAAGCCAAGGTAGTCGCCACTGCATACACAGCCTCGGTGTCTAAGACTCTCAAAAAGTCACCTTACCCTTAGATGGGTCCTAGAGTTGGGTCGAGGTCCTCGAGGAAAGGGTAGTCTTTCAAGTTTCAATGAAAAATAAACACGTGTTTGATTGGTCATAACATGTGATATAACGATCATATGAGGATTTTGATGTGACACTACTGTGAGCTATATACGCACCAATGCTTTCTTAGATATGATGTTTACAAAGCTACCACTATCAATGGCCACCTGGATGGCTCTCCTGCGAGGGAGAAATAGGTGTAAAAGATAGCAGTGCGGAATCAACCCTCTTCAACGCGAAGGGTACGCAAAAGGTGGCGAATCACTCCTAACTCTAGCAACCTCTTTGCGTCGCTATCCTAACCGTCCTCTACAGTCGCTACAAGCTCCTCAACGGGGACATCCTCAACCTCAGTGACGGGCTCACCCTCCTATTCAGTCAACAAATTTCTAGTGGGCACTGCGCGGTCATGTGCCCATGTCAAAGCATAAGTAGCATTGGACGCCAGTGGCTTAGAAGCTCTAGGAATAATCGATTTGCCTTTCACATTGGCAGGGGTGCGAGGAGGTGCTACAGTAGTGGACATGATTGGGAAGGCCCTCCTAAATGTGGAAGTGCCAGGTCAAGGGGTGCCTACTTTGGTTCCATAGTGCGCAGGTACTGCTCATACACAACAAAGCTAAAACAACTGCTCGGCTGTCTCAACTCTACGGGGAATCAACTCCTAGAAATCATATCCAAGTCCGGCTCGAAAGAGGGGCGCGGTTGCAATAGACTCCTCCAAAATGTCGCTCCTCACCACTAATTCGTTGACTAGTGATGTACTAAGCAAAGGATAGGGTCCCCTACCGAAGGAAGCGGAGTTGACCTAGGAGTTGATCTTTGTAAGAAGCGGAAGGTATTTGTCTTTCAGCAATTATTTCAATTCAGTCCACCCGGTGATGGGGTAATATTTGTCACAGTTAAGAAATTTTTTGAGACTCGTCTAGTAAATCTTGGCATGCACATGTAACTTCATCTTGGCAAACCGCACTCGCCTCTCGCCACTCATCTCATACCACTCAAAGTGGTGGTTCATGTCCAACAGTCAATCACTAAATGCTTTTTGATCGAACAATCGAAGGATGGCGCGTCGATGCAAATGTGTAGGGTAATGTCATCTTCGGCTGGAGTCGCTCCGCGGTGTGCCTCCTGATAGTCATCATAATGATTTCATGATCGTAATCATATTGTGTTGGAAGAGCACGACCCTTACGAGCATGTAGAGGGGGAGGACAAGGTTCATCTAGAGGTGGTAGTGTCTCGGTGGAGCTGGGTCATATCGATGCTCGAGCATGCTCAGGATTCCTTCCCGCCATAGGAGGGAGATTCCGACGTGGTAGGTATCTAGTAAATCTTTGATGGGGTGATAGGGACTTACGAGAATCAACCAGGATGTCATCATAATGTGGGGGTGCCTCTCTTGCACGGGGTGTAGCCTGATCTTTTCTAACCGATCATCTTTAGCGCTAACTCTAGCTATGACAGCCCAAATGATGTCAAACTAAGCTCATATCTACTCAAAGTGATGAAGTACAAGTCTTTGGAAGTCGGCAGCTGTCCAAATTCAAACGAACAGCTCGGTCGTCGGAGAGGTTCGGGCCAGACATAGATAATTGGAGAAACCTACCACAACATAGCATATAATGTGGCCCAATCTTGTACTATGATACCAATTTGATGCAGGAGTAGGTTGTCAATGTGAATGATCTATGATCCATCTCTAAGTGAAATGTAATGTGACCACCGAAAGCCAGTGATATAAGAAATCAGAGGAGATGAGCATGTGGTCAGTGGTGCCTTAACTATACTAACAGTGCTCTCAAATTCAAGGCACGTATGACTAAAGTGATGTTCGAGATAAAAAGAGTGGACAATGAATCTGAACTAGATATAGGTAAACGAGACAGAGGCATCAAAGAGAGAAATTTGTAAGATGAAACCCAAAGATCAAAGTCAATGAGATAAAGGATGGTGAGACGGAGGAGGAAGTTGAATATGCATTCACTATGGATGCTGGCAGCTTGAAAAAGACTTTGATAAAAAGGGGAATTAATAAAAAATCAAGAAGAGCAAATCTGGATGAATTGAAATGTTCGAGTCAGCACTAGCAAAATTGTCGTTGGAAGATAGGAAAACGCACTTAATGGGGAATAGTAAACTAGATTTGCGGCTCTTCCCACTGACAAGAAAAAGACCCGAGGGAACCAACAAATAAGAAGAAGGATTGGAAGGAACCAAAGTCTGTGCTAGAAATAAGTAGAGTGACGACATTGAGTAAAGGGGTTGTCGGAGACACACCGAAGAATTATTAACGAGGCGTGTAGAGTAAAAAAGCTACAAAAGATCACCAATGATCTAGGGTTTCAAAGGATGAGATTGGTGGTCTATGATAAAGGATAGGAGGAGCTCGATGGTATGTAGCTTGCAAGAAAAGGCGGGTGGTTTTTTGTTGCATATGAGATCAAGCTGCTTGTGTGAAATGTGTCTTATGCATTGCGGAAGATTAATTTGCGAAAGAAGGGGAAAATATTCCTCTAAGGTGAATATTTTCTTGTATCAGAGCTTATTTTCGGCCAGAAAAACGTGAAAAATCTCAACCCCAATGAGAGGAATTTTGGCTCAAAAATTTACCTTTGAGACTTTATAGCATGTAGTGGGAAAAAGATATTTTATTAAATAGAAAAATCAACTACAAATAATATACGTGCAATCAGTGTCAATAAGAGATTATAATAAGACTATCATATTTCACTATCTAACATCAACAATTTAAAGCACTGGTGTTGGACAAAATATTCATCATTTTGCAAGTAAACCTTTACAGGCAAAATTTGAGAAGGATGTCACAAGTTGTGCAGCAGCATACTTTCCAATTTGCAAAGTCATGACAATATTTATTTAGAGCACCAACTCCTCTAGTACCTTGAATCAAGCATAAACATGGACTTACATGGTTAGATTACTACAATTGAAGGCCAAACTAACAACTATTTGGTATTAAAAATAACATTTTTTCTCTATGAAAACTCATTTTTCTAAAATGAAGGAAAGTGCATTTTCAATGTCAATGTCTACTTATGTGAAATTATGTGCTTTCATTGTATAAAATAATAATCTAGTTGGGTTTAAATTATAATGATTTTAATGGCGGTGCATTGCGTTAGCCGATACCTGGGAAGATTCCTTTCAAAATCATCAAGTCCATTAAACCTTCAATTACATTAATCAGATGTTATCTTCAAATGATAAAAATCTTATTTGGCTTTCCTAGCATATTTGCAACGATGGGGTGAACCTACAACTTAATGAACTAATGAAGCTAAATCGATATAAGTGCTCATTATCATTCATAATTTAATTCATGAAGCAATTAGAATTTTCAAGATTAAGAGAATGTCAAATTACTGGAAAGCAATATCTTTGTTTAAATATTTAAGAGCAAAAGAGATAGTTTGAATTGTGTTAATTATGGATAAATTGGACTTAACATCAAGTCAATGAAGCCACGGGAAAGAGTTATGGAGCATACAATTAAAAACTATGCCCATTTAAGAGAAAAATGCTAGGAAGGTCTACTATGTTCTATGGAAGTATACAAAGACAGCTATTTTTAAAAAGTATAAAAAGTAAAGAATACATTTTCATATAGTTTTTATTGATCTTGTGAATTCTTATGATTGAATACTATCCATATAGTTTTATGTACGAAGAAGTGATAATCAAGGATCAATAATGAGTTCCGCATCTTTTTGTAATAGCTATATCCAAAGCGAGTTGCTTTATGTATGTTTTTCATTGACGAAATAGTTATAATAGTTGAGATATTTATGGAGTTGCATGAAAAATTATAATAATGTAGTTTAGAAGAAAGAATGATTTAAATAGATTGAAATTATTAAAGATGCGTATAGAAGCAGTTATGAAGTGACCAACAGATTTCCAATTATGACAGGGTGTACATCAAGGATCAAATTGAATTTCATATCTTCTTGTAATAGCTATGGAGATGCTCACAAAAAATATTCAAATCAAGGTGCTTGGTTGTGTGTTTTTTTGTTGATAAAATAGTTATAATCAGTGAGATATCAATGAAGTGAAATGAAAATTTAGAACAATTGAGGTTATAAGATAAAAGGTTTCAAAGAGGGAGAACTAAGGCCAAATACATGATACGCAATTTTAATAGGAGTGTGATTGGTATTCATCACTGTATCTGATTAGAAGAAAAAACATATATACCTATCTGTGATAACTAATAAGTTCAAGTTGCATCTAACATTATTGAGAAGAATGACGATATAAATGCAGATATAACCAAGGCCAAGTGGTAAAAATAGACAAGTATCTCAAAAGTATTATGAGATAAGAGAATACCATAGAGATTTAAGCCATAATTTAGTCAACGGCTCGGAAGTGTTTACATTAAAAAAATCATTGATGTTTAAGTTCAGCATGGCATAAATAAGAATGGTAGGATGGGTGTGGTAAAATTAGAAAAGCTAAATTAAGAGATGACTACATCGAATAAATACTGGGAGTTAAATTAACCAAATATAAGGCAGTAAAAAAAAAATTGATGGTTTGTGCATGTGCAACAAAGGCTGGGAAATGCATCAATTAGAAGAGTAGATAGAGTTAGAGTAGAAAAAAGGAATTTTATTTCTCACTTTTAAACCTTTACACCTTGCCTCTATATATACACATACAAGGAGAACTACAACACCGAACTAGCGGTGTGGGACTAAATACAAAAGGAGGAGATTGTTATTTGCACACTAATCACCAAATATCAACACTCCCCCCTCAAAGTGGACGAAAGATATCCACTAAACTCATTGTCACTCAATCTACATAAGTCCAGTGAGCTAAGTCCTTTGGTTAGACAATCAACCATTTGCTCTTTGATAGCAACATGTCTGAGCTTTAGTGTTCCACCATCCAGCTTTTGTTTGATACAAAATCCATCAATCTCTATATGCATGGTTTTATCCTGTTGAACGAGAATGTTTGCAATGCTAATAGCTGACTTGCTATCACACCACAATGTCATCTGTTCTCCTTGATCTATCTTGAATTCAACCAAGAGGGCTTTCAGCCATAACGTCTCTCCTACACTTAAGGACATAGCCCTTTACTCTGCCTTGGTTGTAGATCTCGCAACTACAATCTGCGTCTTGCTTTTCCAGGAGACAAGGTTGCCTACGACAAACATGTAATACCCTGATGTTGACCTTCCATCATCTGCACAGCTAGCCCAATCAGAATCGCAATAGCCCTCAATGTTTAGATGTCCATTCTTCTGGGAGATCAGTCCCTTCCCAGGTGCGTTCTTCAGGTATTCAAGAATCTGGTGTACGGCATCCAAGTGACCCTCCCTAGGATCATGCATATAACGAGCTACCACGCTCACGGCGAAAGATATTTCGGGACGGGTGTGACCCAGATAAATGAGTCGGCCTACCAATCTCTAGTATCTTTCTCTATCAATTGGCTCTCCTGCCTCTGCACCGAGCTTGGTCTTCTGATCAATAGGAGAGACGGCAGGCCTGCAACCCATCATCCGTGTCTCTTTGAGTAAGTCGACCACATAATTCCATTGGGAGAGAACAATTACTCGTGCGTCGCACGCTACCTCGATCCCAAAGAAGTATCGTAGCTGACCCAAGTCCTTTACCTCAAATTTCTTGCCCAATCTCCTTTTAAGCTGAGCAATTTAATTCTCATCATCTCCTGTGATGATCATATCATTCACATATACAATAAGTACTGTGATGTGAGCTTCATGCCTCCTAAATAACATGGTATGATCAGCAATGGTCTGTTGATATCCTATGGCTATCATGGCTCTCCTAAGCCTGTCAAACCAAGCTCGAGGGGACAACTTCAATCCATATAGTGACTTCTTGAGTCTACACACCTTTCCTGTTGTTTGTTTCGTGACAAAGCTCAACGATACTTCCATGTAACACCCCTTCCAACAGATCATCATGAAGAAAGACATTTGAAATATCAATGTTCGTACCGTGCTCATTTTTGCGACGGGTGCAAAGGTCTCATTGTAGTCGATGTCATAAGTCTCGCTGTACCCCTTAGCTGTCAGTCGGGCTTTGTAGCACTCGATCCGTCCTTTTGGGTTTTGTTTCACGGTGAAAACTCACTTGCACAAAACTGCTCTTTTTCCTGGTGGTAGTGACGCAAGATCTCGGATTTTGTTCTTCTTCAATGCTCCAAGTTCTTCTAATATTGCAATTTTTCATCGCGGATCCTCCTTAGCCACCTACTAACACTTAGGAATAGATACTATGTCCAAAGATGCAATAAATCCCCCATGTACAGGTGATATATGAGAATAGAAAACAAATTTAGCAATATCATAAGGAAATTCACATCGATCGGGTGAGACTCTCGTATTCTTACGGGTACTCCTCCTTACCTGTACGGGAGTAGAAGTAGTGGGATGAGAAATTATATCACCTGTGGGTTCAAATGTTGAGGTGGATTGAACAGAGATTGAGTCCAATGGAATCTGTGTCGTAGGAGACGGAGTAGACAGTGACAAGGCACTCAGCACGGGTGGCTTTGTGGGAATTGTAGTCTCACTCTGTTTCCTTCTTCTTGTATATAATCTCGGCTCCCCCCTGGGTGTGAGGTCCACTTTCCACAGTTGCATTTAGCTCATGCACTAGTATTACACCTGACTCCATGCTCGGTAACACGGAATAAGGGATACTTATTATTTGATTCTCGCCACTACTGATATACTCCTCTTCTTGCCTCGTACTATCGGTAATGAGTGATTCCCCAAATGGTGAGTCAACTGGGGAGGAATAATATGACACATGCTCACGAAATGTGCATCCATACTAACAAACAATCTCCTCTCCACTGGGCTTCAACATGCGTACCCCTTTTTGGTAGCTAAATACCCAACAAAAATACACTCCAGGGACCTTGGATCCAACTTTCTCACATTGATTCGCGTTGCCCATTCGAAGTTGATTTGGAGACTTACCATATATGACGAGCCCAGATCGATGATCCGACTCCGTGGATGCATCCGGATTCGCGTTGCGAACCAATTTCATATATAGCTTTGTACTTTTCAGATTTTATTTCATGTAGTTTTGGTCCCGAGACCAATGGCCAATCATAGTCATTGATTCCGGGTGCCCTAATTTTATTTCTTATAAATAAATGGTTTAGGGATGCCGTCATTTGGGATTGTTGAATGTTTGGAGAGTCTTCTTCCTTCATTCCGGTGATCTCCTCCGCGGTGCCGACTCCGTGGAGCCCCTTGGTGACGACTCCTTGGGTAAGTGTGTATCCTTTGTTATTTTCCTCCCTCCTCCCTGTTTTTCCCTTTGCTGTCCAGCCACCGTTCTACTCCGAAATCCTCATCTGCAGCCCCTACAACCCACAAAAAAGCCGGTCGTTTTGCTGTTCAGAAAGCACAGTCACTGTTCACGGCATTGTTCACTTATATCATTTACTGTTCATTTCATATGTTTTTCCCCTTGTTGTAGCCATCCAGAGCCACCGGCCACCTTCCGGACCCCCTCCAGCCGCTTGTCCAGCCGCCTGTCCAGCTGCCTCCACCCCTCCTGCAGCCTACCAGCAAGCTGCCCAGCCTCCTCGCCCCTCCAGCCGCCCACTAGTGAGCCGCCACCCTCCCTCTGCCCAACCACATCCCACCCACACCCTCTCTATCTCCGTCCAATAGCCTCCTGGCTGTTTTCAGCCCCAAACCAGTCCAGATCTGGGCATTCCATCCCAGATCCAGCCACCCTGCCCTTTTCTTTTGCTGCCCTCCCCCATCATGCGGAACCACCTCCAAACAGACACTCAGTGTCGGATTTGCTCTGATCCGGGCAATCCAGCCCCCCATCCCCTGATCCAGGCCTCGCAACACCAAGCAACCATCCCCCTTACCCGTCCCGGTCTCCCAATCACTGGAACCTTCTCCAAGCCCTCCAACGTTCAGATCTCTTTTATTGGCAGCAGCCCTAATATTGTGTGGTGTATTTGCATTGGTATTTGGTTGTAAGACATGAATATGGTGTGATTATTACATGTTTGTTTGGTATTTCAGTTTGTTATAGTTATTTGCTCCTGTACTAATCTCTAACTGCAGGAAGAATTTATTCGTCGCGCGCTCGTACTTTGGCCCTCCGCGCGGAGGAAAGCCTAAGCCTGTTCCGCTTAATTAATTTATTTTGACTTGCTGTGAAATTGTCTGTGTGGGATGTTGTATTTATTATCCAATTGTGATCTAACTGTCGGACATTTGCATAGCATGTAGGGTTAGGTCGCAAATTTCCCGCCGCCTATAGATTCGCCTTGCGTCAAAGAGTATCTCCACTTTTTCCTCGCAGCATCTCAATCAGATATTTCCAATTCAAGACTCGTGAGGGCATCCGATTGATCAAATACGTTGTTGTAAGAACAGCTTTTCCCCACAAATGCTTCGGCGTATTCATCAAAATCATCATAATTTGGGTTACTTCAAGAAGGTGTCGGTTCTTACGTTCAGCAACTCCATTCTGCTCTGGTGTGTATGGCAAGTGGTTTGGTGTTGGATCCCATGTGAGAATAAGTACTCCTCAAATGCCTTGTTGGTGTACTCAGAACCATTATTCGACCTCAACACCTTCACCACTGCACTGTATTGCGTTTGAACCCCTTTATGAAAATCCTTAAAGCAGAAAAACACATCATTTTTATTTTTCATTAAGTTTAGCCAAGTCATACGTGAAAAGCAATCAATAAAAGACCCGAAATATCGAAATCCATTTGCAGTAGGCATGGGACAAGGTCCCCAGACATTAGAATGAACTAGATTAAATAAATTAGAACTCCTACCGGAACTTGAGTAGGAGTTTCTAGTATGCTTTCCCAGTTCACACGCATCGCATACAAGTTTTTCTTAATTGACTTTTTCAAACAAAAGTGGATACATTTGACTTAAAACAGAAAATGAATGATGACCCAGATGCCTATGTTGAAGGATGAGTTGGTCCTCCATGCTCCTTCCAACTCCTGCAGTATCCTCTATCAGTATGGAAAGGTCTGAGTCCAAGCTTTCCCTATGTAGGTACCACAAGCCCTTACGTTATGTGTCAGTCACAAGTTTCCCGTCAGTCTCCTCCTGGAAGATCACCTTTGATATATCAAACAAGACAATACACTTTAGCTGAGATATAATGACACTAATATATAAAAGATTTACGGGAAAGAAAGGGGCATGCAAAACATTGAACATAGTTAAAGTGTTGATACACTGTACAGTACCCTTACCAACCACAGGTTGAGTTATGTCATCGGCAGTTTGAATGTGTTCTGGGACTACAAGGGAAGTATATGAAATAAATTACCTAGCATTACCAGTAACATGTCGGGATGCACCTGAATCGTCAATCCACTCTGGTGATCTAGTAGTGATGGATATAAATATGAGGATATATGTATTACATGTACCTGTGGCGGAGTGAGCAAAAGAGGTAATGTTAACCCCTAGAGGATGTCGGAGTGGGTGTGACATCCATCACACCTTTCTGCTTCCTTTGCATCAGCTGGTGGTACACATCCAGAAACTCCAGCTCCTTTGGGCGACCCTTATCAGCAATACCTTCTTTTGTCACTTCCTCGCTCATCATCAAATTTGCTCGATAGCCTCCTCGTCTACCACCTATACGACCTCCACGGCTGCGCCCACAACTTCCAAACTTTCCCCGTCCACCTGCATCCCTCTCCTTTGGTGGCTTGGGGCAAGACAGCCGGAGATGGTCTATTTCACCACAATTATAACATTGTCGTGTCTCACTCTTATATCCTACGTGCCCTTGATTGGTGACCGATAAAGCGGATTTCCCTCCTGGAAAAATGGTTGCACCTAACTGGAGCCTAATCCAGCTTTCCTCCTGCATCATAGCTGAAATTGTCTCATCCAGGGTAGGAATCTTTGGCTGAGTGGGCAGCATTGCCCTCATTTGCTCAAATGTCAAGTTCAACCCTCTCATAAAGCGCATAGTCCTCCGTTGAGCATCTCGCTCCCCCTTCGAGCATTCAGGATCTTTGCAGCATGCGGCTGGTGAGAAATAATCATAGTTTACCCATAGTCAATCTAGATCTACGGCATACTCCTAAATCGAGCAATGTCCCTAGGTTACAATCTCAATCTCCCGTTTGATTTGAAACACACGCATGTTGTTGTCGAACCTTGCTTAAAGCCTTTGTAATTTCCCCCAAACATCACTTACAGTCTCTGTCATCCACCATGATTGCAATAGACACGACCATTGAGTTTAGGAGCCAGATGTGTAACAGACTGTGTATAGTCTTTCATTCATTGTACCCATCTGAGTATTTCTTTGGCTCCCTCTTCTCTCCAGTCAGATAACCTTCCAGGTTCCTTCTGAAGAGTGCCCTTTTCACCTGACACGACCAACTCAAGTATGTAGCTGGTTCATCGAAACTCAACTCTACAGAGGGAAGATCTATCTTTACCAGAGGCGACGGCGACTGAGCCAATCCCTCACCTTTTGACATCCGCAAGAATTCGAAGAACTCTTTTAGATCCGCCTCCTCCATCTTGGCAACCAATTTCTCCATGAGCGCCCAAAATTCTTGATTTTAAACAATTATGCTCGCACAAGATCTGCAGCACCCTCACATAGACAGCCGCAGTGACAAGGATGCTCGCACAAGGTCTGATGCACCAGCATTATTGCATGTAACCCTAACTGTCGCACCAGGTAAGCAGCACACCCGCACGTCGCAGTCATAAGGATGTCATACCACCTACAGTAGCTTTCTAGCGACGCCCGCACAAGAGCTGTGGCACTTCCTTACGTCGTAGTGCCAACGAAGAAGCTCTGCCAGACAATCTGTGAACTTGAGGAAGCTTTGCCAGAAAAACCGTGAACTTGAGGAATTTATTCTTACTGGGGCTGCAGCGGCAAATGCTCATGTACGCACGCCGCAAGTGAGACCGACGAGTAGAACCGCGCATGATCCTTCTCCCTGCTGAGCCGCGCGCGCCTGACGATCCTTCTCCCCGCAGAGCCGCGCGTATACTCTTTGCGCGTGCCTCCTAGCAGAGAACCCGTGGACAGCGCGTCCTTCTACGTCGCTTCTCCACGCAAAGCCCCTTTTGTCGTGTCACACCTCCGCCCGACTCCACTGCGCGAGTAACTTGTCGCTCATGCCTGAAAAAGGAAATAAAATAAAAGGAAACTGTCGGAGGGGACAGTGATCACGGAAGCGAGATTAAAGGAATTCTTCTGGACCGATTTTTCTTTATTTCCTAACCTGGCTCCGATACCAAGTAGAAAAAAAAGGAATTTTATTTCTCACTTTTAAACTTTTACACCTTGCCTTTATATATACACATACAAGGAAAACTACAACACCGAACTAGCGGTGTGGGACTAAATACAAAAGGAGGAGATTGCTATCTGCACACCGATCACCAAATATCAACAGTTAGTGTAAAAGGATTAGGTAGAAGAAAGCGTAAATAAAAGGTAGCACGTGAATGAAAGTTGTCTATTTTCAATAATTTAATAAAAGCGTTCAAATAACCCAAACCCCTTCCCAATCATCTCGCCCTCACAACAAACATAGGTAATTATGTCTTGGGTTAATGAAACAAACTTTATCTAGTTCTCGTTCCCCTCACAAGAATTGCATGTTCACACACGCAACTAAAAAATCATTGCAGTCTGACTTTCATGTGTCAAGTGTGTAGCATCATTCGAAGGATAAATTGGCCTTTGTTTTTTTGAAGCTTGTATTCGCAATAGAAAGAAAAGAGGAAAAAGGGATCACAAAAACGGGTCAAAAAACAAGGATGTTCTCCCGGTCACTCTGAACAACCTCAGAGAGAACAGGCGGGAAATCCTCAAAACAGGTCCAAAGAAAAGTACAGGAAATAGCATAGTGAGAACCAAAATCCGCAGCTCGATTGGCCTCCCGCGGAGCATATCGGAGCAGGACAAGAGGAAGCTCGAAAAGGAATCCCAACACATCAGCGTCCGGGAAGTGGGCATCCCAAAGACGCGAGTCAAAGCAGCGTTGACAATACTTGATCAAGTTAAGCCAGTCTCCCTCAATGATCACCCCTGAAGCATCAAAGCAGTCAACCGTGAGGTAGTCCCGAATGGCCGCCAGGGCCGCCATCTCCGTTCGGCCCGGATCCCATTGCACAAGCGGCCGGTCGGCCGCAAAGAGGACCGTACCAGAGGAGTCATGAGCCACAATCCCCAACCCGGCTTGGCGAGAAGGTAGGAGAGCTCCGTCGATGTTGATTTTGAGCCAGCCCGGGGGTGGGGGACACCACAGGGTAGAAGACGGTCGGGTGGTGTCCCAGTTCGCCTGGGTAGGGAAGGTCGCCGATCGAGAAGCGGCCTCCAACACCCGCGTCGCAATAATGGTGGGAGTGGCATACTCTTGGAGGTGGATCCTGGCGTTGCACGCCTGCCAACACTGATAAACCGTAAAACCAAGAAGGGTAAACGTGCTGGAGCAGTTGGCCGAGTTGGAGAGGCCATCCATGAGGGCAGTCCAAGAAGAGACACGGGGAAGGGTCAGCCCCCACCGTTGCAGCGCCGTCCCAACAGCCTGGAGGCAACTGCACTCGCCGAGGAGATGGTCCCGCAACTCGGGAGCGATGCAGCCCCAAGGGCAGCAAGTCTCAATCGCCAGCCCGCGGTGGGCCAACCAAGTCCAAGTAGGAATAGCATCCAAGGAGAGACGCCACCAGAAGGAACGCTCGCGGGGGCGCATCCGAAGTTTCTTAAGCCAGCCTGCATCCTGCGACGGAGGTGGGAAGAAGGCCGCGTAAGCGAGCCCAGTCACAGTCCGCCCCGAGAAGCGCGGAAGTAAGGTAGGAGTATCCTGCTGCAGGTCCGGGTCCACGGTGACCTGTAGGATCAGAGTGATCAGCTAAGCCCCGAAAAATTGGCGGAGGCGGTCCAAACTCCAAACACCATGATCGTCAAGGAGGTCCGCCACCATAAGGCCCTCCAGCCCACAACAGTCGATGAAAGTGGGCCACCGAGCAAATTCCAAATCCAAGAGCCAGGTCTGCCCGAGCACCGAGATAGAAGCCCCATCCGCGATTTGCCAGTGGAGAAGCGGATCCAAGTGTGCCATACCCTCATGAAGGATGCGGAGAACAGGCGAGTCCCCGCGTCGAGGTGTGCCCCTAAGAAGGCGGTCGTCGTACCGATGCCGAACGATAGAGTGGAACACGCTGGCCGACGGTTGAAGAAGGTCCCAAGCGTGCCGGGAGCGGAGAGGGCCTCGTCATTTGTCAAGGCTGTGGAGATCAAGACCAACATGAGAGGTCGGCAAACACACGGTAGGCCAATCAACATAATGCATCCCACGGGTACTGCGGTCCTTTTGCCAAAGAAAAAGTCGGGCAATTTTGTCAATGGAGAGAGATGGAGCGAGGGACATCCGCATGCGTGAGCTGGAACTGGGCTGAAGGCAGCAAAGCGGAGGCAATCAAGGTTGCTCGGCTGGCAAGAGACAGGTGGCGATTACCCTAAGCCCGAACCTTAGACCGAATACGGATCAAGAGGTCGGAGAAGTCCGCCGCCCGGAGCTTCCGCATGGCGAGCTTAACCCCCAAGTAAAGCATCTCCGTGACAAGTTGAAAGCCAAGCGAGCGAGCAATCCAGTCGGCCTTCCAAGATGGCGTGGCCTTGCTGAAACCACCATGGACTTGCTCGAGTTGATGCACTGGCCCGTCCATTTACAATAATCTTCAAGGGTGGACCGGATGGCCCCAAGAGCAGTCGAGGAAGCATCACCAACGAGGAGGATATCATCGGCGTATAAGAGGTGGGAAATGCGGGGGCCAGCCGGGGACAAGGAGATGTCGATGGAGTGGCCCTGGAGTTGGAGGGCATGGGACAGGAGCTCGGAGCAGAGAATAAAGGCATACGGCGAGAGGGGGCAGCCTTGTCGGAACCCGCAGGTGGCCTCGATCAACGAAGTCTGCTTGCCGTTGAGGAGGAGTACAAATCGCGGATGCATAAAGCATTGAAGGACCCAGTTGATGAACCGAGCAGGTAGCCCAAACAGCTGGAGGACTTGTTGCAAGGTGCCCCAAGCCATTTTATCGTAGGCCTGAGCCATGTCGATCTTGATAGCCATAAAACCCGACCGAGCAGTCGAGACCTTGAACTTGTGCATAATTTTCTGGGCAAGGAAGCAATGATGCGAGATGGAGCGGCCCAGGACAAAAGCACCTTGTTCCGGAGAAACCAAGGATGAGAGGAGCGGATGTAGGCGGCGGATAAGAACCTTGGCCGCAACCTTGTAGATTGTTTGGCACAAGCTAATCGGCCGGAATTTATCCGATTGAGCAGCATTAGGGACCTTTGGGATAAGCACGACAAGCGTCTCCTTCCACTCGGGAGGCATTAGGCCCGTCCGGAAGAACTCCTGAAGGGCGCTGCACACATCCTTCTTGATAGTTAACCAAAACGAATGGAGAAAAGAAGCAGTCATACCGTCACAGTCGGGAGATCGGTTTGTCTTCAGATCGCGGATGGCAGCCCAAATTTCCTCGTCCGAGATATCCGCAGCAAGAAGGGAGGCCGCTGCCGGTGGCACCAATTGGGACTGGGGGGCGCAGGCCATCCGGATAATGCCGGAGCTGCACTAGTCCATTTGTTAGCCAAGAAGTCCATAAAGGCCCGCTCCCATAGGTGAGCTGGACAATCCGATTAGCACGGCGACGATTGGAGGCCATAGAGTGGAAGTACGCCGTGTTGGCGTCTCCCTCCTTGATCCACCGAGCTTTCGCTCGTTGCTTCCACCAAGACTCCAGCCGCCCCAGGGTGGCTGCCAGCTCCTTAGCCTTCGAGATGAGGGTGCGGTTTTCATCCTCAGAAATGCCTGCAGCCGAGCCCTCCCGCACCTGGAGATCGGCCACCTCAGCCTCAAGAAGATTTGAGGGCCCCCAACTCTTTCAATTTATTTTTTCTCCAAAAGAAAAGCGCTCGGAGAGTACAGGACCACTTCCGTCTGAGCACCTCCGCGGCCGATCCGAGGTCAGCCCGATTCCAATTTCGCTGCACAATCTTCGAACACATAGGATAACTGAGCCACACATCTTCAAATCTGAACCATCGAGACCGACGATTAGAGTTGGGCGAGCCAAGCTGGAGGAGAATAGGACGGTGATCCGAACCGAGCCGGGTGAGGTGGCGGATAGAGGCTAGCGGCACAAGAGCAAGGCCGACCGAATTCAGGAACATGCGATCAAGGCGAACCAAGACCCGAGTAACCCCAGGTTGATTGTTGCACCACGTGTGGTTAGCGCCAACAAAAGGGAGCTCCTGGAGGTTGTTGGCAAGCACTGTGTCCTCCATTTCCCTAGCAACAAGCGAGTAGGAGAATGGTCGACCTCCTTTCTTATCTTCAGGGCGCAGCGTACAGTTAAAGTTGCCGCCAACAATAGTGGGAGAGTTCAAAGCAACCCCCCGAGCCAGCATCTCCCAAATCCTGCGCCGAACATGCGGGTCCGTATCAGTGTAAACGAAGGCCACCATCCAGTCGGGCAAGCCCGGAAGCCTGGCACTGCCCACAATCCATTGGGAATCATCCTCGTGAACCACGAAGTCAACCACACCAGTTCGCCATAAGACTGCAATCCCACCAGTCGTGTCGACCGCCGGGTGGTGAAAAAAATTCCAATTGCGACCGACTAGCCGATCAACATCTCGACGAGTAAGGTTGTCGGTCTTTATCTCAAAGAGGCCAATGAGACCCAGGTTATGTTGCATCACAAGCTCCCGTAAGTACGTACCTGCCGCCTTCTTCTTGGCCCCCTGACAATTCCACATAAGGAGGCCCGACATTAATCAACCAAAGGGGACGTGCCCCCGCCGTCGGAAAGGAAAATATTGGTCTCAGCCTTGCACCGCTTCCGCCCAAAAGAATGGGCCAGGAACGGAATATTCCAGAGGCCAGCAGACTTGGAGGACGCCTTTGTCACCCGCAAGGACATCGCCTTTTTGGGTATGTTCTTCACCATTTGAGATGACCTCGGGTCATTACTCGCATATTCATTCATCAACAAGTCCTCATCAGACGAAGGTGGGTTTGCACATTCATCAGACGGAGGTGGCCTTGTTAGGAGACTCAGACTCCACCATCCTACGAAGCAATATTGGGCCTCATGCGGAGATGTGCAATCTAGTTGGAAGGCAAGGAGACCCTTTAGAGAGACAGGTCATGTCATGAATATATATGTAAATAAATAATTAGAATATTATTAGAATATTATGTATCTTTCTTAAGAAATATTATCAGATGTCCAATTAATTTTATTATTTAAGGAAGAGTTTTACTTATTTAGCACTCCTAGGAGTATAAAAGGAGGAAAATGTAAGAGTTCAGATTCTTTAGAATCATCTCTAGTCTTGGGTTCTCTCCTCTTGGGAGAGCCCGTAAAGGGTTGGGTGAGAGTTACTCTTGAATTTGTATTTCTTATTCTACTAGTGATATCATCATCTTCTTTGATATGTTGATACTTCAGATTCTAAGACTGAAAAGAAGATGTACTTTTGCTTAAGGGCACAGTGGAGCATGTTAGGAAGGCAAATGTTATCCAAAGTGTTAGTAACAGTGCAAAATGTTTTAGCATATACAAATTCTATTACAACAACAACACTCAAGCCTTTATCCCACCTTAGTGGGGTCGGCTAAATAGATCCTTTGTTGCCCTATTATTAGTCATAATCTAAAAAATGCCAAAGTACATCATGTTTTTCTTTATAGTTTCATTCCAAGTCTTTTTTGGTCTACCCCTCCCCCGTTAAACATGTTTAGTGGCTAAACTCTCACAACGCCTAACAAGTGCCTCTAATGGTCTCCCTTGTACGTGTCCAAACCATCTTAATCGAGCTTCTAGCAACTTCTCGACAATTAGTTTCACCCTTGTCTTATCCCTGATATATTCATTCCTAATTTTATCCAGTCTCGTGTGTCCACACATCCATCTTAGCATTCTCATCTATGCAACTCCCATTTTTTGCTCATGAACACAATTCACTGCCCAACGTTCAGAACCGTAGAGCATCGCTGGTCTAATTGTAGTACGGTAAAACATGCCTTTAAGTTTGAATGGTACTTTAAGATCACAAGAGATCCCAGACACGCCTCTCCACTTCAACCAACTGCTTGAATTCTATGTCACATATTTATCTACACCTCCACCTTTTTGAACTAGATCTCAAATATTTAAAGCACTCACTGCGAGAAATATCTTGGTCACCAAGCTTAATGGAGGAGTCATCTGTCCTCACAATTTCTCAAACGACTCATTTATAAGAGTAGCAAAATTTTTACGCTGACCGTCTACCTAATACAACCCTCACTATTTATCATCTGGGCTTGGGACCGGCAAAGGCTGCTTTTACAAATTCTATTAAGAAAATTGTATTTCATTTTTCTTAAATAAACTAGGATACTTAATGTTTATGTATATGAGATCTACTTACAAGAAGACTATTGTAAGTAAAAAAGATCACATTTGTATTGGACCACATGTGTTGCTCACTGTATAAACTTGAGGTGGGGGATATTTGAAATATGTCTTCTGTAAGTAGAACAAAGGCGGGCTATGAGCAAAAAGGATTACATTTATGTTTAACTTTATGTAGTCAACAAATTGAGAAGCTTCACGAAACGAATAGTGTAAGGCTTGCTATAACAATGTTTTTGCAATAGCTTTTTTCAATCTTAAACATATTCATAAGCAGAACAATTTGAGAAAAATGTTCACTTCAGCAGAATGAACAACAAATAACTAAATATTTAAGCAAAAGAATCAACAAGTTAATGTTATGATCCCATGCAATTATTATTGCCATGCTGTGTTGTTATGCTGGGGCATCGCTAACAGAGTTATTATGAATGTACTACCTTATTTTATGTCAGAATATTTTGGTAATTAAATCCAAGTCATATATATTTAAAGGGCCCTTGGGCCATGAAAAGGGTAGTAATCAAATTCTCTCCACTCTCTAGTTACTTCTTCCCCCTCTTCCTCTTCTTTTCTTTCATCATCCCCCTTTGGGTGAGCTCGGCCCATGTATCCCCGAAGATTTCACCATCTCCCCTCCTCCAAAAGAAGCACATTACGTTGATGGTTAAATTTGGACTCAGATAGTATACATTTTGAAACTTTTGGGTTTTTAGTCAGTGTTCTTAGATTGCTTGATGATGAGAAAATGTCAACAAAGGATTATATTTATGAGGCCATGGATATGACAAGATATTATTAATGAGGAATTTTTATAGATCAAAGACAAATTAATACCGCATATTGTTCCTGACCAAGATTCATGTAGAATCATCACATTATTCTCTTTCTACCAAATGGGCGTACAACTTCGAGCATTTTCCCTCAACTAACTTTCTCTTTCTACAACATCGGCGAATAAATTAAAGCACAATTTTGACTTGTGACAACAATGCGCAATCATCCATGACAAATTTCCTAGAGAACAAGGTTGCAGATGTCGGATGTTTGGGACACAGCTATGGCTATTAACAAATAGTATAGTTCGTGAATAATTCGAGATTCGATAAATATTCGTAATTTTCGAATTCGAATCTAAATCCGAATAAGTTTATCCCTATTCGAAGTATTTGCGAACAGTAAAATTACTTAAATAAAATTATACATATTTAATAAAATTATATATTTAATTATTCCTAATAGAAAAATTCGAATTCGAACCCGAATTCGAATCCAACAATTCATATCGAATCCGAATCCGAATATTCGAACGAATCCGAATCTGAATCTGAATCTTTGCATTATATGTGAAATTTGGATTCGATTGAAGAGATATTCGATTCGATTCGGATCGTGAACAGCCCTAAACACACCAGTTTAGGTTTTTATGTTGGTTTTAATATGCCGGAGAATATATCGGAGATATTTCATATATCGGGTTTTATTAATTATTTATATACATAATTATATATAAATGTAATAATTTTTTAAATTTGTATATATTAAAGTCATACTAATTTAACATTTATTGAACTTTTAAATCTATCAAACTAATATAAATATTTAATGTTATATAATTAATAACAGTATAATATATGAAGAAAGCAAGAGGAAGTCTGGAAGTCTTTGATGACGATGGAAGATAAAGAAACTTAATTCTAAAATCCAAAGGTCAGGCAGAATCAAAGTCAATGACAAACGGACGCAAGAAAAAAAAGTCAGAGGAAGGACACATAGTAACCTAGCAACAAAACCATTTCAGCTTATTTATCTATTTGACCATAGACACTGAATAAAATTAATTGAAATAAGTCAGCAGATAGAACGTCGAGATATATTGGACAATATATCGGCCAATATATTGACTGATAGAGGATATATCACATGATATATTTCAAAAGAATATTTTGCAAAAAAACAGAAATGTGTCATTTTGTCCATGAAACTTTTATGTCGGCCGACATGTCGATCATGTTGGACGATATCCACAACATTTAGTGAGACATTTTCTAGTGGTAGGTAGTCTTAGGAGGCAGGAAGCAGCACGCACCCCACCAACATTTTAAATATATTAATTCAATCGGAAGGAGAGGGGACTCTTTGGGACGACAAGTCATACCATGAGTATTTATGCAAAAGAATAATTATAATATCATTAAAATAGTATTGCATGACTATTAAGACATAGTATTTGATGTCATTTTAATTTAATTAATTAATGAATAACCTCCTCATAATAAAAATGCATAGGAGAGTATATATAAGTCATGTAAAAGTTGAGATATCATTAGATCACTCTCTAGGGGTTCTCTCCTCTTGAGAAGAAATTGGCTAGTGGACAGGTGAGGGTTTCCCAAAAATTTGTATTTTATGTTCTATTTTAATATTATCATTGTTCCTACTTCATCACTTGTAACTAGATTGTTGACAGTTAATTTATAATTGTTTCCAAAGTCGAAGGTTTGTATCCACGTGCTTCGTATTAACCTTGAGCATAACACATGGAACCTAACACAAAAACCCACATGTCGCATATCTATTCATGTTAGAGAATGGAAAAAGTAAGGTAGTAAGAATCTACATGAAGATGGACATGATAATCAAGCTTCACTTTTGGACTCATGAGGAACAGAAGAATAGTCTTTCTATCATCTACTATTGAATTCGTACAATGTAGTTGAGTTATACTCCTTTTGAGAGCCACGGTCTTGCTTACATAGCGTGTTCTAAAGGTTCATAGTGGACTTTCAATCACGCCAAGATCATAGCATGAAGTACGCTAGTCCCATTACCAAAAAGAAATGCACAAAAAACAAGTTTAGAAAAAAAGTAGCATAAGAGAAACACCAAATTCCTACAAAATGGAAAAACAGGGGTGCATTGAAGAACTTGTATGAAGTAGCCCGTGCGGCGTGCACGTCGTACTAAATCAAATTTTGCAAATCTAGATTTGTTATCAGTGTCGCAGCTTGCTTCATGTTGAAGAAAAGAGAAATAAATTGAATTGATTATTATGAGGCTCACATATGTATATATATATAGGAAGCACTGATACGGGTACCGGTACCGGGTACGATACGTACCTGGTACAACGATACGTCAAAATTAAAAAAAACAAGGATACGGGTGCGACATGATACGTTATATAATATATATATATGTATATATATATATATACATATATATATATATATCAATATATATCACAAGTGCAATAAATAGTTCTCAAAACATCGAACATAAATCATAACTTAAAGTACAAGTCCACAAATCAATGCAACATAACATGGAGTTTTCAAACATTAAGCATTCGTGGATATTACAAAATTTAACACCTTATATGTTTAACCAAAAGAGATAAAATTGAACTTATGTCTACTAATCAGTTTTTTTCATCTTCATTGTTGGAACTCAACATCTTCAATCTCAGGTTAGTCTAGAGACAAGTTAGTCATTTTGTTAATAACTTGCGTCGTATCAACACGTTCAATACACGTACTTGTAATAGAAACATACTAGTACCAGAAACGTACTCGGTACAGATTTACAACTTAATTAGACGTACCAACGCTTCCTAGCATAGAGCCAAGTTTTGTTTGCTTTAGAAAAACAGACTCCTATCACAATATGTAGAATGATGGGCAAAGTCCAAGTGTGTTCACATAGATGTATTCATCGAGTATCGGGTACGTACCGGTGCCGGGTACGTATCCGGTACAGGTACGCTGCTTCATATATATATCGAGTATCGGGTACGTACCAGCAACTTGCAGATGTGCTTACCAAAGTGCTGAGTCTGAAATCGTTTGACAGAATACTGGGCAAGTTGGGCATGACAGACATTACACGCCCAACTTGAGAGAGAGTGTTGGAATATTATGTTTTATGTATTTTTGGTATTAATGCGTGTTGTATATATATATATATATGGGATTACAAACAGTTAAAACCAAAAATACATAAAACATAATATTCCAACACTCTCTCTCAAGTTAGGCGTGTAATGTCTGTCATGCCCAACTTGCCCAGTATTCTGTCAAACGATTTCAGACTCAGCCCTTTGGTAAGCACATCTGCAAGTTGCTGGTTTGATGGAACAAAAGTGGTACTCAGAATCCCCCTAACTATGTTTTCCTTAATGAAGTGTCTGCCAATCTCCACGTGTTTGGTGCGATCATGTTAGACCAAATTGTGGGCAATGCTGATAGCAGTTTAATTATCACAATAGATCCTGATTGGACCATCACACTCCACGCCAAGGTCCTTCATGAGCGACAGAATCCATAACCCTTCACATATCCCCTGTGACATGACACGGAACTCTTCATCTGTGCTGGATCTGGCTACATGTTTCTTGCTTCTCCAGGTCGCAAAATTGCCCCCAACAAGAGAGCAACACCCTGATGTTGACCACTGATCGTCAACTGAACCCGCCCAGTCCGCATCAGTATAGACTTCTACGGTCAATGCCTCGTTGGGTGAGCACAGTATTCCCTTTCCAGGAGAGGATTTGAGATACTTCAGAACTCTGTACGCAGCATCCAAGTGATATGATCTAGGTGAATTCATGTACTGACTAAGGACCCACACATCATAAGATATGTCTGAACGAGTGTGAGAGAGAGATAAGCTTTCCCACCGGTCGTTGGAAGCCCGACATATCATTGACAACTTCTCCATCATCCTTTCCTATCTTGTGATTGACCTCAATTGGGGTGTATGCTGACCGGCACCCGAGCATTCCAGTTATCTCAAGCAAGTTCAAAACATACCTCCTTTGAGATATAAAGATCCCATGTTTGGATCTGGCCACCTCGATTTCAAGAAAATACTTGAGGGGTCCAAGATCCTTCACTTCAAATTCCTCAGTCAATCTAGACTTTAGAAGTTCAACTTCTCCTGTAACATCACTAGTTATCACTATATCATCCGCATAGACAATAAGAGCAGCCACCTTATCCTCTCTGTGTTTCACAAACAAGGTGTGATCAGCATTGCTTTGTTTGTATCCAAAAGAAATCATAGCTCGTTGAAATCTCATGAACCAAGCAAGTGGAGACTACTTCAAGCCATACAGAGCTTTCTTCAACCTGCAAACTTTTCCTGCTCACCCTTTCTGAAAAAAAAACAGGAGGCAGGGATATGTAGACTTTCTCCTCAAGATCACCGTGGAGAAATGTTTTCTTCACATCCAACTGAAGGAGACTCCAACCTTTACACAACACATGAAAGCAAAATCCTGATGAAGTTCATTTTTACAACTGGAGCAAATGTCACTTGACAGTCGATACAAGCTGTTTGAGTATATCCTCTATCCACTAACCTAGCTTTGAATCGTTCAACCAGGCCTTGAGAGTTTTGCTTCAAAGAGAAGACTCACTTGCATCTCACAATTGTTTTCTCCTTAGATAGATGAACAAGATCCCAAATATGATTCTTGTAAAGGGCTCTCATTTCCTCCAACATGGCTACCTTCCACTCGTTGTGCTCAAGTGCTTCCTGCCAAGAGCGAGGAATAGAAATGGAGGACAAGGATGTGACAAATGCTCTAGGTGTAGGAGACAAGGAGTCATAAGTCACAAAGTGAGAAAGAGGATGTTGGGTAGAAACATAATAACCTCTGCCAGTACCTGACAATAGATCGGATGATGGCATAGGTTGAGTAGCAAGAGCGTTGTACCCCTCCTACGTCGTGTGTAGACCTGCAATAGAGGATAAATCACCGGGTTCCTAGCAATCTTGTCATGGTGTCTCCTAGGCGACACCTAGGTGTCCTGGCGCCCAATAATAAACAAGGCGTTTGGCGTCTTGTTTTAAAAATTGTGACTTATGAAACATCACATGAGCGTTTATCTTCTCCGGTATTATAATTAATATTTTTTTAGTTTATGTAATCAATATTAATGTTCAAAATACTATTTTTTGTATTTCCACAAAATACAAATAAATTCATTGTCATATTACGCAGTTTCATTACTATGATGGGGAAAGAGAATAAAATAATATCTCTGATATTAGATCCAACAGTATTTGGAACTGTTGAATCAACAAGTACATACTTAAAAATTTAAGAGTTGTACAATTTTACTAATATGGAAAAAATTGGAGTTAACATCATATTAGCATGTAATGGGTGAGTATCAAATATTACAAACTTAAGATTTTTTATTAATATATAAATTATTTTTGAATTTATATGTTTTTTTACAGGTACATAGATTTACAACTAAAGAAATTTACATGCAAAAGATTTGTATCTTTTCATAATCTGACAGTCATTTTTGTTTTTGACGATAAGTATGTCAAGGAACATTCAAAATCACGAGCCGAGGATGTAAAAATCAAGCCTAGTCATCCAATCGGATTCTTTATTATTTTTGTCCTATCATAGATTGTAAGTATCAATAATTATTATTATTATTTATTCTAATTAAGTTATTAATTATTTCACAAAAAACATTGAATGCTGGTTATTATTGATTACAGTAAAAATACAGTTTATTGGCTTGATCCCTTAAATCATGACATTCTTGACGATATTAAAATTGTTATTACAAGGTAAGTTTTTTAATTTGTTTTTTTCCTATTTGGAATTCAGATTTTGCTATAAACTAAAAAATTTATATTTTATAAAGTACATTTAAGTGTTTGGCAAAAAGATCGGAATACTAGTTTTCACAAACCAAAGATTTTAAAGTGGAAGTCGGTAAGCTATAGCCTATAGGAGTATATGTATTATAATTTTTTTAATACTTAAAAATTTGAAATTAAAATGTTTACCATTTGTTTATTTTTTTAGTGCCCAAAACAACCAAATAATATTCAATGTGGGTATTATATACTGTGTTACATGAGTGACATAGTTGATGCTCTTAGAAGTATGTCAATGGCATCATTGGGAAGTTAAGTGCATATAGATTGATAAATGATATTAATTGTGTTGAATTGATTTTAACAATTTTTTTTATTGCAGATCTATGATGGAGTGACGCAATTTTCGCAGGAGAAAATTGATAATATTCGAAATAAGATTTGTGATTATATAATCACTACTTGTGCTACATGATTGACAAATACTTTTTTATTACAGATCTATTTATTGTGTTACATTACTTGTGTAAAAGTAGAACAAATGAGCATGGTCTTTAAATGATCATTAAATGGTGTTTAAATGAGCATGGTCTTTATTCTTTAAATGGTCTTTAAATTGTTTATTGTTTAGAATAATTACAGTTCATTTGATAATTCTACATTTTTATGCTTCATGTGATGATTTCTTTAACTTAAGAATAACTGATTATTTTATTAATATAATCACTTTATCATGTGCCTATTTCTTTTAGTATGGCATTGGCCCGACTTAACTCTGTATTTTATAGATCTTGTTTGTGAAAGATGAAAAACTAAAACAACAACAGTCTTGTTATATCCGTTGATAGCAATGATCTTGATCCAAAAACAGATCTTAAAAGAAAAGCAAAGTCAAAGGATTATGGATATAAGTATGGACATTGGCCCGACCTAAAAGATAAAAATACAGTTAAATGTAATTTATGTGATAGATTGATTAAAGGTGGAATCAAAAGGTTGAAACAACACTTATGTGGCGAGTATGAAGATGTATCAAAGTGTTTTAAAACTACTTCTAAAATAGCAGCTGAGATGTATTCAGCTTTAAATGACAAAAAAAAGACAAGGTGGATTTGACTGTCGATGATGATAATGAGAGTGAACAAGAAATAAAGCGAATAAATTCACAGAATGTATCACCGGCATTAACTACAGCTAAATCTTCATTTGTCTCAAAATTTGGGACAAGTGCCAAAAAGAGAAAAGTAATCAACTTGACACAAAAAGGGGCCCTATGGATGCTCATGTGAGATGTGCTCCTGAAGATATAGTTGATGATAGACGCGTTAAAGGTGCTGTACAAACTACTATTGAGAGATGTTTTAGATCTCCTGAAGAGAAAAAGAAAGTTGATAATTATGTTGTTGATTGGTTCTATGAATGTGAAATTCCATTCAATGCTGCAAAGGCACAAAGTTTTGAAGTAATGTTTGAAGCAGTTGGACAGTATGGATTTGCTTATAAAGATCCTAGTTATCATGATTTACGAGTCTCTTTGTTATTGAATACAAAAAAATAAAGTTAAAGAGATGAAAACAAAGTATCAAGCATATTGGAAGAGATATGATTGCACTCTTATGTCAGAAGGTTGGACAGACATGAGAGGGAGACATTTGATCAATTTTCTGGTCAACTGTCCAGAAGGAACTTATTTTATGGGTTACGTAGATGCATTCGGTCATATTCAAGATGCTACAATGTTATTAGAGTTGTTTGATAGAAAGATTAAAGAGATAGGAGCAGAGTGCGTTGTTCAGGTAAATTTTTTGGTTATACTAATTTTCACATTTCATGTTTAATAGTCTACAACTATAGATATATACAAAGTTATGTTGTATACCGGTGGTGACAGACAATGTTTCCAATTACAAGCCAGCTGGTAAAATTTTAATAGAGAAAAGACTCACATTATTCTACACTTCGTGTGTAGCTCATTATATTGATCTCATGCTACAATATATAGACAAGCTACAACAAAACAAAATGGTGATAAGACAAAGATGATTATAAATTTCATCTACAGGCACGCTCATTTACTTGATGCAGTAAGGACTACTATAGTTGGTGATCTAGTGAGGCTTTCGGTGACTAGGTTCGCAACATCATTTCTTTCTCTATAAAGTGTGCTTAAGTATGAGGAGAAGCTGAAATTATTCTGTGTCGCCTTCGTGGAATGCTGTTAAATTGGCAAAAACTGAAGCCAGAAAACAACTTGTTGAAACAATACTTTCAACTGTTTTTTGGAATAGAATGAGAGATTGTCTAAAAGGACGAAAGTCACTGATTGTCGTTTTACGATTAGTAGATAGAGATGAAATGTCAACTGTGTTTGAAGTATATGTGGCAAGGGAAGAAGCTAAACAAAAGATAAAAGAACATTTTGATAATAAAGAAAGATTATTTAAAAAGATTATTGAGATTGTTGAAAATAGGTGGACAAATCAAATAGAGCAAAAATTGTATAGGGCGGCTTTGTTTCTAAATCCAAATAAATATTTTGAATATGAGGATAAACATAATGATGATGCTTGAAAATTTCAAGATGTTTTCAATGATGTTATTGCAAGACCAGTGTCCGATCAACAATTGCAAGACAAGATTGCAGAGCAAACTACTAACTACAAAGCATCTCGAAATTTAATATTTTTATATCTACTGACAAGTTTGTAATTATCTTGATTCAGATTTACACAAAGAAAAGAAATAGATTGGAGCATCAAAGACTTAATGATCTTGTATACATCCAATATAATCATCTTCTATAAGCACGATTCCAAGAAAGACGTGAAAAGGGAAGAAATTACAACTCTTTAGTGCTTGATGAACTAGATTGGAGTAGTGAGTGGATGATGAACAAACCAGAGAATACTGTAGAGAGAGATATTGGGACTGGGGCTCGAAATTTACGAAGTGTAGTTGGAGCTAATCTTCAACTAATAGCTAAAGGGGATGAAGATTTAGATCATTTTTGATTTGTTAATGATGATGAAGATATTAAAGATAATTATGGACAAATAACGAGTACCTCAAACCAACCGAGCACAGACAATGTCAATGACGACTTACTAGATGATGATTCTATTTGATCTTTTTATGATTATTTAAAGTTTTATATTAAAAACATTATTCATGCTGGTTCACTTTTTTTGTCTTTAACTTTCATGTTATAATTGATTATGTATGATATTATGAGGAAAAGCTAGTGTGTAAGATGACGGTATTTTGGATTTGACTATGATATTATACTATGATATTCCTGAAGTCTGAATATATTCACGTGGAAAAGCTAGTGTGTATGATGTTATATTATTCATGCTGAAGTCTGAATGTCTGAATGTATTATTCATGTAATCTGAATGTCTGAATATAGTAGTATTATTCATGTTGAAGCTAGTGGTATTATTAATGTTGGTTAATTTTGGAAAACCTGTGTGCTTAATTAACACAGAACAATTATACATAACTTGTGTGATTGACTGATTGTTATTTCTTACTCTAAAGTCTGAATGTATGGTTCATGTATAATACTTGTGTGATTGACTGATTGTTATTTCTTACTCTGAAGTCTGAATGTATGGTTCATGTATAATACTTGTGTGACTGACTGGCTATGTTGGACCGTTGGCAAACAATCTTTCATAGTTAAAAAAAACTGAAACTATAGACAGCGGTTATTATAATAACTGCCGTCTAAAATCTGCCTTGCAAAATATAGACATCGGTTATTATAATAACTGTTGTCTATAGTCTGCATTACTTTTTTTATATATTTAATTGTCGCCTTGCGACTTACTCGCCTTATTGTCGCCTAGATGTCCGCCTTATCACCTAAGCGTCCAGGCGTCCGGCATTCGCCTTGACGCCAAGGCAAGAATGGTTCCCAAAAGTGGGGGCACCAGAGTAGGGACCGGAGGAGGCAACATAGATGGAGGAGGAATAGACAGGGGAACATAAGGAGGGGAACTCACTTCAGTAGTAATCGTCTCCCCCTGAAGAGAGGTCTCTTAATATGCTTCCGATTCTCGAAAGGTGACATTCATAGTAACAAATATTTGTTGGGTAACAGGATGGAAGCAGTTATAGTCTTTTTGGGTAGGTGAGTAGCCAATAAAGACACTTCAGAGCGCGGAGATATAGTTTGGTCTTTAGGATGAGCATGGACAAAACATACGCATCCCAAGACACGAAGAGAGAGGGAAGTGGGACAAATCCCTAGTGTGGTGAGAGGAGTATAGAACTTAAGAACACGCGTAGGAAGACGATTGATGAGGTGGGCAGCGGTGAGAACAGCATCACCCCAATAATATTTTGGGAGATGCATCCAGAGGAGATATCTAGCCAACTAAAGGAGGTGCCGCTTCTTGCGCTCAGCCGCCCCATTCTGAGCAAGGGTGTAAACACATGAGGTTTGATGTATGATGCCAAGGTCACTTAGATATTTCTCAAGGCGGGCATCAATATACTCATGGTCATTATCACTGCGCAATATTTTAACGATAACACCATATTGAGTAGCGACCATCTTATGAAAGCATTGAAAAATAGAAAACACATCACTTTTATGTTTCATTAAGCAAACTCAGGTACAACGAGAGTAACAATCAATAAATGAAACAAACCAAGAGCAACCAAAAATAGAAGCAATAGAGTTGGGGCCCCAAACATCAATATGAATAACACCAAATGAAACTGAGTTACGAGGAGATATAAGAGGAAGAGAACTGCGATGATGTTTAGCAAGTTCACGGACATCACAATGAGATGCATTATACGAAGTAGAAGAATTAGCAGGAAGCAACAGCTTCATAATAGCGATATGGGGATGTCCTAGCCGACAATGTCAAGAATCCAACTCAGAGGGTAGAGCAGCATGAGAGCTTTGGGGGGCTGAGTGAAGCTGGATGAAGTGGAGGCAAAGGGATCGAACACATCGAGCCCGTTGCACAGTCTACAAGAGTCAATCACCGTCCTCATCTTCAAGTCCTGAAAAACACAAGAGGTGGGGGAAAAATCACTGAGCAATTTATAAAGTTAGTCAGATGACTGATAGACAGAAGATTGCGAGTGAAAGCAGGAACATGAAAAATAGATGAGAGAGTAAGGAAAGAGCATGGAATGAATCATTTCCCAGCAATGAGAGATAGCGATCCATCAACAATGTTTACTTTATCTCGGCCAGATAGAGGGGTGTATGACATAAAACCCGTGGCAGATCCGGTCATGTGATCTGTTGCTCCGGATTCAATGATCCACTGAGAGGATAGGTGGGAGGAAGCGGAGTGAGTACCTGTTGGGCCCTGGTGAGCATAAGAAGAGGCGGAACTAGACGGCTCAGCAGGAGTGTCGTGCATCATCCTGCGGAAAGCAAGAATTTCACCAGCCGAAAGAGCGGGGGGAGGGGGCGTTGGAATCCAGAGAATGATGAACAGAGGTGTCCTCCACAACGTCTGATAAGTTGGCCGATCTGGACAGAGAGTGGCGGTGCTGGGAGCGACCACATCCACGGCGCCCACGAGGTGCAAGACCACCTCGGGGAGGAGGAAAACCATGGAGCTTGAAGCAGGTATCTCTAGTATGGCGGGCCTTCCCGCAATAATCACAGACCAGGTGATCTTTCTCCGCGGTCCTCAATCTAGTGTCGCGAGCAGGACGAGTCTCATGGTGAGAAAGAGTGACAAGAGCAAATCCCTCGGTGTCCGAGTCTGAAAGGAGAGTCAAGAGGCGGACGAATTCTTGTTGGACAATGTTGTACACCTCAGGTAAAGAAGGAAGAGGGGAGCGTCCAACGATCTGAATACTGATCAAATCGAAATCCCGATGTAAGTCGTGAAGGTACTCGAAGATGTGATTGTGTTCTTCCCATGCTCGCACTAGCACATCATCCTCTAGAGAAATGAGGGTCAGAGAATCAAAGTGATCGTACTCCTGATAGAGTTGGGTGAACTCTGAGTAGTAAGTCGAGGGAGGTCGATCACCCTGTCGCAGTGGGAACAACCGGCGGCGCAGTTGGTAGATCTGAGATGCATTTCCACGACATGAGTAGGTAGTCTCTGCGCTTCCAAATATCTGATGCGTTGTCCAAGAGATGATAATTGCGAGCGATGGGCTCCGTCATAGAGTTAAACGGCCAAGACATCACCAGGGAGTTCTTAGACTCCCACTGAAGCCACTTAGGAGAGGAGACAGAAGGAGGAGCCTTCATCGTGCCACGGACATAACCAAATAACAGCGGCTTTTGAGGGCAAGAATGATAGAGCGAGCCCACGGGAGATAGTTGGAACCATCTAATTTCATAGTGGTGATCTGAAGAGTGTCATGGTCTGAGGTGACACGACAAGATCAAACGGAGGCCAGAGTAGGAGAAGCCGCTCCACCGGAAGATATGGTGGTAGAGGAATCACTTCCAGCCATAAGGAAACCCCGAATAGAAATAGAGGATGCACCAAAAATCACAATGGACATCAAAGAAGGGGGCTTCCCTAATAGAAAGAGGGGAAGAATCTACATGCCCAATAGAGGGGCAAGGAATGGCATAAAAAGGGAGAAAGGGACTGCCGGAAACAAGGAGATCAATATCCCATGTGACCGGCGTCCCTAGAGCACGAGAGAGGGAGAGGAAGAGGGGCGGAGGGGGCGAGCGGAGGCACGAGAGACCGCTGGAGATGGAGTGTGAGCGGCTTGGAGGCGGAGGGTGAACGGAGGCGCGGGAGCAGGAAGCGGTGCGGGAGTCGGAGGGCGAGCGGAGACGCTGGAGCGGCGAACGGCATGGGTACGGGAGTCGCGACAGGGATCGGCGGCCAAAGACACGAGCAAACCCTGGCGGCTCTAATAACATGTTGAGAAAAAGAGAAATAAATTGAATTGATTATTATGAGACTCTCATATGTGTGTGTGTGTGCATATACACGGGATTACAACACACATTAATACCAAAAATACATAAAACATAATATTCAACACTTCATAATGTGTAAGCTTCCGTTCAATTTTCATTTCAACTATAGCTAAAACAGCCTACGTGAAAGGACTTCAGATCAACTATAGCTACACAGAATAACTATAGATGTGTACTAGAATGAAGACAAATTTTCATATATCTTTCTTGGAATTTTTCCAAAATAGAATCACTATTTCTTCCGGTTAACGGTTAGCCATTGTAATCTATTGCAGCTTTTTCAGGATAACCACTACCCCGAATAATTTGTGGGAGAGAAAGATATCCACATGAACTAAAAAATATTTCAATGGAAAAGAAAAAGAGAACTGAGAGGAAAATAAAAAGGTGCATCCGCACTATAAAATAGATAATACATAAAGAGGAAATCTCTTACCGTAGTTGAAAAAATCCCAAAAAGACCTGTTTCATTGAACACGCTGCTAAAGGCTGAAAAAGAATGAACTTCTTGATACTTATTGAGAACACGGCGATCTGCATTTAATCAAGAATTCTTTAGGTTCTATGATAGGAAATTAAAAGTAGCTCAAGTTGAAACTAAAAGAGCCGAATTCAAGGCTGCGAAAAATTTCATCGCATCAATTTTAGCAAGTCAAGAAAAGCTAGTTTTAGCAGTATTAGTTTTCGTCAGATTTTTCCTTATATTTTACTTTCAATACATTCAGTTAAGAATAATAGTATTTTCTTAAAATAGTTAAGTACCTCAGGGCACGTTCATTTGGATGGAAGGAATTGATTTCAAGAATTGAGATCAATTCCAATTCATATTCTAATTGAATTGTACTGGAAGTGATTTTAGGCAAAAATAGGTCACTAAATATGTCAACCACTAAACACTACAAAGATGCACACACTTCAAAACAAAAAAATAAAAAGAAATTGGCATTTTGATAATTATAATAAGAATTTTCATTGGCAAACAACCTTTTTTTAATTCAAAACTTCAGCTAATCAGGTCCTTCATCACAATAAACAGCATGGATGGAAATCCATTGACAATCTATCCTCCTAATGAGTTGAATCAGATAATAAGATGTACTAGTATTGTAAAGGGCATATGAATAGGATCTTAAATTCAATAGAATAAATATGAAATAAATGCTAAGTCATGGACGGAGGTTATGGGTTACCTGTACGCTGTTTGTGAATGAGCTTAATCATGAACATGAAATGCATAATAAAATAGAATGCCAGATCTAGGATGGAGGCAGAGGAAGCAGTAAAATGCCCTGACAATTAAAGTTATTGAAAGATGAAATGCAATCAGAGGAAGAGAAGGAGATGAAGTCAGAAAGGTCGGAAGAAATAAACTAATCAGGCGGTCGTCGGAGGCCCCTAAATTTGAAACCCTAATAGCGAGGGAGAGAATGAAAATTGTCGGAAGATCGTCTAGGAGAAACCAGCTGAGGAAGTCGCTAATTACGTATGTAGATCTGAATCCCTAGAAGACAGGTAAGAACGAACACTCTCGGAATTGGGAGAAGAAAGCCTTCAGCAATCGAGCAAGAAGAGCGAGAAGGATGCTTTCGGAGTAGAGGAGCGGGGAAATCGCCTAATGTCATGCGACCTGTGTATGAGTATTTGAATCCCGCTGCAATCGGACGGTGCTGCAATCAGACGGCTGATATAGGTATAGTTGTATATATAATAATTACATATTATTAATATTATAAAAAATAAATAAAATAATAATATAACTAATAAATATATATTATAAAGAATAATAATAATAATGAATGGATTGCAGTTCGGTTCTGCTTCGGTTCGAACCGGATCTAGTCTAAAATTTTTGAAACTGCTTGAGACATTTATCTTGTGGTTCCAGTTCTCGTTCATGTCTGGATAATAGAATGAAGGTACCGCATCCGGACCATTGTTGTTTACGGTTCTAAAATTCCAACTGGAGCCCGAATAATTCGCGAAATAAGCTAATCAGGCGGTCGTCGGAGGCCCCTAAATTTGAAACCCTAATAGCAAGGGAGAGAATGAAAACTATCGGAAGATCGTCTAGGAGAAGCCAGCTGAGGAAGTCGCTAATTACATATGTAGATCTGAAGCCCTAGCAGAAAGGTAAGAACGAACACTATCAGAATTGGGAGAAGAAAGCCTTCAACCATCGAGCAAGCAGAGCGAGAAGGAAGCCTTCGGCGCAGAGGAGCAGGGAAATCGCCTAATGTCGTGCGACAATTAGACGACTGATGTAGGTATAGTTGTATATATAATAAATATATATTATTAATGATAGCATAGTTTACTTTGTTTCTGGTGTGCAAATAGCACATTTGTATCTTGTGTTTCTCCTCTATATATAGAGGGGGTCTCTTAATGAAATTTATCCTTTTCCCCCTAATCAACATGGTATCAGAGCCAGGTTTCCCGTGACCTAATTTCTTCCGCGTTCGTTCCGCTCGACAGCCCGCCCGCCTTCTTCTGCGTTCGTTCCGCCCGACAGCGCAGGTCTCGCTCGACAGCGCAGATCTTCCGCGCACTCGCCTCCTGCGCCTCCGCCTCGCCTCTGTCTCAAGGCTCGACAGCGCAGGTCTCGCTCGCCTCCGCCTCCGTCTCCGCCCGTCTCGCTCGCCTCCGCCTCCGGTCTCGCAGTGCCTCCCGCAAGCCAGCGCTCGGCAGCGCCTCCTCTCCTCCGGTTCCGCCCTCTTCTAATGGCGCCGGAACAGTGCTCTTGATTTCTCCGCCGCCACCTGCCCTTATGATGCTTGAATGGATGGATCTACATACCTCTTGATGCACTAATTTCTTGTTTTCCCTCCCTAACCGGATTTCTATTCCGGTTTGCTCCTTCCCTCAGGATTTCTATTCCTGTGTCATGGGCTCTAGTGGAGCGGATTCTCCTTCTCTCTCTACCGGTGTTACTCCGGCTCTCTCTGGTGGTCCTTCGCCGGCCTTCTACCGTGGAACCACTGATCACAATACCTCTCAGATTACTACCCTTCGGCTAGATGAATCCAATTATCTCTCGTGGTCCCGTTCTATCACCCTTGCGCTCAAAAGTCGGCGTCTCTTCGGCTATATCTCCGACCACATGACGGAACCCGATAGGACTTCTCCAGAATGGCCGCAGTGGGAGTCCGAGAATTCCTTGGTCATGTCTTGGCTAACCAACTCGAAGCAAGAGTCCATTGCCCGCAATTATCTCTTTCTTGATAGTGCTGCTGATATTTGGCGTCGTGCAGAGTCTACCCACTCTCGCCGCGGCAATGCTGCTCAGATATTTCAGCTACGCCGCCAGATTAGCTTACTCTGGCAGGGTGACCGTCCTCCTTCAGCGTATTACTTGGACTTCACACAGCTTTATCAAGAGTATGATCACTTTGATCCTTTTGTCTTTGTTAGCCCTATTGATGAGGCGATGGTACGGGCTAGGGATGACCGCAATCGCATCTTCGAGTTTCTTCATGGATTGCATCACGACTTCGATCAGATCAGTGTTCAGATTCTCGGACGCCCGCAGTTCCCTTCCCTTTCTGAGGTCTACAGCATAGTGCAGCAGGAGTTTGATCGTCGCCAGACCCTCCTTCCAGACCCTGTGCCAGAGAGCTCTGCTCTGGCTGCTTCCATCCCCTCCCTTCTTGGCACTCGTCCATCTCGAGATCCCAAGCACAGGAGCTCCGATAAAGATCATCTCTTATGTGATTATTGTGTCAAGAATCGCCACACTCGGGATACATGCTTCAAGCTTCATGGGTTTCCTACCCCAAGAGGGGGTGCTCCGCCTCGTGGTGGTCGTGGTTATGGACGCTCCTCGAGTCATCATGTTGCTCCCCGTGCGGCCCATCTGACAGATGCTACTACGGATATGTCTCATGGATACTCTGGTACTGATGCCTCTGCCATCCCTGATGGTTCTGCCATCCCTGGTGGTTTTACTGCGGACGAGATGCTTGCACTTCGATGCATGATGCAGGTTCTTTCTACAGAGCCTTCTGCCTCTTCCTCCTACGCTCATACGGGACTGCCAGGTGCTCATTCTGCCGTTTCTTCTCCCTCCACTCATTGGGTCATTGACTCCGGGGCCACGGATCATATGACCGGGTCCTCTACAGGTTTTGTTTCCTATACTCCTCTCTCTGGGCGTGATAAGGTGAGCATTGTTGATGGTTCCCTTTCCTCTATTGCTGGGAAGGGAACCATCCCCTGCTCCTCTCTCATCTTGTCCTCTGTCCTTCACGTCCCGTCCTTTACTCGTAATCTACTTTCAATTAGTCATTTAACCAACTCCATGCACTGCTCTGTGACCTTTCTTCCGTCTTCTTGTGTGTTTCAGGACCTGACGACGAGGAAGATGATTGGCTTTGGTAGCATGGTGAATGGCCTCTACGTGCTTGACTCTGGCGCTGATACATCTGCTCTCGCTCTTCATTCCAGCACTGTTCATCCTCTGTACTACGGGAACTGTCGTCTAGGACATCCCTCTCTTTCTATTATGAAGTTATTATTTCCTGCAATGTCTGCTGATGTTTTTGAGTCTTTTGTTTGTGATGTCTATACTGTCAACAAATATCATCGTACTTCTTTTAAACATGTATCTTTGCCCAGTTTTATTCCTTTTGTTGTGGTTCATACCGATATCTGGGGCCCATGCTCCCCCCTTTCTATTTCCGGTTGTACATGGTTTGTTACATTTATTGACTGTTTCTCACGCACTACATGGTTATATTTAATGCATCAAAAAAGTGATGTGTTCTATGTTTTCCGACAATTTCACGCCATGATCTCTACCCAATTTCAGTCAAAAATTCAAATTCTTCGTAGCGACAATGGTCGTGAATACATGGATTCCCAATTTGAGCGATACCTTGCTGATCACGGCATCATACACCAGACTACCTGTGTGTATTCCCCGGCACAAAATGGCATTGCTGAGCGGAAAAATCGCCATCTGCTGGAGGTTGCTCGGTGTCTATTGTCCACGATGCATCTTCCGAAATTCTATTGGGGAGATGTTGTCCTTACTGCTGCATACCTCATCAATCGTCTGCCCACTCGTGTTCTCGGGAACTCTACTCCCCTGGACACGCTTGGTGTTCCTACTACTCGCCTTCCTCCTAAGGTGTTTGGCCGTGTGTGCTTTGTTCACATCCATCACCCTCGTCCCTCCAAACTTGATCCACGGGCTCTTAAGTGTGTTTTTATCGGCTACTCTCCTACGCAAAAGGGGTACAAGTGTTTTCACCCACCTACAAGAAAGGTGTTTGTTAGCATGGATGTTACCTTCCGTGAATCCGAATCTTACTACCCTTTGTCCGCTTCCTCAACCACGGATACGCCTTCTGTTTCTTTGCCCATACCTCCTCCATATCCCTCACTTCAAGGGGAGATTCTACCAGGGGAAGTGAGTCCTGTTATTCCAGTGGAGGTGGGCTCTATTCCTATGTCTCCTCCCGTCTCTATGGATCCTCCCTTCTCTATGCCTTCACCCCCGACCTTGCAGGTATATACTCGGCGTACAGAGGGGACAAGCACACAGGAGCCTACTATGATACCAGAACAGTCAGTGGAACCTGACTCAGGGCCCTCAGAGTTACCGATTGCCCTTCGAAAAGGTATCCGGTCATGTACTCGCCATCCTCTTTCTAATTATATTTCTTATGACTCTCTGTCTACCTCCTACAAGGCCTTTGTCTCCTCCCTTGCTACTTCTTCTATACCTGCGTCATGGCAACAGGCTCTTGAGGTTCCTATATGGCGTGATGCGATGGTTGAGGAAATGAAGGCTCTGGAAAAGAACCATACATGGGATCTTGTCTCTCTTCCCCATGGAAAAAAACGTGTTGGGTGCAAGTGGGTGTTTTCTGTGAAACAGAATCCACAAGGGATTGTTGAAAGGTGCAAGGCACGGTTGGTTGCAAGGGGTTATACCCAAACCCATGGCATTGATTATCAGGAATGTCTTTCTCCATGGTGACTTGGAGGAGGAGGTCTATATGTCTATTCCTCCGGGTCTCACTCCGGTTGGTACCTCAGGGAAAGTTTGTTGATTGTTGAAGGCTCTATACGGACTGAAGCAGTCCCCAAGAGCATGGTTTGGCCGGTTTCACAAGGCGATGGTGTCGTTTGGATACTCTCAGAGTAATGCTGACCATACGCTGTTCATCAAACGTAGGCTTGGGAAAATTACAGTCCTCATTGTGTATGTTGACGACATTGTCATAACTGGTGATGATCATGAAGAAATTCAGAATCTGAAACAGAAGCTTGCCAGAGAGTTTGAGGTCAAGGACCTTAGAAAACTCAAGTATATTTTGGGAATTGAAGTTGCAAGATCAAAGCAGGAAATCTTTCTCTCTCAGAAGAAATACACGTTAGATCTCCTTGAGAAGATGGGGATGAGCGGATGCAGACCGGTTGATACTCCGATTGAGGTTAATCATCGATTGGGGAGTGATGATGGAGTGGAGATCGAAGTTATTTCAGGGTTCCAAAGGTTAGTAGGGAGGCTGATATATCTGTCTCATACTCGTACGGATATCTCCTATGCGGTAAGTGTTGTGAGTCAATACATGCATACTCCAAAGACGCGGCACGTGGATGCGGCACATAGAATCCTTCGGTACCTCAAGTCCTCACCAGGAAGAGGAATCCTGTTTTCCCCAAGTACTGACCTAAAGATTGAAGTTTATACTGATGCTGATTGGGCCGGATCAGTGGACGATAGGCGATTCACCTCTGGATATTACTCTCTTGTTGGAGGAAACCTTGTTACTTGGAGGAGCAAGAAGCAACAGGTTGTGGCACGATCTAGTGTTGAGACTGAGTTTAGAGCTATGGCTCATGGGGTCTGTGAAGGCGTATGGCTTCGGGCCTTATTGAGCGACCTTGGTCTTGTGGAAGAAGAACTCATTCGTCTGTATTGTGACAATAAGTCAGCTATCAGTATCGCGGACAATCCAGTTCAACATGACCGGACAAAACACATCGAGGTGGATCGACACTTTATCAAGAAGAATATTGAAAGAGGAATCATATGTACTCCCTTTGTGCCCTCTAACGGGCAACTTGCCGATATTCTCACCAAAGGATTGAGTGGGAATTCTTTTGACCAGATTGTGAACAAGTTGGGCATGTTTAACATCACTCGCCCAACTTGAGGGGGAGTGTTAGCATAGTTTACTTTGTTTCTGGTGTGCAAATAGCACATTTATATCTTGTGTTTCTCCTCTATATATAGAGGGGGTCTCTTAATGAAATTTATCCTTTTCCCCCTAATCAACAATTAATATTATAAAAAATAAATAAAATAATAATATTACTAATAAATATATATTATAAAGAATAATAATAATAATAAATGGATTGCAGTTCGGTTCTGCTTCGGTTCGAACCAGATCTGGTCTAACAATTTTGAAACTGCTCGAGACATTTATCTTGTGGTTCCAGTTCTTGTTCATGTCTGGATAATAGAATGAAGGTACCGCACCCGAACCATTGTTGTTTACGGTTCTAAAATTCCAACCGGAGCCCGAATAATTCGCGAACGATTTGGTACGGTTCTTTGCGTTTACGGTTCAGTTTACAGTTTTAGGTTTTAAGTGACAGCTCTAGTTGTCTGTAGTCTACATTTCTGACGAACTAAATCGAACTCAAAAAATTGAAAGAATATTAACCAGGCCACGAGAAACAAATATACAATTTAAACTACAAAAAGATTATTTATTAATGTGAAGAACATCTTACATATATTTGTGCATGCTAACTATGGCCGAAATTATGCAATTCTAATATATCCAATTCTAATATAGATAGGAAAGAATTGGCTTTAATTCAAACTAAATTTCATGAAATTCATTTTGAATTTTAATTCTACCCTTCAAGCGCATAAACAAACAACAGAATTGAAATTGAACATTCATTTCTAATTCCATGGTCTTAATTCATACAAACAGACTATTAAAGATAGAAAGGCAATTTAAGAAAGAAAGGCAATTTAAATGAAACTAACTGTATTCTCAATTGGCAAGAGAAAAAAGGTATGTACCACTGGCAATATACAAAAATCTAGAAAAAAAAGACAAAAGAATGTTCATTTCATAGTAGGAAAGTTATAAAGAGCACGTCTCCAAAATAAGTTAAAATTAGGAATTAAATACAAAAAATCCTACGTCTCTGACTGTAAACAGCTCGACATCTCTCTTCCTTCTATGATTGTTTCCTCTACTGTCAATTCAATAGACCTACGTCTCTCATAATCACTGGATATCACAATGATACTATGAGGAGTATTTGGCCTCCACAACAATTTCTACAACCTCAGTCACAAAGTTGATTTGTTTCACATTGATAAGCAAAGGGAGGCTTGAAAGATTTGAGGGAGTAAATAGGTGAGAGATGCGCTGTTGCAGAATTAATAATGCCATTCACAAAGCTTATTGATGTTATCAGGCGTCATCAACTCTTCAAAGGCCACCAAGTGACCACCTTATCAATTCTAGATCACAAGTAACTCATGTAACCCTCATTGTTCAAGAACACCTTCCTGATCAAGATGATTAAGAACCGAATCATAAGAGTGTTCAAGGCATGACTCAAGTTGTCAAACTATGCACTGACAATGTGGAAGGCGCGCTATATGCAATAATTCTCACTGGAATCAGTGTAAGTTGTTCTTCTAGGGGTATTATTTAGAGTGCGAGTGTTAAATGAGATAGTGTGGATGATGTCAAGAGCTTGCTCTGAATATTTCAGTGACAGCCACCCCAATGATGATCAAATATACAATGGATTTACATCCGAGAATATTCAATGAACTGTAGTTATTTCCCATCAACGACCTGAGCTAAGCTATTACTATGGTGTCAGCAATAGAAAGTGATGTGGAATAAAAGAAAGAATTGGGCCAATGAATATATGACAATAAGCCTCAGAAGCAAAGCCAAGACACTTGTTGTTGACTCCAAAAGGAGGAGTGCACTTGACACTGAGAACATTTGCTTCTCAGAAGAATCCCTGGCACAGTCGTGAAGCACAATGGTGCTTCTTTAGCAAAAAAATGGACCCACGATCTAGGGATTACAAATTTTCAACGACAACTCAAAGTGTTTGATTGAAACTACAACTATATGTGAATTGTATTCACAACCATTATCCAAGCTAAATTGCAAAAACAACATGGCTAGTGTTACGGGTCAACGTGTCGCGGGCACATTCACTCAAGTGGACCCCCTCGTCATAATTTATGGAGCGCGCATATGAAAGTCGCCGTGATCGTGGGCGCATTCACTCAAGTGGGTCCCCCCCCTCGTCATAATTTATGGAGTGCATATATGGAAGCCATGGTAGGGGGAACATTCACTCAAGCGGACACTAGGCATTCGTTTTCCTTTAGGTTTATTAGTATCTCTTTCTCCTTGGTAGTCGTTGTATGTGGGACTAGGCGGCTGTCCTATTTTGTTGTCAATCTATGTGTTAAATGTATATGTATTACTTGCTTGAGATGTAGATTCTCCATTGACCAGTTCTATTTGCTGCTCGTACTCAGTCGTGGCGTATAACTCTGGTTCTTCTTGGAGCAATAGGTCTCTGTGCATTACTAAATGTCCTGATTCATTAAGTTCGAGGCTATCGTATTCGTACAATAGGCCTTCAGTTTCCATTTTATTTTCTAGCCTAATCTGGTCGTCATAAGTACCCCTGTAGTTATCCCAAACTATATGACCGTCTTCTATTTTGTTCATTTCGTAGAGAGTCCACGTCGGAGTCTATCTCGTCTTGTTCAGGGATCGGCTTGTGCACATATCCTTGGAATCTTAAACTATAAGTGTTGTCTAAATTTTTGTATAAAAGACTATCATCTGGGATACTAACTGTGTTATTTGTTAAATTATCGCTGATATTCCAAGCTAGTCCTTCCAATATATCTGGATCGATGTCCATGGGCTGGATCATTTTAACACCCGTACTACTTATGACATCTATAATATGTTCAATATTAAGCTTGTATTTTGTGGTGTTGTTGTTGGTTAATTTTCCTAATAATCCGATATTTATCAGAAGGTTGCTGTGTCCGGTGAAATCTTCGTATCCTTTTGTTTGAATTTCTAATTCAATTTTATCTATGTCTTTTACATTAACCATGAAGTCTGGACTACAATAAAATATCTCTTTGTTTCCTGACATGTCTACTTCCATGGCGGCGATCATTGTCTTACGGGCGTCCGACTGCCATCTCTTATCTAAGAGAGTAATTAGGACTTTTGTTCCTAATCTTTTCCTTGCTAGTCCCTTTAATCTGATGACTATTAATTTGAAATGGACTAATTTTTTATCTGTCTGTTTTATCTGGCTTATCGTATTCTGGCTGATTAACTTTATATTGTTAGGAGAGTTTGTAACTAGCAGTTCTTCTTCCCTATTAATCATTAATAATTGAGTGTTAAAATTAAATCGTCCTACGTGGTATAACGTTTTTGGGTTCAGGAGGCTGATTTGATGATTATTATATAACACTAAATCTTGTTCGACGTCTAATACTTCTTCTAGAACCGTTTCCTTTTTCGGTTTTTGTCGTAGTAATTGTCCTAAAAAGGAAGGTGTGCCGACCTGACTATTTTCTGATGTTATTGTTCTACTGGTTGTTGTTATCGCTTGAGAACTCATCTTTTTACGATACCAAATTTATATGGCTCTCGTGGTTTTGCATATTTTTCGTTTCCTATTTTTAAGTCTTTTAAGTGTCCTATTAAACCTTCGATTTGGGAGTCCTCTTTATAGTCGTTGGGTTTTTGAATTACGCTTTCTAGTTTATTATGTAGTTGAATTAATAGGTGGATTATGGTATTATTTTGTCTGATCAAAATTTTATCACTCCCTTGTGCATCGTAATTACTAAATCCTATGGAATTTTTTAAATATATATTTGTATGTCTAATGGCTTCTTTATATTTTGCTGACTCCATTACGATCTTTTTATTTAATAAAACATAGTTTCAATTTTATTATATTTTGATTGTAAATCTTTATGATGTATTTCTAATTTTTGCAGAATTGTGTTGGGGACTACGGGAGTTTCTTTTTCATGTATTATTATTTTTAGTTTTTTGTACACATGAGTGAGTTGGTTCGTGATATACTGCTGATTGGTGGTTATTTCTCTGAAATATTTTTATATCTAAGTAGTCAAATTTTTGAAAATTGTTCATCCTTCCTTTGATACCATTTTAACAAGGTTATTTATATCAGTATTTAGCCTGCGGCTGCGATACTTTTTCCCTACGGCATTTCGCCTGACGGTACTTCTTCTCCCCGGCCCCCGAGCTCATACTGATATATTTTTTTGTTATAATTTTCTTATTTAAACCTCTTTACATCGTTGGGGTTGGCCTCAACCACCCATGGCCGAGCTTGCTATAACTTAGTAATCCACCGGTATGTTGTCGAGTATATACACCTGTGGACCATCTTCAGATCGCGTGAAATATCTTCATGTTCTTTCCTCCGGAGAGGAGGGGAGAGGACTACTCAATAATCATTCACAAGATAAGATCAAAAAAACTTACTAATATTTATTCGGAATATGAAATATACTTACAGTAAGACTGGACAAGAACTCTGAAAACACAAACTCTTACAAGCACACACTCTGAGAGTAGGAAGGAACCGTGTGTCCAAGAACTTAGCTCTCGCCTCTTTTTATAGAGGGGCGAGCCTTCAGCCTGGAGGCAAACAGGCAAAGCAAACGGGTAAAGCAAACGGGTACAACCACTACCAAAGGTAGCTCCACTTATTTTGAGAAAAGGCGCACTACGGGTACAACCACTCCAAAGGTATCTCCACTTAGAAAGATTCTGCCATAATGTCTATAGTTTATATATATTACATCTCATCCACAGATTTTCCGTGATGGTGGCCACGGTAGTGACTAAAGGGATAAGATCAGAAAAATCACCCACAAAACCAGGGGCGCAGTCTGGTCTTTATCTACATGACTATGTTGTATCTTGTGCTGATTCTTCTGCTAGTGAGCCTTCATCATCCGAAAGACAGCCGTATCTTTGGACAAAATATTTAATTTTATTTCGCTCGCAATGCTTTGTCAGCTTATGATCTGAATCTTTGAAGCTGAGGCCTCTTGGATAAAAATTTTTTACATCGTCTTGGTGTAGCCATACGCGAAAATCTCGCATTTCTACTGCTAGAACTCTGTTGTAAGGGAGGTCTACATCGTACGCTTTTTTATAACTTCTGAAGGCCCTGATTTGTTTAGGTAGGTTGCAGAGCTCTGAGCTGACGATATTTGAGCTATCGATATAGTTAGCCTGGATAACTGGCTTTTCTTTGAACCGGAAGATGTATATTTCCCTTTTATTATTTTCTAAACAATTAAGCTCATAGCATGGGGGGATTGCCCGTATATTGGTCATAACTGGAATATAACATCTGTTATTCTTGTTTCTTGTATATGCCTAACATGCCCCTTTCTAGTGAAGAGGAGGCGGGTGATCAATCCTAATTCCATTAGATTTGGAATGGTAAATTCTACTCTCGATATTGTTATATCGGTCCATTTTGCTATGTCTATCTGTAATCTTAGATACGAGAAATGTAATTCGTTACCCCTCGTTTCTGAGTAAGTTATGCATTCTATCTTGGCCCCCTTGAGTATGTCTTCTTTCGAAGTAGCCAGATTTCTAAGTATTTTTTTTGTAATTGCACTGACGTTCTACTTGCTTTTGTAATACTTTGGCTAAAACATAGCTTTTAACAGGTGCGAGTGCTGATGGGTATTGTTGTCAATTGTCCTCAGCGTCAACAAGTTCCTTAGTATACTGATTGGCTACATCATGTAATTCTTTAATTTGATCTTTAAGATCTACTATTTTATTTTTTGCTATAGTTAGAGATGTTCTTAGCATATGATAGTCTGGGCTCTGATTAGGCATTGGCTGAATGTTACTTGATGTGTTCTTTTCTAAGATACTATGGCTATTTTGACTATTTAAGAAAGCAAAGTGTCCGCAGACACACTCCACAATATCTTTATAATTTTTGGATTTTTGTCATTCCATAAGTTGTCTACTAGGCACTGTTGGAGCAGCGTGATTTGGTGACTAGTTATGAAACGAAGATTGTTGTTTGCTGGGAATGTCTGAAGTTGAAATGGACCAAATGTAATCTGGTCGTTCTGCGCCATCTGTAAAGACTAAAGAATAATGTATAGTTAGCAAGTTATTAAGAGCTACTTAGGCTACTACTGGAGCTGTCTCCAGGGGTGATATTTGTTATTTCTCTTGCGATCATGTCGCGGAGAGTATTAATAAATCTCTTAATGTCAGCTACTTCTCTAGATAAATTTCTATATGATGAATGCAAAATTTGTCGGTTTTGTTCTAGATATTCTAAAATTCTTAAGTAACGCCTATTTTCTGCGTATAATATGCGAAGACTTTCGTTATCGTCCATTAATTACATTGGAGGATGCGAGACAGTTGGTATGCTAGTTTATTATCAGTACATTTGATATGCTCAAACAATACTTTGTAATTTTTATTTAATATGTGGTCCATAAAATTGGTCCATCGTTTATAACTAATTTTCTTTTTATTTCTATTTTTGTAAAATTTTACTATCGCTTCGCAATCTGTTCTTACTAATATCTCGCTTTTGTTAATGATGAACAGGCGAAAAGCGTCCAATCCGTGGCAGACTGCTAGGATTTCTTGATCAATGCTACCGGCGGGGCTTTTTTCTTTAAAATTTCCACTATTGTATCGACATATCTGTTCTTCATTTTTTTCCTATATATTTATGGGGTTTGCATTTTAGGATTGCTCCCCACCCGGTTTTACATCCATCTGTTTCTATTATTAGGTATTCATTATCTAGTGGTAATCTTAAGTCTGGTAGATACTTGACTGTTTCTTTTATTTTATCTATTTGTTTCCTATCTTCTTCATTAAATGCCTTCTGCGTGCTCTTCATTTTACTATATAATGGGCCTGCTAATTTTCCTAGATCTTTGATGAATGGTCTTGCATAATTTACCAACTCAAAGAATTGTTGTAAATGCTTAATAGTTGTAATATGCGGAAATTCCAGAACCATTTTACTTATATGTTCTTGGAGTTTTATTTTTCCCTACCCTAGAATTACTCCAAGGAATTCTATATTTTTTATAAAGAATTGGGTCTTCTGGGTGCTAATAACTAATCCTTGTTTCATAAATTCTGATAATACTAATTTTAAATGACTTACATGTTCTTCATGTGTTTTTAAGTGTACTAAAATATCATCTATATAAACGCTTGTAAAATTTCGATATTTATTGAATATATCATCCATTTTTCTTTGGAAAATGCTAGGTGCATTCTTTAGTCTGAAAGGCATTACTAACCATTCCTTATTTGATTTATTTTGTATTTTCTTGTTTGATTTATTTTGTATTTCCTTGTTTGGTTGTCCTCCCTCATTTATATAAGGGGGAGGAGTTTATGAGTGGAGTATCTTAGAATGTATGAAGGTTATTAGGGTTGCTCCCTAAGTCTCATCTCTTTCTCCCTCTTTTCTTCTCCCTCACCTCCGTCGGCCCTCCCCTTGCCGGATTCCTCCTAGAATTTATCCGTGATCGTATCAACTGGTCCGACCTGCCGGACTCACGCACCAGATCGATCTGCCAGACTCACGCATCTCCGTCGGCTCCAAACCCCATCTCCCGATCCACCGATCCCGCACGCACGAATTCTGCACGCCAGCATCCTGTTTCCGCCAATCGTCCACAACTGTTACGAGCCGTCGTTCCGCCACTGTTCAGCAACTGTTCCGCAGCCGACGTTCCGCACAAATTCTGCATGCCATCGTCGTTCGTCGCCCCCTGTCCGATCAACAGTGCCGCCTGCGCGGCCGTCGTTCCTGCTTATGTGCCTCAGCGGTGCCCCGGTCTATTGCAAGAAGGTCTCCGTCCCTCGGCTTCCGCCGACCTACCGCCAGCCAGTCGGCTGCTCCGCCTTGCCACCTACCGCAGGGCTTCTCTCTTCCGCTCCCGCAACCACTGTGCTACTTCTGCTTGCGCCAATCGACTCTGGTTGCGCTATCGATCGGTGTCCTGCTTCTGCTCTGGATTCCCTTGACACTGCAACCTCTGCTACTTCCCTCGGCGTCTGATCCCACCGCAGCACCTCTGTCTTCCCTCGGCCCGCAGCCGCTAAAATGGCCTTGAACACTCGCTCTGTCGGTATTCTCCCTCCTGAGGCAACCACTGAAGCCCTTAACCGCCGCTTAGAGGCTCAAGAGCAATTCCTTGCCTTCATGCACGCTTCCCTCCTCGCCCTCCATACCAAAGTCGATCGTCTTCTCGCGCTCGACGGACGGGCTTCCGCAATCCCCCCACGAGGTTCCCTGCCCTAAGCCATCTTCCCCGCGACCGCTTCCTGCACCGTGTGAGAGTTTCCCTGCCATGTCGGCCCCAACATTCCTCTACGACACCAACTCGTCCCTCTGCCCTGCAGTCAATCCTCCCGTCGAACTCGCGCTAACCGTTGTTGTACTGCCACTCTCCACGGTGGTCGTACCTTCACCGCTTCCACCTCCTCCCCCGGCTCTTGCTCCACCGGCCCCTGCCTTGGCACTTCCACCGGTCGCATCGCCGCCTCTTCTGTCGCCCTGTACCTCGCTGTTCTCGACGGATCTGTTCCTGTTGCCGGTCATCGCGTCTCCGACATCCTTGCGGCTGCTACCCACCACCGCTTCACCGACTATGCGAAAGCCACTGCTTTCGTCGGCTGTCTTTCCGACAGCGTCGCCACTACTCGTCAACACCGCCATTGCTGTTACGCACTACCTGGACCTGTTCTGGAGGGAGGTCAAGGTACCAGATGATCCGACCACCCGCTTGATACACGAGCTTGAGGGCAAGCTCGTTTTGAAGGACGGATGGAGTGTTACGGGTCCACGTGTCGCGGGCACATTCACTCAAGTGGACCCCCCTCGTCATAATTTATGGAGCGCGCATATGAAAGTCTTCGTGATCGTGGGCGCATTCACTCAAGTGGGCCCCCCTCGTCATAATATATAGAGTGCATATATGGAAGCCTCCATGGTAGGGGGGACATTCACTCAAGCGGACCTCCCTCGTCATAATTTATGGAGCGCATATATGGAAGCCGCCTTAGTAAATTTCCTTGTTATTAAGGGTATGAATTAATTAATTAATATTAATTAATGAATATTAATTAATATTAATCAATTAAGTAATTTATTTTGTATTCCTTTGTTTAGTTTATTTTGTATTTCCTTATTTGATTTATTTTGTATTTCCTTGTTTGATTTATTTTGTATTTCCTTGTTTGGTTGTCCTCCCTCATTTATATAAGGGAGAGGAGTTTATGAGTGGAGCATCTTGGAATGTATGAAGGTTATTCGGGTTGCTCCCTAAGTCTCATCTCTTTCTCCCTCTTTTCTTCTCCCTCACCTCGCCGGCCCTACCCTTGCCGGATTCCTCCTAGAATTTATCCGTGATCGTATCAGCTAGTGCCTGCAATGTAGACTCGAGATAGAAGGCGCTATTCATGGAAGTGCCCATAAGGATAAATCAAGGACTTTAATCTAAATCAAGAACTCAAATCCCATAGAGATATCTTTAACTCCAAGAAATTGCGATTAACAACTATTTGCAAATTGGAGGCAACTGACCTATGGATGCCCCTGTGCTTTGAAAGCAAGTAGTTGAACTATTCTGTATTTACAGGATTTTCTATGCAATCCTAGTTGTTGATTTGGACAATCTCGTGAGTTAAATACTGTGAAAATTCCCACAAGCTTTACAAAATTCCTACTGTTTAATGATTTGAAATCCCTCTGCTAATGAAAGAAACTTTTAGTCCAAAAAAGAGCATCTTTCCGTTTGTGATCATTCTACGGAACTAGATTACTCCAAGATTGAGAGAATCTTGTGCAGTCACAATTTCTTTCAGCTAAATTCATCCTTATTGGTGTGAGTCAGAAGAAAAGAATCTCCAAATTACGCAAAATTTCCCAATTCAAAGAAGTATTCTCTCGACCACTATTATCAAGCGGGTATAAATTGGATCATCAAATGAGTGTGAAGAAAAGAAAATTTTATTCAATCTTGGGATAATAGAAATGAACAGCAGGTGAATGAAAATTGGTTCAAATGGAAAAGTTGGCTCAGCTTATTTTCCAAAGTCATCTACGGATTATTAGAAGGGGATTACCTACTATCCGAAGGTAGTTTGCCTTTGTACCATTAAACTGAAAGACATACGAAGTAGTTACTAAAATAAAGGCGAGTAAAAAACTTATAGTGAAATACCCGTCAAACTAAAGCAAGGCTATCTGTGTAGTTTACCGACTGAGCCAAAGTGGTCAAATGAAATGAAGATAAGGCATACCCTAAGCAATAAGCTCCCCATGCGCATCACTAACTTGAGGACAAGCTCTTCAGAAGCAATAGAGTCTAACGTAGCGCATTTTGATGCACTCACTAGATTAAAACGAATCCCCCATGGTTGTTGAGTTGAAGCTTCATCATAGTAGTTAATATGAGCCAGAAGATAGATTGCACTAAAATTGAATAATGAATACAAACTCGCGAAGTATGCTCGCACCAACCTCTTGAGGGCTCCCTCAAAGAATTCCTCTCCAAGAGAGAGCTTACAATGCTTTGCAAAAAATATATATTTCTAAGACTCATCACACCTTATATCGGGAGTGACAACTAGTATCTCCTAATGTACAAAAATATCATTCGGTAACATGCTACATAAGAAAAGTTGGATCAAGATCGCCACCAGTTGAGAACTGAGTCTTCTGAGTGTGTATACATGTCCATTGATGACGCGTATGAGTATTAATACTGGGCCTCAAAAATTCTCCTCGTCACCGAGGCCGAGTCCAATTGGGATCATCCTCAAGCTCAAGAGCTCAAAGCCAGTGAGGGTGATTTCTTCTTCTTCAGCACCAAGCAGCAGGCGCAACTCTTTATGAGGACATTTGTACGTGGAATAATAAGGTTGTTTGCAGTGGAGGTCAATGTAATCCTCGTGTGATAAGTGATGTGGAGAACGATTAGGCTTGGTGGGGAACTGGTGGTGATGATGGTGGTGGAAGATAAGGTATCAGCATAACCAGTGGCAGTGGGGCATCAGGTTTATGAATGTGTGAGACTTGGATTGGTTTGAGTAATGTAAAACCGAGATTGGTAAGACTGTGTGTTAAAGCAAATAGAAGGTCCCAGTTGCTATCATAAATTCGGACTCCACGAAGCAGGCTTATTGGATGGCCAATGTGAGTGTGGTCGGTATCAGAGTTTGCAAGAGCATGTACTTGAAATTGTAATCAATGCAATAACTATATCAGTTAGTGGGTCATTGATAAGCCTGAAACATGGACCAGTTCCACAAAATCGGCTGGTAAGCCTCCACTGAGTCATGTGTTGAAAAATGAAATGCATGCAGCAACGGGTAAGAAGAAATCAATACGAGATAAATGATTGAGATCGTACACAACCGAGAATGCATCCCTTTACCGGGGCCACCAGCAGAGAATGAGCCGCCACCACCCATCAAAGTCTGACAAACATAAGAAATGTTAGATAACTGACAGAATATTCTAGAAGTGAACCATTACTAGGGGAAAAAAGTGCTGATTGCAGATCTAACAGACAGAAAATTCTAGAAGTGAACCATTACAAGGAAAAAGAAGATGTGTTGATTGCAAGCTGGAGCCGATTGAGTTCACGCAAAGAGCATAAGGTGAAAAAGATTTTTTCCTTCAATTGATGTACTACTTCTATATTACTTTAAACAAAGTGACATGAAGCAATCATTATTAGAAGCATGATACAAACGGAGATTGGATGTTATAGTAGAATTTGAAAATGAGATACAAACTAACAAGTCAAGCTAGCATCTTCGTTCTTGAGGGTTGGCTAGCGTCTTTGTTCTTGAGGATTGGTTCCTCTAAGAACTCCTTTCTAAAACAAGAGATTACAAATTAATTCCAAGATGCTCAACTCAGTCTCCCCTCATATAGACCACAATGGAAAGCCTAATAATAAAGTAAACTACTTTTTTTAATACAAATAATAATAAAAGATAAACTAATGCAGGCATGCCATTTCTTCTTATCTCGTCGGGTGGGGTTGTTTGAGGCATATACATTCTCAGGGTGCATACGCATATAGAACACAAAAAGAACCACTTTTTCAGTGGCTTCATCTGAGAGTTCTGCCAGTACGCTAAGTAGATTCACTCTACTGAGTGGCAAGGCCTCCACTATTCCTGCCAAATTTTCATCATATAAATTGGCAGCCTAGTGTATGCTTCTCAAAACACACAAAAAGAACCGATTATAGAAACAGGTTTCCCACCAAACTTATTATCTCAGAAATAGTATGGTGGTAGTGGTGGTGTTTATGTGAGCCATAAAGAACATGATTGTCAACTAGGATGAGTTCAGAAATTACTGTTGATTTTATTCGGATAGGCAGCCATATAGCACGTGTTAGGAACAATTGATTTCAGTGCCTCAAATCACATGCCTAGCTCCTCATTTAATTGTCTACTCACTACACATTTACTACCCTCTGTGATGGATTAGTGAACGAACACATTCCACCACTGGTGTTGCAACTACATGTATTTTTGCCACATTAATATGTAAAGTGTTTATCATATTCATTGTACAATCCCAATTTAGCGATCACCATCCAGCCCGCACCCAAGCAGAGCAGACAAGCCCGTCATGAAGATTTAAGTCAGGCGAGACGAGCCTGGCTAGGTGACCCCCCGACTCGCCGATCATGGACGACCACGAGCCGGCCTCATCATCCAAGTACCAACTCGTTCAGCGAACTCCTGGACAAGGGGGACCTCACGTCGAGGCGCATACAAGTCTGTCGAGTCTGCCCTCTTCGTGAACTCGCCTCGGAAGGAAATCCAGTGCACCCTTTCGCCTACTCGCCAGCCAGCCGGGTCTGCCCATAGCCATCACAAACAACGAGATTCCGCTATTTGCAGATCAATCGGGGGTGCCGATAGAAAAAACCAAAAGGCGGTGGCCGCTATTAGCAGGCCAAAAAGACAATTTTACCTCTGGTTTGGGGTTTGCCTATAAATAGACCCTCAAAACACCTTAGATAGGCAAACCCAGCCTCCTTGAGCTCCGGACTTTAGAGAGGTCTTGCTCCGTGCCATCAAAGGTGCTAAGCTTAGCCTTTGGCTTTGGGAGGGGAAGACGTGATAAGTGCTTCCGGGTGAATGGCGGGACCTCCTCGTTCTAGCTCACCGGGTCTTTGTGTAGGCAACCACCCACAACTAGTGACGGCCGGCTCCGAGCTTGAATTGAGTTGTCTTGCGCACCCGACGACGGGCTAAGTAACTTGAACTGTTTACTCCCAGTCCGAACTCCATTGAACCGGTACCCGGGCTTCAATATTTTTGGTAGGGTGAGCGTGGACTGACAGTTCTTGAAGAAGAAACTTGTTTGATGGTGCCATGGTAGGGCAGGGAGAGCAAGGAGACGACAAGGGGAACTCGCGCCCTTCTAGCGAGTTCGTAACGCAGAGGGTATGGTGTGGGGACTGCACGGCGAGACGGTGACGCCAGCTCAGGAAGACGCCTTACAGGGCGAGGCGAGCCGAGGTCAGCGACCCGGCAAGGAGATATGTCCGGATAGCGATGATCAGACGTTGCGGCCGCGAGTTATCTTTGAAAGCCCCCAGCGACCCGTGGCGTGGAGGAAGAACATAGGCGAGCTTGCCCAAGCCACCAGCTCACACCCGCGAGCCCATTCTGCGAGTTGGTGCTGGCGGCACTCGTTCCAGCTGGCTTTGTGGAGCCGTCCATGAACTTTTATTCCGGGAGAGATGACTCCCTACAACATCTGCAGTGGTTCGAGGATACGGTATCGATTCGGCCAATGTCTGACCCCTTCAAATGTCAGTTGTTCGCCATCACCTTTAGGGGAAAGGTAATGGATTGGTTTCATCTGTTGCCAGCAGGTTCGATCTACAGTTTTGAAGACCTCAGCAGGAGATTTATACTCCGCTTTTTCACATCGAAGAAAAGGAAGAAAGATTCGAAAGCACACTTCCAGATCAAGCAGGGACCGCAAGAGCCATTGGGGTCGTACGTAGATCGCTTCTAGGAGGAGATTTTGCATGTCCAAGAAGTACTCGTACTCATTCTGATGATTGCTTTCACTTTAAGCCTACAGGGTGGGCTGTTCAAGATGGAGTTGAAGCGGATCCCCTCGATGTCCTTTGAGGACCTTATCGATCGGGCAGCGCATTACATCGAAGGAGAGTCTTCAAGCCAAGTGCTTGTGGTCATGTTGGCGAGGCTTACGAGAGAAGGCGTGGAAGCAGTGGCGGATGGAAGAAAAGAAGCTAAGAAAAAGGAGGAAGCGAGGCGAGAGGAGGATGCGAGAAGGCGGAAATCAACGAGGCACGAAGCAGAGATTCCAGAGACCACCCGCCGTACCATCACGAAGAATGGCCAGGGGGGTATCACGGACATTTGGGGATGTTGAGAGAAGCCAAAACTTGTATGTATTGCTTATGTGTGTAAATACAAGGAGAGAATACAATTATATAGGAGATGAGAAGAGAGGAAAAATCCTATACAAGATGTGGGACTAAAGAAGAGAGAATATTTGGGCCTTTATGGGCCTTTATACATGGGCTTTTCTAATACTCCCCCGCAAGCTGGAGCGTACAAATCGTATGCACCAAGCTTGGACAGGCATTGATAGAAGAGGGTACTTGACAAGGCCTTTGTGAGGACATCCGCAACTTGTTCAGTACCAGAAACATGTCTGAGGTCGATCTTCTTTAGCTGAACCTTTTCCCGGATAAAATGACAGTCGACTTCAATATGTTTAGTTCTCTCGTGAAAGACTGGGTTCTTGGCAATGTGTATAGAAGCTTGACTGTCACAGAGGAGAAGAGCCGGTGAAGGAAGCTTTACACCCAGATCGGTGAGAAGGCTTTCAAGCCACGTTAGTTCGGACACCACTGATGTCATTGCCCGATATTCTGCCTCAGCTGATGATCGAGCAACGACCGCTTGTTTCTTGCTCCGCCAGGTAATCAGATGTCCTCCAAAGTACGTGCAGAAGCCACTGGTGGACCTTCGATCATCGAGGGACCCAGCATAGTCAGCATCAGAGTATGCTACCAGAGTAGGAGTGGAAGAAGAGACTTTGTACACCAGTCCTTGTCCAGGAGCCGTTTTGAGGTATCTGAGAATACGTTCAACCGCCTGAAGATGAGAGCTTCTGGGGGAATGCATATATCGACTGACGATACCAACAGCGAAGGAGATATCTGGTCTGGTTACTGTGAGGTATATCAACTTTCCAACTAGGCGACGGTAATATTCTGGATTTTCCAGTAGGATATCTGAGTCCGAGGCCTGCGCGCATAACTTGTGATTGACATCCATTGGGGTGTCAATTGGCTTACAGCCTGAGTAACCCGCATCATGAAGAAGGTCAGTACAGTACTTTCGCTGAGAAAGGATCAAACCATCTGGCCGTCTGGCGACTTCTAGGCCCAAGAAGTACCGAAGGGGCCCCAGATCTTTTGTTTGAAACACGGTGCTCAGATGACGTTTGACTGCCAGTATTCTATTCGAGTCGTTCCCAGTAATAATGATGTCGTCCACATAGACTAGCAGAAGAACGGTCCCGGTAGATCGGTGACGAGTGAAGAGCGAGAAGTCGGCTGAGCTTCGAGTAAAACCAATCTCCCGGAGGGCCTTACTGAACTTGTCAAACCATGCCCGGGGGGACTGTTTGAGACCATAAAGGGCCTTTCGAAGATGGCAGACTTGAGACTCCCCCGTGGTCTCAAACCCGGGAGGTTGTTGCATATACACAGTTTCCTGGAGATCACCGTTCAGAAACGCATTTTTGACATCCAGTTGGAGTAGGGGCCACTGGCGATGTACCGCAACAGAGAGGAGAACCCGGACTGTATTAAGTTTGGCCACCGGGGAAAAAGTCTCTTCGTAGTCGAGCCCCTGCTGCTGGGTGAAGCCACGAGCCACAAGGCGGGCCTTTAGGCGGTCAATAGTGCCATCAGCAGCATGTTTAATAACAAAGACCCATTTACACCCAACGGGTTTCTGACCGGGAGGAAGAGGGACGAGAGTCCAGGTCTGGTTAGTCCAGAGAGCAGCCATTTCCTCCTCCATGGCAGCCCGCCAGCCAGGATGTTCGATCGCCTCCTGCACAGAATTAGGAACAGAAACCGAGGAAAGAGAAGTAGCAAAAGCGTGAAGATGGGGAGATAGGCGATGTAGAGAGACGTAGTGAGCCAGAGGATGAGCGGTGGATGTCTGTACCTGATATGCCGGGCGCGGAGTAACCATGGTTGAGGCGGACTGCAGTGGGGCCATAGAGCAACGGGGGCGACGAGTATAGACCCGGATGATGGGTGGTGCGGGGGGACAGGAGGTAGAGCTGGTGGAACCGGTAGCAGCGGCGTTGTAACGGGGAGAACTGGTCGTGGGATGGAAGGAGGTAAAGGAGCTGAAGGGATAGGAGTAGTGAGAGAATCCGAAAAAAATGGTTGAGTCTCGCGGAAGGTGACATCCGCAGAGACGGAGAGCTTCCGAGTGACGGGAGAATAACAGAGATACCCCTTCTGAGTACGGGAATATCCCACGAATATGTGTTTAGCCGCCCGGGGATCCAATTTGTCCGAGGGCGGGCCCAGATGGTGGACGTAACAAGTGCTACCAAAGATACGGGGCGGAAGAGGGAAAGCCGGAGTCGAGGGAAACAACAGGCTGAACGGAGTAGCATAGTGGAGGACGGAGGAAGGGAGACGGTTGATGAGAAAACAAGCCGTGGAGACCGCAAAGTTCCAGTAATGCTTGGGCACATGCATTTGAAGCATGAGGGAGCGAGTCACATCAAGTGGCGGTTTTTACGTTCGGCAATGCCGTTTTGTTGAGGCGTGTAGGCACAAGAGGTTTGGTGGATAATCCCGAACTCAGAGCAGATAGTAGCGAAGTCGTGGCCAGTGTACTCACGAGCATTATCAGTGTGCACAGTTTTGATAGTTGTGTGAAATTGGGTACGAGTTTCAGCGACAAAGGCTCGAAAAATGCGAGGAAGCTCGGAGCGATCACGAAGTAAGTACAACCACGTCATGCGAGAATAATCATCAATGAAAGTAATAAAATACCGGAAACCAGAAATACTAGTAGTTTTATATGGTCCCCATACATCAGAATGTAATAAATCAAACGGAGCAGAGCTCCGGGTACAATGAGCAGGATAAGATGAACGTGGCTGCTTGCCGAGGATACAAGACTCACACTGAAACGGATGGAGAGAGATATCAGGGAGAGCCCGCTGGAGAACAGGTAGAGGAGCGTGGCCAAGACGGCGATGCCACTCGGTGGAGGAGACGGAGGAGACGGAGGAGAGGATGGTAGGAGGTGTGTCGAGAAGGTAGAGCCCGTTCCGTAATCCGCCTTTACCAATGGTAATCCGCGTCCTGCGATCCTGTATGACAAAAGAAGAGGAAGTGAATATGACAGAGCAATCCAGATCAGCAGTAAGGCGACCAACAGAAAGTAAATTGAAGGGGGAACTCGGAACATGAAGAGCCGAGCGGAGAGGAAACGACGGACTGAGAGAGATGTCCGTCGATCCGGAGACGGGAACAAGGGCCCCGTTAGCCACGGTGATAGACCGCGGATGAGGAGAGTCCGAGTATGTGGCAGGCTGCTGGGACGTAATGTGATGAGTGGCACCGGAGTCCATGATCCAGGACGGACCGGTGGAGAGACAAGCCGTACCTGCTTGGGAGACGAAGGTGGAGGCCAGGGAAGCAGGAGGCGGGTTGAGCAGTCCCTGGAGGTGCTGGAGCTGGAGGCGGACAGCTTCAAGGTCCGGAGAGGCAGGAGAGGAGGCATCTGCGGCCACCGAAGCCGTTGGTCGAGGAGGATATCCATTCTTGCGGTAACAGGTCGCTTCAAGGTGTCCGTCCTTGCCGCAGTAGGAACACTTCGGCCGCCCCCTGCCACCACGTCCGCGGCCCCGAGAGCCGGAGCGGCCACCACGAGCAGCGGAAGGCAAGGGAAGCAGGGGCGGAGGGGCCTGCTGAATAAGGGCCGAGGAAGTCGGCGCAGGAGCATCCGGAGGAGGCGTCACGCGGAGGAGCATGGAACAGATCTCAGAAAGGGATGGAACGGTGGGAGATGCCAGAACCTGAGTCCGGATAGTCTGAAGGTGAGGCGGAAGACGGACCATCATAATAGCAATGCAAACCGCCTTCTTCTGAGCGCGCTGGGCAGCATGATCACTGGTAGAAGGCTGGTGTAGTATCCAGGCCTCGGCCAAAGTCTTAGCCCGAGCGACAAACGACGTCATGTCCGGGGCGCCACCGGCGTCGAGAGCAACGAGATCGGTGAGGATGTCGTAGAGGTGCTGAAGGCTGTCCTTGCCGGAATAGAGTGAGTGCAGCTCATCCCATATAGACTTGGCCGTCTCGTGATACATGGCCATCTGATACGGCTCACCATCCAAGGAGTTGAGGAGCCAAGTCTGCACACGACCATCGTTGCGGAGCCAATCGTCCGTAGGGGGGCCGGAGGAGCCTGGGTGAGGTAAGACAGAAGACCCTTGGCCTGGAGAACCCGGCGCACAGAATGCGCCCAAGGGAGAAAATTTTTCTTCCCGGAGAGAGAGATGGTTGTGATGCGTAATTCATCGCGCAGGTCGGTAGGACAAGTCGGGCGGTCTGCGGGCGGACTAGCCGCCTGGCCGGTGGAGTCAACAGAGGAGCCCATAGTCCTGGAAGACAATCCGCACCGACTTGGAAGGAGGCCGCAGCGAACAGGCAGGGGTCCGTTGGAGAGACAGGCCGCAGAGACGGGAGGAGACCGCGGCGATTAGGATCAAGCCGCAGCGACGAAGCAGCGAGCAGAAAAGGCCGGGAGAAAGAACCCGCACGGTCACGATGCGAACACCAGCGGCCAGACAGGCCACGACCAGAGCGGGTAAGAAGCAGACCGCACGGTCTGGAGGCCGCGAGAAGGCGGCGAACAAGAAACGAGACGGCGAGTTAACAAACTCGAGCGGATAGGAGAGAGAAGCCGCGAGTTAACGAACTCGAGCGCGAGAGAAAAAAGAGACCGCGAGTTAACAAACTCGAGCGGATAGGAGAGAGAGAAGCCGCGAGTTGACGAACTCGAGCGGATAGGAGAAAAAGCCGCGCGGATAGAATAGGAGACCGTGCGAGACGCGCGAGAGGTGGGGTCCACGGGATAGAGGAGAAAAAACTATAAAAAAGGGGGGGAAGAGGAGAGAACCTGGATCTACGGAGAGAGGCAGCGGACTGTCCGCTGAGGCCGCGGACGGTTAGCGAGGAGCGGCGGATAGAAGACAGTTAGCGGACTGTCCGCTGAGACCGCGAGAAGGAAACCGCAAGGAGGCAGACCGCAGGAGACCGCTGGAAGGCGGCGGGTAGATGCGGTTAACAAGTGCACAGGACGGTTAGAGGATGGAACCTGCCTCTGATACCATGTTGAGAGAAGCCAAAACTTGTATGTATTGCTTATGTGTGTAAATACAAGGAGAGAATACAATTATATAGGAGATGAGAAGAGAGGAAAAATCCTATACAAGATGTGGGACTAAAGAAGAGAGAATACGTGGGCCTTTATGGGCCTTTATACATGGGCTTTTCTAATAGGGGAGAAGGTTCTCGACTAGGCGGGGACGGCGATATTCACTCGAGAGAAGACAAGGAAAGTGGGGGCATGGTCAAGCGCCCCGGCAGGAGGCCAACGCAGTGCGAAGGGGGCGAAGGCAAGAGGGAGGACCCCAGCGGCAAAGGAGGGGAGAAGGTCAGAGGGTAGTCCTCTATTGTGACTTCCACCAGTTCGAGGGACACGCCACCGTGACTTGTTCAGAATTCTTGGAGTTGGAGAGAGGAGCAGAGGAAGGAGTTCAGGAGGGGCGGAGAGAGCTGGCAGCAGGAGAGGCAGGAAGGAATGAGGGATCCGGAAGGCGAGCGTCGAGGGGGTGCGAGGATGAGTCGACAAAGGAGCCCGCGGGGGGATCAGGGCGATCCATGGAGGGGCAGGAATAGAAGCAACCCGAAAGGGGAGCCCGCACGCGGTCTACCGATGGAGCGTAGCATCTTCCTCGCAGGTCCCGCCCCCTATCGGGGAAATAAAGTTCTCGGCAGAGGACATGTTCGGAAATGAATACCCCTTCCATGACGCCCTGGTGATCCAAGCAGCAGTGGAAAATTTCACGGTCTCCCGTATCCTCGTCGATAACAGGAGTTCCGTCAATGTGGTGTTCAAGAAAGCATTTGAGGCCATGGCGGTGGAAGAGATGAGGGTTACTTCAACTGATGGCCCGCTTTTCGGTTTTGCAGGGGAAAGAAAGGAGGTCGAAGGAGGAGTAGAGCTCCTCGTCACCCTGGGGAGAACGACGAAGGTGTGTTGTTTTGTGATCGTGGACGAGCCTAAACGCTATAACGTCATCTTCGAGAGACCCCCCATCAACGCATTCCAGTGCGTACCTCATCAGTCCACCAATGCTTAAAGTACAACATTGGAAGGTTGCAGATCCGGATCAGGAGCGATCCAAAGGTGGCGAGGGAGTGCTACCTCAGCGCGGTGAATACAATCAGCTGGGAGATGGAGGCCGAGATGGTCGAGAATGTGGAGGAAATCGTAACGCTGGAGGTCGTAGAGGAAGTGGAGGAGAAGGAGATCGAGGCCAAGGACGGGAGGCCCGAAAAAGTGAAGTCAGTGGTGAGCTGACAGAAGAAGACAAAGAAAGGATCCCAGCGTGCATCCAGGAGAACGCAGACATCTTTGCCTGAAGCGCGGAAGACATGTCGGGGGTCGACGTGGGCATCGTGTGCCACCATCTCAACTTGGATCCAGGGACCCGACCCATTCGCCAAAAGAAGAGGAAGACGGTTACTACCTTGGTCGAGCCCATTCGAGTGGAGGTGCAAAAATTGTTGGATGCGAGATTTGTTGAGGAGATCAAGTACCCAGGCTGAGTCTCAAATGTTGTAATGGTGAAGAAGGGAGACGGAAAATGGAGAATGTGTATTGATTTCTCAATGCTTAATAAACCACCTCAAAGATTGCTACCATCTGCCTAGAATCGACGCGCTCGTAGACTCGGCCGTCGGATACCTAGTTATGAGTTTTTTATATTCCTTTTCTAATTATCATCAAATACGCATGCACCCACCTGACGTAAAACATGTTTCTTTTAACACAAACGACGGATGCTACTGTTATAAAATGATGTCGTACGGGTTTAAAAACGCAAGGGCAACCTACCAGCGCATGATTGATAGGTTGTATAAAGAACAAAAGGGACGAAACCTCGAGGTGTACGTAGACGATCTCTTGATAAAAAGTAAGAATGTGGAGGACCATCTGGGAGACTTGGTAGAAACCTTTGTTGCACTCCGAAAACATAAGATGAGGCTCAACCTGCCAAATGCGTCTTCGGGTCGAGGAAGGGAAAGTTTTTGGGACACCTCCTGACCCCGGAAGGGGTAGAGCCAAACCCGGATAAGGTGAAAGCGATTATGGAGATGGAGGCCCCGAAGAATGTGAAGGAAATCCAACGGTTAACAGGCAGGCTCGCGGGACTAAGCAGGTTCCTCTCAAGGACCGGAGAGAAATGCTCCCCCTTCTTTCAGGCATTACGCCATCACGCTGATAATAAGAGTTTTGAATGATCAGCAGAGTGCGAAGAAGTGTTCCAAAAGTTGAAGCTAACACAAGCCCCCCTACTTCAAGGTCCCAGGGAGGGGGATCTTTATCTTTACTTGGGGGTAGGAGCCGAGGCGAAAGTTCGGTCCTGGTTCGAGAGAAAGGAAAGAAGCACCTTCCCGTTGATTACGTGAGTCGAGTTCTCTGAAAATCTGATTCACACTACCCCATCTTGGAAAAATTGACCTTTGCGCTCGTCATCTCAACTCGAAAACTTAGGCACTACTTCCATGCTCATTCGATCAAGGTAGTGACGGACCGCTCCGAGGTATCCTGGATGGGGTCGAGCATTCGGGAAGACTTGCCAAGTGGTCGGTGGAGCTTAGCGAATTCGATCTCTCTTTTGTCCATCGGGTAGCGTTGAAGGCTCAAGTGGTGGCCGACTTCCTGACCAACTACACGACGAAGGCGGAAGGATTGGAGCAGCAAAGATAGAAGGCATGGGAGATGTTTGTGGATGGAGCATTCGATAAATACTCGTTTGGGGTCGGGGTTATCCTAACGAGCCCCCGAGGACTCAAGATAGAACAGGCGATAGACATTCGTTTTCCAGTCACAAACAGGCAGAATATGTGTACCTAATCGACGGCCTCCACCTTGCTCGCGAGTTGGGAATCCAAGATCTCAATGTTTATTCTGACATTTTAGTGATGGCCTCGCAAATCCGGGGGGATTTCAAAGCTCGAGAGCCAATATTGATGCGATATCTGTTGAAGGTAAAGTAGTTGGTGAGCGCCTTTCGGTCATTCATCATCCGACATATTCCAAGAGAGGAGAATGCAGTCGCGGATCGTTTGGCCAAGTATGGCCATCCGATGGGAGGAGTGGCAACCGAATTATTTTGACCTTCCATCGAGGAAGGAGAACTGATGGAGATCGACCAACACCCATCATGGATGGACCTGTTTGTAGAATTCTGGAACACAGGAAAGTTTCCCTCAAGGGTCCAGGATAAAAGGCGGTTCAAGTACAAGTCGGCCTATTACCTTCTCCATGGAGGAAGCCTCTATAGAAAAACCCCATCGGGTCTTTTAGCGTGGTGCGTCTCCGAAGCGGAAATTCCTCGAGTATTGGATGAGAATCACTCGAGGGAATGTGAGAGCCATTCTGGTTGAAGGACCATAGAGAAAAGGGTGCTGAGACAGGGGTACTTCTGATCGACCATCTGGAAGGATGCGGAGCAATTCGCAAAGAGGTGTTCTAAATGTCAACTTCATGCACCCCTTTAGTTACAACCAGTGCAGCAGCTTCGGTCAATCACAGCCCCGTGACCCTTCGCTATCTGGGGGATGGACCTCATCGAGACATTCCCTCAAGCAAGCGGACAAATAAGATTCATTCTTGTGATGATTGACTATTCTTACAAGTGGATCGAGGTGAAGGCACTGGCGAAGACTACCTCTCAAATCGTGAAGAACTTTATATGGGGAGAGATCATTTGCAGACACGGACTGCCACTCGCGATCGTCACGGACAACGGGATGCAGTTTGCAAGCGAGGAGTTCATCAAATTCTGTGGAGAACTAGGAATTGATCTCCACTTCGCATCTGTAGGTCGAGGCGGTCAACAAGGTAAGCGTCAACTTGCTAAGGAAGAAGGCAAAAAAACTTGAAGGGAAATTGGGTTGATTAACTCCCCTCCGTCCTCTGGGCCCTCAGAACTACACTAAACACCGCCACAGGCGAAACCCCATTCAAACTGTCTCACGGTTCGGAAGTTGTGATCCCGGTGGAATTCGAAGTCAGGAGTAGGGCTGAGCATATTATTCGAAACTCGAAAGTCGCTCGAAAATCGTTCGAAAATTGAGCCGAATCGGAATTGGTTAAAATTGATTCGACTCAATTTGAGTCGATTCAATTTGACTCGAATCTCATTTCGAGTCGATTTCGAGCCAGCCCTGAATCGCTCGAAAATTGATTCGAATCAACTCGAATTAATTAAAAAAAGTGTGTATTTATTAATATATTATTATTTTAAGAATAAAAATAACAAAATTTAATACTAAATAAAAAATGAAGACTTTAAGTGTTTCATTTGCTAAATTTATTGGTTGTCCAATTTAATTTTGAGCAAACTAGGAATAAAACGAAAAATTGCTCAATTTCGAGCCGACCCGATTCGATTTCGAGTCAACTCGACTCGAAATCAATTTCGATTTTGAGTCGATTTCGAGCCGAGTTTGAGTCGAAAATTTCGATTTCGAGTCGAGCCAAAATCGCTCGAAATCGACTCGATATCAGCCCTGATCAGGAGTGCAAGGGTTATGGCCGCGGAAGAAGGGGGAGAGGTGTGGAGAGGAGAAAATGATGAAGAGCAAGGGCTTTCTTTCGATTTGGTAGAAGAGATCCGGGACCTCGCGATAATCCGACAGGAAGAGGTCAAGCGCAGGATGACAAAACACTTCGGCAAGCACATAAGAATTAAGCAGTTCGCCAAAGGGGATCTGATTCTCAAAAAGGTGGATGTCGCAGGCAGGGGTGCGGTAATGGGGAAGCTCCACCCCAACTGGGAGGGGCCACGAGGCAGAAGCATTGACATACAGAGGTACCGACTCCAAGATTATGAAGGATAACTCCTTAGCAACACATAAAGCGGTGACGACTTGAAACGCTTCTTTTCCTGAACCCCCCTCCCCCTCTTCAGCTAGCGATAGCCTTGAACTAAACTTTTTTCTTCTTATATCAATGTAATGGCTTGTGAATGTCTATGTATTTCTTTTTCTGCAATAGAAAAGGACCCACAAAAGAGTATGCCTGACGAACGCCCCCTTAAGCGAGAACGCTAGCAGGGAAGAAAGAAGTCCTTGAGTTGTGATGTTGTCGTAGTCCGGGTCCCTGCGCGAGCTTATCTCCCACATACCGGCTACTTGCCCCCTCGAGTGAGTTCAAGTCCTCAAGCTGTGATATTGTCGTAGTCCGGACCTCTGCGCGAGCTTCTCTCCCGCATATCGGCTACTTGCTCCCTCGAGTGAGTTCAAGTCCTCGAGCTGTGAATGATGTTGTTGTAGCCCGGGTCCTTGAGCGAGCTTCTCTCCCGCATACCGGCTTCTTTCCCACTCGAGTGAGTTCAAGTCCTCGAGCTGTGATGTTGTCGTATTCCGGGTCCCACTCTCGCATACCGACTACTTGCACCTTCGAGTAAGTAAGTACTCGAGCTGTAATGTTCCATAGTTCGGGTCCCAGCGCGAGCTTCTCTCCCGCATACCGGCTACTTGCCCCCTCGAGTGACTTCAAGTCCTCGAGCAGTGATGTTGTCGTAGTCTGGGTCCCTGTGCGAGCCGCAAACCCTAACTTTTCCTTCCATCGATGCTCCAGATCTATCAACGAAGCCAAACTTCTGATCGTGTCGTCGAATCTGGAGTCTCGATCCTCCTCTGCCTCCCAGTCCTGCTCCAGATCCGCGTCTGCGGCATCCACCTTCGTCGGGTGCGCGATCCTCTTTGGAGCCCTATCCAGGCATGTAATTCAATTTCCACTTTCCAGATCTGCGTTTGCTCTTTATTTGATTCCCTTCTGTTAGAGTGTTAGGTACATGATTCTACTACTAAACAAGATTGTGACTTGTGAGGAAGATTCCGGACTATGTACATAAATATTCTAACACTAGATGGCATGTAGCGCTGTCATGGTGTTCTTAGTGATTTTATGAGGTTGTGATCACTGCTTGTGCTCTATGTAGCACGGGGACGGAAACGGGATACGGGATACGATACGAAACGGATATGGGAAATGTGATTTTTAAAAAAATTAGGATACGTGAAACGTTTTTAATTATTTTTTAATTATTTTAATATAAGTATTAATTATTTTTAATTACATGTCCAACTTATACTTCCACCTCCTTCAGTTAACTTATTCCCTCTTATCACATATTTCCAAAAAGGCTTTTCGTCATTTTCAGTAACGCCGCTACTTGAATCCATGTTATGAAAAATAAGACCTAATTTAAACAACAATGAAATTCATAACAAACAATATTAACAAACTCATAATAAAATTGGATCATGTGAGAAATTCCTAGTTACACACATTTTTTTTGTACAACAATAGATTAACTGTTGAGTGGAAAATCCTAGCTGCACGCATTTGTTACTACTATAAGTGCTACATAGATCACATCAGATTAACATGGTGCTAACATTAATAACTCAAGTTTTGTGGAAGGAAAGCTATCAAGGGCAAGAGGAAAATCTCATCTCCATTACTTGTTTGAGTTGGAGTTGTTGGGAGATTATCAATGTAAATACCATAAGCAAAATTAGATTACTTAATAACATGCAGAGAATACAGATGTAGCCGTACTTAGCAATGTTTTTAGACATATATTGGATATTAATATGATGCAGAAAGAAGAAGCAGGAGAAGAAGAAGAAGCAGGAAAAGGATGAGAAGAAGGAGAAGCCGGAAAAGAAGAAGAAGGAGGAGGAGAAGCAGGAGAAGAAGGAGAAGAAGAAGAAGCAGAAGGAGGAGGAGGAGAAGAAGAAGCAGGAGGAGGAGGAGAAGAAAAAGAAGCAGGAGAAGAAGAAGAAGCAGGAGGAGGAGGAGAAGAAGAAGAAGAAGCAGGAGAAGGAGGAGGAGGAGGAGGAGAAGAAGAAGAAGCAGGAGAAGGAGGAGGAGGATAAGAAGAAGAAGGAGAAGAAGAAGCAGGAGAAGAAGCAGGAGAAGAAGTGATGCGGAGCAGAGACGAGGACGCGTTTTGGGCCCGTTCGGGGCTGATTTGGCAACTTTCCATATATGGCGTGCCCGGATTGACGATCGGGCTCCGCGATTGCGTCCGGAGCGTCGCCGCAAGTCAAAATACTATATTACTTTATTTTTTTCAGTTTATTTTGATGTATTTTTATGGGCGAACTCACCGGTCAATCATAGTCGTTGATGGGGATGCTCTAGCCTCTCTTTTATTATAAATAGGATGTAGATGTAGGGGTGCAAGTTGAGTTGAGCCGGCTCGATAGCTCGACGAGCCGGCTCGAGAAAAACTCGGCTCGAGCTCGAGCTCGAGCTCAACGAGCTCGAGCTTTCATTCGAGCCGAGCTCGAGCCTTATAGTCTCTGTTCACGAGCTCGCGAGCCGGCTCGCGAGCTTTTTTAATTTTTTATTTTTAAAGAATATATTATATAACTATTAGTCTATTACAGTATTAAAGTATTAAACTATTAATATTCAAATAATATATTAATATTATGTATTAATATATAATATTATAACATATTAGTCTATCAGACGTCCTCACTCCTCGCGCAGAATGGCCGAAGTGCCGAACCCTAGTTCTTTTTCCATCCCGTGCCGCCGACACCTCCAAATCCTACATTCCTTCCTCTTCTCACACAGAAAATCCGCACCCGTGTCGTTGTCGGCAGCCCTCCGTGCAAGAAAACCACGGACTTCGGCATCCCTCTGCGCAAGAGAAGCATCGACGCCGGCATACCTCATTCCCGAATCCCGATCCACCACCGCCGCCGGCTCATCCTCCTTCCAGATCCACCACTGACGTGGTTCTCTGCTTAAGAAAATCACCGTCGGCACATCCTCATTCCAGATCTGGGCTTACGAATTCCACCGTCGGCACATCCATCGTCGCTCTCTACGCAAGAAAACCACCGCCGGCACATCCTCATTCCAGATCTGGGCTTCCACACAACTCCGCATCCCTCGCCGACTTCAGGTATATACACCATTCCCATTTCCTTTGTTACATAATCTTCAATCTACATAGTTTCATTCAAGTTTCTTATTCTAGGTTTGTTGTTGGTTACTTCTCTTCTGCCATTAGAGTTCTTCAAGAGGTTTCCTTCCATTTCTGCATCAGAGACTTTGAGTTCAAACTTCAAAGCGATCTTGGTAAGCCCCTGTACTACATAGCTTTTTCTGATTTTTTTTTTTATTTGTGGACCGATCTTGCTAAGCCCCTGCTTTGGATGATTGGATCTCCTCATTCTTCCATTTTTTGCAGCAATTTATGATGCATTTTTCTTGGATATCCCTTTGTACTGCATAGCCCTTTGTGATTTTTTGCTGGTAATATTATGTCAAGTCTCGGTCTTTCTTATTTCAATGTCGGTGTGTGTTCTATGCACTTATCTTGTAGGCAAAAAGTATGGCTCTTCTGTAAATTTTTTTAAATGCTTATGCAACAAAGTGGTCATTGCCTAATTGGTTCAATAAAATTTTACTGTTTTTGCTAATTGTCTATTTTTATTTTGCTTAGATATGACCTCTGTAGGAGATTCTACTAGTTCTATTATGCAAAGGCAAAGCCATGAGGAAGTAGTTGAAAGAGTAGTTGGTGATATGGATTCAATTGTAGATGAGGTGGGAAATAAAACTAGTGCGGATATTCTTCCAACAGGTACTTCTGAAATGAAGGAGGGCAATGAAGATGCACTGAAAAAGATAAAAAGACAAAAGAAGTCATCAATTTGGTCAGAATTTACAGAAGATAAGGATAAGGACGGCTTAATAAGGATATCCTACAATCACTGGAAAAAAAAATTCCAAATCAAAAATCACTCCAACAACTCAATTTCATAGACATCTCCAAAATTGTGCTGCGCATCGTAAAGCAAAGGCCGAAAAGGAGAGATCTACACAAACTCAAACCCAATTAGGTTTTGTGTCATCGACAGTGAATCCATCCTCTTTTCCTGCTTTACATGATGGGAAAGTTGATATGGAAATTATGAAAGAGTTGTTAGCTAACTGGATAATGATGCACGAGCACCCATTCTCTATTGTAGAAGAGGAGGGATTCAATTTGATGCAAAGACGGGGAACGCCGGAGTGAAAAAACATTTCAAGAACAACAGCAATAAAGTATTGTGTAAATGTGTATGAAATGGAGAAAAAGAAGTTGAAAAATTTATTGAAAAGCGTGACTAAAATCAGCCTCACTACGGATTGTTGGAAATCTAAAATCAAAGGATCGAATATATGGTCATCACAGGACATTGGATTGATCAAAATTGGCAGCTACAAAAACGTGTCCTCAACTATGTTCACATTCCACCACCTCGTCGAGGTTTAGAGATTGCGGATGCTATATGGCGTTGCTTGAAAGATTGGGGCATAGAGAGTAAGATTCAGACAATATCTGTTGATAATGCATCTTCTAATGATGCTGCTATAGAGAATCTAAAAATTTACATAAGAAGCACCAAAAAACTACTTTGTGATAGTAGATTATTTCATGTCAGATGTTGCGCTTATATTCTCAATATCATAGCCCAAGATGGAATATCTGAAATTAAAGACATTGTTGTTGTTATACATGATAATGTGGAGTATATTCGGCGTTCGGATGCACGTATTAAAAAATTTTCTGAGATTGTTAAGCAACTAAATCTACCTGAAAGAAAGTTAATTGATAATTGTCGGACTAGATGGAACTCCACATATGAGATGTTGGCAGCTGCAAGCAAATTCAAAGATGTATTCCCAAGGTATGCAGAACGTGATCCACATTATGAGAGTTGTCCAACTGAGGAAGACTGGGTAAAAATTGAAAAAATATGCTCATTGTTAGAGGTTTTTTGGACAGCTACACATATTATCTCCGGAAGCGAATATCCGACGTCAAATTTATTTCTTAATGAGGTCAGTAGAGTGAAGGTTGTGTTGGATAAGAAATCATTGGACAATGATTGCTTTATTCATGACATGGCTGGAAAAATGAAGGCGAAGTTTGATAAATACTGGGGGAATTCGAATTTGTTAATGTCCGTTGCAGCAGTTTTGGATCCAAGATGCAAAATGCGAGCTCTTGAATTTTTTTTTCCCAAATTATATTCAGCACAAAGAGCCGAATTTGAAATTAACATTGTTAAGAAGACCTTGCACAAACTTTATGCAGAGTATGTGGAAAACCATATGATGGAAGGTGACGTGACTGGGGAAATTGAAGGGAGTAATCTTTCAAGTCAATCTAATAGACATGTTCAAACTCAATCTGATTGGTCTGAGTATTTTGACTATGTCAAGTCTGTGGAGTCCATTCAACCACAAAAATCATAACTTGACATATATTTAGAAGAAAATTGCTACATGATCGAAAAAGACCAATTTAGAGGTGAGCGAAAATTTGATGTTTTGGAATGGTGGAGGGTTCATGCTCTAAAGTACAAGATCTTGGCGACATTGGCAAGAGATATTTTAGCAATTCCGATTACATCAGTTGCTTCAGAAGCTACTTTTAGTGTCGGAAGTAGAGTTATTGATAAATATCGTGCATCGTTAAAGACAGATACAGTTCAAGTTCTTATGTGTGGAGGGGATTGATTGAGAAAAAGATTTGGAGTTAACAAAAAGACAAAGGTAAAATTAATCAACTATGATATTTACTTTGAAAAAATACTAATCTCTACTTGAAATTCTTAAAAGTTATGCCTTCAATTGCAGAGCGAGAGAAATGCGGTACAAGTACTTCTTCCAGTTGATGACGAAACAATGAGAGGATAAATGCATGGCAATCACCCGATGACCCGAATCTGGAATTCTGGAGTTGAATGCTTGAATTTTTCAGATTTAAAGCAAAAAATCTACTTATTTGCTGGACAATTATAACATACTATTCTATTGCATTTGTGAGTTGTGACTGGTTTGTGAGCCTATGACTGCTAATGATTATATTTTGTTACAGTGATTTGTTTTTTTCTTATTATGTTGTCAAAATTTGGTGAAACATTACTGATTACCAGAAAATCTGCTTGCCTTTCAAAGAACTGGTTGGCGTTCATTCTAACCGTGCCCACTGCCAACCGAGTTCCATTCCGGGCTTACTGAGCTATTGATTACCGAGCCCATGAGGCCATTGATCATAATCTGATTGCCTTTCAAAGAACATTTGGTCTGTCTTGATTTTGTTATCAGAATTCTGCCATCCAACACCATGAGGCCATGATGGCAGGCAAATATAAAAATTTGATTTTTGACTGTCAAATGTCAATTACTCAATGGTAATATGGTATGTTGCCATGTTGGTGTGCAAACATAATTATTTGGATTATAAATATAAGTTCGCTGTGAATAATCAATATAGGTGTTTTCTTATTTCAAAGATGGGGTAAGTTTTGATAATTCATTGTGGTCTACTTATTTTGATTAAATGTATTTTTTAAACTTGGTATTGAATCAGTGAGAATTTTTGATAATTTATTTTTACTGGTCGAAAACCAATAGGTGAAAGAAACCGAGCTCATCGAGCTCGAGCTCGAGCTCGCCGAGCTCGAGCTCGAGCTCGCCGAGCTCGAGCTCGAGCTCGCCGAGCTCGAGCTCGAGCCTTTTAAAATAGGCTCGTCGAGCTCGAGCTCGAGCTCAAAAAAAGAAGCTCGAGCTCGAGCCAACTCTTTTTGATGAGCTCGACTCGAGCTCGACTCGTTTGCGGGCCTATATAGAGGGGCTGAATTCAGTCATTGCAGAATTTGGAGAGTTCATTTTCGGATTCCTGCGATCCTTCCCCGATGCCGACGCCGTGGAGCCCTAGGTGACGACTCCTAGGTGGTTTTCTTCATCCCCAAGGTAATACCCATCCATAGTCTTCTCCTCCCCCCTCTGAAACCCTTATTTGCAGCCCCTACAACTCACGGAACAGCAAGCCTTTTGCTGTCCAGAACAGAATTACTGTTCACGGTACTGTACGAGCACTGTTCATACGTGGTACTGTTCACTCGTCCTGTTCATCCACCGCTATTGTTCATCCGCCGGCCCTATACCAATCCCTTCGCCTCCTTCCCTCCGTGGATCCACTTCTCACCGCTCCGAAAACCCTAGATCTACCTTGATCTAGTGCTACCGTCCTCCGATCCATCATTTTCACCAATATTCATCATCCCGTAGCCCGGATCCGCCGTCAAAACATCGGATCAATCCACCTTCACCCGGATCCATCCCCTAGTAGCCGAATCTTTCCGTTTCTGGCGCGTTTTCCCTCTTTTCCACCGTGGGTAGCCTTGCCATCGTCGTACCACCGGTTTCACCTCCGATCGCCCGTCTACATATCCGGCCCTTCAAATTCTCCAGTGTCTCGGTTCAGCCCACTACGTTGTGAGCATTTGTGGTATTGTATTCTGTGATTCGACATTTTCACTTGGTATTTTATCATATTGTGCTGGAATTATTGTTGCCTAGAAGTTGGTCTTTTTATACTAATAATTGCAGGAGGAAGTATTCGTCGCACGCTTGCTTAGGCCCTTCGAGCGGAGGAAGTCGTTGCCTAATTTGCTAAAAATTAATTATTTGTGTCTTTATTTCAATTATTTGCGTGGCGTTATTAATTTCATTGCTTATAGTGATTGTTGTTGCCGACCGACGGCCACCTTGCATGTAGCATTGCATTAGTGTGTCACCCCTGCACCTGCACGTAGAGTTGTAGTTTCCGAGCACCACTAGCCTACCCTACATCAAATTGGTATCAGAGGTCAAGGTTAGGCCATTTATATATGTATTGGTAGGTCATATAGAGTCTTTAAGTTCATCCATGACTAATTATCGGTGTCGTTCCTCTCCTCTTTTGAGAGATTCTGAGTCCGCCTATACCAAATCTCATAGAGCGACTTCAGAGAAATTCTCACGTTATCACGATGATTATTATCGTCTGCGGCACACCACTTTCCGAGATCGTGTCAACCCACCGACACCTCACTATGTCAGAGACGATCAGTATGATGATTGTCGTCGTTCATATCCTTGCATGCGAGCGGATCGTGTTGATCCTTTGACTCGACTCGATTACCTTAGGGATGACTATTATGAGGATCGTCACTTTGAGAGAGATCTTGAGAGTCGGTTTCGTACAGTTTCCCCTTCCTTTGACAGCTCATCGAGTCCCGAGTCTTTCAGTTATTGGCTCGTGGATATTGAGTATTATCTTGATCATTTTGAGTTATTCGGTGAGCGTCGCGTTAAGTTTGTGATACTTAGACTTTTAGATAAGGCGAGGGCATATTGGGCTAGCGTTGAGAGGATCCGCGAGCGAGACCGTCTTTGTCGCATCACTAGTTGGGTGGACATGAAGCGTATATTGTGTCAGAGGTACCTACCTTCATCATATCGGAGTCGCTTGCTCGATCAATTATTTTCCCTTCAGCAAGAATCCATGTCTGTCGCTGAGTACAGGGATTGCTTTGATGAGTTAGTTGTGAGGAGCGATATCTGAGAGGACTCAGCCATGACCACTTGCAGATTTCGATCTGGGCTTCGATCTGACATTCGCACTAAGGTGGTTTATCATAACTCGAAGTCTCTCGAGCAAACGTACCAGCTTGCCCTTCATTACGAACAGTCTTTGAGATCCGCCAGAGCTGGTCGGTTGGACCCTCACCTTGACCTCCGCAGTACGAGTCCTTCTCATACTGAGGTCATCACGATGCCTACCACTGTCCTGTCACTCACGACGGAAATGATACCTGATACGGATTGCACTCACCCCAGCGAGATGCTTAGCCCCGTGAGTGATCTATCTCTTATTTCTGACACGTCTCTTGTGACTCCGACGGAGGATGAGCCTGAGCGACCTATTGAGTCTGTAGTGTTGTGCCTCTTACCCACACCTCCACTTTTGGCATGTCCGGGGTTGATTGACACTCATACCCTAGACTCATGTCTTGACACCGCACCCGCAGACCCAGTCTTGAGCGTAGGTCTATGTCACTTTTCCCTTGGCATTACCCTGAGCCACATTACGACCGAGAGCTCAGAGCTTGGTGTTGATCTCGTAGTGGCTATGTCACTCATGCACAGGGACACTACCCCTTTCGATGGTACTCATCGGGAGGACCTTGCCCTTAGTGACGAGCCCCCTATTGAGCCTCCTGATGATCTGCCACATCTTGTTGAGGTTGAGACTCGGGTGAGCCACTCAGGTATGACGCCTCTTTCATTATCATCTTTGGCCTTGCCCCAGAGAAGGGACCTTGAGTGGAGCATGACATATGCAGGGCCTTTCTTGAGTCCACTTGAGTATACTCATATTGTGAGGACCTACCTTATGACGCTTCACACTCTGGATGAGTTTTGGGACACCACACCCGCTGAACCACCCGATGAGTTCTTTCTTGTTTGGGATGCTTACCATATTTTAGAGTCACGACTTCTAATCGGTGTACACGATTTTCACTCAGGTGGTCGTCTCCTTCGTGATGATTTTTCTTACACACCTCCTGGGGAGCCACCTGATGCGCTACGTTCCCCGAGAAACATTTGGCTCTTTACAAGCCCGTATTTGAGTATAGTTGTCTCTCACGATCATCTGAGCACTCGTCACACACAGGATGAGTTAGTCTACACTCCACCGAAAGAACCCCTGATAGGCCACCACATTTGAGAGACATCTCAGGCATTCTTAGATTTTCTTATAAGGAGTGTATCGTGTCTGTCATGTTGTCTTTGCATCATTTGCATTACCTGCATGAGTCTGCTGAATCATTTGCACGGCATTTGCATGATTTGCATGAGTCGGTCCGCCGACGAATAATAGCAAGCAATGAAAATTACAAAGCCCATGCAGATAAGCGAAGGCGAGAGCAAATACTTAATGTAGGAGAGAAGGTAATGGTGTGAGTCCGCCCTGAGAGGCTCCCTTCGGGGCCTGCCAAGAAGTTAAGCGCGAGGCGAATGGGTATGTACTCCATTATTAGTCGTATTGGGACCAACGCCTACCGACTTGACATCCCGGCCAGTATGGGAATTCGCCCTGTGTTTAATGTTGAAGATCTGACTCCATACTATGAACCTCATGAGTATGTGGACCCGAGCAGTGGAGATACTCAGCCACCCTCATCCCCACTGTCGTTACCATATCACCCTCATACGTACTCACCCATTGTTGACCTCCACCCACCTGGGGACTCGTCTTCTTTGGTTTCACCACAGGCACCACCGATTGCACCAGGATCCACCACTCGTGAGTTGAGCGTTAAGAGCTTCATGGAGACCAGACTCCACCAGTGCATTCCCACTACAGACGTTGGTGACTCTTGGGTACTTGCAGCAGAGCTTGATTGATTCGCCCCTGGACTTCGACTTCAGCACGTCCGTCTCCATTCACCGGAGATGACATCTTTTCAGTCAGGGGGAGTTGATCGGCGAGGACACTTTCCAGCGACGACACTTGGGCGATCTCTGGTGGACTTCTTCGAGTTTTACCCGGCATGCAGCGAGAGAATTTTGATCCCTATTCATCGGGAGATGAATTCTTTCAAGCCGGGGAGATTGATGCGGAGCTGAGACGAGGACGCGTTTTGGGCCCGTTCGGGGCTGATTTGGCAACTTTCCATATATGGCGTGCTCGGATCGACGATCGGGCTCCGCGATTGCGTCTGGAGCGTCTCCGCGAGTCAAAATACTATATTACTATATTTTTTTATTTTATTTTGATGTATTTTTATGGGCGAACCCACCGGCCAATCATAGTCGTTGATGGGAATGCCTTAGCCTCTCTTTTATTATAAATAGGATGTAGAGGGGCTGAATTCAGTCACTGCAGAATTTGGAGAGTTCATTTTCGGATTCCTGCGATCCTTCCCCGGTGCCGATGCCATGGAGCCCTAGGTGACGACTCCTAGGTGATTTTCTTCATCCCCAAGGTAATACCCATCCATAGCCTTCTCCTCCCCCCTCCGAAACTCTTATCCGCAGCCCCTACAACTCACGGAACAGCAAGCCTTTTGCTGTCAAGAACAGAATTACTGTTCACAGTACTGTACGAACAATGTTCATACGCGGTACTGTTCACCCGTACTGTTCATCCGTCGCTACTGTTCATCCGCCGGCCCTATACCAATCCCTCCGCATCCTTCCCTCCGTGGATCCACTTCTCACCGCTCCGAAAACCCTAGATCTACCTTGATCTAGTGCTACCGTCCTCCGATCCATCATTTTCACCAATATTCATCATCCCGTAGCCCGGATCCGCCGTCAAAAAATCGGATCTATCCACCATCACCCGGATCCATCCCCTAGTAGCCGAATATTTCCGTTTCCGGCGCGTTTTCCCTCTTTTCCACCGTGGGCAGCCACCTCGCTATCGTCGTACCACCGGTTTCACCTCTGATCGCCCGTCTACATATCCGGCCCTTCAAATTCTCCAGTGTCTCGGTTCAGCCCTCTACGTTGTGAGCATTTGTGGTATTGTATTCTGTGATTCGACATTTTCACTTGGTATTTTATCATATTGTGTTGGAATTATTGTTGCCTAGAAATTAGTCTTTTTATACTAATAATTGCAGGAGGAAGTATTCGCCGCACGCTTTCTTAGGCCCTTCGAGCGGAGGAAGTCGTTTCCTAATTTGCTAAAAATTAATTATTTGTGTCTTTATTTCAATTATTTGCGTGGCGTTATTAATTTCATTGCTTATAGTGATTGTTGTTGCCGACCGACGGTCACCTTGCATGTAGCATTGCATTAGTGTGTCACCCCTGCACCTGCACGTAGAGTTGTAGTTTCCGAGCACCACTAGCCTACCCTACATCAAGAAGCCTGGAAGAAGAAGCAGAAGCAGAAGAAGAAGAAGAAGAGGAAGGCGGAGAAGAAGAAGAAGCAGGAGAAGAAGAAGAAAGCGGAGAAGGAGAAGAAGAAAAAGGAGGAGGAGAAGAAGAAGCAGGAGGAGGAGAAGGAGGAGGAGGAGGAGAAGAAGAAGAAGCAGAAGAAGAAGAAGCAGGAGGAGAAGAAGCAGGAGAAGAAGGAGAAGAAGCAGAAGAAGAAGAAGCAGGAGAAGGAGTACATGCGGGATTGGCGAAATCGGGAGCGGAACGCCGGCGGGATCGGGAGCGGAACGCCGGCGGGATCGGGAGCGGAACGCCGGCGGGATCGGGAGCGGAACGCCGGCGGGATCGGGAGCGGAACGCCGGCGGGATCGGGAGCGGAACGCCGGCGGGATCGGGAGCGGAACAGGAAAACCTAATGCGTAAAATGAAATACGCGAGCTCTATATCTCACGGAATCGCGTATCCCCCTTGCGGGATACGCGATTCTGAAAATAAAATATATCTTTTAAAAAAAAATTGTTTCCTGGAGTTTCGGAAACGCGTTTCCGGGCGTTTCTCGTATCTGGTACGCGTTCGAGTCGATACGTTGACCATTTTTAAGTATCCGTGCTTTGTAGCTTGTGCTCCTTATACAGTTATATAGAACATATTTTGGTAGCTAATGCACAATGTTCCATATATTTCAATGTATCAATTTTATTATCTTAATGCTTGTTAATGATTTTAATTAATTTTTTGCTTATCCTCAAAAGTGGAATATCAGCATAAGTCTATTGGCCTTTAATCTATCGACTTTAGCTGAAACTGAAAGTAGATACCTGGAATCCTTTATATCTTGGTTTCTTCAATTCAGCTTACAATGTAATCTTAATTTACTACTTCCTAATTTTATTAAGTTTATCAGTGCATTAACTACTTGAAGAGTGTATTTGTTTGGTTGATCTAGTTTTATTAGAAGTTCTATCTGCTATTTATAAATGTCTGTGCAATCATTTTTATGGTTGTTCTCAGTCTCAGTGTATTTTTATTTTTTGATGGCAATAGAATAAGGCTTAAATATACAGGACATTTCATATATAACATTGAGTTGATATTATTTAAAATGTAAATAACTATTTTGTTCAACGGTTTTTTGTTTACCCCATAGATATGGCATATAAATATCCATATATTTATATCAAAATGTTTTTTATCAGTGGCAGGGTGTTGGTTCCATTTAATTTTATGGGTGTTGCTTGTTGAGTAGTCCAGACTCCCGAGTCCAGCGTATTTCCGCTTTAGCACTTCTGCACTTCAGTCTTCTGCCTTCAGCTTTTAGGCAACGAAATATAAACAAATAGTTTTAATAATTCAAGTAACTAAATACAAATAAACAGAGTTAAATAAAATGCAACTATCTTATTTTTGCAGTTTATCCCTCCAGGCTCCAGTCATACTTGTGTTAAAACTTAAGTGTTAACTGCCATTTCGCCAAGGTATTGCGACATTTTACTCTCATTATACATTTTATTCTACACTTATAGTTCCCATTATACTTTATACCATTTGTTATACTGGTATAGCTTCCATTTTGATTAAATTGTTTTATTATCTAGATGTCTGCTTCGGGTTCTGGTTCAAATCCCATTAGTAAAAAGTGCCGAAAAAATGCATTCGGTTCTATAAGTGATACAGATTGGGAGCATGGGATCGAAATTGACAGTACAACCAAAAAAGTACAGTGCAAATATTGTCTAGTCATTAGATCTGGTGGAATATACAGGTTAAAACATCATTTAGCATGGACAAAGTTTAACATGAAAGCTTGCACAAAAGTACCCGAAAATGTTAGAAATCAATTTTTGAGAATTCTTCAAGCTCATGGAGAGGACGCTATGAAGAAGAAAATAGATATTGAGGAATCCACTGTTGCCTCTGAGGATGGCTTGAGTGAGTTGGGTCTAACAAAAAAATCAAAGGGAAAAGAGCCAATGGATGCTTTTGTGAGAAAGAAAGGTCAATCAACAGTCAGTCATATATTCAAAAAAGATGCGCGTGAAAGAGCATGTCAACAAATTCCTTGTTTCTTCTATACAAGTGCAATTCCCTTCAATTGTGTGAAGAACCCAGAATTCATAAGCAAGGTCGAAGCGATCGGCCAACATGGTCCTAGAATGAAATCTCCTTCTTATAACGACATCAGAGTTAATTACCTGAAACAAGAGGTGGGCAGAACTCTACAATTACTAGAGGAGTACAAGGCGGAATGGAGAAAAGTTGGTAGCATAATTATGTCTGATGGATGGTCAGATAGGAAAAGGAGATCTATATGCAACTTTTTTGGTGAATAGCCCAAACGGTACTGTGTTCTTGTCGTTTATAAATACTTCTGATATTGCTAAAACATCCGAAAAAGTTTTTCAAATGTTAGATGAGATTGTGGAGAAGGTTAGGGGAGGAAAACGTTGTGCAAGTGGTAACTGATAATGCATCAAACTACAAGGTAGCCGGTCATATGTTGATGGAGAAGAGGAAAAACTTATATGTTGCCCATTGTATTGACTTGATTTTAGAAGATTTTAAAAAAATTGAGATGCATAAGTTAACAATAGCAAAGGGTAGAAAAATACCAACTTACATTTATTCTAGAACTTTGCTTCATACTTGGCTGCTTGATTTTACAAAGGGAAGAGAATTGATCCGACCTGCAATCACCAGATTTGCAACAGCTTACTTGACATTGGGATGTCTTTCGGAGAACAAAGGTAGTTTGATGACAATGTTTACTTCCTCCAGGTGGAAGTCCAGTAGATTTGCTAGTTTGAAGGAGGGAAAATCGATTCAGAAATTTGTTTTGAACATAGGGCGATTTTGGTCTCATGTCACAATATGTTTAAAAGTAGCTTTTCCACTAATCAAGATGCTTAGAATGGTTGATTCAGAGAGTCCTATGATGAGATTCATATATGAGCAGATGTATAAAGCAAAAGAAAAAACTCAACTAAATTTTGAAAACATCCAAAAAAAGTTAGTAATTTAATTGTTTTGAATTCAAACGTTTATATGCAATGATTATTTTCTTTTATTTTTTGTGACAAAATGCAATGTTATTTTTTTTAGATATGAACCAATATGGGTCATCATTGATGATAGATGGGCAAGCCAACTTCATAGACCATTGCATGTCGCAACTTATTATTTGAATCCTCATTATCACTTTAGCCCAACTTTTAGAGCTGATGCAGAAGTCAAAATTGGCTTTTACAGTTGTCTCCAACGAATGATTCCAAACAAAGATGAGAGGACAAAGATAGATATTTAGATTGATTATTTCAAACATATAAGAGGCTTATTTGGCTTAGACTCTGCAAAGACAACTAAAAGTAAAAGAGCTTCAGATTAAATATTTTTAGTTTATTAATCATTAGTTGATTGGTGGGATTCCTAAGGCGATAATTGCCCGTAAATGAAAAATTTGCAATTCGCGTTATAAGTTTGACATGTAGCTCTTTCGGATGTTAACGCAATTGGAGCGCATTTGAGATGGTGAGTTCAGTTGCACTAAAATACCCTCACATATAACTTATATGTAAGATTAATTCTTGTATTGGTATTCTTACTGTTTTTTATTGTCATGAACTCATGATATTTAATAGGTGCACTCCAAAAAAAGAAATCGTTTGCATCAAAAAATTGAATGATCTAGTTTTTGTGATGTGCAACATGAGGTTAATGGAACGACAAGATAGAAGGGATACGTAATTGAAGGAAAAGTTCTATAATTTCAATGATATCTCTTCGGATGATGAATGGATCACGGAGAGGGAAGATCCAGTTCTTACACATAAGGGCAATTGGTTGGGGATTCTTCAAAATACACATGAAACTTATAGTGATGAGAGTGTTGAAAGAAATGATGAAGAATCTGCTAAAGAAGTAAATAAAGAAGGTAGGTTTCATAATAAATGAAGAATATTCTCAAAATTAAAGTTTTCACTTTTCAGTATCAACTATCAAGAACTCATTTAATTAAATTCTTTTATTGTAGGTGGCGTTGAAGATCTCACCCTAAGGCGCAGTGATCTCGATGCTATTGAGTATATTAGTGAGGGTGAATGGGTTGACGACGAGGATGTCAGTGGTGATGATGAGGAAGATGCGATTATTAGTGATGAAGATATGATCGATGTGCCTGTTAATGATTTGTATTGATGATTTTATGATAGACCTAGTCACCAGTCTCACCTACCTACTCTTGGATTTGTTATTTTATTTTAGACATTAATTTTGTATCTTCAAAGTTGATTTTACTTGTTTAACTGGTAAATAGGCATATTATTGTTAACATTTCCTCATCTACTATTACTTGATATTGTTTTACTCATATGAAAAATCCTCGAAGATGGATGAGCTTTGAAGATACTCTGGACTATCTTTCAAATGCAGATTTATTTAGGGAGTATGGCATTACTCTTGAGGAAACTAATATCATTTGCTTGTTAATCTACAGGAGGCATATTGTTGAAACCAGTTTGATGGTAATGGGTGGTGGGCTTCCCCTGTAACCATGGAGCTACAGGATCCATTTTGTCAACCATTTTTTTTGCTGCCAGCCATGCTCTGAAAACAATACGATGTGAGTCCTTCTTATAAGTTGTGTCTATACCACATATTCAGAACAAGATAAATTCTTTGCATGCATTTGGTTAATTGGTTCAGAACAAGTTAACTTCAAGATTCATTTATGCATGTTCTTATTTTGTCTTAGGCTTAGGATCTATTCTAGTAATAATAGTCTTATAGTTAAGAAATGAAAAGGATTAATTATATAGTTTTTGGTATTGATCATTCGTATAATTGTATGATATCAAATTCAATTTCAGCATTTAAGTCTTACTTTATGAATGTAATAGGATCTTATGATCCTCGATCCGATCTAACCCTCGAAACAATCCCACCTAGGATCTCGATCATGACAACCTTGCGGCTCACCCCATCACTAACTTTGTTTCTTGGCATCGACTATCTTTGATGCTTCACACATTTGTGACCTCTGTGTTGTTTGTTTCCACCCCAATTTCTTTGCAGGATGCTATTCAACATTCGGGGTGGCGGGCGGCTATGGATGAGGAAATGGCTGCTCTCTGGGTCAATCATACATGAGATCTTGTCTCTCTCCCTCCTAGCCAGACATATGTGAGTTGCAAATGGGTCTTTACTATCAAACATGCTCCAAATGGGGCAGTTGAACATTTAAAAGCTCGTCTTGTCGCCGGTGGTTTTACTCATCAACATGACCTCGACTACAAAGAGACTTTCTCACTTGTTGCAAAGTGAGATACTACTTGTGTCTTGATCTCGATGGTTGTTCATCGTCATTGATCGTTATATCAATTGGATGTCAAAAATGTCCTTCTAAATGGTGATCTTGCTGAGACAGTCTACATCATCAATCTCCCAACTTTGAGATCACGGGGGAGTCACTTGTATGCCACCTCAAGAAATCTCTCTATGGTCTCAAATAGTCTCATTTGGCATGGTTTGACAAGTTCAGTAAGGTTGTTAGTGATGTTGGGTTTACTCGAAACTCAATTGACTTCTCTTTATTCACCCGTCATCGCCCAACAGGCACCGTGATACTATTGGTCTATGTTGATGACATTCTAATTACGGGCGATGATTTAAAAGGCATCCACATAATCAAGGGACACTTGGCCTCCGTATTTCAGACCAAAGATTTGGGGAATCTTCGATACTTTCTCGGCATCGAAGTAGCTCGTCGTCTTGATGGTTTTGTCCTATCTCAAAGAAAGTATTGTCTCGACTTTCTTCAAGATGTTGGCTACTCTAGTTTCAAGCCAAATGACACACTCATAGATGCCAACCACAAGCTATGTGCTTATACTTTGATATGCTTCTACCAACCCAGAGTACTATCACCAACTTGTGGGAAAGTTGATCTATCTTACAGTTACAAGACCTGATATATCCTTTGTTTTTGGGGTTGTCAATCATATTATACATGCTCCATGGAACTCTCATCTCCAGGAAATTGAGTGCATTCTTCGATATATGAAGTCTGTTCTTGGACAAGGACCCGTATATAAGCCCTCCTTGTCTCTACCTCTCATTGCTTATTCTGATGCAGATTATGTTGGATCTGTAGAAATCAGCCCAAAGCTTGTATATCTGTATTGAGTATTCAAATACAAGGAGAGAATACAAATATATAGGAGAGAAGAGAGAAGAATAAATCCTATACATGATGTGAGACTAAAGAAGAAGGAGAGAGAAATAAACAAAATGGGCCAATAATGGGTCCCTTTTCATGGGCTTTTCTAACACTCCCCCGCAAGCTGTAGCGTACAAGTCGTATGCTCCAAGCTTGGATAAGCACTGATAGAAGAGGGTACTTGGTAGAGCTTTTGTGAGGACATCCGCAACCTGTTCAGTACCAGGAACATGCTTGAGTTCGATCTTCTTCATGTGGACTTTCTCTCGGATGAAGTGACAATCTACCTCAATGTGCTTTGTTCTCTCGTGAAAGATCGGATTCTTGGCTATATGTATGGCAACTTGACTGTCACATAAGAGGAGAGCAGGTGAAGAGAGCCTGACCCCAAGGTCAGCAAGGAGACTCTCAATCCACGTGAGTTCCGAGACAACAGAGGCCATTGCCCGATATTCTGCTTCTGCTGAGGATCGAGCAACTACTGCTTGTTTCTTGCTCCGTCAGGTAATCAGATGTCCTCCAAAATATGTGCAAAACCCGCTAGTGGATCGTCGATCATCCAGAGATCCTGCATAATCAGCATCAGAGTATGCCACCAATGTTGGAATTGAAGGTGAGGTTTTGTATACAAGTCCTTGGCCAGGAGCTGTCTTAAGATATCTGATGATTCGTTCCACTGCTTGAAGATGAGAGCTCCGAGGAGAGTGCATATATCGGCTGACGATTCCCACAGCGTAGGATATATCGGGTCTTGTAACTGTTAGATAGATTAGTTTCCCAACGAGACGACGGTAATATTCTGGATTTTGTAGAGGAGTATCTGACTCCGAAGCCTGAGCACATAGTTTGTGATTTACCTCCATGGGTGTGTTCACAGGTTTGCAGTCGGAGTAGCCTGCATCATGAAGGAGATCTAGGCAGTACTTCCGCTGAGAGAGGACCAAACCATCTGGTCGTCTAGCAACCTCCATACCTAGGAAGTACCGAAGATGTCCCAGATCTTTAGTTTGAAAAACGGAGCTCAGATGTTTCTTTACCGCATGTATTCCATTTGAATCGTCGCCAGTAATGATGATGTCATCGACGTATACCAATAAGAGAACCGTACCCGTTGCCTGGTGGCGAGTAAATAATGAGAAGTCGGCCGAGCTTCGAGTAAAACCAATTTACCGGAGAACCTTATTGAACTTATCGAACCATGCCCGAGGTGATTGTTTGAGGCCATAGAGCGATTTGTGAAGATGACATACCCGAGACTCCCCCGTGGTCTCAAACCCGGGAGGTTGATGCATGTAAACCGTTTCGCGGAGGTCTCCATTCAGAAAGGCATTCTTGATGTCTAGTTGAAATAAGGGTCATTGTCGATGAACAGCCACGGAGATGAGAATGCGAACTGTGTTGAGTTTGGCTATCGGGGAGAATGTCTCGTCATAGTCGAGCCCCTATTGCTGGGTGAAGCCCCGAGCGACCAAGCGAGCTTTGAGTCGGTCAATGGTCCCATTAGGAGCATGTTTGATGACAAACACCCATTAGCATCCAACTGGTTTATGTCCGGGAGGAAGGGGCGCCAAGGTCCAAGTCTTGTTTGCCCAAAGCGCAGTCATTTCTTCTTCCATGGCAGCACGTCACCCAGGATATTGAAGAGCCTCATGGACAGAGTTAGGAATAGAGACCGAGGATAATGATGTAGCCAATATCTGTAGTTGTAGAGAGAGCCGATGTAGGGACACACAGTTGGACAGTGGATGTGCTGTAGAGGCGGGCACCGGAGCAGCAGAACGCGGAGAATCCAAGGGCGAAGACGACTGCAGAGGGGCAACGGGAAGAGGAGGACGACGAGAGTAGACCCAAATGAAGGGCGGCCGCGAAGGAGCAGGTGGGGAATGTGGTATAGGGAGGGGACGAGGCGTGTGGACCGGGATAACAGGTCGAGGAAGGGAAGATGGAAGAGTGGTGGTTGGTGGAGGAGTCTGCAGAGGAGGAGGGAAGAAGGGTTGATCCTCCCGGAAGGTGACATCAGCGGACACAGAGACTGTCCGAGTAGCGGGTGAGTAACAGACATAGCCCTTCTGGGTGCGGGAGTAGCCGACAAAGATGTGTTTTATGCGTGGGGGTCTAGTTTGTCGATAGGGGGACCAAGGTGATGGACGAAGCAAGTACATCCAAAAACCTTGGGTGGGAGGGAGAAGGGTGGAGCTGAGGGAAAGAGAAGGCTGAAGGGTGTAGCATGTTGAAGAACTGACGAAGGGAGGCGGTTGATGAGATAGCACGCAGTAGAGACGGCGAAGTTCCAGTAAACTTTGGGAACATGCATGTGAAGCATGAGGGAGGGAGCCACATCAAGAATGTGGCGGTTCTTGCGTTCGGCTACCCCGTTTTGTTGAGGGGTGTAGGGACACGATGTCTGAAGTACAATCCTGAAATCCACACAAATATTGGCAGCCTCGTGGCTAGTGTACTCGCGGGCATTATCAGAGTGGAGGATCTTGATAGTAGTATAAAATTGCGTTCGAGTTTCTAACACAAATGCCTGAAAGACACGAGGAAGCTCAGAGCGATCACGAAGTAAATACAGTCATGTTGTACGTGAGTAGTCGTCAATAAATGTTATAAAGTAACGATAACCAAAGATACTCGTAACCTTGTACGGACCCCAAATATCAGAATGTATTAAAGAAAAATGAGCAGAGCTCCGAGTACAATTTGCAGGAAAAGAAGAGTGTGGTTGTTTGCCAAGAATACAAGAATCACATTGAAATGACTGAAGAAATACATCAGGGAGCGTCTTCTGGAGGATAGGAAGAGGAGCATGCCCAAGACGGCAATGCCAATCACTGGAGGACACGGAAGAGAGAGCGGTAGGAGAAGCATCAAGGAGGTAGAGCCCATTCTGCAGTCGTCCTCTACCAATGGTAGTCTGCGTCTGCTGATCCTGTATCAAAAAACCAGTAGAGGTGAAGGTAATATAGCAGTTCATATCATGAGTAAGACGGCCAACGGAAAGTAAATTAAATGGGGATGCCGGCACATAAAGAGCGGAGCGAAGAGAGATGGAGGGGTGGATCAAGAGATCAGCACACCCAAAGACCGGAACAAGCGCACCATTCGTCACGGTAATAGATGTTGGATGAGGAGCATCTGAAAATCTTGGCGGCAGTAGAGATGTAATGTGGTGAGTGGCTCCCGAGTCCAGGATCCAACGGGAACTGGAGGAGAAACATGCACTACCTGTAGTGGAAGTGGAGGCAATACCTGCAGTAGAGGTGGAGGTAACCGAAGCCGAAGAAGGGTTGAGGAGCCCCTGGAGTTGCTGCAGTTGAAGGCGAACAGCTTCAAGGTCCGTACCGCTGGGTGAAGGAGTATCAATGGCAGCAGTAGGCGGACGAGGAGGGTAGCCATGTTTCTTGTGACAGACGGCTTCAGTGTGTCCATCCCTGCCGCAATAGGAGCACCGAGGGCGACCTCGACCGCCACGGCCCTTCCTCGAGAGCCCGTACGACCACCCCGAGTAGAAGATGGTGGGGGAAGTAGGGGAGGAAGGGTCTGCTGAAGAAGGACCGGAGATGGAGGTGCAATGGGATCCAGGGGAGGTGGGACGCGAAGTAACATAGAGCAAACATCTGAAAAGGAGGGAGTAACAGGGGATGCCAAAACCTGTGCCCGGATACTATGAAGGTGGGGCGGGACTCGAGCCATAATCATCGCAATGCAAACAGCCTCCTTTTGGGCACGCTGAGCCGCAAGATCAGTAATGGATGGTTGGTGTTGAATCCATGCCTCCGTGAGAGTTTTAGCACGAGCCACAAAGGAAGTCATGTCCATGGCCTTGTCAACATCCAACGCTTGTAGATCGGTGATGATGTCGAAGAGGTGCTGAAGACTGTCCTTGCCTGAGTACAAGGAGTGGAGCTCTTCCCACATTGCTTTAGCGGTCTCATGATACATGACCATCTGGTAGGGCTCACCCTCCAGAGAGTTAAGGATCCAGGTCTGAACTCGACAATCATTTCTTATCCAGTCATCAGTAGTTGGAGAAGGAGGTTCCAGGGTAAGGTGACCCACAAGGCCCTTAGCTTGCAGGACCCGACGAACGGAGTGCACCCGCGGGATGAAGTTTTTCTTCCTAGAGAGGGAAAGAGTAGTAATTCGAAGATCGTCGCGGAGTTCAGGAGCAGGAGTCGGGCGGTCTGCAGGAGGGCTAGCCGTACTGGAGTCGGTATAAGACATGGCGGTTTAGGAGAAGGGAGAAGAGCAAGAACTGCGGACTAGGCAGGTCGCAGCGACTAGGCAGGGAGGTCGCTGCGACTAGGCAGGTAGGTCGCTGCGAGTAGGTGGAGAACAGAGGGTAGGTCGCGGCGACTAGGCAGGTCGCGAGCGACTAGGCAGGGCGCGAGCAATTAGGCAGGTCGCGGAGACAACACAGGCTGCTGCGGGCTGGGCAAGTTGCGAGCAACTGGGCAGGTCGCGGCGAGCAAGAGAAGAGCGAGCAAAAATCAGGCCGCAGAGAGAAGGAGAGCTCGGCAAGGATACGGCTACCTTGAGCAGGTCGCAAGCAGAAGGTAGACGGTCGGGTTGAAGGACAGAAATCTCTCAAGAGCATGAGTCCGCGGCAGGCAGAGAGAGGAGCCCGCCAAGAGGGAGAAAAATAGCAGCGGGCAGAGGGTGACCGAGCGGACAGAAGAGAGCTTGCAGCGGACACCGGGGGGGAAGAGAGCTCGCCGAGCTCGCAGCGGATACAGGGGAAGAGAGCACGCCGAGCTCGCAGTGGACAGAAAGAGGTCGCAGCGGACACCGGGGGGGAAGAGAGCTCGCCGCGGATACAGGGGAAGAGAGAAGGCCGAGCTCGCAGCGGACAGAAAGAGGTCGCAGCGGACAGAGTGGAGCTCGCGGCGGACTGCGGGAGGCAGTGGACCCCACAGGGCAGAGAGAGAGGGCTATAAAAGGAACAGAAGGGGAGTGGATCCACGGAAAACGAAGAGAGAGTAGAGGGAGCGGATAGAAGAAGGTCAGTCCGCAAGAGGCTATGCGAGAAGGGGGGGAAAGCGCGGACTCAAAAAGCAGACCGCAGGACGCCGGGAAGCGGGGGGCGTGCGGATAAGACTTTTGAGTCCGCAGGAGTCTCATAACCTCCCTCTGATACCATGTAGAAATCAGCCCAAAGCTTGTATATCTGTATTGAGTATTCAAATACAAGGAGAGAATACAAATATATAGGAGAGAAGAGAGAAGAATAAATCTTATACATGATGTGAGACTAAAGAAGAAGGAGAGAGAAATAAACAAAATGGGCCAATAATGGGCCCCTTTACATGGGCTTTTCTAACAGGATCCTTGGATGATCGTCATTCTACAAGTGATTTTTGCACATACTTTGGTGAACGTCATGTTACCTGGCGAAACAAGAAGCAGTCTATTGTCGCACGCTCATCTGCAGAAGCTAAATATCGATTGTCGTCTTTGAACTCAAGTGGTTGTAAAGCCTTCCAGAAGACCTGGCTGTCAAAATCTCCCCTTCTGCTACCTTGTTCTGTGATAGTCAAGCTGTTATTCATATTGCCAAAAATCATGTGTTTCATGAACGTAACAAGCACATCGAGCTTAATTGTCACTTTATTCAGGAAAGGGTTTAGCTAAGGAAATTGGACTTAAGACATGTTCCTGCTGCAGAAAAAATTGTTAATATTCTGACGAAAGCCTTACCGTAACCACTATATCTTCCATTTGTCCAAGCTTGTATCCTACGACTTGTATGCTCCAGCTTGCGGGGGAGTGTTAAATAACTTGTAAAGAAAGACTCGTATAATCGGTCTATGTAAAGCCCTCTTAGGGATTAGTCACACCATAGGATGGTTTTTAGGCACTCCTCTCTCTTATATATATATATACAAATACTTGTATTTTATTCAAGAAAACTATTGAGAAGTTGATAAATTTTATTACTTTTCTCTCTCCAGGCGTATTCTTCTACATAATGAAACAGTGAAACACTTCAATACCTGAAGAACAGTCAGGGCTGTTGCATTTTTGTCATCACGCCAGCCTCCTGGAACTTCAAATGCCAATGCCACATGGGTTCTCTGCCAAAGAAAGATTAGTAAGACAAGGTCTATTAAGAACTAACAGAAGGAAGAAGAAAAAGTTGAGCCAGGAATCCATAGTAACCTCAGAGTCAATTTTAAATCTAGCCTCCCCACCATTGTAAGAAGATTTGGGCACAGGAACAGGGAGGCCTCTCTGCAAATCATATAATAGAGGTTCGGCAATGGCCAACAAATGTCCATGATCCACCCCAAATGCTGCCAACACAATGCGATCAGCTGTGTAATTTTCCTGCACATATAATAATAAAACAAATCTTATATGATCAGAATCTCTCATACATTTAGGAATAATTTAATCACTGTAAGCTTTTGGAAGTGGTTGAATCTGGGTTCAAAAACTAAGTCGCATTCAAGTAATTGCGGATAATTGTTTGTTTGTAATTGTAGGAACTTATTTTTGTGAACCAAGTCACATTCAATACTTAGGTTTATTTTGGCCACATTGAGTTCTACTTTTACCCACATTTTATTTTTTTCACTAATTTATTATGAAGTACAAGTTATACTATCTCCCATAATTTCACGGTTTTAATATTATTTTAAACCAATTAGCCCTTAGGATAGCTCTCACCATTATTCTTTTACCAATTGAACTGGCATACATTATATTATATTAAAATAATTCCGACAACTGAAGGAGAAAAAAACAAAGTGTTTTTCTTCCGGGGATGTTGTGTGCACCAGGCTGTATTTTTTGGTTTGCCTCACATTTTTACAAGAAAAAAATGTAGATTAAGCTTACAAAATAAAATTCCCCTATGACAGATGCATCAAGACTTTGCAATGCCGTCTCGGATGCTACCATCGGATTCCCTAAGGCACCAGTGTATCCAGCAACATGAAGTGATTCCAGAAGAAACTGCTGTGGATCCCTGGCAGAAATTTCCACGATTTCATTTTTTACATTTGCCACCTGCATTACTTATAGCATCAATAGTTAAGTGTTCAAAATTCATATCATACACAACTGTAATATTGGTAGATTTTACTAGCTTCCTAACCTGTTCTTCCACCTCAACTTCAAGAAAAATAGGGTTCCTGATGCAGTCAGCTAGTAACTCAACGGCCTCAGGTACATAAGCCTTCAATGTGTCATAAACATATGCCATTTGTTCGCGTGACGCAGAAGTACCTGCATTACCCCCAGTTATCTCAATGTCACGAACAATATGGGTGCGACTTCGATTTTTCGTGCTTTTAAAAGCCATCTTTTCCAATAAGTGAGTTACGCCACTGTTGCCCCCCTTCTCATACACAGAGCCAGAGTCCACGTATATCCCTATAGAGGCAGCGGGCCCCTGTCAAAAAGAAACATATCTTCATAGTTACATTAAGATATAGGTGCTAAGTTGGATCTGGAGCATTCTAACTCGCATTTAAGTTAAGGTGGACAAGAACAACTAGTATTCGAAGAATCATTATGAAGCTTAATGATAACAGCTATACATATAGAAACAAAAGATTACATATGTGATTAAAAGAAAACTCTGGAAAAAATGTATGAAAATCAAGTAAATACAATGATTCCATGAAGAAATGTGTACAAAATTGTAAGTTAAGGGTATTGCTTACCGGGGCATCCTCTGAAGCAATCCTCAAACCATTTGGAAGTGTTGTGATCTTAGTTGGATTGCGTTCAAAAAAGTCATCAACATAGGAAGAGGTTTTGAGCCCAGGTAGAGGATGGAAGAGAGAAGGAAAATGCTTTTCGTAATTTCCCGTAGTTCTGGAAAGTGACTCGTATGACAAGTATTGAGATGCAAATCCATGGCCATGAATTCCCTTTGGATGCATGACATTGACTGCAATTTGTTTAGATCCATTTTGGAGAAGCTAAAGAAAAAAAAGAGAAGCATGAGAAATATAATAAGAATTCCATCAAAATAATGAACTCAATTTGTACACTAAGATGCATCTAAAAAATGCAAAATACATCAGTAACTCCGGTATGAAGAAGACATCAAAAAGTCTGCAAAAAAATTTATTTAGTGCTGCATTGGCCGGAAAAGAATATGCATTTCATAATGCAACATTGTTAATAATATGACAATTTCATTTTGTTGAGAAAAAGAATCAATCGTAATTCATTACATTAGAGGTTCCCATATATATATATATGGGTGTACAAGATGATAATACAGTAGCAACATAAAAAATCATTATTCTAACATATTCCAACACTCCTCCTCAAGTTGGGCGTGTAATGTCTATCATGCCCAACTTGTTCAGTATTCTGTCAAACGAGTTCTGACTCAGCCCTTTGGTAAGCACATCTGCAAGCTGCTGATTTGATGGGACAAACGGTGTACTAACAATCCCCCTAACAATATTTTCCTTGATGAAGTGTCTGTCGATCTCCACGTACTTGGTGCGATCGTGTTGCACCGGATTGTGGGCAATGCTGGTCGCAAATTTGTTATCACAATAGATCCTAATTGGACCGTCACACTTCACGCCAAGGTCCTCATGATCGTCTGGATCCACAACCCTTCACATAGCCCTTGTGTCATAGCACGGAATTCTACCTCTGTGTTGGGTCTGGCAACAACATGTTTCTTGCTTCTCCAGGTTGCCAAATTACCCCCAACAAGGGAGCAGTAGCCTGATGTTGACCTCTGGTCATCAACTGATCCTGCCCAGTCCGCATCCGTATAGACCTCTACAGTCAATGCCTCATTGGGTGAGAACAAAATTTCCTTACCATGAGTGGATTTAAGGTACCTCAGAACTCTGTGTGTTGCATGTACTGACTAAGGATCCCCACAGCATAGAATATGTCTGGTCGAGTGTGAGAGAGATAGATAAGTTTTCCCACCAATCGTTGGAAGTGAGGTACATCATCAACGACTTCTCCACCATCTCTTCCAAGGTTGTGATTGACCTCTATTGGGGTATCAGCTGGCCTACACCCGAGCATTCCAGTCGTCTCAAGCAAGTCTAGAACATACTTCCATTGAGATATAAAGATCCCATGCTTGGATCTAGCCACCTCGATGCCTAAAAAAATTTGAGAGGGTCAAGATCCTTCACTTCAAATTCCTGAGACAATCTGGATTTCAGATGTTCAACTGCTTCAGTATTATCGTCGGTTATTACTATATCATCCACATAGACAATGAGAGCAGCCACCTTACCATTACTATGTTTCACAAACAAGGTGTGATCAACAGTGCTCTGTTTGTACCCGAAAGAGACCATAGCCCAGTGAAATCTCGCAAACAACGCACGTGGAGATTGCTTCAAGTCATACAGAGCTTTCTTCAACCTGCAAACTTTCCCTGCCGATCTTTCTTGGCTAGAACCAGGAGGTAAGGACATGTAGACTTCCTCCTCAAGGTCACCATGAAGAAATGTGTTCCTCACATCCAACTGAAGGAGACTCCACCCTTTACGCACGGCACACGAAAAGAAGATCCTGATGGAGTTCATTTTTGTCACTGGTGCAAATGTCTCCTGATAGTCAATGTCCGTTGTCTGCGTATATCCTCTCGCCACTATCCTGGCTTTGTATCGTTCCACGAGACCTTGAGAGTTTTGCTTCACAGAGAAAACCCACTTACATCCCGCAACAGTTTTCCCCTTAGGGAGTTGGACCAGCTCCCAAGTATTGTTCTTGTCAAGGTCTCTCATTTCTTCCAGCATGGCTGCCTTCCACTCACTATGCTCAAGTGCTTCCTTCCAAGACTGAGGATTAGAAATGGAGGCCAAGGAGGTGACAAATGCTCTATGTGAAGGAGACAATGAGTCATAAGTCACAAAATGAGAAAGAGGATGTAGAGTAGAAGCATAGCTACCTTTGTTAATACCTGACGATGGATCGGGTGATGGCTTAGGTTGAGTAGCAAGAGCCTGAGTGTTCGTAACCCTACTACGTCGAGTGTAGGCCTGCAAAAAAGGAGGAAGCACTGGAGGCACCGGAGGAACGGGAGTACTAGGAACAGGAGATGACGGTGGGGTGACCAGAACGGGAGGTGGCACCGGAGATGGAGGAATAGGCAAAGGAACAGAAGGAGGGGAACTCACTTCTGTAGCTGTGCTCTCCCCCTGAAGAGAGTTCTCATAATAAGTTTCAGATTCCCGGAAGGTGACATCCATGGTAACAAATACTCGCTTGGTAACCGGGTGGAAGCACCTATAGCCTTTTTGGGTAGGAGAGTATCCAATAAACACACACTTCAGGGCGCGTGGATCAAGTTTGGTCTTAGGCTGGGTGTGGAAAAAGCAAACACATCCAAAGACACGGGGAGAGAGAGAGGTAGGACGGACCCCTAGAGTGGTGAGAGGTAGGCCACGGTGAGGTAGGCCACGGTAGGAAGATGATTGATGAGGTAGGTCACGATGAGAACAGCATCACCCCAGTAATACTTCGGGAGATGCATCCGAAGGAGAAGGCACCTAGCCACCTCGAGGAGGTGTCGATTCTTACGCTCAGCCACCCAATTCTGAGCAGGGGTGTACACATAGGAGGTTTGATGAATGATACCTAGGTCACTTAGGTATTATCAATACGAGCATCAATATATTCGCGACAATTGTCACTACGTAAGATTTTAACGAAAGCACCATATTGAGTAGTGACCATCTTGTGAAAGCGCTGAAAAATAGAGAACATCTCATGTTATGCTTCATTAAGTAAACTCAGGTACAACAAGAGTAACAATCAATGAAAGAAACAGTTTTGGGGGTAGGCTCTTTTGCTAGCGTCGACTCCTTTGCTTCAAAGCCCTTGTGCAGGAGAAACTCTATATGTTTATTTGGAGGTAGGCTCAGAGGCAGTCAGTTCAGTTCTCGTCAGAGAAGGGAAGAAGCAGTTTTCAGTATACTATGTCAGCAGGATCTTAAAAGATGTTAAGTCAAGATATCCAATCCTGGAGAAATTAGTTCTAGCTTTAATCATCTCAGCCCGAAGGCTCGGGCCATATTTTCAAGCCCATTCTATTCAGGTGGTGACAGATCATCCCCTGAAATGTGTGTTGGAGAAGCAAGAGCATTCAGGTAGGTTGGCCAAGTGGGTAAGAACTCAGTGAGATCTCGTGTTCCAAGGGTTGCTATCAAGGATCGGGTGCTAGCAGACTTCCTAGTAGATACAATGGAAGCTTGCCCAGATCAAGAAATCAAATCTCATCTTGCTTGGACTATCTTTGTGGATGGGGCTTCCGGAAGAGATTCTTCGAGTGTGGGAGTTGTTCTCATTAATCCAAATGGTGTGAGGTTGGATCAGGCGGTGAAGTTTTACTTCCCGACCACCAATAATCAGGCGGAATATGAGGCACTCCTAGCGGGTCTCAAGTTTGCAAAGGAATTGGGGATCAAAGATGGACAAGTCAAAACAGATTCTTTTGTTATGGTATCTCAAGTGCTTGGCAACTTCGAGACAAAAGATCCAACCTTTCAGAAGTATCTTGCTCTTGTCAAAGCTGAATTCGGAAAAATCAAAAATTTTACTATTCAGCATATCCTGAGGTCAAGAGGAACAACTTGAGAACTCTTCCAACCGGCAGTGGAGGAAGGAGAGTAAATGCAAGTTGACCAGCATCCCTCATGGATGGATCCTTTTGTCTTTTATCTCTCTACATATACTTATCATCTATCTGTAAAGAACAAGAAGAGGTTCAGATTGAAAGTAGATCATTACTACCTTTTGCTTGGAGTCCACTATAGGAAAACATTTCTATCACCTCTGGCTAGGTGTATTTTAAAAAAGGAAGTTCAAATTGTGCTTCAAGAAATTCACTTTGGTGAGTGTGGCAGTCACTCGAGGGCTAGAACTTTGAAAAAAATAATCCTCAAACAATGTTACTTCTGGCCTCAAATGCGAAAGGATGCAAAATTATTTGCAAGGAAGTGTGTGTAGTGCCAGAAGTTTGCTCCTCTCTAGCTTCAACCAGCTTAACAGCTCAAGTCCATACCAACGTCTTGGCCATTCGCAGTTTGGGGAATCGACCTCCTCGGTCCTTTCCCAATTACAAGTGGACAACATCGTTTTATCATTGTTATGATCGACTATTTCAGTAAATGGATTGAGGCTAAGGCATTAGCCAAGAATACCACTCAAATCATCAAAAACTTCATCTGGGGGGAGATCGTCTGACGGCATGGTATTCCAATAGCTATTATCACCGACAATGGTCCTCAGTTCAACAATTCAGAGATGATCAACTTCTATAGTCAGATTGGGACAGAGCTGTGGTTTTCATCAGTGCACAATCCCAGAAGCAACAGTCAGGTTGAAGCATCCAATAAGTTGATTTTAAATCTACTCAAGAAGAAAGTTGAAAATCTCAGGCAATTGGACAGGGCAACTTTCTTTTGTTCTTTAGACTCTAAGGACCACACCTTCCTTAACTACCGGGGAGATGACTTTCAAGCTCTCCCACGGTTCAAAAGCTCTTATTATGGCGAAGTTCGACGTGCCTAATCCAAGAGTCATGCTCGCCAAGCAAGGAGATGAGGATTGGATGGACATCAACGATGAAGAAATGAAGTACAACTTGGATCTAATCGAAGAGATTCAGCATAAGGCCACCATCAAGCAGGAGGAAGTTAAGAGAAGAATAGCCAAATAGTTTGACAAGAATGTCAGGCTCAAACAGCTCTTAGTTGGGGATCTAGTCTTAAAGAAAGTTGATGATGCAGCTAGAGCAGGCTCAGTTAGGAAGCTCAACCCAAACTGGGCAGGCCCTTATATTATCAAAGAAGTCTTCAAAATGGTGCATATTGACTTTAAACTTATGACGGAGAAGACATCTCTCATACATGGAGTGACGATGATCTAAAGCGGTTTCATTCCTAAACAATGTCTTCTTTTATGATCTTTTTTACATTTACATCAATGCAATGATTTCTTCAACTGAGATCTTCATACTGACACTTTTTTTGTTAAATGCTTCAATTTTCAAACGACTTGTGGACAAGGATCACTGAACCAGGGAGATATCGCCGAATCTTGCTTGAACCCCCACGAATTGTAGTCATTAGTGTAACGCCATGATGATCACGTATAGCGGGAGATTTTGCATCATGCAGTGAGAGCTTGCCAATTCTCTTGCGGAGGATTTCAGGATATCGGATACCTGCTGGTACCTAACACACCTTTACATCAAGGGAGATCTAGGTGACTGTTAGCTCTATCATACATCGATAAGGATATTGTTACAGCTTTGATGATCTTTCTAAGGAAAGCAATGAGGATGTACACACACCTGCCCAATCGATCATCTTAGTCGCTGACCCTCGAAAACTCTTACGTACTCTCAAGCAGAGTGCCTATAGGGGTCCCACAACTTTGTTGACCTCTTGAGGAAAGCAATGTAATCATGCGCGCACCTACCCGATTGATCAACTTAGTCTGTAATCCTAGGCATGAGAGCAGTGGAATCCTTCAGAGGGGCGGTTAATACACATTTTAATCACCAGGCCGCTTGGTCGTCGGGATGCTACAGTTTTGTTGATCTCTTAGGAAAGCAGTGTTGTTCTATGCGCACCTGCCCGATTGATCATCATAACCTGTAGATCTCTTGTCTCTTTAAGGATCCTCATCGACATCTGACACGCCTCTACACCCGGTTGAAGTCTAGGTGATCAATCAGCTCTGTTGTGCATTAGGGAGATGATGTTACAACTTCTGCGACCTCTTGAGGAAAGTAATGCTTCCTTACGCGCACCAGCCCAATTAGTCGCTCTAGTCTATAGCCCTCAGGCTCTCCTGGAAATCTTGTGGTTAGTCTCATCAGACCGCAGAAGCCGCCTCTTTAGGAGGGGCTATAACTATGATGATCTCTTGAAGAAAGCAATGCAGCTCTGTGCGGACCTGTCCGATTAATCATCTAAGATTGTGAACCTCCTGTGCGGCTAGCTTTTATTTAACCGCAGTGATCGCCTTAAGAGGAACTACAGCTCTGACGATCTCTTGAGGAAAGAAATGCAGGCATTTGCACACCTGCCCAATTGATCGTCTTATATTGTGGGCCTCGAAGGCGGTTACCTTATTCTGGCCGCCAAGGTCGCCTTACTCCAGGAGGGATTACAGCCTTGATAATCTCTTGAGCAAATCAATGTTGCTCTAAGCGCACCTGCCCGATTGATCATCCTGGACTGTGGACCTCATTCTATGGGCGGCTAACATTATCTGACCGTCGGGATCCTTTTATTGGTATCTTTAAAATATGGTCGGCAATCATGAGAGTCTAGTTTCTCCACTGTAATAATAGATTAACTCTGGAATATTATTCAAGTATAAAAAAATATATGGCGGATACCGCGGCCATTATTGTGGTTTGGGTTTATTCTTTAACTTTACTGCGGATATCGATAATAAGCGGCGGTTTCGATATTACTATTATTGGCTCCGGTTGAAATTTTTTATAAAAATGGTAATCTTGTCGCGGTCCTCGCGGATAATACTATTGAGATCACGGTCCGATGTTATCTTCTGGGAACTTACTGTTTGATTTTGGTTATCATTTCAACTAAACAGCCATTCGCTTTTTCATGGTAATCTTGCGGTTAAAAAAACAAAAGCCCGCCTATTTGAATTTATGATTTTATAATACAAATTCTCTTGGAATTATGGCAAGGTAAGTGGAAGCTGTCATTTGGTAATACAGTTAAGATTTGTTCGCGCAACTTGATCGCTTAGAGCATTATATCCACGTAGCATCTTTGAAGAAACATGTTCTCCTGCATCGTGCGGCTAGACATCTTACGCATAATTAATAGTTCAAAAAGATTGGCAGGACATTTAAAGCAAACAGACAACGAAGACTGCACAAACTGACATTACCTGTATTACTCATAATTCACATCATTACAAGAAAGCGGTAAGAGAAGGAAGTAAGATAAACTTGTATCTTTCATTGATATCTCAAAAAATTACATTTGTAACCCGTGCGGTTAACAAAAATAAGCTAGACCGCGGGCTTAACAAAAGGAAAAATTTACATGTTCCTGTCAACTATATCTAATCGCCTATTCTAGGCCTCATTAGCGCGAAAGATACATCTGAGTCGATAGTGTCTTCTATGTCGACATTTGTCAATGGCGGTCGGCGAATAAGTCTCACTTGGCGACCCGGAGCTCAAAGTTGATTCATTATTGTCATCTTCATTCTCTAAGTACTCGCTGACACGGCTCTTGTCTCTTTCACCTTCGCTCTTTGTTTCTCCAGCTTCTGAGGCGAACTGGGCGGCCTCCGGCATATGACCGCCAGTATACGGCTCAGCCTCTTCATCTTCCTTCTCCTTTTCTTTCTATTCCTCTCCTCCTTACTCGCCTTCTTCTTTCTCGTCTTCTTTTTGTTCTTCTTATCCTTCTTCTTCTTCCTCTTCTTCTTCTCCTTGCTCCTCCTCACCAACCTTCCCCATATCCTTAGCCGCGCAGTCCAAGGCGGCCATCCTCTTCTTGCAGGTAGGGTAAATATCCAAGAAGGTAGTGTTTTCAAAACCCTCCAAGTCGCCAAGGTCATTGAGGTGAACAAGGACATCTTCTATGCTCATCTTCAGATGAGGGAAGACTGCATCCTGGAAGGCAATGTTCTCTGGATTGTACATTTTCTACAAGATATCAAACATTTAGATCGCGCGGCTTAAAAATATTAAGCGTGAAGGCGTCAAGTAATATCTTATCACGTTCTCTTCTTTTAACCGCGCGATTTCTTCCTCCATCTGCCCCATCTAGTCCCAGAGTTGCAAGTTGCCCTTCAGTATCCTTTTGTAGGCATGGCCCATGAAGTGGCTTGTCACCAAGCTTCTTACATGAACTTGGGTGGCTGAGCGCGGTATAAGCTTTGGGGGAACCTCCCTCAACTCCTTGAGGTTGCACTTGCCATACATGCCCTGACCGCGACGGCATGGTGGGTAATCTTTTCGCTCTTCCAAGAAGGAAGAGCGGTTGATACTTGAATGAATTTATTGTCGGAGTGTCACTGCATGGTCGGCTTGTCATGTAGATCCTTTAGGGTACTCCCAAACCCATAAAGGGGGAAGGAGTCCTCGGAGAAATTCGTGGAAACGTCGTCGTCTTCTCGCCTTTTCCTTGCCAGCTCCTTTCTTTTTTCCCGCTGAGTAAGGGTCACCCTCCCCCCCCGGATTTTGCGTCTTGTTTATGGGCACCTTCAGGCTGGTTGTAGAAATAAACAAGTTTTTAATCAATATGCGGCTAACGCGGTTGAATGAGTTTAGTCGCAGGAAATAACTTACTATCCTCAGTAGCTACCCCTCCACTGAGCGAAGCAGCGGGATGTAGTAAGAGACAACAAGCCGCGCATCCTCAAACCACTCGATGATATTTTTCTCAGTTTGCTCCAACTCGCATGCCTTAAAGGCGTTGTACGCACGAGTTTGTGGGTTGATCGGGGGTAAACCGAGGTCCCCTTCAAAGATGAGGAACCGCTCGGACCAGTTGTGAACCTTGTTCGGCAGGTTCACAACCTTCATCCCGGTACACCCAAAGTATATAATGTCTTTGAACGCTTTACTGCCGCTATTTGTGATTGATCGCATGGAGAAGCAACTGCGGAAGAGGTTCAAGGTGAACCTTACTCTCTCAGCCCGCAGGTAGGCGACAAAGCTGAAGATTGATGCAATGGAGTTTGGTGACAGCTGGCCTGGCACCATCCCATAATGGTCGAAGATCGCAACAACCTCCCACATCACAAGAAATTTGAAGCCGCAATCAAAATTATCCATGGGGATTGCAATTTAATTTACTGAGGAGGTATTGATTCTCTCGTGTCGCTCGGGAAGCCGTGCGATTACATTCGAGCCATGCAGGCGAGCACTCACAAAGGCATCAAATTCAGCCTTTGAGACCCAGCATTCTTTGTGCTCAGTGGCATGAAAAGCGGAGGCAGCATTTACTCACGTGACTACCATCTTCTCAATCTGCCTGGACTTTTGTTTTGGACGCATCCAAGTTTTTTTTGATGAAATCACGGAATACGGTACTATTTATAACTTTCCTTGATCTGTGTATAACCAAGCTGACCGCAAACTTATTCGCCAACCCGCGCGACTCCAAACCTGCACTTGCAAAAATCTCCATAGAAGTTATGTGCCGTCAGAATAGTTAACTGTATAGATCGCAAGATAGACCAAGCATCCAACACAGCAAGCAGAGATATCAAATGCAATGGCCTGTTCGCGAGGACAGATAAGTTTAACCGGCACAGCATTCAGAAATTTCAAGTAAAAAATAAACCAGCTAACTGCATCAACCGCAAATAAACACAAGCGCAGTTCAAGTAAAAACATACATTGTAGAAGAAAACACCCAGAATTGTCCATCACAAATAATATTACAAGTCAAACAAGAGTCTTTTTACGGCTATTGACCGTGGTCAGTGTCTCTTCCTATATGAGTCGCATGGTCTCCAGCCTGAAAGAGAATACCATACAAATGTTGCAAGTAGTGGTGAGCTGCATTGTGAACCCGTTGAACTTGGGAGAGGTCGTGGTCCACACGACTCAGAGGAATCATGTGTTCTGTCGGCACCCCCTAATCGCTTGGTTGTGCGGGATGCTCACCTTGTCTCCCCGTGGATGGATTGGTGGAGGTTTCCCCCCTGACCGCGTAGTCTTGTCGACAAAGCCTTTTGATATCCGCAGGATCTAACCGTCGATGCCTCTCCATATCGTCGGCTAGATCCAAATACGTATTCTTATAATATTTGGCATTTTCCTCTAACTCCTTGTTGCGGTAAATTTGGTTTTTCCTCTCCCTTTCGGAAGAAGAAGCCAAAGTCGCGACTTGATCTTGTAAAGTTGCGACTAGATTTTGTAGGGCTTTCTCCATCTCTTGCTCTCTTTCTTCTCTCCTTCTCCAGGATGTCTCGAATAGCTCTCTCTCTCTCCCCTGCGCCTCTTGTTACTCTTTGCTCAGTATCTCCCTCAAGACCTGGAGCTGGGTCGACATGTCCGTCAGTAATTTTGGGCCCTCTTTATTCATCATATTGTCTGGCAGTGGCAGTGCGCACCCGTTCAAGTCTGGAGGAGGGACTTCCGATCTACCAGCATCAGCGGCAAGAAGACGTAAAATGCGGTTAGAGTTCAATTTTACAGAATTAACAAAATACTGCAGCTATGACAAATACTTCAAAGATCAAGACCGCTGGGGAGCGAACTTTCTTCTCGCCTAACCACAGTTGCGGCTAGGGGGGCTATCGCGGATAGGATGCCTTGATCGTTCGGGATCCATTCATTTAAGTTGCTCCTTCCAAGACCGCACAACCCCTTTCTTCTTGGCCTTCAACTCCTTTGATAAAAGGATGTCATCCGTGGGAATTATAATGGCCTCTAGCCGCTTTCTCTGTGGCGGAGACTTATAAGGAAGAGGAATCTTTATGGCTTTGGGTGTTTGCTTGAGCTTACCTGACTGTAGGAGCTCCACCGTTGTTCGTCGGTCTGCAGCGGCCTGGTCTTCAGCCCGGGCGGCTTTCTCAGCATCCAGCCTTTTTCATAGCTTCTTCTTCTCGTCGCCCTCCATGAAGACGGTAGAGACCACCAGGACCTGCTGCTCCCTGACCTTCTCCCCCAGCACCTGCAGATCAGCATCCTTAGCCGCAGGGTTGTCCTGGATCGCTGGGAAGTCCTCTCACAGGGACACATTTATATCTTGGAGCTCGTCAAAACTTTTCAAGATTTTATTGGACAAGCTAGTCGCAGAGTCCACAGTCTAACCGCCCGGTTTGACGGCAAGAGTCTCCAAGGCAGGATCGGAAACTTCTTTCTCCCTTGGCTTGTGTTGGAAGCTAGCCACCCCGGTCTTCACAGATATGTTTTTACTTTTCATCTTCTTAAGCTTTTTCTTTGTCCGCTCATCGGCGGTTGTCAATGCGGCTATCTTTACCCTTTTTCTTCACTAACCTCCACGGCAAGTTCTTCTCTTTGTAGCAGTTTTTCTGCAGCAGTATGCCCGAACTATCGCAGACCCTTATAGATAGGCTCTGCATCATCTATATCGATAGGGACCGAAGAATTTGCCACCTGATCGTCGCTAGACTTCTGCCATCCTTCTTCACTTCCTTGGGTTTCTCAGAGTCAATGTTACCTCCATCCAACCCTACCATTTTCATCATAACAACACCAAAAGGAGTAATAATAACATCCATATCTGATCCCTTCGGGTAAATCGCGGAGATCGGAGTGGCGCCCGCGACCACTAAGGCATCTGAGTGCTTCGGCACATCCTCAACCAGCTTGAGAAGGATATCGGCAGGAGCCAGTGCGATTACAGTTACGGTCTGGGCCACCCCAAAACCCTTGCCAATCTGGCGGATCGGCGTACTGTCGTACTCAGCGTCTTGACAATGACTTTTCTCTTCTTGGGTCGTTGATTAGTCAGCTCATCACGCGGCAGGATCGCAGACATCAAGTTCATGCCAGGCCCAGAAATTGCGGTCTGGAAAATCTTAACCACGATGGGAGAGTAGCATCTCGTGGCTAGAGAAGTTTTCTGAAATCTACAAAGCTCTCGAGCGTATTTACAGCTTTTCAAGCATTTATGGTGGTCGCAGTCTCGCGGTTAAAACCTATAATTCCAAAATTTCAAAAAAATTGAAAATGTGAGGGGATCATGTTTACCCAGAAGCCCGCGACGAGATTTTTGCGAAGTCCAACCGACGCAGTTAAGGGTAAGCTAACCGCACTAGTTCCCAGGTCACCACGCTGCAGAGGTCCGAGGAGAGGCAGTCCAAACTCAAGGCTGACAGCTTATTTGCGTGGTCAGAGTGCTTTTTCTTTATTTGCAGATCGTGTATCCCATCACCCTTGCTCGGTTCTCCTGTACTCCGAGCAACCGAAAATCTTAGAGCTACCCGTGTGGGCAGGCCCCCGAGCCTATAAATAGGGGGAGCAGCACTCTCAAAGCACGCTGATTTGAATCCTCGAGCTCGCTTGTTGTGAGTTGCGGTCTCGAATTTGGTGTCTTTATGGTCTCCTGCTCGCGCGGCTTCTTCCTTTTTACCCATTGAAATCGCATTTTTCCAAATATATAAATACCAGCGGAATGAATGTAAAAACTATGCACTTGATACTAATGAAATTTGTTAATTACTCTTCTGTTTTCCCGCCCCTTTCGTCTTCACCCAAACTCTCTTTTATAGGCCTTCTTCCCTGTTATATTGAGTGCAGAGTGGCAGGATCACTACACGGTGGTGGTCGTGAACGCGGTGGTTATGAACCGTCGTTTGTGAATGTCCGACCTCACCTAAGGAACTTCATCCACTTTTATGTTCAAAACCAGTTTTTTTTTCTTGTTAGCGCCTTAGCGGTCATAACCATTGTCATGCCAAACATACACGGTGACATTTTTGTCCAAACTCACCAGAGCAAAAAAGCAAGGCCAAACGGAGCCATAAAATGTAGACCTCGAACCTTGATTTAACAACTGCTGCAGTACCAAGTAAAAAAAAAAAAAGATTCAACAGCATATAAAGAATCAAACACCCGCTCTGTAGCTTAAGCTCAGAATAGTTGTTCAAAGTTATATACGTAAGAAAAATAACACTGATATTCCAGTCTTAATTATATTATAGAAGTATAATAGAAGAAAAAAATAAGCTCTTTCCATGAAAGATTTGCAGGAATCTTCCTAGTACAGTATGAGCACGGAAAATATGTCAAATGAGGGAAAATTTAGCAGCAAAAGCACCGACCTTGCTGACGTGAAAACGATTCCATGATCGAAACATTCTGTAAGACCAGAATCCCGAACTCTGTAGGGCTGGTGGTTTTCCTTCTCCTTTTTCAGGAACCGTGGGAGCGCGGGTGACAGGAAGAGCGAGGGTTTTGAGGACGTTGGAGGGTTTCGAGAGTTTTGAGGGTTTCATAGAGTCATTTATATTTAAATAATATCAAACGCCGCATAATCAATACCTTTAAATAATATTTATATTATGAATCTAATAATAACAATTAAATGTGGATGTAGGTTGTGATTTTACCTATGTTATCAAGGCACAAGGCGCACTGAGGTGTCAAGGGGCTCTGAAGCTTAGGATCAAGGGGCCCTGGAGCCCAGGCGCAAGGTGCAGGCGCGCGTCTGAGGCATGTCAGTCGCAAAAATGTGGGGAAAAGTAAATTGACTGAATTGGACGCTCAATTTGCTAAAATTGAGAAAATTGGGCGCTCAATTGCGTCTAAGGGTGTATTGTTTGCGTCTGAGATCATGTTTTTTTTCCATCTCCCAAAAAATAGGTTGAAGAAAACACCATAAAAACCTCAGGCGTGCCTTTAGACAAAACTAACATAAATATACACAATAATAACAATCTAGACACATTGCAAAATATAGGTAAGTTTATGTTCTAAACACTCGATCATATCTTTAGAAGTTATATCCACATCAAATGTCCAATTTTTTATATAACAGATTCAAGGTACCTAAATCTATTGTGCCTAAATATCAATTTATCTTCATGATATAATTGTTAGCACTCAATAAACTTTCAAACCTCGTTGCACCACCAAATGTTTTCACGAAAAGTAATGAATGGTCAACCAAATTGTTCGAAGGAAAAAAATAAGCATGTTAAATTGCAAACATAAGAAAACAATTATACATTAACAACTTGATCTTGTCTAGTACCTTCTTTAGTATTTTATCAACTGCGTCAATCTACGCAAGGAAAAAACTTTATGCATACATACCATACTATGTTGCTGGCATAAATTGACAATAAGCATCTACATGGACAAAACTTTATGCATACATACTATATCCAAAAAATCCATTAAGAAAATAAAACAAATTCATTGGAGTCAAAAGTGCTTCCAACGGAATAAAAGTTCTAGGTACCTCCACAATCCATATAATCTAATCTAACAATGAAGTTCAATAACATTAAGAAAACTTGAATCAAATAAGCAACATCAAATGGTCTGGTCAAAGATCGAAGTGGCAATCAAATAGCAACATCAAATGGTTTGATTAAAAATTTCAAGAGGCGGCAATTGAAAATCAGTCCTAAAATGCATTATTATTTGTGTAATCAGAAAAGACATTTATTAATGTGTAATTTTAAAAAAAGAATTAAAATATTCTGATATTTAAATAATCTATTACTCACTTAGTTACTCATCCTCTGAAAAGACTATGTCTTCATCACCTTCTCCACTATCGTTATAATCTTATTCTTTTTTGTTGTATTCAACTTCCTCTTCATCGACATCATCGACATCTCTAAGGACTAATGGAGTAGTAGCATCTCTGATGACTAATAGAGTAGGAGCATTCGTCTTAGATATGCTCCTTTTCTCAAGTGTCTTTGTAGGAAGCACATTCTTTTCTTTTGATAACCGTCTGTGATAAATTTCTTCTTCAAGTCCAATAGCACTAGCAACTGTACCCCAAGTTAATAACTCATCCTCAAATACCAAGTCCTCCCGCTCAGTCTCAGCCTCATTATCTTCTTTCATTCTTCTCATCAACTATTCATTGTTGGCATCAATATCTGTCAACGAAATTGGATCTATGCAATCACTACATCATATCGATGTATCAACGCTCGTTTGTACTTCACAAATACTAAATCATTCAAGCATTATTGAGCTAGTTTGTTTCTTTTTTTGTTATTTATCTGCAATGAACTATAATGTATAAACAAGTTATCTTTAATATATAAAATATAAATCACTAATAATAAATTTTAAAAAGTTTACATATTAAAAAAAACACCAAGCAACCGGATGCACTACATGTAAGGCTAAGTACTTTTATGACAAATCTTCTTAGGTTTGAAGTTGAAGCACCATAAGTTTGTCACCATTCAGCTGTTAAGATAGTAAATATTTAAAAATTGAAAAAAATCAAAACAAATTTGTTTGAATATTGTCTAAATTACCTGGGAACTTCATATTTCTATGTCGAATTGCAAGTTTCATTCTAAATAGCCCTTCAACATTTCGATATATAGTTAATTGGACAATAATTTTATCTTGCTCTCCATAGCTTGGAATCAGTTCTTACATTGTCTTATATAAACTCTCCATAACTTCTCCATCTTCTGCAATAGAGAAGTTTGAGTAGAAAAATTCTAGATTTAAATAGTGACCTGCGACATAAAGAGGTCGATGAAGTTGGCTTTCCAATTTTTTATCCATAATTTTTAGGACATCCATATATTTGTCTTCTTTCTCGTTAAAAGACCTAGTGATTGTCTTTTTAGCTATACCCCTCGCTTCATAAATATAACTCATGGTCGGTCTTTTCTCATCATCCACTAATCTTAATACGCGGACTAACATATTAAATATCTTCAAAATATCCATAATACTTCTCCAAAAAGTGATCATTAGTATAATGTTTTGCACTTGTTTACCTCGCGTTCTTTTGTCCACTTGCTTAAAGATCACTTAAGTGAGGTGAACATCTTTCTTAGATTGTTTCTCTGCTTGTAAATACGCTGAATTGTTAAGAAAGAAGTTGCCAACTTCAACACAGCGGCCTAACAAGCTTTACTTGCCCCGTAAATCTTCTTCGCATGTTCACAAGTCCAGGCTGAACATAAATAACCAGTTATGGTTATTGCCTTCTTTAGTGTGTGGCTAATATTAGTCATTTTCCCAATATCCTCCAGCATTAGATCAATACATTGTGCAACACATGACGTCCAATAAAAAAAAATTAACAAGCGGGTGAGACATTAACTTCCTCCAATAAAAAAAATGAACGATTCCATCTTATCGGGGCTGTTTATCCCCGTTTGGCCAATGTTTTTGACGTAGAAGTAATCAAAATTCATTGCCTTGACGAATGGAATCTGTTGAAGCCGAGAAATTTCCCAACCTCAGAAATCGGACTAGGCAACCTGAAGTTACTGGTCGGCCGGTCGAGAAGATGATCTCTGGTCAGGAAACAGGAACGAATTGCGCAAACAAGACCCCAGGTTGCTACGGCGGGAAGGTCCCACCACGTACCCAGTTGCTTAGGAGAAGCAACCCCTTCTCAACCAGATTGGCCGAGCTAGGTACGAAGGAGGCGAGCTTGAGCAATAACGAGTCAAGGGCAGTTGCTGGAACTCGCGAGAGCTCAGGCCGAGATTTGCTTGTTCTCCTTTCGTACCCCTGGGGTCCTATTTATAGGGAAAACCAAAGAGGGGGGGGTCTTACTTATACCCCCACCCTGGCGAGTTGGCGATTTCCCCGGGGAGCTCGCCTGGAAGAGGCGAGTATCTGGTCATAGTCGCCACCTAGCGAGTTGGCCTGGGGAGCTCGCCATACTCGCCCGAACCTTCCGCGGCCCGGGGTGCTGGTCTGGATCCCCACCTTGTCTTGTTGCCTGACTTTTGATGACCTGGCGGTAGTAGGGCCCTCCCTCGTCGAATATGGGTTGTACAGAATCCAAATACACTAATCATTTTTAAAAATAATGGGGTTAGTATCCCTAGGACCCCCACTGGATCTGCCTCTGTGTATGTGCACTTGTGTGTGTGTGCAAGTATGTAATGTGTGTGTATGTGTTGAGTGTGTATATGTGCACTTGTGTGTGCGCATGTATGTAATGTGTGTGTATATGTTAAGTGTGTGAATATGTGAGTGTGTGTGATAATTTGTGAATATATGAGTGTGTGAATATATGTGAATGTGTATTGTGTGTGCATGATTGTTGAGTGTGTGAATGTGCACTTGTGCAATTATGACTTGTTGGGTTTTATTTTTCTCTTATCCAGTTTACACATTATGGATAAACATAAAGAAGACGGTGTTAGTGAAAATTAGGAGGCCGATGATGTTTAGATTTTTTGTGAATTGTGCTTGAAAGAAATTGAGTTGAGTAATCGCCCAACCACACACTTTAGCAGGGATGGGTGGGCCAACCTAACAACAAATTTATTTGCTTGCACAAGAAAATCGTATGATCGAAATCAAATAAAGAACAAGTGGGATCAACTAAAAAAAGATTGGAAGTTATGGTGAGAGCTTTAGTGTTGTGAGACTAGTTTGGATTGAGATCTAATTCTCATAACTATTGTTGTTTCAGAAGATTAGTGGAAAGAACACCTAAGAGTATGCATTTTTTTTCTAAAGATTATTCTTTTTACTATACTATTGTGGATGATTCGTCTAATAGATATTCATTCTCATGTTAAGTCCATCTAAGTGCAAGAAAGTTTCAATTCTCTGGGATATCCACTGAGTTAGAAGAGAAGCTAGGTATGATGTTTAACCAGGTCGTAGCAATTGGAGATCTTGATTAGGCTCCAAATTCTAGAAATTTTGAGCATGAATCAATTGACGAACATGACTTGTCTGCTGGAGATGATACACTAAACATGAACGAGGTACCAAATTCTCCTGAAGCAAGGAAAAATGGTCGGATAAAGGGAAAAAGTAAAATGACAAATAAGAAGGCAAGAAGTTTGACGATGGATGGGATAGCTGAACATCGTGCATTATTGGGCATTGCATGATGGAGTCGCCTCACATTCAGATATCTTCGTCCTTATACACTATTCCTGAGGCTATTACAGAACTCGAAGTTATGATGAAGGTTATGGCTGATTTTAATTATGACTTCTATGACTACTGCACCATATTTCTGAGATAGAAACATAATCGAGAAACCTTTATGAGCATTCGAAAGGATCTGTAACTCAAATGGATGCATGCTCGTTATGAGAAAAGATCGGAGTAGTTGCTATGTTATGGATTTTATGTTTTATTCTGTGATGGACTTTATGTTTTATTTTTTGTGATGGATTTCATGTTTTGGTATGTGATTGCACTTTATGTTGGTCTTTTATTAATATTATAGTTGATGATGAAAATTCACGTTTTATTATGTGATTTCACTTTATGTTGAAAATTGTTAACATATTATTAAATTTAAAATTGTAACAGATTTACATGTTATAAAATTTAGGGCTAAGTGTCGCTACGGCGAAATAATATTATCGAAGAATTCTACTGAATGCAGCGACGTGTTAGCCTATAGGATCGTTTTAACCAAACGCTACTGATCTCAATTTGGAGTTTATACAAACATTATTTTCCTAAATTTAAGAACGCAAAATTAAAGCAAGCTAAAAGAGCGGTAAAATAACTGAAGTGCGGAAATAAATTAATGTATACCGTTCTTGGATTCTTGCTCATGCTTCATGACGGCGGCCATACCCAATAATTTTGATGTGTTCTTCCTTATGAAATCAACTGCGCTAGTGGATCCCGTTAGCATACAAGTATCACTAAATGTGTGATCACTACAACGAGTTATATGTCAGCGGAGTATGTAAACAAATTCAACATATATGAATTAACTACAGCCATGTCTCTTATACTCCACAACTTGTATGAATATGATCTCATGCATCGTTGATCATTCAGGTAAGTATAATTTATTTTATTATACTTCAGATCTAGATATTAGGTAACATAAAAGGAGAGCAAAGCCTGATAAAGACGTCAGTTTTTCGAAACCGTACCTCTAGATCTGAAGCTGGAAACAATTTCTCTTAATCGTTATAGATTATAGGGGCTGCTCGATCATAGACGTTCTCTTCAGGACTTTTCACAAACAGTGGAGAAAAGCATCCAACGACAGAGATCAGGTGAAGCCCGATAGTGAAGGTGAAAGCTAGATGCGAATCTCCAGAACTCCGGTGAAGATCGGATGAAGCCCTATGGTTGCAGACTTGCAGATCTATAGGCGGTGGGATCCGGATCAGAACCCAGACGAACCTTTCCCTTTGTTCCGTAGGCAGAGCAGCACGCAAGGCGCAAGACCGCCGGTGACAGAGGACGACTTCTTCAAGGTCGCTGATGACGAAAGGCGGTGTCGCGACGATAAGGAAACGTGCAGCCGGCGGTTTCCGGAATGGAGAAGAATGAGAAGAGGCGTTTTTGCCAAAACCGGGAGAGAGAGACTCGGGATTTCACCCTTGTTCTTACAGTATCTTTGGCATGAGAGTAGAATAGGGCTTTAATAGGGGAGCCCCTTTGGAGTTACCAAATAATGAGATCATTCAATCTCATTAACTCCAAAAACAAATAATAACTGAAATAACATTAATCCTATGAGTTAATTAGGATAATATCATCATGCCAAAAGAGAAAAGCCAAGGACGAGACCGACTCACGCATGATGAAGTGACGAGACAATCTGGCCCACCTATCACAGGCTTCGATCGTTCGCGCGACTGAAATAACGCGCGTTCGTAGGAGTCAGAATAGACCAAATACTCGCGTACGAATTCACCGGGACGTCTCGATGAACCAAGTCCACTTAACGGAAAATTTCCAACATTCTCCCACTTGGACTTATGTTCATCGTAACTTATGATATTCCGATAAAGTCTTCACTAAACTTAAGGGTACCAATTAGCGAACGCGATATTGAGTCTACTCCCACGTCAATCCGGTCCAATCAAAACTTTCACCCCGAATCATGGCGGCAACCGCATCATTGAGCGATACGGGACCTTCCATGGTCACAGTAGCTTACAGATCTAATCAACATGGACAAAACGCGATTATGTAAAATATAGAACAACATAATGAAAATGTGCACATAAAGATTGTTCTATTTTGGTGGTCAACCAAACTTCTCAAATGAATGCATTAAACCATGCTACGAGAAGTTCTTAAGTGTTCAAAAGAACAGGTATGTCTAACCTTAAGGTTTGAAATTCATGTGTCAAAAGACATACCACAGGCCATAAACTAAATGAAGTGCCCTAGGCCTTATGCTCTGACTGACACAAGTCATGAGACTTTCAATATAGTGTGACGTGTCACAAAAATTCAACGAATATCGAATCTTAATGATATTCCTGAATGAATATTTTTTTAATTCTAATAAATTAAACAAAGTGCAATTTAAATGACAGATAACTGAATTGGAGCTTCATGTAGCCTCCCACTAATCTAGCATATCGATCGACCTTTTGAGCCCCATATTAATAACATGTTTTTGAAACACATTAGGACGAAGTCCTTTAGTAAGTGGATCGGCTAACATGTCATCTGACCCTAAATGCTCCACCAAAATGTCACCATTTTTGACCAATTCCTTAACGGTCAAGAATTTAATTTCCATATGCTTGGACCCTGTGATACTTTTATTGTTCATTGAGAACATAACTGCAGAAATATTATCACAGTACACACGGATGGGTCCAGCTATAGAATCAACGACCTTCAACTCTGTAATAAAGTTCTTAAGCCACACCGCGTGAGTGGAAGCTCCAAAAAGAGCAACGAACTCCGCATGCATTGTGGATGAAGTGATGAATGTCTGTTTGACACTCTTCCACGAAATGGCCCCACCAGCAAACTTAAAGATATAACCTGAAGTAGACTTCCTATCATCCTCGCACCCGGCAAAATCAGAATCTGTATACCCCACTAACTCAAGGTTTTGAACTCTATGATAGACCAACTTAACATCCTTAGTTCCCTTCAAATACCTTAAGACTTTCTTGGCAGCCACCCAATGATCAAGTCCTGGGTTCGACTGATATCTGCCCAAAAGTCCTACTGCGAAGGCAATGTCCGGTCTGGTACAGACTTGGGCATACATTAAGCTGCCTACCGCACTAGCATAAGGTATATCCTTCATGCTCTCTCTCTCTATGTCGTTCCTAGGGCATTGTGCTAAGCTAAGCTTATCACCCTTAAGCACAGGAACATCACCAGGCTTACAATCAAGCATGCTAAATCTCTCAAGTACACGCTCGATGTAGGCTTTCTGAGAGAGCGCCAATGTATGGTGAGATCGGTCCCTGATGATCTCAATTCCTAGAACAAAGGATGCTTCTCCAAGATCTTTCATGTCGAAGTGTTTTGACAAAAATTGCTTAGATTCATGCAACAGTGCCAAATCACTACTCGCGAGCAAGATATCATCTACATAAAGAATTAAGAAGATAAATCTGCTCCCACTGATCTTGAGATATATGCAACGATCTACCTTATTTTCTACAAAACCAAAAGAAGTAACCACTTCATCAAATTTCAGATACCACTGTCTAGAAGCTTGCTTTAGACCATATAGGGACTTGTTAAGCTTACATACAAGTTGGTCGGAATGACCAGGCTTGAAGCCCTCAGGCTGCACCATATAGACCTCTTCGGCAAGATCGCCATTCAAGAATGCGGTCTTTACATCCATCTGGTGTAGCTCCAGATCAAAATGAGCTACTAATGCCATTATCACTCTGAAAGAGTCTTTAGAGGAAACAGGAGAAAAGGTCTCGTGATAATCGATACCTTCTCTCTGCGTGAATCCCTTGGCTACCAGTCTGGCCTTAAACCGCTCGACCTTTCCTTTAGAGTCTTTCTTGGTCTTAAACACCCATTTAGAACCAATGGGCTTACAGCCCTTGGGTAACTCAACTAACTCCCAAACCTTATTCAGCTTCATAGACTCCATCTCGTCTTTCATCGCATCCCACCACAGATCAGTTTGAGGTCCAGAGACAGCTTCATTAAATGTCACTGGGTCAACCACTTGACCAATGTCATAATCACTCTCTCCTAAATAGACTTCATAGTCTGAGGAAATCGCAGGCCTTCTCTGCCTAATGGATCTCCTAGCGGGTGGATGAACCTCCGGAACATGAGGAGGAATCTCAACTGGAATCGGCGGTAAGACCGCTTCCACATCCTCCACTTGTTCTGTCACAGGTTCAGACACCGTAGAATCTCCTATTAAGGGCACAGATAAATTAATAGGCACAATTTCCTCGACTTCATTAATAGGACGAGAGCAACTAGGTTCGTCAGCGACATCCCATTCTAAAAATTTAGCTGTTTGAGACTCCACAATTCTGGGACCTCCTGAAGAGGAATAAAACTTAAATCCCTTGGAGTGATCTGGGTAGCCAATGAAGTAGCAACGACAAGACCTAGGGGCAATCTTACTCTCCGATGGGTTATATAAACGGACTTCTGCAGGACAACCCCAGACACGCAAATGATTAAGGCTGGGTCGCCTACCAGTCCACAACTCAAAAGGAGTTTTGGGTACTGACTTAGACGGAACTCTATTAAGGATGTACACTGCAGTCTTAAGCGCCTCACCCCACAAAGATTCAGGAAGATTCGTTCTGCTCATCATGCTCCTCATCATTTCCTTAAGGGTGCGATTGCGCCTTTCGGCCACACCATTTTGCTCAGGACTACCCGGCATGGAGTACTGGGCAACAATGCCACAGCTCTCCAAGTATCTGGCAAACGGACCTTTATGCTGCCCGGAGGCATCATGTCTACCAAAATACTCGCCACCTCTGTCAGACCTAACAATCTTGATGACTTTCCCTATTTGTTTTTCAACTTCAGTCTTGAAAATCTTGAATTTTTCAAGAGATTCAGATTTTTCTTTAATTAAGTACAAATATCCGAAACGGGAGTAGTCATCAATGAAAGTAATGAAGTAGGTGTTCTTACAGAGGGTAGTGGAGTAAGGACCACTGATGTCTGTATGAATAACCTCTAATAGACTTGAACTACGAGTTGAGCCCTTCTTCTTAATCTTGGTCATTTTCCCTCTACAACAATCAATACATGTTTCTTGGTCACTGAAGTCAAGAGTAGGGAGAATATTTTCCTTAATTAATCTCTCTACTCTCTCCCTAGAAATGTGACCTAAACGCTTATGCCACAACATGAATGATTGTTCCTTAATAAGAGGTCTTTTACTAGCAACGTTTTCTACATTATTTGAGGTGGCATAAAAATTAATAGGTGCAAGACATATTCTATATAAACCATTAGATAGAGAACATTGGCCAATAAACTGTGATTCATGAAATAACTTAATTAAACCATCAGATATATGAAAACCATAACCAAGTCTATCTAATGATGAAACTGAAATCAAGTTCCTTCTAAACGAAGGAATATAAAATACGTCTCTCAAAATGAGTTTGTAACCAGAATCGAGAACTAAACAAATGTCCCCGATAAACTCCACCTCTACCTCAGCATTGTTGCCAACCGTGAGTCTGCACTCACCCTTGCTTGGCCTCCTCCTTTTGATGAACCCCTGCAGTGTGTAAGCAACATGATTAGTTGCTCCACTATCGAGCCACCAAGAACCTGATGGGGCTTCAATTAAATTGGATTCACAAAGGACAAAAGCTAAAGGGTTACCTTTAGGTGCAAATCCACGCTTTTCCATCCAAGACTTAAATTTGAGGCACTCGTGCTTCACATGCCCCTTCTTCTTACAAAAGAAGCAAGTGAGAGGCTTCTTCCCATCAGCAGTCTTAGTCCCAGAACTTTCTCCTTTCTCCATCTTGATAGGAGCCTTGAGCTTCTGCTTCTTCTTAAACGGGGATTTAACCACGAGCAGTGCAGTATTTGTCTTCTCTTTCTTCAGCTTCTCCTCCTCAGCAACGCAGCGGGTGATCAGGTCGTTTATCTTCCACGCCTCATCCTGGGAACTGTAGGTAGTCTTCAAAATGCTGAACTCCGCAGGAAGAGTGTTGAGTGCTTGATGCACTATTAAGGCTTCAGGGAGAGTGATCTCCATCTCCTGCAGTTTGGTCTGGTAATAGACCATCTTCAGTATATAATCGCGGACTCCGCCTCCTCCCGAATACCTCATGGAGAAGAGGTCCTGAATCAGAGTCCCGATCTCAGCATTGGAAGACACCTTATATCTCTGCCCAACGGCAGTCAGAAAATCCCTGGCGACGGTCGTGTCTGGAAGACCACTCAGCAGGTGCTCCGGAATGGAACGCTTCATAGTCAACAAGCAGATCTTGTTAGACTTGTTCCATGCACCATAATGATCCTTCTCAGCTTGAGTGCTGGTCGCTGTGAGGGCCGCAGGCTGATCGGTACTCATGGCCATCTCTATGTCCGCCATCGCAAGAGCAAACATGATGTCGGACTTCCACTTCTTGAAATTAGATCCAGTGAGTTTCTCAATGGTCGCCATATTGTTATGGACTGTAAAGGTGACTGTGTAGAGAGAAAATAATTATTAGTGACAAATAGGGCAACAGTGGCTATAAAACCCTAAACAGCGCACTAGGCGGAGAATCCAGGCGCGTCAACGCGCAACACCTTTGGGCAGACTATGCGCCACGCAATTAGTAATTCTCCACACAAGAACTAGCAACAGTTACGCTTGAGCTTTTCGCAGATCTACCACCTTTGGGCGAATAGATTACTAGAGCCCCGCACTACCGTCCAAATGTCCGTGTGTATCCCTCTGATACCAACTGTTATAAAATTTAGGGCTAAGTGTCGCTACGGCGAAATAATATTATCGAAGAATTCTACTGAATGCAGCGACGTGTTAGCCTATAGGATCGTTTTAACCAAACGCTACTGATCTCAATTTGGAGTTTATACAAACATTATTTTCCTAAATTTAAGAACGCAAAATTAAAGCAAGCTAAAAGAGCGGTAAAATAACTGAAGTGCGGAAATAAATTAATGTATACCGTTCTTGGATTCTTGCTCATGCTTCATGACGGCGGCCATACCCAATAATTTTGATGTGTTCTTCCTTATGAAATCAACTGCGCTAGTGGATCCCGTTAGCATACAAGTATCACTAAATGTGTGATCACTACAACGAGTTATATGTCAGCGGAGTATGTAAACAAATTCAACATATATGAATTAACTACAGCCATGTCTCTTATACTCCACAACTTGTATGAATATGATCTCATGCATCGTTGATCATTCAGGTAAGTATAATTTATTTTATTATACTTCAGATCTAGATATTAGGTAACATAAAAGGAGAGCAAAGCCTGATAAAGACGTCAGTTTTTCGAAACCGTACCTCTAGATCTGAAGCTGGAAACAATTTCTCTTAATCGTTATAGATTATAGGGGCTGCTCGATCATAGACGTTCTCTTCAGGACTTTTCACAAACAGTGGAGAAAAGCATCCAACGACAGAGATCAGGTGAAGCCCGATAGTGAAGGTGAAAGCTAGATGCGAATCTCCAGAACTCCGGTGAAGATCGGATGAAGCCCTATGGTTGCAGACTTGCAGATCTATAGGCGGTGGGATCCGGATCAGAACCCAGACGAACCTTTCCCTTTGTTCCGTAGGCAGAGCAGCACGCAAGGCGCAAGACCGCCGGTGACAGAGGACGACTTCTTCAAGGTCGCTGATGACGAAAGGCGGTGTCGCGACGATAAGGAAACGTGCAGCCGGCGGTTTCCGGAATGGAGAAGAATGAGAAGAGGCGTTTTTGCCAAAACCGGGAGAGAGAGACTCGGGATTTCACCCTTGTTCTTACTGTATCTTTGGCATGAGAGTAGAATAGGGCTTTAATAGGGGAGCCCCTTTGGAGTTACCAAATAATGAGATCATTCAATCTCATTAACTCCAAAAACAAATAATAACTGAAATAACATTAATCCTATGAGTTAATTAGGATAATATCATCATGCCAAAAGAGAAAAGCCAAGGACGAGACCGACTCACGCATGATGAAGTGACGAGACAATCTGGCCCACCTATCACAGGCTTCGATCGTTCGCGCGACTGAAATAACGCGCGTTCGTAGGAGTCAGAATAGACCAAATACTCGCGTACGAATTCACCGGGACGTCTCGATGAACCAAGTCCACTTAACGGAAAATTTCCAACATTACAATGACTTACTCGAATTGAACTGATAATTCTAATGAGAAGACTCAACAGCAAGTAGTTGGCTAGTTTTATTATAATAGAGCACTCAATTGGAAACAAGTTTTAACATCAGTGGATTTTTAGTTATCCAGGGCTAGTGGATCATCAAATATATATAGCTCGCATGACATCAAGCCAAACATACTTTAGATGAGTTGGTGAACTTCTCGATGGACACCCTCGTAAATTTTTTAATTCTTTTAGAATGTCAAAGCTTATATTTGTTAATTTTCTAATACTACTCACATAATAATATAGATTGCAAGGATCCATGAGAACTTTATCACAAGAAGTGCTTACAATTAAATTGCATATTTTAGGTTATAATGTACTAATGCAAATTACAGGCGAACGATTCCAATACTCCACAGAAACTATAAGTAGATTTTTGCAACAGTATCACTGAATTAAGAGATTATCTTCTGATGTCATCATGCATGTAGATCATCTTTTCAGTGATATCCCCCCAATACTGAATGATGTTTGATACATATCGTTCTTTAAAGACTGTATTAGAGCTATTGATGGAACACATGTGGATATTCGAGTTCCTGATAATCAACATGTTTCCTACATTGGTCGGCATGACACAACAACACAGAATGTTTGTGGTGGTTTGTGATTTCAGTGTGTTTCACATTTGTAATAAAAGGTTGGGAGGGTTCTACTCATAACAGTCGTATATTTCAGCCTGTCCTTATGGTCCCGAGTTATAATTTCTCGTATCAGCCACTAGGTTAGACATTTATGTTTTGAGATTTTAGCAATTTGTAGTTACTGTGATTATTATTCTAACATAAATAATATTTAATTTGGCAGGTAAATATTATGGAATTGATGTCGGATATTCGCTCCACTGTGATTTTTTAAAACCATATTTAGGTACAATATATCATTTACCTGATTTTAAAAGGGGGTGGTAAGCCTATACAAGGACGGTGAGAAATATTCAACCGGGCTCACGCATCCTTACATAGTATTATAGAACGGTCATTCAAAGTATGGAAAAACGAATTAAAGAATGAATATGTTGCCATATAGTTTGGCAAAACAATGATGACTTTGCATAATTATATTCACAGACACCATTATTGAAACTGATATCTGGTCTCAAAGAGAGTTCGGACCCAAAGGGGGTAGCCTTCACTTACTTATCCTGAGCTAAACTCCTGGCCAAAGATTTTGAACAATGGAATGGACCCTGAGCTATAATATGGGGGTCCCGCCACACATCTAGAAGATCTAGAGGAACTTCTTCTCCCAAGCCAAAGCTGAGTTGGGCACCTTAGAAGGCTCTATAAATCAACCAAAGCAGATAAGATGAGGGAGAAATCCAAAAATCGGTCCTCTCCAAAGGTGCCCTTAAGGGTCTATTTATATTTTTTTCTGACTTGGCATGCCAATAGCACAATCACACCTTTTGGTTTTACTATACGCAGCCCAAAGTTAGTCTGCCAACAACAAAGCTCCGTTGTTTGGAAGGGCTATTAGTAGGTCAACAGTGACATTATGGTAAAAACACTACTAGGTGAGTGGTTTATGTGGCTGCCACTCGCCTGGGGTGGTGAGTGTCTGATGAGGCTGACACTTGCTACCTCCCCGGGGTTGAGGGCAAGTGCGGGCCTGTTTACCTCACTCACTTTTCTCTTGGCTTGGTCTTGGGGTGAATGTGGTCCTGTGCGCCCCACTCGCCCCCATGTTGTGAGGCCCCCATTTTAGACCCCACATAATTCTGTATCTAAGATACACTCATAACATTCTTCCCAGGCTGAAGGAAGACTAGTAAGCACCAAATAAAACACATAATAAAAATGTACCTCATACCTTGAGTCATTTAGCGAGTCTTTTATATTTCTCCGCAATCCACTTCACTTTACTTTGCATACCCAAAGTCACATTAGGTACCGAGACAAAATTGGCGACGGGCTTAGTCATTAAAATATGATTAAGTGAGGATATACCTCTTTAACTGCTGTAAAAACAAATGAAAAAGATTAAGTAAAGTAATAAACATATATCTATACTAACTCTGTTTTGTACCAGTAATGAACTGTGAGGCGATCTGGGCCTCACGGTTAGGGCCGCCGGCGGCTGGGGCCATGTCGGAGCCCCGCCGGACTACCCCTAGTGGGTTCGCCGGGGTCCGGTGACCATGATGGCGGGCTTCGGGTAGACCAGCGGCGGCGAAGCTGCTGGCACGGGAGGGCGGAAGAGCTGCTGACACGGGAGCTGCTGGCACGGCGGGACACGTCCGGGCGGCATTGTCTGAAGAAACGCGGCCAACCGGAGATCTTACCCTATGTTTTGACCCGCTCGATTTTAGGGATAATGAAAACGCCGGCTGTTCGATAAGTAGGCGGAAAAACAAACGGGTTCTGGATGGCACGATTGCGTTTTGCCAAAACGCACGGATGAAATCGCTCAACCAAATGCACCTTTAGTAAACTCCGCACATTTCTTAAAGAAATTTTATTTCAGATGATTAATAATGTCGTATCACAATTTCTTATGCCTAAAAACTTATTTAACTTATTTTGGGAGAAGTTGCATGCAATGCCGATGATGTTGAAGCTGCATGCAATGTTGAATACTATTTTGAATCTTTGCACACAAAGTTGAAGCTGCGTACAATGCTGAATATTATTTTGTTTTTTGCTTTAATATTTTGGATGTTTGCATATAAATTGTATTTGCAGTGCTCTTTTGTCAGCTTTTGTATTTCAGCGTTCAAAGTATTATTGCATGAGGACTGATTTTAGCCTGCTAATTTAATTAAAAATTAATAGTATTAAATAGCGGAATGATAGAATTATTACAGCTTACTCAGGACTCCTGCAGACTGGTCTAGATTGCACCGTCTTAGCTAGCTAGGGAGCGGTCGAGTGAACAATTAGTCATGAAGAAATGAGATGGCTAACAAGACAATTTATTAACGTGAAAAATCACGGAAAGGGTAAAAACCACGTGGGCTCAGCCATGGAGAAGTCGTTTGAGGAAAAGGTCGGATTCCGTGGAAAATTTGTCGCAGGTAGGGGCGACTAAGTCTTGCGAGACTTGGGGGGAAAATCGTCCGGTGTAGACGTCGGTTTCCTGGGAGAATTCTGCAATTCACCGTGTGTTGTGGCGACTAGATCTAGGGTAGATCTAAGAGCGGTTTGAGTCCATATTTGGGAGAGATAGACTAGAACCAACCAGTCTTTTTGGGAGAATGGTCGGTATAGAAAAAGAAAAATGTGCTTTCATATTTCGCCTTAATTTCTAGCGATATAGAAATCAAACATTTTGTAATCATTTTCTTATGAAATAAAATTATGTCATTCATTGTTTTATTAAATTAATTTTATTTTGTGCTCTAAAAATATTTTAAATAATATTTTTCTCTCAAAGTATATTGCAAATTACTTTTTGACATATACACACTAATTTAACTTTCTGTTACTAGCGTCAAACGTTACTGCTAACGTTTGCGGTAGTGAAATAATATTAAAATTTGTTCTTCTTCTAAAGTAATCATCAATATAATATTTTTTGAAATATTAAAATATATTTTACTATATAATATTTGGAAAAAATAATTATGTAACTATAATATTTTTAGTAAGAATTAAATTACTAAAAAACCCTATTTACCCCCTCTCTAAGGGGGCCTAAAGATCCAACATGTTTAACTTACTGAACTCGCTGGTTTGCTCGCAACCCTTTAACGAAAATACTTCTGAAGTTGCTCGATCACTTTAAGGCCCTGCGGGCACGTTTTAGTCCTTGGCTCGCCAGGCGTCCATAAGAGCTCGGCGGGGTCGTATCAACCCTTAGGACCCGCGAGCGTGTTGATACCGTATGGGTTCTGAGATTATGAGCAACCTTATCCTTGAGAGGAAGCGAATGACAGACACGTGAGAATGGGGCGAGATCGATCCCACTTGCCCATGTCCCCTTTTAACTCGTCCCATCGTAATTAATAAAAAACTTTCTTTCATCCTGTCACCTGGGTGATCTGTTTGCCCCGTCCGCTTTTGATAGTCCGGACGGCGAAACCTTTTCAGGGGCCTTTATGTTAGAAATTTTACGTTAGGTGGACTCGATTCATCGAGACGACCCGTTAAAGTCGTATGCGAATATTTGGTCTATTTGGACTACTACGAGCGCGCATTAGTTCAGTCGCGTGAATGGTCGAATTCTATGATAGGTGGGTCATATCGTCTCGTAACTTCAGTCGCGAACTCGGTCTCACCCTATTATGAACATGGTATTTAAATCTCAATTAAGTTGATGAGATTTAATTTTATGTGGATTTTAATTTGGGAGTTATGAGAATTAATTGGCCTCATTTGGTAACTCCCAATAGGGCCTCCCTATTAAGCTTAAAATCCTTTTTCATTCCAATAAGGTGAACAAGGGCTGAAATTCTGAGTTTCTCTCTCCACCTTTTGTTTTCTGAAACCGCCGGCAAGGCAGGAATAGATCAGATCTGGTTCTCTTCCTCCATCAAGGTTTTCCGGCAGGGTGTTGTTCTCCTTCATCGTGAAATCGCCTCCCACGCCCCCGGCGATCTCTAGAAGCCGGCCTTCACCTTGATCTCCTTCGCCGGCAAGGGCTCTCAGCGTTCAGTTTTTTCTATTTCGGGAACAAAGAGGTCTGCCAAGGAAATCACAGCCATCTTCAGGACGTGCGAAACTGGAGGCGGTTGTCTGTAGATCATTTTCTATATCTTAATACTGTTGTGAATTTCCGTGATCATGAAGAACGAGCAAGAATCCAAAAACGGTAAAAATTAATTTCCGCACTTTATTTACCATTCATTTTAGCTGACTTTATTTTGTGTTCTTAAATTTAGGAAAATAAATTTTGTATTAACACTCCAATTAAAGATTGTTAGAGCTTGGTTAAAATGATCTTGTAGATTTGTGTGTTGTTACATTTAGTAGAATTTCAAGAAACACTTTTTCGTCGCAGCGACGCGCACTCCTAAACTGTAACAGTTGGTATCAAAGCGAGGTTAACCTAAGTCTGTTAGTCTTCTTCATAATTTGGAGAAAATTATTTTACTTAATTTATTTAAAGAACACATTTTCAAAACTCATTTAGTGTTTTAGAGAGAAATAAAATTTGGGATTGAAATTACAAAGTGCTTTCATTAATCAATCCCTGACAAAGAGTTGAGTTTTCGTTAAGACGATTGATTGCTCATACATCATTAAGTTAAGAAACACGTCATTGACTTTATGGAAATATTCAGATATCCCGATGTGAAAGAGTCTCGTGGATTGATAAGAACTGTAGCAGTCAAAGTGGCATTTTTGTGTCAGTTTGTGAGATTAAGGTTTCACATGTTTTAAGGGAGTTCTCTGAAATTAGTGCGCAATCATTCACCCAAAGGTGGTGCTTGCACAATAGGTTTAGATGGATACACATGGACATTTGGACAGTAGTGTGGGTTCTAGTAATCTATTCGCCCAAAGGTGGTAGATCTACGAAAGCTCAAGCGTAATTATTACTCATTCTTGCATGGAGAATTACAAATTGTGTGACGCGTAGTCTGACCAAAGGTGTTGCGCGTTGACACGTTTTGATTTTCTACCTAGTGTGCTATTTAGAGTTTTATAGTCACTATTGCCCTATTTGTCTCTGATTTTTCTTTTTTCTCCATTCAGTCACCTTTACGTTGCATAATAATATGACGACCATTGAGAAACTCACTGGATCTAATTTTAAGAAGTGGAAGTCTGACATCATGTTTGCTCTCAAGATGGCGGACAATGAGATGCCAATGAGTATCAACCAGACTGTAGCCATCACAGCGACCAGAACTCAAGCTGAGAAGGGTCTATATGATGCATAGAACAAGTCTAACAAGATCTGCTTGTTGACTATGAAGTGTGCCATTCCTGAGCACCTGCTGAGTGGTCTTCCAGACACGACCGTCGCTAGGGATTTTTTGACTGTCGTTGGGCAGAGATATAAGGTGTCTTCCAATGATGAAATTGAGACTCTGATTCAGGACCTCTTCTCCATGAGCTATCCAGGAGGAGGTGGAGTACATGATTATATATTGAAGATGGTTTATTACCAGACCAAACTACAGGAGATGGAGATTACTCTCCCTGAAGCCTTAATAGTGCACTAGGCACTCAATACTCTTCCTACAGAGTTCAACATTTTGAAGACTACCTATAGTTCTCAGGATGAGGCATAGAAGATAAATGATCTAAATTCCCGTTTAAGAAGAAGAAGAAGTTCAAAGCTTCTTTTAAATCTCAGGATGTACAAACTTTAGGGAAGCAAGGAAACTGGTGGAAAGAAGTCTCTTACTTGCTTCTTTTGTAATAAGAAGGGGCATGTGAAGCACGAGTGCTACCAGTTTAAGTCTTGGATGGAAAATTGTGGATTTGCACCTAAAAGTAACCCTTTTGGCTTTTGTCCTTTGTGAATCTAATTTGATTGAAGCCTCATCAAGTTCTTCGTGGCTTGATAGTGGAACAACTAATCGTGTTGCTTACACACTATAGTGGTTCATCAAAAGGAGGAGGCCAAGCAAGGGTGAGTACAGACTCATAGTTGGTAACAATGCTGAGGAGGAGGTGAAGTTCATCAGAGACATTTGTTTAGTCCTTGATTCAGGATATGAATTTTTATTGAAAGATATATTTTATATTCCTTCATTTAGAAGGAACTTGATTTCTATTTCTGCATTAGATAGATTTAATTATGGGTTTAATATATCTAGTGGTTTAATTAAGTTATTTTATAAATCACAGTTTATTGGCCAATGTTCTCTATCTAATGGTTTATATAGTATATGTCTTGCACCTATTAATTTTTATGTCATCTCATATAATGTAAAAAATATTGCTAATAAAAGATCACTCATTAAGGAATAGTCTTTCATTCTATGACATAAAAAAAAGTTAGGTCATATCTCTAGGGAAAGATAGAAAGATTAATTAAGAAAATATTCTTCCTACTCTAGAGTTCAGCGACTTAGAGACATGTGCAGACAATTGTAGAGGGAAGATGACCAAGATTAGAAAGAAAGGCTCACTCGTAGTTCAAGTTTATTAGAGGTTATTCATACAGATATCTGTGGTCCCTATTCCACTACCCTCTATTGGAACACCTACTTCATTACATTCATTAATGACTACTCCCATTTCAATTATTTGTACTTAATTAAGAGGAAGTCTGAATCCCTTGAAATGTTCAAGATTTTCAAGACTGAAGTTGAGAAACAAATAGAAAAATACATCAAGATTGTTAGGTTTGATAGAGGTGGTGAATATTTTAGTAGACATGATGCCTCCGGGAAACATAAAGATCTATTTGTCAGATACTTGGAGATTTGTGGCCTTGTTGCCCAGTACTCCATGTCGGGTAGTTCTAAGCAAAATGGTGTGGTTGAATGGCGTAATCACACCCTTAAAGAAATGATGAGGAGCATGATGAGTAGGATAAATCTTCCTGAATTTTTATAGGGTGAGACACTTAAGACTGTAGTATACATCCTTAATAGAATCCCGTCTAAGTTAGTAGCCAAAACCCCTTTTGAGTTGTGGACTAGTAGACGACCTATCCTTAATCATTTACGCATTTGGGATTGTCCAGCAGAAGTTTGTTTGTACAACCCATCGAAAAGTAAGATTGTCCTAGGTCTTTTCGTTACTATTTCATAGGCTACCCAGATCACTCCAACAGATTTAAGTTCTTTTCCCCTTCAGGAGGTCCCAGAATTGTGGAGTCTCAAATAACTAAATTTTTAGAATTGGATGTTGCTGACGAACCGAGTTACTCTCATTCTATTAGTGAAGTTGAGGAAGTCGTGTCTACTAATTTATCTGTGCCCTTAGTAGGAGATCTTGCGGTTCATGGACCTATGACGGAACAAGTGGAGGATATGAAAGCGGTCTTATCACCGATTCTAGTTGAGGTTCCTCTTGATGTTTAGGAGGTTCATCCACTCGCCAGGAGATCCATTAGGCAGAGAAGGCCTATAATTTCCTCAGATTTTGAAGTCTATTAAGAAGAGAGTGATTATGACATTGGTCAAGTGGTTGACCTAGTGACATTTAATGAAGCTGTGTCTGGACCTCAAGTTGATCAGTGGTAGGATGCGATGAAAGACAAGATGGGGTCTATGAAGCTGAATAAGATTTGGGAGTTAGTTGAGTTGCACAAAGGTTGTAAGCTCATTTGTTCTAAATGAGTGTTTAAGACCAATAAAGACTCTAAAGGGAAGGTCGATCAGTTTAAAGCCAGGCCGGTAGCCAATGAATTTACGTAGAGAGATGGAATCGATTATTACAAGACTTTTTCTCCCATTTCCTCTAAAGACTCTTTCAGAGTGATAATGACATCAGTAGCTCATTATGATTTGGAGCTACACCAGATGGATGTAAATACCACATTCTTGAATGGTAAACTTGCCGAAGAGGTATATATGGTGCAGCTTGAGGGATTCAAGTCTGGTCATTCCGACCAACTTGTATGTAAACTTAACAAATCTCTATATGGTCTGAAGCAAGCTTCTAGATAGTGGTATCTGAAATTTGATGAGGTGGTTACTTCTTTTAGTTTTGTAGAAAATAAGACAGATCGTTGTATACATCTCAAGATCAGTGGGAGCAGATTCATCTTCTTAATTCGTTATGTAGATGATATCTTGCTTGCGAGTAGTGATTTGGTTACTATATGAATCTAAGCAATTGTTGTCAAAATGCTTTGAAATGAAAGATCTTGGAGAGACATCCTTCGTTCTAGGAATTGTGATCATTAGGGACCGATCTCACCATACATTAACACTCTCACAGAAAGCCTACATCGAGCGTGTACTTGAGAGATTTAGCATAGTATTTGGTACAAGGACTTGTTTTTCCTGCGAGCTGGAGGCTCGGTGTGGTGGTAATACCAGACTTGTTAGTCCTATGAGCTGGAGGCTCATATGGGTGAGATGATACATTATTGTGCATAAATAATGGTAGGTATTTTGTACTGGTCCAGTCGGCACACCGTTGGAAATACATTGACTTTAGTGAGGTGTGAAAGTTTGAGGGACCAATAGATTGTTAATATTGCACCTAAGATGTGTACGAAGGTGTACAAAAGGTCTAGACCTGGTACTGTACATACCTGCCTAGGAGTGGAGGTACCCGCTCCACTGCCTCTACAGCCATAGCGATAGTACCTGAGAGACTAGCTATCTCTAAAAAGACAGAAACAACAGTCTGCGCGCGTAGATTCGAACCATATGAGTGAGTTGTACTTGTATGAAACATGTTATAATGCATAACATATAATATCATACATGCATAGTACATGTCATTCATAATTGCATATTATCATCATATAAATTAGTATGAGCTCTTTTATATGATGAGTTAAATTACTGAAAATCTTAACCTATAAGTTTGTATGAATTTTCTTATAAGTTAAAATACGCTTCTATGATGGTAGTGTAGTTGCTTTACTTTTCTTACTATACTTACACCTCACCTTCTTTTACTGCTTTACTTAACTCTGCTTTCTGCTTTACTTTTCTTACTGCAAGCTTAGTTTTTACACGATGTTTATATATACATACTCATTAGTTTAGTGTCATGTCACCTGCTTTTTCTATACTGCTTTGTTGTCCTTCGCTTTCTTCCTACCATACTGTGCCTAGTAGTCGCGCGGGGGGGGGGGGGGGGAGGACAAAATTACTTAGTCTTTTTGACTAAGAATCGGTGGATCATATCATTTTAGGAGCATGTGTAGCCGAAATCGCATCACCACATCCATGTGGTCCAGCAGTGTACAACCCATATTCGACGAGGGTGGGTCCTACCACCGCCAGGTCATCAGAAGTCAAAGTCAACAAGGCAAGATGGGGATCCATATCAGCACCCCAGGCCGCAGGAAGTTCGGGCGAGTATGGCGAGCTCCCCAGGCCAACTCGCCAGGTGGCGACTATGGCCAGATGCTCGCCTCTTCAAGGCGAGCTCCCCAGGGAAGTCGCCAACTCGCCAGGGTGGGGGTATAAGTAAGACCCCCCCTCCTTGGGTTTCCCTATAAATAGGACCCCAGGGGTACGAGGGAGAGGACAAGCAAATCTCGGCCTGAGCCCTCGCGAGTTCCAACAATTGCCCTCGACTCACTATTGCTCGAGCTCGTCTCCTTCGTACCTAGCTCGGCCAATTTGGTTGAGAAGGGGTTGCTTCTTCTAAGCAACTGGGTACGTGGTGGGACCTTCCTGCCGCAGCAACCTGGGGTCTTGTTTGCACAGTTTGCTTCTGTTTCCTGACCAGAGACCGTCTTTTTGACCGCTCGACCAGTAACTTCAGGTGCCCTAGTCCAATTTCTGAGGTTGAGATATTTCTCGGCTTCAACACTAGTACTCGCCGAATAAGCATTGGATGATTCTTTCCGGGCTCCTACGTCGGCCAAAAAGAGCGGGGATTGTGTACAACCCATATTCGACGAGGGTGGGTCCTACCACTGCCAGGTCATCAGAAGTCAAAGTCAACAAGGCAAGATGGGGATCCAGATCAGCACCCCAGGCCGCAGGAAGTTCGGGCGAGTATGGCGAGCTCCCCAGGCCAACTCGCCAGGTGGCGACTATGGCCAGATGCTCGCCTCTTCTAGGCGAGCTCCCCAGGGAAGTCGCCAACTCGCCAGGGTGGGGGTATAAGTAAGACCCCCTCCTTGGATTTCCCTATAAATAGGACCCCAGGGGTACGAGGGAGAGGACAAGCAAATCTCGGCCTGAGCCCTCACGAGTTCCAACAATTGCCCTCGACTCGCTATTGCTCGAGCTCGTCTCCTTCGTACCTAGCTCGGCCAATTTGGTTGAGAAGGGGTTGCTTCTTCTAAGCAACTGGGTACGTGGTGGGACCTTCCTGCCGCAGCAACCTGGGGTCTTGTTCGCACAGTTTGCTTCTGTTTCCTGACCAGAGACCGTCTTTTTGACCGCTCGACCAGTAACTTCAGGTGGCCTAGTCCGATTTCTGAGGTTGAGATATTTCTAGGCTTCAACAAGTAGGGCACGCAATAGGTAAAGAGATACTCTCACAGATTGGACTATCATCATCATCCCAAACATCATCTTCTAGATCACTAGATATGCCTTCAATGTCAGAATCATCAGTTTCGTCAGGCGCTATCGTATGAGAAGGAATACTATCACCTAGCTTACCAACTTCAACATCCAGAGATTCAATATCCACATCAAAATCCTCAAAGGTATCATTCACTATCTCAATGGGCTTATTCATCGATACTAAAGGAGCAGACACCCTTGTAGTAACCTCTTTCGAATTCAAATTTTGGGGTCTAATTGGCTTATGTTCCCTTGAGGTGGGGATAGACATACTTTGGGTATTACTACCTCTCTAGGGATAGGATCTATCCTGAGGCATAGTGTCACTCCTATAAGCAGATACGGGTCTAGTGTCGTAAGTATTCTTACTAACGGGTGTGGTGCTATTAGTACGTAGGTAGCCAGGATCAAATTTATCCGAGAGTAGGCTACAATGTGCGGCCAAGCATAACGATAGCTACTAACACGATGCTCTTCGTTTAACCAAAACAACTGGGCTTGACCTATTAATCGCTCTCGGACAATGTTCACCTTTTTGTGGTCATCCCATAAGTGACAATTAAAATAATTTTTTAATCCCTTAAGCCAATCTCTAAAAATTTATGGGCATCCTAAACCGTCATAAGTAGGATAAATGTGGTGTGACCTAGGGGGTGGTGGTGCTACTTGGTTAGCCTTTAGTTGTGCAATCAAAACCTTAAACTCATCCATCACAGGGGACCGTACTAGTTTCCTAACGTTCGTCATGGAACCCATAGATTTTATTCGGGAAACGTTAACGCCATAGGCCATTTTAGAGAGAATCAGAGAGAATATCTCACCCGGAACTGGTGCACATGCAATGAATAATTAACCTCGTCCTATTTAATTTCCAAAGATGCAATTGTTCCCGCAATTACTTAAGATAACAAATGTATTTTTTTATTTGCTTGCTGGAAATAATATGAAGATTATTAAATAAATTTTATTTTTAATTTTTTGCTGAGAAAATAAAAATATAGACTGCTATTTGCAGACCAAAATTAAAATTTTCTAATGATTTAAAAAAATTAATGGCTTAATAAAAATAAATTTTTTTTTTTGATTTCTTACTAATAAATTGATGGATAAATTCCAGAATTTGTTTTTTTAAATTTTGAGAAAAATTGAAAATTTTAGACCGCTATTTGCAGACCAAAAATTCAAAATTTGTTTTATATGTTGTGCAATGAAACGTGCAAGTGCATGTTGGTGTACTAATAAAATTTTAGGATGGTGCAAATTAAGAAATCAGCACGAACCTCGCTTTGGTATCAAATTGATGCAAGCACTCACGTCGACACCATAAAATTAACGGACTAAACATGATTGCCTCTCTATGATTCAAATTCTACACTCGCTCTAACTTCATCGCAGCGCACAAGCTATGAAATTATATCAATTAGATGCTAACATACGGGTAGCCAAACTGATTAGGATCGAATAAAGGCTATAGACCAAAATTCTTTCCAGCTAAAAGGACCCACCCAGTCCGATTGAGCGAAGGTTGTACCAAAAGAGATCTACCAAAATTTACGATTCGGAAATGGTAAATCTCTCCCAACAAAAAGAAAACGAAGGTTCGACAATCCTCTCGAAAAATAATTCAATCAATATAAACACAAAAATCGATCGAAGAAAACCACGATTATTTAAAGCTATCAAGATCCAACGCTAAAGTTTTCCAACACAAGAAAATCTAAGAAAAGAAACACACGAACGTAGAAGTTTTTCGTTACCCAATCGGAATAGATGATTCTGATTCACTATCCTCTGGATCGTTCTTCAACGACTCCGCCGGAGTCACGCCGGATGGACAGAAAACTCGTCCGCCTTCGTCGCTTCACGCCAGCAGTAAATGGCCTTCAGACAAGAAAAAACTGATTCTATAGAACAATGTTATGAAAAGTTCTTTAGAATAGTAAATGACTTAAGAAACTATGACAAGAATTTCTCAAACTATGAGCTGAATGACAAATTCTTGAGATCCCTAAATAAAGAACGGGACATCAAGATTTACGCTGTAATATAAATGGGGAATCTAAGAAATATGTTACTACAAGACTTGTATGGGAAGCTAATGTCACATGAGCTTCAACTAAACTCTAGAAAAGCTGAAGCAGATTCTGCCAGAAGTTCAACCCAGACTAAATCTGTGGCCTTCAAAGCAGATACATCTAAGAAAGCTAGAAGAGAAATCCCATCATCACCCAGAAGGGATGAAGATACAGATAACATTGGAGTGTGTTCTTCATCAGAAGATCTATCAGATGATGAATTGGCACTGTTTACCAGACAATTCAAGAAAATGCTGAGAAGAAGGAAGCAGTGGAATAAAAAGAAACCATCTAGATCAAGCTTCAGTAAAAGCAAAGACAATCACAAAGACAAATCTGTGGTCAGGTATGATTCTCATCAGAATAAATGATTTAAGACTGATGTTATTTGTTTTTGCTGTAACAGTCTTGGGCATGTCATAGCTGACTGTCCAATAAAAAGGAAGGATAACAAAAATTCTAAAGAAAAGAAATTCTATAAAAACAAGAAATCAGAGAAGGGTCTGATGGCAAAGAAATCAAAGACCTTATCTGATAGTGATACTAATTCAACTGAATCAGAAGAAGAACTTGCTGGACTGTTCACCTATGAAGAAGAATTTATCACAAAGGCTATTGTTGGGTCCATTGATCCCAATGTCCTGGATTTGAAGAAGGTCTAGCATACAATGCATACATATGTTGTGATCTAACTTGTGCTCAAGTTTAATGATTGCAGGTTGTCCTATAACATTGATGGGACAGATAACCTAAGTGACTATGTCAGGTAAACTCTTACCTAAGGTGTCTAAGTCCACAAGCGTTGAGTGAAGGCTACTCACTCAATGCCAGATGACTTATAGCGCTGAGTAGAGCCTATAGTGTCAAATCCAAAGTAATGGCAAGCTGGAAAAGTGGCTAAGTCCACAAGCATTGAGTGAAGTCAACTCACTCAACGACATACAACAAAAAGCTGTGAGACAGGCTAATGCAATAATAGCCTAAGTAGAAATGAGAAAAAGTGGCTAAGTCCATAGGAGTTGAGTGTAGCTCACTCACTCAATATCATAGCTTCATAATCATTAAGTATAGCTCAGTCAGTCAATGCCACGGGAAAACTGTGAATATTTACCAAGTCCACAGGTGTATTGTGAGGCAAGCTCACTCAACGCCATGTGATAATGTGTTAACTAATTCTCAAAGGGAGTGTTCTTTTTTTTAGACACAGAAATTTGGCTAAGTCCAAATGCGTTGAGTGTAGCTCACTCACTCAATGCCAGATAACAGAAATGTGTTAAGTAGTTTGGCGTTGAGTGGAGCTTACTCACTCAACACCAAGTAGCAGTAAATCTGGACAAGGCAAAAAGCGTTGAGTGAGGCATGCTCACTCAACGCTCTCAATGCTTAAGATGTTGCAGATACAGAAAATTGGCCAAGGCAAAAAGCGTTGAGTGAGGCATGCTCTCTCAACGCTCTCAATGCTTAAGACGCTACAGACGCAGAAAATTGGCTAAGGAAAAAAGCGCCTCAATGTTATCAACGCCAAGCATACAGAAGTGGCTGAAGAATATACTAAGGCAAAAAGCGTTGAGTGGGGCTTGCTCACTCAACGCTGTCAATGCCTAGATTGACAGAATTTTGTCCAAGTAATTTGGCGTTGAGTGAAGCTCGCTCACTCAACGCCTATGTTAATGTTGCTTGATTTTGGCTAAGTCCACAGCTGCTGACGTCAATAAGTCAACAATATTCTAATTGATAGAGGGAAAGCTATAGTACAAGCCAAAATGCATTGGTGAGCTACTATACGACAATTGACATTAAAGCAAGGTTGCAGCTGGCATTAAAAGTGTGGGGCCCACTGCTCAAAGAGCCGTTGGGACATAATTAATAAAAGGAAAAGCTTTACAGAGGAAGACAGCTTTTGAGAGGAGTTGATGGTTTCGTTCTTCCTCACCTCCATTGTAGCTATGACTGAAGAACAAGAAGCTCAAGTCAGCAAGACTAAGAGCAAAATAAGTTAGATGTTTGTCTTCATCATCGACTACAACAAGATCAGAGCAGAACTCTGAAGAGGAAAAAGAAAAGTTAGCTGGTGTCATTTGTTATCTGCACCAGCAAGGTCTTCACAGATCCAGCTTCTACTCTGAAGATCTTTTACTGGAGGTTGTGAAGAGGAAGTCAGGGCTCAATCTCCTCATCCCAAGAAAGAAAGTTGAAGCAGAACTGTTGTCTGCAAGTTTCTTCCAGCACAAGTCTCTTTATCCTTGTTACTGTGAAGAAGTTGAGCTAAGAATCCTTCAGCTCAGTTAGCAGCTAGTTTTGTTGCAGTCACTTCACAGTTTCAGCAAGAAAATCCCTGGTGTTGTGAAGAAGAAGTTAAGACTGAGTATATCTTAGTTCAAGTAAAGGTAGACCCAGGAAATACATTCCTAGAGTCAAGGTAGGGCTGAGTCTATCTTAGTAAAGGTTGATTAACACAGAGATATTTCTCTTGTGTCCAATCAATACTCATTAACTCATTTTCATCTTGTAGGATCCTCTTGGATCTGAGTGGTAGGAGCAAGTTTTCTCTGAGGTAGGATCCATGGTGGATCTGAGGTAGGGTTGTCCTCCCAGCATGAGTGTAAGACCTTTGGTCTAAGGTAGGTGATCAGCTGATCATTGAGTTGTAGGCCCTTGTCGCTGAGTTGTAAGTCTTGGAGAAGACTGAGAGATCCTGAGGGATCTGAGGTGTAAGCTCTTTAGATCAGAGGTTTAGAGAAGTGCCTAGTCCATCAAGATAGTTGGATAGGTGGGAGGGAAAGTGGATGTACCCTTATTAGGGGAACCACTATAAATCTGGGTGTGCTTTTCTGTGTTGTTTTCTTTATGAAGGGTGCATGTCTTGAAAGCAGAACTTAATTATCTAATAAGGCTTCCAAATCAAAGAAAATATAAGATAGTTACTTAGGATAAAGAAACCTATTCACCCCCCCTCTAAGTGATTTAGCTATCTTTGAAAACAAAGACTTTCAAGTGGTATCAGTTGGAGGTTGCTCAAAAAGTACATAACAGTATGATTCGACCTAAAAGGAGGATTGCTATAAAGGTTTAAACTTTTGTGTTCAAAAGTGAACTATAAGGTGTGGAGACTAATGGAGCTCCAAGTCTGCAGAAAAGACATGAACAACACTAGACTGTTGGCAGCTCTTGCAGAAGACAAAGTACATCCAGATATTAGAGAAAAGATCAGGGGCCCTCTGACACATTTAGATAGTGACTTAGAGGTGGATGAAACTGAGGAAGGAGAATGCAGGGGCTATGAGCTAATAGCTACACCAGAAAAGAATCTTGTCAGGATCAGCCTGGAAAAAATGAGGTATATTCCCCACCTAGCTCATCCTTAGAGTCTGGATATGAATCTTGCTCAGACTCTGATGCATCCTCATCAAGTGATGATGAGATTCCTCTTTCAGAATATGATATCAATCAATTGATTGAAAATCATGCTGCACTTCTAAAAGCTTTCAAGAAAAGCAAGATGCTTGTTAAGAAACAAGCAGAGGAAATTGCCTTCCTACAGCTGGCTGCTTCCCAGCAAGATGAGACTTCATCTTTGCTATATCTAAAAGTGAGGGAAGTAGCTCATCTGAAGATCATGGTAGATATCCATGTTGAGTCCATCAAATATAAGGACTCTATTATCAAGGATCTTGAAGAGAAACTTGAAAGGGAGAAGAGAATTGTGGCCAATTTCTCTAATATAGATGTTATCAAGAGAAAATCTGAAATCTGAGTGGGTTTCTAAAGTTATCCAATCTCATAGGAGAGGCTAAGCTCCTATCAGGCCTCAGTCAACCTCTCACAAGGTAATTCTCTCATCCAACAGGTATGACCAAGACTGTAAATGTGGTCACTGGAGGTGTGGAAATCTTTCTTGTAAGATTACCAAAGTATCTTATAATAGAAGAAGAGAGCTACGTTTGCAGAGCTGTCGGAAACTGGTCGCTGAAAATGGAGATATGTTTGGAAAGTCTGCGTTTGCAGAGCTTTTCAAAACTAAGAGTCATTTGACAAAATAGTTTTTTAGAACAGAGAATTTAGTAACTTGAAAAATACACACTTTTATACAAACATACTAGAAAATATATGCACATCAACGTATACATAAATTCAAAATACATGCAAACATCAAAATACTTGTAAACATCAAAATATCAAAAACTCGAAATGCATATGTTTACTATGAAGATACTCCAAATACGATAAAGCTCTGTGTAGTCGTTTGGCAATCGAGTCACGCAGTGTCAACATCTCATCAATACCAACTCGAATCCCTCTAACATGATCTCTACTTGAGCTTTCATTAATTTTCCATGTTCTTCTTTGAAGGCCCGCCAGGTAAATTAAATGCTCGTCTTCATCACAAGCCTAAAATGAGCTTTTGAGTAGGATGGATGTACAATCTCGTGTTCAACGAGTGGGTCCCTCAGAAGACAACTAGGGAAGAGAGAGCAATTTTAGGATAAGGCGAGTCAGAATCGCGAGTAGGGAAGGAATTCCCCGGCTTGCATGAGATTAATCCATCAATAGCATGTGTAATGGCCCAAAAAGTGAAGTGACCCAAACAGATAGTAAAACTTTAACATTAAATATCCCTTATGATGAAAATGAAATAATCAGTGTCGACTCGGCGTCACTTTGAAAGTTTGGGATATTTAGCGGCACTTGAGTCGTCTTGAGGGAATGTTGATTTTGCTATTTTTCTATGCTTGAACATTTAGTGATGTGGATGTAATTGTGTTATATTCATTGGCACTTGGGAAGTGGTTGTACGGGATAAGTGGGTCGACTAAGTATTTTGGAAATATGAGGTCAATCTTTGGATTGGCTTTGATTATTGAGGAGCTTAGCATGAATAGTCTCAGACATCTGAGGCGGTGGATTGTAAAGCGGTGGTGCCATTATTCATTCCTGAGGCTTGTTGTTATCCCTATATTCTTCTCTCTTTTTTATTTTTCCTGGAGTTCTGACAGGGATGTTGACACTAGGGCTTGCTCACACTCCTTTTCCTCTCTGTTTGTCAGCCTATTTCAGCTCGCTGGAAGAGCTCGACAAGGGTTGGCGTGTGATTCTGATGGTGTTGTTGTTTTCGTGGGAACTTGTGCTTTTGATCGGTGGATCTCAATTCCAAACCTCCCATTGTGACCTTTACTTTTCTTACCCTTAATTTTCTTTTATGCGGACTGTAGAAAGTCATACGACATTGTGTTTTTAGTTAGGGCTTTCCAACTTAAATTGAGAATAAGTTCTTTTTCTTAGTATTTATTGTTGATGGTTGCCTGATGAGTTGGGCTTTTGAACGGGCAAGGCTCTTGTTCTGTAGCCTGTTTAGTTTTGTGCTTTACATATACTGGTTATATTGTTTAAAGGCTGCTAAGATTGTACCTTTTGTTGGCCCGATAACAGTAGTACTTTATTGAATTTGGGGGGTTTTCTACTACTATCGGCTCTTTTAAGAATGAGTTCTTCCTGTATGTTGTTTAAATTTTCAAAAGTTGGATCCTTATTAGTTATCCTGTATGTTTAGTATTATGTGTGCTGGCTAGCTTTAAGATGATTGTGAGTATATCCTTGGACCGATTGTTGATAATTGAGAAGCTATATGGTTTTAATTAGGCTAACCAGCTATTGTTTTCTTGTCATTTGGGCTTGTTATAAAGTTACCTCTGTTGATGTTTATTGTTTTGGGTTTTTGTCTATTAAGCGTGATGAACTAACATGGATTTTAGTTCTACTCTTGAAATATGGTTAAGCTAAGCAAATGCTTGGGTGAGTAGCTTCCAAGTGATTTCATCATAATAGTTAATACTGCAGTTATAGCGAGGTGCAACCCCGATATAAAATATCCTAAATGATACGATTCCTATCTAGATATTGCGAAGGATGGAATCTCCAAATATACACAACAATGACATGAGTTGCGATAAAAGAAAAAATGACTGATTGTGATAGCTACCTGTTTAATTTATGCTTTATTTTCCTATTTTGACATTTGTGCACCGTTACTTTTAAAAATCTCAAATTCATAGTTACTTACATATGCTAGCATAAATTCATAATATATCATTGATACTTATTGTCGCTTTATTATATGGCCTTGGCAAAGGCAAACATGTGATTAACTTCTGAGGGGATTAATAAATAAACAAACCTTAAGCATATTAACGAATTAAATTCAACTAACATAAATGAAAATACATCGATGCATGGAAATGTTAAGGGTACAACTGAATGTACATGCACATGAATGATATTGATACTCTGCCAAATCAGTCGGCCGAAAGGCATAGACGCATTATGAACGTACTGATTTGGACTCTATAGACCCTGAGGGATCAGACTGAAATACTGATTACTAATACTGATACCGTTACAGTTACCCTTAGCGGTAGGGGGAATGGAAGGCGAAGGTGGAGGCAGGGGAGGTATTATGTGAGTAGTATTGTCACTTTATTATATATAGCTCGCATGACATCAAGCCAAACATACTTTAGATGAGTTGGTGAACTTCTCGATGGACACCCTCGTAAATTTTTTAATTCTTTTAGAATGTCAAAGCTTATATTTGTTAATTTTCTAATACTACTCACATAATAATATAGATTGCAAGGATCCATGAGAACTTTATCACAAGAAGTGCTTACAATTAAATTGCATATTTTAGGTTATAATGTACTAATGCAAATTACAGGCGAACGATTCCAATACTCCACAGAAACTATAAGTAGATTTTTGCAACAGTATCACTGAATTAAGAGATTATCTTCTGATGTCATCATGCATGTAGATCATCTTTTCAGTGATATCCCCCCAATACTGAATGATGTTTGATACATGTCGTTCTTTAAAGACTGTATTAGAGCTATTGATGGAACACATGTGGATATTCGAGTTCCCGATAATCAACATGTTTCCTACATTGGTCGGCATGACACAACAACACAGAATGTTTGTGGTGGTTTGTGATTTCAGTGTGTTTCACATTTGTAATAGAAGGTTGGGAGGGTTCTACTCATAACAGTCGTATATTTCAGCCTGTCCTTATGGTCCCGAGTTATAATTTCTCGTATCAGCCACTAGGTTAGACATTTATGTTTTGAGATTTTAGCAATTTGTAGTTACTGTGATTATTATTCTAACATAAATAATATTTAATTTGGCAGGTAAATATTATGGAATTGATGTCGGATATTCGCTCCACTGTGATTTTTAAAAACCATATTTAGGTACAATATATCATTTACCTGATTTTAAAAGGGGGTGGTAAGCCTATACAAGGACGGTGAGAAATATTCAACCGGGCTCACTCTTCCTTACATAGTATTATAGAACGGTCATTCAAAGTATGGAAAAACGAATTAAAGAATGAATATGTTGCCATATAGTTTGGCAAAATAATGATGACTTTGCATAATTATATTCACAGACACCATTATTGAAACTGATATCTGGTCTCAAAGAGAGTTCGGACCCAAAGGGGGTAGCCTTCACTTACTTATCCTGAGCTAAACTCCTGGCCAAAGATTTTGAACAACGGAATGGACCCTGAGCTACAATATGGGGGTCCCGCCACACATCTAGAAGATCTAGAGAAACTTCTTCTCCCAAGCCAAAGCTGAGTTGGGCACCTTAGAAGGCTCTATAAATCAACCAAAGCAGATAAGATGAGGGAGAAATCCAAAAATTGGTCCTCTCCAAAGGTGCCCTTAAGGGTCTATTTATATTTTTTTCTGACTTGGCATGCCAATAGCACAATCACACCTTTTGGTTTTACTATACGCAGCCCAAAGTTAGTCTGCTAACAACAAAACTCCGTTGTTTGGAAGGGCTATTAGCAGGTCAACAGTGACATTATGGTAAAAACACTACTAGGTGAGTGGTTTATGTGGCTGCCACTCGCCTGGGGTGGTGAGTGTCTGATGAGGCTGACACTTGCTACCTCCCCGGGGTTGAGGGCAAGTGTGGGCCTGTTTACCTCACTCACTTTTCTCTTGGCTTGGTCTTGGGGTGAATGTGGGCCTGTGCGCCCCACTCGCCCCCATGTTGTGAGGCCCCCATTTTAGACCCCACATAATTCTGTATCTAAGATACACTCATAACATTCTTCCCAGGCTGAAGGAAGACTAGTAAGCACCAAATAAAACACATAATAAAAATGTACCTCATACCTTGAGTCATTTAGCGAGTCTTTTATATTTCTCCGCAATCCACTTCACTTTACTTTGCATACCCAAAGTCACATTAGGTACCGAGACAAAATTGGCGACGGGCTTAGTCATTAAAATATGATTAAGTGAGGATATACCTCTTTAACTGCTGTAAAAACAAATGAAAAAGATTAAGTAAAGTAATAAACATATATCTATACTAACTCTATTTTGTACCAGTAATGAACTGTGAGGCGATCTGGGCCTCACGGTTAGGGCCGGCGGCGGCTGGGGCCATGTCGGAGCCCCGCCGGACTACCCCTAGTGGGTTCGCCGGGGTCCGGTGACCATGACGGCGGGCTTCGGGTAGACCAGCGGCGGCGAAGCTGCTAGCACGGGAGGGCAGCAGAGCTGCTGACACGGGAGCTGCTGGCACGACGGGACACGTCCGGGCGGCATTGTCTGAAGAAAAGCGGCCAACCGGAGATCTTACCCTATGTTTCGACCCACTCGATTTTAGGGATAATGAAAACGCCGGCTGTTCGATAAGTAGGCGGAAAAACAAACGGGTTCTGGATGGCGCGATTGCGTTTTGCCAAAACGCACGGATGAAATCGCTCAACCAAATGCAACTTTAGTAAACTCCGCACATTTCTTAAAGAAATTTTATTTCAGATGATTAATAATGTCGTATCACAATTTCTTATGCCTAAAAACTTATTTAACTTATTTTGGGAGAAGTTGCATGCAATGCCGATGATGTTGAAGCTGCATGCAATGTTGAATACTATTTTGAATCTTTGCACACAAAGTTGAAGCTGCGTACAATGCTGAATATTATTTTGTTTTTTGCTTTAATATTTTGGATGTTTGCATATAAATTGTATTTGCAGTGCTCTTTTGCCAGCTTTTGTATTTCAGCGTTCAAAGTATTATTGCATGAGGACTGATTTTAGCCTGCTAATTTAATTAAAAATTAATAGTATTAAATAGCGGAATGATAAAATTATTACAGCTTACTCAGGACTCCTGCAGACTGGTCTAGATTGCACCGTCTTAGCTAGCTAGGGAGTGGTCGAGTGAACAATTAGTCATGAAGAAATGAGATGGCTAACAAGACAATTTATTAACGTGAAAAATCACGAAAAGGGTAAAAACCACGTGGGCTCAGCCATGGAGAAGTCGTTTGAGGAAAAGGTCGGATTCCGTGGAAAATTTGTCGCAGGTAGGGGGAATGGAAGGCGGAGGTGGAGGCAGGGGAGGTGGAGGAAAATGTCTTACCAAAACAATTAAAAAATTACAAAAAAAATATACAAAAAAATTTTATATATATAAAAAATAAAATAGAATATATATATATATATATATATATAAAATTAATAAAAAGGTTTATAATTAAAAAATAGCAGTATTATTAATATTAAAATTAATTAAAAACAAAAAATATAAAATATTTTATAATATTTTTTTTATAAAACGCCGCCGCTGTATTGTCAAATAATTCTTTGTTTCGAACAGTTCTGCAAACAGAGACTACCCAAACAAATCTTCATTTCCACCAACCAGTTTCCAATAGCTTCTTTTACAAACCTTCATTTACAACAACTCTTTCTACAACCGCAACCGTTAAATCAAATAAAGCCTAAATGAAGTAGTTTAGAAAAAGGTATATTTGGTTTGAAAGATTACGCAAGAGAAGCACAAACAATTTCTAAAAGCCAACACAAGATCAAGAATCTATAATTGAGAGCTCACACTTGGTGACCAATGACCGAACCGTCGTAAATAGAGTTCAAAATTGTTTAGAATCAATAGAGAGACCGAAGAAATCCTTCTTTCTCATACCACCGCACCTTAGCTTTCGAGATTATCTTGATGGTGACGAGCTGCCCTTTGATACCCCCTTCTTCGCCCTAGCCGTATAGGAAGCGTTCAAGATCTCCTCAATCAGAGCTACTCAAAATTCAATTTAATCCCCGATAGGGAGGCCTCTTTGCCGAACAGGAAGCCTGCTTTAACCCACTAATTTAGTAATTTATTTTTTAAAAAGATTTTTGTAATAGTATTAATCAAATAAAAGTTAGGGACACATTTTAAAGGGTGCTGTTATTAGCAAAATCATTTTTGTTTCTAGCAAAGCAGAAAAAAACAGATTCAACCATTTTTTGCATTTTTTTCTCTTCCCAAAAATTACTACTAGCAAACCAATTTGTTTTTTTGGCATTTTTTGTATTTTTTAATTTTGAGCCCCAAATATTTCTCATTTGAAAAGGTGATCAACATGAAAGTTGTAGATCTCATCGAGATCTACAACTTTTATGTTAATCATTTTTTAATTTGAAGCCGTTTAGGCCTTCAATGTGGGCCCGAAAAAAGACACGCACGGAACATACAGATTTTCGGCGTAACTTTTTTCGGGGCCCAAATCGGGGACATAAACTTCTTCAAATCAAAAAGCGTTCAACATGAAAGTCACGCTGATCCCGGGCGTCCGTACATATGTTCGGCGTGAATTTTTTCAGGGATCAAATCGGGGTTTTAAATTACTTCAAATCAAAAAGTGTTCAACATGAAAATTATAGATCTCGTCGAGATCTACAACTTTCATGTTGAACACTTCTCATGAAATTGTACGTATAAGACGCAGTTCAAAAGGACGCATATATTCTTATATACACTTAACTCGTATATACAACACATCCTTATAGGAATTAGAAATCAAATATATTTCTAAACCGAGCGATATTTTGTTTAAAGATTTTGGTGTAGATGATGATATTTTGTTGAAAAAGGAGTTTCAGACATATTAAATATTCACGGCATTTTGACTCATTTCTAATGCTAATATAAGTGGTTGAATGAAGACATTTGAAATCATTTGTAATGTCATTATATGCAGTGAGTTATTTTGAAAAAATGAATGTTTTAAATAAAATTTAATTTTTTTTTAAAAATTTTATGTTGATTTGCTAGTAACAAAATGATTTTCAAATAGCCATTTTAAAAAATGAGGATTTGCTAATAGTAATGGTTTGCTAGAAATCAAACTGGGTTTGCTAGTAACAACACCCATTATAAAAGGACGTTTATATTAACAACCCAGTTTTGGATATTAGCAGCCCGATAAAATAATAAAAAACACACATAATATGGCCGCTAATAGCAACCCAAAACACAGGTTCCACATCTTTTGAAAATAGGCCTACTATATGATATTTTTAGAAAAAGTGTTCAACATGAAAGTTGTAGATCTACAACTTTCATGTTGAACAGTTTTCCTAAAAATGCCTTTTAAAAACTTAATTTTTGGGCTGCTTGTATTCATCGGGCTGCCAATAGCAATTTGTTGGGCTGCCATTATCTTTGGGCTGTCAATAGCCATATAGGGGCTTCCAATATAATCGCCCAAAGTACTCAAAGTTCAGGGACCATTTTAGTGGAATATAAATAACAGCTCTTTTTTTATTTTGTAAAATTTTGAAAAATGATTTCAATGAAATAGAAGTGTAGGGACAGATATAAACATAATCAGGTTTTCCTATAAAGCCTTTGGGGCTTGCTTTAACCCATACAAAACTTTCCTAAGTCTATAAACATAATCAGGTTTGAGAGAATCAACAAAACCTGAGGGCTGCTCTACATAGACTTCTTCTTTTAGATTTCCATTTAGGAATGCTGATTTTACATCCATTTGGAATACCTTGAAGCCTTGATATGCTGCATAGGCAAGGAACATCCTAATTGCTTCCAGTCTTGCTACTGGGGCAAAGTTTTGATCAAAGTCAATACCTTCTTCCTACCTGTATCCTTTTGCAACAAGTCTTGATTTGTTCTTTACAATGATCCCACTCTCATCCAGTTTGTTCCTAAAGATCCACTTTGTTCCAATGATGTTGTGGTCTTTTGGTTTAGGAACTAACTCCCAGACCTTGCACCTTCTGAACTGATTCAGCTCCTCTTGCATGACATCAATCCAATATGGGTCTAGAATAGCTTCTTCAAATCTCTTTGGCTCCAGTTGAGATAGGAAGCTTGAGCAAAGAACTGTGTTCAAGTTCCTGCTTCTGGTTTGCACTCAATGTCTTGGATCACCAATTATCTGATTTACTGGATGATCCTTTAAGTTTCTAACAGCTGGAGGTAGACTATCTTCAGGTTGAACACCTCTAGTCTCTTCAATATGCTACACCTCTTGGTTTTCATCAACATCTAGAGAGTCCTGTACTCCCCCTAGACAGTAGCCACCATTTTCCACTTCCTGCTCTGCAGTTGACTCTTCTGTAATGGTAAGCTTGTCCATTCTCTCATTTATACCTGTAGAATTGCATGAGCTATAAGGCAACTCACTGTTAATCAGTCTTGTTTCATCAAAGACAACATGTACAGACTCTTCTATAACTTAAGTAATCAAGTTGTAAACCCTATAAGCCTTACTATTGTTGCTGTACCCAACAAATATCCCATCTTGGGATTTGGCAGCAAACTTAGTTAGATAAGACTTGCCATTGTTAAGGACATAACACTTGCAACCAAAGATCCTAAAATAGGATAAATTTGGTTTTCTACCCTTCATGATCTCATAGGGAGTCTTTTTGTGGCTTTTGGTGATAGAAGCCCTATTGATCACATGACATGCAGTATTTATTGCCTCAGCCCAGAAATATTCTGGGAGAGAAGTGTCACTCAATAGAGTTCTACCAACCTCAATCAGTGTTCTATTCTTCCTTTCAGCAATACCATTTTGCTGTGGTGTTCTAGGTGAGGAGAATTCTTGAAAAATCCCAAATTCTTCACACAGTCTTGTCATACTCTCAGATTGAAATTCAGTGCCATGGTCACATCTGATTTTGACCACTGTACTGTCAAGTTCATTCTGAATTTGCTTGACAAAACTATATAAAACACTTGAGGTTTCTGATTTTTGTCTCAGAAAGAACACCCAGGAATATCTAGAATAGTCATCTACCACCACAAAAGTGTTGACCTTCCTAACTAGACTATGAACTGGCATAGGACCAAATAGATCCATATGCAAAAGGTATAGATACCTCACTGAATCCTTGTTTTCAAGGCTATGAAAGGAGGATTTTGTCTGCTTGCCTTTTTGACACGCTGAGCATATCCCATCCTTTATACACTTAACTTTAGGACCATTCCTCACTAACTCTTTACTAAAGAGTTGGCCAATTGTTTTGTAGTTAAGATGGGCCAGCCTCTTGTGCCATTTGATACAATAAGAGGCTCTCTCATCAGCTACAAGACAAATAGGAGAATCTTTGTTCTCACACTCAAAGTTAAGACAGTACACATTCCTTTTTCTATATCCTGTCAATATGACCTTTTGACCACTTGACCTTTTGATATGACATCCATTATTAATAAATGAAATGTCATATCCTAAATCACTCAGCTGACTTATGCTTATAAGGTTGTGTTTCAAACCCTTCACATAGGCCACTTGAGTGATAATAATCTGGTTATTAGAAATGTTACCAAATTCTTTGATGATTCCTTTTTCAAAACCACCAAAGATTACTTTAGATCCATTTATGACAGGTAAGTACTCCTTCAGCAACCCCCTTGTTCCAGTCATGTGCATGGAACATCCACTGTCCAAGTACCATATAGGGGCATGGTAACTTGGACTCACCTGCAATAAAGAATTACCTAACCTTAGAGCCCAAGTAAGTTTTGGGTCCTTGGTTCAAGTTAACTTCATACTTAACAAATCTACCTGCTGCTCTTCTAACATGTAGACTATTGTTCTTCCTGACACTAATGTTATGCCAGCAATCTAAGGTATAATGGCCTGTCTTGCCACAACACTAGTATTCATACTTGTTGTATCTATTTTTAGATACATTCTTGGCAGTCTGGTTGACAGCAAATCTTTTGTTTTGTGTTAGTACTGCTGCAGCTACACCCACTATTTTCTTAAGAACATGGGGTTTATGAACATGAGCTGCCTTATTGACATAAACACCCTTGTCATTCAGAACTTTAGTCTTACTATGACCATGAGTATTTTCAAGGTCATACTGGTTAGAAGAACCCTCGTACCTTTCTAAAAACTACAGGGACTTTAAAGTTCAGTGGCTGGACTGAGGCTTTGCCCTTTCTCTTAAATTGGACAGCCCTGGTGTCACCTTTAAAGCCTATTCTAGCCTTACCCTTTTGAGCCACAAACTCATCTATTAAGGGTAAAACTGATTTTGGCTTGAAATAACTAGCCACCAAATCTTTTTCTTTTTGAAGTCTGGCTTCCAGACTTTTAATTAGATCATTTTTGTATGTGATTGTGCCCACCTGAATAATAGTTATAGTTTTCAGTTTGGCAATCTCATTCACTTTTTGATCCAACTCTTTCACTAAATCAGATACAGCCATCTTAAGATCTGCAATTTCCTTAGCCTGAGTTTTGGCCAAGTTTTTGCTTTTCTTTAGTGCCTGCAACAAGTGCCCATATTCATCTATCAGCTGATGAATATCACCTTCAAACTCAGACCAATCCACATCACTTGATGCAGATGTATCTGACTCTGAACCAGTACTATAATCTAAATTTCTAGAAAAATATTGTACATTACTAGGACCAGGCTGATCCTGGCACTTGTATTATTCTGACACAGCCATCAGTCCCATGCACTGATGGTCTTCTTATTCATTGATAGAGTTCAACAATTGTCATAAACTCATCTTCTTCATCTGCTGCATATAGACCAATGTATGCCTCAGCTTCAGATTCAAACTCTGAAGATGATTGGTCTGTCAAGCTCTTTTCCTTCTTAACAATAAAGGATTTCTCCTTCTTGCTCATTTGTTGAGTCTTCCTTTTATCAGCAGACTCCTTTCTTTTTTCTGGACACTCAGCCACAACATGTCCAGGCCTATTACAGCAGTAACAAACTATCTTTGATGTTGTATATTTGCTAGGCTTAGACCTGCTCCTGTCCTTCCTAGATGACTTCCTCTTTTGATAATAGTTATCCACAGGCTGAGATGTGGAGGGCCTAGACTTCCACTGCTTCTTTTTCAGGAATCTCTGAAACTGCCTTGCAAAGGCAGCAAAGTCTTTATTTGAGTCACTGCTGTCTGAACTTTGGTTGTCTGAATTATCTGAAGTAATTTCAGCAACTATCTTAGGAGGTGATGGAGACATCCTCCTATTCTTCCTAGTGGCTTCCACCTTGAAGGCCACAGACTTTTCTCTATGCTCCCCTTTTGCACTTTTCTCTTCCTCTTTCCTAGCCATCAACTGCATTTCATATGACAACAATTTTCCAAACAAAGTTGGAGGAGAGATATCTGCAAGTTTGGCCACTTCCCTAATAACACAAATCTTAGTGTCCCAATCCTTTGTCAAGGATCTTAGGAATTTATCATTCAGTTCATATGTACTGAAGATCCTTCCATAGGACATCACCTCATTTACTATTCTATAGAACTTTTTATAACACTCAGTTATACCATCTGACTTTCCTTGTCTGAAACTCTCATATTCCTAGTTCAGTATAAGATTTCCTATCTTGTCTGACTTCTTCAGAACCCTTTATGTAGACTATCAAAGTGTCCCACATTTCCTTGGAGGTCTTGCAGTGAATCAAATTTTGAAAGGTTGAATCATCTATGACACTTACTATGATATTCTTGGCTCTTTTATCCATAGTTGCCAGGATGATCTCTTCCTTGGTCATCTCTGAAAAATCCTTGGGAATTCTTTGATTTGCATCTAGAACTGACAACTTCATTGGAATATAAGGACCTTCCTTTACTGTAATGTAGATCCTTGGATCAGAAGCCTCCATAAAAAGCCTGACCCTTTCTTTCCATATTCCAAATATCTCTTTCCTGCATATGGGTAATTTCATAGTACCTAGTTCCTTATGATTTTCTTCTGAACCCATTTTCTTGATCTTGAATCTGCCTTATGGATCTAACTCAGACTGTTAAGTCCTTCTTTGAGCAACCTCCCTCTAATACCACTTGATAGAATCGATTTCAAGATAACCCAAACACTTAGAGGGGGGGGGGGGTGAATAGGTTCTATCCTTTTTCACTTAAGGCAGAATAAGAATTCAGTTCTTTAAAGAGAATCTAACTATTCTACAACTAACACAGCAACCACAGCACATAATCCACAATCACACACACATCACAGATTGCACACTGATTTATAGTGGTTCCCCAAGGTCTGGGTACATCCACTTTCCCCCTTCACCTATCCAGCAGTGTGCTAGATTTGGCCTAACTTCTTCCTTCTTCTCAGATCCACAGATCTTACAGCTCAGAATCCTGAAAGGTTCCTACAACTCAGAATGTATCCACACTCCTACAACTCAGGCTAACAGCCCTACCTCAGCCTTGTCACAAGGCCTACAACTCAGAGATTGATTTCTCCTACACTCAGACTCAAAAGCCTTACCACTCAGAGATCTATATCTCCTACACTCAGCCTTTATATTATAGGCTTACAACTCAGATCTTGAAAGATCCTACAGAATTTGAAAAATCTTATAGTTTGACTCTTACCCTTGTTCAGAGAGAAGGGATAAAAGGTTTCTTGATCAGCTCTTGATAAAACTGATTGCTGAGATCAACCTGTTCTTAGCTTTTTTCAAAGCTTCTTGAATCTGAACTCAGTAGGGTTGATCTTCTTTGAAGTTGACTGACTGGCAGCTTCCTTCTTAGATTTCAGAAATAGATCTAAATTCTTCTTAGCAGATTTGTTCAGGATCTGCTTCTTAAGATACTTGTAAATGTCTCCTTCTTTACTTCAAACAGTTGGAGCTCTCTCTCACTCTCCAAATCTTCTGAAGTTTCTTCTGAATTCTTATTTAAATTCTCCTTATACAAATTCTGAGTAGATTGCCACTTCAGACTGTCTTCTTAGATCTTCTCACGAAAATCTTCTTCTATGTGACGTGCTCTTTCTTGATCAATGATCAATTCTTCATTAGTTGTTTTTTTTTGATTTGACAGAATCCGTATTTATATAGACTTCATCCATGGTAACCGGCTGATCCGGTTTCTAACGAACTTCTAACAGTTTTGATTGTTTCAGCAAACTTGTTGGAATTCACAGCTGTCAAGTCTTCAGTCATTTTTTGAACCTTTGTCTTTGTCAGCAAAGTGTCGAGACTGATCTTCATTATGTGTCGACACAAGTAGATTAAGTGTCGACACAAGCTTTGGTGATGTCGACACAGCTCCTTTGGTGTCGACACTGCTTCTTGACACTGCATCTGTAGAATGTGTCGACACTGCTTCTTTGTGTCGACACAGTCACTTCTTCACTTCACAGCAATCAACTTTGTTGAAACTCTGCTGTGTGTCGACACAGTTGATATCGTCTAAGAATTTTGTGTGTCGACACTGCCTCCAGGTGTCGACACAGTTGATGTCGACTAAAATTCTGTGTGTCGACACAGTTGCTTCTGGTGTCGACACTGCTTTTCCAAGTGTCGATACAGGCTTTCTTAAGTGTCGACACATGGACTTAGAAACTTTTTTTTCTGCATTTTTAACATATTCTTAACCTGCACATATAAACTCAAAATAACATCAAATACACCTTGATGTATATCATTGAGCTAAGTGAGGCTTCTTCAAATCAGGTACACATTTTCCTATGTACCCAACAGGGCAAGCCTAGTATTAGATAACGTAAAGGTGGAACCATTTTAGTGGAATATAAATAACAGCTCTTTATGTGCTCTGCAAAATTTTGAAAACTGATTTCAATCAAATAGTAGTTTAGGGATAGATTTTAAAAAGTACTCAAAGTTGAGGGACCATTTTAGTGGAATATAAATAACACCTCTTTTTGTGTTCTGCAAAATTTTGAAGACTGATTTCAATCAAATAGAAGGTTAGGGATAGATTTTAAAAAAGTACTCAAAGTTCAGGGACCGATTTTATATTTTTGAGGGGGGATACAATTGCCTCATCGAGACCACCGTGTCCTCAGCGCAGGGATCAGGGACCACTACTTCCACATCAGAAGGATCCTCGTAGACAATGAGAGCTCGATTGACGTTCTGTTCATGTCCACACTCTAGAGCATGTTGGAGTATGAGACCGGGCGGTCTGGCGGTTTGAGCCTGGCGGGTTGTAGACCGCGCGGTCTGGCGGTTACTCTCCAGCGGTTTGATATCCAAGCTGTTGCTGTGTGTAGTCCGACGGTCTGGCAGTTTATCTCTGGCGGCTTGGAAACCGGGCGGTCTAGCGGTCTCCTACAGCATCTCTCTCTTGCTTCTGGTATTACCGAGCGGTTAGAATGTTGTATAACCGCGCGGCATGTTCTGGTCTGTTGTTCTAGCCGCCCAGATTTGTTGTATAGCTTTAGTCCCACATTGTTAGTTTATACTCTCTCCTCTCTCCTCCATTATATAAAAGGGAGGTCATACCTTTGTAAATGATATCTTTTTGGATAATAAAATTTTCAATTATTCAAAGTTCCGGCTTGTTTTCTAGTCGCTTGTTCGCTACTTTAGTCATTTTTTCGCTACTTCTCACATGGTATCAGAGCACTCGATCTTCTCCTCCTGACTCTGTGCGCCCTATCCGGGCGGCTTGCCTCTTCTTCTCGCGACCTGTTCTCGCGGCTTGTCTCTTCCGCCTGCTTGCGCCCTGTCCGCGCGGCTTGCCTCTTCCTCTCGCGACTTGTTCTCACGACTTATCTCTTTCGCCTACTTGCGCCCTGTCCGCGCGGCCTCTTTTTACCTACCTTTCAGTCGTCGCGACCTGTTACTTTGTTCGCCACGACCTGCTGCCTTATTCGCCTTGTTTGTTCTTCTTCTGTTCGCGCGGGCTATCTTCTAGCCGTTCGAATTCTTTCCCTGCTTGGATCTACGGCTTGGTCGTGGCTTCTCTGCCCGCTGGTGTCTGACATCGTGACCGCTGCAGCTCTTCTTCTTCCTATCCACACGGCTTGTATTCTAACCGCACGGCTTCTCGTTGTTTTCTCCTATGGACCTTTCTAGAACCTCAACTACCACCACTCCTATCGCCACTCCGGCTCCACCTCCTACTCCCTCTGGAAACCTTGGCACAATTTCTAAACTTGTTGGCTCCAACTATCCGGATTGGAGCATTTCTTTCACCTTTCTCCTTCGCTCTCAGCGCAAACGTCATCACCTCACCGATGACCCTCCTCCTCCAAACTCTGATCAATTTGATGACTGGGATGCCAGTGATGCGCTTGTCCGCACTTGGTTGGCTAACAGCCTCTCTGATGAATGCCTTCCTGTCATACGCCATGATGAGACGGTCAAGACCGTATAGCTTCACCTTGCTGCTCTCTACTCGAAGGGATCCTAGACATCCCGTATTTATACTCTCTATGCGGATCTCTTCGCTCGCCCTTCCATGTCTCCTGCTGCGGCTTATCAGCAAGTTCAGGCTCTTGGCGCCGAAATCCTCCAGAATCGCCCCTTCTCCGCGGACCTGGCCGAGCAGCACAAACACTTCCAGGAACTCCTGGTTGTTTGTTATCTTCTACGGCTCCCTTAGTATTTTGATATGATTCGCCAACAGATCTTAGGAGAAGCAGAGTCTCCCACCTTGGATGCCACCGCGGCTCGCATCGCCGCTGTTACTTCGCTGCTCCAGCGTCCTCTGTTGTCCTCCCCTCCTCCACAGGACTCCTATGCTCACCAAGCTCAGCGAGGTGGAAATAGTGACCGTAGCCAGTTTTGCACGCGCGGTCCGTCAAGGTTCCTCTGCTCTCACTGTGGTTGTACCGGCCACTCTGTTGACCGCTGCTGGCAGAAACATCCTCATCTTCGTCCCTCCGGTGATACTTCTTTCTCAACCTCCGTCTCCTCTCGGCCATCTGCTTCTGTGGCCACGACCTCAGGTAGTGCACACATCGTTACCTAAGGTAAATGAATGATTGACTCTGGTACTATAAATCACATGACCGAAAACCCTCACTGCTTCTCTCTCCTAGAAACGCATGATCGGTTACCCCCGGTTCTTGTTGCGGATGGTTCGCCTTCCCCGGTTCACGGGACAGGCATGGTTCAAGTCACCCCGTCGCTTCGCTTAGCAGACACTCTCTATGTCCCGAAGTTCCCTTGCAATTTGCTATCAGTTACTACTTTATGAAAGCAACTTCAGTGCTTTGTATTATTTACTCCTACTTCTTATTGTTTTCAGGACCCGAGGACCCAACAGATGATTGCTACTGGGACTGAGAGTGGCGGTCTCTACTTCCTCGACAATGTTTCCGCTCTGTCCACCTTCTCTTCCTCGTCTACCGATCTGCTTCAATGTCATCTTCACCTTGGACATCCTCCTCGTCGGATTCTTCGTCAGCTTCTTCCCCACTTACCTCAGACAAGTCCTCCGCTCAACTGTGATGCGTGTCAGCTTGGCAAACATCATCGCTCCTCCTTCTCGCCGAAGCAAGGCCGTGGTTCCTCCCGCCCCTTTGATCTCATTCATTCTGATGTTTGAGGTCCTGCTCCTACTCTCACCGTTGGTCGGGGTAGTTCTTACTTTGTAACTTTTATTGATGATTTCTCTAGATGTACCCGGGTGTATCTATTAAAAGATCGCTCTGAACTCTTATCTGCATGGCAATCCTTTTATAATATGATTAAAACTCAGTTTGCTATTTCTATTAAAGTACTACGCTCTGATAATGCTAAAGAATATCTTAGTCATGAGTTTTCGTCTTTTTGTATGCAACATGGTCTTATTCATCAGACTAGCTGTGTTTACACCTCCCAGCAAAACGGGGTGGCGGAGCGTAAAAACCGTCATCTCCTCGATATCGCTCGCACTCTAATGACGCAGATGCAGGTGCCTCGCTCCTACTGGGGTTATGCTGTTCTTCTTGCCTGCTATCTCATCAATCGCATTCCCTCTTCGGTTCTCCACGGCAAAACCCCCTTCTCCATTCTCTACCCGGGCAAGGAACCCTTTCCTCTTCCTCTCCGTATCTTTGGGTGTACGGCTTTTGTGCATGCTCCGTCTGCTACCCGTGACAAGCTTTCCCCCCGTTCCACAAAATGTGTCTTTTTGGGATACTCGACCACTCAAAAAGGCTATTGTTGCTTTGACCCCGTTCTGCGCAAACAGTTTGTTTCACGCGGACGTCACCTTCTTCGAAAATGCATCCTACTTTTCTTCTCAATCCCAGCTTCCTCCTGTTGTCTCTGACTCTCCACCATCTCTCTGTGTTCCTTCCACGCATATCGACGTCTCCCCTCCTATATCATCTCCTCCTCCGTCTCCTCCTCTCTCTATTATACCTCCTCCTTCTTCTCCGCAACTGTCTCTCTAGTCCCGAGCCAGCTTTCTCCGCCACGGACGCTCCGATCCCTGAGGCACAAGACGACCTGGATCTTCCCATTGCTCTTCGCAAAGGGGTGCGGGCGTGTACCCAACACCCGCTTGCGGCTGCTGTTTCCTATGATCGGCTTACTCCTTCTCGCAGGTGCTTTGCTTTGGCTATCTTGACTATTACCACTCCCCGTACTTACCAGGAGGCTCTTGTTATTCCTCATTGGAAATCTGCCATGGATGAGGAAATTGCCACTCTTACTGAAAGGGGTACCTGGACCCTTTTTCCTCCACCGGTAGGTACTGATGTGGTTGGCTGCCGATGGGTGTTCGTTGTGAAGTTTCGCCCAGACGGCACTGTGGATCGTTACAAAGCCCGGCTGGTGGCCAAAGGCTTTACTCAGACTTATGGAGTTGACTATTTTGATACTTTCTCCCCGGTTGCTCGCCTCAGCACCATCCGGGTTCTTCTTTCTATGGCTGTCAACAGGGAGTGGGCTATTTCCCAGCTTGATGTTAAGAATGCATTTCTCTATGGGGATCTTCAGGAGGACGTCTACATGGAGCAACCTCCTGGGTATGTTGCTCAGGGAGAGACACGAGTATGCCAGTTGAAGAAGGCCATCTACGACCTAAAACAGATCCCTCGGGCATGGTTTGACAAGTTTAGTGGCATTGTGGCTGCCATTGGCTTTACGAGAAGTTTGGCCGATCACTCATTGTTTATTCGCAAAACCGCATCGGGCCTTGTGGTTTTGGCGGTGTATGTGGATGATATTCTTCTTACCGGCGATGACCAGGCTGGGGTGGACTTGATAAAGAAACACCTCCGTCAACACCTAGTCACGAAGGATATGGGCTCCCCGAAATATTTTTTGGTGATAGAAATCTCTCGGAAGCCCGACTCGTTGGTTCTCTCCCAACATAAGTATGCTCTTGATCTTCTACAAGAGGCAGGATTGACCGGTGCCAAACCGGCCCGGTATCCCATGGCCACTGGAGAGGAGAAAACATGGACAGATGACTCACCTCTTATATCCGATGTCACGAGGTATAGACGTCTGGTGGGCAAACTCATTTATCTCACGGTGACCAGACCCGACATCGCCTATGCTGTAGGCAAGGTCAGTCAGTTCATGCAAGCTCCCAGGGAATGTCATCTTCAGTCTGCCTTGAAGATACTAGAGTATGTCAAAGCAGCACCAGGAAAAGGGCTACTCTTTCAGAAGCATGGTCATCTGAAAGTTGAAGCCAACTCAGACTCAAGCTATGCAGATGATAAAGGTGACCGTAAATCTACATCTGGCTTTTGCACATTTGTTGGAGGTAATCTTGTGAGCTGGAAGAGCAAGAAGCAGTCTGTTGTCTCAAGGTCCAGTGCAGAAGCCGAATACCGGAGTATGACGTCAACCACAGGTGAGTTAAAATGGTTGCAGACTCTCATGCTTGACCTAGGAGAGGTCTATGACTATCCTCTGCCTATGTTCTGTGAAAACAAGGCCGCTATATACATATCCAAAAATCCAGTCTTTCATGAGAGAACGAAACATATAGAAGTCGACTGCCATTTCATCCGAGAAGAGGTCTTGAAGAGACAGATTTACACTCCGTTCGTCACCTTCGACAAAGAGTTGGCAGATATCTTCACCAAGCTGGTTTCTACTTCCTTCTTACACATTTGTGACAACCTGGGCATGATTGATATCTATGCTCCAGCTTGAGGGGGAGTGTTGGAGTATGAGACTGGGCGGTCTGGCGGTTTGAGCCTGGCGGGTTGTAGACCGCGCGGTCTGGCGGTTACTCTCCAGCTATTTGATATCCAGGCTGTTGCTGTGTGTAGTCCGACGGTCTGGCGGTTTATCTCCGGCGGCTTGGAAATCGGGCGGTCTAGCGGTCTCCTACCGCATCTCTCTCTTGCTTCTGGTATTGCCGAGCGGTTAGAACGTTGTCTAACCGCGCGGCTTGTTCCGGTCTGTTGTTCTAGCCTCCCAGATTTGTTGTATAGCTTTAGTCCCACATTGTTAGTTTGTACTCTCTCCTCTCTCCTCCATTCTATAAAAGGGAGGCCATACCTTTGTAAATGATATCTTTTTGGATAATAAAATTTTCAATTATTCAAAGTTTCGGCTTGTCTTTTAGTCGCTTGTTCGCTACTTTAGTCGTTTGTTCGCTACTTCTCACAGAGCATGAACCTCACTAGGGAACATCTCATCGTATGAAAAATATAAGGATTTCATAAACGCCTCATCCTAGTGTAAGGTATGAGTACTCTCTCAATGATGGTGGGCGAGTTTCCAAGGCAAACGACTCGCGACATTCAGTTTATGGTCGCGGAGTCCATCTCCACTTATAATGCCATCTTCGATAGACCACTCCATGCCACATTTTGAGCAATCCCCTTTATATTGCACATGTCAATGAAATTCTTAACACCTGATGTTGGAACCAAAAACTGGCCCCAACGAGAGTTCGGACCTTGGGGGGTGTAGCTAACACCTACTTCTCCCAAACCCAGACCCTTAACCATTGACTTGGAACTAAAGAATAGACTCTGGGCTACAGCTTGGAGGTCCCTCCACTAACCCAGGAGATCTCAGAGCGCTCCCCCTCCTTAGCCAAATGCTGAGCTAAGGACACCTCAGAAAGCGCTACTAGAAGTTAGGAAAGTGAGAAAGCTTGCCTTCTGAGGTACCATGTGGGTCTATTTATAGATTTCCAATATCTGGTCTACCAACAACCAAATTCCTCTGTTCTGAAGAAGTAGATGCAAACCCATAAGGTTATATAGGTAATTTCATCCTTGTCGTCAAGTAGAGAAGCCTCACTCAACGCCGAAAGCAAAAAGGCGTCGAGTGGAGAAGCATCACTCGACGCCGGAAGCCCAAAGGTGTTGAGTGGAGAAGCATCACTCAACGTCAGAAGCCCAAAAGAGTTGAGTGGAGAAGCATCACTTAATGCCGGAAGCCTAAGGGCGTTGAGTGGAAAAGCTTCACTCAACGCCGGAAGCCCAATGGCGTTGAATGGAGAAGCATCACTCAATGCCGGAAGCCCAAGGGAGTTGAGTGGAGAAGCATCACTCAACGCCGGAAGCCCAAGGGCGTTGAGTGGAGAAGCATCACTTAATGCCAGAAGCCCAAGGACATTGAGTGGAGAAGCATCACTCAACGCTGGAAGCCTAAGGGTGTTGAGTGGAGAAGCATCACTCAACGTCGGACTCTGATGGTCTCTTTCCTACCCGGGCGCAAACCTTCCCGCAAGCCCTGTGCGAGAACCCTTCCGCCTATGTTTCTTACTTGGTCTGATTAGCTTAAAGCTCACCCAAACCGGGGTCCCAGACCCTTAGGTCCCACTCGACGAATATGAGGTTGTACACCTGATAGTGTGGGCATTATACGGGGGGATTAGGAGGTTGTGCAATCTTGGTACCAAAGGAAAGCTCAATCGAGGATGCATGGTACGACCCTTTATATCGACACCTCTGATTTTTTGGATGAGGCCACAATATAGTGGGGTGTGCCAGTAGAAGGCCTCCTCGATATATCACTTATCGCACATAGTTTGACCCGTACAGTATAAATTGGGTTGCTTTTGTCTGCAAGGGAGAGGGATGGGTATGCATATATGCTTCCTCCATACCAACTAGGATGTGTTCTCTTGGAGCCCTGAATATATGCTCGAAGTGGATCCACAGGTAATTTCTCATTCATTGAATATTAATCCTTCATACAGACACGTAATCCAGAAGAAGCACAACTTTGCACCAAAGCGACTCTAGGTTATTAAGGAGGAGGTGGAAAAACTCATGGGAGTGGGGTTTTTTCTCGAGGTGGAGTACACCACTTATCTTTCTAATATGGTGATGGTGAAGAAGGCCTTTAGGAAGTGGCAGATGCGCATAGATTACAACAACCTCAACCAGATCTACCCAAAATAACTTTTTGCTCACTCAAATTGACAAGCTTGTTGATGATACTGTCATCCATGAACTCCTCAGTTTCATGGATGCCTACTTAAGGTACAACAAGATCTAGATTAATCCCGTTGACGAAGAACATACCGCCTTCAGAATAGACATAGGGGTGTACTACCGCAGGGTAATACCATTCAGACTCATGAACATCAGTGCAACGTATTAGAGGTTGATGAATAAAGTATTCAATCATCTCATCATGCAGTCTATGGAAGTATACGTTGAAGACATGTTGGTGAAAAGCGTTCACTGCAGTAACTGTAACATCCCGAATTTTATTGGGCCACAAGGACCCTAGTGGGCCCAATAAAAGTGACCCGAACCCCTACCCATGACCCGGTAAAAGGTAACCATATGCGGGAAATAGAGCTAGAGAACTCTGATTTGAGTTCCATCAGTTCTGGTGGCCTCGTATTGTAACGCCCCGAAACTCAAAAGAGAAACAAGCAGTGTTTTGAGGCCAAGTTGGAGCCTCATTAGGTTGACATGGCCTATAACACGGGTGTGTCCAGGGCCGTGTCGTGCTCGGGTTCGATGAATTTTCTGAGTGGTCGAAGAAATGCATTTGACGATCCATGGAGGTCGGGAACACGACTTGAGACACGGGCATGTCCAGGGCCGTGTTCTGCTCGGGATGTTAGCCAGGCTGTGTCGAGTGAGTTACACGGCCTGGGGCATGGGCGTGACCTAGGGCGTGTCTGGCACACGACCTGTGATACGGGCATGTCACATGGCCGTGTCCTTTTCGGGATGCGACGGTTTCAACGTCGCTTGGGGCACACTGCCTATGACACGGGCGTGTCCATAGTTGACACGGGCGTGTCCCAAGCCGTGTTAGAGGCCATGTCCTGTTCTGTATTTTTTGGATTACGGCTAGTGTGGAATACAACCTATGACATGGGCGTGTCACAAGCCGTGTTCGGCCCAAGAAAGTGGTTTTGAGTGTGAATCGTGGCCGTTCATTTCCTTCAATTGAGTTACAATGGTCCAGTTTGGTTTTTTCTTAGATAAGGCCAGGAATAGGGGTGAAACCCTCATTTCCCTTTAAGCTTTCTCTTTATAAAGTGTTAGAGAGAGGGGAGAGCAAGGAAGAAGGAGAAGGAGAAATCCGGCCGCCGGAGGAGCTTCGGAGCCCCAAATTGCGAGCCGAGTCCAGATCTATGGAAGCGAGGCCATTACAGTGCTTTTCATCCATCTAGTTCTTCTTGGCGCCAAAGCGAACCAAAAGGGTAACGATTCTATTCTTGGACATGTGAAGTCCTCTTTCTTTTTGCAAAGGAAACTCCCTCCTGCGAGTGAGCGGTGAGTGCAAGGTATTCCTTCGGGTGGACATTAATAGTCCCCGTTATTTTGCATGTAGAGTTCGGAATCGAAGTACAGACATAGGCATGGTGTGTGAAGCTTGCCCAGACAAGTTGGTCTTAATCGGTGATGTTTCATTATGCATGGATAGCCAGAGAAGACTCGGTGCCAATGGTTGTTTTTGGGTTTTCTACGTGGTAGATTACAACAGGGAGTCTTGGGGATTAACTCCAAGGTGCACCCAGAAATCTAGGCAGAAGCGAAGTTCTACCGTTTTGGTGTCCTGGGAGCCAACCATATACATATTCGGGCTATATACTGTTGTATGATCGATACAGTGGGGTTTGGTGAAGCTTGTCCCACGCCGATGGCTAAATGGACGTGGCGAGGTGAGCAACGGGCTGGTGGAACCTTACCCACTCCAAGTGGTTCAGTTAAAGCGACCTAAGGTACATGGGACTTACCGTTGGCTTGGAGAGCGTGTCTAGGATTCGACTGAAAGTACTTTTGTGCTCACGATGTTGCCTTCCTAGGGGCGGCGGGGGACTGCGGAATGAGCTGGGCTCAGACCGAGTTCACCGAATAAGTGCCTTGAGAGCACGGGGTGTGTGACCGTCCGTGCATACACCTGTGGTGAAGTGTGCTGTTGAACTTTCACGATATTGTTTGGATATGCTACTAAAATACAGGGAAGGAGCACCGCCACCCCAAATACGGGGTGGGGTTGTTATAATTTGGTCAGCTTTAGCTGACCATTGCTTTTGTTTGCCACCGTTGCGGTGGAATGTTGATTGCAGGTGCTGCGGAGCCTAGTGGTAAATAGCGGGTTGAAGCCCTTGTTGCTTAGCCGGCCCTCGAAGGCCAATTTGAATGTTTACTTTTATTCTCATTTGTGACCGGCCTGCGTGCTGATGTTTGGAAGATACTATTTTTTTAAAGTAAACTCATGTAAGGCCATAAGGCCAGGTACTTTGTGGATTTGTACGCCCATTCCTGCTTTGGGGTTTTTAGTGGACATTCATGTTGTGGCTTGGGTTATTTTCTTTGCAACATTTAAAATGCTTCTGCTAGAATGTACTCTGTGTAGGACGCGTGTTATTGGAAGGATGGTTTCATTTAGTAACCCTTCGATCTGTCTATGGTATATGGCGTCAGGCCCCGGCCAGGCCTACTGCTATATGCTATGCGACGGATTGGGGTGTTACAATTTGATATCATACTACTGGTTTCGGTCATGTTTAAATGAATTCGTAGACGAATTATTTTAAGGGGTGGTGAACACATGTGTGTGTGTCATCGTTATAACATCAAAAGAACCCATGAATGTCCACTTAGGAATGAAAATACACATATTTGAGGAACCTGCGTGTTCCAATAATTGCTTTTTGCAATTTTGTTCGGTCACTTAATGGTGTTTTGTACGTCTATAGGTGGCCAGGAGTGGTGCAGGGCCTTAAAAAAACCCATATTCTGAGGCAAGTAGCGCACCGAATGATGTGCCTACAACCCCTCCTTCGGCAAAAACCATAAGATTGGTGGATGAAGTGGTGTTTGCAATGATAAATGCCCAGCCAGGAAGGCAAATGCAGCAGCCTGCCCCTACAGGGGAGCAGGTACCGCTTCAAGCGGCAGAACCAAGAAGGGTTGAACAAGTGGTGGTGGAGCCATTGATACCTAGAAGAGCGACCGAAAAGCAGCTCAAATATGTTATGGGCTTTAACCCTCCGGTGTTCTTGGGGACTGGAACCCCATCCCAAGCTGAGGATTGGCTCTCCCGAGTAAAGAGAGTTTTGACAGCTACGGAAATGGAGGAGTGGCTGAAGACCTCCATAGCCACTTTCCTTTTGGATGGAGAGGCAAGGTTGTGGTGGGAAGGTTTAGAGCTACATCACTTAGGGGAAGACAACTCACGGACGTCTCGATGGAGGAATTTTCGAGACTATTCTTGGCAAGATACCTTCCATCGGCTCAAAGGATCGCTATGGAGAATGAGTTCTAGAGGTTGATGCAAGGTGACAGTAGAGTGGATGAGTACCTCCACGAATTTACACTGTTGGGTCGGTATGCTAGCTCTACGTTCGCGGATGAGGAGCGTAAGACAAACCGGTTCTATGAGGGTCTGCGGGATGACCTAAGGCTAATACTCTCAGGGCCTATGACGCAGGGCTTCTTGACCCTGGTCAATACGGCCCGGTCGTTGGAGAAAGATCTGAGGAATGTACAAGCGAAGAAAGACTCCAGTGCAAAGAGGACGGAGTTCAAGGTGCTGACCTCCTTGAAGTCTGGTTTCCATAAGTTTAATAAGAAGGCTAGGACTTCGGGTCCAACCCTTTATTCTGGTGCATCTGGGGCGATTATAGGCCAAACCCCGGGCGCATGCTATAATTGTTGAAAGTCGGGACACTTTGCCCTAGATTGCTGGAGCGAATGCCCAAAGTCTGAAAGGAAGCTTGGAGCAACTTATGAGGAGAAGGGCAAGGCGATGGAGTCAACCGCATCACATTATGCTCCAGCTCAACCTAGAGTATATAACCTTGGCCAGCAGGAGGCCATAAAGCAAGCCGACGTGGTGACAGGTACAGTTTAAATTTATGAAAAATCAGCTTTAAATACTTGTTACCTTGCGCATGTTAGCTTATTACTACTTGTATAGGCTTTGTTTTGATTTTTGATAATCCGGCGAGAGCACTGTTTGATACGGGAGCTTCACACTCCTTTTTGTCTGAAGGATTTGTATCGCGCATCGGAGTACCTTCTTCAATGACAAAGGACAAATTGGATGTGTTGTTGCCAAATGGGTGTTCAATGCGCGCAGATAGAGTCTGTTGCGTAAAGATACGGATTGGGAGTCAAGAGTTTGACTTGCAAGCGTCACTACTGCCGCAAGTGGAGTTCGACGTGATTTTTGGTATGGACTAGCTCTCGGAGCAGCAGACATACATTGATTGTAACCGAAAGGAGGTCAAATTGGGAACTGGTCGTGTGAAAACATTTGCAGGCTTGAAAGGGTCGGGCAAGACTTTGATGTCTGCTCTTCAGGTGGTTAAGGCAGTTCGTGCTGGTGCTGAGCTGTTCTTTACGCTAGTGGAGGCTTCGAAGCCTAAGCCTACTTTGGACAGTATCCGAGTACCCTGACGTGTTCCCTGACAATCTTCCTGGAGCCCCACCTCAGCGGGAGATTGATTTCATGATTAAGCTAGTGCCAGGTGCCAAACCTGTGTCATGCTCTCCATATCGGTTAGCGCCTAAGGAGATGGCGGAACTGAAAGTTCAACTACAAGAGCTGTTGGAATAGGGTTATGTGCGTCTAAGTTCGTCGCCTTGGAGCGCACCGGTCCTTTTTGTTAAGAAGGATGGAAGCTTGTGACTCTGTATTGATTATCGAGAGCTGAAAAATTTAACGGAGAAGAATAAGTATCCGATCCCAAGGATTGATGATCTGTTCGATCAGTTAGTTGGGTCATCGGTGTATTCGAAATTGGATCTTAAGTCCGGATATTATCAGTTGAGGTTCTGGAGCGAATTGGTGAAGTAGCTTATCGACTGAAGCTATCAGTGGAATTGAGTTGTCTACAAGACGTATTCCATATTTCGGTGTTGCGAAAGGCGGTGCAAGAGCCTTCGCAAGTTATTGCGGTCGATTAAGTACCTGTTGATAATGGGTTGACGACGAAGGTCAAACCCATTCGCATTGAGGACTTTGAAGTCAAGCGACTTCATAACAAAGACATCAGGATGGTCAAAGTCCGTTGGGACAACTGCGGTTGGGAGGAGCTCTCGTGGGAGCGAGAGCAGACCATGCTTGAAAAGTATCCCGAGTTATTCCACTCAGGTACCGCTTAATTTTGTGTATCTTTTCCATTATATAATTTCGGGACGAAATTCTTTTAAGAGGGAGAGAATTGTAATGTCCCGTAACTCAAAAGAGGAACGGACAGCGTTTTGAGGCCAAGTTGGAGCCTTATTTGGTTGACACGGCCTGTAACACGGGCGTGACCAGGGCCGTGTCATGCTCGGGTTCGATGAATTTTCCGAGTGGTCGATGAAATGCATTCGACGATCCATGGAGGTCGGGAACACGGCCTGAGATACGGGCGTGCATAGGGCTATGACCTGCTCGGGCTGTTAGCTGAGCTGTGTCGAGTGAGTTACACGGTCTGGGGCACATGCATGTCCTAGGGCGTGTTTGGAACACAACCTATGACAGAGGCATGTCACATGGCCGTGTCCAGTTTGGGATGCGACGGTTTCAACGTCGCTTGGGGCACACGACCCATGACACATGCGTGTCCATGGTTGACACGGGCATTTCCCAAGCCGTGTTAGAGGCCGTGTCCTATTTTGTATTTTCTGGATTACGGCGAGTGTGGTACACAGCCTATGACACGGGCGTGTCACAAGCCGTGTTCGGCCCAGGAAAGTGGTTTTAAGTGCGAACGTGGCCGTTTATTTCCTTCAATTGGAATCCAATGGTCCAGTTTGGTCCATGCCGAGATAAGGCTGGAATAGGGGTAAACACTCATTTCCCTTTAAGCTTTCCCTTTCTAAAGTGTTATAGAGATGGGAGAGCAAGGAAGAAGGAGAAGGAGAAATCTGGCCCCTGGAGGAGCTTTGAAGCCCCAAATCGCGAGCTGAGTCCAGATCTGTGGAGGCGAGGCCGTTACAGTGCTTTTCATCCGTCTATCTCTTCATGGCGTCAAAGCGAACCGTAAGAGTAATGATTATCTTCTTGGACATGTGAAGTCCGCTTCCTTTTTGCATAGGAAACTCCCTCCCGCGAGTGAGCGGTGAGTGCGAGGTATTCCTTCGGGTGGACATGAATAGTCCCCGTTGTTTTGCATGTAGAGTCCAGAATCGAAGTACGTACATAGGCATGGTGTGTGAAGCCTACCCGGACAAGTTGGTCTGGATCGGTGATGTTTCATTATGCATGGATAGCCGGAGAAGACTCCCTATCGATGGTTGTTTTCGGGTTTTCTACGTGGTAGATTGCAACATGGAGTCTTGGGGATTAACTCCAAGGTGCACCCGGAAATTTAGGCAGACGCGAAGTTCTGCCATTTTGGTGGCCTGGGAGCCAGCCATATACATTCCTGGGTTATGTACTGTTGTATGATCGATACATTGGGATTTGTTGAAGCTTGCCCCGCGCCGATGGCTAAATCGTCATGGCGAGGTGAGCAACGGGATGGTGGAACCTTAGCAACTCCAAGTGGTTTGGTTAAAGCAACCTAAGGTACATGAGACTTACCTTTGGCTTGGAGAGCGAGTCTAGGCTTCGGCTAAAAGGAATTTTATTCTCACGATGTTGTCGTCCTGGGGTTGGTGGGGGACTGCGGAATGAGCTGGGCTCGGACCGAGTTCACCGAGTAAGTGCCCTGAGAGCACGGGGTGTGTGGACGTCCGTGCCTACACCTGTGGTGAATTGTGCTATTGTACTTTCACGATATTGTTTGGCTATGCTACTAAAATGCAGGGAAGGAGCACCGCCACACCAAATCCGGGGTGGGGTCATTATAATTTGGTCAGCTTTAGCTGACCGTTGCTTTTGTTTGCCACCGTTGCGGTGGAATTTTGATTGCACGTGCTGCGGAGCCTAGTGACAAATAGCGGGTTGAAGCCCTTTTTGCTGAGCCGTCCCTCGAAGGCCAATTTGAATGTTTACTTTTATTCTCATGTGTGACCGACCTGCGTGCCGATGTTTGGAAGACACTATTTGTTTAAAGTAAACTCATGTAAGGCCATAAGGCTAGGTACTTTGTGGATTTGTACGCTCATCCCTGCTTTGGGGATTTTAGTGGACATTCATGCTGTGTCTTGGGTTCTTTTCTTTGCAATATTTAAAATGCTTCCGCTAGAATGTACTCTATGTAGGACGCGTGTTATTGGAGGGATGGTTTCATTTAATAACCCTTCGGTCTGTCTGTGGTATATGGCGTCGGGCCCCGGCCAGACCTACTGCTATATGCTATGCGACAGATTGGGGTATTATACTTATAGTCGATACGAGCGCATCGAAACTCGTTCCGTTGGACCCCGAGGTCATATGGTGGATGTGACCATTCCTCGTAAATTGCCACGAGAGAAAGACTTTAGATATCAGTCTAAAGAACTCCGATTTAAGTTCCGTCAATTCCCGTGGTCTCATATGACCCATACGAGCGCATCGAAACTCACTGCGTCGCAATCCGAGATCTAACAATGAATATAGACATTTTGACCGTTTTAGTGCGCCGTGACGCGCAGATTTTGGACTTTTACCAAACGAACTCTGATTTGATCCCGGCTAGTGGCGTTGGACACGTATGATCAATACAAAGTCAACAGAAGTTGTCCCGGACAGGTTTGATGACGGGTGGTCAACTCGTGGTCAAATCGAGCACAATCGTACAACGAAAAGCATGCGCACACCAATTGTGGCACGACATCTCGATTTTGACCCAACCCCGATGACTTGGACCCACTTTGACCATCATGGGGGACCCACCACAGGGTAGACTTCGGTCAAACCCACTTTTTTTCCCCATTTTTGGAAGTTTTCCCTAAGGAGGAGGCCACCTCCTCTCCATGGGTAAATAGTGCATTGCCCCTACCTATGGGGCTACAAATCAGTGAAATGGAAGGGAGTGGGCCCAAGTAGTGGCCCACCAACACTTCCCTCCACTCCCCTTCTCTCTTTCTCCCTTTCTCATTTTTAAAAGCCCAAGCCCACAAGGGCTTAACCCCTTTTGCCACATGGGGGAAATTCCTTAAGCCTGAAAGAGAAGGGATAGATCACACTAACTCTAGAGGGTGGGTGAATAGAGTTTGAAAAATCATCTGATTAATTTTTATTGTGGATTAAAATAAGTGATAACTATATGTATATAGGCAAAAAGAAAAGCACAGAAATCACAACACAGAAAAATAAAAAATAGAGCAACCAGACGACACAAAGATTTTATAGTGTCCCCTAAAACTTGGGTACATCCACTCTTCTACCACCTTGGTAGGAATCCACTCTAGGTTTTTGATCAGGTGCCCTACCACCACAGGTTTTTGCTCAGGTACCCTGTCACCACAAGATCTATTTCAAGGGAGATCTGACAACTCTTTGAGCTTTTGACCAGGTGCCCAAAAACCAAACCAAGTCTTTTGATCAGGAGACTTGACAACCAAAAGGATAACTTTTTAAGGGATTTAAGAACCCTTTTACAGTAAAAGAAAATAAAATGATGATGTCTTCTCTTTCTCAATAAACTGACAAGACTAGTTGATTTGCTATTGTTGTCAAAGCTCCCCCTGAGATGAAGAATAGATCAGGAGAAAGAGAGCTTTGCTCAGGGTGTAGGCCTTCAGACTGCTAGAAAATCTTCAGGGAACTTTCAGACAGATGTTGATGATTTGTCTCTTGAAATTCCTGAAGTAAGAACTATATGCTTGGCTGTTTATCTTTGTATGTCTTATTGTTCTCTCTGTGTTTTTTTTTCTTATTCCTACTTGTCTGTCTTTAAAAAGAAAACCTTATATATAATCCTTATAGATTTTTGCATTTGAAATTTGAATTCCTTTTTCTTGATTGACTAAAAAAAATTTGGGAGTTGAACGGCTAGAAAATATCTTAAATGAATTTCCTCAACTGTCCCAGTAAATAGGTCAAGTAATAACTCTGTGAAAACCATAATTAATATTACCATGGTATGACTATATTCACAAGAATATTGAGCATTAATTACCAGAGCATTACAGAAAAAATATAATATAATTTGAAATACTTCTGCCTTAGTCGAACTGAAATCATCATAGAATGGTCGAACTTAAATCATCATAGAATAGTCGAACTGAATCTGGGAGAAAATAATCAAACTCAGCAAATTTCGTCGTCCTGAGATCCAAAATCCTCGAACAGAAAAATTGCATGATCGTTGACCTGAGATCTAAAATCGTCGAGCTAAGACTTGTTGTCGTCGAACTGAGATGGCAGATTAAGAGGTAGAAGATCGTCGAACGAAGCTCCAAATTCGTCGAGCTGAGAAGACAGTTCGTCGAGCTGAGATTCTGGTATAAGCTCACAAGATCATCGATCTCAGCCGAACTTTCGTCGAGCTCAACTCAGAGAAGGAACTCTGAGTTCGTCGATCTGATATCGACGATCGTCGAGCTGAGTTCAGCTATCGTCGAACACTTTTTCTACCTCTTAGAAGACTGCTTTTCTTTGGAGATCTTCTATCTCTAAGTCTTCTGAAGCTGAAAACCAATCACTCTTGGTTTGTTGATTTTACCTAGACCTTGATAAAATCCTATGATCCTAGACTATACAATGTGGGTCATCTAATAATCCTAATAGTGAACCTAGCCCAAATCAACCCTAAACAAGGTGGGGTTCCAACAATCTCCCTCTATTTGGGTGAGGTCACTATGAACAACAATAAAAGAAAAAATCACAAAGCAAAAAATAATATCTGGCAGAATTATAAAGTTTCAGCAGATATAAATAGAAGTGCCTTGTGAAATATTTACAACAAATAAAAGTTAAGTCCAAAAACAGAAATGAAAAACTGCCAAACTCTTTTTGAAGTATCTTGAGAAGTTCCAGTAGAAGGTTTTGTGAAAAAAATTTCTCTATTGGGATCAATTGCTTGCTGCTTTGACATCTTTAAGTCTTCAGCTCCAAGAATTATCACAGAAGTAGCTCTAGGTACAACTGCTTCAGGATGTAAAGTCATGTAAGTATCAACATTAAAGAGTTTCTGTACCTGATATTTTTCTAGCTCTTTCTTCATGTAAGAAGACATTGTAGTATATTGGGAAATATCATGTCCTTCTTCCTTAGCTTTTCTGATTTGAGAGAGTCCTATAAGCTCTTTAAACCTAGCAATCCTAGAGTTAGTATCCATCTCTAGATCACACACTGGAGATAGAGGCCTTTCTGGACTGGATTTCTGAATATCTTGAACTTTTTGCTGGCTGCTTAGACTGTCAGACTGCTGTTGTTGCTGTTGTCTCTGAGACTAAGTATTTGACATAGAAGGTCTATCTCTGCTGCTTTGAGTTGATCTAGATTGATAGGAGTGAGAAGCGGATCTTTGACTTTGAGAAACATTGCCTGAGGATCCAGCTGCAGGAGGAGGAGGAGGACCTCTCCTGAATTGAGGTGGAGGAGAGTATCTCCTTATCTTCTTCCTTTCTTTCATTTCATTCATAGAACATCTCATCCAGTGAGGGGAGTCTGGAGTGAGAGTAATGTTATGAAGAATGTAATAAGGAGTATCAGCTGTTGGATTTGGCTTTGGAGCAGCCTTTGGAGGTGTAACGCCCCGAAACTCAAAAGAGGAACAGACAGCATTTAAGCCAAGTTTGGGACTTGGTAAGGTAAACAAGGCCTGTGACACGGGCGTGTCATATGGCCATGTCGTGCTCGGGTCATCGAGTTTAGGTCGACGATCTTTGAGGGCTAGGAACACGGTCTGGGACACGGGCGTGTCCCAGGGCGTGTCAAGCACACAGCCTGTGACACGGGCGTGTCACATGGCCGTGTAATTTTCTAGAAGTTTTGGTCCTGTGCCGATTGAGGAACACGACTCGGAACATGGGCGTGTACTGATTGACATGGGCGTGTCAAAGTTGACACGAGCGTGTACTGATTGACATGGGCGTGTCGAAGTTGACACGGGCGTGTCTAAGCCCGTGTCCTATTCGGGACGCGGCGGTTTCAACATCGATTGAGGCACACGACCCATGACACGGGCCTGTCCATGGTTGACACGGGCGTGTCCCAAGCCGTGTCACAGGCCATGTCCTGTTCTTGATTTCTTGTTTTACGGCGAGTGTGAAACATAGCCTTGGACACGGGCGTGTCGCAAGCCGTGTTCGGCCAAGAAATTTTATGTTTAGGGCGAATCATGGCCGTTCGTTTCTTTTAAAAGGGATCCATGGGTTCAGGGCTGTCCTGGCCGGGTTTAAGACGGGAATAGGGTTTTCAAACCCTCATTTATTTGGTGTTTTCTCTTTCTAAAAAGTTTTAGAGAGAGGGGAGAGCTAGGAGGAAGAAGGAGGTCAACTCCGGCCTCCGGTGGAGCTTCGGAGCTCCGATTCTCGATTCGAGTCCAGATCTGCGAAGGCGAGGTCGATACGGTGCTTTCCATCCGACTAGATCGTCATGGCGCCAAAGATAAATGCTAGGTTAATGATTCTCTTCTTAGACATGTGAAGTCCTCTTCCCTTTTTGCATAGGAAGTCCGCTCTCGCGAGTATGCGGTGAGTTTGAGATATTCCTTTGGGTAGACATGAATAGTCCTCGTTATTTTACATGTAGAGTCCAGAATCAAAGTACGGACATAGACATGGTGTGCGAAGCCTAGCCGGACAAGTTGGTCTAGATCGGTGATGTTCATTATGCATGAATAGCCGAAGAAGACTCTGTGCCGATGGTTATTTTTGGGTTTTCTATGTGGTAGATTGCAACAGAGAGTCTTGGGGATTAACCCCAAGGTGCACCCGGAAATCTAGGCAGAAGCGAAGTTCTGCCATTTTGGTGTCCTTGGAGCCAGCCTGGTACATAGCGGGGCTATGTACCGTGTATGATCAATAATTAGGACTGGGGGAAGCTTGGCCCGCGTCGAAGGCCAAATGGCCATGGCGGGGTGAGCAACGGGCTGTTGGAACCCTACCCACTCCATCTACTTCGGTTAAAGCGACCTAAGGTACATGAGACTTACCGATAATTTGGAGAACGAGTCTAGGCTGCGGCTGAAAGGACTAAATGCTCATGAGGTTTGTCGTCCTGGGGGAGGTGGTGGAGCCATGGAACGGACAAGGTTCGGACTGGCTTCACTGAGTAAGTGCCCTGAGAGCACGAGGTGTGTGGCCATACGAGCCTGCACCTGTGGCGTATTGTGCAAATGTGTACTTTCACTTAAATTGTTGGTTATAATAAATGCAATACAGGGAAGGAGCACCGCCACCCCAAGTAAGGGGGTGGATTCATTATAATTTGGTCAGCTTTAGCTGACCGTTGCTTTGTTTTCCACCATGCGGTGGATTGTTGCTTGCAAGTGCTGCGGAGCCTAGTGGTAAGTAGCGGGCTGAAGCCCTTATTGCTGAGCCGGCCCTCGAAGGCCATGCGAATGTTTACTTGTTTTATTCATGTGTGACCGGCCTGCATGCCGATGTTTGTAAGATAAAGTTTAATTGAGTGAACCCTTGTAAGGCCAAAAGGCCAGTACTTGTATATTTTGTACGTTCATTTCTATTTGGGTATCTTAGTGGACATTCATGCTTTTGGCTTGGGTTCTTAACTTTTGAAACTTATAAATTGCTTCCGCTAGAATGTACGCTGTGTAGGACGTATGTTATTGGTTGAATGGTCTTATTTAGTAACCCGGCGGTCTGTCTGTGGTATATGGCGTCGGGCCTCGACCGTACCTACTGCTATATACTATACGACGGATAGGGGTGTTATAATTTGGTATTAAAGCTACCGGTTTCGGTCATGCTTATTGGAATTCGTGGACGAATTCTTTTAAGGGGCGGTGAGCACATGTGTGTGCGTCATCATTATAACATAAAAAGTACCCATGAATGTCCACTTAGGAATGAAAATACACATGTTTGAGGAACCTGCGTGTTCCTATAATTGCTTTTTGCAATTTTGTTCGGTCACTTAATGGTGTTTTGTATGACTATACGTGTCCGGGAGTGGCGCGTGGCTGTCTGAATGCACGCTTTCTGAGAAAAGTACTGCACCCAGCGACATGCCTGAGACCCCTCCTTCTATTGAAACCATAAGAAGGGTAGTTTAGGTGGTGTTCGCTGTGACCAACGTACACCATGGAAGGAATGTGCAACCCTCTGTCCCTGAGGTGGCCTCGACGTCGAGTGGTGTGTTGGAGCAAATGGCATTTAGAGGATCATTGGGTCAGCATGTCAACATGCTTTTAGTGCAGGGAACACACTCAATTGACGAATATTTGCAGGCATTCCTTATGATAAGGCGTTATCCAGGCTTTGAGTTGGAAAGCGAGCAGTCTATAATCGATAGATTTTATGATGGTTTGCGTAGCGAGTTGCAAATCCTACTGCTAGGACTAAAGTTATTGGGATTCCGAGCCTTGGGGGAGTCGGCCAGATCTTTGGAAGTAGAGTTGGGGAAAACTCACCGGATACCAGTGAGTAGGGTACCGAACCCTGCAGATCCTATAAGGTCTGCTTACCGCAGAATGCTGAGAAAGGAGGCTAGATCATCTACTAGCAAAGCTACTTACACTTATCATACTTGTGCAAGAAAGGACACTTTGCCCAAGATTGTCAGGAGGGTGCTCAGAAGACAATGAAAGCTATGTCAGGAGCAGTTGATTACTCTAGTGCAAAGGAAACAGTGTCCAAAATGCCGAGCTCCTCAAAATCTGGGTATCGTAGGTGGTATAAGAAGGCCAGGACTTCAGGTCTAGTCCCTTCTTTTGGCACATCCGGGGTGACTACAGGCCGAACCCCGGGCACATGCTACAATTGTGGGAAGCCAGGGCACTTTGCCTGTGATTGCTGGAGTGGACACTCAGTGTCTGAGAAGAAGCCGGGAGAAACATATGAGGAGAAGGGCAAGGCGGTGGTGTCCACCGCATTGCACTATACTCTGGCCCAAACGAGAGTGTACATCCTTGGCCAGCAGGAGGCCATGTGGCCGACTGTCGGGATGACAAGAATGGTTTAATTGATAGCAATTTCGCTTTTTATACCTGTTACGTTATGAGCGTTAGCTTAGGACTGGAGGTACTAGGCTTTGTTTTGATTTTCGGTAATCCAGAGAGAGCATTGTTCGATACGGGAGCTTAACACTCCTTTTGTCCGAAAGATTTATATCGCGCATCAGAGTACCTTCTTTGATGGCAAAGGACAAATTAGATGTGTTGTTGCCGAATGAGTGTTCAATACGCACGGATAGAGTCTGCAGCGTAAAGATACAGATTGGGAGTCAGGAGTTCGACTTGCAAGCGTCGTTACTACCGCTGGTGGAGTTCGACGTAATATTTGGTATGGACTGGCTCTCAGAGCAGCAAGCATACATCGATTGCAATCGCAAGGAGGTCAAGTTGGGAACTTGTCGTGAGATGACTTTTGCAGGCTTGAAAGAGTCTAGTAAGACGTTGATGTCTGCTCTTCAGGTTGTCAAGTCAGTTCGTGCTTGTGCAGAGCTGTTATTCACACTAGTGGAGGCTTCGAAGCCTAAACCTATTTGGACAGTATCTCAATTGTATTCGAGTATTCTGATGTGTTCCCTGACAATCTCTCTAGAGCCCCACCACAGCGAGAGATTGACTTCACGATTGAGCTAGTGCCTGGTGCCAAACCTGTGTCACGCTCTCTATATCGGTTAGCGCCGAAGGAGAAGGCGGAACTGAAGGTTCAACTGGATGAGCTTTTGGAATAGGGTTATGTGCGTCCAAGTTTGTCACCTTGGAGCGAACCGGTCCTTTTTGTTAAGAAGAAGGACGGAAGCTTGCGACTTTGTATCGATTATCGAGAGCTGAATAGGTTAACGGAGAAGGATAAGTACCCGATCCCAAGGATTGATGATCTGTTCGATCAGTTAGGCGGGTCATCGATGTACTCAAAATTGGATCTCAAGTCCGGGTATTATCAATTGAGGATACAAGAAAGTGATATCCCCAAGACAGCTTTCAGCATGAGGTATGGGCATTACGAGTTTACGGTCATGCCGTTTGGGCTGACTAGTGTGCCATCCGTGTTCATGGATCTGATGAACGGAACATTCAGAGAGTAGCTGGACCATTTTTTGATCGTCTTTATCGACGCCATATTTGTGTACTCGCAGTGCGAAGAGGATCACTTCAAGCATCTGCATGTGGTATTAGAGATGCTGAGGAGGAACCAACTATACGCCAAGTTCTCCAAATACAAGTTTTGGCTGTCCTCGGTAGCGTTCCTCGGTCATATAGTTAGTGGAGTGGGAATTGCAATGGATCCGACGAAGATAGCTGCGATACGGGAGTGGCCTGTGTTGTGTTGGGTAGCGGAAGTCCGGAGTTTTCTGGGGCTGGCCGGCTACTACAGGCGCTTCGTAGAGAACTTCTCGCGGATAGCATTACCCCTCACGACTTTAACAAGGAAAGATCAAAAGTTTGTATGGTCGCCAGAGTGCGAGAAAGCTTTCGAGGAGCTGAAGAGACGGTTGACCACAACGCTTGTTCTATGTTCGCCGAGTGGGACCAAAGTTTTTGTGATCTACAGTGATGCTTCTGGAAGAGGTTTGGGTTGTGTTCTACTGCAGCATGGTAGTGTGATAGCTTATGGCTTGCATCAGTTGAAGGTACACGTGAGGAATTATCCGGTCCATGACTTAGAGTTAGCGATCGTGATATTTGCCCTGAAGCTGTGGAGGAACTACTTATACGGTGTGAAGGTTGATATCTATACCGACCACAAGAGCCTGAAATACCTGTTGGAACAAAAAGATCTAAATATGAGGTAGCAGAGATGGATGGAGTTCCTGGGGGACTATACATTCAAGATTCATTATGTGTCTGAGAAAGACAATGCAGTTGCGGATGCGTTGAGTCGCAAGGCCCCTGCGCGGGCCAACTGGTTGTCGGTTCATGATGAGCGATTGGTTCTTGATTTGGAGGCATTAAAGATCTCTTGCGTTGATAAGCAGACTAGTGCCGAAGCTCAATTGAACTGGACAGAAGTTCAGTATGACCTGGCTGATCGGATTCGGCAGGCGCTAGAGTTAGATAGCAACATGAAGCAAATCATGGATGAGGCTTTGGATGGGTCAAATTTCCAGTTTGATGTTCTTGATGGATTATTATGGAAGGACAATCGTCTGTGCATCCCAAATGGGGGTAAACTGAGGGAGGAATTGACGTACGAGGCTCATCATACCAAGTACTCGATTCACCCAAGGAGCGCAAACATTGTATAAGGATATGAAGAAGTTGTTCTGGTGGCCAGGACTGAAGAAGGACGTGGCACTTTACATGGCAAAGTGTCAAACGTGCGCCTTGGTGAAGGCGGAATGCCAGAAGTCTGGAGGTTTCTTGAAGTCCTTGCCGATCCCGGAGTGGAAGTTTGACGCTATTTCTACGGATTTTGTGCATGGTTTGCCAAGATCACAAAAGGTGAACGACGCCATCTGAGTGTTCGTGGATCGTTTGACGAAGGTGACGCACTTCATTCCGAATAGGAAGGATGATTTGGTGGATAAACTGGCAAAATTGTATGTGGATAACATTGTTTGACTACATGGTGCGCCCCGCAGCATCGTGAGCGACCGAGATGGACGGTTCATGTCAAATGACTGGAGGCTGGTGCATCAAATGTTGGGAACCAATCTGAGTTTTAGCACGACCTTTCATCCGCAGACAGATGGTCAGACCGAGAGCGTTAACAGGACGATGGAGGTCATGCTTCGCATGTGCGTTCTGGATTTTGGGAAGCAGTGGGAAGATCACCTATACTTCGTGGAATTTGCGTACAACAACAGCTAGCAAGCGAGCATTCAAATGGCACCCTTCGAGGCCCAATATGGTAGAAAATGTCACACGTCGTTGTCGTGGTTGGAAACGGGTGAGTCGAGGCTGTACAAAAGGAAAGAAGTGGAAAGCGCCACTTCATTAGTACGAACTATTCGAGAACGATTGCTGATCGCTCAAGAAAAACAGGCTAAATACTATAATGCCAAGCATCAGAACGTTGAGTTCGCTGTTGGCGATTGCGTGTATTTAAAGATTAAGCCGTTCAAGGGTGTTTCACGGGTACGATGCTTGAAGAAGATGAGCCCGAGGTACCTTGGACCGTTTGAGATCCTGGAGCTGATTGGTAAAGCAGCGTATCGACTAAAGCTATCGGTGGAATTTAGCGGTCTACATGACGTATTCCATATTTCAGTATTGCGGAAGGCGGTGCAAGATCCTTCGCAAGTGATTACGGCTAATCAAATACCAGTTGATGATTGGGTTGACGACGAAGGTCAAACCCGTTTGCATTGAAGACTTTGAAGTCAAGCGACTTCGTAACAAGGACATTAGAATGGTCAAAGTCCGATGGGACAACTGCGGTCGTGAGGAGCTTTTGTTGGAGCGAGAGCAGACCATGCTTGAGGAGTACCCCAAGTTATTCCACTCAGGTACCATTTTGTTTTGTGTATCTTATCTTTTCGACAATTTTGTGGACGAAATTCTTTTAAGAGGGAGAGAATTGTAATGCCCCGAAACTCAAAAGAGGAATGGGCAGCGTTTGAGCCAAGTTTGGGACTTGGTAAGGTGAAAACGGCCTATGACATGGGCGTGTCACATGGACATATCGTGCTCGGGTCGTCGAGGCGAGGTCGACGATTGTTGAGGGCTGGGAACACGGCCTGGGACACAGACGTGCCCTAGGGCATGTCAAGCACACGGCCTGTGACACGGGCGTGTCACATGGCCGTGTACTTTTCTAGAAGTTTTGGTCCTGTGTCGATTGAGGAACACGACCCGGAACACGGCCGTGTACAGATTAACACGGGCGTGTCGATGTTGACAGGGGCGTGTCTAAGCCCGTGTCCTATTCGGTATGCGACGGTTTCAGCGTCGATTGAGGTACACGGCCCATGACACGGGCGTGTCCATGGTTGACACGGGCATGTCCCAAGCCGTGTCATAGGCTGTGTCCTATTCTGGATTTCCTGTTTTACGGCGAGTGTGAAACACGGCCTTGGACACGGGCGTGTCTTAAGGCGTGTTCAGCCCAGAAATTTTATGTTCAGGGCGAATCGTGGCCGTTCGTTTCTTTCAAAAGGGATCCAAGGGTTCAGGGCTGTACTGGCTGGGTTTGAGCTGGGAATAGGGTTTTCAAACCCTCATTTCTTTGGTGCTTTCTCTTTCTAAAAGTTTTAGAGAGAGGGGAGAACTAGGAGGAAGAAGGAGGTCAACTTCGACTGCCGGTGGAGCTTTGGAGCTCCGATTCTCGATCCGAGTCCAGATCTGCGAAGGCGAGGCCGATACGGTGCTTTCCATCCGACTAAATCGTCATGGCGCCGAAGAGAAATGCTAGGGTAATGATTCTCTTCTTGGACATGTTAAGTCCTCTTCCCTTTTTGCATAGGAAGCCCGCTCTCGCGAGTATGCGGTGAGTTTGAGGTATTCCTTTAGGTAGACATGAATAGTCCCCGTTGCTTTGCATGTAGAGTCCGGAATCGAAGTACAGACATAGGTATGGTATGTGAAGCCTACCCGGAGAAGTTGGTCTGGATCAGTGATGTTTTATTATACATGAATAGCCGGAGAAGACTCCGTGCCGATGGTTGTTTTTGGGTTTTCTATGTGGTAGATTTCAACAGGGAGTCTTGGGGATTAGCCCTAAGGTGCACCCGAAAATCTGGGCGGAAGCGAAGTTCTGCCATTTTGGTGGCCTGGGAGCCAGCCTGGTACATAACGGGGCTATGTACCGTGTATGATCGGTAGTTGGGACTAGGGGAATCTTGGCCCGTATCGAAGGCCAAATGGTCGTGGCGGGGTGATAAACGGGCTTGTGGAACCCTACCCGCTCCATCTGCTTCGGTTAAAGCGACCTAAAGTACATGGGACTTACCGATAATTTGGAGAATGAGTCTAGGTCTCGACCTAAAGGACTAAATGCTCACGAGGTTTGCCGTCCTAGGGGCGGTGGTGGAGCCGTGGAATGGACAAGGTTCGGACCAGCTTCACCGAGTAAGTGCCCTGAGAGCACGGGGTGTGTGGCCGTGCGAGCCTGCACCTGTGGTGTATTGTGCAAATTTGTACTTTCACTTAAATTGTTGGTTATAATAAATGCAATGTAGGGAAAGAGCACTGCCACCCCAAGTAAGGGGGTGGGGTCGTTATAATTTGGTCAGCTTTAGCTGACCGTTGCTTTGTTTGTCATCGTGCAGTGGATTGTTGCTTGCAGGTGCTGCGGAGCCTAGTAGAAAGTAGCGGGCTGAAGCCCTGGTTACTGAGCCGGCCCTCGAAGGCCATGCAAATATTTACTTGTTTTATTCATGTGTGACTGGCCTGCGTGCCGATGTTTGTAAGACACAATTTAATTGAGTGAACCCTTGTAAGGCCATAAGACTAGTACTTGTGTATTTTGTACATTCATTCCTATTTGGGTATCTTATTGGACATTCGTGCTTTTGGCTTGGGTTCTTAACTTTATAACTTATAAATTGCTTCCGCTAGAATGTAAGCTGTGTAGGACGTATGTTATTGGTTGAATGGTTTCATTTAGTAACCCGCCGGTCTGTCTGTGGTATATGGCGTCGGGCCCCAGTCGGACCTACTACTATATGTTATACGACGGATTGGGGTGTTATAGGAGGAGCCTTCTTCTTAGCTTTTCTCTTCTTGGAACTAGTGTCCACAGAGTCATCAGAATCTTCATCATCATCATCATCATCAGATTCATTTGAAGGATTGTCATAGAGAGCATGAATCCTTCTAAGAATTTCTTCAGAGAAAATAGGATGAGCCTGAGGCTGTACAGCTTCAGCCTGAGGTAGTGCTTAAATTTCTGGCTCTGTAACTTATATAACCACTTGGTCACTCCCTTGTTCCATATCTTGAAACAAGATCTCATCAAGATCTGGCATGGGAGACTCAGCCCAGCCATAAGTTGGAGGAGAGAGAACCTCTGGCTCTGAATCAATTATTGGCTCTATAATAATATCAGAAACTGAAAAATTTGTCTTAAGTTGTTCCAAAACTTCAGGACTTATTGGATCTGAGTAACAAAATATAGCTTTAGAAAAATCTAGAACTGAATCAACAAAAGCTAGTAGATTGTTGCTATAAACTGAATCAAAAGTATGTAATAAAGAAACTATATCAACTGTGGGATTTATAACTATATCACCAACAGTATTTATTTCTGTATCTACTGAATAATCTTCAAAACAAATCATCTCTGTATCTTCATCAAGAATCTCAATGATCTATACTGGAATAGCTATTGTTGCTGGAGTTGCTGTGACTGGAGCTGGAGCTTCTTCCCAGAACATCTCCCCCTGCCTGGTTTCAGAAGGACCTAAACCCAAGCCCCTAGAAGAAGGGATAGAGGAGGAGGCAACAAACTGAGCAGATATGAGATAGATAGAAGTAGCTAGAGGGGCAACAACCTCATCTATCAGCTTCTGAAGAGTTGGAGAGATGAACTTGAGGAGGTCATGAGCAATGTCAGATAAGTTGAGATAGAGAGGTTCAGGAGTAGAAGGGGTGTATGTGGATCTGTGGCCACAGTTTGAACAGATGGAAAATATTGAGGTAGGTCATATTGATGGAATGATGGGAAAGAGGGTGGAATATTTGATGAAGGGATGAAATCAGGTAATTGATTCTGAATAGGTGAATGTTGTGGAGATGGTTGAGGAGATGGAGATGACAGTAGATTGAAATTTGGTTGGGTAGAGGTGGATGGAATGTCATCAAGATGTTGTGGAATTGGAGATTGAGAAGATGGAGATGGTGGTGTATCCTCATGGATATGAATTGGTGATTGTGGTGATACTGGATGAATGGAAGTAGAAGGTTGTTGAAGGAGAGTTGATGAAGGAAATATGGAGTGAGGTGGAGATGGAGGATGAACAAGAGAGGGAGAAACAGGAGCTTCTTCATGAGTTGGGGGAGTGGCTGATTCAGCCCTGGTGTTTTCAGAAGCTACCCTGGAAGAGGAAGCCCGAGAGGGCTTGGGAATTACCCTCTCCCAACTGCCAAATAGGGCAGAAGTAAGCCTCTTTGAGGCATTGATAAATATGGTCTGGGAGACCAATAATTCTAGAACCTTGGCTTGCAGAAAGATTCCCAAAATCCTTCCAAAACTCACATTGTTCTTACTGATTTTCCTTTTAATCAAATCAAACATAATTCTTCCCCAGTCTATTGATTTATTATTAACCAAGGCACACATCAGATGAAATTGGTGTCTGGTAATGTGATCATGAGCAGAATGTTTTCCTAACAATACTTTGCCTATAATATCAGTTAGAAATCGTTATTCTATTGATAAATTCTTCTTAAAGAGGTGGTTAGGATTTCCTTCAGAATGACCTAACCTTTTTAGCATTTCAGCAAATTCACTGCTAGATAAGTCTATTTCATCTTCTCCATTAACAAATCAAAAAACTTCTGTTAAAATTTCTAGAGAGAGAGGAACCCGGTTACCAGAAATTGAACCGATAAGAACTGGTGTCTCTTGAATTTTTACCGTTAAAACTCATTCTTTAATCTCTATTACTGGTAGTTTTATCCTGGTCGTCATGAGGAACTGCAGATTTGGACCTTCAAATAATTTCAGAATATCTCGAAAAATTTGATCTGAGAGAGAGAGAATGATTCCAAGTCTATATCAAAGCCTGCATCAAATTTAATGGTTGCGAGGAGTGCTAGAGAAATTGACATTTCTCTGCAAAAACAACAAGAGATCAAGTGCAGAGGAGAAATATAAAGCGCGGAATGGAGTGCGGGAAAAGCATAATTATAGGTTTTAGAAGATGGAAAGACGAACTCCGTCTGACGAAAAAACCTAATCTTCGAGCTCAGTTCGACAAAAGTTCTCATAAAGAGATAAAAGTCATCGACCTAAGTTAGAAGAGCAAGAAAACAGATCGTCGATCTCCATTTGACGAAATATTTTCAGAAATAAATTCACCGATCTCCGTTCGACGAAAAAATTTCACAAAGAGATTTCATCGATCTCCGTTCAACAAAAAAACTCGAGAAGAGTTCACAGATCGTTGATCTCCGTTCTACGAAAAGTGATCAATTCTTTAGACCTCAGACAGAAATCAAATTTGACCTTCTCCATTAATCATACCTAGTTGATTTATGAAGAATATATGTTTATTTTCATCCAAAGGTTTGGCGAAAATGTCTGCTCTTTGTAAATCAGTAGGGATTAAGACAAGGTTAATTTAATTTTTACCACACAATCTCTAATGAATTGATGCCTAATTTCTATATGCTTGGTCCTACTATGATACACTGTATTATGTGCAATGGAAATTGCACTGGTACTATCACAGAATATAGTTGAATTATTTAGATTGAAACCATAATCCAGGAGTTGGTTTTGAATCCACAAAATTTGTGAATAACAACTGCCAGCTGCTATATATTCAGCTTCAGCAGTTGAAGTTGATACAGATGTCTGTTTCTTACAAAACCAAGACACAAGCCTATCACCAAGGAATTGGCATGTTCCTGATGTGCTTTTTCTGTCAACTCTACATCCAACAAAGTCAGTATCTGAGAATCCAGTTAATTCAAATTCTGACTCAGTTGGATACCAGAGTCCTAGATTTGGACAACCCTTTATATATCTCAAAATTCTTTTTAGAAAAAATAAGGTGAGATTCTTTAGGGTTCACTTGGAACTTAACACAAAGATATGTAACAAACATTATATCTGGCCTACTAGCTGTGAGATACAACAAGGATCCAACAATAACCATATATGTTTTCTGATCAACTAGCTTGCCCTGTTCATCAGAATTAATCATAGCATTGGAAGCCATGGGTGTTTTCATAGCTGAGGCATCAGACATCCCAAATCTTTTAATTAGCTCCTTAACATATTTAGATTGGGAGATTAAAATGCCATCAGGGGATTGCTTCACTTGAAGACCAAGGAAGTATGAAAGCTCACCCATGCAACTAATTTCAAACTTGGAATGCATCAGGTCAGAAAATCATTTGTAAAGTTTGGAATCAGTAGAGCCAAAAATGATGTCATCTACTTATATTTGTACTAACAAAATTTTATTTTTATAATGACTAATAAACAAAGTCCTATCTACAATGCCACTAGTGAACTTATGTTCTAAAAGAAAGCTAGCTAGGGTCTCATACCAAGCTCTTGGAGCTTGCTTTAAACCATAGAGAGCTTTGTACAACTTAAAAACAAAAGAGGGATGAGTTGGAGAGATAAAATCTGGTGGTTACTCTTGAAAGATTTAATTTCAAGAGCCTAGACACCTACAGGGGGGGGGTGAATAGGTTCTAATCTTTTTAACTATTTAGGCAATTAACAAGTTCTAACACAGCATATAAAATCACAGTTCTCAGAAAAAATAAACACAGCACAACATAACAAGATTTATAGTGGTTCCCCAATTTATGGGTACATCCACTTCCCCCCTTGCCCATCCAGTAGAGAACTGGATTCCGCCAAACTTCCTTCCACTATCTCAGATCCACATATCTTATAACTCAGAACCTGATAGGTTCCTACAGCTCAGACTTATTCAAGTCCTACCTCAGATTCTTCCCAAGAACCTTACCTCAGGCAACGACCCTACCTCAGCCTTTATTTCCAGGCCTATAACTCAGACTTTAACAAGTCCTATACCTCAAGCACTCAGCCCTATGTCAACCTTTATAAATACAGGCTTACAACTCAGATTTATATAAGATCTTACAAAAAAAGTTTATTTAAAGAAATAGAAATTTCACCCAGATTGAAATATAAATGGGTGAGAGCTTCTTGATCAGTTCTGGAATGACTGAATACTTCAGATCCAACCTAACTTAGCTTCTTCAAAGCTTCTTTAATTTGAACAAAATAAAGTTGATCTTTACTTGGGGTTGAAGTTTATCTTTAATAAGCTTCCTTCTTAAATTTAGAATCAGATCTGAATCTTTCTTGCAGACTTGTTCAGGATCTGCCTTCTTCTGGGTCAGCTTCTTGCTCTCCAATACTTATTGTTAGTTCTATAAAATTTGTTCTGTTGGATTCTTATTATGGTTATTATGGATCAACCCTTTATATAGAGTTCATCCATGATTACCAGCTGATCCAGTTTATAACGGCCTTCTGACAGCACTGACAGATGTGTCAGTCTTGTTACTTATGACAGCTGTCAAGTCTTCAGTCAACAACTGACCCTTCAATGAAATTCTTTCTCAACAGGAAACTGTCAGCAAACTACTTCAAATGTGTCGACACAAATAGAACAAGTGTCGACACAATTCTTGATGATGTCGACACAGCTTCCAATGTGTCGACACAGTCATTCTTTATCTTCTCGACACGGCTTCTGTTGTATGTGTCGACACAAGTCCTGTGTGTCGACACAACTGCTCCTGGTCTCAACATAGATGATGCTGACAGATAGCGTTGAGTGTATGTCCAGACGTCGTTTAGTGTGTGTCGACACAAGTCCTGCATGTCGACACAAGCCTTTCAGACTCAGTATATCTATTGTTGATATATGGCATTGAGTGCATATCCAGACGTCATTGAGTGTGTGTTGACACAAGTCCTGTGTGTCGACATAAGCCTTTCAGACTAAGTATAGCTGTTGTTGATAGATGGCGTTGAGTGTGTGTCGACACAAGTCCTGTGTGTCGACAAAAGTCCAGTGTGTCGACACAAGCCTTCTTCAGGTGTCGACACAATTCCTGGGTGTCGACATATGCCTTGCTTCTGGTGTCGACATAACTTCTGGGTGTCGACACAGCTCCTGATTCAGGTGTCGACATAATTCCTTACAAGTGTCGACACTTGTACTTAGAAATTTTTCTGCATTTCTTAAACCTGCATACTGAAACTCAACATCCCATCAAATACAAATGGATGTATAACATTGAGTACAGAGAGGCTTCTCCAAATCTAGTACATTATTTCCAGTGTACCCAACAATCTCCCCCTATTTGGAGAAGTCATAACCCTTAGTCAATGATATACACCACACACGATAAAATAAAGAAAAATATGTGTACATCCATTTCACAGAAGGGTAACATATAAACACAAAGAACAGCTAATATCAACACTGAAAATGATATCATTCATTAAACAGAAAATTGTTTAGCTTTACAAATTTCTTAAAGAACAGAAAGATTACATTGTTCTACATACTAGCATATCTATCCTAAGATTGACTAGGCTCCTTGATTACTATTCCTTTGCCAGACTTGATCTTAGCTTGCACATTGGCTTCAGTATCTTCAGCTGGCTTCTTCCCTTTCTGATCCTTATTTTTGGGCTCTTCAGCCTTAATCTTCTGTCTTTCAAAGTAATGAAAAGGCTTAGGAAAGTACTTGCTAGGCTCCAGAGTATTAGCAGGTAACTTTCCAGCTTTGGCATTCCTTCTGAACTGAAGTATGGCATCTTGCCTTGCTTGATACTTATTCCATTCTAGTTCAGAGTACCGCATGCCTCTATCATGAATCTTATATTTTACAGCTTTCCAGACAGTAAGAATAATGTTCCTAGAAGTAGGACTCCACTGCTCAAAGTCAGGCTTCAATTCTGCCTATTCTCTAAATCTTTTCTTATAAAGCTGTGTCTCTTTATGAGCTTCCATAGCAGCTACAAACATTTAAACTTTGTCAATGATGATATTCTGTACCTCCTGTGGAGGGCTATACATTTTCTGAACTTCCTGTTGTACTGTGTCAAAATTTGCTGGAGGATAGATAACCTGTGCAGCTTCCTGCTGAACACCTTCAGTATGATCTGGTTGAACACCAGATTCAGTAGTGTTATCTTCATCACACAGGGGTGGAAATCCAAGGGTAGCTCTGATGGTACTAGAAATCCATTTAGCATGATCAGAGCTGGCTTTGACTAATATCCTCCCCCCCTTTATGACGCTATATGATCTCTCAGATCATTCTTTTGAAACATTACTTAATCAGCCAGATATTCAGTACCTTCTTTGTAGTAGGCTTTAAATTTAGTCAGGTGATCAAAAATAGTCTTTTGAGAAGCTTTAATGGCTGAGTGGACAGCTGCTAGATCATATTTAATTTGTTTAGAAAGTTTAGCTTTCACATCAGTGGCTATACGTCCAATTTTATTGAGAATTTCAGCATGTGAGTCCTTGAGATTTTCATTTGATCTGAATTGATTTTATAGAATATAACCTTGCTTGACTGTAATGTCTTCAATTTTAGTCTTCATTTCTTGTTGTTGGGTATCCAGATATACTACAACATTACCTCCCTTGTGGAAGAAATCTGTCATCTCTTTCTTGTTCATATTTACTTCAAAACTGATTAATTTAATTTCTTGAGCAAGCTAGAACTGCAGTTCTTTATGTGTCTCATCCACATACTTCTCCAAAGATTGTCTTTGCTCATCCAATTTTACTTATAGTTTCACCATCAGTGAACTTAAGTCCATCTGCATGTTTGATGGTTGAGAGACTGGTTGCAAGGCTTTCTTATAGCATGTGCTCCTTTTCCTGATAGCGAACAGCTTTCTTTTCTTAGCCATGGAGGCTTCTTCATCATCAGAAGATTGTGATGTGCTTTGTATATTCAGTGTTCATATAAGTAGGGGCATGCTGAGACATCTCCCCCTCAGTTCCTTGTATCTCTTTCTCAATCCTTTGATGCTCCCCCTCAGTCCCTGTTTTATTGAAGTCAGGGAACAGTTCTTCCAAAGTGAACTCCTGCTGCATCTGAACAGGAGGAACAAGGTTGTCTTTTTGAACTAATGGTTCCCTATGGACATCTAGATCTTTGTCCAGGGTCTTCTCAACACTAGAGCAGTGGACTTGCTCATCTTGAGCTTGATCTGTCATTTGCACATCTTGTGCTTCATTCTCAGTATTGACCTGTGCTTCCTTATTTATTTCCAATACAATATCCATAACAGTATCAGCAACATACTCACTTTCTATAGCAACTTCAACAATACCTCCCCCTTGGGCAGCCAGCTGTGATTGTTGAGTGTTTTGGACATTTATTTCAGTATTCTCTCCCCTGGAGTGGAGACTATCTGATTCTCTAGTTGCTGACTGCTCTCTACTTGAGCTTGAACTTCTTTTTCCTGTTGGTCTTCATCTGAGCTGAAGACCACTTCTTCTTCAGAATCACTAGAGGATTCTGCTTCTTGGACAATGGTTTTCTTCTTTCTATCCTTCTTTACCTGTTTCAGTGGAGTAGAAACTTGCTTTGTCAAGACTCTATCCCATCTGGATAGAATCCTCACATCCATCCTCCTCATGTGATTGATCTTAGAACCTGGCAGTTGTTTCATAACATCTCAGATAGTGGAAGCTAGATACAAGCTTAGTATTGTACCCAGATTTGGCTTCTTAATACCTTCTTGAATCTTGTCAAAAACTACTGATGACCTATCTATTTTTACACTGAATATGACTCTGGTCAAAAGGTTGAACATGTAAGCAGAAATTCTATCATGTCCACCTGTCTTACAGAGAATTACCTTGCCTATGATCTCTGAGAGAAATTTACCTTGGGAATTCATTCCCTTCCTGGTAATAGAGGATCCTACCTTGGTATTTGGATTCAGTCCACACCAACTAAGTGCATCTTTCGTCATTGATGGAACAATGTCATCATCTTCTTTAACTCTGGGGAGTTGAAGCGACTTCCCGATCATCTTCTGTGAGAGTTTCACTCTTGTACCATGAATAATGGCTTTCATCTTCTTTCCTTCAGAATCCACAGTTGCAGACGAGTAGAATTCAAGCACTTACTTCTTCCAAGTTTTGTAGGTTCGAAGACTAAATACTACAACCCATTCTCTGAGATTAGGGTAAGCACACCCTTGATTTCTTATGAATCTATCTCGAATCCCCTGCGAACTAGCTTGTATCCTTCATTGATCTTGTCGTCCTGGTGTGGTGCCATTGACGAGAGAGAGATAGAAGGGAAGAGAAGAGAAGAGAATATCTTAGTCGACACAAAGTCTAGAGTCTAGAATTCTTAAAGCGCAGTCGACCAGATTTTGTGTCTTTCTATTTATAGAATACTGGTAAAGGGTAGGTCAAAAGACACGCCTTACTTAGTAATAATACTAGTCGACAAAATTATGCATGTGTCGACAGTAATGACTTAGGTCACGACAAAACTTTGTTTTAGTCGACACGTCTATGTGTAGACATACTTGTGTCAGTGTCGACACAGACTATCCAAGTCTCGATAGAGAGTGTCGACACCAATTTTTGTGTGTCGACACAAAAATATACTAATACAAGGTCTTGACAGAGTTGTGTCGACACCAACTTTTCTGTCGACACAAATTTTATTTCTGTGTCGACACAATTCTTTTCTTTGTCGACACAACTAAATGATTGTGTTGACATAGTTAGCATGTGTCGACACATTTTTCTAACTTAGACAAAATTTCTTGAGAAATTTTGGACTTACAGATACTACTTGAAAAATTTTATGTTGACCTATCACCTTATTCTTGGTCCAACATACCTAATTAAATTTTAAAATAATTGAACTTACTTTCATCCAGAGGTTTTGTAAATATATCAGCAATTTGATTGTTAGTGTTTACAAATTTTAGATTTATGTCTTCCTTTTCAACATGTTCTCTGATGAAATGAAATCTAATTTCTATATGCTTAGTTCTACTGTGTGAAACATGATTTTTAGCAATAGAAATAACACTAGTAGAATCACAAAACAATGAAATTCTACTTACCTTGATGTCATAGTCTTCAAGTTGATGTTTTATCCATAACAACTGAGCACAACAGCTGCCTGCAGCTACATATTCTGATTCAGCAGTGGAAATAGTCACACTTGTTTTCTTCTTGCTGCTCCATGACACCAGCCTACCACCTAGGAATTGACATGTTCCAATAGTACTTTTTCTGTCTTCTCTCCAGCCTGCAAAGTCTGTATCTGAAAAACCTGTTAGTAAGAAATCTCTATTCTTAGGGTACCAAAGACCTAGATTAGGTGTGTCCTTAAGATATCTCAAAATTCTCTTGACAACAGTATACTGAGATTCCTTTATTAAAGCTTGATATCAAGCACATACACATGTAGCATATATGATGTCAGGCCTACTAGCAGTCAAGTAAAGTAGGGAGCCAATTATCCCTCAATACAAATACTCATCAACAGGTTTTCTTGATTCATCTTTGCCTATAGGCATACTTGTTCCCATAGGAGTTTTCATGGTGGAGGCTGTCTCCATGCCATATTTCTTAATTAACTCATTGGTGAACTTAGACTGCGATATGGACAATCCATCATCAGTCTGTCTAACTTGGAGTCCCAAGAAAAATTTCAGCTTACCCATGTTGCTCATTTCAAACTTCCCTTACATAAGTTTGACAAACTTACTACAAAATTTGTTTTCGGTAGAACCAAAGATAATGTCATCAACATAAATTTGGACTAGGATGATCTTACCTTTTGATTCCCTAAAGAATAGAGTCTTATCTATTTTCCCTCTTGAGAATTTATTTTCAATAAAGAAGGCAGACAAAGTTTCATACTAAGACCTAGGGGCTTGTTTCAAATCATATAGAGCTTTCTTAAGCATATATACATAGCTGGGATAATGAGAATCAACAAAACCTGATGGCTGTTCTACATATACTTCTTCCTTCAAGTCTCCATTCAGAAAAGCTGACTTGACATCCATTTGGAATACTTTAAAACCTTGAAAAGCTGCATAAGCCAGGAATAATCTTATAGTTTCCAACCTTGCCACTGGGGCAAAAGTTTGATCAAAGTCTATCCCTTCTTCCTGTCTGTAGACCTTTGCTACCAGTCTGGCTTTGTTTTGGATTATGGTGCCATTCTTATCTAGTTTATTCCTGTAGATCCTCTTGATTCCTATAACATTGTGATCCCTTGGTTTAGGAACCAACTCCCAGACTTTACATCTTCTTAATTGATTCAGCTCTTCCTGCATGACATCAATCTAGTTTGTGTCTAGCATGGCTTCTTCAAACTTCTTAGGTTCTATCTGTGATAGAAAACTTATACATAGAACTGTGTTCATGCTTTTGCTCCTAGTTAGAACTCCCTGGCTTGCATCACTAATGATTTGGTGTGCAGGATGATCCTTCAAGTGTCTTCTATCTGGAGGAAATCTATCAACCTCTTGATATTCTTCTCTTTCCTCATTCTGATGCACTTCATTGTCTTCATCTTCATCCAGAGAGTCTTGTACTCCTCCTGGATAGTTTCCATCCTTTTCTTCATCCAGTCTTGCAGGTCGGTCCTCACTAATAGTCAGCTTGTCCATCCTTTCCTTTAAACATGTAGAGCTACCAGAAGAGCTAGACAATTCTCTGTTAATTAACTTAGACTCATCAAATACTACATGGACTGATTCTTCTACAACTTATGTAGTCAAGTTGTAGATCTTGTATGCCCTACTATTATTGTTGTACCCAACAAATATCCCATCTAGGAATTTGGCAGCAAACTTTGTTTGGTAGTGCTTACCATTAAGTAGGATATAACATTTGCTATCAAAAATTCTAAGGTAGGAAATGTTTGGTTTTTTGCATTTCATAATCTCATAGGGAGTCTTCATATGTCTTTTATTGATGGAAGCTCTATTGAGTACATGACATGCAATATTTACTGCCTCAGCCCAGAAGTATTCAGGGAGAGAAGTGTAACTTAGTAGTGTTCTACTTGCCTCAATTAGAGTCCTATTCTTTCTCTCAATAACTCCATTTTACTGGGGAGTTCTAGGTGTGGAGAACTCTTAATGAATCCTAAGTTCTTCACAGAACTTTGTCATACACTCATACTGAAATTTAGTTCCATGATCACTTCTGATTATGACCACTGAATTATTAAATTCATTCTGAATTTATCTAACAAAAGTCTGGAAGTCAGTAGGTGTTTCAGATTTCTGCCTCAAGAAGAAAACCCATGTAAATCTAGAATAATCTTCCACAATAACTAATGTGTATGCTTTCCTACATAAACTATGAACTGGCATTGGACCAAATAAATCTATATGAAGGAGATATAGACATCTCACTGAATCTTTGGTAACAAGTCCATGGAAAGAGGTCTTGGTCTGTTTGCCCTTTTGACAAGCTGAACAAACACCCTCTTTAATGCACTTGACCTGAGGACCATTCCTCACTAGACCCATACTAAATAATTGTCCTATTGACCTATTGTTTAGATGAGCTAGCCTCTTATGCCATTGGACACACTATGATGCTTTCTCATCTACAACTAGACAGATAGGTGAGTTATTATACTCACAATCAAGGTTAAGACAATGTACATTCCCTTTTCTAGTGCCAGTCATAATGATCTCTTGATCACTTGACCTCTTTATTTGGCACTCACCCTTGAAGAAAGAGATGTCATACCCAAGATCACTTAGTTGACTTATGCTAATTAGGTTATGTTTCAGACCTTTCGCATAAGCCACTTGAGTGATACAGATAGAGTTACTAGAAATGTTACCAAACCCTTTGATGACACCTTTTTCTGATCCACCAAAGATTACTTTGGGTCCATTCTCTATGGGAGAATAGTCCTTCAACATCCTTCTTATTCCAGTCATGTGCCTGGAACATCCACTATCCAAGTACCATATAGAGGTATGTCCACTTGGACTCACCTGCATCAAATAAAGATTTACTTATCCTTAGAACCCAAATTGTTATTGGGTCCTAGGTTCAAGTTAGCTTGAAATCTGACATGCTTACCTGCAGCCTTTCTAATAGGTAAACTGGCCTTATTCTGAATACTAGAATTGAACCAACAATCAATGGCAAAGTGTCCCACCTTGCCACAATACCAACACTCAAATCTATTATACCTTTTATTAAGTACAGGCTTCTCAACATTGTTGCCAGCATTTCTTTTAAGTGTAGGTACTGGAGCAGCATAACCCAAGGATTCCTTAAGAACATGATGGGTTTGCTTATAGGGTGCCCTATTAGCATGTGCACCCTTGCCATTGAGATCACCATACTCACAGTGACCATGAGTGAGGTCATGATCATACCTGTTAGTAGGTTGCATCACTTTTCTAAAAGAAATAGGGGGTTTCATAGCTAGTGGCTGGACTGGGCCTTTGCCTTTTCCTTGAGAATTGGCTGCCCTCGTTCTTTCCTTGAAGCCTAGTCCTGTCTTTCCTTTCTGAGATATGAAGTTATCTATTAAAGACAAGACAGACTTTGTCTTTGAAAATTTAGCCACTAGATCCCTTTCTTTCTGGAGTCTTGCTTCCAGATTTTTGATGTGATTTTCTTTGAAGGAGATTGTGCCCATCTGAATAACAGTTATGTTTTCAATTTGACAACCTCCTTCAATTTCAAATCTATCAAATTTGCTGAATCTGTTGCAGCCTGTTTGAGAGATTCAATTTCCTTAGCCTGCTTCTTGACAAGGAATTTGCTCCTCTTAAGTGCTTGCAACAAACCACCATACTCATCAATTAATTAATGTACATCCCCCTCAGATTCAGAACCATCCACTTCTCTTGAAGTTGATGCTACTGATTCTGATCCAGTAAAATAATTAGAAGCTAAGGATGGACTGTATTTCTTATTTGGACCAGGCTGATCTAGGCACTGATCTTCTTCTAAAAGAGCCATCAGCCCTTTACAATAATAGTCTTCACCTCCATTTATGGAATTCAGCATTTGCAAGAATTCTGATTCCATAGAATCCTCTTCTATAGTAAACAGCCCAATAGAAGCTTCTACATCATCTTCTTCTTCAGATTCTGAGGATGAAGAGTCAGTCCAACTCTTCTGTTTCTGGGCAACCAAGGATTTCTCCTTCTTGCCCTTATTTTGAGGCTTCTTCTTATCCTTAGTCTCCTTTCTCTTATCAGGATAGTCAACTATGACATGTGCAGGCCTGTTGCAGCAATAACAAACAATTTTAGAGGTAGTTTGCTTACTAGGATTAGAGGCATACCTGTCCTCCTTAGAAGTCTTCTTCTTCTTGTAATAATCATCCTTGAAAGAGGATGAAGATGTCTTGGTTCTCCATTTCTTCTTCTTCATGAACCTCTAAAACTGCCTTGTAAAGGCAGTAAAGTCTTCATCAGAATGGTTGCTATGTGATGTACTGATGTCAGGATTTTCTACTTCAACATCAGCACTCCTTCTGGGTGGAGAAGGAGACTTTCTCCTACCCTTCTTTGTGGCTTCAGCTTTGAAGGCTACTGACTTGTCTTTATACTCAGACCTACTGCTTTTCTCCTCCTCCTTTCTGGCAGTGAGCTGCATCTCATAAGATAGCAGTTTTCCAAACAAGGTTGGTGGAGGTGTATCAGAAATCCTGGCCACCTCTCTGATGGCACATATTTTTGTATCCCAGTCCTTGGTCAGTGAACTGAGAAACTTATCATTCAATTCATATGTGCTAAAGACTCTTCCATAGGTCATCAACTCATTTACAATTCTAAAGAACTTCTTGTAACATTCTGCTATGCTGTCTGACTTAGCTTGTCTGAAGCTTTCATATTCTTGATTCAACATAGATTTCCTATCCTCTCTAACTTCTTCAGTTCCCTCCATGTAGACAATCAAGGTGTCCTACATCTCCTTGGAGGATTTGCAATGTACCAAATTCTGAAATGTGGCATAATCTATAACACTCACAATTATGTTTTGTGCTCTCTTGTCTAAAGTTGCTAGAATGATCTCATCCTTAGTCATTTCATAATAGCTCTTAGGGGTTTTGAGATTAGCATCAGGAGCTGATATATTCATTGGAATGAACAGACCTTCTTATACTGTGATGTAGATTCTAGGATCAGATGCTTCCATGAACAATCTGACCCTTTCTTTCCATATCCCAAAGTTTTCTTTCCTGCAGATGGGCAGTTTCATGGATCCAAATTCCTTCTGATTCTCATTTGAACCCATTCTGGCTAATTGTTAATTGCCTTGGAGATTTACTCAGACTGTTAGGTCTATTTTTGAGCAACCTCCCTCTGATACCACTTGAAAGATTTGATTTCAAGAGCCTAGACACCTAGAGGGGGGGGGGTGAATAGGTTCTAATCTTTTTTTTAACTATTTAGGGAATTAAAACAAGTTCTAACACAGCATATAAAATCACAGTTCTCAGAAAAAATAAACACAGCACAACACAATAAGATTTATAGTGGTTCCCCAATTTATGGTTACATCCACTTTCCCCCTTCGCCTATCTAGAAGAGAACTAGATTTAGCCAAACTTCCTTCCACTATCTCAGATCCATAGATCTTACAACTCAGAACCTGATAGGTTCCTACAGCTCAGAATTCTTCAAGTCCTACCTCAGATTCTTCCCAAGAACCCTACCTCAGGCAACAACCCTACCTCAGCCTTTATCTCCAGTCCTACAACTCAGACTTTAATAAGTCCTACACTCCAGGCACTCAGCCTTTATAAATACAGGCTTACAACTCAGATCTATATAAGATCTTACAAAAAAAGTTTATTTAAAGAAATAGAAATTTCACCCAGATTGAAATCTAAATGGGTGAGAGCTTCTTAATCAGTTCTTGAATGACTAAATACTTCAGATCCAACCTGACTTAGCTTCTTCAAAGCTTCTTAAATTTGAACAAAATAAGGTTGATCTTTACTTGGGGTTGAATTTGATCTTTAATCAACTTCCTTCTTAAATTCAGAATCAGATCTGAATCTTTCTTGCAGATTTGTTCAGGATCTGCCTTCTTCTGGGTCAGCCTCTTACTCTCCAATACTTGTTGTTAGTTCTATATAATTTGTTCTGTTGGATTCTTATTATGGTTGTTATGGATCAGCCCTTTATATAGAGTTCATCCATGATTACCGGCTGATCTGGTTTATAACGGCCTTTTGACAGCACCGACAGATGTGTCAGTCTTGTTACTTATGACAGCTGTCAAGTCTTCAGTCGACAACTGACCCTTCAATGAAATTATTTCTCAGCAGGACACTGTTAGCAAACTACTTCAAATGTGTCGACATAAATAGACCAAGTGTCGACACAATTCTTGATGATGTCGACATAGCTTCCAAAGTGTCGACACAGTCATTCTTTATCTTCTCGACACAACTTCTATTATATGTGTCGACACAAGTCCTGTGTGTCGACACAACTGCTCCTGGTCTTGACATAACTGATGCTGATAAAAGGCGTTGAGTGTATGTCCAAACGTTGTTGAGTGTGTGTCGACACAAGTCTAGTGTGTCGACACAAGCCTTTCAGACTCAGTATAGCTGTTGTTGATAGATGGCATTGAGTGTATGTCCAGACGTCATTGAGTGTGTATCGACACAAGTCCTGTGTGTCGACACAAGCCTTTCAGACTCAGTATAGTTGTTGTTGATAGATGGGGTTGAGTGTGTGTCGATACAAGTCCTGTGTGTCGACACAAGCCTTCTTCAGGTGTCGACACAATTCCTGGGTGTCGACACATGCCTTACTTCTGGTGTCAACATAACTCCTGGGTGTCGACACATCTCCTGCTCCAGGTGTCGACACAATTACTTAAAAGTGTCGACACTTGTACTTAGAAATTTTCCTGCATTTCTTAAACCTGCACACTGAAACTCAATATCCCATCAAATACAAATTGTTGTATAACATTGAGTATAGAGAGGCTTCTCCAAATCTGATACATAATTTCTAGTGTACCCAACAGCTCCACATAGACTTCTTCTTTGAGTTCATCATTGAGAAAGGCACTCTTGACATCCATTTGATAGACATATAATTTATTGAATGCTGCATAGGCAAGAAATATCCTGATATCTTCAAGCCTTACAACAGGGGCAAAGGTCTGATCATATTCAATTCCTTCCTCCTATGAATAGCCTTGAGCTACCAATCTTGCTTTGTTCCTTATAATAGATCCTTGTGCATCCAATTTATTCCTGAAAACTAATTTAGTTCCAATGACTGGGTGGTCTTTGGGTCTTGGAAATAAATCCCAAACTCTGCATCTCTCAAATTGATTGAGCTCCTCTTGCATTGCAATAATCCAGTGGGGATCTTGCTCTGAATCTTATATGGATTATGGTTCAATCTGAGATATGAAGCAAGCATGCATCAGATCTTGGTTGAGTTGATTCCTTGTTTGCACACCAATTGATATGTCTCCAATCACTTGAGATATGAGATGATCTCTAAGTGTGACAAGATCAGTAGGAGGAGCTGGTTCATGAACATCTTGGGGAATTAATTCCTCTTATGAAATTATGTTAGCTGTTGTTGGTTCAACTGTTTTAACAATTTCTTCTTCACTCTCTTTATCAGTCTGAGGAGAAGGATGCAATGTAACCTCTTAGGTGAGGTTTAAGTCATCAAATTTCTCACACAGAAGGGGTACCTGCAAAATATCTCTGGTAGAAGAATCCTTCTCTTTGTAACACATGTTAGCCTCATCAAAAGTTATGTGTACAGATTCTTCCATTTTTAAAGTTAATTTGTTAAATACCCTATAAGTCTTGCTGACTTGGGAATATCTAAGAAAAATTCCCTCTGCAGCTTTGGCTTCAAACATTCTAAGATGTTTCTTGTTATTATTGTAAATGTAACATTTACAGCCAAAAACTCTAAAATAATCGATTTTAGGTTGCTTCCCTTTGAGCAATTCATAGGGAGTCTTGCCCTTAAGTTTATGTATTAAACATCTATTCAGAACATAATTTATTGTGCTTACAGTCTCTTCCCAAAAGGATAGAGTCAAGTAAACATCTGCAAGCAATGTCCCTGCAGCTTCAATAAGGGTTCTATTTTTTCCTTTCTGCTACCCAATTTTGTTGAGGAGTTCTAAGAGCAGAGAAGCAATACCTGATACCTTCTCACAAAATTCTTGCATAGGAAGAGATTCAAACTCAGTTCCATGATCACTTCTGATCAATATAACTTGAGTAGAGTACTCAATCTTAATGCTCCTAAGAAAGTCTGTAAGAACTTTAAAGTTATCTGACTTATTTCTCAGAAAGAACACCCAAGTGACTCTAGAGAAGTCATTTACAATAACTAAAGTGTAAGATTTCCCTCCCAGACTTTGTATAGCAATGGGTCCAAAAAGATCCTTGTGTAGCAAATACAAGATTCTGGGTGAATCACTCTTATTAATTGATTTAAACTATTTTTAGTTTGTTTTCCTAATTGACAAGCCCTGTAGAGACTTTCCTTCTTGTAGGGGCAAAAAGACAATCCTCTAACAAGGTTGTCCCTAGATATTTTAGCAATATTTCGTAAGTTTACATATCCTAATCTTTTATGTCATAATTCATTTGTATTACTAATATGATTTAATAAGCAAATCTCTGAACTAGCTGACTTAAAATTTACTACATATATATTGCCTTCCCTAAGTCTAGTTAAAACAACTTTATTATTGTCAGAAGTAATAATACAATAAGATTTAGTAAATGATACCTGATAACCTTCATCACATAATTGGCTTATGGATATCAGGTTATGCTTGAGACCACTCATATAGGCTACCTTTTTGAATGTAACAGCTCCAACTTTAATATTCTCATAACCTTCTGTTTGGCCACAGTTGGAGTCTCCAAATATCACCTTTGGTCCAAGCTTTGACTTGTAATATATTAGATTTCCCTTGCTGCCTGCCATATGTTTTGAAAATCCACTATCCAGGTATCATTGTTGCTCTGTGGTAGGATAGTCCATAACCTGCAAGAAAATAGATTAGGTGTTCTTGACCTAGGTAACCTTGGGTCCTTAATTCTTCTCAAATTTGTAACTGGAAATAAAAGAAAAGTCTAGTTGATTTTTATATCCTAAGGGGTGTAATTTTATTGGTGGAATTATCCATTGAGTAAAGGGATTAATAGATGATCTAGTTTGATTAAAATTTCTAAAAGAATTTTGGTTTCTGTTGAAGTTTTTTGGGTTCGACGAATTCCAGTAAGTTCATCGATCTGCATTCGACGAATAGGCATGAGTTCGTCGAACTCCGCTCAGAGAAAGAAAATGTTCATTTCCTGCGCCCCAATTTCTTTGATCGCGGTTCGACGAACCATATTGATTTCGTTGATCGCAGTTAGACGAATTGTTATATAGAAAATCTACATTCATAGTTCGTTGATCTGAGTTCGACGAACCATATGCATTTTATCGATCTTTGTTTGACGAAAAATGTTAAATATTGTTTTTGTTAAATTTTTTTTCTGTTTCTTTTGTTTAGGTTTCTGAAATACTTCAGTTTGCTGGTTGTTATCTTCTAATTTTTCCTTGCCCTTTTCAGATATGAATTTAATAGGGGATGATAAAATATTTTTCTTAAGAAGTGGTGGCTGACTAGATGGAGCTCCTAAGCCCAGTTTACCATTAAGCCTGACATTTACTATGTTAGAGATGTTCATTAATTTTATACTTCTCCCATTAAGGGATTCTTCAAATTATTTTGCTTCATTTAGTTTAGTTTTTAATGAAATAATTTGTTCTGAAGTTAATTCTAATTCAGCTTTTAGTTTGATGTTTTTTGAGAACAAATTATCATATTCAATTTGTTTTTCTCTGAGAAGTTTGATTTCTTTCTCAGATTTGATTAGATCATTGCATATAAGTTTAAGTTCAGTTTTAAAATGTTCAGAAGAGAAATCAAAAGAAGCTATTACCTGGTCCTCTTCTGATTCTGATTCTGATGCTGATTCTTCAGCTGTTGAGTGACTGCATGAAGCATCAATTGACATCAAGCAGATTTCTCATACTTTTGCCTCTTCTTCATCCTCACCGGAACTGGATGAAGTCTCTTTTTCTTGAGTCACTCAAAGTCTCAGCTACAAAGCCTTTTTCCTTCTTCTTCTTATATTGTTGGAAGATGGCTTGCTGGAGTGCTTCTTATATTCTTTCTCTTTTCTCTTATCCTTCTTCTGAGCCTCTAGACATTCTAGAAGAATGTGTCCTGGCTTCCTGCATCCATAGCAGACAATTTCCTTGGTAGGAGTCTTGTTATACCTTGGCTTGTCCTCATTTCTTGTTGACCTTCTTCTGAAGTCCTTCTTTGACATTTTATAGAATTTTTTAGCTAATAGGCTCATTAGCTCTTCATTGGCAGGTAGTGCTTTTGATTCCTCAGATGACTTGAAGGCAATACTTTGCTCCTTCCTTCCTGAGGTAGAAGTCTTTTATTCAGCAACTTCCCTGGTCTTGAAAAGTTGCTCATAGGACTTGAGCTTTCCTAACAAAGACTTAGTAGAAATCTCATTTAGGCTTCTGGCCTCCTTGATTGGTCAGATCCTAGAGTCCCATGTGCTGGGGAAGCACATAAGAATCTTATCATTAATCTCTATTAATGAGATATTCTTATCCAGGTTCTTGAGCTCATTTAAAATCAGGCTGATTCTGTTGTACATATCTGTAACTGACTCTGATTCATCCTTCTTGAAATTCTCATACTGTGAAATGAGAAGGGATCTTCTATCTTTCCTCTCATCAGCAGATCCTGCTACCATTTGGTTGAAGGAATCCCAAATGGCTTTTCCTGATGTGCATTCAACCACTTTTTGAAATATGTCATCAAACATAGTTTGAGCTAAGATGTTCATAGCTTTAGCATCTGCAACCTTAGCTTTCTTCTGTGCATTATTCCACTCAGGTGGTAGAACTACACTGGTGCTTGTACTGGTTATTGCAGAAGGAGTAGGGGGGCCTGTCAAAATAGAATTGTAGATTTCTTCATCAATGGAATTCATATACAACCTAATCCTTGCCTTCCAAAGTGCAAACTTGTTAAGATTGCACACTGGAGGTCTGGTGCTTGAATATTCTTTATTTTGTGCCATGATAGAAAAAAACAATAGAGTAAATGGGATCTATCAAAGATTTTTTGGTTCAGGTGTTAGCCTGTGAAACCAAATAACCTCGCTCTAATACCAATTGAAAGAGAATGGATAGATCACACTAACTCTAGAGGGGGGTGAATAAAGTTTGAAAAATCTTCTGATTAATTTTTATTGCGGATTAAAATAAGTGATAACTATATGTAGATAGGCAGAAAGAAAAGCACAGAAATCATAGCATAGAAAAATAAAAAATAGAGCAACCAGATGACACAAAGATTTTATAGTGGTTCCCCTAAAACTTGGGTACATCCACTCTTCTACAACCCTGGTAGGAATCCAATACAAGTTTTTGATTAGGTGCCCTGCCACCACAGGTTTTTTCTCAGGTGCCCTGTCATCATAAGATCTACTTCAAGGGAGATATGACAACCCTTTGAGCTTTTGACCAGGTGCCCAAAAACCAAATCAAGTCTTTTGATCAGGAGACTTGACAACCAAAAGGATAACTTTTTAAGGGATTTAAAAACCCTTTTACAGTAAAAGAAAAGAAAATGATGATGTCTTCTCTTTCTCAATAAACTGAGAAGACTAGTGGACTTGTTGTTGTCAAAGCTCCCCCTGAGATGAAGAATAGATCAGGAGAAAGAGAGCTTTGCTCAGAGTGTAGGCCTTCAGACTGCTAGAAGATCTTCAGGGAACTTTCAGACTGATGTTGATGATTTATCTCTTGAAATTCCTGAAGAAAGAATTGTATGCCTGACTGCTTATCTCTGTGTGTCTTATTGTTCTCTCTGTGTTTTTTTCTTCTTCCTATTTGTCTATCTTGAAAAAGAAAACCTTATATATAATCCTTGCAGATTTTTGTATTTGAAATTTGAATTCCTTTTCCTTGATTGACTGTAGAAAATATGTGAGTTGAACGGCTAGAAAATGTCTTAAATGAATTTCCTCAACTGTCCCAGTAAATAAGTCAAGTAATAACTCCGTGAAAATCATAATTAATGCTATCATGGAATGACTATATTCACAAGAATATTGACCATTAATTACCAGAGCATTACAGACAAAATATAATATAATTTGAAATACTTCTGTATTAGTCGAACTAAACTCATCATAGAATAGTCGAACTGAAATCATCATAGAATTGTCGAACTGAATCTGGGAGAAAATAGTCGAACTCAGCAAATTTCGTCATCCTGAGATCCAAAATCGTCGAATAGAAAAACTGCATGATCATCGACCTGAGATCCAAAATCGTCGAGCTAAGACTTGCTGTCGTCGAACTGAAATGGCAGATTAAGAGGGTAGAAGTTCGTCGAACGGAGCTCCAAATTCGTCGAGCTGAGAAGACACTTCGTCGAGCTGAGAAGACACTTTGTTGAGCTGAGATTCTAGTATAAGCTCACAGATCGTCGATCTTAGCTAAACTTTCATCGAGCTAAAATTAGAGAAGGAACTCCGAGTTTGTCGATCTGAGATCGACGATCGTCGAGCTGAGTTCAGCTATCATCAAATACTTTTTCTATCTCTTAGAAGACTGTTTTTCTCTGGAGGTCTTCTATCTCTAAGTCTTCTGAAGGTGAAAACCAATCACTCTAGGTTTGTTGACTTTACCTAGACCCTGATAAAATCCTATGACCCTAGACTATACAATGTGGGTCATCTAATAATCCTAATAGTGAACTTAGGCCAAATCAACCCTAAACAAGGTGGGGTTCCAACAGAGCCTCCAACTATCCTTGGATAGTTGGAGGGTGGAGATTAATCCCTCACTAAGGAGGGATTAATCCAATATTGGGTAGAGGAGGAGATCACCTCCGCTCCATCCTATATAAAGGCCCCCCTCCCTTGATATCCTCCTCAAAAGCTCAGTGAGCAACTCCCCCACCCCTACCCAAGCTCTGCCGGAGTCCAGGAGGCCGGGAAAAAAAAGCCAAGGATCCTCCACCTTGCATGGCCAACCAGCCAGGGACCTCCTGAGCGCCCTAAACCCAGGTGGAACTTCTTCTCCTCCTCCCTCCACACCCTTTCGACGAGCTGCATGCCTCCCCCGACGGCCGAAGCGCCGCCGGCGCCACCCAAGCCAAGTCCAAGGTCGGGTGGTGGCCGCAAGGGGGGAGCTGCGCCCAGGTCTAGTAGAGACCTTGGGAGAGCTCTATACCAAAAGGGGTGGTGATCTTCGGTGGGAGAAAGCGGTGGTGCCACCCGAAAACGCCGCTTCGGCGGCACTCGAAAACAGAGCACAGCTCTGCGTAGTGCTGCGGCGGCGGCCGACGGCGCCAGGCCGCCGGGCCACTGTCGATGAGGAGCCAGACTCCCAGCGCACCTTCCGGGGGTGTGAGGTGGTCGGGCAGTCACCCGAGAGGCAGGGTGGCGCGGCTTCCCTAGGAGCATAGCATCCGCCACCCCGACGCTCTTAGGATTATTATTTCCGGTGGTGGCCGGCAGTGCCAGGCCGTTAGACCACCACCTAGAGGATCTCCGACCCCTAGCAAGTTGATCGAGGCCAGCGTCGGTATCCCGCAATTGTCGGTCGGCGGTGGCAGAGGCTATCCATAACTGCACCGTCTGCATGTAGCAGCAGCCGTCCGATCTGGTGATGAAGATCGGACGGCCGAGATTTCATTAAATCCCGCCTCCGCCTCAGCATCAGTGCTCCCCACAGCGGATCTGAGACCGATCCGTTGTGGGGTCAGAAAGAATATATTTGATGTCTGGCTCGATCTCAGCCACATGATGTCATTTGATCTGTTATTAGCAGACCAGATTAATAGCTAAACTTTGAGAAATTTTTTGGGCCATTCCGAGGCCTCTGGGAGAAAAGTGATCAACATGAAAATGTTCCCCATACTAAGGGCTTCCTCCACAAAAATTTTGAGAATTTTTGGAGTTAAATTGGTATTTTTAAAGACCCAAATAAAATTTGTTTGGCCGAATTAAAGGCCCAAAACTCTTCGAAAAATTATGAAAATTTTTCTAGGCCCATTTTAGACCCCCTTAAAGGTTGTATCAAAATTTGGTGATTTAGGGATCAAAATTGAATTTTCCTAAATTTCTTGGAGCCTAGAGTCGCGCTTGGAATTTATTACTCTCATTTTCCTCGAAAGTGAAAATTGGAGCGCGCGACCACCCTTTCTAATTAAATAATAAATTCAAATTGTCTTATCAATGAGAGTAGCCAAGGCAAGTGACCAAGCTCTGGGTGTTCCGAGATTTCGAGAAACTATCGAGCACCTTGACTCTCAGGTGATTTGGGCACGCTTAGAAAGTAAGAATACGAGTGGTGAGTTATGAATTATTCTCGACGAATAATAAGGATGTAACTCATAATAAGCCCCTGATCTGATTAAGCCGTAATTGATAAGGTGCAACCAAATTATTATTGGATCTTAATAATGGATGTAACCCAAGTGTTGGGTACATTGAAAACTGTGTACCTGATTTGGAGAAGCCTCACTTAACTCAATGATATACATCATTGTGTATTTGATGAGATGTTGAATTTCAATGTGCAGGATAAAGAAATGCAGTAAAATATTCTAAGTACATGTATCGACACTTGAAAAGGAAATATGTCGACACTAGGAGCCAGATTGTGTCGACACACAGGACTTGTGTCGACACACAGAAATTCAGTCTACAATAATTGTGTTGACACACAAAACTTGTGTCGACACACAGAAATTCAGTCTACAGCAATTGTGTCGACACATAGGACTTGTGTCGACACACAAAAATTCAGTCTACAGCAATTGTGTCGACACACAGGACTTATGTCGACACACAGTAATTCAGTCTACAACAGATTGTGTCGACACACAGGACTTGTGTCGACACATTCTTCAAAAGCGGTGTCGAGAAAATAATGAAGATCCGTGTCGACATTCTATGAGCTATGTCAACATCATCAAGAATTGTGTCAACACATGTTCCATTTGTGCAGACACATATGAAGTTTTATCTCGACACTTTCTGCTGAAGTAAAAGTGACAAAGTTTCAGATGTCAGGAGTGAAGACTTGACAGCTGTCGTAACTGACAAAGCTGTCACATCTGTCAGAAGGTAGTTATAAACAGGATCAGCCGGTAACATAGGATGGGATCTATATAAAGTCCTGTTTTATATAAAAAAAGAGAAGTACTGAGTAGCTGTTTTTCCTGAAATCAACAAGTATCTGTTAAAGAGAAGACAGATCTGAACAAGTCTACAAGAAGAATTCAGAGTTACATCTGAAAAAAGAGGAGAGCTCGATTGTGGATCGACTCCAACTTTTCAAGAAAGATCAACCTTACTTTGTTCAGATTCAAGAAGCTTTGAAGAAGCTAAGACATGTTGGATCCTAAGGAGTCAGTTCATTCCAGAACTGATCAAGAAGTCTTCATTCATTCATCTTTCTCTTGGGTGAAGAAATAATCATTCTCTTAATCAAATTTTGTAAGATCTTTTATTGATCTGAGGTAGGATTTTTGTAATCTGAGGTAGGGCTGATTATAAGGGCTGAGGTAGGGCTTGGTAGCCTGAGTGTAGGAGTGTGGACTCACTCTGAGGTAGGATTCTCTGAAAGAATCTGAGTTGTCGGACTTGCTGAATTCTGAGCTATAGGAACCATTCTGGATTCTGAGTTGTAAGATATGAAGATCTGAAAAGAAAGAAGGGAGTTAGGCCGACTCTAGTATACTGCTAGATAGGCGAAGGGGGAAAGTAGATGTACCCATCTCTTGTGGAACCACTATAAATCTGTGTGTATGTTGTGCTGGCTATGTTTGTTTTAATCTGTGCTGTGATAGTTGTAGCATAGGTTGTCTAACTGTGATATAAATTTATCTGTTTGAATAAAATAAGAATTGAACCTATTCACCCCCTCTAGGTGTTTAAGGTATCTTGAAACCAATTTTTTCAAGTTGTATCAGAGGGAGGTTCCTTAAGAATAGACTTAACAGTCTGAGTTGATATCCAAGGCAATTATCAGTTAGCCAAAATGGGTTCAGGTGAAAATCACAAGGAACTTGGATCCATGAAGATTCCCATATGTAGAAAGGAAATCTTTGGCATATGGAAAGAGATAGTTAGATTATTCATGGAAGCATCTGACCCAAGAATCTACATCACAGTTCAAGAAGGGACATTCATTCCTATGAACATTTCAATTCTTGATGCTAACCTCAAGACTCCAAAAAGTTACTCTGAAATGACTAAGGATGAGATCATCTTAACCACTATAGACAAGAGAGCACAGAACATAATAGTTAGTGATATAGATGACTCAACTTTCCAAAACTTGGTTCATTGCAAAACCTACAAGGAGATGTGGGAAACTTTGATTGTCTACATGGAGGGGACAGAAGAAGTAAGAGAGGATAGAAAGTCTATGTTAAATCAAGAATATGAAAGTTTCAGACAAACCAAAACAGATAGCATAACTGAGTGTTATAAGAAGTTTTTTAGAATAGTTAATGAGACAATGACTTATGGAAGAGTCTTCAACACATATGAGCTCAATGATAAGTTTCTCAGATCATTAACCAAAGACTGGGATACAAAAATATGTGCCATCAGTGAAGTGGCCAAACTTGCAGATACATCTCCTCCAACCCTATTTGGAAAATTGCTATCATATGAGATGCAGCTTATGGCCAAAAAAGAGGAGGAGAAAAGCAATAGGTCTGAGTACAAAGAGAAATCTGTGGCCCTCAAGGTTGAAGCCACAAAGAAGGACAGGAGGAAGTCTCCATCTCCTTCTAGGAAAGCTGCTGAAGTTAACTCAGATAATTCTGACAATAACACATCAGACTGCCCCAATTATGATGAAGACTTTGCTGCCTTCACACAAAGATTCATGAGAAAAAAATAGTGGAGAATAAAGCCATCCTCCTCTCAGTCCAAGGATGACTACTACAAGAAGAAGAAATTTTCTAAGGAAGACAGGTATGACATTAAACCAAGCAAACTAACTACTTCTATGATTCTTTGCTATTATTGTAACAGGTCTGGACATGTCATAGCTGACTGCCCTGATAAAAGAAAGGGATCTAATGATAAGAAGAAGCATCAAAATAAGGGAAAGAAGGAGAGATCCTTTGTTTCCCAGAAGCAGAAGAGTTGGACTGACTCCTCATCATCAGAATCTGGAGAAGAGGAGTAAGCTGAAGCCTATATTGGATTGTTCACTACTGAAGAGGATTTTGTAAAGACTGAATTTTTGCAAATGCTGGACTCTATAAATGGGATTAAAGATCATCATTGTAGAGGGCTGATGGATCTGTCTGAGGAAGATCAGTGCCTGGATCAGCCTGGTCCTAGTAAGGTATACAACCTATCTTCTGTTTCTGATTATTATACTGGACCAGAATCAGAAGCATCAACATCAAGAGTTGAGGATGATTTTGAATATGAAGGGGATGTGGATCAACTAATTGATAAGTATGGTGATCTGTTGCAAGATTTTAAGAAAAGTAAAATCCTTGCTAAAAAGCAGGCTAAGGAAATTGCCTCTTTCAAGTTAGCTGCTTCAGAATTAGCAAAAGTGCTGGATCTAAAATTGAAGGAAGTAAGCCAACTGAAAAAAATCATGATCATTCAGATGGAAACAATTACCTTCAAAAACAATCACATCAAGAATCTTGAAGTTAGACTTCAACGAGAGAGGGATCTTGTGGCTAAATTCTCAAAGCCAAAGTCAGTCTTACCTTTGATTGATAACTTCATTGCCCAAAAGGGTAAAGAAGGATTAAGCTTCAAGGGAAGAACAAGGGCAGTTAATTCCAAAAGGAAAGGCAAAGCCCCAGTTCAGCCACTAGTTTCCAAAGCCCCTATTCCTTTCAGGAAAGTGATGCTACCTACTAACAGGTATGACCATGAAAACACACATGGTCACTGTGAGCCTGTTGATCAGGATGGAAAGTGTGCAAATTCCAATTGGGCAGTCCATGAGCAAACACACCATGTTCTTCAGGAATCATCAGTGTTTGATGTACTAGCCCCAGCACTTAATAAAAATATTGTTGTTCCAATAGAATTGAGGACTTCTGACAGTAATGCTGTTAAGCCTGTACTTAAAAGAAGATACAACAGATATGCGTGCTGGTGATGTGGAAAAGTGGGCCACTATGTTATTGATTGTTGGCACAATACTAGTGTCCAGAAAAATGCTAGCTTACCTGTCAGAAAGGCTGCAGCCAAGCCTGTCAAATTTCAATCTAACCTGAACCTAGGACCCAATAACTATTGGGGCTCTAAGGTTAGGTAATTTTATTTGATGCAGGTGAGTCCAAGTGACCTTAACCAAATATGGTACTTGGATAGTGGATGTTCCAGGCACATGACTGGAACTAGAAGTATGCTAAAGGACTTTACTCTCATACTTGATGGACCCAAAGTTATCTTTTGTGGATCAGAAAAGGGAGTAATCAAAGGTTTTGGTAAAATTTCTAATAGCTCAATCACTATCACTCAAGTGGCATATGTGAAAGGTTTAAAACATAACCTAATAAGCATAAGTTAACTAAGTGATCTTGGTTATGACACTTCTTTTATTAAGAATGGGTGTCAGATTAGAAGGTTAAGTGACCAAAAGGTTATCTTGACAGGCTATAGAAAAGGAAATGTCTATTGTCTTAATTTTGTGTGTGAGAATAAAGATTCTCCTGTTTGCCTAGTTGTAGATGAGAAAGCTTCTCATTTTGTCAAATGACACAAGAGGCTTGCTCACCTTAACTATAAGACTATAGGTTAACTCTTTAGTAAAGAGTTAGTGAGGAATGGTCCTCAGGTCAAGTGCATCAAGGAGGGTGTACGTTCAGCTTGTCAAAAGGGCAAACAGACAAAGATCTCCTTCCAAAGTCTTGATACCAAAGATTCAGTGAGGTGTTTATACCTCCTGCATATGGATCTATTTGGTCCTATGCTAGTTCATAGTCTAGGTAGGAAAGTCTATACCTTTGTGGTTGTTGATGACTTTTCCAGATTTGCCTGGGTATTCTTTCTGAGTAAGAAATCTGAAACCCTAGCTGTCTTCCAAACATTTGTTAAGCAAATACAGAATGAACTCAACAGTTTTGTGGTTAATATTAGAAATGATCATGGGACTGAGTTTCAGTCTGAATGTATGACAAAGTTCTGTGAAGAACTTGGGATTCATCAAGAATTCTCATCACCAAGAACTCTCCAGCAAAATGGAATTGCTGAAAGAAAAAATAAAACACTTATTGAGGCTGGTAGAACACTACTAAGTGACACATCACTCCCATAATATTTTTGGGCTGAGGCAGTAAACAATTCTTGTCATGTTCTCAATAGAGCTTCCATCAACAAAAGCCACAAGAAGACTCCCTATTAGATTCTGAAGGGAAGAAAACCAAACTTATCCTACTTTAGGATCTTTGGTAGCAAGTGTTATGTACTTAACAATGGCAAGTCTTATTTAACTAAGTTTGCTTCCAAGTCCCAAGAAGGGATATTTGTTGGGTACATCAATAATAATAAGGCATACAAGGTCTACAACTTGACTACTCAAGCTGTAGAAGAATCTGTCCATGTAGTCTTTGATGAATCTAAGCTAATCAATTGTGAGCTGTCTAGCACTTCTTCTAGCTCTATAGGTTTGAAGGAAAAGATGGATAAGCTAACCATTAGTGAAAACCAACCTGCAAGACAGGATGAGGAAAATGATGGATGCTATCTAGGGGGAGTACAAGACCCACAAGCTGATGATGAAGACAATGAAGTATAGCTTGGTGGGGAGAATGGAGAAAATCAAGTTGTGGACAGATTGCCTCCAGTAATTAGACATCTAAGGGATCATCTAGCACACCAAATCATTGGTGATCCAAGACATGGTGTTCTGACCAGAAGCAAGAGCATGAACACAGTTCTATGTTCAAGCTTTCTGTCCCAGATTGAACCCAAGAAATTTGAAGAGGCCATACAAGACCCAAATTGGATTGATGCCATGTAGGAAGAGCTGAATCAATTCAAAAGATGTAAAGTCTGGGAGTTGGTTCCTAAACCAAAGAATCACAACGTCATTGGGACTAAGTGGATCTACAGAAACAAGTTAGATGAAAATGACATTATATTTAAGAACAAAGCCAGATTGGTAGAAAAAGGCTACAGGCAGGAAGAAGGAATGGACTTTGACCAAACATTTGCCCCAGTGGCATGGATGGAAGCAATAAGGCTATTCCTTACCTATGTAGCTTACCAAGGGTTCAAGGTATTTCAGATGGATATAAAGTCAGCATTTCTGAATGGTGACTTAAAAGAGGAAGTTTATGTTGAACAACCTTCAGGTTTTGTAGAGCCTCTTTATTCTAACTATGTTTATAGGCTTAAGAAAGCTCTATATGGATTGAAACAAGCCCCTATGGCTTGGTATGAAACTCTGTCTACTTTCCTCATTGAGAACAAATTCTCAAGGGGGAAAATAAACAAAACTCTATTCCTAAGGGAATCAAAAGGCATTATCATCCTAGTCTAGATATATATTGATGACATTATCTTTGGATCAACTGAAAATAACCTTTGTAGAAAGCTTGCCAAACTTATGCAAGGGAAGTTTGAGATGAGCAACATTGGTGAGCTGAAATTCTTCTTGGGACTCCAAGTTAGACAGACTTATGATGGCTTGTCCATATCCCAGTCTAAGTTCACCAAGAAGTTAATTAAGAAATATTGCATGGAGTCAGCCTCCACCATGAGAACTCCAATGGGGTCAAGTATGCCAATAGGTAAAGATGAGGCAGGAAAACCTGTAGATGATTCTTTGTATAGAGGGATAATTGGCTCCCTTCTTTACTTGACTGCTAGTAGACCAGACATCATGTATGCTACATGTGTCTGTGCTAGGTATCAAGCTTGACCAAAAGAATCTCATTATTCTGCTTTCAAAAGAATTTTGAGATATCTTAAGGGCACACCAAATCTTTGCCTTTGGTACCCTAAGAATATAGATTTTCTGCTAACATGATATTCAGATGCAGACTTTGCAGGCTGCAAAGAAGATAGGAAAAGCACCACAGGCACATGCCAGTTTCTAGGTGGAAGATTGGTGTCATGGAGCAGCAAAGAGCAGACAAGTGTGGCTATATCCACTGTTGAGTCAAAATATGTAGCTGCAGGAAGTTGTTGTGCTCAACTATTATGGATACAACATCAACTTGAAGACTATAACATCAAGATAAGTAGAATTCCATTATATTATGATTCTACTAGTGCCATATCTATTGCTAGAAATCCTGTTTCACATAGCAGAACTAAGCACATAGAAATTAGGTTTCATTTCATTAGAGATCATGTTGAAAAAGAAGATATAAGTTTAGAATTTGTCAACACTGATAATCTAATTGTTGACATATTCACCAAACCTCTGGATGAAACTAAATTCAAATATTTTAAAATTGAATTAGGTATGTTGAACCTGGAATAATTTGATAGATCTAGATAATCAAAAGGTAGGTAGAATTTCTAGGTTTCTAGAAAATCTGTAAATTTTTGCTAAGTTATAAAATCTGTGTCGACACAACAAGGCATGTGTCGACACTATAAACTAGTTGTGTCGACAAAAGAAAACTCTATGTCGACACCACTATAAAGTCTTGTGTCGACACAAAAAGTCTGTGTCGACACAGTGCTATCGAGACTTTAGATTCTCAGTCGTGACCTAAGTAGTCTGTGTCGACACTAGTAACTAAGTGTCAACATATAGCCTGTGTCGACACTAGTAACTAAGTGTCAACATATAAGATTCTAAGTTTAGGAGCATCTTTTGGTCTTCTTTTTCCTAAGAATCCTATAAATAGGAGAAAGCAAAATCCATTCGACTCTATGATTTAGAACGAACAACAATGGCGCCAAAGATGGAAGAGAACATCAATGAGGGTTATGAGCTGGTTCGACAAGCTTTTGATGATGCGAATCAGGAAATCAAGGAGGTAATTAATCTAATCACAAAGGATGGATTAGAATATCTGGTGTCAGAATCAACCAGAATATGGAAGAAAGAAGTTCTTGAGTTCTACTCGAATGCTTCTCTAGACTCAATCTGCACCAAAATTAAATCCACAGTTCAGAGTCGAAAAGTCAAGGTCACAATCAAACGTCTATGGAAAATCCTTCATCTTCCCAAAATCAAACAAGAAGATGAGCAAGATTCTTCGATGACAGCTAGTGCACTAACCTGGTGTGGCTTATCTCCATCCACCAAGATTGGTGCATCAATAATTCAGAAGGGGATGAACTCCCAAGGGAAATTCCTCACAGAAATTCTTGGAAAGGTAATTTTGTGTAAACCTGGAGGACATGATAGGATCTCATTCTATATGTTCAGTCTCATGACTAGGATTATATTCAATGTAAAGACTGACTGGGCTGCAGTTAAGTTTGAGAAAATTAAGGAGGGATTAAGAAGCCCAATCTGGGTAGATTACTTAGCCTCTATCTAGCTACTTGTATTCCAGAAACACTAAGCATGAAGTCTGGTACTAATATAAATCATTTGAGAAGAATGGACTTAAGAATACTATCCAGGTGGGACAGAGTGTTGACCAAGGATGTCTCTACACCTCAGAAACTCATGAAAATGGTTAAGAAGAAGAAAACTCCAACCAAGACAGCTGAATCTTCCAGTTATTTAGAGGAGGAAGTTGTCTTCAATTGAGATGAAGATGGACCAGAAAGCACAAGAAAATCTCCTACTCTAAAAACTGGCATTGATGGTAAGTTGCAGGGGGAGCACATTCCTGCAAGCAACATCTCTGTGGATCAGTTCCAGAAGGAGAATATTCAAGTTCCAGATCAACAAGTGCTATCAACTTCAAGGGGAGATAATGAGCAAAATACAGATGTCCAAACAGCTGAATTGGACAGTGAAATAGCCAATCTATCAATAATGGAGGTTGTACAGGACATAAATCAAGCTGCCAAAGGCACTGTGAATGAAGCACAGGACGTGCTCATGAATGTTATTGATCAACATAACCAAGACAAAGTTCCTGAGAATGAAATAACCATGGAAGAACACTTTGATTTCCAGGGGGATCCTTATGTTGAGAATGAGAAAGTTATTCCTCTAGTTCAGATGCAATAAGAGGTAACACTAGAAGAGTTATTTCCTGACTTATAAGGAGCAAGAACTGAGGGGGAGATGACAAGAACTGAGGGGGAGATGCCAATCATTGCCTCTAGTACAAAAGAAATAGTGGACATAGCTAGTTCATCTGATTCCTCTGAAGATGAAGAAGCCACCAGGGCAAAGAAAAGGAAACTTGTGGAGCTCAGGAGGAGGAGCTCAGGCTATAAGAAATCCTTGAAGACTGCCCCACAAACACCAGCACCTGTAGTAAACTTCAGTTAACTTTTGGTGCAACTGCAATTAAAATTGGATGCGCAAAGAGTTGCTTTGAAACATATGTGGATGAGAACACTAAAGATCTACAATTTCACTTGGCCCAGGATATAAAATCCATTAGGTTTGAAGTAAACTTGCACAAGAAGGAAATGACAGATTGCTTCCAAAAGGGAGGTAATGCTGTAGTCTACTTGGCCAAGCAACAATAGGAAGTCAAGACTGAAATAGTGGACATTGCAGTCAAACAAGGTTATGTCCTGGAAAATCAACTCAGAATGAATGAAAATCTCAAAGACTCACATAATACTATTCTAACAGATCTCGGGAGTAAAGCAACTGCTATCAAGGAACAATTTGTTACAGTTAAGTCTGATTTTGACAAACAAATCAAAGAGGATTTAGCTATTGTCCAAACCGCCATCCAGGCATCTCAAAAGGAAATCTCTGATCAAATGTAGAAGTTCAAAGCCTACTATAAAGAAGGAACAAATTATCTAGCTGGTCAGGTAAGATTTCAGAAGGATGATCTAAGAGACCATATAGAAAGAGAAGTCATAAAGGGGGAGAGAGTATTAGTCAAAGCAAGCTCAGATCATGCTAAATGGATAACTAATAACATCAAAGCAACTCTTGGTTATCCACCCCTTTGTGATGATGACAACACTGCAAAATCAGTAATTTAGCCTGCTTACATTGAAGGGGTTCAGCAAGAAGTAGCCCAAGTCATTTATCCACCTCAAGACTTTGAAGGAATTCAGCATGCAATACAACACATATATAGTCCTCCAATGGAGGCACAGAATGTTATTATTAAAGAGATAAAATGGTTGCAGCTACATTACAAAGAGAAAGAGAAGCACAAAGTGTAAGGGATGCTTAGAGAGAAGCTCAGCTATCTAAGAAGAGGTTCAGAGATCAGGCAAAATTAAAGCCTTATTTTGAACAATGGAGTCCAACCTCCAGGAATATTATTCTGACTGCTTGGCATGCTGTTAAAAAGAATATGCATGATAGAGTCAAGTGGTATTCTGAACAGAAATGGAGCAAATATCAGGAGCGGCAAGATGCTATATACCAGTTCAGAAGAGACCTTAGAGCTGGGAAGATACCTGCTAACTCTATTGAGCCTAGCAAGTATTTACCAAAGCCGTTTCATTACTTTGAAAGACAAAGGATCAAGGCTGAAGAGCTCAAGAAGAAGGATATTAAAGGGAAGGAGCTGGCTGAGGACACTGGAGCTTCAGTACAAGCTAGGATTAAATCTGGCAAAGGAATTGTCATTAAGGAACCTGATCAATCCTATGGTTAGATTGACTAGGTTTAGGTCTATGTAATAGTTTTGGACTAAATCTTTTTTATTATGAATTGCTGAACATATATAAATGAATTCCTTGGTTTAGCCATGTTTTGATATTGTATACTTAAGGTTATATGATGCATGATTACTATATTATAACATATTTTGATAATATTGTTACATGCTATGTCTTCTTATGGTTAACCTTGTCTTTGAAATGACTGTTTACATCTTAATCCTTGTTTTATTATAAGTGGTGTATATCATTGACTAAGGGTTCTCACTTCTCCAAATAGGGGGAGATTGTTGGCTACATTGGAAACTGTGTACCTGATTTAGAGAAGCCTCACTTAACTCAATGATATACATCATTGTGTATTTGATGAGATGTTGAGTTTCAATGTGCAGGATAAAGAAATGCAGTAAAATATTCTAAGTATATGTATCGACACTTATGAAGGAAATGTGTCGATACCAGGAGCCAGATTGTGTCGACACATAGAAATTCAGTCTACATCAATTGTGTCAACACACAGGACTTGTATCGACACACATAAATTCAGTCTACAGCAATTATGTCGACACATAGGACTTGTGTTGACATACAGAAATTTCGTCTATAGCAATTGTGTCAACACACAGGACTTGTGTCGACACACAGTAATTCAGTCTACAGCAGATTGTGTCCACACACAGGACTTGTGTCGACACATTATTCAGAAGCTGTGTCGAGAAAATAAAGAAGAGCTGTGTCGACATTCTATGAGCTATGTCAACATCATTACGAATTATGTCGACACATGTTCCATTTGTGTAGAGACACATATGAAGTTTTGTCTCGACACTTTCTGCTGAAGTAAAAGTGACAAAGTTTCAGATGTCAGGAGTGAAGACTTGACAGCTGTCGTAACTGACAAGGCTGTCACATCTGTCAGAAGGTAGTTATAAACCGGATCAGCCGGTAACCTCGGATGGGATCTATATAAAGACCTGTTCTATCAAAAAAAAGAAGAGAAGAACTTAGTAGATGTTTTTCCTGAAATCAACAAGTCTCTGTTAAAGAGATGGCAGATCCTGAACAAGTCTGCAAGAAGAATTCAGAGTTACATCTGAAAGAAGAGGAGAGCTGGATTGTGGATCGACTCCAACTTTTCAAGAAAGATCAACCTTACTTTATTCAGATTCAAGAAGCTTTGAAGAAGCTAAGACAGGTTGGATCCTAAGGAGTCAGTTCATTCTAGAACTGATCAAGAAGTCTTCATCTATTCATCTTTCTCTTGGGTGAAGATATAATCATTCTCTCAATCAAATTTTGTAAGATCTTTTATAGATCTGAGGTAGGATTTTTATAATCTGAGTTATAGGCCTAATTATAAGGGCTGAGGTAGGGCTTGCTAGCCTGAGTGTAGGAGTGTGGACTCACTCTGAGGTAGGATTCTCTGAAAGAATCTAAGTTGTAGGACTTGCATAAGTCTGATCTGTAGGAACCATTCTTGATTCTGAGTTGTAAGATCTAAAGATCTGAGAAGAAAGAAGGGAGTTAGGACGAATCTAGTATACTGCTAGATAGGCAAAGGGGGAAAGTGGATGTACCCATCTCTTGGGGAACCACTATAAATCTGTGTGTATGCTGTGTTGGCTGTGTTTATTTTAATCTGTGCTGTGATAGTTGTAGCATAGGTTGTCTAATTGTGATATAAATTTACCTACCTGAATAAAATAAGAATTGAACCTATTCACCCCCCTCTAGGTATTTAGGGTATCTTGAAACCAATTCTTTCACCAAGGAAGCCTTTTAAAAACTGAAATAGAACTGAATATGCCTCTGATGAACGGGGAAGGAACTGATTATGCCTCCTGTGAACAGAGATGGAACTGAAGCCTCCTGGATGGAGTGTTTGGACTACCAATCATTTTCTTTATGATTATTCCAGTCTTGCACTGGTCTAGTTCCTTTATTCATTTCAGTTCCGTACTTTCAATTCAGTACTACTCCGGTCTCGTACTGGTCAAGTTCATTTCATTTCAGTACTACTCCAGTATCGTACTGGTCAAGTTCATTTCAGTTCAGTACTACTCCAGTCTCGTACTGGTCAAGTTCATTTCAGTTTAGTACTTTCAATTCAGTACTACTTCAGTCTCGTACTGGTCAAGTTCATTTCAGTTCAGTACTTTCAATTCAGTACTACTCTAGTCTCGTACTGGTCAAGTTCATTTGAGTTCAATACTTTCAATTCAGTACTACTCCAGTCTTGTACTGGTCAAGTTCATTTCAGAACTTTCATTTCAATACTACTCAAGTTTCGTATTTGTCACATTTCATTCAGCACTTAAATTATACAGCATTTATTATCAGCAGCTCTAATTACTGCATTTTCATTACTACAATTTACTATTATAAGCACGGGTCCTGCTCTAACTATCAGTTTTTTATTGAGGTTGAGCCTTAGTTGAGGACAACTAGAGTTGAGGTGTTCCTCCGGGTTTTAGCCTCAAATAAATTGCTCCCATGCTCCTTATCGAAAGTGAGTTGAGCACCGCCGCCTGAAATTTGAAGCATAGTAGGGCAGGCCGTCGTAGACCCAGTGAACGTTAACAATACTGTTTAATTGATTGCTTGTAAATTACTTGCGGTGAAATAGTGGCGAGTCAGTCCCTTCCGAAGACCGTTCATACTGGTACGGGAAGGTCGACGACTCAAGGAGACAGGGAGATGGGTACCACGGGTGGTCGACAGTTATATTTTCCCCATCGGGTTTTCCTCTGCTGGTCGGCCAAAATATTGAATCACCGGATGTCGCTCACATCCAGAAGTACACGGAGTTGTACGTTAGGGCCTGGGGCTGTGCGGTTCGACTACCCCCAGAAGTGGCAGGACTAACCACTGTCACTGACGACCACATCGGTGAGGCCCGCGAGGCTCGCTACCCTGCTGGAATAGAAGCAGTCCATACTATGTCGACATAGGGTTTGTGTGCGCTGCTGTGAATAACTGCGATATGTGCACGGTTGTGAATGCCTGCGATAGGGTACAGGTTGTGAATACATGATGTGTTGATGTGATAGTGGAGCCTTAATTATAACTGATATACATTGTTGTTGATATTCCAGTTATACTATGTTGCGCTTCTTTATAGTTGCTCCTAACAGATATATATGAAATGTTATACTAACTCTCCCTTTCTTCGATTATCTACTTTTGTTGGGTGGGTGTGTGCTCGTCCCCAGGATATGGATCCAAGGAGGAGATTTGTTTCCACTTAGCTCTGTGACTAACGGTTATTTAAATAACCATTCACAGGAAATGGAGCACCATAGTGACCCGCTGCCGCAGGAGATTGCGCCAGCAGTTAGGACTACTCGAGCAGAAGCACCCCCGACATTTGTAGAGTTTCGAGACGTGAGTACCGACGAGCTGAATAGGGAGGGAGAGTGAAGAGTTATATGTAGTATTTGTATAGACTGCGAGCTTATATAAATATTTAGGCTACGACCCTAGTACTCATGTAAATATATATGATGTTATATATATTTGATACTGATTTCCTGTTAATGCTTCCGTAAATCTATGATGTGTTGTAAATGTTGCGATTCTAGCCAAGCAAGGCGACCAACTAGTGCTTAGATAGGGTGGGTCGTTACTCCTAAGGAGCACTAGGTGATGTCTTGGGTAGTAGTACCCCTCAGTCCCAACCTGGGCAAAGGTTAGGGGGTGCTATAAATGGTATCAGAGCCATCACGATTCGTCCTTGTGGAGCAGTCTTAGGATCCCTCCGTCCCTCGCTTTATTATTTGGTTTGGGACAAACCTTGCAGCGAAATCCTGGTGGACCCTAGTGCAGAGGCTTAGGGATTCTAGACTGTACGATAGTATGTCCGTACACCGTTATTTCCGCTTCGTCTGTCATTTTTTGAGAATTTCCCTTACTTTTGAAAATTTTGACACTCTTTTCTCTCACTTCTCCAGATACTGGAGTACAGTAATGGGGGGGGGGGGTCCTCTTACAGAGGATATGTTCCCGTCACCCCACCTCCAGACCTGGTCGCCCCTGCAGCTATACCGTTTGCTGAGATAGACATGGGGCAGACACTGACAGCTATTCTAACAACTTTCCGGGCAGCCCTGATACAGCCACCACGGGAGATGACGACACCCACCGATTTTTTGACGACTTTTCGAGGATTTAGGCCTCCTACTTTCAGAGGCACAGAAATGTCCATTCAGGTAGAGGAGTGTGTGGAGTATGTGGAAGAGCTGCTAGTGGGAATGATGTGCCCAGCAGTGGCTTCAATTTCTCTAGTGGTGACCTTGTTGGAGGGATACGCTTGGGATTAGTGGAGAGCGGCCTGTCGCTCTACTTTTAGAGGATGGCCGTTGAGCGCGATCCTTTGGGGGGGAGTTCTACGAGGCTCTTCTAAAATTCTTCATTACATACAGAGACCGAGCTGCTTTACAGGAGAGATTCGTGCACATTCGATAGGGTAACCGCACAGTGGCAGAGTACGAGAGAGAGTTCATACACCTGGCATGCTTTGCCGGGAACTTAGTTGCCTCTGACTGGGATAGGGCTTCCCGCTTCTACCGGGGACTATGAGACGACCTAAGGCAGGCCCTGATCATAATCTCTCAGTCTATCTTCCACACCATAGCTACTCACGCAGTGGCGTTAGAGGTGGACCAGTGGACAGTAGCCCAGCAGTGTAGAGGATAGGTTGAGGTCCCTCGAGATCAGATACGAGACGAAGGAGCTGCTCCCCACCGACATGATAGAGAGCGCATGCAGAGATGCCGCAAATAACCTTATAGGCGCCCACCAGCACCCCCAGCCCCACAGCAGGACATCAGACCAGCCATGGCACTACAGCCCGTGCTAGTGGCCCGACGTGATGTTCCCTTCGCAGGGAACTACTTCTTGTGTTAACAGCCAGGGCATGTGAGGGCTTTCTGCCCATAGGCAACATGAAGGCCAGGACTAGGAGCAGTATAGGGTGGGCAGTAAGAATGGGGACAGGGCCAAAGAGGCCAAAGAGGTAGAGCTGACAGGAGAGGCTAGCAGGGCCGAGCAGCGCCCTTGGAGGCCTACACATTGGACTTGCAACACAGACCAGCCCCTGATGTAGTGGTATATATATATATATATATATATATATATATATTAGGCGATAGAGTATATCTAATGTTGTTACTTATGCTATATACTGGTTATGCATGTATGCCTACATCTTGTATATTAATACTTCTTATATCGTCAGGAATTCTGTTGGTAGGAGGACATTCCGCCAAGACCCTCTTCGATACAGGAGCAACACACTCCTTTGTATCCCACGAATTTATCGCAATAAAAGAGAACTTTATCCGCTCAACCGGACTAGCTATACGAATCCATTTACCGGATGGATCAGATATGACCTCTACAGAAAAGTGCTCGTTCCAGGCTGTGCTAGGAGAAGTAGAATTTGAGGTCTATGCAACCATCCTGGAAATAACTAGATTTGATGTTATACTGGGAATGGACTGGCTAGCCGAGCACAAGGCGCAAATAAATTTTTCAACACGAGAGGACCGCCTGTAGAACACGAACGGCCAGGACGTTACGTTGACAGGTTACCTTCGATCTCGCATATTATTTTAACTTCTGCGCGGATTGTAATGTTAGTCCAATAGAAGGATGAGGTGTACCTTATCTACTTAAAAATGGAAGACAACACTCAAGTTGTAACACCCCGAAACTCAAAAGAGGGATGGGTGACGTTTTTAGACAAGTCTGGGACTTGGAGCAGGTGACACGGCCTGGGACACGGGCGTGTCCCAGGGCGTGTCATGGGAGTGTTCGTCCACGAGTCGCGTGGTCGAAGATTTGGGGATCATCGATCGTTGGGTGTAGGCACACGGCCTTTGACACGGGCATGTCCTGCTCGGGCAGGCCGTGGTTTTGTGCTAAGGAGATTACACGGCCTGGGACACGGGCGTGTCCCAGGGCATGTCTAGCACACGACATGTGACACGGGCGTGTCACATGGCCGTGTCCTTCTCAGGAAAATCATGGATTTTGCATACGGGCCATGACACGGGCCCTGATATGGGCGTGTTATATGTGACACGGGCGTGTAGGTGGCCGTGTTAGAAGCCGTGTCCTGCTCGGGAAATTCTGGTGATGGAGAATGAGTGATACGGCCATGCACACGGCCGTGTTGCAACCCATGTTTGGCCCAGATTTTCTATTTTGAGGCTAAATCGTGGCCGTCCGTTTCCTTGGCTTGGGATCCAAGGGCTGGGGTTGTTCCTGATGGGGTTTAATTCGGGAATAGGGTTAGAAAACCCTTATTTTCCATTTGAGTTCTCTCTCTAAAACCTAGAGAGAAGGGAGAGCAAGGAGGAGGAAGAAGACCAAGATCCAATCACCGGCGGAGCTTCGGACCTCCAAATTACGAGCCGACTTCGGATCCTCGGAGGCAAGGAGATTGCAGTGCTTTCCATCCGCATAGATTTCCATGGCACCAAGGAGAAACGCTAGGGTAATGATTTTTATCTTGAGCATGTGAATCTCTTCTTCCTTTGCATGGGAAAACCCTCTCCCGCGAGTATGCGGTGAGTTTGCGGCATTCCTTGGGGTAGATAAGTAAAGTCCCCCTTGTTAGAGTCTGGAATTGTAGTACGGACATATGCATGATGTGTGAAGCCTACCCAGACAGTTGGTATGGATCGGTGATGTGCATTGTATAGTAGCCGGGGAAGACTCCGTGCCATTTGTTGTTTTCGGGTTTCTACGGGGTAGATTGAAGCAGGGATCTTTGGGGATTAACCCTAAGGCGCACCCTAAAAACTGGGCGGAAACGCATTTCTACCATCTTGGTGGCCTGGGAGCCAACCATGAACATAACGGGGTTATGTGCTTGTGTGATCGAATTTTGGGATCCAGAAGAAGCTTGGCCCGCGCGTACGTCTTAATATGACTATGTGGTGTGAGCAATGAGCAAGTGGATGCAGACTCGGGCTATGCGGTTTGGTGACAGATATTTGAAAAAGAGACTGGCCATTGGCATGGTCGTGAGAGTCTTAGGCTTAGACCGGAAAGACTAAATTGCTGACGAGATTTGCTGTCCTAGGGATGGTGGTGAGACCACGGTTATGACCGGGTTCATCGAGTAAGTTCCCTGAGAGAACGGGGTGTGTGGCCATGTGAGCCTGCACCTGTGATGTTGTGCTTATTCTCTATTTGACTGGCTAGGCTAACAAGTGCAGGGAAGAAGCTTTGCCGCCCCGAGTTTGGGGGTGGAATCATTATAATTTGGTCAGCATAGCTGACCGTTGCTTTTGTTTACCACCGTGCGGTGGATTGTTGCTTGCAGGTGCTGCGGAGCCAAGCGGTAAATAGCGGGCTAAAGCCTATGTTGCTGTGCCGGCCCTCGAAGGCCTAATTTTTGAGTGTTTTCTGTTATTCTCATGTATGTCCGGCCTGCGTGCCGAGGTTTAGAAGACATTATTACTGAGCAAACTTTTGTAAGGCCATAAGGCCATTATTTTGTGTATTATACATTCCTATGGGCTTTTTGTAGTTGACATTTATGTTTAGCTGGGTTCTTTTATCAGTGCAACTTAATAATTTGCTTCCGCTAGGTGCTCTGTGTAGGACGTTGTGATTGGTTGATTGGTTTCAATAAGTAATTAACCGGTCTATCCATGGTATATGGCGTCGGGCCCCGGCCGGACCTACTGCTATATGCTGTGTGACGGATAGGGGTATTACAAATTGGTATCAGACTACCGATTTTGGTCAAGCTTAAATGAATTCGTGGGCAAATTCACTTTAAGGGGTGGTGAGTACATGTGTGTGTGTCATCGTTATAACATAAAAAGAACCCACGAATGTCCACTTAGGAATGAAAATACACATGTTTGAGGAACCTGTGTGTTCCTATAATTGCTGTTTACAATATTGTTTGGTCGCTTATCGGTGTTTTGCACAATTATAGGTGACCAGGAGTAGTGCTGGACTGTCGGAACGGCAAGGTTCTGAGGCAAGCAGCGCACTAAATGATGCGCCTGCAACACCTCCCTCAGCCGAGACCATTAGATTGGTGGCAGAAGCTGTCTTTGTAATGATCAATGTGCAGCCTGCGAGGCAGGTGCAGCAGCCTGCTCCTGCTATGGAGCAAGTACCGCTCCAAGCGGCGGAGCCTAGGAGGGTGGAACAAGTGGTGGTGGAGCCGGAGTTGCCTAAGAGAGCAACTGAGAAACAACTTAAGTATGTGATGGGTTTCCATCCGCCAGTGTTCTCGGGAACGAGAACCCCGAATCAGGCAGAGGATTGGCTATCGAGAGTCAAGAGAGTGCTGACAGCAACGGAAACTTATGAGTGGCAGAAGACCACGATTGTAACGTTCTTATTGGACGGGGATGCGAGGTTATGGTGGGAAGAGCTGGAGCTACACCACCTAATGGGAAGGTAGTTGGCTGATGTCTCTATGGAGGAATTTTCGAGGTTGTTTATGGCTTGATACCTCCCCTCAGCGCAGAGGATCGCGTTGGAAAACGAGTTTCAAAAGTTGGTGCAAGGAGATAGCACCATGGACGAGTATCTCCACGAGTTCACTCATTTGGGAAGATATGCTATCGCTACCTTTGCCGATGAGGAGCGCAAGACGAACCGCTTCTATGAAGGGTTAAGAGACGATTTGAGGTTGTTACTTTCGGGGCCTATGGCGCAGGGTTTCATGACCTTGGTCAACTCGGCCCGGTCCTTGGAAAAGGACATGAAGAATGTTCAAGCGAAGAAGGAATCCGGTGGCAAGAAACCAGAGTTTAAGGTACCGACTTCAAAGTCGGGCTTTCGAAGATGGAATAAGAAGGCTAGGACGTCGGGTCCAGCCCCTTCTTCAGGTGCCTCGGGGGAAACTACCAACCGAACCCTGGGCGCTTGTTTTACTTGCGGAAAGACGGGGCACTTTGTCCGCGATTGTTGGAGCGGACGTCCGAAGTCCGAGAGAAAGCAAGGAGCTACTTATGAAGAAAAGGGCAAGGCGGTGGAGTCAACCGCATCCCACTATGCTCCGACTCAACCGAGAGTCTATAACTTGGGCCAGCAGGAGGCCATCAAACAGGCCGACGTGGTGACAGGTACGGTTTAATTTATAGCAAGTTAGCTTTAAATACTGTTACCTAGTGCTTGTTTGCTTAATACTGTTTGTATAGGATTTATTCTGATTGGCGGTAGTCCGGCACGAGCACTTTTTGATACGGGAGCTTCACACTACTTTTTGTCCGAAAGTTTTATATCGCGCATCGGAGTCCCTTCTTCGATGACGAAGGACAAATTGGATGTGCTGCTGCCGAATGGGTGTTCGATGCGTGCGGACAGAGTATGCGCCGTAAAGGTTCATATTGGAAGCCAAGAGTTCGACTTGCTAGCGTCATTGCTGCCGCTAGTAGAGTTCGACGTTATCTTTGGTATGGATTGGCTTTTGGAGTAGAAGGCCTGCATCGAATGCAACCGTAAGGAGGTTAAGCTGGGTGTTGGGCAGGAGACGATGTTTGTGGGTTTGAAGGGGTCGAGTAAGACGCTGATGTCTGCTCTTCAGGTGGTGAAAGCGGTTCGTGCTGGAGCAGAGCTGTTCTTCACATTAGTGGAGGCTGTAAAGCCTAAGGGCACTTTGGATACTATCCCAGTAGTGTGTGAGTACCCCGACGTGTTCCCGGGCGATCTCCCCGGAGCCCCACCGCAGTGAGAGATTGATTTCACCATCGAGCTAGTGCCAGGTGCTAAACCTGTGTCACGTTCTCCTTATAGGTTGGCGCCTAAGGAGATGGCGGAGTTGAAGGTTCAACTAGAGGAGTTGTTGGAGCAAGGGTATGTGCGTCCAAGCTCATCGCCTTGGAGCGCACCGGTCCTCTTCGTTAAGAAGAAGGACGAGAGTTTGCGGCTATGTATCGACTACAGGGAGTTGAACAAGCTAACGGAGAAGAATAAATACCCGATCCCAAGGATTGATGATCTCTTCGATCAGTTAGTCAGATCGTCGGTATATTCAAAGTTGGATCTGAAGTCTGGGTATTATCAGCTGAGGATAAGGGAGTGTGATATCCCGAAGACGACATTCAACACAAGGTATGGTCACTTCGAGTTCACGGTCATGCCGTTGTGACCGACGAATGCGCCATCGGTGTTTATGGATTTGATGAACAGGTTGTTCTGAGAGTACCTAGACCATTTTGTGATCGTCTTCATTGACGACATATTGGTGTACTCGCAGTGCGAAGAAGATCACTTCAAGCATCTGCATCTGGTGTTGGAGACGCTGAGAAGGAATGAACTTTATGCAAAATTGTCCAAATGCGAGTTCTGACTACCCTCAGTAGCATTCCTTGGTCATATTGCCAGTGGGGAAGGTATAACGGTGGATCCGGCGAAGATTGTTGCGATACGGGAGTGGCCTGTGTTATCTTCAATAGCGGAAGTCCGTAGTTTCCTTGGGATTGCCGGCTATTACAGGCGCTTCGTAGCGAACTTCTCGCGGATAGCGTTATCTCTTACGAAGTTGAAAAGGAAGGATCAGAAGTTTTTGTGGACGTAGGAGTGCGTGCAAGCGTTTGAGGAGCTGAAGGGATGGTTGACCACGACGCCAGTGCTAAGTTCGCCGAGTGGGACCGAGGGCTTCGAAATTTATAGTGATGCCTCAGGTAGTGGTTTGGGCTGCGTGCTGCTACAACATGGTAATGTTATTGCGTATGGATCACGTCAGCTGAAGGTGCATGAAAGGAATTATCCGGTCCACGACTTGGATTTGGCGGCCGTGATATTTGTGCTTAAGCTGCGGAGACACTACTTGTACGGCATAAAAGTTGATATTTATACCGACCACAAGAGCCTGAAGTAACTGTTGGATCAGAAGGATCTCAACATGAGGCAACAGAGATGGATGGAGTTCCTGGGGGACTACACATTCAAGATTCATTATGTACCCGGGAAGGGAAATACAGTTGCGGATGCGTTGAGTCGCAGGGCTCCCACCCAAGCCAACTAGTTGTCGGTTCATGATGAGAGGCTAGTTCAGGAGTTGTAGGCGTTGGAGATCTGTTGTGTGGGCAAGCAGTCTAGTGCTAAAGCAATGTTGAACTGGACGGAAGTTCAGTATGACCTGGCTGATTGCGTTCAGCAGGCATTGGAGTCAGATGATAGCATGAAGGAGCTTATGGAGGCAGCATTGGATGGGTCAAATTCCCAGTTTTCAGTTGAGGATGGGCTGTTAAGGAAAGACCATCGTTTGTGCGTCCAAATCGGGGGAAATCTACGGGCGGAGTTGATGTATGAGGCTCATAATACCAAGTACTCAATCCACCCAGGGAGTATGAAGATGTACTGGGACCTAAAGAAGCTGTTTTGGTGGCCAGGGCTCAAGAAGGACGTGGCACTGTTTGTGGCTAAGTGTCAAACGTGCACCTTGATAAAGGGGGAGTGCCAAAAGCCGGGAGGATTCTTAAAATCCTTGCCTATTCCAGAATGGAAGTTCGACGACATATCGATGGACTTTGTGCATGGCTTGCCAAGGTCGCAGAAGGGGAACGACGCCATCTAGGTGATCGTAGACCGATTAACTAAGGTATCGCACTTTATCCCACATAGGAAGGATGATTCAGTGGAGAGACTGGCGAAACTTTATGTGGATAATATAGTCAGATTGCACGGTGTGCCTCGCAGCATCGTGAGTGATCGCAATGGGTGTTTTATGTCCAATGATTGGAGGTTGGTGCAACAGATGCTGGGGACTAAATTGAAGTTTAGTACAGCCTTCCATCCGCAGACGGATGGACAGACCGAGAGGGTAAATAGAACTATGGAAGACATGCTCCGCATGTGTGTTCTAGACTTTGGGAAGCATTGGGAAGACCACCTGAATTTGGTGGAGTTTGCGTACAACAACAGCTACCATGCGAGTATTCAAATGGCGCCCTTCGAGGCCCTGTATGGTAGGAAGTATCGCACGCCATTATCGTGGCTAGAAATGGGTGAGGCAAGGTTGTACAAGAAGCAGGAGGTGGAGAGTGCATGGGAAAACCCTCTCCCGCGAGTATGCTGTGAGTTTGCGGCGTTCCTTGGGGTAGATAAGTAAAGTCCTCTTGTTAGAGTCCGAAATCATAGTACAGACATAGGCATGATGTGTGAAGCCTACCCAGACAGTTGGTCTGGATCGGTGATGTGCATTGTATAGTAGCTGGGGAAGACTCCGTGCCATTTGTTGTTTTCGGGTTTCTACGGGGTAGATTGCAGCAGGGATCTTTGTGGATTAACCCTAAGGCGCACCCAGAAAACTAGGCGGAAACGCATTTCTGCCATCTTGGTGGCCTGGGAGCCAACCATGAACATAACGGGGTTATGTGCTTGTGTGATCGAATTTTGAGATCCGGAAGAAGCTTGGCCCGCATGTACGTCTTAATATGACTATGCGGTGTGAGCAACGGGCAAGTGGATGCGGACCCGGGCTATGCGGTTTGGTGACAGATATCTGAAAAAGAGACTGGACATTGGCATGGTCGTGAGTGTCTTAGGCTTAGACCGGAGAGACTAAATTGTTCACGAGATTTGTCGTCCTAGGGATGGTGGTGAGACCACGATTATGATCGGGTTCACCGAGTAAGTGCCCTGAGAGTACGGGGTGTGTGGCCGTGTGAGCCTGCACCTGTGATGTTGTGCTTATTCTATATTTGACTGGCTAGGCTAACAAGTGCAGGGAAGAAGCTTTGTCGCCCCGAGTTTGGGGGCGGAATCGTTATAATTTGGTCAGTATAGCTGACCGTTGCTTTTGTTTACCACCGTGCGGTGGATTGTTGCTTGTAGGTGCTGCGGAGCCGAGCGGTAAATAGTGGGCTAAAACCCAAGTTGCTGTGCCGGCCCTCGAAGGCCTAATTTTTGAGTGTTTTCTGTTATTCTCATGTATGTCCGGCCTGCGTGACGAGGTTTGGAAGATATTATTACTGAGCAAACTTTTGTAAGGCCATAAGGCCATTATTTTGTGTATTATACATTCCTATGGGCTTTTTGTAGTGGACATTCATGTTTAGCTGGGTTCTTTTATCTGTGCAACTTAATAATTTGCTTCCGCTAGGTGCTCTGTGTAGCACGTTGTGATTGGTTGATTGGTTTCAATAAGTAACCAACCGGTCTGTCCGTGGTATATGGAGTCGGGCCCCGGCCGAACCTACTGCTATATGCTGTGTGACGGATAGGGGTGTTACACAAGTACTCACCAAAGTCCTAGTGGTACGCGATTTCCTAGACATTTTTCCCAAGTCCCTCCAAGGATTGCCACCCCACCAAGAGGTAGACTTTCAGATCGAGCTCGTGACCGGAGCACGGCCAGTGTCACAAGCACCCTACCAGATGACCCCAAGAGAACTGATTGAATTAAATATTCAACTACATGAACTAATAGATGTTGGATTTGTTTGTCCCAGTTCCTCACCCTGGGGAGCCCCGCTGATATTCGTAAAGAAGAAGGATGGAACATTACGTCTGTTCATAGACTACAAGAAGCTAAATAAGCTTACTAAATGAAACACATACCCCCTCCCTAGGATCGACGAACTGTTCGATCAGTTACAAGGTGCATCTGTGTTTTCCAAGATGGACCTGAGATCAGGTTACTATCAGCTTCGAATTAGGGAGGAAGATATTCCCAAGACTGCCTTCAGCTCCCGTTAAGGTCTCTATGAGTTTCTGGTGATTCCTTTTGGGCTCACCAATCCATTCTCCGCCTTCATGGACCTAATGAATAAAGTCTTTGATCCCTCCTTAGACCACTTAGTGATTGTCTTCATTGACGATATTTTGATCTACTCAAATACCAAGGCAGACCATACTAGGCACCTGCAGATGGTGCTACTAAAACTTCGAGAGCACTCCCTCTTCGCCAAATTCAGTAAGTGCGAGTTTTGGTTGGAAGAAGTTGGATTCTTGGGCCATACTATAAACAAGAAAGGGGTAGCAGTAGATTAGGCCAAGATCCAGGAAGTGCAAAATTGGCCACCGCTCAGAAAAGCGGCAGATATCTGAAGTTTTCTTGGTCTTGCCGGATATTATAGGAAGTTCGTAGAAGGCTTCTCCAAGATTTCTTTACCCCTAACTGCCCTCAACAGAAAGGATGTTACGTTCTGATAGACACCAGAATGCGAGACTGTGTTCGTCGAATTGAAAAAGCGGCCGACTTTTACACCAATCCTTACGATCCCAGCAAGGACCGAGGGATTCTAGATCTACACTGATGCCTCCCTAAAGGGATTAGGAGCTATCCTGATGCAGCATGACAAGGTGGTGGCCTACGCATCTCGCCAATTGAAGTCACATGAATTAAATTATGCAGCTCATGATCTAGAGTTGGGCGCTGTCGTCTTCGCCCTTAAAATCTGGATTCATTACTTGTACGGAGTAAGATATGAGTTCTTCTCCGACCACAAGAGCCTCAAATACATATTCACTCAGAAAGAGCTAAATATTCAGCAATGCCGATGGTTAGAATTCCTGTGCAATTATGATTTCGCTCTCTAATATTACCCCAAAAAAGCTACTAGAGTCGCTGACGCTTTGAGCCGCCAGCCTTCGATAGCTGGGAGTTGGATGGAGAAAATCTCTAAGGAGCCATTCCAGTCTTTAATAGACTTGGAAATTACCCTGGTTTCCCGAAGAGATCTGGAGGAATACCATGCTAAAATGTATTGGATGGAGATCCAATGCGACATCCGAGATCGGATAAGAGAAACCTAGAAGATCGACCTAGAGGTGGTTCTGATCATTCGATCTCTGCAAGGTGGAGCACAGGAGGTTTATAATCTGCACGACAGGATTCTACAATTCAAGCATCGCATAGTTGTTCCCTCTACCAGAAGAATTCGCGAAGAAATTCTGCAAGAAGCCCACCAGTCGAGATACTCTATTCATCCTAGTGTGGTCAAAATGTACGTGGACCTACACAGGACCATTTATTGGCCTGGGATGAAAAGATACGTCACTAACTTTGTGGTCCAGTGTCAGACATGCCAGCAGGTTAAAGCTGAATACCGCATCCTAGGAGGCCTGTTGCAGCCCCTGCCAATACCAGAATGGAAATTTGAAGATATATTCATGGACTTTGTCCATGGCCTACCTCGATCCCGTGCCGGAAATGACTCTATTTGGGTGGTCGTAGATCGACTTACCAAGGTAGCGCGATTCATTCAAAATCGACAGGGTGACGGAGTTGACATTTTGGCTAGAATGTTCCTAGAGCAGGTAGTTCGGTTCCACAAAGTGCCAAAGTCTATCGTGTCAGATCGTGATAAGCGTTTCACATCTAAGGAGTGGAGGAGGGTGCAGGCATACTAGGGGACCAAGTTGGCCTTTAGCACCGCCTTCCACCCGCAGACAGATGGACAGACGTAAAGGACAAATCAGATGATGGAGGATCTACTTTGACTATGCATAATAGAACATAATGAGCCATGGGAGTAGTTGTTACCTCTGGTTGAGTTTTCTTACAATAACAGCTACCAGCTAGCATCAATATGGCTCCGTACGAGGCATTATATGGGAGGCATTACCGGACCCCATTGACTTGGGCTCAGGAAGAGGACCCAGAAGCATTAGGAGTGGCTTATATTGATGACACTACGGCAGCGATACAGCTGATCTAGGAACATATGCGGGAGGCGTAGAGCTGGCAGGACAAGTATTATGATGCGCGACACCGACCGGTGGAGTTAACCGTTGGAGAAATTGTGTTTTTGAAAATCAAGCCCATGCATGGTGTCTCCCAGCTGACGAAGAAGAAAAAGCTAAATCCCCGCTACCTGGGCCCCTATCTGGTGATAGAGCTTGTTGGTCCCGTCTCCTATCGTTTAGCCCTGCCCCCAGAATTGGGGAACCTTCATGATGTATTTCATGTAACTTCCTTGAGACGAGTCCTCCGACAACCTGAATAACACCTTCCTACACTGTCAGTGCATCTGCAGTCAGATAGATCCATCCAGCTCGAACCCGTCAGAATAATGGATTATAAGGTAAAGACCTTGCGCAACAAAATCATTCTGATGGTCAAGATATTATGGTCGAACTGCGGACGAGAGGAGTTTACTTGGGAACCTGAAACACTCGTCCGATAAAAGCACCCAGAGCTCTTTCCCCAGGTATGTTACTCTTTCCCCTACTTCGAGTAAGTTTTCGGGGACGAAAATCCTTTTATTTTTATTGGATTGTAACATCCCGACTTTTATTGGGCCACCAGAACCCTAGGGGGCCCAATTAAAGTGACCTGAACCCCTACCCGTGACCCGGTAGAAGGTAAACATGGTCGGGAAATAGAGTTAGAGAACTCTAATTTGAGTTTTGCCAGTTCTTATGACCTCGTATAGTCAATTCGAGCGCGTCGGAAGTCGTTCAGTTGGACCCCGATTTCATATGGTGGATTTGACCATTCCTCGTAAAATGCCACGAGAGCAAGACTTTGGATATCGGTCTAGAGAACTTCGATTTAAGTTCTGTCAGTTCCTGTGGTCTCGTATGACCCATACGAGCACATCCAAACTCGCCGCATCGTAATTCGAGATCTAACGATGGATATAGACATTTTGACTGTTTTAGCGCATCACGACGCGCAAATTTTGGACTTTTACCAAACGAACTCCGATTCGACCCCAGTCAGTGGCGTTGGAATCGTATGATCGATACAAAGTCAATAGAAGTCATCCTAGACAGTTTTGATGATGGGTGGTCAACTCGTGGTCAAATCGAGCACAATCGTACACCGAAAAGCGTACACACACCAATTGTGGCACGACATCTCGATTTTGACCCAACCCCGATGACTTGGACCCACTTTGACCATCATGGGGGACCCACCCCAAGGTTGACTTTGGTCAAGTACTCCCTTTTTACCATTTTTGGAAGTTTTCCCTAAGGAGGAGGCCACCTCCTCTCCATGGGTAAATAGTGCATTGCCCCCTAACCCATGGGGCCACAAATTAGTGAAATGGAAGAGAGTGGGACCAAGTAGTGGCCAACAACACTTCCCTCCACTCCCCTTCTCTCTTTATCCCTTTCTCATTTTAAAAAGCCCAAGCCCATAAGGGCTTAACCCCATTTCCCACATGGGGGAAATTCCTTGAGCCTCCAGCTATCCTTGGACAGCTGGAGGGTGGACATTAATCCCTCCCGAAGGAGGGATTAATCCCACATCGGGTAGCGGAGGAGATCCCCTCCCCTCCAGCCTATATAAAGGCCCCCTCCTCTAATATCCTCCTCATAAGATCAGTGAGCAACTCCCCCACCCCTCCCCAAACTCTGTAGGAGCCCAGGCAGTCGGAAAAAAAAATAAGCCAAGGATTTTCCACCTTGCATGGCCAATCATCCAGGGACCTCCTGAGCCCCCCAAATCTAGGTTGAACTTCTTCTCCTCCTCCCTCCACACCCTTTTGACAAGCTGCATGCCTCCCCCGGCGGCCGGAGCGCCGCTGGGGCCACCCAAGCTAAGTCCAAGGTCCGGTGGTGGTCGCAAGGGGGGAGCTGCGCCCAGGTCTGGTAGAGACCTTGGGAGAGCTCTATACCACAAGGGGTGGTGATCTCTAGTGGGAGAGAGCGGTGGTGCCACCGAAAAATGCCGCTCTGGCGGCACTCGAAAACAGAGCACAGCTCTGCATAGTCCTGCGGCGGTGGCCGGCGGCGCCATGCCGCCGGGCCACCGTCGGCGAGGAACCAGACTCCCAGCGCACCTTCCGGGGATGGTGAGGTGGTCGGGCAGTCACCCGAGAGACGGGGTGGTGCAGCTTCCCTAGGAGCAGAGCCTCCGCCACCCCGACGCTCTCGGGAGTATTTTTTCCGGTGGTGGACGGCGGTGCCAGGCCGCCGAACCACCACCTAGAGGATCACCGACCCCTAGCGAGTTGATCTAGGCCGGCGTCGACGTCCCATAATTACTAGTCGGCGGTGGCAGAGGCTATCCTTGACTGCACCACCGGCAAGGAGCAGCAGCCGTCTGATCTGGTGATAAAGATCGGACGGCCGATATTTCATTAAATCCTGCCCCGCCTCAGCATCTGTGCCCCCAAACAGCGGATCTGTGGCCGATCCGTTGTGGGGTCAGAAAGACGATATTTGATGTCCGGCTCGATCTCAGCCACAGGATGTCATTTGATCTGCTATTAGCAGACCAGATTAATAGCTAAACTTTGAGAAATTTCCTGGGCCATTCCTAGGCCTTTGGGGGCAAAGTGATCAACATGAAAAAAGTTCCCCATACAAAGGGCTTCCTCCACAAAAAATTGAGAATTTTTGGAGTTGATTTGATATTTTTAAAGACCCAAATAAAATTTGTTTGGCCGAATTAAAGACCCAAAACTCTTCGAAAAATTATGAAAATTTTTCTAGCCTCTTTTTAGACCATCTTAAAGGTTGTATTAAAATTTGGAGACTTGAGGATCAAAATTGAATTTTTCTCAATTTCTTGGAGCCTAGGGTCGCACTTGGAATTTATTAAGCTCATTTTGCTCGAAATTGAAAATTGGAGCGCGCGATCACCCTTTTTAATTTGAATAATAAATTTAAATTGTCTATCAACGAGAGTGGCTGAGGCAAGTGAGCAAACTCTGGGTGTTCCGAGATTTCGAGAAACCGTCGAGCGGCTCGACTCTAAGGTGATTTGGGCACGCTCGGAAAGTAAGAATACGAGTGGTGAGTTATGAATTATTCTCGATGAATAATAAGGATGTAACTCCTAATAAGCCCCTTATTTTATTAAGCCGTAATTAATAAGGCACAACTAAATTATTTTTGGATCTTAATAATGGATGTAACCCAAGGAAGCCTTTTAAAAACTGAAATAGAACTTATTATGCCTCCGATGAACGGAGAAGGAACTGGTTGTGCTTCCTATGAACAGAGATGGAACTGAAGCCTCCTGGATGGAGTGTTTAGACTACTAACCATTTTCTTTATGATTATTCCAGTCTTGCACTGGTCTAGTTATAGGTTGTGCACGGTTGTGAGCTTATATGTGCACAGTTGTGAATGTCTGCGATAGGGTATAGGTTGTGAATACCTGATGTGCTGATGTACTAATGGAGCCTTAATTATAACTGATATATATTGTTGCTACTATTCCAGTTATACTATGATGCACTTCTTTATAGTTGATCCTAGCAGATATATATGAAATGTTATACTAACTTTCCCTTGCTTCGGTTATCTACTTTTATTGGTTGGGTGTGTGCTCGTCCCCAGGATATGGATCCGGGGAGGAGATTTGTTTCCACTTAGCTCTGTGACTAACGGTTATTTAAATAACCATTCACAGGAAATGAAGCACCGTAGTGACCCGCTGCCACAGGAGATTGTGCCAGCAGTTAGGACTACTCGAGCAGAAGCACCCCCGACGTCTGTAGAGTTTTGAGATGTGAGTACCGACGAGCTGAATAGGGAGAGAGAGAGTGAAGAGTTATATGTAGTATTTGTATAGCCTGCGAGCTTATATAAATACTTAGGCTACGACCCTAGTACTCATGTAAATATATATGATGTTATATATATTTGATACTGGTTTCCTGTTAATGTTTCTGCAAATCTCTGATGTGTTGTGAATGTTGTGATTCTAGCCAAGCAAGGAGACCAACTAGTGCTTAGATAGGGTGGGTCATTACTCCTAAGGAGCACTGGGTGTACGTCTTGCACAGTAGTACCCCCTCCGGCCCGACCTGGGCAAAGGTTAGGGGTGCTAAAGTAACCACCTGAAAGATTTATACCAATATTTCAGTATCCTCCGTCATTTCCATATATAACTCAATCCCTCCAAGTGCACATTCGGCGTGACAATAGGAAAGTCCTTGGGTTTTATGGTAGTGTAGCCTAACCCCAAGAAAATCAAGGCATTAGAAGAAATATCACCTCCTCGCACCATCAAAGAGGTTTTGTCCTCAATAGAAGAATATTCGCACTCTTATGTTTCTTGGTTCAGATAGGGGACTAATACCTCACTATCTTTAAAGCTCTTTGAGGGGCTCGGAACACTGAGTAGCAATGGACAGATAAGTTTCATGCTACCTTCGAGCTTTTCAAGCAGTACCTGGACTCCCCCCCCCACATTACTTTTGAATCACATTCCTAGAGAAGCATTATACATATACCTAACAGTATTGCTGCATGCTCTCAGTTTGGTGTTGGTTTAAAAGGAAGGAGGGGTCTTGCACACAATATATTACCTCATCAAGGTCCAAACTGACACTGAAACAAGGTACACTATGGCTGACAAGATGTCCTTAGCCCTGACAGTCACTGTAAGTAATCTTAGACCGTATTTTCAGGCTCATACTATAAAAGTGCTAACACAAAATCTGCTCTACATGATCCTCTATAAGCTATAGGTATCTGTGATGCTAGTGAAGTGGGCAGTAAAGCTTGGCAAGTTCTACATATAGTTTCTGTGGAGGCCCGACATCAAATCGCATGTGCTGGCCGACTTCGTGGTAGAGAGCACTCTTCCTCTAGAGGCTTCTCCTGACCTCGATAACTCTGCTCCCTCATACTGTGAAAGTGAGTGAAAGATCTACCTTAACTCTAGAGGGGGGGGGGGTGAATAGAGTATTTTAAAATAATTTACAATTCAAAAACTGTAAAGCAGTGGAAGTCTTGATTTATGTATATGTGTAAGGTGCTTGCAAAAAGAAAAACTAAGTAAGCAAGAAATAGGAAATCACACAGCACACAGCAAAGTAAAAAGCACAGCAAACCAGATGACACAAGGAGCTATAGTTGTTCCCCAACAACCTGGGTACATCCACTCTTCTACCACCCTAGGTCGGAATCCACTGCAGGAATAGTTGATCAGGTGTCCTGGGCACCAATGAGCTTTTGATAAGGTGCTCAAAAACCAAAACTAGATTTTTTGATAAGGTGTCTTGCCACCACTGAGTTTTGACAAGGTCTCAGAAACCAACCACAAAACTTATGAAGGGAGTTTTGAGAAACCCTTTTTCAGGAGAGAAAGGAAAAAGAAAATGAGTTGAGTTGTTCTTCTCTGTCAATAATCTGAGATAAGAAAAGTGGAAGATGTTGTCAAAGCTCCCCCTGAGATCTGTAAGGGTTTAGGAAGATGAGCTTTACTTAGGGTGATAGGCCTTCAGTTGTTTCAGATCTCCAGTAATAGATGATTTCAGCAGATGCTGAAATGTGTGTTGTCTGCAGTCCTTGATAATAAAGCTTTTGAACACTTGAAGCTTGAAGGAGTAGAACAGCAGATGATCTCCTTCATAATGATGTTCCTTGTGTTCTTGAAGAATTCTGACTCAGTAATTTTGTAAGCTTTTGTCTACTGAATCTATTCTCAGAAGATGAATTCTTGATGAGTGAATTTTTTGTTCTCTCTTCTGTATATCTTTTTCAAATCTTGTCTGTTCTCTTCTGAAAATTATTCTCTAAGGAGTATATCAGATTCTGACTTTAGATGGCCGTTACTCAGTCATAAATAATTTCCATAATTGACAACTATCTCTGGGGAAAGTCCTAAGTAACATTCCAATTATTCTTCCTTAAAACTTGGTCCAGATTGCTTGAAATGGCTACAGAATCCTTTGTCATAAATGCTGAAAATAAATCTGAATGAATTCCATAACTGTCCTGAATTTGAATTCTGAAAACGTCGACCTCTCAAAAAATCGTCGATTTGAGCTCAGCTATCGTCGACCTGAGCTCAGAGATTGGATTTATACTAGAGACAGAAAACATCGACCTGAGCTCTACAATCGTCGACCTGAGCTCAGATACTTGGAAAACAATTAGAGACAGAGCGTCGATCTGAGCTTGAAGATCGTCGAATGGAGTTTGACGCCTCATTGAACTGAGCTCAGAGATCGTTGACCTGAGTTCGACGTTTCGTCGACCTGAGTTCGACGTTTCGTCGACCTGAGCTCGACGAGAATTGTCCTAGTCTTCAGCACTTGAATCCTGATCTGTAGAAGGTCTTGAGGGTAGCTTTCAAATCTAAGTACTAACCCTAAGACTCATTCTAATTGACCTATCAGACTATACAGCAAGGTCAAAACAAAATCCTAATCACATAGTGATCCTTACCCAAATTAGTAATAGGGTGTTCCAACATGCTGGGTCTTCTACATCGATGAGGCATCAGGGGCTAAGGGGAGGTAGTGGGATTGATGTTGGTGAGTCATATGGGTTCCACCCTCGAGTATGACCTCAGGTTGAAGTTTTCAACCACCAAAATGTCGTCAAGTATGATGTCCTGATTGTTGGCCTTCGCCTGGACAATGACTATGGAGTGGAAAATTTGATCGTAAACATAGATTCCCAGTTTAGGGTCTCGCAAGTTGAGGGGGATTATGAAGCGAAGAATGAACTGCTTGTACAATACCTCTAGATTTCTAGATCTGTCATCGTGGAGCTTTAATCTCACTAGACTCTCAACATCCTTAGAGACTCCAAGGCAGACGCACTATAACATACTCATTCCTAATAGAACACTAGTGTGAATTAAAACATGACATGTGAGATGACATGTGTGTAGGGCAAGGGGATGACCCTAGGACCCAATGTGACAAGGAGGCCTCACTTAGTGCATCCAAAGGGGCAAAAGCCAACCTAGGTCAATTCACCTCAAATTGAACTAACAAGCATGGTACTTAAAAATTATCACTAGGGGCAAGATGGTGGTTATACCTATAAGTATGAGCTACTATTTTCTAAACATCCTATAATAAATCCCAGGGGTCAATAGCACTATAAAATTACTTCTACCAAAATCCCATGAAGATCCAAGATCATATGACCCTCCTATATTTTCATAAAAGGTATAGGCCTAAACTATCCCTAATTGGTTTAAGTTGTGTACCTAATTCTAAATGTCACAAAATCCCTTCCTAGGGCATTCAACCACCCTAAGATCACATGGACTAAACACCAAGTCCATACAAGGAAATATCACTCCATGTCCTTCACAAACCCCCAAAGTTCAACCTTAGGGTTTGAACTTGGGTCCTAGGGAAAATCCACCCTAATCCACCCTAAAATCCATGTGAGGGTGTTTAAACTAACCATGGGTCTCTGGCCAAAGCCCAAACCCATTTGGGTGAGAATTGGCCCCTCCATGCCCCAAGCTCACTCTGGACCTAATTAACCCTTAAAGGGCCACACTTTGGTCTCACCAAAACCTATTCAAATCTAACCCAATTGGCCTGCGATTTTTATCATAGTCATGCCATGATCCTAAGAGTCATACACCAAAATTTTGGTGGGTTTGGAGGTCATTAGACCCCTTAAATAATTCATACATGGATTATTAAATTTCTATCAAAACTTTAGGGAAATGTTTACCAAAAATTACCATTTTTGGATATATTTTAGGTATATGCAAGAGTGACCCCCAGCCAAAACCTCAAGTCATTTGGATGGCTAGATATGTGGGGGCACTCAAAACAATCTCTGAATAAGCCTAGGTATAGACCTCACCAACAAGAGTGTTGTGGTCTGACCTGAACTCCAAATTGGTTCAAACCAATTTTAAAATAAACTAGACTCATTGATCTATAGGTTTCATGTTGACCACTTTTTCATAAAGTGCCTCTAAGTATTTTAATTTAATTCCTAAGATAATTGATATTATGTGATAGAAATGCACATATAAAACATTTAAAATAAATAGATCTGCACAGATCTTGAAGCAAATCCAACGGCTGCTGGGTTTCTTCCACCTCCATCCAAGGGCCCCGATCAGCCCGACCTGGAGCAAGTTCCAGCCATATTACCCGGCCACCCGACCACCTCCCTGGTCGGCCACCATCACCACCACCTTCGTTGAGGTGAGGGCTATCGCCGTGTGGCGGCACAGCCGCCGGAGGGGCGGTTTTCGGCGAACCCGCAAGGTAGAAAAACCATGGAAATTTCAGAAATTTCTCTCACCCAATCGGTCTCAATTGAGCCCGATTCTTATCCCTAAAGATTCCTAAGATCTATCCATAGAAGGAGTAGTGGAGGACCTTAAATCGGGCTTTCCGACGAGTGTGGTGGTGGTGTGCCATGGACGGTGGTGGAGCTTGCGGGTGTTCTGCAATAGCACTGTCAACTTGCTCGGCTCCTTCAAGTAAAGTGTGGAAATTTCTGCTCTTGGCCTACGAAAGCTTTTAAAAGGGTTAAACGGGGGGAGAGGATGGGTGTAGCATCAATGGCCATTAATGGCCAAGAATGGAAAATTTCGGCCATCCATGGGTTCACTGAATTCATCCCTATGTTGATGGTTATGGTTGTTGATGTTCTCTTAATTAACCAGGGAAGATGAATCTAGCAAATGGAGGTGAGGAGAGGAACTCTTGATCTCCTATGGCCATTAATGGCCTTCTCTTTCCTCTTTCTCTCTTCCTTATTGGAGGAATTTAATTTAGCAACTTTGGTGGCTGGCTATGGCTGTCAACCTTCCCCTAACTAACTAGGGAGGAGGAACCTTACTATGAGAGAAGAAATGGGGAGGCCATTTGATGTAGGCTTGTCCTTTTTGTGCGTTATGGTGATCGACGTAACTAACGCAACGCTCTCTGACAACCCTCCCGCCACGCTCAAGCCTTAAACGCAGCAACGACACAATTTGTATTTCAATATTCAGAGATTACGGAGGGTTCGCAAAGCCCTTCAAGATAATACCAAGGCGATAGGCCAAGGTCCTCTCAAGCGAAAGGAACCCACACGGTTCGATCGAGCGTTGTTATACCAAAAGAGAATCCACTGAAAACAAAAGATTCGGATAAGGGTGGTTCTCTCCCAACAAAATAAAACGAGGGCCGCCATGCCTCTCGAACTTAAACGGAAAAAGAAAACACCAACAAGATCTATGAAGAAATTAACCACGAAAATTGAAGCGTTTCACAAGCCACGCAACACGCATATGCCATAAGATCTATCAAGAGTGAAAATCACAGAGTAGAAGATATTTTCATTACCCAATCGAAATGGAGGATTCTGATTATTCTCTACTTGGTTCGACCTTCAACGGCTCCACCGAAGTCACGCCAGATGGCAAGGAACTTGTCCTCCTTCTTCGCGTCACGCCGGGGTTTAAGAATCCACAAAAGCAAGCCTCTTGCCTTGGCCGAATTTCTTCAAGGAGGGGGTTGATCGGTTTTTGGTGAGGGGGAAGGTGGTGGTCGGGTTTGTATTGAGGAGGATAGCCGACCTTGGTGTGGTTGATGAAGAGGTCGGTTTTGGGATAAGTATTGAATACTTTGGTCGAATATTGGATAGGAGGAGGAGGTAGAGAGGGGGAAAGAAAGGGGGAGGCCGAAATTTTAGAGAGGAGGAGAGGAGAGGAGGAGGAGGAAATGAATTTTCCAAGAGGGGAAGAGAGAGGAGGGGGGAATTCAAATTTTGAATCCTTGGTTTTCAATTTTTCATTCTCTACTCAATCCTTCATGAAAAGGCCTATATATAGGCTATACCACTCAATCTTCGCCATACAATATTAAACCACTCATGATAGCTAATGACACCCATCATGTCATAATAAAACAATAATTAAAGACATTAAATAAAGATAGCAATGATGGTTATAGACACCCATCATACATGAAATTAAATAACATTGCAAAATAAAATAATAATAAAACAAAACATAAAAAGTGACTTAATAATTAATAATTATTAATTACTTATTATTATTAATTATTAATATATTGGTTTGCGCCGCGGGCGGATATTTTGGCGTCGCTCCACATGGTCGTCACGATGCCGCAAGTCTTTATCTGGAGGCGGAGAAATATCTTCCGTAAGAACGCCGTCATCGTCTTCAACATGTTGAGGGCCATCGTCTCCATCAATCCTCCCTTGCTCAAAAGTACTCATCATCGATGAGTAGATCCGATTGTACAGGTGCGGGAAAGCATCATCCATTAGAACCACGAAGCGATACACAACACCACTAGGAGAGGAGGGCACAATAACCTGGAGTATCCTGTCATGCAAAAATATGTTCCTAGGGAACCTTGGCAACGCATTAGGCAATAAAGGAAAATAAAATTCATCATCAACAACCAACGTACCTCCAGTGAAGACCGATGAAGATAGCGATCCAAGCACAAACTCACTACCCAGACCCAAAGAGAACAAAGTGGAAAATATATACGGAAAGATAGATATTTCAAGTGGCATAGAAGCATGAAGCGTAAAATATGAAACGACGAAAATAGAAGCTATGCCCCAATCAATGGAAAATTCTAAAAGAAATATCATGTTTCCAAACTCCCTTAAGATTCGCAAAGGATGGACTTGCCGATTCGTTAATATTTTTAAGGTGCCCAAGGGCATCCGTTTAGGGGTGAGACAAGCAAAAACCAAATCATCCACATAACAGTGGGAGACTCTCCGATACAAACTAGCAAGTAATTTAAAGGACACATTTTGATAAATTAAGATGTTAAGAATGCGCATAATTAAATTAAAACCGTGAGGGGTGAACCCATGGGCAACATGACCTGAGTTAACAGTAGAAAATAACGGGACTAAGTCTGGTGGCACAGGTGCTTTAAATTCATTAACGATTTCCGTGGAGTCCAACGTCGTAGTTTTAAATTTAGATTTAAATTTAGATTTAAAAATTTCACAAAGAAATGCCTGCGGAAAATGCTCATCACCAACTATAGAGTTGGATGCTCCCGGATTTGAAAGGTAGTGTGGGAGACACAACTCAACATACCCAACTACGTTCACTAATGTGTGCATGCACGGATCATCAAAAGGCGGAGGATAAATGCAAGCGACCGGGCTTGGAAAATAATTGTGTCTAGGGGAAGCCACATCAAAACGTACCATCGCCATGGAATCACTAGCAGTCCAAAACGAAGCCTTACCCAACGCCAAGCGGTCAGATGAACGGTCCATCCTAGGAACAACATAGTCAGATCTATGAAAAGTAGTGGAAAGACCGAACGTGACAACTAACAAATCTCCCACACACATCCGTCTGGGTAAGTCTAACGGGGGTGCTGGATAAGTAAACATCTCCAGATATCTCGGGCTAGAAATGACAAGCTCGTTCCCTAACAAGTCATCTAATCGAGTCAAGTGAACCGGAGGAGGAGTCGACATGGTCGATTCCGGAGGAGGAACTAAATCATGCTCACCCTCAAAACATGGATTTAACGTCCAAGAAAAACCCACCGAGTGCAAGCCATCAAAATCAAAGGAAAAATCAACAGTAGATTCGTCCTTACTGAAAACTCAGCCGGATCGTCATCATCTAACTCACTATCAGATAAACATTCATCACGGGGTGACTCTACCAACTCAACCGACATGTCTTCCAACCCACTAGATAATTCGTCCAAATCAGAATCAGTATTGGTCTCAAAATTAGGCAAAATTGTACTCGATAAAATTTCTAATCCATTTTGGGCTTCTGGAGAGGGAGCTAACATCAAAGAAATGTCTATTGGTTCCTAGTGCTACCATCATCCACAAATAGCCTTCCTACACAAGGTAAATCTTCCAAAATGTCACATCCTTCGCTAACCAAATCTTCCCACAAAGTAGGTACGTTGTCTAAATCAGGATGGAGGGTTGGGCAAATCGAATCTCGGGGAGAATCTAAATTAGTATGACCCTCAAGCAACAATGATAATATCAATGAACTATCTCCCGGATGTGCAACACTAAGATTATCCCAAGATAAACATCCATCCCAAGGTGACTCGTCCAACACCGTTGAAACATCTACCAATTCTGGATCAATCATTATCATATTGTGATCCTCACTCACACTTATCCGTCTGGATTGATCTAACGGGGTAGCTAAATAAATGGGCATCTCAATATGTTTCGGGCTAGAAGGAACTAGCTCGTGTTCTAGCAAGTCATCACCTAAATCAGTAATAGGTAAGCTCTCAATATAGGGTGACTCAGCCGGAATGTCTTCTGACTTAGGGTCATCAGAAGACTCAATAACTATCAAGGGAGACGCCTCAGAAACATCGCCAAAAGGAAGATGAGATGGTTCCTGAGATGAGAAATCCTCATCCAGGTCACTAGGGTAACCAATCTCCTCATCGTCACTCAAATCGCCAACGTATTCAGCCTCATCCTCAGTGACGGGCACAGTCCTAGACACCGCCTCAGACTCAACAGGAGAGTCAATGACTGATTCAAGCAGCTCAGGGAGAGATTTAATAGGGCCTAAGGGCATAATCGGGGTAGGATGCTCAATAGAGCCAAGATCAGGTGCGCCACTTGACACATATGTTGTAATTGTTTGCCTACCTTTACGGGTAGGATTACTCTCACCCTGCGGGCTCATGGTAGTCCTAGTAGTCACATGTACAGAACTCGGGATAGGGTACCTCACTATTTCCCTTCCTCTATAGGTGGGTGCAGGTATGTAACACCCCTATCCGTCGCATAGCATATAACAGTAGGTCCGGCCGGAGCCCGACGCCATATACTACGGACAGACCGGTTGGTTACGCATTGAAACCATACAACCAATCACCAACGTCCTACACAGAGTCATTCTAGCGGAAGCAAATTAATAAGTTGCACAAATTCAAGAACCCTGCCAAACAGGAATGTCCACTACAGAAATAACAATAGGAATGAAAATACAAAAGTACCGGCCTTAAGGCCTTACAAGGTTTGCTTAACAAAACATGTCTTACATACTTCGGCTCGCAGGCCGGCCATACATGAAATAAACGGAAAGCATAAAAAGGGTTAGGCCTTCGAGGGACAGCACCGCAACATGGGCTTTAGCCCGCTATTTTCCGGTCGGCTCCGCAGCACCTGCAAGCACAATCCACCGCCCGGTGGCAAACAAAAGCAACGGTCAGCTATGCTGACCAAATTATAACGATCTCGCCCCCAAAATCGGGGCGGCGATGCTCTTTCCCAGCACTTTATTAGTATAGGCAATATATTAATGTGAATACACATCAACACAGGCGTAGGCTCGCACGGCCACACACCCCGTGCACACAGGGCACATTCTCGGCGAACCGGCCAACGTCACGTCAATTCAAGCCATAGACGTTCCCAATCCACCACCGCCTCTTGGACGGTCATCCATATGAGCATTTTGCCTTCCTGGCCTTGGTCACGGTAATTTAAGCCATAGACCGCCGAAGACCCTCATCCATGCCAACGGTCCTATCGAACGACATAGACCGGCTACGGTTCCGCCTGACCCGTGCTCATATCGCAACGGCAATTTAAGCCATATGCGCAGGTCAAGACTCACCGAGTCCCGTTTCTGCCACAACAATCACATAACCCGGTTATGTTCACGTTGGCTCCCCGACCATCGTGTTGGCAAAACTCGCTTTTGCCCAGTTTTCCGGGTGCACCTTGGAGTTAATCCCCAAGGCTCCCTGTTGCAATCTACCACGTAGAAAACCCGAAAAACGCCCAAACACCCGGAGTCTTCCCCGATTCATATGCAATGCAACATCACTGATCCGGCTCTACTTGTCCGGATAGGCTTCACACACAATGCCTATGTCCGTTTTCGTATACGGACTCTACACAAGGGGGACTTTACATATCTACCCCAAGGAACGCTCCAACTCTTCGCTCACTCGCGAGAGCGGGCTTTCTATGCAAAGGAAAAGAGGGCTTCACATGCCCAAGGATGAGAAATCGTTACCCTTGCATTCTTCCGCGGCGCCATCGAAAAATATACGGTTGGAAAGCACCGCAACGGCGTCGCCTCCGCGGATCTGGACTCGGATCGCGATTCGGAGCTCCGAAGCTCTCCCGGCGGCCGGATCTTGGACTCCTCCTCTAAACTTGCTCTCCCCTCTCTCTAAAACTTAGAGAGAGATTATCCAAGAGAAATAAGAGTTTCAAAACCCTATTCCCGGCTAAAACCACCCAGGAGCAGCCCCCCACCGTCGGATCCAAAGCCAAGGAAATGAACGGCCCGGATTAAATCCAAAATCATAAAATCTGGGCCGAACACGGGTTGGCACACAGCCGTGTGCATGGCCGTGTAGCTCATTCGCCGTCTCGACCCAAATTGAAAACCAGCACACGGCATATGACACGGCCTCCGACATGCCCGTGTCGCCTGCGACACGCCCGTGTCGGGACCCGTGTCACGCCCCCCGTGTGTAATAAATCAACACTTTGCAGTCAGAGGGGTACACGGCTTGGTGACATGGCATCGGACACGCCCGTGTCAAACTAGACACGCCCGTGTTCGTGCCCGTGTCACTACCCGTGCACCCAACCGCACAGCACAGGTGTGACACGGCCTGGGACACGCCCGTGTCCTAGGCCGTGTTCCACCACACGACCATCGTCGACCTGAACTGGTCGACGACACAGCCCGAGCTCGACACGCCCGACACGGCCTCCGACATGCCCGTGTCGGGGCCCGTGTCACCAGTACCAAAAATCTTATTTGGCCAAAAACGATCCCCGTCGCTCCTACAACAATTTGGGGTGTTACAATTCTACCCCCCTTAAAGAAATTTCGTCCACGAAATTTATAAAGGAAAAATAGGACTTAACGTAAAACAGTACCTGAGCGGAACAATTCCGGGTACTCCTCGAGCATAGTCTGCTCTCGTTCCCAAGAGAGCTCCTCACGCCCGCAGTTATCCCACCGGACCTTAACCATCCGGATCTCCTTGTTACGAAGCCTCTTGACCTCAACATCTTCGATGCGAATGGGCTTGACCCTAGTCGTTAACCCTTCGTCCACCGGCACTTAGTCAACTGCAATCACCTGCGAAGGCTCTTGCACCGCCTTCCGCAACACAGAAATGTGGAACACATCATGTAATCCACTCAATTGCTCCGATAGCCTCAAACGGTATGCCGCTTCGCCGACTCGCTCTAGAACCTCAAAAGGTCCAAGGTATCTTGGGCTCAGCTTCTTCAAGCGTCTCACCCGCAAAACCCCCTTGAACGGCTTTACTTTCAGGTATACCCAATCGTATACCGCGAACTCCACGTTCCGGTGCTTGGCATTGTAATACTTCGCCTGCCGGTCCTGAGCGATCAACAAGCGCTCCCGAATGATCCGCACTAACGAGGTAGCACTCTCCACCTCTTGCTTCTTGTACAACCTTGCCTCACCCGTTTCAAGCCACGATAACGGCGTGCGACACTTCCTACCATATAGGGCCTCGAAGGGCGCCATTTGTATACTCGCTTAGTAGCTGTTGTTGTACGCGAACTCCACCAAATAAAGGTGGTCTTCCCAATGCTTCCCGAAGTCTAGAACACATATGCGGAGCATGTCCTCCATCGTTCTATTGACCCTCTCGGTCTGCCCATCCATCTGCGGATGGAAAGCTGTGCTGAACTTTAACTTTGTCCCCATCATCTGCTGCACCAACCTCCAATCATTTGACGTGAACCGCCCATCACGATCACTCACAATGCTACGGGGCACACCATGCAGCCTAACAATATTGTCAACATACAACTTTGCCAATTTCTCCACTGGATCATCCTTCCTATGCGGAATGAAATGCGACACCTTGGTTAGCCGATCTACGATCACCCAGATGGCGTCGTTCCCATTCTGCGACCTTGGCAACCCGTGCACAAAGTCCATAGATATATCGTCGAATTTCCACTCCGGTATAGGCAAGGACTTCAGAAATCCTCCCGGCTTTTGGCACTCCGCCTTCACCAAGGCGCACGTTTGGCATTTAGCCACGTACAATGCCACATCTTTCTTAAGCCCCGGCCACCAAAACAGCTTCTTGAGATCACGATACATCTTCGTGCTCCCTGGGTGGATTGAGTACTTGGTATGATGAGCCTCGTACATCAACTCTGCCCGGAGGTTACCCCCACTCGGGATGCACAACCGATGATCCTTCCTTAACAAACCATCATCCACCGAGAACTGGGAATTTGACCCATCCAGAGCGGCCTCCATAAGCTCCTTCATGGAGTCATCTAACTCTAATGCCTGCGGAACCCGGTCAGCCAGGTCATACTGCGCCTCTGTCCAGTTTAACATTGCTTTGGCGCTCGTCTGCTTGTCAACGCAACAGATCTCAAGCTCCTCCAACTCCCGCACTAGCCGCTCATCATGCACCGACAACCGGTTGGCTCGGGCGGGAGCCCTGCGGCTCAGCGCATCCACAACTGCGTTGCCCTTCCCGGGTACATAATGTATCTTGAAGGTGTAGTCCCCCAGGAACTCCATCCACCTCCTCTGCCTCATATTAAGGTCCTTTTGATCCAACAAGTATTTTAGGCTCTTGTGATCGGTGTATATATCGACCCTTACGCCGTATAGGTAGTGCCTCCACAACTTGAGTGCAAAAATCACGGCCGCCAACTCCAAGTCGTGCACCGGATAATTTTTTTCATGCACTTTCAGCTGACGCGATCCATACGCAATCACACTTCCACGCTGCAACAACACGCAGCCCAAGCCACTACCCGAAGCATCGCTATACACCTCAAAGCCCTCGGTCCCACTCGGCGAACTAAGCACTGGCGCCGTGGTCAACCGCCTATTCAGCTCCTCAAAATCTTGCACGCACTCTTGCGTCCACAAGAATTTCTGATCCTTCCTTGTCAACTTCGTGAGAGGTAACTCTACCCGCAAGAAGTTCTCTACGAAGCGCCTGTAATATCCGGCAAGCCCGAGAAAACTATGGACTTCCGCGACAGAAGATAACGCAGGCCACTCCCGTATCGCAACAATCTTCGCCGGATCCACCGCTATACCTTCCCCACTCACTATATGACCAAGGAACGCTACCGAGGGTAGCCAGAACTCGCACTTGGAGAACTTTGCGTAAAGCTCATTCCTCCTCAAAGTCTCCAACACCAAATGCAAATGCTTGAAGTGGTCTTCTTCGCACTGCGAGTACACCAAAATATCGTCAATAAAGACGATCACAAAGCGATCCAGGAAATCTCTGAACGTTCTGTTCATCAGATCCATAAACACTGATGGCGCATTCGTCAGTCCAAACGGCATGACCGTGAACTCGAAATGCCCATACCTCGTACTGAACACCGTCTTCGGGATATCACACTCCCTGATCCTCAGCTGATAGTACCCCGACTTCAAGTCCAACTTGGAGTATACCGACGATCCGACCAACTGATCAAAGCGATCATCAATCCTCGGGATCGGGTACTTATTCTTCTCCGTTAGCTTGTTCAACTCTTTGTAGTCGATACACAGCCGCATACTACCATCCTTCTTCTTAACGAAGAGGACCGGTGCGCTCCAAGGCGACGAGCTTGGACGCACATACCCTTGCTCCATCAGCTCCTCTAGCTGAACTTTCAACTCTGCCATCTCCTTAGGCGCCAACCTATACGGAGCACGTGACACCGGTTTGGCCCCCGGTACGAGCTCGATAGTGAAATCAATCTCCCGCTGCGGTGGGGCTCCGGGAAGACTATCCGGGAAAACATCGGGGTATTCGCAAACCACGGGGATGCTATCCAACGGAGACTTTGGCTCCACAACCCCCACTATTGCGAAGAACAGCTCTGCACTAGCACGAACCGCCTTCACCACCTGAAGAGCAGACATCAGTGTCTTGCTCGACCCCTTTAGCCCCTCGAATGTAGTCTCCCGCCCTACACCCAGCTTGACCTCCTTTCGGTCACAGTCAATCCAAGCTTTCTGCTCTGACAGCCAATCCATTCTAAAGATCACGTCGAACTCTACTAGCGGCAGCAGTGACGCTAGCAAGTCAAACTCTTGGCTCCCAATGTGAACCTTTACGGCGCACACCCTGTCTGCACGCATCGAGCACCCATTCGGTAGCAGCACATCCAACTTGTCCTTCGCCATCGAAGAAGGGACTCCGATGCGTGATATAAAGCTTTCGGACAAGAAGGAGTGTGAAGCTCCCGTATCGAACAGTGCCCGTGCCGGACTATCACTAATCACAACAAAGCCTATACAAACATTATTAGGCTAACAAGCAATAGATAATGGTATTAAAGCTAACTTGCTATAAATTAACTCATACCTGTCACCACATCCGCTTGCTTGATGGCCTCCTGCTGGCCCAAGTTATAGACTCTAGGCTGAGTCGGAGCATAGTGGGACGCGGTCGACTCCACCGCTTTGCCCTTCTCCTCGTAGGTAGCTCCTTGTTTCCTTTCGGACTTTGAGCATCCACTCCAGCAATCATGAGCAAAGTGCCCCGGCTTTCCACACGTGAAACAAGCGCCCGGGGTTCGATTGGTAGTTGCCCCCGAGGCACCTGAAGCAGTTGGACCCGACGTCTTAGCTTTATTATAGAATCTGCGGTAGCCCGACTTCGACGTAGTCGGTGCCTTGAACTCTGCTTTCTTACTACCGGATTCCTTCTTCGCTTGGACATTCTTCATGTCCTTCTCCAAGGACCGGGCCGAACTGACCAGGGTCATGAAACCCTGCGCCTTGGGCCCCGATAGTAGCAATCTTAGATCATATCTTAGCCCTTCATAGAAGCATCTCGTCTTGCGCTCCTCGTCTGCGAAGGTAGCGCTGGCATATCTCCCCAACCAAGTAAACTCGTGGAGGTACTCATCAACGGTGCAATCCCCTTACACCAACTTCTGAAACTCGCTTTCTAGCGCAATTCTCTGCGCCGAGGGGAGGTATCGAGCCATGAATAGTCTCGCAAACTCCTCCATCGGAACTTCAGCCAACGGCCTTCCCCGCAACTGATGTAGCTCTAGGCCTTCCCACCATAACCTTGCGTCCCCATCCAAAAGGAACATCGCTATAGTGGTCTTCTGCCACTCTTCCGTTTCCGTCGCAGTCATCACCCTGTTGACCCTTGAGAGCCAATCCTCTGCTTGGGTCGGGGTTTCTACCCCCGTGAATACCGGTGGGTGAAAGCCCATCACATGCTTCAGTTGTCTTTCCGTTGCTCTCCGAGGCAACTCTGGCTCCAAAACCACTTGCTCAACCCTCCTTTGCTCTGCCGTCTGAAGCGGTACTTGCTCCATAGCAGGAGCAGGCTGCTGTACCTGCCTTGCAAGCTGCGCATTGATCATTGCCATGACCGCTTCTGCCACCAACCTAATGGTCTCGGCAGACGGAGGTGTTGCAGGCGCATCGCTTGGCGCACTGCTCGCCTTAGAACCTGGCCGTTCAGACGGCCCAGCGCCACTTCTGGTCACCTATAATCATGCAAAACACCGATAAGCGACCCAAAAATTACTGCAAATAACAATTATAGGAACACGCAGGTTCCTCAAACATGTATATTTTCATTCCTAAGTGGACATTCATGGGTTCTTTTCATGTTATAACGATGACGCACACATGTGCTCACCACCCCTTAAAGTGAATTCGTCCACGAATTCATTTAAGCTTGACCGAAACCAGAAGTCTGATACCAATTTGTAACACCCCTATCCGTCGCATAGCATATAGCAGTAGGTCCAGCCGGGGCCCGACGCCATATACTACGGACAGACCGGTTGGTTACGCATTGAAACCATACAACCAATCACCAACGTCCTACATAGAGTCATTCTAGCGGAAGCAAATTAATAAGTTGCACAAATTCAAGAACCCTGCCAAGCAGAAATGTCCACTACAGAAGTAACAATAGGAATGAAAATACAAAAGTACCGGCCTTAAGGCCTTACAAGGTTTGCTTAACAAAACATGTCTTACATACTTCGGCTCGCAGGTCGGCCATACATGAAATAAACGGAAAGCATAAAAAGGGTTAGGCCTTCGAGGGCCAGCACCGCAACATGCGCTTTAGCCCGCTATTTTCCGCTCGGCTCCGCAGCACCTGCAAGCACAATCCACCGCCCGGTGGCAAACAAAAGCAACGGTCAGCTATGCTGACCAAATTATAATGATCCCGCCACCAAAATCGGGGCGGCAATGCTCTTTCCCTGCACTTTATTAGTATAGGCAATATATTAATGTGAATACACATAAACACAGGCGTAGGCTCGCACGGCCACACACCCCGTGCACACAGGGCACATTCTCGGCGAACCGGCCAACGTCACATCAATTAAGGCCATAGACGTTCCCAATCCACCACCGCCTCTTGGACGGTCATCCATATGAGCATTTTGCCTTCCTGGCCTTGGTCATGACAATTTAAGCCATAGACCGCCGAAGACCCTCATCCATGCCAACGGTCCTACCGAACGACATAGATCGGGTATGGTTCCGCCTGAACCGTGCTCATATCGCAACGGCAATTTAAGCCATATGCGCAGGTCAAGACTCACCGAGTCCCGTTTCTGCCACAACAATCACATAACCCGGTTATGTTCACGTTGGCTCCCCGACCATCGTGTTGGCAAAACTCGCTTTTGCCCAGTTTTCCGGGTGCACCTTGGAGTTAATCCCCAAGGCTCCCTGTTGCAATCTACCACGTAGAAAACCCGAAAAACGCCCAAACACCCGGAGTCTTCCCCGGTTCATATGCAATGCAACATCACCGATCCGGCTCTACTTGTCCGGATAGGCTTCACACACAATGCCTATGTCCGTTTTTGTATACGGACTCTACACAAGGGGGACCTTACATATCAACCCCAAGGAACGCTCCAACTCTTCGCTCACTCGTGAGAGCGGGCTTCCTATGCAAAGGAAAAGAGGGCTTCACATGCCCAAGGATGAGAAATCGTTACCCTTGCATTCTTCCGCGGCGCCATCGAAAACTATACGGTTGGAAAGCACCGCAACGGCGTCGCCTCCGCGGATCTGGACTCGAATCGCGATTCGGAGCTCCGAAGCTCTCCCGGCGGCCGGATCTTGGACTCCTCCTCCAAACTTGCTCTCCCCTCTCTCTAAAACTTAGAGAGAGATTATCCAAGAGAAATAAGGGTTTCAAAACCCTATTCCCAGCTAAAACCACCCAGGAGCAGCCCCCCACCGTCGGATCCAAAGCCAAGGAAACGAACGGCCCGGATTAAATCCAAAATCATAAAATCTGGGCTGAACACGGGTTGGCACACGGCCGTGTGCCTGGCCGTGTAGCTCATTCGCCGTCTCGACCCAAATTGAAAACCAGCACACGGCATGTGACACGGCCTCCGACACACCCATGTCGCCTGCGACACGCCCGTGTCGGGACCCGTGTCACGCCCCCTGTGTGCAATAAATCAACACTTTGCAGTCAGAGGGGTACACGGCTTGGTGACACGGCATCGGACACGCCCGTGTAAAACTAGACACGCCCGTGTTCGTGCCCGTGTCACTACCCGTGCACCCAACCACACAGCACAGGTGTGACACGGCCTGGGACACGCCCGTGTCCTAGGCCGTGTTCCACCACACGACCATCGTCGACCTGAACTGGTCGACGACACGGCCCGAGCTCGACATGCCCGACACGGCCTCCGACTCGCCCGTGTCGGGGCCCGTGTCACCAGTACCAAAAATCTGATTTGGCCAAAAACGATCCCCGTCGCTCCTACAACAATTTGGGGTGTTACAAGGTACGCTAGGGGTAGCTCTACCAACCTGGGGAAAGGACCAATCTTGGGATAATATGTCACTCCTATGATCCGGCTTGGTTCTAGTGCCATAGCAATACTGGCTATCAGATGTCGGGCTAGTGCTAAGGCGGTAGGGGGAATCAAATTTCTCTGAGAGAATTCTTCGCATGTGCGGCCAAGCATGAGGATAGCTACCAGCACCGCGCTCTTTCTCTTTGTTAAGCCAAAACTCGCAGGCTCGACTTCTTAACCGCTCTCGGACTACACTAACCTTTTGGTATTCGCCCAATTGGTTATATTCGAAATAGGTTTCTATCCCCTCAAGTCAGTATCTAAAATACTTGGGATCCCCATAACCATCATAGGTAAAAATATTAGTGTGTAGATAAGTCAGGGGACAATTGGAAGTTTTAACGTCGAAAGCCATTTCAGTGTGAACCGGAGAGAACAATCGATCCGGATTTTGTGCGAATGCAAAGAAAATGGTACTTGAACAACTAATTCTAGGAAAGATGGAATTATTCCTGCCTAATAGCTTGGGCAAAAATATATATTTTTGGGTTGCTTGCAGGAAAAAATATGAGGATTATTAAAAAAAAATTTGATTTTTTTTGCTGAGAAAATAAAAATATAGACCGCTATTTGCAGACCAACTATTAAATTTTAAAATAACTTAATAAAAATAATGACTTAATGAGAAATAATTTTTTTTTGTATTTCTTATTAAAAATAAGATAGATAATTTCCATTTTTTTTAGATTTTGAGAAAAATTAAAAAATTTTATGCCGCTATTTGCAGACAAAAAATTTAAAAATTTATTTTTTTTATGAAATACCATGCAACGAGTGAGTGCATGTTAAAGTGCCAAATAAGAGGGGGAGGGTGCCAAATAGGAAATTGACGTGAACCTTCCTCTGATACCAAATTGATGTAGGCTTATCCATTTTGGGCGTTATGGTGATCGACGTAACTAACGCAACGCTCTCCGATAACCCTCCTGCCACGCTCAAGCCTTAAACGCAACAACGGCACAATTTGTATTTCAATATTCAGAGATTACAGAGGGTTCGCAAAGCCCTTCAAGATAATACCAAGGCGATAGGCCAAGGTCCTCTCAAGTGAAAGGAACACACACGTTTCGGTCGAGCATTGTTGTACCAAAAGAGAATCCACCGAAAACAAAAGATTCGGACAAGGGTAGTTCTCTCCCAATAAAATAAAACGAGGGCCTCCACGCCTCACGAACTTAAACAGAAAAAGAAAACACCAACAAGATCTATGAAGAAATTAATCACGAAAATTGAAGCGTTTCACAAGCCACGCAACACGCATATGCCACAAGATCTATCAAGAGAGAAAATCACAGAGTAGAAGATATTTTCGTTATCCAATCGGAATGGAGGATTCCAATTACTCTCTACTTGGTTTGACCTTCAACGACTCCACTGAAGTCACGTCGGATGGCGAGGAACTTGTCCTCCTTCGTCGCTTCACGCCGGGGTTTAAGAATCCACAAAAGCAAGCCTCTTGCCTTGGCCGAATTTCTTCAAGGAGGGGGTTGATCGGTTTTTGGTGAGGGGGAAGGTGGTGGTCGGGTTTGTATTGAGGAGGATTGCCGGCCTTGGTGTGGTTGATGAAGGGGTTGGTTTTGGGAGAAGTATTGAAGGCTTTGGTCGAATATTGGAAAGGAGGAGGAGGAAGTAGAGAGGGGGGAAAGAAAGGTGGTGTACGAAATTTTGGAGAGGAGGAGAGGAGAGGAGGAGGAGGAAACGAATTTTCCAAGAGGGGAAGAGAGAGGAGGGGGGAATTCATATTTTAAATCCTTGGTTTTCAATTTTTCATTCTCTACTCAATCCTTCATGAAAAGGCCTATATAAAGGCTACACCACTCAATCTCCACCATACAATATTAAACCACTAATGATGGCTAATGACACCCATCATGTCATAATAAAACAATAATTAAAGATATTAAATAAAGATAGCAATTGATGGTTATAGGCACCAATCATACATGAAATTAAATAACATTGCAAAATAAAATAATAATAAAACAAAACATAGAAAGTGACTTAATAATTAATAATAATCTATTAATAATTATTATTAATTATTAATATATTGGTTTGCGCCGCGGGCGGATATTTTGGCGTCTCTCCACATGGTCGTCACGGCGCCACAAGTCTTTATCTGGAGGCGGAGAAATATCTTCCGTAAGCACACCGTCATCGTCTTCAACATGTTGAGGGTCATCGTCTCCATCACCATTGGCCTTCCATGGCCATGAATGGCCCTCTTTTCTCACTTTCTCTCTCCTCCATAAAGAGAAATGAAGCTTTTCTCTCTCCTAATCACCAAGGCTGAATTTGATGACTAATCCAGCCTAATGGCAGCCCATTAACTCATATTATTAACGAAAATGAGGTTAGCCTAAGTGGGGGAAATGGGTTTGAGCTTGGGTTTGCCTATTTGGGCTAATTTGACTTAATCTTAGGGTAGAGTTGACCTTGGTCAACATTGTTGGAACCCCTAGGTGATTTGGGCTAGGTTCTCTTCTTAGAGCGTGACCCATGTTGTATAGAAGGGTCAAGTTTTATGTCTTTCTAGTCTTAGGTCAGTCCTACAGATGGAAGATCAAGGACATGCCTGAAGACAGCTCAAAATCAGCCCTAGAAGAAAATTCTCTAAGTCTGTTCTCAGGTCGATGAACTCTAAGTGAAAGAGAAGAGTTCTGAGGTCGACGATTTTGTCTTAGAAGAAAAATTCTGTGGTCTGCGAAGTGTGTGTTTCACTGAACGCTCTCAACGCCAAAGATCACTAAGCGCCATAATTGTCTCAACGCCATAGTTCACTCAAAGCCAAAGTTTACTCAGAGCCAAAGATCACTCAACGCTCTCAACGCTCTCAATGACTCAACGCTCTCAATGACTCAACGCCAGATGTGTTATTATCTCAACACCTTCAATTTGACCAAGTTCTGAGGTCGACTAATTTCAGATTCTCAGGTCGGCGAACTTAGAGCACAGAATCTGTCAGTTTATGCAGTGCAGCTGTTCGCAGAGATCAGGTTGACGAACAGTTCTGAGGTCGACGATCTCTGATCTCAGGTCGACGAAAGCTGTTCTCTGGTCGACGAAAACTGTAAGTCATATTGTTATTTATTCTTTCCTTTTCTGTCTCCTGATTCTATATCTATTATAAGCCGTTAATTTCCTGGATAATCAATGCACTTATATCCTTTAAATCGAGCCATTACTGGCAGCATTGATTGTAAATATTTTCCATAGAATTAATTGCTTATATCTCGGGACAGACATAGAATAGAATATATGACAGCATACTTGCCGGTTTTCATTTCCTAGATTTCGGCTGAGCATTTAATGCAGGTTTTTGAATTCGAACTTGAGGCAGCTATCATCCTGATCATCTCTCTGCCAGATACAAGGAGGATCACACTCTTTGATACGAATATAGAAGAAAATTGCGAAAAAGAGTTAGAACAAAAAAAAGAGAGGAGTGCATATAGTTCTCAGAGAACAACATACTCAGCTACATCAAAAGTTTTCTAGTTTTCTCCAATACATTTTTTTGTAGGAAAATAACTGCTCTCTAAAGAAGAAGAAGAAAGAAAATCAATCACAATCAAGAGTCTTTCTTCCCCTCCTTCTTTGTTTCCAGGATCTCAAGTGACAAGAATATTCAATCAGTCAAAGGATCCCTGGAGAGTTGATCTTATAGCAAAAGACCTTCACCCTAGCAAAGTTTCCCTTCCTGAACAACTGTTAATCTCAGGGGGAGCTTTGAAAATATCTGAAGAATTCTCAAGACTTCTCTCATTTGCTTGAGAAAAGAGTAGTCCAAATCAACCTCTCTTCCCCACCTCTGTACAGGGTTTTAATTCCCTTAAAAATTATTCTGGTTGCAAGTCTGCTTTTAAAAGACTTGGGTTAGTTTTTTGAGCACCTGATCAAAAGCTCATTGGTGGCAGTCACCTGAGCAAAATCTGTAGTGGATTCCTACCTAGGGTGGTAGAAGAGTGGATGTACCCAAGTTTGGGGAACCACTATAAATTTCATGTGTTGTCTGTGTGGCTGTAATTTTCCTGTGTGCTTGTGCTGTGATATATTTTGCTGAGTAGCTTAGTTATCTTTTCTCTAGTTCATTTGCTGCACTTATACACTCATACACTTATATCATAGTAATATATTTTACTAAAGACTTTTTAATTTCGCAAAATCAAAAAGATTTTAATAACTCTATTCACCCCCCTCTAGAGTTTATCAGAGTTTACACTATCTTTCTATTGGTATTAGAGGTTATCTCTATCAATTTCTTTCAATTGGTATCAGAGGAAGGTTAATCATATCATACAGGCTTACACCTGGATTAACCAAGATCCTCAGGATAAACTATGAATAAGTCTTATAAGTTTCTTTGATTAGATTTTATTTTCTGATATCATGGCACAAAACAAGGATTATGCCAGCACCAGACCTCCAGTTTGCAACTTGCAAAAGTTTGGGATCTGGAAGGCAAGATTCAAGCTTTATATGAACTCTATTGATGATGACATCTTTAATTCCATCTTGACAAGACCACCAGCTCTAGTGGCCTCTACTTCAACTCCAGTAAATCTCAATGTAGTGCCTCCTCCAGATCAAACTGATGCACATAAGAAAGCCAAGATTGCTGATGCCAGAGCTATGAATATACTGGCCCAAACTATGTCAGATGATATATTTCAGAAAGTTGCTGAATGTACATCTGCCAAAGCCATTTGGGATTCCCTCAACCAAATGATAGTAGGCTCTGCTGATAAGAGGAAGGATAGAAGATCCAACCTCATATCTCAATATGAGAATTTCAGGAAAGATGAAACAAAATCTGTGTAAGGAATGTACAACAGGCTGAGCTCTATCATCAGTGAGCTCAGAACATTGGACAAGAAAATTACTCTGACCGAGGTAAATGACAAGATCCTCATGTGCTTCCCTAGCACATAGGACACCAAAATCTTGCCCATCAGAGATGTAAGACCCCCCTTTTTTTCTATCGAACCCCGGGGTCTTATGCCCAGAACCGCCGCTTTGCGGTGACACCTCCGCACCCGGGAAGGTCGTCACTACAAAACGCCGATTCTGCCGGCCTTATTGATCACAAAAGTAGTTGTAGAATAGTAAGAAAATGCAGTCCACATCCAGATCATATATAATCAAAAGCTCTACGAAGGGAGTGTCCACAAAATTATAAAAAAGTACAGAAATGAAGGGCTTAAGCCCAGTACATCAATATCCTCACTACAGATCTCTCATGCGGAAGCAAAATGAAACCACACTAGAAGTCAGTACTCACGATCCCAGCTGGCTGTACTCCTGAGCTAGACTGCCCTGTCTCCAATCACCCGGAAAATCGGCTCTAGCTTGGCATCCTGCCTCTGCTAGTCTCTGACTCTGTCATGTATATCATAGGTGGTGCTCGTAGCAGCCAGGTACTCCTCGTACAGCTCAGGGTCATCAGATGATACAAGAGTGATATGCATCTCTTCAAAACTCCGCAGTAGCTCAATGGACATAAGCTGGGGCCCTACTCTAGAAGTGGCAGCTCTCCGGCTCAGAGCATCGGCCACCACGTTTGCCTTACCCGGATGGTAGTGCATCTCATACTGATAGTCCGCTAGAAACTCCACCCATCTGCATTGCCGGATATTCAGTTCCTTCTGCGTATCCACATATTTCAGATTTTTATGATCTGAAAATATGTCGTAATGGACACCATAGAGGTAGTGCCGCCAAACCTTCAATGCAAGTATAACCGCTCCCATCTCCAGATCGTGAACTGGGTAGTTCTGCTCATGTTTCTTTAGCTGGCGGGAGGCATAAGCGATCACATGTCCCTTCTGCATCAAAATGGCTCCCATGCCCTGGTAGGAGGCATCCGCATATACCTGAAATCCTTCTTTCCCCGAGGGGAGGGCAAGTATCGGGGCCGAAGTGTGTCGACTTTTCAGCTCTTGGAACGCCACCTCGCACTGTTGTGTCCAGACAAATGGTGTCTCCTTCCTCGTCAGAGAGGTAAGTGGGAGGGCAAGTCTAGAAAAACCCTCTACGAACTTCCGGTAGTAGCCGACAAGTCCTAGGAAGCTCCGTACGTCCGTAGCTATCTTAAACTGTGGCTAATCCCGGACTGCCTGAATCTTGGCCGGATCTACTGCCAACCCTGCTCCACTAATAACGTGTCCGAGGAAGGCCACCTCCTTCAGCCATAACTGGCATTTGCTGAATTTGGCATATAATTGATGTTACCATAGCTTCTCTAAGGTCAGTGTCAGATGACTCTTGTGCTCCTCCTCGGTCCTCGAGTAAATGAGGATGTCATCGATGAAAACGATGACAAACACATCTAGATATGTCTCGAAGACCCGGTTCATGAGAGTCATGAATGCTGACGGCGCATTCGTGAGCCCGAAGGGCATCACGGTAAACTCGTAGAGTCCATACCTGCTACTAAAAACAGTCTTCTGTATATCCTCCTCTCGGATCCGCAACTGATAATAGCCCGATCTCAAGTCCAACTTCGAGAAGAAGTGGGATCCTTCCAGCTGGTCGAACAGCTCGTCTATCCTTGGCAGAGGATAGGTATTCCTGACTGTTAGCCGGTTCAACGCCCGGTAATTGATACACAACCAGAGTGTTCCGTCTTTCTTCTTGACGAACAACACGGAGGCTCCCCATGGCGAAGAGCTCGGCCGGACAAACCCGGCTTCCACCAACTCCTGCAGCTGACTCCGGAACTCTGTCAGCTCCCTTGGGGCCATGCGGTAGGGAGCTCTGGATGTCGGCTTAGCCCTAGCATAAGCAATATCTGGAAGTCCTGCTCTCTGTGCGGGGGTAGCCCTGGTAGTTTCTCCAGGAAGACGTCCGCAAAATCTCGCACCACGGGAATGTCGGATACAGATCCCTTGACCTCCGCGATCTCGAAGAGAATCTTATAAATCTCGTCGCCTTGCATGTGGGCCTTGATGGCCTGAATAGACGATATAGATATATGGGAGGTAGGTCTAATACCTTGAAAGATAACTTCTGTGTTCGTATGCCACAACCAGACTAGCCTCCTTGCACAATCGATCCTAGCGTAGTGGTACTCCAGCCACTTCATGCCCAAGATGAGATCAAACCCCGACATTTCCAATACCGTTGTAGGGGTTTCGAAAATCTTCCCTCCAATGCATACTCCACGGTCGCACTTTGCCAATGATGTCATCTCGGAGCCGTCTAGGAGGCGTACTCTCCGAGGGATTCCCGTGAAGTGATGTTCGGCTCCTATCTCCTTAGCAAAGTTTGCCGAAACAAATGAGTGCGTAGCGCCGGTGTCAAACAGGGTGTAAGCTGGCTTGCCATTGGCTGTGACTATGCCTGGGGGTAATCAAATGTCTTAGAAGTCTAACTATAATTTTCATTTCTAGTTGAAGTTTCTAAAGCAAAAGTCCAATTATTTATGAAAGCACATAAAATATTCTGGCGTACCTGTGATTACTTATTCCGGGTTCCTGGGTTGAGCCAGGTCTAGTGCATAAATCTGCTGTCCTTCCGGCCTGTGGTCTCTACCCTGATATCCGCGTCCTTGGCCACGTCCTCGGCCTCCATAATGCTGAGTCGGTGGGGCAATCTGCGGTGCTGGTGGAGGCATCCCTCTCATGGGACAGTTTCTCTTGATGTGCCCCACCTGATGATAGTGGTAACATTCCGGCGGAGTGTAAGCCCCACCTCCCGGTCTCTGCATATCTCGCATCTGAATAAGATGAGGGGCCAGTGTCGCCTGCTCCCCCGACTCCTGCCTCACCTCCTGTCGAGGCTGATCCTCCACCTTTCATACCTCTGGTGCACGACCTCGCCGCTGATCGTTCCGGGATCCCCGGCTCTGATCCTCCGTTGGCCACTTCCGGTCTCTGGTGGTGAGCCAATCTGCCTCTAACCTTTTTTCCATCTCCAGAATATGAGTGATAGGCCCGTCTGAAACGAAAAGAAGGGCATCTCTCATGTCTTCCCGTAAACCTTTGTAGAAACTCTTGATGTACGCTGCCTCATCTAGCTGGTAAGAGTCTGCGAAACGGGCCAGATGGTTGAACTCTTGATGGTACTCCACCACCGTCCTGGTACCTTGCTTCAACTGCAAGAAGCGGTCCTCCAGCTCGTCTCGGGCCGACTGCAGAACAAAGTGCTCCAACAGCATGGGCCTGAACTCCTCCCACGTCACCTCGGCAGCCTCCTTACCAGCAAAGGTAGTCTCCAGAACTGTCTTCCACCACCGCTTGGCATGGGACTCCAAGCAGGAAACAACCAGTGGCACCTTTTCCTCCTAAGGGCTCCGTATCCCTGTCAGAATCTCCTCCATGATGTCTAACCACTCCTCGGTCCGAACTACCGCCTCTGTCCCCAAGTAGGACGGGGGAGAGAGTCCTCGAAAGATGCTGAGCCAGTTGGCTCCCGGAATAGGTTGCGGAGCCGGGGCCTGTTGGTTCCTGAAGGCTTCCAAGATAGCCGTCAGAGTCTGCCCCATGTCAGACTGTAGGAACTGAGTGGGAACCGGCGGCGGTGGTACAACTTCCCGAATCTGCGGGATTCCACCTGGTTGTGTAGGCAGTGCTGGAGGCTGCGCCATAAAATTTATTGTCAGAAAATTTTTCAACCTTAACTAAAATGGACATTTATATATGAGATCCCCATATGGGCACACCACTGCTTCCGCTGCTTAGTTTATCCCCAAACTAAACTCGAGCGGGGGTGACCCAGGGTTAGTGGACTGCTACTTTTTCCGATCGATGTTACCCTCTGATACCAGTTTATAAGACCGCCTTTTTTTTCTATAAACCCGGGGTCTTATGCCTAGAACCGCCGCTTTGCGGTGACACCTCCGCGCCCGGGAAGGTCGTCACTATAAAACGCCGATTCTGCCGGCCTTATTGATCACAAAAGTAGTTGTAGAATAGTAAGAAAATGCAGTCCACATCCAGATCACATATAATCAAAAGCTCCACGAAGGGAGTGTCCACAAAATAATAAAAAGGTACAGAAATGAAGGGCTTAAGCCCAGTACATCAATATCCTAACTACAGATCTTTCATGCGGAAGCAAAATGAAACCTCACTAGAAGTCAGTACTCACGATCCCAGATAGTTGTACTCCTGAGCTAGACTGCCCTGTCTCCAATCGCACCGGTCTCTTGGGCTGCTCCTCCCTGCTGGGCTCCGCGATCCCCTAATATGATGTGGTTCGAAAACCGTTAGTCTATAAGACTAAGCCCTATCATCCCCCTCCCCTTCCCCCATGCTCATAGGCACTGAGATGGGAGGAAGAAAGGGAAGGACGTGAAAGTGGAGAGTAAAACAAACAGGTGACAGGGGACATAGCTAGCAATTTATAATCATGTGGTAATAAGTAAAGTAAGAAAAGAAATTAACCTTCACTTATGCGAGTATACATAAGCCAAGGGATCTTATACAAGGCTCCCAGCGTATAAAATGTCCCATACCATTTTATACGTTAGGGTGTCGGTTGTCACAAGCAACATATATATAAATTGAAATAACCTTAATTTATAAACTTGCTCACACAAGCTTATAGACCAAGGGGTTGTTTAGCAGGTCCTAACGTATAAGTGTCTCATACCACGTATACATTAGGTGTCACAGGTTATTATGAATGATTATGATATGCATCTATATGGTGGGTATGTTATGATCAAGCAGTGCAACTCACACACCCGACTTTGTGTACACAAACCTTTAGTTCCACCTTTCGGAGCCGTTACCTCCCAGGATACCTCCGTAGTGGCAAACGAAAGCGGTGGGTTGGGCCTCGCCCACCTCAAAACCAGTATAGCACTACCGGTCTGATCTATCGTACGCCTCAACGCTTGGTGCACAAAGCGGACTCCTGCGTACTCTTGCCGACTGGACCGCCGGACTTAGCTTTGGCGAAGTGTAAAACCACACTTGACTAGTCATCGTACTGGCGTCGGTGCTACGACAACCCAGTACCGAATACCCACCACCTTAATTATTCACTTTTATGCACATGCAATATTCTTAAAATAAATCAACAAGTCATGCTCCCGGACTAACTGTCCGAATCCACCTCAAACCGAGACTCAGCTCCCCGGACTAACTGTCCGGCTTAATTTCCAAACCTCATCCCTCTGAACACTGCAGGATGGCGCCCCTTTGAACACCTTGGGATGACTTATCCATTTCCAACCTCCTATCCAACTAGTGTGTGCAGCGTGAAGACTTATTTTCTACATTACTCTTTCAGTTTATCTTAAGGTTTACATAAGCACAGGACTGCCCAAGGTATGCCCATTGAAGGGATCTCGAAGGCACTAGGAACCGAGATGGGATGACAAGCCCAAAGTTCCCTTTCTCAAGGATATTTACTTTAGTTGATGTCTACCCATGATTTGCCCAACTCTCATTGTTACTTTAGAGTTATCCTAATGACTTAACATGTTATTAGAAGTGCGGCGGTCTTCCGCTGTACCCCATCACTATGGCTATATCAGCTTGCACTCCACTCTCGTCACTAACACTACCCTCCAGGGTTATACTTCCGATCGTAATATTCAGCTCAATAGTCGATCTATCCCCCGGTGGGCCTTATGCCATGACCTATTTTACTAAACACAACCCATGACCTAAAGCCAACCCGAAGTCGAACTTCCAATTCCTTGGGTCACCAACTCCTAATTATTTATCCTAGGGTGGTATGAACTAAGGTAGTGAACATGTTGATTTTTTATAACTTTCCTAGGTCATTAAGACCTCTAATTAAATCATTTAAATTCATCCCCTAGGTCACTTTACACATGAAGTAGTACAATTTGTAATCCACTGACCTAAGGAATTTTTCATGGATTGTATATTGATAAAATATTACTAACTACATAATTTCATAATTTTCCTTAAATTATTTACATTTATTCCCTAATTAATACAAGAATCCCATAGTTGCCATTTTCCAAATGAAGAATATGAAATGCATGAGTCAAAATTCCAATAAAATTACAAGGCATACATATCAACAATTTAAGACTAATGGCAGAGTTTCAATATCCTTTACAGAGTAATGGCCTATCAAATTGCATTCTTAAGTATTTACCAAAATGCCATTATGCTAATTTAAAAATTATCAGTGCATCCAAAATTTTTGAGATAATTACCCAATAATAATCATGCAAATATACAATGCTATAAATAATTTCAAAATTTTCTGATAAGTATTTCCATCAAATCATGAATGGTTGAATTATGGGTAAAATGGTAATTTCCATGCATTTACTAAAAAGGTTCTCAAACAGAAATGTAAATTTTTCCTAAGTCAGGTATAACCTCCATTTATAATTTGACAGAGTTTGGTGTCCTTAGTCAAAACCTATTTTTCTAATTATTTCTTCAAAAAGGTGTATATTCTTTAAAAGTTCAAATAATGGGATTTCTAGTCCCAAAAGTTCCATAATTACTCTGAGGGGTGAAATTTACCCTAATGAACCTCTAGAATTAATTTCATGATTTTTGGATGTCTCAATTAGGCTAAATGTACAAAATTTTATTTATGGCTATTTGCACCCCAAGGCTATACATAGCCAACACATGCAAGTGGATTAACCAACATGCAATGGTCAAAATGTGCTGAAAATTTAACCATGCCCTAATAATGTCCCCATGGACATGCCACCAAAAATTGGGGCCTTTTGGAGTTGAACTACTCCAAGAATCACCTAAACAAGCCTAGGGGTATTTTAGTAATTTCCCCCCATTTTTGATTCAAATTTAATACCATTTTTGGGCAGGGCCTAAATATGCCATAAAGCAGTTGCTTCCCAAATTCTCAGGTCATTTGGGCCTCTGGATGGACTTGGGCATCCCTTCCAATTTTCTGCATTTTTGCTATTTGCAGCCAAAGACAATTCCTTTTTCAGATCTGGCAAGTCAGATATCTCAACATGCAGAGAGATAAATTGACTAATATTTATACCATAGGTCTAATATACCTCTAAGGGCATGTCAAAAAAATTTGGGGCCAATTGGAGTTGGTATGCTCCAAAAATCAACATTATTTGATTTATCAAATTTTGACTAAAACTATAGGATTATTTTTCCCAAAATTTCCCATTTTTGGGAAGAATCTATATATACCTAAATAAGCCACATGCCCAAAATTTTAGCCCATTTGGACTTAGGGTTTGGGCAGGGCACTCATTTTAATTTCTGACCTACCCTAGGACCAGTCCTAGGAACATGGCTCTATAGGGCAGCCTACTCAACCAAATTAAATGTGTAATATATCAAATTAAAGGTAACTTAAATACCTATAATTTTCATGTTAAACACTGTTTATGAAAAGGGCCATAGGTGCCATAAATTTGACATGCAAAAGGTCTGTTTTATAAGGCAGGATTTAACACTATTCATATAATTAAATAATACATGATTTATAATATATTTGCATGGCACTAATCCTAAAGCAAATCGGGTGGCCTGTGTATTTCTTCTCCAAAATGCAGGGGATGTCCAGCCTGATAACTGGGGGCTCTCACAGGCGGTTTTCGGCGGCTAGGGGCGGCGCAACCCCCGACAATCTTCTCCTCACACCTCACGGTGGTGGTGCCAAGCCTTTACCGGCGGCTAGGGCGACGGGAGACGGCGGTGCCACCCAACCCGAGAGCTCCAGGAAATCAATTAATGGAGAAAAATGAAGCTGGGTTTGGGCTCATTCGAGCCCGAACCCTACCCTAAACAGTCCTAAGATCTAAAGCATGAAGAGAGAGGTGAGGGAGGACCTTCCCGACGGCCATGTTACGTGAGGAGCGGCAGGGAGCCATTTCCGACAGTGGTGGCAGCATTTCCCTGGTTTCACAGCTCCCAGCTCTGGTTCAGGCTCCTCTCTCTCGGGAAAACAAATGAAATGGGGCTGAGAGGGGGGAGATGAGTAGAGGATATATGGGGGGCGATGATATCAAGGGGGGAGGCGATATCATCAAGGGGAGGTCGGGTTGCCTTGTTCTTGTCAACAAGCATGCATGGGTGGGACCCACTGGTTCAAGATCCTCCTAATTGGGTTAAATGGGTCGGCCAGCCCATGTGTGGGCTGAGGGAATGAGTGGGGAGGAGGGTATGAAGCCACATGGCTAGGTAGGGTTGGTTTTTGGGCTTGGGCTTGCCTCCAAGCATGCAATGTGGGCCCCACTTGCTCCCATTCCTCCTAAATGGTTAAAGGGGTTGGCCAGCCCATGTGTGGGCTGGTGGCATGGACACAAGTGGGCCCAAACTCAATATCACACCAAAATGTCCTTTCTCTCTCCTATTTTTATTCAAATTCTCTCTCCTAGGTTAATTTTCAAAATATCCATGCATGAAACCCATTTTTATCCTCCCTATGGGGTATGAGTTGACTTTGACCCAATGGGTGGCATTGGGTTAGTTTGGGTGGGCCCAACCTCAAAGAATAGGGCTAGGGTCATTTTTGGCTAATAAGGTCAAAGTGTTGACTGTGGTCAACATGGGTCCTATGGTTGACCCTATGACCTACCCTAGGGTCCACTTAGGTTGGAATTACTTGGCCCTCCAATTCTAGTGTTTCTGATTTTTACTATTTGCAGACCAAGTGACACTCAACTGAAACCCTAGGTTCACTTGGTCCTTCTTGGTTCTCTAAGGGTTTGTCCTATCCTAGTCAGGACAAAATCACTCCTAGGGATCTAGTCGGAAATGGGATGTTACAAGAGAAGCCAGAATCATGGCTGAAATTTCAACAGAATCTCTGCTTGGAAAGCTCAAATCTTATGAGCAATTGATCAAGTCAAGAGAAGCTGTAGTTGAACCAAAGGCTTCAACACCTACCAGGAAGGAACAAAATTAGCATTCAAAGCTGCAGAAGAATCTCCCAGCTTGCCAACCAATGAAGATCTTATGAGTCTCTTTGCTAAGAGATTCTATAAAATGGCAAAGAAGGACTTCAGGAGGAAGCCTTCAAGGAATGAAGATAAACCAAGGTATGACAAGACCCCTTCTAAAGAGGTTGTCTGTTTTGGGTGTAGGAAACCTGGACACTTCATCTCAGAATGTCCAGAAGTCCAAAAGAAGGACAGAAGGCAAGAGAAGGATTCAAGAAGACATCAACACAGCAAGGCCTCCTCCAACAAGTACAAAAAGAAGGAGAAGTGCTTTGTAGCTGAAACATGGAGTGATACTGAAGATGAAACATCCTCCTCCAGCTCCAGTGAAGATGATGCAGAAGAAAAGAAGGCAAGGGAAGTTTGCCTTATGACAATAGATACTGGAAGAAGCAGATCAAATTCAGAAGAATCAGATGATGAAGAATTCCTCTCTAAAGAGGATCAGGTAGAAGAGAACCTTATCACTCAAAACAAGTGGTACCTGGACAGTGGTTTCTCTAAACATATGACAGGTTACAAGAAATGCCTAATCAACTATAAAGCCAAGACTGGACCTAAAGTAATCTTTGGGGACTCAAGCTTCAGACTGATAGAAGGCTATGGAGATTTCAACTATGGAGCTGTCACATTCAAAAAGGTGACCTATGTAAATGGTCTTAAGCATAATATGATATCAGTTAGCCAACTATGTGATACAGGTTATCAAGTAAGCTTCACTAACTCTTTATGTCTTATTTATTTAAACAGCACAATTGTTTTAACAGGAATTAGATAAGGCAACATCTACTTAGTAAATTTTGAATCAGCTAAATCTGAAATTTGCTTATTCAATTCTGTTGGCATTCAAACTAGCTTATGGCACAAAAGACTAGGACATGCAAACCATAAGAATATAGCTAGGTTATCTAAGGACAATCTTGTTAGAGGTTTATCTTCTGGTCCCTACAAGAAGGAAGGCCTCTACAGGGCTTATCAATTAGGCAAGCAAACTAATTCTAGTTTCAAATCCATTAATAAGAGTGATTCACCTAGAATCTTGTACTTGCTCCATATGGACCTTTTTGGCCCTATTGCAGTACAAAGTCTAGGAGGAAAGTCTTATACATTAGTTATTGTAGATGACTTCTCTAGGTTCTCATGAGTTTTCTTTTTGAGAACTAAGTCAGATACTTTTAAGGTTCTCACAGATTTTCTCAAGAACATACAGATTGAGTACTCTACTCAAGTTGCATTGATCAGAAGTGATCATGGCACTGAGTTTGAATCTTTTCTTATGCTAGAGTTGTGTGAGAAGGAAGGTATCAGACATTATTTCTCAGCTCCTTGAACTCCTCATTAAAATGGGGTAGTTGAAAGGAAGAATAGGACACTCATTGAAGCTGCATGTATATTGCTTGCAGATGCTTACATGTCTCTTTCCTATTGGGCAGAGGCAGTAAGCACAGCAAATTATGTCCTGAATAGAAGCCTAATACATAAACTAAAGCTTAAGACTCCCTATGAACTACTCAAAGGGAAGAAACTTATAATAACCTATTTTAAAGTATTTTGATGTTTATGCAATATTCACAATAATGACAAGAAACATCTTAGAAAGTTTGAATCTAAGACTGCAATGGGAATTTTTCTAGGATGTTCCCAAGTCAGCAAGGCATATATGGTATTTAATAAATCAACATTAAAAATTGAGGAATCTATGCATGTGATATTTGATGAATCTAATATGTTTTACAAGGAGAGAGACATCGCTACCAACAATAATCTGCAGGTACCAAATTTTTGTGAGATCTTGGATGATCTAAACCTTACCTCAAAGGTTGAATCACATCCCTCTCCACAAGTTATATCAGAAGCTGAAAGTGAAGAAGAGACCGTGGAAGCAGTTCAATTTCCTCCAACAGTTGATACAATTCCACAAGAGGAATTAAATCAAATAACTGATGCTGAACCAACTCCTCCTAATGATCTTGTCACACTTAGGGATCACCCTAGATCTTAAGTGATTGGAGACATATCAGTGGGAGTGCAGACAAGACATCAACTCAACCCTAATGTGATGCTTGTTTGCTTTCTCTCTCAAATTGAGCCTCAATCCATATCTGATGAAGAGCAAGATCTAAACTAGATCATTGCAATGCAACAGGAACTCAACTAGTTTGAGAGGTGTAGAGTTTGGGACTTAGTTCCAAGGCCTAAAGGCTATCCAGTAATTGGGACTAAGTGGGTATTCAGAAACAAACTTGATGCCCAAGGTGTTATAGTGAGTAATAAGGCAAGGCTTGTTGCTCAAGGATACATGCAAGAGGAAGGGATTGATTATGATCAAACCTTTTCTCCAATTGCCAGACTAGAAGCTATAAGGATTTTCTTAGCTTATGCAGCATTCAAAAGGTTTAAAGTCTACCAGATGGATGTGAAAAGTGCATTCCTAAATGGAGAACTTAAAGAAGAGGTGTATGTTGAACAACCTCCAGGTTTTATCTCTCCATCTCATCCCACTTATGTTTTTAAATTGCATAAGGCTCTTTATGGTTTAAAGCAAGCTCCAAGAGCTTGGTATGAGACCTTAGCCAGCTTTCTTTTAGAGCATGGTTTTTCTAGAGGCATGGTAGATAAAACTCTTTTTACAAAGTTGCATCATGATAAAATTCTCTTAGTGCAAATATATGTAGATGACATAATTTTTGGTTCTACTGATCCCAAACTGTGCAAGAGATTTTCTGATTTAATGCACTCAAGGTTTGAGATAAGTTGCATGGGTGAGTTATCATATTTCCTTGGTCTCCAAGTGAAACAAGCCCCTGAAGGGATTTTCATCTCACAGTCTAAATATGCTAAAGAGCTCATTAAGAAGTTTGGGATGAATGATGCCTCTGCCATGAAAAATCCCATGGCTGCCAATACTGTTGTAGATGCCGATGAATCTAGAAAACCAGTTGATCAGACCAGGTACAGGGCCATTATTGGATCCCTACTGTATTTAACAGCAATCAGACCAGATATTATGTTTGCCACATGTCTTTGTGCTAGGTTCCATGTGAACCCTAAAGAATCTCACCTTATTTTCTTAAAAAGGATTTTGAGATATATAAAAGGTTGTCCAGATCTAGGCCTCTGGTATCCAACAAAATCAGCATTTGTGTTAACTGGATTTTCTGATGCTGATTATGCTGGATGCAGAGTAGACAGGAAAAGCACCTCTGGAACTAATCAGTTCCTTGGTGACAGACTTGTATCTTGGTTCTGTAGAAAGCAAACATCTATTTTAACATCCACTGCTGAAGCTGAATATATGGCTGCAGGCAGTTGCTATTTACAGATTTTGTGAATACAAAACCAACTACTGGATTATGGTATCAACTTAAATAATTCAACTATTCTATGTGATAATACAAGTGTTATTTCAATTGCACAAAATCCAGTATTGCATTCTAGAACAAAGTATATAGACATTAGACATCATTTCAATAGAGATTGTGTTTACAAACAAAAGATTAAACTTGAATTTATCTCTACTGATTTGAAAAGAGCAGATATATTCACTAAGCCATTGGACTCATCCAAGCATCTGTTCTTTATCAATCAGCTTGGTATGATAAATGGTCAGGATTTAATCTAATACTCTGTCTGTGGTCATAGAATTATCTCTATTCGTCGACCTGAGATCAACAAACTGATAATTGTTCTTGAGATTTTTCGTCGACATGAGATCGACGAAATCTCTTGATGAAGCAATTTCGTCGACCGAGAACGATGAAAACTGTTTCTAGAAATTTTCTGAGAATGACGAAAATTGTCCCTTCTTTGTTCTGAGATCGACGAATACATCCCTTAATAAATTTTTCATCGACCTGAGATCGAAGAATTTCTTTATTTCGCCGGGCTGAGATTGTCGATTCATATTCTGAAAACCTTTTATAGGCTTTCTTCTTCAACCTCAATCCCTCGCTTTCAGCATTCCCCTCCTGCACTTGATCGCTTATTTTCTTTTGCAGATGCTTTCATTCTCATTCAACCTAAGCTTCAGTAATGGTCGCAAGTGGATCAGCTGGCATGAAGTTCGATACGGGTTTTGACATTGAATTCGATTCGTTCCTGCAATCTGATCAGATTTTCATGGACATTCTGCAATTATTTGAGGAATAGAAACTGAAGCAGTTCATGACAAGTAGAATAAAATTGCATGCAACTGAAATTAGGGAATGGGTATTTTCATCAACATCCTCAGAAGAAGAGATGTCTGGACTCATCAGTGGGACAAAGGTCACTCTCTCTCTCCCTCTATTATTTCTGAAATTTTGGTTTCGATAATGGAGAAGATGAAATAGATTTGGATGATGAAGAGTTTGCAAACATGCTAGTTGTTATGGGTCACTCCGGCGGAAACCCTAATGATAGTTTTAACTTCAAGACAACCTAAACACCTAGAGGGGGGGGGGGTGAATAGGTTCTTATCCTTGTTTTAACTTAAGGCAGAATTTAACTTCAATTCTTTAATATAAATCAGATATCTCTACAGCTAACACAGCACATACAATCACAGAAACTATAATAACACAAATCACAGATTGCACACAGATTTATAGTGGTTCTCCAAGGTCTGGGTACATCCACTTTCCCCCTACGCCTATCCAGCAATAAGCTAGATTCAACCAAACTTCTTCTTTTTCTTCTCAGATCCACAGATCTTACAGCTCAGAATCTTGAAGGATTCCTACAACTCAGAATGTATCCACACTCCTACAGCTCAGGCTAATAAGCCCTACCTCAGCCTTGCCACAAGGCCTACAACTTAGGATTATAGCCCTACCTCAGCCTTGCTCCAAGGCCTACAACTCAGGCTCAAACATCCCTACCTCAGCCTTGCTCCAAGGCCTACAACTCAGGCTCAAACAACCTTACCACTCAGAGATCTAAATCTCCTACACTCAGCCTTTATAAAACAGGCTTACAACTCAGATCTTTGAAAAGATCCTACAGAATTTGATAAGTAATTTGATGGACTCTTACCCTTGATGAGAGAGAAAGGATAAGAGGATTCTTGATCAGCTTCTTGATGAGACTGATGGCTGAAATCAACATGTTATTAGCTTTCTTCAAAGCTTCTTGAATCTGAACTTTGTAGGGTTGATCTCCTTTGAAGTTAACTGACTGACAGCTTCCTTCTAGGATTCTAGAAATGGATCTGGATCTTCTTATTAGATTAGTTCAGGATCTACTACTTAAGAGACTTGTGATTGTCTCCGTATTGACTTCAAAACAGCTGGAGCTCTCTCTCCCCAAACCTTCTGAAGTTTCTTCTGAATTCTGAATGAATTCTCCTTAGACAAAATCTGAGTGGATGAACACTTCAGAATGTCTTCTTAGATCTTCTCACGAAGATCTTCTTCTGTGACTTGCACTTTTTCCTTAGACAAAATCTGAGTGGATGAACACTTCAGAATGTCTTCTTAGATCTTCTCACGAAGATCTTCTTCTGTGACTTGCACTTTCTTAATCAGAGATTAATCTCACAATAGTTGTGTTAGTTGTGTTCATCTTCTTCTGAATCCATCTATATATAGACTTCATCCATGATAACCGGCTGATCCGGTTTCTAACTAACTTCTAATAAGTCTGACAGCTTCAGTAAACCTGTTGTAACTCACAGCTGTCAAGTACTCAAACAGTTCTTGAGCCTTTATCTCTATCAGCAAAGCGTCGAGACTGACTGTCATAAAGTGTCGAGACAAACTATCAATATGTGTCAACACAAGTGACTTAAGTGTCGACACAGACTTTGGTGATGTCGACATAGCTGCCTTGATGTCGACACAGCTTCTTGACATTGCATCTTAAGAATTTGTCGACACTGATTATTTGTGTCGACAAAATCATTTCTTCACTTTTTAGCACTCGACATTATTGACACTCTGATGTGTGTGGACACAAGTCCTGTGTGTCGACACAAATGTTGTAGACTAAGAATTTTGTGTGTCAACACTGCCTTCAGGTATCGACACAGTTGATGTCGACTCTGCTTCTGTGTGTCGACACTGCCTCCCAGTGTCGACACATTTAATGTCGACTATAATCTTCTGTGTGTCGACACAATTTCTTCTGGTGTCGACACTGCTTCCCCAAGTGTCGACACAGGCTTTCTTAAGTGTCGACACATAGACTTAAAAACTTTTCTCTGCATTTTAGCCAATACTTAACTTGCACATATAAACTCAAAACAACATCAAATACACCTTGATGTATATCATTGAGTTAAGTGAGGCTTCTCCAAATCAGGTACATATTTTCCAATGTACCCAACAATCCCCCCCTATTTGGAGAAGTCATAACCCTTTTGTAATTGATATACACCACTTATAATAAGCAAACATGATGATGTGTATAAGCATTATTTAACAGGGTAACTTATAAACAAAACAAATAACAAAATCACATCACAAAATAAGGATGCAAATGAACATGGAACATGGTTTTGTGTATTATATCAAAAAGTTTCTTAACACTTTATTACATAGACTTCTTTAAAACTAAGAATTACATAGTTCTAGAAACATCTAGTAAAGCTAAACTAAGGCTGGGCTGGCTCCTTGATGACTATTCCTTTCCCTGGTTAAATTTGAGCCTGCACAGATGGTTCTGTATCTTCAATGTGCTTCTTGCCTTTCAAATCAGCCTTCTTTTGAGCTTCAGCCTTAATCCTTTGCCTTTCAAAGTAATGAAAAGGCTTAGGGAAATACTTGCAAGGCTCCTGAGCATCAGGAGGTAGCTTCCCACTCTTAGCCTTCCTTCTGTATTGAACTATAGCTTCTTGCCCAGCCTCATACTTCTGCCACTCCTGCTCATTATACCATTTACCCCTTTCATGAACTTGGTCTTTTACAGCTTTCCAGGCAGTTAAAATGATATTTTTAGAAGTTGTTGAAGCATGAGACCGGGCGGTCTGTGGTTTGGACCTGGCGGATTGTTGACTGTGCGGTCTAGCGGTTTGGATCTGGCGAGTTGTTGACCGTGCGGTCTAGCGGCTTCTCTCCAGCAGTTGCATATCCAGGTGGTTGCTGCTATGGTTCGGCGGTCTAGCGGTTTGTCTACAACGACTTGGATATTTGGCGGTCTGGCGGTCTGGCAGTCTGGCCGTCTCCTTCTGCATCTCCCTCTGGTCTGTCCGGGCGGTTAGCCTGTTATCTAACCGCGCGGACTGTGCGGTCTGTACATATCAAACCGCCCAGTCTTTGTACATTTATTTAGTCCCACATTGTTAGTTTGTACTCTCCTCGATCTCCTCCATTCTATAAAAGGGAGGCCATACCTTTGTAAATGATATCTTTTTGGATAATAAAATTTTCATTATTCAAAGTTCCGGCTTGTTTTCTAGTCGTTTTCTCTCTACTTTTACATGGTATCAGAGCCTTCGATTTCTGGCTCCTGATTCTATCCGCTCTTTCCGCGCGGCTTGTTCTGTCTGCCCGCGACCTGTCCTTTGCCGCGACCTGTTCTAGTCGCTCTGCTCTTCTTCTCTTCTTTAGTCGCCGCGACCTGCCTTATCGCCTTTCCCGTCTGTTCGCGCGGTCTGCTCTCTTACCGCCCGACCTCTCTCCCTCTGCTTGTTCTGCGGCTTGGTCGTGGCCTCTCTGGCCGCTGGTGTCTGACATCTTGACCGCTGCATCTCTTCTTCCCGCGGCTTGTTTCTTAACCGCGCGGCTTCCCTTTGTTTTCCTCTATGGCTCACTCTGAGACTTCTACTGCCACCACTCCTGTTGCCAATCCGGCTCCCCCCTCCTCCTACTCTTTCCGGAAATCTTGGCACTGTTTCTAAACTTGTTGGCTCCAATTATCCGGATTGGAGCGTTTCTTTCACCTTTCTCCTTCGCTCTCAGCGCAAACGTCATCACCTTACCGATGACCCTCCCCCTCCAGATTCTGCTCAATTTGACGAATGGGATGCGAGTGATGCTCTTGTCCGCACTTGGCTGGCTAACAGCCTCTCTGATGAATGCCTTCCCGTCATCCGCCATGATGAGACGGTCAAGGCCGCTTGGCTTCACCTTGCCGCTCTTTACTCTAAGGGGACCCAGACGTCCCGGATCTACACCCTTTATGCCGACCTCTTCGCCCGTCCTTCCATGACTCCTGCAGCAGCCTATCAGCAAGTTCAGGCTCTTGGCGCCGAGATTCTTCAAAATCGGCCCTTCTCCGCGGACGTGGCCACCCAACACAAACACTTCCAGGAACTCCTGGTTGTTTGTTATCTTCTGCGGCTTCCCGAGTCCTTTGATATGATCCGCCAGCAGATCTTGGGTGAAGCCGAATCTCCCACCTTGGATGCCACTGCGGCTCGCATCGCCGCCGTTACTTCGCTTCTCCAGCGCCCTCTGTTGGCCTCCCCTCCTCCACCAGAGACCCATGCTCTCCAAACTCAGCGGGGCGGCACTAGTGGCCGTAGTCACACCGGGCCGCGCGGACTGTCCAGGTTTCTTTGTTCTCATTGTGGTCGTACCGGCCAAACTGTTGACCGCTGCTGGCAAAAACACCCTCACCTTCGCCCCTCTGCTGATTCTTCCTCTCGGCCCTCTGCCTCTGTGGCCACGACCTCAGGTAGTGCTCACGTCGTTACCCAAGGTAAATGGCTGATTGACTCTGGTGCGACAAATCACATGACCAGCAATCCTCAATGTTTCTCTCTTCTTGAAACACATGATCGGTTACCCCCAGTTCTTGTTGCGGATGGTTCTCCGTCCCCAGTTCATGGGACGGGCATGGTGCAAGTTACCCCGTCACTTTGTTTAATGGACACTCTCTATGTCCCGAAATTTCCCTGCAACTTACTCTCTGTTACTACCTTATGCAAGCAACTTCAGTGCTCCGTCTTATTCACTCCTTCTTCTTGTTGTTTTCAGGACCCGAGGACCCAGCGGACGATTGCTACTGGGACTGAGAGCGGCGGCCTCTACTTCCTCGACAATGTCTCTGCTCTGTCCGCCTTCTCTTCCTCGTCCACCGACCTGCTTCAATGGCATCTTCGCCTTGGCCATCCTCCAGCTCGGATTCTTCGTCAGCTTCTTCCCCACTTACCTTCCACGGGTCCTCCGCTCGACTGTGACGCATGTCAGTTGGGCAAACATCATCGTTCCCCCTTCCCACCAAAGCAAGGCCGTGGTTCCTCTCGCCCCTTTGATCTCATTCATTCTGATGTCTGGGGACCTGCTCCTACTCTCACCGTTGGTCGGGGTAGCTCTTATTTTGTAACTTTTATTGATGATTTCTCTCGATGTACTTGGGTGTATCTGTTAAAAGATCGCTCTGAACTCTTTTCTGTATGGCAAACTTTTTATAATATGATTAAAACTCAATTTGAGGTTTCTATTAAATTTCTTCGCTCTGACAATGCTAAAGAATACCTTAGTCATGAGTTTTCCTCCTTTTGTATGCAACATGGTCTTCTCCATCAGACCAGCTGTGTTTACACCTCCCAACAAAATGGGGTGGCGGAGCGTAAAAACCGTCATCTCCTCGACGTCTCTCGCACTATTATGACGCAGATGCATGTGCCTCGCTCCTATTGGGGCTATGCTGTTGTTCTTGCCTGCTATCTCATCAATCGTATTCCCTCTACTGTCCTTCATGGCAAGAATCCCTTCTCCATTCTCTACCCCGGCAAGGAACCCTTTCCTCTCCCCCTTCATATCTTTGGGTGTACGGCATTTGTGCATGCTCCGTCCGCTACCCGGGATAAACTTTCCCCCCGCTCCACCAAATGTGTCTTTTTGGGTTACTCCACCACTCAAAAAGGCTATTGTTGCTTTGACCCCATTCTGCGAAAACAATTTGTTTCCGCGGACGTCACCTTCTTTGAAAATGCTTCCTACTTCTCATCTCCATCTCCTCCTGACCTCTCTTCCTCTCCACCATTACCTTGTGTTCCTTCCACGCATATCGACGTCTCCCCTCCCATGTCTGCTCCGCCTCCTCTACCTGTTATACCCCTTTCCCCTTCTCCCGTTTCTCCACCGCCGTCTCTCTCAAGTCCCGGGCCAGCTTTCTCCGCCACGGACGCTCCGGTTCCTGAGGCTCCAGACGACCTCGATCTCCCTGTTGCTCTTCGCAAAGGGGTGCGGGCGTGCACCCAACATCCGCTTGCGGATGTTGTTTCCTATGATCAGCTTACTCCTTCTCGCAGGCATTTTGCTTTGGCGATCTCGGCTACTACTACTCCTCGCACCTACCAGGAGGCTCTTGCTATTCCTCACTGGAAATCTGCCATGGATGAGGAAATCGCCACTCTTACTGAACGCGGTACCTGGACCCTTGTTTCTCCACCAGTGGGCACTGATGTGGTTGGCTGTCGCTGGGTGTTTGTTGTGAAATTTCGCCCCGATGGCTCTGTGGAACGCTACAAGGCCCGACTGGTGGCCAAAGGCTATACTCAGACTTATGGGGTTGACTACTTTGATACGTTTTCCCCAGTTGCTCGCCTCAGCACCATCCGTGTTCTTCTCTCTGTGGCCGTCAACCGGGATTGGCCTATTTCTCAGCTTGATGTCAAAAATGCTTTTCTATATGGGGATCTTCACGAGGATGTTTACATGGAGCAACCTCCGGGGTATGTTGCTCAGGGGGAGACACGTGTATGTCAGTTGAAGAAGGCCATCTATGGACTAAAACAGAGCCCTCGGGCATGGTTCGACAAGTTCAGTAGCATTGTGGCTGTTATTGGCTTTGCGAGAAGTTCAGCTGATCACTCTCTGTTTATTCGCAAAAACGCATCGGGCCTTGTGGTTTTGGCAGTTTATGTAGACGATATTCTTCTGACCGGCGATGACCAAGCTGGGGTGGACTTAACAAAGAAACACCTCCGTCAACACCTTGTTACGAAGGACATGGGCTCCCCAAAGTACTTTTTGGGGATAGAAATCTCTCGGAAGCCTGACTCGCTGGTCCTCTCTCAACGGAAGTATGCTCTTGATCTTCTACAAGATGCAGGACTGACCGGTGCCAAACCAGCTCGGTATCCCATGGCTACTGGAGAAGACAAGACATGGACAGATGACTCACCTCTTGTATCTGATGTCACGAGGTATAGACGTCTGGTAGGCAAACTCATTTATCTCACAGTGACCAGACCCGACATCTCATATGCTGTAGGCAAGGTTAGTCAGTTCATGCAGGCTCCCAGGGAATGTCATCTTCAATCTGCCTTAAAGATATTAGAGTATGTCAAAGCAGCACCAGGAAAAGGGTTACTCTTTCAGAAGCATGGTCATCTGAGAGTTGAAGCCTATTCAGACTCAAGCTATGCAGATGATAAAGGTGATCGGAAGTCTACATCTGGGTTTTGCACCTTTATTGGAGGTAATCTTGTGAGTTGGAAGAGCAAGAAGCAGTCTGTTGTCTCAAGGTCGAGTGCAGAAGCTGAATATCGGAGTATGGCGTCAACCACGTGTGAACTAAAATGGATGAGGGCTCTCATGTTTGACCTAGGAGAGGTCTACGACTATCCTCTTCCTATGTTCTGTGATAACAAGGCCGCTATATACATATCTCAAAATCCGGTCTTCCATGAGAGAACGAAGCATATAGAAGTTGACTGCCATTTCATCCGGGAAGAAGTCTTGAAGGGACAGATTTGCACTCCGTTCGTCACCTCTGATAAAGAGCTAGCGGATATCTTTACCAAGCCGGTTTCTACTTCATTCTTCCACATCTGTGACAAGCTGGGCATGATTGATATCTATGCTCCAGCTTGAGGGGGAGTGTTGAAGCATGAGACCGGGCGGTCTGCGGTTTGGACCTGGCGGATTGTTGACTGTGCGGTCTAGCGGTTTGGATCTGGCGAGTTGTTGACCGTGCGGTCTAGCGGCTTCTCTCCAGCAGTTGCATATCCAGGTGGTTGCTGCTATGGTTCGGCGGTCTAGCGGTTTGTCTACAACGACTTGGATATTTGGCGGTCTGGCGGTCTGGCAGTCTGGCCGTCTCCTTCTGCATCTCCCTCTGGTCTGTCCGGGCGGTTAGCCTGTTATCTAACCGCGCGGACTGTGCGGTCTGTACATATCAAACCGCCCAGTCTTTGTACATTTATTTAGTCCCACATTGTTAGTTTGTACTCTCCTCGATCTCCTCCATTCTATAAAAGGGAGGCCATACCTTTGTAAATGATATCTTTTTGGATAATAAAATTTTCATTATTCTAAGTTCCGGCTTGTTTTCTAGTCGTTTTCTCTCTACTTTTACAGAAGTGGGGCTCCATTGCTCAAAATCAGGTTTTAACTCTGCCTGCTCTCTAAATCTTTTCTTTGATAATTGAGCATCTTGCTGAGCTTTCAGACCAGCTTCTGGCATATCTACCTTTTCAATAATAACATTAGTAACTGGTTGTGGAGGGCTGTACATAGACTGAACTTGTTGATGTATCATTTCAATATCTGCAGGGGGGTAAATAACTTGGGCAACCTCAGGTTGATCACCTTCAAGTAGAGCTGGTTGCACACCTGACTCAGCCACATTATCATCATCACATAAGGGTGGATATCCTAGAGTGGCTCTAATGCTGTTGGTTACCCATTTGGCATGATCAGAGCCAACATATACTAACACCCTCTCCCCCTTTATGACTTCTCTGGTCACATGATCTCTTAAGTCCTCTTTTTGAAATCTGATTTGCCCATCCAGGTAATTGATTCCATCTTTAAAGAATGGCTTTAACTTTTGAAGCTTGTCATTAATTAACTTCTGAGATGAAGTGATGGCAGTTTTAAATGAATCTAGGGCAGCCTGTAGCTTCTTATCATAGTCTTCCATTTCTTTAGCCCTTGCAGCAGTCATTCAAGTAATAACATTTTTTAACTCAGTGACTATCTCATTGTGAGATTCAGTCAGATTGTCATTCATTCTTATTTGATTTTCAAGGACATAGCCTTGTTTGACAGCAATCTCATCCACTTGCTTCTTTATTTCTGCTTGTTGCTTGGCAAGAAATACCACAGCATTGCCTCCCTTGTGGAAGCAATCTGTCATTTCTTTCTTATGCTGATTGACCTCAAATCTGATTGACTTTATGTCTTGGGCTATATCAAATTGAAGAGCCTTAAGGCTTTTATCCACATATTTTTCAAGACCCAATCTCTGCTCATCAAATTTCACCTATAAATCAACTAAATATTTGTTATAATTAGGCTCAGGGGCTGATTGTGAAGTGGTTGCTTGTAAAGCCTTCTTGTAGGTCTGGCTTCTCCTCTTGAAAACCATCAGTTTTCTTTTCTTGATATTTGCAATCTCATCATCCTCTGAAGTAGAAGAACTGGCAATATCAACTCTTTCTTTTGGACTAGGAGGCATCTCCTTTTCAGTCCTAAGATCCACCTTCTCAAGATTAACTTGCTCCCCCTCAACTGCTGCTCTCTCCATGTCAGGAAACAACTCTTCCAGAGTGAACTCTTGTTGATTGTGAACTGGGTTTTCTGGAGCATCAGCAACCATAGATGTATCTTCCAGGATCACATCTAGTGCTGGACTATTGACATGAGGAGTGTCAATAATAGATTGTGATTCTATTTCACTTGCCAAGTGAAGTCTCTCTTCCCCTTGTCCTTGTGCAGAATGTTGCTCCCCCTGCAACTGCGCAGTAACTGTGTCTTCCTGAACTTCGGCAGTTTCAGCTAGGTCCTTGACCTATTCCCTAACTTGCTCCCCCTGCACTTGTGCATTCAATGTATCTTCCTGCATATGATCAAGATCAGTACTATCATGGACTGGTGATTTAGCTGCAGTCTCTTGGTTATCCAAATCAGGTGTGTCCTTGGAGAGAACCCTATCCCATCTAGATATTATCCTGATGTCCATCCTTCTCATATGATTTACTTTAGAGCCTGGAAGCTGATGCATTACCTTTGGAATTGATCCAGCCAGGTATAAGCTCATCAATCAAGCCAAATTAGGCTTCTTGATTCCCTCCTTTATCTTTTCAAACAAAACTGCTAACAATTCTGTGTTAATCTTGTAGATTATTCTTGTCATCAGACTGAACATATAGGCAGAAAGCCTATCATGTCCTCCTGGTTTACATAAAATCACCTTCCCTACTACTTCAGATAGAAATTTGCCTTGTTGATTCATCCTTTTTCTGTTGATTGCTACGCCAATCTTCATGGTTGGATCCAATCCACACCACTGAAGGGCCTCCCTTGTCTTTGAGGCTGGGACCTCTTCTTCATCCTGGATTCTTGGAAGGTGAAGAATCTTTCTTAAACTCTTCAGAGTAAGTTTGACTTTATTACCATGAACTGTTGATTTGATCTTGAGGCCAGTGGAGTCCACTGTTGCAGCAGCATAGAATTCAAATACTTATTTCTTTCAGATCTTTGTAGGTTCAGAAACAAGAAACTCTAACCCAGAATCAGTAACTAGGGTAATGACCCCTTTAATCTTTGTCACCGCATCCTCAAAAGCATTGCGTACCAGCTCGTAGCTTTCGTTAATGTTGTCTTCAATCTTTGGCGCCATTGGAATGATTAGAAAGCTTGAATGGAGAGAAGAGAGTTTGTCGACACAGGGTTTTAGTATCGAAAACCTGGTGAGCGTGTCGATAGAATTTGTTCTGGACCTATTTATGCCTTTTTAAACAAAGAAGGTCAAAGGGCGGGCAAAAATTGTCTAAATGTGTCGACACCGTTGGAAAGTGTCGACACATGCTTCTATTGTCTCGACCACAGCGCTGACTACTAAGTATCGACACCATTTGATGTTGTGTCGACACTGGACATACTTAGTAGTTCATCAGAAATTCTGTGTCGACTCTTATTGCAAGTGTCGACATAATTTTTGGAAGTGTCGACACCATTACTCTAGCTGTGTCGACACTACTTTTCTGAATGTGTCGACACTTTGACCCTTAGGTGTCGACACTACGATACTGTGTCGACACAATTTCCCTGAATTGTCGACACACATCCTCTGTGTCGACACATTATTACTGAATGTGTCAACACAATTTTACTTAGCCACTTATGTTAATCTAACATATGGTCAATATTCCTAATTCAATTTTAAATCTATTGAATTTAGTTTCATCCATAGGCTTAGTAAATACATCTACAATTTGATAATCTGTCTTAACAAATTCTAGTGAGATGTCCTCTTTCTCTACATGTTCTCTAAGAAAATGGTATTTTATTTCTATATGCTTAGTCCTACTATGTGAAACATGATTATTAGCAATAGAAATAACACTAGTAGAATCATAAAACAAAGGTGTTCTACTTACCTGAATACCATAGTATTCTAGCTGGTGTTGAATCCACAACAGCTGTGCACAGTAACTTCCTACTGCAACAAGTTCAGACTCAGCTGTGGATATTGCCACACTAGTCTTCTTCTTACTGCTCAAAGATATCAATCTTCCTCCTAGAAATTGACATGTACTTGTAGTACTTTTTCTATCTTATTTGCAACCTGCAAAGTCTGCATCTGAATAGCCTGTTAGTAGAAAATCTCCATTTCTAGGATACCAAAGGCCTAGATTAGGTGTGCCCTTTAGATATCTCAAAATTCTCTTTATAGTGGTGTAATGAGATTCTTTTGGGCATGATTGGTACCTAGCATAGACACATGTAGCACACATAATGTCTGGTCTACTAGCAGTGAGATATAGTAGAGAGCCAATAATTCCTCTATACACAGACTCATCTACAGGTTTACCTGCATCATCTTTGCATATAAGCATACTTGTTCCCATAGGAGTTCTCATGGTGGAGGATGATTCCATACCATACTTCTTAATTAACTCCTTGGTGAACTTAGACTGGGATATGGACAAACCATCATCAGTCTGTCTTACTTGGAGTCTCAAGAAGAACTTAAGTTCCCCCATGCTGCTCATTTCAAACTTCCCTTGCATAAGTTTAGCAAACTTCTTGTAAAGATTGTTTTCTATAGACCCAAATATTATGTCATCTACATAAATCTGGACTAAGATTATCTTACCTTTGGATTCCCTTAGAAATAGAGTTTTGTCTATTTTCCCTCTTGAGAATTTGTTCTCAATAAGGAAAGTAGACAAGGTTTCATACCAAGCCCTTAGGACTTGCTTTAACCCATACAAAGCTTTACTAAGTCTATAAACATCAGGTTTGAGAGAATCTACAAAACCTGAAGGCTGCTCTACATAGACTTCTTCTTTTAGATTTCCATTCAGGAATGCTAATTTTACATCCATTTGGAATACTTTGAATCCTTGATATACTGCATAGGTAAGGAACATTCTAATGGCTTCCAGTCTTGCTACTGGGGCAAAGGTTTGATCAAAGTCAATACCCTCTTCCTGCCTGTATCCTTTTGCAACAAGTCTTGCTTTATTCTTCACAATGATTCCATTCTTATCCAGTTTGTTCCTAAAGATCCACTTTGTTCCAATGATGTTGTGGTCTCTTGGTTTAGGAACTAACTCCCAGACCTTACATCTTCTAAACTAATTCAGCTCCTCTTGCATGGCATTAATCCAATGTGGGTCTAGGATAGCTTCTTCAAATTTCTTTGGCTCCAGTTGAGATATGAAGCTTGAGCATAGCACTGTATTCAAGTTCCTGCTTCTGGTTTGCACTCCATGTCTTAGATTACCAATTATCTGATTTGCTGGATGATTCTTTAAGTGTCTAATAGCTGGAGGTAGACTGTCTTCTGGTTGAACACCTCCAGTATCTTCAATGTGTTTCACCTCTTGGTTTTCTTCAACTTCTAAAGAATCCTGTACTCCCCCTGGACAGAATACACCATTTTCCATTTGTTGATCTGCAGTTGAATCTTCTGTAATGGAAAGCTTGTCCATTCTCTTATTTATACCTATTGGACTGTATGAACTACAAGGCAACTCACTGTTGATCAATCTAGTTTCATCAAAAACAACATGTACAGATTCTTCTACAACTTGAGTAATCAAGTTGTAGACTCTATAAGCCTTACTATTGTTGTTGTACCCAACAAATATTCCATCTTGGGATTTGGCAGCAAACTTAGTTAGATAAGACTTGCCATTATTAAGGATATAACACTTGCAACCAAAGATCCTAAAATAGGATAGATTTGGTTTTCTACCTTTCATGATCTCATAGGGAGTCTTTTTGTGGACTTGGTGATAGAAGCCCTGTTGATCACATGACATGCAGTGTTTACTGCCTCAGCCCAAAAATATTCTGGGAGAGAGGTGTCACTCAATAGAGTTCTACCAGCTTCAATCAATGTTCTATTCTTCCTTTCAGCAATACCATTTTGCTGTGGTGTTCTAGGTAAGGAGAATTCTTGGAAAATCCCAAATTCTTCACACAATCTTATCATACTTTCAGATTGAAATTCAGTGCTATGGTCACTTTTGATTTTGACCAGTGTACTGTCCAGTTCATTCTGAATTTGTTTGACAAAACTATGTAAAACACTTGGGGTTTCTGATTTTTGTCTCAGAAAGAACACCCAGGAAAATCTAGAATAGTCATCTACCACCACAAAAGTGTTGACCTTCCTACCTATACTATGAACTGGCATAAGACCAAAAAGATCCATATGTAAGAGGTATAGACACCTCACTGAATCCTTGTTTTCAAGGCTATGAAAGGAGGATTTTGTCTGCTTGCCTTTTTGACAAGCTGAGCATATCTCATCCTTTATACACTTAACTTGAGGACCATTCCTCACTAACTCTTTGCTAAAGAGTTGGCCAATTGTTTTGTAGTTAAGATGGGCCAGCCTCTTGTGCCATTTGACACAATGAGAGACTCTCTCATCAGCTACAAGACAAATAAGAGAACCTTTGTTCTCACACTCAAAATTGAGACAGTACACATTCCTCTTTCTATATCCTATCAAAATGATCTTTTGATCACTTGACCTTTTGATATGAAATCCATTCTTGACAAATGAAATGACATATCCTAAATCACTCAGCTGACTTATGCTTATAAGGTTGTGTTTCAAACCCTTCACATAGGCCACTTGAGTGATAGTAATCTGGTTACTAGAAATGTTACCAAATCCTTTGATGATGCCTTTTTTAGATCCACCAAAGATTACTTTAGGCCCATTTAAGATAGACAAGTACTCCTTCAACAATCCCTTTATTCCAGTCATGTGCCTGGAACATCCACTGTCCAAGTATCATATAGGGGTATGGTGACTTGGACTCACCTGCAATACAAAATTACTTTCCCTTAGAACCAAAGTAAGTCTTGGGTCCTTGGTTCAAGTTAGCTTCATACTTACCAAATCTACTTGCTGCTCTTCTAACAGGCAGACTGTTGTTCTTCCTGACACTAGTGTTGTGCCAGCAATCTATGACATAATGATCTGTCTTGCCACAGCACCAACATTCATACTTGTTATATCTATTTTTAGATACATCAACTCTTTTGTATTGTGTTGGTACTGCTGTAGCTACACCCACTGTTTTCTTAAAAACATGGGGTTTATGAACATGGGCTGCCTTATTGACATAAGCACCCTTGTCATTCAGAACTTCAGTCTTACCATGACCTTGAGTATTCTCAAAGTCATACTTATTAGAAGGCTCATGCACCTTTCTAAAAACTACAGGGACTTTAAAATTTAGTGGATGGACTGAGGCTTTGCCTTTTCTCTTGAATTGGACAACACTTGTGTTACCCTTAAAGCCTATTCCAGCCTTACCCTTTTGAGCCACAAACTCATCTATTAAAGGTAAAACTGATTTTGGCTTGGAGTAACTAGCCACCAAATCTTTCTCCTTTTGAAGTTTGACTTCTAGACTTTTAATTAGATCATTTTTGTATGTGATTGATCCCATCTGAATAACAGTTATAGTTTTTCAGTTTGGCAATCTCATTCAATTTTTGATCTAACTCTTTCTCTAAGTCAGATGCATCCATCTTAAGATCTGCAATATCCTTAGCCTGAGTTTTGGCCAGGTTCTTGCTTTTCTTTAGTGCCTGCAATAAGTCCCCATATTCATCTATCAGCTGATGAATATCTCCTTCAGATTCAAATCCATCCACATCACTTGATGCAGATGTAGCTGACTCTATGCCAGTACTACAAACTGAATTACTAGACAAACATTGTACCTTTCTAGGACTAGGCTGATCCTGGCATTTGTCTTCTTCTGATACAGCCATCAGTCCAGTACACTGATGGTCTTCCTGTGCATAGATAGAGTCCAACAATTGCATAAACTCTTCTTCTTCATCAGCTGCATAAAGACCAATGTATGCCTCAGCTTCAGATTCAGACTCTGAAGTTGATTGGTCTGTCAAGCTTTTCTCCTTCTTAGCAACAAAGGATTTCTCCTTCTTGCTCTTTTGTTGATTCTTTCTTTTATCAGCAGACTCCTTTCTTTTGTCAGGACACTCAGCCACAACATGTCCAGGCTTATTACAGCAATAGCAAACTATCTTTGATGTTGTAGATTTGCTAGGCTTTGACCTGCTCCTGTCCTTCCTAGATGACTTTCTCTTTTGATAATAGTCATCAACTGGCTGTGATGTGGAGGGCCTAGATTTCCACTGCTTCTTCTTCAAGAATCTCTGAAACTGTCTTGTAAAGGCAGAAAAATCTGTATCTGAATCACTGCTATCTGAACTTTGGTTGTCTGAATTATCTAAAGCAATTCTAGCAACTTCCCTAGGAGGTGATGAAGACATCCTCCTGCTCTTTCTAGTGGCTTCAACCTTGAAGGCCACAGAATTTTCTCTATGCTCTCCTTTTGCATTTCTTTCTTCCTCTTTTCTAGTCATTAGTTGCTTTTTATAAGACAGCAACTTTCCAAATACAGTTGGAGGAGAAATATCTGCAAGTTTGGCCACTTCCCTAATGGCACAAATCTTGGTATCTCAATCCTTTGTCAAAGATCTCAAGAATTTGTCATTCAGTTCATATGTACTGAAGACCCTTCCATAAGACATCAACTCATTAACTATTCTATAGAACTTCTTATAGCACTCAGATATGTTATCTGCCTTCCCTTGTCTGAAGCTTTCATATTCCTGATTTAGCATAGACTTTCTATCTTGTCTAACTTCTTCAAAACCCTCCATGTAGACTATCAAAGTGTCCCACATTTCCTTGGAGGTCTTGCAGTGAATTGAATTCTGAAAGGTTGAATCATCTATGACACTTACTATGATATTCTGAGCTCTTTTATCCATAGTTGCCAGTATAATCTCATCCTTAGTCATCTCAGAAAAATCTGTAGGAGTTCTCTGGTTTGCATCTAGAACAGATACCTTCATTGGAACATAAGGACCTTCTTTTACTGTAATATAGATCCTTGGGTCAGAAGCCTCCATAAATAACCTAACCCTTTCTTTCCATATTCCAAATATCTCCTTCCTGCAGATGGGTAATTTCATAGAACCTAGTTCCTTGTGATTTTCTCCAGAACCCATTTTCTTGATTCTTGATTCTTCCTTAGGGATCTAACTCAAACTGTTAAGTCTTTCTTTGAGCAACCTCCCTCTAATACCACTTGATAGTTTTAACTTCAAGACAACCTAAACACCTAGAGGGGGGGGGGGGTGAATAGGTTCTTATCCTTGTTTTAACTTAAGGCAGAATTTAACTCCAGTTCTTTAATATAAATCAGATATCTCTACAGCTAATACAACACATACAATCAAAGACACTATAATAACCCAAATCACAAATTGCACATAGATTTATAGTGGTTCCCCAAGGTCTGGATACATCCACTTTCCCCCTGCGCCTATCCAGCAATAAGCTAGATTCAGCCTAACTTCTTCCTTTTCTTCTCAGATCCACAGATCTTACAGCTCAGAATCCTGAAGGATTCCTACAACTCAGAATGTATCCACACACCTACAACTCAGACTAATAAGCCCTACCTCAGCCTTGCCACAAGGCCTACAACTCAGGCTTACAGCCCTACCTCAGCCTTGCTCCAAGGCCTACAACTCAGGCTTAAACAACCCTACCTCAGCCTTACTCCAAGGCCTACAACTCAGGCTCAAACAGCCTTACCACTCAGAGATCTAAATCTCCTACACTCAGCCTTTATAACACAGGCTTACAACTCAAATCTTTGAAAAGATCATACAGAATTTGATAAGTAATTTGATGGACTCTTACCCTTGATGAGAGAGAAAGGATAAGAGGATTCTTGATCAGCTTCTTGATGAGACTGATGGCTGAAATCAACCTGTTCTTAGCTTTCTTCAAAGCTTCTTGAATCTGAACTTAGTAGGGTTGATCTCCTTTGAAGTTGATTGACTGGCAGCTTCCTACTTGGATTCCAGAAATGGATCTGGATCTTCTTAGTAGATTAGTTCAGGATCTACTACTTAAGAGACTTGTGATTGTCTCCTTCTTGACCTCAAAACAGCTGTAGCTCTCTCTCCCCAAACCTTCTGAAGTTTCTTCTGAATTCTGAATGACTTCTCCTTAGACAAAATCTGAGTGGATGAACACTTCAGAATGTCTTCTTAGATCTTCTCACGAAGATCTTCTTCTGTGACTTGCACTTTCTTGATCAGAGATTAATCTCACAATAGTTGTGTGTCAATTCATCATCTTCTTCTTCTGAATCCATCTATATATAGACTTCATCCATGATAACCGGCTGATCCGGTTTCTAACTAACTTCTAATAAGTCTGACAGCTTCAGTAAACCTGTTGTAACTCACAGCTGTCAAGTCCTCAAACAGTTTTGAGCCTTTGTCTCTGTCAGCAAAGCGTCGAGACTGACTGTCATAAAGTGTCGAGACAAACTGTCAATATGTGTCGACACAAGTGACTTAAGTGTCGACACAGACTTTGGTGATGTCGACATATCTGTCTTGATGTCGACACAGCTTCTTGACACTACATCTTAATAATGTGTCGACACTGATTATTTGTGTCGACACAATCACTTCTTCACTTTTCAGCACTCGACATTATTGACACTCTGCTATGTGTCGACACAAGTCCTGTGTGTCGACATAGTTGTTGTAGACTAAGAATTCTGTGTGTCGACACTGCCTTCAAGTGTCGACACAGTTGATGTCGACTCTGCTTCTGTGTGTCGACACTGCCTCCCGGTGTCGACACATTTGATGTCGACTATAATCTTTTGTGTGTCGAAACAGTTTCTTCTGGTGTTGACACTGCTTCCCCAAGTGTCGACACAGGATTTCTTAAGTGTCGACACATGAACTTAGAAACTTTTCTCTGCATTTTAGCCAATACTTAACCTGCACATATAAACTCAAAATAACATCAAATACACCTTGATGTATATCATTGAGCTAAGTGAGGCTTCTCCAAATCAGGTACACATTTTCCAATGTACCCAACACCTAATAAATTGCTTTAAAAGAACTTGTCACCCACATACAAGTTTCTTGTAGATATAGTAGGGAAAGTGTTGTTTGCGAAGCACACAGCCCATGACTACATCTCTAGGCAGCAGTTTCTTGTGATGGCTGCTCTGGTGAACAAAAAGAAAATCAATTAGGGACAGACTCTGTTTGATCTCATAAGGAAGAGAAATAATAAGAAAGAGGTATGCTATGCACGGGTCTTAGGCCTGTTTCTGAAGGCAAAAGCTGATGAACTCCTGGTCTCCCAGACCATGTCCATCAATGCTTCTAATAGTCTCTCATCTGCCCTCTTTGGCAGATGGGAGAGGACCATCTCTAAGCCCTACAAGGAGAATCCATCTGCAGGTGCTTCAGAGAACACAAGGGTGGTAACAACCACTCCCCCCTTGGCTGAGAAAACTCTGTCCCCTGCCTCTCCAGTTGTTTCTTCACAACCTCTCCAGCCTCTCCTATTCATAACCCCACACCTCCTAACTCGCCACTACCACAACATTTGGCCAACATTTCTCCATCCTCTTTGTTATCCATCCCTACAGTTGACCTCCTCAATGATCCATCTCCTTCCCATTCTCCAGATAACAGAGCCTTACCAGAAAATCCCTCATATTCCACATCTCTATCTCCTCCCAACAACATAGATACCCCTATGCCAGATCTTATCCAACAACTCATACCACCAGCTGTCATTCCCACTCCAACCCCAGACAATGCATTCTTCCATACCCTCATATCTAATCTCACTCCAATCCTCAAGAAGCTCATTGCTGATGAGATTGCCCCCCTAGTCACCTCCATAACCACTCTCACTAACCTGCTTGCCTCCTATTCCCCCATCCCTTCTTCAATCCAAGGAATGGACTCAGAACCTTCTGAAGCCATGCAGGGGGAGATGTTCTATGAAGAAGCTCTTGTATCAACAACAGTTCCAACAGTAGCATAAGAAGTCCCTGCAGCAGCAGTAACTCCAGCAGCAATAGCAGAAGTAGCAATAGCAGCAACAGCAGTAGCAATAGTTGATTGTGAGATGGTTGAGGCTATGCCAGAAGTTCTGACGGGTGGATATTGTGTCATACATCCATTAGTAGATCTGGATAGCATTCTTTCTTATTTTGATTTATATTTCTTTAATATTTTTCTAATTGCTGATTTATCAACAAAAGCCATTGTGTGTTATACTCCACCTGCTTCCTCAGAGGTGATAACCACAATAAGGGCTAGTTTTGAAGAAAGCTCTAAGATTGAAGCAATGATTACTGAGAATGCTTCTGTAGCTGACACCAAAGAGGCAGTTGAAGAGTCTGTTGAATCAGATTCTGAGTATATGACTGACCCCATCCCTCCAGTTTATGCTCCTACTCTTATCCCAGCTCCCAAGGCTCCTTCTCCTCCTCCCAAGGTAACTCCCGAGCATATAAAAGCAATTGATGCTTTGTACAACTTTGATAGTGAAAGTAGTGAAGAAATCTACAGTGATGATTCCCCCAAAACTAAGAAGAGGAAATTAAGAAAGAAAGCTCCTATCTCTACTCCCAATCCACATAATGATACTCCATATTATATCAGGAAAAACATTGAGCCTTATCCTAATATGCCACAGTGGATGAGAATGTCAAAGAATGAGATGAAATACAAGAAGAAATCCAAGAAGAAATCTAAGAAGAACCCTCCTCCTCCTCCTCCAAGGTTTCACAGGAGAGATCCTCCACCTACTCCTCCTCCAGGTGCAGGATCTGCCAGCAGCGGCCAGCAAAAATTTTCCAGCAGCACCAAAACCTATCAGAGACAAGGAAGATCTTCTCAATCTTCTAGAGGCAGTCAGCACCAACATAGACATCGACCCTCCTCTAGAAGTTCATATAGTGCTCAACAGTTTGCCCCCAAGCCAACATTCTCTCCTCCTCCATCTCCTGACAAAGCAAATAGCCCTGAAGGACCTCCAATTCTAACCTATGATCCTGAGACTAGTCCAACTACCAGAATGGCTAGATTTAAAGAATCTATTGCTCTATCTCAGATCAGAAAAGAAAAAGAACAGGGTCAAGACACCTCTCAATATTCTACAATGTCATCCTACCGGAAGAAAGAGCTAGAAAGATATCAAGTTGGAAATCTGTTTAATGCTAAAGAGTACATGAATATGCATCCTGAGGCCATAGTTCCCAGAGCCACATCTCAAAAGACTTTGGGTGATGCAGATATGACTATGACACTGGAACAAGCATAAGATCCTAACAGAGTAATTAAATTTGCTAAATCTTCTGATTCGCCCAAGGACATTTAAGTTATTTATTTTCTATCTCTATTTTTGTTTGTGAACAATTTGGGTGCATAGCCTTATAAAGGTGCTGATAGCTTATTTACTCTATCAGTTATCTCAGTTTTTGCTATGCTTATTTCATTTTGTTCGGTGTTTTTCCCTTGATTTTGTTTGAAGCAACCTCACCCAAATAGGGGCAGATTGTTGGAACCCCTAGGTGATTTGGGCTAGGTTCTCTTCTTAGGGTGTGACCCATGTTGTATAGAAGGGTCAAGTTTTATGTCTTTCTAGTCATAGGTCAGTCCTACAGATGGAAGATCAAGGACATGCCTGAAGACAGCTCAAAATTAGCCCTAGAAGAAAATTCTCTAAGTCTGTTCTCAGGTCGACGAACTCTAAGTGAAAGAGAAGAGTTCTGAGGTCGACGATTTGGTCTTAGAAGAAAAATTCTGTGGTCTGCGAAATGTGTGTTTCACTCAACGCTCTCAATGCCAAAGATCACTCAGCACCATAATTATCTCAACGCCATAGTTCACTCAAAGCCAAAGTTTACTCAGAGCCAAAGATCACTCAAAGCTCTCAACGCTATCAATAACTCAACGCTCTCAATAACTCAACGCCAGATGTGCTATTATCTCAACACCTTTAGTTTGACCAAGTTCTTAGGTCGACTAATTTCAGATTCTCAGGTCGACGAACTTAGAGCACAGTATCCGTCAGTTTATGCAGTGCAGTTGTTCGCAGAGCTCAGGTTGACGAACAATTCTGAGGTCAACGATCTCTGATCTCAGGTCGACGAAAGTTGTTCTCTGGTCGACGAAAACTGTAAGTCATATTATTATTTATTCTTTCCTTTTCTGTCTCCTGATTTTATATCTATAATAGGTCGTTAATTCCCTGGATAATCAATGCACTTATATCCTTTAAATCGAGTTGTTACTGGCAGCATTGATTGTAAATATTTTCCATAGAATTAATTGCTTATATATCGGGACAGACATAGAATAAAATATATGACAGCATACTTGCCATTTTTCATTTCCTAGATTTCGGCTGAGCATTTATTGTAGGTTTTTGAATTCGAACTTGAGGCAGCTATCATACTGATCATCTCTCCGCCAGATACAAGGAGGATCACACTCTTTGATACAAACATAGAAGAAAATTTAGAAAAAGAGTTAGAACAAAAAAAAAGAGAGGAGTGCATACAGTTCTCAGAGAACAACATACTCAGCTACAACAAAAGTTTTCTAGTTTTCTCCAATACATTTTTCTGCAGGAAAATAACTGCTCTCTAAAGAAGAAGAAAGAACATCAATCACAATCAAGAGTCTTTCTTTCCCTCCTTCTTTATTTCCAGGATCTCAAGTGACAAGAATATTCAATCAGTCAAAGGATCCCTGGAGAGTTGATCTTATAGCAAAAGACCTTCACCCCTAGCAAAGTTTCCCTTCCTGAACAACTATTAATCTCAGGGGGAGCTTTGACAATATCTGAAGAATTCTCAAGACTTCTCTCATTTGCTTGAGAAAAGAGTAGTCTAAATCAACCTCTCTTCCCCACCTCTGTACAGGGTTTTAATTCCCTTCAAAATTATTCTGGTTGCAAGTCTCCTTTCAAAAGACTTGGGGTGGTTTTTTGAGCACCTGATCAAAAGCTCATTGGTGGCAGACACCTGATCAAAACCTGTAGTGGATTCCTACCTAGGGTGGTAGAAGAGTGGATGTACCCAAGTTTGGAGAACCACTATAAATTTCTTATGTTGTCTGTGTGGCCGTGATTTTCCTGTGTGCTTGTGATGTGATATATTTTGCTAAGTAGCTTAGTTATCTTCTCTCTAGTTCATTTGTTGCACTTATACACTCATACACTTATATCATAGTAATATAATTTACTAAAGACTTTTTAATTCCGCAAAAATCAAAAAGATTTTAATAACTTTATTCACCCTACCCCCATCTAGAGTTCATCAGAGTTTACCCTATCTTTCTATTGGTATTAGAGGTTATCTCTATCCATTTCTTTCAAACATGACCATTTGGGTTGACCCCAATGGGTCCTTGGTGACCCAATGGCCTCCCCTAAGGTCTAGGAAGGGTTGAGTAGGGTTGGTTGGGCATCTTGAGGGTCACTTGACCCTTAGTTAGGGCACTTTGACATTTTTAAGGCTAGGGTTGACTTGGGTCAACTTAGCCTCTATGGTTGACCCCAATGAGCCCGTGGTGACCCATTGGCCTCCCTTATGGCTTGGGAAGGCCTAGGTGGGCCCTTTGTCCAAGGGAATGTCAGTTGGTCATGTATGAGCTTAGTTTCACCTAATCAGGGCTTAGGTTGACTTTGGTCAACTTGACCTTTTTAGTTGACCCTAGTGGGTCCCTATGTCTCTAATGGACCCTCTAATAGGTTAGTGGTGTTGTGGTGGTGTCATGTAGTCATGGTGAAGCCCTATGACCATCCATAAGCTAGTGATTGAAATTCTAGTATTTGTAGACCATGGTGATCTCACCTTCATTCCTAGGTTCACTTGGTCTTCTTGGGCTTCCTAGGATTTTGTCATGACTTAGTCATGACAAAAAAAACTCCTAGGGGTCTAGTTGTCTGAGGGATGTTACAAATCCCAATACATAAAAATAAAATTTCGTCCTCGAAATTCAAGTTAGGCCTACAGGGTTTCAAGTATGAGAAGTAAATATAACATCCCGAGAGGTTAAAGGGATTACCTGACGTGAAAAGCTTCGGGTACCTTTGCTGCATCAAGTCTTGTGGCTCACACATGTGCTCCTCTTGTCCATGATTCCTCCACAATACCTTAACCAGTGGAACCTTCTTGCATCGCAAGACCCGTATCCCAGTATCGTCTATCCGGATCGGTTCTAGGAGCACCGATCGATCAGAAGCTGTAACACCTCCCCTGTATTGAATGTATAATATAGGTCCGGCCGGGGCCCTACAACATACAGACGTCACAACTTTAGCATTAAAAGATGATATTAACTACCCAACTCAAAACTCAGAATAAAACAACAGCGGAAACATGTCAACATCAACCAGAAGTTATCCACTACAGAACAGGAGTATCTAGATGGCCTTAAGGCCGTACAACAAAAGAGAGTTCTAAACTCCAATAACAACAATAACGTCAATGTGCATAAGCACTCCTAGACTACCTCGGCATGCAAGCCAGAAAATACCAAAACATGGAGCATCACCGTCAAGAAGAAAACAAGCTAGTAAGCACGACAATCACTTCATGAGGCTTAGGGCTTTTCGGCCGACGCATTTTCTCCCGCTTAGGATCCTTGCCGTGTAAAATTTATGGTAACGTGGGTCAGCAAAGGCTGACATCTACTGTGTAACCAACACATCTCCTCTCGGCCGCCCCTAATGGACCCCGGGGTACCCCTCCAACCTGCAAGTCAGCACTTTGTATGTCATATACATAAACATGTAAAACTTTTAAAACATACAGATGCCACAACTTTAGCGTTAAAAGATGATATTAACTACCCAACTTAAAACTCAGAATAAAACAACAGCGGAAACATGCCAACATCAACCAGAAGTTATCCACTACAGAACATGCGTATCTAGATGGCCTTAAGGTCGTGCAACAAAAGAGAGTTCTAAACTCCAATAACAACAATAACGTCAACGTACATAAGCACTCCTATACTACCTCGGCATGCAAGCCGGAAAATACCAAAACATGGAACATCACAGTCAAGAAGAAAACAAGCTAGTAAGCATGACAATCACTTTATGAGGCTTAGGGCTTTTTTGCCGGCGCATTTGCTTCCGCTTGCGATCCTTGCCCTGTAAAATTTTTGGTAACGTGAGTCAGCAAATGCTGACCTCTACTGTATAACCAACACCTCTCCTCCCGACCACCCCTAACGGACCCCAAGGTACCCCTCCATCCTTCAAGTCAGCATCTCGTAGGCCATATACATAAACATGTAAAGCTTTTAAAAACAAGTTTGGATGTCTCAAACAACAAACACGTTTTCTATGTTGAGCACAGAATAAAAAGTGCCTACTATGCAGCTAGCACATCATCATAACATCTGGGTACTTCTAATTTTCCCCATTGGCGTTAAGCCGCAAACAAAAAGGGTAATGTAATTCCCCTAACGGACTAAAAGCCGCCACACAGAAATCTTGCCAAGGCCCCACCCGCTCGTGGGTCTTAGACCCGGGCTTTCCTGCAACCTCTGACTTCTCGTATCAGGATTCCGTCTCACACACAAACTGATTCTAAGAACACTTGCTGGACCCCACCCGTTCGTGGCTTCGTTGCCCGGGCTTGTCTTATGCTTGGCATTCTCGTCAGTCTCACAGAAGGGGACCAATCTTGCTGGGACACTCTCCCTACATGACTTGCACGTCACGGGATAGCCAGCCGACCACGGAGACAAAGCTGCGCCTTAGCACATCACAATCCATAACCTTTCCCACCCTAATCCATCATTTGTACTGCAAAGTTCCCGCGCACCAAGTAAACCATCTATCGCCAATGCGGAGCTAACCTTGTCCGGTTCCGACTACAAGTACTCACTCGAGAAAAGGGGAAAAACACATACAATCACAAACGACATCTTACCGCAATGGATTTCTACAAAAATCCTTAAGGCTCGCTATGCAACATCACCGAGTCGGACTAACGGTCGCGACTATGGCTTCACCCACAATGCTTAATCTACTAACGGAGCGGATCTCTAATGCAAAATCTTGTCGGGGATGTACACAATCGACCCGGAGGTTCCTCTTGAACCATGACAACCCAAACCCCTCTCATTTGAGAGATTTGGTGCCCAAAAAGTTAAAAGGGAAAGATGCAAAGCATGCATCCTAGAAATCGAGAGGAGAAGTGTCGTAATCTTACGACCCCTCTTCTTAGCCATGGAAAACTTGGTCGGATGAAAAGCACTGCAATGATCTTGCCTCCACGGATCTGGACTCGGCTCGAGAATCGGGGCTCTGAAGCTCCACCGGTGGCCGGATTTCTCCTTCTCCTTTTTCCTTGCTCTCCCCTCTCTCTAACACCTTTATAAAGAGAAAACCCTAAGAGAAATGAGGGTTTCACCCCTACTCCCGGCCATAAACTTCAAGGAAGATTTCTGGACCCTTGGATCCTTTTTGAAGGAAATGAACGGCCACAATTCACACTTAAAATCAGATTCCTGGGCCGAACACGGCTTGTGACATGCCCGTGTCATAGGACGTGTCTCACGGCACACGATCGGCGAATACAGAACAAGACACGACCACTGACATGGCTTGGGACACGCCCGTATAATGTATGTACACGCCCGTATCATGGGTCGTGTGCCCAATCGACGCTGAAACGGTCGCATCCCGAACATTACACGGGCTTAGACACGCCCGTGTCACATTTGGCATGCCCTTGCCAAACAGTACACGCTTGTGATGAGGGTTGTGTTCCTCAATCGACACAGGACCAAAAAATCCCGAATAGGACACGGGCAATCGACACGCCCATGTTGCACTTTACACGCCCGTGTCAACCAGAACACGCCTGCGATCCAGGCCATGTTCTTCACCTGACACAACCCGACTAACTACCCGAGTAGGACACGACCCTTGACACGCCCGTGTCCTGGGTCGTGTGTCCGACCCCAGCCAATCGTCAACCACATTTCGTTGACCACCCGAAAAATTCCTCGAACTCAAGCACGATACGGCTTGTGACACGCCCGTGTCACAGGCCGTGCCAACCTAATCAGACTCCAACTTGGCTTGAAAATGCTATTTGTTCCTCTTTTGAGTTTTGGGGCATTACAGAAGCTATAGTTCCATCTGTCGTCGGAATCTGCTGCTCCGGCCAAAATAGAGCTCTAATGATGGAAGAGACGTGGAAGACGTTGTGCAAACCCGCTAGCTCTGGCGGCAGCTCTAGTCTGTATGCTAAGGGACTGATCCGCTCTAGGATCCTGTAAGGCCCCATGTATCTCGTACTGAGCTTCTTCCGACCACGCACCCGCGAGACTCCATGCATCGGTCGTATCTTTAGAAACACCCAGTCTCCTACCTGGAACTCTACATGATGATGCCGAGCATCATAATCCTTAGCCTGCCAGCTCTAGGACTCCAACATCCTGTCTCGAATGAACCGAACCTGAGCATCCGTATCCTCGACGAACTCTGAGCCAACTTCGAATCCTCATCCTGGATCCAAGACAAAGGAGTCCTGCATCTCCACCCGTATAAATCCTCATAAGGGGCCATGCTGATGTTGGACTGGTGGTTGTTGTAGTATGAGAATTCGATCAATTGTAGCTACCTCTCCCATGGCTCTCTGCGATCCAATATGCAAAGACGCAACAAATCTTCTAGTGTCCGATTGGTACGCTCTGTCTGTCCATCCGTCTGAGGGTGGAAGTCGATACTAAAAGTCAATCGGGTCCCCAAATAATCCTTGACCGACCTCCATTCCTTAAACATAAATCATCCATCATGATCAGACACTATCATCCTCGGCACTCCATGGTATCGGAAGTACTACTCCACAAACTTTCGCACCAAGTAACCCACTGGAGCGTCCTTCCTGATCAGTAAAAATCTGGCCACCTTCGTCAATCAATCGACGATCACCCATATCGTGTCATTCCCTGCATGTGATCGAGGAAGACTATGTATAAAATCCATGGAGATATCGTCGAACTTCCACTCCGGCACCGGAAGTGGCTGCAATAATCCAATTGGACTCTTACACTCGGCCTTCACTAACTGACAAGCCTCGCAATGGGTCACAAAGTATGTGATGTCCCTCTTCATGCCCGACCAGTACATCGTCCTCTTCAGGTCGACCATCATCTTGGTGATGCACGGGTGCATCGAGTACCTTCTGTAGTGAGCCTCGGTCATAATGTCCTCCTGAATCCTGCCCCCAACTGGTATGTACACCCGTACTCTAAAGCATATCAACCCATCTCTCTCTGTATACTCCCCAGCCTTACCTGCCTCCGAGGCCCTGAATACTGGCTCCAACTTGTCATCCCTTCTCTTCTCAGCCCTAATGTGATCTCGAATATCATCGATAGTGCTCATCGTGGCCAGATACTCTTCATAAAGCTCTGAGTCATCTGAGGACACCAAGGTAATCTATATATCCTCCATCATCCATACTAGATCCATGGACATTAACTGGGGCTCTGTTCCTGAAGTGGTAGCCCTCCGGCTCAGTGTGTCGACCACCATATTCGCCTTCCCTGGGTGATAGTGTATCGTGTACTCATAATCAGATAAGAACTCCACCCATCGTCTCTGGAGGATGTTCAACTCCTTCTGTGTATCGACATATTTTAGATTATTGTGATCTGAAAATATTTCGCAGTGCACCCCATAAATGTAATGCCGCCAAATCTTCAGAGCGAACACCATTGTTCCCATCTCCAAGTTATGGACAGGGTAGTTCTGCTTGTGCTTCTTCAACTGGCGGGAGGGGTAACTATCACATCTCCATGCTGTATCATTACAACGCCCATCCCCTGAAATGACGCATTAGTGTACACCTGGAAGCCCTCCTTCCCATATGGGAGAGCAAGGATAGGGGCTGACGTAAGCCGATCCTTCAACTCCTGGAAAGCTGCGTCACACTGCGGCATCCAAACTAACGAAGTGTCTTTCTTCGTCAAAGAAGTGAGTGGGAGGGCTATCTATGAGAACCCCTGCACAAACTTTCGGTAGTACCCAGCCAATCCCAGAAAACTCCGGACATCCATGGTTGTCTTCAACCGGGGCCAGTCCTGCACAACCTGAATCTTCGCGGGATCCACTGCCAATCTCGCACTACTGATAATGTGGCCTAGGAAGGCCACCTCCGTCAGACAGAGCTGGCACTTGCTGAACTTGGCATATAACTTATGCTACCTGAGCTTCTCCAGAGTCAAGGCCAGATGCTGTGCGTGCTCCTCCTTCGTCCTTGAATAAATAAGGATGTCATCTATGAATAAAATGACAAACCTGTCGAGGTATGGCTCGAACATCCGGTTCATCAAGCTCATGAATTCCAATGACGCATTCGTGAGCCCAAAGGGCATCACAATAACTCGTACATGCCATATCTACTGCTAAATGCCGTCTTCGGGATGTCTTCTTCCTGAATATGTAACTAATAGTATCCTGACCTCAGATCCAGCTTTAAGAACCAATGTGCTCCCACTAGCTGATCAAATAATTTGTCGATCCTTGGCAGTGGATAGGTATTTTGGACTGTTAATCGGTTTAGTGCACGATAGTCGATACACAACTTGAGGGTCCCGTCCTACTTCTTTACAAACAAGACCGGAGCTCCCCAAGGCGAGGAACTTGGCCGAACGAATCTGACCTCCACCAGTTCCTTCAACTGACTCCTGAACTCCACCAGCTCCTAAGGAGCCATACGATAGGGAGACCTAGACATCGGATTAGCTCCAGGCACCAAATGAATCTGGAAATCCTTCTCGCGATTAGGCGGCAATCCTGGTAGCTTCTCTGAAAACACATCTGTAAAGTCCCGCACCACCGATATATCGGCAACCATCGTCTTAACCTCGACCATCTCGAAGAATACCTGATAAACCTCATCTCCCTGTATGTGGGCCTTGACAGCCTGAATAGAAGATAACATCCTACGGGAGACGGGAGTAATACCTTCAAAGGTCGTGAAGGTGCTGTCGTGACTCAGCAAAACCTTCTTTGCCGGTCAATCTATCTGGGCGTGGTTCCAAGTAAGCCATGTCATGCCCAGAACCAAGTCGAAGTTCGGCATCCTCAAGACCGTAGTTGGGGCCTTGAACGTCAGTCCATCAATAGTTACCCTTAGGAGGAACTTAGCAGTAGCTAAGACCTCCGTCCCGTTGGGGAGACGCACCATCCCGGCGACTTCCGAATAATGTCTGACTCCTTCCATTCCCTTCACGAACTCCTCGGAGACGAAATTGTGTGATGCCCTCGTATCCACCAAGGTGTGGGCAGGTTTGCCGCACACCATAACTATTCCTATTTATTTAAGTTTGGTTAGGTAACTGGGTCTATGGTTTTCTTTTTATAGTATGCTACTGTCGTACCTGCAATCACCCTACCTGGGTACCGAGGTGGAGCTAAGTCCAGAGCATACACCTGCTCCCTCTCTTGCCTCCGATCTTTATCCTGGAAACCATGTCCTCTTCCACAGCCTCGGCCTGCAAAATGCTGAGAGGGCGGGGTAGCCTGTGGTGCCGGTAGAGGTGCCCCTCTAATAGGACAATTCCTCCAGATATTCCCTACCTGATGGAAGTTTAAGCACTCGGGTGGGAGAAGTGCCACACCTCCGGTCCTCTGTATTTCCTGCATCTGAAGAGGTTGAGGGGCCAATACCACCAGCACCCTCGGATCCTGTCTCACCTCTTGGCGGGGTTGGTCCTCTGCCCTTCTCTCATCAGCAAAGCGTCCCCTCCATTGATCATTCCTGCCTCCCCGACCCAAATCCTCATTTGGCCACTTCTGGCCTCGAGTCGTGTGCCAATCAGCCTCTAACCTCTTTGTTATCTCCAAAATTCGAGGTATAGGCTTGTCGGATACAAACAAAAGAGCCTCTCTCAGGTCCTCCCGAAGGTCCTTATAGAACCTCTTGGTATACCCTGCTTCGTCCAGCTGATAGGAGTCCACAAACCGAGCTAAGTGGTTGAACTCCCAGTGTTACTCCACCACCGTCCTGTTGCCCTGCCTCAACTGCAGGAACCTGTCTTCTAGCTCTTCTCTTGCCGACTGTAGGACGAAGTGCTCCAACAGTGTGGCCTTGAACTCCTCCAAAGTCAAGTAAGCAACCTCCCAATCTGCAAATGTCGTATTCAGAAGTATTTTCTTCCATCTCTTGGCATGAGACTCCAAGCAGGAGACCACCAGAGGTACCCTCTCCTCCCACGAGCACCGTATCCCGGTCAACATCTCAAACATGATATACAACCACTCTTCCGTCCATACGGCCGACTCTGTCCCCAGGTAAGATGGGGGAGAGAGTCCTCGGAAGATTCTCAACCAATTGGCCCCCGGGTTCGGCTGTGGAGCCGAGCCTCCTAGGCACTGAAAGCCTCCAAAATGGCTGTCAGAGTCTGCCCCACCTCTGACTGTAGAAATGGAGTGGGAGCCGGGGGATGTGGTGCAATATTCGAGTTTGCTGAGCTCCGCCCTGCGGTGTAGGATGTGTTGGGGGCTGCATAACAAAGGTCAATTGTAAGAAATTTGACCTAACCTAGTCAAAAGTGGATAATTACATGTGATCTCCCATATGGGCACACCACAGCTTCCGCTGCTTAGTTTGTCCCCAAACTAAACTCGAGCGGGGGTGACTCAGGGTTAGTGTACTTCTACGTTTTCCGATCAAATTTCACTCCGATACCAGTTTGTAAGACCCTTTTTTTTCTTTTTAACCACCAGGGTCTTATGCCCAGAACCACCACTTTGTGATGTTACCAACAAACCCGGGAAGGTCGTCACTACAAAATGTCGATCCTGCCGGCCATACCGATCGCAGAAGTGTAGAAGAAATATAAGAGTACATGAAAATAGAACTTTAATACTGGTCCACAAGAATCACATATAAATATAATATAATTCTCCACGAAGGGAGAGTCCACAGAAATGATAAAGCAAAGTACTAAAGATAAAAAGGGCTCCTGCCCGATACGTCAAATCCTCACTACAAGTCACGCAATCGCAGAAGCAAATCTATAATATCTACTAATGGTCGGGACTCACTGTCCCTGCTGGCTGGACTCCCGTGCTAGACTGCCCCGTCTCCATGTGCACCGACCTCTGGGGATGCGTCTCCTGATTCGGCTCCACGATCCCCTAAAATGATTTGGTCAACGACCGTTAGTCTAAAAGACTAAGTCCTATCATCCCTCAACCCTCCCCCAATGGCTCCTAGGCATAGAGCGGGGAGGAGGAAAGGAAAGGTAATGAAGGTGGAGAGTAACAATGGTAAGCAGATGACAGCGGAACTAGTCTATCATGTGTTCATAAACAAAGCAAATAAATGTAAGCAGTAGCAGGTAAACAGTATAAGTACACACAAAAGCGAGAGAACAAGAACAGTATGAGAAAGTAAACTAAGTAAGTAACCATGACCTATAGGAATGCCCATACAAACCTATAGACCAAGGGGTCGTTATGCAAGGCCTATTGTCTAAAGTGTCTCATACCAATTTATATAATAGGTATCAAGGGTTATATGTAATGATGATGTTATGTCATGCAAGTATGCTACGATGTAAACATGCAAGTGCAACACACACACGACTCTATGCAAACAGACCTTTAGTTCCCCCTTTCAAGAGCCTAACCTCCCAGGATACCTCCGTAGTGGCAAATGGAAGCGGTGGGTTGGGCCTCGCCCACCTCTAAATCGGTATCAGCACTACCAGTCAGACCTATCGTACGCCTTAACGTTGGTGCACTAAGCAGAGCTCCTGCGTACTCTTGTCGGTTGACGCACCGGACTTTATTTGGCCAAGTGTTAAACCACACTTACCGAGTCAACGTATTGGCGTAGGTGCGAAGACTCTCCAATATCGAAGACCTGCCACCTTTATCTTATGTACATGTAATATTACCATGACTTCCAACCGAGCCAAAGCTCCCCTAACTATCCCATCCATCACAATCATCTGCCGAGCCAAAGCTCCACAGACTATCCCATCCATCACAATTATCTACCGATCCATTAGCTCGCCGGTCTAACCTGCCCATCACCAGAACCACTGAGTCTATCGCTCGTGTGACCAACCTAACTCCCATAACACCGGGGAGTGTATGTGTAATCCTAGTTATACTAGTTACTCTTAAACATTAATTATTCTTACAGTTTAGGATAGCCCAGGACTACCCTCGGTATACCCGGTGAAGGGTTCTCAAAGGGCACTAGGAACTATGATGGTAGCTGAAGCTCATCGTTCCCTTTCGCAAGGCACATACTATTATTGGTTATTACCCAATTCTCTATCCCTTTTAATATTACACTTGATCTAACCCTAGTATATTTTGACTCTCTCCCTTTCCACAGAAAAGACGATCTTTCGTCGATCCCGAGCACCTCTTAACTCTAGTCAACCCAACACTCTCCTCATCATGACTCCTATGAAGCTCTCTTTTTCTTTTTCACTTTACCAAGATCAGTAAACCAATAATACTCATCTCCCTATGTCCATTTCACATGTTATCATAATTTCCGTAGTTTTACTAAATGCATACTAACCTATGTTATATGATGTATATGATAGGAGGTACCCCAAATTTTCATCTGAATGCCCTAAGATAATTATTGTGCGTCTATCATGACATATTTAGCCTAAATCTAGAAACTTGTAATTTTCCTAGCTAATTTAGCATTTATTAAATTTTTCCAAAAGTTTGGCCATGGATAAATTTAAACATGAAGTACTAGATTTCCTTAAGTTATGGCCACCCAACAATTATGAATACTATATGTCAACAAAATATCAGTGAATACCAAATTTCACAGATTTTTATAAATGTATTAACCTTTAATAACTAAATCAATGTAATTAAAATAATTTGAGTTAAAGAAGGGAGTACCATAAATCATAATCCAAAAATTACATAAGAATTATCGGAGCCTTATTATGATCATAAAACACTACTGATTAAGTTTCATGCAATTCCAAGATCAATAAACTATGTATAAAAATACTTCAAGTAAATCACTTAAAGTGCACTTTGTGATTAAGAATTCTTATAATCTCATCCAAATAACATGCAATAATTATTTTGGCTTTATTATACCCTAAAAAGTTCTCTGTCCAAGTAACATAATTTTCCAGCAAGATATAATATTTATTATCTATTTATCAAAATATGGTGCACTAGTTCACTTAACACATGAAGTACTAAGACAAAATGTCCAAATGATCCAAATAATTTACAAGAGTCTCTAAATGATATTTAATTATTCTTTCCAGAGTTTCAAATCATTCTAAGTTAATCCAACCACAGTACTTCAAAATAATCACTAGGGGCAAGATGGTGGTTATACCTACAAGTATGAGCTACTGTTTTCTAAATATCCTATAATAAATCCCAGGGGTCAATAACACTATAAAATTACTTCTACCAAAATCTCATGAAGATCCAAGATTATATGACCCTCCTATATTTTCATAAAAGGTATAGGTCTAAACTATCCCCAATTGGTTTAAGTTGTGTACCTAATTCTAAATGTCACCAAATTCCTTCCTAGGGCATTTAACCACCCTAAGATCACATGGACTAAACACCAAGTCCATACAAGGACATATCACTCCATGTCCTTCACAAACCCCCAAAGTTCAACCTTAGGGTTTGAACTAGGGTCCTAGGGCAAATCCACCATAATTCACCCTAAACTTCATGTGAGGGTGTTTAAACTAACCATGGGGTTCTGGCCAAAGCCCAAACCCCTTTGGGTGAGAATTGACCCCTCCATGCCCCAAGCTCACTCTGGCCCTAATTTTAAAGGGCCACACTTTGGTCTCACCAAAACCTATTCAAATCTAACCCAATTGGGCTTAGATTTTTATCATAGTCATGCCATGACCCTAAGAGTCAGACACCGAAATTTTGGTGGGTTTGGAGGTCATTAGACCCCTTAAATAATCCATACATGGATTATTAAATTTCTACAAAAACTTTAGGGAAATGTTTCCCAAAAATTATTATTTTTAGATATGTTCTAGGTATAGGCAAGAGTGACCCCCCAGCAAAAACCTCAAGTCATTTGGATAGCTGAATAGGTGGGGCACTCAAAACAATCTCTGAACAAGCCTAGGTATAGACCTCACCAACAAGAGTGTTGTGGTCTGATCTGAACTCCAAATTATTTCAAATCAATTTAAAAATAAACTAGACTCATTGATCTACAGGTTTCATATTGACAACTTTTTCATAAAGTGCCTCTAAGTATTTTAATTTAATTCCTAAGCTAACTGATATTATGTGACAGAAATGAACATATAAAACATTTAAAGTAAATTGATCTGTATAGATCTTGAAGCAAATCCAACGGCTGCTGGGTTTCTTCTTCCTCCAGCCAAGGGCCCCGATCAGCCCAACCTAGAGCAAGTTCCAGCTATATTCCCGGCCACCCGGCCACCTCCCTAGTCGGCCACCACTGCCACCACCTTCGTTGAGGTTAGGGCTATCGCCGGGCGACAGCACGGCCGCAGGAGGGGCAGTTTCCAACAAACTCGCTAGGTAGAAAAACCATGGAAATTTCAGAAATTTCTCTCACCCGATCGGGCATAATTGAGCCTGATTCTTATCCCTAAAGATTACTAAGATCTATCCATAGAAGGAGTAGAGGAGGACCTTTAACCGGGCTTGCCGACGAGTGTGGTGGTGGTGCGCCATGGCCGGTGGTGGAGCTTGCGGGTGTTCTACAAAAGCACTGTCAACTTGCTCGGCTCCTTCAGGTAAAATGTGGAAACTTCTGCTCTTGGCCTATGGATGCTTTTAAATGGGTTAAACGGGGGAGAGGATGGGTGTAGCATCAATGGCCATTAATGGCCATGAATGGAAAATTTCGGCCATCCATGGGTTCACTGAATTCAGCCCTATGTGGCTGGTTATGGCTGTCGATGTTCTCTTAATTAACCAGGGAAGATGAATCTAGCAAATGGAGGTGAGGAGAGGAACTCTTGATCTCCTATGGCCATTAATGGCCTTCTCTTTCCTCTTTTTCTCTCTTCCTTATTGGAGGAATTTAATTCAGCCACTTTGGTGGCTGTCCATGGCTGTCAACCTTCCTCTAACTGACTAGGGAGGAGGAACCTTGCTATGAGAGAAGATTTGGGGAGGCCATTGGCCTTCCATGGCCATGAATAGCCCTCTTTTCTCACTTTCTCTCTCCTCCATAAAGAGAAATGAAGTTTTTCTCTCTCATAATCACGAAGGCTGAATTTGATGACTAATCCAGCCTAATGGCAGCCCACTAACTCATATTATTAACATAAATGAGGTTAGCCTAAGTGGGGGAAATGGGTTTGAGCTTGGGTTAGCCCATTTGGGCTAATTTGACTTAATCTTAGGGTAGAGTTGACCTTGGTCAACATGACCATTTTGGTTGACACCAATGGGTCCTTGGTGACCCATTGGCCTCCCCTAAGGTCTAGAAAGGGTTGGGTAGGGTTTGTTTGGCATCTTGGGGGTCACTTGACCCTTAGTAAGGGCACTTTGACCTTTTTAAGTCTATGATTTACTTGGGTCAACTTAGCCTCTATGGTTGACCCCAATGGGTCCTTAATGACCCATTAGCCTCCCTTATGGCTTGGGAAGGCCTAGGTGGGTCCCCTTGGACAAGTGAATGTCAGTTGGCCATGTATGAGCTTAGTTTGACCTAATCAGGGCTTGGGTTGACTTTGGTCAACTTGACCTTTTTTGTTGACCATAGTGGGTCCCTATGGCTCTAATAGACCCTTTAATAGGTTAGTGGTGTTATGGTGGGGTTATGGAGTCATGGTGAAGCCCTATTACCATCCCTAAGCTAGTGATTGAAATTCTAGTATTTGTAGACCATGGTGATCTCACCTTCATTTCTAGGTTCACTTGGTCTTCTTGGGCTTCCAAGGATTTTGTCATGACTTAGTCATGACAAAACCACTCTTATGGGTCTAGTTGTCTGAGGTATGTTATACTTGTCATGTATGCCTTTCCTTGTAAAGATTTTATTATAGTACGAGATTCTTGCTCTTTTGTTTGCATTTGGTTACTTGGGCTCAGATAGGTTGAGTGTTCCTGCGCCTAGTGTGGTGATTTCTGTAGTTCTCGATTGTTTACATGATATCAAAGCATTCAGAGGCTGAGCAGTGATCTACCGTCAGTTTCCTTATTGCTTCTAAGAGTCAAAGTTACCAAGGATTGTGCAATGGAAGGTGGTTTCGCAAGAGGTCTTGGAATTGAGCTGCTTACATCAACTAACTTCAAGAAGTGTAAGTCGTGTATGGAAATCTATCTTCAGGGCGAGGATCTTTGGGAGGTCGTCTGCGGAGACGAAATACAAGAGTTTACTGCTGCTGCGGTTGCTGATGCGCTGAGAACTTAGAGGAAGACCAATGCGAAAGCAGAGTTTACTCTTAAACGGGCTATCTCACTGGAACTCTTCGACCACATCATAGGATGTCGGTTTGCTGTGGAGATTTGGACTTCTCTCGATGGGTTGTTCAATAGGAATAATTTAGCTCGGCTACAATTCCTGAAAAATGAGTTGGCAAAGGCCACTTAAGGAGATCGGCCCATCTCGACGTTCTTACTGAAGATGAAGAACTTGTGCGTTGAGATTTTAGCGTTGGACCCCGATGAGTCTATTATTGAGGCAAAGCTGAAGAGGCACATAATCTACGACATGTGGAAGGAGTATGTGTCCTTTATCACCTCTGTTCAAGGCTGAGCCACTCAGCTATCATTGCTAGAGCTGGAGAACCTGCTGGCTTCACAGGAGAGCTTTGCTAGACAGATGGCTGGATTCACTATCTCTAAAAGAGGCAGTGAGGCGCTCTTCTCTGGGAAGAAGAAGAGATGGGAGAAGAATAAGACTGACGTTGGTGTTGGTCCTTCAACTTCTTATCAGTAAGAGGGGAGTGATGCTCCTAAGCATGACTAGAAGAAGAAGAAGGATTGGCTTAAGTGCTAAAGGTGCAACCAGCCAGGTCACTTCAAGAAGGACTGCAAGGTCAAGCTGTAGCCGGAGCATGTTTCAAATAAAGAGGAGGTCGGTTCCAGTGCTGAGGAAGTCAGATGGGGGAATGCATTAATGACGGGCATGTGTGTTCGTGCATTGTCCACCATCGACTACAAAGATGACTGGATTGTGCACTTGGGGTGTGGTCACCACCTCACCGGGGATGAGTCGAAGTTCTCCTCTCTGCACACGTTCTCAGGTAATGAAGCTATCATTACTACTGATGATACAGTTCATGCAGTCGAGAAGGAGGGTATCGTTTCTTTAGGTAGTGATAATGGCGGTCCACTCACTTTGAGGAGTGTCTATCATGTACCGGGCATAAAGAAGAACCTCTTCTCTGTGACCAATGCGGTGGACGCATGTTATCACGTTCTGTTTGGTCCAACAGAAGTGAAATTTCTCCACAACGTGTCATTGGTAAAGGCTGGTGTTGTTCATATAGGGAGAAGGGTAAGGGACTTGTTTGTGTTATCAACAAGTTCCTATATTGATTGGATGAGGACCAACGAAAGTATAACTATCTGGCATGAGCGGCTGTGGCACGTTGGGATGGACAAGTTGAAATTCATGGTAATGAAGAGCCTTGTGAAAGACTTTCCTAAGTTGTTATCCTTCGACGACGATCATGTCTGCGCAGGGTGTCAATATGGTAAGGCTTATCACCTTCCGTTTGACAAGTCGCAGACTAGAAGTAATGCACCATTGAAGTGTATCCATGGTGATCTAATGGGGCCGACCATCACCGCCAGTCTTGGAGACAGCAGATACATGCTTGTTTTGATTGATGTCTACACGAGGTACAATTATATGTACTTTATGAAGGAGAAGTCGGGCACATTCCATTTGTTTGTGGAGTTCAAGAAGCTTGTGGAAGGCTGGCTTGGCCTACGGGTCAAGAAGTTGAGAACAGACAACGGAGGTGAGTTTGTTTCAACTGAGTTCTCTAACTTCTGCAGGAAGAACTGCATTAGAAGTGAGCTCACTTGTGCTTGTACTCCACTACAAAATAAAGTAGCAGAGCGAAAAATCCGTCATTTGACGGAGACCTGCAAGTGTTGGCTTTATGCCAAAGGCATTCCAAGGTCCTTCTGGGCGGAAGGGATGACCTGTGCAACTTATATCATCAATAGGATGCCTCTAAGTCCGATCAACATGAAGTTTTCTCATGAGATGATGTTTAAGGAGAAGCATGAAGTTGGACACCTTCGGGTGTTTGGATCTACCTGCTACATACACATCCCAGATGCTCTCAGGATAAAGCTGGATGTAAAGGGAAAGAAGCTTGTCTTTGTGGTGTATGATGAGCGGAAGAAGGGGTGGAAGTGTATGGATCCAATGACGAAAAAGTTCATGGTTTCGAGAGACGTGGTCTTCGACGAGCTGACGTCATATGAAGGTGGCTCATCTGTAGAGCTATAGGAGAGCAGGTCATATGGTGGGAAGGAGGAGGCTGCTAAGGTTCTTCTAGTAAAGCTGCTTATATCACCATGAGCTCCAGGTGTTTCTAGCTCCGGGGCGGAGTCTTCTGGTTCAGGAAGCAGGTGGAGCGATGCTCCAAGTTTGCCCGGGAATGAAGCTGATTCAGAAAAATCAGCAGAGATGGTGAGCAAGGGTCAGACTCTTCAGAGATCGAAGAGGACCATCAACCACTGACTCATTATAGCGAAGGAAACACAGTGAGCTTGCTCTCTTATTTCTTCGCTGGCCCTCTAGACGAGCGAGAGTCTTCTAGCTTTGAAGATACTACTGGAGTCAAGGAGTGCGAAGATGCCATGGATGAGGAGATGGATTCCCTTAGAAAGAATGAGACATAGGACCTTGTGCCCAAGGTCGATAGCGTTACTCCAGTGACATACAAGTGGGTCTATAAGCTGAAGAAGAAGGTGGATGGGAGCATCGAGCGGTACAAGGCTCACCTTGTAGCTCAAGGTTTTTCTCAATAGTATGGAGAAGATTATGAAGAGACGATTAATCATGTGGCAAAATGACTTCAGTTCGGGTGGTGATGGCCTTGGTGGCTTGCCAGGGTTGGAAAATGTGGCAGTTGGACGTAAAGAATGATTTTCTTTACAGGGAGATTGATAAAGACATCTTTATAGTTCAACCACTAGGATATGTATCTAAAGATCATCCAAGATACATCTGCAAACTCTGGAAGTCCCTTTATGGTTTGAAGCAGGCTCTGAGAGCATGGTATGGGAAGATCGCAGAATACCTCCAATTCTGCAGTTATTTTTCCTCGGATTCAGATTCGAGCCTGTTGATCAAGAAGAAGGGGGAGCTTCATGTCTTGGTGCTACTGTATATGGACGACATGATCGTCGCGGGTAACTCCGAGGAGGAGGTGGCTAGGCTCAGGGAAGAGCTTGCCATTCGGTTCGAGATGAAGGACTTGGGTGATCTCCAACACTTCCTTGGACTCGAGGTGGAGAGGAAAGAGATCGGCATACTTGTTTTCAAAAGGGGCTATGCGGATCAGATCGTTCAGCGATTCAGCATGCAGGAAGGGAAGAGTAGCTTTACTCCACTTGATGTTTGCATCAAGCTTCGACAAGATGAGGGGAGGATACTTCCAGATCCTCTAGTGTTCCGTGCTCTAGTGGGGAGCCTTATCTATTTGACGATTACAAGGCCAGACATTGCATATGTTGTAGGCCGAGTAAGCCGGTATATGGCAGAACCTCGGAAGTCTCCTCTGATGGAGGCAAGGAGCATTCTGAAGTACGTGAAGTCAACTTTTGATATGGGTCTCTTTTATGGGAGAGAAACGGACTTCAACCTACATGGTTATACAGATGCTGATTATGGGAGGGATTTAGATGACCGGAAGTCGACATCTGGTTACGTACTCACATGTGGATCAGCGGGAATCTCGTGGTGCAGCAAGAAGCAGGATTCTGTGTCTGTCTCTACTACGGAAGCGGAGTACAAGGTTTCAGCTTTGGCAGCTCGAGAAGCCATCTAGCTTAGGAGGCTAGTAGAGGACGTCCATGAAGAAGTGTGTGGTCCTACTCTGCTACGCGGTGATAATGAGAGTGCCCTGAAACTGATTAATAATCCAGTTTGTCATGCGTGGACCAAGAATACTGAGATTGTGCACTATTTCATTTTGGAGAAGGTGTTGAAGGGGTCTCTTGTGGTCAGATATCTGTGGAGAGGGGACAACCTCGTGAACTTGTTTCAAACCAGGCGGTCTTCTCTTCAGCAACTTGTTTCTAGTTCAATAAGATGTCCAGCTTGTTCTGTTCGTTGGCAGCAGCAGTCCCCGTGATCTGGCGGCTAGGCGACCTCGCAGTCAGGAGGCTTGTAGTTCAGCGGACAGAGTTCTTTTCAGCTTTGGAATAACGGGCAGTCTGCATGGATTGGTTGCGGTTTGACGACTTAGCAGGTGCAGCGGACTCCGTAGCGATTAGCAGTAGTGCCGACGGTTACTCTTTAAGTCCGTACGGCTTGTTTGTGCCTTATATTTTTTCTGCTCACATCGGGTACATCGACAATCATGTCTCGCAATGTATGTCTTGCCTTGTAAAGATTTTATGATAGTACAAGATTCTTGTTCTTCTGTTTGCATTTGGTTACTTGGGCTCAGATAGGTTTAGTGTTCCTGCACCTGGTGTGCTGGTTTCCACGGTTCTAGTTTTTTTACACGAGTTTCCTCATCTAAGGGAGGATGTGGTCTCCAACAATCCGCCTTTGGGCATAGAGTGGGTTGGGTATGTTGGGTTGCAGCCCTCTAAGGGAGTTTAAGGAAGGCAACACGAATATCTTGCGAGGTGGGTTGAACTGTCGTACGCCCCTTCTAACACTAACTCTATTTTATATTATTTGTCTATAGTCATTAGTTCTCCTACATAAGAATGTTGATGATGTATTACTTAAGCTTTATTTGGGATAGTGATGCCATTTTAAAATTAGTAATTAGTGCCAAAGGGATCTTATAAGGTCAAATTAAATTGAAAAAAAAGTACAATCAAGCTGGAGATGCGGTGGGCTTAGAACAAGTCATCCTATGCTTTAGAATTTCTGCTATATATAAATGAAGTTAGGTTGATTGGGTCATGCATCCCTGATGAGATCAGCATAGAACAAGTCTTCATATATATGCTTTAGAGTTTCAACTTTCAACTACATATACATGAAGTTAGGTTTATTGAATCATGCATCCCTAATTAATATAGAGCTTCTTCAACTACAACGTATCTCTAGCATTCCTAATTGGGATCCGGATCCTCTCCATTTGTAATGAAATGGAGGGGATCCATTTCAAAATCTGACGGTTGAGAAAAACTGTAATACATCTAAAGGTTATCATATTTTTGCTTAACAAGAAAATATAAAAGATTAGAAAAATTGAAGTCATTAGATTCTCATCCATTCAATCTGAACCGTGAAATGGATCCCCTCCATTTCGTCAGAAATGGAGAGGATCCTGATATTCCTAATTGTGCTTCTTCAACTACGTGCAATATATCTCTATATTTCTCGATAGCATCAATTAGTCATGGAGTTTTCCCGAAGAATGATTTCAATAGCAACACTCATAATCCTTATCCCAAGTTTAGGTGAGTTGTTTCTCTCCCCCTCTCCCACGCACTCTTACTTGAAAGTAAATTGAGAAGAAATCAACTCTATAAATAAACATTCAGATTTTTTATTAATAATAAAAAATATCTAAAATTATTTATAAAAGACACTAAAATTTCATGGGATTCATAATTTCTAAGATTTACACACTTATGAATGAAATGCTTTAATATTTATAATAAAATCATCATTGTAATATAAAACTATAATTATAAATAAAATATTAATTCTGAATCAAATAAAACTAATTATCAAATAAGCCTATCATGCATTAGCTATTTTTATCCCTCAGATTGCAAATAATTTTGGATAATTTCTCCTTAAAAAAATTTCAACAGGGCACTCATCCTCCTCCTAATCCATCTTCCAATTAAGCTTAGGGCCGGGGATCAGTTCCAGTCTACTTGGGATTCATTTGGTGCGATGATGGAGGTCGTGAACGCCACGGTCATGAACAAAAAATTCATGCATTTTATGCTCAAACTAGTTTACTTTCTTGGTAGTAAGCCTGACCTTCATCTTGCCAAACATACATTCAATGATAATGACGTTTTTGACCAAACTCACAGGAGCAAATAAGCCGCGCCAAATGAATCCTAGTTAATTATGGGCGCTGCTATCCACACCGCAGTTTTGGCTCGTCGCACCGCACTTTCTTCTAATTTTTCGCATTTTTTGGAAATTCTCCTTGTACATGCCTTTTTAGAAAAAGTGCTCAATACGAAAGCTGAAGATCTCTTTGTACGAGATCTACAGCTTTCGTGTTGAGCACTTTTCCTAAAAATGCATGTACAAGGCGTACTTTGAAAATACGCACAGATTTTGCGCCTTTTGGAAATACGTCTTGTACATGAATTTTTAGGAAAAGTGTTCAACACAAAAGTGTTAGATCTCGTCAAGATCTACAACTTTTGTGTTGAACACTTTTCCTAAAAATGCATATGCAAGACGTATTTCCAAAAGGCACGAAAAACTAGGAGAAAGTGCGGTACGACTAGCCAAAACTGCGGTGCGGATAACAGCGCCCTTAATTATACCAAGGAATTGTTGTTTAATCGTAGGATATTCAAAGATTTATGAGTTATAATAATTAATGGCATACATGCGATAAATAAATAGTTTGCTATACTTCATATATAGAAGTGTGTTATTAATAGCTAGCTAGTGTAGGGCATATACGAATTTCACACAACTAACAATTAACTAATTATTATGTGTTGCTGATGTTATTAATGATTGGAGTGATGTCGAAACCAAAACTTCGTCTTGTATGCGTCGAAGAAAAAATACTCCCTCCGGGGGGCCAGGATTGTTATCCGAATAACAACTGCGGGGTCGTGTGCGAGCAACGGATGTCAAGCGTGCCAAGAGCTCAAGGCTGCTTTCTTGCCCGAGCCACCTGCTACTACCGCCTCCGTTATAGATGCAAATGTATGATTTGCTATTATCAAGAAGCTTCTGTGGCACCTAACACCAACTGCCATAACAGGGTAAATCCCGGGTTTGGAGGACATGGACGTGGAAGTATACTTTAATTTGTTTATGTGATTGGAGAAGCATTAATCTACTGCTTATAAGCTTGCCTGCATGCAGATTGCTGTGTACGTTCTTGCATGAATGTTTTATGTCCGACTTCTATGCATGGATGCATGGATGCATGGAAAGACTTTTTAATTGTTCCTAGTAACAATTAATAAAAGTAATAATAATAATAATTATTATTATTATTATAATGCTGTTCTGCATATTCTAGATATTGGATATTTGTTGTCAGCAGTTCTGCATATGTAATATTGAAGCTATCAATTCATGATGATGCTCTTTGATGAACTGAGAATTAGCAATTCATTTCCCAGTAAATGGACTTGACTCTTAAAAAGGGACTTGGCTCTGGTCCAGGCTGTTTGGACAGTGCTGGCTATTGGAAGTTTAATCCTTGGTGGTCTCATTTATTTCCTTTTATTACATTTCTTACGATTCCCAATTAATGTATTAAATTCTTATATTTAGAAACAATCTCAATTAATGTATTTAGATGACATCGATTTCTTTTCATGTAATCTATATATACAGTTGAATGAGAATAGAGAAAGTATCAACCCAATTGAAATTTTTTTTCATCCAAATCTCCCCTTTGTTTCTGTCCTTTGGCCAAAATCACAAAATGTTTCTGTCCTTTGGCCTAAATTGAGGTGATCAGAGGCATCTGAAACAATAAGGCACCAAATAACTTTAGGGATACAATTTTTAGAGCAACCACGACAGATATTCCGCTTCAATACATTCTTAGCCATAGGGTCCGCCACTGATCTATTCCCCTCCCTATGTATATGAGCGCATGAAATGTTCATAAAGTTGACCAATTGAATAATATTCTCACCAATATCACAATCCTCCATTGGTTGAAGGATTTGTTATTAACGCAATCCATGATGATTTTGCAATCCCCCAAAATCCGGATCCTGGTAACATTCAGGTGATGACATAACCGGATGCCGTTCCTCAGAGCCAAGCATTTAGCTTGCATAGCATCCTTCTCACCATACGAGTGGGCAAACCCCGCCACAAAATCCCTCACATTATTACGAATGCATCCCCCACCACTCGCCTTGTGTAATACCACACACTCAAGCTTTGTTTGGGAAGACTTATTTTCACCGGTCAAGCGGTTACGACCGCATGAACCGGGCCATAATTAAGGTCCAGTTCAAGCGGTCATAACTGCATGACCGATGAAAATAAGTCCTTCGAAACGAAGCCTCGGTGTGCAAAAACCAAGCGATAGAAAAACCACCTTTCCAATCAAATGTAATACATTGGAAATTTCTTCTCTTAATATATATTATATATATATATATATATATATATATATATATATATATATATATATATATATATATATACTAGCATCTTCAAAAGGGCTTCGCCCGTTCTCGATGCGGCACTGCGGGCTTCGCCCGCAATCAAGCGGGCTTCGCCCGCAATCAAGCGGGCTTTGCCCGCTTGGCAACGACAATGGTTGTGGGTAACAACATGTGTCGTATGTGGCGATATTGGTCGTGGGGGTGACATTTGTCGTGGGTGCCGACATTTTTCGTGTATGGTGACATTGGTCATGGGTGGCGATATTGTTCGTGGGCGGCAACATTCTCCCACAACTAAGCGGGCTTCGCCCGCAAACCAGCGTCATTGGTCGCGGGCGACGATATTGGTTGTGGCGGTGACATTGGTCTTGTGTGGCGACATTGTTCGTGGACGGCGACATTGTTCATGGGCGTCGACATTGTTCGTGGATGGTTACATTGTTCGTGAGAGAAGACATTGATCGAGCACAACAGAACGTGCCTCCGAGCGGGTGTGCATGCACTATTGCCCTTGCTCGATGCTCCCCATACGAACTCCATATGCCTATCCTTGGGTTGCCTGGTATGTGCACGGGCTTTCCTTGTTCGCACTCAAGGTGGAATTGGTCGGGGTTTACATACATTTGCTCTGTTCCGCATCTTCGTTGCCCTTGCCGGATGATCATTGTGCGGACGGACTTTGCCCATCCGTGGGTTGCCTTGGGTTAGCTAAAGCCTAGGCTCTATTCCGCTTGGCTCTCTACTGGCCAATAAACAAATACATGAACATGATGAACAAAAAAATTTATTTGCTTTACTTAACTCTCTAACAACCATTACTACGGAGCAACCCTATAAGCATTCATCACATATACTATTGTGTTTTTCATAGTGACTAATTGACTAATAACTCAAAGCACACATATATAACAGAAATATAAAAAAAAACAAAGATAATACATATACCTGTAAAATATATATATAAAAAATCTATCTGCTCCGCTTGACCCTCTACAGGCCAATACTACGGAGTTGCCCTATATGCATGCAACACAGAGGCTAATGTGCTTTGCTTAGCCACTAATTGACTAATATCTCAAAGCACACCTAAAAATAACGAATGTAAAAGAAAGTATAATTGGAATTAATACTTGAGTTCATATATGGTACATGAGAATTATTTGTCAATTATTTATATCATTTTTTTCCTGCTTACCTGCTCACCGATTGTGTCAATGTCAAAGCTTTTCAGCACCAACTATGTCTTTGATCTTGCAAGTTCACAAAAGATGAAATTACATAGCAGACCTAGGCAATTGATTATCATTTAAAAGGAATCGAAGAATGTAAAACCACAAAACTACTTCTTCACTAATCTAAGCAACTTTGATTTTGACACACAAAAAAATTTATAATCAAGGGTATAGATATTGAAAAATCTCATCTAAATATATTCAGTGTCCAAGTATTGTTGCCATTGATTTCTACCAACAATACCTGGATGCTGAAAATGGATAACATGGTATATTTACAACAACAAAAAATACCCATTCAAATGCATACAAACTCAAGCATGTTTACAGCCTGGGTTTTTTTTGCTGTTAGATGGATTATGGAATGTAAAATTTCATTGCAAATCATTTTCTCAGGGGCAAACAAATATATTGGAAAATGTAATTAACTCAATAAAATTGGATCCTTCTTGCTCAATGATTCATCTGCATTAATTAGAATAAAATTAAAGTTGGTTTACCCACATTTGTGAAATATGTCATTTGAAATCTTAAAAAGCTAACAAATTGTAGTGAGAGATCTCCATAAAGTTTAGTAAATGGTCAATTTTAATAAGTTTCTTGACTTTTTCATACCTCCTTCACAGTGAATGCTCAATTTTAGCACACAATTCTGTAGTGAGAGAAAACCATAAAGCAAACAAATTGACATCAAACATTACAGTTTAACAAAAAGACTGTCAAGCATTTCTGATTAATTTTTTTTATTAAGCACTCCATATGAGAAATGCCAGGAGCTTCAATTGAGCAAAAAGAAATAGAGAAATTTCACATTTGGCATTGTTCATTAGGACGGCAGAGTATCAACATCAAACATTACAGTTTAACAAAAAGACTATCAAGCATTTCAACAAACACTTGGACAACACATGATGGGTAGCTGAGAAAGGTTGAAACGAACACTGCAATGAGAGTGTGAGTAGCTGAGAAACTACCAAACAAAACGTAAATCTGAAAATGGCATGCCATAAGAGAGATAGATTGTGAGAAAGAGAAAGTAACACCTTTGAGAGGAGGCGATTCTTCGGAAGCAGCATCACCACTTCTGGAGGGAGGACAACGTGTCTGCATGCATCAGAAATTAACCATTTCACAACACTTAATCAAGATAAATCACATCCAAAATTTTTGCTCGCAACGGACATCAGGTTCAAGAATAAAGAAGGAAGAGATGGCGGATATACCTGTATTCGAAGCTATCTTCGAAATACTTCTCGGCGTAATGAATCCGGCCCATTATCACACTAGATCTCTTAAGCAGAAGAGAAATTATAAGAACATGAAGAAATCAAACAGAACATAAATGGAGATGCACTGGTACCTCAGTAATGGTTAATGACTAAGCAACTTTCTATATATAAAAGAGCATACAAAGATACTCTCAGTATTGTAACAAAGATACATGGAGTCGAGGAACAGGGGAACTCATGCAAGTTTTCATCAATCTACATGGAGTAAAAAAGAGGTGATGCAAGTTACTCAAATTACATCTGAATCAATTTGAAGAGACGTGATTGTATTCACTCTCTTTTTAAAAACAAATTTTTAAACCTAATTCTGAACCAAATAATGTTTAAATAAAGCTATTTTAGATTATCAATTTGTAAATTTATTTTCATGAAATAAAAATATGTGCTAAGGTACAAACACATTAGAAGGTCTTACCTGCTCCTTTGAAGATCCATCTTCGACTGGAAAATCAAATCGCATAGTAGAAGAACAAATTTCAAGATCCAACAAAAGAGAGAAATGTGGGGTGGGGGAAAAGAAGGAAGAGAGAAAATCAGATGAGGAAAGTGAGGCGAACGTCTGCTGCCTTTCGTTTAAAGTTGTTGGCGATTCCTTGGCGCAAGATTAGGTTTGCATGAGAAGCTTTCGTTGTCGTCGGTTGGTACCTTGGAAGAGGGCGGAGCAAGCCACGGAACCTTAAATTGGTTTGTGTTAAAAGCTTTGGTCATCATCGGCGTTCAAGATGGATGTGCGAGAGGAAGGATGCCGATGTGGGTTTTTCTTCCCCGGATCCGGCGCGGGATGGCAAAGCGATGACAAACTTTGTCAGGGCGCGAGTAGGGTTGGCGAGTGATGGATATCAGCCCCGTCATCGCCGGAGCCCGGAGATGTGCCCATGGAGGTTTTACACGGGGAAGGACTGAGGAGAAATGACTATCCGCAACAGCAGCCGTCGCGGGATGTTTCCAGGGCTGGAAAAGTATCGGGATTTAGAAGAGAAGCGGGATAGCGAGGAGCGAGATATATCCGAGAGGATGAGATCTAAGGGCTAAGAATTAATATTTTGAAGATCAAACGGCTGAGAGTGATTGGTTGGTGGGCTTAAAGATATGTATATTGTTTTATATAATAAAGATATACTAGCATCTTCGAACTGGCTTCGCCCGTTCTCGATGCGGCGCTGCGGGATTCGCCCGTAACCAAGAGAGCTTCGCCCGCTTGGCAACGACATTGGTTGTGGGTAACAACATGTGTCGTATGTGGCGATATTGGTCGTGGGGGTGACATTTGTCATGGGTGCCGACATTTTTCGTGTATGGTGACATTGGTCATGGGTGGCAATATTGTTCGTGGGTGGCAACATTCGCCCACAACCAAGCGGGCTTCGCCGGTAAACCAGCGTCATTGGTCGTGGGCGACGATATTGGTCGTGGCAGTGACATTGGTCTTGTGTGGCGACATTGTTCGTGGACGGCGACATTGTTCATGGGCGTCGACATTGTTCGTGGATGGTGGCATTGTTTGTGAGAGAAGACATTGATCGAGCGCAACAGAACGTGCCTCCGAGTGGGTGTGCATGCACTATTTCCCTTGCCCGATGCTCCCCATACGAACTCCATCTGCCCATCCTTGGGTTTCCTGGTATGTGCACGAGCTTTCCTTGTTCGCACTCAAGGTGGAATTGGTCGGGGTTTACATACATTTGCTCTGTTCCGCATCTTCGTTGCCCTTACCAGATGATCATTGTGCGGACGGACTTTGCCCATCCGTGGGTTGCCTTGGGTTAGCTAAAGCCTAGGCTCTATTCCGCTTGGCTCTCTACGGGCCAATAAACAAAAACATGAACATGATGAACACAAAAATTTATTTGCTTTACTTAACTCTCTAATGACCATCACTACGGAGCAACCCTATAAGCATTCATCACATATACTATTGTGTTTTTCATAGTGACTAATTGACTAATAACTCAAAGCACACATATATAACAGAAATATAAAAACAAACAAAGATAATACATGTACCTGTAAAATATATAAAAAAAATCTTTCTGCTCCGCTTGACCCTCTACCGACCAATACTACAGAATTGCCCTATATGCATGCAACACAGAGGCTAATGTGCTTTGCTTAGCCACTAATTGACTAATACCTCAAAGCACACCTAAAAATAACGAATATAAAAGAAAGTATAATTGGAATTAATACCTGAGTTCATATATGATACATGAGAATTATTTGTCAATTATTTATATCATTTTTTTCCTGCGTGCCTGCTCACCGATTGTGTCAATGTCATAGCTCTTCAGCACCAACTATGTCATTGATCTTGCAAGTTCACAGAAGATGAAATTACATAGCAGACCTGGGCAATTGATTATCATTTAGAAGGAATCGAAGAATGTAAAACCACAAAACTACTTCTTCACTAATCTAAGCAACTTTGATTTTGACACACAAAAAAATTTATAATCAAGGGTATAGTTATTGAAAAATATCATCTAAATGTATTCAGTGTCCAAGTATTGTTGCCATTGATTTCTACCAACAATACCTGGATGCTGAAAATGGATAACATGGTATATTTACAACAACAAAAAATACCCATTCAAATGCATACAAATTCAAGCATGTTTACAGCCTGGGTTTTTTTTACTGTTAGATGGATTATGGAATGTAAAATTTCATTGCAAATCATTTTCTCAGGGGCAAACAAATATATTGGAAAATGTAATTAACTCAATAAAATTGGATCCTTCTTGCTCAATGATTCATCTGCATTAATTAGAATAAAATTAAAGTTGATTTACCCACATTTGTGAAATATGTCATTTGAAATCTTAAAAAGCTAACAAATTGTAGTGAGAGATCTCCATAAAGTTTAGTAAATGGTCAATTTTAATAAGTTTCTTGACTTTTTCGTACCTCCTTCACAGTGAATGCTCAATTTTAGCACACAATTCTGTAGTGAGAGAAAACCATAAAGCAAACAAATTGACATCAAACATTACAGTTTAACAAAAAGACTGTCAAGCATTTCTGATTAATTTCTGTATTAAGCACTCCATATGAGAAATGCCCGGAGCTTCAATTGAGCAAAAAGAAATAGAGAAATTTCACATTTGGCGTTGTTCATTAGGACGGCAGAGTATCAACATCAAACATTACAGTTTAACAAAAAGACTGTCAAGCATTTCAACAAACACTTGGACAACACATGATGGGTAGCTGAGAAAGGTTGAAACGAACACTGCAATGAGAGTGTGAGTAGCTGAGAAACTACAAAACAAAACGTAAATCTGAAAATGGCATGCCATAAGAGAGATAGATTGTGAGAAAGAGAAAGTAACACCTTTGAGAGGAGGCAATTCTTCGGAAGCAGCATCACCACTTCTGGAAGGAGGACAACGTGTCTGCATGCATCAGAAATTAACCATTTCACAACACTTAATCAAGATAAATCACATCCAAAATCTTTGCTCGCAACGGACATCAGGTTCAAGAATAAAGAAGGAAGAGATGGCGGATATACCTGTATTCGAAGCTATCATCGAAATACTTCTCGGAGTAATGAATCCGACCCATTATCACACTAGATCTCTTAAGCAGAAGATAAATTATAAGAACATGAAGAAATCAAACAGAACATAAATGGAGATGCACTGGTACCTCAGTAATGGTTAATGACTAAGCTACTTTCTATATATAAAAGAGCATACAAAGATACTCTCAGTATTGTAACAAAGATACATGGAGTCGAGGAACAGGGGAACTCATGCAAGTTTTCATCAATCTACTTGGAGTAAAAAAGAGGTGATGCAAGTTACTCAAATTATATCTAAATCAATTTGAAGAGGCGTGATTGTATTCACTCTCTTTTTAAAAACAAATTTTTATACCTAATCTGAACCAAATAATGAATAAATAAGGCTATTTTAGATTATCTATTTGTAAATTTATTTTCTTGAAATAAATATATGTGTTAAGGTCCAAACACATTAGAAGGTCTTACCTGCTCCTTTGAAGATCCATCTCTTACTGGAAAATCGAATCACATAGTAGAAGAACAAATTTCAAGATCCAACAAAAGAGAGAAATGTGGGGTGGGGGGAAATAAGGAAGAGAGGAAATCAGATGAGGAAAGTGAGGCAAACCTCTGCTGCCTTTCGTTTAAAGTTGTTGGTGATTCCTTGGCGCAAGATTAGGTTTGCGTGAGAAGCTTTCATTGTCGTCGGTTGGTACCTTGGAAGAGGGTGGAGCAAGCCACGAAACCTTAAATTGGTTTGCGTTAAAAGCTTCGGTCATCGTCGGCGTTCTAGATGGATGTGCGAGAGGAAGGATGTCGGTGTGGGTTTTTCTGCTCCGGATCCGGCGCGGGATGGCAAAGCGATGGCAAACTTCGTGAGGGCGCGAGTAAGGTTAGCGAGCGATGGATATCAGCCTTGTCGTCGCCGGAGCCCGGAAATGTGCCCATGGAGGTTTTACACGGGGGAGGACTGAAGAGAAATGACGATCCGCAACAGCAGCCGTCGCGGGATGTTTCCAGGGCTGGAAAAGTATCGGGATTTAGAGGAGAAGCGGGATAGCGAGGAGCGGGATATATCCGAGAGGATGAGATCTAAGGGCTGAGAATTAATATTTTGAAGATCAAACGACAGAGAGTGATTGGTTGGTGTGCTTAAAGATATATATATATATATTATATATATAATATATATAATATATATATATATATATATATATATATAATATATAATATATATATATAATATATATATATAATATATAATATATATATATAATATATATATATATATATTATATATATTATATATATAATATATAATATATATATATAATATATATATATATATATATTATATATATATATTATATATATATATATATATATATATATATATATATATATATATATATATATATATATAGGGAAGTATCAAATGTGAGCGTACAGGCGTACGGACAAGGGGCAAGGAGGTTCCAAATCGAAAAGTGATCAACATGAAAGTTGTAGATTTCGGCGAGACGAACAACTTTTATGTTTATCACTTTTTGATTTGGAACTGTCTTGGCCCTCGATTTGGGCCCCGAAATCTGGGGCGGCGAGATCGCTACTGTAGCACTCTCGCCACCCCAGATTTCAGAGCTCAAATCGAGGGCCAAGACGGCTCCAAATCAAAAAGTGATCGACATAAAAGTTGTTCGTCTCGCCGAGATCCACAACTTTCATGTTGATCACTTTTCGATTTGAAGTCATCTTGACCCCCAAAATATCCTCCCCGTACGCCCGCATTCAAGCTTGCCCACATATTATATCTCCCCTATATCATTATTATATAATACAATAGTCATATCTCAAAGCACACCATGAAAAGCATCTGGACCGTTCGATGTCCAGGAAATAGATTCTGGCAATTGGATTCAAACATATTGGCCTGCAATTAAAAAACTCTCATACTGATTTACTGTTCATCCAGGAAAAAATCTCGATGCCCCCCATTCCGCCTGCACGTCCAGCCCAACTCCTCTAGCGCCGGCGGCGGAGCCGCCGATGGCCTGCCCGACGCCCACCGGCGAGTTCGCCGGCCTCTGGCGAACCCGCCGGGGGTTTTCCTGCGGCGAGCGGGCAAGGCCAACTCGCTCGCCGCGGGACAACCCCAAATAGTCATATCTCCAGCGGTGGCCCTGCTCGCTCGCCGCGGGACAACTCCCGGCGGGTTCGCCGGAGGCCGGCGAACCCGCCGGTGGGCGCCAGGCAGGCTGCCGGCGGCTCCGCCGACGACGACAGAGGAGTTGGGCTGGACGGGCAGGAGGAAGCGGGGGGGGGGATTTTGGATTTTTTCATTTTTTTATAAAAATAAAAAAGTTATTATATAATGATTTATTAAATTATAATTTGATTAAAAATAATAATAATAATTTATTAAATTATAAAATTATTTAAATTTTTGTGGAGGCGGGCGGAGGGGACGGACGTCGGGGCGAAATTTATTAAATTATATAATTATTTAAATTTTTTCGGAGGCGGGCAAAGCCCGCCAGAGGGGACGGGCTACGCCCGTAGGCGGGAGGGCGAAGCGCGCCGGGGGGGCGGGCGAAGCCCGTCGGGGGGAGAGGGGAGAAGCTCGTCGGGGGGGTTAAGCAGGCGAAGCCCGTCGGGGGGAGAGGGGAGAAGCTCGCCGGGGGGGGGTCAAGCAGGCGAAGCCCGCTTGATTGCGGGCAAAGCCCGCAGCGACGCATCGAGAACGGGCGAAGCCCGCTTGATTGCGGGCGAAGCCCGCTTGATTGCGGGCGAAGCCCGCTTGATTGCGGGCGAAGCCCGCAGCGACGCATCGAGAACGGGCGAAGCCCGCTTGATTGTGGGCGAAGCCCGCAATGACGCATCGAGAACGGGCGAAGCCCGTTCCAAGATGCTAGTATATATATATACACACTCGCATCTTCGCATGGGCTACCCCCGTGCTCGATGCTCTCGGGCGGCCTTCGGTCGCTTCCAGGCGGGCTTCGCCCGCCTTCGCTCGTTTTTGCCCGGGCTTCACCCATCTTTGCACGGGCTTCGCCCGTGCTCGATATGACGTCGCGAGCTGCGTCTGCAACAAATCGGGCTACACCCGCAACATATACATATGAGTACTCAAAATGACTGTAAAAAAAATATAACTCAAGATTATAATTTTTATTTTTATTTTAAATATACGTTTTGTCGTAAAAATTTTAATTTCTCTCTCCCTCCCTCTCTCATATAGCTTTAAGAGACCTATGAATATTCTTTTTCCCTCTCTCCTTCTCTCTCTTCAATCTTTCTTTCTCTCTCTCTCCATCTAATTGATGAGATTTAATATGCTTTTTGATCAAACGGTTGAGGGGAAATGTTTGGTGTGCTTGAATATATGTTTATTGATACAAGTGACAGGCACGGGCCTTCGGCCCTGGGGGAATTCGGCGGGGGTGCGAAAAACGGCGGGGTGCGACATTCGGCGGGGTGCGACATTTGCCGGGATGCGACATTCGCCGGTGGTGCGACATTTGTCGTGGGCTCGACTTTTGTCGTGGGCGGCGACAATTGTCGTGGGAGCGACATTTGTCGTGGGCGGCGACAATTGTCGTGGGCGGCAACATTTGTCGTGGACAGTACCCGCCCCTATGGCCTCGCGCGACAGTACCTGACCGACGACGGTGGGCTCCGCCCGACCCACAACATATACATATGAGTACTCAAAATGACCGTAAAAAAATATAAATCAAGAATGCAATTTTTATTTTTTTAAAACAAATTATATTTTAACGTTAAAACATTAATTTTTCTCTTGTCATTCCTAGCTAGACACAATAAGTTTAGGGTATCTAGTGTTTTTATTTTTTGTATTTTAATATTGTAAAGTTGTGTAATTACCTAAAAAGATATTGTCTTTTTAATATACTAATATAAATTTTGGTATAATTGTGTAATTATGAATACAACTATAAGAGCAATATAGGGACATCAGACAATATTTCATCAAAGAGTAGTTTTCGCATATTAGTAGAGATATATGGTAGAGATATATATATCTGGAAAAATAGTCTTTGGTGAAACATTCAAAAATATCAATTATGCCCTCATTTTTATATTTATAACTTGACATATATTATAATATATTTCAAAAAAAATTAAATATAATGTTTATTCAAGTAATTGCAACTTGTCTTGATGCAGGCGCAGCCCGCAACAATCCGTCGAGGGCGAGTGGAGCCCGCCGTCGTCGGCTGGGTACTGTCGCGCGTGGCCGTAGGGGCGGAGCCCCGTGTCGGGCACTCGTGTGTGTGTGTGTGTGTGTGTGTGTGTGTGTGTATATATATAAAGGGCTGTATTCATATACGAATAAAAAATCCATGCGAATGCGCGAATAAACACATCAGACCGTCCATCATTTTCTCCTGCGATTTTGCACTGTTCTTCTCTTCTTCTCCTGCGATTTCGCCTCGCCAGGAAAATCCCTCTGCGCGTCGCTAAAGCTGCATCCGCGATAATGGCGAAAGCAACTCACTATTTTATATATCAAATGTAAATCACAGCAAGTGAACGATCTAGCCAATGCAATGTTCTTCTTCTCCGCGGAGCCCTCCATGAAATTGCGAAATCGGCGCAGCTTCTCCCTCCACGATAATGGCTGCACCATCTCCCTACGCGGCCACTCTCCATCCCGCAGCGGCTATGGCGGCAGACGAAGGGCCCTATGCCCCCGCGACGCCTCTGTCCTAACTCCACATTGATTAGCTCTGTATACTCAATAGCATCGAGATCCACAGTAATGTCGTTGTGACTCCAGGGTATTATTGTCGGGATCAATAGTCGAGCAGGACTCCAACTCTCACCGTTTTCTCCCTAGCCTCATGACGATATTACTGTGAGCAAAACCATGATCATCTTCCTCTATCGCGCATAGAAGAACCCTGACCCTCTTCCTCAGGCACATTTCCTATATCAAATGTGGTAATATAGATGATCATTTGCTAAGTTCTGGATCACTTTTGCTAATTTCTGGATGGAGTGGAAACACAGAAAATGAAAAGGATGACTAAGTTCTGGATGGAGTGGAAACACAAAAAATGAGGTTGGAGATATATATTGCTAATTTCTGGATCGAGCTCAAATGAGGTTGGAGTGGAAACACAGAATATATGCTTGCTGAGGTATATTTGCTAGTTCAGTGCAAACATTAAGCATCCAGGCAATCCCTGGGGCTAATAATTGTTTTGTCTCGAGTGATACCTGATAAGAATATAATGAAACACAAAAATTTACCATACAAGTAGATATGGATAAAATATTAATCCTTATATTAAAAAAGATATCATACACTAGCTTCACATTTTTGTAGGCACAGCTGCACATAAAGAATTCAACAACTAAGAAAAACAATATAAGAAACCAACATATTTTAGTATTATCTAGAAAAACACAGACAAAAAGGCCATGAGTCATAAACATGGCTTTTAAAACGTAGGCACAGTTACAAATGTCTCATCATAGGCATTCAGTATAAATATTTTATGCATTTCTTCTAATTATTTGACCTGCCCCGACAATCCGTGGGGCTCTAACTCCATCTTCAGCATTTGCCTCAACTGCATGGACCCTATTTGGAGGTCCAACTGCCAGGAGTCATAAACATGGCTTTCCTCAACTAGATGTTGGGGTCCCCTGTACTTTTTGCATAAATATGAGTGGATAAACAAGAACATAACAGTCATTTTAAAAAGAAAAATTTATAATTTCAAATGAACTTAAGAAATCAGAATCAGACTACAAATATCATATATATCTGCAACAGCTTCTATGGCTTTCTGCTTTGTCTTCTCATCATTCATTGCCAGAAGTTTCAGAACCACCTTTTGCTAAATTAAACAAATGAAACAAAAAGTTAAGATTTTTTTGACAATGTATTTTACTACCAAATATGAAAAATGTATTTTAAACTCACAAGTTATAATGTTGATTTTTTTGGACAATTACGACTATCATGTAATGCATGCTCCCCACAACTTATGCATAGACGTGTCGATTTTTGCTTGATTTCAATGGATGTCTCCTTTCCACTTTTCAATCTTTTACCGCTACCTTTGGTCTTAGCACAATTAGGTGGAAATATCTCGATTTGGGTTGGAATTTGTGAGTCCACATTCGATTCTCCCAAATCGCAGTCATATGTTCAACGCATTCGATTCTCCCAAATCATGGCACAATTCCTTAAATCAATCAAACTTTCATCTTTTAATTTGGCAAGTTCCATGCACCGAGCTAGTTGGGTCCATGTGCTTCATATCAATTTTCTTCTGCGCTCAGTTTCTGAGAATCCTGCAAAGAATGTCTGGTCTATTTGAAAAATCGGTTTGCTAGTAGCAAGTTTGGTCCATCTAGCTGTGATACAATAAGTTGGCAGTTCAGTGATTCCTTGGCCTTTCAGAACCAACAATACATGACGACATGGAATGCCTTGGGTTTCAAACATTTTACAGCTGCAAGTTGTGTTTGACGAACTGTAAATGACTTCTCTGTACTTATCATTTGGGTTACAACTGTCAATTATAGTGAATATGCATGAATCATTGAGTTCTTGAGACCTTTTCACCCCGCAGTCTATACATGAAGCCCATAATTCTTCTTGGAATATATATAAGTTTTTATGTGTATATATTGAAGCTGCGTGTTTCTCGATTGGCAAGCTTGTTTTTATATCTGGTTTTCCATTAAATGTCACGTGCTCAGCCTTTAATTCTCTCTGTCTTTGAGCTTCCATTGCATTATCAAATCTTGAATAAAACTCAACTAAGCCGATTTTGTTGTTCACAAAGTTTCCAAAGAATGAGTTTTCACTTTCTGACCTAGATGTCGTCCGCAATAAACCAGACAAAGGTATATCCTTTAAATATGCTGGAATCCACATTTTGCGAAGATCGAACATGTGTAATAACTAATCATTATTTGATAACTCAAAAATCATATATTATAGCATTCCAAGTTGTTTCAAACTCACCTGGCGTCTCAGAATTCCATACACATGATTTGAAACGCCTTTGAAATTCTGTGTTAGCATTTAAAACACCACCAACTTTTTCAGACAATTTCTTCATTATATGCCACATACAAAATCAGTGTTTTGTATTTTTAAATAATTTTTCTATAGCAATCCTCATTGCAGGGTCTTGATCGGTAATAATCAACACTGGTTCATTCCCTCCCATACATTCTAAGAATTTCTCAAATAACCATGAAAATGATTCAGTTTTTTCGTTAGAAAGAAGCGCAGCACCAAAGGATATAGATAATCTGTGATGATTTAGTCCAGTAAATGGCGCAAATATCATCGAGTACTTATTTGTATTGTAGGTTGTATAGAAAGAAAGCAAATCATCAAACATAGAGTAATTATTTCTAGCAATACCATCAGCCCAAAACGCAGATTTCAAATGATCTTCAGTATCTAATTCATATGCATAATAGAATGATGAGTTTTGCAGTTGTAAATTCTTGAAGTTTTGTATGAAAATTTGAGCATCAGAATCCGCAATCAGTGCTTTTAGGTCTCTGGCATAATTTTTGGCATCTACACGGGTGAAACCTACATTTTCGTACCCTCCAACTTGTTCTTTCATTATGTGGAATGCCTGTGTAGGTCTTATATTTACTCGGCCTAATGTATTTAACAGATTCTTCTAGACATCTGTTATTTTCCGATTTGATCTTAAAAAATGTTTTTTCCTCGGGGTGCATAGTGTGTGATTATGCTCTTCATGAAAAGTGAACACGGCATATTTTCCATCACTGGTCTTCTTAACACTAGCACTTGCCATACATCCGACTCTTGTGTCCGATATTTTTCTGCATAGATTATCACCCATTTGCACTGGTTTATTCTTAACCTTAAACCCTTCTTTGGCGCAGACAAAGTACTTATATTGCAGTTCACCTTTTTTATTTTTAGTGGCGGTTGAACTGTGCACACTAAATCCAACGTGATGTGCATAGGTTTTATATAATATTTCAAATTCTTCAACTGACTCAAATATCTGTCCTTTGCGGGATACTATCGCTTCAAAATTCTATAGAGAATAAATAAATTACAAAAAAGCAATAATGCCAAACAAGGATGGTATAAATTGACATGACTCACCTCGACAAGCTTCTTCCCTGCTTAACCAATAAGGGTTCCACTTTCATCCAGAGTCAGTACATAAGATAAATACCAACATAACTTAATTTTTTTTAAGAGTCAAACAAGCAATATGCATACAAAATATGCTGAGAAATCCACATAATTTTAATATGATGTGCATAGGATTCTCACCAAAGAAGGGCTCTGATGCCAAGTACTTTGAGCTAATAGGCCAAAAATACTCAGAATCATAGTTACTCTCACACTTGGAAGGATGGTAGGGTATACTTGAGCTATGTAGGGAGAATACACATGGTTGGCAAATGCGCAACGTCATCTTATTGCTGTTTTTCTTTTTTCTGAATTTCTTATGGAACACTTTAGACAAAATGAATTTCCAACTTGACTATAGACAAGCTGGGGAAGCCCTTATATTGGATTAATGCAGAGAAGGATAGCACAAGTTTACAACTTGAGATCATATATAAGTTTACAATTGAAGTTGGGTTCCTCCTAAAAAGAAACAACAGTTGCATGTATTATACTTTTTGCAACTACTGTTATATTTCCATTCTAATGAAGATTAGAAGCCTTGTAAGTTTTATTCTTCAAAACCTTGTTTCCCAACGTGTTACTTTTTAGTAGTGTTACTTGACATTGTTAACTAATTGTCTACTTGACTGCATATAGACATAGTTTACATGAACATTATCTTGAAGTTGATGTACTCAGGATAATTATTTATGTAGAAAAATATAGGAGAGAAAAATAAACAAATTTTTTATTAATTTCTCTAATCCTTCAATACTTGAATAAGCTCCAGATCAGTTTTTTATTTCTATCATGCCAAAGCTCTAAACAGGGACCTAAACAAATGCAGAGAATCATTTTATTTCTATCATTTTGAAACATCCAAAGCCTTAAACAGAGACCTAAACATCATGATAGGGAATCATTTTATTTCTATCATTCCAAAACAAATTGAAGATTTAATAACTAGAAAATCCAAAGCCCTAAACAATGACCTAAACAAATGAAGAGAAAGATTCTTCGGGATTACCTGATCGCCGGAGAGAGCGCCGTCAGAAGGGAGAAATGATCCACCGGGAGGAAGTGAGATGCTGACGCGGGATGGAGATGCACTTATTAGGGCAGAGGCGCCGCGGGGGGCAGATGGGCCTTCGTTTGACGCCAATACCGTCGCCAGAGGTAGATTGGACGCAGCTTGTCCATCTACGGCCATTATCGGGGAAGTCTCTGTGTTGCCGCGAGGGTTTTGGAGTGACTTCGCCGCCATCGGGAGGGAGCAAAGAGGTGCTGCAGGTTGGATTGAAATCACGAAATCACGAAATCGCGGAAAATATGATCGACGGTCCGATGAGCTTATTCGCACCTTCGCAGGATTTTTGTATTCGCATATATATATATATATATATATATATATATATATATATATATATATATATATATATATATATATATATATATATATATATATATATATATATATATACGAGTGACAGGCACGGGCCTTCGGCCCAGGGGGCATTCGGCATGGGAGCGACAATTGTTGTGGAAGCCACATTTGTGGTGGGTGCGACATTTGTCGTGGGTGAGACATTTGTAGTGGGTACGACATTTGTCGTGGGAGCAACATTCGTCGTGAGTGTGACATTTGTCGTGGGAGCGACATTTGTCGTGGGAGCGATATTCGGCGTGGGAGCGACATTCGGCGTGGGTGAAACATAATGTCGTGGGTGCGGCATTTGTCATGGGTGCGACATTTATCGTGGGTGCGACATTTGTCGTGGGTGCGACATTTGTCATGGGCGACATTTGTCGTGGGCGACATTTGTCGTGGGCGACATTTGTCGTGGGCGACGTATGTCCAGGGTGTGCCAGTTGTCGTGGGGGCGATATTTGTCGTGGGTGCGACCTTGACGTGGGGGCGACATTTATCGTAGAGAGCGACATTTATCGTAGGGAGCGACAACATTTGTCGTGGAGTGGAGATCTTCAAAAACTCCAAAATGGGAAATAAAACATGAAAAAATATAAGTGCAAAAACTTAATAATTTTAAAAATGACAAAATAATTTAATGTTTACACACTTGATTTAACGAACAATAACAGATGAGTCAAAACAAAAACAACTGGCAAAATAAAAAATTATAGGACAAACTCTCATGTTCATTCCAACTCTGACGTCGACCTCGGCCTACTTGAACATTCATTTTTTTCTTTGAATGTTCTATCCTTCTTTGACTTTGTATAGTTCTTCATCGTTGAGTCTATGAAGCCTGGATAAGCAAATAATTTTTTAGTTGTAGCATACAAAATATAATTTTTCTTAATCTGATCTACACATGTGAAATGTAATGAACTAAACTGTTGTTTGGTTGCAGTTGATGTCATACCGTGATTGTTGTCATCGTCGGGTCAACCCGATGAAAAATCTCCTTGAAGACCACGTTCTTCGTGTACACACCCTCATGACCTTCGATAACATAATTTTTCACTAAAACTTTTGTGGATTGTGCTGAAACTCCTCTTGATAAAGCAACATACAATTGGCCATGACAGAAGACGTGATTTGGAAGATAGATTCCGACATTTCCAATTGTTTGACCCTGTGACTTGTTAATTGTTAATACGAAACTCAATCTGACAGGAAATTGTTTCCTCATTAATTCGAATGACATCTTGAAATCTTCTGCACTTTTTAGTGGTATGCGTGGAATGAAGACTCTGAGACCCTTGAAATGTCCTACCAATATAGTTGCTTCAATGATATTTCTTCCAAATCTGCGACAAATAAGTCCTGTGCTGTTGCATAATCCAATTTTGAGATCTATATTTCGGAGAAGCATAATTGGACAGCCACGCTTCAATGTTAGTTTGTGTGTTGGTAGATTACCTAGATTAATAGAATTTAAAAATTCCGGCAGATATAAGTTATGGTTATCATCTGAAACTGAGTCGTATGAGTAATAAGTTGTGTTATTCCCCGGAAACATTTCCATGCATTTTTCGTTCAACTTGTTAACATCTTCATTTAATGGAGTTATTATAGCTCTTGTCTCCATATACTCAGCATCGGTGCAGTTGACATCATAAGTTTGCATATGGAAAAACAAAATTAATTAAATCATCGATTGTATTGTGTACAGTTGATCCCCAAGTTCCATTTCTTCAGCGTAGTCTGACGTACTTGCATCACATTGTTGAACCCAACGGTTTTCCCTTTGTCGAGCATTAATTGCATCACGTTGTTGTTGAGCTGATGTGTATATTGTCGGCCTTCCTCTAGGTCGAGCTGGTTGCGGTGTTGCAATGATTGTTTCCCCCGCAATAGTTGGTTCATGTCAGTTAATAGTAGAAGTATGTATTGGTGGCCGCCCCTTTCGCCGAGTTGTTCTGGGGGGGGGGTATAACCGAGGCCTCTGACATGGAAGTTTCACTTATCGATGCTGATGCGATGTTCTCCGTAGCAAGGTTTGATGAAGTGGCGTTCTCGATGTAGGCGTTGATGCGTTGTTGGCGTTGACGGTTTTCCCTTTGTCGAGCATTTATTGCATCACGTCATTGTTGAGGTGATGTGTAAATTGGTGGTCGTCCTCTCCGTCGAGGTGGATGCGGGGCTGAAGGTGTTGGTCCTTGGTTTGCTTCGTTTGTTATATTGTTTTCAGGTGTCGCGGAATATATTGGATGTTGTGGATATTCGCTTGTACTGCCCATATCGTGTTGCTTTGTCGTTGACATTCTAAATGAGTTGAAATTTCCTAAATGATGCAAATCATTCAAGAATAAGAGCTAAAAAATCTGTTTTATTAGCCAAATCTAAAAATCTGTTTGGGCAATAGGTAAGAGTGTTTTTGGTTTATTGTTTTCCCTATCATTTTTACTATTGAGATTGATCTCGAATTCAATGCTAATTCACTAAATCAAATAAAAAACACGTGATATGAGAGTTTTATAAATTAACGACACTCTAAAACAGTATTTTTTTTACTAAGAATAAGAAAAAAAAACTGTATATCAGAAATATATTTTAGGATGTTTTGAACAAAATGAGATAAAAGGATTGACTACCTAAAACTAAAATAAAAACTTAACAAAATCTGAAATCAAAACTGAACCAAAACAATATTGTTAGAGTATGTTACCTTGAAGGCAGTGGTTAAAACTCCAGAAGATGCCCTTCGAATTGCAGATGAGAGTGTCGAGTAGATTTAGGCAATCTGGTTTCATACCGTAATATATTTTAGAATGTTTTGAACAAAATCGGATAAAAAGTTTGACTACCTAAAACAAAAATCAAAACCTAACAAAATCTAAAATTAAAACTGAATCAAAACTGGAATATGAACTGCAATTATTAAATCTATAATTTTGAAATGAAATATTGAACTTAAGAGTGGACTGTAGGTTTCAAAATGAAGTTAAAAACTAAAATACAATCGATAATCAAAACGGAAATGAAAATAGAAAGTGGACTGAAAACTGAAATCTAAAACAGTAATGTTTGTGAAATCAGAAACAAAAATCAAAATTGGACTGAAATTTGTTAATGGAAACTAGACCGAAAACTTATTTTGAAAACTGGACAGAAACCTTATTTTGAAAAAGTGAAATCTTGAACAGAAATGATTGTGAAATCAGAAACGATAATCATTTCTGGACAGAAATTTTTTAATGGAAGCTTGAGCGTAAAGTTTTTTTTTAAAAATCTGGACAGAACTTTTTTTAAAATTTAAATCTAAAATAGAACTGTTAGCGAAATCAGAAACGAAAATCAAAAGTGATCTGAAATTTGTTAATGGAAATTGAAGTTGATACTAAATTCTATATCTGAACTCATAGGAGGGAAACCAAAATGAAGCACACGAAATGTCAAGGGAGATGAAAACGTATACCTCGACAGGGATCGTTGATGCGAAACAGAACTGTTGGCGAAATCAAAAACGGAAATGAAAAGTGGTATGAAAACTGCTAACGAAAATTGAAGTTGATACTAAATCCCGTATCAGAACTCATATGCGGAAAACCTAAATGAACATCATGAAACGTCGAGGTAGAAGGAAACATATACCTAGAGAGGGATCGTTGATGCGTTCGAGGGCAGAGCTCGTATTATTGAGGAGGTCGGCAGCTACCGGGATCTCACTGGAGGAGTGTGAGCGGGAGCGGCGTCGGAGTTGGAGGAGGGCACGATCGTGGGTCTGCGGCTTAGGTCTGAGAGATATCGGGAATGGGGGGGGGGGGTATGAGCGCTGCGTTTATTCCGTTTTATATTAGGGTATTTTGTTTGATCCAACGGTTCTTTTTTTGGTTCATGAATGGACGTTCCTGATTATCTAGATGAATTTTTATTTCATGGTTATTTGAAGATCACTATATTTCTTTTTAATATAATATCGATATATATATATATATATATATATATATATATATATATATATATATATATATATATATATATATATATATATATATATATACCATATTAAAGAGAAATATGGAAGTTTGCAAATTATGGAGAAATTAGGTGGCCGTCGGATTTCAGAGTTTTGATTATGAATCGTTGGATCAAACCAACCCTCTCTCCAGATTTTTGTACATGCCTCCTAAAACTACTCTAGGACAGTCCTAAACCTATGTGAAATAGGTTCAAAAATGGGTTAGCAAAACCCAACAACGAACCCGCAAACCAGTAGGCCGGCCAGCCCGCAAGGCGCCAGCCCACGAAAGCATGCAAGCCAGCCAGCCTGCTAAAGCAAAGGCTTCAACAATATTCTACATAGAATTGTATTTAAACCCGGAAATTCATTTTTTTCAGGCAGCGTGAGACTAAACAGGCGGATGAACAGTGCTCCGCCACTGTTCACCCGCCTGTTTATAATTTAATTATATTATAATATTATAATATTATAAATATTAATAATATTTTATAAAATAATTTATATTATAATACAGGCGGGTGAACAGTTCGCCCGCAACTGTTCACCCGCCTGTATGTTTTATTTTATATATAATATATAATTTATATTTTATATAATCATTTTATATAATCAATAATATCACTTTATATATAAGTAATATCTGCGCCGGGGGGCGGGCGAAGCCCGCCGTCGCCGGCCGCATGGGCGGAACTATGACCGGGCACGCTAGGGCACGTGCCCGAGCGTCTTTTTCCGCGATTTTCACCGGGGAGAAGAAATCCTGTCGCCCACTGCTCCGTGCCCTTGCTCCCGCTGCTCTGTGCCCTTGCTCCCGCTGCTCCGTGCCCTAGCCCGCCTGTCGCCCACCTGTCACCCACTGCTCCGTGCCATTGCTCGCCAGGTATTGTCTTCTTCTTCTTCTTGTGAAATCTGTTTCCCTATTCCTGCTTAGGTCAAACTGTTTCCCCTCCCATCTCATTGTGAAATCTGGACTGAAACAGTCCAGATTTCACAATGAAATCTGGACTGTTTCAGTCAAAATTTCTATCTCATTCCTGCTTAGGTCAAACTGTTTCCCCATTCCTACTTAGGTCAACCTGTTTTCCCATTCCTGCTCAGGTCAAACTGTTTCCCCTCCCCTCTCATTGGGAAATCTGGACTGACTGAAACAGTCCAGATTTCGCAATGAAATCTGGACTGAAACAGTCAAGATTTCACAATGAAAGTGAAATCTGGACTGTTTCAGTCCAGATTTCCTTACATAAATATCTTTGCAAAAAAAAAATTTCGGGGACGCTGCCCCCCGAACCCCCCGAATTGCCAGTACTTAGATTGTGTCTGTGCGACTTCAAAATCCTAGTTCCGCCACTGGCCGCCCGGGACTGTTGCGCGTGGCCATTGAGCCGGAGGCCCGTGTTTGTCACTCGTGTATATATATATATATATATATATATATATATATATATATATATATATATATATATATATAGCAATATACGTATCTTGAGACACACCATACTTTAAGTTTTGACCATTGGATCACATCAAATAAATCATATCCCTACATGAGATAGAGGGGGAGGAGAGAGAGAGGGAGAGAGAATAGGAGAGAGATGGCGGAAGGGAGAGGAGAAAGGGGCGGAGAGAGAGGGGGGGGGGGAGAGAGAGGGGGAGAGAGAAAGGGAGAGAATAGAAAGAGAAAGAGGGCGGGAAATTAATGTTTTTACGTCAAAAAGTAAATTTTTTTTTATAAAATAAACATTGTAATATCGATTTATATTTTTTTACGGTCTTTTTGAGTACTCATATGTATATATTGCGGGTGCAACCCGCAACGAGCACGGGCGAAGCCCGTGCAGACACGGGTGAAGCCCGTGCGGAGGCGGGCGCAGCCCGCCCGAGAGCATCGAGCACGGGCGTAGCCCGTGGAAGATGTTCGTGTGTGTGTGTGTATATATATATACATTATATCTTATATAAAACGATATATATATCTCAAAGCACACCGCAGTTTCAATATTAACCGCACGATCATTCTTTAATCAAAGGTAAGGAATCATTTTAGGCTATAGCCACGGATTGTGTTTGGGTAAAACCACAGATAGGGGTTTTTTTCAAAGCCACGGATTGTGTTCGTCAATCCTCCTTCGTCATGTCTAATCCCGCGTCAGAAATGCAGAAATGCTGTAGGAAGCCTACTCCCGCACGGCAGCAGCGGCAGCGGACATTTTTGGCTTTCCTTATACCTATTCCCGCACTGCAGCAACGACAACAGAGATTTTCACAGAAAGTAAATTATATGATTACTGGAGGAGCTTTTATGTTTTAATTTTACTGTCTCTTTCCAACATTTTACTGATGTTTTTCTAGGAGACATAACATTTGGTTTTAAATCAGAACTTAAAAAACTGAAGATGAAATTTAATATGAACTTTAAAAAATTTAATCAGAACTTAATCGATTTTATCTTCAGTTTATAAAAAAAATGCCATTTTATAGGTTGCACTCTTGCCATTTTATAGGTTGCACTCTCTGTTCGAGTAAATATGATTTCTTGCATATTTCTGATTAAATGTTTGGTGACATGAGATTTGAATTTCTGCTATTATGAATTTATATTATTATGAATTCCTATCATTTCTTCTCTGTACTGGAGAAGCATCAGTACAATTTGGCTCAGTCTGTACTAAAGAAGCATCACATTTTCTTCATCCTGAGCATCAGTAGAATTTTAAACAGTATAATATTGGATTCACATTTTCTTCCTCCTGATTTAGTACAATTTGGTTCAGTCTGGATTGTCTAGATTTTATCCTTGAGTTTACTCTGTACTTAGAAATACATAGTCGTAATCATTATACTTGGTTCTTCCTAATTTCATTTACAGTATAATATCCATTTTCATAACATTCTGTAACATTCTAATCTGAATTCAAATTTTATGGGGAGCTTTGGTTTATAAAATCTCAATTTTATCTTCAGTTTTTTGTGTTGAGGTTGCATCATTTTGTATGGGTTTTGAATTTTGTTGCTTCAGCTTTTTCCCAATTCATATTTATGTTTTTTTTTCTGAATTTTTTGGGAGTTTAATCTTATGAAATGTTGGCTCCATTTTGTACGGTGATGGCAGTTGTGAACGCACGAGTTTGCGTAATTATAGGTTGCACTCTCTTATTTTTTAAATTGCAAAAAATGTAAAAGCCCTTCAAATTTATATTCTATAGCATTAAATTCCCTTGAAGTTTATATTTTGTAACTTCCATTTGCAAAAATATACCTTGAAAATGTATTTTTGGGAGTTTACTGTTATGAAATGTTGGCAACCTATAAGTTTAATGTTCTGTAGCAAGTGGTAGACGCAGAAACTTTTTTCAGTATAGGCGGACTTACAAGTTGTTTGATTGATACTATTAAACTACGCCTAATAATATTTTTTTTGAACAATAGGGTATTAGCCACGGTTTATTATAATTTTTGTAAGAATATGGTATTAGTCACGGTTTAAACTGTGCATAATACAGATAATTTTTTAAAAAATAGGGTATTAACCACGATTTATAGTTTAATCTGTGGCTAATATAGATCAATTTTAAAAAATAAGGTATTAGCCACAATTTAAACCGTGACTAATATTGTTAATTTTTAAAAAATAGAGTATTCACTACGATTTGAACTGTATTCACCACGGTTTTTCATCCGTGGCAAGTACTATTAATTTTTTTTTAAAAAAAAATGAGTGTGAGCGGCGCCCACGCTCGTCCTAAGATGGGTCCGCCCCTGTCTATAGCATTAACTTCTCTTGAAGTTTACATTTTGAACCTCCAAAAATGTTCTAGTGAAGCAAATAAACACAGCATTCCGTGAGAACTCCCAATTCATGTGAGGTGAGAATTGGGACTGCTGTTTTGGTTAGAACTTATGGGATGCAACACATTCAATTCAAATATTATGGGTAGCTTTGGTTTATAAAATATCTATTTTTTCTTCAGTTTTTTTAAGTTTTTCATGTTGAGGTTGCATCATTTTGTATGGGTTTTGGATTTTGTTTTTTTCAGTTTTTTCCCAATTCAAACTTATGTTTTTTCCTGACTTTTTAGGGAGTTCAATCTTATGATATGTTGGCTCTGTTTGATCCGGTGGTGGCAGTCGTAAACTCACGAGTTAAAGCGTCGTTCATTAAGAATCAGCTAATAAACAACATCCATTTGGATGGAAAAATTTAAATTAGAAGTTTGCGTAATTATAGGTTGCACTCTCTTATTTTTTAAATTACAAAAACCTCCTCTCAAATTTATATTCTGTAGCATTAACTTCCCGTGAAGTTTACATTTTGTAACTTCCATTTGCAAGAATATCCCCTAAACAGCATCCATTTAGCTATAAGTTAAATGTAAACAGAGACTTTAATTAATAATGTATGTCAAATTTAACTAAAATAGTTTATATTGATGAGATAAAGCAATAACATCCTCTTTCAAAGCAATAAAGCTTCTCTCATTAGTCCATGCTCCATGCTGTTTTTCTTGCATTACCCGTAGTCCAGGCATATTTACTGATTTCTTTGATCTCCTACTCATTTAGATTAGAGCATTACCCGGGTGTTTGAGATTTCTTTGATCTCTTACCCGTTCAGGCACTGGTGGATCAAGAAAATTAATAATGGTGGTGCACAAATTGATAATGAGGGTGCACACAAATTTTTTTGAATACGTCACTGAGTTCTAAAAATTTTAACATGGGAGGCCAGACATCAATTTGCTTCACAAAAAAAAATTTGAACGTTTCAATCTTATCAGAGCAATTTCTCTCTCATTTGGACACTGTTTTTGACGTATAAGTAGTCAAAATTCATTGCATCGACGAGAGCAATCTAATTACACTAATTATTTTGAAAAATAATGGGGGTGCCAGTGTCCCTCGGGCCCCCTCTGGATCCGCCCCTGCGTTCAGATAAGAGCATTACCCGGACAAAGAAATAAAAAAAAATGTTATTGCTTTGACATTACTATGAAGGAGTGTGCAACGACAACATCAACTCCAACAATTGTGAGCCAAGAACTCCTTCAAAATCTACTAACTCAGGGTATTACCCATGTTGAAATTTGTGAAGTGAAAGTGGGTGATCGGATTGTCCGGGCGACCTGGGCGGTCTGGGCGGTCTGTCCGCGCGGACTGGAGTTGGAGATCGGCGGACTGGTGTTGGATGTCTTTGCGGATTGGTTGCGCGGACTGCGCGGACTGGTAGAGTCCGGCAGTGGCTGGCTGAGTAGTGCGGGATGGTGTCCGCAGTCTGTGCGGACTGAGGCTTGGAGTCCGCGCGATCAGCGGTTGGTCAGGAGTTGTGGTGAGCCGCAATCTGGTAGCGATCTGGCTTTGGAGCTGGCGGACTGTCTTGGACTCCGTCGAGCTCGCGCGATCTTGCTGTCTGGACTTGCACTTCTGTGAAGTCCAGGGTTTCCGCATTGTTCGCTGTGACCGGGCAGTTAGCCTGTTGGTTGTGGACATTGCGAGCTGAGTTGGTGTCCGCATAGTCCGCTGTGACCGGGCGGTTTGCCTGTGGTCGTAGACTTGTGCGTGCGGAAAGATGTTGTGTCCTCTCTCCATACGGACTGGCATGACGCTCAGCTGGTGGCGCTCTTGCGGGTTTGGAGATCTGTTCGCGAGTCTAGCTTGTCGGTGCAGACTCGGCGGACTTACAGTGCGAGCTGCGGTCAAGGGGCGGTTAGCCTATCTCATAGGGCGGTGATCACACTCCTCACCCCGCCTATAAATAGGACCCCCCGGCTCGTCATTTGACAACAAAGTGAACAGTAAGTTGGACTTGGGTTAAGGCTGCAGACTCATTTTTGGTATTCGCACGGGTTGATTTGCTTAACCGGTTGCTGTGTACAGGTGACGCGGCTATCACTGTGAAACCAGGAGCTTGGTTTTGACATCGGTCAGGCTCAGTGAAGTTAGCAGACTGCTTTCAGCGGTTACCAGTTTTCTGCATCAACTTCCCAGTTCAATAACCTATCAGCGCGACCTCGCGGTCTCGGCGGGTAAGCGGTATGTTCCTCAGTTCAGAAGCAGCAAGCAGCTCTGCGAATAACGACATGTCCGTGCGACCTCGCGGTCTCGGCAGACTCCGTGTTCAGTTCAGCTTCTGCTCAGTTCAGGCGGTCTCTGCTGGCAGGCGGCCTCGGCGGTCTCTGTGTTTCTGTCCGCCCGAATTGATTGTAGTTTCTGTTTTTTCATGTACTGGCGAAATCATGTCTCGCCACGTATACCTCGCCCTGTAAAGAAGATTGATACTTTTTTGATCTGCTTGTTTCTATCTATGCACTCTGGTTGCTTGAGTTGTCTTCCTGTCTTCCGCTTGTTCAAGTTGCGATCTGGGTAGTTCCAAAGATATTAATTTGGCGTTTGGGCTATCTTGCTGAGCATCTTGTGAAAATTCAACATGGTATTAGAAGGAGGTTCAGTTGCTTGAGTGGTGTTCAATAAGTTCTGTTGTTGCTCTGTGCTTCTAAAAGGTTGACCAGGATAGTGTCATGGACGAAGGTTTTGCAAGAGGTCTGGGAATTGAGCTTTTAACGCCGATTAACTTCAATAAGTGGAAGTTGTGCATGAAAAGCTATCTTCTGGGCACGGAGCTGTGGGAGGTCGTCGTTGGTGATGACTAGGTAGAAATTACAGCTGCGTTTGGAACTGCCGAACAGGTAAGAGTGTGGAGAAAGACAAATGCCAAGGCTGAGTTTGCTCTCAAGCGGGCGGTGTCACCTGAGCTCTTTGATCACATCTTAGGATGTGAGTCTGCTGCTGAGATATGGACTTCCCTCGATGGGTTGTTCAACAGAAAGAATGTAGCTAGGCTATAGTTCTTAGAAAATGAGTTGGCTAAGGCAACTCAAGGAGACCTTTCCATCTCTAGATACTTCTTGAAGATGAAGAGCTTGTGTGCTGAGCTTTCAGCACTTGATCCTGATGAGCCGATCTCCAAGGCTAAGCTGAAGAGGCATATAATCTGTGGTCTGCGAAAGGAGTATGTGGCCTTCGTCACTTCAGTTCAAGGCTGGGCGACTCAGCCTTCTCTTCTAGAGCTGGAGAACCTGCTTGCTTCGCAGGAGAGCTTGGCTAGACAGATGGCTGGGGTGACTGTCTCTGAAGGAGGCAGTGAAGCTCTCTTCACTGAGAAGAAGAAGAAGAGATTTGAAGGGAAGAAGAAGAAGAAGATTGCGGCTGGAGATGAACCTTCATCTTCTAATCAACAAGAGGGGAGCCTTGATCCTAAGAAGGAATGGAAGAAGAACTTGAAGTGCCACATGTGTCATCAGCCGAGTCACTTCAAGTGTGACTGCAAAGTCAAGCTGCAGCCTGGGTATGCTGCATGCAAGGAGGAAGCTTCCTCTAGTAATGAGGAAGCTGGTTTGGGTGGAGCCTTCATGACGGGCACTTGTGTCCGTACCTTGTCCACCATTGACTTCGAAGATGACTGGATCGTGGACTTCGGGTGTGGTCATCACCTCACCAAAGACAAGTCGAAGTTCTCCTCGCTGCAGGCTTACTCAGGTAACGAAGCCATCATCACTGCTTATAATACTGTTCATACTGTAGAGAAGGAAGGTGTAGTGTCCGTAGGTAGTTATCAGAGTCCACTCACATTAAGGAGTGTCTATCACGTACCGGGCATGAAGAAGAATCTCTTCTCGGTTACCAACGCAGTAGATGCAGGATATCAGGTTTTGTTTGATAGAACAGAGGTGAAGTTTCTCCGCAACGTATCAGCGGTTAAGGCTGATGTTGCTCATGTTGGAAGGAGAGTGAAGGACTTGTTTGTTTTATCAACAAGATCCTATGTTGACCGCATAAGGGCCAATGATAGCGCTGCTATGTGGCATGAGAGGCTGGGGCATATAGGGATGGATAAGCTGAAAGCTATGGCAAATAGGAGCCTGGTGAGAGGCTTGCCTAAGCTATCATCTTTCGGTGATGGTCACGTTTGTGCAGGATATCAGTATTGCAAGTCTCACCGTCTTCCATTTGATAAGTCATAAATGAGAAGCAAAGCACCATTGGAGGTTATCCTTAGTGATCTGATGGGACCAACCGTTACTGCTAGCCTTGGTGGGAGCAGGTATATACTAGTCTTGATTGATGACTACTCAAGATACACTTGGGTGTATTTCTTGAAGGAGAAGTATGAAGCCTTCCGGTTGTTTGTGGAGTTCAAGGAGCTGGTGGAGGGCCGGCTTAACCTGCGGATCAAAAAATTTAGAACTGATAACGGCGGAGAGTTTGTCTCCTCTGAGTTTTCTAATTTTTGCAAGAAGCACGGGATCTAGAGAGAGCTTACTTGCGCTCATACTCCACAACAAAATGGAGTTGCAGAAAGGAAGATCCGTCATCTGACGGAGACTTGCAAATGTTGGCTTCATGCCAAGAGTATCCCAAGGTCCTTTTGGGCGGAGGGAATGTCTTGTGCAACCTATGTCATCAATCGGATGCCTCTCAGTCCGATCAACATGAATTATCCCTTCGAGATGTTGCTGAAGGAGAAGCCAAGTGTTGAACACCTTCGGGTGTTTGGTTCAACTTGCTACGTGCATGTCCCAAATGCTCTGAGGACAAAGCTTGATGCAAAGGCAAGGAAGCTTGTCTTTGTTGGCTGTGATGAGCGGAAGAAGGGATGGAGATGCATGGATCCTGTGACGAAGAAGTTCATTGTATCAAGAGATGCGGTCTTTGACGAACTGACGTCATATGGAGGAAGCTCGGTTGAGCTACCAGAAGGCAAGGTTGATGAAGGGCACGAGGTGGCTGCTGAAGTTCTTCAAGAGGAGTTAGTTGTTTCACCAGCGGCTCCTGTTACTTCAAGTTCAAGGGAAGAGGCTTCTGGTTCAGGAAGCAGGGGGAGCACTGCTCCATGTTTTCTTGAAGAAGGAGTTGAACCTAAAGAAGTAGTGGAGGTGGTGAACAAGGAGCAACAACTTAGGATATCAAAGAGGTTCATCAAGCCTCCGGCTTGATACTGTGAAGGGAATACAGTGAGCTTTGTCTCATTTTTCTTTGCAGGCCATCTGGATGAGAGGGAGCCTTCAAAGTTTGAAGATGCCACTAGAGTGAAGGAGTGGAATAATGCCATGGATGAGGATATGGCTGCCCTCAGGAAGAAGAAACTTGGGACTTGGTACCCAAGGTGGACGGTGTTACTCCTATTACTTGCAAGTGGGTCTATAAGCTTAAGAAGAAGGCGGATGGAAGCATCGAGCAGTACAAGGCTCGCCTTGTTGCTCGAGGATTATCTCAACAGTACGACAAGGACTATGAGGAGATGTTTAGTCCGGTGGAGAAGATGACTTCAGTACGAGTGGTGATAGCTTTGGCAGCTTGCCAGGGCTGGAAGATGTGGCAGCTGGACATAAAGAATGCTTTTCTTTACGGGGAGATCGATAAGGACATCTTCATGGATCAGCCACTTGGTTATGTTTCTGAAGAACATCTGGACTATATCTGCAAGCTCAGGAAGGCCCTTTATGAGTTAAGCAGGATCCGAGGGCATGGTGTGGGAAGATTGCAGAATATCTTCAATTCTGCGGCTATCTTGCCTCGAACTAAGACTCGAGCCTGTTCATCAAGAAGAAGGGGGAGCTTCAAGTCCTGGTTCTGTTGTATGTTGATGACATGATCATTATAGGAAATTCAGAAGAGGAGGTTGCAAGACTCAGGTCCGAGCTTGCTATTCGCTTTGAGATGAAAGACTTGGGGGAGCTTCATCACTTTGTCGGTCTTGAAGTGGAAAGGTAGGAGAGCGGGATTCTTGTTTCCCAGAAAGGTTATGCAGATCGGATTGTGAGACGATTTAGCATGGAAAGGGGAAAGAGTTGCTCTACTCCATTGGATTCTGGTTTAAAGCTTCAACGAGATGAGGGAAGGATTCTTCCTGATCCCTTGGTGTTCCGAGCTCTGGTGGGGAGCTTGATCTACCTGACGATTACAAGGTCAGACATTGCTTATGTTGTTGGCCGAGTAAGTCGGTTTATGGCGGAGCTAAGGAAGTCTCATCTGATGGAGACGAAGAGTATTCTGAAGTATGTGATGACAACTTCTGATATGGGACTCCTTTATAGGAGGGACTCGAGCTTTTCTTTGCTAGGTTACACAGATGCTGATTATGGTGGTGATTCGGATGACCGAAGGTCAACTTCTGGTTATGTGTTCACTTGTGGATCAGCGGGCATCTCATGGGGTAGCAAGAAATAGGATTCAGTGTCCGTCTCTACTACGGAAGCAGAATACAAGGCTTCGGCCTTGGCATCTCGGGAAGCCATTTGGCTAAGGAAACTAGTAGAGGATGTCCATAAGGAAGTACAAAGTCCCACTTTGCTCCGAGGTGGCAATGAGAGTGCTCTCAAGCTGGTGAACAATCCAGTTTGCCACGCGAGGACCAAACATATTGAGATCGAGCACCATTTCATTCGGGAGAAGGTGTTGGAGGGATCTCTAGTGATCAGGCATGTTCGGAGTGAGGACAACCTTGTAGACATCTTCACAAAGCCACTGTCAAAGGGGCCTTTCCAGCGACTACGAGGTTTACTGGGCTTGATCACCACTTCTCACTTCAAGGGGGAGTGTTGAAATTTATGAAGTGAAAGTGGGTGATCGGGTTGTCCGGGCAGCCTGGGCGGTCTGGGCGGTCTGTCCGCACGGACTGGAGCTGGAGATCGGCGTACTGGTGTTGGCTGTCTTTGCGGATTGGTTGCGCGGACTACGCGGACTGGTAGAGTCCGGCAGTGGATGGCTGAGTAGTGCGGGATGGTGTCCGCGGTCTGTGCGGACCGAGGCTTGGAGTCCGCGTGATCAGCGGTTGGTCTGGAGTTGCGGTGAGCCACAATCTGGTAGCGATCTAGCCTTGGAGCTGGCGAACTATCTTGGTGTCCGCTGAGCTTGCGCTATCTTGCTGTCTGGACTTTCACTTCTGTGAATTCCAGGGTTTCCATATTGTCTGTTGTGACCGGGCAGTTAGCCTGTTGGTCGCAGACATTACGAGCTGAGTTGGTGTCCGCATAGTCTGCTGTGGCCGGGCGGTTGGCCTGTGGTCGTGGACTTGTGCGTGCGGATAGATGTTGTGTCCTCTCTCCATGCAGACTGGCATGGTGCTCAGCTGGTGGCGCTCTTGTGGGTTTGGCGATTTGTTCGCGAGTCCGGCTTGTCGGTGCGGACTCGGCGGACTGACAGTGCGAGTTGCGGTCAAGGGGCGGTTAGCCTATCTCATAGGGCGGTGATCACACTCCTCACCCCGCCTATAAATAGGAGGCCTCGACGGTCTCTGCGGGCAGGAGGCCTCGACGGTCTCTGTGTTTCTGTCCGCCTGAATTGATTGTTGTTTCTGTTTTTTCTATATACTAGCGAAATCATATCTCGCCACGTATACCTCGCCCTGTAAAGAAGATTGATAAATTTTTGATCTACTTGTTTCTGTCTATGCACTCTGGTTGCTTGAGTTGTATTCCTGTCTTTCACTTGTTCAAGTTACGATCTGGGTTGTTCCAAAGATATTAATTTGGCGTTTGGGCTATCTTGCTGAGCATCTTGTGAAAATTCAACAACCCATCCACTACAAGAAAGATCTCGGGGCACAATAGATTATGCATGTGAATGTAACTACTTTGTTATCATACAACTACCAGAAAGTCGTACTCGCTTAATGCACCACAATTCTACCCGCATACGGAGAAATAATATGACTGTTTACCAACGTGCTGCTGAAAATGCACGAAGACGAGAACAACGCCATTTTCGGGTAGATCAACAAAGAACAACGTCCTCTGTTATGAACACTCGTTCAACTTTTGAAATAGGCAAAGGTTCAACATCAGCGCTGGCTACAATAATTGCTCAGGGAACACTAAACTCTCTATCTCGGTGTGCTAACTAATTCCTGTATTTTGACTTCTAAATATGATCATTAACCTCGAGAATACTTCACCCCAGCTGCTGCAACAATCAACAATAATAGTTCTGACACAAAAAATGATAGTGGTGAAGAAGACGATGAGGACGATATTAATGCAACCACAAGAACGTACATTCAACGTAATTGTGCTAGAAATTTATATCCAGCGCACACTAAAACACGCTTTCAACTACACTCAGCGACAATTTGTCTATACTGTCGTGCTAGACTATTTCAACGAGAGACAAGCTCAATGTGTTGTAATAAAGGAAGAATATCATTACCTGATATCCCGGTACCTACTGAACTACTCAATCTCTACACCGACCAATTTGAGGAAGGTCAACATTTCAGGCAACATCTCAGTGCGTACAATCATGTTTTCTCTTTCACATCGTTGGGTGTAACACTTGACAACAAAATAACCTCATTTCACCAAGGAATTTATAGCTTCCGGGCACATGGCTCCATGTACCATCGCATTGGAAACCTAACCCCAGATGATGGCCAAAGACCACACTTTCTTCAACTATTCATCTACGATACTGAACATGAGACATCAAATTGACTGCAAGAAAATAGTGAGCTTAGGGTTGAGCTCTTACAGAAAATAACCTATATTTTGGATATGTTCAACGCCTTCATTTAGATGCTTCGACAGCTATCACGCCAACCAAACATACATAAATGCAAGTTGGTTATAAAAGAACGCCATTCTAAATTACTACAATACACTATGCCTTCAGCCTCTCAAGTTGCAACTATATTAGTTGGAGAAGAAGAAGGACAACATACACATTAAAGAGATATCATTGTTCAAATGATTGGAGGTCATCTTCAAAATGTACAAGAATACTTTGTCTACTACGACCCACTTCAGTATCCATTGTTGTTACCATTGGGTACATTTGGATGGTCTTGCAATTTACATTCAATGACGAACTCAAAAATTACATGATGTGATTACTATTCATACATGCTTCAGGTAATCACCCCTTATTATACACATTTTCAGATGTCACGTATTTACTTTTCCATAATTGTTCCTACTATTTATTCATTTTTCTCTAGATTCGAGATGTTTCCAACTCAATATTGTTGCGCAGCGGAAGGTTACTACAATAATATGTGGTCGACAATTATGTAAAAATAGAAACTCAAAAATTACGGTTTATTAGATCACATCAAAGTGACCTGTGCGTAGAACTTTATTCGGGATTGCAAGATTGTTTTACTGCGGGCAAAAATAATGCTGGTATGATAAACTCACTTCTTATTGGAAATATAATTATATATTCTCATTACTACCAAGTCTTATATGGGGTTGTTTCACAGTAGGTAACATCGGAAAAAGAACCATACTGCAATCTTCATTTAATGGCAGCCCAAGAGATATGTATCAGCAATATCAAGATGCTATGACAATTGTTCAGCATAGTGGCAAGCCAGATTTGTTCATAACCATGACATACAATCCAGGATAGAAGGAGATTAAGGATGAGCTCATGGAAAGACAAGCTCCGTATGACCGTCCAGATCTCCTAACTAGGATATTCTGTTCTAAATATGAGGAGCTCAAGAAAGATATATTCCACAGAGGCGTGTTAGGAAAGATAGTCGGACATGTCCATGCCTTTGAATTTCAGAAAGGGGATTACCACATATTCACATGCTGGTGTTATTGGATCTGGCAGACAAATTAACCTCCCCTGATGAATACGACTCAATTGTACGAGCTGAGTTACCTTATATGGACCAGGAACCTGCATTGTATGAGTCCGTAATAAAACACATGATTCACGGGCCATGTGGACCTTACAAATCAAATGCACAGTTTATGAAGAGCATATCTGTTAACCCCAAAATCGGCGATCCCTCCCAAGGTATTTAGCTCGCAAGTTGCGGCCCGCTCAGGGGTCCCCCCCCCCCCCCCCCCCCGAGGGTCGCGATCTGCCCCGACCCTCTTTTTTTGGGCCAGGCGGATAGAAACTCCTATCCGCTCAGGCCGTGCGGCTAGGATGGTCTCCCCGATCTAACTGTCCCAGTCGCATAGCTACCACGTTCCCTGCGGGATAACGGGCTGCTCCCATAGCTCGCCCTCGCAGACCACGTGGTTAAGCCTTCTAACAGTGCTGCTTTCTTCCTTACAGGAGGCAACCTACAGTAGTAGGGGCGATCTATGTGATCTACGCCTTCAGTCCGCTAGGTCTCCTTGCCGGCGTCAACCCTCGACCAACGCAACCGTCGCGGGCTCGGCAAGTTCTCTCGGCTCAAGTTTCCGCCGGCCCAGGAGGGCGGCCTGCTCCTCAGGCCGCCAACCCTGTGGGAGGCCTGCCCCAGGCCGCCGGCCTTGAGGGCGGCCTGGCCCAGGCCGCCAGCCTGGTGGGAGGCCTGCTCTAGGCCTCCAGCCTGGTGGGAGGCCTGCCCCAGGCCGCCAGCCTGGTGGGCAGCCTGGTGGGAGGCCTGCCCATGGCCGCAAGCCTGGTGGGCGGCCTGCCCCAGGCCGCTAGCCTGGTGGGTGGCCTGTCCCAGGCTGGCAGCCTGGTGGGCGGCCTTCCCCAGGCCGCCAGCCCTGTGGGCGGCCTGCCCCAGGCCGTCAGCCCTGTGGCGGCCTGCCCCAGGCCGCCAGCCTTGTGGGCGGCCTGCCCCAGGCCGGCAGCCTGGTGGGCGACCTGCCCTAGGCCGCTAGTTAGGTGGGCGGCCTGCCCCAGGCCGCCGGTCCTGGTGGGCGGCCTGCACAAGGTCGCTGGCCTTGAGGGTGGCCTGGCCTAGGCTGCCGGCCTTATGGGCGGCCTGGCCTAGGCCGCCAGCCTTGTGGGCGTCCTGGCCCTCAAGCCGCTTGCCTCAGGGGTATCCTGCTCCTCAGGACGCCCCCTATGCCTGCCCTAGGGGCGGCCTGCTCCTCAGGTCGCTCCCTCTGCTCCAGGCAACATGCTCTCTTCAGCCGCCCAACAGAGAAAAAAGTCAGTCCGCCGAGTCCGCCCAGTCCTCCATGATGACGTCACTGGGCCCCGCTTCTAGAAGATCCCCCTCGGGCCTATAAATAGCCCCCACGACCTATCATTTGGTGATGTAGCACCGTCCTGAGAGCCTACACGGATGACGTAGGATTACGTTCGCCACGCTCACACACTCTCGTTTCCGCACAACAACGAAATGCAAAAGCACAATATTTTTTTTATTTATCTTTTGCGCTAACGTACGGATAGCCAACCCGCTGGAGATCAAACCACGGCTAAATGCCGAGATCCGATCAAGCTAAATAAAAGGACAAATATTCGCATCCGTTCGAGCGATGTTGTACCAAAGAAAGATCTACCAAGAAAATCCTGATTCGCAAACGGTTGATCTTTCCCCAACAAGAAATAACGAGGATCGCGAATCCTCTCGATAGTATTCGGAAAATCAAACAAAAACCACAGATCTATCAAAGAAAACTCCGCGAAATTTTATTCGTTTCGAGAAATCACGCTAAAATCGTCCACCACAAAAATGATCTAAGAAAAGAAAACTCTTGAGTAGAAGTTTCGTTACCCCTCTCGGAAAAATAGATCCGAGATGTTGGATCCACTAGAAATGATCGCTCTCCTTTGTACTCCACGGAAGGTACTCCAATAGAATGAAGAAACTCGCTCGTCTTATCCGCTTTGCGCTGTAGAAGATCACCCAAGCCTTTTAGTTGTTTCAATCGAATCTCCTCCAATGATGGCCGGCTAGTAGAGAGAGGGTAGAGGGAAATCGTGGAGGTTGTGGGGTAATAAGAGGGAAGAAGAAGGTAGAATGAAGAGAGAAGGAGGGGGGCGGCCAAGGGGGAGGAGGAAGGAGGAGGTCCGACGATTCCAAGGAGGGGGCCGAAATTTTGAGAGGGGGATATGCCTCTTTTGGCTAGGAAGAGAGAAGGAAAGAGAGAGGAAGGAGGGAATTCCAATTTTAGGAGTTCAAATATCAAATTTTCATTCAATTATTGATTATCCCATATAATGGCCTATTTATAGGCTTACAAAATGAAACGGCTACATGCAGCCCAATAACAAAAATTAAATATTGTCCCAACAAAAGTGCAATTAAACAAAACAGGCAAATATTTAGTGCAATTAAACAAAACATGCAAATATTTAATTAATACTTATAAGAGAATATTTATAAGTATTAATTAATTATTATGGCGCCGCGGGCGGAGATTGTAGCGACGATGGCGTTTATCAAATTGGTTGTCGTAGCGACGCGCGTCTTTGATCGGAGAGGCACCATTATCTGTAAGCGTGCCACTACCATCGTCGTCATGTTGAGGGCCGTCGCCTCCATCAATCCTCCCCCACCCGAAAGTACTCATCACCGATGAGTGGGCAGGAACATAACGGCGTAGGAGATCCGCATCAAGTAGATCCACTTCCAAAGCAGAGAGCCAAGAGTCGTCCGAAGCAGGACGACCACACCATCGAATCAAGAACCTGTGAACGTCACCTTCGGGAGTTGGAAACACAGCATCCTGCAATATCCTGTCAGGCAAGAAAGCGGTCCGGGAGAACCTTGGAAATGCGTTAGGCAAAGAAGAAAAACAAGTTTCATCATCATTAGGCGGCTTAACTCCCGTAGAGTCCGCATGAGAGAGTGATCCAGGAACAATCTCACCACCCACCCCATTAGAAGATTTAGTGGAAATATTAAATGGCGAGACAGAAAGTTCAGGTGGTGGAGCGACATAAAGCGTTAAATTTGAAACGTTAAAAACATGGGAAATTCCCCAATCAGCGGGTATCTGTAATAAATATGCATTTTCGCCCAACTTCTTTAACACTCGAAAAGGACCGGCTCTCCTATTCGCCAATTTCTTTATAGTGCCCGAAGGCATCCGTTTAGGGGTGAGACGAACCATTACCAAATCACCAATATTTAAGGAGACCGCTCGCCGATGTACGTTAGCGTTTGATTGATAAATAACATATTGTTTAGCTAATTGCTCGCTAATGTGCTTATGGAGATTGTGGACGTGCGAGGCGAAATCCTGGGCAAAATGACTAGATTTAAAAGATGGTGGTAATGGGACCAAGTCAAGAGGCACGGGGCCTTATAACCATGCACGACCTCATTCGGAGACAAACCGGTGGACCTATTCTTTGAATAATTGTAAGCTAATTGAGTATGAGGAAGGATAAGGTCCCATGTACCTTTATGATCTCCCACTATGCAACGAAGTAATCCGCCCAAGCTTCGATTGACCACTTCCGTTTGCCCATCCGTTTTGGGATGATAGGCCGATGAAAACATGAGTTTTGTACCCATAAGCTTCCAAAGTGTTTTCCAGAAATAACTAGTGAACTTAACGTCCCTATCAGATACTATCATTTTAGGGATGAATCGATGCGCCATGACCTCCTTGAAGTACAACTTAGCAACATGGGATGTATCGTTGGTATTATGACTAGCGATAAAATACGTCATTTTTGGAAAATCGATCCACGACGACCAAAATGGAATCGTGTCTGCGAAACGTCATAGGTAGGCCCAATATGAAATCCATACTAACGTCCTCCCATGGAACAGACGGAATCAGAAGAGGTGTGTAAAGAGAAGCATTGGTCTTGTTTCCTTTCACTAGTTGACATACACGGCAGCTCCCTACAATTTTATTAACCATTGATTTAAGCCCCGGCCAAAAGAATTTATCTTCCACTAGTGTTATTGTTTTATCCCGACTGAAATGTCCCCCTAACCCTCCGCTATGTAGCTCCCATATAATGAAATGGCTAATGAAGAGCGGGGAATACGTAATTGCGTGTGCTTAAATAGAAAACCGTAATGGATGTAGTAGGCAGAAATAGTAGAAGGGGTGTTGTCCTGTGCGGCTAAATAAATATCCTTAAAATCCGGGCATAGAACATATTCGTCTTTAATTCGTTCAAACCCGATAAAAGTCACCTCCATTGTAGATAATAAGAGTGTGACTCGACTAAGGGCGTCTGCCACACGATTTAACGTACCCTTAAGGTGTTTAATAATGAATGTGTACTCCTGAAGATAGGAGACCCATTTGGCGTGCCGTGGGCTGATTTTACTTTGGGAGTTTAAGAATTTTAGCGCCTCATGATCCGATAGGATTACAAATTCTTTCGAAATAAGGTAGTGTCGCCAATGTTGGAGACAACGTATCACGGCATAAAACTCACGATCGTAATTGGAATAATTTAATTTTGGGCCCGCAAGTTTCTCACTAAAGTAACCTACCGGATGTCCCTCCTGGATTAACACTCCTCCAATTCCTATCCCCGATGCATCGCATGATAGTTCAAACACTTTGTTAAAATCCGGCAACCGTAGTAGGGGGGGCTTCGGACATCCGTTCCTTAATCGTTTGAAACGCGCTAGCGGCCGATTTGGTCCATATAAAATCTCCCTTCTTCATGCATTCAGTGATTGGTGCCATGATACTACTAAAATTTCGAATGAATCGTCGATAAAATGTGGCCAATCCATGAAAACTCCTAACCTCCCGAATATTCTGCGGTTCCAGCCACTCTCTAATCACTTGGATCTTTTTAGGGTCAACATGTATACCCTCAGAACTCACTATGTATCCTAGAAATTCCACGGAAGTCACTCCAAACACGCACTTCTTAAGATTAATGAATAAGTTCTCTTGGCGCAATGTAGTAAGGATTGTCCTCAAATGTGTTTCATGATCGATCAGAGAGATGCTAAACACTAATATATCATCGAAATAGACTACTACAAATTTACCCATGTATGGCTTAAATACGTGGGTCATCAACCGGGAGAAAGTGCTCGGTCCGTTAGTGAGTCCCTCTCCTAGCACTAACCACTCGAAAAGCCCATCCTTAGATTTAAAGGCCGTTTTCCATTCGTCTCCCTCCCGAATCCTTATTTGGTGGTAACCACTCTTAAGATCCAACTTTGAGAATATGGTGGCACCGGATAACATATCCAATAGATCATCCAAACAGGGAATGGGAAACCTATACTTGACAGTTATTTTATTAATGGCCCGGTAGTCTACACACAATCTCCAAGACTTATCTTTCTTTGGGACCAACAAGGCAGGGACGGCACAAGGGCTTTTACTATGGAGAATAAATCCCTTTGCTAATAAATCTAAAATTAATTTGTGTAATTCATTGTGCGCGGAGGGATTGAGTCGGTAATGGGGAAGATTAGGCAACGATGAGCTCGGGACGAAGTCAATTTCATGTTGAATGTCCCTGATGGGTGACAACTTGGATGGTAAGTCCACCGGATAGACGTCCTTATATTCTTCCAATAAGGTGCGCAGAGATAACGGTAGGTTCTCTAAAGAAGGTGAATCTTCCTTAGCTTGTAGACATACTAACGCATAAATGAAGCCATCTAAGAAGGTCTCGCGCTCTAACTCCTTCCTACTTATCAAACTTATAGTTTTTTTTTCTGCAGGCACAATTGTGTCCTTGGAAGCAATCGACGGGTCCTTAGGCGGTGTGGGTTTCAAGACAATGGTCTTACCATTAAACTTGAACTCGTAAGTGTTGGCGCGTCCAAAATGGGTCACGTCATAATCATAAAGCCACGGGCGTCCTAGTAGAACATGGCATACATCCTTAGGGATGACGTCGCACCATACCTTATCGACATAGTTCTTCACCGCAAGTGGTACCAAACATCGTTTAGAGACCGCGATAGAAGTTTTGTTCACCCATGCTATCTTATACGGATGGGGATGCGGTTCAGTGACTAAATGCATACGAGTGATGGCATTCTCCGAAATGATGTTCATACAACTACCGCTATCTATTATTAATTTGCACCACTTGTCACCGCTCTTAAAATTCAACCAGAAGATATTCGTCCGATTGTAATCATCCGTCGCACGCGGTGTATTCAGAATACATCTCATAACCATCATAAAGGAGTCGTCATCAATATCACTCGGCTCAGCATCATATTCAGTACCGGCTTCATAGACGATCTCGGCAGGCTCAGACGTGGAGTCTAAAAGGGCTAGTGGTTTTCCCTTAGTGGGGCACTCACTAGAGTAGTGCCCTTGGATCCCGCAAGAATAACATGTGGCATTGGTCTTATTAATACGTCCTATTGGAACTCTCTCACTGGTGGGATTTCTGATGTTCCTAGCTGTAATGACCACGGAGTTCGGATCTGTTGACCGAAACTTTCCTTTGTCTCGCATGGAGGATGATGGTGGTGGTCCTAAAATGGATTTTCCTTTTTGGAAAGCTTGTCCCTTGGACTTGTATGCTGTGAGAACCCGCCCGCCCATATCACATCTCAAAACCTAGGTGTTGAGATGAAGGGTGGCAGGGTACATAAACACGGAGGAGCAGGCGCTGCGGGCGATGTGGGACTAATCCCAACCACAGAACCGCGGGGATATTCCGCCACACAGGGGGGCCCACCGGGGTCAACACCCAGACCAGGAACGCGATGGGGAAAGCCACGGGGGCGGTCCCACACACACGGTTCTGCTGGCAAATTACTCTCAACACACCCCCGCAGCAGGACAACCGTACAACCTCTGATACCATGTGAGAACCCGCCCACCCATATCGCATCTCAAAACCCAGGTATTGAGATGAAGGGTGGCGAGGTACATAAACACGGAGGAGCAGGCGCTGCGGGCGATGTGGGAATAATCCCAACCACAGGACCGCGGGGATATTCCGCCACAGGGGGCCCACCGGGGTCAACACCCAGACCAGGAACGCGATGGGGAAAGCCACGGGGTCGGTCCCACACACACGTGTCCTGCTAGCAAATTACTCTCAACACACCCCCGCAGCAGGACAACCGTACAACCTCCCTCTTATACCATGTGAGAACCCGCCCGCCCATATCACATCTCAAAACCTAGGTGTTGAGATGAAGGGTGGCGGGGTACATAAACACGGAGGAGCAGGCGCTGCGGGCGATGTGGGACTAATCCCAACCACAGAACTGCGGGGATATTCCGCCACACAGGGGGGCCCACCGGGGTCAACACCCAGACCAGGAACGCGATGGGGAAAGCCACGGGGGCGGTCCCACACACACGGTTCTGCTGGCAAATTACTCTCAACATATGCATTGTGTTTTTCGATATCCAAGGCTGCATTGAATGTTGTGTTAAGGTCCGTGTGACCATAACGCAGAAGCTTGCTTTGGATGTCCGAATTGAGTCCCTTACAAAAATGGGAGAGCGTAACCTCGGGCATTTCTCGGATGTCACAACACACCATCATATCCTTAATGAGTCCCATGTACTCTACTACTGATTTATCACCCCGACGAAGGGTGGCTAATTCGTCGAACATTTGGGTTCGGTGGTATGTAGGGACATATTGATCAGTCAAAAGGGCTTTCATGGCAGCCCACCCAATTGGGGGTTCTCCATTCACGGTACCTAGACGCCTCTCTTCGTTCAACCAAAACATTTTGGCCCTACCCAGAAGTTTCATTCGTGCCACTCGCACCTTATCACCGTCCGTCAGTCTATGCCACTCAAAATAACACTCGATCTCCATGATCCAATCTAAAAAAACTTGGGGTTGACCCAGGCCATCATGTGATCGTGGATGGATCCGAACGACCCTAGTTATATCGAACTCATCGTCCTGATCATGAGGATGGTTTTGTCGCTCCTCTCGTTGGTTGGCGGGCTGGAGTGGTGGCCCCGGTCGATTTATCCCAAGGCCGGTATCTTGAGGCGCCGCCTGATTTACTGCCAACCCTTGTATTAATTGGGTGTGTGCATCGAACCTGGTGTTAAACTCTTCCCTAAGCGCCGCAATTGTTGTAGGAGCGTGCTCATCATCATGGTTATAGGCCATGTGTGAGGTGGATGGAGGATACTCCGTGCCAAGCCTCGTGCGCATGAACAACACAGATACGGGGTTTCTCTTAAAAAAAGGACTGTTTGGACAAGAATTTTATAAAGTAGGATTTTTATACGCTTAATGACTTGGAGAACGAAAATATTTTTTTAGACTTTTTGTGCTTAGAAAAATAAGGAGAAAATTCAGATTTTTTTTTGAATTTTGTTATATGCAGACCATATTGTGAAAAATTTCAGATTTTTGTGTCTAACGAATCGTGCACGACCAAGTGTGGGTCGACGTCCTATGACAGGAAAGCGTTAGGATGGTGTCGATCGAGAAATCAATACAACCTGGCTCTGATACCAAATTTGATGTAGCACCGTCCTAAGAGCCTACACGGATGACATAGGATTACGTTCGCCACGCTCACACGCTCTCATTTCCGCACAACAACGAAACGCAGCAGCACAATATTTTTTTTATCTTTCGCGCTAACGTACGGATAGCCAACCCGCTGGAGATCAATCCATGGCAAAAGGCCGAGATCCAATCAAGCTAAATAAAAGGACGAATATTCGCGTCCGTTCGAGCGATGTTGTACCAAAGAAAGATCTAGCAAGAAAATCTCAATTCGCAAACGGTTGATCTTTCCCCAACAAGAAATAATGAGGATCGCCAATCCTCTCGATAGTATTTAGAAAATCAAACGAAAACCACAGATCTATCAAAGAAAACTCCGCGAAATTTTATTCGTTTCGAGAAATCACGCTAAAATCATCCACCATAAAAACGATCTAAGAAAAGAAAACTCTTGAGTAGAAGTTTTGTTACCTCTCTTGGAAAAATAGATCCGAGATGTTGGATCCACTAGAAATGATCACTCTCCTTTGTACTCCACGGAAGGTGCTCAGATAGAATGAAGAAACTCGCTCGTCTTCTCCGCTTTGCGTCGTAGAAGATCACCCAAGCCTTTAGTTGTTTCAATCGGATCTTCTCCTCCAATGATGGCCAACTAGTAGAGAGGGTAGAGGGAAATCGTGGAGGTTGCGGGGTAATAAGAGGGAAGAAGAAGGTAGAATGAAGAGAGAAGGAGGGGGGCGGCCAAGGGGGGAGGAGGAAGGAGGAGGTCCGGCGGTTCCAAGGAGGGGGCCGAAATTTTGAGAGGGGGAGATGCCTCTTTTGGCTAGGAAGAGAGAAGGAAAGAGAGAGGAAGGAGGGAATTCCAATTTTAGGAGTTCAAATTTTCATTCAATTATTGATTATCCCATATAATGGCCTATTTATAGGCTTACAAAATGAAACGGCTACATGCAACCCAATAACAAAAATTAAATATTGTCCCAACAAAAGTGCAATTAAACAAAACATGCAAATATTTAGTGAAATTAAACAAAACATGCAAATATTTAATTAATACTTATAAGAGAATATTTATAAGTATTAATTAATTATTATGGCGCTGCGGGCGGAGATTGTAGCGGCGATGTCGTTTATCAAATTGGTTGTCGCGGCGACGCGCGTCTTTGATCAGAGAAGCACCATCATCGGTAAGCGTGCCAGTACCATCGTCGTTATGTTGAGGGTCGTCACCTCCATCATTTGGGGACAGGCGCAGGAGAACTGCCACTGCCAGCAAGGTCTTCGGACTCAGATTTCTCAGTCCTCCCAGTACTCCACAGTTGATCCGGCAAGGTCCGCGGACTCAGATTTCTCAGTCCTCCCAGTCCTCCACAGTTGATCCGGCAAGGGCAGACTCAGATTTCTCAGTCGTCCCAGTCCTCCACAGTTGATCCTGCAAGGTCTGCGGACTCAGATTTCTCAGTCCTCCCAGTCCTCTGTAGTCGATCCAGCAAGATTTGTGGACTCAGATTTCTCAGTCCTCCCAGTCCTCTACAGTTGATCCAGCAAGGTCTGCGGACTCAAATTTCTCAATCCTCCCAGTCCTCCACAGCTGCTAGCAGCCTCTTTTACTTAGTCTCTAACACCTTCTTTCCACAATTGCCAGCTTCCCCCTTTGTACCCTTTACTGCTTTTATATGTAATGGTGCAATAGCAAACTTGTAAACTTGCTTCTTGATTAAAGGAAAATCTCGCCGCAAGAGTGTCATTCAAGTCGCGGCGGGCAAAGTCTGATGTTGCCGCTGCAAGCGGCCCCGTTTCTTCTTTCCTTTTCTCAGTCTAACCATCAGAGCTCAACCGCCAAAGTAACCGTCTGCTAGACAGCTCCTGATCAAGCTTCTCCTCTGCTCGAGCAAGCTTCTTCTTTGCTTGAGCAAGCTTCTCCTCTGCTCGAGCAAGCTTCTTCTCTGCTCGAGCAAGCTTCTTCTCTACTCGAGCAAGCTTCTCCATTGCTCAAGCAAGCTTCTCCCTTGCTCAAGCAAGCTTCTTCTCTGCTCTAGCAAGCTTCTTCTCTACTCGAGCAAGCTTCTCCCTTGCTCAAGCAAGCTTCTTCTCTGCTCAAGCAAGCTTCTTCTCTGCTCGAGCAAGCTTCTCCTTTGCTCAAGCAAACATCTCCTCTATCCCCGCAACCCTCTTATTCACCTAGCTTGTGAGATCGAACAACACGTTAACTAGAGGGTGCATTTCTTGCGTCAACAGTTAACACACGACCTTCAGATCTCGAACAGACAGTGAAATCAGCGGTTATTCATGTCAGACCATCAACCAGCCGAGAACCTTGCTCCAAGTCCCAGTGATGATTCTCATTCGGAGGCCTTAGAACAATCTAGTAGAGAAACTGTACAACAGTTTCAAGCAATCAACCGTACTCTAGCTGTTATCACCCAATGATTGGAAACACAATCTTCAGCAGCACTAGCTCTTCCAATCAATCCAGCACCAGCATCCGAGACTCCTCAAGTCTACCCACCAGCCTATCCGCCGGTCTATCCTCCTCTTTACACTCCAACCTTTCCGCAAGGGCCTGCAGCCCCTTTGCGGTCTCAGAATGATGAATTTGTAGCTCGTCAGAACTTCTTCCGAGAAGCTTCCCGAGGAAGTCCTGCAAGACTTCTAAACTTTCAGGGAAGTTATCTCTACTCATCAGCTCCTGTCTTTGCTCCTTCCGCAGCAACTTTTCCCTCCTATCCACCAGCTCCTTGTGAATCTACGGCTTATGCTCCCTTTTTTTCCTTATGATGTAGGAGAGCAAGAAGAGCAGTCACCATTTGCAGAAAATGTTCGGCATGAACCAACTCCAGTTAACTTCAGAGAGCCACGATTGCCCATTTACACTGGAGAGACTGATCTATTCAAACACCTTCAGCCTTTGAATCAGCCTTTGCTCTTAATACTCTCTCAGATGCTACTAAAAGCAAACTCCTTGTAATGACCTTTGATGGTCAAGTGAGGGATTGGTTCTATGGACTACGTCCTCAGTCCATCTCTTCCTTTGCCTATTTGCGAAGGGAGTTCTTGCTCAGACTCTCTACTTCTCCAAAGATGAAGGGTGGTCCAGAAGCCCTCTTTGAAATCAAGCAGCGAGAGAACCAGAATTGGTCTTATTTTGTGGATTGTTTCCAGAAAGAAATCTTAGACATTGAGATCGTCGATCAAGAAATGTATCGAGTGGCTCTTATTCACGGTCTGCATGAAGGACCACTCAAGTTTGAGGCTAACGTCCGAGCACCTAGGACATATCAAGAGTTGATTAGTTTAGCCAACTCATACATCCGTGGTGAGAAGAGCAACCCCAACTTTGTCTCCAGGCTTGTAATAGAGAAAAATCCACCTTACAAGCAGCCTTTCAGGTCTCCTTGAAAAGATTTTCCATCCCACTCTAGGAAAATAAAGAAGTTCATGCATCATCATTGACACCCCTTCGCAGGTCAGGATTGTGCCCACGAATGATTGCTACCACTACCAGCCCCACCTCTGCAAACAGCTTCTGTGCATCAGTCACAAGATGATGACTTATCATACTCTGGACTCGATGAGGCCATGCTGGATGTTTGCCAAATCATGAAGGATAGGGAAAATTCCAAAAGGACTTACCAGTCGACGATCAGAGATCAAAAGATTCAGATCCATTATGTGAATTCCACAGAGAGAAAGGTCATTTAACTGAAGACTGCAAGGCCCTTCAACGGTTGGTTGAAAGATTGCTTGCCGAGGGTAAGATCAACGACCTGGTCAAGAAAATTGATTCTTCAAAGCCTTCCACCTCCAATGGCAAGGAGGTGGCTGAAGTTTAGTTGAAGTTTGTGGAGATAGAGGATGCAGGCTATCTAGGGCCTATCAATGTTCGACCTGAGTGCTTCGATGCCGATGACAAAGGTGCCCTTGGAAAACTATTCTAAAGCAAAGAAGGAATTTTTCTCGCGCAACACTTTGCCTAGAATAGTTATAACCTAGGTACGTTTAGAGTATACATTGGCTTAGGTTTTGACTTCTTCAAATATGGGGAGATTGTTGGGTCCATTGATCCCAATGTCCTAAATTTGAAGAAGGACTAGCAAAATAATGTATACACATGTTGTGATCTAACTTGTGTTTAAAGTGAATGATTGTAGTTTGTCCTGATAAGTTATGATGGGGCAGGTAGCCTAAGTGGCTAAGTCAGGTAAGTTCTCACCTAAGTAGTGGAAAGACGGAACACAATCTATGTCCACAGGCGTTAAGTGAAGATCATTGTTGGTACCCTAGATGTGATTTGGCTTATGTAATCCCTTTCCAGCCCCTCTTGATCCATATAAAGATATATGATCATGTTTAGACTCTGTTTAGTCTCCCTAGGGCAGTTTATAAACTGACCTAGAGCTTAGGTTAGAAGTTCTAGATGTTTTTGTGGTTAAGGCTTTTCCATTCGACCATCGTCGAACGAGGCCTCGCGATCGTCGATCATTGGTCGACGATAGCAGGGCTATTGAATCGTTGAAGTCAAGACAATTATCGTCGACCGTTGGTCGACGATCTCAGAGCAAGCTTACTACGCTCTGAAGGTTGGTCGACGATCTGTCATCAACAGATCGACGATCGTGTTCTTACTTCACGATTTCTGTCTCGACAGATATTTGCCTTTGCTGGTCGACTATCTGTTAGCTGGTCGACTATCTGTTAGCCGGTCGACGATCTATTAGCTGGTCGACGATTTCTGGTCGACGATTTCTTTTCCGACAGATTCCTGCTATTAGTCGACGATCTGTTTGCAGGTCGACGGTCATCGAACTCCTGTTCGACGATTTCTGTCTGCTTTTATCTATTTGTATTTATGCTATTCCTTGGTTTATTTCCAAGTGTGTTAGCTTGTGGTTAGAAAGATTTTCTGAAGTTATTTGTTGCTAAATTTATGGCTTAAATTCAAATGAATTATTTACAAAATATGTCAAGCATAAATCACGGGATTCAGTATTCTTGATAAAGCATTTTGTCCTATTATACAAATTGCGTTGACTTTATCTTTCCAGCTTGTTTTCTAGCCGTTGGTACTATGTACTATTTCCAAGAATGGTACGTCTTTATGCTGAGATATTTTTTCCCGCTTATTTTATTCCTTATTGGGACTGACAGAAAGTTAATAGGCCATTCTATTCCTATTGCTATATTCTATTTTGAGATAATCTGTTGCAGGGCTCGAGAATTCAAATCAATAGAGCCGTTCCAAAGGAAAAACGTGAAGACATATTTAAGAGAGATTCTTCTCTCAGCAAAAGACAAGTTACAGACACAGAGAAATATTATTCATTCGCTCAAGCATCATCAGAGCAGCTCTTCACAATCTCACAACAAGAAGAAGAAAAGTTTTCCTGAAGCAAAAGCCCAGAGCAATCATCTTTCATTCTCAAGTCTCCTGAGCATCTGCTTAGAGTTTTCAAGACTTCAGAAAGAGCTCCAGTTCTGCTTCAAGTGCTCCAGAATCTTAAGACCTGATAAAAATCAGTCTTCTGATCTCTGAGGATTTAGTTTCAGTTTATCTGAAACTCCTTCATCCTGAAGCAAAGGCTTTCCCTGGACTTTCACTGAGCCAGGGGGAGACTTTGATTCTTTAGAGAATCCACAAGTCTTCTCTAATCTGTATTCACAACAGAGAAGATAATCTAACCCTCTCAACCCCTTTGTAAAAAGAGTTTGTTCACACCTCTTCAAAAGTGAACGTTGGTGACAGGGCACCTTATCAACAACCTGTGGTTGAGCATCCTTATCAAAAGCTCAAAGGGTCTGTTTGATCTACCTGAATCAGATCATTGGTGGCAGGGCACCTTAGCAAAAACCTGTAGTGGATTCCTACCAGGGTGGTAGAAGAGTGGAGTACCTATTAAGAGGGAACCACTATATATCCTGTGTCCATCTGGTTATCTTGCTTATTCATCTTATTCTGTGGCTGTGATAGAACTATCTAGGATTGCTAGTTGCTGTGATAGGTTTATAGTTAATCTGAAATTTCAGTTAACTCTCTCACTTGTGCACTTCACTGTGTTAGGCTCTTAGGGTTCAAGTATCAGATTATTTTATTCCGCAAATCAACTCGAAGGGAGCTGACTAGTGATTCATAAAATTTGAATACTCTATTCACCCCCCCTCTAGAGTAGTTTACAACTTATCCCCTCACTTTCAATTGGTATCAGAGGGAGGTTTGGCTGTTCATACAGGCTAACACCTGAGTTAAAAGATCCTGTGATAAGTTGTTTCCTGATACCATTCACAAACACTTTCACACATGGCCCAGTCTAAGGATTATTCAAGCACCAGACCTCCTGTATGCAACTTGTCCAAGTTTGGCATATGGAAGGCCAGGATAAGACTATACATGAATTCTATTGATGAAGATATTTTTTCTTCTATTTTGACAGGACCACCTGCTAGGCCTGCTGCTGCTTCCACTTCTGCTGATCTCAGTGCTATGCCACCACCTGACTACAATGAAACTTACAAGAAGGCAAAAGCAGCTGATGCTAAAGCAATGAATATCCTAGCTCAGACAATGTCTGATGAGATATTCCAGAAGCTGGCTGAATGTACCTCAGCCAAAGCTATGTGGGATTCCCTCAACCACATAGTTGCTAGCTCAGCTGATGAGAGGAAGGACAGGAGATCCAATCTCACCTCTCAGTATGAAAATTTCAAGAAGGATGATGCTGAAGACATTGACACAATGTACACAAGACTCAGTTCAATAATAAGTGAACTGAGGTCTTTGGACAAGGAGATAACTTTGTCAGAAGTAAATGACAAGATCCTGATGTGCCTTCCCATCTCTTGGGACTCAAGGATATGGCCCATCAAGGATGGAAGAAACACTGTGGAACTCTCCACAGAAGCTCTGTTGGGAAAGCTCAAGTCATATGAGCAAACTCTAAAGAGCAGAGCTGCTGCAATTGAAGTAAAAACTCCTACACCTACAAAGAAAGAGCACTCTCTAGCTCTTAAGGCGGCTGAGACTTCTGAAGGAAGTCAATCAAATGAGGAGTTACTGGCACTCATTGCCAAGAGGTTCTTCAACATGGGAAGAAGAGACCTCAGAAAGAAGTTCTCCAAGCATGAGGACAAACCAAGGTATGACAAGACTCCATCTAAAGAAATCATTTGTTATGTTTGCAGCAAGCCTGGACACATTGCTCCAGATTGTCCAGAGAAGAAACACAAGGAGAAGAAACATGAGAAAGAATACAGGAAGCACCACTCCAAGTCCTCATCACACAAATACAAGAAGAAGGACAAGGGATTTGTGGCTGCTACCTGGAGTGAAACAGAAGAGGATACCTGCTCCTCTAGCTCCAGTGATTCAGAAGAAGAAGAAGAGAAGAAAGCCAAAGAGGTCTGCCTCATGGCTATTGATGCCTGCAGCTCTCTGTCAGCTGCAGAGAATTCTGAAGAAGAAGGAGACAATGAAGAAGATTCCTTTATGGAGGACCAGGTAATCGACTCATTTGATTTCTCATCTCCTGAGTTCAAACTAAAATTTAAAACTCTATGTTTAGATTTACTATTATCTGAAAAAGAAATTAAGTCACTTAGATTAAAAATAATGGAACTAGACATGGAAGGTACTGAAATAATCAGATTAGAAAAGGAATTAGAGAGCTCAAAAGAAGAAGTAACATTCCTAAAATTAGAACTAGCTAAATCTAAGAGGTTAGAAGAACAATTAAATGGCAGAAGCCTTAAATTATCTGAAATAACCTGTATAGCAAACACTAGGGTTGGTAATGATAAACTAGGCTTAGGTGCTACACCTAGTGAACCCATCCTCCTCACAAAGGAGAGATTTAGCACTCCAGTAAAATTTGTTTCTGAATCAGGAATAAAGAATACTGAGGAAATTGAAAAATGCAAGAAAATTCAGAATAAGATTAAGAAAGAGAATAGGAAGAAAAAATTTCTAGCTTTACAAAAATCGTCGAACATTAATCGACGATCGTCAAACCAATCGTCGAACGTCTATCGACGATCGCTGAACACCTTCACCAAGTATGATATCTTTGGTGCAGGAGATCGACGATCTCATCTTGAGTCGTCGACCAGCGATCGACGATCGTTGAATCCAGAATATAACACTACTACAAATGATCGACGATATGGCTTGCGATCGTCGACCGTGGATCGACGATCTGGACTTAAGCTGGAAAATAAATGTAACGCCCCTAGCCGATCCAACGTGACAGCGTCACAGCTCCGCTCTAGGCGACGCTACCGGGCTACAGCCCAAGCACCCCAACCCCTCTCCCTCCACAGGCGGGTTGTTGGTGGCCACAGCCTCCCTTTGATGAGCGAACTCGACAGTTAAGTTGGGCCGTACGGGGACTTCCCAGGAGGTCACCCATCCCAGTACTACTCTCGCCCAAGCACGCTTAACTATGGAGTTCTTTCAACCTTCATCACCAATTGAGCTGCAGCTCAATTGGTGATGAAGGTTGAAAGAACTCCATAGTTAAGCGTGCTTGGGCGAGAGTAGTACTGGGATGGGTGACCTCCTGGGAAGTCCCCGTACGGCCCAACTTAACTGTCGAGTTCGCTCATCAAAGGGAGGCTGTGGCCACCAACAACCCGCCTGTGGAGGGAGAGGGGTTGGGGTGCTTGGGCTGCAGCCCGGTAGCGTCGCCTAGAGCGGAGCCGTGACGCTGTCACGTTGGATCGGCTAGGGGCGTTACAATAAAAAGTGCACTTTTTATTGTAACGCCCCTAGCCGATCCAACGTGACAGCGTCACGGCTCCGCTCTAGGCGACGCTACCGGGCTGCAGCCCAAGCACCCCAACCCCTCTCCCTCCACAGGCGGGTTGTTGGTGGTGCTTGGGCTGCAGCCCGGTAGCGTCGCCTAGAGCGGAGCCGTGACGCTGTCACGTTGGATCGGCTAGGGGCGTTACAATAAAAAGTGCACTTTTTATTGTAACGACCCTAGCCGATCCAACGTGGCAGTGCCACGGCTCCGCTCTAGGCGTCGCTACCGGGCTGCAGCCCAAGCACCCCAACCCCTCTCCCTCCACAGGCGGGTTGTTGGTGGCCACAGCCTCCCTTTGATGAGCGAACTCGACAGTTAAGTTGGGCCGTACGGGGACTTCCCAGGAGGTCACCCATCCCAGTACTACTCTCGCCCAAGCACGCTTAACTATGGAGTTCTTTCAACCTTCATCACCAATTGAGCTGCAGCTCAATTGGTGATGAAGGTTGAAAGAACTCCATAGTTAAGCGTGCTTGGGCGAGAGTAGTACTGGGATGGGTGACCTCCTGGGAAGTCCCCGTACGGCCCAACTTAACTGTCGAGTTCGCTCATCAAAGGGAGGCTGTGGCCACCAACAACCCGCCTGTGGAGGGAGAGGGGTTGGGGTGCTTGGGCTGCAGCCCGGTAGCGATGCCATGGGGGGCTTCGGGCCAAATCCCGGGTCGTTACAATAACCCAAGGTTAGGATCACATAGCGAGAGCCCTGTTTGATACGGGTGCTTCGCATTCTTTTCTGTCTGAGGATTTCGTATCTCGCATTGGGGTACCGAGTCATGTGACGGTGGATAGTACAAGGGTGCTATTGCCGAATGGCTTTGTTTTGTTTTCTCTTTTTGTTCATGTGTGGCCGGCCTGCGTGCCGATGTATGTAAACCACACTCTTGTTAAGAGAAACTGTTGTAAGGCCTTAAGGCCAGACTCTTTTGATGTATATCTATACATTCCTATGTTAGTGGACAATGTTGTTTACCTTGAGTTCATTAATTCAACCGTGAAGCTTCCGCTAGAATGCTCTGTGTTAGGATGCGTTGGTTATGATATTATTTAGTAGCGTCTCCGCCTGTTTGTGGAATATGGTGTGGGGCCCCGGCCGGACCCTCTATTATATTCTTCTTGACGGGTAGAGGTGTTACAATTTGGTATCAGCTTGTTGGTCGATCTCTTCCGAATTCGCGGACGAATTCTTTTGAGAGGGGGCGAGCACGTGTCAGTGCCGTCGTTATAACACTTAATTTGAACTCAAGATTGTCCACTTAGGAATGCAAATACACTTGTTTGTTGAACTTGTGTATTCTCTTTGTATGATTGCCGTTTTTATTGGTCGTTAACCTGTGTGTTTTACACATATAGGTGACCAGAAGTGTTGCGGGTCAGTCCGAACCACAACGTTCTGTTGCGAGTGCGGCACCAGCCGAGGTGCCCACAACTCCTCCATCCGCTGAAACAGTCCGTCTCATCACGGAAACGGTACTTGCTGTGATGAATGCTCAGCAAGCGGGGCAAGCACGTCCTGCAGTGGTGCCAACGCAAGCTGGGGTACGGCAAGAACCGGTAGAAGCCGAAGTTGATCCGCGGGTAGCAGATCAACAATGGAAGCAATTCTTGAGCTTTAACCCTCCGCAATTTCATGGGGCGGGTACACCGGCCCAAGCAGAGGATTGGCTTGCAAGAATTAAGAGGATTATGAGGGCTATCAGGGTTGAGGAGGAACAGAAAGTGATGTTAGCCACTTTCCTACTGGAAGGAGAGGCGCGATTGTGGTGGGATGAGATTGAACTGCATCACTTGGCCGGCAGGCAATTGGCAGAGATTACAATGGAAGAATTCTCTCGGTTGTTCTTAGCACAACAACCCGCCTGTGGAGGGAGAGGGGTTGGGGTGCTTGGGCTGCAGCCCGGCAGCGATGCCTGGAGAGCGGAGCCGTAACGCTGTTACGTACGCGCCAGGGTCGTTACAATAAAAAGTGCACTTTTTATTGTAACGACCCTGGCGCGTACGTAACAGCGTTACGGCTCCGCTCTCCAGGCATCGCTACCGGGCTGCAGCCCAAGCACCCCAACCCCTCTCCCTCCACAGGTGGGTTGTTGGTGGCCACAGCCTCCCTTTGATGAGCGAACTCGACAGTTAAGTTGGGCCGTACGGGGACTTCCCAGGAGGTCACCCATCCCAGTACTACTCTCGCCCAAGCACGCTTAACTATGGAGTTCTTTCAACCTTCATCACCAATTGAGCTGCAGCTCAATTGGTGATGAAGGTTGAAAGAACTCCATAGTTAAGCGTGCTTGGGCGAGAGTAGTACTGGGATGGGTGATCTCCTGGGAAGTCCCCGTACGGCCCAACTTAACTGTCGAGTTCGCTCATCAAAGGGAGGCTGTGGCCACCAACAACCCGCCTGTGGAGGGAGAGGGGTTGGGGTGCTTGGGCTGCAGCCCGATAGCGATGCCTGGAGAGCGGAGCCGTAACGCTGTTACGTACGCGCCAGGGTCGTTACAATAAATTTCAAACTTCAAGATGTGCAAATCCCAATCACTACCCTAGGATGTTTAATCCTTCAACTGAATGGATTATCCCACCTAGGAGATCACACCCTTTAGGATATAAATCTAAGCCTGCAAGATCTTTTATATCTAGTTTTTCTTTTGTGAAGAATACTGGACCCAAGGTAACCTGGGTCCACAATGTATAACTGTTCTGTCTGCAGGTAAAGACCTATCCAGTCATACATGACAAATGGTATCTGGATAGTGGATGCTCAAAGCATATGACAGGAAAGAAGAAGAATCTGTCAGGGTTCAAAGCCAAGCTGGGACCAAGAGTTGTATTTGGGGATTCCAGCTGTGGACAGACTGAAGGGTATGGCAGCTTCACCATAGGAGCTGTAACATTCAAGAAGGTTGCGTATGTCTCCGGACTAAAGCACAACCTAATCTCTGTAAGTCAAATGTGTGATGCTGGGTACAAGGTATGGTTTACTGACACTGCTTGTAATATTGCTTTAAATAATACTGTTGTGTTAGTAGGTATTAGAATTGGAAATGTTTATGTTGTAGACTTTAACTCATCCAAATCTGAAATATGCTTATTTAATGAAGTAACCAGTAATAATACCCTTTGGCATAAGAGACTTAGTCATGTAAATTTGAAAAACATTTTTAGGTTGGCTAAATACAATCTTGTACGAGGTCTACCTTCTTGCCCCTACAAGAAGGAAGGCCTTTGCAAAGCTTGTCAATTAGGTAAGCAAACAAGGAATAGCTTTAAATCAGTTAATAAAAGTGATTCTCCCAGGATTCTGTACTTGCTACATTTGGATTTATTTGGTCCTATTGCTGTACAGAGTCTTGGAGGAAAGTCTTACACTTTAGTAATTGTAGATGACTTCTCTAGGTTCACTTGGGTATTCTTCTTGAGAATTAAGGCTGATAACTTCAAGGTTCTTACAGATTTTCTAAAGTGTATACAGAGTGAGTATTCTACTCAGATTGCCTTGATCAGAAGTGATCATGGTACTGAGTTTGAGTCTCTTCTTATGCAAGAATTCTGTGAGAAGGAAGGTATCAAACATAGCTTCTCTGCTCCTAGAACTCCTCAACAAAATGGGGTAGTTGAAAGGAAAAACAGAACCCTAATTGAAGCTGCAAGTACATTGTTGGCAGATGCTAACATGCCTCTGTCCTTTTGGGCTGAAGCAGTTAGCACAGCTAACTATGTATTGAACAGAAGTCTGATACATAAACTTAAGGGTAAGACTCCCTATGAATTACTTAAGCAAGTGAAACCTAAAATAGACTATTTTAGAGTATTTGGCTGTGTTGCTTTTGTTCATAACAATAACAAAGAATACCATAGAAAATTTGAGGCAAAAGCTTCAATGGGAGTTTTTCTAGGATACTCTCAAGTAAGCAAAGCCTATAGGGTTCTCAATAAATCCTCTCTTAAGATAGAAGAGTCTGCACATGTCTCTTTTGATGAGACAGTCATGTATTATAAGGAGAAGGACTCTTCCTCTAATAGTACAGTGCAAGTCCTAGGAGTAAGTAAGGATTTGGAAGGTTTGAGACTCACACAGGAGAATCATCCCCAACAAACTCCTCAGGCTGCTTCTTCAGATTCTGAATCTGATGTAGAACTTTTTCAAGTTAAAGCACCTGCTCCAACAGTTGATCAAATTCCACATGAGGAATTAAATCTTGAAACTGTTGAAGATCAGATCATTGTTGAACCTACTGATCTTGTCACACTTAGAGATCACCCTGTATCTCAAGTGATTGGAGACATTTCAGCAGGAGTCCAGACAAGACATCAACTCAACAAAAATGTGATGTTTGCTTGTTTCCTTTCTCAGGTTGAGCCCCTAACCATTAAAGATGCTGAGCTTGATCCCCACTGGATTATAGCAATGCAAGAGGAGCTTAACCAGTTTGAAAGATGTAAAGTTTGGACCTTGGTTCCAAGACCAAGAGGCCAACGGATCATAGGCACCAAGTGGGTGTTTAGAAACAAGCTTGATGCCCAAGGCATAGTAGTTAGGAATAAGGCTAGGCTAGTAGCTCAAGGCTATAGACAGGAGGAAGGCATAGATTATGATCAGACTTTTGCCCCTGTAGCTAGACTAGAAGCCATTAGGATTTTCCTAGCCTATGCTGCCTATAAAAGATTTAAGGTCTTCCAAATGGATGTGAAGAGTGCCTTCCTCAATGGAGATTTAAAGGAAGAAGTGTTTGTTGAACAACCACCAGGGTTTGTTTCATCAACCTTACCCACTCATGTGTTCAAACTCCAAAAGGCTCTATATGGACTTAAGCAAGCTCCTAGAGCTTGGTATGAGACCTTAGCAAATTTTCTTCTAGAACACAAGTTTGTGAGAGGTGTAGTAGATAGAACCCTATTCATTAGACATCATAAGGACTCACAACTGTTAGTTCAAATCTATGTAGATGACATTATATTTGGTTCTACTGATCCCAAACTATGCAAGAGGTTCTCTGACCTAATGCACTCCAAGTTTGAGATGAGCAGCATGGGTGAGTTATCCTATTTCCTTGGTCTCCAAGTGAAACAGTGTGTTGATGGTATCTTCATTTCTCAATCAAAATATGCCAGAGAGCTGGTTAAAAGATTTGGAATGTCTGATGCTTCATCAATGAGCACACCTATGGCCTCAAATGCAGTTATTGATTCTGATGTCAATGGCAAGTCTGTTGATCAAAAGAACTATAGAGCCATTGTTGGTTCCCTGCTGTATTTGACTGCAAGTAGGCCTGACATAATGTTTGCTACATGCCTATGTGCTAGGTTTCAGGTCAACCCAAAGGAATCTCACTTAACTCTCCTCAAGAGGATCTTGAGATACCTTAAGGGATGCCCTAACTTAGGACTGTGGTACCCAGCTGAGTCAGGATTTGAATTAATTGGATATTCAGATGCTGATTATGCTGGTTGTAGAGTTGACAGGAAAAGCACCTCAGGGACTTGTCAGTTCCTGGGAGAGAGACTTGTCTCTTGGTTTTGCAAGAAACAGGCATCTGTGTCTACTTCAACTGCTGAGGCTGAATATATAGCAGCAGCTAGTTGCTGTTCACAGATCCTGTGGATTCAAAATCAGCTAGTGGATTATGGGTATACACACTCAAAAACAAAAATTCTGTGTGACAGTACCAGTGCAATATCAATTGCTCAAAATCCTGTGCACCATTCCAGGACCAAGCACATTGAGATTAGACATCATTTTCTGAGAGATAATGTGGAAAAGAACAAGATAGCAATGGAATTTATATCCACAGACCTGCAGAGAGGAGACATTTTCACTAAGCCCCTTGATGAACAAAAGCATTTGTTCTTCCTGAACTAGCTTGGCATGATTAATGGTTCAGAGTAGTGAAAATTTGGTTAGTTTTGTTTTCTGTCTAAAATCGTCGAACGACTGCTCGACGATCTTCGACCAGGTCAGAACTATCGTCGACCAACGGTCGACGACAGCTCGTTCGGTAGTAAGGCAGAAATCGTCGATCAACCGGTCAACGATCTCTCCTTAGGTATCTATCGTCGACCAATGGTCGACGACAGATTTTCTGTGCTGTGTGGAGAATCGTCGACCATCATATATTGATCGACGATCGTGGTGATTGCTTGTAGTCGGTCGATATTTAACGATTAGTCAAACATTGACTATCGTCGATCTTTATTCGACGACCGATTTTATTCCGGGATCGACGATCGCAGATTTGTTTCTAATAGTCGATTTAGGTCTGGAGATCGTCGTCCTTCCGCTCCGTCTTTTCATATTCCATCTTCTGGCTTAGAATTTGCTCTCGAACTCTAATCCCGCGCGATTCTCTTCTCCCCTGCTTTGCTTCTCGATTCGCCATTTTCTCTCAAATCCTATGGCGATTCCTTCTGCTGTTCTCTTTGGGATGAAGTTCGACACTGGCTTCTGTGTCGACTTCGATTCTTTCAGCCGATGCGATCAACCTATCCAAGCCATTCTGAAGCTATGTGAAGATCAAGGACTAAAGAAATTTATGTCATTCTCACCAAAGATTAATATACCAGAGATTCGAGAATGGGTGTATACCTCGTCCTCCAGCGACGAAGCGATGTCTGGAAAGATAAATGGAGAGGAGGTCATTCTGACTCCTGAAGTTTTGACTGAGCTGTTTGGACTGCCAACCGGAACTGATGACTATGAGCAAACTGCAGAAGAATATGGCCGCATGCTAACTATGATGGGCCATGCTGAGGGTATTCCAGCTAAGTTGCTAAAGATAAACCTGTCTCCAGAGTACAAGTTTCTGGCCGACCTGGTGGGCAAGGTCGTTTTGGGAAAACATTCTGCTCATGACAACATCAACAGGCAACAGTTTGCCCTGATGTCAGCTTTGGTGAATAAGGCACAGATTGCCTGGGGAAAAGTTCTGTTTGAACTAATAAGGAGAAAGAACAATCAGAAAGAAGTAAATCTTGCCAGGGTATTGGGTGTGTTTCTATATGTGAAAGCACCCCTGCTGCTTGTGTCTGCACCCTCCGCAGTCAACGCCAGCAAGAGGTTGGACCCCTCTCTATTCAAGAAATCCCAAAGGATTATCAAGAAGTCAGCCAGGGTTGATCCTAACCCTCCTTCAGACACAAGGGCTGATTCGGCCGCTCTCCCGCTTACTGGGGAAGGCTCAGTAATCCCTCCTTCCTCCCTCTCTATCCCTGCATCCTCTTCTCCTGCATTACTTTCCTCTACAACACCTGCAGTGCCACCACAACATGCATCCTTCATTCCACCTGCATCTCCACACCAGTCACCAACACCACAACATCTGGCAGCTTCAGCCAGTGTTGACATGGTGACTGCTACCATCCTCACGCATCTTTCTCAACATGAATCCCACACTCATGTTGATGTTCACCCATCTCCACATGACTCATTTGATCATGTGGCAGATCATCCTGCTTCCATTCCATCCACCTCCACATCATCAGCATTTCAGATAACTCCTGAATTGCTTGCACATATTGTCGAGCTCATTACTCCCTCCATCCAAAAAATGATTGAGGCTGCCAATGCCCCTCTCATTGCATCCATCAATGCCCTTACTCAAGCCATAAAATCATCTCATCCCTCTGCTGAGCCCTCTTCTGTAAGATGCATGACTCCAGTTCCCACTGAAGTCATGCAGGGGGAGATGTCTGTTGAAGTGGTCTCAGGTGATGCCCTGACCCTTCAGGACAATTCTTCTCTTCCCCTTCAAGGAACTGTAGAAGAACCTCAAGAGATTCCAGAGAAAGAACCAGAAGGTAAACCTTAAAATTCTTCCTCCAAAGGTTATAATCAGGACTTCAATTTGATATTTGTATCTAACAAAGACATTCACTCCCTAGTGAATCTAGCTTCTGAGGAAGAAGTTCCTGAAAAAGAAAATGAGGAAGTCCCCATGGACACCTGTGAGTATGATGCTGCTCAACCTGATGGTATAGCTTTATTTAAGATTCTAATTAATTCAAACTCCAACTTAGAGTTAATTTCTTATCCCTTCCTTTCCATCACAGCTGCTGATGACCTTACATCAGTATTGCAAGTTGATGCTGCTAAGTCCTTTGATTCTGATAAAGACTTGGAATCATTTCTTAACTCAGACTGTGAGTTCTCACTCACATCTACTCCTTTTGTTCTTCCTCCTCAAGAGATAGTGGTCCCTTATAGACCTGAGTACCTTGATGACCCCTTGGTCAAAGATACTCTTTTCTTTTCCTGTATGGCACTCCTCTTGTGCCTTGCAGAGGTGTCTATCCCTGATGTCACTGAACATCTAGAAGGAATTATAACCTCCTTCCTAGATGCAAAGTGGTATCCTGTGTAGATCTTCAGGTAATCCTATCTATTACCTGTTGTTTGTTCACCTTGGGGGGAATATTTTATTCCCACTTGGTTGTTAACCTATCTTTCTTTGCATGCAGGCACAACCATAAATGCTGCTGCTGCTGAAGACATCAACATCCCCACTGCTGCTGCTGAAGAAGAAGCTGAGGCCGTGCTAGCTTTACCAGAAAAAGCCTCCAAGATGACTGAAAAGGAATCAAGCTCAGGTACTCTAAACCTAGAACAATTTATAGCCTTTGTGGCTGAGAATATTGCCTCTGAGTACATTGAAGGGTTGGCTAATTATCATTTGGATTCCCTAGCCATCTCTCTAGAAAAAGCATCTGCCCCTGCAGATATTGTCATCTTTTCTCCTCCTATCCTTACCTATCCTCTATCCATTCCTTCTACTGCAGAACTGGTCCCCAGGATAGTTCCTGACTTGTATCCTAAATCAGATCTCTGGAAGAGCACTCCAAATGTTGATCTTGATGCCCTCCTTGAGCAAGATGCCATTGAGGAAGCAAGAGAAAGAGAAGATAGAGAGAAGCAGAAGGCTGAGCATGCTATAGCTGCCAAGGATATCCCAAATCTAGATTTTGATGATTATGCCGGCAGAACCTCATCTCACTCCTCTGATGATGATGACTCTGAGGATTCTGATAGCTCCCAAAAAAAGAAAAAGGCTGTCTCTAAGAAAAGGAAAGCATCTGCTCCTCCTACTGCCAATCCAGACAAGGATGTTCCATATTTCATTCTGAAGGGAATTGATCCCAAGAGCAAAGAATTTCGACCCTGGATGAGGCTCTCAAAGAATCAGACAAGAGAGAAAAAGAGATCAAAAAGATATGACATCCCTATTCAGAAATTCCCCCCCAGAGGTCCTCCTCCACCTCCTGGTGCTGGAGCCTCTGGAAGTCTCTCTTCTGCCCCCTCTGCAAGGTCAGCCAGTTCTAACACTTCTCAGACCTACCAAAGAAGGAGTAACCAAAGCCAGGGAGGCCAAGATGTATCAGGACAGGGAAGAAAAAGAAATGACAATGCTCTCGTGGAACAAATAAAGGAGATGACTTTTCAGCAACCTACCTTCTCTCCTCCTCCCTCTCCTAAAAAGAAAATTTCAGAATGGAAACCTTCTCCTCCCAGGAAAGGTCCATCCTCTTCTTCAAGAAAACCTGCTGCTGCTGAGACAACTGAATCAAAAGGAAAAAGAGTGGTCCTTTCAAAGAAATCCCATAAGAAGTTCATTGAACTTGCTCCTCCAAAATCTCTATATGCTGAAACAGATCCTAAGAAGGCTGCACAGATTTATCTTGATTCAAGGAAAATAGTCACAGCTCTTCAAAGAAACATGGAGATTGCAGCTCAAGCTGATATTGACAGACCACCCTCTCCATCAGATATAACTGAAACTGAAAGGATTGCCTCTATGGCAAGATTTAAGGAATCTATTGCTCTAAGCATGATGGAGAGAGCCAAAGCTCAAGGACTAGACCCTACAGCATATACAACTATGTCTGAATTCAGAGAAAAGGAACTCAGCAAATTTCAAGTCAATCCAGAAGCTTTTAATACTGAAGAATACATGAAGCTACATCCTGCTGCAGTTCTACCAAGCTATGCTGAAAAGAAAATCATTGGTGAACATGACCTAATGCTATCTAAAAGACAAGCAGCAAATCCTAACAGAGAGATTATTTTCAAACCAGCTGTAACCCCTAAAAACTCATCTGATGCTAAAACCTCTGATAAATCTGCTTGATACTTTATAGTTCTGCTGATTTATGTTTTTTTTCGGTGGATTGCCTGTGTTTTATTTTGGTTAATATCTGTTTTTGTTGCTGTGTGCTTTAGTTTTTAGATTGGATTGGATAATATAACACAAATAGGGGGAGATTGTTGGTACCCTAGATGTGATTTGGCTTATGTAATCCCTTTCCAGCCCCTCTTGATCCATATAAAGATATATGATCATGTTTAGACTCTGTTTAGTCTCCCTAGGGCAGTTTATAAACTGACCTAGAGCTTAGGTTAGAAGTTCTAGATGTTTTTGTGGTTAAGGCTTTTCCGTTCGACCATCGTCGAACGAGGCCTCGCGATCGTCGATCATTGGTCGACGATAGCAGGGCTATTGAATCGTTGAAGTCAAGACAATTATCGTCGACCGTTGGTCGACGATCTCAGAGCAAGCTTACTACGCTCTGAAGGTTGGTCGACGATCTGTCATCAACAGATCGACGATCGTGTTCTTACTTCACGATTTCTGTCTCGACAGATATTTGCCTTTGCTGGTCGACTATCTGTTAGCTGGTCGACTATCTGTTAGCCGGTCGACGATCTATTAGCTGGTCGACGATTTCTGGTCGACGATTTCTGTTCCGACAGATTCCTGCTATTAGTCGACGATCTGTTTGCAGGTCGACGGTCATCGAACTCCTGTTCGACGATTTCTGTCTGCTTTTATCTATTTGTATTTATGCTATTCCTTGGTTTATTTCCAAGTGTGTTAGCTTGTGGTTAGAAAGATTTTCTGAAGTTATTTGTTGCTAAATTTATGGCTTAAATTCAAATGAATTATTTACAAAATATGTCAAGCATAAATCACGGGATTCAGTATTCTTGATAAAGCATTTTGTCCTATTATACAAATTGCGTTGACTTTATCTTTCCAGCTTGTTTTCTAGCCGTTGGTACTATGTACTATTTCCAAGAATGGTACGTCTTTATGCTGAGATATTTTTTCCCGCTTATTTTATTCCTTATTGGGACTGACAGAAAGTTAATAGGCCATTCTATTCCTATTGCTATATTCTATTTTGAGATAATCTGTTGCAGGGCTCGAGAATTCAAATCAATAGAGCCGTTCCAAAGGAAAAACGTGAAGACATATTTAAGAGAGATTCTTCTCTCAGCAAAAGACAAGTTACAGACACAGAGAAATATTATTCATTCGCTCAAGCATCATCAGAGCAGCTCTTCACAATCTCACAACAAGAAGAAGAAAAGTTTTCCTGAAGCAAAAGCCCAGAGCAATCATCTTTCATTCTCAAGTCTCCTGAGCATCTGCTTAGAGTTTTCAAGACTTCAGAAAGAGCTCCAGTTCTGCTTCAAGTGCTCCAGAATCTTAAGACCTGATAAAAATCAGTCTTCAGATCTCTGAGGATTTAGTTTCAGTTTATCTGAAACTCCTTCATCCTGAAGCAAAGGCTTTCCCTGGACTTTCACTGAGCCAGGGGGAGACTTTGATTCTTTAGAGAATCCACAAGTCTTCTCTAATCTGTATTCACAACAGAGAAGATAATCTAACCCTCTCAACCCCTTTGTAAAAAGAGTTTGTTCACACCTCTTCAAAAGTGAACGTTGGTGACAGGGCACCTTATCAACAACCTGTGGTTGAGCATCCTTATCAAAAGCTCAAAGGGTCTGTTTGATCTACCTGAATCAGATCATTGGTGGCAGGGCACCTTAGCAAAAACCTGTAGTGGATTCCTACCAGGGTGGTAGAAGAGTGGAGTACCTATTAAGAGGGAACCACTATATATCCTGTGTCCATCTGGTTATCTTGCTTATTCATCTTATTCTGTGGCTGTGATAGAACTATCTAGGATTGCTAGTTGCTGTGATAGGTTTATAGTTAATCTGAAATTTCAGTTAACTCTCTCACTTGTGCACTTCACTGTGTTAGGCTCTTAGGGTTCAAGTATCAGATTATTTTATTCCGCAAATCAACTCGAAGGGAGCTGACTAGTGATTCATAAAATTTGAATACTCTATTCACCCCCCCTCTAGAGTAGTTTACAACTTATCCCCTCACTTTCAGATCAGTCACTCAACGCCAATTGGCTTATAGCGCTGAGTGGAGCCTATACAGTCAAAGACAAAGCAGTGGCAAGCTGAGAAAATGGCCAAGTCCACGGGCATTGAGTGACGTCAACTCATTCAACACCATACATCAAAAAGCTGTGATATAGGCTACAACAGTAAAAGCCTGAAGTTGGAATGAGCTAAAATATGGCTAAGTCCACAGGCATTGAGTGAAGTCAACTCACTTAACGTCATGCTACTGAGTAAGAAGAAAATTGGCTAAGGAAGAAAGCGTTGAGTGAGGCATGCTCACTCAATGCTCTCAATGCTTATGTTGCTGAATAAGCAGAAAATTGGCTAAGGCAGAAAGCGTTGAGTGATGCATGTTCACTCAACGCTCCCAACGCATATGTTGCTGAATAAGTAGAAAATTGGCTAAGACAGAAAGCGTTGAGTGAGGCATTTACACTCAACGCTTATGTTGCTGAATAAGCAGAAAAATTGATTAAGGCAAAAAGCATTGAGTGGAGGTTACTGACTCAACACTGTCAACGCCTAGTGAAGAAAGTTTTGTCTAAGGGGTTTTGAGTTGAGTAATGCTTACTCAGTCAATGCCAGACAACTGAAAGCTGATAAAGCAAGATTGGCATTGAGTGGAGCTGATAAAGCAAGATTGTCATTGAGTTAGAAAAATCATGATTGTAACAAAAGGTTGTACTATTTAATCATATAGGGAATAAATGTTTGAGCAATATAAACATAAGGTTTCATCCCTAGTCCTGAAAACAAAACTTGAAACATTTTAAGTTTCAGGTTCCCTTATCATAATTCCACTGCCTCCGGATTTTTTTGTCAGCTTGCCTTCATCTTCAGCTATTTTCTTCCCTTTCTTATCAGCTCCATCAACAGCCTTAGCCTTGGTAGCTTTAGCTTCAGCTTTATCCTTTTGTCTCTTAAAATAGCTGAAAGGGTTGGAAAAGTATTTGGATTGTCCACAGCATCAGGAGCCAAAAGATTTGCCTTTTTGTTCCTCCAGAAAGTCCTTCTTTTTGTGTCTCTCTTTTTCATCTTATCTCATTCAGTTTTGTTGTACCATTTACCTCTATCAGATCTTTTAGCTTTGACCTAGTCCCAAGCAAGCAGAATAATAGATATGGACTCTGGGATCCACTGCTCGAAATCAGACCTATGTTCCATTTCTTCTCTATATCTCTTTTTCCTTAGCTTGGCCTCCACTTCAGCATCATCAGTGATTCTTTCTTTGATCTGTAGTGACTGGTCCACTTTGGGGCTGAAGGAAGGATTCTGAGCACCAGTAGTCTTCTCTCCCCACTGAGCATTAGCACTGTCACCTTCTTCAATATACTGAACATATTCTTGATTGTCTTTAACTTGCAATTCACTGCTATACATCTTGTTTAAAGCATCTTGTACATGGTCATGCATCATTGGGATGTTATTATATTATAGTGGCTCCATTCCCAATGAGCCTCTCACAGCATTTGTGGCCCAGACCATATTCTTAGTATTTGTTCTAATGATATTTCTCTCCCCCTTTTTGACTTTTTCAATTACTTAAGTAGTTTGAGAGGTGATAGCTTTGTTTCTTTCCCCTTCCAGGTAGTTAACTCCAGCAGTTACTTGACTTTTAACATGTAACAGGTGGTCATCAAGCATCTTGGTGCAGGTATCCATCTTAGTGAAGATTTCAGTGTTCTATTCTTTTCTCAGAATTTTGTCATTCTCATGAATGGTCACAGAGTTCTTAACCTGAATAGTTTGATTTTCAACAATAATAGCAATATTCTGGTTTGACAATCCAGTTTCTCCATGGTATAATCTACAATAGGAGAAACTCTTGTAAAGAATTTTACTATTTCTCCTTTCAGCAGATTCAGTTCAAACCTTATAGATTTGATCTCAGTTGCAAGATCATTTCTAACTTTCTTGAGGGCTTCATCCACATAGTTTTCTAATGCCCTTCTTTGCTCATCTAGCAAACCTTTTAGCTAGGACATGAAGGTAGATGGCAGGTGATCAATTCTGGCAGATGTGCCCTCATCCAGGGCTTCAGTTTCTCCTTGTATAGGCTTGCTCCCTATTCCTTGAGCTGTGCCACTCTTGGGCTGTTCTGTTTCTGGATGTGATGAGGAGTGTGCTTTCTCATTACTGTCTTCCTATTTCTCAGATTATGAAGACACAAGATTGTGTACCTCATGACCAGGGAGACCATAAGATTTCTACCCCTCAACCATTGTCATGCTTTTGTTTGCATGCAGGTCAGCAACATTCTTTATTTGAGGAACCTCCAGTTTCTCCCCTACAAATAATGCATCTTGCATTATTTCTTTCATCAGTAGCTCCCCCTCAATTTGAGCAAACCTTCCCTTAGTACTAGGAGTTTCCAAGTGTTTATCATGTACTTCCTCATCCTCAGTCATAGGTATTTGCCTATCTATATCTTCTAATCTGGCAGCATCATCCCCCATTCATGCAGATATTTTGTTAACCATTTCCTCTGCTATTTGGCCAACATCCTTGGCTGGAGACAAATCCTCTCCTTCCTCTCCAACAGATCCAGCTAAGTCGGCAGCAATCTCATCCACTTCAGGAACTGAATCTGACTCAAGTCTGCTCACACGACTAAGAGGGGTAAGTTCAGACGAGGCGGATACCTGAATATTCATGTCCCTCCAAGACACTTAAGCAGATGAATATAGATATGGATCATGAGGTTCTTCATCCTCAGATGAGCTGCTAGAGGAGCTGAGCTCAGTAGCAACTATTCTCTTCCCTTTTCTCTCCACAGCTTATAGACTACGGGGCAGAAGGACCCTGTCCCATCTCTCAAACATCCTGATGTCCATCCTTCTCATATGGTGTATCCTAGCACTAAGTTTCAGATTCAAAATTTCTGGAGAAGTTTCTCACAAAAATAGTGACAGGATTCTCCCCAAATTGGGTTCAGCCAAGCATTCCACTACTCTTTCAAACATCATTCTTCTCCAATCAGTTCTCTTGGACAGTATGACCCTAGCCCATAAGTTTAAACATCCTTTTTGAGATTTTGTCATGGGAACCTGTTTTGCATATCAGAGCTTTCCAAATGACGTCGGCTAGGAACTTGCCTCTCAGGTTGAGTTCCTTCCTTTGAATCGATCCAGTTGTGTGCTTTGAAAGTCCACACCATTTTATTGCCGACTTTGCATTGTCCAGCAATAGCTCTTCTTCATCCTCAGTTACAGAGAGCTTTGGCAGTTGCAGAGCCTTGCTTAGCCTTCTGGGCATTATCTTGATCTTCTTTCCGCTTACCATGGTCTTAATTTTCCCAGCCAAAGCATCCGCTTTGGCGTTGGCAAATAACTCCAGTACTTCCCTCTTCCACAGAAGACAGGGTTCCGTCAGGATGAAATCTAGATTAGATTTCTGCAGAAGATTAAGCACCTACAAAACTTCTTCCGGAGCATCAACGAATCCATTTCGCACCAGTTCAACACCTTCGAAGAGGAAATCTGGTTCCTTGGGCGCCATCTCTCTAGAGAATTTGAGAAAGCAGGCGAAAGCGGCTTTTCGTCGATTTAGCGAATGCGGGCGAGAGAGGGTAAGGAATAGTTACTTGGCGTATTGCACAAGTCCTTCTATTTATAGGTATTGCTACCAGGAAGGCGGAAGGTCACTAATCCATCTTTGACGTTTAAATCTTGATCAATGGCCAGGATTGAGTCCCGACACATATCTGTAGTCCATCTTCTCTCCAGTATGAGTTAAGTGGGCTTAATTTGCTTAGCCTCAGTTTTCTTTAGTAATTAAAAGTTTTAATTTAAATTTTTGATTAGCCCCTAACTGTGTTGTCCTAACTTGCAGGGGAAATATAAACCTGCAGTACACATTCTAAACCGTGTTCTATTGGGGTGCAATTAGACAAAATTTTGATAACCTTATATTTATTTCAACTGAAAGAGTATTAGTCCTCAAGCTCAATTGACTCAACCAAATTTTGATACTAACCTAGCTTAGTATTCCATATGCAATATGTCTTTGGGTATGTTTAGACAAGTTAAATTTTATGGCATGGTGAACATGTAAGCCACTAATACATGAATTAAGATGAGCTATTTTTTTACATCTTCTTAGTCATTTGTTTCAATTACCCTTCTCATGCATGAGTAATCAATTCTGAAATTAAGTGGTAGAACAAAAGAAAGATGAATTCTACTTATATGTGCTCTATAGACTTGAAGTCTATGTTGGATTCACAGTTTCTAAGCATACCAGTAACCTTGCTTCTGAGCTTTAGCCCTTGATGATTATCTGGATTTCCTTTGTAAAGCTCCCCCTTAATAATTGCATTTGTCATTGACATTTAGTGCATGTTTATAAGTTGAATCATTTCTTGTACCCAGACTTGAGTCTGGTACAACATTGTCTAAGGACCATAAATGGTTATGGCCACTTGGACTATCCTGCAAGACAGAATTACCTTTCCTTAGGAACCCAAGATGACTTGGGTCCTAGGTTCTTGTTAGCTTGAAAAGAAAACAAATGTCTACCTACAGGAGCCCTGTCAGGAAGACTTTCTCTTGCCCTTGGCTATAGAAATGAACAAAAAAACAAGCCGGAAGAGGTATAACAGAAATTTTATTATTTGAAAAAGGTATCTATTACAAAGATATGGCCTCCCTTTTATAGAATGGAGGAGAGAAGAGAGAATATAAATAAGAGATGTGATACTAAAAAATACAGGACTAAGCGGTCTATACAGAAACAACCCGCACAAGCCGCGCGGTTAGACGAAAGGGCTAACCGCTCGGCCACCACCAGAGAGGAAGGAGAGATCGCCATGGGAGACCGCTAGACCGCCCGATCTCCAAGCCGCTAGAGACAAACCGCTAGAGACAAACCGCTAGACCGCTCGGACTCCAGACAGTAACAACACAGCAAACAAACCGCCAATGGGAAACCGCTAAACTGCGCGGTCTTCAATCCCCACGACTGGCCGCCAGACCGCCCGGTCACCAACTTCAACACTCCCCCTCAAGCGTGAGCATAGATATTGATCATGCCCAGCTTGTCGCAAATTTGAAGAAACGAGGCGGATACTGGCTTGGTGAAGATGTCAGCCAACTCTTTATCAGAAGTGACAAAGGGAGTGCAAATTTGTTCCTTCAAAATCTCTTCACGAATGAAATGATAGTCGACCTCAATGTGCTTGGTTCTTTCATGAAAGACCGGATTTTTGGAGATATATATGGCCGCCTTGTTATCACAAAATATAGGTAGAGGATGGTTGTAGACCTCTCCTAAATCCATCATGAGAGCCCATAACCACTTTAACTCACAAGTGGTCGACGTCATACTATGATACTCTGCTTCTACACTGGATCTGGAAACAACAGACGGCTTCTTTCTTTTCCAGCTCACCAGATTTCCCCCAACAAAGGTGCAAAAACCCAAATTTGACTTGCGATCCCCTTTGTCATCAGCGTAACTCGCATCTGAGTATGCTTCAACCCTCAGATGACCATTTTTCTAAAAGAGTAATCCTTTCCCAGGTGCTGCTTTGACATATTCCAAGATCCGTAAGGCGGACTGTAGATGGCACTCCCAAGGCGCTTGCATGAATTGACTCACCTTACCCATAACATAGGAAATTTCGGGCCTAGTCACTGTGAGATATATGAGCTTACCAACCAAACACCTATATCGCGTAATATCTGAAAGAGGAGGCGAATCATCTGTCCATGTTTTGTCTTCTCCAGTTGCCATGGGGAATTGGGTAGGTTTTGCTCCAGTCAATCCTGCCTCTTTTAATAGATCAAGAGCATACTTACGTTTGGAGAGGACTAAGGAGTTTGGCTTCCGAGAGATTTCAATCCCCAAAAAGTACTTCGGAGAGCCCATATCTTTCGTGACCAGATGTTGACGAAGATGCCGCTTTGTCAAGGTAACCCCTTCCTGGTCATCGCTAGTGAGAAGAATATCATCGACGTATACAGCAAGAACCACCATTCCCGGAGGTTTTGTGAATGAATATCGAGTGATCGACAGAGCTTCGCGTAAAACCAACGGCCGCCACGATGCTGCTGAACTTGTCAAACCAAGCTCGAGGGCTCTACTTGAGGCCATAGATGGACTTCTTCAGTCGGCATAGTCGTGTCTTCCCCTGAGCAACATACCTAGGAGGTTGATCCATGTAGACGGCCTCCTAGAGATCACCATAAAGGAAGGCATTCTTGACATCCAGCTGAGAAATCGGCCAATCTCAATTGATGGCCACAGAGAGAAGGACCCGAATAGTGCTGAGACGAGCCACGAGAGAGAAGGTATCAAAGTAATCAACCCCATAGGCATGAGTAAAGCCCTTAGCAACAAGGCAGCCTTATAACGATCCACAGCGCCGTCCGGGCCAAATTTGACCCCAAAGACTCAGCGACAACCAATAACATCAGTACAGAAGGGAGGAGGAACAAGAGTCTAGGTACCCCGCTCAGTTAGGGTCGCCATTTCCTCATCCATGGCCATCTTCCAATGAGGAATAGCAAGGGCCTCCTAGTAGGAACCGGGTGTGGTAGTGGCAGAGATAGCCAGAGCAAAGGCCCTGCGAGAAGAGGTAAGGCGATCATATGAAACAATAACAGCAAGGGGGTGTATAGTACATGTCCGCACCCCTTTATGAAGAGCTACAGGAAGATCCAGGTCGGCGGGTCCCTCGGCATTCGGAGCATCCGTGGCAGAGAGAGCTGGCCCGGGAGTAGAGAGTGACGATGGCGGAGAAAAGGGAGACGGTGGTGGAGAAGAGGGAGAAAGAGGCGGAGGGAGAGGAGTGGACAGAGACGGAGTAGGGGTTGAGATCGCAGTAGGAGACGAGGGAACAAAGAGAAGAGAAGGAGTATTAGAAGCTAGAGGGAGAGCAGAGGATTCAGCCGAGAAGTAGGAGGCATTCTCGAAGAAGGTGACATCAGCAGAGACGAACTGCTTACGAAGAACGGGGTCAAAGCAACAATAGACTTTCTGAGTTGGGGAGTACCCCAAAAAGACACATTTGGTGGAGCGAGGGGAGAGCTTATCTCGGGTGGCAGATGGGGCATGCACAAAGGTAGTGTACCCAAGATTCGGAGAGGGAGGGGGAAGGGCTCCTTGCCCGGATATAGAATGGAGAATGGGGTTTTCCCATAGAGAACTATGGAGGGAATGCGATTAATGAGGTAGCAGGTAAGGAGAACAACATAGCCCCAATAGGAGCGAGGAACATCCATCTGGGTCATTAAGGTACGAGCGACATCGAGGAGATGACGGTTTTTGCGTTCCGCCATCCCATTTTGCTGGGAGGTATAAATATAGCTAGTCTGATGAATAATGTCATGTTGCACACAGAAAGATGTAAATGCATGACTCAGAGATTCTTTAGCATTGTCTGAGCGAAAAGTTTTAATTCAAATACCAAACTGAGTTTGAATTAATTGATAAAAAGAGATCCATACATCCAAAAGTTCAGAGCGATCTCGTAAGAGATACACCCAAGTACATCTAGAAAAATCATCAGTAAAAGTTACAAAATAAGAACTACCCCGACCAATGGTGAGGGTAGGAGCAGGGCCCCAGACATCAGAGTGGACTAGATCAAACGGACGGGTAGAGCTCCGACCTTGCTTCGGCGGGAAGGAGGAACGGTGATGCTTGCCAAGATGACAAGCGTTGCAGTTGAGAGGAGTACTGGAAGGAGGGAGGTGGGGCAGAAGCTGATGTAGAAGTCGCGGAGGAGGATGAACGAGGCGGAGATGCCACTGGAGAAGATCCGTAGAAGAAGAGAAGAAGGCAGACAATGTGGAAATGTTGTCGAGGAAGTAGAGGCCGCCGCTCTCAGTCCCAGTAGCAATCGTCCATTGGGAGCTCGGATCCTGAAAAGAACAAGAAGTCAGAGTAAACGTCATAGAGCACTGAAGTTGCTTGCATAAAGAGATAACCGGTAATAAATTGCACGGAAATTTGGGCACATAGAGAGTGTCCGCTTGGCGAAGAGACGGAGTAACATAAACCACTCCCGACCCATGAACCGGGGAGGGAGAACCGTCTGCAACGAGGACAGGAGGCATCGATCATGCTATTCGATTAGAGAGAAGCACTGAGGATTGCCCGTCATATGATTAGTCGCACCAGAGTCGATAAGCCATTTACCTTTGGTCACCACGTGGGCACTACCTAATGATGTGACCACGGAGGCAGACGACTTGGAAGAGGAGGTGGAAGAGTCACCCGAGGGGAGAAGATGGGGACGCTTCGTCCAGCAGCGTTCCACAATATGGAGGGTGCGACCACAGTGAGAGCAGAGGTAGCAGGAAGGAGCACGTCTGCCAGACTGGTGACTGCGGCTACCAGAGCCACTCCGCTGAGTTTGGTGAGCATAATTGTCCGGTGGAGAAGGAGCGGGCAGAAGCGGGCGCTGAAGGAGGGAGGTGACAGCAGCGATGCTGGCAGCGGTGGAATCTAAGGTAGGGGATTCTGCCTCACCCAGAATTTGCTGGCAGATCATATCATAAGTATCAGGAAGCCGGAGCAGATAACACACAACGAGAAGCTCCTGGAAATGCTTGTGTTGTTGAGCCAAATCCACAGAAATGGGGCGATTCTGAAGAATCTCAGCCCCAAGAGCCTGAACCTGTTGGTAGGCAGCAACAAGAGACAATGTAGGATGGGCAAAGAGGTCCGCATACAACGTATAGATGTGGGATGTCTGAGCCCCCTTTGAGTACAGAGCGGAAAGATGAAGCCAAGCGGTCTTGACCGTCTCATCATGACGGATGACAGGGAGGCATTCATCGGAGAGACTGTTAGCGAGCCAAGTACGCACAAGGGCGTCACTCGCATCCCAGTCATCAAAGAGAGGTGAAGTGGTAGGAGGAGGGTCATCAATGAGATGGTGGCGTTTGCGTTGCGAGCGAAGGAGAAAGATGAAGGAGACGCTCCAATCCGGGTATTTGGAGCCGACAAGTTTCAAAACGGTGCCAAGGTTCCCGGAAGGAGTAGGAGGAAGAGGCGGAGCTGGATTGGCGACAGGAGTGGTAGCAGTAGAAGCATCAGAAAAAGCCATAGGAGAAAACAACAGGAAGCCGCGCGGTTAAGAAACAAACCATGCGGTTAGGAAACAAAACGCGGGAACAAGGAGAAATCACAGCGGTTAGAAGAAGGAGATCTGCGGCGGTCACGATGACAAACACCAGCAGCCAGAAAAGCCACGACCAAGACGCAGAATAAAGCAGAGGGGAAGAAGTCGAGCGGCTAGAAGGCAGCCCGCGCGAATAGAAGAAGGAGAAGACTGAGCGGTTAGAGATAAGACCGCGGGAGATAAACAAGGCGACCAAGGCAAACAGGTCGCGGCAACTAAAGGAGAGGTCGCGGCGAGAAGAAGAGAGTGGCACACAAAGAGAAATGACAAGAAGAGAAAGAAGCCGCGCGAACAGAGCGCAAGCCGGCGGAAGAAACAAGTCGCGAGAACAGGTCGCGAGAAGAAGAAGCAAGCCAGGCGGACAAGTCGCGCGGACAGAGAAGGCACACAGAATTAAGAGGAGAAGATCGAATCCTCTGATACCATGTAGAAACGAACAAAAAAACAAGCCGAAAGAGGTATAATAGAAATTTTATTATCTGAAAAAGGTATCTATTACAAAGGTATGGCCTCCCTTTTATAGAATGGAGGAGAGAAGATAGAATACAAATAAGAGATGTGGGACTAAAAAATACAGGACTAAGCGGTCTATATAGAAACAACCCGCACAAGCCGCGCGGTTAGACGAAAGGGACAAACCGCTAGACCGCTCGGACTCCAGACAGCAACAGCACAATAACCAAACCACCAAAGGGAAACCGCCAGACCGCGCGGTCTTCAATTAGCCACGACAGGCCGCCAGACCGCCGGGTCACCAACTTCAACATTGGCACACAAGGGTTGTGCAAATAATCTATGGCAAAGTGGCCCACATTGCCACAGCACCAGCACTCATGAATGTTGTATCTTCTTTTCTGAGTAGGTCTGACAGTATGGTTGACAGCAGACTGAATAGAAGAAGAAGCAGCTTTCTTGTTCCAAATTCTCTTAGCCACAGTCTGACTAAGAGTAGATCTGACATGATTAGATCTTGGATTTTTGCAAGGTCTATCAGCAACAATTCTCCTTGTATAGGGCATGCTGTTGGTGTCCTTGGAAGATTCTAGGTCTTGCGTTCTGGCAGATTTACCCTTGGTCAGAGTGTGAGTAGGGAGATTTTGAGAAAAGGCCATTGCCTTGCTCAAGAGAGATGGAGCTGGTGCGTTAAATACAAAAGGTCTAGGATGGGCCTTTTGTACTTCTTCATGGGGAGCCTTCTTAGCACTCAGACCCATGACCTTTCTTCCTCCATTGTAAGAGACATTTGTAGTCTTACAAGGAAGATTCCCATTCCTCTAGTGACCATCCCTGGGGTCTTGGTCTTTCCTGTTGGAAGGGAGAATTACCTTGTGAAAGGTAGGCTGAGGCTTGACAAGAACTTGACCTCTTTTCTGAGATTGGATTACTTTAGAAATTAACTTAGATTCAGATCTTCTCTTGATAGAATCTATCTTAGAGAAGTTAGCCATAATTCTCCTCTCCCTATCAAGTTTATCCTCAAGATTCTTGATAATAGAGTCCTTGTATTTTAAGGACTCAACATGGATATCTACCATGATTTTCAGATGAGCTGCTTCCCTCTCTTTTATATATAGGAAGGATGAAACTTCATCCAGCTGGGAAGCAGTCTTCTGTAGGGAGGCTATTTCCTCTGCTTGTTTCTTAACAAGCAGCTTACTTTCCTTGAAAGCTTTCAGGAGGGTAGCATGATTGTCAATCAATTGATTGATATTATCATCTTTCAAAGGACCCTCATCATCAATAGATGAGGAGACATAAGAGTCTGTACAGGATTTATATCCAGACTCTGAGGATGAGCTAGTGGGGAATGTACCTTAATTTGACCAGGATGATCCTGACAAGATTCTACTTCTGGGGTAGTTATTTGTCCATGACATCTGTATTACCCTTCTACAGCTTCATCCACCTCTGTGTCACTCTCTGAATGTGACAGAGGGGCCCTGATTCTTGCTCTTGCATCTGGAAGGAATTTGTAATCAACAAGAGCAGCCAATAGCCTAATGCTGATCTTGTCCTCTCTGCAGATTTGCTGCTCCATATAGTTCCTCATCTTATGGCTCATCCTTGAACACATAAGTTTAACCTTTTAACTATCCTTGTAGGCCAACTCAGACAGTTAGGTCCTTTTTGAGCAAACTCCCTCTGATACCACTTGAAAGTCTTTAATTTCAAGGATAGCTAAATCACCTAGAGGGGGGTGAATAGGTTATTGGTCTATTTATTAATTCTTTTCCATTCTTTTAGTTTGCTGCTTGAGTGGTCGATTAATTTTTTGCTTTCAAGATGATTTACCCTACACAAAGAAAATAACACAACAAAGCACACATATATTTATAGTGGTTCCCCAACTGGATACATCCACTTTCCCTCTCACTTATCCAACTATCTTGTTAGACTAGGCACTTCTCCAAAATGCTCCAAGGAGCTAACACCTCAGGCCCTCAGCCTTACACTAAGATTCTTCACAGAATCCAAACTCAGAACCACAAGGGTTCCTACCTCAGAGCCCTGAAGAGCTCCTACAGCTCAGTGATCCACTGATCACCTACCTCAGCCTTATTTCTAAGGTCTACAACTAGGGCCCTACATCCCTATAGTTTCAGGCAACCCTACTCTCAGAGTGCTGTAATACTCCAACAACTCAGTACCCTTTCAGGTACCTACAGCTCAAATCCAGGTAAACTAAATCCTACAAGATGAAAGTGGGTTGATGGATATTCTTGACACAAGGGATATTTCTCTATGTCAAGATTCTTGGCTGAGATAGACTCAGCCCAACAATGACTACAAGAGATTATTTCCTGAGTCTATCTTTACTGAACAAAGATATACTTAGTCCTAACTACTTTCACAGCAATAAGTAATTACTTGTGCTGGAAGTTACTTGAAGAACTTTGTTCTGCCCTTCTCCCTTTCCTGGGCTAAGGTGATTCAGCCCTAACTTTGACTCCTGAGGAATTATCCCCCGAGCCTTCTTTTAGATCTCAGCTTCTTCAAGCTTTCTTCTCTTCACAGCTTCCAGATAAAGATCTTCAGGTGCTTGAGTTGCTGGAACTGTGAAGAACCTGCAGCATGGGTCGGCCCTTGGCTGCAATCTTATGCTCAGAGAAGATACCCTGAACTAGCTTGTTGGTGCAGGTGAGAATGACACCAACTATCTTGCTGTTGAAGATGTTGATTCCAACAGCTGACTTGCTCTCTTACTTTCTAAGTTTTAGATTCCTGTTCTATAGCTCCACATCAATGGCAGGGAAGAAGAACACCAGTTACTTCTTTTATGTATTGAGACCCAACAGCTCTTTTAACAATGGGCCCCACTCATTTAATGCTGGCTGCAAATTTGCTTTAATGCCAACTATCGTACAGTAGGTCTGCGGCGACCTTTGTCACGTACTGTAGCCATCCCGCCATTAATTTGAAATATGTTGACTCGTTGACTTGCTGATGTCACCAGCTGTGGACTTAGCCAAAAATCAAGCATCAGAGAATAGGCTTTGAGTGAGTAAGCATCACTCAACGCCAAAACACTTAGACAGATTCACTGTCTTTTAGCATTGAGTGAGTCACCTTCACTCAACGCCAAACTACTTAGAATATAAAGACTTATTCTAGGCATTGAGTGATTCAGTTCCACTCAACGCCAATCTTGCTTTATCAGCTTTCTACTATTTGGCGTTGAGTGAGTAAGCATTACTCAACGCCAAACCCCTTAGACAAAACTGTCTTCACTAGGCATTGACAGTGTTGAGTCAGTAACCTCCACTCAACGCTTTTTGCCTTAATCAATTTTTCTGCTTATTCAGCAATATAAGCGTTGAGAGCATTGAGTGAACATGCCTCACTCAACACTTTCTGCCTTAACTAATTTTCTTTTTATTCAGCAACATGAGAGTTGCGAGCATTGAGTGAACATGCCTCACTCAACGCTTTCTGCCTAAGCCAATTTTCTGCTTATTCACCAACATAAGTATTGAGAGCGTTGAGTGAGCATGCCTCACTCAACACTTTCTTCCTTAGCCAATTTTCTGCTTATTCAGTAGCATGGCGTTGAGTGAGTTGACTTCACTCAACGCCTATGGACTTAGCCATATTTTAGCTCATTCCAACTTCAGGCTTTTACTATTGTAGCCTATATCATAGACTTTTGCAGTACGACGTTGAGTGAGTTGACTTCACTCAACACCTGTGGACTTGGCCATTTTCTCATCTTACACTGCCTTGGCTTTGATTGTATAGGTTCCACTCAGCGTTATAAGCCAACTGGCGTTGATTAACTGATCTTCACTCAATGCCTATGGACTAAGACAATTTTTTGTCTTTCCACCACTTAGGTGAGAACATACCTGACTTAGCCACTTAGGCTACCTGTCCCATCATAACTTATCAGGACAAACTGCAATCATTCACTTTAAATACAAGTTAGATCACAATATGTGTATACATTGTTTTGTTTGTCCTTCTTCAAATTCAGGATATTGGGATCAATGGACCCAACAACCTCTTTAATTCTGCTTAGTGTCGAGACAATTAGATTGTCTCGACACAACTGTCTGCCTGATGTCTACATATTTTATTTCTACCTTGTGTCGAGACTTCTATACTTTAATCCTTCATTGTCTCGAGATAGTTGGTCTGTCTCGACACAATCTTACTTAGGAAAATCTCTTGCCTTCTTTGTGTTGAGACAGTTGTATTGTCTCGACACAACTACTTCAAGCTTTATAGTATCAATATGCTGACTTATCTCGACACTGCTGACTCAGTCTTCAAGGTGTCGAGACAACTTACTTGTCTCGACACAGCTGTCTTGAATCTTCTGTGTTAAGATAACTGACTTGTCTCGACACACCTTCTAAAAAGGTGTCGACACGGGTGAAGTGTGTCGACACTTTTGTATTTTGCAATTTTTCTGCACAACGGGTTGCTGAATGTAGACTGTGCTGACTTCACTCAGTATTTTGCTGACTTGTCTCAACACAACTTCTACAAAGGTGTCGACACAGTTGAAGTGTGTCAACACTTTTGTACTTATCCATTTTCTTCAAAATCTAGTCATCTTCTTGTGTCCACCTGTTCAATCAATATGAAATAGACATCCTGCAGACATAAACTTAAATATACATCAAATACAAGTATGTGTATAGTATTGAGTTGAAGGGGCTTCTCCAAATCAAGTACATTGTAACCAATATACCCAACAGTGTCGGCGGTCGTCCTTTCGAGCTGTATGCTGGGGAGTCCGTTACATCTTTGCTTCGGGTGTCTTTTCTGAGCTTTACACGAGATGCATATTTCTATTGAGAAAGTCACTACCAAGATTGTGATGGTGACGAGCTTGATGAATAAGCCCTTGTGGGACGTCGCTGCTCTTGTACAACAAATATTCGTCGAGGGTAGACCCCCTAGAGCCAGGTCAGTAAGAGTCAAAATCAACAAGTCAAGGCAGAAGTTAGGGTCAACACTCAAAGCAGTAGAAGACCTAGGCGAGTATTACGAGCTCCCATCGCATACTCGCCAGGTAGGAGACTAGGCCAGATGCTCGCCCAACCTATGCGATCCCCAATCCCCCCCCCCCCAGTACTCGCCCAGTAACTAGGGGTGGGGCTATATATAATATTTCCTCCCCTTGGATTGACCTATAAATAGGACCTTAGGGGTACAAGAAAAAGACTTCGGAATCTCAAAAAAGATCTCGATCACCTCATTTCTTAGACTTCGGGCTGAACCTTTGGATCCTTTCTTTTGGGAGACAGGTCGTGAGCTAGCGACTATCCATCTTAGTCGCCAACTAGAATCTACCTTGTACCCAGCTCAACCATCTTTGGTTGTGGAGGGGAAGTTTCTTTTAAGCATCCAGGTACATGGTAGGACCTCCCTGCCACAACGCTTGGGGTCATTTTTGTTGTCTGTCTGTTTCTACATCCTAGCCCGTTAGCCGTCGAGCCCGACCGCTTAACCTGTAACCTTGGGCTATCTTTATTCGAATTTTGGAGTAAGGATTTTCTTGGCTTCAGTACTTTGGTGCGGTGAGCGTGGATCGCAGTCGAGGAGGAAAGTTTTGCAAGTAGGCTAGATGGTGAATAGAGGTGAGAATGAGGAGATAGTTAGCAACTCGGCGGGAGTCAGCAACTCGGTGAGAGGAAACAACTTTGTGATAATGATGGAGTTCGAAGAGTTCGCAAGGAGGATCAAGAGGAGCATCCTGGTTAGGTTCCCTCCTTGCCCTGATGTCACATCAATTATGCCTTGGTGTTCACAAGGAGGATCGAGAGCAGCATCCTGTTTGGGTTCCCTCCTCGCCCTGATATCACAGCGACCTTGCCTCGTTGCATGACACAGTCAAAGGAAGAAGCGCCACCTAAGATACTAGAGAAGGAGTGTGAAAGAGAGGGACAAGAGCGACCAACGCAGTTGCAGCACTATCCGACGAACAGCCCGGGGATCAGGTTTCGAGATGTGCAATTACCGATGAGATATCATGATACTTGCCAAGATAGTGAGTATGAAGCGGATACTCGTGAGTATGAAATTCATCTTTGCTAAGAAGGGAGTAACCCCTTCTGTGACAAGATCCTAGCAACCCTGTTCCTAAAGGCTTCAGAAAGTCAGTCCTAAACTATTACTCTAGCAGAGATGACGCAGTCAGGCATCTCTAATGGTTTGAGGACTTGGTGTCAATCCGCAACATGACTGAAACTTTCAAATACAGGTTCTTCTCCATCCTCTTCAAGGGGAATGCGAGAGACTGGTTTCACCAGTTGCCCAAAGGTTCCATCTATAACATTGAGGACCAACGTTGAGGCCTAATGATAAGGTTTGCGACGTCCAAGAAGAGGAATAAGGAAGCCACCACTCTTTTTAAAATCTAGCAAGGGCAGCATGAGAGCCTCAGCCACTACATTGACCCTTTCCAAGAAGAAGTTTTGGAAGTCAAGTAAGTGGATAGTTTCACCCTAATGCTGGCCCTTAAGTTCGGCCTAAAGCAGGGTCTCTTTAGCATAGATATTCGCTCCAAGCCCCTAAGATCTTTCGAGGAGATGATCGAGAGGGCGAACAAGTTCGTACAGGGGGAGGAAAAAATCCATACTTCTTCGCAAGGCTGGCTGGAGAGAACCTGGGAGGCAAGGAAAGAGGAGGACCTTCGGAGGCGAGGGCTAGAGTAGTGCCAAAGAGGCATGGAGATCAGAGAAGAGAGGAACTGAGGAGAAGGGAAGAGCACATAAGGGAGGAGGATCAGAGGAGGCAAGAGAGGCCTCATAGGCAGGAAGAGAGGAGGCCCGTAGCGGCCCAGAGAGAAGGGAGGAAGCATGTCGATTCCAATATCTCATGAATTGGCCCTAGTGGAGGCCACCAGGAAGGCCCAAGTACAAAAATCAGGAAAGAAGGAACAACCACCAGTCGGGGAGGAGGCAAGGAAGATCTTAGGAAGAGGAGATGACCATTTCCTGACAAGGGAATAGACATAGAAGGAGGGTTCAACCAGTGAGGAACCAAGCGGTGGAGATCCCCCTTTACTATGATCTGCATCGAGTAGAGGGGCATGCGACTATGGCCTGCCCAGACTTTTGGGAGGCGAGGGGGAGGTTGGAAGTAGGAGCGGATGAGAGGGAGCAGCTGAGGCAGGAGGTCCCTACAGGATAAGTAGCATTCCAAGATCCGGGGAGGAGGAGGAACGAGGATCGGGTCAACCAAGGAGGTTGTGGGGAGGTGGTCCAAGGACTGGGAGGAGGGTAGGTAGGAGTGATCAACAGAGGAGTCAGACTTGGAGCTTCCCACAAGGAGAGTCTCCATCAGATTTACCCCAAGAGCCTTTCCTCGACCTCTCAAACTCCACCACCGTTGGAGGAGATCACTTTCTCTGAGGAGGACATGTTGGGGAATGAGAACCCTTTTCATGATGCCCCTCGTCATTCAAGCTACCATCGAGGACTTCATAGTTGATCGAATCCTGTTAGGTAATGGGATCTTAGTGAATGTCATTTTTAAGAGGACCTTCGTCAGGCTGCAGGTGGAAGTGTCAAGGATCCTAGCTGCGGACAGACCCCTCTTTTGCTTCTCTAGAGAGAAGAAAGAGGTAGAGGGAGGAGTTGATCTTCTTGTGACCCTTAGTGGTAACTCAATACAATGTAGGTCTTCATTATTAACGCATCGAGATGCTACAACGCCATCTTTAGAAGACCCCTCATTGAGTACTTCAAGGTGGTTCCATCATCGTACCATTAGTGTCTGAAGTACTATCGAGGGATGTTTAAGTGCGGGTCAGAGGCGATCTAAAGGATGTCAGGGAGTGCTATCTAAATGCGGTCAACACCATCAGCTTGATGGAGGATGAAGATAGGCTGGAGAAGATACTAGAGATTTAAGAAGGGATAAGAGTTGCTGAGGAGCTGGAGGTGATCTCACAGGGAGGAAAGACTGGACTGTTAATGATCGGAGGGCACCTAATGCTAGAAGGGAAGATGGATATGGCAGCATGTCTGCAAGAGAATGTGGACATTTTTTCTTCGAGCGTCATAGAGATGTCGATAATCGATATAAAGGTTGTCTGTCATCACCTCAACCTGGATCCAAAAGTTCACCCCGTTTATCAGAAGTAGAGGAAAAGCCCCATCGTGCTTGCCGAATAGATCTGGGAGGAAGTACAGAAGTTGCTAGAGGTCAGTTTTGTTTCAATGATCTTGTATTCGGATTGGGTCTCCAATATTGTAATGGTTAATGTTACAGTATGGAGACCGGGCAGTCTGACGGCTTGTGTCTGGAGGTTTGGAGACCAGGCGGTCTGGCGGTTGAAATCTGGCGGCTTGGTAGCTGGGCGGTATGGCGGCTTCTCTCTAGCAGCTTGGTAGCCGAGAGGTTGCTGATTGGAGGCCGGGCAGTGTGGAGGTTTGACGCAGACGACTTGATGACCGGGCGGTCTAGTGGTTTCACCTAGCATCTTCACTTCTCTTTATAGTAGTAGTCGGGCGGTTAGCCTATTCGTCTAACTGCGCGGCTGGTGCAGTCTGATTTTATGTATAGCCTGTTGGAACACCCTATTACTAATTTGGGCAAGGATCACTATGTTTTTAGAAAATCAGTTTGACCTAGATGTATAGTTGAAAAGGTCAAGTTAGAATGAGTCTAGGGTTAGAACTTAGGTTTGAAGCTGCCCCCCAGGACCATTCAATGATCAAGACTTAGAGCTGAGATAAAGACAATTTTCGTCGAACTCAGGTCGACAAAACGTCAAACTCCGTTCGACGATCTCTGAGCTCAACTCTGCTAAGTCGTCGAACTCAGGTCGACGATCTTCGAGCTCAGATCGACGATCTGCCTTCAGCTAGTTTCCAAGTCACTGAGCTCAATTCGACGATCTTATAGCTCAGATCGACGATCTATCCTCACTTATTCTTCAGGTCGCTGAGCTCAGTTCGACGATCGTAGAGCTCAGTTCGACATTTTCTGTCTGATTTTCAATCCAATCTCTGAGCTCAGTTCAACGATCGTAGAGCTCAGATCGACGTTTTTCTGAGAGATCGACGACTTTAAGGATTCAAATTCAGTCGGCCTTTGGAATGTTTTTCAAATTCTCTCAGCATTTATTTCAAGAGATTTGTTAGCCGTTTTCATTTATTCTGGAGCAAGTTTCAAGGGATTTCTCAGAGAATGTTTATTGGACTTTCTTCCAGAAGACAAAATATTTATGGAAGACATTTATGACTGCTAACGGCTATCTTTGACAGAGGATCATCAGAGAATAAAATACACAACAGCAGATCAAGAGAAGAATAACACTCAATACAGACATACACAGATAGTGAGATCAACTCAGAGAAAAATCAAGTGATCAATCCTGAAGAGTTAGATTGAAAATTAGCATACTGAAAAGTGCTCATAGCTTCAACATCAAAGACTCCAGACAACTCATATTTCAGCCTCTACTGAAATCATCTTCTGCTGGAGATCTGAAGCTTCTGAAGGCCTATCACCCTAGCAAATCTCTCACTCCTGAACCATCTACATCTCAGGGGGAGCTTTGACAACACAATCAATCCACTAAGTCTTCTCTCAGTGATTGAGACAGAGAAGACAACTTCACCTCTTCCTTTTTCTTTTCCTGCTGTAAAAGGGTTATCAAAACTCCCTTCAAAAGTTTTGAATCTAGTTCTGAGAGCCTTGTCAAAACTCAGTGGTGGCAAGACACCTTATCAAAAAATCTAGATCTGGTTTTTGAGCACCTTATCAAAAGTTACTTGGTGCCAGGACACCTGATCAACTCATCCTGAGTGGATTCCTACCAAGGGTGGTAGAAGAGTGGATGAACCCAGGTTGATTGGGGAACCACTATAGCTTCTTGTGTTTGGTTGCTTGTGTGTATTCTTTGCTGTGTGCTATGAATCTTTTGTTTTCTTTTTATTATTACTTCTGTTTTATTGCTGCAGCATAATACACATACTATATTAACTTAACTCTTCCTCTACAAAGCTTTATTTTGAAAAATTATTTTAACAAACTCTATTCACCCCCCTCTAGAGTCAGACTGATCTTATCCTCCACTTTCAATTGGTATCAGAGGGAGGTTGGTTGTTCATACAGGCTAACACCTGAACCAAAAGATCCTTGATAAGATCAATCCTTTAAGAGGGTTATTTTCATTATATTTAATTTTATATAAAGACATGACACAGAACAAAGATTATGCAAGCACCAGGCCTCCAGTGTGCAATCTATCTAAGTTTGCACTTTGGAAAGCTAGGATTAAACTTTATATGAATTCTATTGATGAAGATATATTTAATTCTATTTTGACAGTGTGCCCAAGTCCACCAGCAAACTCAAGTACAAATGTTGTTCCACCTCCTTCAGGAACAGATGCTGAAATAAAGAAGTGGAAGACTGTAGATGCCAAGGCCATGAATATCTTAGCTCAGACAATGTCTGATGAGGTATTTCAGAAGATAGCTGAATGCAACTCAGCTAAAGAAATTTGGGACAAACTTTCTGAGATTGTCTCAGGATCTGCTGATGAAAGAAAGGACAGAAGATCCCATCTCATAACCCAATATGAGAATTTCAAAAAGGGAGAAGCTGAGTTAGTAGCAGACATGTACAACAGATTAAGTCTGATTGTTAATGAATTAAAGACTCTGGATAAAGAAATCTCATTGACTGAGCTGAATGACAAAATCCTAATATGTTTCCCCAGCACCTGGGATTCAAGAATCTGGCCAATCAAAGATGCCAGAAGTCTAAATAAAATCACCACTGAAGCTCTACTGGGCAAGCTCAAATCTTATGAGCTGCTAATTAAGAATAGAAAAGAAGAACAGAAGGCTGCCTCACCAGCCACAAGGAAAGAGAAGTCAATAGCCTTCAAAGCTATTGAGGACCTACCTGAAGAAAAGGTCACAGGCAATGAGGAGCTAGTCAGCCTATTGGCCAAAAGATTCTACAAAATGGCCAGAAAAGATTTCAGAAAAAGGTCATACAAGGGACATGATAAGCCAAGGTATGATAAATCAAATAACAACAAAGAAATTATCTGTTTTGGTTGCTGGAAACCAGACCATATTGTGTCTGACTGTCCAGAAAACAAAAACAAGGACAAGAAGGATAGAAGAGAAAGAAGAAAGGAGAAAGACTTTAAGAAGAACAGCTCAGACAAACCCTCCTCCAGCAAGAACAAACATACAAGGAAGGGATTTGTTGCTGAGACATGGAGTGAAACTGAAGAGGATTCTGAAGCTTCATCCAGCTCCGTGATGATGAGGATGATGCTGATGAAAAGGAATTTTGCATGATGGCTATCAATGCCTCTCAATCAGATTCAGAAGCAGAAGAGTCAGAGTCAGATTCAGAAATTCAACTAGAAGAAGACCAGGTAATCAATTCATTTGATTTCAGTTCTGAGGACTTTAAACATGAGTTTAAAGTACTATGCCTAGATCTATTAGAGTCTGAGAAGGAAATCATTTCCCTCCTAAAACAACTGTCTGAGTATAGCACTTTAAAATCAGAGAACCTCAAACTCTCTGAAGAGTTAGAATGCTATAGGGAGCAGATAGCTTCACTGAAAAGTGAACTATCCAAGGCCAAGCAGTTTGAAGAATCCCTTAATGGGAGAAGCATCAAACTAATGGATATCACAAGCACAGTGAACTCTAGACTTAATAGTACACTGGGCTTGGGAGCTTCATCCAGCCAGCCTATAGTCCTAACAACTCCAATCAAATTTATCTCTGATAAAGGGAAGGAAGTTGTAGAGGTAGCTAGGAAGAATGCAGATTTGCCAAAGAAAGTTATAGTTCAACAGAATGCGTCGAACAGAGCTCGACGATCGTCGTACAGCGCTCGACGATCCAAGAAAAAATCGTCGAACTCAGCTCGACGACACCTTAACTCTGAACTCCAGGACAGTCGATCTTCAAACAGAGCTCGGCGATCTGACCCAAGATCGTCGACTTCAGCTCGACGATCGTCGAACAGAGATCAGGGCTTTGAACAATCTTTCAAAGATACATCTAGATTCAATCCTAGAAGACCTACACCCCAAGGTTTCAACCCCTATACTGAATGGATAGTATCTCCTAGGAGATACCATCCTGAAGGTTATAAGAGTCAACCTGGGATGTCTTTCATTTCTGAATTTAAAGGATATCAACCTAGGCCCAAGGTAAACTGGGTCAAAAACATGTAAATTCTTGTATGTACAGGTGAAGACCTATCCAACATCAAACCAGCTATGGTATCTGGATAGTGGGTGCTCAAAGCACATGACAGGGAACAAGGACATCTTCACATCCTTTAAAGCCAAGCTTGGACCCAAAGTAATTTTTGGTGATTCAAACTTTGGAACAACAAAAGGATATGGTGCAGTCCAAATTAGAACAGTCACCTTCAAGAAAGTAGCTTATGTTGAAGAACTCAAGCACAACTTGATAAGTATCAGTCAACTTTGTGATGAAGGATATTAAGTGACTTTTAACAAAGCTATATGCAAGGTCAAGTCAGAAGACAACATAACTGTGTTGACAGGTAACAGAAAAGGTAACATTTACTTAGTAGATTTTCATTCATCTAAAGTAGATATTTGCTTGTTCAATTCCATATCTAGACCTAATATACTGTGGCATAAGAGACTAGGGCATATTAACCTTAGAACTATTGTTAGGCTATCCAAGGACAACCTTGTTAGAGGACTACCTTCTGGCCCCTACAAGAAGGAAGGACTTTGCAAGGCTTGTCAATTAGGCAAGCAAACTAAAAATAGTTTTAAGTCACTTAATAAGAGTGATTCACCTAGGATTTTGTATCTGTTACACATGGATCTTTTTGGACCCATTACAGTACAAAGCTTTTGAGGGAAATCTTATACTTTGGTGATTGTAGATGACTTCTCAAGATTCACTTGGGTATTCTTTCTGAGGAAGAAGTCTGATAACTTTAAGTGTCTGACAGAGTTTTTCAAATGTATATAGATTGAGTTCAATACTCACATTGCCTTGATCAGAAGTGATCATGGGACAGAGTTTGATTCTCTTCTTATGCAAGAGTTCTGTCAGAGTGAAGGGATCAGGCATACTTTCTCAGCTCCTAGAACTCCTCAATAAAATGGGGTAGCAGAAAGGAAAAATAGAACCCTAATTGAATCTGCAATTACATTATTGACAGATGCTCATCTTCCTCTATCCTTTTGGGCAGAAGCAGTGAGCACCTCCAACTATGTGTTGAATAGGAGTTTGATACATAAACTGAAGGGCAAGACTCCCTATGAATTACTCAAAGGGAAGAAACCTAAAGTAGATTACTTCAAAAATTTTGGTTGCATTTGTTATATTCACAATAATGACAAGAGATATTTAGCAAAATTTCAAGCAAAAGCTGATGAAGGAGTGTTTTTGGGATACTCCATGATCAGTAAAGCTTATAGGGTTTATAATAAAACTACTCTAAAAATAGAAGAATCTGTCCATATTTCCTTTGATGAAACTAATATGTATTTCAAGGAGAAGAATACTTCTACCATAGAACATTTGCAGGTACACTCTCTAGCTGAAGACTTGGACAGATTGCAAGTTACTCAAAAGGATGAAAGTAGTGAAGATGAAGAAGTTGCTCAACATCTGGAAGAAAATCTTCTTGAAGAGCCAGTTGCTGTTCCACAAGAGGAAACAGCAACACAGGTTGGTGAACAATCAACACCCCCTGTTGATTTAGTAACATCAAGAGATCATCCAATCTCCCAAGTGATTGGAAACATCTCAACTGGTGTGCAAACCAGAAATCAGGTCAACCAAAACCTGATGCACACTTGCTTTCTCTCTCAAATTAAACCTCAATCCATTCAAGATGTAGAGCAAGATCCACACTGGATCATTGCAATGCAAGAGGAGTTGCATCAATTTGAAAGAAACAAAGTTTGGGAACTAGTGCCTAAGCCAAAGGATCATTCCATTATTGGAACAAAATGGGTGTTCAGGAACAAGTTTGATGATCAGGGAGTCATTGTAAGGAACAAGGCAAGGTTAGTTGCTCAAGGCTACTCTCAAGAAAAAGGAATAGACTATGACCAGACCTTTGCACCAGTTGCAAGGTTAGAGGCCATCAGAATATTCCTAGCTTATGCTGCTCACAAAGGATTCAAGGTATACCAGATGGATGTAAAGAGTGCATTTCTCAATGGGGAGATCAAAGAAGAAGTCTATGTCAAACAACCCCCAGGTTTTATCTCTCTAACTCATCCTGATTATGTTTTCAAACTACATAAAGCATTATATGGTCTAAAGCAAGCTCCTAGAGCATGGTATGAGACCCTAGCATGCTTTCTTCTGGAAAATGATTTTATAAGGGGTAGAGTAGACCAAACTCTTTTTATTAGAACTCATAAGTCCCATACCCTACTAGTACAAATATATGTTGGTGACATTATCTTTGGTTCTACTGATTCAAAATTGTGTAAAAAGTTTTCCAAGCTGATGCACTCTAAATTTGAAATGAGTAGCATGGGTGAGCTCTCATTCTTCTTAGGATTGCAAGTAAAACAACATGCTGAAGGCATATTTATTTTCCAAACCAAGTATGCAAAAGAGCTGGTTAAGAAATTTGGTATGTTTGATGCATCATTTATGAAAACACCCATGCCTACCAATGCTGTATTGGATGTTGATGAACATGGGAAACCAGTTGATCAGACAACATATAGAGCAATGATTGGCTCTTTATTGTACCTTACAGCCAGTAGGCCTGATATAATGTTTGCTACATGTATATGTGCTAGGTTCCAAGTAAGTCCTAGAGAGTCACACTTAACTTTAGTAAAGAGGATTCTTAGATATGTTAAAGGTTGTCCAAATCTAGGTCTCTGGTATCCAAAAGATTCAGCATTTGACTTAACTGGACTCTCAGATGCTGATTATGCTGGATGCAAAATAGACAGGAAAAGCACCAGTAGAACTTGCTAGTTTCTTGGTGATAGACTTGTCTCATGGTTTTGTAAGAAACAAACATCTGTGTCAACCTCAACTGCTGAAGCTGAATATATGGCTGCAGGTAGTTGTTGCTCACAAATATTGTGGATACAAAATCAACTCCTAGACTATGGTTACAACTTAGAGAAGTCTAAAATATTTTGTGACAACACCAATGCTATTTCCATTGCACAAAATCCAGTCCTCCATAGTAGGACAAAACACATAGAAATTAGGCATCATTTTCTAAGGGATAATGTTGAGAAAAACAAAATTGAACTTCAATATATCCCAACTGATTTGCAAAGGGGAGATATTTTCACCAAACCATTAGATGAGAAGAAACATACATTCTTCCTAAATCAGTTAGGCATGTTAGATGGAGGAAGCCTAAAATAAATTACAAGATCTTAAAAGCTAAAAACAGACCAAGATTAGGCTAAAAACTTATTTCTTTTTGTGTCTGCAGGATAGTTTCTTTCTCTGAACTACGCTCGACGATTTTCCTCAAGATCGTCGAATGGAGATCGACGTTTTTACAAAACGTCGACCGGAGTTCAGCGCTTGTCAGATAGTTTTATACTATCTCTTTCAGGTCAATGATCGTCGAACGTAGATCGACGCTCTCAAGATTGTCGAACTGAGATCGACGATGTTGTAGACCTCTTAGCTTCTCTTAGGAGCCCCGATCGTCGAACGGAGATCGACGATCCTTCCTTTTCAGCGTCGAACCCTAATATAAAAATCATTTTTCGGCCGTCGTTCTCCTTTGCGCGTTCATAGTTTCTGCAGAAAAACTCTTTTTCCCTCCAAACTCTTGCTGCACTTGTTCTTTGTTTGTTCATCTTTGCATGAATCAAATGGCCGTTTCAATTGCAGCTATGTCGGCAATGAAATTCGACACCGGATTTGACATCGATATGGATTCCTTTGAAAGTAGTGATCAAATATTCAAAGACATACTTGCGTTCTTCAAAGAACAGCAACTAGAGAACATCATGACAATAAGAATTAAGATAGCAGCAGATGAAATCAAAGAATGGGTATATACAGCACAGAATCTTAATAACAACACCATCGTCGGCACAATCTCAGGAAATCAGGTATCTCTTTCACCTGAGGTTTTATCAGAAGTTTTTCAGTTAAGTACAGGAGAAGATAACATTGATTTGTCTAGAGAAGAATTCTCCAATATGCTTGAAAGGATGGGGCATACAGCAGCTAACCCCAACAAGCTTTTGAAGAAAAATCTGTCAATGGAATACATATTTTTGGCAGATGTGGCAGGGAAAGTGCTGTTAGCCAAGCACTCTGCTCATGATACAATTTCCAGGTATCAGCTCTGTTTGATGGGAGCTCTTGTGGATAAAAAGCACCTAAACTGGGGAGAACTATTTTTTGATTTAATCAAAAAGAAAATAAACAAGAGTTTTATTAATTTTGGTAGAATAATTGGGCTATTTCTTCATGCTAAGTGCCCTGAATTATTAGTTTCAAGTGGAATGCATATCAATGCTTCCAAGAGGCTGACTTGTGCCTTATTTGGAAAATGGGATAGACAGATTGTCAAGCTCAGCAGACCTACATCAATTCCATCTTCAGGCACAAGGACTACTACAGTCACTTCCCCTCAGGTCTCTGCTGTACAACCCTATATCCAGCGAGTGGGCTAACAGGAGCGATCCGGTCGGCCAAGACCTCCCCCGAGCCCCAGGCGAGTTCAGCAGGGTATGCCGAGCCCAGCATGCCGAGTACGGGCTCGACAATCGTCGGGCCGAGCTCGAGGATCGTGGAGCTGAGCCTGGCGAGAGGAAGCCATTCATCGTGGGGCCGGCCGAGTACGTGCTCGTCTAGAGCCTAGGGTTTGGCGAGTGTCAACGCGACCGTCATCTGCGAGCAGGGGCTTCAGGCCAAACTTTCCCAGGCCTGATGCGAGGCGAGACGGACCGTGGCATTGAGAGAGGCGAGCTCACTCAGTGCCTTCTCCAGTGGCGTTGAGTCAGGCTAGTCAGGTCCGCGGCGCTGAGAAGGGCGAGCTCATCCAACGCCCTCTTCCACGGCGCTGAGAGAGGCAAGCTCACTCAGCGCCTTCTCCAATGGCGTTGAGTCAGGCGAGTCAGGTCCGCGGCGCTGAGAGAGGCGAGCTCATCCAACGCCCTCTCCCGCGGCGCTGAGAGAGGCGAGCTCACTCGCCGCTTTTCACCTCGGCACGGGGGGGAGCCTTCTCACGCCCATACTCGCCGCCCCCGCTCGATGGGCTCTTCTCAGGGCCAGCTCGCCCTTCTATTGCGGGGTGTTTTTACCATGTTACCCCCTCTGGATTGCCTATAGTCCTCGAAAATAGTGACGGCTGGATATTGTCAGATAATCTTTTCCTATAAATAGGATCCAAGGGGTACCTCAGAAGGCATGCTTGCTGGTGCCCGGTCTTCTAGCGCTTTCTGAGGTACCTTAGCTTCAGCACTTGACTAAGGAGGGGAAGCGCTCTAAGATCTTCTGGGTGTGTGGTGGGACCTCCGTGCTGAAGCCTTGGGTCTGTCCCCGGTCCTTTTCCCTTGTCACTTGGGCTTGTGAGTAGAGAAGTAAGTGTGCGATCACCCCTTCCGTAAGGGTCGAACTCTACAGGGACGAATTTTTCGGTTTCAACACTTTGGTGTGGTGAGCGTGGAGCGTGGTCAGCATAGAAAATTTTCCGCAAGACCGATGGCAAGAGACGAAGGGCAAGGTTCAGGCAGGGCGAGCTCGCCACCTCCTCCCCCTCCCGCGACGGCGGGGATGTCCGCGGAGCTCAGGGAGGAAGTACTCGGTCTCGTCAGGGTCGCACTCAGCATGCGAGCCGAGAGCATGATGCCAGCGGTTCCCGTAGTCGTCGATCCAGCACTAGGCAACGATGCGCCCCTCAGGCACGCGGGGAAGGAGGTTGCGAGCGAGGGGTAGCGCGAGCCGAGGGGGCGAGTCCTCTTCCCAGGCTCGGCAGGCGAGTACCTATTCGGCGAGACAGTGGGGAGGGAGTTCCCAACTCGCCCGGCCGAGGGAGGAAGTCCCTTCAGCGAATTCGTTTTGTCTGCCCCAATTCCAGAAGGGTTCCGAGAGCCGGAGATGTCCTACTACTCAGGGATGGGAGATCCGATCCAGCACGTCCAGTGGTTCGAAGACGTGGTATCAATCCGATAGATTTCAGATGGCTTCAAGTGTAGGCTCTTCGCCATCACCCTCAGGGAGAAAGCGAGAGAGTGGTTTCATCAGCTCCCGACCGGTTCCATCTACTACTTCGAGGACTTGCGCAGGGGATTCATGTTGTGATTCACCACCTCAAAGAAAAGGAAGAGGGAGGTCGAGTCCTTGTTCCGTATCAGGAAGAAAGTAGGGGAGACCCTGGGAAGTTACCTGGACAGGTTTCAGGAGGAACTGTCCCAGGTACAAGAGATGCCAGGGCACACCATGATGGTGGCCTTCACCCTGGGTCTCCAACCCGGGTTCTTCACCATGGAGTTGAAGAGGATGCCTCCGGTGTCTTTCAAAGCGCTCCTGGAAAGGGCGGTAAGGGAGGCCAACATGGAGGCAGCACATCCAGAGTTCGCTCGGAGGTTGGCCAGGTGGGCCGGGGAGGAGGAAAAGCCAAGGGGAGGTCGAGCCCAGGAGGAGAGAAGGGTCGAGCCCCGGCAGAGAGAACAGCAACCACAGCAGCCCAGGTGGGGGCGTCAGGAGCCGAATAACCGATTGGGTTGGAGGCCGGAGTGGCAGGATCAAGGGCCACGGAGGGGTTATCAGGGGGGAGATAACTGCCAAGGTGGGCGCGACCAGTTCCACCCCCAGGGGGGAGGCAGGGCCAGAGACCCCCTCTTCCTGATCACGAGGAGGCCATGGCTATCGCCCTGGGGGGAGAAGGAGAGGACAACTAAGGAGGAGGAGGGAGGTTAGGGTAGACCTGCCCTATTGTGACTACCATCAAGAGGAGGGGCACACGATGATCACGTGTCCGGAGTTCCTCGAGATGCGGGAGAACAGGGAGCAGCAGCAGCAACAGCGGAATCATCAGGAGGTGCGGATTGAGGAAGTCCGGCCTCAGGCGGAGGGGGATCGTTGCGAAGACCGGGCCGATGTGGGGAACCGAGGAGGGATCGGAGTGATCCATGGGGGGGTGGGAGTCAAGGCTTCCCGGAAGGCAAGCCTCCACACCATGTACCGAAGGAGCATCGGCTCCACATCTCAGACTCCACCCCCAGAGGAGAGGATCACCTTCTCAAGGGAGGACATGTCGGGTCATGATGACCCCTTCTTCGATGCGCTGGTCATCCAGACAGCCATCAAGAATTTCACAGTCTCCCGGATCCTCATTGATAATGGGAGCTCCATCAACATCATCTTCAAGAAGCCCTTTGATGTCATGCTGGTAGAAGCCAAGAGAGTGCTGGCCTCCGATGGGCCTCTCTTCGGTTTTTCTGGGGAGAGGAAAGAAGTAGAGGGGGGAGTGGGACTCCATGTCAGCTTAGGGGGGTAGACCAGGAACTGCCGGTTCGTCATAGTGGAGGCCCCCAGTAGCTACAACGCCATTTTTGGAAGGCCCCTCATCAGCGCCTTCCGATGTGTCCCCTCCTCCTTCCATCAATATCTTAAGTTCAACGTGGAGGGGATCCATGTCCGGGTTTGCGGCGACCCCAAGGCAGCTCGGGAATGCTACGTGATGGCGGTGAATTCCATTTCTTGGCAGTAGGAGGCCGAAGAGATAGGGAGAAGGATGGAGGAGGAGGAAGGGCAGGAGGTCGGAGAAGAAGGCGGGGAAGAAGGAAGGATGGAAGGGGAAGCCCGCAAGGTACTCCCTGAGGAGTCGGTTGAGGCGATGATCGTAGAAGGAGGGGAGGTCCTTACTCCAAGAAGGGAGGCTATCGCGGAATGGGAGGAGCAGTCCCGGTTGGATGCCGCCGAGGAGGTAGTGGAGATGGAAGTTCTCACCCAGGATGGCAGGGTGGAGAAGGTCCGCATCAGCGGGGGGCTGACCCCGGAGGATCAAGGCAGGGTGCTGGAGTGCATCCAAAAGAATGTGGATTTCTTCGCTTGGAGCGCAGCCGAGATGTCTGGGATCGATGATGACGTCGTCTGCCACCGTCTCAATCTAGACCCGGAGGCTCGCCCCATCCAGCAGAAGAGGAGGTCCGTCACGGACAAGCTGGCCGAACCAATCAGGGAGGAAGTCGCCAAGCTCCTTAAGGCCGGCTTCGTTTCCGAAATTCAATACCCCGGCTGGGTCTCGAATGTTGTAATGGTAAAAAAAGGGGACGGCTGGTGGAGGATGTGTGTAGATTTTTCACTGCTTAATAAATCATGTCCGAAAGATTGTTACCCCTTGCCTAGAATCGACGCGCTGGTAGATTCAGCCGTTGGTTTCTCTGTGATGAGTTTTTTAGATGCTTTTTCAGGTTATCATCAGATCAGGATGCACCCTCCTGACATAAAAAATGTCTCGTTCATCACAGGAGATGGATGCTACTGCTATAAGATGATGCCTTTTGGGTTAAAAAATGCAGGGGCAACATACCAGAAGATGATGGACTGTGTATTCCAGGGACAGAAGGGGAGGAACTTGGAAGTGTACGTGGATGACTTGATGGTAAAAAGTCGGGAGGTCGATTCTCACCTCCAGGATCTGGAGGAGACCTTTGGCACCCTGCGTAAATATAAGATGAGGTTGAATCCTCTGAAGTGCATCTTCGGGGCGAGCAAAGGCAAATTTCTGGGTCATCTCCTCACCCCCGCCGGAGTCGAACCCAACCCTGACAAGGTCCGGGCGATTATGGAGTTGGGGTCACCTCGGGATGCGAAGGAGGTACAACGACTGACGGGGAAGCTGGCAGGACTGAGCAGGTTCCTCTCTTGGGCCGGGGAAAGGTGTTCTCCCTTCTTCAAAACCTTGAGGGGAGGTCGGAAGTTCGAGTGGACCCCGGAGTACGAGGAGGCATTCTAGGCCTTGAAGGGGCAGTTGACTCAGGCCCCCTTGCTCCAAGGGCCGAAGGAGGGGGAGGACTTATTTTTGTATTTAGGGGTCGGGGTGGAGGCTGTGAGTTCGGTCTTAGTTCGGGAAGAGGGGAGGAAGCAGCTACCCATCTATTATGTGAGTAGGGTTCTGAGGAAGGCGGAACTCCGCTACCCCATCTTGGAGAAGTTGGCCTTCGCTCTAATCATCTCGGCCCGGCGGCTCAGGCCCTACTTCCAGGCACACTCCATCCAGGTGGTAACCGACCACCCCCTCCGCAACATCTTCGAGGGAGTGGATCACTCAGGAAGACTCGCCAAGTGGTCGGTGGAGTTGAGCGAGTTTGACATCTCCTTTGTCCCTCGACTCGCGATCAAGGCGTAAGCAATGACTGACTTCCTGGCTGACTATGTGGTCGAGGTAGTAGAAGACAAACTCACTTGCCCCATCCCTTGGAAGGTGATGGTGGATGGGGCTTCAGGGAAACACTCCTTGGGGGTTGGGCTAGTCTTGGAGAGTCCCCAAGGGACCCGGATTGAGCAAATGGTGGTGATACATTTCTCCATAACCAACAACCAGGCCGAGTACGAAGCAGTGTTCGCAGGACTGCGCCTGGCCAAGGAATTGGGAGTGCATGATGTGAAGGTCCTCACTGACTCTATGGTAGTAGCCTCCCAGATCAACGGGGAGTTCGAGGCGAGGGAGCCCACCCTACAACGATATCTGGCCAAGGTTAAGGGAATTATTGGGGGGTTCCAAACCTTCTCCATTCAGCACGTGCCACGGGAGGAAAGTGAACAAGTCGACCACCTTGCCAAGCGCGGCCCTCGGGTGGGGGGCACTATCACGGACCTTTTTCACCCATCCCTGGAGGAAGGAGAGTTGATGGAGATAGATCGGCGATCCATATGGATGGACCCATTCACTACCTACTTGTCCACGGGAGAGTACCCAGAAGGGATGGATAGAAAGAAGCTCAAGTACAAGTCAGCATATTACCTCTTGCGCGACGGGCAACTTTACCGCAAGACCCTTTCGGGATTACTGGCTCGTTGTGTGGCGGAGGGGGAGGTGTCGAGGATTTTGGAAGAAGTCCACTCCGAGGAATGTGGGAGCCATTCGGGAGGTCGGACCCTGGAGGGAAGGATCATCAGGCAGGGCTACTTCTGGCCTACCCTGGGGCACGATGCCTTAGAATTTCTCAAAAAATTCCATAAGTGTCAACTGTTTGCCCCCCTCCAACTACAACCGGCTCAGCGAATCAGGAGTATCACGGCCCCTTGGCCTTTCGCAATTTGGGGAATGGACTTGGTAGGTCCCTTCCCCCAGGCAAGCGGGCAGAGAAGATTCTTGCTGGTAATGATCGACTATTTCTCCAAGTGGATGGAGGTGAAGGCGTTTGCCAAGGTGACCTCGCAGATCATTCGAAATTTCATATGGGGGGAGATCATCTGCAAGCATGGGATGCCCCAAGCCATCGTCACTGACAACGGACCACAATTTGCCAGCAATGAGTTCATCAAGTTTTGTGGAGAGATCGGTATTGACCTCAGGTTCGCCTCTGTCCACCACCCAAGGAGCAAAGGGCAGGTGGAGGCGGCCAACAAGATTATCGTGAACCTCCTGAAAAAGAAGGTGGAAAATTTGAAGGGGAATTGGGTGGAGCAACTCCCCTCGGCCCTCTGGGCCCTGAGGACTACTCCCAACACCGCCACGGGGGAGACGCCTTTTAAACTATCTCACGGAAGCGAGGCGGTGCTCCCCATTAAACTTGAGGTTCGTACTCCACGGTTTGCTGAGGCGGAAGCTGGAAGGGAGGAGTGGAGAGTTGAAAATGAGGGATAACATCGGCTCTCCTTAGACTTGATAAAAGAAGTGTACGACCTCTCAGCGGTTCGGTAGGAGGAAGTCAAGCGGAGAATGGCTAAATATTTTGACAAACATATCCGGGTCAAGCAGTTTATGGAAGGCAACCTGGTTCAAAAGAAGGTAGATGCGGCGGGAAGATCGGCGGCCGTGGGCAAGCTCCATCCAAACTGGGAGGGGCCCTACATCGTAAAGGAGGCATTAAAATCGGGAGGGTACCGCCTCCAAAATGTGGTGGGCCGGACTTTGAGCCACACCTGGAGCGGCGACGACCTGAAACACTTCTATCCCTGAATGTTTGTATGTGCCTCAATTCTTTCAATGCAATGTGTTTCACTCATTTGAGCCTCCTTTTTGTTCATAATAATCGTAACAATGATATGAGATGTGGCGGAATTTCCGTGGAAGAGCATCAAAAACACTCAGCAAATATTCTAAGTATTCTCGCTCTGGGGTTAGGTCTCGATTCTCCCGCTGCCAGGCTCCCTCCAAGCTGCCAGGGCCGGGGTCTCGATGGACATCGTTATGACCCTGGGGCTGAGCCCGGAGGATGTTCAACACCCGCCCTCAGGCTCCCATCTAGCTGACTGGCCTGGTGGTAGCACCCGGAAAATGAAAATATTCTAAGTATTCTCGCTCTGGGGTTAGGTCTCGATTCTCCCGCTGCCAGGCTCCCTCCAAGCTGGCAGGGCCAGGGTCTCGATGGACGTTATTATGACCCTGAGGCTGAGCCCGGAGGATGTTCAGCGCCCGCCCTCAGGCTCCCATCTAGCTGACTGGCCTGGTGGTAGCACCCGGTAAAGGAAAATACTCTAAGTATTCTCGCTATGAGGTTAGGTCTCGATTCTCCCGCTGCCAGGCTCCCTCCAAGATGGCAGGACCGGGGTCTCAATGGACGTCGTTATGACCCTGGGGCTGAGCCCAGAGGATGTTCAATGCCCGCCCTCAGGCTCCCATCTAGCTGACTGGCCTGGTGGTAGCACCCGGGAAAGGAAAATATTCTAAGTATTCTCGCTCTGGGGTTAGGTCTCGATTCTCCTGCTGCCAGGCTCCCTCCAAGCTGGCAGGGTCGGGGTCTCGATGGACGTCGTTATGACCCTGGGGTTGAGCCCGGAGGATGTTCAACGCCCGCCCTCAGGCTCCCATCTAGCTGACTGGCCTGGTGGTAGCACCCGGGAAAAGAAAATATTCTAAGTATTCTCGCTCCGGGGTTAGGTCTCGATTCTCCCGCTGCAAGGCTCCCTCAAAGCTGGCAGGGCCGGGGTCTTGATGGACGTCGTTATGACCCTGGGGCTGAGCCCGGAGGATGTTCAACGCCCACCCTCAGGCTCCCATCTAGCTGACTGGCCTGGTGGTAGCACCCGGGAAATGAAAATATTCTAAGTATTCTCGCTCTGGGGTTAGGTCTCGATTCTCCCACAGCCAGGCTCCCTCCAAGCTGGCAGGGCTGGGGTCTCGATGGACATCGTTATGACCCTTGGGCTGAGCTCGGAGGATGTTCAACACCCGCCCTCAGGCTCCCATCTAGCTGACTGGCCTGGTGGTAGCACCCGGGAAAGGAAAATATTCTAAGTATTCTCGCTCTGGGGTTAGGTCTCGATTCTCCCGCTGCCAGGCTCCCTCCAAGCTGGCAGGGATGGGGTCTCGATGTACGTCGTTATGACCCTGGGGCTAAGCCCGAAGGATGTTCAACGCCCACCCTCAGGCTCCCATCTAGCTGACTGGCCTGGTGGTAGCACCCGGGAAAGGAAAATATTCTAAGTATTCTCGCTCTGGGGTTAGGTCTCGATTCTCCCGCTGCCAGGCTCCCTCCAAGCTGGCAGGGCCGGGGTCTCGATGGACATCGTTATGACCCTGGGGCTGAGCCCGGAGGATGTTCAACGCCCGCCCTCAGGCTCCCATCTAGCTGACTGGCCTGTTGGTAGCACCCGGGAAATGAAAATATTCTAAGTATTCTCGCTCTGGGGTTAGGTCTCGATTCTCCCGCTGCCAGGCTCCCTCCAAGCTGGCAGGGCCGGGGTCTCGATGGACGTCGTTATTACCCTGGGGCTGAGCCCAGAGGATGTTCAACGCCCGCCCTCAGGCTCCCATCTAGCTGACTGGCCTGGTGGTAGCACCCGGGAAAGGAAAATATTCTAAGTATTCTCGCTCTGGGGTTAGGTCTCGATTCTCCCGCTGCCAGGCTCCCTCCAAGCTGGCAGGGCCGGGGTCTCGATGGATGTCGTTATTACCCTGGGGCTGATCCTGGAGGATGTTCAACGCCCGCCCTCAGGCTCCCATCTAGCTGATTGGCCTAGTGGTAGCACCCGGGAAAGGAAAATATTCTAAGTATTCACGCTCTGGGGTTAGGTCTCGATTCTCCCGCTGCCAGGCTCCCTCCAAGCTGGCAGGGCCGGGGTCTTGATGGACGTCGTTATGACCCTAGGGCTGAGCCCGAAGGATGTTCAACACCCGCCCTCAGGCTCCCATCTAGCTGATTGGCCCGGTGGTAGCACCCGGGAGAAGCAAATGATCTGAATATTCTCATTCCGGGGGTAGGTCTCGATTCTCCCGCTGTCAGATTCCCTCCGAGCCGGCAAGGGCAAGGGTCACGATGGACGTTGTCACGGGGGGGGGGGGGGGGGGGGGGGGTGGACCCGAAGGTTGACACATGGCAAACATATACGAGCAAACCAACCAGTCGGAGAGGCGAGCCCAAGGGGTCCTGCTTCCCTTGGTTTTCTTACTAGGAAGGATTTTTGGCCCCACTTATTCGAAGGAAAAATATGCCTCCCACGCGATCCCGGACTCGCAGGGGTCTGCTCGGCAGAAGATCTTTTCTCGGAATGATAGGCGGGCACCTGCGGCGGCCGCTCTCGCAAAGGTCACCTAGCGAGTAAGCGGAGAGATCGCGAGTCTAGTCGCTGCCAATGCTCAAGGCCTCTCGCCGAGCGCAAATCCTAACTCACGTGCATTCTAGCGCTAAAGGTAAAAAAGAGATAGAAAATTTTTCATTATACTTGCAAAAAGGGGGAAGGCTCGCCCCGGCGAGATTACAAAAAGGGGGGATGATTACAAGAAGAAAGACAGTAGAGAAGGGGGGGGGAAGTTCGGTCAGCTCTCGCCCTCCTCTCCCAAATGGCGATCCTCCTCCTCGCCTCCGAGCGAATTTTCCTTGCCCTTCGCCCCATCGAAGAGGGAGCCAAAGCTCTCCTCCTTCTTGCTGGGCGGGGACGGCGGGAATAGGCTCGGCAGAAGATCCCGGACTGCCACCTCCTCGCAGCCCTCGGCCAGAATCCCCGATCCTTTCATTACGTCCAGGAGGCATTCGGCAGACTCGATCGAGTTGACTCGCAGCCGCTCCATGACCTCCCCCTCGCCGAAAACCCGGGGCCGCTTGTAGGGGAAAGGGGGCTCGGTGCCGTCTGGGGGGAAAAGGGCTTCCGTCAGCCGACGGACCTCGCCTTGGAGACAGCGGTTCTGCTCCTTTAGCGCCTCCACCTCGGTCGCCGACCGAGCAGCAAGGGCCTCCTGCTCGCGCGAGCTAGCCTCCTGATTCGCGAGGCGGACCCGCAGCAGGGCAGTCTCTCCCTCCAACTCGCTAGCGCGGGCCTGCAACACCTTGGCAGACTCGGCGTCCTGAAAAGAAAAAAGGTCAGATTCTCGGTAAAATATTTTCCCAAGTTAAAATGAGAGTTGATCGGCTCTTACCAGCCTGCCCGAGGCCTCGTCGAGTAAGCGCTCAGCAATGTCGAACCGCCGCTCCACGTCGGCAGCTTTTTCCGTCGGCAGCTTTTTCCGCCGCCAGGTCACGCTCCTGCTCGGCTTTTATCATAAGTTGGCTGAGCTGGAAGCCGCGGCGGACCATCATATGGTGAAGTTCGAAGGCCCTCAGATGAGCCTGCAGACCCTCGTGGCCTATCTGCCGAGGATTCAAGTTCTGGTAGGCATCGGCGCCCTCCCAGCCATAGAGGCCGAAGCCAAGGGCAAACGCGTGGCCCGTGGGAGGCCAGCGAGCTCCCCAGGAGGGGAAGCGAGTGGAGACGGAGACGCGGTGGACCCCCTCATCCCAGACTAGCATCGGCTCGCCAGCCGCATCCTTGCTCCTTCCCCCCTTCCCGAAGTGGGGGTGGTCCTTTAGATCTCCCGAGCCACTGGGAGCAACCTCCTCCACGGAAGGAGGGGAGGAGGAACCGCGCTTCTTCCCGCGAGGGGATGCCGTCTCCTTTAGCGGGCTCGCCGGGGCTTCGTCAGAGAAAACCTCCGGCGAGCTCATGAACCTGACGGGCGATACGGGCTGCTGTGGCCGGCCTCGCGAGACCACCCTCGCCTTTTTAGAGGCCGAGGGGCGGAGGAACGAGCTCGGCCCCCTAAGCTCCAGCCGCCTCTTGCTGGAGGGCTTACCTCTGACCTTCTCTTCCCGGCACACCTCAGCCACGGCCCGGACCCGCTCAAGCGGGTCCGAAAACACTCCCGGGTCGGCAAAGGGAGGGTTCACCAGGATCAGTCGCTCCCCTGCAAAAAAAACTTAGCCAAAAAATAAGGTTCTGATCGATTAGGCCAAGTGGCTAGCAGAAGGTGGGCGAGACAAACCTTCACCAGGAAGGACAAGCGGCAGGGATTCGAGGCCGCGGCGGAGTAAGGCGACTTCAAAGTCCTTGTACAGAAAGAACTTGTGAAGCTCGGCGTCATTGCCAGACACGGACGGCGGCCGGTACACCTCCTCGCTCTTCTGTAGGGGCGAGAAGGGAATGTTGTCGAGGTTGCCCCGGATGAAGGCGATCTTCGACATCCAATTGTGATTCTTGTTGGCGACCTCGCGGATCTTTATGGATGTACCGCCAAAGAAGGCGACTCCGTCGGCGTTGGCTTTGTAGGAGAAGAGCTTGCGGAAGACGGTGAGCTTGAACTCGATCTGCTCTCGGCGGAGGTAGCAGGCAAACCCCACTATCATAGCGATGGCATTGGGGTTGAGCTACGTGGGCACAGCGCCGTAGTACTTTAGTACCTGGCAGACCTCCGGCCAGAGAGGCAGGCGCAACCCCACCTCAAAATGCGAGATGGGGAAGGCGAGCTCGTCCTCAAAGAAGGAGTTGACGGCCTCATGCTCCGCCGGGAGGCGGGCCACAAAGCCGGCAGGGACATAGTCCACCATAAACTCGGCGAGCTCGCCCGCCGTGGTGTTCCCCTGAAAAAAATAGTGGTCCGCGAAGTTCTGGGCGCACTTGGCACGGCCATCGGAGTTGGGGTTTCCTTTACCCATACTCGCTGAGGGAACGAAAGCACGCGAGCAGTAGGTGGGGAGGGCAAGGAAAGGAAGAAATGAAAAGGCAATAAAGGCGTAGCTGGGGGTAGGTGGGGATCCCTATTTATAGAAAAAGGAGGGGAAGCGAAACCGACTGACCAGCCCGGCTCGCATACCCTGTCTCGCATATCCCGTCTCGCCGCTCTCTACTCGCCGACCTAGGCGAGCCTAGATGAGGAATTCGAAAAGGTACGCACCACTCGAAGGAGAAAAGATACGCCCGCATGATAAAAATTTATACACTTTATTAGCATTAAAAGATCAAATTGTCCAGAGCAAGGAAAAACAGAAAAGCGCGCGCATAGACCAGACGACAGTGAGGGCGAGTATCGGTCGGCTTGCAAGGGAGCCGTCCTTAATTACCCCAGTCTCGCCGACCCGATGTCGCCAGCCGCTGTGCAAAGAGTTGCCGAAGCTGCCCCAGATTCCTGTTCGCCGCTCGCAGGTTCTCATCAATCTCATCGAAGAGTATGGAGGAAGACGTCGCCGCATACGCCAAGCTGACCCTCGGCTCGCCAGCAAGCCGCGCGCACTCCTCCTGCAGCCTGGAATTGTCTTTCTTCAGCTCCTGGAGCTCGCGCACTAACTTTTTGAGGGCCAGTTGGCTCTGCCTCGAATGTTCGGGGCTGTCCACCTCCGAGTCCAAGAAGATTTCCAAAGCACGCGGCGATGGAAGGGGCGAGTAGACGGCCTGTTCAGCTGAGTCATCGGCCTTAGATTGGTTAGGGAAGCCTACACAGGGAAGTCAAGATAGCGAGTGGGAGGGGCGAGCGCCAGTTAGAATCGGACGCAAAACGAGGGGGTCAGGGACATACCTTCAGAATCTCTGGGGGAAGCAGGAGCGGGTGTGTGCTCGGCATCCACCCAAGTAGCAGCGGGAGCAGAAGAGGGTTGTTGAGGATGAAGGAGAGCCGGCGATACCAGCCCCCGCGAATCCGGCTCCATGACTTCGGTGACAAGGGGCGAGTCTCGCGGGCGCGGGTCAAAGGATGGCTCAGGCGCCTTGGCAGGTAGATTCTCGACCCTCGGTGTGGAGACCTCGTTGCCTTGGTCCTGTTCAGCGGTAAGATCCACAAAATCTTTATCATCAGGGGCCAGGGCAGAACGGTTGGAGTAGTCGGAGCCATTGGCCAAGGTGTTCTTTAGGTCAGCAAATATGTGCTCGGCCTCGGGAGGAAAGGTCCTCGCCCTCTTGGCCAAGCCAAATTCAGCAAAGCGGCGAGCCGGGGCGTTTAGATCCGTCAGGGCCACAGCGCGAAGGGCGGTCTCCCCGCGGGATTTCGCGAGTCGCTCCATGACCTCTTTTGGGAGTGGCATCTTGGCAGGGCTTAAGTAAAGAGAGGGGCGGAGTTCAGTCGAGCAGGCAGGGCATGTATATATAGCCACCGGTGGGTCCTACCAAGAGATTCCTTTCGGCTCCTGTCGCACTCGCTGGATCCTAGTGGGTTGGATGTTTCTTTCCGAGTTTGTGCCAACCTCGCAAAGAGCGGAGATTGTGTACAACCCCGTATCCAGCGAGTGGGCTAACAGGAGCCGATCCAGTCTGCCCAGACCACCCCCGAGCCCCAGGCGAGTTCAGCTGGGTATGCCGAGCCCAGCATGCCGAGTACGGGCTCGGCAATCGTCGGGCCGAGCTCGAGGATTGTGGAGCTGAGCCCGGCGAGAGGAAGCCATTCATCGTGGGGCCGGTCGAGTACGTGCTCGTCTAGAGCCGAGGGGTTGGCGAGTGTCAACGCGACCGTCATCTGCGAGCAGGGGCTTCAGGCCCAACTTTCCCAGGCCTGATGCGAGGCGAGCCGGACCGTGGCATTGAGAAAGGCGAGCTCACTCAGCGCCTTCTCCAGTGGCGTTGAGTCAGGCGAGTCAGGTCCACGATGCTGAGAGAGGCGAGCTCATCCAACGCCCTCTCCCGCGGCGCTGAGAGAGGCGAGCTCACTCAGCGCCTTCTCTAGTGGCGTTGAGTCAGGCGAGTCAGGTCCGCGGCACTGAGAGAGGCGAGCTCATCCAACGCACTCTCCCGCGGCGCTGAGAGAGGCGAGCTCACTCGCCGCTTTTCACCTCGGCGCGGGGGGGGGGGGAGCCTTCTCGCGCCCATACTCGCCGCCCCCGCTCGATGGACTCTTCTCAGGGCCAGCTCGCCCTTCAGTTGCGGGGTATTTTTACCATGTTACCCCCTCTGGATTGCCTATAGTCCTCGAAAACAGTGACGGCTGGATATTGGCAGATCATCTTTTCCTATAAATAGGACCCAAGGGGTACCTAAGAAGGCACGCTTGCTGGTGCCCGGTCTTCTAGCGCTTTCTGAGGTACCTTAGCTTTAGCACTTGGCTAAGGAGGGGAAGCGCTCTAAGATCTTCCGGGTGTGTGGTTGGACCTCTGTGCTGAAGCCTTGGGTCTGTCCCTGGTCCTTTTCCCATGTTAATTGGGCTTGTGAGTAGAGAAGTAAGTGTACGATCACCCCTTCCGCAAGGGTCGAACTCCACAGGGACCGATTTTTCGGTTTCAACATCTGCCCCAGCAGAAGATTTGCCTGCTTCCTCTCCACCTGTTTCTACAACCATCTCCACATCAACAACAACAATCACCTCAACCTTATCTATCTCTTCCCCCATTACCATTTCATCACCCTTATCTCCTCCAACCACTTTAGAATCATTCCACCCACTACACTATTATCCACCTCTCACCATTCCATCATTCCACCTCTTGGAAGACTCCTTCATGGATGATTCTCCTTCCTCTCCTTCTGAGATTCCATCTACCTCCTCCTACCAACAACTCCTTCAGGATATACTCTCACAACCATCCTTTACTCCATCCATTTCCACTCCCATATCATCCATCTCCTTTCCAGTACCATCCATCTCCATAATCTCTACTACTGAGCCATCCATCCCTATACCTCCTACCACCACACCATCCAACATTATGCCAGCAACATCAACTCCTACCTCTACTCAAGCCCATCTTGAGCATGTAGATCTTCCTGCACTGGCAAACAGGCTGTATGAGCTGCTAGCCCCCAGGCTATCCTCATTGCTGGAGACCACAATGGCTCCACTTCTGAAACATGTTCAGGAGCTGTCTGACAGGCTATCTTCATTCCTCTCTTCTCAGGCAATCCATTCCTCTGGGTGCCTTGATCCAGTTCTTACTGAATCCAGGCAGGGGGAGATGCCTAATGAAGTTCTGGAATTGCCTGCTGCTGCTGAAGCCTCAGTTGCTACTCTAGTGTTTGCAGTGGATCTCCAGAGCCTGCTTTCAATTTTTGATGTTGTTTACTTCAACTATCTACCAGTTCAACAGTGTGAAGATCTCTCCAAGGCAATTGTGCATGTTTCAGTATGTGAGCCAATTTTGCTAGCTTCTTTTATAGAATCTCTCCAAGCTGAGGACAAGGCCACTACTGCTATTGTTGTTGCTGTGCTTATATCCACTGATATTTAAATGCTGCCTGTTGATATGCCTGCTGATATTGATAATACTGCTGATGAAGAATTGGCCAAATATTTGGAAGTACAAATATCTGAGACTCCTGCTATTTCATCTGCTCCTGCTGAGAGTACTGCTGTGATTACTGCTGTTGTATCAACACCTCCTGCCCCTGTTGATACTGAGAAATCAACAGTTCAAGAGGAATACATCAAAAGTATAGATGATTTGTATGACAGACCACAGAGTTCTGAAAGTGATCAATTCAATGAAGAATTTGATGACTCTGCTGACACTATTGCTAGGAAAAGGAAAGCTAGAAGTAAGGCCATGATGAAGGTCCCTCCTGCAAAGGCCAAGGATATTAATGACATACCCTATTATATTCTACATGACTGCCAGATAACTGAACCTTGGATGCAGTATTCTAAAAACCAGCTAAAGGCCATGAAGAAAAGAAGAAAGTTGGATAAGTATGAGAAAGGATCATCCCAGTTTCAGCCCCCTCCTCCTCCTCCTCCAGATTCAGGATCAGGTGGAGGCTCAGCTTCTCAAACCTCTGCTCCAAAGCAAAGCTCCTCCCAATCTTCACAGAGATATCATCCCAGAGGGCAATATCAAAGAGGTTATCAGTCCAGAAGGGGACAATACAGAGGTAATCAGAGAGAACACAGGATTCAATCAAGACAACAAAGGGAAGGACAAAGACATATAGACTCAACTCAAGGTCCTTTCCCTTATAAACTCAGAGAAACTGTTGATACAAGGACTTCTACTGCTTCAGAAACTATTAATAGATATGAACCTGCAATCCCTTTTGAAGATCCAGAGAACAATCCTTTATCATGGACTGCTAGGATGAAAGAACTTGCTGCCTTAGATCAGTTGAAGAAGGCCAGAGAGCAAGGAAAAGACACTTCCAACATCACTACCTTGTCAGAGCAAAGGAAGGCAGAACTGGAAAGATATGCTTCAAGGAAGTTCTTTGACCCAGTGGATTACATGAAACTGCATCCTGAGGCTGTGGTTCCCAGGCCAAGATCTCAAATCTCCTTAGGTGCAGATGATGACAGAAGGTCAAAGAAAGAGGCTCTCAATCCCAACAGGGAAATCTTATTTAAGAAAGGAAGTGAAAAGAAGTGATCTCTGTAAGTAGATAGTACATTCACTTTAAAACACTTGCTGATATTCTATCTGAATGCTGCTATGCTGCATGTTCTGCTATGTTGCTTTAATATATTTTTTTTTGCTTTTCTGTATTTACTTTTGTATTTATTACTGAGCTCTATAAATAGTAATCCTAACCCAAATAGGGGGAGATTGTTGGAACACCCTATTACTAATTTGGGCAAGGATCACTATGTTTTTAGGAAATCAGTTTGACCTAGATGTATAGTTGAAAAGGTAAAGTTAGAATGAGTCTAGGGCTTAGAACTTAGGTTTGAAGCTGCCCCCAGGACCATTCAATGATCAAGACTTAGAGCTGAGACAAAGACAATTTTCGTCGAACTCAGTTTGACGAAACGTCGAACTCCGTTTGACGATCTCTGAGCTCAACTCTGCTAAGTCGTCGAACTCAGGTCGACGATCTTCGAGCTCAGATCAACGATCTGCCTTCAGCTAGTTTCCAAGTCACTGAGCTCAATTCGACGATCTTCTAGCTCAGATCGACGATCTATCCTCACTTATTCTTCAGGTCGCTGAGCTCAGTTCGACGATCGTAAAGCTCAGTTTGACGTTTTCTGTCTGATGTTCAATCTAATCTCTGAGCTCAGATCAACGATCGTAGAGCTCAGATCGACGTTTTTCTGAGAGATCGGCGACTTTAAGGATTCAAATTCAGTCGGCCTTTGGAATGTTTTTCAAATTCTCTCAGCATTTATTTCAAGAGATTTGTTAGCCGTTTTCATTTATTCTGGAGCAAGTTTCAAGGGATTTCTCAGAGAATGTTTATTGGACTTTCCTCCAGAAGACAAAATATTTATGGAAGACATTTATGACTGCTAACGGCTATCTTGAACAGAGGATCATCAGAGAATAAAATACACAACAGCAAATCAAGAGAAGAATAACACTAAATACAGACATACACAGATAGTGAGATCAACTCAAAGAAAAATCAAGTAATCAATCCTGAAGAGTTAGATTGAAAATTAGCATACTGAAAAGTGCTCATAGCTTCAACATCAAAGACTCCAGACAACTCATATTTCAGCCTCTGCTGAAATCATCTTCTGCTGGAGATATGAAGCTTCTGAAGGCCTATCACCCTAGCAAAGCTCTCACTCCTGAACTATCTACATCTCAGGGGGAGCTTTGACAAAACAATCAATCAACTAAGTCTTCTCTCAGTGATTGAGACAGAGAAGACAACTTCACCTCTTCCTTTTTCTTTTCCTGCTGTAAAAGGGTTATCAAAACTCCCTTCAAAAGTTTTGAATCTGGTTCTGAGAGCCTTGTCAAAACTCAGTGGTGGCAAGACACCTTATCAAAAAATCTAGATCTGGTTTTTGAGCACCTTATCAAAAGCTCATTGGTGCCAGGACACCTGATCAACTCATCCTGAGTGGATTCCTATCAAGGGTGGTAGAAGAGTGGATGTACCCAGGTTGATTGGGGAACCACTATAGCTTCTTGTGTTTGGTTGCTTGTGTGTAATCTTTGCTGTGTGTTGTGAATCTTTTGTTTTCTTTTTATTATTACTTCTTTTTTATTGCTGCAGCACAATACACATACTATATTAACTTAACTCTTCCTCTACAAAGCTTTATTTTGAAAAATTATTTTAACAAACTCTATTCACCCCCCTCTAGATTCAGACTGATCTTATCCTCCACTTTCATAGCCGGTTGTAATATTGTTTATTTGTCTCACATTGCTTATTTGTAATCTCTCCCCTCTCCTTCATTCTATAAAAGGGAGGCTATACCTTTGTAATACTCACTTTTTTGGATAATAAAATTCTGTTATTCACAATTTCGGTCTTTTTCTTTCTAGTTTGAACATGGTATCAGAGAACTCGTCCTTTTCTCCTGATTCTGTTCGCGTGACCTGTCTCCTCTTTGTTTGTGCGACCTGTCTCTGTTCGCGCAACCTGTCTTCATACAATCTGACTTCAAGCGGTCTTTTCTCTTCTATTCGCGCGGCCTGTCTGCGCGCAATCTTTCTTGGCTCGACCTGTCTTCGCACGGTCACTTCTATTTGATCTCTTTGTTCGTGCGACCTGTCTTTATTCGCGTGACCTGTCTAAGCGCCACCTGCCTTCGCGACCTTGTCTCTTCACTTTGTTTGTACGGACTGTCTTCTATTCGTACGGTCTCTTCTATTCGTGCGGTCTCTTCTGTCCACGCGGTCTCTTCTCCTTGATTTCTTTGTTCGCGCGGCCTGTCTTCTAATCGCGTGGTCTCTTCTCCTTGCTCATGCGACCTGCCTTCGTGGCCTTGTTTCTTCTCTCCTCTCTTATATGGCCCTCTCTAGTACCTCTACCACTACTACTCTCGTGGCCCACCCTCCTCCTCCTCCTCCTCCTACTCCTTCATGAAACCTTGGCACAGTTTCCAAACTCATTGGTTCCAATTACCTAGACTGGAGTGTCTCCTTCACCTTTCTCCTTCGCTCACAACGCAAATGCCATCATCTCACTGATGACCCTCCTCCTCCAAATTCCGATCTCTTTGATGATTGGGATGCTAATGATGTGCTAGTTTGCAATTGGCTGGCTAACAACCTTTCTGATGAGTGCCTCTCTGTCATCCGTCATGATGAAACAGTCAAGGCTGCGTGGCTTCATCTTACCGCTCTCTACTCAAAAGGGGCTCAGACGTCTCGCATATATACTCTATATGCGGACCTCTTTTCCCTTCCCTCTGTGTCCCCTGCTGCTGATTACCAACAGGTTCAGGCTCTCGGAGCCGATATTCTCCAGAATCTCCCCTTCTCTACAGATCTGGTTGAGCAACACAAGCACTTCTAGGAGCTTCTGGTTGTGTGCTATCTTCTATGACTTCCTGAGTCTTATGACATGATCCATCAACAGATCCTTGGCGAAGCGGACTCTCCTACCTTGGATGCCACTGCTGCCCGCATCACCGCGGTTACCTCTCTGCTTCAACGTCCATTGTTATCCTCCGCTCCTCAACCGGACAACAATGCTCACCATACTCAGCGGGGTGGCTCTGGTAGCTACAACCACCAATCCGGCAGGCGTGGTCCTTCCCGCTTTCTCTACTTTCATTATGGCCGCACCAGCCATACGGCTGATCGCTGCAGGATTCAACATCCACATCTTCGCCCCTCTAGGGACGCTTCCACCTCCTCTTCAAAGCAGTCTGCCTCTGTGGTCACGTCGTCGGGTAGTGCCCACATCGTTACTCAAGGTAAATGGCTGATCGACTCTGGCGCTACCAATTATATGACCGGCAATCCTCAGTGTTTTTCTCTCCTAGAAACACATGATCGGCTGCCCCTTGTCTTTATTGCGGATGGCTCTCCCTCACCGGTCAATGGGATGGGAGTGGTTCAAGTCACTTCGTCTCTTCGCTTGGCGTATACTCTCTACGTGCCAAACTTTCCTTGCAATTTATTATTCGTAACTTCACTTTGCAAGCAACTATAGTGTTCCGTCACATTCACTCCTACTTTGTGTTCTTTTCAGGATCCGGGCTCCCAACATATGATTGCTAATGGGAGTGAGAGCCGCGACCTTTACTTCCTCGATAATGTTTCCGCTCTGTCCGCCTTCTCCTCCTCTTCTACAGACCTTCTGCAATGGCATCTTCTCCTTGGTCATCCTCCTCCATGGCTTCTTCTTAAGCTTCAGCCCCACCTCCCTTCGCACAGCCCTCCTCTCAACTGTGATACATGTCAGCTTGGCAAGCATCACCGCTCCTCCTTCCCACCAAAGCAAGGTCATGGATCTTCCCATCCGTTTGACCTTTTTCACTCCGATGTCTGGGGTCTTGATCCTACCCTCACAATAGATCAGGGTAGATTATATTTTGTAACTTTTATTGATGATTTCTCACGATTTACGTGGGTCTATCTTTTAAAAGATCGCTTCTAATTATTCTTTGTATGGACATCTTTTTATTTTATGATTAAAGCTCAGTTTGATGTCTCTATCAAAATATTTTGCTCTGATAATGTCAAAGAATATCTTAGTCATGATTTTTCTTCTGTATGCAAAATGGGATTGTTCATCAAACTAGCTGTGTCTATACCTCACAGCAAAATGGTGTGGCGGAATACAAAAACCGTCACTTCCTTGATGTCGCTCGCACTCTGATGACACAAATGCAGGTTCTTTGCTCCTATTGGGGTTATGCCATTCTCATCTCCTGCTATCTTATCAATCGCATTCCCTTCACGGTTCTCCATAGTCAAACTCCATTCTCCATTCTCTATCCGGGCAAGGATCTGTTTCCTCTCCCTCTGCGTATCTTTGGGTGCACGACTTTTGTGCACGCTCCCTCCTCCACCCATGACAAACTCTCCCCGTGTGCCACCATGTAACGGCCTCCCCAGCATACAGCTCGAAAGGACGGTCATCGGCACCCACAACACCATGCTCGAAAGGGTTCGACCTAACTAGGTCTGCAGACCATGCACCCCAACCCCTCTCCGCACCTATTTTTCAACAGCGGTAGGTTGTTGCCACTGGGGATCAAACCCAGGACCTTGATAAGAGACTCTTTACCACAGCTCTCATCACCAACTGAGCTGCAGCTGGTGATGAGAGCTGTGGAAGGTAGGTTTGCGTTGGTGATGAGGACTGTGGAAGGTTTCTTATCAAGGGTTGCGGGTTCGATACCTAGCGCCAACAATGCACTGTGCTGAGAAACAGGCGCGGAGAGGGGTTGGGGTGCATGGCCTGCAGGCTTGATGTGATAGGCTGACTACCAGTAGTGGGCCCGGGTCTGGACTTCTGGTAGGCCGGCGGTGCCAGCTGGGTCCCGCAGGGTTGGCGGGCCTGGACCATTACACACCAAATGTGTCTTTTTGGGTCATTCTACCACTCATAAAGGTTATTGTTGTTTTGACCCCGTTCTTCGCAAGCAGTTCGTCTCCACAGACGTAATCTTCTTCGAAAATGCGTCATATTTCTCTCGCGACTTCTCCTTTTCTCCTAATATTCCTGCTTCTCCTACCGTCCCCTCCATCCCATCTATAACTACCAAGATATCTCCTCCTCCGCTTTGTCCACCGTCTCCTCCGCCTCTCTCTCCGCCTCCGATGTCTTCCTCCTCTCCGCAGCCATCTCTCTACTCCCGTGCCAGATCTCTCTGCCACGGATGCACCGGATACTAAGAAACACGCCGACCTGGATCTTCCCATTGCTCTTCGCAAAGGGGTGCATACATGTACCCAGCACTCGCTTACTGCTGTTGTTTCCTATGCTCGTCTTACTCCTTCTCGCAGGAATTTTTTCGTTGGCTATCTCGGCCACTACCACTCCCCAAACCTACCAAGAAGCCCTTGATGTTCCTCATTGGAAGGCAGCCATGAATGAGAAAATTGTCACCCTCACTGAGCAGGATATATGGACCCTTGTTCCTCCTCCATTGGCACCGATGTTGTTGGCTGTCGGTGGGTCTTTGTTGTAAATTTCACTCCGCACGGCAGTGTGGATCGTTATAAGGCTCGACTTGTCACAAAAGGCTTCACTCAGACTTATGATGTTGATTATTTTGACACCTTCTCTCCTGTTGCTCATCTCAGCACTATTCAAGTACTCCTCTTTATGGACGTCAACAGGGATTGGCCCATTTCCCAATTGGATATCAAGAATGCCTTTATTTATGATGATCTTCAGGAGGATGTCTACATGGAGCGACCTCCATGGTATGTTGCTCAGGGGAAGACACAAGTATGCAAGCTGAAGAAGTCCATCCATGGCCTAAAGCAAAGCCATCGGGCTTTGTTTGACAAGTTTAGCGACATTGTGGTAGCCGTAGGATTTACAAGAAGTTCTGTCGATCACTCATTGTTCATTCACAAAACCTCCCTGGGTCTGATGGTTCTTGTCCTATATGTGGATGATATTCTTCTCACTGGAGATGACTAGGCTAGGATAGCCTTGACAAAGAAACATCTCCGCCAACACCTGGTAATGAAGGATATGAGCTCCCAAAAATACTTTCTGGGGATAGAAATCTCTCGAAAGCCCAACTCCATGGTCTTCTCCCAACGTAAGTATGCTCTTGATCTTCTAAAGAAAATAGGGTTGACTGGGGCTAAACCTTCTCGTTGCCCCCATGACCACTAGAGAAGATAAAACCTGGACAGATGACTCGCCTCCTTTATCAGATGTTATGAGGTATAGACGTCTGGTCGGTAAATTCATTTATCTCACAGTAAACAGACCCGACATCTCCTATGTTGTAGGCAAGGTTAGCCAGTTCATGCAAGCTCCTAGGGAGTGTCATTTACAATCTATCCTGAGGATATTGGAATATATTAAAGCGGCGTCAGGTAAAGGACTAGTGTTTCAGAATAATGGTCATTTAAAGATTGAAGCGTACTCAGATTTTAGGTATACTAATGATAAAGGAGATCACAAGTACACATCGGGCTTTTGCATATTTGTTGGGGTAAACCTTGTGAGCTGGATGAGCAAGAAATAGTTTGTTGTCTCCAGGTCTAGTGCAGAGGCAGAATATTAAATTATGGTGTCTACAACATGTGAATTAAAGTGGTTACGGGCTCTCATGCTTGACTTAGGAGAGGTCTACAACCATCCTCTACCTATGTTCTGCGACAATAAGGCCGTTATATATATCTCCAAAAATCCAGTCTTCTATGAGAGAACAAAGCACATCGAAGTGGACTGCTATTTCATTAGAGATCTTGAAGAAATAGATTTGCACTCCGTTCGTTACTTCAGACAACGAGTTGGCAGATATCATCACCAAGTCTGTGTCTGCTTCCTTTTTTTCACATTTGCGACAAGCTGGGCATGATTGATATATATGCTCCAGCTTGAGGGGGAGTGTTGCAGTATGGAGACCGGGCGATCTGGCGACTTGTGTCTAGCGGTTTGGTGACCGGGCGGTCTGGCGGTTTCACTCTAGCAGCTTGGTAATCGGGCGGTCTGGAGGCTTCTCTCCAGCGGCTTGGTAGCCGAGAGGTTGCTGATTGGAGATCAGGCGGTCTAGCGGTTTGACGCAGACGACTTGATGACCGGGCGGTCTAGCGTTCTCTCCTAGCGGCTTCACTTCTCTTTATAGTAGTAGCCGAGTGGTTAGCCTATTCGTCTAACCGCGCGGCTTGTGCGGTCTGATTTTTTTGTATAGCCGGTTATAACATTGTTTATTTGTCTCACATTGCTTATGTGTAATCTCTCCCCTCTCCTCCATTCTATAAAAGGGAGACTATACCTTCGTAATACTCACTTTTTGGATAATAAAAATTCTTTTATTCCAAATTTCGGTCCTTTTCTTTCTAGTTCGCACGGTTAAGAAAGCCGAAGGGGGCTGGAGACTATGTATTGACTTTTCAATATTGAATAAAGCATGCCCGAATGATTTTTATCCCTTGCCTCAAATCGACGCGCTGGTTGATTTAGCCGTCAGGTTTCCTGTGATGAGTTTTCTTGATGCTTTTTCAGGGTATTACCAGATCTAGATGCATCTCCTAATTTGTCGCGATGTCTCCTTTATCACCAGCAATGACTGCTATAGGTATAAGATGATGTCATTTGGGCTTAAGAATACAGGAGCGACCTAATAAAGAATGATGGATCAAGTCTTCAAGGAGCAAGAGAGGCGGAATCTAGAAGTATAGGTGGATGACCTCCTAGTAAAGAGCAGAAGCATCACTAAGCACACTAAGGATCTGATAGAGATCTTCGAAATCCTGTGAAAGTATAAGATATGACCCAACCCGACAAAGTACGTCTTCGGAGCAGGAAGAGGAAAGTTCTTAGATCACCTCCTCACTCAAAGGAGGGTGGAGCCAAACCCCGAAAAAGTAATGGCCATTCTAGAGATGACATTCCCAAAGAATTTTAAAGAAGTCTGGAGGCTAACTAGAAGGTTGGTAGGTCTTAGCCGCTTCCTTTCCAAGGCAGGAGAGAAGTGCTCTCCATTTTTCAAAACTTTCTGATGCAACTAGAAGTTTGAGTGGACTGCATAGTGTAATGAGGCTTTTGGAAAGCTCAAGCAGCAACTAACTCAAGCTCTTCTACTCCAAGGACCACAAGATGGCAAAGTTCCCCTCCTTTACCTAGGAGTGGGAATAGAGGCAGTCAGCTCTGTGCTCATGGGAGAGGAGGGTAAGAGGCAGCTCCCAATCTACTATGTGAGTACAGTGCTGATGCAAGCAGAGACGAGGTATCCTTTCCTGAAGAAGCTAGCTTTCGCCTTGGTGACTTTGGCGCGGAGGTTCCGACCATACTTTCAAGCTCACTCCATTAAGGTTGTCTCTAATCATCCGCTACAAAGTATCTTGGATGGAGTGGAGCATTCATGAAGGTTGATAAAATGGGCGGTAGAGCTCAGCGAGTTTGATATCTCTTTCTCACCAAGAGTGGCGATTAAGGCTCAGGTAGTGGTGGACTTCCTGGCCGACTTCTCAGCCGAGGAAGGAGGAGATGAAGGCTCTTCCAGCCTAGTCTCGTGGAAGATGCTCATGGACGGAGCATTGGTCATGAACTTAATGGGAGCAGGCATCGTGCTGGTGAGCCCCCATGGAACTAGGATCGAGCAAGCAATCAAGATCCTCTTCCCTGTCACAAACAATTAGGCGGAGTACGAGACCATGGTAACAGGCTTGCATCTCGCCAAGGAGTTGGGGATCCAAGATCTCAAGGCCTTCATTGACTTAATAGTGCTCACTTCGCAAATCAGGGGAGAGTTCTAGGTGCGTGACCCTATCCTGCAGAGATACTTGGCAATGGTTATGTAACGACCCCATACGTTAAATGACGTATAGTAGAAGGTCCGGCCGGGGCCCCACACTATATGCCACAAACAGACGGTGAGGTCACAGGATAATACCAAACCAAACACGAATCCTAACTCAGAGCATTCTAGCGGAAGCTTTAAGTAGTAATTTGAACTCTAACCAGGAATGTCCAATATATAAACCACCTTTATATATAATCACGGAATGTACACCAATACATAGAGTTTGGCCTTAAGGCCTTACAGTTCCTCTTCATACAACATGATTTATAAACCTCGGCGCGCAGGCCGGCCATACATGAGTAAAAGAGAACAAACAAAACATTCGCTTAGCCTTCATAGGCTAGCCGCCGCAGCAGCAGCAACAGCAGTAGGGCTTCAGCCCTTCACTTACCACTTGGCTCTCCAGCACCTGCACGGAACAATCCACCCAACCGGTGGCAAACAATGCAACGGTCAGCATTCAGCTGACCCAATTATAACAATCTTACCCCTTTCTCGGGGCATTAGCATTCTTTCCCTGCAAAGCATGGCATCATATAGCAACTATGTGCGCGCAGGCACATTCAAGCCATCACAACTATCGGCCACACGGCCCGACAGTCCGTGCACTCAGGGCACATTTTCGGTGTACCGGAATACCAGGGTCAACACCACCGTCTACACGGTATTTGAGCATTCTAGTCTTTCTGGCGCGCGGGCCTAAGACTCTCATTAGGCGCTCCAACAAAACCTATAACCAGGCTTCCAAGTCGGACGGACCTAACGCAGGTACGGATCAGCCACCCCCCGTTGCTCAAGTCGCCGTGCCACCTCGAATACGGAAGTATCCATGGCTATTTATAGGCGCGGGTCGGTTTCACCTTTCCTATTCGGCAATCTGCCTTTTCATCGAGTTGCAGCCCAACGGCTCAACCGCTCATAAAGTGGCAACGCACGGCCACAAGAGTTGCATCCAACCCTCTTCATTTCCTGGACATCGTCCAGTACTTCCTGCCGCACCAAGCAACAGGTAGGAATAAGGCATCACAAGCCATAATCACGGAGCCTTCTCCGATATGCAAACAAGCATCACCAATCCAGACCACGTCCAGATGGGCTTCGCACAGCATGCCTAGAGCCGTACTCCAATTCCGGCCTCTAACAAGGGGGACTTCACATATCTACCCCAAGGGACACCACAACCCACCGCACACTCGCGGGGAAGGGTTTTCCCTATGCAATGCAGAAAAGAAGGACTTCACATGTCCAAGAAGGGAGATCGTTACCCTTGTCGATCTCTTGGAGCCATCGAAAACTAGCCGGTGAGAAAGAACCGCAGCAGCCTTGCCTTCACAACGCCAGCTTCGACTCACGAATCGGACCACGGGAACTCTGCCGGTGGCTTGATCTCCTCCTCCTTCTTCTTCCTCCTCTCTCTTTCTCTCTTCCTTAAGCAAAATGAAGAATGACTTCTTCATCCTCCTTCACGAATTAAATCCAGCCAGGAAACCACCTGAGCCCTTGGATCAAAAGAGAGAAATCTGAACGGCCACGATTTGCCCAAAAACCCAAATTTTTTGCTGACACGGCCTGTGACACGCCCGTGTCACAGGCCGTGTTCCCTTAAGCGGTTCATACCGACTGAGGTTTACCAGAACACGGTCAACGACACGCCCGTATCGAGCCTGACACGCCCGTGTCATTCCTGAGACACGCCCGTGTCACTCCTGCCTCATCGAGCTGCAAGCATTACACGGGTCGGAACACGGCATCGGACATGCCCGTGTCCGACCTGACACGCCCGTGTTCACGGCTTGGTTCAAGGCCGTGTAATCTTCTGACTCGAACAGGCCATTTTCGAATTTTAATTGCGTGACACGCCCTGGGACACGCCCGTGTCCCAGGCCGTGTACCCCCGACACGCCCTGGGACACGCCCGTGTCCCAGGCCGTGTACCCCCGACACGCCCTGGGACACGCCCGTGTCCCAGGCCGTGTAAAATTTCCTGTACCTCAAAATCATTTTGAATCTTTTGGGGTCTTTTTGGGGTGTTACAATCCTCCCCCCCTTAACAAAATTTCGTCCCGAAATTTGCACGGTAAGGAAACAAGAACCAGCAATGCTATAACTATGTTATAACAAAAAGCACACGGTCTACAGCTTCTACAAATAACTCGGGAAATTCAGCTCGCATGGTCTGCTCTCGCTCCCATGTTAGCTCTTCACGGCCACAATTGTCCCATCGGACCTTGACCATCCCGATCACTTTGTTCCGCAACTGTTTCTCGGCTTGATCCTCGATCCGAATGGGTCTAACCCTCGTCGTTAGCCCATACTCGACCGGTACCCGATCATTCTCCACTACTTGAGCTGGATCCTTTACCGCCTTACGAAGGACTGAGATGTGAAATACATCATGTAATCCACCCAAGTCTGCTGAAAGCGCTAGTCGATAAGAAGCTTCCCCAACTCGCTCCACCACCTCAAACGGACCAAGATTCCTCGGACTTAGCTTTTTCAAACGCCGAATCCTGGACACACCTTTGAAGGGTTTGATCTTCAAATATACCCAATCACCCACCGCGAATTCCACGTTCCGGTGTTTGGCATTATAGTACTTTGCTTGACGATCTTGGGCTATCAATAGCCTCTCCCGAATAGAGCGTATGAGCGAGGTAGCTTCTTCGACTTCCTTTTTCCCACTCAGCTTAGATTCGCCTGCTTCTGCCCAAGCTAACGGTATACGGCATTTCCGACCATATAAAGCTTCAAATGGTGCCATACCAATACTCGCTTGGTAGCTATTATTATAGGCAAATTCGACAAGAAATATATAATCTTCCCATCTCTTACCAAAGTCTAGGGCGCACATGCGGAGCATGTCCTCCATCGTCCTGTTGGTTCGTTCAGTCTGGCCATCCGTTTGGGGATGAAAGGTCGTACTAAACGCTAACTTTGTACCTAACATTTGATGAACGAGCCGCCAATCATTCGATGTGAACCGCCCATTACGGTCACTAACGATGCTCCGGGGAACACCGTGCAGTCGAACAACCTGCTCCACATAAAGCTTGGCCAATGTTTCCACTGAATCGTCTCTTCTGTTTGGAAGGAAGTGCGCCACTTTTGTCAACCGGTCCACAATCACCCAGATTGAATCATGACCGCGTTGAGATCTCGGCAACCCGTGCACGAAATCCATCGAAATATCATCGAACTTCCACTCCGGAATCGGTAACGACTTCAGGAAACCGCCAGGCTTCTGGCATTCTGCTTTCACCAACGCACAGGTATTGCATTCAGCCACATAACGTGCGACATCTTTCTTTAATCCGGGCCACCAGAACAGCTTTTTCATATCTCTGTACATCTTTGTGCTCCCTGGGTGAACTGAGTACTTTGCAAAGTGAGCTTCGTACATCAACTCTTCCCTCAATTTACCCACGCTCGGGACGCACACTCGACCATTTCTTCTTAACAAACCGTTATCCCAAGAGAATTGGTCATCCAGCCCATCTTTTGCATAGCGCTGGAGGCTTTTATCAAGCTCTGTTGCTCGCCGAACTCTGTCCGTAAGGTCATATTGCACCTCCGTCCAGTTCAAACATGCATCGGTTGACGCACCCTTGTCAACACATGATATCTCCATTGCTTCCAATTCCTGGATTAGACGCTGATCATGCCTCTGCAACCAGCTTGCCCGTACCGAAGTCTTTCGACTCAAAGCATCAGCGACCACATTTCCCTTCCCGGGAGTATAGTGAATCTCGAAGGTGTAGTCCCCGAGGAACTCCATCCATCTTCGTTGTCGCATATTCAGATCCTTCTGATCCAACAAATACTTTAGGCTTTTATGATCTGTATAGATATCCACTTTAACGCCATATAGATAGTGCCGCCACAACTTGAGCGCAAAGATTACCGCCGCCAACTCCAAATCATGGACGGGGTAATTCCTCTCATGCACTTTCAACTGGCGCGAGCCATAAGCAATCACTTTACCAAACTGCAGAAGAACGCAGCCTAAGCCACTCCCGGAAGCATCACTATAGATCTCATACCCATCGGTACCACATGGCGATGTCAACACAGGCGCCGTGGTCAAACGACTCTTCAAGTCTTCAAAAGCTCGCGCGCACTCCGGCGTCCAAATGAACTTTTGATCTTTTCTCGTCAGCGTGGTCAGAGGTAAAGCAATCTGTGAGAAGTTTTCCACAAACCGTCTATAGTAGCCCGCAAGTCCAAGGAAGCTCCTGACCTCGGCCACTGACGACATCACTGGCCAATCTCGGATGGCACTTATCTTCAACGGATCCACCGCGATACCCTCTCCGCTTACCACATGGCCTAAAAAGGCTACTGAAGAGAGCCAGAACTCACACTTTGAGAACTTGGCAAAAAGCTTATTCCTCCGCAGGGTATGCAAGACCAACCGCAAATGGTTTGCGTGATCCTCTTCCGACTGAGAGTATACTAAGATGTCATCGATAAACACAATAACAAATAAATCCAAGTACTCTTGGAACGTTCGATGCATTAGGTCCATAAATACCGAAGGCGCATTACATAGGCCAAACGGCATTACCGTGAACTCATAATGACCGTAGCGTGTTCCAAACGCCGTCTTGGGAATGTCACCTTCCCTAATCCGCAGCTGTTCAAATCCAATTTGGAATAGACCGTTGATCCTGCCAGCTGATCAAAGAGGTCATCAATCCGCGGGATCGGATATTTGTTTTTCTCCGTCAGCTTATTCAATTCGCGGTAGTCAATACACAACCGTAAGCTACCGTCTTTCTTTTTCACAAACAGAACAGGCGCGCTCCAAGGTGACATACTTGGGCGTATATATCCCTGCTCCAACAACTCTTGTAATTGGACTTTTAACTCAGCCATCTCTTTTGGCGCAATGCGATATGGAGAGCGGGCCACAAGTTTCGCACCTGGCACCAACTCAATAGAGAAGTCAATCTCCCGCTGGGGTGGTAACCCAGGAAGATCTTTAGGAAACACATCGGCAAACTCTGACACAACTAGTACTTCACCGACACTGGCCTTTGGCTCAACAGCCTGAATTAGCGTGAAGAATAACTCCGCGCCCTTCCGAACAGCATTGACGACTTGGAGTGCAGACAACAGAGTCCCACCAACTCCTCGCATACCAGCGAACTTCGTCACAAGTCCGGTATTCTGGCCCAGTGTAATCTCTTTGGAGTTGCAATCAATAAAGGCACGCTGCTCCGAGAGCCAGTCCATACCAAAGATCACATCAAACTTCGACAACGGTAGCACAGCTGCACTCAAACCGAAATCCTGACTTCCTATTTGCACAACCACATCGCAAGCCCTATCCGCAAGCATCATACAGCCATTCGGCAATAGCACCCTTGTACTATCCACCGTCACATGACTTGGTGCCCCAATGCGAGATACGAAATCCTCAGACAGGAAAGAATGCAAAGCACCCGTATCAAACAGGGCTCTCGCCAAATTATTCCGAATCAGGACAAAGCCTGCAGCACACACACATGCACAAGCTAAACATAACCAAAACCATAGCACATAAGCAAGTAAGCTAACTCAACTCGTACCTGTGACGACGTCACTTTGCTTAATCGCTTCCTGTTGGCCAAGCTGATAGATTCGGGGCTGTGCCTAAGATGCAGAGGAATCAACCACCGCTTTGCCCTTCTCAGCATACGACGCACCCGCCTTCTTATCCCCTTTGGGCTGAACCACCCGACAGTCACGGGCTATATGCCCCACCCGGCCACAGTTATAGCATGTACGAGAATCCGGCCTTGACGTCGCTCCCGACACAACGGTCGTAGTCACTTGCCCAGACGGCTTGGACCTCTTGCCCCCTTTCTTCTGGTAAAACGATTTGCTCGGGCGAGGTGCTTGTACCTCTGGCTTTGACACAACTAAGCCCTTGTTCCCTTGCACCCGCCACATGTCCTTCTCCAACGCACACGCAGTATCAACCAACGCCTGAAACCCTTAGTTCACTGAACTCGAAAGCAGGAATCGCAACTCATCCCGCAATCCTTCATAGAACCGATTCGTTTTCCTTTGGTCATCCGCGAAGATTGTACCCGCATAGCGTCCCAACCTGGTAAACTCATGCAAGTAGATATCCACACTATCTTCCCCTTGCTTTAACCGTTGGAACTCATTTTCCATAGCAATGCGTTGTGCCGCTGAGACATGTTTCGCCAGAAATATTCGAGAGAACTCCTCAATCGACACTTGTGTTAATTGCCTGCCCGCCAAATGGTGTACCTCAACCTCGTCCCACCACAACCGCGCCTCGCCTTCAAGCATGAAGGTGGCCAAGGTGACCTTTAGAGTTTCCTCCATCCTGATCGCTGTCATTATCCTCTTGACACGCGATAACCAATCTTCCGCCTGCGTTGGGGATCCCATTCCCGCAAACGTAGGAGGACTGAAGCTCATGAATTGCTTCAACTGTCGGTCAGCTGCTCGTGGATCTACAGCCTCAATCGGCTCGGGTCTTACAACAACACGAACTGGCTCGACTGCCGGCTGCGCTCGCCCGGTCGGCTGAATCATGGCAAATAGAGCCTCAGCAACTAAACGAACAGTTTCCGCAGATGGAGGAGGTGTGGGCACCTCAGCTGGTGCTGCACTCTCATCAGAACGCTGGGGCTCAGACTGCCCAGCACCACTACGCGTCACCTATAGGTGGACAAGACACACATTAGCGAACGTATGCAAGCAAAACAACACAAAGAGGAACGCGCAGATTCCTCAAACAAGATTTTGTACATTACTTAGTGGACATTCCAGAGTTCATTAGCGTTACAGCAGGGCGCATAAACACGCGCTGATTGTAACACCCCAAAAAGACCCCAAAAGACTCAAAATGATTTTGAGGTACAGGAAATTTTACACGGCCTGGGACACGGGCGTGTCCCAGGGCATGTCGGGGGTACACGGCCTGGGACACGGGCATGTCCCAGGGCGTGTCGGGGGTACACGGCCTGGGACACGGGCGTGTCCCAGGGCGTGTCACGCAATTAAAATTCGAAAATGGCCTGTTCGAGTCAGAAGATTACACGGCCTTGAACCAAGCCGTGAACACGGGCGTGTCAGGTCGGACACGGGCGTGTCCGATGCCGTGTTCCGACCCGTGTAATGCTTGCAGCTCGATGAGGCAGGAGTGATACGGGCGTGTCTCAGGAATGACACGGGCGTGTCAGGCTCGACACGGGCGTGTCGTTGACCGTGTTCTGGTAAACCTCAGTCGGTATAAACCGCTTAAGGGAACACGGCCTGTGACACGGGCATGTCACAGGCCGTGTCAGCCAAAAATTTGGGTTTTGGGGCAAATCGTGGCCGTTCAGATTTCTCTCTTTTGATCCAAGGGCTCAGGTGGTTTCCTGGCTGGATTTAATTCATGAAGGAGGATGAAGAAGTCATTCTTCATTTTGCTTAAGGAAGAGAGAAAGAGAGAGGAGGAAGAAGAAGGAGGAGGAGATCAAGCCACCGGCAGAGTTCCCGTGGTCCGATTCGTGAGTCGAAGCCGGCGTTGTGAAGGCAAGGCTGCTGTGGTTCTTTCTCACCGGCTAGTTTTCGATGGCTCCCAAGAGATCGACAAGGGTAACGATCTCCCTTCTTGGACATGTGAAGTCCTTCTTTTCTGCATTGCATAGGGAAAACCCTTCCCCGCGAGTGTGCGGTGGGTTGTGGTGTCCCTTGGGGTAGATATGTGAAGTCCCCCTTGTTAGAGGCCGGAATTAGAGTACGGCTCTAGGCATGCTGTGTGAAGCCCATCTGGACGTGGTCTGGATTGGTGATGCTTGTTTGCATATCGGAGAAGGCTCCGTGATTATGGCTTGTGATGCCTTGTTCCTACCTGTTGCTTGGTGCGGCAGGAAGTACTGGACGATGTCCAGGAAATGAAGAGGGTTGGATGTAACTCTTGTGGCCGTGCGTTGCCACTTTATGAGCCGTTGAGCCGTTGGGCTGCAACTCGATGAAAAGGCAGATTGCCGAACAGGAAAGGTGAAACTGACCCGCGCCTATAAATAGCCATGGATACTTCCGTATTCGAGGTGGCACGGCGACTTGAGCAACGGGGGGTGGCTGATCCGTACCTGCGTTAGGTCCGTCCGACTTGGAAGCCTGGTTATAGGTTTTGTTAGAGCGCCTAATGAGAGTCTTAGGCCCGCGCGCCAAAAAGACTAGAATGCTCAAATACCGTGTAGACGGTGGTGTTGACCCTGGTATTCCGATACACCGAAAATGTGCCCTGAGTGCACGGACTGTCGGGCCGTGTGGCTGATAGTTGTGATGGCTTGAATGTGCCTGCGCGCACATAGTTGCTATATGATGCCATACTTTGCAGGGAAAGAATGCTAATGCCCCGAGAAAGGGGTAAGATTGTTATAATTGGGTCAGCTGAATGCTGACCGTTGCATTGTTTGCCACCGGTTGGGTGGATTGTTCCCGTGCAGGTGCTGGAGAGCCAAGTGGTAAGTGAAGGGCTGAAGCCCTACTGTTGTTGCTGCTGCTGCTGCGGCTAGCCTATGAAGGCTAAGCGAATGTTTGTTTGTTCTCTTTTACTCATGTATGGCCGGCCTGCGCGCCGAGGTTTGTAAATCATGTTGTATGAAGAGGAACTGTAAGGCCTTAAGGCCAAACTCTATGTATTGGTGTACATTCCGTGATTATATATAAAGGTGGTTTATATATTGGGCATTCCTGGTTAGAGTTCAAATTAATACTTAAAGCTTCCGCTAGAATGCTCTGAGTTAGGATTCGTGTTTGGTTTGGTATTATCCTGTGACCTCACCGTCTGTTTGTGGCATATAGTGTGGGGCCCCGGCCGGACCTTCTACTATACGTCATTTAACGGATGGGGTCGTTACATTTTGGTATCAGAGGGAGGTTTCGATCCTCCGACCTGTGGGTTATGGGCTCAATTGGTGATGAAGGTTGAAAGAACTCCATAGTTAAGCGTGCTGGGGCTGGAGTAGTACTGGGATGGGTGACCTCCTGGGAAGTCCCCGTGGTGCGCGCTTGACTATCGAGTTTACCTCATCAAAGGGAGGTTGTGGCCACCAACAACCCGCCAGTGGGCTGGAGAGGGGTTGGGGTGCTTGGGCTGCAGCCCGGTAGCGATGCCATGGGGGGCTTCGGGCCAAATCCCGGGTCGTTACAGGTTAAAGTCTTGATGGGAGGTTTCAAATCTTTCTTCGTCGAGTATGTGCCCAGAGAGGAGAACTTGGAGGCGGCCTATCTCGCCAAGTATGGCCACAGGGTCGGAGGAACTGTGACAGAGTTGATGATCAGCTTGTTCGGAGCTCGAGAGTTGTGACGGTAGGAGAAGGCAGCAAAGAATGACGCCTGGAGAATGAAGATGCTCAGAGGATTTCTCTAGACTACATCGAGGAACTTTGAGACCTAGCCTCCATCTGCCAAGAGGAGGTCAAGAGGTGAACGGCAAAACACTTCGACAAAAATGTTTGCCTCAAGCAATTCCTTGTAGGAGACCTCGTCATGAAGAAGGTGGACGCGACAAGAAGTGCAGCTACCGTTGGCAAGCTAAATCCTAACTAGGAGGGAACCTTCATCATCTAAGAGGCTTTATCTACTGGAGGCTATCACTTACAAAATCAAGAAGGAGAGCTGTTGGGAAGCACCTGGAGTGGGGATGACCTGAAAAGGTTCTATCTCTAGCGGTAACATGTAATGACTGCTTATCTGTAAAGTTATTTCTACTTTTTAATAAAAGTCCTCACCTCCTAAAACACGGGTAGATGTGAGTTGTCTTCTTTGTTTGAATCGTCTTAATTCAGCTAGAAGCAGTGAAGTCAATCTCTATGATCGGTCTAAGAAACTTGCCTCCGACCTGATTCTCCTAAAGAACCCAGAGCGGGTGATGGGACGGTGTATCTGGTCTTAAAAGCATTCTTGTAAGTCCAAGCCCCTTTATTGACAGTCGAGATCAGCTCCCCCTTATATGTTTGCCTAGCTACCTACCTGATTACACTTCTCATCAGACTGGAGGAACTATTAGGAATAGGTGTGGAAGCCAACCTCCCAAACTCGATGAAGGATTGACCTTTTAAAGTGATACCTCGTGTACAAGCATCATCAGTCTTTGAGAAGACTAAAAGACCCGCTCTTTGTGACCTTTTTGTGTCCTGTGAAGCAAAATGCATTTCTATTAGTATCAAGGCGGGATAACCCGCCATGCTTTTGGAAGAAACCGGGCAAAGAAGCTCCGAGAGGTTTGATTCCATGGTACGATGAAGGCCTCAAGTGTGTGCATCCTGTTGGACCTCCGACAATTGTTCCCTATCTCAGGATCCCTCTAGTTCTTTGGCGGTTTAAGTGGAGTGTCAACCTCGAGAGTGTGCATCTTGAAAGATACCCCGAGTACAACACCCTTATCTGAAGGATCATCGTCGGCAAGTGAGAACATATTTCCATTTTAATTTCATCAAGAACCTTTCCGTGGGCTATTTCACCAAACCTGTGAAAATCGAACAGATATAATGATGTGTTTTGTGCGAGTATGCATGTGTGAGTATCTTTGTGCAAGCAGCGATGTGTCAGCATGCAGATGCGAGCAATGACGTACGAGCATGAAGATACGAGCAACAACGAGCGAGCATGTGAGTGCGACCATGTAGGTGCGTGCGACATTGTGCGAGTTGGTATAAACGGGTAAACGAGCGAAGATCATGCACGAGCACTCAATTTCTCCGCGTCTATGAGCCTAACAAGTACCATCGACGAGCGAGTATGCAGACAAAAGAGCAAGCATGAAAGAACAAAGTAAAAAAATCTTTTTTTATATATGATGAGCATTACAACACAAAAAGGGCAATGACGCCTTGAATATAGCTTCATACAAAAAGTTTCATATGTTACATTTCTATATACATGATCGTACGCAGGAGGTCACTGGCTGACTAGGACTCATTGTCGCTGATATCAGACTTGTACTCATCCTCGTCCTCGATGACGACATCTTCTTCGTCGCTACCATATTCTTTGCCATCCTCATCATAATAACTATCGTTGTTGTTGTCGCTCTCTCCACTGCTACAGTTTTCTTCGTCGCTAGAGTTAGTAGAGGATCTGGCAAGTTGGACTCCTCAGCAAGCATGCCGAGGATGAGGTTATTGGGTTTTGCTAGATGGCACAGCACTTGTGCGCGCAACGGAATTAAGGAACAAGAAAACTGAAAAGATTTTGGATCTAGTGATGAACATTAATCAAGAAGAAAATGCAGTAAATAAAATTACCTCTGTGGGATTAAGTCTATACTAAACCTAGATGCTCCAGGAGATCAGCCAATCACTTTATGTCTATAGTCCCTAGTGCATAATAGTGTTCGCACCTCTACAGGAAGTTCACATGAACGAGTGAACCCATGGAATCTTGTCGTACAAGATCTAGGTCGGGAGAGAAAGCTCTACGTCTTCACAGACTGCTATGTCCATTACAGAAGAGGCGACAGTGACACTCGCTGGAATCAAGATAAGCAGCGGCGACGGGATCAGCGGCGGGCGAAATGACTTTTGTTGGCTTTTAGGTCTCGGGTATTTTGCATAGTGCGGCTCGTGTGCTTAGACAGAATGAACAGTTACTTTAGAAACCCTAAAATCTTCTATTTATACCCAAAGGAATAAACAGAACACCCCATCACTATTTCTAGACCCAGGACTTAGAATCCAGTGTTTTCGACCAAACAACCCTTGTATCGACGAATCGTCGAGTATCAATGACATATTCGACGAATCGTCGAGTATACAAACTATACTCGATGAATCGTCCAGTATATATAAGATATTCGACGAATGGCGTTGAGTGAACTCAACGCCCTTAATGACAAACCCGTCGAATCAACATTTAACTCAATGAAGGCGTTGAGTGGACTTAATGCACTCAACGCCTAAGTGCCAGATTCGCCGAGTCAACCTTTAACTCGATGAAGGCGTTGAGTGAACTTAATGCACTCAACGCCTGAGACTCAGACTCGTTGAATCAACACCTTGACTCAAAGAATCGTTGAGTGAACTCAACGCACTCAACGCTTAAGTGTTATACTCGGCGAATCAACTCTTTGACTCGACAAATCATTGAGTAAACTCAACACATGCAACACCATCATTCGACGAGTCAACACTTGACTCGACGAAAGCGTTGAGTGGTCTCAACGCACTCGAAGCTTTCCAAGGCCTGATTGTGCTAAGTCTTTTCTACTCATCATATGAGCAAATCATACTAAGCCAATCTCCCAATTTCTCCAAACATTCTTACGTGTGGCCCTGATAGGGTCATACTGCTTTGGTAGTGAGGTGGCATACTTGATTACTTCCAGATCACAATGGTAACATCAATAGTCTCCCACTTGATCTTGAAAGTATCAAACAAAAGTTTCACAAATAATAAGCGACATCTAGCAATGCATCATTGCTCCCCAAACAATAAGAGTTTAGAACTCAAAAGCCATCGTGGCCAATGTATCAGTGTTGTCATGTCCCTTTGTCCCTTACATCCAGATAGAACTAGAGGTATAGACTGTGTTACCCTCATAATCATTCAATCCTAGTTTCTTGATCTAGAATGAACTTCCAAAAAGTAGTGAGCCAAATATCATATTTTGACTCAACCAAGCATGGACATGCATTTCTAAATCTCATTCCATCAAGGGGCTCATGGATGCAACTCTTGTCATATAGGAGGACAAATCTCATCTCTGTTCACACGCAAACACACAAATGATTCATAACGTACCTAATAAACACCTTTATCATCCAACTTTCTCAAGACTGGAGTTTTGATAACATCAAAACACCCTCTTCCTCTCTCGATGAATGTTGTGACTTCAGGTCAAAGGACCACAAACACCATTGCCACTTGAGCCATACTTGTGACATGTTCATATAACAATCCACAAAGTATTCTCATGGTGGGTCTGTCCAGTACAACTTGTTCACTAATAAGTACCCATGTGATGACTTGATATCACAATATCATGACCTGTTAGAACCGGTCATCAATCAACGTGCATGCTAGTCTTAATATGACATCATTGCCCTTAGCTTCTAAGATGACACTCGACCAGGGACCATTTTTGAATGAAGCTTCTAAAACATAAGCTCTCACATCCAAGTCACTACTTGACTCCTATATAAGAAAACATTCTAAGGGCATTTATTATGTTAAATTACTCTATCACAATAGAAATAAATTTACAAAATAAAAAAAATTGCCAAAATATATAAATGAAATGTTTACAATACTCTATTCATCAAATGAATTATTACAGCCAACAAACATACAATCCACAAGACTCCCGTTATAGCTGTTTATTAAGGTATTGTATACCCATAGATCTAACATGACTATCATGCTTTCTCTGTGTGAGAGGCTTTGTCAGTGGATCTGCAATATTCTCCTCAGTCGGCACTCTGAAAAAGCTCACATCTCCTCGATCGACAATATCTCGAATAAGATGAAACCACCAAAGTATGTGCTTGGAGCGCTGATGAGATCTAGGTTCCGAAGCAAGTGCAATTGCACCATTATATTCACAGTAGAGATCTATGGGACGAACAATGCTAGGAACTACATCTAACTTGTCGATGAATTTCCTAATCCATACAGCCTCCTTCGTTGCATTTGCTGCAGTGATATACTCGGCCTCAATTGTAAAATCAGAAACTATCTCTTGCTTGGAACTCTTTCAGCTAACAACACCTCCATTTAGGCAAAATATGAACCCTGACTGATACTTTGTGTCGTCTCTATCAGTTTGGAAGCTAGCATCTGTGTAACCTCTTACAACGAGCTCTTCCTCTCCTCCGAAATCCAAGAACATATCCTTAGTCCTTCTCAAGTACTTTAAGATATTCTTGACAGTAATCCAGTGAATTTCATTAGGATCAGACTGATATCTACTACACATGCACAAGGCATAAGAGACATCGGGTTGAGTACATATCATTGCATACATGATTTACCCAATTGCCGAAACATATGGAATCAACTTCATGCGGTCCTTATCTTCATAAGACTTAGGACACTAGTCCTTAGAGAGACTCACACCATGAGACATGGTTAAGAATCCTTTCTTGGACTCAAGCATGTTGAACTGTTTCAACACCTTATCAATGTATGTACTTTGGGTCAAACCCAACAACTTCTTCGATCTATCTATATAGATCTTAATACAGGGTATATAAGTCGCTTCACCCAAGGCCTTCATAGAAAAGCAGTTCCCCTAGGTTGTTCTTAACGACTTGTAGGGTCGGTTTGTCATTCCTAATCAATAGTATATCATCTACATAAAATATCAACACAATGCTCCCACTAATCCTCTTGTAAACACACAGTTCATCCTCATTCTTAATAAAACCAAACTCTTTGATCTTTTCATCAAATGAAGATTCCAACTTCGAGAAGCCTGTTTTAATTCATAAATGGACCTCCATAACTTGCATATTTTAATGGCTTCACCTGAAGATATAAATCTTCGAGTTGTGTCATATACACTTCCTCAAGGAGTTTCCATTTAGGAAAGCTGTTTTGACATCCATCTGCCAGATCTCATAGTCATAATACACAGTAATAACAAACAGAATTCTGATGGACTTAACCATGAAAACAGGGTAAAAAGTCTCATCATAGTCAATACCATGAATTTGTTTGAAACCTTTAGCCACAAGTCGCCCTTTGAATGTCTGTACATTCCCATCCATGCCGGTCTTCTTCTTGAAGACCCACTTGCACCCTATGGGTCATACCCCTTCAAGTGGTTCCACCAAGGTCCAAACTTGGTTTTCATACATGGAATCCATTTCAGATTTCATGGCCTCAAGCCACTTCTCAGAGTTCGATCCACTCATAGCCTCTTGGTAGGTTGCATGCTCATCACTATAATCCATAAGCAACACATTACCAATTTGAGACATGAGAAATCTATATCTCTCAAGCTCAAACCTTGGTCTACCAGATCTTCATGAAACTTGTGTTTTTTGAGCAGGCTCTCCAGCTACAACAACTTGTAGTCCTGGCTCAGGCTCTAATTCCGGTTCATTCACAGTTTGTGGTTCTTGAACTTCTTCAAGTTCTACCCTAGTAGTCTTTCTACTTAAGAACTCTCTCTCAAGAAAGACATCAGTCCTTGCGACAAACACTTTGCCCTCAGAAGGTAGGTAGAAATAGTACCCTTTAGTTTCCTTAGGATACCCCACAAGATAACACTTATCTGACTTTGGTTCCAACTTGTCAGGCATTTGACGTCGCACGTATGCCTCATAGCCCCGAATCTTAATGAACGACATACTAGAACGCTTTCCAGTCCATTTCTCATATGGTGTCTTCATAAACACTTTTGTTGGAGCATAATTTAGTGTAAAAGTAGCATTTTCTAGAGCAAAACCCCAAAAGTAAACAGACAGATCTGCAAGACTCATCATCGACCGTACCATGTCTAATAGAGTATGATTCCTCCGTGCAGACACACAATTATGCTGTGGTGTTCTAAGTGGAGTGAGCTGTGATACAATACCACACTCTTTCAAATGATCACGAAACTCGTGACTTAGGTATTCTCCACCTTGATCAGATCGAAGTGCTTTAACCTTCTTGCCCAATTGGTTCTCTACTTCGTTCTTAAACTCTTTGAACTTTTTAAAGATCTCGGATTTGCACTTCATAAGATACACGTATCCGTATCTACTAAAATCATCAGTAAATGTAACAAAGTAGAAATACCCACCTCTAGCCATTGAACTCATGAGTCTATATATATCACTATGTATTATACTCAAGAGATCATCAACCCTCTCATTGAAACCAGTGAAAGGAACCATAGTCATCTTGCTTAACAAACAAGACTCGCATCTCTCAAATGATTCATAATCAAATAAGTCCAGCAGTCCATCTCTATGGAGCTTGGATATGCGTTTCTCATTTATTTGACCCAAACGATAGTGCCAAAGATACGTAGGGTTCGAGTCATTTGTTTTTAGTCTTTTAGTATTTTTCTATATTATAGATCTGATGGTCTAAGTTTAAAACATATAAACCACTAAAAATTTGGGCTATACCATAACAAACATCATTCTTAAATATATAACAACAATTATTCTTAATAATAATAGAAAATCCAATCATATCCAAACATGAAATAGATATAATATTTCTAGTTATGGAAGGAACATAATAATAATTATCAAGTTCTATTACAAGCTCATAGGGAAAGAAAGACGGTAAACACCCACGGCAACTACAACAACTCTTGCTCCATTGCCAACACGTAGGTCCACCTCCTCTTTACTCAGTAATCTTCTCCTTCCTAGTTCCTGCACATTTATACAAATGTGAGAACCACATCCGGTATCCAATACCCAGGATGAAGGAGCAGAAAGGTTTATCTCTATAACATAGATACTTGAAGGGGAAGTCATACCTCCCTTCATCTTGTGCAGACCCTCAATATACGAAGGGCAATTTCTCCTCCAATGACCATCCTTGCCACAGTGGTGGCATTTCCCTTCTTTCGTATAGCCTTTCTTCTTCAGTGCTAAAGACTTGGGCTCCAGAGCAGACTTAGGTCCTACCTTCATCTTCTTGAAGCCCTTGGTCTTGCTTTTGCCTTTATGCACCATCGGTATGGGGCTAGCAAGCTTGACCTTCTTCATATTGATTTCAACAGTTCTCAAAATACATAGGAGCTCGGGAAGTGTCTTGTCTATTTTATTCATGTTATAGTTCAAGATGAACTACTCATAACTGTCCGACAACGATTGCAAGATCGGGTCTGTGACCAACTTTTGGCCCAGAGGGAAGCCTAGTCTCTCAAGGTTCTCTATATACCCAATCATCTTGAGTATGTGAGTCCCTACTAGGTCCCGAGCTCCCATCTTACACGGAACAATGCCTTAATGATGTCAAACCTCCCTTAACGAGCTTGCCCTTGAAACATTTTCTTGAGATACTCGTCAATTTCCTTACAACTCATATTCTCATGTTGCTTTTGGAGCTCAGAGTTCATGGTTGTCAGTATGAGACATTCGACATCTAAGGAGTCGTCAAGATACTTCTTATAAGCATCCTTATCAGAACGGGACGCATTCCCGACAAGCTCTTCAGGGTATTCCTCTTCCAAAATATAGAGCTTCCGCTCTTTCCTGAGAACAATTCTAAGATTCCTGTACCAGGCCAAATAATTTGTACCACTCAGCTTCTCCTTCTCAAGGATGGCTCTGAGGGACAGGGTAGAGTGCGAATCACTTGTCATGGAAATTCTACAAGGATACAATAAAGTGAAATCAGTACTACATTTCAAAATACATTTTATTTATTTAAATTAGGACTTTAATCAAAATACCTCTCACTATTTTTATCAAACTGATAACCCTCATTATCAATTCGAAGAGTTTATGCGAGTAACTCTCTTAGTGGACAAGATCTATATTTCACCAATACTATGAGCCAACTTTGGCTTTTCTCTCACAATGCAGCTATTTAGGTAGGTAACGCTTGCCAATTGCATGACAATGCAACTCATGTATGGCTGGTGAATTAACTCTTTATTCGCATCTATCATATAGTGTATGCCAATCCTATGCCTTTGGGCACTCAACCTTTGAGGTCACCCAGTTAAGTCTGACCCGATGTCGACAGCGGGATATCACAATTATCCGCTCGCACCCTTACCAAGATAGATTAATGCACTTTACTTTGGCAAGCCCACACTTCATCGATTGAGACAAAAAGAGTGTCATCCATCAGAAGACATCTGAATACTTAATATTTCTTAAGAGATTTTAGATACTTGATTAACACTTAATCATGGTTAACGTTTAACCAATGTGCACATCCACAAAAAATAAAATTACAACAGTCATAATCCAAATGCATCCCAGATGTGCACAATAAGGTCATCAACACTTGATGAACTGGGCTAAATCTGAATGTCTATAACCTTTCTAAATCTTCAAATTTACATGCACTGGACATGAGGAACACAAACTCCACTTACATAGTAGACAAGCTCGCCTCTCTATGTAAGATTCAAAATCTAACACACTTGGTTTCAAAAACCAATAAGAGGGGCAGTTACTATTAAGGAGTCACACGGATATCAACTATGATATCACAGGAAAATCGCATGCATTCTTGGTGAAATCCCAAGAATAGATTTGGGCATTTAGAACATTTCTAAATTTCCAGATCTACACACCATTGATTTAGCACTTCTGATACCATGATCATTGTCGGAACCTCCCTCTTATACCACTGTTGGGTTTTTCTAGATGACACAACACTTGTGCGTGCAATGGAATTGAGGAACAAGAAAACCCAAAAGAGTTTGGATCTTGCAATGAACATTAATCAAGAAGAAAATGCAATAAATAAAATTACCTCTGTGGGATTGAGTCTATACTTAACCTAGATGCCCCATGAGATCAGCCAATCACTTTGCAGTTATAGTCCCTAGTGCAAAATAATGTCCGCACCTCTACAAGAAGTCCACACGAATGGGAGAACCCGTAGAATCTTATCGCACAAGATCTAGGTCGGTACAGAAAGCTATGCGTCTTCACAGACTGCTAGGTCCGTTATAGAAGAGGCGGCAACGACACTCGCCGGAATCAAGCTAAGCAGTGGCGGCGGAATCAACGGTGGGATCAGCGGCGGGCGGAACGACTTCCATCGGCTTTTAGGTCTCAGGTCTTTCACACAGTGCGGCTCGTGTGCTTAGACAGAATGAACAGTTACTTTAGAAACCCTAAAATCTTCTATTTATACCAAAAGGAATAAACAGAACTCCTCGTTGCTATTTGCAGACACAGGAGTTAGAATCCAGCGTTTTCGACTAGACAACCCTTGTCTTGACGAATCGTAGAGTATCAATGACATATTCGACGAATCGTCGAGTATACAAACTATACTTGACGAATCGTCGAGTATCCAGCTGTTGATTTGACTGGTTTGGCGCTGAGAGCATTGAGTTCACTCAACGCCATTCGTCGAATATCTTATGGATACCCTAAAATCTTCTATTTATACTCAACGCCTAAGTGTCAGATTCGTCAAGTTAACCTTTAAATTGACGAAGGCATTGAGTGAACTCAACGCACTCAACGCATAAGACTCGGACTCGTCGTGTCAACACCATGACTCAACGAATCATTGAGTGAACTCAAGGCACTCAACACTTAAGTGTCATACTCAACAACTCTTTGACTCGACGAATAGTTGAGTAAACTCAACACACTCAACGCCATCATTCGATGAGTCAACACTTGACTCGACAAAAGCGTTGAGTGGTCTCAACGCACTCGATGCTTTCTAAGGGCTAAGTCTTTTCCACTCATCTTATAAGAAAATCATACTAAGCCAATCTCCTAATTTCTCCAAACATTCTTATGTGTGAGCCTGATAGGCTCATACTTTATTGGCAGTGAGGCTACATACTTGATCACTTCCATATCACAATAATAACACCAATAGAGGTCCGCCACTGTTAGGTGGTCAGCTTCCGAGCCAAGGAATTCATCTATCCTCAGCGGGGTGAGAATGACGTCTCTCGTTGCTCGCACGATGCCACGACGAATCACGAGCATCTCATCCCCATGAAAGTGAATCTTCTTCCCCATCCCATAAGGACTCTCCTCTAGCTGCTGCTCTCTGGGCAAGTTTCTGAGGGCCCTGGGAGAGCTTCAACAACTGCTGGGAGAGTCTCCAGCTCAGCAATCCGGACTTGGGCGATCTCTAGCTCATTCTTGGTGTCAATGAGCTCTTGCTCGATCTCAGAGATTTTCTTCGCTGTTCTTATCTTGTCAGCTTGCGAGTATCAATAACAAACTGTCGGAAGATCCATCAAGTGAAGTGGCAACTAAGGAAAGGTCAAGTATAAAAGTAAAAGATACCTCGTAGTCCTTCTACCGGACGGACTGTATCCCCAGATCGATCGCCTTCTTTGAGACGATCTTCAGAGCCTCCCACGTCTTAAGGAGTCTCCTCGTCGTATAATGGCCTAGCTCAGTAGCTCGCAGGAGCGCCCGAGCAGATTAATGGGCGATCACATCTACGTCGAGGTCCAACAGCGACTCAGCATCAGCTCGCACATAGAGCGTGAAGGCGACATTGTAAGCCTCCCCCTTATCCTCCTAGTCTTCCCACCAGACGGGCAAGTTGGTGCTCAAATTCACCTTGTGCTCGCTCTCCGCCCAAGACACCAACGGGCATCTGAGGGCGTCCTTACCACTACACCCGCGATTGAAGTTGGGATGGAAGTACAATGCCCCGACGTCCATCGGTGGCTCTCTCTTATCAAAGAGTTCGTGGGAGATCTTCGTACGCTTACTTGCGTGATCAGGGGACTTGGCTTTCCCTTTCTCTTTGTTCGGTTTCCCCTACGAGAAACTTTCCTTGTCGCCAGCTTACAGTTGGCCCTTAGAACCTGTGGGAGGCGATATATCCTCAGCATCAACAGGCGGGTTCGCCAAACCCTGGCGTGATGACACAACTTCCTTTCGCCAGGGGGATTGGTTCTCATGGAAGAATGCATGTAGCTGCACAAGTGGTAGAAAAAAAAAATTAAGTCACAATAACTATCAAAATCAAGTCAGTGACAAAGTCAGCGAGTATAACAAGATCTCGCCAAGGTATGTACCTTCACCTGGGAAGACCCCGTCAAGTGAGTTGACATTCAGACGCCAGTAGATGACGTCGAACCGGTGTCCGCGGAAGGCTTCAAATAACTTCCCGGGCGGACCCTCCAGAATGGGCGGCAGGAGGCGACCTCCGGCGACTGATGCGGCCTGCGCGGTACCCCTTTGAAGTCACATGCGACAACGACTAGGAATTCGCCCCACCGATGGACTTTGTTCGTTGTGCTGACTAAGGTGCAGACATAGCTGCTGAAGAATATGAAGCCCTCGATGGTCGCAGCGAAAGCAAAGATCTTCCTGAGGATAGAAAGGTAGAACACGATGTTCTCTTCTCGTAGGAAGCAAAGAAACCCCATTAGGGGTGCAAACGAGTCGAGATTGGCAAAATTTCCAAGCTCGAGCTCGACGATCTCATTCATCCCAGCTCGAGCTCGAGCATAATGCCAACTTATCGAGCTCAAGCTCGAGCTCGAGCTGCTCGCGAGCTTTTTAGCTCATGAGCTTTATTTTCTTTTGTTTTTTTAATTTTTTTTAAAATGTTTAAATAAAAAGCTCGTGAGCTGGCTCGCGAACTCATGAACAACACTAGATGAGCTCGAGCTAGACTCGTAATCGAGCTCGAGCGCGTCGAGCTCAATCTCCACAGGCTCGATCTCGAGTCGATCTTTTTTCGAGCCGGCTCAACTCAATTTGCACCCCTAAACCCCATTATCATCGCCACGCCGTTCGGGTTGTTCTGGGTGGGGATGATCCCGAAGTATCGCAGGATTTGACAGTACTCCGGCCATAGGGGAATTCGAAGGCCGACTTCAAAGTGGCAGGGGGAAGGATCATATCACCCTCGAGAAAGGTGTTTAGTCGCTTTGACCTGGTGGGGAGCCTGGTCGAGTATCCCTCGGGCAATTTTCTTTTGCAGAAATCCTCCAGATCTCGTTCAGTGGCAACAAACTTCTTGAAGACAGCCTCAGTGAAGTTGATCACAAGAGCATGTCAAAAAGCGTTGGCATCGTCGTTAACCATATTCTTAGGCGAGTAACGAGCAGTAGAAGAGTGAGAAAGAAAGTATGAGTAAAGTCAGCGAGAAGGGAAACACGATCAAGAGTGGCGAGAAAGAGACATGACCAAAATACTCACAAGAAGGACTTAGAAATCGCAACAGCGTAGTAAAGATCTACCTACCCATTCTATTTATAGGCGGAGGCTAGTAGGGGGGGGGTATAACAACCTCGCGCGAGTATCAACTTAAATCGCATGCTAACTAACGATTCAACCTTAGCTACGAATCCTATCTCGCATAAATTCAGTCAGAAGATTGCCAGCTTGCCGAAACCTGCACAGACAGTCCAAGAAGTCGCAAAACACAAATGAATCCAACACAAAAAGAATAAAATCGTAAGTTCAAATGCGAGATGCAAACTCGCTACCACAATGAAAGAATACTACAGAAATAGTTAATTACAACATTGCCAAAGGCGAGGAAAAATTAAAAAGATAAATAAATCTTAAGCCCTAGGAGGCCGCTGTTCGGGAAGTGGTAGATGTCGCTCGACCTAGACCATCTTGCATGCTCGTCGGTAGTGCTTGCTTGCCACCGCCATCGCATCATCGCCTCGACGCACCAGGTCTTCCATCCTCTCCAGTTGCCCCGTAGTACCCATGCTTGCTCGTATTCCTGCCAGCTCCTCGTGATGAAGCTATAGGCGATGATCCGTCATTGATTGTCGCCGCTCCAACTCGTTGATCATTTGGAAGCGGGCCGCAAGCCTGTCCTGCAGCTCTTCCATCTTGTCCATCCTAATCTCCAGTGCTGATATCCAGTGATGAGGCTCACAGATAGTGAGTTGGTCAAATTTTGCCTCCAACTCCATGTATGCACGGGCAGCAACCTGGTGGGACTCGTAATACAAAAGCCCAAGGGCACTGATGAAAGCTGCTCCCGGGGTTACAGGACGACCTGTCAAGACATAAAAGAAGTCGTTGAATCAGTTATAGCCACAGAGTATCAATAGTTAAACCAATTCAGCAATAGACAAGCTACCTTGTTGAGGGCATCGAGATCGGCGAGGGGAAGGGCTGCGGCGAGATGATTCTCGCTGGCCCGATGACAATCCTCCCAAGTGATCGGCGGCCTGCCCCTGTCTGCTACCTCCAGGATTGTGACCTCCGGTCCTCGACGGGAAATAACTCGGGCGGCTTTTGTCCCGATCTCGCGATGATTTCTCATGCGGATTAAGAGGGTCAGTAGATTTTTTGGGCAGATTTTAGGTCGAGATTCATTACCCAGCGACAAAGGAGGCGACGATGGCAAAGGGGTGTTTACCATCAGTTGTGACGAGCTGATCAAAGGAGGAGAAGGCAGTAGAGGAGTGCTCTCTGTCGGTTGCAAGGAGGTGGTCGCAGGGTGAGGGGCCTTGCTTGCCCCAAGTTGCGAGGTCTTCGTCCCAGGAGGATCCTTTTTTCCTTACCTCAGGAGTTTGTTTTTCCAACCTCTTTTTGGTACCGACATTGATCCGAACAGTGTGCCTAGATCGCGGATCTGAGCTTCAAGGGTGACCAATGGAACTGATCGCAGAGGAACGACATCCAAATGCTCGCTAGAGGTAGTTAACGGAGGAGCTGCGAGCAAAGAACAAAAATCTGCGAGATAGAATAGAATTGTTTAGCAACTCAAGGAGTCATCGACGAGCTAGTAACCTTGCGACACAACAAGATCCGTTTACATGTGTGCCTGAGACGCAGCATGGTTCGGGGCAGGGGAGAAGATGGCGAGTGAAGGCGAGAAGATTCAGGTGTCGACTTCTTGAGAATGTCGCTCAACCCAAGATCGTTGTGGAGCTTTTTAGTGTGGGCTAGAATTTTGGAATGGTTGGCCGGAGGGGCGACAACCTCGGTGCCCGGAGTCAGGTTGTCATTTTTCAGGACCAGCGATTTCTTTTTCTTCTTCAACTTCTTATTATTGGACGGAGGAAGATCAGCAGCATTGTCGCCCCCTCGTGGCCTTTTCGGCTCTGTAGGATCGAGGAATCTAGATAATGCAATAATACTCGCTTGGTAGACTTCCTTGACATATTTTGACATCATATGCAAGCTCGGAAGACGTGCCTCAAAGACCAGTCCCCAATATTTATAGGTTTCAATAGACATCTATCAGTCCCAAGTAACCTAGATACTCGCTGGAGCAGCTCGCCCAATAAACATTGGATGATTCTTTCCGAGCTCCAACATCGCTCGTAAAGACCAGGGATTGTGTGCAACCTATATTCGACGAGGGTGGAGCCCTCTAGAGCTAGGTATGCAAGATTCAAAGTCAACAGGTCAAGAAAGAAGTCAGAGTCAACACTCAAAACACTAGAAGGCCTGGGCGAGTATGACGAGCTCCCATCGCATTCTCGTCAGGTAGGCGACTAGGCTAGGTGCTTGCCCAACCTATGCGAGCTCCCCCAGTACTCGCCCAGTCTCCAGGGGTGGGGCTATAAATAAGACCCCCTCCACTTTGATCGGCCTATAAATAAGACCCCAGGGGTACGAGGAAAAAGACTTTGGAATCTCGAAAAAGATCACGACCACCTCCTTTCCTAGACTACGAGCTGAGCCTTTGAATCCTTTCTTCGGAGTGACAGGTTGTGAGCTAGAGACTATCCATTTTAGTCGCCGCTTTGACTTAGTAGCCAGCTAGAATCTATCTCGTACCCTGCTCGACCATCTTTGGTTGCGGAAGGGAAGCATCTTCTAAGCATCCATGTACGTTGTGAGGCCTCCCTATCGCATTGCCTGGGGTCCTTTTTGTTGTCTGTCTGTTTCTGCGTCCTAGCCCATTATCCTTCTAGCCCGACCGCTGAACCGGTAACCTTAGGCTGCCTTGATCCAAATTTTGGAGTAAGGATTTTACCGGCTTCAACAACTTTGATGATGAAACTCGCAAGTTCAAGAAGATGAAGACCCTGATTGAGAAAATAAAGGAATGGGTTTTTGAGGATGATGAACCTCGAGAAGGAGGTGAGTAGTTAGTTTTGGATGCGACTCGAATCACGATATACCAGGCGGGTCTGAGAGAAACAAGCGAGCATCCGGCGGGTGAGAGCGAGCATCAAACTCTCAATACTATTGAACCGACCATGCAAGGTTAGGCTATTTGAGTGTGGCTTAATTATTAGTGACAACTTATATTACTTGTTTAAAACCTTTTTTGTCGCACAATCTCTCCCGTTAATGCCACTCCAACCGAACCGAGTAGGCTGCTTTCTTCTGTAGAAGCGCCGCAAGACTCCATTCCTCAACTGATAACTCAACCAACAACACCTCAGCCCTCACCTAGAGATGATGATACTCTCCATCCACAGACCTTTGTAGGATGCTAGTAAGGTCACCCCAGGGTGGATACCTTAAAATTGAAGGAGGCCCAACTTGCTCCTCCACTCCTCCTCTTATGGATGTTCGAGACCCACCTCTGTACCGCTTTGTCATGTTGTCATGGAAGATATTTGCGTCCATAATCCCCTCCTATGAGTAGAGCTTCTTGTGGGGGGGGGGGATTGGGGGTTCAACAAAGTTTGTTTCGCCGTGCTCCATGCTTACCATTCTAAAGTGTTGGAACCGATAAAACCGAATCCAAATGTTTGGACCAACGTGCAGATAGAGGTTTCTGGTCTTGCAATCCAGCTCAGCAGAACAAGATTGCTAGAGTACGTAGAATAAAGTGAGAGGGAGAGAGATTTCTATAGGCACACCCTAGGTGCTGCAGCAGGGAGGCCCCATCACGTACCAAAAAATTATAAAAACTTCCCCTCCACAACCAAAAGACCGAGCGAGATACGAGAAAGACACCACATGGAGAAATGTATACTAATGGGGGGTCAAGATTTCAAGTGTCATTCATAGTACCCCAAGAATCTTATGTATAGACAAATAATGAGGGGTGTATGCGGGAATACCACACCCCCGTGATATATCCTGCTAGGCGACTTGAGGAACAACCTTGTTTGCCAAGCGACTTGAGAAACAACCTTGCCCATAGTGGCGAGTTACATGGGATACCCGCCAATACTGGCAATAAAAAGGGCTACTTTCCATATGGCTGATAATTGCCTCCATTGGTTGGTTTTGACTTCTGCTAAGTTGTCTTGAACGGACCCACCATCAATGAATATGGGTTGTTTATTTTTTTTAGCTTGCGAGAATACATTTTACTCGCATTCATCTAGGCACTCTCTCGACCCGTGACAAATATATTAGGCATAATATTTTGATCAAACATAAACTTGAAACATTGTAAGCCCACAAATACCTTGCCTTTGTTTTAATGGGCATAAATGCAAATGCGGAGAAAAATGATTGATTTGTGCATGTCACACCAACTATGTAAAGTAATGACAAACGATGCTGGTTGATCTTGCAGGTGTATTCTATCCGAAATATATTTGAAAACATATTACTCAAAAAAATAAAAGTAGGATGTGCAAATAAAATACTCTCAAAATGGTTAGTATCCAGATGCATTTGTTTAAAACTGATGTACTCACTTTCGCTGATGCATTTAAACATGTATTGAATTGGAACTCCACCATCTAATTGATTTCGATACAACTTAATCTTCTCATTATAAATAGTTCTAATAGTCGTATTTTTCAGATTTCTTTTCTTCAATGATGACAATATTGTACGTGGCTTAACTCCGACATTAAACATTTCAATACTATGCTCTACTCATTGTCATCTAGCCTACCAATGTCAAGGGGGGCTTCTAAATGAACAAATTCAAAGTTATGAAAATCACATTTGACTTCAATCTTCCATTTATTGTTACCTTCTCTATGTCCTTTAAATACAAACTTGCATCTACATGACTTTCTAATATTTTTTATTACAAAATCTTTCTTGATTTGACTATCATTATAAGATCCGACTCTATCACAATTTAGAATTATCCTAGGTTGGCTCTTTCGGTGAGGTTATCTGCTCTCAAAATAATATGATAAGAAATCTCAGATTTTTTGCAGTATTTCAAGCCCGCACAACTAACTTTTTACTCGGAAAACTGATATTTATACAAAAATATTTTTCAAGATAAAACAAATTATCCTAAGAACATTCAACAATTGTAAACAATTTAATATTTTAGGAAAAATACCTTCAAAAATCAGAGCTCCAAAATTAGCGAGCACAAATTCATGATTTGATCGAAGCAATCAAAACCTAAATTTTTTTTCCAACTGTAGGTATTGACTATTCATATATTATGGGAGAGTTGAGAGAGAAATGACGAAGAAATACTTACATTAGAGATTCGCCGAAGAGAATAATGTTATGAATAAGAATTCTAAAACTTATAACAACGTCTAGTAGTTTTTAGCAATTTAGGATTTTAGGGCAGAAAAAAATTTAAAGAGAATATAGAAAGTACTCCGCAAAGAGCAAGGAGCGATGCTATGTAGTCAAAAAGAGCAGAAAATTGGAACTCGCCTGCCAGAAGTCACCAAGGAGGCGGCTGGAGGTAGGCTGTCGGGCGAAGCTTCCAAATCACGAAAACACTAGGCGGTTGTCAGGCGTGAACATGACGGGGGAGTGGGGTAAGATTAGATCTTTTTGAGGCTTATAATAATGTCTTATTTTGCCAGATAAAAAGATACAAATAACCAAATAAGACTTTATTTGGTTTGGCGGCAGCGGGTTCATCCGGTGGGTCGAAATGGAGCATTGAAACTGGAGGGGAGATTGAGGCTCGAAACGGAGCGGATCGAAGCCGATTCCTCCTTGCTGCGGGTGCAAACGAAGCAAAAGCCGCCGGCGCCCATTTATTTATCCGCCGTCCGGCGGCATTTGCTCCAAACAAAAACAGCAAAATGCCAAACCAAACCAAGCCTAATTTGTAAGATTATCGATCACCTTAATAAACCTATGTGAAAGTGTCTTGTAGAGTAAAGAGAGAGAAGCCACATGACTTCAAGGGCACTTCGGCGGCATGTTCCGCTATAAACCAACGCAAATCACTAAACAACAAATCAAAAACAAACACTAATTAAAAACTAAACAAATCAAAAGCAGCTCCCCTCTTTTGCTCTCTTTTCCAAACACCACCATTCAATGCTTCTATTCAATACCCCCACAGGCTCCAGCGATCTACTTAATAAATGTCCTCGTGGATCACCGTTACGGCACTGTTCCCTCCCCCCATTTTCTGTATAAATATCCTCCCTTTTTTGGCGTACAGACACATTACTACCGAATCCTCTCATGGGCAGAAAGCTCTGCCTCCCCTCTCTGTTCTTTTTCAGAGGCGGCCGGCACTCCTCTGGAACACAGTCTTCATGGGGCTGGCCGTCCTGCCACCACCCCAAAACCCACTCTTTCCGCGCCGTCGCCACCGCCGCTCCGAATAACGTCTACAAGACGGTGAACTCCGTCTACTTCGACTCGCCGGAGTCGCACCTGACCTTCACGGAAGAAGAAACAGAGAGCTTCTCCACAACCTCTGCTTCCGGCGAGTTCGCCGGAGAAGGATATGCCTCCGTCGAGGCATTATTGATACGGCGGCTGAGATCCGACCGGCTTTTGTTCGAGCCGAAGGAAGCGAGCAGCTCGTCGATCATGGAGGAGTATATAGCGAGTACCGGGGTTCCGTTCAAGCAGAGCATTGTGATGGCGATGGAGAGCGAGGATCCTTTCGGTGATTTTAAGGTTTCGATGGGGGAGATGGTGGCGGCGCACGGGCTCGACGACTGGGAGCGTCTTCTTCAGCTTCTGGTTTGGTATTTGAAGGCGAACATGAAGGAGACGCACGGGTTCATATTTGGGGCGTTTCTGGACATGATCGCGGATCTTGCGGCTTCTGCCGCCGCGTCTTCGTCTTCTTCCTTGGGCTCGGTTTCTTTTGAGATTCAGGAGTTGCAGGACGCAAGCGTGACTTGAGTTTAGGGAAAACATCAAATTGATTAAACGGTTCTTCAATCTTCATGCTTTTTTCCTTGAACTTGTTAAATTGTAATATAATTTTTTTAATATTTATGAGAATATAAATAATAAATTTTGGAAACTAATATGAGCACCGCAATTTTGACTATTCGCACTTAAATTTGAGTTTTTTTCGACTTTTACAATTCTAAAAATTATTCATTATTTGTACTCCCCTCTCTCGTGCTTCCGCCTCCCCACCAAACCGTGATTCCGGCGGCGACCATTCCTCCTCTCTTTCTGTCCGACCTAAAGGGCTCCAAATTCAGTAAGTGCTCATCCATTTCCCGAGCGGTGTTTTTATGACGACGCGTTGTCCTCCATTATCTGACGGTTATCTTTTCCGCATCCGGCGATCTCTCTTCCTCTTGGCGGCAATGCTCATCTATTCCTCTTGGCGGCGATGCTCATCTATTCCGTGATTTTCAAGCGTCCATTCCTCCTCTAGGAGGTGGTGCTCTGCTCCTCTCTTTTTCAATTTTTAAATGAGAATAGCTTTCGTGCTTAAGGATAATTAAATTTTAAAAAACAATATTTATGGATAACCAAAAATATTAACAGTCAAAACAGCGGTACTACTATCCCTAAATTTTAATGATTTTAAAAATATAATTACTTGATTGTTGTGCTTCAAAATAAATGAAATGCTTTGTCTTTGAACGCAGACAAAAGTTGAGCGTACAAGTGGTCCGGGCACTCTCCATTGAATAAGAGTATAAAGAAAACACCGTATTCATGTGACATGGCCCAAAAATGAAATATTTTGTTTGCAGAGGTTTTAAAAAAGGATAAGCAATTATTTATTTAGTAGTTCTTAAAATGTTTTTTTAAATATAAAATCATCAACAATTACATGACATATAAGCGAATGGAAAATAAGCATGGACAGAGCTCAATTCAAACTCACTATCCAGATTGACATAATGAAAAACAATTGGATTTTTGTATAAATCTCATCAAAGCATGAACAGTATATTATAAATGATAGTTCTAAACATTGAACCATCAAGCTATAGATCTCAAGTAGGATGATGCAAAATTATCAAAGAAATAGTCATTGTTGGAACCAAAAAAAATCAGTTCACATAATTTGAACCAAGAGGGATTGATCAAAGGTTATTGGTTCAACACTTGACTGAGGCAAAAACACAACTGAAGGAAGTTGAAGAACAATAAAAGGGCTCTAAATTATCTACAAATGAGACATATGTGTTGCAGCGAGGAGGTCTCACAGCACACTCAAAAATTATATATAACTGCAGATTAAGGAAACCTTGGGCGGGGGGAGGGTCAGTGTTCCCTCTGTTTGTGCATTGAAGTCTTATTTATAGGAAATCTAGTTATGAAGAAATTACTAGATCTTCCAACGAAATTAAGGTCGCTTACATGTGAAAGGCACCACTATTGAATATGTGGTGTTGTGGATCGCTCAAGGCCCCGGGTAGACTGGACTAAATTGAACTGTCTTAGCCCCAAAGCGGTCGAGCACGCAAACAATCACAAAAAATAAAAAACTGAAAAATAAAAATTTTAACGTGGAAAACCCGTTAACTTGGTGAAAAACCACGTGATCGGATCTGTGTCGGCCAAATCTCCACTACTTGCTGGTTGATCTTCAAGACATTTTGGAGAACTCGAGGGTGAAAGGTTGTCTCTTGTTAAAATTGTTGAATGAGAGAGAGAAAGAGTACTGGGCTCGGAATGTGACAGACCACCTCTTACAGAGTTTATTCTTTTTTTGCTACAATAGGGAGCTTTGCACTCTGGATGCTTTAGAGACTTTGTTTGTTGCTTGGAGGTGGAAGCAGCTTGTTGCACTCGTTCTGATGTCTGAGGCTTTAAAGCTCAATTGGTGCGCTCTGTGGGCCTTATCCTCTCGGATTTGTCTCCTGATGAGCTTAGAGGAGTCTAGAGTGGTTGACTTGTCGTCGACTGGTAAGCTTGTTGCTGAGTTGATGGTGCTGGGAATACAGAGCGTTGTGTGCGTCTAACTATAGTTGAGCGGTCTTTAGCAGGTTCTGAAGTTGGTCTTGTCAACTACCGCCAGTGCGGGGCTCATAAACTTCGAGAGCTCTGGTGGGCTTGTCTGTTCACACTGAGGAAGCCCGCGGTTGGATCGATTGCCACACAGACGACTAATGGGTGAAGCCAGTTGTTGGACCTCTTACAGTCTTCAAAATACTTGTTGTATCTTGTAGGAGGATTCAGCGATTGAGATGAATTTCAGCGAACTAGACAGTTTCTGACAAACTAGACGGAGCACTAACAAGTGCGTTCTAAAGAGTGGAGCGCTTGACGTCGTACTTGGAATGGCAGGCGTACTAAGGAATTTACACAAGGAAGAATGTGCACATGATGTGACTCGCACATTTTGGAGGAGAGGCGCACACAAAGGGGGAGCACGCACAAGGAGGAACAAACACACGAAGGGGTGTGCCTACGTTGGAAGAGAGGCACACATAAGGGGGAGCGAGCACAAGGAGGAATAGGCACATAAAGGGGCGTGTGCACGTTGGAGGAGAAGCGCGTGCAAGGGGGGAGCATGTGCAAGGATGAACGAGCACACGAAGGAGCGTGAACACATTGGAGGAGAGGCGCACACAAGAGGGAGTGCGCGCTAGGAGGAACGGGCGCACGAAGGGGCGTGTGCACGATGGAGGAGTAGCACACGCAATGGGGAGTGCACACAAGGAGGAACGAGCACACAAAGGGGCGTGCACACGTTGGAGGAGGGATTATGTAAGGGGGAGCGCGCGCAAGGAGGAACATGCACACGAAGGGGCGTGCACACGTTGGAGGAGAGGCACACACAAGAGGGAGTTCGTGCAAGGAGTAGGAGAGAGAAAATCCAAAGAGGATTTTCCGGGCGGAGAAGAGAATCCCCAATAAAGGAGAATGAGGGTCTATTTATAAATTTCAAGAAGGGCAAGTCAGTAATTTCCCTTGATAACTACCGGGCGAACGAATATGAACGCTCCATTCAAAGCATGTTGATCACCAACTTTACGCAAATGACGAGACCGCCCCCGGGGGGTTTTTAGTCCCCCCCCCCGAAAACTAACTGCTCCTCCCGCGAGGGGAGGAGTGGCCGACGATTGGGGAAGAGGGCCTCCAGCTAGGGAAAACCCAACACGGGCGGCAAGGAGGCTGCCCAGATAGGGTGGCGACAAGGCTGCCAGATAAAATTCTTTGTTTCAAGAGTAGCTATACACCTAGAGGGGGGGGAGGGTGTTGGATATTGTATCCACAATTACCTGGATTTGAGGAAGCCTCCTATCAAGCTAAGATGAATTCACTATGTATTTGATGAATTTCTTCTAGTTGTGCTTGCAGCTATTCATTGCTAAGTACACACCAATGTCAGGATGCAGTAGGTCAATATACACGGGTCTGTGCAACGTAATCCCTCGTTGAGCAGATCAGTGTGTTGGCTTACGTGTACTCTCTCTATTGGAGTGTACTTATTTCCAAGCACAGGGTCATGAAAGATCATGAGCAGACAAGGAGCAAGGATAGGCCAAAGAACAGCTCACGGGTTGAAAGACGAGAATCATCTAAGTGTAAATCGTCGAGAATCACTAGATGATTCTCGCCGGGTTGGGACGGCTATCTCGACGCAGTCAGAAATTTCTCTAAGGCAGAATCGTCGAGAATCACTAAGTGATTCTCGCCGATTCGTCGAGAATGACTTTGCATTCTCGACGATTCGACGAGAATCAAATGTGATTCCCGCCGATTCTCCCCAGCCTCTATAACCTGTGCAGCCATTCGCCAAGTAGAATTCGGCGAGAATCGTAAGTGATTCTCGCCGATTCGTCGAGAATCACCTACGATTCTCGCCGATTCGTCGAGAATCACCTACGATTCTCGCCGATTCGTCGAGAATCACCTACAATTCTCGCCGATTTTGCCTTGGGCAATTTTTCCGAATTCCTGGACCGGTCCATGTTACCTGCAGCTATTTGAACCGGACTTTGGTCTTTGCTTTGGTGGGGCCCACAACGGTCATCTCCATGACCTATTGTATAAATACACAGGTATTTGTGTACAGTAAAAAACAGACACAGAACACAAAAGCCGAGCCGCCGACTAACCCTAAAATCGCGAACCAGCTCCGCCTTCGTCGCCGTTGCTCGTGCAGTGGTCACCGTAGCTGATCTCGATCTCCTCCAGATCCCCGGTGACAGAAGCCAAGTCTTGCACAGCGTCTCACGCGTCTAACCAGAGATCTTTTGTCTCTTGATTTGAGATAGGGAAATCCATCCCCGTCCGAATCGATCGAGACGATCGATCCTAGTGTGACCGTTGGAAGACCTTGCCGACTTCGCTAAGACGATTGAATCTCCAGTGCATCGCTGCTGTTTTCAGTTGCCGCCTCCAACACCGAGAGCCTTGCCACCGCCCTTTGCTGCCGCCGGTCTCGGGGAGATTTTCTCCAAGTGAGATCTAGGATTGTGGACTCTTCGTTGACTTCAAGAACACGTCGTCGAACGAAGAGGGACACCATAGTCTCCATATGTTGTTTGTATTTCTTACAAGCTATTTTCAATTTCTTTGTAAAGGACCAATTGGTCTCTAGTTGTAAGGGTTGAGTGCAACCCGTGTTGTGGGAGTCGTGACTCCTACGTGTGGAAGGGTTCCTTCCGTTAGTGCAAGGATTGGATTTCAATCCTGTTGGTGAAGTGACCGAGTCGTCCCTGGTTAGGAGATAGGTCGAAGGGGGAAAGTGGGCGTACCCAAATCGGGGAACCACTATAAATTGCTTGTGTCATATCTGTGCTGTGTTGTTTTGTTTTCTTGTGCAGGTATAATTTTAATTCCGCAAATACGCTGCAAGACACCTATTCCCCCCCCCATAGGTGAAGCTAGTTGGCACTAGGTGGACTTTCAAGTGGTATCAGAGGGAGGTTACTCATCAAAGGGGTTAACACCTCGAGTAAGTTCCTGCATCTAGTGTCAACAAGAAGATCAGACTCAAGCATGGAGTTGGATTATGATGTCCCTCCTCTAAGACTCCCCTCATGTACAAAGGAGTACTATCCTGTATGGAAGATGAGAGTACTATTTCATCTGGAGGCCATCGACCCTCGAGCATCACTCATTTTGGAAGAGGGTCCCTTCATTCCCATGAAGGCCTCCTACTCTGGAAAGAATTTGCAGATCCCCAAGGAGACTACTGAAATGTCTGAGATTGAATTCTCTCTTTTCAACTTGGATAAAATGATTCGTAAAATCATCCTGGATGTCTGGACTGGACCTTCCCGGTCAAGACTTGAAAAGTGTAAGATGGCCAAGTCCTTGTGGCAAACTGTATCAGACCTCATGGAGGGATCAGACAGAACAGAGATAAGTCGTCAGCAAGAGGATTAGGCATATATGGGGGTCATCATTTCTGAAGAAGAAAGTGATGACCAATTTCTCAGTATCATGGCTCCTGTGTCCTTATCAGAGACTGAGGAGGAAGTTGATGAAGACTGCTCAGCTGAGGATGACGCAGCTGCCCCGGTCAATCCTAACACTATTCCTGATCAGCTAAGTCAGGACCAGGTAACTTCTTCACCTTGCCCCTCTCTTCCTCATGTTCCTGAAGACAGGAATATTTTGGATGATTGCCCTCCAGAAAATCCTGATGCCCTGAAGATTGTCCTTCAGAAAAGCAACCCGATTATTGAGGAGCAAGCTCAGGAGATTGCCCGGCTGAAAATCTTATTGGTTCTCCAATTGGCATCCAATAAGGTTAAGGACTCTAAAATCTCAGATCTAGAGAGTAGTCTAGAGAATGAGAAGAGGATAGTATCCAACTTTTCCAAGGTTGATGCTGTCAAAAGAAAGGGAGAAAATGGGTGGATCTCCCGTATTATTAAGTCTTGGAGAAATGGGGAAACGGTATTCCGTCCCCCCATCTCAGGCAGGGAGAGTACTCATCATGCCTTCAGGTATGACCACAGGAATAATCGTGGTCACTGCAAGGTTGAATTGCCCTCATGTGGAGGCACCCATAATGCAAGGGCTGTCATGGCCACCTAGAAGAGAATACCTCAGGCTTCCACCAAGCCCTTTGTATTCTCGGCCACAGCCCCAACTCGTCATGAATCTGCCAGCATCAACTCACAATGCGCCTCTCACCTCCCTAGGACTCAGGAAAGGGGGGTTAGAAATCATGTTGTTGGGACTCATGGGGTCCTTGGAAGGGGGCTGACTGAAAGGAAGGCACCACCTCCCAGGCCTCATGACGTCTTCCATATGCATTCTTTCCACCCTTCCAATAGTCACGGTGGAAGAGACAATTCTGTTAGCATATCCGGCTCTATCCCGTTTAGACCTAGAACTATGACTACCTCAGTCACCCGTTCAGGTCACAAACGGCGATACAACATTCATGAATGTTGGTGTTGTAGCAAAGTCGGTCATTTTGCCATAGATTGTTGGCACAACTCTTCTGTGTCAAAGGCAAGGGGACTTCCACATCCTCGAGGCAATATTAGTCCTCCCACCAGGATTCCTGAGGGGAGGCATTCCAATTATTATGCTGACAGGAACCTAGGACCCAATACTTATTGGGTTCCTAAGGTATGATAACTCTTTCCTGCAGGGTGGTCTGGGTTCCCGCAATCCTGATGGGAACCGGACAGGAGATGCTCCAAGAATGACGTGGAAAAAGTGTCGAGAATGGGAGGAGTGCCATCATTACAGGCACATGCATACTGACCTCCTGATATACTCTGTGCTGATGATGCGAATGTTACATCTTGTTATCACAGATAACTGCAATTAGCCTTAAATGTTTGAGCCATAAAGCATAAATAATTCCATATATGTATATATGTATGTTGACATATCCACACTTAATAATGAATTCACTTCTTTTGACATTAGATGGTCATATAGAAAAATTATTCACGTATGCTCAGCCACTTAGGGAAGGAGTATAAGTATAAGATAACCTTCAGTTACATTAGTAGTGATTAGTTTGACATTTTCAGCCATAAGTCCGCCCTCGAAAATTTTGAACCCCTTGGTTGGATTAAGAAACAATTATGCCTATTAAGACTTTCCTACCCTTGACAACGGCATAAATTTGAAATCTCAGCGATTTCCCTCAAACCAAATTCCGCCATTCCCGACGATCAATATTCAACTATTGCAGTTTCCGTCGAACAAAGCCTTCAGACATAAATATATATAAACCCGCTTATAACATCGAACCTAAATCCCGCCGACCCTTCAAATTCCAACGTTCGCCGAGACCCTGTCCAAGCTCCGCAGGAATCCCTTCGACTTCTCCTCCCAGCGGATTCCTCCTTCGGCACTTCGTGGTGACCTAACGACACCTCCTGAAGACTTCCTCTCGCAACCAGGCACTCATCCAAGCTTCGCCTCGGATCGGCTCGCCGTCTCTCTGGTAAAGCAGCCGGAACTTTCACTGCCTCTCCTCACTAGGTAATCTCCATCTTGTCCCTTACCGTGACTTGAGCTTAGTGTAGATTTTGTTCTCACTCTCTTGGTTTCAGAGATCCTTAGACTTGGAAATTGGTATTCCCTTTCTTCCTAGTTTGCTATGGCCCCACAGACTACTGCAGGCCTGGTCACGGGATGCAAGCTAGTGAGAACCGGATTCTCCCAGGCCTCGGATGAGTTCCAGAACATAATCATTATGCTCGAGGAAGCGGGACTGACGTTCGTGCTGGAGCACCCGTGCAAGATCTTGGATAAGGAAGTATTGGAGTTCTTTGCAACTGCCAAGCTCCGTCACGAAGACGCTTCCATCAAGAGCAAGGTTGCTGGGAAGAAGATCAAGTTATCCGCCAGGAAACTGACCCAATGCCTGCGGCTATCCAGTTGTGAGGAAGAAGATTACCTGGAGGGCGAGGATAGAGCAAGGACCCTATCCTTCTGTGGACTGGCCAGGGGGACCAGGTCAATCAAAAGGAAAGACATGAACGAGGAGGGAAAATTGCTGTCTGACATCGTTGGGAAGGCTCTAATCTGCAAACCTGGATCCCACGACCATATTTCAGGGGAAATGTTCAAGATTCTGGTGGCGATCGTCTGCCGAAAGCGGTTCAATTGGGGAGCCATGCTCTTTGAAAGAATTAAAGACACACTCCGAACCCCAGTTTTGGCAGAATCATCAGCCTCTATCTGAATCAGCTGGACGGAGATACATTCGACATGAGCAAAGGAGTGCCTCTGCACTATTTGAAAAAGATGGACGTAAGCGTATTCGACCGGTGGGAGCGTCGAATAGGGCAGGTTGCCAGGGAAATAGACCAAGAGGAAGCATCTCCGGCCGAGGACACCAGTGCTCCTGCACATTCTATGGCAGCACCCAGTGAAGTTCCTGACGCACTGATTGCAGGAACTGAGGGGGAGCCTGTACACTCTTCTGCAAACATCATATCTGATATTTCTCAGATAGCTAAAGATGCTGTGGAGACTGCGCAAGAAGACGGTGAGGAGGTAGTGGCAGATGAATTGGCAGATGTGGAGGAGGAAGAGGAAGGTAAGGAAGATATGAATTACTTGGGAGATGAGGTGGCTGATGAGGAGGAGGAGGAAGAAGTAGAGGAAGATATGCACAACTCTGCAGATAAGCCTGAGCACTTGGAGACTAAGATGGAGGAAGAAGTAATTGAGAGGGAGAAAGTGGTGGATCCTCGGGAGGATGCTGCTGTTTCATCTAAGGAACAAGCTCCTGAGACGTCGGATGCAGGAATGGAGGGGGAGCCCTCTCAGCAACCCTCTGTTTCCCCTGTGGACTCTATTCTAGTGTCCAGCTCTCCCAGTACTTCTGCTGGGGAGCCTGACCAGGGTCTGCCTGCAGCTCCTCCACTTCAAGCAAACATAGCAAATCACACTGTTAATTTTGTCCAAGGGATGCTGGATGATCTTAAGGATAAGTTTGAGAAATCCCACAACAAAGTGCTAAAGAGACTGAAGGACTCTGAGGATCTCATGCTCAAGAATGTGGTTCAGATCAACCATAAACTAGATGTGATGGAGAAGAAATTTGATGAAAAATATACAGAGACAGGCACAGCCGTATCTCTTCTCATGAAAGGACTTAAGAAGAATACTGATGACCTGACAGTAGTCAATAAAAATGTTCATGTTGTGGCACAGAACATACAACAATTTGATGCCAACATGGTAACGCTGAACGCAAATCAGAAAACTCTGCTGGACGAATTCAGTAAAACTGTGAAGCACATTGATGCATCTCTGCATTCCTATGCAAACTCTATAGCCGCCGAAGCCAAAAAGGGGGAGGAAGCGTATAAAGCTAAGATGGCGGGGCTTCAAGAGTTAGTAATTTTAAACTTCGATCAGACCAATAGGTATGCCTTTCAAAACTACCAAATCATAACTGCACCTTTAATCAACTTAATAAATAATAATTGACAAATACAAATTCAATAATTCGAATAGGTACATGTTTGAAACGGCCCACTGGCTGGTAACAGAGGCATCGGGAATACATGTTCCTGTTGCTCTGCCTGAGGATGTGGGTCTTGCTGGTACTGCTGCGGGTGAAATAAGGACTGAAGAAGTACCAATGAGCGAAGCCGAGTCAAAGAAAGCTGCTGAAAGGGCTGAACCAAGAAGCTGGTTTGATCAAGAAGCCCTAGCAAAAGCCAGGAACAAGAGAAAAATTCAAGAAGGGACATCTAGGGAAACGCAAGCTGAAAAGAAGATCAGATTGAAGGAGGATGATGTGAGGAACGAAAAATGGAGTCCTGTATCAAAGAGTATTATCTTGGACACATTTTTGTTACAGCAGAGGGGGCAAATAAATCGAAATGATGTATATAGTTAGTACGAATGGGAGCGGCATAAAGAATCTGAAGCTAAACGTAACATATTTTTCAGGAACAACACCGTGGCAGATAAAGCCCCTCCTCCGAGATACTATCCAAAGCCCAAGGAGTATTTTGAGCGACAAAGCAGAAAGTTATTAGCTCAGTAACTTAAAGAAGACATAGCTAAGGATAAAGATCTTTAGGATGTTAGCTTTTGTAATTATCACATTTAAACTTTCCTTATCATGTAATCATGTGAACATTTCTGTATGGATATTCATATTTATATATACATGTGTGTGGTTTATTAATTGGCTCTCACATTGATCTGATTACATTTATTGTTCACTCTTTTGGTTAATGCATATTTTATCTGGAGTGTTGAAATTCATCTTAGCTTAGTAGGATTTTGGCTTCGTCAAATAGGGGGAGATTGTTGGGTATTGTATCCACAATTACCTGGATTTGAGGAAGCCTCCTATCAAGCTAAGATGAATTCACTATGTATTTGATGAATTTCTTCTAGTTGTGCTTGCAGCTATTCATTGCTAAGTACACACCAATGTCAGGGTGCAGTAGGTCAATATACACGGGTCTGTGCAACGTAATCCCTCGTTGAGCAGATCAGTGTGTTGGCTTACGTGTACTCTCTCTATTGGAGTGTACTTATTTCCAAGCACAGGGTCATGAAAGATCATGAGCAGACAAGGAGCAAGGATGGGCCAAAGACCAGCTCACAGGTTGAAAGACGAGAATCGTCTAAGTGTAAATCGTCGAGAATCACTAAGTGATTCTCGCCGATTCGTAGTGATTCTCGACGAGTCGTCGAGAATCACTAGATGATTCTCGCCGGGTTGGGCCGGCTGTCTCGACGCAGTCAGAAATTTCTCTAAGGCAGAATCGTCGAGAATCACTAAGTGATTCTCGCCGATTCGTCGAGAATGACTTTGCATTCTCGACGATTCGGCGAGAATCAAATGTGATTCCCGCCGATTCTCCCCGGCCTCTATAACCTGTGCAGCCAGAATTCGCCAAGTAGAATTCGGCAAGAATCGTAAGTGATTCTCGCCGATTCGTCGAGAATCACCTACGATTCTCGCCGATTTTGCCTTGGGCGATTTTTCCGAATTCCTGGACCGGTCCATGTTACCTGCAGCTATTTGAACCGGACTTTGGTCTTTGCTTTGGTGGGGCCCACAACGGTCATCTCCATGACCTATTGTATAAATACACAGGTATTTGTGTACAGTAAAAAACGGACACAGAACACAAAAGTCGAGCCACTGACTAACCCTAAAATCGCGAACCAGCTCCGCCTCCGACGCCGCCGCTCGTGCAGTGGTCACCATAGCTGATCTCGATCTCCTCCAGATCCCCAGTGACAAAAGCCAAGTCTTGCACAGCGTCTCACGCGTCTAACCAGAGATCTTTTGTCTCTTGATTTGAGATAGGGAAATCCATCCCCGTCCGAATCGATCGAGACGATCGATCCTAGTGTGACCGTTGGAAGACCTTGCCGACTTCGCTAAGACGATTGAATCTCCAGTGCATCGCTGCTGTTTTCAGTTGCCGCTGCCAACACCGAGAGCCTTGCCGCCGCCCTTTGCCGCCGCCAGTCTCGGGGAGATTTTCTCCAAGTGAGATCTAGGGTTGTGGACTCTTCGTTGACTTCAAGAACACGTCGTCGAACGAAGAGGGACACCATAGTCTCCATACATTGTTTGTATTTCTTACAAGCTATTTTCAATTTCTTTGTAAAGGACCAATTGGTCTCTAGTTGTAAGGGTTGAGTGCAACCCGTGTTGTGGGAGTGGTGACTCCTACGTGTGGAAGGGTTCCTTCCGTTAGTGTAAGGATTGGATTTCAATCCTGTTGGTGAAGTGACCGAGTCGTCCCTGGTTGGTAGATAGGTCGAAGGGGGAAAGTGGACGTACCCAAATCGGGGAACCACTATAAATTGCTTGTGTCCTGTCTGTGCTGTGTTGTTTTGTTTTCTTGTGCAGGTACAATTTTAATTCCGCAAATATGCTGCAAGACACCTATTCCCCCCCATAGGTGAAGCTAGTTGGCACTAGGTGGAATTTCAGGGTGAATAGGTCTTTTAGTCTTTCTGACTACTTATTGATTTTGGTGAGTTGTGTAATTGATTTTATGTTAGCTTTTAAGAACAACAAACCAGAATTTATAGTGGTTCCCCAAGGTATGGGTACATCCACTTTCCCTCTCACATTTTCTAACAGTGTGAAACAAGATAATCTTCTCCAAAACTCGGCTCAAAGAGCTTACAATGTAGATCCCTCAGGATCTCTCAGGCTTCCTCCAATCCCTACCTCAAGCAAAAACTCTACCCACTTAGAGTAACCTTTACTCCTACAGCTCAATGATCCTCCAAATCACCTACCTCAGGCTTAACAAGAAACCCCATAACTCAGGCTAGAAGGATAGCCATACACTCAAAGATAATAAATCTCATACATCAGATCTGACTCAGATCCTACCTCAGGCACATAGGCCCTATCTCAGATTCTCAACAGTATCCTACCACCCAGCCTTTATATTTTAGGCTTATAACTCAGATCAATAATAATCCTACAGAAAGAGTAGATGTTTGAAGATGATTGACTCCAGAGAAATGATTCTCTGAGTCTTCTTCCTAAACTTAGTAGACTCAGCCCTAAATTCTTCACATCACCAAAAAAGTAAATCTTCAGGTAGTTCCTGCTTGTGCTGAGAAGACAACTACAGAGCATTGCTTCTTCAAGCTTTTGATGTAGTAGTGTTGAGTGTAGAGGCCTTGAAGATGAACAACAACTTAAGTTTGCTCTGCTTCTTCTTCTTACTCAGAAAAAAGAGATTTCTGATCTTGCTGTTGAAGACAGAATGATTCTTTAGTTCTTTATTTCTTCAACCAGCAAACTTCTGTCTGTATTTCACTGACTTGCTGTGTTAATGAGTTGCCAGAAATCATCTACTTAATCGAGAGGAAGAAGATGACCAAAAAGCCCTGCTTTTGATTTCTTGTAAAGTGTCTTTTATTACTCGCCGTCCAACGGCTCTATATGCAGTATGGACCAACCGGAATAGGTAGCTGCTACATACCTTTAGGATTAATTGATGTACTAAAGGCATGCGACGCCTTTTGTCATCTAGCGCGCAGTTCCCACAACATTTGAATCATTGATTACATTAGCATGATTCTGCGCTTGTGAACTTGACAATTTCCAAATAATCTGTATAGGCATTGAGTGAGGCCTTGTCACTCAACGCAGAAGTATTTAGTAGAAAATTGGCATCTTGAGGCGTTGAGTGAACCTTCAATACTCAACGTATTTGACATTTGTAGTCTAACTATTAAGGCATTGAGTGGGCCTTCATCACTCAACGCATTTGGACTTGGTAGAATTTTCCTGCACGTAGGCGTTGAATGAAGCTTCTACACTCAATGCTTCTGGAATTTACCCAACTTCTTGATGAGGCATTGATTGACCCATCTTCACTCTCAACGCTTATATACTTAATCAGAAATCCTATTGAGTGAACTGTCTTCACTCAATGCTTCTGTCCTTAGACAGATTTCTAGTCAACAATACTGAGGTTTTGACTATCGGATCTCTTGTCAACGCTTTTAGGCTCCTGGCATTGAGTGAAGCGAGTCCACTAAACGCTTCTGGACTTAGCCTATTTTCTGCTTATCCACAAACCTGTCTTGAGTCCAACTGTCGTTTTGACCCTAACGGCCTGTCTAATCAATGTAACAGTAAACAACCTGCATATAATGAACTTTGAACATATATTAGATACATTCATGCGTATACCATTGACCTGTGGGCCTTCTTCAAATCTAGGAAATTGTGATCAATAGACCCAACAATCTCCATATATTTGAAGAAGTCAGAACCCTATTCAATGATATACACATCCATATAAATAGAAAAACATTCACACCAATCAAGAGTAATAGATGACATATAATCATAAATGTGATTATTGTTTAATGAGATAATTATAAATAGACAGTACACTTATGATAATGTTCACAATCCTAAGGCCCTTAAGGAATACAAAAACATTTCATCTTTTAGGTTCCTTAATATCTATCCCCCTACTGGGTTTCCTTGCAGCCGTTTCATCAGCATTGTTGGAACTCAGTTCGGGCGGTTAGCCAAACTAGCTGTCGCGGCCTGTCCAGCCAGTTTTCTAGTAGGTAGCCTCAACGGGCTGCTGAGATGATTCATTATATTGGAAATCAGTCCGGGCGGTTAGCCGAACATGCCGCAACAGCCTGTCTTGCCGGTCTTCTAATGGATGTCCTCAGCGGACTGTCTGGATGATGTTTTTAGTAGAAGTCACAGTGTTCAGTCTAGTGTGCGCCTCAGCGGTTAGGAGACAAGCCACAGCGATCTAGTGAAGTCGTGAAGCTCTTGTCCAAGGCTTATCCTCTCAGCTGTCTGATGACATCCCGCGGCACGCGATCAAATGTCTTGCCGCAGCTTCAACATGATGGTTAGCCGCACTGCGGGTTGTTGGCTATCCGTAGGTGCGGCTTAGCGACTTGTATGGCGGCCTTTCTCCTATGTCCGGAGGTTGTAATGTTATGGCTTGTATAGTGAGCGGTTTGGGTATGTCAAACTGCTCAGTTCGCTCGACTTGTATTTAGTCCCACATCGGGTGTTGTATTCTCTCATCTCCCCCCGTTTTCTATAAATAAGGGGGCATACCTATGTATTACTTACTTTTTTGGAGCAATAAAATTTGCGGTTATTTACCTCTTGTTTGCTTTTCTTCTCATATTTTCACTTGGTATCAGAGGAAAACCGGTCCTTTTGCTCCAAAACTGTTTCGCTCTTGTAGCGATTTGTTTTTTGAAACCACGCGGGTTGTCCCTTTTCTGTCCCTCCCTTCTTCCGGTTTTGTACGACTTCTTCCCTCCCGTTCTTTCTATCTAGTCGCGTGATTTCCCCTTATTCACGCGGTCTCGTGCTCTTCTTTCTTTTGTGCGTCTTCTCTGCCCTTAGTTCGCAGCATTTGCCTTGCTGCTGGTGTGTGATCACCGAGACCGGGTGATTTCTCTTTCCGTTCGCGCGGCTTCTTCTCAAGTTTCCTGTTGTGGTTTCTGCTTTATCCGCGCGACTTGCTTTCCTTCTTCATGGATACTCCGTCGTCTTCTGCAACATTCCCTGCTCCTTTCCCTCATTCTTCTCCCTCTATTTCTTCTTCAGGTAATTTGGGTATGTTGTCCAAGTTTACGGGCCTGAATTATCCTGTCTAGAGTGTGTCTTTTGTCTTCCTTTTACGTTCTCAATGTAAGCGCTCGCACTTGACTGATGACCCTCCTCATATTGGATCTGCTGCTTATGATGATTGGGATGCTTCTGATGCCTTGGTCTGTACTTGGTTGGCCAACAGTTTGTCTGATGAGTGTCTTCCTGTCATTTGACATGATCAAACAGTCAAAGCCGCATGGACTCATTTGGCTTCTTTATATTCTAAAAGGGCTCAGACTTCGCATATCTACACTCTGTATGCTAATCTATTTGCTCGTCCTGTTATGACCCCTACTGTAGCTTATCAGGAGGTGCAGAGTCTTGGGGCTGAACTTCTTCAACATCATCCCTTTTCTGCTGATCTTGCTGAGCAACAAAAACATTTTTAGGAGCTCCTGGTGGTCTGCTACTTACTTCGTCTTCCCTACTCCTATGACTTGATTCACTAACAGATTCTCGGGGAAGCGACACTCTGACTCTTGATGCCACTACTGCTCGAATTTCTGCTGTTACTACCCTCCTTCAACGCCCTTTGATTCCTTCTCCCTCTCCTAATATTTTTGCTCATTCTGCCCGTCATGATCATTCTGTTGGTTGAGGTGGCCGCACTGGCGACCGTGGTTACTCAAAATATCTCTGTTCTCATTGTGGCAAGACTGGTTACCTGATTGATCGTTGTTGGGTCAAACAACCTCATCTTCGTCCTGCTTCTGCTTATTCAGCAAAGAAGTCTACTGCATATCTTGCCACTTCGGGTGCTGCTCAGTTAGCTACCACGGGTAGGTAGCTTATTGACTATGGTGCTACCACTCATATGACCGGGAATTCTCAGCTTTTTTCCTCTCTTACACCGAGTAACCACTTACCTCCTGTTCTTATTGCAGATGGTTCACCGTCCCCGGTTCACGATTCTAGCACTGTGAATGTTACTTCTTCTCTTCAGCTTCGGGACAGTCTCTATGTTCCAAACTTTCCCTGCAATCTTCTTCTTGTTACTGCTATTTGTAAGCAGTTCGGCTGTGAAGCGATTTTTACTGCTTCTACTTGTGCCTTTCAGGTTCCTTAGTCCAAGGAGATGATAGCTACTGGGACTGAGAGCGGCTTGTTCTATCTTGATTCTTCTTCTGCTTTCTCTGCCTCCTCTTCTCTCCTTCAGTGGCATCTTCATCTTGGACATCCTCCTCCTCGGATCCTCTATCAGCTACCGTCTGATTTACCTCGGGGTGATTCTTCTCTTCATTATGAAGCTTGTTAGTTTGGGAAACATAATCGTTCTACTTTTCCTGCCAGTAAAGGACGTAATTCTTCTCGTCTGTTTGATATTGTTCATTCTGATATATGGGGTCCTACACCTACTCAAACTGTTGGTAGGGGTAGCTTATATTTTATGACGTTTATTGATGATTTTTCCCGCTGTACATGTCTATATTTGCTGCGTGAACATTCTGAACTTTATTATATTTTCACTATTTTTTATAATGAAATTCATACACAGTTTGCTACTTCTATTAAAATCCTTCGGTCTGATAATGCTAAGGAGTACCTTAGTCATCGGTTTACGTCATTTTGTATTGATCATGGTATTGTTCATCAAACCACTTGCCCTTATACATCGCAACAAAATGGTGTTGCTGAATGGAAGAATCGTCATCTGCTTGACGTGGCTTGGAGTCTTCTTACTCAGATGCATGTTCCCAAGTCTTATTGGGGGCATGTGTTCCTTCTCTCTTGATTTCTTATTAATTGTGTTCCCTCCTCGGTTGTCGGGGGGAAGACTCCCTTTTCTATCTTGCATCCTGATGCGAACCCTTTTCCTTTACCACCTCGTGTCTTTGGATGCACTGCCTTTGTTCATTCTCCTTCTTCTACTCGTGACAAATTGTCCTATCGCTCGATTAAATGTATCTTTCTAGGCTATTGTCCGACTCAGAAAGGATATTGGTTTTATAATCCTGTTCTTCGCCGGCAGTATGTTTCTGCTGATGTCACTTTCTTTGAGACTGTTCCATATTTTTCTCTGTCCTCCCCTATTCTTCCTTCTTCTGATTATTCCATTCCCTCTCCTCTTATTTCTCTACCTTGTCTCGCGCCTACTATTCTTTCTTCTTCATCTTGTGACTCTCCTACTCTTCCTGCTTCCACTATTGAGCCACTGCCCATGGTTTCTGGTTTGACGAATTCTCCTTCGGATGGATCTACACAAGTAGACAGGGTTGACCTTGATCTTCCAATTGCTCTCAGGAAAGGTGTTCGCTCATGCACTCAACATCCTCTTGCTGGTGTGGTGTCTTACACCGGATTGTCTCCTCGGGAGCAGAGTTTTGCTTTTGCCCTCTCGGCCAATGTTCTTCCAACATCTTATCATGATGCTCTGATTATTCCACATTGGAAAGCTGCTATGGATGAGGAGATGAACACTCTGACTGAACGAGATACTTGGTCTCTTGTGCCTACTCCACCTGGTGCTGATGTGGTTGGCTGTCGTTGGGTATTTGTAATCAAGTACCTTCCTGATGGTATTATTGATCGTTATAAAGCCCGTCTAGTAGCCAAAGGATTTACGCAGACTTATGGTATGAATTTCTTTGATACGTTCTCCCATGTTGCCTGGATTACTACGATCCGCATTCTCTTTTCAGTGGCTGTGAACAAAGATTGGGAAATGTCTCAGTTAGATGTCAAGAATGCCTTTCTTTATGGAGATTTTCATGAGACAGTTTATATGGAGCAACCTCCTGGGTATGTTACTCAGGGGGAGTCTCAGGTGTGTAAGTTGAAGAAAGCCATCTATGGTCTTAAACAGAGTCCGAGAGCCTGGTTTGAGAAGTTTAATGAGGTTATTTATGTTGTTGGATTTGTTCGGAGCACTGCAGATCACTCTTTGTTTATTCAGAAAACCTCGTCTGGGCTGGTTATTCTTGCGATGTATGTGGATGTTATACTTCTTATTGGGGATGATAGGTACTTTCTGGGGATTGAGATATCTCAGAAACCTGGTTCTATTGTTCTTTCACAGAGGAAGTATGCTTTGGATCTTTTACAAGAGACATGTCTTCTTCGAACTAAACCTGCCCGATCTCCTATGACTGTTGGAGATGACAAATGCTGGAGTGAGTCTTCTCCTCTTCTTGAAGATGTCACGAGGTATAGACGTCTGGTTGGTAAACTTATCTATCTGACAGTTACTAGACCAGACATCTGCTATGTAGTGGGAAAAGTAAGTCAGTTTATGCAAGCTCCTAGGGAGTGTTATATGCAGTCAGCTCTGAAGATTCTTGAATACGTGAAAGGTGTACCAGGTAAAGGGCTCTTGTTCCTGAAGAGGGGACTTTTAAAAGTAGAGGTTTATTCTGACGCGAGCTACACAGATGATAAGGGCGACAGGAAGTCAACATCAGGTTTCTGCACTTTTATTGGAGAAAATCTAGTCAGTTGGAAGAGCAAGAAGCAGGCCGTAGTTGCCAGATCGAGTGCAGAAGCCGAATATAGAAGCATGGATTTGACTGCTTGTGAGCTGAAGTGGCTTCGAACTCTCTTACTGGATCTGTGAGAGTTTTATGATGACCCCCTACCAATGTTCTGTGACAATAAAAGAAGTTATATACAATTCGAAGAATCCGATCTTTCATAAGAGAACGAAGCATATCGAGGTTGATTAACACTTTATTAGAGAAGAGATTATGAAGAATCGGATATGCACTCCGTTAGTTACTTCTAATAAAGAGCTCGCAGATTACTTCACAAAACCGGTTACTTCGTTTATAGAGGTTTGTGTCAAGCTGGGCATGGTTGATATATATGCTCCAGCATGAGGGGGAGTGTTGGAACTCAGTTCGGGCGGTTAGTAAAACTAGCCGCCGCGACCTGTCCAGCCAGTCTTCTAGCAGGTAGCCTCAGCGGGCTACTGAGATGATTCAGTATATTGGAAATCAGTTCGGGCGGTTAGCCGAACTAGCCACAGAGGCCTGTCCTGCCGGTCTTCTTGTGGATGTCCTCAGCGGGCTGTCTCGATGATGTTTTTAGTAGAACCCACAGTGTTCGGTCCAGTGTGCACCTCAGCGGTTAGGAGACAAGCCGCAGTGGTCTGGTGAAGTCGTGAAGCTCCGGTCCAAGGCTTATCCTCTCAGCGGTCTGATGACATCTTGCGGTACGCGGTCAGATGTCTTGCCGCAGCTTCAGCAAAATGGTTAGCTGCACTGCGGGTTGTTGGCTATCCGTAGGTACGGCTTAACGGCTTGTCTGGCGGCCTTTCTCCTATGTTCGCAGGTTGTAATGTTATGGCTTGTATAGTGAGCGGTTTGGGTATGTCAAACCGCTCAGTCTGCTCGACTTGTATTAAGTCCCACATCGTGTTTTGTATTCTCTCATCTCCCCCATTTTCTATAAATAAGGGGGCATACCTATGTATTACTTATTTTTTTGGAGCAATAAAATTTGCGGTTATTTACCTCTTGCTCGCTTTTCTTCTCATATTTTCACTAGCATCAGTCTTCTTCTACTTCTTTCTCTCAAAGTAACTACAGGGCTTTGGGAAGTATTTGGTTGGCTCAAGAGCATTTGGTGGCAGTGCACTTGTCTTCTTGTCTCTCCTGAACTTCCTTCTGGCCTCTTCATTCCATTCTAATTTAGCCCATTCTAGGGTGCTATAAAGCTTTCCCCTTTAAGTTTTTTTTGTCTTTGATTTGATCAGACAAGATGAAAGTCCTTGATTGAAGACTCCATTTTTCAAAGTCTTGCCTAGTTTCTATCTCTTCTCTGTACCTCTTTTTGCTGAGCCTGACCTCTTCCCCCTCTTCAGCAACAGACTTGCCTTTGGCTCTTGCTATCTGATCAGCAGTGGGGCTGAATGTAGGAATTTCAGCAGTAGTAGAGGGTTCATCCCACTAAGTACCAACTTGATCACCATACTGATCATCACCATATTGTTCATCTTGTTGATTATCATACTGATTTCCATCTATCTGTCCTTCTAGAATAGGAATAGGAACAATGTTATCATATGAATATTGGTTAAGCCACAATGAACCTCTGATTACATTGGTAACCCAAACAACATTCTCTGTGTTGGCTTTGATCAATGCCTTCTCCCCCTTTATGACTTCTTTACTAACAGTTGCAGTCAGGGAGTTCTTGGCTAAAATGAGTCTTTCATCCAAAAAATTGACGCCCTTAGTAACATGGTTCTTAGTTTCCAACATGTGATTGTCCAGAATTTGTGTACATGCATCCATTCTCCTCTCTAAAGTGATTCTGTCTGCTTCCATCAGTTTCTTTTGAACATTGTGGACCATTTCCATGTTGCTAGCAATGATGTCCTGATTTTCCATAATATCAATCTGCTTTTTCCAGATTTCCTCAAGCTTGCTTTCAGTGTGGGAAACAGCTGGGGAAGCTCTCATGAAGAATGACACTGTGTTGGCCTTCTGCAGGTTTACTTCAAATATGATGGACTTTATTTTTGTAGATAGATCCTTTCTCAGCTCTTTGATTGAATCATCAATAAAGTGTTCAAGTTGTCTTCTCTTGTCATCTAGCAGACCTTTCAATTGTGCTAGGAATGTTGTTGATATTTGATCAGCTTGATGAGATGTCCCTTGGTCACAGACATCCTCGTCCTCTTTCCTTGTACCTTCCCTTATCTCTGAGTTAACTCTCATGTATTCAGAAGAATGATCAACAACATCACTCTTGGCTAATCAACTACAGGTTCACCATCCTCAAAAATATCAATAACTTTTTCAGTTGTTTGAGCAGCGAGCTCTGTTGGAATCTCCCCCTCAACCTCTGTATTCCCCATTGGAGTTAACTGCTCTATATCAACTATGGCTAGAGCATATTCAATCACTATATCAGGAAGTTGCTCCCCCTCAACTTGAGTACAGAAGAGTATGACCTCAGGAACTTCTTGAGTTTGATCAATCCTGTTCTACAGATTCTTAATGAAGACATCAAGCTGGTCTTGAACTAATTGAACTGTCTCCCCCATAGCAGGTGTAACCATTTGGGAAGTCTTCCCCTTAATGTTTGTACAGATCTTTTCCACTATATTTCCATTCTCTCTTTAAACTATTTCTGCTGGAAACTCTTCAGACTGAGACCCACCAAGTTGAATCCTTGCTATAGGTTTAGAGGATATTGAAACCTGAGCACTCATATCTCTTCTTGTTTCCTCAGAAGAGTCAGATAGCTGAGGGTCATGTGGCTCCTTCAATGCTCTCAGAATAGCCGCTTCCCGTGCTTTCCTTAGTGATGAGTACAACTTTCTTTTTCTTTTCTCACTTGTTTGTTGATGTGGTAGCAACACTCTATCCCACCTATCAAAGATCTTTAGTCAATCCTCCTCATGTGATGTATCTTAGTTCCTAGCATCATATTGAGAATTACTGGAACATTAACATGCAAGTACATAGACAAGATTCTTCCCAGGTTAGGCTCTGGAACACATTCCACAACTCTATCAAGCAATACCTTTCCCTAATCAGTTTTCTTGGTAAGAATTACCCTTGTCATGAGCTCAAACATTTTTCTGGATATCTTATCACGTGACCCTATTTTGATCAGTGTTTTGCCAATCACATCAGCTAGAAATTTTCCTTTGAGATTCATATATTTTCTTAAAACTTATCCAGTGGTGTGCTTTGAAAGCCCACACCACTTGAGGGCAGATTTGACATCATCTTGATATAGTTCTTCTTCTTCTTCATCAGATGACCTAAGCTTGGGCAGATGCAGGGCTTTGCTCAATCTTCTGGGAGTGATCTTGATCTTATTCCCACTGATGGATGATTTGATTTTATTTAAGGATGAGTCGACAGTGGCATTTGAATAGAGTTCAAGTACTTCTCTCTTCCATATCGGGCTTGGCTCCGATATGATGTATTCTAGGTCAGCGACCTACAGTAAATGGATAATGAGCTATACCTCCTCTGAAGCATCCTTGAATCCATTTCTCACTAACTCTGAACCCTTAAGTAGTAAATCCATTCCTTTCGGCACCATGAATACTTTAAATTTCTTAATTTTCCTCGAGCTTTCGTTGCAGGGAGGCAGAAAGTCGAAAAAGGGCTAGGAATAGTGTATTTTATTCTAAGCACACACACTTCTATTTATACTTACCTTTTATTTGAGAATGTGGAGAGGCGTGTACATGTCGTGATAATCACGAGGAGATCAACGACTGAGATTAATCTCATAAGATAGCCACAATTAGAAGTCCCTAGGAGAATTTGTTGACTGGACTCGACGCACTCAATGCACTCTACGCCTTAAGTTGTCTCAGCGCACTCGATGCCTGGATGCTTAGTCTTAGCGCACTCGATGCCTGGTCACTTAGACTCAACATACTCGATGCCTGATGTTTTCTCAGCACACTCGACGCTTGAATACTTAGACTCAGCCCATTCTATGCTTGGTCACTTAGTCCATATCTACCATGATATCCTACAATTGTCAATTCTGCCTACAACACATATGCATGAAAAACACTGAAGCTATATTAAGTTCAACATGCCCAACTCAATTTTGAAGGTGTTGAACTTGGCTTCATCTAGTGGCTTAGTGAAAATGTCAGCCACCTGTTTGTCTATGGGGACAAACTCAAAGATAAATGTCTTCTTTTTTTACATACTCCCTAATAAAGTGATATCTAATCTCAATATGCTTAGTCCTGCTATGAGATACATGATTCCCAGCAATTGAGATTGCACTCGAAGAATCACAAAACATGGGAGTTCTACTTAGCTAGAAATTATAGTCTTGGAGCTAATGATGGATCCATAGTAGCTGCGCACAATAACTTCTAGCTGAGATATACTCTAATTCGACTATTGAGATGACAACACTTGTTTGCTTCTTACTGCTCCAAGATACATGTCTTCTTTCTAGAAATTGTCAGGTGCCTGAGGTGCTTTTCTTGTCTTCTCTATAACCTGCAAAGTCTGCATCTGAATACCCAATTAGTTCAAAGTCATTATTCCTAGGTTACCATAGGACAAGATCGGGTGTCCCCTTAAGATATCTCATGTTGGAACATCCTATTACTGATTTGGGTAAGGATCACTATGTCCATAGGTTTGTGTCTTGACCTCATTGTATAGATTTAAAGGTAAACTAGAATAGGTCTAAGGCTTAGAACTTAGGTTTGAAAGCAGCCCCCAAGACCTCCTAGTTCAGATTACAAGTGCAGAAGACTAAGGCAATTATCGTCGAGCTCAGATCGACGAGGCATCGAACTCAGTTTGACTATCTCTGAGCTTAGTTCAACGAGTCATCGAACTCAGTTCGACGATCTCCGAGCTCAGATCGACGTTTCTGTCTCAAGCCAAAATCTAGATCTCTGAGCTCAGGTCGACGATAGTCGAGCTCAGATCGACGATTTCTGTTTCAAGTCAAGTTCCTGTCTCTGAGCTCAGGTCGACGGTAGACGAGCTCAGATCGACGATTTTCTTGAGAGATCGACGATTTCAAGATTTCAAATTCATTAAGTTATGGAATTCAAATTGATTCAAATCCAGCAGTTATTGCAAAGGATTTTGTAGCCGTTTGAATTAATCTGGAGCAAGTTTCAAGGAGACTAAAAAGAGAATGGTTCTTAGGACTTTCCTCCAGAGACAGTTATCAATTAAGGAAGTCATTTATGACTGGCCAACGGCTATCTAGAAGATTGGATTTCAATATATCTTTTCAGAACGATAGAGACATATAGTTTTTTTTTGAGACAGACACACAAAAGAACTACAGGATTACAGTGTTAGAATTCTTACAGAACACAAGGAATAAAACAGAGATGGAGATCAACATACAGACCAGAATTATTTTTGTATTCTTTCAGATCTCATCTCTGATTCAAGTTTTCAAGGCTTCATCAATCAAGACTTCAGACACATCACATTTAAGCCATTGCTGAAATCATCCTTTGCTGGAGATCTCAATCATTCTGAAGGCCTATCACCCTGTGCAAAGCTTCTCTTCCTGAACAACTGCAAATCTCAGGGGGAGCTTTGACATCATCAATCCACTAGTCTTCTCTTTGACTGTTGATAGAGAAGAACAACTTCACCTCCTTTTCTTTTCTTTTACTGTAAAAGGGTTACTCAAAACTCCCTTCAAAAGTTTTGTGTTCGGTTTCTGAGACCTTGTCAAAACTCAGTGGTGGCAAGACACTTGATCAAAAAATCTGGTTTGGCTTTTGAGCACCTTATCAAAAGCTCATTGGTGCCCAGGACACCTGATCAACTCATCCTGCAGTGGATTCCTACCTTGGATGGTAGAAGAGTGGATGTACCCAGGTTGATTGGGGAACCACTATAGCTCCTTGTGTCTTCTGGTTGCCTGTGTTTTATTTGCTGTGTGATATGAATTAGTTTCTTGCTTTACTTTATTTTACTGCAAGCACTATACACATATAGTTTACATTAAGTCTTCCACTGCCAATTAATTTTTAATTTGCAAAATTATTTTAATATACTCTATTCAACCCCCCTCTAGAGTAAAGGTAGATCTTACCCTCACTTTCAATTAGTATCAGAGGCAGGTTGGTTATTCAACAACTAGATCTTCACTAGGTTGGTTGTTTTTACAGGCTAACACCTTAACCAAAAGATCTCTGATAAGATTAATCTTTAATAGAGGGTTGCTATTTCTATTATATTTATTTTCATATAAATCCATGACACAGAACAAAGACTATGCAAGCACCAGACCTCCAGTGTGCAATCTTTCTAAGTTTGCACTTTGGAAGGAAAGGATTAGACTATACATGAACTCTATTGATGAGGATATCTTCAATTCTGTTTTGACAATGTGTCCAAGATCTCCAGAAACTACAAGTACAAGTGCTGTTCCACCCCCTTCAGGAATTGATGCAGACATCAAGAAGTGGAAAGTTGCTGATGCAAAGGCAATGAATATATTGGCTCAGACAATGTCTGATGATATATTTCAGAAAGTAGCTGAATGCAACTCAGCAAAGGAAATCTGGGACAAGCTATCTGAGCTTGTGTCAGGATCTGCTGATGAGAGAAAGGACAGAAGATCTCATCTCATAACCCAGTATGAGAACTTCAAGAAGGGAGAAACTGAGTCAGTAGCTGACATGTATAACAGACTTAGTCTGATTGTCAGTGAACTAAAGACTTTGGACAAGGAGATCTCATTGACTGAACTAAATGATAAGATCCTAATGTGCTTCCCCAGCACTTGGGACTCAAGGATCTGGCCAATCAAGGATGCTAGAAGCTTGAATGAGATCACCACTGAAGCTCTATTAGACAAGCTCAAGTCTTATGAGTTGCTCATCAAAAATCGAGAGGAAGAGCAAAAGACAGCTTCTCCAGCAATAAGGAAGGAGAAGACAATTGCTTTTAAAGCTACAGAAGAACAGCCTGAAGACAAGGTCACAGGCAATGAAGAGCTAATGAGCCTACTAGCCAAAAGATTCTACAAGATGGCTAGAAAATACTTCAGGAAAAGGTCATTCAGAGGCTATGAAAAGCCAAGGTATGACAAATCTAGTAATAAAGAAATTATTTGTTTTGGATGCATGAAATCAGGACACATTGTGCCTGACTGTCCAGAGAACCAAAACAAGGACAAGAAAGATAAAAGAGAAAGGAAAAGAGACAAAGACTCCAGGTGAAATAACTATGACAAATCCTCCTCTAGCAAGAACAAGCATACCAGGAAAGGATTTGTAGCTGAAACCTGGAGTGAGACTGAAGAAGAATCAGAGGCTTCATCAAGCTCAAGTGATGATGAAGATGATGCCCAAGAGAAGGAGTTCTGCATGATGGCTATAAATGCCTCTCAACATAATTCTGATGCAGAACAAGAGTCAGAATTTGAATCTGAACATTAAGCTGAAGAAGATCAGGTAATAGATTCTTTTGATTTCAATTCAGAGGACTTTAAATTTGAATTTAAGGCACTATGTTTAGACCTACTCAAGTCTGAGAAGGAGTTTATCTATCTCAGAAATCAACTATCTGAACATAGCACTTTAAAATCAGATAACCTCAAACTCTCTGAGGAGTTAGAATACTGTAGGGAGGAGATAGCTTCACTGAAAAGTGAACTATCTCAGGCAAAGAAGTTTGAATAATCCCTTAATGGTAGAAGCATCAGACTGATGGACATCACAAGCACAGTGAATTCAAGACTTAATTGTATACTGGGCTTGGGTGCTTCATCCAGTCAACCTATAGTATTAACAACCCCAATCAAATTTATCTCAGATAAAGGAAAGGGAGTTGTAGAGGTAGCTAGGAAGAATTCTGATATTCCTAAGAAAAACAAGGTTCAACGGAAAATGTCGAACAGAGCTCGACGATCTCCGAACGAAGCTCGGCGATCTCAAGCTGAATCGTAGAACTCAGGTCGATGATCGCTGAACTCTGAACTCAGGCAAAATCGATCTTCGAACCGAGCTCGACGATCTGACCCAAGATCGTCGAACTCAGTTCAGAGATCGTCGAACTGAGCTCAGAGCTTTGAACTTTTTTTTAAGGGTAAGTCAAACTTCAATCCTAGTGGTCCTACATCCCAAGGCTTCAACCCTTATGCTAAATGGATAATACCTCCTAGGAGATATCATCCTGAAGGCTATAAGAGTCAACCAGGGATGTATTTTATTTCAGATTTTAAAGGTTATCAACCTAGGCCCAAGGTAAACAGGGTCAAAAACAAATAAATTGTTATATATGCAGGTGAAGACCTATCCAATAATAAACCAGCAATGGTATCTGGATAGTCGGTGCTCAAAGCACATGATAGGAAGCAAGGATAATCCAACATCCTTCAAAGCCAAGCTTGGACCCAAGGTCATATTTGGAGATTCAAACTTTGGACAAACCAAGGGATATGGTGCAGTCCAGATAGGGTGAGTCACATTCAAGAAGGTTACCTATGTGGAAGGACTGAAGCATAATTTAATCAGCATCAGTCAATTGTGTGATGAAGGCTACCAGGTGACTTTCAATAAATCTTCATGCAAAATCAAATCAGATGGCAACACAACTGTATTGACAGGTAAAAAAAAAGATACATCTATCTTGTAGATTTTCATTCAACTAAGGTAGATATCTGCTTGTTCAACTCTGTTAGTAAATCAAATGAACTATGACATAACAGATTAGGACATGTAAACCTTAGAACAATTGCTAGGCTATCCAAGGACAACCTTATTAGAGGACTACCTTCTAGTCCCTACAATAAGGAAGGACTTTGCAGGGCTTGTCAATTAGGCAAGCAAACTAAAAATAGTTCTAAGTCACTTAATATTAGTTACACATGGATATTTTTGGACCCATTACAGTAAAAATCCTAGGAGGGAAATCTTACACTTTAGTAGTTGTAGATGACTTCTCTAGATTCACATGGGTGTTTTTTCTGAGAAAGAAGTCTGATAACTTTAAGTGTTTGACAGAGTTTCTCAAATGCATACAGATTGAGTTCAATACTAACATTGCCCTGATCAAAAGTGATCATGGGACAGAGTTTGATTCTCTTCTTATGCAAGAGTTCTGTCAGAGTGAAGGGATCAGACACACTTTCTCCCTTATTGAATCTGCTACTACATTGTTGACAGATGCTCACCTTCCTCTATCCTTTTGGGCAGAGGCAGTAAACACCTTAAATTATGTTGAATAGAAGTTTGATACATAAGCTGAAGGGTAAGACTCCCTATGAATTACTCAAAGGGAAGAAATCTAAAGTAGACTATTTCAGAATTTTTGGTTGTATTTGTTACATACATAATAATGACAAGAAATATATAGCAAAATTTCGAGCCAAAGCTTATGAAGGAGTGTTTCTGGGATACTCCATGATCAGCAAGGCTTATAGGGTATATAATAAATCATCTCTTAAAATTGAAAAATCTATACATGTGTCTTTTGATGAAACTAAAATGTCTTACAAGGAGAATAACACTTCTACCATAGAACCTTTGCAGGTACATTCTCTTTCAGAGAATTTGAACAGGTTAAACATCATTGAAGAGGATACAACACCTTCACCTATCCAACAAAAAGGTGAAAGCAGTGAAGATGAAGAGGACACTGAACATCTTGGTGAGAACCACATTGAAGAGCCAGTTATTGTTCCACAAGAGGAAACAACAACATAGGTTGGTGAACAATCAGCACCCCCTGTTGATTTAGTAACATCAAGAGATCATCCAATCTCCCAAGTGATTGGAGACATCTCAGCTGGTGTGCAAACCAGAAATCAGGTCAACCAAAATTTGATGCACATCTACTTTCTTTCTCAAATTGAGCCTCAATCCATACAAGATGCAGAACAAGATCCACACTGGATCATTGCAATGCAAGAGGAGTTACACCAATTTGAAAGAAATAAGGTTTGGGAGCTAGTGCCAAGACCAAAGGATCATTCCATTGTTGGAACAAAATAGGTGTTCAGGAACAAACTGGATGATCAAGGCATTATTATAAGTAACAAGATAAGGCTAGTTGCACAAGGATACTCTCAAGAAGAAGGAATAGATTATGACCAGACCTTTGGACAAGTTACAAGGTTGAAGGCCATAAAAATATTCCTAGCCTATGCAGCTCACAAGAGATTCAAAGTTTATCAAATGGATGTGAAGAGTGCATTTCTCAATGGGATATCAAGGAAGAAGTCTATGTCAGACAACCCCCAGGTTTTATTACTCCTACTCATCCTAATTATGTTTTTAAATTGCATAAAGCATTATATGGTCTCAAGCAAGATCCTAGAGCATGGTATGATACCTTAGCATGCTTTCTTTTGGAAAATGATTTTAAAAGGGGTAGAGTAGACCAAACTCTTTTCATTAGAACTCATAGGTCCAATATCCTACTAGTACAAATTTATGTAGATGAAATTATCTTTGGATCTACTGATTCAAACTTGTGCAAGAGGTTTTCCAACCTAATGCATTCAAAATTTGAAATGAGTAGCATGGGTGAGCTTTCCTTCTTTCTAGGATTGCAAGTCAAACAACATGCTGGTGGCATATTCATTTCTCAAACCAAGTATGCCAAAGAGTTGGTTAAGAAATTTGGTATGTCTGAAGCATCCTCTATAAAAACACCTATGCCTACTAATGCTGTATTAGATGCTGATGAACATGGGAAACCTGTTGATCAGACAACATATAGAGCAAGATTGGCTTTTTATTGTATCTTACAGCTAGTAGACCTGACATAATGTTTGCTACATGTATCTGTGCTAGATTCCAAGTAAGCCCTAGAGAGTCACACCTAACATTAGTAAAAATGATTCTTAGGTATGTGAAAAGTTGTCCAAATCTAGCTCTCTTGTATCCAAAAGATTCAGGATTTGAATTAACTGGATTTTCAGATGCTGATTATGCTAGATGTAGAGTAGATAGGAAAAGCACCAGTGGAACTTGTCTGTTTCTTGGTGACAGACTTGTCTCCTAGTTTTGTAAGAAACAAACATCTGTGTCCACATCAACTGCTGAAGCTGAATACATGGCAGCAGGTAGTTGTTACTCACAGATATTGTGGATTCAAAATCAGCTCCTAGACTATGGTTACAACTTAGATAAGTCAAAAATCTTTTGTGATAACACCAGTGCTATTTATATAGCCCAAAATCCAGTCCTCCATAGTAGGACAAAACATATAGAGATTAGGCATCACTTCTTAAGAGATAATGTTGAAAAGAATAAAATTGAACTTCAATATATCCCAACTGATTTGCAAAGGGGAGATATTTTAACCAAACCCTTGGATGAAAAGAAACACACATTCTTTCTGAATCAGTTAGGAATGTTAGATGGAGGAAGTTTAAATTAAGATCCAAGATTTTAAAACTTTAAAAATTGACCAAGACTAGGCAAAAATTTTAATTTCTCTAGTGTCTGTAGGTTCTTTCTGAACTCTGAACTGCGCTCGATGTTTTTCCCAAAGATCGTCGAACGGAGATCGAAGTTCTCATGAGATCGTCGAACGGAGCTCAGCGTTTTCCAGATAGTGCTAGGCTATCTCTTTCTGGTCAGAGATCGTCGAACGGAGCTCGACGGTCTCCAATATCGTCGAACGGAGATCGACAGTGTTGAAGACCTTTCAGATTCCTTTAGAAGCCCAGATCGTCGAACTGAGTTCAACGATCTTTACTTTTCAGAGTCGAACCCTGATATAAAATTCATTTTTCGGCCGTCGTTCTCTTTTGCGCATTCATACTTTCTGTAGAGCTTTTCTTCCCTCCAAACCCTTCTACACTTGGTCTTGTTTGTTTGTTTTTGCAGGAAAAACATGGCCGTCTCTGTTGCTGTCTTAGCCGCAATGAAGTTTGATACCGGTTTTGATATAGATATGGATTCATTTGAGGGAAGTGATCAGATTTTCAAGGATATTCTAGAGCTGTTCAAGGAGCAACAGTTGGTGACAATCATGACTACTAGGATGAAGTTGGCTGCAGATGAAATAAAAGAATGGGTATACACAACCCACAATCTGGATCAAAATTCTGTGGTCAGGAGTATATCAGGAAACCAGGTATCCCTCTCTCCCGCACTTCTGACAGAAGTTTTTCAATTAAGTACTGGACATGATACTTTTGAATTGTCTGGAGAAGAATTTTCTGTTATGTTAGATAGAATGGGACATACTGCAGCAAACCCTAACAAATTGCTTAAGAAAAACCTTTCAGTGGAGTATAGGTTCTTGGCTGATATAGTGGGAAAAGTTCTATTTGCAAAACATTCTGCTCATGATACAATCTCTAGGTATCAGTTTTGCTTAATGGCTGCTATAGTTGATAAGAAACATCTGAATTGGGGAGAACTCTTTTTTGATTTAATTAAGAAGAAGATTAACAAGAACTTTGTTAACTTTGGGAGGATATTAGGCTTGTTTTTGCATAACAAATGCCCCCAACTGCTTGTGTCAAATGGTATGCACATAAATGCTTCCAAGAGACTCTCCTGTGCTCTCTTTGGAAAGTGGGATAGGCAGATTGCCAAACCCAGCAGGGGTCCTGCAACTACCTCTACTTTAGGCACAAGGACTGTTCCAGTAACTTCCCCTCAGGCAACTGCCCCCTAGAAGAATTTCCTGCTGATTTGTCCTCCTCATCTCCACCATCTCTACCTCCTGTTTCTTCAACCATCCCTACATCCACCATCTCAATTTCAATTTCATCCCCACTCACAATTTCCTCTCCCATCTCAATTCCATCTCCAACTACTTCTTCACCACCTCCAGCCACTCATCAAGAGCAATTCCATCCTCTACATTACTATCCCTCTCTTGACATTGATTCATCCATCCATCTTCCATCATTCAATCTGTTAGATGATTCCTTCATGGATGATTCTCATTCATTACCTCTAGATCCCCCATCATCGTCTACTTCTTACCAACAACTACTACAAGATATTCTGGCTCAACCATCTTTCACCCCATCCATTTCCATTCCAATGACATCCATCACCACCATCCCCATATCAGAACCATCCATTCCTCTTCCATCCACATCATTTCTCCACATAACTACAGCTCCACCAACATCATCAATCTCTGCAACTTTCTCCTCTACCTCTACTCAAGCATCCCTTGAGCAAGTAGATATTCCTGCCCTTGTAGATAAGCTTTATGATATGTTAGATCCCAGGCTAACACTCTTGCTGGATACCTCCTTGGCTCCACTTCTCAAATCCATCAATGTGTTATCTGTCAGGCTTTCTTCTTTCCATCCTCCTCAGGCAATCCCTTCTTTGGGGTGCCTTGATCCAGTCTACACTGAATCCAGGCAGGGGGAGATGCCAAATGAAGAAGTGATGCTACCTGCTCCAGAAGAAGAAGTGTCAGTTACTCCAGCCCCAACTCCAGTTCCATCTTTCAATGCAGTTGACCTTAGGTCTCTGCTGTCAGTTTTTGATGTACTGTATTTCAGATATCTTCCAGTACAAGATGCTGAAGATCATACTAAGGCCATTGTGCCTGTCTCTAGCTGTGATCCAAGCTTGATATTATCTTACATCAATTTTATCAAGGCTGTGGAAATTACTGCTGCTGCTGCTGCTGATGATATGATAATGATAGAGGCTAGTGTTTCAGAGCCTGATATTTTTGTTTAGCCTGCTTCTCCAGTTATTGTTTCAGAATCTATTGCTGTTCGTGTACCAGTTAGTGCTGCTCCTGCTATCAGTGTTTCTGCTCCTGCTCCAGCTCCTGTTACTACTCCTATTCCTACTGCTACTGCTTCAACTAAACAAACTAAACAATAGCAGGAATACTTTAAAAGGATTGATGAGATGTATGACAATCCTCAAAGTTCAGACAGTGATGAGTTTAGGACTGATTCTGATGATTCCTCTGCAACCATTGCAAGGAAGAGGAAAGCAAGAAGTAAAGTAATGAAGAGGGTTCTTCCAGAGAAAGTCACTAATGATAATGATATTCCCTACTACATACTGCATGACTGTCCAATAATTAAACCCTGGATGCAACACTCCAGAAACTAATTGAAGGCTATGAAGAAGAGAAGGAAGTATGGCCAAGGCACATCTCATCACAATCCTCCTCCTCCTCCTCCTTCTCCAGATGCAGGATCTGGTGGAGGTTCATCTCCTCAAACCTCTCATGCTACATCTCAAAGTTCCTCTCAGGTTCAAGAAAGATCTCAATCCAGAGGACACCAGCAAAGAGGCTACCAGTCAAGAAGAGGACAATACAGAGGAAATCAAAGAGGTTATAGAGTTTTTTTTCTAGAGGACAGTCCAGACAGCATCCTTATCAAAGGGAAGGACAAGGCCCAACTGATTCAACTTCCGGTCCATTCCCTTATAAGCTCCAAGAAAATGTTCCCTCAAGAGCTCCTCCTTCTGACACCACTAACGGATATGAACCTCCTGTTCCTTATGAAGATCCAGAGAACAATCCTATCTCTTGGACAGCAAGGATGAAGGAATTAGCTGCATTAGACCAGATAAAGAAAGCAAGAGAACAAGGAAAAGACACTTCAAATATTTCTACATTATCTGAACAAAGAAAGAAAGAGCTTGATAGATATTCTTCTAGAAGATTCTTTGACCCAGAGAGATATATGGAATTGCACCCAGAGGCAGTTGTCCCCAGAGCCAAACCTCAAACTACCCTTGGTGCTGCTGATGACAGAAGATCTAAGAGAGAAGCTAAAAACCCCAACAGGGAAATACTTTTCAAAAAGGGCAAGGAAAAGGACTGATTATGTAAGCTAAATAATATATATGTCTCTTTGACAATCTGCTGTGATTATTCATTTGCTTCTGCAATGCTGTTATTCACTATTTTGCAATGTTGTATTTGCTTTTATTTCTACTTGTATGCTTTTAAATTCCTATCTGTCTTGTAAATAGTAATCCTAACCCAAATAGGGGGAGATTGTTGGAACATCCTATTACTGATTTGGGTAAGGATCACTATGTCCATAGGTTTGTGTCTTGACCTCATTGTATAGATTTAAAGGTCAACTAGAATAGGTCTAAGGCTTAGAACTTAGGTTTGAAAGCTGCCCCCAAGACCTCCTAGTTTAGATTACAAGTGCAGAAGACTAAGGCAATTATCGTCGAGCTCAGATCGACGAGGCATCGAACTCAGTTCGACTATCTCTGAGCTCAGTTCAATGAGTCGTCGAACTCAGTTCGACGATCTCCGAGCTCAGATCGAAGTTTTTGTCTCAAGCCAAAATCCAGATCTCTGAGCTCAGGTCGACGATAGTCGAGCTCAGATCGACGATTTCTGTTTCAAGTCAAGTTCCTGTCTCTGACCTCAGGTCGACAGTAGTCGAGCTCAGATCGACGATTTTCTTGAGAGATCGACGATTTCAGGATTTCAAATTCAGTCAGTTATGGAATTCAAATTGATTCAGATCCAGCAGTTAATGCAAAGGATTTTGTAGCCGTTTCAATTAATCTGGAGCAAGTTTCAAGGAGACTAAAAAGAGAATGGTTCTTAGGACTTTCCTCCAGAGACAGTTATCAATTAAGGAAGTCATTTATGACTGGCCAACGGCTATCTAGAAGATTGGATTTCAATATATCTTTTCAGAACGATGGAGACATATAGTTTTTTTTGAGACAGACACACACAAGAACTACAGGATTACAGTGTTAGAATTCTTACAGAACTCAAGGAATAGAATAAAGAAGGAGATCAACATACAGACCAGAATTATTTTTGTATTCTTTCAGATCTCATCTCTGATTCAAGTTTTCAAGGCTTCATCAATCAAGACTTCAGACACATCACATTTTAGCCATTGCTGAAATAATCCTTTGCTGGAGATCTCAATCATTCTGAAGGTCTATCACCCTGTACAAAGCTTCTCTTCCTGAACAACTGCAAATCTCAGGGGGAGCTTTGACATCATCAATCCACTAGTCTTCTCTTTGACTGTTGACAGAGAAGAACAACTTCACCAACTTTTCTTTTCTTTTGCTGTAAAAGGGTTACTCAAAACTCCCTTCAAAAGTTTTTTGTCTGGTTTCTGAGACCTTGTCAAAACTCAGTGGTGGCAAGACACCTGATCAAAAAATTAGGTTTGGTTTTTGAGCACCTTATCAAAAGCTCATTGGTGCCCAGGACACCTGATCAACTCATCCTGCAGTGGATTCCTACCTAGGGTGGTAGAAGAGTGGATGTACCCAGGATGATTGGGGAACCACTATAGCTCCTTTTGTCTTCTGGTTGCCTGTGTTTTATTTGCTGTGTGCTGTGAATTAGTTTCTTGCTTTACTTTATTTTACTGCAAGCACTATACACATATAAATTACATTAAGTATTCCACTGCCAATTAATTTTTAATTTGCAAAATTATTTTAATATACTCTATTCACCCCCCCCCCCCCCTCTAGAGTAAAGGTAGATCTTACCCTCACTTTCATCTCAGAATCCTTTTTGCTACAAAATAATGAGACTCCTTAGGGCTAGCCTAGTATCTAGCGCAAACACAAGTAACATACATGATGTCTGGCCTACTATCAGTTATGTAGATAAGGGAGTCAATTTTCCTCTATACAAGGTTTCATCAACAGATTTCCCAGTCTCATCCTTGTCTATTGACATATTTGACCACATAGGAGTTTTCATTATGGAGGCACTCTCCATTCAAAACTTCTTCATTAGCTCCTTGGTGAACTTAAGACTGAGAGATATATAGACCATCCTCTAATTTTCTAACTTGGAGGCCCAAGAAATACTTGAGTTCACCCATACTGCTCATCTAAAATTGCCCTTGCATAAGTTTAGCAAATTTTTTGCAGAGGCCATCATCATTAAACCCTAAAATTATGTCATCTACATAAATTAGACTAAAATGATCTTACCCTTGACTTTCCTAAGGAATAATGTCTTGTCTATATTTCCCTTTGAGAATTTGTTTTCAGTACGAAAGCTAGACAGAGTTTCATACCATATCATGGGGGCTTGCTTCAACCCATACAAAGCTTTTCTAAGCTTAGATATATAATCAGGAAGGTTAAAGTTAACAAAACCTGAGGGTTGCTCAACATAGACCGCTCCTTTTAGGTTACCATTTAGGAAAGCAACTTAACATCCATTTGGTAGACCTTGAATCCTTTATGTGCAGTATATGCAAGGAATAGTCTTATAACTTCAAATCTAGCAATTGGTGCAAAGGTTTGATCAAAGTCAATACCTTCCTCTTGTCAATATCCCTTGGCCACTAGCCTGGCTTTATTTTTGATGATAATACCATTCTCATCAAGTTTATTTTTATAAATCCACTTTGTTCCAATGATGTTATGTCCATGTGGTCTGTGAACCAGCTTTCAGACTTTACATCTCTTGAACTTGTTCAGTTCTTCTAGCATAACCACAATCCAAAATGGATCTATGTTTGCATCTTCAAACTTCTTTGGTTTAACTTGAGACAAGAAGCTTGAATACATTGTAATGCTAAGGCTTATGCTCTTTGTTGTAATACCTTGGCTTGCATCTCCTATGATTTGATCTCTGGGATGATCTTCTAAGTGCCTGACATCTACTGACATTCTATCTTCAGTAGCTTGAATTTCAATTTACTGATCCTGCTGGTCTTCCTCTTGGGAAGTATGAGGAGTATCCTTGATGGTTCGTTTATCCATCTTCAACTCTACATCTGTAGATCTAGTAGAGCTAGACAGCTCACTATTAATCATGGAAGACTCATCAAACACAACATTGATATACACTTCTACAACTTAATTTTTCAAGTTGTAGACTTTATTGGCTTTGCTATGGTTGTTGTACCCAACAAAAATTCTTTCATAGGACTTGGTAGCAAACTTAGTCAAGTTGGAATTCTCATTATTGAACACATAACACTTGCTTCTAAAGATCCTTAGATAGACAAGATTTGGTTTTCTGCCTTTTATAATCTCATAGGGAGTCTTCTTGTGATACTTGTTGATAGAAGCTCTGTTCAGGACATGACAAGCAGTGTTCACTGCCTCAGCCCAGAAGTATTCTGGGAGAGAAGTGTCACTGAGTAATGTCCTGCCAGCTTCTATGAGAGTCCTATTTTTCATCTCAGCAATCCCATTTTGCCGGGGTGTTCTAGGAGAAGAAAACTCCTGATGAATCCCTTATTTTTCACAGAACTTTGTCATGCCTTCAGACTGAAATTCAGTACCATGGTCACTTATAATTTTGACCACATAACTGTCTTTTTCATTCTGAACTTGCCTAACAAAAGTCACAAAGATGTTAAGGGTTTCATATTTTTTTCTTTAAAAAGAAAACCCAAGCAAATCTAGAATAGTCATCAACTATCACAAGTGTGTAGATTTTCTTACCTAGATTATGAACTGGCATAGGACCAAACAAGTCCATATCAAGAGATATAAACATCTCTCAGAATCTTTGGCCCCAATGCTCTTAAAAGATGTTTTTGTCTGCTTGCCCTTTTGGCATGCAAAGAAAATGCCCTCTTTGGTGCATCTCATATTGGGTCCATTTCTGTATAGCCCTTCACTGAAGAGCTTACAATTATCTTGCAGTTCAAGTGAGTAAGCCTCTTGTGCCATTGCACACAATAAGAGACTTTTTCATTTGCTACTAGACATACTGGTGAGTCTGTATTTAAACATAAGAAGTTTAGATAATAAATATTTCCATTCCTAGTGCCTGTCAAAATGACTTCTTGGTCACTTATCCTTTTGATCAGACACTCATCCTTATGGAAGACAATGACATAACCAATATCACATAGTTGACTTATCCTAATCAGATTGTGTTGCAATCCTTCCACATAATCTACCTTAGTGATGAAGAATATGCCATTGGTGATCATACCATATCCCTTGGTAACTCCTCTGTCTAAATCTCCAAAGATCACTTTAGGTCTATTCCTCACTGAACTATAATCCTTAAGGTGGATCCTAGTTCCAGTTATATGTTTGGAACATCCACTGTCCAAGTACCATATTGATATTATTTGGGTACTTAGACTACCCTATAAACATAGATTAGTTTACCTTAGGAACCCAAAAGGGATTGGGTCCTTAGTTCATGTTAGGCTGAAAATGAATATGTCTACCTACAGCAGCCCTAACAGGAAGACTCATCCTTATCCTTGGCACACTTGGGTTGTGACAACATCTATGGAAAAGTGACCCACCTTTCCACAACACCAATACTCATGAATGATATATCTCCTCTTCTGAACATCTTTTGGAGTGTGCAACCTATCATTAGTTGTCTATTCAGATCGGAGAGTAACAACCTTCTTCCTATTTCTTTTAGCGAGAATCTGACTGAAAGTGGGTCTGCTAGTGGATGCACTTGGCTTATTCTGATTATCCCCAATAGAAGTCATCATTGCAGCTGACATGAAGTTGATGGCATCAGAAACTGCTAGGTGTGGCTTACTAACTGGCTTTCCCTTAGTCAAAGTTTTTGCTGAGGGAACATGGGAACATGTTATAGCCTTATCCTTGAGTGTGGGGGATGGAGCACCAAACACAAATGGTCCATAATGGAATATTTGGATTTCCTCATAAGGAGCCTTTAGTGCACCCAATCCCATTCCCTTTCTCCTTTCATTATAAGATACCCTTGTATTCTCACAAGAAAAGTTTCCATCCTTCCAGTAACCATACATGCTGGCCTGGTCATACCTGTTAGAAGGGAGGATTACCTTTTGAAAGGTGGTCTGAGAAACTACATGAGTTTTGACTTTCCCTTTGGAATAGGCAACTCTAAAGTTCCACTTGAATCCCAAACCTCTCTTATCCTTTTGAGAGGTGAAGGAGTCAACCAGTGGCAAAAAAAATTTGGGCTTAGAGAATTCAGCCACAAGCTTCTTCACCTTGAGAAGCTTTTCTTCAAGATCCATGATGATCTTGTTCTTCTATCTAATGGTGCCAATTTAGATAATTGAGATTGTCTTTAGTTGGCAAACTTACCTCCTCATCTGAGCTAGCAATGGTGTCGACTCAGGCTGCAGGGAAGCATCATGCTGAAGAGAGGCAATCTCCTTAGCTTGTCTCTTGACAAGCCTTTTGCTCTTCTTTAGAGCATCCAAAATTGCACCATACTTGTCAATCAATTGATTGACATCATCTTCAGATTCTAAACCATCATCCCCACTGAAGGAAGTGGATTCTTTAGAGTCTGAGCTAGACTCATAGATAAAGGGAGAGCTAGGGATAGAGTGTACCTCATCAGGAATAGAATTGTCATGATTATCTTAAGTTAGGGCCATGAGACAGAACTCATCATCTTCTTCAAAATTACTATCAATAGAGGAAAGTGGGGCCCTTTTTCCAGATGGGACAGCTGGATGATCAGCCTCTTTTTCAATGGTCATGAGACCAATGTAGGCCTCCTCTTCATCTGATTCTTAATACTCAGAATTACTGTCTGATAGGCTGACTTTTTTCTTGGCCAAGAATCACTTTTTAGTCTTCTTGTCCTTGTGATGCTTTTTGTCTTCAGACTTCATGCGCTCCTTCCTCTTAACTGGACAGTCAACAATGACATGTCCACTCTTATTGTAACAATAACAAACAACATTAGTTTTAACATGTTTGTTCTGCTTGGATTCATACCTTTTTTTAGAGGGGTCATTTCTTGATTTGTCCTTGCTGGAATTAGGCTTCCGTGAGGTGGAGCTTTAAGAGCCTTTGTTCTTACACTGTCTCCTTCTGCTCAACATTTTCATGAACTGTTTGGAGAACAGTGTTAGTTCTCTATCAGACAATTTATTCCCCAAGGAGCTTGGATAAGAACTTTCAGACTCTTCAGCTCTCCTTGATGGAGGAGTTTTTTTCCTGCATTTTCTAGTGGCTTCAGCTTTGAAGACCACAACCTTCTGTTTGCTAAGTGATCTGGCAGAATCCTCTTCAGCCCTTCTGGAATTTAGCTACATCTCTTGGGATAACAACTTCCCAACAGATTCTGAGGTAATGTGTTAGCCAAGTTTCCAACTTATCTTATGACACGGATCTTGATATCCCATTCTCTATTGAGAGATATCCAAGAATTGGCATTTAGTTCATAGTTTGTGAACTACCTGCCATAGGTGATCAGACTGTTCACTATCAAGAACAACTTCTCATAGCATTCAACTATGGAATCTTTCTTCCCTTGTTTGAAGGCTTCATATTACTGATTCAGGATGGATTTCTTGTCATCCCTCATCTCCTCTGTCCCTTCTATATAAACAATGAGAGAATCCCACATCTCTTTAGCTATTTTGCAGTGGACAAGGTTCTAGAAGGTGGAGTCATCTATGTAACTAACAATTATGTTTTGAGCCCTTTTATCCATGGTTGCCAAGATGACTTCATCCTTGGTCATTTTAGTATACTTCTTTGGAGTCTGGACATTGATATCTATGATAGAGACCTTCATGGGAATGAAGGGTCCCTCTTGAACTATAATGAATATCCTAGGGTCCGAGGCTTCCATGAACATCCTTACCATTTCTTTCCAAATTCCAAAGTTCTCTTTTCTGCAAATGGTAAGCTTCATGGATCTCAACTCCTTGTGTCTCTCACCTGAACCCATGGAGTTAATCTTTTGCTAATCTTGGAGATCTATTCAGACTGTTAAGTAATTTTTGAACAACCTCTCTTTGATACAACTTGAAAATCTTTGTTTTAAAAGTAGCTAAACACCTAGAGGGGGGGGGGGGTGAATATGTATTTTAGTCTTTTGACTACTTTTTGATTTTGGTGAGTTATGTGATTGATTTTATGTTAGCTTTCAATAACAAGAACATCACATCATAATTTATAGTAATTTCCCAAAGTATGGGTAAATCCACTTTCCCTCCAACCTTTTTAACAGTGTGTTAGACAAGACAATCTTCTCCAAAACTCAGCCAAAGAGCTTACAATATAGATCCCTCAGGATCTCTCATGCTTCCTCCAAGCCCTACCTCAGGCCACAACCCTACCCACTCAGAGTAAACTTTACTCCTACAACTCAGTGATCCTTCAGATCACCTACCTCGGGCTTAACAATAAGCCCCACAACTTAGGATAGAAGGATAGACCTACACTCATAGATAATAAATCTCCTACCTCAGATCTGACTCAGATCCTACCTCAGGCACACATGCCCTAGCTCAAATTATCAACAGAATCCTACCATCAAGTCTTTATATTTTAGGCTTACAACTCAGATCAATAATGATCCTATAGAAAAAGTAGATGTTTGAAGATGATTTACTCCAGAGAAATGATTCTCTGAGTGTTCTTCCTGAATTGAGTAGACTCCGCCCTAACTTTTTCACAACACCAAGAAAGTAGATCTTCAGGTAGTTCCTGCTTGTGCTGAGAAGATAACTGTAGAGTACTGCTTCTTCAAGCCTTTGATGTAGTAGTGTTGAGTGTAGTGGCCTGGAAAATGAATAATAATTTAAGTTTGCTCTGCTTCTTCTTACTCAGAAAATGAGATTTCTGATCTTGCTGTTGAAGGCAGAATGATTCTTCACTTCTTTATTTCTTCAACTAGCCAACTTCTGTCTGTGTTTCATGGACTTGCTGTGCTAATGAGTTGTCGGAAATCTTTTGCTTAATCGAGAGGAAGAATATGAACAGAAAGCTCTTCTTTTGATTTCTCGGAAAGTGTCTTTTATTACTCGCCGTCCAACGACTCTATGTGCAGTATGGACCAACCGGAATAGGTAACTGCAACATATCTTTTGCATTAATTGATGTACAAAAGGCATGCGACGCCTTTTGTCATCTAGTGCACTGTTGGTACCCTAGGTTTTGATTTGAGTTCAGTCTTCTCTGTCTGTCTCTTGACCTAAGATTTATCTATGGTCAAAGGTTAATTGTTGCTCTAGTTTTAGAGGCGACACTTTTCCAGATGTAAATTTGGTTAAGTTGTTTTTCATTCGACTATGGTCGAACGCCGCTCGACTATCGTCTATCGGCTGATCGACGATCGTCTATCAGTTGGTCGACATTCTGTCTGCGTTGATAGTTCGACTATCTGTTTGATAGGTCGACTATCTGTTGTGTTTGATAGTTCGACTATCTGCTTGGATAGTTCAACTATCTGATAGTTCGACTATCTGTTTGATAGGTCGAATATCTGCTTTCTGTGATAGCTCGACTATCTGTTTGATAGGTCGACTATCTGTTTTCTTTGATAGTTCGACTATCTGCTTGGATAGTTCAACTATCTGATAGTTCGACTATCTGTTGATAGGTCGACTATCTGTTTTGGTTGATAGCTCGACTATCTGTTGATAGGTTGACTATCTGTTCTCTTTGATAGTTCGACTATCTGATTGGATAGTTCAACTATTTGATAGCTCGACTATCTGTTGATAGATCGACTATCTGTTTTGTTTGATAGCTCGACTATCTGTTGATATGTCGACTATCTGTTTTCTTTGATAGTTCGACTATCTGCTTGGATAGTTCAAATATCAGATAGCTCGACTATCTGTTGATAGGTCGACTATCTGTTTTCGTTGATAGCTCGACTATCTGTTGATAGGTCGACTATCTGTTTTCTGTGATAGTTCAACTATCTGTTGATAGGTCGACTATCTGTTTTCTGTGATAGTTCGACTATCTGTTGATAGGTCGACTATCTGTTTTGCTTTGGTAGTTCGACTATCTGTCCTGATAGATCGTCTATCTGTCCTGATAGTTCGACTATCTGTTGTGGTAGTTCGACTATCTTCTTTGATAGTTCGACTATCTGGATCGTTCGACTATCTGTCTGATAGGTCGACGATCTCTGTGCTTCGGTCGATGATCTCCGAGGGTCGTTCGATGTTTTGCTGTATGTTTTGAGTAATTTTATCATCTTCTTTGATGTGATTTATTTCATATTTATTTTGGCATATTTTATAAAAGATTGTTTGAATAAATTTATGATATTATTTCCATGCAATATCTGCTCCATTCCTTATGCATGAGCCAATCTTTCTCTAACAAAGTTGTTTGTCTTATTAGCTAAGATATGATTTCTGCTTTATCTGTCAGGCTGTCCTTTATAGCCGTTAGACTCAAAAAGTCTTCCTTGGCTGTAAAGAGTCTCTTCTGATGTGACTTTCTCTAGTATTATTTCATCAAAGTTATTTGCAGCTTCTTAGAAAGCTTTATCCTCTTATAGGATATCTGTCTGTAGTATTTGTTTTGCTTTATGCTACTTGCAGCCCAGCTTGTAGATTTCAGTAGAAGACAAGATTCAAACTCAAATGAGAGCCGTTGCTGCTGCTGCTATATAAAGAATTCTTTGAAGAAAGAAATCAACTAGTTCACATAGCCAAAAACCAGTTCATTCAGGAAAAAGGAGTTCAAAAGCTAACAGCTGCATTCAAGCTTAGAACTTACAGTTTTCAACTGCTTTCAGCTCGTTCACATCCAACTGAGAAGAAGTTTTAGCTCTTCAATTTTCTTCAACCTGAGTTCTCCTGCTTACAGGAAGATTTACACTCAGAGCTTTTTGAAGAAGAAGAAGAAGAAGATAGCTGCCTGAAGAAGAAATTTCAATTCATATTCTTTATCTTCTTGTAGCTTTTTCCTTCAGATTTTCTGAAGTGTTTCTGCACTGAAGCAAGACTTCACCTGGACATTCTTTTAGCCAGGGGGAGCCTTGATTCTTTAGAGCTTTCTAGCTCAGTGCAAGTTCTTGTGCTTCTCTAATCTATTGTAAAATAGAGAAGACATCTTAACCTCCTTTCCCCCTCCTGTAAAGGGTTATTACTCCCTTCAAAAGTATACCTTGGTGGCAGGGCACCTGATCAAAAACCTGTGTTGGTTTTTAGACACCTGATCAAAAGTCTAAAGGGTTTCTGGATCTACCTGAAGCAGATCTTGTTGGTGGCAGGGCACTTGATCAAAAGCCTGAGTGGATTCCTACCTTGTTGGTAGAAGAGTGGACGTACCCAAGTTGTTTGGGGAACCACTATAAATTCCTTGTGTCGTCTGGATTGTTTAATTAATTCTCTGTGCTGATTGGCTGTGATTAGATTTTAACTAGGATTGCTAGTTACTGTTTAGGATTCCAAGCCTTAACTGTAATTACAGTTGGCTGCCTTTTGTGCACATCACTTGTGTTAGGCTTTAGGGTTTCATCTCAAATATCTATAACCTTCATTCCGCAATTAACTCCAAGGGAGTTGAGTAGACAGTCAACTTTGCTAGTGCAATTTTTGATTACTCTATTCACCCCCCTCTAGAGTAGTATCTATCCCTTTTCTTTCACGCACAATTCCCACAACATTTGAATTATTGATGATGTCAGCATGATTCTGCGCCTGTGGACTTGGAAATTTCCAGATAATCTGCATAGGCATTGAGTGAGGCCTTGTCACTAAATACAGAAATTCTTAGCAAAAAATCGGCATCTTGAGGCATTAAATGAACCTTCAACACTCAACACATTTGATATTTTCTTTGAGTGAGCCTTCATCACTCAACGCATTTGTACTTGGTAGAATTTTCCTGTATGTAGACGTTGAGTGAAGCTTCTATAATCAACACTTCTGTACTTTGCCTGACTTCTTGATGAGTCGTTGAGTGGCCCGTCTTCACTCAATGCTTCTATACTTAATTAAAAATCCTATTGAGTAGGCGTTGAGTGAACTATCTTCACTCAATGCTTCTGTCCTTAGACCAGTTTTAAGTCAGCAACACTGAGGCTTTGACTGCTGGATCTCCTGTCAATACTTTTAGGCTCCTGGAATTGAGTGAAGTGAGTCCACTCAATGCTTCTGGACTTAGCCTGTTTTCTACTTATCCAGCAACCTGTCTTGAGTCCAACTCTCATGTTTACCCTAACAACCTGTCTAATCATTGTAACAGTATACAATCTGCATACAACGAACTTTGAACATATATTAGATACATTCATGTGTATACAATTGACCTGTGAGCCTTCTTCAAATCTAGGGCATTGTGATCAATGGACCCAGGACCAGATCTGGGTGGCCTTGTCTCTAGGTAGGGTACTGAAATGGGGGCGGGCGTCTAAGGGGCCGCCCGCTCTAACTGGCAGAGAGACTGACCAGAAAGGGTGGACAGATGGCTGCTTGATTTAGGAGGCCTTGATCCTAAATGGAGTGATAGAATGAGGGAGGGAAACTAAGGGTTTGTCCACCCTAATGGGGAAAGAGGCCTCCCAGGAAGGGCGAATAGAAGGCTGCCCGATCTTGGCGACCTTACCCCCAGACGGGGCTCCAGAAAAGGGGCGGGTAGCCATGCTGCCGCCCGCCCTAGGCGGGAAAGACGCCTCCTAGGCTGGGATGCCAGAGGTCCACCCGACCTGGGTGGCCTTGCCCTCACCGCGTGGTACCGGGGAGGAGGCGCGCAGGGGCAGCGACGATGGCGGTTTGCACAAATGACTAGACGAATAGATAAAAACCTAACCATTAGGTTTGTACAGTTAGAAGAGCTAACCTCATGACTATACGGAGTAAGAAAAGGCACCAATATGATTGCTCTGGTTTCTATCCAATAGTGTCCACCGAATAGCTCTAGGAGAGAAGCTACAGTTAGAAAAAGTCAAACTGTCAGGTCGCACTAGAGTTGTGCTTGAGAACTGGGAACACCAACTTCGGTCAAGCCTTTGCTGATCAATAAAGTGTATAACTGCGGGAAGAATAGAGAAGCATCTCATGTGGTTAGGCAGGAGCTACTCGCCTGACCAACAACTGGATTTGACCTCAGCAATCCGTACAACCACCACCCCTGATAACCAGATCGCATTGTAGTTAACCAGTGTGGATTACAATAGAATACTACTAAACTGCTAAGCCAGGCTGCCAGAATGCCTCAACTATTGATTAGCCGCCAGTGAAGAACCACCGCTAGAATCAACAGAAAGGTAGACCTCCATGTATGTCCGCCACTGCTATTCGCCAGACCGCCAAACTTGTCCTCCAAACTGCCTACACTTAGGTTCCAACACTCCCCCTCAAGCTGGAGACTATATATCAATTTTGCCCATCTTGTCACAGACCTCTAAAAAAGATGATACTGGTCAAGGACATATCCTTGTTTAACTGCTATATCTTTTTGAGTCTCCTTTGACTCCTTTTGCTGTTGAGCAAGGTAGACTACAATATTTGCTTCTCTTTTGAAGAAGTCAGTCACATCCTTCTTTAACAAGTTGATCTCAAATCTAATGGATTTGATATCTTGTGCTAACTGGAACTGTACCTCCTTAGTGCTTTCATCTACATATTTTTCCAGTTGTCTTCTTTGTTGATCTAACATTATTTGAATCAATAAGGAGCTGAAATCAAGAGGAGGAGCAAGTGGTGTTCTAGATTGAACTGTTTTCTTATAGCTCCTAATCCTTTTCCCAAATTCCTCAAGTTTCTGATCCTTGAGCTGAGAGGCTTCCTCCTCATCAGAATTTTAAGAACTAACAACTTCAACTGAAGTAGGCTCTTTAGCTCCTTTAGTGTTTGGCACCAGATCCGCTATCTCCCCCTCAACCCTTACACCTACTTCACTAAGGTTGCGTTCCTCCAAGGTTTCATCCTCTAGTTGTGCTAAAGCATTAGAATAATGATCATCTTGGAGTGTATCCTATAACTTACCCTGGATATCAACTTCTTTATCCATAGGAAATTCTTCCTCAGTCTCCTTAGAGACTCCATACTCATTCTCATTATCAGACATTTACACATCTTGTGTAGGAATATTTTCAAAGTCTGGAAGATCATTGAGGTTCTCCCCCTCAATGTGATCCTTCTCTTGTCTTGTCTCCCCCTACATCTGATCTCCAGTACTAGGAGAGGTCCTTGGAGAATTTTCTGGTGCTGCATCATCATGTTTTTTGTGCTAGAGCTTCCTTGTTCTTCAGAGTCACTAGAAGATTATTCTTCTACAACTACGACTTTCTTCTTCTTCTCTTTCTTCTTCTCTAGTATTGGTGTCTCTTTTGTTAATACTCTATCCCATCTTGCTAGAATTCTTATGTCTATTCTTCTCATGTGATTGATCTTAGATTTAATCTTGAGATTGAGACTGTCAGGAAGTGCTTGGACCAAATAGAGGCTTATAATCCTTCCCATATTAGGCTTCTTGATGCTCTCTACTATTTTTTCAAAGATAATTTTGCTCCAGTTGGTCTTCACTCTAAATATTATCCTTGTCATTAGCTCAAAAATTTGAGCAGAGATTCTGTCATGTGCTCCTATTTTGCATAGCAACACTTTTCCTATAATCTTTGACAGAAATTTGCCTCGAGTATTCATTCCCTTCCTAACCAGGGTGCTTCCAAGCTTTGTGGTTGGGGCCAATCCACACCACTACAAAGCTTCTGTAGTCTTGGCAGAATCTAGGTCATCTTCTTGATCAACCTTGGGTAAGTGGAATATCTTTGTCAACCTTCTTATTGTGATCTTAAATTTCATTCCATTTACTGTGGACTTAATCTTTTCAGGATTTGAATCCAGTTGGGCATTGGAAAAGAACTCAAGAACCTCTCGTTTCCAGATATTGGATGGTTCTGAGAGAAAATACTCTAATACGGCTCCTGTGATAAGGGTTATCACATCCTTGAGTTCTTCTGATGCCGAGTCAAATCCATGTCGAACGAGTTCATATCCTTTGAAGACGTTGTTATCACTTTTGGGAGCCATTGGAGAGAAGGAATCGAAAGAGGTGTGTCAAAGAAATGGAGTTCTAGGTCTTAACACTTAGAAATAAAACTCTCATGATCTCAAGAAGGCGTAGTCGACCTCTATTCTCATACCCTATTTATATTCTAGGCTCTCCTGAAGTCAAAAAGGCGTGCTGCATTTAGACTGTTCCAAATTTTAAGGAAAAGACCTAGTATCGACACTGGAAAAATTTTCTGTCGAGATGTGTCGACACAAGTCGACACAAGGATAATGTCTCTCGACATATACGTTAAGGTCTCGACACCCTTTGATGTCTCGACACTTACTTTGGTGTCTCGCCACATTTTCTAGGATCTTGACACAACTTTTTACTTAGCCAATATTTTTCTCCTGAACTATAGAATCTTGATACTTAGATGTTTTTACTTGATATTTAATTAAATAAACTTCATTACTGATTAATATTTTATTCTTATTTTTATCAGTCTTTATGTATGCATTAATTATTCCAAATTTAACATGCCAAGTTCAAACTTAAAGAAATTAAATTTCTCTTCATCTAGTGGCTTAGTGAAAATATCAGCAAACTGTTTATTTGTAGGAACAAATTCTAGATTAATGTCTTTCTTTTTTACATGCTCCCTAATAAAGTTATATCTAATCTCAATATGTTTAGTTCTACTATGTGACACATGATTATTTGTAATTGAAATGACACTAGTAGAATCACAATATAATGGAGTTTTACTTAGCTGAATGTTTTAGTCTTGTAATTGATGCTGAATCCAAAGCAATTGTGCATAGCAACTTCCAGCTGAATTGTTCTCAGATTTAGCAGTGGATATTGCTACACTTGTTTTCTTTTTGCTGCTCCATGACACTTGTCTTCTTCCAAGGAGCTGACATGAACCTGAAGTGCTTTTCCTGTCTTCTTTACAACCTGCATAATCTGAATCTGAAAAACCTGTTAGTTCAAAATCACTATTCCTGGGACACCATAGGCCAAGACTAGGTGTGCCTTTTAGATATCTCAATATTATTTTGAATGTTGTATAGTGAGACTTCTTTGGGCATGTTTGATACCTAGCACAGACACAAATAACATACATTATGTCTAGTCTACTTATAATTAGATAGAGTAGTGATCCAACTATGCCCCTATATAAGGTGATATCAACTGACTTGCCAACACCATCCTTATCTAAAGACATACTGGATCCCATAGGAGTTCTCATGGAAGTGGTTGTTTCCATTCCATACTTCTTGATTAACTCTTTTGTGAACTTAGACTGACTAATGAAAAGTCCATCTATAGTTTGCTTAACTTGGAGACCCAAGAAAAACTTGCGTTCACCCATACTACTCATCTCAAACTTACCTTGCATAAGTTTAGCAAATTTGGTGCAAAGTGACTCATCAGTAGAACCAAATATAATGTCATCTACATATATTTGTACTAAGATAGTCTTGCCTTTGACTTCCCTTAGAAATAGTATTTTGTCTATTTTCCCTTTTGAGAATTTGTTCTCCAGAAGAAATTTAAACAGAGTCTCATACCAAGCCCTTGGGGCTTGTTTTAACCCATAGAGATCTCTTAATAAAAGATAAACATAATTAGGATGAGTAGAGTAAATAAAACCCGAGGGTTGCTCAACATAGACCCTTTCTTTGAGGTTACCATTAAGGAAGACTGACTTCACATCCATTTGGTAAACCTTGAATCCTTTGTAGACTGTATATGCCAGGAAGAGTATAATAGCTTCCAATCTAGCCATTGGTTCAAAGTTTTGATCAAAATTTATACCCTCGTCTTGTCTATAGCCCTTTGGAACCAGTCTAGCCTTGTTTCTGACTATAACACCATTCTCATCCATTTTGTTCCTATAGATCCACTTGGTTCCTATGATGTTACAGTCAACTTGTTTGGGAACCAGCTTCTAGACATTACATCTCTTGAACTGGTCCAATTCTTCCTGCATAGTCCCTATCTAAAATGGGTCTATATTGGCTTCTTCAAACTTCTTTGGTTCTGTTTGAGATAGAAAACTTGAGTACATTACAGTGTTGTGCTGTCTACTTATTATAGTCACACCATGAGCTGTATCTCCAATGATCATTTCCCTTGGATGATCCTTTAGATGTCTGACAACAACTGGTAATGTGACCTTTTCTGTTTGAATAACTTCATCTTATTGCTGAGTCTCTTCTTCTGATTATTCCTGTGTAAGTTCTTCCTCAACAATGTTGACTCCATCTTGTATACATTGGCTTGCTTGAATTGAGTCCTCTATTGATAGTTCCTTTAGCTTTAAGTCTTCTCCTATTGTGCTTGATGTACCTGGCTTATCATTGTAGTACATAGAACTTTTATCAAATACAACATGAACAGACTCCTCTACAACTTGATCCCTCAAGTTGTAGACCCTATAGGACTTACTGTGGTTACTATAACCAACAAATATGCCTTCATAGGACTTCTCAACAAACTTAGTTAAGTATGCTTTCTCATTATCAAGGACAAAACACCTACATCCAAAGATTTTGAAGTAGGCCAAATTTGGTTTTCTGCCCTTCATTAGCTCATAAGGAGTCTTATTCATGCTTTTGTTGATTGAAGCTTGAAGGTCCACCTAGTGTCAACTACTTACACCTATGGGGGGATAGGTGTCTTTGCAGCGTATTTGCGGAATTAAGGTTTTACCTGCACAAGAAAACAAAACAACACAGCACAAAAAGTACACAAGCAATTTATAGTGGTTCCCCGATTTGGGTACGTCCACTTTCCCCCATCGACCTATCTCCCAACCAGGGACGACTCAGTCACTTCACCAACAGGATTGAAATCCAATCCTTGCACTAACGGAAGGAACCCTTCCACACGTAGGAGTCAACACTCCCACAACACGGGTTGCACCCAACCCTACAACTAGAGACCAATCGGTCCTTTACAAAGAATTGAAAATAGCTTGTAAGAAATACAAACAACGTATGGAGACTAAGGTGTCCCTCTTCGTTCGACGACGTATTCTTGAAGTCAACGAAGAGTCCACAACCCTAGATCTCACTTGGAGAGAATCTCCCCGAGACCGGCGGCGGCGGCAAGGCTCTCGGTGTTGGCGGCGGCAACTGAAAACAGCAGCAAAGCACTGGAGATCCAATCTTCTTAGCGAAGTCGGCAAGGTCTACCAACGGTCACACGAGGATCGATCATCTCGATCGATTCGGACGGGGAAAGATTTCCCTATCTCAAATCAAGAGACAAAAGATCTCTGGATAGACACGTGAGACGCTGTGCAGGACTTGGCTTCTATCACCGAGGATCTGGAGGAGATCGAGATCAGCTTCGGTGATCGGCTGCGGCGACGGAGGCGGAGCAAGTTCGCGAGATTAGGGTTAGTCGGCCGCTCTGTTTCGTATATCGTCTGTCTGTACTACTGTACACAAATACCAGAGTATTTATACACTAGGTTAAGAGATGACCGTTGTGGGCCCCACCAGCAGTAAGACCAAAGTCCGGTTCAAAATCCCGCTGATAACATGGACCGGTCCAGACAGAGTCGGAAAAATACACAAGTCAAATTCGGCGAGAATCGTGGGTGATTCTCGACGAATCGGCGAGAATCACTTACGATTCTCGCCGAATTCTACTTAGAGAATTCTAGCTGTACAGGTTATAGAGGCCGGGGAGAATCGGTGGGAATCACCTTGGATTCTCGTCGACTCGTCGAGAATGCAAAGTCATTCTCGACGAATCGGCGAGAATCACTTGGTGATTCTCGACAATTCTGCCTTAGATGATTTTTCTGACTGCGTCGAGACAGCCGGCCCAACCCTGCAAGAATCAACTAGTGATTCTCGACGACTCGTCGAGAATCACTGGTGATTCTCGACGAATCAGTGAGAATCACTTAGTGATTCTCGACAATTTACACTTAGACGAATCTCGTCTTTCAACCCGTGAGATGGTCTTTGGCCCATCCTTGCTCCTTGTCTGCTCTTGCTTTATCATAGCCCTGTACTTGAAATTAAGTACACCCTAATAGAGAGAGTACACGTAGGCGAACACACTGATCTGCTCAACGAGGGATTACGTTGCACAGACCCGTGTATATTGACCCACTGCACCCTGACATTGGTGTGTACTTAGCATGGAATAACTACAAGCACAACTAGAAATATTTCATCAAATACATTGTCTATTTACCTTAGCTTGTACAGGGGCTTCTTCAAATCAGGTACATTGTGGATACAATACCCAATAATCTCCCCCTATTTGAAGAAGCCTAAACCCTACAAACTCAGGTGAATAGAGCATATAGGAATGAAAATCATAAACTTAAAATGGAGTTGAGAGAGATATTCATTACCAATTTCTTGAGAGCAAACTTGGAGCCACCTTAGCCGAGAGGGTAATCTCCCCCTTTTCAGCTTCTGCAAATCGGGGACTGAAGCATGTGACACCATGCTCCCCCTCAGTTCTTATACCTTTGCTTTCACTAAATTCCTAGCAGAGGCTCCCCTAGACGCATGAGCCTTGAGCTCCTGTAGTCTTCATTCTTCGTAGTTTAGCATCCCCAATTCAGTTTTGAACATACTGAACTTGGCCTCGTCAAGGGGCTTTGTGAAAATGTCTGCAGTCTGCTTGTCAGTGGGAACATAGCAGAGAGAGATGTCCTTGTTCTCCACGTGCTCCCGAATGAAATGGTAACGCACTTCAATATGCTTCGTTCTACTGTGCGATACCGGATTGTTGGCAATAGCAATTGCACTAGAGGAGTCGCAGTACATCGGTACTTCCTTGAACTGGAGGTCATAGTCGGCTAACTGGTTTCTTATCCATAGGAGTTGTGCGCAACAGCTGCCAGCCGAGATGTACTCAGACTCTGCAGTGGAGGTTGCTACACAATTCTGCTTCTTGCTGTTCCATGAAATTAGCCTTCTTCCGAGGAATTGACACGTCCCGGAGGTGCTTTTCCTGTCATCCCTACTTCCTGCAAAATCAGCATCTGAAAACCCTATTAGCTCGACATCATTGCTTCTCCGGTACCATAAGCCAAGATTAGGGGTACCTTTAAGGTATCTGAGAATTCGCTTTGCAGCGACATAATGAGATTCCTTAGTGTTCACCTGATATATGGCACAAACACATGTGGAGAACATGATATCCGGTCTACTCACAGTAAGATAGAGCAGAGATCCAATGATGCTTCTGTATTTGGTTTCATCAAAAGGTTTCCCTTTCTCATCCTTATCCAGAGACATGGTGGATCCCATTGGAGTCCTCATAGAGGTTGCATTCTCCATTCCGAATTTCTTGAGGAGTTCATTTGTGAACTTCGTCTGAGAAATGAAGATTCCTTCCTCAGACTGTTTCACTTGAAGTCCCAAGAAATACTTCAGCTCTCCCATACTGCTCATTTCAAACTTTCCTTGCATAAGTTTAGAAAACTTTTTGCAAAGACTGTTGTCCGTTGAGCCGAATATAATGTCATCAACATAGATTTGCACCAGCAAAATCTTGCCTTTGACTTTCCTGAGAAACAATGTCTTATCTATTTTTCCTCTAGAGAACTTGTTCTCAAGAAGAAAACTAGACAATGTCTCATACCAAGCTCGAGGAGCTTGTTTTAGGCCATATAGCGCTTTATTAAGAAAATATACATGATTAGGATAAATAGGATTGACAAAACCTGGAGGTTGAGCAACGTATACTTCCTCTTTCAAATCTCCATTCAAGAAAGCCGATTTCACGTCCATCTGATAGACTGTGAATCCTTTGTGAGAGGCATAGGCTAGGAATAGCCGGATTGCCTCGAGCCGTGCAACTGGTGCAAACGTCTGGTCAAAGTCAATCCCCTCCTCCTGTCTGTATCCTTGAGCCACCAATCTGGCTTTGTTCTTGATGATGACTCCATGTTCATCCAACTTGTTTCTGAAGATCCACTTGGTGCCAATCACATTTTGCGTCTTCGGACTGGGAACCAGCGTCCAGACTTCACATCTTTCGAATTGATGCAGCTCCTCTTGCATGGCCAAAATCCACGATGCGTCTTTGTTCGCTTCGTCGAACTTCTTTGGCTCCACCTGCGACAGAAAGCTAAGATGCAAGATCTCGTTAAGAGTACCTCGGCGAGTTCTGACACTGTCTCGGGGATCTCCAATGATTTGATTTCTGGGATGATCCCTCACGTGTCTGAGCTCTAGAAGTCTTACATATGGAGCTTCGACTATTTCTTGGGCATCTCCTTCTTCTAAAGGATTTGCCTCATTTTGATCTTCAACTTCTCCGATCGGCGTTGATGTGGAGACCTTGACATATTTTGGAGTTGCATCTTTCTCGGGATCATCCAGTTGTAGCTTTTCGAGTCTGGCACCTGCAGCTTCAGGAAGACAACTAGAAGTCTTGCAGTTAAGCAAGCTTCCTTCATCAAATACAACATTTATTGATTCCTCTACCACTAGGGTTTTCTTGTTGAAAACTCTATAAGCCCGGATGTGGCTACTATAGCCCATGAATATGCCTTCGAAGTATTTTTCACCAAACTTAGTACGAGGGTACTTCCCATTATTCAGTACATAACACTTGAAGCCAAAAATCCTCAGATAGGACATGGTTGGTTTCTTGCCTTTCAGTAGCTCATAAGGAGTCTTACGATGGCTCTTGTTAATCAACGCCCGGTTTTGTACATGACAGGCCGTATTGACAGCCTCGGCCTAGAAGTATTCTGGGAGAGAAGCGTCATTCAACATTATCGTGCACGCTTCAATGAGTGTTCTATTCCTCCTCTCCGCCACTCCATTCTGTTGAGGAGTGCGAGGGGAGGAGAACTCATAAAAGATACCAAGCTCTTCACAGAACTCTGTCATAGCCCCAGACTCAAACTCTGTTCCGTGGTCACTTCTGATTTTGACCACTGAGCAGTTAAGTTCGTTCTGTATCTGCTTGACAAAACTGGTGAAGATGTCAAACGTATCAGACTTGCGTTTTAAAAAGAACACCCATGTAAACCGAGAGTGATCATCTACAATCACTAGCATATACGACTTCCCTCCTAAGCTATGAACTTGCATTGGACCAAACAGGTCCATGTGCAGAAGATATAGACATCTGGAGGAATCTTTGTCTGGGATGCCCTTAAAGGTAGCCTGAGTCTGCTTGCCCATCTGACATGCAGGACATGGACTATCTTTGATGCACTTAATAATGGGAGCATCCCTTACTAAGTCTTTGGAAAACAACATATTAATTGTCTTGTAATTAATGTGTGCCAATCTCTTGTGCCATTGTTCACAAAGAGATGCACTGCCTTTAGCAACGAGACATACTGGGGTAGAAGAATCTAAACTAAGAAAATCTAAACAGAAAATATTTCTGCTCCTAATGCCTGTTAATACGGTCTCCGAAGAGTCACATGATATTATTAGGCATTTATCCTTGCAGAACTTAACGTCATACCCTTTATCACATAACTGGCTTACGCTGATCAGGTTATGATTTAACCCTTCAACATAAGCTACGTTAGTGATAGAGAGTATACCGTTGGAAATCGTACCGTAACCTCTGGTGACTCCCCGATCAGATCCCCCAAATATGACTTTGGGTCCATCCTCGACTGGAGAGTACTCCCTCAGCAGGCTTCTTGTCCCGGTCATGTGACGGGAGCATCCACTGTCCAAATACCAAATAGGAGTTTTGTTGGCCTTTGGACATTCCTGCAAAACAGAATTAATTTGCCTTAGGAACCCAATCGAACTTGGGTCCTAGATTCCTTGTTAGCATACTCCCCCTCGATTGGTTAACTCTACGAGTGGTCGGCCTCGCATTGCTAACATAAGGAGTCTCGTTATACCTTGGATTAAACCAGCAATCCACGACAAAGTGACCAATTTTGCCACAGCACCAGCAGTCAAACCTGTTATACTTCCTCTTGGGCGCCTGCTTTACCCTTGAAACGTGGGGTTTAGCTGGGGCCGAAGACCTGGAGGTGGAGGCAACATGATGACCACAGTCACATGACTTCTTCACCTCTTGGCTTTTCAGTGTAACAGGCTTGGCCTTAGGTGCCTGCTTCCTATTATGGCCGCTAGAGAATTGACCATAATTTCCCAAGTGGATTTCCTCATAAGGTGCCTTGAAGACACTCTCACTGAAGTTACGGGGAAAGGTCCACCCATCATATCGGCTCTTTGGCTTTGCAACTGAGGGCCTGAAGTGATGCCCATATGTTGACTCAAAGTCATGTTGGTTACAGGGAAAGCTAGGCTTTCTGAACTCAACAGGGCTGAGTGGGGCCTTTCCTTTCTCATCAGCAGAGGCTTTCTTGGCAGCCTTATTCTTCCTCCTGTTCCTGTTTCTCCTGGATGAGGAGCTAGATACCCCTACATGCCCCAAGCCAGCTCCTTTGGCTTGAGCAGAGAAGGTATCAACTAATGGAAGAACAGTTTTTGGCATAGAGAAGCTCTTGACGATCTTCCTTTCTGCCGCAAGTAGTTCTTCCAACTTGTCGACTTCCTCCTGCTTAAGATCAAGGAGCTTAAGAGACTCTGAATGCTTTGAAGTCAGGTCCAAGTGCTCCTGTCGGAGGGAGATCAAACTGGTGATCTCTTCCCTCAGGGATACACTCTCACCTTTAAGGAATTTAACTTCCTTTTTCTCAGCCTTCAGTTTCTTTTGACATTTCAGGAATGTATTGAGCAGAAGCTCATACTTATCGAGGAGCTCAGCTTCAAGGGCAGAAGGGCTATCCTCAGGGTCATCATCTTGAGACTCAGGATCAGAGTCAGAGTCGGAGAGAGGGGTGTGAGCTTTTACCTTCCCCGTAAATGGGGGGCATTCTCCTTCTGAGTCAGAGCGACCCATTAGCCCAAAGTAGGCTTCCTCATCATCGCTGGTGTCTGACGTGTCAGATTCACTCAGCATCTTTAGCTTCTTTGCGATGTAACTCCTCTCCTTCTTCTTGTCTTTTGAGGACCTGTGCTCTTCTCCCTTTCCCTTTTCCCTCTTGCCTTGATGGCAGTCGGCCACGACGTGTCCTGGCTTGTTGCAACCAAAGCATATAATGTCAGAAGAGCGGTGTTTGTTCGGTTTGGAAACATACCTGTCAGAGGAATAGTTCTTCTTCTGATCCCTTGAGGAGGAGCCGTTTCTCTTTCTCTGATTCCTCAGCTTGAGGAACTTCTTGAATTCCCGTGTGATAAGGGATAAATCTTCCTCAGATAACTCTGAGCCGAAGGAGCTTGGCTCAGAGTCTTCCTCCTCATCCCTCTTCCACGCATGGGAAGAAGCGACACCCTTGCCCTTTATGGATTGAATGGCTTTCAGGGCTACCGTCTTTTCCTTGGCCGTGGCTTTCTCTGCTTCCTCTTCAGCCTTCCTTGTGTTCAACTGAAGCTCATAGGACATGAGCTTCCCGAACAGAATCTGTGGATCAGTTTCCGCAAGTATGCCAAACTCGCGGATGGCGCAGATCTTTGTGTCCCATTCCTTAGTGAGGGACCTAAGGAACTTATCATTGAGTTCAGCGTCAGTGAACACTCTTCCATATCCTTTGAGTGCATTGATGATCTTGAGGAAGTTTTCGAAGGTGACTCCGATCTCCTCCTTTGGCCCTTGCCTGAAGGCCTCATATTTCTGATTGAGGAGGGATCTCTGATCGTCCCTCACTTCATCTGTGCCCTCCATTAGGACGATCAGACAGCTCCAGAGATCCCTGGCTGTCCTGCAGTTGCTGAAGTTCTGCATCATAGAGTTGTCAACTGTGCTTACCAGGATGTTCTGAGCTTTCTTGTCGAGTCCGAACAACACCATTTCGTCTTTGTCCATTTCCGAAAGTTTCTTGGGCACTTTCCTGGTTGGATCAATGGTGGAGGCCTTGGTGGGAATGTAAGGTCCCTCCTCCACTATCATGAAGAGCCGGGGGTCGACTGCTTCCATGTAGAATTTGATTCTTTCCTTCCAAATAGGAAAGTTCAGTCTGGTGCATACTGGGATTTTGTCGGAGTGCTTGAGTCCGTCCATGGAAGATATCAGTCTTCTTCTTGACACTGGTGGCAGGATTTTACTCAAGGTGTGAACCTTTTTGATGAGTAACCTCCCTCTGATACCACTTGAAGGTCCACCTAGTGTCAACTACTTACACCTATGGGGGGGGGGGTGGGATAGGTGTCTTTGCAGCGTATTTGCGGAATTAAGGTTTTACCTGCACAAGAAAACAAAACAACACAGCACAAAAAGTACACAAGCAATTTATAGTGATTCCCCGATTTGGGTACGTCCACTTTCCCCCTTCGACCTATCTCCCAACCAGGGACGACTCAGTCACTTCACCAACAGGATTGAAATCCAATCCTTGCACTAACAGAAGGAACCCTTCCACACGTAGGAGTCAACACTCCCACAACACGGGTTGCACCCAACCCTACAACTAGAGACCAATCGGTCCTTTACAAAGAATTGAAAATAGCTTGTAAGAAATACAAACAACGTATGGAGACTAAGGTGTCCCTCTTCGTTCGACGACGTGTTCTTGAAGTCAACGAAGAGTCCACAACCCTAGATCTCACTTGGAGAGAATCTCCCCGAGACCGGCGGCGGCGACGAGCGGCGGCAAGGCTCTCGGTGTTGGCGGAGGCAACTGAAAATAGCAGCAAAGCACTGGAGATCCAATCTTCTTAGCGAAGTCGGCAAGGTCTACCAACGGTCACACGAGGATCGATCGTCTCGATCGATTCGGACGGGGAAAGATTTCCCTATCTCAAATCAAGAGACAAAAGATCTCTGGATAGACACGTGAGACGCTGTGCATGACTTGGCTTCTATCACCGAGGATCTGGAGGAGATCGAGATTGGCTTCGGTGATCGGCTGCGGCGACGGAGGCGGAGCAAGTTCGCGAGATTAGGGTTAGTCGGCCGCTCTGTTTCGTATATCGTCTGTCTGTACTACTGTACACAAATACCAGAGTATTTATACACTAGGTCAAGAGATGACCGTTGTGGGCCCCACCAGCAGTAAGACCAAAGTCCGGTTCAAAATCCCGCTGATAACGTGGACCGGTCCAGACAGAGTCGGAAAAATACACAAGTCAAATTCGGCGAGAATCGTGGGTGATTCTCGACGAATCGGCGAGAATCACTTACGATTCTCGCCGAATTCTACTTAGAGAATTCTGGCTGTACAGGTTATAGAGGCCGGGGAGAATCGGTGGGAATCACCTTGGATTCTCGCCGACTCGTCGAGAATGCAAAGTCATTCTCGACGAATCGGCGAGAATCACTTGGTGATTCTCGACGATTCTGCCTTAGATGATTTTTCTGACTGCGTCGAGACAGCCGGCCCAACCCAGCAAGAATCAACTAGTGATTCTCGACGACTCATCGAGAATCACTGGTGATTCTCGACGAATCGGTTAGAATCACTTAGTGATTCTCGACGATTTACACTTAGACGAATCTCGTCTTTCAACCCGTGAGATGGTCTTTGGCCCATCCTTGCTCCTTGTCTGCTCTTGCTTTATCATAGCCCTGTACTTGAAATTAAGTACACCCCAATAGAGAGAGTACACGTAGGCCAACACACTGATCTGCTCAACGAGGGATTACGTTGCACAGACCCGTGTATATTGACCCACTGCACCCTGACATTGGTGTGTACTTAGCATGGAATAACTGCAAGCATAACTAGAAATATTTCATCAAATACATTGTCTATTTACCTTAGCTTGTACAGGGGCTTCTTCAAATCAGGTACATTGTGGATACAATACCCAACAAAGCTCTATTAAGAACATGACATGCTGTGTTAATAGATTCAGCCTAGAAATATTCTGGGAGAGAAGAATCACTCATCATGTTTCTTCCAGCTTCAGTGAGAGTCCTGTTCTTTCTCTCAATAATCCCATTTTGCTGGGGTATTCTTGGAGAGGAAAACTCTTGCTGAATCCCAAGTTCTTTTTCGGGGACTGAGAACTTGCCCCAAGCTAGTCTCGAAGCATTGGTCGCTAGTTAGTCGAGTGTGAGCGTGAGGTAGGCCATCATTTTGGCTAGTTTGGATCGTATTGCTCGAGTCGGGGGGAAGGATCGCCTTTTTCGGGGACTGAGAACTTGCCCCAAGCTAGTCTCGAAGCATTGGTCGCCGGTTAGTCGAGTGTGAGCGTGAGGTAGGCCATCATTTTGGCTCCAAGACATTCAAGACCAACCTTTTCGAAGAGCGACGGATTGAAGATGGTAGATCTAAATAAGATTATTTGTAATCCTTATTGTGTAAATCTTTCTTTAATTTTGTAGGAGGTTTTCCCTTCGAGTTGTAGATCCGTGTTTGGATCGAGTTTGTCTCCGAGTTGTAGGAGAGGTTGTTCTCTGAATGGTAGGAGAGTTATCTCCAAGTTATAGGAGTTGAGGCAACGAGGTGCAAGATTTGTTTAAATCTGAGAAAGGTAGAGTAGCCGAATCTAGCCCTTCGTAGTAGATAGGCGAGGCAGGACGGTGGATGTACCCAACTCGGGGAACCACTATAGATCTCTATGTTCTATGTGCTTTATTTTTTAAGTTATTTTTATTCCGCCAAAAAATACAGACCTCACATATTCACCCCCTCTAGGTGATTTAGGTTGACTCTAGATACTTTCAATTGGTATTAGAGGGGTGTTGTTCGATAAAGGTTAACACCTTGAACAAGATCTCCTATCTAATGTCAAGAGATTTCGCTCCGTTGCTATGGATAGAAGTAAGAATATGTTTTCGATGAAGTTACATGTGTACACAAAAGAGAAATTTCATATATGGAAATAAATTGTCATATTCTTCATGGAAGCAATAGATCCTAGAATATTTCAGATTGTTGAAAAAGGACCTCATATTCCTACACAAGCCTCTGCTCTGAATCCTGCGGTCATGATTACAAAGAAGATGATGTATTTGACAAAGGATGAAATTGCCTTGGTCTCTTTGGATAAGAAGGCGAAGAATATTTATAGCCAGTGTGTAGTGGACGATTCAAAGCTTCAAAATTTATTCCACTACAAATCTGCCAAGGAGATGTGGGAATGTCTAGTTGTGCTCATGGAAGGAACCAAAGAAGTTAGATATGATCACAGATCTTTGCTAAATCAAGAATATGAAGCGTTCAATCAAGGTGCTAATGATACTATTGTTGACAGCTTCGAGAAATTCTTTAAGATTGTCAACGGCCTCAGAAACTATGGTCGTACATTCACTAATGGTGAACTCAATGACAAATTCCTAAGATCCCTAACAAAAGACTGAGATACTAAGATGGTGGCTATTAGGGAATTTGAGAAGTTGTCATAGATTGATCCCCAAAATATCTTTGGAAAGCTTCTCTCCTATGAACTTCAAATTAATACTAGAAAGAAAGAGGAACAAAACAGCAGGACTTCAAGCAAAGAGAAGTTGGTAGCTCTGAAGGATGAAGCTTCGAGAAAATCTAAAGTTGTGTCACCAGTAAGGACATGAGCTTTAGATACCCCAGAAGTCTCTGAGCCAAGCACGTCAGGATCTGAATTGTCTGATGGAGAGTTCTCACTAATCTCCAAGCAATTCAAGATATTGCTCTGTAAGAGGAAGCAAATGAAAAATCAGTCCTCCTCCTTTGATTTTAGAAGATCACATCATGATGGTGATCGCTCTATGAAAAGCTACAACTGAGAGGACAAGTATAAATCTAAACAGAATAAACATTATTCCTCTGACGTTGTTTGTTATTGTTGTAGTAAGTCAGGCTTGTAGTATAAGGATACAAACAAGAAGAAGTGATCGACTTAGATCAGACCTTTGCTCTAGTGGCCAGACTCGAAGCAATCAGGTTGTTTCTTGCGTATGCTGCCCTCAAAGGCTTCAAATTCTATCAAATGGACGTAAAGTCAGCATTCCTTAATGTTAAGAGGAAGTATACGTAGCACAACCCTCAGGTTGTGTCAATTCTACTTTCACTAACTATGTTTATTTTCTTAATAAAGCTCTTTATGGCTTAAGACAAGCTCCTCGAGCTTGGTATGAGACGATGTCTAGCTTTCTTCTTGAGAACAAGTTTGCAAGAGGAAAGATAGACATAACATTATTTCTTAGGGAAGTAAAAGGTAAGATTTGGCTCTATGTCGACGACATCATCTTTGGCTCTACAGAGGACAACCTTTGCAAGAAGTTTTCCAAACTTATGCAAGCGAAGTTTGAAATGAGCAGTATGGGAGAGCTGGAGTATTTCTTAGGACTTCAGGTTAAATAATCTAAAGATGGAATTTTCATCTCTCAAATGAAGTTCACCAAAGAGTTACTTAAAAAATTCGGAATGGAGAACACAACCTCAATGAGAACTCTAGTGGGTTCAATTATGTCTCTGGACAATGATGAAAAAGGGAAACCTTTTGATGAAACCAAGTACAGAAGTATAATTGGATACCTGCTCTATCTTACTGCTAGTAGACCCGACATAATGTTCTCAACATGTGTGTGTGCTAGATTTCAGGTGAACTCAAAATAATCTCATTACGTCGCTGTAAAGAGAATTTTAAAATACCTTAAGGGTACACTAAATCTTGGCTTATAGTACCCAAGAAGTAATGATGCTGAGCTAATTAGATTTTTAGATGCAGTTTTTGTAGGTATGACTGGAAAAGCACTTCCGAGACATGTCAATTCCTTGGAAGAAGGCTTATCTCATGGAGCAGCAAGAAGCAAAATTATGTGGCGACATCAACTATCGAGTCAGAATACATCTCTGCTGGTAGTTATTGCGCATAACTTCTTTGGATCAGGATCTAACTTGAGGATTACAACCTGAAGTTCAAGGAGATTTCGTTGTTTTGCGAATCCTCCAATGCGATATTGATTGCAAACAATCCAGTCTCTCACAGCCGAACAAAGAACATCGAAGTCAGATATCACTTCATCTGGGAGCATGTGTAGAATAAGGACATAGCTCTCAACTATGTCCTGACGGATAAGCAAATAGCAGATATATTCACGAAGCCACTAGACAAGCCCATGTTCTTATTTTTCAAAACAGAACTGGGCATGCTAAACATGGACTCATGAAGATGGTTAAGAAGATAGGAATTCACTCGGGAAGTACTTCACTAAGCAGAGAAATTTGTCTAAGGAAAATTAGTTGGATATCACTCATCAAACTTCGACGATTTGTTGAAATTCTGCTAGTAGTCAAGACAAAACTCGACAAATTTGGCTCAGCTTCCGGTGAATCTCGACGAATTATACTTAGGTCCATTTTTTTATTGGATCTGAAGAGCCGCGGTTTTCAGGTACGCATCGTTTCCGGTGTCTTAGATTTAATATATATATATATATACATTAAAGGGACTCGGGGCAAACCACATTTTAATTCGTAGAAAGAAGCCGTCCAATTCTGCCGACTCCATCTCGACGTTTCGAACCCCTCAAGCAGCTCGTCATCTTCTTCCCGACGAATCGCCTTCTGCAAATCTTCTTTCTCGCCGATTCGACTCAGTGAAAGCACTCTAAGCAAGTTCTGACTGATACAGCAACCATTCCAATTCTTCTAGAGGTTTTTCTACGATTTCTATAATAACAGCAACTGGCAGTCCTTAAAGACGATTCTCTAGGTTCTCATTTATCTGATTCTCCATGGCTCCTCGAAGCACAAGTGTCTTGCTAGGTGGTTGAGAACTGGTTCGAATAGGGTTTGCTTCAGCCTCAGATGAATTCAAAAATGTGAACTCATGTTCGAATCATCTGACCTTTCCTTTGTCCTAAAACACCCCTGCAAAGTGCTGGACAAAGACGTCCCTTGAATTATTTCAAAATGCAAAGCTTTATCATGAAGATATGGTGATCAAAAGTAGAGTTTGTCAGATCAAAGTAAAGGTGAAGGCTTCTCTTCTCACCCGGCTCTTACGGCTTCCAACTTGTGAAGAGGTCGATCACCTCGAAGAGGATGACTTTACAAGAGCTTTGTTGTTCTGTGGACTGCCCAAAGGTACCAAGGCTGCTAAGTGGAAATGCATGAACGAGGAAGGCAAATTATTACCGGATATCACTAGAAAAGTACTACTATGCAAAATTGGATCCCACGATTACCTCTCCTCCGAAATGTTCCATATTCTTGTGGCCATCATCTGCTGGAAGAAAATGGATTGGGGTGTTGTGCTGTTTTCTAAGATTTGGCCTTTGCCGGAAGAAAATGGATTGGGGTATTATGCTGTGCTGTTTGCTAAGTTCCGACTGTTACAACAGCCATTCCAATTCTTCTAGAGGTTTTCCGACGATTTCTCTAATAACAGCAACTGATAGTCCTCTAAGCCGATTCTCTAAGTTCTCATTGAAATTATCTAGCGTCTATCTAAATCAACTAGAGGGGGGGGGGGGTGAATAGGTGATGTTTGCGTCTTTTTGCGGAATAAAAATAAACGTAAATAACAAGCACACAAACGCAGAGATTTTATAGTGGTTCCCCGAGTTGGGTACGTCCACTATCCCTCCTCGCCTATCTCCCACAAAGGGCAGATTCGGCTACTTCACCAAACTCATATATCATCAAATTTACACCTCAGAGTCATAACTCCTACACTCGGAGACGAAGCTCCTACCACTCGGAGGACAAACTCTCCTACAACTCGATCCGCAAACCGGATCTACACACTCGATCCACAACTGGATCTACTCTCTAGATCCATAAATGGATCTACAAAACTCGGAGAAAAATCTCCTACAATATTCAAAAGAAAATTACAACAACACACGATTCCAATCTCGATCCGACGTTCTTTGAAGGTTGGAAGTTGAATCTTGGAGAACTCAGAACCTTGAAATCTTGGATCTAGAACCTTAATCTTCGACCAATAAGGACTGGAGAAAAACAGATCTTGAATGAAGAAGCGATCCAGTCAATGATGTCATCAGCGAAGAAGACGGTTGTGCGAAGTCACGGCTGATCAAAAGAAGATCGTGAAATAGTTATCGTGCGGTCGTCAGAAATCTATTTCGGGAAGATTGAAAATTCGATTTTAGAAATTAGGTTTTTGGATCTCTTGTTGATTTCGAAATCATCTTAGTATATATAGGTAGATTCGAAATCAAACGGCTATAAAAGGTTTCCAAAATTAAAACCTAGAAAATTACTGTACATGGCCGTCTATTTCGAACAAGGAAGAAGAATCGGAAAAACGACGAGTCTTTTTCGGCTAGTTTCGTCGAGTATCAGTATGATACTCGCCGAATATGAAGATGATATTTATCGAAATTGCCTTAGATAGAATAGAAGAAAAGTCGACATAAGGCCCAACATACCTGGCGAGTATCGCCCAGGATACTCGTCGAATTCGACGAGTATCGCATGAGATACTCGTTGAATTTGGCGAGTATCGCTAGTGATACTCGATGAATTCGGCGAGTATCACCAGTGATACTCGGCAAATTTGCCTTGGCGATTTTTCTGCTTCTCTGCGAATTCTCCCTAAGTATATTCGATGAATTCGATGGGTATCGGGAAGCATACACGACGAATTCTATGAGTATCAAGGGGATACTCGACGAATTCGACATGTATGACTCACCATACTCGCCGAATTCTACTTAGGTAAAATTCTCCATTTCTGACTTCTTGACTTTGGCCTTCCTTGATCCTTCTCCTATACTTGGGATAAAAGTACATCCCAATAGAGAGATTACACGTGAGTAAACACGATGGCCAACACAATAAGGGATTACATTGTGCAGTCCTGTGTTTACTAACTCACTGTAACCTGATATTGGTGTATACTTGGCATTATAAACCTACAAGTACATAACTAAAATGCAATATCAAATATAGACTCAATTCATCTTAGCTTGAATAGACCCTTCTTCAAATCAGGGTTATTGTGGATACAATACCCAACAATCTCCCTCTATTTAAAGAAGCCAAAATCCTACAAGCTAAGATGAATTGCACATACCAAATAAAATTAAAATAAGACTTGAAAAGATTAATGAAAATAAAAAAGATAACAGTGCGCATTCCAAGACAATTAGATAAATCGAATATATATATATATATATATATATATATATATATATATATATATATATATATATATATATATATATATATATATATATATATATATATATATATCAAAAGTATTTTAGATTAGGGAGGGCATCCCACTACACAACATTGAAATATATATAACAATTTAGGTCTTCTTGTTCTTTCTTTTCAATAGATGTCTCTCAAAATATTCTATGGGCTTCGGATAGTACTTTGGTGGAGGAGGTGGCATAGGATCAAGATTCTTGTACTTTCGTAAATGAATCCTCCTCCTAGTGCAGGCCCCTTTATATCTGTTCCATTCTTCTGGACTGTTGTGATCATGATGCTTCTCTACTCCTAGCTCATATAAGGCAAAGGTGTCCAAGATAATTCCTTTTGAAGTAGGGCTCCAAAATTCATCCATCTCACGGTTAGGTCCTTCTCTGAGTAGAGCTATCCTGGCCGATTCTGGTCTGACTTCGGAAGAACCTTCTCCAAATTTCCCTTTCTTTAGAACCTGAGTCTTTGAGAATGCATTAATAGCAACATAAGTAGCAGCTTGAACCTCTGGAGTCATAGCAGCAACAGCAGCAGCAACAATATGAGCCTGAGAGAAGTCCTGTAAGTCTTTCCAGTATTGAGTGTAGTCCGGAGTCGGATGAATATCAACATGAACAGGCTCAGGAGGAACTTGAGACGGGAAAAACTGACCATGTAACCAAACGGTGTTGTCATAGCTATAATCATTTGCATGTTTGAATTGGTCGAGCATAGTCTTTTCAACACCATCAATCTTAGCTATAAGGGCTTCCTCCCCCTTTTTGGCTTCTGCAACAATTGCATTGGCATAAGATTTCAAAGAAGAGTCATAGTATGCCATTGATCTGTTATGGGCCTCGATGAGAGAGATAGAGAATTTGTGTCAACATTTTTCAGTACTCCTTCATTTTGCTTAAGTCCTCCCATCATAAGAGTTACTGCAGTTACAGCTTCGTTATACTTTGCGTCAAACCTTTCCTCTAGCTTATCAAATTTCACTTGAACTATAGCAATACAATCAAGCATAAACTTCTCTGATTGCTTAACTCTTTTGACCACTTTCTGCAACGAGACATCAAATTTAGCCTATTCCCTAGCCAGTATTTCTTCAAAGACTTTCAGCAGCTGATAACTTGAGCTGGGAATGCCTGACATCACTGGTATAGAAGCAGATGGAGAAATACGAGCTGGCTCCGCAGCACCTAGGACAGGAGAATGTATAACATCATCTCCTTCCTCCTAAGAAATGGTGACCACCTCCTCCAAAGAAACTGGAGGGGCACCTGACATCTTGCCAATCTGCTTATCTAAGTTGCGCATCATTCTGTCAACCGGAGTGGAGATAGATATCCTGGATTGAGTTGCCTCCCCCTCAGACACTAGAGTAGAGACTGTCATAGGGAGAGGAGCAACCAGAGTGTCTACATGCATAGGAACTGAAATCACAATGGAAGAATTGCTATCAGAAGACTTTTCAGTAGGCACCACATCCTCATCAGCAGTCTCAATCTGATAATCTTCAACTGTTAGGTCATTATCAGCAACAGCATCATCAACCATATCAGCATCAAAATCCTCATCATTATCAGAAGAAGCTGGATCCTCTTCCTCAGCATGCACTTATGAATCCTCAACTGTCTGAACCTCAGCAGTGGCAGCAGCACCAATAGAGGCAACCTCTGCTAGGATATCCCCAGAACTTGAGTCTGGAAGCACTGTAACTATATCTGAATGAGCAGCTATCTCCCCCTCAATTTTAGCATTCAATCTAGCAGGAATCTCACTGGGGTGAGGAGAAGGGGTCCTGTCATCAGGAACATGATCTTACACCTCCACTGGGGGTACTAGGGCTCCCCCTCGCTGGATGATCCTCATATCCCACCTAGAGAAGATTTTAGAGTCTATCTTCTTGAGGTGATGGATAGGAACTCCTTTGGTCATATCAAATCTATCACCATCGAGCTGATTCAGGTATAGAGTGATAATCCTCCCAAAGTTGGGAGTGCGTAGGCTGTCCTTTATCTTGGCGAACAGCAGAGCACCCAGTCCAGCTTCTTCCTGCAGACTATTGCAACTAGTATCTTGAACATTTCTGTGGATAGATAGTCATGCGAGCCCGTCTTGCAAATGAGCACCTTACCAATTATGTCTGAGAGGAGTTTGCCCTCCTCACGCATTCCTTTGCGCTTTTTGTCCTTGGTGCCTCGGGGCAAACCACAGAACGATAACGTTCTGGCAAAATCCGCCTCCTCTAAGTAGTCGGTCTGATCGCAGATGGGTAGTCGCAAGTACCTAGAGAGACGGGAGTCATTCACCTTCACTTTGATTTTCTGAACCTTGCTTTTTTATCACAGAGTCCACATGACGTAATTTGGCGTTATTGAAGAACTCCAAGACTTCCTTGTCGAGCACCTTGCAGGGTGTTCAAGGACTAAGGAGAGTCCAGCGGTCTCCAACATCAGAATGATGTTCCTGAATTCGTCAGAGGCTTGAGCAAATCCTGCGTGGACAATCTCACCTCCCCCTTGCAAGCCACTGGTGCTTTTAGGAGCCATTGAAAATTACAGAAAACTGGAATTTCTGAAACTCTGGAGAGCAAACTATACGGGTCTGAGGAAGCTTCTAGTGTATACGCAAACACTGTATTGTAGATCCTCTAGAAGGCTGCAAGAACTAAAGACTTCACTGTTATGAAGAGACGATGAAAATCGGAACGTTTCTGTTGGCAGGCGGCGGTGAAACACAGTTGTCAGCGGCAACACACGGTATACGGAGGCAAGAGTGAAACTAGGGCTTTGCGACAAGCTTTCCACGGTCGATGCGAGCTAGGGCACGGGAGGAGGGCGGCGATCGATGGGAATTGGTGAATTGGGAGCCGAAAGGTCGAGTAGCGCAGTCGTGTGAATCGTCGGGTTTCGGCTGCTTTAGAATTCGCCGAAAGTCGTGCGTGTCATCCCATTTTTATTTATAAATGAATATATATATATATATCGATTTTTAAATTGCATTTAGACTGCGTGTACCTCAAATTTGATCGTTGAGTCTTCGGATTCAATATAGACAATTTGAAATATTGCCCCAAATAGTCTTCTCCGAAATTAGCTGTTGGAGGACTCCGATTCGGCGAGTGTTGCATGAATATGTGACGTGTCAGTCGATATTCACCGAATTGGACTATAAGAAATGCGTGCTTTGTTGAAAATGATCCCGAGGCAAATTTTTCTTGCTTGAACTTCTTTATGATTCCTTGTTCAGCATACCGAGCTCCGTTTTGAAAAACGAGAACTTGGTCTCGTCCAGCAGCTTCGTAAAGATATTGGCAACCTTCTTGTCCGTTGGGATATAGCTGAGGGCTATATCCTTGTTCTCCATATATTCACGGATGTAGTGGTAGCTCACCTCGATGTGCTTTGTCCAGCTATGGGAGACTGGATTGTTTGCGATTGAAATAGCACTGGAGGAGTCGCAGAACATCGGAATTTCTTTGAACTTCAAGTTATAATCTTCCAGTTGATTCCTTATCCATAGAATCTATGCGCAACAGCTACCCGCAGAGATATACTCTGACTCGACAGTAGATGTTGCCACACAATTCTACTTCTTACTGCTCTAAGAAATAAGCCGTCTTCCGAGGAGTTGGAACGTCCCGGAAGTTCTTTTCCTATCGTCCCTGCTACCTGCAAAATCATCATCTGAAAAGCCAATTAGCTTGACGTCATTACTTCTTGGGTACCATAAGACAAGATTAGGTGTACCCTTAAGGTATCTTAAAATCCGTTTTGCAACGACGTAATGAGATTCCTTAGTGTTCACCTGATATCTAGTACAGACACATGTTGAAAACATTATATATGGTCTACTGGCAGTTAGGTAGAGAAAGGATCCAATTATGCTTCTGTACTTGGTTTCATCAAAAGGTTTCCCTTTCTCATCCTTGTCCAGAGACACAGTTGAATCCATTGGAGTCCTCATAGAGGTTACACTCTCCATTCCGAATTTATTAAGAAGCTCCTTGGTGAACTTTGTTTGAGAGATGAAAATTACATCTTCAGATTGCTTCACTTGAAGTCCTAAGAAATACTTTCACTCTCTCATACTGCTCATTTCAAACTTCCCTTGCATGAGTTTGGAAAACTTTTTGCAAAGGTTGTCTTCTGTAGAGCCAAATATGATGTCATCAACATTGATTTGTACTAGCAAAATCTTGCCTTTAACTTCCCTAAGAAATAATGTCTTGTCTATCTTTTCTCTTGTGAACTTGTTCTCAAGAAGAAAGCTAGACAATGCCTCGTACCAAGCTCGGGGTGCTTGCTTTAAACCATATAGGGCTTTATTTAAAAACAAAACATGATCAGGGAATTTAGAGATTACAAAACCTAGGGGTTGCGCTACGTATACTTCCTCTTTCATTTCCCCGTTCAAGAATTCTTACTTTACGTCCATTTGATAGATAGTAAAGCCTTTGAGGGCAGCATACGCAAGAAACAACCTAATCGCTTCGAGCCTGGCCACTGGAGCAAAGGTCTGGTCGAAGTCGATCCCCTCTTCTTGTCGGTATCTTTGAGCTACAATACGGGCTTTATTCTTGATGATTACTCCGTTCTCGTCCAGCTTGTTTCTGAATATCCACTTGGTTCCTATCACGTTCTGTCCTTTGGGCCTGGGAACCAGCTCCCAGACTTTGCATCATTCAAACTGGTTGAGCTCCTATTGCATTACCATTATCCAAGAGGCATCTTTGTTCGCTTCCTCAAACTTCTTCGGTTCAACCTGAGACAGAAAGCTTAGATGCAAAACTTCGTTAATTGTATCTTTTCTGATTCTCACACTATCGCCTGGATCTCCAATGATTAGATCATCTGGGTGAATTCTTAGGTGTCGGAACCCTAGATTCCTTGCCCTCTCTCCAGCAGGCTCTGCAGCATCTTGTACAACCTCTATGGGTTGAGGCACTTCTTTCTCTAAAGGTTCTTCATCCACCAAGCCCGGATCGACGATCTTTACTGAGCTTGGATCGTCTTCCTTGAAAGCTTCATCCAAGCTTAGCCCCTTGAACCTAGTACCTGCATCTGCACCAATAACATTAGACGAGCTGTTATGGAGTAGGTTTGTCTCATCAAATACAATATTTATAGACTCTTCTACCACCAGGGTTTTCTTATTAAAAATCATATATGCAATACTATGGCTACTATATTCTACGAAACTACCTTCAAAACATTTTTCACTAAACTTTGTGCGGTAATACTTCCCATTATTAAGTACAAAGCATTTGCTTCCAAATATTCTAAAGTAGGACACAGTCATTTTTCTGCCCTTCAATAGCTTAAAGGGGGTCTTACGATAGCTTTTGTTGATGAGTGCTCTGTTTTGCACGTGATAAGCCGTGTTGACTGCTTCAGCCCAGAAGTATTCCAGAATTGAAGCATCGTTCAACATGGTTGTACATGCTTCAATTACAGTTCTACTCCTTCTCTCAGCTACTCCATTTTGTTGTGGAGTGCGCAGAGAGGAAAACTCATGAGAGATACCATGACTTTCACAGAATTCTATCATGGTACCAGACTCAAATTCTGTTCTGTAGTCACTTCTGATTTTGACCACTGAGCAGTTTAGTTCATTCTGAATTTGTTGGACAAAATTAGTGAAAGACGCATAGGTGTCTGACTTGTGTTACAGAAATAACACCCAAGTAAAATGCGAGTAGTCATCAATGATTACTAACGTATAGACCTTACCTCCTAAGCTGTGAATGTGTATAGGACCGAATAAGCCCATGTGAAGCAAGTATAAGCTTCGAGAAGAATCTTTCTCAACAATACCCTTAAAGGTAGCTCGTGTCTGCTTTCCCATTTGATAGGAGTGACATGGTCTCTCTTTAAGGCACTTAATGTTGGGGGCATCATGCACTAAGTTGTGAGAAAATAACATATTTAAGATTTTAAAATTAATATGTGCTAATCTCTTATGTCATTGGTCACAAAGAGATGCACTACTTTTTGCAAAAAAACACACCGGTTTAGAAGTGTCTAAGTAAAGGAAATTTAAACAGAAAATATTTCTGCTTCGAGTGCCTACTAAGACCGTCTCCAAATTTGCAAACGTTTTTATCAAACACTTGTACTTGCAGAACTCAACGATGTAGCCTTTATCACATACCTGATTTATGCCTATGAGATTATGGTGTAATCCTTCAGCATAAGCAATGTCTGTAAAAGAGACTACGCCATTGGAAATCATATCATAACCTTTTGTTGTTCCCCGGTCTGAACCTCCAAAGATGACTTTTAGTCCGTCTTCGACTGGGGTATAATCACACAAAAGGCTTCTTGTCCCGGTCATGTGCCAGGAGCATCAACAGTAAAAATACCAGATCAGAGTTCTATTGGCCTTTGGACATTCCTGCAAAGATAAATCAGTTTACCTTAGGAACTCAAATGTATTTGGTTCCCTGGTTCTTGGTTAGCATACTCTCCCTAGGAACATTAACCTTGCGAGTGGTCGGTCTCGCATAGCTAACTCTAGGAGTTACAAGATTGGTAAAGTTATACCAACAGTCTGTGCCAAAATGACCAATTTTGTCGCAGCACCAACAATCGAATCTGTTGTACCTCCTTTTGTACTTCTGCTTTACCCTTTGAACATGAGGTCTAGTAGGGGTAGAATTATTAGAGGTGGAGGCCTCCTTATTGCAGCATACACAGGGGCTTCCCATCTCATTAGCCTTAGGTACAGCAGATGTAGCTTTTGGTGCCATCTTGTTGTTATGGCCATGCACATATGGACCATAACTCTTCATCTAAATTTCCTCAAATGATGCTTTGAATATGCTGACACCAAATTCATGGGGATGGTTCCATCCTTGGTATCTGTTCTTGGGCTCTACATGAGTAGGACTAACATGATGGCCATAGGGCGACTCAAGGTCAAACTTGTTCGTCGGAAAGATTACTTTCCTGAACGAAGGTTGATCCATGGGTGCCTTCCCCTTTTCTTTTGTGCTAGCCTTCTTAGTATCCTTACCTTTTCCACCGACGTGGCCAAGACCACCGCCCTTCTTCTGAGCGGAGAACTCATCTATGAGAGGAAGAACAGTCTTCGGCTTGGAGTAACTCTCTACGAGTTTTCTCTCCACCACGAGCTTTTCTTCCAGCTCATCAAGATATTTTTCCTTCAGTTTTAAAGTCTCAACCGAGTCCTTGAGTTCCTCTTTCAAAGAGTGGACTTCGTCTCTAAGAGGAAGTAATTGTGCAATTTCTTCCTTCAAATTTGCTTCCACTGCCTTGAGGGAGGCAATCTCTTTAACTTACTTTCGAACACCCTTTCGGCATTTGTCGAAAGCCTTTAACAAGTGCTCGTGTTGAGCCATTAACTCTGATTCGTTCTCTTCAGAGGAGTAGTTTTCATGACCATTGGAGGAAGCTTCAGATTCTGAAAGAATGGTGTACGTGTTTACCTTCCCATGGTATTCGGAGTCGCCCACTTCTTCGTCAGATTGAGCCATAAGCCCAAAGTAAGCTTTTTCATTTTCAGAACTTGACTCGCTCAAGTCACTGTCGCTGAGAGTCTTCTACTTTTTGGCGACGAAGCTCTTTTCTTCTTTCTTTTTCCCTTTGAATGATCTGAATTGTTGGATTTATAGTTGAAGCCTTAGTAGGGATGTGTGGTCCTTCTTCCACGATCTGAAAAATTCTCGGATCTATAGCTTCCATGTAGAACCATACTCTTTCTTTCCACATGGGAAAGTTATCTTTGGTGCACACTGGTAGCTTCATGGAAGACATATCTTTGCTTCGATCCATGGTGATAGTGCGGAATCTCTTAACGCTAGATCATGGATCTTGATCAAGGTGTTAGCCTTATCGATCAAAACGCCCCTTTGATACCAATTGAAAGTATTTAACGTCTAACTAAATCACCTAGAGGGGGGGTGAATAGGTGATGTTTGCGTCTTTTTGCGGAATAAAAATAATCATAAATAACAAGCACACAAACACAGAGATTTTATAGTGGTTCCCCGAGTTGGGTACGTCCAATGTCCCGCCTCGCCTATATCCCACGAAGGGCAGATTTGGATACTTCACCAAACTCAGATCTCATCAAATCTTACACCTCGGAGTCACAACTCCTACACCTCGGAGATGAAGCTCCTACCACTCGGAGAACAAACTCTCCTACAACTCGATCCACAAACTGGATCTACACACTCGATCCACAACTAGACTACTCTCTCAATCCACAACTGGATCTACTCTCTCAATCCACAACTGGATCTACTCTCTCGATCCACAAATGGATCTACAAAACTTGGAGAAAAATCTCCTACAATATTCAAAAGAAAATTACAACAACAACACACGATTCCAATATCGATTCGATGTTCTTTGAAGGTTGGAAGTTGAATCTTGGAGAACTAGGAACCTTGAAATCTTGCATCTAGAACCTTGATCTTCGACCAACAAGGACTGGAGAAAAACAGATCTTGAATGAAGAAGAAATCCAGTCAACGATGTCATCGGCGAAGAAGACGGTTGCGCGAAGTCACGACCGATTGGAAGAAGATCGTGAAATAGGTATCGTGCGGCCGACAGAAATCTATTTCGGGAAGATTGAAAATTCGATTTTAGAAATTAGGTTTTTGGATATCTTGTTGATTTCAAAATCATCTTATGTATATATAGGGAGATTCAAAATCAAACGGCTATAAAAGGTTTCCAAAATGAAAACCTAGAAAATTACTGTACATGGCCGTCGGTTTCGAACCAGGAAGAAAAATCAGAAAAACGACAAGTCTTTTTCGGCGAGTTTCGTCGAGTATCAGTATGATACTCTCCGAATATGAAGATGATATTCGCCGAAAATGTCTTAGACAGAATAGAAGAAAAGTCGACATAAGGCCCAATATACCCGACGAGTATCGCCCAGGTTACTCGTCCAATTCGGCGAGTATCGCATGGGATACTCGCCGAATTTGGCGAGTATCGCTAGTGATACTCAACGAATTCGGCAAGTATTACCAGTGATACTCAACGAATTTGGCAAGTATCACCAGTGATACTCGGCGAATTTTCCTTGGCAATTTTTCTGCTTCTCTGCAAATTCTCCCTAAGTATATACGACAAATTTGATGGGTATCGGGAAGCATACACAACGAATTCGGCGAGTATCAAGGGGACACTTGATGAATTCGATGTGTATGACTCACCATACTTGCCGAATTTTACTTAGGTAAAATTCTCCATTTATGACTTCTTGACTTTGGACTTCCTTGATCCTTCTCTTGTACATGGGATAAAAGTACACCCCAATAAGGAGATTACACGTGAGTCAACACGATGGCCTACACAATGAGGGATTACATTGTGCATTCCTGTGTTTACTGACTTACTATAACCTGACATTGGTATGTACTTGGCATTGAAAACCTGCAAGTACATAACTAAAATACAATATCAAATACTGACTCAATTCATCTTAGCTTGATTGGACCCTTCTTCAAATCAGGGTTATTGTGGATACAATAACCAACACTCATTTATCTGATTCTCCATGGATCCTCGAAGCACAAGTGGGTTGCTAGGTGGTGGAGAACTGGTTCGAACATGGTTTTCTTCAGCCTCAGATGAATTCAGAAACGTGACACTCATGCTCGAATCAGCCGACCTTTCCTTTATACTAGAACACGCCTGCAAAGTGTTGGATAAAGACGTCCTTGAATTATTTAAAAATGCAAAGCTTTATCGTGAAGATACGGTGATCAAAAGCAGAGTTTGTCAGATCAAAGTTAAGGTGAAGGCTTCTCTCCTTAACTGGCTCTTGCGGCCTCCAACTTGTGAAGAGGTCGATCACCTCTAAGAGTATGACTTTACAAAAGCTATGTTTTTCTGTGGACTGCCCAGAGGTGCCAAGGCTGTTAAGAGGAAATGCATGAATGAGGAAGGCAAACTATTACCAGATATCATTGAAAAAGTACTACTATGCAAAACTGGATCCCACGATTACCTCTCCTCTGAAATATTCAAGATTCTTGTAACCATCATTTGCCGGAAGAAAATGGGCTGGGGTGATGTGCTGTTTGCTAAGATTTGTCCATCATCTGCTGGAAGAAAATGGATTGGGGTGAAGTTTTGTGTTGTTTGCTAAGTTCCGACTATTACAACAGCCATTCCCATTCTTCCAGAGGTTTTCCAATGATTTCTCTAATAACAGCAACCAACAGTCCTCCAAGCCAATTCTCTAAGTTCTCATTTTTCTGATTCTCCATGGCTCCTCGAAGCACAAGTGGCATGCTAGGTGGTGGATAACTGGTTCGAAGAGGGTTTGATTCAGCGTCAGATGAATTCAGAAACGTGACACTCATGCTTGAATCAGCCGACCTTTCCTTTGTCCTAGAACACCCCTGCAAAGTGCTGGACAAAGATGTCCTTGAATTATTTCAAAATGCAAAGATTTATCGTGAAGATACGGTGATCAAAAGCAGAGTTTGTTAGATCAATGTTAAGGTGAAGGCTTCTCTCCTCACCCGGCTCTTGCGGCTTCCAACTTGTGAAGAGGTCGATCACCTCAAAGTGGATGAATTTACAAGATTTATGTCATTCTGTGGACTGCCCAGAGGTACCAAGGCTGTTAAGAGGAAATGCATTAACGAGGAAGGAAAACTATTACCAGATATCATTGGAAAAGTACTGATATGCAAAACTGGATCCCACAATTACCTCTCCTCCGAAATGTTCAAGATTCTTGTGGCCATCATCTGTCGGAAGAAAATGGATTGGGGTGCTGTGTTGTTTGCTAAGATCAAAGATAGTCTCCATGCTCCCAACTTTGGAAGAATTCTAAGTTTGTATCTGAATCAGATGGACAGAGACACATTTGACATGTACAAAGGCGTACCTATCCACCACCTGAAGAAAATTGACTCATCCATCTTCTCGAGGTGGGATAGGAGGATCCATAGGCTTGGTGGAGCCAGAGTGCTGCCTGAAGAGGAGGATGAGATAGTTCTTGATGAAAGGATTCCTACTCCTACCCCAGTGAAATTCCTGAGAGAGTGAGTGAAAGGATTGAGGGGGAGTCTGTAGAGACACAAGTGGCTACTAAGATAGTGCCCTTGAGTGTTCCTACTACTACAGGATCAGATGTTCTAGTTAGTCCTGAGCTAGAGATACCACCTCAAGCTGCAGAGGTTTCAGTTTTAGTTCCAGTTGCTGCAGTTATAGTGGAAGATACAAATGACCTACTCTCTGAGATTGCTGATATAGGACGTACTACTGCTGATGAGTTAGGTGAGCCAGTTGATGGTACTAAGCTCGATGTTGCTGATTATGAGGTTAAGGCTGATGAGGACATGACAACCACTGATAATATAGTTTACTCTACTGAGATTGTTACCGCAAAGAATCTGATTGTAAGTCTCTTAGAGCTTTAATCTATTGTGTATGTGGGGAGCCAACTCACCCTTTGGTCTCGATGCAGACTCAACTTGATAGGTTCTTTAGTAAGCTACAAAGCAGAATGGCTGGCCTTTCAGGTAAACCTCCAGTGGAGGAGGTAGAGATTGTTGATTTGTCTGATAAGGAAGGAGATGTAGAGGTGCATCCTGTAATATCCTCATAAGTCACAAAGCATATAACAGAAGGTCTGGTCGGGGCCCGATGCCATATACTATAAACAGTCGAAGAAGTTACTAATTGAAATCATAAACTATGTACACGCATCCTATCACAGATTGCATTCTAGCAGAAGTACTTTAAATGTTAACAGGAACCCAACCAACTGAATGTCCACTAACATAAAAGTAGGAATGAATAAACCAATACACAAATAGTCTTGGCCTTAAGGCCTTACATTTTTCAACTCAAATTAAAATGTCTTGCATACATCAGCACGACCGGCCACACATGAACAATAAAATAAACGGGTAATTCGCTTTGGCCTTTAAGGGCCAGCTTAGCAATCTTAGGCTCAAGCCCACTATTTCACACTTGGCTCGGCTACATCTGCATGAAACATTCCACCATGCGGTGACAAGCAATAGCAACGGTCAGCATTAGTTGTCCAAATTATAACGACCTCACCCCTAACCCAGGGTGGAGGTGCTCCTTCCCTGTAGGCATTAATATAATCATATATTTACAATCAAAACGTGCAACTTAAACACCATTCGCCATAGACATTGGCGTAAACGCCCAATGCCCCGTGATCTTAGGGCACATTCTTGGTGCACAAGACCATAAGGGTCACACCATCATTCTCTTTGATGTTCAACAACGTTTGAGCTTTCAGTCTCACGGGGCAAAAGCCAGAGACAATGCTTCTATGCTACGACAAAGTCATGGTGACTTAAGATTCAAACTTTGACTCACTCCAAGTTGACCAACATAGGGGAGGGTACAGTTCAGCCACATCCGGTGCTCAAATCGTTTGGCTCGCAGGCCTGACATTGGTCAGCATCCCCTTTCCCTTTTTCGTATGATCCATAACTCTATAAGGATCCTAGGCTAGCACTCACGGCTACCAAACCTTAGCAAATTAAACTCATGCTCCACAAAGTGTCCCTCAGGTCTTTGATAGACAGGACATCACAACCCTCAGGTCTCATAAGACAGGTCTCATAAAATAGCCCACATGTCTCCCAGAGACAGGCTTCAGCAAATGGCCACAAGGTTTCCAAGAAACAGGACTCAACAAACAATACAACACTCACTGGGAGATATCGCCGGCGATAGCGATACCACCACGCGGTAGGGGGATAGACTATCGATTCTTCCCCCAACCCAGGTGTTTTCCTGGAGTCCACATCCAGTACTCTCAATGCAGCCAACTACACACCCCACGACTCCAAAATCTATACGATAACCATAGAGTCTTCTCCGACATACAAAACATGCAAACATCACCAATCCAGACCAACCTGTCCGGATGGGCTTCACACAACATGCTTATTTCATACTTTGATTCCAGATCTAAATGCAAAACTAATGGGGATACACGGATCTACACATCGGGAGAATCGCTTCCACGTGTTCGTGGAGTGTCTACCCTCTAATGCCAAAAAGGACTTCACATGTCCAATGAAGAGAATCATTACCCTAGAAGTCCGCTTCGGCGCCATAGAAGAGATTCTAGCTGAATGAAAATGACAGTATCGTCTTTGCCTCTATAGATCCGAACTCTCTTTGCGAATCCGAGCTCCAAATCTCAAACGGCGGCGAGATCTTCTCTCCCTGACGCTGCATCTCCTCCTCCAAACGTCCAGCCAAAGTTTCTCAAACTCCAAAAGAAATGAAGAGAAAACAACAAAACCAACACTATAAACCGAGCTACCGTTGCTTGGTAACTTGCTATCGTCACATGGTACCACTAATCAACGCCTCATTTTATGTACCACCGCCCAGGCCCTCCAATCACAGGCCGACACATGGCCACAACGTTATAGCTTCGCTACCGCCGCGCCATAGGATGCTAACGCCTCGCGGTAGCTAGCGACGATTATGAAACGACCGCTCCTGCTACCGCCACGCGATAGTTACTACCGCTGCACGGTAGAAATCCGAGAGCTTCGATAAATAAATTGCCAAGCTACCATCTGTGGTATCACTACCATCGAGCAATAATTTCTCGAGAGCTCGGCCAATAAATTGGCTAGCGCCGTGCGATAACAACATACAGTCGTGCGGTAGACTAGGCGTTGATTCACCTTGCCTCACTCGATGCTCTCGATGCCTGATGCTACCGCCATGTAGTATCAGCCTACCGCCGCACGGTAACCAAAGCGTCGATTCAACTCACCTTACTCGACGCTCTCAATGTCTGGCGCTACCGCGACGCGGTATTGGCCTACCGCCGCGCGGTACCCTCTTCTCCTACCTACAGAGACTTTGGGTGTTACACATCCTCCTATCCTAAAGTCTCCTGCTACTGAGCTGCTTTCAAAAGCTCGTGTTACTCCTATGGAAGAGTCTTCTAGTGACTCCGAGGGAAGTGAAGATACCCCTTCCCCTCCCAGTGTTCTAGCTGCAGACATACCTTCTACAAGTGCAGATATCTCTATCCTAAAATCCATAGAAGCCCTGATGGCCAAGCAACAGACAAGGTCTGATCTCTCTTTGAATAAAGTATTAAAGAAAGTCAAGGTCTAATCACTCTTGGTTCATGCAAGGCGGCCAGGGAATTATTCATACTATGGCAGGATTAAAGTGTTACTTTGATGTTCTTAAGAACGTTGACGCAAACACCAAAACAATCATTACTGCCCAAAATGAAGGAATGAACTATTTTAATGACCAAATGGTCCACTATTCCAATGCAAAAGCAACCACAGTACTTGAAGAAGTAAAAAAGGGGGAGGATGAGTTGAAAGCTAAGGTGACAGCCCTTGAAGCCGCAATGGTAGAAAATTTCAAGGGAGTCAACAACTACAGTTATGATAATTTCAGTTGGCTTCATACTGAGATATTTGGTGGGCAAGGTCAGACTCATGCTGGAATTCATGTTCCTGTCGTGCCTGCTCTAGTGGATGTTCATGTTAATCCTGCTCAGGATTATTCTCAGTACTAGACAAACACTTGGGGACTTCTCTCAATTTGAACCAGAATATGCTACTACTGCCCATCTAGAAGTTCAAGTGGTTAAATACATTCCTCAACCAGCTCAGAAAAGAAGAAAATATGGTATGAAGGCCAGTCTGCTGTCAGGTCTAATCCTAACAAATAATTGTGTGAGGATGGAGTCCGATTTCCGAGAGTATCATTCTGGACACCTTCAAAATAGTGTACTTGGCGAAAGAAAATAGATGGGATTATTATAGCATAGATGAATGATAAAAGTATGAGGTAGCATGCGCTAAACGAAGACTTCATTTCAAGAAAAACAACTTTGACGATCCAAATGCTCCTCCAACTCCGCTAAGATATTATCTGAAGCCAAAAGCATATTTTGCCAGGCAAAGTCAAAAAAGCAAGGGCAAATATACTTGATGGTCTCTTTTATGATTGATATTTGTAGACATTGGTTTCCCCAATATATAAATCCTTTATATATAAATAATTTAAATATTTTGACTGGGAATGCGTTTAATTCTTGATTTTATATGTATTGTTCTTTCTATGCTTTATTATTATTATGTGTACAATTCACCTTAACTTGTAGGTTTATGACTTCTTCAAATATGAGAAGATTATTGAGTATTGTATCCACATTGACCCTGATTTGATGAAGGGTCCCTGTAAGCTAAGATGAATTGAGATTTTATTGGATGTTGTGTGTTTAGTTAAGTACTTGTAGGACGATATTGCTAAGTACACACTAATGTCTAGTTATGATGGGTCAGTAAATACTGAACTATACAATTTAATCCTTCATTGTGTATGCCAATGTGTTGACTCACGTGTAATCTCTCAATTGGGGTGTACTTCTATCCCAAGTACATTAGAAGAATCAAGGAAGGACAAGGACTTGGAATCAGAAGTACAGAATTTTACCCAAGTAAAATTCATCGAGTATTATAAGGGATATTCGTCGAGTTACTCATAAATACTCGTCGAATTCGTCGTATATACCTACTAGCTTTCGTCGAATTCATCATATGTACTTAGGGTGAAATCTCTGAGATTTGGAAAATCTGTTAAGTAAAAATCATCGAGTATCATCAAGTATACTCGTCAAATTCGTCGAGCGTATCTTCTGATACCCGCCGAATTCGTCGAATATACATGTCGATACACGCCGAATTCATAGAGACTCATTGGATATACCTTTAGTTTCCGAATTTACTTCTCTAGAATTTTCTAAGTCTGAATCGTCGAATATCGCTTAGCTCATGCGTCGAATGTGTCAAGTGTATCAGTCGATACTATTCGAATTCTTCGAGTACGTCAGTCGATACTCATTGAATTTGTCGAATATATCTTCTGCATAGCGTCGAGTGATAAGTTCGATCGGGTTGAATTTCTCCTAGTATTTTTCGTCGAGATTCAGTGTTGTTCGGTGAGTTTACTTGGTTATACTTGACGAATTATACTTAGGTTATTTCTTTTGTTTTTTTCAAAATTCGGCTTGGCTTGTCCAGATCGCCATGTACAGTAACTCGCGACCATCCTAGTATGGAATATCTTTTCTAGCCGTTGCAAAGGAGGATTTCTATATATATATAGGGTGGATTTTACATCAACCCTAATCGTGCTCAAATCAATTTGAGAAAACTTCCGATCAAAAAAGGTTCTTGTCGGCTCCCGTCCGTTTTTTGCAAATCCGCTCGGCCGACGACTGTACTGTACGATTAGATCTTCTTCAACCTAATTGACTGGATCGTTATTCTCTAAAGATTCTGATTCTCTCAAATCTAGTCGATTTGTGATCAAAGTCTTCAAAGCATTCAGATTTTTCATGTTCTCTAAGACATTCAAGACGAACCTTTTCAAAGAACGACGGATTGAAGATTGTAGATATAAATAATATTATTTGTAATCCTTATTGTGTAAATCTTTCTTTACTTTTGTAGGAGATTTTCCCTCTGAGTTATAAATCCGTGTTTGGATCGAGTTGTAGGAGAGTTTGTCTCCGAGTTGTAGGAGAGTTTGTCTCCGAGTTGTAAGAGAGGTTGTTCTCCAAGTGGTAGGAGCGTTGTCTCCGAGTTATAGGAGTTGAGGCTCCGAAGTGTAAGATTTGTTTAAATCTTAGAAAGGTGAAGTAGTCGAATCTAGCCCTTCGTGGTAGACAGGCGAGGCAGGACAGTAGACGTACCCAACTCGGGGAACCACTATAGATCTCTGTGTTCTATGTGCTTTATATTTTAAGATATTTTTATTCTACGAAAAGACATAGATCTCACCTATTCACCCCCCTCAATGTGATTTAGGTTGACTCTAGATACTTTCAATCGTATTGATAATTTGTTAACATAATAGGAACAAAATTTATTACAAAAGAGGACTCACCAAGGTAAGGCTCTTTTTTGGATGCTTACTTTTGGGGGTTACTCTACTCCTACTGCTCGACTGCCCCTTCGTGGATCATCGAATCCCTCCTCAGGTACCCACATTGTCCCTGTCCTCACACCTGTCCTCAGTTGCTTCGGGTAAAACTTCCTCGACTCGCACCGGCTGCTGCTGCTGCTGATGCTACTGCTGCGCTGAAACTCTTTCCCTTCTCATCTCTAAGAATTCTGGACAAGTGGTTGTAACATGAACTTTCTCCTGATGGAAGTCACAGTAAGGCAACAACATTCTGTCTCATTCTCTCCTTCCTATGCGATTCCTTCTTTCTCTTTGGCCAATCATGTTTGGTCTATTGATCCCAATATCCCAGATTTGTAATAAGTCAAACAAGTCAATGGTACACACCTAATTGTATTTGATATATGTTCAAGTTCATGCATGCAGGTGGGTCCTTTTTGCATTGATTAGACAGGTATTCCAAGTGGTTATGATAGGTGGTCACAAGGTAGAGAAGTGAAGAGATAGAAATCTGTCTAAGTCCACAGGCGTTAAGAAAGCCAGTTCACTCAATGCCAGATATCAAAGAAGTATGCTGGAAAGGCTGAAAATCGCCTAAGTCCACAGGCGTTGAGTGAAGCCAGTTCACTCAACGCCAGATGCCAAAAAGCATAGAGTAAGGTTTGGACAGTCAAAGCCTAGCAATTTGCAAGACAGAAATACGGCTAAGTCCATAGGCATTGAGTGAAGGCAGTTCACTCAACGCCATATAACAAGAAGCGTTGAGTATAGCTGAGTTTGTCAAAGCTTTAGCAGTGGCAAGCAAAAAATTGATTATGTTCAGAGGCGTTATGTGAGGATATCTCACGCAATGCCAGATGAGCAGAAGCATTGAGTAAAGACCAGTAAGTCAAATCCTTTTCTTTGATAGTGAAGAAAAGTGGATAAGTCCACAGGCATTAAGTTAAGCCAGTTCACTCAACACCAAACAACAAAAAGTGCTGAGGAATGACTGTGCAGTCAAAGCTTAAGAAAAGGAAGACAGAAAAGTGGCCAAGTACACAGGCGTTGAGTCATGTCAACTCACTCAACGCCATATAGCTAGAAGTATTAAATCAAGCTACTATAGTCAAAGCCACAGAGAATCTGTCAAAGAAATTAACTAAGTCCAGAAGCGTTGAGGGAAGCCAGTTCACTCAATGACATGCTAATTCTGTCAAAGAAAAAGAAGAAGGAGACAAAAAAATTAACTAAGTCCAGAAGCATTGAGTGAAGTCAGCTCACTCAACGCCCAAAGAGGAAAGCGTCGACAGAGCTATGGTCACTCAAAGCTTAATGATGATAGACAGAAAAATTTATCTAAGTCCAGATGCATTGAGTGAGGAAAGCTCACTAAACGCACTCAATGCACTCAACGCATTAACAAGATGGTATAGTTCAGAGAAGCGGAAAAGTACAAAAGCGTTGAGTGATGAAGCTTTACTCAACGCTCTCAATGCCTAGCAGATAAAGAAAGTTGTAGCTAAGTCCAGGGGCGTTGAGTGATGAAGATTCACTTAATGCACTCAACGTCTAACATTGCAGTAGAAATTGGCTAAGTCTAGAGGCGTTGAGTGAAGCCAGTTCACTCAATGCCTAAGCAAGGTAGAAGAATTAGCTAAGTCTAGAGGCATTGAGTGAAGCCAGTTCACTCAATGCACTCAACGCATAAGCAAGGATGAATAATTGACTAAGTCTAGAGGCGTTCAGTGAAGGCCATTCACTCAACGCACTCAATGTTTGAATTGAATCTGAGAATTTGGCTAAGTCCACAGATGCTGACGTCAGCGAAAGTCAACAATAGTCAACAGAATTTAAATTCACTGCGGGAAAGCTGCAATCCACCACTAATGGCGTCGGCGGCCAGCTGTAAGATTTATTCTATAAAAGGAAGGATATATATCTATAATTAAAACTAGGCCCACGGGTCAAAAGAGCCGTTAGACGTTGGATAATAAAAGGAATGAGATCGACAAAGAAAGTATCTTTTCTAGGGTTTGTCTTTTCGCAAAGCAGCGCAAATTCTTCTTCTTCATCGCCATTGTTGCAGAGCTCGAAGCAGAAGTTAAAAATCAACTAAACCAAAAATGTCATCAATTTAGCTGCTACGATCAACACCGGCAACAACAAGGTCAGAGATATTTCTCTGAGAGAGAAGCAGTCAAGGCCAACCCCTACTGCATCCACTTCACGGCCCAAGCAGTGCTTAACCTGAAGACTATTTTCTGAAGCTGTGAAGAAGGAATCTGGATTGAGTTTTCTCAAAACAGAAGGAGGGAGACACATAGATCATCTCTATGTTGTCTAAATCAACATCAACAAACTTATCTCTATTTGTAGGATCTTTCTAGATCTAAGTTGTAAGCCTATTTATAAATATCGAGTGTAGGATCTTGTATAGATCTGAGTGGTAGGATTCTGTTAAGAATTTGAGTGTAGGGCTATGACCTGAGTTGTAGGGCACTTGTGTCTGAGTTGTAGGATCATTTGGATCTGAGGTAGGGTTATCCTCCTAGCCTGAGTGGTAGGGCCTTTTGGCCTGAGGTAGGTGATCTTTTAATCACTGAGTTGTAGGGCTTTGTTCGCTAGCTGTAGGTCTTGGAGGAGACTGAGTGGTCCTGCGAGATCATATTGTAAGCTCTTAGGAGTCGAGTTTTTGGTGAAGTGCCTTGTCTAACACACTGTTAGAAAGGCGGGAGGGACAGTGGACGTACCCAAAATCTGGGAACCACTATAAAATTACTGTGTTATCTGTGTGATTTTCTTTAAAGCATAAGAAACTAAATCACAACACACTAAGTGGAGGGAAATCATAAAAGGCTAGAAAACCTATTCACCCCTCTAGGTGTTTAGCTACCTTTGAATTAAATACTTTCAAATCACCATAACTTGCTGTGGTGGGGGTAGAGGTTGCCTCTACTCCTATCTCCATGCTAGAGGGTTTAACCGTCCCTACCCCTCAGGGTAATTCCCCTCATCATGAAATCCTCCTTCTTGACCCTGATCGGGCCCTCCTTGCTGTCTCCAGGTCAACCGGTTGTTCGGCTCATGCCGACCCCATCCATGTTGCTGCCACTAAAACCTCGGCCCCATGGGATCATCCCTTCTGCTTATCTCCTGCTGTCGTCCTCCTCCCTGCTCCTTCACTTCTTTTCCTCCCAACCTTGCCAACTTCCTAGCAAAAGTCAGGTTTGTCGTCTCTCTTTCTATCTCCTCTGATGCCCTCTCCACCAACTCCTCAAAAGACAATGGTGGCTTCCGTTTTAATGCCTCCCTGAAGAACCTCTCACAAAGTCCAAGTATGAAGCTAGCATCAGGGTATACTCTGACACCTCCTGGACTTGGAGAACCTCCTCTTGGAACCTATCCAGAAAGCTTCCCAATGTCTCATATGCTCTTTGCTTGATTGCAAACAGGAACTCCGCTCCCTTCTTCCTCTTCTTTGAAGTTGAGAACCTCAACAGGAACCCCCGACGCAGGTCCACGAAGCAGTAAATTGAGCTGGTGGAACCAGACTCTTGCCTTGTCCTTGAAAGTGAAGGCAAAGAGTCGGCACTTGAAAGTGTCTGACATCTGCCTAATAGAGATTGTGTCCTCGAATCACTGCACATGCTAGACAGGGTCGTCCCTGCCGGTATAGTAGGACATCTCTGGCTCTCTGAACCCCTCTAGAACTGGGGCCAAGACAACCAACTCGCTGAAGGGACTCCCACTGTGAGGAGAGTAGGGTGATCTCGTTGGCCCGACCAGCACTCGTCGAGCTAGGGAAGAGCTCTTGCCTAGCAAGATCATGCTTGCTTCCCTCACCCTCCTTTTCTTTTCCGTGTTGCTTGACTGCGATGTTCTCGCCTAGTGTTGGTGGTGTGACCATCGGGATGCTGGTGTTGAGCACTCGCCACGCGCAGCAAATACATAGTGAATGGTCTCCAAGATTTCCCTCTTGAATTCTTTAAACATTTGCAAGGTGGCCAGAGCCGGTGGAGGTGGCTAAAGCCGGTGGAGGTGGCAAGTCCTCCCGCTCTGCTCCTTTTCCTTCACCTCCAGTCATGAAACTTGTTTAGGATTCTTCTATGCTAATTACTCTCCACGCTCATCGCACCAAAGTGTTGAAACAGAAACTCGGCATCTTGTGGAGTTCGGGGCCCAATAAGGGGTAATCTCACACTTCTCCCAAGGAAGCTTACTCGAACTAAGGCTTAGAACTATATAGCAGATCCTGAGTCATAGCGTGGAGGTCCCACCAGACACCCAGAAGATCTTAGAGCGCTTCCTATCCCAAGATAGAAGCTGTGTTGGGCACCTCGGAGGGCACTCGAAGCCAACCAAAAATAGCCTGAGGAGGAAGCCAAAAAAACTGGATCCCCTCTAAAGGTGCCCACAATGTCTATTTATAGAAGTCCAAGCCTGGTCTGCAAATAGTGCAACTCTGTTGTTCTGAAATGTTATACGCAACCCAATTGGTCTGGCAATAGCGTAACTCCGCTGTTCTGAAATACTACTGGTAAGACAATAGGGGCAATCTGGTAAAAGACATCACTAGGTGAGTGGTCCATGAAAACGCGACTCGCCTAGGGTAGCGAGTGCTCGATGGGGCTGACACTCACTGCTAGACTGACGCCTAGGGAGAGTGCAGACCTGACTACCCTACTCGCCCAACCCTCGTCATGGCCCCAAGACGAGTGTGAGCTTATACGCTCCACTCCCCCCATGCTCCTGACCACTCGCCCTGAACGAGCCTGGGAGGTCCCACTACACTCGCCCGAAACCTAGACTGAGCCATATCCGGCTGGCTCTTCCCTTGTTGGATCCACTCGCCGGGCACGGGGTTGTACACATGGGCGAGTAATCTATGAGGGCACCACTTGCCTGAAGAGGGTTGATGCCTGAAGGGCGTGTATGGGTTTTGCCCATCACTTGCTTGACTTGGCAAATGCCTGCACCTCCCGACCTATCCTGGGCAAGTGCTAATTGATGATCTGGGCGAGTGCGGGTCTGTATACCCAACTCGCCACCTTAACTGACTTGGATCGAGACGCACCGTCGAGACTTGCTGCCAAGACGTGTCGTCGAGACCAGGCTAAGAGTTGGCTACCACACGAGGTTCGTTAGAGGACCCCACTCAACGAATACAGGGTTGTACACGTCTTTCTACTTCTTTTAAGAGCTTCGCTCTATCTCTCTCGGCTAATGTCATCCCAGCTTCCTATCATGAGTCTCTTGTCATTCCTCATTGGAAAGCCGTCATGGATGAAGATATAAAAACTCTGAAAGAACGAGGTACTTGGACTCTTGTCCATACTCCTCCAGAAGTTGATATAGTTGGCTATCGTTGGGTCTTTGTGATCAAGTTTCTTCCTAATCGTTCCATCGATCGCTATAAGGCTTGGCTTGTAGCCAAAGGCTTTACCCAAACCTATGGTATAGACTTCTTTGACACCTTCTCTCAAGTTGCTTGGATTATAATGATCCGTGTTTTCTTTTTTGTGGCTGTTAACAGAAACTGGAAAATGTTTCAGTTGGATGTCAAAAATTCCTTCCTTTATGGAGATTTATAGGAGACAGTGTATATGGATCAACCTCCTGGATATGTTACTCAGGAGGAGTCTCGAGTATGTAGACTGAGGAAGGCAATCTATGGACTTAAGAAAATCCAACGGGCCTTGTTTGAAAAGTTCAGTGTGGTTATCTCTATTATTGGGTTTTCTTGAAGTGCTGCGGATCACTCTCTGTTCATACGTAAGACTTTTATAGGGTTAGTTGTTCTTGCTATTTATGTGGATGATATTCTTCTTATATAGGATGATAAGAAGGGAATTGACTTAATGAAGAAGCATCTTCGTCAACATTTTGTTTATGTTCACAATCAAAGAGATTTTTTTTGATCCGTTCTTAGCGGAGGTACTTTCAGTTGGTTCCTTTGACTTCTACTCTTGGTAACCATTAGGAAATCTTGAAATTATCTCAGCAAGGTGGAGCATGTCATAGAAGAGACGTCAAGATGGAGATTGTTCCAACCAGAGATGTTATTATTTTTTTGAAATCTTTCCTATGCCGCCTCTATCCAATCGGGGTTGATAATGGAAACCGCACCATTAGTGGTTTCATCTCTGGAAACCAATATCCCATCAATATTTTTGTGTTTGGAAACTTTTCAATTTCTGCTTGATGAAAGAACATAAATACTAGGAGATTGATCACCTACTTAATGCATACAACCGACCCCCCTTTAACCGGTTTGGTTAGGGCTTGGTTCATGCATATAAATAGAGGTGTCGGTTTCCCCTTTGAAGGAATTCGGACTAGCAAGTGTCAGCCGGACGCTTTCTTCCCGTTAAGGTGGTGCTCTTCGGCCGAAGGTCTGGTGAAAAATCCAAAGGAAGCGCAGGTCCCTCTTCACGCTGTTTCTTCTTCCTCGGCAACGACGATGCTCGTTCGTTTTCCTATTTGTTGTTGTCGCGCTCGAGATATCATTGTTGCATATGCCGTCTCTTGCCAACTAGAGACGATATTATTTTTTGAAATTTTTCCTAAGTTGCCTCCTTCTAATCGGGGTTGATAATGAAAACCGCATCATTAGTGGTTTCATCCTTGGAAACCAATATCCCAATAATATTTTTTTAGGAACTTTCCAATTTCCCCTTGATGAAGGAACACAAATAGTAGGAGACTGATCTCCTACTTGATGTATACAACCGACCCCCCTCTACCCGGTTTGGTTAGGGCTTGGTTCATGCATATAAATAGAGGTGTCGGCTTCCCCTTTGAAGGAATTCGGACAAGAAGGTGTCGGCCGCACGTTTTCTTCCCATTACGGTGGTGCTCTTCGGCCGAAGGTCTCACGAAAAATTCAAGGCAAGCGCAGGTCCCTCTTCATGCGGTTTCTTCTTCCTCGGCAACGACAATGCTCGTTTGTCTTCCTATTTGTTGTTGTCACGCTCGGCCGGATTCTTAAGAAGCGGGATTACCAACGTTCTTGGCGAAGAGGGTTTTGTCGACAGAGTTGAGGAAAGATATTGGTATTTTCTTTTTCGTCTTTCTCGTAGGGCAATACCGATCCCTCTCTTTCTTACTCTCTTTGTAGTAGTGTATTTATCAGTAAAGGAGATTTTTTTTGCCTGCGCAGTAGACGTACCCAAAATTCAGGGAACCACTTTAAATCTCTGTGTTCTTTAATTGTGGTTGCTTCTATTTTTCTGTTTGTGGCTTGCTCAAATTGCTCTTCGTAACTACACTAATTTTAGAGAATTGTTAAAGGCAAACCCAATTTGGATATACGCAAACCAAAATCATAAAATCAGGTCTTTTTTCCTGGTGGTTTTTTTCTACGCAAATCAATTTGGATATACGCAAACCAACTTCACCGCCGCTCCCGCTGCATCTCCCGGCCTCTCTGAAATTGCCTCTCCCGTCACCCCTTCCGCCGCCTCTCTCGCCGCAACTCCCACTGCATTTCCCGGCATCTCTATCACTGCCTCGCCTGTCTCCGGTAGGTTGCGAGGCTTCTGATGAGCGGTTCGACGTACAATAATCAGACGATTTTGAAGCCGCGCACGTTGGTTCTTTGTTTTCGTTGCCTCTCCCGTCGCGGGCAGCGGTTTTTTTCGTTGATTTTGAAGGTGCGTCGTCGCTTCTCTTCATTTTTATTTTGATTTTACATCTGGATTCTTTAATGCAGATTTTCATCTTTCATCTTCAGCATATTGAGAAGCTATTTTTTCATTTTGGATTCTTCATATGAATTCTACACATTGGCTTTTTCGTTCTTTGTTTTCGTTGTTTGGTAATAAAAATCATTAAATTTTTACAGGTTTTCATTGAAGTGGATGTGACAGTTACCATATATTAAATAAACGCGTAACCCGAATGATAAGAGAAATGTCATAAATTTGGTGTTTCTATGTTATAAACGCTTTATTTTGTCAAACTGTTGCGCTGGACTTCTCATGAAATGATTTTTTTGTCTAAAATATTTGATTATTTAATTTGTAGTGTTGGTTTGTTGTTAACAATTTTAATTTGTGGTTAACAATTTGGTTTGCACAAAGTATTTTTCAAAATATATGATTTGTCATTAACAATGATTTGCGTATATCGTAATTTGATTTGCCTTTAACAATTCCCTAATTTTATCGTTAGATTATTTATTAAATCTGTAAATTATCTGCATCAACTGTTTTCATAACATATCATGAGAGAAGAAGCAATGTTCAAATGCGAGAAATGTCGTGCTGTCCAACTTGAGACCCCGGCTGCCGTGGAGATAATAGGCATAGAGCTACTTATTAAAAAACAAAAAATTTGAGTCCTTTTCTTTAACAAATACAAAATTTTTAACACACTCTATTTTTCAGAAACCGAAACATAAGGACTAAGATAAAACAAACCCAACCATTGCCAAACAATGAGACACTAATCATGAAATAAAAGTACGATCGAAGGAGAAAATAATGTAATAAACGCAAGAGTGCAAGCAAATAAGTTCAATATCAAAAAAACATTATAAATATCAACTACAAAACAAAAGCCCTTGATATTAATGCCCACTTTTGCCAAAAAAAAAACATCACAATAGAAGTCCTAGAAGACAAAATACCCCATTAAAAAAATCACTATCTTCAGGTATCCAAGTATCATCCACAAAAAGGAGTTGAATAGAACAACAAGATCTTTATGTTTGATGACATTACAGAAGCAAACATTTCTCACAGGTCCATGTTGTTCTGCCTCACTGCCGCTCCTCTACCAGCCCCCGCCCTCTTCACTCGTCAGTATGAGATTTTGAATATAACCTTTTAGACACATCGAAAGATCTTTTGTTCATTTTGCAGTGGGAGACGAAAGAACGACAATTGATCACGGGGTTGGTGCTAAACGTCTAGCTTGGATTCTCCAATTCAAGCATGACTTATCAATTTGACAATTTGCATAGAATTTCACATATATCTACAGAAATGAGAAGCCAAAATATATCTATGCTATTTACAAAAATATATCACTGGCCAATCACAGCTCGCAGTGTAATAACGGTCCTCCGTCAGATTAATTTAAACCGTCCGATCTAATTAGATTATAAGATCTTAGCTGTTTGATCACAAGAATAAATCATGACCTGTTGTAAAATCCGGTATAAACACATGCACAACTATAAAATCCACAAATAACAAGAACACAAAAAGATCATCACAAAATTTATATATTGAAATATAAATGCAAATGCAGTAGAAAGCATGATAAAATGGCCGTTCGACGAGTACGTCGTGGATGTTCCGGATACGCACGATCCGCGGTGAGAATCTGAGATCTGGACTGCAATCCGACTTGCGGACGCACAAGCTTCACTAAAATCTTCAACGTCAAAGTCCGACGTTCAAACGCACCACCACCGGAGAACAACGCTACCACCGGAGAGAAACCACCGCCGGCTAACTGCACTCACGCACGTCGTCGACATCACGCCTCTCCACCCCAAAGAACTTCCACTACAATGCCAACGGTAAACTCCACCAAGCCTGGCGGCAACACCCTCTCTCAATGCCGACGGATATCTCCTCCAAGACCTGCGACAACACCCAAGTCCGAAGCCCACTCCGAGTGCACGAGCGAGAGAGAGAGAGAGAGAGAGAGAGAGGAGAGAGAGAGAGAGGTGGCGGTCTACTCTCACAAGCGGCTACTCAAAGAAACTCCAGGCGGCTCTCAAAACTTGAGGCAAGTGGCTCTTAACATTAACCTCACGGATGGCTCCTCCCATTTTTAATTCTCACAGCATTGAGAGTCCTCAAAATAGGAAACTATTTTTAGGAAATTCCAAAATAGGGAAACAATAAAGACCAAACCAAAAAAATCACAATCACCACCTTGGTTCGAGATTCGAAACCACCACCTGCACAAAGCACTCTCTGCATAAAACACTATCTGCACTAAGCAACATTGCACGTAGCATTGTCTGCACGAAGCACCAGTCTGCATGAAGCACCACCTCAAGACTGAGGTGTTAGCGGACCTACTCTAGTCGACTCATCACTGCTCGGGCTAAACCTTTGAATGTCAACACAACTGGATCGCTGAATCTGACTCGCCTAGTCAGACTACCAGAAGGGTGATCCCCTACACCACCTCGTCAATCAACTGTTAGCCGCAGAAATCATGGGCACACCACCTCGCATCATGGTCCCTATCAGCCGGTACGGACTACCGCACTACATAGCTCGCATGAGCACAGTGCGCCCTCACTTCACCGTCAGAACTTCACCTATCGCTGCAAAACTGCATCCTTTGGAGTCTAATCTGCCCAGCGATATCAAATTCCTACGCAGTTTGGGTCACCCAGAAAGACTAACACAGTCGTCACCTCCAGTGAACTAAACATTGCCGCATCTGAGCAAATGTGCTACGAAGCACCAGAATCAAATATCCAACTATCTGAGTCATATGAAGTCTTAGTGATGAGTAGAGACACATCACAATCGTTTGCCGTAACTACCACCGCCTTGCCCACACCTTGGATGTCCCCAAAAATCTGCGCACGCTGCGGACAATGTCTCATGATATGTCCACTCTGCTTGCAATGGTAACAAATTACTGTCTTCCTCGATGCAGATATGGATGATGCACTTCCAGATCCTTTCTCGAATTCCCCCCTCGTCGTCCTCCTACTGTCAGAGCATGCTCACCCTCAGGATTCCCTAGACTTCCTCCTTCCTTGCAAGACCTTTGGGGAGAGGTTGGCCGTCGGTTTGGGGAGAAGAAGGGATGATGGTGGTGGCGGCTAAGAGGAGGAGAGGTAAAGGGAGAGGGTGGCCGATCCCTTGAGGAGGTAGTCGGGTTGGGTAGAGAAGGAGAGGGGAATAGGAGTGGCCGGCCCTAGCCTTGTTGGCCGCCGGTTTTGGAAAGGCAAGGGGAAGGGGGCGGCGGCTAGGGAGAGAGCAAGAGAGGGAATTAGGTTTTGGCAAACAAGTGATTTTCAATTCAATATTATTCTACCCAAATGAAAAGTCTTGGCCTTTATATAGGCTTACATCTCAAATAACAAAACAAGTGGCTAAAGACACACCACATAATGGAAATGCAGGAAATAAAATAATTGTTTTAAATAGCCTCTCATGAAATGGCTATTAGCACACAAACATATAAATAATCAAATACGAGTTTTGTTGCGAGGGCGAAGCTTGTAGCCATGACCGCTACGGCGTCGCACGTCCTTGGCCGGTACATCTTCAACATCCTCAATCCCAAGTGCTCCATCCGGATGGCGAAGCGGTACATCTTCAACATCCTCCATCCCAAGTGCTCCATCCTGATGGCCTTCGCCATCAATCCTCCTCCGTTCAAAAGGACTCATCACCGATGAGTGGGCTGAGAGATAACGATGGAGGAGGCCCGCGTCAAGAAGATCCAACTGTGCAGCAGATAGCCAAGAGTCGTCCGAAGACGGACGACCATGCCAACGAACCAAGAACCTGTGAATGTCGCCGTCTGTAGTGGGTAATACATCATCCTGCAAAATCTTGTCAGGCAAGAAATCTGTCCGGGGAAACCTCAGAAAAACGTTAGGTGAAGTAGAAAAACAATTTTCATCATCAATAGACTGCATACCTCCCATAGACTTCGCAGGAGAAAGCGATCCAGAATTTAGCTCACCCCCCACCCCATTAGATTGTATAGTGGAAGCAGTAAACGGAGAGATAGACAATTCAGGTGGTGGAGCAACAAAAAGCGTTAAATCGGAAATATTAAACACAGGGGAGATTCCCCAATCAGAAGGTAACTCTAACAAATAAGCATTTTCGCCTAATTTCTTCAAAATTCTAAAAGGACCGGCTTTCTTGTTCGCTAACTTCTTTATGGTGCCCGACGGCATCCGTTCAGGGATTAGACGAACCATAACCAAATCGCCTATGTTCAAAGAGACTACTCGCCGATGTACGTTAGCGTTCAATTGATATATAGAATATTGCTTAGCTAATGTCTTGCCAATGTGCTCGTGGAGAGTGTGAACGTGTGACGCGAAATCTAGTGCAAATTGACTTGACTTAAAAGAAGGTGGTAACGGAATCAAGTCAAGTGGCACCGACGCTTTATAACCGTGCACTATCTCATTCGGGGACAACTGAGTGGACCGGTTCCTAGAATTATTATACGCAAGCTGGGCATGCGGGAGGATAAGATCCCATGTACCTTTATGTTCGCCCACTAAACAACGAAGTAACCCTCCCAAGCTACGGTTGACGACTTCTGTTTGCCCATCCGTTTGGGGATGATAGGCCGACGAAAACAACAGTTTAGTGCCCATCAGTTTCCAGAGGGTCTTCCAAAAATAACTTGTAAATTTTACATCTCGATCACTCACTATCGTCTTGGGTACACCTCGATGTGCTACAACCTCTTTGAAAATTATTTTGCTACATTGGAAGCATCGTAGGTGTTGTTGCTTGCGATAAAATATGCCATTTTTGAGAATCGGTCTACCACCACTAGTATGGAATCGTGACGCCTAAAAGTAATAGGTAAACCCAATATAAAATCCATGCTAACATCTTGCCATGGCACCGACGGAATCGGAAGGGGTGTGTAAAGACCCGCATTGGTCTTGTTTCCCTTAGCTAGTTGACAAACACGACAACTTCCTACAACTTTGTTGACCATGGGTTTGAGGCCCGGCCAAAAGAATTTATCTTCCACAAGTGCTATCGTTTTGTCTCGCCCGAAGTGTCCGCCTAGTCCCCCGCTATGTAACTCCTATATAATAAAATGTCGTAAAGACGACCGGGGAATGCATAATTGCACATGTTTAAATAGATATCCATCACGAATATAGAATGCCGAGATAGTGGTAGGGGAGTTGTCCTTCGCGGCGAAATAAATGTCCTTAAAGTCTGGGCAATGGATATATTCGTCCTTTATCCTATCGAATCCTATGACTGACACTTCCATGGTTTTTAATAACAGAGTGACTCTACTTAGCGCGTCCGCTACACGATTTAGCGTACCCTTCAGATGCTTGATTATGAAGGTGTACTCTTGTAGATAAGATATCCATTTTGCGTGTCGTGGACTAATCTTATTTTGAGAATTCACAAATTTGAGGGCCTCGTGATCCGATAATATTACAAATTCTTTTGATATAAGGTAATGTCGCCAATGTTGGAGACATCGGATTACCGCATAGAATTCGCGATCATAATTTGAATAATTTAATTTCGGCCCGGCTAGTTTCTCACTAAAGTATCCTAGCGGGTGTCCCTCTTGGCTTAATACTCCTCCAATCCCTATCCCTGACGCGTCGCATGATAATTCAAAAACTTTACTAAAATCCGGTAATCAGAGTAGAGGAGCTTCAGACATTCGTTCCTTAATCGTTTGGAAGGCACTAGTGGCCGATTTCGTCCATGTAAATTCTCCTTTTTTCATACATTCAGTTATGGGTGCCATAATACTACTAAAATTCTGAATAAATCTTCGATAAAACGTGGCCAATCCGTGGAAACTTCTAACGTCCCTAATATTCTTGGGTTCCGGCCATTCCTTAATCGCTTGGACCTTCTTAGAATCCACATGAATGCCATCCGAACTCACGATGTATCCTAAGAACTCAACAGAAGGCACGCCGAATGCGCATTTTTTAAAGTTAATGAATAAGTTCTCTTCGCGCAATGTGGTAAGAATTGTTCTTAGATGATTCTCATGATCTCCCGGCGAAATGCTAAAAACCAAAATGTCGTCAAAATAGACCACTACAAATTTTCCCATAAAAGGCTTAAAAATTTGGGTCATCAATCGTGAAAAAGTACTGGGTCCATTGGTAAGTCCTTCTCCAAGCACTAGCCATTCGTAAAGTCCATCCTTAGATTTGAAAGCCGTCTTCCATTCGTCTCCCTCCCGTATTCGTATCTGATGATAACCGCTTTTAAGATCCAATTTAGAGAATATAGCGGCTCCTGAAAGCATATCTAGTAGGTCGTCCAAACGGGGAATAGGAAATCTATATTTGATCGTTATTTTATTAATAGCCCGATAATCGACACATAATCGCCATGTCTTATCTTTCTTTGGGACTAATAATGCGGGGACGGCACAAGGACTTTTGCTATGTCGTATAAATCCTTTCGCTAGCAGGTCAGAAATTAATTTTTGTAATTCTTCATGGGAGGATGGATTGAGTCTATAATGGGGCTGATTTGGCAATGAAGATCCCGGGACAAAATCTATCTCATGTTGGATGTCACGTATCGGTGGTAACGTGGGTGGTAAATCCACCGGATAAACATCCTTATATTCTTCCAAGAGATTTCGTAGCGATAATGGGAGGTTCGCAACGGTAGGTGACTCTTCCTTTGCTTGTAAACAGACTAACGCGTATATAACGCCATCCATGAAAGTCTCACGTTCTAGTTCCTTTCTACTAATCAGGCTTATCGTTTCTTTTCCACAGGCACAACAGTGTCTTTGGAAATAGATGACGGATCCTTAGGCGCAGATGGCTTCAAAACAACGGTTTTACCATTGAATTTGAACTCATATGTATTTGCGCGACCGAAGTGGGTCACGTCATAGTCGTACAACCAAGGTCGTCCTAATAATACATGGCACATGTCCATAGGAATTACGTCGCACCAAACTTTATCGACGTAGTTTTTCAACGTTAAAGGAACCATGCATCGCTTAGAGACCGCTATGGATGTCTTGTTTACCCACGCGATTTTATAAGGATGTGGGTGCGGCTCGGCTACTAAGTGCATGCGAGTGATGGCATTCTCCGATACTACGTTCATACAACTGCCGCTGTCGATAATTAACTTACACCATTTTTCACCGTCTTTAAAATTTAATGTAAATATATTTGTCCGGTTATATTCATCCAACGCTCGCGGTGTGGCTAAAATGCATCTCATCACCATCATGTAAGAATCGTCCTCAATGTCACTTGGCTCGGCGTCAGATTCTTCGCCAGCTCCATAGACGATATCAGCAGGTTCAGACGAAGAGTCTAGTAAAGCTAAAGGTTTGCTTTTCGTGGGGCACTCACTAGAATAGTGCCCTTGAATGCCGCACGAATAACACGTGGCATTTGTCTTGTTAACTCGTCCTATTGGTACTCGCTCACCGGTGGGATTCCTATTATTCCTAGCGGTAATGACAATGGACTCCGAGTCCGTTGATCGATACTTTCCTTTATCTCGCGCGGATGAAGAAGGGTGCGGGCCTAAGATGGATTTCCCTTTCTGGAAATTACGTCCTTTGGACTTATAGGCGTTATGCTTTTCAATATCCAAGGCGGCATTGAAGGTGGTGTTAAGGTCTGTGTGACCATAACGCAAGAGTTTCCCTTGTATATCCGGGTTGAGTCCCTTACGAAATCGTGAGAGTGTAACTTCGGGCATCTCACGAACATCGCAACGCACCATCATATCCTTAAGGTGTCCCATATAATCTGCTACCGACGTATTCCCTTGCCGAAGGGTGGCTAAATCGTCGAACATCTGAGTTCGGTGATATGTGGGAACGTATTGGTCGTGTAGTAGCGCTTTCATTGCGGTCCACCCAAGTGGGGGTGCTCCGTTTACCGTTCCTAGGCGCCTCTCTTCGTTTAACCAATATGTTTTGGCCCTTCCTAGTAGTTTCATACGTGCGACCTTCACTTTCTCAGCGTCCGTTAAGTCGTGCCATTCAAAATAGCACTCGATGTCCATGACCCAGTCTAGGAAAAGTTGGGGCTCTCCCATCCCATCGTAGGAGGGTGCGTTCATTTTTACGGCCCTAGTCACATCAAACTCATAATGACCTCGAGGTGGGTACTCATCGTCTAGATCACGTGGGTGATTTTGTCGTTCCTCTCGCTGGTTGGCTGCCGGGGGTTGGGGGCCCAGTCGGTTTCTGCCAACGCCGTTGTTTCGAGGCGCCGCTTGATTTACAGCGAGCCCTTCAACTAACTGAGTCAGTGCGTCAAACCTAGCGTTAAACTCTTCTCGGAGCTCGGCGATCGTGGCCGGAGCAGGCTCGTCACCTTGGTTGTTGGCCATGTGTGAGGTGGAGGGAAGATATTCCGTGCCCAGCCTAGTGCGCATGAACGAGCGGTACAAACCACAATTTTGACCTGATTTAAATTACGCGTTTGAATTTTTTGACGCAAAACTATTGAGCAACAGGAAAAAATTTTTTAGACTTTTTTTCTTAAAAAAATGAGAAGAAAATTCAGAATTTTTTTTGTAATTTTCTGGAAAAATAAAATTTGTGAGTTTTTACTAAATGCAGCGCAAAATTCAGATTTTGACACGGTTCGTAACGAAAGTGCACAACGTAAAGGAAAAGACAACCCTTTGATAAAAGTGAGGATGGTGTCGATTGGGAAATCAACACAACCTCCCTCTGATACCAAATTGATGTAGGGATGTCTCCTCGAGACACGTCACGTGGTCGTGACGACGCTTATGACTACGCTCAACGCTCTCTATTCCGCACACCAACGCAAACGCAGCTAATTCAATAATTAAATTTACCGTTCGTGCTAACATACGGATCGCCGTTCCGCAAATAGATCGAGTGTTGGCTATAGGCCAAACTCTTTCCGGCTAAATGGGATAATATTGATCCCGAGCGAGCTTTAGGTGTTGTACCAAAATAGATCCACCAAGAACTAAACGATCCGAAAAATGGTGGTATCTATCCCAACAAAAAGAAAACGAGGAGTGCCAAATCCTTTTTCGAATCCTTCGGAAAACCAAACGAAAATTGCTAATCGGTTATTTGTTAACCTCGAAGAATAATAATTCGGAAAATAACGCAAAACACGTCCACCACAAGAACTATCTAGGAAAAGAAATCTCTTGTGTAGTAATATCGTTACCCCCTCTCGGATTCGTAGATCCGTGATGCGCGGATCCACCAAGTATGATCGCTTTCCCTTTGAAGACCACGGAAGAGCGCTATGGATGAAGATCTTGTCGTCCCGTTCACGTCACGCCGTTGAGGATTCCCTAGACTTCCTCCTTCCTTGCAAGACCTTTGGGGAGAGGTTGGCCGTCGGTTTGGGGAGAAGAAGGGATGATGGTGGTGGCGGCTAAGAGGAGGAGAGGTAAAGGGAGAGGGTGGCCGATCCCTTGAGGAGGTAGTCGGGTTGGGTAGAGAAGGAGAGGGGAATAGGAGTGGCCGGCCCTAGCCTTGTTGGCCGCCGGTTTTGGAAAGGCAAGGGGAAGGGGGCGGCGGCTAGGGAGAGAGCAAGAGAGGGAATTAGGTTTTGGCAAACAAGTGATTTTCAATTCAATATTATTCTACCCAAATGAAAAGTCTTGGCCTTTATATAGGCTTACATCTCAAATAACAAAACAAGTGGCTAAAGACACACCACATAATGGAAATGCAGGAAATAAAATAATTGTTTTAAATAGCCTCTCATGAAATGGCTATTAGCACACAAACATATAAATAATCAAATACGAGTCTTGTTGCGAGGGCGAAGCTTGTAGCCATGACCGCTACGGCGTCGCACGTCCTTGGCCGGTACATCTTCAACATCCTCAATCCCAAGTGCTCCATCCGGATGGCGAAGCGGTACATCTTCAACATCCTCCATCCCAAGTGCTCCATCCTGATGGCATTCGCCATCACGGGGCCTGACAGCATCTGACTGGACAGTAATGCAGATGTAATTTGCTCCACATCTATTGTATCCTTCCCATATAGCAGAGTGGTTTGCATGTGTTTATACGACACCAGAAGCGAGGTAAGAAGTAATAAGGCCTTTTCTACTTCCTCCACCTTCACACCAACCACACGCAGTTGGCTGAGAAGTCCATTGAACACGTTGAAGTATTCTTGCAGGTTATCAACTTCCTGCATCTTTAGGATGTATAGTCTCTGCTTAAGCAACAACCTCTTGATCACTGATTTGCTCATGTAGAGTCCCTCCAGATTCTCCAACAATGTGACAATGAACTCTTCAATACTGATTGTTGAACCCAGGAAAATTACCAACCTCATAAATAGGATCATGGCAGCCTAAGGTTACTGATTCTACGATCCGACTTCACAATTCAAATGGCTAGCGAGTGAGAGAGGAAACTATCTATAAGCACACCCTAAGTGCTCCAGTAGGGAGGTCCTACCACGTACCCGGAAGCTTAGAAGAACCTTCCCCTCCGTAACCAAAAGGTTGAGCGAGGTACTAGGCAGGCATGGACTTGGCGAGTATCCACTTGGGGGGACCTCGATCTCTTCCAAAAGTGCCCTTTCCAGTACCCCTGGGGGGCAATTTATAGAGAAATACTGGGGGGTATAGGCGAGTATCCAGCTGTTGATAGCGAGTTCCAAGGGCTACTCGCCCAAACTCGTGAGATACTCGCCCATACTCGCCCAAACTCGACATAGCTCGCCCAAGCTCGCCTCTGCTCGCCACAACTCGCCTCTACTCGCCACACCTCGCCTATGCTCCCCAAGCTCGCCTCTGCTCGCCCAAGCTCGACTCTGCTCGCCCAAGCTCGCCTCTGCTCGCCCAAGCTCGCCTAATGGTCTGGGAATAGTAATCTGCTGGGGTACTTCTGGTCTCGACGAATTACGGCTTATACACAATGTTGAACCCGTTATTCAGAGAGATGGTAATGTGCTGCAAGAGGTCCTTCCTAGGAGTGGAGTTCAACTTGAAGGGGAGAGAAGGTTGGTACATCATAGGAACCAAGTTCAACTGGATTGTAGAAGAGGTCGACACCTCGCAGGAGGAAGCTCAACTGGAGGTGGAAAGTCGACACCTCACAGGAGCCGAGCTCAACTAGAGGCGGAGAGAAGAGTTCGACACCTCGTAGGAGCCGAGCTCAACTGGAGGTGGAGAAGAGGTCGTCACCTAGCAAGAGCCGAGCTCAATTGGAGGTGGAGAAGAGTTCGACACCTCGCAGGAGTCGAGCTCAACTGGTGTTGGAGAGTATAGTCGACACCTAGTAGGAGCCGAGCTCAACTGGAGGTGGAAGGTCGACACCTCATAGGAGCCGAGCTCAACTTGAGGCGGAGAGAAGAGGTCGACACCTCGCAGGATCCGAGCTCAATTGGAGGTGGAGAAGAGGTCGACACCTCACAGGAGCCGAGCTCAACTAGAGGTGGAGAGTATAGTCAACACCTAGTAGGAGCCGAGCTCAACTGAAGGTGGAGAAGAGAGGTTGATACCTCACAAGAGCTTTGCTCAACTGGAGGTGGAGAATAGGTCGATACCTCGCAGGAGCCGAGCTCAACTAGAGGTGGAGAGGAGGTCGACACCTTGCAATAGTCGAGCTCAACTGGAGGTGGAGAGAAGAGGTCGACACCTTGCAGGAGCCGAGCTCAACTGGAGGTGGAGAGAAGAGGTCAACACCTAGCAGGAGCCGAGCTCAACTGAAGGTGGAGAGTATAGTTGACACCTAGCAGGAGCCGAGCTCAACTGGAGGTGGAGAGTATTGTCGACACCTAGCAGGAGTCGAGCTCAACTAGAGGTTGAGAGTATAGTCGACACCTGGCAGGAGCCGAGCTCAACTGGAGGTGGAGAGAAGAGGTCGACACCTCTCAGGAGCCGAGCTCAACTGGAGTGGAGAAGAGGTTGATACCTCGCAGGAGCCGAGCTCAACTGGAGGTGGAGAATAGGTCAACACCTCGCAGGAGTCGAGCTCAACTAGAGGTGGAGAGTATAGTCGACACCAAGCAGGATCCGAGCTCAACTGGAGGCGAAGAGAAGAGGTCGACACCTCATAAAAGCCGATCTCAACTGGAGGTGGAGAAGAGGTCGACACCTAGCAGGAGCCGAGCTCAAATGGAGGTGGAGAAGAGTTTGACACCTCGCAGGAGCCGAGCTCAACTGGAGGTGGAGAGTATAGTTGACACCTAGCAGGAGCCGAGCTCAACTGGAGGTGGAGAGTACAGTTGACACCTAGAAGGAGCCGAGCTTAACTAGAGGTGGAGAGAAGTTTGGTACCTCATAGGAACCAAGTTCAACTGAATTGTAGAAGAGGTCGACACCTCGCAGGAGGAAGCTCAACTAGAGGTGGAGAGTTGAAAACTCACAGGAGCCGAGCTCAATAGGAGGTAAAGAGAAGAGGTCGACACCTCATAGGATAAGAGCTCAACTGGAGGTGGAGAAGAGGTCGACACCTAGCAGGAGCCGAGCTCAACTGGAGGTGGATAAGAGTTCGACACCTAACAAGAGTCAAGCTCAACTGGAGGTGGAGAGTAGAGGTCGACACCTCTCAGGATCCGAGCTCAACTGGAGGTGGAGAGAAGAGGTCGACACCTCGTAGGAGCCGAGTTCAACTGGAGGTGGAGAAGAGGTCGACACCTTGCAGGATCCAAGCTCAACTGGAGGTGGAGAAGAGGTCGACACCTCGCAGGAGTCGAGCTCAACTGGAGGTGGAGAGTATAGTCAACACCTAGCAAGAGCGAGCTCAACTAGAGATGGAGAGAAGAGGTCGACACCTCATAGGAGCCGAGCTTAACTAGATGTAGAGAAGAGGTCGACACCTAGCAGGAGCCGAGCTCAACTGGAGGTGGAGAAGAGGTTGACATCTCGCAGGAGCCTAGCTAAACTGGAGGTGGAGAGTATAGTCGGCACCTAGCAGGAGCCAAGATCAACTGGAGGTGGAGTGTCGCAACCCGCATTTTCTCCGAGGAAAAAGGATTATCAGAGTAGGAGAAAACACGTGTCATGATGCCACGTCGAGCAGGGGATAACTGCCGACGCTCAGGCAAACCACAATCAACTATACTTTATGAAAATTCAAGAGTTATATGATTAGAAAAATCAGTTATATTTTAGAGGCCGTATCCCTCGGCTTAGTGGATCATCTAGTCCAAAGTTTGAAAACTATACTTATACGCTGCGGAAAATACTTAAATCAGGTTTGACATCCTAAAAGAGTGCATAAGTGTCCCCAGAGGGCAACTTATACTATGCAGGACTCTACATTTAATTTATATTATATATAGGAAAACGATCTTTTTACATTATTTGGAAAATAGTGGTTGAGTTTTATAAAATATGCTGATCATGAGATATACTTATAATAGTGTTTTTAGGTTTAAAAGTAACTAGCAACCTAGCATAAATCATCCCCAGAGCAAGTACACTATCTCCAGAAAAAGGTAGCAGCAAAAAGATAACATATCTTGTACCAAAGTAAAACTACCAGTGGGCACCAAAAAACTGACACGAACTCACTTGCAAGTATGTATGTCTATAAGAAAGAAGTGCAAAACTACCTCACAAGACGAAGGAACTGGTCTCCACAGTAGGAGAGACCACCAGCAACAGCACAGCACAACTAGCCGCCTAATCGGTTACTAACCACAACCTGAGGCATTCAAAGAAGAAAAGAATACCTCAGCAAGCTAAACAAGTAAGCTGTACGGAAATGTTAAGTTAACAGGTAAGCAAGAAGAGTAAGCAAACCGAAACAAGCACCACTGGCCAAGGCAAGACAAAAAGAAAAGCACTATGTGCGAGGAAACATCAACAACCCTGCCCAAAAATAAATCCTGCAGAGTTCACCAGGATACCATGAGCCCAAACATTGCAAATTTACAAAGGAAGAAACGTCTAACACCTAAGCTGTGAGAGATGGTAGTAGCAAAAATAACGCGGATCCGGGTTGGAGGCAAACTCAGTCCCCCAACCACCATTTCCAAGAAACAAAGCTCAAGGGTCAACATGTGAAAGCACTAAGGACCTCCCACCCCCTTGCCCAGCCCGTACCTGGAGCAAGATAAAAGAAAAGGGTGGCCTCGGCTAAATTACACAACACCACCCCCATTAAGACTTTCAAACCACCACTACTAACCATGACCCACAATTCGGCCTTTTGGAAAAAAATATAGCCGACAAGGAACCTTAAAACAAAAGGAAATTCACTCGGAAGAGAAAATCAAGGTAGGGAAAAACGTTGAGATGACTCAACACGGCATGGCGTTGAGTGAGCCCAACTCACTCAACGCCTAAACAGATGGTGGCGTAGAGTGAGATAACCTTACTCAACGCCAAAATAGTTATGGCGTTGAGTGAGGTTCACTCACTCAACGCCTTCTGCAACACTGGCTGTGGCATTGAGTGAGCTAACCTCACTCAACGCAAAACAACTATGGCATTGAGTGAGGTCCACTCCCTCAACGCCTTCAGCAAAACAGACTGTGGGGTTGAGTGAGCTAACCTCACTCAACGCCAAAACAGCTACAGCGTTGAGTGAGGTCCACTCCCTCAACGCCTTCATCAAAACAGGCTGTGGCGTTGAGTGAGCTAACCTCACTCAACGCCAAAACATCTACGGCGTTGAGTGAGGTCCACTCCCTCAACGCCTTCAGCAAAACAGGCTGTGGCATTGAGTGAGCTAACCTCACTCAACGCCAAAACAGTTACGGTATTGAGTGAGGTCCACTCACTCAACGCCTTAGCACTTAGACGCAGAACCCAACTGTGGCGTTGAGTGAATCCACCTCTCTCAACGCCAAAACAGCTTTTGCGTTGAGTGAGGTCGACTCACTCAACGCAAAAGTACTTAGCCGCGAAAACAAACTGCGGCATTGAGTGTGTACAACATTCTCAACGATTGAACAGCTTTGGCGTTGAGTGAGGTCGACTCACTCAACGCCAAAGTACTTAGTCGCAAAAACAGACTGCGGCGTTGAGTGTGTCCACCACTCTCAACTATAGAACAGCTTTGGCATTGAGTGAGGTCGATTCAATCAACGCCAAAGTACTTAGATGCGAAAACAAACTGCGGCGTTGAGTGTTTCCACCATTCTCAATGATAGAACAGCTTTGGCATTGAGTGAGGTCGACTCACTAAACACCAAAGTACTTAGCCGCAAAAACAGACTGCGACGTTGAGTGTGTCCACCACTCTCAATGATAGAACAGCTTTGCCGTTGAGTGAGGTCGACTCACTCAACGCCAAAGTACTTAGCCACAAAAAAAACAAACTAAGCAGACCCGATGTTGAGTGTGTGCACCACACTCAACGCCAAGTCCAAGCAGACCCGGCGTTGAGTGTGTGCACCAAACTCAACGCCAAGTCCTGAATTCTCCAACGCTAACTCCAGCAAGTCTAAGTACAGGGAAGGCTTCTACTACAGCCACTACACAGGAAAGCACACATACACCCCAACCCGAGCCTAAGCAAGGTAGGTTTGCATAAAAATTAAACTATAGCTTTTCTCCTATACCCGGCTACAACTACTGCACAGGAAAAATCAACCCAACCCTCAACGCTCACTCAGCCCGAGTACAAGGTTTCTCTACCAACAGCTGGGAATCTGCACTCGATTTCCAGCAAGAATAGGGTTTCTAACCTAGGGCTAATAGGGGCTTTATATAACAGTAGTTACTGAACAAAAGGCTTTATACAGCCGCAAGCTTTAAGAAGAAAATAAGGAAAATAATGACTTGGCAAGGGAAAGAATACCACTTGCCTCGATTTCCCACAAATCATTGGTCAGCCTCCTTCCCTCACACTCGAATCCGGCAACGAAGCACAAGGCCAAAAATCTTGACATTGCCGGCGAAAAAAAGTCAAAACCCGAAATTCGAAGCCATAAGCAAGGCCACGAAATTTGGAAATCTTACCGTAGGAATGAAGGTCTAGGCGAGAGCAATCCAAATCCGCTTTTGGAATCGAATTCCGTCCACAAACACTCCCAGAATCGGCGTCCGAAGGGGAGCAGGTTAGGCGGTTTCTCTGTTTTCCGCGAACAGGCGCAGACGGGTTCGGCTTTGGGAAGATGAATAGGAGCGGTTTCGCTTAAACCTAAACTATCCTATAAATAGCACCCTTATTAATCTTAAAAGCTAATTAATTAAATATAATGAGACACCACAGTAATCGCCCAGCACCCGCACCTTTTCAAAATAATTATTAATATAATATTTATTAAATAGTTTTATTTTTCATAAAATACAAAACGACGCGAAAACCGAACATCCTAGGAATTCGACGAAATTCGCACCGTAACTAAATATCCACGCTACGAACACAACGACGAAGTCGAAATTAACTTTCGACGAACAAAACTCGAGTTAAACCCACCCGAAGCAAAAAACACAAGCATCCCCCGAGAGGCCACACCGGGTCACCCAAAACGACTCGGCTTGCTAGGGAGATCTTGCCAATAGGCTACAAAATAGGCCACTCAGTTCTAAGGAGTTAAGACCACACTTCACAGATGGCACAAGCTAAGAAAATGCGTCGATGTAACGCCAAGCAAGAATTAAATAATCGTAGAAAAATCGGAGGCGTTACAGTCACTCCCCCTAAAAGAAAGTTTTGTCCCGAAACTTTACGCACAACACTTCTACTATAGAAGGAAAAGTAACAAGCCAAACATTATAAGAAGAAAACATACCGACCCAATTAGGGGAACAGTTGAGCGTGAGCCTCCCTCATAGCCGACTCTAACTCCCAAGTCGCGCTTTCCAAATCCTGATTCTTCCATAGAACTTTGACCATCGGGATGGACTTCCTTCGCAGCACCCGATCTTGAGTATCCAAAATGCGGACCGGCACTTCAACAAAAGAGAGATTAGGCTCCAACTGGGGCACAACATCCAAGACTTGCCCAATACTGCACACACACTTCCGCAATTGGCTTACATGAAATACATTATGAACACCTGGGAAGTTTGCTGGCAAATCCAACCTATAAGCTGACACGCCAATCTGTTCAACAATCTTAAACGGGCCCACATACCTCGGGTCCAATTTCCGGTTCTTACCGAACCTCTTAACTCCAACCATCGGGGAAACCTTAAGAAACACAAGGTCCCCTACAGAAAACTCCAAGTCAGACCTACGCCGATTGGCGTTCTTCTTGTATCTCTCCTGAGCTATACAAAGCTTTTCTCGAATAAGCTTCACCGCGACTTCCATCTCCTCGAGCGCATCCGGACCCAACAAGGGTCTCTCACCCTCCTCAGCCCTAAATAGGGGGGGTTCTACAGCGCCTCCCATACAAAGCTTCAAACGGATCCATTTGCAAACTTTCTTGATAACTGTTATTGTATGCAAATTCCATAAGTCGTAACCGCTCATCCCACGCTCCACCGTGGTCTAGAATGTAGCATCTGATCATATCGTCAACTATCTGGTTCACCCACTCTGTCTGCCCATTGGTCTGTGGGTGGTAGCAGTAGAATACCTCAGATCTATACCCAAACCTTCCTGTAGACTCTACCAAAAACGAGAAGTAAACCGGGAGTCTCGATCAGAAATGATGCTAGCAGGCACACCGTGTAATCTGATGACCTCATTCAAGTACAACTCTGCTATCTTCTTCATCGGATAGTCAATCTTATATGGCACGAAGTGAGCACACTTCGTCAGTCTATCCACTATAACCCAACAGAATCAAATCCCCTTGGAGATTTTGGTAAGCCCGTGATGAAGTCCATAGAAATACTTTCCCACTTCAATAGCGGGATCTCTAATGGAGTCAACTTGCCACCAGGCCTTCCGTGATCGGCCTTCACACGCTTGCAAGTGAGGCACTCAGCAACAAATCGTGCTATATCACTCTTCATCCCATACCACCAGGCAATCTGCTTCAAATCACGATACATCTTTATAGATCCCGGATGGTAGACAACATTGGATCCATGAGCCTCTCTGCATATCATACCCCTGATGTCTTCAACAGCCGGGATGAAAAATCTGTCGTGGTACTTCAAATTACCCGCATAATCGATAGAAAATTCTGGCAACTCCCCCCTCTCAGTCCTGGAGTATAAGTGTAGAAGGTCCGGATAATCCTTCTTGTGCAACCTAGTAAGAGAAATCCAAGACGGCTCTGCCACTGCCAAACTGCTCTGCATGTCACAGCATCCCACTGAGATATCCATAAGGAGGAACTCTTCCACTAAACGATCGGCGAAGAGATTAAAGATCTTCCCCATCTTCCGGCTCAGGGCGTCGGCCACCACATTGGCCTTGCCTGGATGATACTGGATCTCTACATCATAATCGGCCACATACTCTAGCCACTGCCGCTGGCGCAGATTCAACTCCTTTTGCGTGAACACGTACTTCAGGCTCTTATGATCAGTGAAGATCTTGCACTGTGCCCCATAAAGTAGGTGCCTCCACAGCTTCAATGCATAAATCACCGCTGCAAACCCAAGGTCATGCGTAGGGTAATTTCTCTCATGAGTCTTTAATTGCCTTGACCCATACGCAATCACTTTTCCAACTTGCATCAACACGCAACCCAGACCAACATACGAAGCATCCACGTACAGATCATACTCCACACCCTCAGTAGGTAGGGTCAGAACGGGAGCAGAGAACAATCTGTTCTTTAGCTCCAGGAAGGCTTCTTCGCACTTCTTGCTCCAAACAAAGGCCGCGTTCTTCTGAGTCAACCTGGTCAAAGGTGCAGCCAGGGTAGAGAAACCCTTCATGAACCTCCTGTAGTAACCGGCCAACCCAAGGAAGCTTCTGATCTCCTTGGGCATGTCCGACCTGCTCCAATCCATCACTGCTGTGATCTTTTTTGGGTCGACCGAGATCCCATCCTTGTTCACCACGTGGCCCAGAAACGAGACCTGTGGCAACCAAAATTCGCACTTGCTCAACTTGGCGAATAACTTGTGATTCCTCAACTCCAATAGAACCAAGTGTAGATGCTGCTCATGCTCCTCAACGCTGGGAGAATAGACCAACACATCATCGATGAAAACCACAATGAACTTGTCTAGGAAATCCTTGAACACCCGGTTCATCATATCCATGAAAGCTGATGGTGCGTTGGTCAGACCAAACGACATCACCAAGAACTCAAAATGTCCATACCTCAATCTGAACGCAGTCCGTGGAATATCTGTCTCACGGATCCTGAGCTGATGATAGCCAGAACGAAGATCGATCATGGAGAACACCGTGCTACCACGCAACTGATCAAATAAGTCATCGATCCTCGACAGAGGGTACTGTTCTTAATAGTGACTTTGTTCAACTCCCTGTAGTCGATGCAAAGCCGTATCGACCCATCTTTCTTCTTCACAAACAAAACAGGAGCACCCCAAGGCGACGAACTCTGCCTGATAAATCCTTTCGCTAATAACTCATCCAACTGGACTCGTAACTCCTCTAACTCACGAGGGGCCATCCGGTATGACGCCTTAGCAATAGGACGCGTACCCGGTTCCAAATCAATCACAAACTCAACATCCTGATCGGGAGGAAGACTAGGAAGGTCATCAGGAAAAACATACACGAAACCACGAACAATGGGAATCTCCTCAAAGCGCGGTACACTAACAGCAGCCCCAACCACTGAGACTAAACAAGCAAAACAACCAGCAAGAAATAACTTCTGAGCACATACCGCAGAAATGACAGGAGAGTCTTGGCACGGATCAGTATACACGCTTCCCGGCTGACCATTGTCCTTGATGAAGTCCAAACGCTTCCCTTTGCACTGAATAACCGCATCATACTTAGACAGCCAGTCCATGCCCAGAATAACATCGAAGTCCTCCAGATCAATCATCTTCAAGTCTGCCTTCGCAAGAAAGTCCCCCAACAAAATAGGGCAATCTAGAATGCCCAAATCTGATAACACAGATTCACTAGAAGGGAACTTGACGCGGAAGGTATCACGAACTCGATCTAGAGTCAACCGATGTCGCTCCACAAAGGCTCTAGCAACAAATGAGTGGGTAGCGCCGGAGTCGAATAGAACACGCGCCCAGCGGTTCTTCACTTAAATTTCCCTATAGGAGTATATACAACTAAGGAACTACCAAAACAAAACTGTAACCATTCTAGTAAATAAAACTTTCAAGCTGGAAAAACAACTAACCTGAGATGACCTGAGTCGAAGCTTGAGCCTCCTCGGAAGAGATCACGTTCAGCTTCCCCTTGCCCTTGTCCACACGCTGAGGCGGAGGTAGTGCCTGAAGTGGAACTGCATGAAGAGAAGGCTGGACTTGAGGACACCTAGACTTGATGTGACCCTTCTGCCCGCATTGATAACAGACTTTATCCTTGGACCAGCACTGAGCAGCATCCTGCCCGGATTGCTTGCAAACAGAACAGGAAACATCCCTCCTAGGAGCACCCTAAATAGCATGAACTTGCTCCTTCTTCTGAGCTGCTGCCTTTTTGAAACACCTCTCAACAGGGTGGCCTGACCGGCCACAGAAGCTACACACCACCTTGCTCTTCTTTCCCGAAGCAGCACCGGGTACCTGGGGTTTCTTCTCCTCGACGGACTTCCTCTTGTCCTTCCTCATTTGCTGGCCTCTGCTCTTTGCGGTCTCGATAGCCTCCACCTTCAGAGCAGCCTCCACTACCCCTGCATAAGTCTCTGATCCATAAGCACTGGTCAACTGCTGCACCTCGCTCCTCAAGCCACCCATAAATCGCTTGACTCGATCAGCCTCAACACTCACCAACCAAGGAGCAAACTGGCTCAACTTGCTGAACTCTATCTCATACTAACCGACCATGAGTTGCCTTTGCTTCAGGTGGAGGAAGTCGTTCATAAGACGGTCACGCTCGACCGAAGGCAAGAACTTCCTCAGCAGCATTTCCTTAAATACTTCCCAAGAGCAACCAGCTACCAAGCTCTCCTTTTCTCTAAGCCACCAACTCTTAGCCAAACCCTTGAGCTGATAGGCAGCTATCATCACTCTCTGATCATCTGCAATACCGGAGTACGAGAACATCTCCTCCATGGAGATCAGCCAATCGTCTATGACCATGAAATCTGCCTTCCCATAAGAAGTAGGAGGGATAAGTCTCTGAAACTGTGAGATAAATGCCATCTCCGCTGGCACCACCACTGGAGGTCTCAGGGGTGCAGGAGGAGGAGGAACAGCTAACCCCCCTGTAGGGCCTTGCACTCCCTGAGTCTGTCCTGCCACAACTGCCCCCAGAGACTGGATCTGGGCCTGCATCTCCACCATCTGCCTGCTCAAGGAAACGCTACTCTGCCGCAGGCTCTCGTTCACCGCATTATTCTGCGCTCCCGATGACTCACCCTCAGATAGAGGGGTCGATCTAGTCGAAGGGCGTCTCGCCATCCTAAAATCATAACAATATTAGTCAGATCCTAGTACAACAGCTGCAACTAACTACAAGTACAGACAATATATACATAAATATGAACTTAAAGCTGCTAAACTTGTTCTGGGAGTTTATCTTTACAAGAATTGATGTTATGCCTTAACCTAGGATGGTTAACCACCACCATACTAACTCTTGTGCCTAGATCGAGAATGCATGACTTTATATTATTTTTGACTCGAAAACTTATGTGTGTACATATGTCATCATGTCAGCCTTTAGCTTGGCACGTTGTGCTTATGCAATGTTAGGTTATGCATGTTTGTGCTATGCATTCTAAAAAAAGAAGGCCCTAATACATGTTATGAGCGGTGTACACATGAAAATGTTATGCATCCCATACTACATAACATCCTCATGCAAAGAAAAAGAAAACGAGCTAGTCGCAGCCATGTGGTGAGGTTATGCATCCCATACTACATAACCCTCACATGTTGCCCCTATGGTGGATCCATATACGAACACATATTATGCATCACATACTAGATAATATGCCCTGTATACTTCATGTTATGCTATGAGTGTAGTGTTCGTGCTTTTGCCAAGACGTGCTGATGACATATCGGTGTGTGAATGACATGATGTTGAACTACTGATGCAATCAAAAGGGAAGGTTGCCCGACTAACTTGTCAAGCAACCTCCTTCTGATACCAACTATCACAACCCGCATTTTCTCCGAGGAAAAAGGATTATCAGAGTAGGATAAAACACGTGTCATGATGCCACGTCGAGTAGGGGATAACTGCCGACGCTCAGGCAAACCACTATCAATTATACTTTATGAAAATTCAAGAGTTATAAGATTAGAAAATCTGTTATATTTTAGAGGCCGTATCCCTCGGCTCAGTGGATCATCTAGTCCACAGTTTGAAAACTATACTTATACGCTGCGGAAAATACTTAAATCAGGTTTGACATCCTAAATGAGTGCATAAGTGTCCCCAGAGGGCAACTTATACTATGCAGGACTCTACATGTAATTTATACTATATATAGGAAAACGATCTTTTTTACGTTATTTGGAAAATAGTGGTTGAGTTTTATAAAATATGTTGATCATGAGATATACTTATAATAGTGTTTTTAGGTTTAAAAGTAACTGGCAACCTAGCATAAATCATCCCCAGAGCAAGTAGACTATCTCCAGAAAAAGGTAGAAGCAAAAAGATAACATATCTAGTACCAAGGTAAAACTACCAGTGGGCGCCAACAAACTGACACGAATTCACTGGCAAGTATATATGTCTGCAAGAAAGAAGTGCAAAACTACCTCACAAGACCAAGGAACTGGTCTCTACAGTACGAGATACCACTAGCAACAACACAACACAACTAGCCGCCTAATCGGCTACTAACCAGAACATGAGGCATTCAAAGAAGAAAAGAATACCTCAACAAGCTAAATAAGTAAGCTGTATGGAAATGTTAAGTTAAAAGGTAAGCAAGAAGAGTAAGCAAACCAAAACAAGCACCACTGCCCAAGGCAAGACAAAAAGAAAAGCACTGTGTGCGAGGAAACATCAACAACCCTGCCCAAAAATAAATCCTGCAGAGTTCACCAGGCTACCATGAGCCCAAACGTTGCAAATTTACAAAGGAAGAAACGTCTAACACCCTAAGCGGTGAGAGATGGTAGTAGAAAAAACAACGCGGATCCGGGTTGGAGGCAAACTCAGTCCCCCAACCACCATTTCCAAGAAACAAAGCTCAAGGGTCCACATGTGAAAGCACTAGGGACCTCCCACCCCCTTGCCCAGCCCGTACCTGGAGCAAGATAAAAGAAAAGGGTGGCCTCGGCTAAATTACACAAAACCACCCCCATTAAGAGCTTCAAACCACCACTACTAACCACGACCCACGATTTAGCCTTTTGGAAAAAATATAGCCGACAAGGAACCTCAAAACCAAAGGAAATTCACTCGGGAGAGAAAATCAAGGTAAGGGAAAAACGTTGAGATGACTCAACACGGCATGGCGCTGAGTAAGCCCACTCACTCAACACCAAAACAGACGATGGCGTTGAGTAAGCTAACCTTACTCAACGCCAAAATAGCTATGGCGTTGAGTGAGGTTCACTCACTCAACGCCTTTTGCAACACTGGCTATGGCGTTGAGTGAGCTAACCTCACTCAACGCCAAAATAGCTATGGCGTTGAGTGAGGTCCACTCCCTCAACGCCTTCAGCAAAGTAGACAGTGGCGTTGAGTGAGCTAACCTCACTAAACGCCAAAACAGCTACGGCGTTGAGTGAGGTCCACTCCCTCAATGCCTTCAGCAAAACTGGTTGTGGTGTTGAGTGAGCTAACCTCATTCAACGCCAAAATAGCTACGGCGTTGAGTGAGGTCCACTCCCTCAACGCCTTCAGCAAAACAGGCTGTGGCGTTGAGTGAGCTAACCTCACTCAATGCCAAAACAGCTACGGCGTTGAGTGAGGTCAACTCAATCAACGCCTTAGCACTTAGCCGTAGAACCCAACTATGGCGTTGAGTGAATCCACCTCTCTCAATGCCAAAACAGCTTTGGCGTTGAGTGAGGTCGAATCACTCAACACCAAAGTACTTGCCGCGAAAACAAACTGCGGCGTTGAGTTTGTCCACCATTCTCAACGATAGAACAGCTTTGGCATTGAGTGAGGTCGACTCGCTCAACGCCAAAGTACTTAGCCGCAAAAACAGACTGCGGCGTTGAGTGTGTCCACCACTCTCAACGATAGAACAGCTTTGGCGTTGAGTGAGGTCGACTCACTCAATGCCAAAGTACTTAGCCGCAAAAAAACAAACCAAGCAGACCTGGCATTGAGTGTGTGCACCACACTCAACGCCAAGTCCAAGCAGACCCGGCGTTGAGTGTGTGCACCACACTCAACGCCAAGTTCTGAATTCTCCAACGCTAACTCCAGCAAGTCTAAGTACAGGGAAGGCTTCTACTACAGCCACTACACAGGCAAGCACACATACACCCCAACCCGAGCCTAAGCAAGATAGGTTTGCATAAAAATTAAACTATAGCTTTTCTCCTCTACCCGGCTACAACTACTGCACAGGAAAAAATCAACCCAACCCTCAACCCTCACTTAGCCCGAGTACAAGGCATCTCTACCAACAGCTGGGAATCTGCACTCGATTTCTAGCAAGAATAGGGTTTCTAACCTAGGGCTAACAGGCACTTTATATAACAGCAGCTATTGAACAAAAAGCTTTATACAGCCGCAAGCTTTAAGAAGAAAACAAGGAAAATAATGACTTGGCAAGGGCAAGAATACCACTTGCCTCGATTTCCCGCAAATCCTTGGTCAGCCTCCTTCCCTTACACTCGAATCCGGCAACGAAGCACAAGGAAAAAAATCTGGACATTGCCGGCGGAAAACAAGTCAAAACCCGAAATTCAAAACCATAAGCAAGGCCACGAAACTTGGAAATCTTACCGTAGGAATGAAGGTCTAGGCGAGACCAATCCAAAACCGCTTTCGGAATCGAATTCCGTCCACAAACACTCCTGGAATCGACGTCCGAAGGGGAGCAGTTTCGGCAGTTTCTCTGCTTTCCGCGAACAGGCGCAGACGGGTTCGGCTTCGGGAAGATGAACAGGAGCGGTTTCTCTTAAACCTAAACTATCCTATAAATATCACCCTTATTAATCTTAAAAGCTAATTAATTTAATATAATGAGACACCACAGTTACCGCCCAGCACCCGCACCTTTTTAAAATAATTATTAATATAATATTTATTAAATAGTTTTATTTTTCATAAAATACAAAATGACGCGAAAACTGAACATCCTCGGAATTCGACGAAATTCGCACCGTATCTAAATATCCACACTACGAACACAACAGCGAAGTAGAAATTAACTTTCGACAAACAGAACTCGAGTTAAACCCACCCGAAGCAAAAATACAAGCATCCCCCGAGAGGCCACACCGGGTCACCCAAAATGACTCGGCTTGCTAGGGAGATCTTGCCAATAGGCTACAAAATAGGCCACTCAGTTCTAAGGAGTTAAGACCACACTCCACAGATGGCATAAGCCAAGAAAATGCGTCGACGTAACGCCAAGCAAGAATTAAATAATCGCAGAAAAATCGGGGGCGTTACATGGAGAGTATAGTTGACACCTGGCAGGAGCCGAGCTCAACTGGAGGTGGAGAGAAGGTTGTTACCTCACAGGAACCAAGTTCAATTGAATTGTAGAAGAGGTTGACACCTCGCAGGAGGAAGCTCAACTCGAGGTGGAGAGTCGACACCTCATAGCAGCCGAGCTCAACTGGAGATGGAGAGAATAGGTCGACACCTCGTAGGACCCGAGCTCAACTGAGGTGGAGAAGAGGTCGACACCTAGCAGGAGCCGAGCTAAACTGGAGGTGGAGAATAGGTCGACACCTTGCAGGAGTCAAGCTCAACTGGAGGTGGAGAGTATATTTGGAACCTAGCTGGAGCCGAGCTCAACGTGAGGTAGAGAGAAGAGGTCGACACCTCTCAGGAGTTGAGCTCAACTGGACATGGAGAAGAGGTCGACACCTCGCAGGAGTCGAGCTCAATTGGAGGTGGAGAAGTGGTCGACACCTCATAGGAGACGAGCTTGAAAGTGAGGTGATAGATCTGATATGCTTAAGAGTTTTTAGAAAATGAAATGCAAAATAAAATTCACAGCACATAAGGAAGAAAACAGATCAAGCAATCCAGACAACACAAGGATTATAGTGGTTCCCCAAATCTGGGTACATCCACTCTTCTACCACCCTGGTAGGAATCCACTACAGGATGAGTTGATCAGGTGTCCTGGGCACCAATGAGCTTTTGATAAGGTGCTCAAAAACCAAATCTAGATTTTTTGGTAAGGTGTCTTGCCACCACTGAGTTTTGATAAGGTCTCAGAAACCAAGCAGAACTTTTGAAGGGAGTTCAAGAACCCTTTGTACAGGAGGAAGGAAGAGTTGATGTTGTCTTCTCTATTCAACAAGCAAAGAGAAGCACAAGTGGATTGTTATTGTCAAAGCTCCCCCTGAGATGTAGAATGGTTCAGGAGTGGAAGCTTTGCTTCAGGGTGTAGGCCTTCAAGTTGATGTTGCTCTCCAGCAAGCTTTTAGACTGATGTTGATTTTGTGTCTCTTGAAAGCCTGGAGCAGATGAAGAAGATGAAGATGATCTGTATATGCCTGCTTCTTTTTTTCTGTCACTTTATGATATATATTATATATCTTTTTTTTATATATGTCCCCTGGGCTGAGGAAAGTCATTTGAATTCTTGTCTGATGCGGCAGAGACATTTCCAAGAAAGGAAACTGTCTTGGAAAGGTAACTAACAATAAACCTCTGAATTGGTTCATATTTAATGCAGCCTCCCAACGGCTATATTCATAAGAATATTTAGCATTAAATATATTAGCTGTAATTGTCTCAATAGCCTTAATTAAATCTGCCAGCTGTAAATAATTCTGTCTGAAAAAAACTGCACAGAAAAATGCCAAAAATGAATCTTTTAAAGCTTCCTGAAAACTGCACAGAAATAGTTGAACTCCGTTCGACTATTTCTGGACTGCAATAGTTGAACTCCGTTCGACTATTTCTGGACTGTAATAGTTGAACTCCGTTCGACTATTTCTGGACTGCAATAGTTGAACTCCGTTCGACTATTTCTGGACTGCAATAGTTGAACTCCGTTTGACTATTTCTGGACTGCAATAGTTGAACTCCGTTAAACTATTTCTGGACTGCAATAGTTGAACTCCGTTCGACTATTTCTGGACTGCAATAGTTGAACTCCGTTCGACTATTTCTGGACTGTAATAGTTGAACTCTGGACTGCAATAGTTGAACTCCGTTCGACTATTTCTGGACTGCAATAGTTGAACTCCGTTCGACTATTTCTAGACTGCAATAGTTGAACTCCGTTCGACTATTTCTGGACTGCAATAGTTGAACTCCGTTCGACTATTTCTGTGAGCTAAAATTTCTGAACTTCAAAACTGATTTTCTCTTGAATTCTTCTGCACTTCTTCTGGGATTCTTTCTGAGGAATACCTGGAAAGACCTATGACCCTTAGACTATACATTTTGGGTCAAACTAATCATCCTAATAGTGATCCTAACCCAAATCAGAACCTAAGGTTCCAACAATCTCCCCCTATTTGGGTGAGGATACTATTTACATAAAAAAAATACAAAGCAAAAAGATCTGCCTGAATTATAATATGATAGCAGATGTACATGGGTGCTTTGTTAAAAAGGGATTCAAAATAAAAGAAATACAAATAGAAACTAAGGGGCAGCTGCATAGAATCTAATAAAGTAACAGCTGCACTTCTGTTCATTTTCATTCTGAGATTCTGATAATCTCCCCCTATAGTTGTAGCCTTCTGAATAATTTTCCTGAAAGGAGATGTTAGGAATTCTGGACCCAGATTTGCCTTGGGTCTTATTTTTCTTTCACAATAATAATTTGAAGTAAAGTAATATCCAGGGAAATCTTTATAGCCAAGTGGATGAAGTTTCCTAGAAGGGATAAACCACTGGGTATAAGGATTTTTAAATTTTTTATTATGAAATGATTTAAAATCTTTGCTAAGAAAATCTGAGCTCAACAAAGAGTATTTTCGTCGACCTGAGCTCGACGATTTATAGTGAGATCGTCGATCTCGGTTCAGAGAATAATATAGGTTGTTTTCTCTATTCCAATTTCGTTGACCTCTATTCAGAGTTCGTCGACCTGAGTTCGACGAATTATGTTGAACACAGATTTTTTGAAAATCTTTAACTGATTTTAATGAGGCTATATGATTTAAAGCAATTTCTAAATCTTCATTGAATTTTATGTTTTTAGAAGAAAGTTTATTTACTTTCTCTCTAAGAAGTTTTATTTCCTTCTTAGATTGAATCAGATCTTTACATAATAATTTAAAATCTGTTTTAAGTTCTTCTGATGAAAAGTCAAGGGTAGAGATAACCTGATCTTCATCATCATCTGATTCAGATTCTTTATCTTCATCATACCTTTTGCAAGATGCATCTATTGCCATTAGACAAAATTCTCTTGCTCTTGCTTCTTCTTCATCCTCAATTGTGCAAGATGAAGCTTCAGAGTTACTCCAGGAATCAGCATTTGATGTTCTTTCTTTTGCTGATCCAGCAGCCATTACTGAGAGAGAGTCCCAAATTTCCTTTGCAGATGAACATTCAACAATCTCTTGAAAAATGTCATCAGACATTGATTCTGCAAGAATGTTCATTGATTGTGCATCAGCCATCTTAAGCTGTTTTTGAGCTTCTGTAGTTGCAGATGGTGTAAAGGGACCTGACAAAATAGAATTATAAATGGCTTCATCAATAGAGTTCATAAAAAGCCTAATCCTTGCCTTCCATAGTGCAAGCTTGTCCAGATTGCACTTAGGAGGTCCAGTGCTTGACCATTCTTCATTTTGTGCCATGAAAAACTCTTAAAAATAATAAGATCTATCAAGGATCTTTTGATTCAGGTGTTAGCCTGTACAAACAATCAGCCACCCTCTGATACCAATTGAAAGTGAGGTGATAGATCTGATATGCTTAAGAGTTTTTAGAAAATGAAATGCAAAATAAAATTCACAGCACATAAGGAAGAAAACAGATCAAGCAATCCAGACAACACAAGGATTATAGTGGTTCCCCAAATCTGGGTACATCCACTCTTCTACCACCCTGGTAGGAATCCACTACAGGATGAGTTGATCAGGTGTCCTGGGCACCAATGAGCTTTTGATAAGGTACTCAAAAACCAAATCTAGATTTTTTGGTAAGGTGTCTTGCCACCACTGAGTTTTGATAAGGTCTCAGAAATCAAGCAGAACTTTTGAAGGGAGTTCAAGAACCCTTTGTACAGGAGGAAGGAAGAGTTGATGTTGTCTTCTCTATTCAACAAGCAAAGAGAAGCACAAGTGGATTGTTATTGTCAAAGCTCCCCCTGAGATGTAGAATGGTTCAGGAGTGGAAGCTTTGCTTCAGGGTGTAGGCCTTCAAGTTGATGTTGCTCTCCAGCAAGCTTTTAGACTGATGTTGATTTTGTGTCTCTTGAAAGCCTGGAGCAGATGAAGAAGATGAAGATGATCTGTATATGCCTGCTTCTTTTTTTCTGTCACTTTATGATATATATTATATATCTTTTTTTTATATATGTCCCCTAGGCTGAGGAAAGTCATTTGAATTCTTGTCTGATGCGGCAGAGACATTTCCAAGAAAAGAAACTGTCTTGGAAAGGTAACTAACAATAAACCTCTGAATTGGTTCATATTTAATGCAGCCTCCCAACGGCTATATTCATAAGAATATTTAGCATTAAATATATTAGCTGTAATTGTCTCAATAGCCTTAATTAAATCTGCCAGCTGTAAATAATTCTGTCTGAAAAAAACTGCACAGAAAAATGCCAAAAATGAATCTTTTAAAGCTTCCTGAAAACTGCACAGAAATAGTTGAACTCCGTTCGACTATTTCTGGACTGCAATAGTTGAACTCCGTTCGACTATTTCTGGACTGTAATAGTTGAACTCCGTTCGACTATTTCTGGACTGCAATAGTTGAACTCCGTTCGACTATTTCTGGACTGCAATAGTTGAACTCCGTTTGACTATTTCTGGACTGCAATAGTTGAACTCCGTTAAACTATTTCTGGACTGCAATAGTTGAACTCCGTTCGACTATTTCTGGACTGCAATAGTTGAACTCCGTTCGACTATTTCTGGACTGTAATAGTTGAACTCTGGACTGCAATAGTTGAACTCCGTTCGACTATTTCTGGACTGCAATAGTTGAACTCCGTTCGACTATTTCTAGACTGCAATAGTTGAACTCCGTTCGACTATTTCTGGACTGCAATAGTTGAACTCCGTTCGACTATTTCTGTGAGCTAAAATTTCTGAACTTCAAAACTGATTTTCTCTTGAATTCTTTTGCACTTCTTTTGGGATTCTTTCTGAGGAATACCTGGAAAGACCTATGACCCTTAGACTATACATTTTGGGTCAAACTAATCATCCTAATAGTGATCCTAACCCAAATCAGAACCTAAGGTTCCAACAGAGCTCAACTGGAGGTGGAGAAGAGGTCGACACCTCGCAGCAGTTGAGCTCAACTGGAGGTGGAGAGTACTGTCAACACCTAGCAGGAGCCGAGCTCAACTGGAGGCAGAGAGATGAGGTCGATGCCTCATAGGAGCTGAGCTCAACTGGAGGTGGAGAAGAGGTCGACACCTAGCTGGGGCCAAGCTCAACTGGAGGTGGAGAAGAGGTCGACACCTCGCAGGAGACGAGCTCAACTAAAGGTGGAGAGTATAGTCGACACCTAGAAGGAGCCGAGCTCAACTGGAGGTGGAGAGTATAGTCGACACCTGGCAGGAGCCGAGCTCAACTTGAGGTGGAGAGAAGGTGGACACCTCTTAGTAGCCGAGCTCAACTGGAGGTGGAGAAGAGGTCGACACCTCGCAGGAGCCGAGCTCAACTGGAGGTGGAGAGTATAGTCGACACCTAGCAGGAGTCGAGCTCAACTGAAGGTTGAGAAGAGAGGTCGACACCTCACAGGAGCCGAGCTCAACTGAGGTGGAAAAGAGGTTGACACCTTGCAGGAGCCGAGCTCAACTGGAGGTGGAGAGGAGGTCGACACATTACAGTATCCAAGCTCAACTGGAGGTGGAGAATATAGTCAGAGAAGAGGTCGACACCTCGTAGGAGCCGAGCTCAACTGGAGGTGGAGAAGGGGTCGAAACCTAGCAGGAGCTGAGCTTAACTGGAGGTGGAGAAGAGGTCGACACCTCGTAGGAGCCGAGCTCAACTGGAGGTGGAGAGAAGAGGTCGATACCTCGTAGGAGCCGAGCTCAACTAGAGATGGAGAAGGGGTCGACACCTGGTAGGAGCCGAGTTCAACTAGAGGTGGAGAAGGGGTCGACACCTAGCAGGAGCCGAGCTCAACTGGAGGTGGAGAAGAGGTCGACACCTCGCAGGAGCTGAGCTCAACTGGAGGTGTAGAATATAGTCGACACCTAGCAGGAGTCGATCTCAACTAAAGGTGGAGAAGAGAGGTCGATACCTCACAGGAGCTGAGTTCAACTATAGGTGGAGATTATAGTCAAAAACTAGCAGGAGCCGAGCTCAACTCGAGGTGGAGAATAGGTCGACTCAGGTGGCTAGTAGTCGGTCTGTAGGGGAGAAGCTTGTACAGAGATCACGAACTATGACATCACTCTAATGAGGAACTTTCTTCACCTGAGGAGGTCGTTGGACGATATGTAGGAGAGGAGCTCGTGCAGGGACTTGGAGTTATGATAATACTGCTACTCGAGGACTTTTTTTGAGTCGACAACTCTCAGGATCCGAGCTAAACTAGAGTGGTGTGAGTCGACTAGGGGAGGCGAGTAGTCGGTCTGTAGGAGTGGAGCTTGTACAGAGTTCACGGACTACGACATCACTCCAGCGAGGAACTTTCTTCACCTGAGGAGGCCGTTGGCCGATGTGCAGGAGAGGAGCTCATGCAGGGACTCAGACTTATGATAACACTGCCACTTGAGGACTTTTTTTGGAGTCAACGGCTCTCAAGAGCCGAGCTTAACTAGAGTAGTATGAGTCGACTCGGGGAGGAAAGTAGTCGGTATGCAGGAGAGGAGCTTGTACAGAGTTCACGGACTACGATAACATTCCATCGAGGAACTTTTTCACATTTGAGGAGGTCGTTGGCCGATGTGCAGGAGAGGAGTTCGTGTAGGGACTCGGACTTACGATGACACTTCCACTCGAGGACTTTTTAACTGGGACTGAGGTAGTTCGCCCTGTTGCTTAATAGATTGACAAGGAGACAAATGCATCAATATTTTTGAGAATGAAGGAATTCTAATGAGAACGATGATCTTTTCTACTTCGAGTTGGGAGGTTGGCGTCCAGACCTGTTCGTGATAACACCTCCAGTCAAAGGAAAGATACAATTGGGGGTAGCTAGGCCGAAATGCAAGGAGGAAGCTAATCTCGGTCGTCAATGTAGGGCTTGGTCTTACAAGGACGCTTACATCCTGAGGCATCATCCCATCATCCGCCCTGGGCTATCTAAGAGAAATAGATCAAAGGCTTGTTTCCCAACCCAACCGTGGAGATTGTTTTCAGCTCTGCCACTTGGTTACGAAAACCAGAGTACAAGTGAAGAGAAATGGTCTTCGGGGGTCCTACTGGACACTCTCAAGCCCACCATCCTTCCGCGAACTTGCACTTCTCAGAGCTCGGTAGGTTATCCTGCTTTGGCAATAGCTGAGATGCCTAGATTAGGGATTGCTTGGTGAGATCGGCCCCTTATTGAGTCCAGGAGGTTAGCGTCTAGGCATGTTCCTAATAGTTCCTCCAGTTGGAGGAGAGCTGCAATCGGGGAGACATAGGCTTACATACAAGGGGGGAGCTGATCTCGACCGTCAATGCAGAGGCTCGGTCTTACAAGAGTGCTTAAGTCCCGATGCATAGTCCCATCATCCGCACTGGGCTATTTAGGAGGAACAGGTCGACCGCTAGTTTCTGGACCCGATCGCGGGGCTGGTACTTGAAGCCTTTAGAAGTCTCGAGATAGATTAGCACACAGAGAGAAACAAGCTTGCTGCAATTATTATATTCATATTAACATGATTACAAAGAAGACAAATATTACCGCTAGGGATAGAACCTTTTCAGGTCATCCCCGCTCCAGGTACCTCCAAGCTACTCTCCTACTTGATCTTGCAGATAATAGCCTCAAGTGGCTAGGGCTTCCTGGACGATGAAGGGACCTTCCCAATTTGGATATAGCTTGCCAACAGTTGCTCCCCTTCCCGCGGCATCCACCTTCTTCATGACTAGATCTCCTGCACGGAAATTCTTGAGGCAGACGTTTTTGTCGAAGTGCTTTACCATGATCCTTTTGATTTCCTCTTAGTGAATGGAGGCCAAGTCGCGAAGTTCTTCAATGTAATCCAGTGAGAGCCTCTAAGCGTCTTCATTCTCTAAGCGTCATTCTTTGCTGCCATCTCCTGCATTCCCTCCCATGGGTAGAACCATTCCAGGTTATCATAACTCCAGGTATTTGAGGAGATGAAATTGTTGGGTACATTAGGAACAGTGTACCTGATCTGGAGAAGTCCCCTTGACAACTCAATGATATACCCAAAGGTTTATTTGATGTATGTTAAGTTTACATGTGCAGGTTCAATGTTGAAGAAATTATTCTAAGTCAAAGTGTTGGGACAGCATGTGTCGAGACAATACTTCTGTGTCGATACAAGGCAGATCAGTAGTCAACACAGAGAACAGAAGATGTGTCGAGAATACTTCTGTCTTGACTCAAGGCAGAACAAAGCTATGTCAACACAGATAACAGATGTGTCGACACAAATAACATATGTGTCGAGACAATACTTTTGTCTCGACACAAGGAAGAACTAAGATGTGTCTACACAGATAACAGATGTGTCGACACAACTATACTATCTCAACACTTTCTGTTCTGAGATGAAAACTATTTTAAGTATGGAAATGTTGGGTCTGTCAAAGATGTCTCAACATAGATTTCGAGACAACTTGTCTACTTCAACGCTTATATGACAGAATGTGCTGAGTCAACATTAATCAGGTTAATACTGGTTAGATCATTCTGGTCGACTCAGGAAGGCGTAACTTTTATAAAGACAGTTCTAAAAAGGATTTTCTTGCAGTTGCTGATGTCATCAATACCAGTCCAAGCCGTCTGAGATTTCTATAAATAGGAAGTGCTGCCTTCAGAAGATGATACCTAAAAAACTGATTCTATTCTATTCATCATTCTCTCTCTATTCTAAAAGACAAATCAAGAAATAGAAAGAGAAGAAGAAGTTGATCTTCAAGATAGTCTTCAGATCCCTTTTCTTAGGTTGATCTGGGGATTAAGTGATCTGTTTATCAGCATTTTCAAACTATTCGATCTGATCTTCATCAAGAAGTTGCTGATTCAGAAGAAATTCAATTCAGCCTGGTAATCTATCAAGAAGAAATCAAACTGCAGCTGAGTGAAAAGATCTGTATACACAGATCCAACAGATAACAGGTTTTCTTTTTTTCTATAATCTGTTTTATCAAATTTCATTGTAATATCTCCTGGAGATTTAAGTGGGTAGGAGATCTTATTCTCTTAGTTTTGTAAGCCTAATCTATAAATGCTGAGGTAGGATTCTGGGTGAATCTGAGGTAGGTGATTTGGGGTAAATCACTGAGATTATAGGCCTAATCTATAAAGGCTGAGGTAGGGGATTGAGGAGATATCTGAGGTAGGAGATTGAGATATCTCTGAGGTAGGACTAGTGGGTATGAGTGTAGGTTTCTTGAAGAGAAACTGAGCATTGTAGGATCTGAGGATCCGAGTTGTGAAGGAGGAGTTATAACCTTAACTAGCACATTGCTAGTGAGGAAGAAGGGGGAAAGTGGATGTACCCTAGATAGGGGAACCGCTATAAACTTGATGTGTCCCTTGTGCTGTGTGTTGTGTTCTTTGCTGTGTATGCTGTGATCAGTTCTTGTTTTTCTATTGCTTATGCTGGGTATATCAATATTCTGAATTGCATTAGGGCACATTACTAAAGTTAAAAGAACTACAAAGAATTTTAATAGATCACCTATTCACCCCCTAGGTGACTTTCTACCCATAGGCTTGACTTTCAAGTGGTATTAGAGGGAGGTTATCCAAAGATAGACCTAACAGTCTGGAAAAGATCCTAAGGGTAGTTGAAGGTTATCTAACCTATGGCTTCTGAATCAAATAGAGAACTCAGTTCCATGAAATTGCCATCTGCACTAAGGACAATTTTATTATATGGAAATGAAGAGTAAGACTATTTATGGAAGCTTCAGACCCAAGAATTTTTGGTACAATTCAAGATGGACCCTATGTTCCCATGAAATCATCTGTCCTAGATGCAAATATTCTGAAAGGGAGGATAAATACAACTCTAGAGGGGGGGTGAATAGAGTATTCAATAATATTAGAATCTACTCAACTCCCTTAGAGTTAATTTGTGGAAAAAGTAAATAGATATATGAAACCATAGAGCCTAACACAAAGTGAGGTGCACAAGGGAAAGCTAACTATAATTACAGTTTGAGATTTAGTCCTAACACATCAACTAGCAATCTTAGGTAGTTCTAGTCACAGCCACAATGCAGTAATTAAAATAAGCAACACAGACAACACAAGAAGATTTATAATGGTTCCCTCTCAATAGGTACATCCACTCTTCTACCACCCTAGTAGGAATCCACTACAGGTTTTTGTTAAGGTTTCCTGCCACCAACTGATTTGATTCAGGTAGATCAAGTAAACCCTTTGAGCTTTTGATCAGGAGCCCAAAATCCAACACAAGTTTTTGCTAAGGTGCCCTGCCACCAAGGTTCACTTTTTAAGGGAGTAATAACCCTTTGTATAGGAGGTTGAGAGAGTTAGAATGTCTTCTCTATTGTTAAACAAAATTAGAGAAGATAGAGGATTGCACTGAGCTATAGAAAGCTCTGAAGGAATCAAAGCTCCCCCTAGCTTAGAGAATATCCAGGAAGAAGCCTTGCTTCAGGGTGCAGGTTTTCTTTAGAACTCTTGACAGAGAAGATCTATTGTCTTGAGGTTCTTGAAGGAGCAGCTTGAAGAAGACTCTTGATATGGAATGGTTGTTCTTCTTCAACAACTTTTCTTTCTTCTTCTTTTTCTACTTGAAGCTCTGAGTATAAATGTTCCTGTAAGCAGGATGAACTCAGGATTTAAGAAGAGAACTCTGAAGAGAGTTGTTCTAAACTTATTCTTGTTGTGTCGAAACTGTGTATCTGTGTATATGTTTTTTTTAACTTCTTTCACTAGCTCTTTATATATCAGCCTTTGTAACGGCTTCTATCTTTCTCTTGATTTGAATCTTGTCTTCTTATGAGATCTGAGATCTGTCCTGCAAATAACATAATACAGCTAGCCTGCAGAAAGGCCATTTTATAAAGAAATAAAGCTTTCTTAGAAGCTGCTTATCCATTCTGCAAGTCCAAAAGGTATTAGAGAAAGTCACATCAAAACAAACTCTTTACAGCCAAAAAAAGACACATGTGTCTAACGGCTATAAAGGACAGCATGACAGATAAAGCACAAAGATTATTCAACTAATAGGACAAAATACTTTGTCAGATAGCACTTGATTTATGCATAAAGAATGAGGCAAAGATTACCTTGATATATAAGCATAAAGTCAATGAAATAATCTATAATAAAATAAGCCAGATATATAAGAAATAAATCACAGAATAGAAAGAGTACACAATCACCAAATACAGACAAAAGATAGTCGAACGAATCACAAAGATCGTCGAACTATCAGAGCAGATCGTCGATCTACAAGATATCTGTCTGGGCAGAAGAAGTCCAGCAAGACTCGACGATCGTCGATACTGAGACCACAGATCGTCGAACTATCAGAGTTGAACTAACTTGGAGATAGTCAATCAGCTGACTGACGATGGTCGAGCGACGTTCGACCATAGTCGAACTAAAAAAAACTTAACCAGAAAATAGATAAACAATAATTCTACACAACTAATAGGATCTAACCTAAATCTAACCTTTGACCATGGATAATTCTTGGGTCAAGAAACTAATTGAGAGGACTTAACTCAAATCCAAACTAGGGTACCAACATATTCAAACTCCCAAGACATTGTCAGAAATGACAAAGGATGAGATCATACTTGCTACTATGGACAAAAGAGCACATAACATAATAGTGAGTGTTATAGACAACTCCACATTTTAGAATCTGGTGCACTGTAATTCTTCTAAGAAAATGTGTGATACCTTGATAGTGTATATGGAAGGTACAACAGAGGTGAGAGATGACAGAAGGTCACTCCTTAACCAACAATATGAGGTATTTAGATAAGGGAAGACAGATTCTATTGAACAAACATATGAAAAGTTCTTTAGAATAGTCAATGACTTGAGAAACTAGGGGAGAAACTTCTCAAACTATGAAATGAATGACAAGTTCCTGAGATCCCTAAATAAAGAATGAGATATCAAGATTTGTGCAGTAAGGGAAATGGGAAATCTAAGAAATCAGCTTCTCCAAGACTTATTTGGGAAATTAATGTCACATGAGCTTCAACTCAATTCAAGAAAAGCTGAAGCAAAAACTACCAGACAATCATCCCAGTCTAAATCATTGGCCTTCAAAGCTGACTCTTCCAAGAAAACTAGAAGGGAAATTCCATCATCACCTAGAAGAGATGAAGAGACAGATAGAACAGGACCTTGCTCTTCTTCAAAAGAGATATCAGATGATGAATTTGCCTTACTTATAAGGCAGTTCAAGAAGATGTTAAGAAGAAGAAAACAGTAGAGTAATAGGAAACCTTCTAGTTCTTGTTCTAACAAAAGCAAAGACAAACACAGAGACAAATCTGTGATCAGGTATGACTCCAATCAGAACAAATAATCTAAGACTGATATTATTTGTTTTTGTTGTAACAGGCCTGGGCATGTCATTGCTGATTACCCAATAATGAGAAAGGATAACATAAATTCAAAATAAAGGAAGTTCTTCAAGGATAAGAAATCAGAAAAAGGTCAGATGGCTAAGAAGACAAAGACTTTGTCTGACAGTGATTCTAATTCAACTGAGTCAGAAGAAGAACATGTGGGGTTATATTCATATGAGGAGGAGTTCATCAGAAGAGCCATCTACAAAGGAAATAACTCCAAAACTTCATTATCCTATGGTGACTTTGAAGAAGACATGGAAATCAATCTGATGGTTATAGCTGATGATAAAGAAACTGGAACTCACAACTGTGAGAATTCCCAGGTAATTTATAATAACTCTTCCTACACTAAGAATTCTGGCTATGAGACTGGAGATGAGGAAAACTCGGGTGAATTACTGGTTGATCCACATGAGATTAACTCAGGGACTGAACAGAAGCAACTCATACTTAGGTTTAGTAAACTGTTAGCTACTTTAGTCAAAAGCAAGAAGCTTGTTAAAAAACAAGCTATAGAAATTGCATCACTAAAAAGTCTTGAGTATCATCACAAGATGGATACTCAGAAACATGGTCTTCAGGGGTCTAAGTTAAGAAAGTTAACCAAGATCATTGATGACCAAATAAATGAAATTAAGAAAAAGGATGCAATCATTAATGAGCTAGAAACCAAACTCTTCAATGAAAGGAAATTGGTTGAGCAGTTCTCAAAACCAAAGACTATTTTGCCCATTATAGACACCTTCTCAGGAAAACCTAGAGGTGGTCTGGGGTTTATTAAACCGAAGAGAAGAAGGGGAAAAAAACAAAAGGGATCAAAGGGTCAGACAATTCCACAATCAGCTGTACAATCTAATAATCCAAGAGAACATCTTAAGGTTATGAGACAACCCGTCTTGTTTTCACTATCAAGATAAAGCAAAAATTGTTAACTCTTATCCAAAGGGGTGTCAGCACAAAGATTCTTTTGTTCCTTCTAAAAGGAGATATAATAGATTTGAATGTTGGTGCTGTGGAAAGATAGGACACTTTGCCCTAGATTGCTGGTTCAATCCAACAGTGCCTCATAGTCTGAAGACAATTCCTTTCAAGAGATCAACTGGTGGCTTTGATAGAGTCACATCTAATAAGAACCTAGGACCCACAACTATTTGGGGTCCTAAGGAAAAGTAATTTCTTATTTTGTAGGAATGTCCAAGCTCCGGACCAATCTGGTACTTGGATAGTGGATGCTCCATACATATGAATGGAACAAGAAGAAATCTGAGGGAATATATTCCTGTGAAAAATGGACCAAAAGTGATCTTTGGAGGAGCTGACAAAGGCATCACCAAAGGTTTTGGTAAAATCACAAATAGTCTAGTCACAATCACTCATGTAGCTTATATGGAAGGGTTGTAACACAACCTTTTAAGCATAAGTAAATTTTGTGATTTGGGATATGACACATTATTCCACAGAGATGAGTGCCTAATAAAAAGATCAAGTGACCAAGAGGTCATCTTGACTGGCACTAGATATGGAAATGTATACTTTTTAAACTTCCTATGTATTAAGTCTGACTCACCCCTATGTCTAGATGCAAGTGAGAAAGCTTCACAATATGTTATATGGCACAAGAGGCTAACCCACTTGAACTATAAGGCTTTAGACAAACTATACAATAAGGAGCTTGTTAGGAATGGCCCTAACATGAGATGTACTAAGGAGAGCATCTGCCCAGCATGCCAAAAAGGCAAGCAGACTAAAGCATTATTCAAATGCTATGAATCCAAAGATTCTGTGAGGTGTTTATACCTCCTGCATATGGACTTGTTTGGTCCTATGCCAGTTTATGGCTTAGGAAGGAGAGTATATACTTTTGTAATTATTGATGACTACTCCAGATTTACTCGGGTAATCTTCTTAAATAAAAAGTCTGAAACTCCTGATGTCTTCAAGAATTTTGTGAAACAAATTAAGAATAAACTTAACAGTACTGTGGTCAAAATGAGAAATGACCATGGAACTGAATTCCAAATTCAGCAAGAATTTTCTTCAACAAGAACACCCCAGCAAAATTGAATAGTTGAGAGGAGAAACAGAACTCTCATTAAAGCTGGTAGAACCTTGCTAAGTGATTCCTCACTTCCAGAATATTTTTAGGCTGAGGCAATTAACATAGCTTGTCATGTTCTAAATAGGGCTTCAATCAACAAGAGATTAAATAAAACTCCATATGAACTTATGAAGGGCATAAAATCAAACATAGCCTATTTCAGAATCTTTGGATATAGATGTTATGTCTCAAACAATGGAAAAACCTACTTAACCAAGTTTGCTGAAAATTTTTATGATGGGATATTTGTTTGTTATAGCAACCATAGTAAATCTTATAGGGTCTATAACTTGAAGGATCAAGTTGTAGAGGAGTCAGTCCATGTTGTATTTGATGAAAGTTCTATGTTCTATGATGGTAAGATAGGTACTTCAAACACAACACAAGTGGATTTGAGGCTAAAAGAACTGTCCATGGAAGATACAAAAATAGGCAAGCATAATTTGCAAGAGGAAATCAACATTGTTTAAGAAGTACTGGGACAGGAAGAACCTGGAGAAATAACTCAACAACATGATCAAGATGGTCCAGGAGAAGAAGTGATACTACCAGTAGCTGTCAGGCACCTAAAGGATCATCTAATTGAATTAATCATAGGTGATGTTGCTCAAGGAGTTACTACAAGAAGTAGACATTATAACGAAGTGATATATTCAAGTTTTCTTTCACAAACAGAACCTAAGAAGTTTGAAGAAGCAAATATGAATCCATTTTGGATTGGTGCAATGCAAGAAGAATTGAACCAATTCAAGAGGTGTAAGGTCTGAAAGTTGGTTCCAAGACTAGATGATTACAATATGATTGGAACAAAATGGATTTACAGAAACAAACTATATGAAAATGGTGTGGTAATAAGAAATAAGGCTAGACTGGTTTCAAAGGGTTATATACAAGAAGAGGGAATAGACTTTGACCAGACCTTTGCACCAATGGCTAGGTTGGAAGCTATAAGACTCTTCCTAGCCTATGCAGCTTACAAAGGTTTCAAAGTATACCAAATGGATGTTAAGTATGCCTTTCTGAATGGCAACCTCAAGGAAAGAGTATATGTAGAACAACCCTCAGGTTTTGTTGATCCAACTAAACCTTCTCATGTCTATTTACTTTCTAGAGCTCTCTATGGATTAAAATAAGCTCCAAGGGCTTGGTATGAGACTATGTCAGAATTCTTTCTAGAGAATAAATTCTCAAGAGGAAAGATTGACAAGTCACTATTCCTAAGCGAAGTCAAAGGTAGGACAATTTTAGTACAAATATATGTTGATGACATAATATTTGGTTCTATTGATGATTCACTTTGCACTAGATTTGCTAAGCTAATGCAAAGAAAATTTGAGATGAGTATCATGGGTGAACTTAAGTTTTTCCTGGGTCTCCAAGTTAAATAATCCCAAGATGGACTTTTCATAAGTCAATCAAAGTTCACCAAAGAGTTAATCAAAAAATATGGCATGGAAACTACCACTACTATGAGAACTCCTATGGGATCAACCATATTTTTGGACAAGGATATTGTTGGAAAGCCAGTTGATATTACCTTGTACAGGGGGATAGTTGGATGACATTTTTATCTAACTGCCAGTAGACCAGATATAATGTATGCTACTTGTATCTGTGCTAGATATCAAGCTTGCCCTAAAAATCTCATTATACTCCAGTCAAAAGAATTCTGAGATATCTAAAGGGCACACCAAATCTTGGCCTTTGGTATCCTAGGAGTAGTGATTTTGAACTGATAGGATTTTTAGATGCAGATTATGCAAGTTGTAAAGAAGATAGGAAAAGCACCTCAAGGTCATGTCAATTTCTAGGTTGAAGGATAGTCTCATGGAGTAGTAAAAAATAGACAAGTATGGCCATATCAACAACTGAATCTGAGTACATCTCAGTTGGGAATTGTTGTGCTCAACTTCTGTGGATTCAGCATCAGCTACAAGATTATCAGTTACAGATAAGTAAATCTACATTATTTTGTGACTCTACTAGTGCTATTTCAATTGCAAATAACCCTGTATCTCACAGTAGAACTAAGCACATTGAAATCAGATATCATTTCATTATGGAACATGTAGAAAAGAAAGACATTAGTTTAGAATATGTTCCTACTAATAAGCAAATAGGTGACATATTTACAAAACCACTAGAAGAAGAAAAGTTTAATTTCTTCAAATTTGAGCTAGGCATGCTAAGTCTTGAATGAGCCTAAACTTAGACTAAGTCAACAAAAATGCAAGCCTACTATCCAGCTGTCACATCAAGATATGTACATCATCAGGATCAGGAGTCAACAATTCAGGAGTTAGAAATTAGGCTAAGTATGTTTTGTGTCGAGACAAATCAAGTGTGTTGACACAAACTAAGGTTGTCGACACAATTTATATATATATGTCGACACAATCTACACTATCCTGTGTCGACACAAGGAAGTGTGTCGACACTGCTTGTCGAGATGGCTGGAGGTGTGTCGACACAAGTCGACACATTTTCTCTGTCGACAAGTCCCGAGTGTTGACATAAGGGATTTTTCCAAACTTATGAATATGTCTTTAGGCGAGGCGCCCTTTCACCTTCTAAGTAGACTGGCCTATAAAAAGGACATAAACTATAGAAATTCTCTACCAGATCCTTCTCTCTTGTTTAGTGTTAAAACCTAGATTTTCTATTGTCGACTCTCGGCAATCTCTCGGTTCGACAATTTCAAAATAAACAGCAATGCCTCCAAGGAAGGATGATAATATCAATGAGGGATACGAACTGGGGCGCCATGGATTCAAATCGGCAGACGAAGAGATTACAAATGTCATTGGCCTAATCCAAGAAGTTGGACTTGAGTATCTATTATCTGAGTTGACGATCATATAGAAAAGATAAGTAACAGAACTTCTGATAAATGCCTCAATCGATTCTCGCGCGACAAAGATCAAATCAACCGTAAATGGACAGAAGGTCAAGATCACAGGCAAACAGTTGGCCCAGGTATTTCAATTACCTAGAGTTAAACAAGAAGATATAGTCGACTCCATCAAGACTACTGCTGGACTTCAATGGTGTGGTTTGGTTTCAGTTTCCAAGATTGAGAGTTCACTGAATAGGAAAGGTATGAACAACCAAGGAAAATTTCTATCTGAAATTGTTGGGAAGGTTCTGTTGTGCAAGACAGGTGCACATGACAGAATCTTAGTTCACATGTTTGAGATAATGACTAGGATCATGTTCAAACTTCAGACAGACTGGAGCAGACTGTTGTTTGACTTAATTACTGAATGTATCCAGAAACCCAACCTGGGTAGAATACTGAGTTTGTATCTGAATAAAGTAATTCCTGTTGAACTCAATCCAAAATTAGGTTCAAAGATAAATCACATGAGACGGATGGACATGAGGATTTTGTATAGATGGAATAGAGTCTTGGCTAAAGATACACCAGAACCATAGAATCCTAAGGATATCAAGAACAAGAAACCATTACAAGAAGAAAGTGAATCCTCAAGTGATTCAGAAGAGCAGATCAATTTCAGTTCAGATGGAGCTGAAGTAAGAATCCAAAGGAAAACTCCAAGTATTAAAACTGGAACTGGGGATCAGGTCCAGGGGGAGTTAAAATCCTCTGCAGCATTCAATGCAGAGAAAACCATTTATTAAACAACTATGTTAGATAGTGAAACTATCACTGATATAGTACAGGATGTTCTCAAAGATCTGAATACACAACAAGATGAGAATATGCCTTATATTATGGATGAAAAATCTCCTAAAAAAGTTCCTGATGACACAATAGGGGTGGATGCTCACATCTAGGGGGAGATAATGGATCCTTTTAGGGAAAATTTAGCTACTGTAGAAGTTCAACAACCTGAACCAAGTTTAGTAGAAATACACCTTGATCAACAGGGTACAGTAGTTGAGGGGGTGCAATCAACCAAGTCTCCTAAGACTGGAACTGAAGCACCAATTGATGTAGACATAGATATTGAAATTACCAACTCATCTAACTCTGATAAGAGAAAGGACACAAGGTAACAACAAAGCAGAATATATGAAAGGAAAAAAGAAGACTCAGAGCTATAAGAAAGCTTTACAGTCACTCCAGTCCACTCCATCTGCTTCAATAGATGAGATTTATTTCATGGTTCAGATGCAGATAATGCTAGACAAACAAAGAGCTGACCTAGAAAAGTATGTGGATGAGAATGGGAAGGATATGGAGTTCCACCTACCTCAATACAAAGTCAATCAGATTTGAAGTGAATCTGATGAAGAAAGAAATGACTGATTGTTTTCACAAATGAGGCAATGCAGTGGTTTATCTTACCAATCAACAACAAGAGTTAAAAGTTAAGATAGATGATATAGTGCAAAAACAAGGCTTTATTTTGGAGAATCAAAAGAGACTGAATGAAAATGTAATGGAAATTCATACGATCACTCTAAAAAAGATAGATGATCAATCCACTTACTTAGAGGCTAAAATACTCAAAACACTGAGTTACAGACCAAGCTTACTGTGGATTCAGCTGCAATGCTGCAAGCTATAAAGGATTCATCAAAGGCTCTCTCTTATCAAATGAAAAAGTTCAAGAAATAGTACACCACAGGGAACCATCATGTGGTGGATCAAGTGAGATTTCAAAAGGATGATCTGAGAGATCATATTGAGAGAGAAGTCATAAAGGGGGAGAGAGTGATGGTCAAGTCTAGCTCAGAACATTCCAAATGGACTTCTAATAGCATAAGAGCCATACTAGGATACCCTCCTCTGTGTTATGATGATCGAGTTGCAGAGTCTGGTTGCCAACCAGCTCTGATTGAAGGAATTGCTCAGGAGATAAACAAAATCATATACCCTCCTTCACAGTTTGAGGACATTCATAATCAAGTTCAACTTATTTTATAGTCCACCTCAGTATAAACATAGAGTTAATTCTGAAGAGGTGGAAATGTCTGAAGCTGCTCTACAAAGGGAGTGAGAGGTCCAATTGTCAAAGAAAATATTTAGAGAACAGGCTGAGGAGAGGCCTGACATAGAACAATGGAGTCCAAAATCAAGGAACATAATTCTTACTTCATGGAAATCAGTCATGGCCAACAAACATGACAGGAGTAAGTGGTATTCAGAGAAGGAATGGAGGAAGCATGAAGAGCAACAAGATGCTATATATGGTTCAAAAGGGAGTAGAAGGAAGGTTTAATTCCTGCTACTGCTATTGAAACATGCAAATACTTTCCTAAGCCCTTTCATTATTTTGAAAGATAAAGAATTAAGGCTGGATAGCTTTTCAGCACTAAAGACAAGAAGGGCAAGCAGGTTGTTAATGAAAGTATTCCATCTGTTCAAGCCAAAGTACAGTCAGGGAAAGGCATTGTGATTACAGAACTTGATCAGTCTTATTCCAGCCAAGGTTGAAGACATAAATTCACAAATCAAGAGTCTTCTTCATCTTTAGATCCTGGAATCTTCAAAGACATCTATTCAACATCTGTCTACTGGATTCTTGGACATTGACAAGACAAGGCTGAAGACCTACACCCTAAAGCAAAGCTTCCAGTCTTCCTGAACCATTCAACATCTCAGGGGGGGAGCTTTGATAATATCAAGATCCACTAGTCTTCTCTGCTGATAGAGAAAGAGAAGATACCATTACCTCCTCTCACCTCTTGTAAAAGGTTTTTAACTCCCTTCAAAAGTTAACAACTTGGTTGTCAAGTCACCTGATCAAAAGACTTGGTTTGGTTTTTGGGGCCCTGATCAAAAGCCTAAAGGGTTGTTATATCTCCCTGCAAATAGATATTATGGTGGCAGTCACCTGATCAAAACCTGTTTGTGGATTCCTACCAAGGTGGTAGAAGAGTGGATGTACCTAGTTGAGAAACCACTATAAAACTTCTTGTGTTGTCTGGTTGCCCCTTTTTCTTTCTGTACTGTGCTGTGTTATTTTAGCTTAGTTTTTTTATATAATATTCATTTTAACTTATTTTTGTTGCTAGATAATCAAAACAATTAAAAGATTTTAAAAACACTCTATTCACCCCCCCCCCTCTCTAGAGTAAGTTAGATCTATCCCCTCCTTTCAATTAGTATCAGAGGGTTATCAATTGTCAAAGGATGAGGTCATACTTGCTACTATGGATAAAAAAGCACAGAACATAATTGTGAGTGCTATAGACAACTCCACATTTCAGAATCTTGTGCACTGTAATTATTCTAAGGAAATGTGGGATACCTTGGTAGTGTATATGGAAGGTACAACAGATGTGAGAGATGACAGAAGGTCACTCCTTAACCAGCAATATGAGGCATTTAGACAAGGGAAGACAGATTCTATTGAACAAACATATGAAAATTTCTTTAGAATAGTCAATGACTTGAGAAACTATGGGAGAAACTTCTTAAATTATGAACTGAATGACAAGTTCCTGAGATCCCTAAATAAATAATGGGATATCAAGATTTGTGCAGTAAGGGAAATCGAAAATCTGAGAAATCTGCTTCCCCAAGACTTATTTGGGAAATTAATGTCACATGAGCTTCAACTCAATTCAAGAAAAGCTGAAACAGAAACTACCAGACAATCATCCCAGTCTAAATCATTGGCCTTCAAAGCTGACTCTTCCAAGAAAACTAGAAGGGAAATTCCATCATCACCTAGAAGAGATGAAGAGACAGATAGCACTGGACCTTGCTCTTCTTCAAAAGAGATATCAGATGATGAACTTGCCTTACTTACAAGGCAGTTCAAGAAGATGTTAAGAAGAAGAAAACAGTGGAGCAATAGGAAACCTTCTGGTTCTAGTTCTCACAAAAGCAAAGACAAACACAGAGACAAATCTGTGATCAGGTGCGACTCAGATCAGAACAAACAATCTAAGAGTGATATTATTTGTTTTTGTTGTAACAGACCTGGGCATGTCATTACTGATTGCCCAGTAAAGAGAAAGGAAAATATAAATTCAAAAGAAAGGAAGTTCTTCAAGGATAAGAAATCAGAAAAAGGTATGATTGCTAAGAAGACAAAGACCTTGTCTAACAGTGATTCTAATTCAACTGAGTCAGAAGAAGAATATGTGGGGTTGTATTCATATGAGGAGGAGTTCATCAGAAGAGCCATCTACAAAGGAAATAACTCCACAACTCCATTATCCTATGGTGACTTTGAAGAAGACATGGAAATCAATCTGATGTCTATAGCTGATGATCCAGAAACTGGAACTCACAACTATGAGAATTCTCAGGTAATTTATGATAACTCTTCCTGCACTAAGACTTCTGGCTATGAGACCGGAGATGAGGCAAACTCAAGTGAATTACTGGTTGATCCACATGAGATTAACCCAGGTACTGAATAGAAGAAACTCATACTTAGGTTTGGTAAACTACTAGCTGCTTTTGTCAAAAGCAAGAAGCTTGTTAAAGAACAAGCTATAGAAATTACATCACTAAAAAGACTTGAGTATCATCACAAGATGGATACTCAGAAACTTGGTATTCAGGGGTCTAAGTTAACAAAGTTAACCAAGATCATTGATGACCAAATAAATGAAATTAAGAAAAATGATGCAATCATTAAGGAGCTAGAAACCAAACTCCTAAATGAAAGGAAATTGGATGAGCAATTCTCAAAACCAAAAACTATTTTTCCCATTATAGACACCTTCTCAGGAAAACCTAGAGGTTATCTGGGGTCTATTAAAACCAAGAGAAGAAGGGACAAAAAGTAAAAGGGATTAAAGGGTAAGACCATTCCACAATTAGTTGTAGAATCTAATAATCCAAGAGAACATCTTAAGGCTGTGAGACAAGATCCATCTTGTGTTCACTATCAAGATAAAGCCAAAAGTGCTAACTCCTATCCAAAGGGGTGTCAGCACAAAGATTCTTTTGTTCCTTCTAAAAGGAGATATAATAGATTTGAATGTTGGTGCTGTGGAAAGATAGGACACTTTGCCCTAGATTGCTGGTTCAATCCAACAGTGCCTCATAGTCTGAAGACAATTCCTTTCAAGAGATCAACTGGGGGCTTTGATAGAGTCATAGTTAACAAGAACCTAGGACCCACGACTATTTGGGGTCCTAAGGAAAAGTAATTGATTATTTTGCAGGAATGTCCAAGCTCTAGACCAATTTGGTACTTGGATAGTGGATTCTCCAGACATTTGACTGGAACAATAAGAAATCTAAGGGAATATATTCCTATGGAAAATGGACCAAAAGTGATCTTTGGAGGAGCTGACAAAGGCATCAACAAATGTTTTGGTAAAATCACAAATAGTCTAGTCACAATCACTCATGTAGCTTATGTGGAAGGGTTGCAACACAACCTTTTAAGCATAAGTCAATTTTGTGATTTGGGATATGACACATTGTTCCATAGAGATGAGTGCCTAATAAAAAGATCAAGTGACCAAGAGGTCATCTTGAATGGTACTAGATGTGGAAATGTATACTTTTTAAACTTCCTATGTATTAAGTCTGACTCACCCCTATGTCTAGATGCAAGTGAGAAAGCTTCACAATGTATTATATGGCACAAGAGGCTAGCCCACTTGAACTATAAGGCTTTAGGCAAACTATACAGTAAGGAGCATGTTAGGAATGGTCCTTACCTGAGATGCACTAAAGAGAGCATCTGCCCAGCATGCTAAAAAGGTAAGCAGACTAAAGCTTCATTCAAATGCTGTGAATCCAAAGACTCTGTGAGTTGTTTATACCTCCTGCATATAGACTTATTTGGTCCTATGCCAGTTTATAGCTTAGCAAGGAGAGTCTATACTTTTGTAATTGTTGATGACTACTCCAGATTTATTGGGTATTCTTCTTAAAGAAAAAGTCTGAAACTCCTGATGTCTTCAAGAATTTTGTGAAACAAATTCAAAAAAAACTTAACAGTACTTTGGTAAAAATGAGAAATGACCATGGAACTGAATTCCAATCTGATTGTATGATAAAGTTTTGTGAAAAACTAGGAATTCAGCAAGAATTTTCTTCACCAAGAACACCCCAGCAAAATGGAATAGCTGAAAGGAGAAATAGAATTCTCATTGAAGCTGGTAGAACCTTGCTAAGTGATTCCTCACTTCCAGAATATTTCTGGGCTGAGGCAATTAACACAGCTTGTCATGTTCTAAATAGGGCTTCAATCAACAAGAGATTAAATAAAATTCCTTATGAACTTATGAAGGGCAGAAAACCAAACATAACCTATTTCAGAATCTTTGGATGTAGATGTTATGTCTTAAACAATGGAAAAACCAACTTAACCAAGTTTGCTGAAAAGTCTTATGATGGGATATTTGTTGGTTATAGCAACCATAGTAAAGCCTATAGGGTCTATAACTAGAAGAATCAAGTTGTAGAGGAGTAAGTCCATGTTGTATTTGATGAAAGTTCTATATTCTATGATGGTAAGATAAGTACTTCAAACACAACACAAGTGGATTTGAGGCTAAAAGAACTAGCCATGGAAGATACAAAAATAGGCAAGCATAATTTGCAAGAGGAAATAAACATTGTTGAAGAAGTACTGGGACAGGAAGAACCTGGAGAAATAACTCAACAACATGATCAAGATGGTCCTGGAGAAGAAGTGATACTACCAGTAGCTATCAGGCACCTAAAAGATCATCCAATAGAATTGATCATAGGTGATACTACTCAAGGAGTTACCGCAAGAAGCAGACATCATAACACAGTGTTATATTCAAGTTTTCTGTCACAAACAGAACCTAAGAAGTTTGAAAAGCAAATATGAATCCATTTTGGATTGGTGTAATGCAAGAAGAATTGAACCAATTCAAGAGGTGCAAGGTCTGGAAGTTGGTTCCAAGACCTGATGATTACAATATCATTGGAACAAAATGGATTTACAGAAACAAACTAGATGAAAATGGACTGGTAATAAGAAATAAGTCTAGACTGGTTGCAAAGGGTTATATATAAGAAAAGGGAATAGACTTTGACCAGACCTTTGCACCAGTGGCTAGGTTAGAAGCTATAAGACTCTTCTATCCTATGCAGCTTACAAAGATTTCAAAGTATACCAAATGGATGTTAAGTCTGTCTTTCTGAATGGAAACCTCAAGGAAAGAGTATATGTAGAACAACCCTCAGGTTTTGTTGATCCAACTAAACCTTCTCATGTCTATTTACTTTTTAGATCTCTCTATGGATTAAAATAAGCTCCAAGGGCTTTGTATGAGACTCTGTCAGAATTCCTTCTAGAGAATAAATTCTCAAGATGAAAGATTGACAAGACATTATTCCTAAGGGAAGTCAAAGGTAGGACAATTTTAGTACAAATATATGTTGATGACATAATATTTGGTTCTATTGATGATTCACTTTGCACTAGATTTGCTAAGCTAATGCAAAGTAAATTTGAGATGAGTAGCATGTGTGAACTTAAGATTTTCCTGGGTCTCCAAGTTAAATAATCCCAAGATGGACTTTTTATAAGTCAATCAAAGTTCACCAAGGAGTTAATCAAAAAATATGACATGGAAACTGCCACTACTATGAGAACTCCTATGGGATCAACCATATTTTGGGACAAGGATATTGCTGGAAAGCTAGTTGATATTACCTTGTATAGGGGGATAGTTGGAGCACTACTTTATCTAACTACCAGTAGACCAGATATAATGTATGCTACTGATATCTGTGCAAGATATCAAGCTTTTCCTAAAGAATTTCATTACACTGCAGTCAAAAGAATTCTGAGATATCTAAAGGGCACACCAAATCTTGGTCTTTGGTATCCTAGGAGTAGTGATTTTGAACTCATAGGATTTTCAGATGTAGATTATGCAAGTTGTAAAGAAGACAGAAAAACCACCTCAGGGTCATGTCAATACCTGGGTAGAAGGCTAGTCTCATAGAGTAGTAAAAAGCAGACAAGGCCATATCAACAGCTGAATCTGAGTATATCTCAGTTGGGAATTGTTGTGCTCAACTTCTGTGGATTCAGCATTAGCTACAAGATTATCAGTTACAGATAAGTAAATCTACATTATTTTGTGACTCTATTAGTGCTATTTCAATTGCAAAAAACCCTATATCTCATAGTAGAACTAAGCACATTGAAATCAGATATCCTTTCATTATGGAACATGTAAAAAAGAAAGACATAAGTTTAGAATATGTTCTTACTGATAAGCAAATAGATGACATATTTACAAAACCAATAAAAGACGAAAAGTTTAATTTCTTCAAATTTGAGCTAGGCATGCTAAGTCTTGAATGAGCCTAAACTTAGACTAAGTTAACAAAAATGCAAGCCTACTATCCAGCTGTCACATCAAGATATGGACATCATTAGGATCAAGAGTCAACAATTGAGGAGTCAGAAATCTGGCTAAGTATATTTTGTGTCGAGACAAATCAAGTGTATCAACACAAACTAGGTTTGTCGACACAATTTATGTATATGTGTCGACACAATCTACACTGTCCTGTGTCGACACAAGGAAGTGTGTTGACACTGCTTGTGGAGATGGCTGGAGGTGTGTCGACACAAGTCCACACATTTTCTCCGTCGACAAGTTCCGAGTGTTGACCTAAGGGATTTTTCCAAACTTATGAATGTCTTTAGGCGACGCGCCCTTTCACCTTCTCAGTAGAATGGCCTATAAAAAGGACATAAACTATAGAAATTCTCTACCAGATCCTTCTCTCTTGTTTAGTGTTGAAACCTAGATTTTTTGTTGTCGACTCTCGCCAATCTCCTGGTTCGACAATTGCAAAATCAACAACAATGCCTCCAAGGAAGGATGTTAATATCAATGAGGGATATGAAATGGTGCGCCATGGATTCAAATCGGCAGACGAAGAGATTACAAATGTCATTGGACTAATCCAAGAAGCTGAACTTGAGTATCTATTATCTGAGCCGACAATCATATGGAAAAGAGAAGTAACAGAACTTCTAATAAACGCCTCGATCGATTCTCGCGCGACAAAGATCAAATCAACCGTAAATGGACGGAAGGTCAAGATCACATGCAAATAGTTGGCCTAGGTATTTCAATTACCTAGAGTTAAACAAGAAGATATAGTCGACTCTACCAAGACTACTGCTAGACTTCAATGGTGTGGTTTGGATTTAGTTTCCAAGATTGGGAGTTCACTGAATAGGAAAGGTATGAACACCCAAGGAAAATTTCTATCTGAAATTGTTGGGAAGGTTCTGTTGTGTAAGACAGGTGCACATGACAGAATCTCAGTTCACATGTTTGAGATAATGACTAGGATCATGTTCAAACTTCAGACAGACTGGAGCAGACTGTTGTTTGACTTAATTACTGAATGTATCCAAAAATAAAACCTGGGTAGAATACTAAGTTTGTATCTAAATAAAGTAATTCCTGTTGAACTCAATCCAAAATTGGGTTCAAAGATAAATCACATGAGACGGATGGACATGAGAATTTTGTCTAGATGGGACAGAGTCTTGGCCAAAGATACGCCAGAACCACAGAATCCTAAGGATATCAAGAACAAGAAACCATTACAAGAAGAAAGTGAATCCTCAAGTGATTCAGAAGAGCGGATCAATTTCAGTTCAGATGGAGTTGAATTAAGAATCCAAAGGAAAACTCCAAGTATTCCAACTTGAACTGGGGATCAGGTCCAGGGGGAGTTAAAATCCTCTGCAACATTCAATGAAGAGAAAACCATGGATGAAACAACTGTGTTAGATAGTGAAACTATCACTGACATAGTACAAGATGTTCTCAAAGATCTGAATACACAACAAGATGAGAATATGCCTGATATTATGGATGAAAAATCTCCTAAAAAAGATCCCGATGACACAACAAGGATGGATGCTCACATCCAGGGGGAGATAACAGATCCTTCTAGGGAAAAAGCAGCTATTGTAGAAGTTCATTAACTTGAACCAACTTTAGTAGAAATACACCTTGATCAATAGGGTACAACAGTTGAGAGGGAGAAATTAGCCAAGTCTCCTAAGACTGGAACTGAAGCACCAGCTGATGTAGACACAGCTATTGAAATTCAAGTTCATCTTACTCTGATAAGGGAAAGGACACAAGAAAACAACAAACCAGAATATATGAAAGGAAAAAAGAAGAGTCTGAGCTATAAGAAAGCTTTACAGTCACTCCAGTCCACTCCATCTGCTTCAAAAGATGAGAGTTCTCTCATGGTTCAGCTATAGATAATGCTAGACAAACAAAGAACTTACCTAGAAAAGTATGTGGATGAGAATAGTAAGGATATGGAGTTCTACCTAGCTCAATACATAAAGTCAATCAGATTTGAAGTGAATCTGATGAAGAAAGAAATGACTGATTGTTTTCACAAAAGAGGCAATGCAGTGGTTTATCTTGCCAATCAGCAACAAGAGTTAAAAGTTAAGATAGATGATATAGTGCAAAAACAAGGCTTTATTCTGGAGAATCAGAAGAGACTGAATGAAAATTTGATGGAAATTCATACGATCACTCTGAAGAAGATAGATGATCAATCAACTTCCTTAGAGGCTAAAGTAAATACTCAACTAACTGAGTTACAGACCAAGCTTATAGTGGATTCAGCAGTAATGCTGCAACTATAAAGGATTCATCAAAGGCTCTCTCTGATCAAATGATAAAGTTTAAGAAATACTACACCACTAGGAACCATCATGTGGTGGATCAAGTGAGATTTCAAAAGGATGATCTGAGAGATCATATTGAGAGAGAATTCATAAAGGGGGAGAGAGTGAAGGTCAAGGCTAGCTCAGAACATACCAGATGGACTTTTAATAGCATAAGAGCCACACTAGGATACCCTCCTCTGGTGATGATGATCAAGTTGCAAAGTTTGATTTCCAACCAGCTCTGATTGAAGGAATTGCTCAGGAGATAAACAAAATCATATACCCTCCTTCATAGTTTGAGGACATTCATAATCAAGTTCAACTTATGTATTGTTCACCTCAGTATAAACATAGAGTTAATTCTGAAGAAGTGGAAATGTCAGAAGCTGCTCTACAAAGGGAGAGAGAGGTTAAATTGTCAAAGAAAAGATTTAGAGAATAGGCTGAGGAGAGGCCTGACTTTGAACAATGGAGTCCAAAATCAAGGAACATCATTCTTACTTCATGAAAATCAGTCATGGCCAACAAACATTACAGGGGTTAGTGGTAATCAGAGAAGAAATGGAGGAAGCATGAAGAGCAACAAGATGCTATCTATAGGTTCAGAAGGGAGCAGAAGGAAGGTTTAATTACCGCTGCTGTTATTGAACCATGTAAGTACTTTCCTAAGCCCTTTCGTTATTTTTAAAGGCAAAGAATTAAGGTTGAACAGCTTTCCAGCATCAAAGACAAGAAGGGCAAGCAGGCTGTTGATGAAAGTATTCCATCTGTTCAGGCCAAAGTACAGTCAGGGAAAGGCATTGTGATTACAGAACCTGATCAGTCTTATGATGTATTTACTTTGCTTAGAATTAATGTAATTCTATATAAGCTCATTGTAATTTTAAGACTGATAACATTTTGGTATAAGAATGTTTTATGACAATTTTTATTTCTACTGTAAAAATTCATCTGGTTGAATGTTAAATCTTTTATGTTATTATCATCAGGATTATTATGTTGGTGTATATCATTGATTTGGTTTTATGCCTTCTCCATATAGGGGAGATTGTTGGGTACATTGGGAATAGTGTACCAAATCTGGAGAAGTCCCCTTGACAACTCAATGATATACCCAAAGGTGTATTTGATGTATGCTAAGTTTACATGTGCAGGTTCAAAGTTGAAGAAATTATTCTAAGTCAAAGTGTTGAGACAGCATGTGTTGAGACAATACTTCTGTATCGATACAAGGAAGATCAGTAGTCAACACAAAGAACAGAAGATGTGTCGAGAATACTTCTGTCTTGACTCAAGGCAGAACAAAGCTATGTCAACACAGATAACAGATGTGTCGACACAAATAACAGATGTGTCGAGACAATACTTCTGTCTCGACACAAGGCAGAACTAAGATGTGTCTACACAGATAACAGATGTGTCGACACAACTATACTATCTCAACACTTTCTGTTCTGAGATGAAAACTATTTTAAGTATGGAAATGTTGGGTCTGTCAAAGATGTCTCAACATAGATTTCGAGACAACTTGTCTACTTCAACGCTTATATGACAGAATTTGCTGAGTCAACATTAATCAGGTCAAGAATGGTCAGATCATTCTAGTCGACTCAAGAAGGCGTCACTTCTATAAAGACCGTTCAAGGAAGGATTTGATGGCAGTTGTTGATGTCATCAATACTAGTCTAAGCCGTCTGAGATTTCTATAAATAGGAAGTGTTGCCTTCAGATGATGATACCTAAAAAACTGATTCTATTCTATTCATCAGTATCTCTCTATTCTAAAAGACAAATCAAGAAATAGAAAGAGAAGAAGAAGTTGATCTTCAAGATAGTCTTCAGATCCCTTTTCTTAGGTTGATCTGGGGATTAAGTGATCTGTTCATTAACATATTCAAACTATTCGATCTGATCTTCATCAAGAAGTTGCTGATTCAAAAGAAATTCAACTCAGCCTACTGATCTATCAAGAAGAAATCAAACTACAGCTGAGTGGAAAGATCTATACACACAGATCCAACAAATAACATGTTTTCTGTTTTTCTATAATCTGTTTTATAAAATTTCATTGTAAGATCTCCTAGAGATCTGAGTGGGTAGGAGATCTTATTCTTTGAGTTTTTTAAGCCTAATCTATAAAGGCTGAGGTAGGATTCTGGGTGAATCTGAGGTAGGTGATTTGGGATAAATCACTGAGATTGTAGGCCTAATCTATAAAGGCTGAGGTAGGGGATTGAGGAGATCTCTGAGATAGGAGATTGAGATATCTCTTAGGTAGGACCAGTGGGTCTGAGTGTAGATTTCTTGAAGAGAAACTGAGCCTTGTAGGATCTGAGGATCCAAGTTGTGAAGGAGGATCTATAACCTTAACTAGCACATTGCTAGTGAGGAAGAAGGGGGAAAGTGGATGTACTCTAGATAGGGGAACCACTATAAACTTGATGTATCCCTTGTGCTATATTTTTTACTGTGTATGTTGTGATCAGTTCTTGTTGTTCTATTGTTTATGCCGGGTACAGCTATATTTTGAATTGCATTAGGGCACATTGCTAAAGTTAAAAGAACTACAAAGAATTTTAATAGATCACCTATTCACCCCCACTAGGTGACTTTCTACCAATAGGCTTGACTTTCAGAAATGAATAACATAGCAGCCAGGTTTCTGAAGCGATAGCCTCGCGCGTTTAAACTTCGTAAAATTGAAGTGAACATCATAGTTGCTGAAGTAGTGATCTCACGAGTATGGAACTCATGGAATTAAAAAGATAGCGGCCTATCCGCTGAAGAGATCACCTCGCGAGTATGGAACTCATGTAATTAAAAAGATATGAGCCTATCCGTTGAAGATATGACCTCGCGAGTATGAAGCTCGTGGAATTATGAAAGACTTGATTTCAAGAGCCTAGACACCTAGAGGGGAAGGGGTGAATAGGTTCTAATTTTCTTTAATAATTTTAGGCAAGTAACTAGATCTATCATAGTATAGAATATACAGTCCACAGCATAACATTCACAGCATAGCACATCACAGCATAGCACACCAGATTTATAGTGGTTCCCCAAGTTATGGGTACATCCACTTCCCCCTTCGCCAATCCAGTAGAGAACTGGACTCATCCAAACTTCATTCCACTAACTCAGATCCACAGATCTTACAACTCAGAACCTGATAGGTTCCTACAGCTCAGACTTATACAAGTCCTACCTCAGATTCATCCCAAGAACCCTACCTCAGGCAACAGCCCTACCTCAGCCTTTATCACATGGCTTACAACTCAGACTTTCACAAGTCCTACACCTCAGGCTTTCAGCCCTACCTCAGCATTTATAAACACAAGCATACAAATCAGATCTATAAAAGATCTTACAAAGATAAAGAATATTTAGTTGTACAAAAATTTAATCTAGATAGAACTTTCAATTAGTGTGAGCTTCTTGATCAGTTCTTGAATAAACTGTATACTTCACATCCAACCTAACTTAGCTTTTTCAAAGCTTCTTGATTGAACAAAATGAGGTTGATCTGACTTGATGTAGAAGTTGATTTTCAGACAGCTCCCTTCTTAGATTATGAATTAAATCTGAATCTTACTTGCAGACTGTTTAGGATCTGCCTTCTTAAGGGTTCCCCCTTTCTTGTTGTTAAATTCTCTCTCTGGTTCTGTGTTGGTTTGTTCCCCCATTAATTTCTTTTCTTAATTGTCTTGGTTGTCATGGATCAGTCCTTTATATAGAGTTTCTCAATGATTACCGGCTGATCCGGTTTGTAACAACCTTCTGACAGTTCTGACAAAGGTGTCAGACATGTTGTCTATGATAGCTGTCAAGTCTTCAGCTGTGACAGATGATTCTGCAATGACTTTATATCTCAGCAGGAAACACTGAGCAAACTACTTCACATGTGTCGACACAAATAGACTAAGTATCGACACAAGTCTTGATGATGTCGACACAACACTCAATGTGTTGACACAGTCATTCTTCTACTTCTCGACACAGCTTCTGGTGTATGTGTCGACACAAGTCCTGTGTGTCGACACAACTGCTCCTGGTCTCGACATAGCTGATGCTAATAGATGGCATTGATTGTATGTCCAGACATCGTTGAGTGTGTGTCGACGCAAGTCCTGTGTGTCGACACAACTGCTCCTGATCTCAACATAGCTGCTGCTGACAGATGGCGTTGAGTGTATGTCCAGACGTCATTGATTGTGTATCGACTCAAGTCCTGTGTGTTGACACAGCCCTTCAGACTCAGTATAGCTGTTGTTTATAGATGGCGTTGAGTGTGTGTCGACACAAGTCCTGTGTGTCGACACAAGCCTTCTTCAGGTGTCGACACAATTCTTTGGTGTCGACACATGCCTTTCTTCTGGTGTCGACACAATTCCTGGGTGTCGACACAGCTCCTTCTTCAGGTGTCGACACAATTTCTGGGTGTCGACACATGCCTTTCTTCTGGTTTCGACATAATTCCTTGGTGTCGACACAGCTCCTGCTTCAGGTGTTGACACAATTCCTTACAAGTGTCCACACTTGTACTTAGAAATTTTTCCAGCAATTCTTAAACCTGCACACTGAAACCCAAACATCCCATCAAATACAAATTGATGTATATCATTGAGTAAGGGGAGGCTTCTCCAAATCTGGTACATAGTTTCCAGTGTACCCAATAATCTCCCCCTATTTGGAGAAGTCATAACCCTTAGTCAAAGATATACACCACACATAATAAATCAAAGAAAAATAGATGTTCATACATTTCACTGTAGGGTAACATAGATAATAGCTAAACACAATACTGAAAATGATGTCATTCATTAATCATAAAATTGTTTAGGTTTACATGTTTCTTTAAAGAACAAAAAAATCAAAAGATTACATTTTTCTACATATTAGCCTATCTATCCTAAGATTGACTAGGCTCCTTGATTACTATTCCTTTTCCAGATTTGATCTTAGCCAGCACATTAGGTTCAGTACCATCAACTGGTTTCTTTCCTTTCAGGTCTTTCTTCTTCAGTTCTTCAGCCTTGATCCTTTGTCTTTCAAAATAGTGAAAAGGCTTTGGGAAGTACTTGCTAGGCTCCAGAGCATTAGCAGGTAGCTTCCCAGCTTTAGCATTCCTCCTATACTGAAGTATAGCCTCTTGCCATGCCTGGCACTAGTTCCACTCTTGTTCAGAGTACCATTTTCCTCTATCATGTGTCCTGTCCTTCACAGCTTTCCAGGCAATTAAAATAATGTTCCTGGAGGTAGGACTCCACTGCTCAAAATCAGGCTTCAGTTCTACCTGTTCTCTAAACCTTTTCTTGGAAAGTTCTGCCTCCCTCTGAGCTTCCTGTGTAGCTTCTAACATTTCTACCTTTTCAATAATAATATTCTGTACCTCCTGTGGAGGGCTATACATTTGCTAAACTTCTTGCTGGACTGTGTCAAAATCAGCTGGAGGATAAATGACCTGTGAAACCTCTAGCTGATCCCCTTCAATATAGGCAGGTTGAACACAAGACTCAGCAGTATCATCATCCTCACATAGGGGTGGAAATCCAAGTGTAGCTCTGATGGTATTAGATACCCATTTTGCATGATCAGAGCTAGCTTTGACTAATATTCTCTCCCCCTTTATGACTTCTCTAGCTATATGATCTCTCGGATCATTCTTCTGAAACTGTACTTGATCAGCCAGATATTTTATACCTTCTTTGTAGTAAGCTTTGAATTGGTTCAAATGATAAGAAATAGCCGTTTGAGATTCCTTAATGGCTATTTGGACAGCAGCTAGATCTGCTTGTATTTGCTTGGATACTTCAGTTTTCAAATCAGTAGCAATACTTCCCAGTTTTTTGAGAATTTCTTCATGTGAGTCCTTGAGATTTTCATTTGACTTGAATTGATTTTCTAAAATGTATCCTTGCTTGACTACAATGTCTTCAACTTCAGTCTTTATCAGCTGTTGTTGCTCAGCCAAATATACTACAGCATTATCTCCCTTATGGAAGCAATCTGTCATCTCTTTCTTATTCAAATTGACTTCAAATCTGATGGATTTAATGTCTTGAGCCAGCTGGAACTTTAGTTCTTTATGTGACTCATCCACATATTTCTCCAAAGACTGTCTTTGCTCATCCAATTTTACTTATAGTTGGACCAGTAGTGAACTGAAGTCCATACTTTGAGCAGGTGGTGGAGTGACTGTTTGTAAAGCTTTCTTATAGCCTGTGCTCCTTTTCCTGATTACAACAAATTTTCTCTTTTTAGCCATGGAGACTTCTTCATCATCAGAAGATTGAGATGAGCTTTTTATATCTACAGTTTCTTTATTAACTAGGGCATCCAGTAGCTCCTCCCCCTCAGTTCCTGGTAGTTCCTTTTTTACTATTTGCTGCTCCCCCTTAGTCCTTGATGTAGACAAATCAGGGAACCGTTCCTCCAAAGTTACCTCCTGCTACATCTGAACAGGAGGAACACGGTTTGCTTGTGAAGCAAAAGGTTCTCCCTAGACATCTAGATCTTTGTCTAGGGTCTTCTCAGCACTAGAGCAGTGGACTTGCTCATCATGAGCTTGATCTGTCATTTACACATCTTGTGCTTCATTCTCAGTAGTGATCAGTGCTTCTTTGTTTATGTCTGATACAATATCCATGACAGTATCATCAACATACTCACTTTCTAGAGCAGCTTCAGCAATACCTCCCCCTTGGGCAGACAGCTGTGATTATTCAGTGTCTTGTACTGCTATTTCAGGGTACTCTCCCCATGAAGTGGAGGCTATCTGATGTTCTGGCTGCTGACTGATCTCCACTTGATATTGAGCTTCTTTTTCTTGTTGGTCTTCATCTGAACTGAAGACTACCTCTTCTTCAGAATCACTGGAGGATTCTTCTTCCTGAACAATTGCTTTCTTCTTCTTATCCTTCTTGACCTGTTTCTGTGGAGTAGAAACCTCCTTGGTCAATACTCTATCCCATCAGGATAGAATTCTCATGTCTATCCTCCTCATATGATTGATCTTGGATCCTAACAGTTGATTCATAATATCTGGGATAGTTGAAGCTAAACACAAGCATAGGATTCTACCCAGATTTGGCTTCTTAATTCCTTCTTGGATCTTGTCAAACACTACTGATGACCAGTCTGTTTTTACATTGAATATGACTCTGGTCATTAGGTTGAACATATAGGCAGATATCCTATCATGTCCACCAGTCTTGCAGAGAATCACCTTGCCTATGATTTCTGAAAGAAACTTACCTTGGGAATTCATCCCCTTCCTGGTGATTGACGATCCTACCTTGGTATTTTGATTCAATCCACACCAATTTAGTGCATCCTTTATCATAAATGGAGCAATGTCATCATCTTCTTTAACCCGGGGAAGTTGAAGCGACTTCCTGATTGTCTTAAGTGTGAGTTTCACTCTTGAATCCTGAACTGTGGCTTTCATCTTCTTTCCTTCATAATCCACAGTTGTAGACAAATAGTATTCAAGCACTTCCTTCTTCAAAATTCTTGTAGGTTCAGAGACCAAAAATTCCAAGCCATTTTCGGAAATTAGGGTAATCACACCCTTGATGTCCTGCGAAGCTGTCTCGAATCCCCAGCAAACTAGCTCGTATCCTTCATTCACCTTATCGTCCTGGTGTGGCGCCATTGATGAGAGAGAGAGAAAAAAGAGAAAAGAAGTGAATATCTATGTCGTCACAAGGTCTAGAGTCGAGAATTATAAAGGCGTAGTCGACCAGATTTTGTCTCCCCCTATTTATTGTCTTTGCGTGAATGGTAGGTAAAAGGACGCACCTTACTTAGTAATAATACTAGTTGACATAGGTTTACATGTGTCGACATAAAAAACTTAGATCTCAACAAAACTTATTTTTAGTCGACACGTCTATGTGTCGACATACTTGTGTCAGTGTCGACATGGGCTAGTCAAGTCTCGACAAAATGTGTCGCCACCAATTCTTGTGTCGATACAAATACTATTTCTGTGTTGATACAACATACTGAGAGTGTCAACATAATTTGCTTGTGTCAACACAAACTTTCTTACTTACCCAAATTTACTGGGAAATTTTGTGTTTACATATTCTACTTAGGAAAGCTTGTGATGACCTATTCTAGGTTCAACATACCTAATTCAATTTTAAAATAATTGAATTTAATTTTATCCAGAGATTTTGTAAAAATATCAGTAACTTGATTATTTGTGTTCACAAATTTTAGACTAATATCTTCCTTCTCCACATGTTCTCTGATGAAATGAAACTTAATTTCTATATGTTTAGTTCTACTGTGTGAAACAGGGTTTTTAGCAATAGAAATAGCACTAGTTGTAACACCCCGAAACTCAAAAGAGGGACGAGTGACATTTTTAGCCAAGTCTGGGACTTGGAGCAGGTGACACGGCCTGGGACACGGGCTTGTCCCAGGGCATGTCACGGGCGTGTTCGGCCATGGGTCGCGTGGTCGACCTTTTGGCGATCAGCGATCGTCGGGTGTAGGCACACGATCTAAGATATGAGCATGTCCCATGGCGTGTCCTGCTCGGGTAAGTTGTGGTTTTTGTACTAAGGAGATTACACGTCCTGGGACACGGGTGTGTCCCAGGGCGTGTTTAGCACACAGCATGTGACACGGGCGTGTCACATGGTCGTGTCCTTCTCGGTAGAATCGTGGATTTTGCATACGGTCCGTGACATGGGCCTTGACACGGGCGTGTCACATGTGACACGGGCGTGTCACATGTGACACAGGCGTGTCGGTGACCGTGTCAGAGGCTGTGTTCTGGTCGGGAATTTCTAGTGACAGCAAATGGGTGACACGGCCATGTACAAGGCCGTGTTGCAACCCGTGTTCGGCCCAGGAATTCTAATTTCATGCTGAATTGTTGTCATCCGTTTCCTTGGTTTGGGATCCAACGGTGGGGGGCTGTTCCTGATGAGTTATAACCGAAAATAGGGTTTAGAAACCCTCATTCCTCTTGAGTGGTTCTCTTTCTAAACCTAGAGAGAAGTAAGAGCAAGGAGGAGTAAGAAGGGCAAGATCCGGTCACCGGCGGAGCTTCGGGGCTCCAAATCGCGAGCCAGCTTCGGATCCGTGGAGACAAGGAGATTGCGGTGCTTTCCATCCGCATAGATTTCCATGGCGCCACGGAAGAACGCTAGGGTAACGATTCTCATCCTAGGACATGTGAAGTCCTCTTTTCCTTTGCATAGGAAGCCCTCTCACGCGAGTGTGCGATGAGTTGAGGCGTTCCTTGGGGTAGATATGTAAAGTCCCCCTCATGTAGAGTCTGTATGCGAGAACAGACATAGGCATGATGTGTGAAGCCTATCCGGACAAGTTGGTCTGGATCGGTGATGTTGCATTGCATAATAACCGGAGAAGACTCCGTGTGAATGGTTGTTTTTCGAGTTTTCTACGAGGTAGATTGCAACAGGGAGCCTTGGAGACTAACTCCAAGGAGCACCCGGAAAACTGGGCAAATACGGGATGTTGCCAACACGGTGGCTGGGGAGCAACCTTGAACATAACCGGGTTATGTGAATTTTGTGATGAAAACGGGACTCGGGGAGTCTTGACCTGCGCATATGGCTTAAATTGTCATTGCGGTATGAGCACGGGTCAGGCAGAACCGTACCCGATCTATGTCATTCGGTGGAACTGTTGTCATAGATGAGGGTCTTCGGCGCTCTATGGCTTAAATTGACGTGATCAATGCCAGGAAGACAAAATGCTCATAGGATTGGGCGTCCAAGGGGCGGTGGTGGGACGGGAATGTCTATGGCTTAAATTGATGTGATGTTGGCCGGTTCGCCGTGAATGTACCCTGAGTGCACGGGGTGTGTGGTCGTACGTGCCTACGCCTGTGATGAAGTGTGTTTACACTATACTGTTTGGTTATGCTAATAAAGTGCAAGGAAAGAGCATCACCGCCCTGAATTGGGGGCGGAGTCATTATAATTTGGTCAGCATAGCTGACCGTTGCTTTTGTTTACCACCGTGCGGTGGATTGTTGCTTGCAGGTGATGTGGAGCCGAGCGGTAAATAGCGGGCTAAACCCCAAGTTTTTATGCCGGCCCTCAAAGGCCTAATTTTGAGTGTTTTCTGTTATTCTCATGTATGACCGGGCTGCGTGCCGAGGTTTGGAATACATTATTACTGAGCAAACTTTTGTAAGGCCATAAGGCCAATATTTTGTGTATTATACATTCCTATGGGTTTATTGTAGTGGACATTCATGCTTGGCTGGGTTCTTTTATCCTTGCAACTTAATAATTTGCTTTCGCTAGGTGCTTTGTGTAGGACGTTGTGATTGGTTGAATGGTCTCAATAAGTAACCCACCGGTCTGTCCGTAGTATATGGCGTCGGGCCCCGGCCGGACCTACTGCTATATGCTATGTGAGGGATAGGGGTGTTACAAATTGGTATCAGACTACCGGTTTTGGTCAAGCTTGAATGAATTCGTGGGCGAATTCACTTTAAGGGGTGGTGAGCACATGTGTGTGGCTCATCGTTATAACATGAAAAGAACCCATGAATATCCACTTAGGAATTAAAATACACATGTTTGAGGAACCTGTGTGTTCCTATAATTGTTGTTTTCAATATTGTTTGGTCGCTTATCGGTGTTTTGCACGATTATAGGTGACCATAAGTGGTGCTGAACCGTCGGAACGGCCAGGTTCTGAGGCAAGCAGTGTACCAAATGATGCGCCTGCAACACCTCCTTCAACCGAGACCATTAGATTGGTGGCGGAAGCTATACTTGCAATGATCAATGTGCAGCCTACGAGGCAGGTGTAGCAGCCTACTCCTGCAATGGAGAAAGTACCGCTCCAAGCGACAAGCCTAGGAGGGTGGAACAGGTGATGGTGGAGCCGGAGTTGCCTCGGAGAGCAACTGAGAAACAACTTAAGCATGTGATGGGTTTCCTTCCGCCAGTGTTCTCGGGAACGGGAACCCCGACTCAGGCAGAGGATTTGCTATCGAGAGTCAATAGAGTGCTGACAGCAACGGAGACTGAAGAGTGGCAGAAGACCACGATTACAACATTCTTATTTGACGGGGACGCGAGGTTATGGTGGGAAGGGCTGGAGCTACACCACCTGAGGGGAAGACAGTTGGCTGATGTCTCTATGGGGGAATTTTCGAGATTGTTTATGGCTCGATACCTCCCCTCAGCCCAGAGGATCGCATTGGAAAATGAGTTTCAAAAGTTGGTGCAAGGGGACAGCACAATGGATGAGTATCTCCACGAGTTCACTCGTTTGGGACGATACGCTAGCGCTACCTTTGTTGATGAGGAGCGCAAGATGAACCGCTTCTATGAAGGGTTAAGAGATGATTTGAGATTGTTACTCTCGGGGCCTATGGCGCAGGGTTTCATGACCTTGGTCAACTCGGCCCGGTCCTTGGAAAAGGACATGAAGAATGTTCAAGCGAAGAAGGAATCTGGTTGCAAGAAATTGGAGTTTAAAGTGCCGACTACCTCGAAGTCCGGATATCGCAGGTTCTACAAGAAGGCTAGGATGTCGGGTCCAGCCCCTTCTTCAAATGCCGCGGGGGCAACGACCAACCGAACCCCGGGCGCTTGTTATACTTATGGAAAGACTGGGCACTTTGCCCGCGATTGTTGGAGTGGACGTCCGAAGTCCGAGAGAAAAAAAGGAGCCACTTATGAAGAAAAGGGCAAGGCGGTGGAGTCAACCGCGTCCCACTATGCTCCGACTCAACCGAGAGTCTACAACTTGGGCTAGCAGGAGGCCATCAAGCAGGTCGACTTGGTGACAGGTACGGTTCAATTAATAGCAAGTTAGCTTTAAATACGGTTACCTAGTGCTTGTCAGCTTAATACTATTTGTGTATGATTTGTTTTGATTGGCGATAGTCCGGCACAAGCACTATTCGATACGGGAGCTTCACACTCCTTTTTGTCCGAAAGCTTTATATCGCGCATCGGAGTCCCTTCTTCGATGGAGAAGGACAAATTGGATGTACTGCTACCGAATGGGTGTTCGATGCGTGCGGACAGAGTATGCGTCGTAAAGTTTCATATTGGAAGCCAAGAGTTCGACTTGCTAGCGTCATTGCTGCTGCTAGTAGAGTTCGACGTTATCTTTGGTATGGATTGGCTTTCGGAGCAGAAGGCTTGTATTGATTGCAACCGTAAGGAGGTCAAGCTTGGTGTTGGGCGGGATACAACATTCACGGGACTGAAGGTGTCGAGCAGGACGCTGATGTCTGCTCTTTAGGTGGTAAAGGTAGTTCGTGTTAGCGCAGAGCTGTTCTTCATGTTAGTGGAGGCTGTAGAGCCAAAGTCCACGTTGGATAGTATCCTCGTGGTTTTTGAATACCCCGATGTGTTTCCGGATAATCTTCCCGGAGCCCCATTGCAGCGAGAGATCAACGTCACGATCGAGCTCGTGTCAGGTGCCAAACCTGTGTCACGTTCTCCTTATAGGTTAGTGCCTAAGGAGATGGCAGAGTTGAAGGTTCAGCTAGAAGAGTTGATGGAGCAAGGTTACGTGCGTCCAATCTCGTCGCCTTGGAGCGCACCGGTCCTCTTTGTTAAGAAGGACGGGAGTTTGCGGCTGTGTATCGACTACAGGGAGTTGAACAAGCTAACGGAGAAGAATAAATACCCGATCCCAAGGACTGATGATCTTTTTGATCAGTTAGTCGGATCGTCGGTGCATTCAAAGTTGGATCTGAAGTCTGGGTATTATTAGCTGAGGATAAGGCAGTGTGATATCCCGAAGATGGCATTCAGCATGAGGTATGGGCATTTCGAGTTCACGGTCATGCCGTTTGGACTAACGAATGTGCCATCAGTGTTTATGGATTTGATGAACAGGATGTTCCGAGAGTACCTAGACCATTTTGTGATTTTCTTTATTGACGACATATTGGTGTACTCGCAGTGCGAAGAAGATCACTTCAAGCATCTGCATCTAGTCTTGGAGACGGTGAGAAGGAATGAACTCTATGCAAAATTCTCCAAATGCGAGTTCTGGCTACCCTCAGTAGCATTCCTTGGTCATATTATTAGTGGGGAAGGTATAGCGGTGGATCCGACAAAGATTGTTGCGATACGGGAGTGGCCTGTGTTATCTTCAGTGGCGGAAGTCCATAGTTTTCTCGGGCTTACCGGCTATTACAGGCGGTTCGTAGAGAACTTCTCGCGGATAGCATTACCTCTCACGAAATTGACAAGGAAGGATCAGAAGTTCTTGTGGATGCAGGAGTGCATGCAAGCATTTGAGGAGCTAAAGGGACGGTTGACCACGGCGCCAGTGCTAAGTTAGCTGAGTGGGACCGAGGGCTTCGAAATTTATAGTGATGCCTAAGGTAGTGGTTTGGGCTGCGTGCTACTGCAGCATGGAAATATTATTGCGTATGGATCGCATCAGCTGAAGGTGCATGAAAGGAATTATCCGGTCCACGACTTGGAGTTGGCGGCCATGATTTTTGCTCTTAAGCTGTGGAGACATTATTTGTATGGCGTAAAGGTCGATATTTATACCGACCATAAGAGCCTAAAGTACTTGTTGTATCAGAAGGATCTGAACATGAGGCAGCGGAGATGGATGGAGTTCCTGGGAGACTATACGTTCAAGATTCATTATGTACTCAGGAAGGTCAATGCAGTTGCGGATGCGTTGAGTCGCATGGCTCCCGCCCAAGCCAACTGGTTATCGGTGCATGATGAGAGGCTAGTTCAGGAGTTGGAGGCGTTGGAGATTTGTTGCGTGGACAAGCAGTCTAGCGCTAAAGCATTGTTGAACTGGACAGAAGTTCAGTATGATCTAGCTGGTCGCATTCGGCAGGCATTGGAGTTGGATGATACCATGAAGGAGCTTATGGATGCAGCGTTGGATGGGTCAAATTCCTAGTTTTTAGTTGAGGATGGGTTGTTGAGGAAGGACCATCGATTGTGCGTCCCAAGAGGGGGAAATCTACGGGCGGAGTTGATGTACGAGGCTCATAATACCAAGTACTCAATCCACCCAGGGAGCACGAAGATGTACCGGGACCTAAAGAAGCTGTTTTGGTGGCCAGGGCTCAAGAAGGACGTGGCACTGTTTGTGGCTAAGTGTCAAACGTGCGCTTTGGTAAAGGCGGAGTGCCAAAAGCCTGGAGGATTTTTGAAATCCTTGCCTATTCTGGAATGGAAGTTCGACGACCTATCGATGGACTTTGTGCTTGGCTTGCCAAGGTCGCAGAAAGGGAACGACGCCATCTGGGTGATCGTAGACCGGTTAACAAAGGTGTCGCACTTTATTCCGCATAGGAAGGATGACTCAGTGGAGAGACTAGCGAAGCTATGTGTGGATAATATAGTAAGACAGCACGGTGTGCCCCGCAGCATCGTGAGTGATCGCGATGGGCGTTTTATGTCCAATGATTGGAGGTCTGTACAACAGATGCTGGGGACTAAATTGAAGTTCAGCACAGCCTTTCATCCACAGACGGATGGGAAGACCGAGAGAGTCAACAGAACTATGGAATGTTGGGTTTCTCTATAAGGATGGCACAACGCTTGTGCACGCAGCGGAAGGAATGAAACATCAAGACAACCCAAAAGAGATGGGATCGGGCCATGAATGTTGAATCAAGAAGTAAACAAAATTACTAGGCAAAATACCTTAGTGGCGTTGAGTCACAACTCAACGGAGATGCTCCAAGCTTCGAATCCTCGTCGGTGGTGAGTTCTACGTGGAATAACATCCACGTCTCTGCAGAAATCCACACGAGCGGGAGAACACCGAGCTTCGTCGCACGAAGGGTCGGGAAGGAGATCAACCGCACCTTTGCACTTCCACGAACTGCTAGGTCCGCTCCAGGAAAAGCAATGCCGGCGACTGTCGTCGGAGAGGATGAGGTCGGCGGAGCGAGGAGGCGGCGAAAGTGGAACTCTTCCGTCTGGCGGGGCTCAGGATTTGGCGGAGCGAGCGGCGGAACACTTCCGTCGGGTTCGATCCAGCTACAGTAGAAAAAAATCCGATCTGTCGAGAGCCCTGATCCCAAAACCCTAAGTCCCCTTTTATACCAAAAGCATAAAAGAATCGCTATCCGCACACCGCACAGGACAAGGCTTCTGGAAAATTCGGCGAGAATCACTTACAGGTTCGGCGAGAATCAGTCGGCGAGATCAACAGGCAGATTCGGCGAGAATCAGCAGCTAGATTCGGCGAAAATCAGCAAACAGTCTCGACGACACTGTCTTCGATTCTCGACGATTTCAGCAAATTGATTCTCGACGATTTTGCCTTAGTCGACGAGACAGGCTCGACGACTCCCGTCGATTCTCGACGACTTTGCCTTGGTCGGTGAGATATACTCGATGACACCCTTTGATTCTCGATGATTTTTCTTTTTGGCAACGTTTGCCCGACCTATTCTGGGTGGTGATTGGTAACCCTTACCAACACAGTCAATCTTCCATCTTCTCCACATGCTCTTATGTGCGACCCTGCAGGCTCATATTGCATTGGCAATGAGATTACATGTTTGACCACTTCTAGATCACCATGGTAACTCCAATAGTCTCCCACTTTATCTTTAAAGTATCAAACCAAAAACCTCACAAACAATGAGCGGCATCTAGCAATGCATCATTTCTCCCCAAGCAATAAGAGTTCATAACTCATAAGCCTTTATGAACAATGTCCCACCATTGTCTTTGTCCCTTTGTCCCTTACATCCGGAAAGAACTAGAGGCATGGACCGTGTCACCCTCATAATAGCTCAATCCAGGTTTCTTGATCTAGAACGGACTTCCAGAGAATGGTGAGTCCAATATCACATACTGACTCAACCAAGCATGGCCATGCATTTCTTAGTACAGTTCCATCAAGGGGCCCATGGACGTAACTCCTGTCATATAGGAGGACAAATCTCATATCTGCTCACACACAAACACCCAAATGATTCGTAACATACCCAATAACCACCCTTATCATCAACCTTTCTCAAGGAAGACTTTAGATGGCATCAAAGCACGCTCTTCCTCACTTGATGAATACTGTGACGTCAGGTCAAAGGACCACAACACCATTGCCAATAGAGACCTACTTGTGACACGATTAGATAACAATCCACAAAGTAGTCTCAGGATGGGTCTGTCCAGTATAACTTGTTCATTAACAAGTACCCACGTGATGACTTGATATCACAATATCATGACCTGTGAGAACTGGTCATCAGTCAACGCACGTGCTTGTCTTAAGGTATCATCATCACCCTAAGCTTCTATGATGATACAACGACCAGGGATCTTTTAAGAATGAAGCTTCAAATAAATCATAGGCTCTCACATTCAAGTCACGTACTTGATGTCCTATGGAAGCGAACACTCTAAGGGTATTTATTATGTTACAATTAAACTATCACATAGAAAAATCACAATAAAAGAACTTGTCATTAATTGTAAAAAGAAACATTTGGTATATAATTCATCATATGAATAAACAATAAACAGCCAACAGAATATATGTTTACATGCAACCCACAAGGCTCTCACTAGAGTTGATCATTTAGGTATCGCATACCCATTGATCTAGTATGACCATCATGCTTTCTCTGCGCGAGAGGCTTAGTCAGTGGATCCGCAATATTCTCCTCAGTCGGCACTCTGCAAATGTTCACATCTCCTCGTTCGACAATCTCACGAATAAGATAGAACCGCCGAAGTATGTGCTTGGAGCGCTGATGGGATCTAGGTTCCTTAGATTGTGCAATTGCACCATTGTTATCACACTAGAGAACTACGGGACCAACAATGCTAGGAACTACATCCAGCTCGCCGATGAATTTCCTAATCCATACAGCCTCCTTCGCTGCATTAGCCGCAGCAATATACTCGGCCTCTGTTGTAGAATCAGCAACTGTCTCTTCCTTGGAACTCTTCCAGCTCACAGCTCCTCCATTAAGGCAAAACACAAAACCTGACTGAGACTTTGAGTCTCCTCTATCAGTTTGGAAGCTAGCATCCGTGTAACCACTTACAACGAGCTCTTCCTCTGCACCATAGACCAAGAACACATCCTTAGTCCTTCGCAAGTACTTCAGGATATTCTTGACTGCAATCCAGTGACATTCACCGGGGTCTGACTGATACCTGCTAGTCATGCTCAAAGCAAAGGAGACATCGGGTCGAGTACATAACATTGCATACATGATTGATCCAATTGCTGAAGCATATGGAATCAACTTCATGCGGTCCTTATCTTCACAAGATTTTGGACACTGGTCCTTAGAGAGATTCACACCATGAGACATGGGTAAAAATCCTTTCTTGGACTCAAGCATGTTGAACCGCTTCAACACCTTCTCAATGTATGTACTCTGGGTCAAACCCAGCAACTTCTTCGATCTATCTCTATAGATCTTAATACCGAGTATGTAAGTCGCTTCACCCAAGTCCTTCATAGAAAAGCAGTTCCCTAGGTTATTCTTAACAACTTTCAGAGTAGGAATGTCATTCCCAATCAAAAGTATGTCATCTACATACAATATCAGGAAGACAACAATGCTCCCACTGATTCGCTTGTAAACACAAGGCTCATCTTCATTCTTGATGAAACCAAACTCTTTGATTTTCTCATCAAAACGAAGATTCTAACTTCGAGAGGCCTGTTTCAGTCCATAGATGGACTTGTTCAGCTTGCATATTTTAGTGGCTTCATTTGGGGATACAAAACCCTCGGGTTGTGTCATGTACACTTCCTCAAGGAGGTTTCCATTAAGGAAAGCCGTTTTGACATCCATCTGCCAGATCTCGTAGTCATAATACGCAGCAATAGCAAGCAATATCCTTATGGACTTTACCACGGCAACAGGGGAAAAAGTCTCATCATAGTCAATACCATGAATTTGCTTGAAACCCGTAGCCACCAGTCGCCCTTTGAATGTCTGTACATTCCCATCCATGTCGGTCTTCTTCTTGAAGACCCATTTGCACCCTATGGGTCGTACCCCTTCAGGTGGTTCCACTAAATTCCAAACTTGGTTTGCATACATGGAGTCCATCTCGGATTTCATAGCCTCAAGCCATTTGTCGGAGTCCGGTCCATTCATAGCCTCTTGGTAGGTTGCTGGTTCATCATCATGATCCATAAGCAACACATTACCTATTTGAGACATGAGAAATCCATATCTCTCAGGCTCAAACCTCGGTCTACCAGATCTACGTAGGACTTGTATTTCTTGAGCAGGTTCTCTAGCTACAACATCTTGTAGTCCTGTCTCAGAATCCAATTCCGGTTCATTCACTACTTGTGGTTCTTGAACTTCTTCAAGTTCTACCTTTTCAGTCTTTCTTGATAAGAACTCTTTCTCCAAGAAGACGCCAGTCCTTGCGACAAACACTTTGCCCTCGGACGGTAGGTAAAAGTAATACCCTTTCGTTTCCTTAGGATCTCCCACCAGATAACATTTATCCGATTTGGGTTCCATCTTGTCAGGCATTTGACGTCACACGTATGCCTCACAGCCCCAAATTTTAATGAACGACATACTAGGACGCTTCCCAGTCCATATCTCATATGGTGTCTTCAGAACCGTTTTCGTTGGAGCGTGATTCAGTGTCATTGCAGCTGTCTCTAAGCAAAACCCCAAAAGGAAACAGGCAAGTCTGCATGACTCATCATCGAACGTACCATGTCTAACAATGTACGATTTCTCCTCTCAGACACACCATTATGTTGTGGTGTTCTAGGTTGAGTGAGCTGTGATACAATACCACACTCTTTCAGATGATCACGGAACTCATGACTCAGGTATTCGCCACCTCGATCGGATATGAGTGCTTTAACACTTTTACCCAACTGGTTTTCTACTTCATTCTTGAACTCTTTGAACTTTTCAAAGGTCTCGGATTTGCACTTCATAAGATACACATATCCGTATCTACTAAAATCATCAGTAAATGTAACGAAGTAGAAATACCCACCTCTAGCCATGGAACTCATGGGTCCGCATACATCACTATGTACAACACCCAAGAGATCCTCAGCCCTCTCAGTATAACCAGTGAAAGGGGCCTTAGTCATCTTGCCTAACAAACAAGATTCACATCGCTCAAATGATTCATAATCAAATGAGTCCAAAAGTCCATCTTTATGGAGCTTGGATATGCGCTTCTCGTTTATATGGCCCAAACGACAATGCCAGAGATATGTAGGGTTTGAGTTATTTGTTCTTAGTCTTTTATTATTTTCTACATTATAGATCTGATGGTCCAAGTTCAAAACATAAAGACCATTAAACAATTGGGCTACAGCATAACAAACATCATTCTTAAATATAGAACAACAGTTGTTCTTAATCATAAAAGAAAATCCAATCATGTCCAAGCATGAAATGGATATAATGTTTCTAGTTATTGCCAGAACAAAATAGCAGTTATCTAGTTCTATTGCAAGCCCACTAGGCAAAGAAATACGGTAAACCCCTACGGCTACAGCAGCAACTCTTGCTCCATTGCCGACGTGCAGGTCCACCTCCCCTTTACTCAGCAATCTTCTCCTTCCCATTTCCTGCACATTTGTACAAATGTGAGAACCACATCCGGTATCCAATACCCAAGATGAAGGAGCAGAAAGGTTTATCTCTATAACGTAAATACTTGAAGCAGAGGTCATACCTCCCTTCATTTTTTGCAGACCCTCAATGTACGAAGGACAGTTCCTCCTCCAATGACCAGCCTTGCCACAGTGGTGGCATTTCCCCTCCTTCACCGTGCTCTTCTTCTTCATCAGTGCAGAAGACTTGGGCTCAAGATGTGACTTAGGTCCTACCTTCGTCTTCTTGAAGCCCTTGGCCTTGCCCTTGCCCTTATGCACCATCAGTATGGGGCTGTCAGGCTTGGCCTTCTTCATATTAATCTCGGCAGTTCTCAACATGCCTAGGAGCTCGGGCAGTGTCTTGTCTATCTCATTCATGTTGTAGTTCAAGACAAACTGCTCGTAACTATCCGGCAACGATTGCAGGATCAGATCTGTAGCCAACTCTTGACCCAGAGGAAAACCCAGTCTTTCAAGGTTCTCTATATACCCAATCATCTTGAGTACGTGAGTACCTACTGAGTCTCGAACTCCCATCTTGCACTGAAACAACGCTTTGGTGACGTCAAACCTCTCTTGACGAGCTTGCCCTTGAAACATTTTCTTGAGATGCTCGTCAATATCCTTGCACCCCATGTTCTCATGTTGCTTCTGAAGCTCAGAGTTCATGGTGGCAAGCATAAGGCATTAGATGTCCAAGGCGTCATCAGTATACTTCTTATAAGTATCTTTATCAGCACGGGAAGAATTCCCGGTCGGCACCTCGGGGGCTTCTTCTTCCAAGACGTAGAGCTTTCGCTCTTGCCTGAGAACAATTCTCAGGTTCCTGTACCAGTCCATGTAATTAGTCCCGCTGAGCTTATCCTTCTCAAGGATGGCTCTCAGAGACAGAGTGGAGTGTGAACCACTTGCCATGGAATTCTACAAGAATTCATGCAGAATAAATCAGTACCAAAATTTCAAAATACAATTATTTTCTTAATTTGGACTTCAATTAAAAAACTCCCACTATTTTATTCAAAATAATAGCCCTCACTATCAATTCGGAGAGTTCATGCGAGCTACTCTCTTAGTGGACAAGATCTGTATTTCACCAACACTATAAGTCAGCTTTGGCTTTCCTCTCACAATGCGGTTATTTAGGTAGGCAATGCTTGCCAATTGCATCCTCATGCAATTCTTGTATGGTTGGTGAATAACTCCTTATTCGCATCCATCATGTGGTGCATGCCAACCCCATGCCTCTAGGCACTCAACCTTTGAGGTCACCTAGTTTTTAGACCCGATGTCGACAGTGGGATATCACAATTATCCGCTCGCACCCTTACCAAGATAGATTAATGCACCTTGCTTTGGCAAGCCCACACTTCATCGATCGAGGCAGGAAGAGTGTCATCCATCGGAAGGCATCCGAACACTTAATATTAGAGGAAGGGATTTTGATTATGGGTTAACCATTAACCATGATCAACATTTGATCAATGTGCACATCTACAGAAAAATAATTTCTAAAATCTGCATGCATCCCTTATATGCACAACCTGACACTATCAACATTTGATAGAAGAAAAGGGATAAATCTGAACATCTGGACACTTCCAAACCTTCAGGTTTACATGCATTGGACAAGGGACAAAGGCAACTCAACTTAAAGCAGTGGATAAGCTCATCTCTCCTTGTTGGATTCAAAATCCAAAACAAAATTGAGGGATGGTTACTGCTAAGGAGATAGTAATTCCTAACGATTAGAAATTACTACAAGATTCCAGACATTCCCGGCGGGGTGTCAAGACTAAATCTAGACATTTAGAACACTTCTAAATCCCTAGGTTTACACGTACTGGAATAACCTAACTTCCAATACAACAATCATGGCTGCAACCTGGCTCTGATACCACTGTTGGGTTTCTCTATAAGGATGGCACAACGCTTGTGCACGCAGCGAAAGGAATAAAACATCAAGACAACCCAAAAGAGATGGGATCGGGCCACGAATGTTAAATCAAGAAGTAAACAAAATTACTAGGCAAAATACCTTAGTGGCGTTGAGTCACAACTTAACGGAGATGCTCCAAGCTTCGAGTCCTCGTCGGTGGTGAGTTCTACGTGGAATAACGTCCACGTCTCTACAGAAATCCACACGAGCGGGAGAACACCGAGCTTCGTCGCACGAAGGGTCGGGAAGGAGATCAACCGCACCTTTGCACTTCCACGAACTACTAGGTCCGCTCCAGGAAAAGAAACGTCGGCGACTGTCGCCGGAGAGGATGAGGTCGGCGGAGCGAGGAGGCGGCGAAAGCGGAACTCTTCTGTCCGGCGGGGCTCAGGATTTGGCGGAGCGAGCGGCGGAACACTTCCGTCGGGTTCGATCCAGCTACAGTAGAAAAAAATCCGATCTGTCGAGAGCCCTGATCCCAAAACCCTAAGTCCCCTTTTATACCAAAAGCATAAAAGTATCGCTATCCGCACACCGGACAGGACAAGGCTTCTAGAAAATTCGGCGAGAATCACTTACAGGTTCGGCGAGATCAATAGGCAGATTCGGCGAGAATCAGCAGCCAGATTCGACGAGAATCAGCAGACAGTCTCGACGACACTGTCTTCTATTCTCGATGATTTCAGCAAATTGATTCTCTACGATTTTGCCTTAGTCGGCGAGACAGGCTCGACGACTCCCGTCGATTCTCGACGACTTTGCCTTAGCCAGCGAGATATACTCGACGACACCCTTTGATTCTCGACGATTTTTCCTTTGGCAACGTTTGCCCGACCTATTCTGGGTGGTGATTGGTAACCCTTACCAACACAGTCAATCTTCCATCTTCTCCACATGCTCTTATGTGCGACCCTGCAGGCTCATATCGCGTTGGCAATGAGATTACATGTTTGACCACTTCTAGATCACCATGGTAACTCCAACATGGAAGACATGCTCCGCATGTATGTTCTAGACTTCAGGAAGCATTGGGAAGACCACCTGTATTTGGTGGAGTTTGCATACAACAACTACCAGGCGAGTATTCAAATGGCGCCCTTCGAGGTCCTGTATGGTAGGAAGTGTCGCACGCCGTTATCATGGCTAGAAACGGGTAAGGCAAGGTTGTACAAGAAGTAGGAGGTGGAGAGTGCTACTTCTTTGGTGCGGATCATTCGAGAGTGTTTGCTATTTGCTCAGGACAGGCAAGCTCAGTACTATAATGCCAAGCACTGGAATGTGGAGTTCGCGGTCGGCGATTGGGTGTACTTGAAGATAAATCCGTTTAAGGGTGTTTCGCGGGTAAGACGCTTGAAGAAGCTGAGCCCAAGATACCTTGGACCCTTTGAGATTCTGGAGCGGGTTGGCGAAGCGGCTTATTGTTTGAAGCTATCGGTGGAGTTGAGTGGACTACACGATGTATTCCACATTTCTGTATTGGGAAGGCAGTGCAAGAGCCCTCGCAGGTGATCGCAGTGGACCAAGTGTCGATGGACGAAGGGTTGACAACTAAGGTCAAGCTCGTTCATATTGAGGACTTTGAGGTCAAGCGACTCTGTAACAAGGAGATCTGGATGGTCAAAGTCCGGTGGGACAATTGCGGTCGGGAGGAGCTCTCTTGGGAACGGGAGCAAACCATGTTGGAGGAGTACCCGGATTTATTCCGCTCAGGTACCGCTTAAAGTTTTCCGTTTTCTTTCCTTTAGTAATTTCGTGGGCGAAATTATTTTAATAGGGAGAGAGTTGTAACACCCTGAAACTCAAAAGAGGGATGGGTGACTTTTTTAGCCAAGTCTGGGACTTGGAGCAGGGGACACGACCTGGGACACAGGCATGTCCCAGGGCGCGTCACGGGCGTGTTCGGCCACGGGTCGCGTGGTCAACGTTTTGGCGATCAGCGATCGTCGGGTGTAGGCACACGGCCTGGGACACGGGCGTGTCCCAAGGCATGTCCTGCTAGGGTAGGTTGTGGTTTTTGTTCTAAGGAGATTACACAGCCTGGGACACGAGCGTGTCTCAGGGCGTGTCTAGCACACGGTATGTGAAACGGACGTGTCACATGGTCGTGTCCTTCTCGGGGGAATCGTGGATTTTGCACACGGGCCGTGGCACGGGCCCTGACACGGGCATGTCACATGTGACATGGGCGTGTTGGTGGCCGTGTCAGAGGCCGTGTTCTGGTCGGGAATTTCTGGTGACGACCAATGGGTGACATGACCATGCACACGGCCGTGTTGCAACCTGTGTTCTGCCCAGGAATTCTAATTTCAGGCTGAATCGTGGCCGTCTGTTTCCTTGGTTTGGGATCCAACGGTGGGGGGCTGTTCCTGATGAGTTTTAACAAAGAATAGGGTTTAGAAACCCTCATTCCTCTAAAGTGGTTCTCTTTCTAAACCTAGAGAGAAGGGAGAGCAAGGAGGAGGAAGAAGGGCTAGATCCGGTCACCGGCAGAGCTTCAGGGCTCCAAATCGCGAGCCGACTTTTGATCCGTGGAGGCAAGGAGATTGCGGTGCTTTCCATCCGCATAGATTTCCATGGCGCCACGGAAGAACGCTAGGGTAACGATTCTCATCCTAGGACATGTGAAGTACTCTTTTCCTTTGTATAAGAAGCCCTCTCACGCGTGTGTGCGATGAGTTGAGGCGTTCCTTGGGGTAGATATGTAAAGTCCCTCTTGTGTAGAGTCCGTATGCAAGAACGGACATAGGCATGATGTGTGAAGCCTAGGGGTGAGCATGAAAAACCGTAAACTGCAAAAACCGTCTGCACCGCAAAAATCGCACCGATTTTTAAACCGCACCGCGTAGTTTAGGTGCGGTGCAGTTTTGAACTTTTATAAACTGAGAGCGGTTCAGTGCGGTGCGGTTTTTGGATTTTGAAAACCACAAAAACCGCACCGCACCGAATATTTTGTGTATTATTTTTTTATAATTATGTTACGTCACATTTAAGTATATTAAGTAAAGAAGATAAATTGAGAAATAGAAAGAGTGATGCATGCGCACTTACCCTTTCTTAGAGCAAGATTAAGATCATACATGATATTATCATGCCAAGAAGTGGAGGTGGAGAATCAACAGTATCAACACTTGGTGGAGGTGGATAATGTGGATAATCATCATCGATTTTTATACTAGTACAAACCATAATAGGTTACTTTGATATTGTCATGAGAGTTGAGAATTCGTCAAGAGTCACAGTAGTAACAGTAACTTAATCAAAGAACTGTTTGACCGAGATAAACTCACAAGAAAAAATTCGATGGGTATTGTGGAATTAATTGTGTTGTTTGACATCAAGGCTAGAGAGAACAATGTAGAAAAAGAAAAATCTTCATCAAAAGCAATCAAAGGAATGACCTTCAATGAACTCAATGGAATCTGAGATAAAATATTAAAATAGCATGACCGTTTTAAAAAGATGCATCTGTAGTAGTAGAAAATCTATTTCTCTATAAATAGAATGCTCAACTTGACGCTACTGAAGGCGATGCTTACCTGTAATCTATGTAAAATGCATGTAAAAACCGCACCGAAACCGCAACCGCACCGCAAAAAACCGCACCGAACCGAAACTGCACCGCATAATTTCGGTGCGGTGCGGTTTTGCTCGGGAAAAAACCGAGCCCTTACGGTGCGGTTGCGGTTTGGGCCAAAATCGCACCAAACCGCATCGTGCACACCCCTAGTGAAGCCTATCCGGACAAGTTGGTCTGGAACGGTGATGTTGAATTGCATAATAACCGGAGAAGACTCTGTGTGAATGGTTGTTTTTCGGGTTTTATACGAGGTAGATTGCAATAGGGAACCTTGGAGACTAACTCCAAGGTGCCCCCGGAAAACTGGGCAAATGCAGGATGTTGCCAACATGATGGCCGGGGAGCCAACTTAAACATAATCGGGTTATGTGAATTTTGTGATGGAAACGGGACTAGGGGAGCCTTGACCTGTGCATATGGCTTAAATTGTCATTGCGGTATGAGCACGGGTCAGGCGGAACCGTACCCGATCTATGTTGTTCGGTGGAACTGTTAGCATAGATGAGGGTCTTCGGCGGTCTATGGCTTAAATATACGTGACCAATGCTAGGAAGACAAAATGCTCATAAGGTTGGTCGTCCAAGGGACGGTGGTGGGACTGGAACGTCTATGGCTTAAATTAACGTGACGTTGGCCGGTTCGCCGTGAATGTGCCCTGAGTGCGCAGGGCGTGTGGTTGTACGTGCCTACGCCTGTGATGAAGTGTTTTTACACTATACTGCTTGGTTATGCTAATAAAGTGCAGGGAAAGAGCATCGCCGCCTCGAATTGGGGGCGGGGTCGTTATAATTTGGTCAGCATAGCTGACCGTTGCTTTTATTTACCACCGTGCGGTGGATTGTTGCTTGCAGGTGCTGCGGAGCCGAGCGGTAAATAGCGGGCTAAAGCCCAAGTTGCTGTGTCGGCCCTCGAAGGCCTAATTTTGAGTGTTTTCTGTTATTCTCATGTATGACCGACCTGCGTGCCGAGGTTTTGAAGATATTATTACTGAGCAAACTTTTGTAAGGCCATAAGACCAATATTTTGTGTATTATACATTCTTATGGGTTTATAGAGGGATATCTCAAAATTCTCTTGACAACAGTGTAATGAGATTCCTTTGGGCATGCTTGGTACCTGGCACAGACACATGTTACATATATGATGTCAGGTCTACTAGCAGTCAAGTAGAGTAGAGAGCCAATTATCCCTCTATACAAAGACTCGTCAACAGGTTTCCCTACCTCATCTTTGCCTATAGGCATACTTGTTCCCTTTGGAGTTTTCTTGATGGAGGCTGAGTCCATTCCATATTTATAAATCAACTCCTTGGTGAACTTAGACTGAGATATGGACAATCCATCATCAGTTTGTCTAACTTGAAGTCCCAAGAAGAACTTCAACTCACCCATACTGCTCATTTCAAACTTCCCTTGCATAAGTTTGACAAACTTTCTACAAAGGTTTTTTCAGTAGATCCAAAGATAATATCATCAACATATATCTAGACTAGGATGATCTTACCTTTAGATTCCCTAAAGAATAGAATTTTGTCTATCTTTCCTCTAGAGAATTTATTCTCAATAAGAAAAGAAGATAAGGTTTCATACCAAGCCTAGGGGCTTGTTTCAAACCATATAGAGCTTTCCTAAGCCTATATACATAGTTAGGATAGTTAGAGTCTACAAAACCCGAGGGTAATTCAACATAGACTTTCTCTTTTAAGTCACCATTCAGAAATGCTGACTTTGCATCCATCTGATATACCTTGAAACCTTGATAGGCAGCATAGGCCAAGAACAACCTTATAGCTTCCAGCCTTGCCACAGAGGCAAAGGTTTAATCAAATTTAATCCCTTCTTCTTGCCTGTAGTCTTTTGCTACCAGCCTGGCCTTGTTCTTGATTATGGTGTCATTCACATCAAGTTTATTTATGTAGATCCACTTGGTTCCTATAATATTGTGATACTTTGGTTTAGGAACCAGTTCCCAGACTTTACATCTTCTGAATTGATTCAGCTCTTCTTGCATAACATCAATCCAGTTTGTGTCTAGAATGGCTTCTTCAAACTTCTTAGGTTCTATCTGTGATAGAAAACTTGAACATAGAACAGTGTTCATGCTCTTGCTCCTTGTTAGAACACCTTGACTTGCATCACTAATGATTTTATGAGCTGGATGATCCTTCAAGTGTCTTCTTGCTGGAGGAAATCTGCCAACCTCTTGACCTTCTTCATTTTCCTTATCCTGATGCACTTCACTGTTTTCTTCTTCATCCAATGGATCTTGTTCTCCCCCTGGACAGCATGCATTTTTTCTTCATCCATCCTAGCAGTTGCTTCTTTATTAATAGTCAGCTTATCCAGCCTGTCCTTTAAACCTGTAGAACTACCTGAAGAGCTAGACAATTCACTGTTAATCAACTTAGACTCATCAAATACTACATGGACAGATTCTTCTACAACTTGTGTAGTCAAGTTGTAGATCTCGTATGCCATACTGTTATTGTTGTACCCAACAAATATCCCTTTTAGGGATTTGCAACAAACTTAGTTTGGTAGTGCTTACTATTAACTAGGACATAACATTTGCTACCAAAGATTTTGAAGTAGGAAATGTTTGGTTTTCTTTCTTTCAAAATCTCATAGGGAGTCTTCTTATGTTTCTTATTGATGGAAGCTCTATTGAGTACATGACATGCAGTATTTACTGCCTCAGCCCAGGAGTACTCAGGGAGAGTAGTGTAACTAAGTAGTGTTCTACTTGCCTCAATTAGAGTCCTATTCTTTCTTTCAGCAACTCCATTTTGCTGAGGAGTTCTAGGTGAGGAGAACTCCTTATGAATCTCAAGTTCTTCACAGAATTTTGTCATACACTCAGACTGAAATTCAGTTTCATAGTCACTTCTGATTTTGACCACTAAAATATAAAACTCATTCTGAATTTGTCTAACAAAAGTCTGGAAGACAGTAGGGGTTTTAGATTTCTGCCTCAAGAAGAAAACTCATGTGAATCTAGAATAGTCATCCACAATAACTAATATGTATACTTTCCTACCTAGACTATGAAATGCAATAAGACCAAACAAATCCATATGCAAGAGATATAGACATCTCATTGAATCTTTGGTACCAAGTACTTGGAAAGAGGACTTAGTCTATTTGCCCTTTTGGCAAGCTGAACAAACACCCTCTTTAATACACTTGGCCTGAGGACCATTCCTCACTAACCCCATACTAAATAACTGTCATATTGACTTATAGTTCAGATGAGCCAGCCTCTTGTGTCATTGGACACACTGTGATGCTTTCTCACCTGCAACTAGACAAATGGGTGAGATGTTATACTCACAATCAAGATTAAGACAATATACATTCCCTTTCCTAGTGCCTGTCAGAATGATCTCTTGATCACTTTACCTCCTAATTTGGCACTCCCCTTTGAGAAAAGAGATGTCATAACCTAGATCACTAAGTTGACTTATGCTAATCAGGTTATGTTTTAGACCCTTCACATAAGCCACTTGAGTGATAGTAATAGAATTACTAGAAATGTTACCAAATCCTTTGATGATTCCTTTTTCAGATCCACCAAAGATTACTTTGGGTCCATTCTCTATGGGTGCATAGTCCCTCAACATACTTTTAGTTCCAGTCATGTGCCTGAAACATCCACTATCCAAGTACCATATAGGGGTATGGCCACTTGGATTCACCTACATCAAATAAAGATTTACTTATCCTCAGAACCCAAATTATTTTTGGGTCCTAGTTTCTTGTTAGTTTGAAATCTATCATGCTTACCTGCAGTTTTTATGACAGGTAAGCTGTTCTTGTTTTAAACACTTGTGTTGAACCAACAATCCATGGCAAAGTGGCCCACCTTGCCACAATAGCAACACTCAAATTTTTTGTACCTTCTCTTAGGTACAGACTTCACAACTCTGTTGCCAGCAGTCCTTTTAAGTGTAGGTGCTGGAGCAGCAAACCCCAAGGATTCCTTAAGAACCTGATGAGTTTGCTTATAGAGTGGCCTATTGGCATATACACCCTTGTCAATGAGATCTTCATACTCACAGTGACCATGAGTAATATCATGATCATACCTGTTTGTAGGTTGCATTACTTTCCTAAAGGAAATAGGAGGTTTTGTGGCTAGTGGCTGAACTGGGGCTTTGCCTTTTCTATGAGAATTGGTGGCCCTTGTTCTTTCCTTGAAGCCTAGTCCTGTCTTTCCTTTCTGAGATATGAAGTTATCTATTAAAGGCAAAACAGACTTTGGCTTTGAAATTTTAGCCACTAGATCCCTTTCTTTCTGGAGTCTTGCTTCTAGATTTTTGATGTGATTTTCTTTGAAGGAGATTGTGTCTATCTAAATAACAGTTATGTTTTTCAGTTTGGCAACTTCCTTCAATTTCAAATCTATCAGATTAGCTGAATCTGTTGTAGCCTGTTTGAGAGATTCAATTTCCTTGGCCTGCTTCTTGATAAGGAACTTGCTCCTCTTCAGAGCTTGCAACAAACCACTATACTCATCAATGAGTTGATGTACATCCCCCTCAGATTCAGAACCATTCACTTCTCTTGAAGTTGATGCTACTGATTCTAATCCAGTAAAATAATCAGAAGCTAAGGGAGAATTGTATACCTTACTTGGACCAGGCTGATCCTGGCATTGATCATCTTCTGATAGAGCCATCAGCCCTTTTTAGCAATTGTCTTCAACTCCATTTATGGAGTCCAGCATTTGCAAGAATTCTGATTCCCTAGAATCCTCTTCTGTAGAGAACAGCCCAACATATACTTATACATCATCTTCTTCTCCAGATTCTGAGGATGAAGAGTCTGTCCAACTCTTCTGCTTCTGAGCAACAAAGTATTTCTCCTTCTTGCCTTTTACTTGATGTTTTCCTTGTCCTTAGACTCCTTCCTCTTATCAGGACAGTCAGCTATGACATGTCCAGGACTATTGCAGCAATAACAAACAATCTTAAAATTAGTTTGTTAACTAGGATTTGAGGCATACCTGTCCTCCTTGGAAGTCTTCTTTTTCTTATAATAATCATCCTTGGAAAAGGATGTTGAAGGCTTGGTTCTCCATTTCTTATTTTTCATAAACCTCTGAAACTGTCTTGTAAAGGCAACAAAGTCCTCATCAGAGGTGTGGCTATCTGATGTACTGATGTCAGGATTTTCTGTTTATGCCTCAGTACTTCTTTTGGGTGGAGAAGGAGACTTTCTCCTACCCTTTCTTGTGCCTTCAGCCTTGAAGGCTACTGACTTATCTTTATACTCAGACCTGCTGCTTTTCTCTTCCTCCTTTTTGGCAGTGAGCTGCATTTCATAAGATATAAGCTTTCCAAACAATATGGGTGAAGGTGTATCAGCAAGCCTGGCCACCTCTCTGATGGCACATATCTTTATATCCTAGTCCTTTGTTAGTGACCTGAGAAACTTGTCATTCAATTCATATGTGTTGAAGACTCTTCTATAGGTCATCAGCTCATTTACTATTCTGAAGAACTTCTTGTAATATTCTGCTATGCTGCCAGACTTGGCTTGCCTAAAGCTTTCATATTCTTGATTCACCATAGATTTAATATCCTCTCTAACTTCTTCAGTACCCTTCATGTAGACAATCAAGGTGTCCCACATCTCCTTAGAGGTTTTTCAATGTACCAAGTTCTGAATTGTGGCATCATCTATAACACTTACAATAATGTTTTGTGCTCTCTTGTCTAATATTGCCAAGATGATCTCATCCTTAGTCATTTCAGAAAAGCTCTTTGGGGTTTGCAGATTTGCATCAAGAGCTGATACTTTCATTGGAATGAATGTACCTTCTTGTACTGTGATGTAGATTCTTGGATCAGATGCTTCCATGAACAACCTGACCCTTTCCTTCCATGACCCATTACTTTCTTTCCTGCAGATAGGCAGTTTCATGGATCCAAATTTCTTCTGATTCTCATTTGAACTCATTCTCGCTATCTATTAATTGCCTTGGAGATTCACTCTGACTGTTAGGTCTATCTTTGAGCAACCTCCCTCTGATACCACTTGAAAGACTTGATTTCAAAAGCCTAGACACCTAGAGGGGGGGTGAATAGGTTCTAATTTTATTTAATAATTTTAGGCAAGTAATTAGATCTATCACAGTACAGAATATACAATCCACAGCATAACATTCACAGCACAGCACAGCACACCAGATTTATAGTGGTTCCCCAAGTTATGGGTACATCCACTTTCCCCCTTCGCCTATCTAGTAGAAAACTTGACTCAGCCCAACTTCCTTCCACTAACTCAGATCCATAGATCTTACAACTCAGAACCTGATAGGTTCCTATAGCTCAGACTTATACAAGTCCTACCTCAGATTCTTCCCAAGAACCCTACCTCAGGCAATAGCCATACCTCAGCCTTTATCACAAGGCTTACAACTCAGACTTTCACAAGTCCTACACCTAAGGCTCTCAGCCCTACCTCAGCCTTTATAAACGCATGCTTACAACTCAAATCTATAAAAGATCTTATAAGGAAAAAGAATATTTAGTTGTATAGAAATTTCACCCAGATAGAACTCTCAATTGGTGTGAGCTTCTTGATCAGTTCTTAAATAAACTGTATACTTCAGATCCAACCCGACTTAGCTTTTTCAAAGCTTCTTGATTGAACAAAATGATGTTGATCTGACTTGATGTAAAAGTTGAACTTCAAACAGCTCCCTTCTTAATTCAGAATTAAATTTGAATCTTACTTACAAACTGTTCAGGATCTACCTTCTTAAGGGTTGCCCCTTTCTTGTTGTTGAATTCTCTCTTTTGTTCTGTATTGGTTTGTTCCCCCTTTAATTGCGTTTATTAATTGTCTTGGTTGTCATGGATCAGTCCTTTATATAGAGTTTCTCAATGATTACTGGTTGATCCGGTTTATAACAACCTTCTGACAGTTCTGACAAAGGTGTCAGACTTGTTGTTTATGATTGCTGTCAAGTCTTCAGCCGTGACAGCTGATTCTGCATTGACTTTATATCTCAGCAAGAAATACTCAACAAAATACTTCACATGTGTCAACAAAAATAGACTAAGTGTTGATACAAGTCTTGATGATGTCTACGCAGCACTCAATGTGTCGACACAGCATTCTTCTGCTTCTCGACACAGCTTCTGTTGTATGTGTCGACACAAGTCCTGTGTGTCGACATAACTGATCCTGGTCTCGACATAGCTGATGCCGATAGATGGCGTTGAGTGTATGTCCAGACGTCATTGAGTGTGTGTCGACACAAGTCCTGTGTGTCGACATAACTGCTCCTGATCTCGACATAGCTGATGCTGACAGATGGCGTTGAGTGTATGTCCAGACGTTGTTGAGTGTGTGTCGACACAAGTCATGTGTGTCGACACAAGCCTTTCAGACTCAGTATAGCTGTTGTTGACAGATGGCATTGAGTGTGTGTCGACACAAGTCCTGTGTGTCGACACAAGCCTTCTTCAGGTATCGACACAATTCTTGGGTGTCGACACATGCCTTTCTTCTGGTGTCGACACAATTCATGGGTATCGACACAACTCCTACTTAAGGTGTCGATACAATTCCTGGGTGTCAACACATGCCTTTCTTCTGGTGTGGACACAATTCCTGGGTGTCGACACAGCTCCTACTTCAGGTGTCGACACAATTCCTTACAAGTGTCGACACTTGTACTTAGAAATTTTTCCTATAATTCTTAAACCTGCACACTGAAACCCAAACATCCAGTCAAATACAAATTAATGTATATAATTGAGTAAGGGGAGGCTTCTCCAAATCTGGTACATAGTTTCCAGTGTACCCAACAAATTAGATGAGATCATCCTAGCCTGTTGAAGAGGTCACCTCGCGAGTATCGAGCTCGCGGAATTAGATGAGAGCATCCTAGCCTGTTGAAGAGGTCACCTCGCAAGTATGGAGCTTGTAGAATTAGATGAGAGCATCCTAGCCTGTTGAAGAGGTCACCTCGCGAGTATGGAACTCGCAGAATTAGATGAGAGCATCCTAGCATGTTGAAGAGGTCACCTCGCGAGTATAGAGCTCGCGGAATTAGATGAGAGCATTCTAGCATGTTGAAGAGATCACCTCATTAGTATGAAACTCGTGAAATCAAAGGAGAGCACCTATTAAGCATGAAGAGCATCACGAGTAGGAGCTTGTAGAATACTAGCTTGAAGATGTCATGAGTAAGCCATCTCATGGGATGTAGGTTGTTGGAGGAGATCATTTCAAGTAGGAGCTCGCAGAGCACCTCGTACATTTTTCTCTTGCGGTGGACTCATCGTTATTCGCCCTGCTTGCCAGTCGTACAAAAAGTGCTCGCGGGCTTTACCAAAACACCCGTAAGTATGAACATGTATGGAAAACACCACTATTGAAAAAGGAGACGAAGTAAGCGGAGGGTAAGAGTCAATTTTGACATTAGAACCCCTACGCAGAGTTTTCGGGGGTTTCACTGCCCGGTCAACGGACGGGGGTCAAGGGGGCAGGTCCCCCTGCGGGGTCCAAGGGCAGCACCCCAAGAAATTTTTTATTTTCCACTCCCAACTCACCCAGATTCTAAGCTATCCCAGCCTTGTGAGTAAGTCGCCCGCGAAAAGCGCCTATGGGCGAGTAACAGAGATACTCGCCCCTCCAACTCGCCTTTGGGCGAGTAACAAAGATAATCACCTCTTCACCTGCAGAACTCGCCTATGGGCGAGTAACAAAGATACCCGGAAGCTCAGAAATAGGATCATGGCAGCCTAAGGTTACTGATTCTACGATCTGACATCACAATTCAAATGGCTAGCGAGAGAGAGAGAAAACTATCTATAAGCACACCCCAAGTGCTCCAGTAGGGAGGTCCCACCGCGAACCTGGAAGCTTAGAAGAAGCTTCCCCTCCGCAACCATAAGGCTGGGCAAGGTACTAGGCAGACATGTACTTGGCGAGTATCCAATTGGGGGGACCTCGGCCTCTTCTAAAAGTGTCATTTCCAGTACCCCCGGGGGGCTATTTTAGAGAAATCCTGGGGGGGTATAAGCGAGTATCCAGCTGCTGACAATGAGTTCCAAGTGCTACTCGCCCAAACTCGCGAGATACTCGCCCAAACTCGCCACTACTCGCCCAAGCTCGCCACTGCTAGCCACAACTCGTCTTTGCTCGCCACAGCTCGCCTCTGCTCGCCACAGCTCGCCTCTGCTCGCCACAGCTCGCCTCTGCTCGCCCAAGCTCGCCTCTGCTCTCCCAAGCTCGCCTAATGGTCTGTGAATAGTCGTCTGCTGGGGGTACTTCTGGTCTCAACGAATTACTGGTTATACACCGATTTTGAACAACATCTTATCGTTGACACACATCCTGATTGTGCTAGTGGCGCGCTCATCCATCTCCGTCCACTCAGAATCCTTCAGCGGAGCGTGCAAAGAATCACTCCTCCGCAGCATTTGGATCAACCCATGCTCAACCAGCATATTCTTGACCCAAATCTGTCATAGGCGAAAGTTCCCGCTACCGTCAAACTTCTCCGCTGAATATCTGGCCAACACAGTATTCTTCGTTGTCATAGCTGCATGTAGTACCTCTAGGCAGTCTAATTAATTCACGTATTAGATCTGGGAAGATAGGGAGCGGACCAATGTCGTCACTTATCGTTGACCCAAACCTAAAACCGGAATGTCCAATCAGTCACCTACTCGGAACTTACCTGTGATATCACTTATTGTAAAATTTGGCACAAACACAGACAAAACTATAAAATTCGCAGATAACAAAAATACAAAAAAATGACTACAAAAATTATATATTGAAATATAAATGAAAATACAGTAGAAAATAAGAGAAAAAATGACCGTCCAACGAGTACGTCGTGGATGCTCCGGACACGCATGATTCGCGACGAGAATCTGAGATCTTGACTGCAATCCGTCTTGTGGACGCACAAGGTTCACCAGAACCTTGAAAGTCAAAGTCCGACGTTCAACCGCACCACCACCGGAAAAACAACGCTACCACCGGAGAACAACACCATCACCGGAGAGAAATCGCCATCGAGGCTAACTACACTCATGCACGGCGATGACACCACGTCTCTCCACTCCAAAGAACGTCCACTGCAACGTCGACGACAAACTCCACTAAGCCCAACGGCAACACCCTCTCTCAACGCCGGCGGATATCTCCTCCAAGACCGACGATAACACCCAAGTCTGGTGGCCACTCCGAATGCACGAGCAAGAGAGAGAGAGGTGGCAGTCTACTCACACAGGCAGCTCCTCCAAGAAACTCGAGACAACTCTCAAAACTTGAGGCAAGCGTCTCTTAACATTTATCGCACTGGTGGCTGTCCTATTTTTAATGGGTGCTGTTACTAGCAAACCCAGTTTGATTTCTAGCAAACCATTACTATTAGCAAACCCTCATTTTTCAAAATGGTTATTTGAAAACCATTTTGTTACAAGCAAACCAACATAATTTAAAAAAAAAATTTAAATTTTATTTAAAACATTCATTCTTTCAAAATAACCCGCTGCATATAATGACATTACAAATGATTTCAAATGTTTTCATTCAACCAATTATGTTAGCATTATAGATGAGTCAAAATACCGCAAATGTTTAGTATATCCAAAACTGTTTTTTCAACAAAATATCATTATCTGCACGGACGCCCGGGATCGGCGTGATTTTTTTCGGGGGCCAAATCGGGGGCATAAACGGCTTCAAATCTAAAGGTGTTCAACATTAAAGTTGTAGATCTCGTCGCGATATACCATTTTTATGTTGAACATTTTTTTATTTGAAGCGCTTTAGACCCCCGATTTGGCCCCTGAAAAAAGTTACGTCGTACATATGTACGAACGCACGGGATCGGCGTGACTTTTTCGGGGATAAAATCGGGAGCATAAACGGCTTCAAATAAAAACGTGTTCAACATAAAAGTTGTAGATCTCGTCGAGGTCTACAACTTTTATGTTTAACACTTTTTTATTTCAAGTAGTTTAGACCCCCGATTTGGGTCCCGAAAAAAGTCATGCCGAAAATCTGTACGTTCCATGAATGTCTTTTTTAGGGCCCAAATTGGAGGCCTAAACGGCTTCAAATCAAAAAATGATCAACATGAAAGATGTAGATCATGATTAGATCTATAACTTTCATGTTGATCACTTTTTCAAATGAGAAATATTTAGGGCTCAAAATACAAAAATGCAAAAATTACCAAAAAGCAAGATTGGTTTGCTAGTAGTAATTTTTAGGAAGAGAAAAAAATGCAAAAAATAACAGAATCTGTTTTTTTTTCCTGTTTGCTAAAAACGAAAGTGAGTTTGCTAATAACAGCACTATTTTTAATTTTAACGGTGGTGAGAGTTCTCAAAATGGGAAACAACTTTTAGCAAATCCCAAAATAGGGAAACAATAAGAACGGAACAAAGAAAACCACATGACCGTCCATATCTTTTTCGTAGATCTCATAAATCTAGCATGATAGGATGTCTTAAACCTATAAATTTTATAGGACTCATACCATAAAAAGTGAATTTACTATTTGATCCCTACAATTTTTAAATAAATTGACACAGTGTGCAGCCCGGACCAACTGAATAAAGAAAGCCCATTTCAAGAACCAATACATAAAATTTCACGCCCTTCCGAACTGCCGATATCGGAGTTTGATGTTATCTTTGGTATGGAATGGAATGGAACTCGGAGCAGCGTGCATATATAGATTGCAACTTTAAGAAAGTCACACTGGGGAAGAATACCAAACGAGAGAATAAATTCGCTGGTATGCGAGGATACAACAAGACATTTATGTCGGCTATCCAAGTAGTCAAGGCAGTTCGGAAGGGCGCAGAGTTGTTCTTCACGCTATTAGAGGCTATTGAGTCCGTAAAAACTCAACTGACCAGATTCAATACTTGTACATTATATACAGCCAAACAAAATTTTTAAAGGCCATGTGGGACTAATCAAAGTAGCGCTGCCCCGCCAGATTCCGCCCCGCCTCTCCCGATACGCACCGCCTCTCCCGGTGCCACCGGTGGAGGAGCCATCGTCGGACTGCCCTGCCCATACTGGCGGGTTCTCCTGTCGCCGGCGAACCCGCCGAGGCGGCGGCAAGCGGGCAGGGCCACCGCCGGCGGTGGCCCTGTCCATTAAACCCTTAACCGGGTCTCACGGGAAGGGCCACCGCCGGCGGTGGCCCTGCCCGCTCGTCATCGGACAACCCTCGACGGGTTCATCGGCGGCAGGCAAACCTGTCGGTGTGGGCAGGGCAGGCCACCGACGGAGCCCCAAATTGCGCTGCCCACACGGTTATTTTGATTTTTAATTTTTTAAATATTTTAAATATATATTATATAAATAATTAGAAATATTATATAATAAAAGATTGATAATTAAAAAAAGAAAGCATAAAAGTTTTTAATTTTTAGAAGTGGCCCGCCAGGGGCGGGTGAATGGCGCCAGGGGACAAATGAAGCCTGCGGAAGGAGGGTACTATCGTGCAGGTCACAAAAGTCGTGCATTATCACTTGTATTAAATATATTTGGTGGGGATACATGCGTATATTAGTCAAGCTTTTTAAAACCGGACCGGACCAGCTGGTTCAACTGGGCGGACCGTGAACCGGACCACCGGCCGGTCCGGTCAAGGTTAAAGACCCGGTACCGCAGCAGAATGCCCAAGAACCGGAAAACCGGGCGGGCGGACCAGTGAGCCGGGAACCGCGGCCGGGTTTACGGAACCGGGCGGGCCAAAGAGCCCGCAATTAAATACCACCAGAAAATGAGGCTGCTAGGATTCGAATACATACCCTTTACAAATTAGGCAAAGGACTTAACCACCAATCCTTTCAGTTTTGGATGTCTTTGATTATAATTTATTATATACATATACATAATAATATAAGGGAATTGTTAAAAGCACCGCACTTTTGGCTATTCGCACCGCTTTGTTAAAAGCACCGCAGTTTTTTACATATTATTAAAAGCACCGCACATTGTTATCCGCACCGCAATTGAGATAAACGCACCGCACTTAATTTATGAATTAAAATAGGTTCTCATTGAATTACAATATTAATATATACTCAATAGAAAAAATATTTGATACAAAAAAATCATCAAATGTGTTGTCCAAATTGTTTGACTCTTTTCTTCAAATATTTGTGATCTTCATCAACGACATCTATAATACGGACCAATAATACTTGGGGCACAATTCACGATGAGAACCAATAATATTGCAACAATTTACTTCTAAACATAGAAACAGTAATGAACTCTCAAAAAAAGTTCAGAAGTCCTTTAATATTATTGGTCTTCATCGTGAATTGTGCCCCAAGTATTATTGGTCCGTATTATAAATGTCGTTGATGAAGATCACAAATATTTGAAGAAAAGAGTATAACAATTTGGACAACACATTTGATGGTTTTTTTGTATCAAATATTTTTTCTATTGAGTATATATTAATATTGTAATTCAATGAGAACCTATTTTAATTCATAAATTAAGTGTGGTGCGTTTATCTCAATTGCGGTGCGGATAACAATGTGCGGTGCTTTCAACAATATGTAAAAAACTGCGGTGCTTTTAACAAAGCGGTGCGAATAGCCAAAAGTGCGGTGCTTTTAACAATTCCCTATATATATATATATATATATATATATATATATATATATATATATATATATATATATATATATATATATATATATATATATATATATAGGGTAAAGATCATATGCGCAGAAGATGAGATGCGAAGGTGCGAACAGTACCCCATCCGCCGTCCATGGCGCCCGCATCCAACGGCCGAGGACCTCTCATCGCCGCCGCAGCCGGCTGCGGACTCGTCGGGCACCGGCCGCCCGGCGAGCCCGCAGCCGGCGGCGGCGGCGATGAGAGACCCTCGTTTTTTTTGCTGCGCCGCCGCCGCCAACTGCGGGCTCGCCGGGAAACTACCTCCAGGGGTTCGTCGACGTGCATGCCGACGAACGACGGCCGGCTGGTGGCCGGCGAGCCCCGAGCGGCGCTGGCGGCTGCGGGCTGCGGGCTCTTCGCACCTTCGCACTGCTCCTGTATTCGCACAGGAATAGGACCATATATATATATATATATATATATAGAGAGAGAGAGATAGAGAGAGAGAGAGAGAGAGAGAGAGAGAGAGAGAGAGAGAGAGAGAGAGAGAGAGAGAGAGAGAGAGAGAGAGAGAGAGAGAGAGAGAGAGAGAGAGAGAGAGAGAGAGAGAGAGAGAGAGAGAGAGAGAGAGAGAGAGAGAGAGAGAGAGAGAGAGAGAGAGAGAGAGAGAGAGAGAGACACGAGTGACAGGCACGGGCCTCCGGCCCGATGGCCACGCGCCACAGTATCCGGCCGGCGACGGCGGGCTTCTCCCGCCCCCCGGCGGACTTCGCCCACACCCGGACTGTTTTTTTATATATATTATTATATTACCTGATTTCCGTCCCTTTACTGTAGCAGTCTCGCCGTCCAGACTTTTCGGGTCTCAAATCGAAGGTCAAGGAGGCTCCAAATGAAAAAGTGATCAACATGAAAGTTGTTCTGATCGCCGAGATCTACAACTTTTATGTTTACCACTTTTCGTTTTGAAGTCATCTTGACCCTCATATTGGGTCCCGAAAAACCTAATTTCCGTGCCTTTACTGTAGCAGTCTCGCCGCCCAGACTTTTCGGGTCCCAAATCAAAGGTCAAGAAAGCTCCAAATCAAAAAGTGATCAACATGAAAGTTGTTCTGATCGCCGAGATCTACAACTTTCATGTTGACCACTTTTCGTTTTGGAGCCATCTTGACCCTCATATTGGGCCCCCAAAAATCTGATATCCGTGCCTAAACAGGCGGGTGAACAGTTCACCCGCCTGTTTTAGTCCCACACCGTCCATTCTTAAGATTTTTGCGGGTATATATTCAATATTCCGCATTCAGTAGTTGAAGTAATGTTGGCTGGCTGACTTGCGGGCGGGCTTGCTTGCAGGTTTTCGCGGGATGGGCTTGCGGGTTGTTTGCTGGCTCGCCGGTTGCGGGTCCGCTAGTTTTTTGGCTGTCCTATAGTAGCTTTAGGACTGTCCTAGAGTAGGTTTAAGAGGCCTATAAAAAAGTCTGGATAGAGGGTTGGTTTGATCCAACGGTTCATGATCAAAAATCTGAAATCCGACGGCCACCTAATTACCCTCTAATTTCGAACTCATGCTATATGCAGGCCACCATATTTCTTAATAATATGGTATATATATATAGGGTGGTGTTAAAGGCACACCATCTTTGGCTTTGTGCACACCAATACTACGTCGTTGTCGTCTTCTTCATCAGAGCAAACAGATCGACGGCAAGGCGGCCATAGTCGTGCATCGCGAGCTCTCCGATCATCACGTTCCAAAGCACGACGTCTTTGCTCGAAACCCGGTGGAACACCTCCAAAGCTGCTTCAACGCACCCGCATCTGCAGTACATGTCCACAAGAGCTGTGGGGAGGATGACGTTGCCGTGATTGCATAGTTTTTTTAAATGAAATACGCGCCTTTTTGAACTGCGTCTTCTATGTTCATTTTCAGGAGAAGTGTTCAACATGAAAGTTGTAGATCTCGACGATATCTACAACTTTCATGTTGAACACTTTTTGATTTAAAGCCTGAACGGCTTTAAATCAAAAAGTGTTCAACACAAAAGTTGTAGATATCGTCGAGATCTACAACTTTCATGTTGAACACTTCTCCTGAAAATGAACGTAGAAGACGCAGTTCAAAAAGCGCGTATCGAGAAGGGGGAGGCGGGCTACTTCGGCTTTAGTTGGGTGGGGTTTAGAAAACCTAAATTATTAAGGATTATATTTTTGATGTGTGTGCACATAGCCGAAAATGGTGTGCCTTTAACACCACCCTATATATATACCACTTTTCGATTGGAAGCCATCTTAGACCCCTATTTTTGATTTTCTCGAAGCAGCTCATGTCCAGCTCGGGTAAACTTGATCCACTCGAGTTCTAAGTCTTTTATCTCGAGTAGAATTGATCCACTCGAGTTCTATACCTATCCTCTCGAGTTCCAGATGATTATCTCGAGTTCCCAAGTCTCCATCTCGAGTAGTTACCTCTCTCTCGAGTCACCATCTCGAGTAGACTTCTCCATCTCGAGTAGACCCATTCCACTCGAGTGGTTCTGTATAGTTAGAGTTCGGGCACTGTTTTGAGGGTCAAAATGGTGTCGTACGAAAAAATAGTCAACATTAAATTTGTTCGTTTCGACGAGATCTACAACTTTCATGTTGGACACTTTTCGATTTGATGTCATCTTAGACCTCTATTATCGGTTTTCCCGTAGCCACTCATAAATTACACGTTTTCTTGTATTTAGACAAAAAAATTTATAAGTACTTTTACATAATATATATATATATATATATATTTGGACTTACGTTTGATCAGAACTTCATCTTCTCCGATTCTTTTCCTCCCGAACTAGAGCGGCGTGAGCGTGAGAGAGAAAATACTTTGTGAATCTTCCGGTGGCCGCCGACGGAGCTCCGGTGCTCGAAATCTTCAACCGAGCGTAGTTCTGGAAAGCTCTCATCGAGAGCTACCGCATCGTGGTAAATTTTTCCCCTTTCTTTGAGTTTTCTTGTTAGGGTTTTTCGGCCCTAACCCCCTTTTCGACCATTTTTGTCTAGATTTCAACTTCCTCCATCCTCTTTTGCCCCGATCTGTGACGTGGACTAATTTGGAGAACTTTTCCGGTAAAATCAAGGCAAGTGGTGGTCTCCCCTCATTTCTCCTTGTCCTATTTGATGGTAACGGTTCAGTTTTTATGTTCTTTAAAATTTTCTGCACTTTGTCTTTCAAGTTATTGCTACGATTAACTTTTTTGGATGATCACTCAATATTGTAAGATTTTGTCTTAGTGAACTTGATCTTGTCATGATATATTTAATCGTTCTTGAAGTGTCTTATTGATGGCTTTAAACGTCTTAGATTTCATTATTGAACGGATTAGTGTTATTTAGGATTGTAAATCGTTCCTAAGGGTTGATCAACCATGTCTTGAAACTAGAAGTGTCAAGTAGAATCTGACGTGCCAAGTCCTGAGGTTTATTTCATGATGTTTCTTTGTTGCAGGTGTTAGTGGGCAAATCCACCGACCGCAAGGTTTGTTTCCTTCATTAGTACCCCGTGGAACTCTACTGGGTTTTGGGCATCTGCGGTGATTGGTGGAGTGTGCAAGTCTCCCCCGCAGTTAGACGGATTTTAACATCTGTGAGGGGTGTATCTAGAGAAGTGACCACCCTGCCTGTGTTTATGAGTAGAGTTGACTACAGGTTGCTAATAAAGTTTTGGAGTATTCTTTCTTATGATTTAATCATGCTCTCCCCTTGCTTCGGGTATCCTGCATGATTTGTTGTACGTGACGATTCACGTGAGTTCTTTACTTCTGATTTATTTCTTAAGTTTTATTTATGTACCTTACTTCAGTACTGTTGGTCTTGGGTTGGTACCCCGTTTGACTTTTGTTTTATTTTGTTTACTTCTCTGCCACCATTTGTCCTTCTTACTGAGGTGTTCTGTCTTTGGAATGCCTCAGGATCGGAGCATTAGCAGGTAGCGGAGCCGGTTTTGGAGCCCTTTGCAGCAGCAGGTTGGTTGTGGTTTTTCCCCTCGCCGTAGCGAGGTAGTTTGTTGTTTTAGTTTTTTTTGCCTGGTTTCAGACATATTCATACTGTAGGTTCGTGTCAGGTTATTGACGCCCACAGGATTGTTGATTTCTTTTGACACTTGCTAGCTGATGTGGTTTTCTTACGTTCGGTGTATATTACTTGTTCTCTGGGATGATTTATTGCTAGGATTGCATGTTATATATTTTTAACCTATAAAACCCTACTATTAGTAAATCATACGTGTCATCTCTTTCAAAATTAAGCCACTAATTTTTATTTAGCGTAAAGACTTTCTATACTTATTGTAAATCTAGGATTGCATAGTATGAGTTGTCCCTCGGGGACATTTATACTCTTGTAGAATATTAGAGTCAATTTAAACAAGTATCTTCCGCAAGCGTATAACTTGTATTTTAAACTGTGGACTAGATGATTCACTAAGCCGAGGGATACGGCTACCATCATAACTTAAACTGGATTTTATTCATAACCATTTATGTTTTCTTTTAAAATTGTAGAGTTTGGAGTCTTGTCCGAACGTCTGCAGTTATCCCCTGCACGGCGTGGCATCACGACGCGTATTTTCCCCTTGCTCTGATATAATTAAATTGTTGGGAAAAATACGGGTTGTGACAGTTGGTATCAGAGGGAGATTTAGGGTTTAGGGTCTAAGATGACTTCGTATCGAAAAATGGTATATATATATATATATATATATATATATATATATATATATATATATATATATATATATATATATATATATATAACGGTTCGATCCCGGTTGAACCGGTCGAACCGGGTTAACCTTGAACCTCTCGTTCTACTGATTCTATATCCGGTCCGATTTTCAAAATCTTGATATTAGTAAAAGCTGAAAGGCTATGTCTATAGTAAGATGGATTGAGGCTGCATGGCGGTACTATAGATATTAACCCGACAAGGCAACGAGAGAATTTTAGGTACACGCGAGTACCTAGAGGAAGGTGCAATGCAGTTTTTAGCCGTTGGATTTGAGATCTGACCGTCAGCATTAAAGGGAGCAAAAAAGCATTTTAAAAAAGGCAAGATTTTTGTTGATCGGACGGCGGGCCTCGCAGATCGGGCGGCTCGCAATGCACGCGAGTACCTTCCTCTAGGTACTCGCGTGTACCTAAAATTTTTCCTTGAGAGAATTTTAGGTACACGCGAGTACCTAGAGGAAGGTGCAATGCAGTTTTTAGCCGTTGGATTTGAGATCTGACCGTCAGCATTAAAGGGAGCTTACATCTGTGAAAGGCAACTGCCCTGTCCTTATATTTTCGAGTGAATAATATTTAATTATTTATTTATATGTAGGTAAAGGAGCTTACATCTGTGGTCGTGTCGGCTACTGATTGGGAGTTTCGGAATTAAAAAGAGAGAGGATTTTATGGAATTTGTCTGCAATGGAGATGTATTATGTATATAATAATAAAAAAAATAAAAATAATACACCTAATGGCAAATGGGAATATTTTTGAGTGGGTGGAACGGTCACTCATGACTCAATAGTGTCACATTGTAATAATCCAACCTAGCTAGCATGTGCTGCTGGTTTACTCTATGAAAACACGCATATTTCTAATTTAAAAACTATGCTGTTTTATTTTATTTTAAATCAGACTTCAATTTAGATTAGGTACAAGTACTGCATACACGCTTTAAAAATTCAATTCACTTAAATGATTGCTAATGGGTCTCCCAAATAAATAAATATGAATAAGAGCGAATAGCGTAAATCTCTCATCAGGGAGGTGCAAATAGTCACACCCTCATCATGTAGGGGGTGAATAATGCAAATCCTCCATCATGGGAGAGTGGGTAACCCCAAACCCCTAGTAGGGAGAGTGCCAAACCGCACCACCAAAACCACGTGTACATGTGACGAACCCAGCGCCCGCGCACAGCGGCCGCATCTCCGCACGGCCCCACCGGCCACACGACCGCTTGACCTATGTGGCGACCACCGCACGCGGGATCCCTCCCCCATGCGTGGGCGCTTGGGATCCCTACCGCACACGCGGGGCTCCCCCGTGCGTGCGCCCGTGCACTTGAAAGCTCTCCTATACGCTTGAAGGCCGCTATTTGCCACCCGACTCCGCAACGGCCACCGTCGCTCGTCACTGCTCGTCGTGCTCACCAACGCTCACCACCTCTATGATGCCCACTGTGATCACTCGCCTCTCCTCGTCATGCTTACAGGTGCTCACCTCTCCGCGCTCTCCATGCTCATCGCCTTTGTGCTCATCGTTGTTCAACTCCTAACACCGCGCTTGCAGCAGTCGTTTTCGTTGTCGTCGCCGACTCGCCGGCCCTGCATAAACTACGGGGGAGTGAGATCATCATATTTACGAGACTAGTGATCCGTGTACCCTAGATAGAGAGTTACTATTCACCCATACTGTAGTTATGGTGGCAAAATTACCAGGACTTCCCTCTCCAAAGCTATAAAAGGATTCTGAGCCCTCATTTGAAGCAACCTTACCTTCAACGCTAGAGAGAAAGAGAGAGAGAGAGAGAGAGAGCTCCTGAGTCTGACCTTAAAGATTTCTTAGAGATTTCCTTTTGTGTTTGATGATTGCTTCAAAGATCTGCATCGAAGCTCGAAGATCTCCTTTGGACCTTGAAAGTTTCCTCAAAGACAGCTTGAAGTTCTCCTTTAGCTAAGTGTTTCGAGATAAGAGCCCCCATTGTAGCGCTTATCCATCCAGTTTGCTCCAGAGCATGCCTCTCAGCATTCCACGCCAAGGAACTCAAGAGACCCTGATAATTCATTACAAATAGCAGTGACTTGTCACCCTCGAGAAACAGCTTTTGTAACACTCTCAAAGATAGTGAAATTTGCTGGTAGCGATCCGACTATTGAAATTTCACAAGATGATCAGGAGATAGCTCTGATACCAAGTAAAACTTTCAGAGCTATCAAGCTGATAACTTGATCAAGCAGAAAGCGGGAATCAAGCGCAGGAACACATCAACCATAAACTGAGCTAAGTAAATCAGAGACAATAGAGGGCAACAACAAGTCTTGTAATATCAACTATCTTCTTTACAGGGCTAGACATACATGACGAGACATGATTTCACCAAGTACAAAGGAGAAACAAACAAGAAAATCAAGCCGGACAGACTGCCTCAAAGACCGCCGAGTCCGCCGAGTCCATAGCTAGAGACCGCCAAGCCGCTGCTACACCAACAGAACTACGGAGTCCGCGGACAACCCGTTATTCTGCCGAACACTTTGTCCGCTCTCTGCAAGCCGCCTGACTAGAAGTCGCCTAGCTGTAAGAGTCCGCGAACAAGCCGCTGCCGAACTGAAAGAATAGACCACCTAGACCGTCGAGGCCGGCGAACAGGTTATTGAACTGGAATTGCTGAAGGAGAGAAGAGTGGCTGGCCGCAAATGCGACCTGCTGCAAACTGCCGATTGTAAACCGCAAGTTCCACTGATTCCTGACCGCAGTCAGAACAAAATTCCTGGTTTCAACGTGTTAGCCGCACAACAAGCAAACAAAAACCAGTTAAACCTTCTCAAACCTCACGAACAAGAAAACCGAGGCCGCAGCAATTAACCCACGCTCAACTTACTATTCATTCAATTACTGTTGATGTGACGGGGGGTCCTATTTATAGGCGCGTAGAGGAGTGTGATCACCGCCCTAGTGGATAGAATCACCACCCCAGCTCGCAGCTAGCACAAGGCAGTCCGCAAGGACAAGGCCGGACACAAGCCAATCCGCGAGGCACCAAGGCAAGATGCCAGTCCTCAACCCGGCGGACACCGCACCATTCCGCATGCTACACAGCACGCGGACACGGCAACATCCCACACATTGCACCAGTCCACGCACTACACATGGATATAGCAACAGCCCACACACCCCGCGGACACCGTACCAGCCCGCAATACAAGTCCACGACCAACAGACACAAAATCGCATGGTGAACCAGCGGACATTGCGGACTTTGCGATCACCCTGGACTTGTCACAGATGGTGACCAAGTCTAGCAACCAACCAAACTCTGGCGCGAACTCGACGGACAAGGACGTAGTCCTCCAGCTCCCAAGATAGTCCGCCAACACGCGAACTCTGTGGTTCACTAATTCGCTCCACCAGAGCGAGGCCAATAGTCGAAATCGCAAGCTCCAAGAGAAGTCTGCATAGAGCGAACTTCGCAGACTCAAAGTTAGTCCGCCCTTCTGCGGATACTCCACCTATCCGCAAGGTTACACCAGGGAACAACAAACTGCAAGACCACTAGCCGAACTGACGGATACCATCACCAGGCTACAACAAACAGGCCGCCCAGACCACACCAACAGGCTGCGCAGTCTGCCTGATCACCCCCCCCCCCCCACTTTCACCTCACAATTTTCAACACTCTCCCTTGAAGTGAGAAGTGGTGACCAAACCCAGTAGTCCCCGTAACCGAGTAAATGACACCTTTGGCAGCGGCTTCATAAAGATGTCCGCGATGTTGTCCTCACTCCGCACATGCTCCACCATAAGATATCCCTCTAACACCTTCTCTCGAATGAAGTGGTGCTCGATCTCTATATGCTTGGTCCGTGCGTGACAAACTGGATTATTCATTAGTTTCAGGGCACTTTCATTGTCACCGCACATCAGAGTTGGACCGCACACTTCTTTATAGACGTCCTCTACTAGTCTCCTAAGCTAGATGGCTTCTCGAGCTGTCAAGGGAGAAGCCTTGTACTCTACTTCTGTAGTAGAGACGAACATCGAGTCTTGATTCTTGCTTCACCAAGAGATACTGACTGATCCACATGTGAATACATAACCGGATGTTGACTTTCGGTCGTCTGAATCTCCCCCATAATCTGTATCCGAGTATCCTTAAAGAGTAAAACCTGTGCCTCTCCTATAAAGGAGACCCATATCAGAAGTGGACTTCACGTACTTCAAAATTTTCCTCGCCGCCATCAGATGAGGATTCCCGGGTTCCACCAGATACTGACTTACTCGGCCAACCACATAAGCAATGTATGACCTCGTAATTGTAAAGTAGATAAGACTCCCAACTAGAGCCCGAAACACCAAAGGATCTGGAAGAATCCTCCCCTCATCCCGTTGAAGTTTGATGTCAGAGCCAAAAGGAGTAGAGCTACTCTTCCCCTCCCGCATGCCGAATCGCTGAACAATTCTATCTGCATAGCCCTTTTGGTAAATGAGTATGCCGCTCTCTTTCCTCTCCACCTCGAGTCCAAGGAAGTGGTGGAGCTCACCAAAGTCCTTCATCTCGAACCTTATAGCTAGCTCTGTCCCGATCCTAGCTACCTCCTCCTTGGAGTTTCCCGTGATGATCATGTCATCTGTGTACAATAACACCAAGACCAGAAGCTCCCCCTTCTTCTTGATGAACAAGCTCGAGTCTGAATTTGAAGCAAGATAACCGCAGAACTGGAGGTATTCTGCAATCTTCCTATACTAGGCTCGAGGAGCCTGCTTCAAACCATAGAGGGCTTTCCGGAGCTTGTAGACATAGTCCGGATATTCTTTAGATACATATCCCAGTGACTGATCCATTAAGATGTCTTTATCAATTTCCTCGAAAAGAAAGGCATTCTTTACATCTAGTTGCCACATCTTCTAGCCCTAACAAGCCACCAAAGCTATCACCACCCGTACTGAAGTCATCTTCGCCATGGGATTAAACATCTCCTCATAGTTTTCGCCGTACTGTTGTGAAAATTCTCGAGCTACATGGCGAGCCTTGTACCGCTTGATGCTCCCATCCGCCTTCTTCTTCAGCTTATAGACCCCACTTGCAAGTCACGGGAGTAATGCCATCAACCTTGGGCATAAGGTCCCAGGTCTCATTCTTCTTGAGAGCAGCCATCTCCTAATCTATGACATCTTCTCACTCCTTGACTCCAGTGGCTTCATCAAAGCTAGATGGCTCCCGCTCATCTAGGGGGCCTGCGAAGAAATAAGAGACAAAGCTCATCGTGTTTCCTTCGCAATAATGAGTTGGTGGCTTGATGGTCCTCTTCGATCTCTGAAGAGTCTGCTCCTTGCTTACCACATCCGCTGCTTCTTTAGAATCATCTCTATTACCAAGAACAATTGAAGCGTCGCTCCCCCTGCTTCCTGAACTAGAAGCCTCTGCCCTAGAGCTTGAAACACCTGGAGCTCTTGGTGACACAGGCAACTCCACTTGAAGAACCTCATCAACCTCCTTCTGCCCTTCATCAACCCTGCTCTCATGCAGCTCAACAGAGTCATCTTCATACGATGTCAGTTCATCAAAGACAACATATCGTGATACAACAAACTTCCTTGTCGCAGGATCCATGCACTTCCATCCCTTCTTCCACTCATCGTAGCCCACAAAGACAAGCTTCCTCGTCTTTGCATCAAGCTTGGTCCTCAGAGCATCAGGGACGTGTACGTAGCAAGTTGATCCAAACACCTGAAGGTGTTCAACACTGGGCTTCTCCTTGAACATCAGCTCATGATGAGACTTCATGTTGATTGGACTCAGAGGCATCTGATTGATGACATAAGTTATGCAAGTCATTCCTTCCGCAAAAAAGAACCTGGGAAGTGCCCTTTGCAAGAAGCTAGCACTTGTAGGTTTTCAGCAAATGACAGATCTTCCTCTCCGCCACTCCATTTTGTTGAGGAGTATGAGCACAAGTAAGCTCTCTCTAGATCCCGTGCTTCCTGTAGAAGTTAAAGAACTCGGATGAAACAAACTCACCTTCGTTGTCCGTTCTAAACTTCTTGATCCGCAGGCCAAGCCGGCTCTTCACCAGCTCCTTGAACTCCATAAAAAACTGGAAGGCATCTGACTTCTCCTTCATGAAATACACCCAAGTGTATCTTGAGTAATCATCAATCAGCACCAACATGTATCTTCTGCCTCCAAGAGTAGCGGTAATAGTTGGCCCCATCAGATCACCATGGATACACTCCAATGGTGCCTTGCTCCTTGTTTGTGACTTGTCAAACTGAAGGCGATGAGCCTTTCCGAACTGACACCCCGCGCAAACATGGCCATCTCAATAGGATGACAACTTCGGCAAGCCTTTCACAAGGCTTCTCATCGTCATAGCTTTCAGTTTGTTCGTCACTATGTGCCCTAGCCTTTCATGCCAGATAGCAGCACTATTGTTGGCCCTCATCCGATAAACATAAGAGCTTGTTGTTAACACAAACAAGTCTCTAAATCTTCTGTTGGAGTTACCATGGTGATCTAGAAGTGGTCAAACATGTAATCTCACTGCCAACGTGAAATGAGCCTGCAGGGTTGCACATAAGAGCATATGGAGAAATTGGAAGATTGATTGTGTTGGTAAAGGTTACCAATCACCATACAGAATGGGGTCAGGAAAATGTTGCTAGGGAGATTCGTCGAGAATGTTTCAACGAGAGTCGTCGAGTATGACTCGGCGACTAAGGCCAATTTGTCGAGAGTCGATGAGAGTCGTCGAGTATGACTTGGCGACTAAGGCAAAATCGTCGAGAGTCGTCGAGTATGACTCGCTGACTAAGGCATAATCGTCGAGAATCGAACTGTTCGATTCTCGCCGATTCTGCGACTAATTCTCACCGATTCTGCGATTGATTCTCGTCGATTCTGCGATTGATTATCGCCGATTCTGCGATTGATTCTCGCCGATTCTGCGATTGATTCTCGCCGATTCTGCGATTGATTCTCGCCGAACATGGAGGTGATTCTCGCCGAACGGTCCAGAAGCCCTGTCCTGTGTGGTCTGCGGATTGCGATACCTTTGGACTGTTTATGCCTTTGGTATAAATAGGGGACTTAGGGTTTTGGGAAAAATATATAGATCGGGATTTCTCCTGTAGCCGAATCGAATCCGAAGGAAACATTCCGCTGCTCGTTCGCTCCGCCGATTCCCGAACCCCGACGAACGGAAGTGTTCCGGCGCCTCTTCGCTCCGCCGACCTCCTCCTCTCCGGCGACTGTCGCCGGTGCTGCTCCTCCTGGAACGGACTTAGCAGTCCGTGGAAGTGCAAGGTGCGGTTGATCTCCTTCCCGACCCTTCGTGCGAAGAAGCTCGGTGTTCTCCCGATCGTGTGGATTTCTGCAGAGACGTGGATATTATTCCACGTAGAACTCGCCACCGACAAGGACTCAAAGCTTGGAGCATCTCCGTTGAGTTGTGACTCAACGCCGCTAAGGTAATTTTTGCCTAGTTGTTTGTTAACTTCTTGATTCAACTTTCATGGCCCGATCCCATCTCTTTTGGGTTGTTCTTGATGTTTTATTCCTTCCGCTGCGTGCACAAGCATTGTGCCATCCTCATAGAGAAACCAAACAGTCGTATCAGAGGGAGGTTTCGGCCATGATTGTTGTATTGGAAGTTAGGTTATTCCAGTGCGTGTAAACCTAGGGATTTAGAAGCGTTCTAAATGTCAAGATTTAATCCTGGTACATCAATTGTTGATGGTTTTTCAAAGGGAGATCGGTGGGCCCATAACCCACAGGTTAGGGGATCTGCCCCTTAGAACCCCGCCAGGAACGTCTGGGATTTCATGATAATTTCTAATTGTTATAAATTGTTGTCTCCTTAGCAGTAACCGTCCCTCGAGTAGTTAATGAACTAGTGTATTGTTTTGGATTTTGAATCCAACAATGAGAGATGAGCTTGTCTACTACTTTAAGTCGAGTTGCCTTTGCCTTTGTCCAATGCATGTAAATCTGAAGATTTAGAAGAGTTCAGATGTTCAGATTTAGCCCTTCCTTCTATCAAGTGTTGATAGTGCCAGGTTGTGCACATAAGGGATGCATGTGGCTTTTAGAAATTGTTTTTCTGTGGATGCGCACAATGATCAAATGTTGATCATGGTTAATTGTTAACCTATAATTAAAAATCCATTAATCTAATATTAAGTGTTCAGATGCCTTCCGATGGATGACACTCTTCCTGCCTCGATCGATGAAGTGTTGGCTTGCCAAAGCAAGGTGCATTAATCTATCTTGGTAAGGGTGCGAGCGGATAATTGTGATATCCCACTGTCGACTTCGGGTCTAACTTAACTAGGTGACCTCAAAGGTTGAGTGCCTAGAGGCATGGGGTTGGCATGCACCACATGATGGATGCGAATAAGGAGTTATTCACCAACCATACAAGAATTGCATGAGGATGCAATCGGCAAGCGTTGCCTACCTAAATAACCGCATTGTGAGAGGAAAGCCAAAGCTGACTCATAGTGTTGGTGAAATACGGATCTTGTCCACTAAGAGAGTAGCTCGCATGAACTCTCCGAATTGATAGTGAGGGCTATTATTTTGAATAAAATAGTGGGAGTTTTTTAATTGAAGTCTAAATTAAGAAAATAATTGTATTTTGAAATTTTGGTACTGATTTATTCTACATGAATTCTTGTAGAATTCCATGGCAAGTGGTTCACACTCCACTCTGTCTCTGAGAGCCATCCTTGAGAAGGATAAGCTCAGTGGGACTAACTACATGGACTGGTACAGGAACCTGAGAATTATTCTCAGGCAAGAGCGAAAGCTCTATGTCTTGGAAGAAGAAGCCCCCGAGGTGCCGACCGGGAATTCTTCCCGTGCTGATAAAGATACTTATAAGAAGTACACTGATGACGCCTTAGACGTTGAATGCCTTATGCTTGCCACCATAAACTCTGAGCTTCAGAAGTAACATGAGAACAAGGGGTGCAAGGAGATTGACGAGCATCTCAAGAAAATGTTTCAAGGGCAGGCTCGTCAAGAGAGGTTCGATGTCATAAAAGTGTTATTTCAGTGCAAGATGGGAGTTCGAAACTCAGTAGGGACTCATGTACTCAAGATTATTGGGTATATAGAGAACCTTGAAAGGCTGGGTTTTCCTCTAGGTCAAGAGTTGGCCACAGATCTGATCCTGCAATCGTTGCCGGACAGTTATGAGTAGTTTGTCTTGAACTATAACATGAATGAAATAGACAAGACACTGCCAAAGCTCCTTGGCATGTTAAGAACTGCCGAGATCAACATGAAGAAGGCCAAGCCTGCCAGCCCCATACTGATGGTGCATAAGGGCAAGGTCAAGGCCAAGGGCTCTAAGAAGACGAAGGTAGGACCTAAGTCATATCTTGAGCCCAAGTCTTCTGCACTGAAGAAAAAGAAGAGCACGGTGAAGGAGGGGAAATGCCACCACTGTGGCAAGGCTGGTCATTGGAGGAGGAACTGTCCTTTTTACATTGAGGGTCTGTAGAAAATGAAGGGAGGTATGACTTCCGCTTCGAATATTTACGTTATAGAAATAAACCTCTCTGCTCCTTCATCTTGGGTATTGTATACCGGATGTGGTTCTCACATTTGTACAAATGTGCAGGAACTGGGAAGGAGAAGATTGCTGAGTAAAGGGTAGGTGGACCTGCGTGTCGGTAATGGAGCAAGAGTTGCTGTTGTGGCGTAGGGGTTTACCGTCTTTCTTTGCCCAGTGGGCTTGTAATAGAACTAGATAACTGTTATTTTGTTCCGGCCATAACTAGAAACATTATATCCATTTCATGCTTGGACATGATTGGAATTTCTTTTATAATTAAGAACAACTGTTGTTCTATATTTAAGAATGATGTTTGTTATGTTGTAGCCCAATTGTTTAATGGTTTTCATGTTTTGAACTTGGACCATCAGATCTATAATGTAAGAAATAATAAAAGACTAAGAATAAATGACTCAAACCCTACATATTTTTGGCATTGTCGTTTGGGCCATATAAATAAGAAGCGCATATCCAAGCTCCATAAAGATGGACTTTTGGACTCATTTGATTATGAATCATTTGAGAGATGTGAATCTTGTTTGTTAGGCAAGATGACTAAAGCCCCTTTCACTGGTTATACTGAGAGGGCTGAGGATCTCTTGGGTGTTGTACATAGTGATGTATGTGGACCCATGAGCTCCATGCCTAGAGGTGGGTATTTCTACTTCGTTACATTTACTGATGATTTCAGTAGATACGGATATGTGTATCATATGAAGTGCAAATCCGAGACCTTTGAAAAGTTCAAAGAGTTCAAGAATGAAGTAGAAAACCAGTTGGATAAAAGGGTTAAAGCACTCCGATCTAATCGAGGTGGCGAATACCTGAGTCATGAGTTTCGTGATCATCTGAAGAAGTGTGGTATTGTATCACATCTCACTCCACCTAGAACACCACAGCATAATGGTGTGTCTGAGAGGAGAAATCATACTTTGTTAGACATGGTACGTTCGATGATGAGTCATGCAGACTTGCATGTTTTCTTTTGGGGTTTTGCTTTAGAGACTGCTGCAATGACACTGAATCGCGCTCCAACAAAAATTGTTCTGAAGACACCATATGAGATATGGACTGGGAAACGTCCTAGTATGTCGTTCATTAAAATTTGGGGATGTGAGGCATACGTGCGACGTCAAATTCCTGACAAGCTGGAACCCAAATCGGATAAATGTTATCTGGTGGGATATCCTAAGGAAACAAAGGGGTATTACTTTTACCTACCGTCCGAGGGCAAAGTGTTTGTCGCAAGGACTGGCGTATTCTTGGAGAAAGAGTTCTTATCAAGAAAGACTGAAAAGGTAGAACTTGAAGAAGTTCAAGAACCACAAGTAGTAAATGAACCGAAATTGGATTCTGAGACAGAACTACAAGATGTTATAGCTAGAGAACCTGCTCCAGAAACACAGGTCCTACGTAGATCTGGTAGACTTAGATTTGAGCCTGAGAGATATGGATTTCTCATGTCTTAAATAGGTAATGTGTTGCTTATGGATCATGATGATGAACCAGCAACCTACCAAGAGGCTATGAATGGACTGGACTCCGACAAATGGCTTGAGGCTATGAAATCCGAAATGGACTCCATGTATGCAAACCAAGTTTGGAACTTGGTGGAACCACTTGAAGGGGTACGACCCATAGGGTGCAAGTGGGTATTCAAGAAGAAGACCGACATGGATGGGAATGTACAGACATTCAAAGGGCGACTGGTGGCTAAGGGTTTCAAGCAAATTCATGGTATTGACAATGATGAGACCTTTTCCCTTGTTGCCATGGTAAAGTCTATATGGATACTGCTTGTTATTGCTGTGTATTATGACTACGAGATCTGGCAGATGGATGTCAAAACGGCTTTCCTTAATGGAAACCTCCTTGAGGAAGTGTACATGACACAACCCGAGGGTTTTGTATCCCTAAATGAAGCCACTAATGTCTGCAAGCTGAATAAGTCCATCTATGGACTGAAGCAGGCCTCTCGAAGTTGGAATCTTTGTTTTGATGATAAAATCAAAGAGTTTGGTTTCATCAAGAATGAAGATGATCCTTGTGTTTACAAGCGAATCAGTGGAAGCATTATAGTCTTCCTGATATTATATGTAGATGACATACTGTTGATTGGGAATGACATTCCTACCCTGAAAGTTGTTAAGAATAACCTAGGGAACTGCTTTTCTATAAAGGACTTGGGTGAAGCGACTTACATACTCGGTATTAAGATCTATAGAGATAGATCGAAGAAGTTGCTGGGTTTGACCCAGAGTACATACATCGAGAAGGTGTTGAAGCGGTTCAACATGCTTGGGTCCAAGAAAAGATTTTTACCCATGTCTCATGGTGTGAATCTCTCTAAGGACCAGTGTCCAAAATCTTGTGAAGATAAGGACCGCATGAAGTTGATTCCATATGCTTCGGCAATTGGATCAATCATGTATGCAATGTTATGTACTCGACCCGATGTCTCCTTTGCTTTGAGCATGACTAGCAGGTATCAGTCAGACCCCGGTGAGTGTCACTGGATTGCAGTCAAAAATATCCTGAAGTACTTGAGAAGGATAAAGGATGTGTTCTTGGTGTATGGTGGAGAGGAAGAGCTCGTTGTAAATGGTTACACGGATGCTAGCTTCCAAACTGATAGGGACGACTCAAAGTCTCAGTCAGGTTTTGTGTTTTGCCTTAATGGAGGAGCTGTGAGCTGGAAGAGTTCCAAGCAAGCGACAGTTGTTGATTCTACAATAGAGGCCGAGTATATCGCTGCAGCTAACGCAGCGAAGGAGGCTGTATGGATTAGGAAATTCATCGGCGAGCTTGATGTAGTTCCTAGCATTATTGGTCTCGTAGTTCTCTACTATGATAACAATGGTGCAATTGCACAATCTAAGGAACCTAGATGACATCCCTGGTCGTTGTATCATCATAGAAACTAAGGGTGATGATGATACGTTAATACTAGCATGTGTGTTGACTGATGACCAGTTCTCATAGGTCATGATATTGTGATATCAAGTCATCACGTGGGTACTTGTTAATGAACAAGTTGTACTGGACAAACCCAACCTGAGACTACTTTGTGGATTGTTATCTAATCGTGTCATGAGTAGGTCTCAATTGACAATGGTGTTGTGGTCCTTTGACCTGAAGTCACAATATTCATCAAGTGAGGAAGAGCGTGCTTTGATGCCATCTAAAGTCTTCCTTGAGAAAAATTGATGATAAGGGTGGTTGTTGGGCACGTTACGAATAATTTGGGTGTTTGTGTGTGAGCAGATATGGGATTTGTCCTCCTATATGACAGGAGTTGCATCCATGGGCCCCTTGATGGAACTGGACTGAGAAATGCATGGCCATGCTTGGTTGAGTCAATATGTGATATTGGACTCACCATTCTCTGGAAGTCCGTTGTAGATCAAGAAACTTGGATTGAGCTATTATGAGGGTGACACGGTCCATGCCTCTAGTTCTTTCCGGATGTAAGGGACAAAGGGACAAAGACAACGCTGGGACATTGTTCATAAAGGCTTATGAGTTATGAACTCTTATTGCTTGGAGAGCAATGATGCATTGCTAGATGCCGCTCATTGTTTGTGAGGTTTTTGGTTTGATACTTTCAAGATCAAGTGGGAGACTGTTGGAGTTACCATGGTGATCTAGAAGTGGTCAAATATGTAATCTCACTACCAACGCGATATGAGCCTGCAGGGTCGCACATAAGAGCATGTGAAGAAATTGGAAGATTGATTGTGTTGGTAAAGGTTACCAATCACCATACAGAATGGGGTCGGGCAAATGTTGTCAGGGAGATTCGTCGAGAATGGTTCGACGAGAGTCGTCGATTATGACTCGGCGACTAAGTCCAATTCGTCGAGAGTCGACGAGAGTCATCGAGTATGACTCGGCGACTAAGGCAAAATCGTTGAGAGTCATCTAGTATGACTCGCCGACTAAGGCATAATCATCGAGAATCGAACTGTTCGATTCTCGCCGATTCTGCGACTGATTCTTGCCGATTCTGCGATTGATTCTCGCCAATTCTGCGATTGATTCTCGCCGATTCTGCGATTGATTCTCGCCGATTCTGCGATTGATTCTCGCCGAACCTGGAGGTGATTCTCACCGAATAGTCCAGAAGCCCTATCCTGTGTGGTCTGCGGATAGCGATACCTTTGGACTGTTTATGCCTTTGGTATAAATAGGGGACTTAGGGTTTTGGGAAAAATATATAGATCGGGATTTCTCCTGTAGCCGAATCGAATCCGACGGAAATGTTCCGCCGCTCGTTCGCTCCGCCGATTCCCGAACCCCGATGGACGGAAGTGTTCTGCCGCCTCTTCGCTCCGCCGACCTCCTCCTCTCCGGCGACTGTCGCCGGTGTTGCTCCTCCTGGAACGGACCTAGCAGTCCGTGGAAGTGCAAGGTGTGGTTGATCTCCTTCCCGACCCTTCATGCGACGAAGCTCGGTGTTCTCCCACTCGTGTGGATTTCTGCAGAGACGTGGACATTATTCCACGTAGAACTCGCCACCGACAAGGAATCAAAGCTTGGAGCATCTCCATTGAGTTGTGACTCAACGCCGCTAAGGTAATTTTTGCCTAGTTGTTTGTTAACTTCTTGATTCAACTTTCATGGCCCGATCTCATCTCTTTTGGGTTGTTCTTGATGTTTTATTCCATCCGCTGCGTGCACAAGCGTTTTGCCATCCTCATAGAGAAACCCAACATCTTATTTCTACATGAGCAACATTAGCCTTTACCGCTGATACGTTGCGGAAAAATTTCACTTCTGTTAGGCCAAACAGAACGTGATAGCCCTCCTCAACCGCATTGGTCACTGAGAAGAGGTTCTTCTTCATGCCAGATACGTGATACACACTCCTTAACTTGAGTGGACCCTGAGCACTATCCAAAGAAACAACACTCTCCTTCTCTATAGTATGAACATAATCATCAGTTGTAATAATAGCTTCATTATCTGAGAATGTTTGCAGCGATAAGAACTTTGACTCATCTCCAGTGAGGTGATGACTGTAACACCCCAAAACTTGGAAGGGGAATCGACGACGTCGTTTTAGCCAAGTTTGGGTTTTGGAGCAGGCGACACGGGCGTGTCAAGGGCGTGACACGGGCGTGTCAGGGCATGGTCGACCGCGGAGCCGTGGTCGACGTTTTGAGGGTTGACGTTCGTCGAGCTCAGGAACACGGCCTGGGACACGGGCGTGTCCCTGGCCGTGTCCTTCTCGGGCTGTTTGCAGGATTTATTCTGCTAGGCGTGAAACGGGTCACGACACGGCCGTGTCGGGTCTGACACGGGCGTGTCGAAGGCCGTGTCTTTGGCCGTGTCCTTCTCTGACTGGAAAAATTGGTCGGTGGGGGGCGTGACACGGGTCTCGACACGGGCGTGTCAAAGGCAACACGGGCGTGTCGGAGGCCGTGTCAAAGGCCGTGTGCTGGTTTTCGAATCGGTCGAGACGGCGAATGGGTAACACGGTCTGGCACACGACCGTGTTGCAACCCGTGTTTGGCCCAATTTTTATAATTTTAGGCCGAATCGTGGCCGTCCATTTCTTTGGTATGAGATCCAACGGCTGGGGGCTAGATCTGAGGTATTAAACTCGGGAATAGGGTTTGAAACCCTCACTTTCCTCCTATTTTTGTCTCTCTTGATTCTAGAGAGAAGGGAGAGCAAGGAGAAGGAAGAAGGCCAAGATCCGGCCGCCGGCGAAGCTTCGGAGGTCCGTTTCGCGAGCGGAGTTCAGATCCGCGAAGGTGGGAGCGTTGCGGTGGTTTTCAACCGAGCAAATCTTCTCCATGGCTAGGAAGAGGGGACGGAAGGTAACGACACTTCTCCTCTCGGTTTTTAGGATTTAGGATGCATGAATAGCATCCCCTTTCTTTCGTATTTTGAGCATCGAATCTCTCACATGAGAGGGATTCGTGTAGCCTAGGTTCAAGAGGGACCTCCGGGTTTAGTATGTTCATCCCGGCATGCTTTGCATTAGAAATCCGCTCCGTTAGCGGATTAGGCATTGTGGATGAAGCCGTGGTCGCGACCGTTAGTCCGACCCGGTGATGTTGCATAGCGAGATGTGAGGTTTCGGTAGAAATCCGTTGCGGCAATACGCCGTTGTGTGTATGCGTTTTCCCCCTTTAATTGAGTGAGTACTCGTAGTCGGAACCGGACAAGGCTAGCTCCGCTTCTTGCAATAGATGGTTTCCTTGGAGCACGGGAAAGATACGGTGCGAATGGTGATTGGGGTGGGGAAACCTTTGTTTGTGTTGTGCAAAGGCGCGGCTATGTCTCCGTGGTCGGCTGGCTATCCCGTGACGCGCAAGTCATGAGGGGAAAGTGTCCCGGCGAAACTAGCCCCTTGTGTGGGACTGACGAGAATGTCGAGCGGAGGGCAAGCCCGGGCAATGTGGCCATGAGCGGGTGGGGTCCAGCAAGGCTTCTTAGAATCGGTCGGTGTGAGACGGAACCCTGACGTGCGAAGTCAGAATGTGCGGGCAAGCCCGGGGTATATGACCCTTGTGCGGGTGGGGCCTTTGCGAGGTTCCGTGTGACGGCGTGTGTGCCGTTAGGGACATGGTGGTTCCCTTGTGTTTGTGGCTTTAAGCCAATGGGGAAATGGAAGTACCCAGTGTTTGATGTTGTGCTAGATGCATACGAACTAGGGTGCCTTGGGTGAAACCCGGGTTGCATTCATGTTGCATAGTAGGCCATTTCACTTTGTACAAAACATAGAGAACATGTATGCTGTATGAGACATCCAAGCCTGTTTTACTGCTTTATTATATATACTCTTTTGGTATACGAAGTGCTAACTTGCAGGTGGAGTAGTACCCGGGGTCCGTTAGGGACGGCCGGGAGGAGATGTGTTTGTTACACAGTAGAGGTCAGCTTTTGCTGACCCACGTTACTTCAAATCCATGCAGGGCAAGGATCGCATGCAGGAGCTAGCGCGCCAGGCGAAAAGCCCTAAGCCTCATGAAGTGTTGCTGTGCTTGACTATTTTCTTTTCCTTGTTTTGCTGTTGTTGTTTGACTATGTCCGGCTTGCATGCCGAGGTAGCCTAGGGGTGCTTGGCACTTTTATATTTGGACTTATATTGTGTAAGGCCTTAAGGCCATTTGATACTCTTCTGTTAGTGGATAACTTCTGCCTGTTAGTGTTTTTTTTTCCGCTGTGTTTGTCTGGAGTTTTGAGATTGGGTAGTTTTATATCATCTTTTAATACTAAAGCTGTGGCGTCCGTATGTTGTGGGGCCCCGGCCGAACCCATATTATATGGTCTTTACAGGGGAGGTGTTACAATTTGGTATCAGAGGCAGGTTCGCGTTCCAATGAGAAGTTTCGCGGTCGAAAGTATAAGTCGAGTCGCGTATAAGAAGTTATCCACATAGGAGTATCGCGGGAACATGAGTGTCCTTGTGTTCGAGTCTTGCAATTAGAGACTGATTTGCGTTTTCTTGCTTGTGTTTAGAGTGCAAGCAACGAGGCTGGGACCTCGAGGCCAAGAGAAGAGCTCTCGGCAAGTAGTGCGACTGCGCAAGGTCTGCTAGGGATGGGGGTCACACCGGCCGACTTCTGTCGTATGCTTGCAGAAGCGATGGTGGCAGCCCAAGCTGCAGCAACAGCACAGGTAGCAGCTCCCGTTGCTCAGGTAGCAACTCCTGCTACCCCGGTCACGGCAGCGACCGTGCCAGATGAGGAGGCCAGGCGGGCGGAGCCGCAGGCCGAGAGAGTGGTTGTCGGGCAAGGGGACCGGCAAATGAAATACTTTCTGAGTTTCCACCCTCCAACCTTCAAGGGAATCGACACGCCCACAGATGTAGAGGATTGGTGGGCTAGAATTCAGGAGCTTCTGAGGGCGACAGAGGCTCTAGAAGAGAAAAAGGCAGAGTTCGCAGCCTTTATGTTGGAGGGAGATGCCAAGTTATGGTGGGTGAGCCACAGTGGCCGGCAGTTTCTAGGACGCACACCGTCCATCGAGGAATTTGGGAATGCCTTCCTGAAGAAGTACATTCCCGCCTCAACGAGGCTAGCCCTCCAGAGGCAGTTTCTACATCTGGTGCAGCGAGAAAAGTTAGTGGATGAGTATGTTCAGGAATTTACTCGCTTGGGTCGTTATGCAGGGACGACCATGGCAGACGATGAAGAGAGGGACAATCTCTTCTATCATGGATTGAGGGAGAATCTAAGACAACCCCTCATATCGATGAAATGTGCGGGTTTCAACGAATTGGTGGAGGCAGCCCAAATTTTGGAGTGTGACATGGAGCGATCCCAGCATCGCAAGGGTTTCACACCCAAGCAGGGGGAGGAGAAGAAGCCTGCTCAGTCCCATGGAAAGACGGAAGGGAGCCGATGGAAGAAGAAGCCTTCCCCATATAAGTCGGGCGAGAAAAGTAATTGGACGTCCGGAGGGTCACGCTCTAAGGTACCGCAGACGTGTTACAGTTGTGGCAAGCCAGGCCACATAGCAAGATTTTGTACCCAAGGGGGCGCTGAGCAAGAGCCAAGGCAGGAGCAGACCGTACGCTCCGGACCCAGTGCAGCAGAGAAGGGGAAAATGGCGGAGTCGAGTGCTTCCCGGTTTCAACCAGTGCAGCCAAGGGCCTACAACCTTGGGCAGCAGGAAGCAATCCGCCAAATCGATGTGGTGACAGGTATGAGAGTTCAACCTGCATCGTAGATTTCTTCCTTTCAAGCCTTTTTATGTTTGTTGCGTGTGTGTAGGATTTGTAGTGGTATCTGGGTACCCCGCTAGAGTACTTTTTGATACGGGAGCGTCGCACTCCTTCCTTGCGGAAAGTTTCACCCGGAGGATTGGAGTTGAGTCCTTTGCAATGGACTCAGAGTTGAAAGTGCGCATGCCCAATGGGTCGTCTATGACAACCAGGGCTAAAGGGCGGATTTGTTGGAGTCTTGAGGGAGTCGACTTCATATTGGTAGCGGCGATCTTGCCGTTATCCGAGTTCGATGTGATTTTGGGGATGGATTGGCTAGCAGAGCAGCGTGCCAGTATCGACTGTTTGTCCAAGGTGGTAACCCTGAGGGGCGTGGGGCAAGCAGAAGTCAAGTTTGAGGGCCTGCATGGAGTGGCATGTTCCCTAGTTTCGGCACTTCAACTAGTGCGAGCTGTTAACCAGGGGGGTGTAGCTCTAGTAGCGTGGTTGTAGGTTAGCCTTTCCAGGCTGTCTCTTGGAGAAGTGCCCGTGGTGGCGGAGTTTGGAGATGTTTTTCCTGAGGAGCTACCGGGAGCACCTCCTCGGCGGGAGATTGATTTCTCCATCGAGTTAGTGCCCGAGGCTAGACCGGTGTCACGACCACCCTTTAGGATGGCACCAAAGGAGTTGGCCGAGCTCAAGGTTCAGTTGCAGGAGCTTTTGGAGCAAGGGTATATCAGGCCCAGCTCTTCACCGTGGAGTGCGCCGGTGTTATTTGTAAAGAAGAAGGATGGTAGTATGCGTCTGTGCATAGACTACCGAGAGTTGAACAAATTGACTGTCAAGAATAAGTATCCGATTCCTCGGATAGACGATCTCTTCGACCAGTTGGTGGGATCGGTGGTGTACTCCAAGTTGGACTTGAAGTCCGGGTATTATCAATTGCGGATTCGTGACGAAGACATACCCAAGACCGCGTTTGGTACGAGGTATGGTCATTTTGAGTTCTCGGTGATGCCATTCGGGCTGACGAACGCGCCGTCCGTGTTCATGGACTTGATGAACCGAGTGTTTCGCGAATATTTGGACTGGTTCGTAGTCGTCTTTATCGATGACATATTGGTGTATTCCAAGTCGGAAGCGGAGCACGAGTCGCACTTGCGGACAGTGTTGCAAGTATTGAGAGAGAACCAGCTTTATGCGAAGTTCTCCAAGTGCGAGTTCTGGTTGGAGAAAGTGGCATTTCTAGGCAATGTGATTAGTGGGGATGGGGTGGCGGTAGATCCAACGAAAGTAGAAGCCATCAGAGAGTGGCCAGTTTTGAGGACCGTGGCGGAAGTCCGAAGTTTTCTTGGACTAGCCGGGTACTACCGAAGGTTTGTGGAAAACTTTTCGCGGATAGCTCTACCCCTCACTTCACTAACTCGCAAGGATCAGAAGTTTGTATGGACTCAAGAGTGCAATGAGGCGTTTGAAACCCTGAAGGAAAGGCTAATGACGACGCCGATCCTAAGTCTACCAAAGGGGACCGAAGGGTTCCAGATTTTCAGCGACGCATCCGGATGCGGTTTAGGGTGCGTGTTGGTGCAGCATGGTAGTGTGATAGCTTTTGGGTCGAGGCAGCTGAAGCCTCATGAGAGAAATTACCCCGTCCATGATTTGGAGTTGGCGGCGGTAATTTTTGCTTTGAAGTTGTGGAGGCACTACGTTTATGGTGCAAAGGTGGAGATCTTCACGGACCACAAGAGTCTGAAGTATCTCCTAGATCAGAAGGACCTAAATATGCGGCAGCGTAGGTGGGTCGAGTTCCTTGGGGACTACGAGGTGGCGATTCAGTACACGCCAGGGAAAGCCAATGTGGTGGCAGATGCTTTGAGTAGGAAATACTCGGGGCAAGGAAATTGGATTGAAGCTCACGATGAGCGGTTAAGGTGGGACTGGGAGTCCCTTGGTTTGGAATGTGTGGCAAGAGGCGTCTAGCGTGGCTCGACTAAATTGAATTGAGATGTAGAGTGACTTATGCGATCGTATTCGGGAAGCGACCCGTGTAGATGCGGAGTTCCAACTTTTCGTGGAGGAAGCTCTAAAGGGCGAGGGTAGCGCCTGGGAGATGGTTGATGGGATTCTGAGGAAGGGCGGAAGGATTTGTGTACCGCAGTTCGGCAAGCTCCGCGAGGAGTTGATGTTTGAGGCCCACTTCACTAAGTACTCCATTCACCCGGGTAGTACAAAGATGTACTTGGACTTGAAGAAATCCTATTGGTGGCCTGGGATGTAGCGGGACGTAGCTTTATGTGTGAGCCGGTGCCAAACATGTGCCTTGGTGAAGGCCGAGTGTCAGAAGCCGGACGGGTTCTTGAAGCCTCTTCCAATCCCCGAATGGAAATTTGATGACATCTCCATTGATTTTGTGCATGGGTTGCCTAGATCGCAGCAGGGTAATGATGCCATTTGGGTGATTGTGGACCGCTTGACCAAAGTGGCACATTTCATCCCAAACCGGAAGGAGGACGGTGTGGAAAAGTTGGTGGAGTTGTACGTCCGCAATATTGTACGACTCCATGGGATTCCGAAGAGTATAGTCAGCGACCGGGATGGACGTTTCACGTCTAAGGATTGGCGGTTGGTGCAGAAGAGCTTGGGCACAAAACTCAAGTTCAGTACGGCTTTTCATCCTCAAACCGATGGGCAAACTGAGAGAACGAACCGTACTTTGGAAGATATGCTAAGGATGTGTACTCTCGACTTCGGCAAGAAGTGGGAGGATCACCTCTTCATGGTGGAGTTTGCTTATAACAATAGTTATCAAGCTAGTATCAAGATGGAGCCATACAAAGCTCTGTATGGGAGGCGGTGTCGAACACCGATGTCTTGGACAGAGGCGGGAGACACCAAGCTTTTGGGGAAAGAAGTGGTAGCCGGCGCTAGTGAGCTAGTGCGGACCATCCAAGAGCGCAAGAAGGTAGCTCAAGATCGGCAGTCGAAGTATTTCAATGCTCGCCACAGGCATGTGGAATTCGCTGTGGGCGACTGGGTGTATCTTAAGATCAAGCCGTTCAAAGGCGTTTCGCGAATTCGCCGACTCAAGAAGCTGAGTCCGAGATTTTTGGGACCATTCAAGGTCATCGAGCGAGTGGGAGAGGCAGCGTACCGGTTGGCGTTGTCCATAGAGCTAAGTGGATTGCATGACGTTTTTCACGTCTCCGTCCTGAGGAAAGCGTTGTTAGAAGCCAGCGTGGTGATTGAGCCGACGGCGGTGCCGGTAAAGGAAGACTTGAGGACGCGAGTTCGTCCAATCGGGATAGAAGACTCAGAGGTTCGGCAATTGCGGAACAAGGAGGTCAGACTCGTAAAGGTCCGTTGGGACAACTGTGGCTGCGAGGAGCTCTCATGGGAGCGAGAGCAGGCCATGCTGGAGGAGTACCCCGAGCTCTTCTCCTCAGGTACCGTTTAGTTTTGTTTACCTTCCATGTTTTAAATTTCGGGACGAAATTCTTGTAAGGGGGGAGAATTGTAACACCCCAAAACTGGGAAGGGGAATCGACGGCGTCGTTTTAGCCAAGTTTGGGTTTTGGAGCAGGCGACACGGGCGTGTCAAGGGCGTGACACGGGCGTGGTCGACCGCGGAGCCGTGGTCGACGTTTTGAGGGTCGACGTTCGTCGAGCTCAGGAACACGGCCTGGGACACGGGCGTGTCCCTGGCAGTGTCCTTCTCAGGCTGTTTGCAAGATTTATTCTGCTAGGCGTGACACGGGTCACGACACGGCCGTGTCGGGTCTGACACGGGCGTGTCGAAGGCCGTGTCTTTGGCCGTGTCCTTCTCTGACTGGAAAAATTGGTCGGTGGGGGGCGTGACACGGGTCTCGACACGGGCGTGTCAAAGGCGACACGGGCATGTCGGAGGCCGTGTCAAAGGCCGTGTGCTGGTTTTCGAATCGGTCGAGACGGCGAATGGGTAACACGGCCTGGCACACGGCCGTGTTGCAACCCGTGTTCGGCCCAGTTTTTGTAATTTTAGGCCGAATCGTGGCCGTTCGTTTCTTTGGTATGAGATCCAACGGCTGGGGGCTAGATCTGAGAGATTAAACTCGGGAATAGGGTTTGAAACCCTCACTTTCCTCCTATCTTTATCTCTCTTGATTCTAGAGAGAAGGGAGAGCAAGGAGAAGGAAGAAGGCCAAGATCCGGCCGCCGGCGAAGCTTCGGAGGTCCGTTTCGCGAGCGGAGTTCAGATCCGCGAAGGTGGGAGCGTTGCGGTGGTTTTCAACTGAGAAAATCTTCTCCATGACTAGGAAGAGGGGACAGAAGGTAACGACACTTCTCCTCTCGGTTTTTAGGATTTAGGATGCATGAATAGCATCCCCTTCCTTTCGTATTTTGAGCACCGAATCTCTCACATGAGAGGGATTCGTGTAGCCTAGATTCAAGAGGGACCTCCGGGTTGAGTATGTTCATCCCGGCATGCTTTGCATTAGAGATCCGCTCCGTTAGCGGATTAGGCATTGTGGATGAAGCCGTGGTCGCGACCGTTAGTCCGACCCGGTGATGTTGCATAGCGAGATGTGAGGTTTCGGTAGAAATCCGTTGCGGCAATACGCCGTTGTGTGTATGCGTTTTCCCCCTTTAATTGAGTGAGTACTCGTAGTCGGAACCGGACAAGGCTAGCTCCGCTTCTTGCGGTAGATGGTTTCCTTGGAGTACGGGAAAGATACGGTGCGAATGGTGATTGGGGTGGGGAAACCTTTGTTTGTGCTGTGCAAAGGCGCGGCTATGTCTCCGTGGTCGGCTGGCTATCCCATGACGCGCAAGTCATGAGGGGAAAGTGTCCCGGCGAGACTAGCCCCTTGTGTGGGACTGACGAGAATGTCGAGCGGAGGGCAAGCCCGGGCAATGTGGCCATGAGAGGGTGGGGTCCAGCAAGGCTTCTTAGAATCGGTCGGTGTGAGAAGGAACCCTGACATGCGAAGTCAGAATGTGCGTTCAAGCCCGGGGTATATGACCCTTGTGCGGGTGGGGCCTTTGCGAGGTTCCGTGTGACGGCGTGTGTGCCGTTAGGGACATGGTGGTTCCCTTGTGTTTGCGGCTTTAAGCCAATGGGGAAACGGAAGTACCCAGTGTTTGATGTTGTGCTAGATGCATACGAACTAGGGTGCCTTGGGTGAAACCCGGGTTGCATTCATGTTGCATAGTAGTCCCTTTCACTTTGTACAAAACATAGAGAACATGTATGATGTATGAGACATCCAAGCCTGTTTTACCGCTTTATTATATATACTCTTTTGGTATACGAAGTGATAACTTGCAGGTGGAGTGGTACCCCGGGGTCCGTTAGGGACGGCCGGGAGGAGATGTGTTTGTTACACAGTAGAGGTCAGCCTTTGCTGACCCACGTTACTTCAAATCCATGCAGGGCAAGGATCGCATGCAGGAGCTAGCGCGCCGGGCGAAAAGCCCTAAGCCTCATGAAGTGTTGCTGTGCTTGACTATTTTCTTTTCCTTGTTTTGCTGTTGTTGTTTGACTATGTCCGGCTTGCATGCAGAGGTAGCCTAGAGGTGCTTGGCACTTTTATATTTGGAATTATATTATGTAAGGCCTTAAAGACATTTGATACTCTTCTGTTAGTGGATAACTTCTGCCTGTTAGTGTTCTTTTTTCCGCTGTGTTTGTCTGGAGTTTTGAGATTGGGTAGTTTTATATCATCTTTTAATACTAAAGCTGTAGCGTCCGTATGTTGTGGGGCCCCGGCCGGACCCATATTATATGGTCTTTACAGGGGAGGTGTTACAATGACCACACCCCGAGTCAACTATCCAGTCATCTTAGTAATCGACGGTGGAAAGAGCACGGACACACGTGCCCGTCAAAAAAGCTCCTCCCCACCTGGCCTTCTCAGCACTGGAACCAGCTCCCTCCTTATCTGCAATATGCCCAGGCTGCAGCTTGACCTTGCAGTCGCGTTTGAAGTGACCCGGCTGATTACACGTGTAGCACTTCAACTCCTTCTTCCAGTTCTTCTTAGGAGTAGCGCTCCTCTCTTTCTGATAGGAAGTTGAAGGCCCATCCGCAGCAGCAGGCTTCTTCTTCTTCTCCCATCTCTTCTTTTTCTTATTAGTGAAGAGAGCTTCACTACCTTATTCAGAGATAGTAACCCTAGCCATCTGCCTAGCCAGACTCTCTTGTGATGCCAGTAGATTCTCCAGCTCCAGCAAGAATGGCTGAGTCGCCCATCCTTAAATAGAAGTCTCAAAAGCCACATATTCCTTCCGCAAACCGCGGATTATGTGTCTCTTCAACTTAGCTTCAGAAATGGGCTCATCAGGATCCAAAGCTGATATTTCAGCGCACAGGTTCTTCATCTTAAGAAAGAACCTTGAGATGGATAGATCTCCTCGAGTTTCTTTAGGCAACTCATTCTCTAAAAACTGTAGTTGTGCTACATTCTTCCTGCTGAACAGTCCATCAATGGATGTCCAAATCTCAGCAGCAGACTCACATCCTAAGATGTAATCATAGTGCTCAGGTGAGACAACTCGCTTGAGAGCAAACTCTTCCTTTGCATTGGTCTTCCTCGAATCTCTCACATGTTCAGCAGTATCAGTAGCAGCAGACACTTCTTGTTTGTCGTCACCACCGTCGACTTCCCACAACTCCTCACCCAGAAGATAGCTCTTTATACACGACTCCCACTTCTTAAAGTTAGTCGCTGTAAGAAGTTCAATACCAAGACCCCTTGCGAAAGCTCCTTCAATTGCAACAATCACTGATCTAATAGCTTCCAGAAGCGCCGAGCACAACTGAGGTTGAAAACTACTCAAGCCACTGTCTCCTATGATACCATGTTGAAATTTCACAAGATGATCAGGAGATAGCTCTGATACTAAGTAAAACTTTCAGAGCTATCAAGCTGACAATTTGATCAAGAGAAAAGCGAGAACTAGGCGCAGAAACACTCCAACCATAAACTGAACTAAGTAAATCAGAGACAATAGATGACAACAACAAGTCTTGTAATATCAACTATCTTCTTTACAAGGCTAGACATACATGACATGACATGATTTCGCCAAGTACAAAGGAGAAGCAAACAATCAAACAAGAAATCAAGCTGGGCAGACTGCCTCAGAGACCACCGAGTCCGTAGAGTCCGCTGAGACTGCCAAGCCGCTGCTGCACCAACTGAACTACGGAGTCCGCGAAGTCCGCGGACAACCCGTTATTCTACCGAACACTTTTTCCGCTCTCTGCAAGCCACCTGACTAGAAGTCGCCTAGCTGCCAGAGTCCGCGAACAAGCCACTGCCGAACTGAAAGAACAGACCGTCTAGACCGCCGAGGCCGGCAAACAGGTTATTGAACTGGAATTGCTGAAGGAGAGAAGACTGGCTGGTCGCAAATGCGACCTGCTACAAACCTCCGATTGTAAACCGCAAGCTCCACTGATTCCTGACCGCAGTCAGAACAAGACTCCTGGCTTCACAGTGCTAGCCGCACAACCTGCAAACAGCAACCAGTTAAACCTTCTCAAACTGCGCGGACAAGAAAACCGAGGCTGCAACAATTAACCCACGCTCAACTTACTGTTCATTCAGTTACTGTCGATGTGACGGGGGGTCCTATTTATAAGCACAGAGAGGAGTGTGGTCACCACCCCAGCTCGCAGCTAAAACAAGACAGTCAGCCAAGTCCACAAGGACAAGGCCAGACACAAGCCAATCCGCCAGGCACCAAGGCAAGAAGCCAGTCCGCAACCCGGCGGGCACCACACCAGTCCGCACGCTGCACAACACACGTACACAACAACAACCCACACACTGCACCAGTCCGCACACTACATGCGGACACAACAACAACCCGCACACCCCGCAGACACCGCACCAGCCCGCAACACAAGTCCACGACCAACAGACACAAAACCGCCCTGTCAACCAGCGGACACTGCGAACTCTGCGATCACCCTGGACTTGTCACAGATTGTGACCAAGTCCAGCAACCAACCAAACTATGGCGCGAGCTTGGCGAACAAGGACCCAGTCCGCCAGCTCCCAAGACAGTCCGCCAACACGCGAACTCCGTGGTTCACTAATTCGCTCCACCAGAGCAAGGCCAACAGTCGAAATCGCAAGCTCCAAGAGAAATCCGCATAGAGCGAACTCCGCGGACTCAGAGTGAGTCCGCCCTTCCTCGGATACTCCACCTATCCGCAATGTTACACAAGGGAACATCAAACTTCAAGACCACTAGCGAACTGACGGATACCATCACCAGGACGCAACAAACAGGCAGCCCACACCGCACCAACAGTCCGCTCAGGCCGCGCGGTCTTCCTGATCAACCCCCCCCCCCCCCACACACACACACACAAATTTCAACACCCCTTGATTTTTTCTCCTCCCGAGTTTGTCCACATAAAAACATCTTGCCTACATCGGCTGGTTCATTTTGAAACTATTTGCACGCTTGACTCACTCTTGTATTGAGATGATTCAGTTTGACGGGACTGTGAGAATGTTGAGTGACCCGAACAATTCAATGCTATTTAAAAAAAAGGAAAAAGAAAAAAATTGAGCATTCGCACATGGAAGATTATAAAAAAGATGCGTATTCATAATTTTATTGCGGTCTAGCTAAAGTCTCGCTAGCCGAAAATAAAGTCAAGTTATTTTTATCTACATATATATGTATGTTAAAAAGAGGGGACGATGTCTTCATAGTTAGGACTTAGGAGAACTCTATGGGAGGGCAATCGCTATTAGATTTGTTAGGAGAATTCATAGTTTTACGTCTTCACTGATCACAACAGCTTTGCAAAATTGAGTTGAAACACTCAAGGCTTCGAGGAGTCCATCCCTGTTTTCACGGGGTTTTATTTTTAGGATTTGAGGGTGTTAGAATTTTTTTTTGACTCTCTTGTTGTATTTGGTTTTGAGGATTTTCTATTTTTATAATTTTTTATTTTGAAAATTTTCTTTTTTTCTTTTTTTATTTTAGAAATCTAATTCTATAAATAGGAGAAAAACTGTTTGTGACTTGGGAGCCCTACCACCTCTCTTTCTCTCCTATTTTTCATCTCTTTGCTCATGCCGCTGCGGAGGTTGTCGGTCTCAAAGGGATCGCTGATCTTGGAGGCGTTGCCGCCGGTTTTGGAGAATAGCCGCCGTCGTGGTGGCGAATGTTATTTGACGTGGAGAGGCGTGGTGTCGAAGAAGTGCGTGAGTGCAGTTTGCGACAACGGTGTTTTTCTCTCCGATACTTGTTTTGGTCTCTAGTGGTGGGGCGGTTGGACGTTAGATTTCGACGTCGAAGGTTTTGGTGAACCTTGTGCGTCTGTGAAACGAATAACAGTGTAGGTCTAATATTCTCTCGCGGATCATGCGTGTCCGGCGTATCCGTGTACTTTTCATCGAACGGACATTTCCTTCATCATCTTTCTACTCATTTATATTTATGTTGACGATTATATTTATATATTTGTGGTAGTGCCTCAACGGATTTTTTCGAGTGTAAATTTGTGTTTGTTTCCATGTTTCTTTTTTACCTGCAATGTTATAGTTGTGCCTGAGTTTTGTACCAGATTTTATAACAAGCGGTATTAGAGCTAGGTTCCGAGCGAGTAACTGATTGGACATTCCGATTTTGATTTGGGTCAACAGTAGGTGATGACATTGGTTTGCAACATATCTTCCCAAATATGATCCGTGAATTAATCAGATTGCCTAGAGGTACTGCTGACAGCTATGTCAATGAAGAACACAGTGTTGGCCAGATATTCTGTAGAGAAGTTTGACGGTTGCGGAAACTTCCGCCTATGACAGATTCGGGTCAAAGACATGCTGATTGAGCAGAGGATGGTCCAAGTGCTGCAGAGGAGTGATTCTTTGCCTGCTCTAGTAAAGGATTCTGAGTGGAATGAGATGGATGATCGCACCACCAGCGCTATTAGGATGTGGGTTGACGACAAAGTGATGTTCAACATCGGTATTGAAGAGTCTGTTGTCACACTGTGGGAGAAGCTTGAGAGACTCTACATGAGCTAATCGTTAACCATGAGACTGTTACTAAAGCATCGACTGTACAACCTGAAGATGCAGGAGTATGGTAACTTGTAGAAACACTTCAACGTGTTCAATGACCTTCTCAGCCAACTACATGTGGTTACTGTCTAGCCAAATGTTGTCAAGCCCAACTCCGTGGGGTAAGCAGTCGTTGACAGTAGAAAAACGAGGGAGGCATCTTGGGAAGTGATCTGGGAGTGCACGATCCAGATCTATTTCGAGAAAGGCAGTGACGTGCTACCACTGCAAGCAGAGTGACCATATCAGGATACATTGTCTGCATCGTTCACAGAGTTCTAGGGATGTCTGAGGTGCAGGCAAGACAACGATAGTTATGACAGATGACAGTAATATGTCTTCTCATCATCACTAAGGGTTCTTATTGTACAACTCATATTCGTCGAGGGTGTAGCATCCCAAGTTTCCAATTTGTGAAAACAACAGTTTTCTGGATGCTCTTGATGGCGATAGCACTATCACCAGGCGATATCGTTTAACGTGGCAGACGTCCATGTGTCAGTAAGCGGCGAAGTGGTCGTAGAGCGGCGCTGGCTGGGTCAAGCGGCCACAGTTGGAGCTACTGCCCCGTGATAGCAAGTTACCGCATGGCGATAGCAAATTTAAAAAGAATGACCGATCAAATCGGGCCATCCACATATTTTGGCTTGATGATCCTGTGTCTAATGGTAAAGACGAGATTGTTAAGAGGGTTGAGAGGAAAACTCTACTCATATTTTAACATCCACTCTCTACCTCTCTTCAACTTTTAGAAAGAAGAAGAAGGAAAGGAGAGGAAGGAGAAGACTGAAACCATTCCTTTAAAAAAGCATTGAAGGAGTTCTTGTGGTCAGATTTGCGAGCAAATGCTAGATCTGTGGAGAGAAAGGTGGTGTGAACGCTTCCATCAGGATCTCTTGCAATTTCATGGCTCCTAAGATATCTACAAGGGTAACGATCTTCCTTCTTGGACATGTGAAGTCCTCTTATTTGACATGATTGCATGGAAACCCCACCGGGAGAACCAGAAGTTTCCAACGGGTTGATCAGTGGTATCCCAGGTAGTAAACTTGCATATAGAATCCGGAATCGATGTACGAAATATGCAAGATGTGTGAATCCCACCCGAATAAGTTGGTATGGATTGGTGATGTATTGATTTGTGTGTCATAGAAGTCTCCGTGGATAAACGTGTAGTTTTATGGAGTCATAGGGTGTTGCAGGTTACTGCAAAGAGTACTGTAGATGTTCTCTAGGAAAATATCCATTTTGGGACAGGAACGTTTTTTTGTCCGATATCGCTCGGTGGTAGCAATACTGGTGGTGATATCTCCTAGTCATATCCATCAAGTTGATTATGATGGATGTGAAGCCCAGGTCCTAGGGACGGGGTACGTAGCATCAGACAGCGTGAAGGCCTGTTGTGCCTAGCCGTAACAGATGTTGTGATTCTATTTGATATCGCTTGGCGGTAGTGCTACCGCTGGGGATAACTCCCAGTGAGCTGATTTTTTATTGCGAGCCTCGGTCCTGGGGACAAGATGGGTGGCAAGTTAAGCTATGAGGCCTATAGTGACTAGCTTGGTGGCCTTGAGTGCCAACCATTTTTGGATAACGTTGGTTATCTTATATGGGTTTAGGTGAAGTAGTACCTGTAACACCTCCATCCGTCACATGAAATATAACAGAGTGTTCGGTCGGGGCCCCACGCCAGTCGGCGATGTTACGTATTAATATCAAAAGCCAACACGAGTCCTAACTCAGAGCATTCTAGCAGAAGCTTTTAGGGTTACAATTGAACTCAACAACAAGGAATGTCCACTATATATAAACTATCACATTTATATATATAAAAGGAATGTTATAGAAATACACAAAAGTTCACGGTCTTACGACTTTACATTTTTCTTCAGAAATGTGGATTACAAACATTGGCGCGTAGGCCGGCCACACATGAAAAATATAAACAACACGGCCTTCGAGGGCCAGCTTAGCAGCGAGGGCTTTAGCACGCTATTTCCCGCTTTGCTCTCCAGCACCTGCATAGGGACAAACCACCAACCAGTGGAAAATAAGGCAACATTCAACATTCAGCTGACCAATTATAACGACCTTGCCCCTGGCTCAGGGCATAGGAAATCCATCCCTGTATGCATAGCATTTACAAATATATATATATATATAACAGGAAAGTGCACGACCACACATTTCAATATATCACAAATGCTGGCACGATGGCCCGACGCTCCGTGCACTCAGGGCACATTCTTGGTGTACCGGAAAACCAGGGTCCCACCACCGTTCAGAGGTCCCAGACATGACGGTAAACAATAAGCATTCATGCTCCATGGACCACGACAGGAGACTTTAGTCTTGATGGCAAACAGCTCAAGACTCTCATTATGTGATCCTAACGAACGCCAATAACTTCAACACTCCAATTAGACAACCATAACGCGGGTACAGACCAGCCTTTCCCATTGCTCAAATTGTCAGTTTCAAGCCTAGACTGACGCGGGTACAGCTTCACCTTGCCCATTCGGCTCACTGGCCTTTCATAGTTGCAGCACGACGGCTCAACACACAAATAATGGCACTCACGACCATTAGGGCTGAACAACAAGTTCACAGCCCCTAAACAATTTCCTTCATAATTCCTCCAGTACTTCCTGTTACTTTATTTCATAGGCAAACCACCAAGACTCCATACAATACACGTTTTATACGCGGAGTCTTCTCTGGTTCGCAAAATAAACATCACCAATGCAGACCAACATGTCCGGATGAGCTTCATACTACATGCCTATTCCGTACTACACATTTCCGGATCTAATGCAAACCCAACAGGGGATATCAACTATCAACCCCAAAAGAATTACTTACGATTTCCACCTTTTGGTGGAGGATTCCATGCATATGTATAAAAGAGGACTTCACTTGTCCAAGCAGAATATCGTAACCCTTGGAAGCCGTTTTGGTGCCATTGGAGAAAATCTATGCAGATGGAAAGATTCACGCCTCCTTCCTCTTCGAAGATCTATCATCAGATCTCGATTCCACCCACTGGATCTCCTTCAGCAAAGTAATTAGCTCAGCCAAGCACCCACCCTTTCTCGATTTTCTGCTCTTCCAGGAAACGATGAACAAGAAGATAAGACAGATAATTAATTTCTCTTCTCAAAACCCCTCAGGTTAGAGGGCTCGGGTATAACCTTAGCCACTCGATCTCCCCAGTATCTAGTAGCAACAGCCTGTATTTGAGATAACAAGTCAACCGCCGCTCAAAGGCCACTCAGAAGCCAAAAACGTCACGATCATACCGCCTTTGACATTCGCCGAGCTCACAAAAAACATCGAGCTCACAGGATTTCGTCGAGCTCTACTCGACGTTTCGTAGACCGGGGAAATAACACCGCCCAATCTCTGCTCAAAATTTTCGTTGAGCTCTGCTCGACGTTTCGTAGAGCTCCACTGGATGGTTATCATCGAGCTCCGCTCGACGATTTTGTCCAGCCAGGTCAACTTTTTATCCTGAGCGTTTTGGGGTGTTACAACCCTCCCCCTTAAAATGAATTTCGTCCCGAAATAAGCACACATCAATCAGGACAAAGAGAGATCAGTAATTTAAAGGTTACAACATCTTTTTATTCACAAAACTTTATATTATAACAACTACACAAATAGTTTAAACAAACAACTCGGGATATTCATCTCGCATGGTCTGCTCTCGCTCTCATGACAATTCTTCCCGGCCACAGTTGTCCCACCGGACATTGACCATCCCGATTGTCTTGTTCCGCAGTTGTCTAACCTCCTTATCCTCAATCCGAATGGGCCTAACTTTCGTTGTTAGCCCACTATCGACTGATACTTGATCCACAACAACCACCTTCTCTGGCTCTTTCACAGCTTTGCGTAGTACCGAGATATGAAATATATCATGTAATCCACTCAGCTCTACCGAAAGAGCTAGCCGATAGACAGCTTCTCTAACTCGCTCTACCACTTCAAACGGACCAATATATCTCGGGCTCAGCTTTTTCAAGCGCCGTATTCTGGACACGCCTTTGAAGGGTTTGATTTTCAAATATACCCACTCTCCCACCGCAAACTCCACATTTAGATGTTGGCGTTGTAGTATTTATCTTGTCTATCCTGGGCTACTAATAGCCTCTCTCATATTAAGCGTATTGTCGAGTTAGCATCTTCGACTTCCTTCCGCTTATACAACTTTGATTTGCCTGTCTCCACCCAAGCTAACGGAGTATGACATTTTTTACCGTATAAAGCTTCGAAGGGTGCCATCTGAATACTAGCTTTGTAGCTAGTGTTATAGGCGAACTCAACCATACAAAGATGATCCTCCCATCTTTTCCCAAAATCCAGGGCGCACATTCAGAGCATATCTTCCATCGTCTTGTTGGTACTTTCGGTCTAACCATCTGTTTGAGGATGAAAGACCGTACTGAATTGTAACTTGGTACCCAACAGTTGGTGAATTAGCCTCCAATCACCCGAAGTGAAACGCCCATCACGATCACTAACGATGTTACGAGGCACACCGCGCAATCGTACTATGTTATCCACATAAAGCTTTGCCAGTTTCTCCACTGAATCATCCTTCCTATTCGGTATGAAGTGCGACACTTTTGTTAGCCTATCAACGATCACCCACACGACATCGTTCCCGCTTTGCGATCTCGGTAGCCCATGCACGAAATCCATTGAAATTTCATCAAACTTTCAAACCGGAATTGGTAAAGACCTCAGGAAACCTTCAGGTTTCTGGCATTCAGCTTTTACTAAGACACATGTTTGACATTTGACAACATAATGTGCTATGTCTTTCTTCATTCCTGACCACCAAAATATTTTCTTCATGTCTTTGTACATCTTTGTACTCCCTGGATGAATAGAGTATTTTGTAAAGTGCGCTTCGTACATCAACTTTTCACGTAGCTTACCCACAATAGGGACACATAACCGACCTTCTTTCCGCAAAAGGCCGTCCTCAAATAAGAACTGGGAATTTGACCCCTCCACTGCATAGCATTGTAAACTCTCATCAAGTTCCGTTGCTCGCCGAACCCTATCCGCAAGTTTATACTGTACCTCCGTCCAGTTCAGATACGCATTTGCAGTGGAATTCTTGTCAACACAAGAAATCTCAAAAGCTTCCAGCTCTTGAATTAGGCGTTTATCATGCCTTTGCAACCAATTGGCCCTTGCCGGAGTCCTACTACTCAAGGCATCCGCGACAACATTTCCCTTCCCGGGAATATAATGAATATCTAAGGTGTAGTCTCCGAGAAACTCCATCCACCTCCGCTGTCGCATATTGAGATCTTTCTGGTCCAATAAATATTTCAGGCTCTTATGTTCCGTGAATATATCCACTTTCATGCCATACAAATAGTGACGCCACAGTTTAAGTGCAAAAATCACCGCCTCCAACTCTAAATCATGGAAGGGATAATTTCGTTCATGCACCTTCAACTGGCGTGAGCCATAAGCTATCACTTTACCAAATTGTAGAAGTACGCATCCTAAGCCGCTCCCTGAGGCATCACTATAAATTTCAAAACCATCTGAACCACATGGCGAAGATAAGATTGGTGTCGTGGTCAAACGACTCTTTAGCTCATCAAAAGCTTGTGCGCACTCCGGCATCCAAATGAACTTCTGATTCTTCCTCGTCAATGTGGTGAGAGGCAAGTCTATCCTCGAAAAGTTCTCTATGAAGCGCCTGTAGTAGCCCGCCAGTCAAAAGAAACTCCTGACTTCTACTACTGTAGCAAGCATAAGCCACTCCCGTATTGCCACTATTTTCGCAGGATCAACCGCAATGCCCTCTCCACTAACCACTTGGCCAAGAAAGGCCACCGACGCCAACCAAAACTCGCACTTAGAGAACTTGGCGTAGAGCTTGTTTCGCCTCAAAGTGTGCAACAACATCCGTAAATGGTTAGCATGATCTTCTTCGAATTGGGAGTATACCAAGATATCGTCAATAAAGACGATCACAAAGAGATCCAGATACTCCATAAAAGTTCGGTGCATTAAGTCCATGAACACCGATGACGCATTTGATATCCCAAACGACATTACCGTGAACTCATAATGACTGTAGCGTGTTCCAAAGAGTTTTGGGGATGTCACATTCCCGAATTCTCAACTGATAATAGTCAGATTTCAGATCCAGCTTAGAGCATACCGTTGATCCAACCAGTTGATCGAACAAGTCATCAATCCGTGGTATTGGATACTTGTTCTTTTCTGTCAACTTGTTCAAATCTCTATAATCAATACATAGACGCAAGCTACCGTCCTTCTTTACAAAAAGAACCGACGCGCTCCAAGGTGACATACTTGGGCATATATAACCTTGCTCAAGTAACTCTTGCAACTGAACTTTGAGTTCTGCCATTTCCTTTGGCGCTACTCTGTATGGTGAGCGGGGTACAGGTTTCGCACCTGACACCAACATGATAGCGAAGTCGATTTCTCTTTGGGGAGGTAACCCCGGAAGATCCTTTGGGAACACATCAGCGTACTCCGATACAATTGACACGTCTCTCACACTTGACTTAGGCTCCACAGCCTCTATAAGTGTGAAGAATAACTCCACGCCCTTTCACACATCTTTGACGACCTAGAGAGCAAATATCAATATCTTGTCCGATCCTTGCATAACAGTGAATATCGTCTCTAGCTCAGTATTCTGTCCAAGTGTGACTTCCTTTAAGTTGCAATCAATACAGGCACACTGCTCCGAAAGCCAGTCCATACCAAGGATCACATCGAATTCTGATATTGGCAGTACCGATGCTTCCACTATGAAATCCCGACTTCCAATTCGCACCTCAACACAACAAGACTTATCCGCACACATCAAACATCCGTTAGGTAACAACACCTTCACACTATCTGTCGTGGTACGCGTAGGCACCCCGATCCATAGGACAAAGTCCTCAGATAGGAATGAATGTGAAGCACCTGTATCAAACAACCCTCTTGCTGGATGGTCCAGTATAAGGACAAAACCTACAGTACTTAAATTATAAGCAAGCATATCACAAGGTATAAAGTAAAGCTATATAGAAATCGTACCTGTGACGACATTGGCCTATTTGATGGTCTCCTGTTGTCCAAGGTTATAGACTCGGGGCTGCGCCTGCGACGTAGAAGACTCCACCACCGTCTTTCCTTTTTATGCATATGTTGCACCTGTCTTCTTTTTAACCTTTGGAGAGCCATATCGACTTTCTCGAGCAAAATGTCCCAGCTTGCCACACGTATAACAAGTACGTGGTCCTTGTCCAGAAGTTGCCACCAAAGCAACATAATAAGGGGCATGTCCATAAGACTTGGACTTCTTTCCCCTTCTCTTTCGGTACCCAAACTTTTCAGGATGCGGCCCTTTGAACTCGGGCTTTGTCACGGCCAAGTCCCTCTTGTCTTGTACCCTTTTCATGTATTTCTCTAAAGAATAAGCCGTATCCACCAGTGATTGAAACCCTTGGATCACCGAACTCGAGAGCAGCAACCTCAGCTCATCTCGCAGTCCCTCATAGAACCTACTGGTCTTACGCTGTTCTTTAGCAAAGATAGAGCCCGCATACTGTCCCAAACGTGTAAACTCATATAGGTAGTCATCAACACTTCCTTCACCTTGAGTTAAACATTGGAACTCAATATCCATTGCAATTCTCCGCGTCATCGACAGATGTTTTGCCATAAACAACCGCAAGAACTCGTCGATTGAGATCTTTGTTAAACGTCTGCCGGCCAAGTGATGCAACTCCATTTCATACCACCATAGCCGCGCCTCCCCTTCCAGCAGGAAGGTGGCTAGGGTGACTTTTGTCCCTCCTCTGTCCCGATTTCCGTCATAATCCTCTTAAATCTTGCAAGCCAATCCTCCGCCTGCGTTGGGGAACCCGCCCCTGAAAACATAGGAGGGCTAAAACTCATAAAACTTTTCAACTACAGTTCAGCTACTCGCTCATCAACCAAAGCCTCAACCGACACTTGTCTCACACCAGCATGCACGGGAGCCATTGTAGGCCTTGCCTGCCCCGTCTACTATGCATTTATTTCCGCAAGTACTGTCTCAATGATAAGGCATACAGTTTCAACAGAAGGAGGGGGTGTGGGCACCTCAGTTGGTGTCGCACTCTCGGCAGAATGTTGAGGTTTCGACTGCCCCGCACCACTTATTGTCACCTATATATGTACAAAATACAATTTAGCGACACTAAACACGACAAACACGAACAATAGGAACACACATGTTCCTCAAACAGGTGTATTTTCATTCCTAAGTGGACATTCTTGAGTTCATTTATGTTATAATGATGACACATGCACGTGCTCGCCACCCCTCAAAATAATTCATCCACGAATTTGGAGAAGGAAGACCAAACAAGCTGATACCAAATTATAACACCTCCATCCGTCACATGAAATATAATAGAGGGTCCGACCGGGGCCCCACGTCATATTCCACACAATAGTCCGTGATGTTACGTATTAATATCAAAATCCAACACGAGTCCTAACTCAGAGCATTCTAGCGGAAGCTTTTAGGGTTACAATTGAACTCAACAACCAGGAATGTACACTATATATAAACTACCACATTTATATATATCATAGGAATGTTACAGAAATACACAAAAGTCCACGCCCTTATGGCCTTACATTTTTCTTCAGAAGTGTGGATTACAAACATCGGCGCGCAGGCCGGCCACACATGAAAAATATAAACAACACGACCTTCGAGGGCCTGCTTAGCAGCGAGGGTTTTAGCCCGCTATTTCCCGCTTGGCTCTCCAGCACCTGTATAGGGACAAACAACAAATCGGTGGAAAACAAGGCAACGATCAGCATTCAGCTGACCAATTATTACGACCCTACCCCTAGCTCGGGGCATAGGAAATCCATCCCTGCATGCATAGCATTTACAAATAGATATATAGTAGGAAAGTGCACGACCACACATTTCAATATATCACAAACGCCGATACGACGGCCCGACGCTCCGTGCACTCAGGGCACATTCTTGGTGTATCAGAAAACTAGGGTCCCACCACCGTTTAGAGGTCCCAAACATGACGGTAAATAATGAGCATTCATGCTCCATGTCCCATGGCAGGAGACTTTAGTCTTGATGGCAAACAACCAAAGACTCTCATTATGTGATCCTAATGAACGCCAATAACTTCAGCACTCCAGTTAGACAACCATAACGCGGGTACAGATCAGTCATTCCCGTTGCTCAAATCTTCAGTTTCAATCTTGGACTGACGTGGGTACAGCTTCACCTTGCCCGTTCGGCTCACTGGCCTTTCATAGTTGCAACACGACGGCTCAACGTACAAAGAATGGCACTCACGACCATCAGGGCTGAACAACAAGTTCACAGCCCCTAAACAATTTCCTTAATAATTCCTCCAGTACTTCCTGTTACTTTACTAAACAGGCAAACCACCAAGACTCTATACAATACACGTTTTATACGCGGAGTCTTCTCCGGTTCGCAGAATAAACATCACCAATCCAAACCAACATGTCCGGATGGGCTTCACACAACATGCCTATTCTGTACTACACATTTTCGGATCTAATGCAAACCCAACAAGGGATATCAACTATCAACCCCAAAGGAATCACTTACGATTTCCACCTTTTGGTGGAGGATTCCATGCATATGTATAAAAGAGGACTTCACTTGTCTAAGAAGAAGATCGTTACCCTTGGAAGCCGTTTTGGTGCCATTGGAGAAAATCTATGCGGATGGAAAGAATCACGCCGCCTTCCTCTTCGCAGATATATCCTCAGATCTCGATTTCACCCACTGGATCTCCTTTACAAAGCAATTAGCTTAGCCCAGCACCCACCCTTTCTCAGTTTTATGCTCTTCCAGGAAACGATGAAGAAGAAGATAATACAAAGAATTAATTTCTCTTCTCAAAACCCCTCGGGTTAGAGGGCTCGGGATTAACCCTAGCCACTCGATCTCCCCACTATCCAGCAACAACAGCCTAGATTTAAGATAACAAGTCAACCGCCGCTCAAAGGCCAGTTAGAAGCCAAAAACGTCACGATCATACCGCCTCCGACATTCGTCGAACTCAATTCGTCGAGCTCACGAAAAAACGTCGAGCTTACAGGATTTCGTCGAGCTTTGCTCGACGTTTCGTTGACTAGGGAAATAACACCGCCCAATCTCTGTTCAAGATTTTTGTCGAGCTCTGCTTGACGTTTCGTCAAGCTCCGGTGGATGGTTATTGTCGAGCTCTGCTCGACGTTTCCTCGAGCTCCGCTCGACGATTTTGTCCAACCAGGTCGAATTTTTATCCTGAGCGTTTTGGGGTGTTACAGTACCTGCATAATGTCAACGTGATACTAATGATTTGAGCACGAGCAAGGATGATCTGAAACCCTCCCTTACTGGTTGGTGAAGAGGTAGCTCCTCAGTGCACCATTAGATTTTTGGAGAGTTTGTAAGGCATGGTAGCCTTGATGGTAAAAGCTCAATGTTGAACTATCGGTCTGGGACTGAGGATGGTAGTAGGACTGGGAATCTAGTACACTGATAATGTACCCTGAGTGCACGGGACGTGTGGCCATGCTCGCCAACGTCTGTGATGAATGGTTCTTAAACTGTATGTTCTTGCTTGGAATAAATATTGCTTTCCTATAGGGAAGGAGTACTACCGCCCAGAGAAGCGGATGTGGTCATTATAAATTGGTCAGCTAAAACTGATCGTTACCTTTTTTTCCACTTCTTGGAGGTTTGTCCTTGTGTAGGTATATGAGAGCCGAGCGGGAAGTAGCGGCCTGAAGCCCCTTTTGCTATGCTGGCTGGCACTCAAAGGCCCAAGTGCTTATTACTATTTATATGTGTGGCCGACCTGTGTTCCGATGTATGTAAAACACATTTGTGAAAGAAATAGTTTGTAAGGCCTTAAGGCTAAACAATTTGTGTATTTATATTTCATCCCTAGAGTAGGATCTTAAAAGTGTCCAAAGTAAGATGGACTTGGGTGTGAAGAAGCCAAAGTTCAAAGTATCGAGCTCTGCAAAATCTGGATATTGCAAGTAAAACAAGAATTCAAGATCTTTTGGGCTAGTTTCTTCTTCTATTACTTCTAGGGCAACTACTGGCTGAGGTCCGCCCACTTGCTATACTTGTGGCATGCAAGGACATTTTTGCTCGAGACTGTCAGAGTGGTCCTCTGAAGGCAGGTGCGACTTATGTGGAGAATGGGAAGACAAAGGAGTTTACTGCGTCCCATTATGCTCCAGATCAGCCCAATATACATTCTTGTCTAGTAGGAGAACATTAAACAAAGCGATGTGGTGGCATATATGGTTTAGTATACAGCTTTATTGCTTTATATACTTGCTACCTTATGCACTGCTTAACTTGTTTGACTTAGACTTTGTCCTGATTTTTAACTATCCAGCGAGATCATTGTTCGATACATGCGCTTCTTATTCCTTTCTATCTGAGGACTTCGTGTTGCGTATCAGAGTGTCTTCTTTTATATCGACAGATAGATTGGATATTTTTCTTCCTAATAGATGCTTGATGTGTACGTATAAAGTTTGTCATGTTCAGGTGCAGGTAGGAAGTCATGAATTTGGATTAGAAGCATATGTACTGTCGATATCTGAGTTCGATGCAATCTTTGGCATGAGCTGGCTCTCAGAGCAACGCGCCTATATTGATTGTAACTCGAAGGAAGTCACACTGGGGTAGAACATCGAACACGAGACTAAATTTGTTGGTAGGCGAAGATCGAGCAAGATACTGATATCTACTCTCTAGGTGGTCAAGGCGATTCAGAAGGGTGCAAAGTTATTCTTCACGCTATTGGAGGTTGTAGAGCTGAAGTCCAGTTTGAGTGACGTTCCTATTATGTCGGAGTTTGCGGATGTGTTTCCTAAAGATCTTCCTGGAATTCCACCTCAGCGAGAGATCGAATTCACTATTGAGTTGGTGCTAGGTGCGAAACCTGTGTCATGCTCATCGTGCCGACTAACACCAAAGGAGATGACGGAACTGAAGGTTCAGTTACATAGGTTGCAAGAGCAAGGCTATATACGTCCAAGTATGTCACATTGGGGTGCATCAGTCCTCTTTGTGAAGAAGAAGGATAGAAGCTTGCGTCTATGTATTGACTATCGAGAACTGAACAAGCTGACACAGAAGAACAAGTATCCGATTTCGAGAATCAATGATTTGTTTGATCAGCTGGTTGGATCAACTGTCTATTAAAAGCTGGATTTGAAGTCTGATTATTATCAATTGAGGATTATGGAAAGTGATATTCCTAAGACAATGTTTGGTATACACTATAAACACTACGAGTTCACCGTGATATCGTTTGGGTTAAAAAATGCGCCATCAGTATTCATGAATTTGATGCACAGGACCTTTCAGGAGTACTTGGACTGATTTGTGATCATCTTTATTGATGATATATTGGTATACTCTCAGTTAGAAGAGAATCATGAGAATTATTTGAGATTGGTTTTGTATACCCTGAGATGGAATCAACTCCATGCCAAGTTCTCTAATGGTCTGTTCGGCTCGACGGAAACAGTTTTCTGGAATTGGCTTTGGGCCACAGTAAAACAAATATTTGTGTTCGGCCGGACGGAAATGGGAGGGAATTGGTTTTTATGTGAAAACAGCCGGTTTTAACCCTAGCCCAAAATCACGAGCCCCCAATTCTTACCTCTTGCGGCCGACATTCACGCTTTTTCTCTCCCCCGGCGGAAATCCTTCGGCCCCGATTCACACCCGACGAAACGCAGTCCTCCGACGACTCATCCTCCGCAACTTCCGCCATCGGTATACCTCCTCCTCTTCTTCCTCCTCTTCTCTACTTCTTCACCGTCTTCTTTCCTAGTTCTTCTCCGCCGTTCTTCTTCGAGATTCACCCAAGTAGAAGCGGCCGAACTCCTCATCATCTTTCTTCTTCCCGATCTAGGGTTTGTCTTCGCCGCTCTTCTTCTTCTTCACCTTTCTTCTTCCTCCTTTGCATCTAGGCTGATCTAGGGTTTGCCTCCACTTCTTCCTTCTACCTTCTTCTTCCTCATCTCTTCATCGTGTATGGTGTGAAATGCTTGTGTAGATTATGATAATGTGTAGTTTCATGGCTACATTTTAGGATTTTGAGTTGGAAGAATAGATTGATTGGTAAATTGTTTTGATCTAGGATTTATGATAATGTCTTTTTTCATCCATGTTAGTTGACTCATCTGTGATTGATTTTTTTCACTTGAAATTCATGTTTTGCATTAGTTGAGTATAAATTTCAAGTCAGGATTAATGCTTTAGTTTGATTATATGCACTGTTGCTTCTTGTGCAATGGTTTTTAGAAAAGCTGATTGTGCAATGGCTTTAGTTTGATTATATGCACTGTTGCTTCTTGTGCAGTGGCTTTTATTATGTTCAAAATTAGTTTTTTTATTGGTGGTGGTCAAACACATATTTTATGACAGTAGTGTTTTTGTACAAACTTGTGGGAGCAAAATTTCTTCTCCAAATAAGTAATGCTTTGTAACCTCTCTGTTTATGGCGATCTTTGTCATGTCAAATGGCCCAATAGATTTCCCCCATATTGTTGGTGACTTGTATGCAATATGGAGACACAATAACATACATTTTGATAGGCTTACAGCTGAAATTACCTCCAAGTTTTCTTCTTTTGTATAATCAAGCAGGTGAGATTCACTTGTTGTTCTTTCTTTAACACCATGTAATGAATGTTTTGTGGAGATTGTATTTATTGATGACCAATGTGTTTTTAAAAAGTGCATGATAGGGGAATATTTTTTCTTATGTAGGCAGCTATTTACATGCTATTTCAATAAATTTCAGTATATTGCAGTGAGTCAAAATTGTGCCGAGATTGTGTTTCTTACATCAATATGCTCACATCTCCTCTTTGGGATTAGAAAATAAGTAACACAAGTGTAGTTTGTTAAATATATTACTTGGTTGTATGTGTGTGTTGTGTGTGTGTGTGTGTGTGTTGAGTGTTGTATGTGTTGAGTGTATGTGTGTGTATGTGTTAAGTGTTGTGTGTTGTGTGTGTAAGTGTAATATATGTTGTAAGTGCTGTGTGTGTATGTGTTTAGTGTAAGTGTTGAGTGTGAGTGTATGTGTTGAGTGTTTATTGATTTATTTTTTTTCTTTGCATTTTGATTTGTAAATTTAGGATTTTTTTCATGGAGCTCGTTGAGTTAGAGAAAAAACGTAAGATAGATATTATGATCAAGTCAGCGGTTGCTGCGGCTTATGGAGCAGCTGTAGTTGTTACGGAATCCATTCCCAGAAACCCGGTTTACACTGTAGATAAAGACGTTCTCCGTAACATAATTTTAAAATGATTGTATGATCGACAAGAGGCTAACTGCTTTAGCCACCTACGCATGGGTAAAACACCCTTCAGTGAGCTTTGTGGTATTCTCCGCACAAAAGGGTTCGTATGCGACACACAGTCTGTATCGAATAAGGAATCAGTCGCCATATTTCTACATATTTTGGCACATAACACAAAGTTTCGAATTGCTGGTGGCACGTTTATCCGATCAACATATACTATTAGCAGACACTTCAACAATGTCTTGAATGCAGTTCTAAGACTCTCAAACGATTACATTCGATTGCCTGGAAATAGAGAACAACACAAATCTAAATGGTTCACAGATAACATTGGTTCTTTAGACGGTACATATATTGACGTAACTGTACCCATTGAAGATCAGGGCAGATATCGAAACCGTAAACAGGCTATCACTACAAATGTGCTTGGTGTATGTGATAGTAACATGAAATTTTTATATGTATTACCTGGTTGGGAGGGCTCAACATCCGACTCTCGTGTATTACGAGACGCGTTGGAACGACAAGACCGCTTTGAAGTGCCAACAGGTAATTAAAGTAGAATTATTTTTTCCCAAACAAAAATGAAATATGTACAACTATATAGTAAATAAATATTTGTTTGTTGTGTAGGAAAGTATTATCTTGTTGATGCTGGATACAAGAACGGTCAAGGATTTCTTGCCCCATATCGGTCAACACGTTATCACCTGAAAGAATGGTCAAGTCAGGATAATAAACCTACAACATATAAGGAGTTATTTAACTTACGTCATGCTAAAGAGAGAAATGTTATTGAACGAACATTTGGGTTGTTGAAGAAATGATGGGCTATTCTACGCCAACCATCATTCTTCAGCATTAAAGTGCAGGTATGACCTCAAATATTCTACACATTTGTGTTCAAGATTTACTGGCCTATACAATATTTAATCAATTAACTTTTGTCCAGGTTCAGATCATAAATGCGTGTTGCATATTACATAATTTCCTTGTGGAGAAGCGATTAGAGAGCGACGCTCAAATGTTTGATGAAGTTGATTCCGAGCTGTTAGCGCAAGACGTACCAGAAGAGTTTTATGATTACGTAGATTTTGTGAGCCCAATCCAAGAAACACAGGAGTGGACAAATTTTAGAGACACGCTAGCTATAAATATGTTCAACGAATATAAAAAAATGCTTTAATTCTTTTATGTATTACATCTGCTACTTATTAGATTATCTTGTTGATGTTCGTGTGCTATTAAACTATGTTATTTCTATTTGATGGTATGAAAGTATTATTTATTCGTGTACTTATTAGATGTTATAAAATGTTCGTGTACTTATTAGACTGCTCATATTTTATACATTTTTTATATCACTGTTGTCATACATTTTAGCAGACATCATGGAGCAAAGCTCAGGAAAGGTGGGTGGTAGGACTGAGCGGTCCTACATGCACTGGACATCAGAGATGGACATTACCCTCTCAAATGCCTTGTTGGAGCAACATAGTTTGGGACATAAAACTCCTATTGGCTGGAAAAGTGTTGCTTTTACAGCAGCTATGACTGCGCTTAAGGATATTTGTATCATCGAAACTAGCAAAAAGAAAGTAATTGCTCGACTTAAAACTTGGAACAAGTACTACATAGAAGTCAGTGCAATGCTGACCACTAGCGTATTTGGATGGGATTGGCAACGGAACATGGTGCAAGTAGATAGTGAGGAAGTATGGGCTAACTATGTGAAGGTATATTTATTATTAAATTAATTTTTCAGCGTTGATTTTATTGTAATGATACAATAATTATAACTATTACTGGCTCATCCATCTGTAAAGCATTACAAGGACAAGGTTATCGTTAACTGGTCTGATTTGGCTATTCTCTGTGGGACTGATAGAGCAACTGGTAGTCACGCCGCGACCGCAACTGAGATGGCAAACGAAATTGATGCTGAGTCTATGGCAAAGAAAACAACTAATACACAAGAATAGACTAGAACAGGTGGGGAAGAGAGCTGTAGAAGGAGGAGAAAACGCCCAGTAGGAGCTGATGCTGTAGCTGTAGCCATTGAAAAATTGGCTGATTCCGTGGAAAAGGCAGCGGAGGGCAAGTCGGCTAGCAATGTTGATGACATATATGTCGCACTAGCTCAGATGACGGATTTAGACCGGGGTGATTTTCTCAAGGCGATGGACATACTGTGTCATGATAATGTCAAGCGTGGCATATTCATGTGGCTACCTGAAGACATGAAGGGCGTATAGCTGCGAATGTAGTTTGAGCGCTAGATTTGTGACTTTTTAGTCGATGACGGACATTTATCTATGTTTGAATTTTTATTTATGGATAATGTTTATGCGCCAGAACATCATTATAATTCTGAACTTTAATTATCAGTACTAGTTAACTTTGCTTGTTTACATTATTAAAATTTTAATTTCAGAAAACCAATTCCATTGTGCAGCCGAACAGCTTTAACATATCAATGCCAATTCTGTTCACTGAATACCTTCCTACAACTGAACAGTAGAATTGGTTTTCAGCACAAAACCAATTCCTGCAGATATTGGTTTTCTGACCAAAGCCAATTCCAGAAAGCCAATACCTGGGCGCCGAACGGACCCTAAGTGTGAGTTTTGGCTAGCCTTGGTGGATTTTCTTTGTCATGTAGTTAGTAGAGAGGGTATTGAAGTGGACCCAATGAAGATAGTAGCGATACGAAAGTGACCTGTATTGTCTACTGTGGCAGAAGTCACGAGCTTTCTCGGACTTGCTGGCTACAATAGGCGTTTCATAGAAAACTTTTCGCGGATAGCTCTACCTCTCACTACGATGAGAAGGATGGATCAGAATTTTGTTTGTATGCTAGAGTGCGCGTGAGCTTTTGAGGAATTGAAGAGTCGTCTGACCACAATGCCTATATTGTGTTCGTCATGCAGTGTAGAAGGCTATTAGATCTATAACGATGCCTCAGGGAGCGGCTTAGGCTGCGTTCTTCTGCAGTTTGGGAAGGTTATAACTTATGACACTCGCCAGCCGAAGGTACACGAGAGAAATTATCTAGTCCATGACTTGGAGTTGGCGTCTGTGATATTATCCCTGAAGCTGTGGCGACATTACTTATATGGCGTGAAGATTGACATCTTTACGGATCATAAAAGCCTAAAGTATATGTTGAACCAGAAGGATTTGAATATGCGATAAAAGAGGTGGATGGAGTTCCTTGGGGACTACACTTTCGAGATACACTATGTTTCCAGGAAGAGTAATATTATCGCAGATGCGTTGAGTCGCAGAGCTCTAACACATGCCAACTGGATATAGATGAATGATGAGCATCTTATTCGTGACTTGGAGGCCATGAAGATCTTTTGTCTTGATGGGAGATCTATTACAAATGCTTGTTTAAACTGGACGGGGGTGTAATATGACCTCGCAGATATGATTCGATAAATATTGGAGCTGGATGATAACATGAAACACTACTTGACAGAGACTATGGATGGGTCAAATGTCTAATTTTCTGTTGATGAAGGTCTTTTATGGAAGGATAGACGGTTGTGCGTCCCGAATGTGGGTAAATTAAGGGAGGGATTGATGTACGAGACACATATTACAAAGTACTCAATCCACTCGGGGAGCACAAAGATGTTCAAGGACATGAAAAAGCTGTTCTGGTGGCCAGGAATGAAGAAGGACATAGTTCTTTATGTGACAAAGTGTCAAACTTATGCCCTAATGAAGGCTTAATGTCAAAAGCCTTGTGGTTTCCTGAACTCATTACCGATACCATAATGGAAGTTTGGCGACATATCTATGGATTTTGTGCATGCCTTGTCGAGATCACAGAGTGGGAACGACGCCGTTTGAGTGATCATTGACCGATTGACAAAGGTGTCACACTTCATTCCAAACAGGAGGGAAGATTCAGTGGAAAAGTTGGCAAAGCTTTATGTTGACAATATAGTACGGTTGCACAGTGTGCCCCGTAGGATCGTAAGTGACCGAGATTGGCATTTTATCTTGAATGATTGGAGGCTAATCCAAAAAATGTTGGGTACCAAGCTAAAGTTCAGCACGACCTTTCATCAACAAACAGATGGTCAGACCAAAAGGGTAAATAAGATAATGGAGGATATGCTTTGCATGTATGACTTGGAATTCATGAAGAGATGGGAGGACCATCTCTATATGATCGAGTTCGCCTATAATAATAGCTACCAAGCGAGTATTAAGATGATGCCCTTCAAGGCCTTATACGGTAGGAAGTGTCTTACTCCATTGCTTGGGTATAAATAGATGAATCGAAGCAGTATAAGCGTAAAGACGTCGAAGATGCAACTTCGACGATACGTTTGATTCGGTAGCGAATGCTAGTTGCTCAGGATATGCAGGCAAAGTACTATTATGCCAAGCACCAAAATGTTGAGTTTACAGTTGGCAATTGGGTTTATCTCAAGATCAAGTCATTCAAACGTGTATCCAAGATTCGACGCTTGAAGAAGCTGAGTCCGAGATACCTTGGGCCATTTGAAATTATTTAACGGATTGGTGAAGTTGCCTATTGGCTTGATCTTTTAGTAGAGCTAACTGGTTTGCACTATGTGTTTCACATATTGTTGCTGCAGAAGGCGGTGCAAGAGGCTACGCAAGTGGTTTCTGCAAATCAGGTGCCGATCGATAGTGGGTTGACAACAAAAATCAAACCCATTCGTATCAAAGACACGGAGGTGAAGCAGTTGCAGAACAAGGTGATCAAGATGGTCAAAGTCCGTTGGGACAACTGTGGTCATGAGGAAATGTCATGGGAGTGCGAGCAAACCATGATCGAGGAGTTCCCCGAGCTGTTCCGTTGAAGTATACATTTTGTATATTTGATACTTCTATATTGTTTTCTGTAATGATTAATTTCGGGATGAAATTTCATAAATAAGGGGAGTATTGTAACATCCTAGGTTTCTAAATTTTGGAAATAATAGTTTTCTGGATGCTACTGCTGGCGATAGCGCTATCGCCAGACGATAGCGTGTCACGTGACAGATGTCCACGTGTCAATAGGCGGCGAAGCGGTCATAGAGAGGTGCTGACTGGGTCAAGCGACCACCGCTGGAGCTATCGCCCGGCGATAGCAAATTATCTCCCGGTGGTAGCAAATTTAAAAAGAACGGCTGATTAAATTGGTCCATCCATGTATTTTGGCTTGGTGATCCTGTGGCTAAGAGTAAAGCTGGGATTGTTAAGAGGGCTGAGAGGAAAACTCTTCTCATCTTTTAACATCCACTCTCTTTCTCTTCACCTTTGAGAAAGAAGAAGAAGAAAAAAAGGAGAGGAAGGAGAAGACTGAAACTAGTCCACTAAAAGAGCATGAAGGAGTTCTTGTGGTAAGATTTGCGAGCCACGACTGGATCTATGGAGAATAGGGCTGATATCGAGTCGAGTTCGAGCGATTTTGACTCGGCTCGAAATCGAAATTTTTGACTCGAAGTCGGCTCGAAATCGACTCGAACTCGAAAATGTTTTCGAGTCGAGCCGGCTCGACTCGAAATTGACTCAATTCCGAGACAGCTCGAATCAATTTCGAGCCGGCTCGAAATTAATTAATTTTTAATAAAAAAAAATTACACATTATAAATTTATAATATTAATGTATTATTGTGTTATATTTTTTACTCAACTATGTGATGAACTGATATTCAGTATACATTTTTAAACTACCATAAATATAAGAAATATGAACCCAAAGTGGGTAGAGCTGAATGTTGTTGATCACAAATCCATGGAGGCAAGAAAATTTTGCAAGTGATAAATCATTAAAAGTTTATAAAAATTAAAAACAAACACCCAAATGGCCATCAGTAGTGGCGCTGCTTCATTCACAATATATAAATAAATAAATAAGATTTCTGATGAGAAATTAATCCTAAATTAATAAACAAGATTTCTGATGAGAGAAGGGAATGTAGAGCGGCAGCAACAACAGGTGAAGAAGAAAACAATAATTCCATTCCATGTGAGAGAGACACTGGGAATGAACCGCCGCCGCCGCCATCGTAGGAGCATCAGTAGTGTTGCTGCTGCTGCTGCCCCCGCCTTGTTAAATTCCAATCCAATAACCCGATTTCCAACATAGATGAAGATGATCCCCCTTTCCATCATCAACAACACTTATCATCAATTTTCATAAACCCCTCCCAGACAGGGACCAATTACTCCAGATCTTTTTCCAAGCAGATCCCTAATCTTCTGCGCAGCCAACCAGTCATTCAAGAATTCCATAATAAATAATAGACGAGTTCAGGATCCGGCCAAGAAAGGACGATGGAGGAATAATAATAATAATAAGCTACCTGTGAAGGAGGAATCGTTGGGATCTGGGGCGAAGAAATGACAATGTCCTCCTCTTCTGCACGCAGTAATCTCAGGATGCTTCCTCCTTTCCATGTGCGGTGCCGTCGAGCTCATCGCTCCGTGGCTTGTGTAAGCTTTAAAAGCCACTCTGCATCTCCGCCTGGAGAGGTTTAGATCCTTAGGTTTTGCTAGTTTTCTACTTTCTTGTTTCCAGGCGACCTGCAGAGTGAATTGTGAAAGAGAAAGCTAGGACCTTAGGTAGCCAGTAGTATTAAATGAAAGTCTGAATTCTAAAAGAGACAACACAACACAAGTTCAGAGTTTCTCTGCGTGGCCGTCAGCCGCCTGACCCATCCCTGCCTCTCCTTTTTCCAAGATTTGAAAAACAATATTTTTGATTAAATTTTAAAACCGAGCCGGCTCGAATCATTAATCGAGCGATTCATATTAGGCTCGAAATCGACTCGAAATTGATTTCGAGTCAATTTTTATTCGATTAAATTTGATTCGATTATTTTATTTCGATTTCGAATCGAATAAAAACTCGAGCGATTTTTGAGCGACTATCGATTTTCGATTATTATGCTCACCCCTAATGGAGAAGAAGGTACTGCGAACGCTTCCATCCGGATCTCTTGCAATTTCATGTCTTTTAAGCGATCTACATGGGTAACGATCTTCCTTCTTGAACATTTGAAGTCCTCTTATTTGACATGATTGCATGGAAACCCCCACCGATTAATGGAGAACAGGAATTTCTAATGGGCTGATCAGTGGTATCCCTGGTAGTAAACTTGCATATAGAATCCTGAATCGAAGTATGAAATAGGCATGTTGTGTGAAGCCCACCCTGACAAGTTGGTATAGATTGGAGATGTATTGATTTGCATGTCAAAGAAGACTCTGTGGATAAATGTATATTTTTACGGAGTCATATGGCATTGTAGGTTGCTGCAAGGAGTACTGGAGATGTTCTCTAAGAAAATACCCATTTTTGGGACAGGGACGTTGTTCTGTCTGATATCACCCGGCGGTAGCGATACCATTGGGGATAACTCCTGGTCGTATCAAACGAGCTGATTGTGATGAATGTGAAGCCTAGGACTCGGGGATGGGGTGCATAGCATCAAACAACATGAAGGCCTGTTGTGCCCAGTTGAAGACAGATGTTGTGATTATGTTTAATATTGCCTGGCGGTAGTACTACCGCTAGCGATAGCTCCTAGTAAGCTAATTTGTTATTGTGAGCCCAGATCCTAGGGAAAAGGTGGGTGGCAAATTAAGCTTTGAGGCCTATAGTGCCTAGCTTGGTGTCCTTGAGTGTTGATCATTTTTGGATAATGTTGGTTATCTTATACGGGCCGAGGTGAAGCTGTACCCGTGTCGTGCCAGCATCATGCCAGTGATTTGAGCACATGAAAGGCTGATCTGAACCCGTCCCTTACTGGTTGGTGAAGAGGTAGCTCCTCGGTGCACCATCTAATTTTGGGAGAGTCTGTAAGACATGGTGGCCTTGATGGTAACACCTCAATGTTGAACCATCGGTTTGGGACTGAGGATATAGTGGGACATGGAATCTAGTACACTGATAATGTTCCCTGAGTGCACGAGATATGTGGCCATGCGCGCAAACATCTGTGATGAATGGTGCTTAAACTATACGTTCTTGCTTGGAATAAATATTACTTGCATGCAGGGAAGGAGTACTGTTGTCCTGAGAAGGGGGTGTTGTCATTATAAATTGGTCAGTTAAAGCTGACAGTTGCCTTATTTGCCACGTCTTGGTGGTTTGTTCTTGTGCAGGTACATGAGAGCCGAATAGGAAGTAGCGGGTTGAAGCCCTTTTTGCTATGCTGGCTGACCCTTGAAGGCCCAAGTGTTTATTACTGTTTATATGTGTGGCCGGCCTACGTGCCAATGTATGTAAAACACATTTGTGATGGAAACAATTTATAAGGCTTTAAGGCTAAACAATTTGTGTATTTATATGTCATTCCTATGGTTTGGTACGTGGACATTGCTGGTGTTGGGTTCTTAAGTAATTAAAATAATTCTGCTAGAATGCAACTCTGAGTTAGGATACGTGAATTTTTTGGTTTCAATGCGTAACTCCACTGACTTACTGTGGAACATGACATGGGTCCCGACCGGACCTTCTGTTATATTCTTCGTGATGGATGGGGGTGTTATAGAGGGTGGACCCACTCAAAGGCAGGTCAACAAGAATTCAAAATCAACAGGTCAAGAAAGAAGTTAGAGTCAATATTCAAGATATAGGAAGGCCTGGGCGAGTATGGTGAGCTCCCCTCGTATACTTGTCGGGTAGGCGACTAGGACAGCTACTCACCCAAGTGGGCGAGCTCCCCCATAATTCGCCTAGTTGGCAGGTGGGGGTTGGAATATAAATAAGACCCACACCCCTTGGTTTTCCTATAAATAGGACTCTAGGGGTACAAGGATATGTACCTCAGAATCTCACAAAAGATTTCGACTGGTCCATTTTTCTGGACTTTTAGCCGTGCGAGATTGCGATCATCCCCTTGGTCGTCATCCTTTGATAGTCGCCAACTAGTGTCCACCTTGTACCTTGACCATCTTTGGTTGTAGAGGGGAAGCTTCTTCTAAGCATACAGGTATGTGGTGGGACCTCCCTGCCGTAACACCTGTGGTCCTTCTAGTTTTTTTCTTCCATTTTTTGTGTTCCAATCTACTAAGTCATCGAGCCCGACTGTTGCACTAGTAACTTTAGACATTATTGATCCAAATTTTAGAGTAGGGATTTTCCCGGCTTCAACACTTTGGTACAATGAGCATGGATCATAGCTGAGGAAGAGAGTTTTACAAGTAGGCGAGATGACAAATGCATGCGAGAATGGAGAGATTGTCGGCAATTCGGCAGGAGGAGGAGGCTATGTGACCATGGCGGTTTTTGAAGAGTTTGTGAAGGGTTCCTTCCTCGTTTGGATGTCACGATGACCTCATCTTATTGCGTGACTCCGTCGGAGGAAGAGGGTCCCCCTAGGTAATATGGGAAGGAGCAAGTCATAGAAGATCCAGAGCGAATAATGCAGTTGCATTTATACCCGGTGAGTTGTCAAGACATCATGTTTTGAGATGTCGATAACCTGGTGGATTCTAGGATGGTCAGCAAGGTAGCGAGTATGGAGGAGATACTCGCTAGTATGAGATCCATCATCGTTGAGGAGGGAGGAGCCCTTTTTGTGATGAAGTGCTGACAACCCCAATTCCTAAAGGCTTCAGAGAGCTATTCCTGAGCTACTATGCTGTAAGAGATGACCCAATCAGATATCTCCAGTTGTTCGAGGATGTTGTGTCCATCCAAAATATGACAGACACATTCAAGTATAGGTTCTTCTCCATCACCTACGAGGGGAAGACAAGAGATTTGTTTCACTAATTGTCCAGAGGTTCCATCTACTGCTTCGAGGACTTTCGTTGAGGTCTGATGGCGAGGTTCACGACGTCAATGAAGAGTAAGAAAGAGGCAACCTATAACACCCCCATCTGTCGTATGGCATATAACAGAAGGTCCAGCAGAAACCCGACGCCATATACCACGGACAGTCGGAAGGGTTACAAAATAATACAAAAAACTCAACTACTCGTCCTAACACAGAACATTCTAGCGGAAGCTTTTAAACAGTTTAAGAGAACCCAGAATTTGCACAACCACGACATGAATGTCCACTATACCACAGGAATGAAATACATCAAATACACAAAAGAGTACATGGCCTTAAGGCCTTACAAATGTTCACTTGACAATATAATGTTTTACATACATCGGCTCACAGGCCGGTCACACACGACAAATGTAAACAACGATTCGCTTGGCCTTTGAGGGCAAGCTCAGCAACTTGGGCTTCAACCCGCTACTTGGCGCTTGGTTCCTCAGCACCTGCAAGCAAAGCAACGGTCAGCTAAAGTTGACCAAATTATAACGACCCCGCCCCTTACTCGGGACGGCGGTGCTCATTCCCTGCATATCATTAGCCCAACTAAATAGTAAAGTGTAAATATATATTTCGCCACAGGTGTAGGCTCGCTCGGCCAAACACCCCGTGCACTCAGGGCACATTCTCGGTGAATCCGGTCAATTCCGCGGCTTCACCACCAACCTCAGGATGGCAAACATTGTGAGTATTTTTGAGTCTTTCCGACCGCAGTCCAAGACTCTAGACTATGCCAACGGCCAGTTCCACTTAAGGGCCTCTAGCACTGAACCGCAAAGCCCAGGTCCGTTTCCACCCGCCTATTGCTCATGCCGCCTAGTCACTTTAAGACGTATGCGTGGGCCAAGCTTCACCCGGAGCCTAAAACATTTCAAAACATCACATAACCCAGTTATGTTCAAGGCTGGCTCCCCAGCCGCCAAGTTAGCAGAATCACGTTTCTGCCCAGTTTTCCGGGTGCGCCTTGGAGTTAATCCCCAAGGATCCCTGCTGCAATCTACCGCGTAGAAACCCGAAAATAACGCACGGAGTCTTCTCTAGCTATTCATGCAATGGAACATCACCGATCCAGACAAATATGTCCGGGTAGGCTTCACACACAATGCCTATGCCCGTACTTTGATTCCGGACTCTAAACAAGGGGGACTTCACATATCAACCCCAAGGAACACCGCGCACTCACCGCATACTCGCGGGAGCGGGTTTCCCATGCAGAAAGGAAGAGGACTTCACATGTCCAAGTTGAGAATCATTACCCTTGAAGTCTGCTTAGGCGCCATGAAAAACTAGCCGGATGAAAGGCTTCGCAAGGGAATTCTCTCCATGGATCTGGTCTCGGTTCTCACTTTCGTGCTCCGATGCTCCGCCGGTGGCCGGATTCCTCCCTTCCTTCTTCCTTGCTCTCTCGTCTCTCTAACTTCTTAGAAAGAGAGAGTTTAGGATGAAATGAGGGATTAAACCGCTAATCTCGGACTAAACACAAGCAGGAACTCATCTAGGCCGTTAGATCTTATTTAAAGAAAACAAACGGCTCAGATTAGCCTGGAATTCCTAAATCCTGGGCCGAACACGGCCTTGCACACGGCCGTGTCCCAGGCCGTGTGCCTCGATCCAGCCACTAATATCGAGCACAGAAAAGGACACGGGTTGGGACACGCCCGTGTCCCAACCTGACATGCCTGTGTTGGGTCCTCGACACACCCGTGACCAGGGGCCGTATCACAAATAACCGCCACGCCAACCGTCATGTCGCTTGGTGGACACGGGTGGCAACATGCCCGTGTTAGACGTGACACGCCCATGTCAGACAGTACATACCCGTGTTCCGGGCTGTGTCCCTCAGTCGACACAGGACCAAACTTCCAGAGGAGTACACGGCCATGTGACACGCCCGTATAGCATGCTGTGTGCCTGACACGCCCTAGGACACGCCCGTGTCCCAGGCCATGTTCAAGCTGTCAGCACTCGTCGACCTCGACTCGACTACCCGAGCACGACACGCCCTGTGACACACCCGTGTCACAGGCCGTATTCACCCTTCCTAGACACGAACTTGGCTCAAAACACTGCCCGGTTCACTTCTGAGTTTCGGGGCATTACAAATCCCCCCCTTAAAAAATTTCGTCCACAAAATTATGTAAAAGTTCACAAAACAACTTAAAGATTACCTGTGTGGAATAATTCGGGGTATGCTTCCAACATAGTCTGCTCTCGTTCCCAAGAAAGCTCCTCTCGTCCACAGTTATCCCAACGGACTTTAACCATTCGGATTTCCTTGTTGCGGAGCCGTTTGACTTCAAAGTCTTCAATGCGAACTGGCTTGACCTTGGTTGTCAATCCATTATAAATCGGCACTTGATCGACCGCAACAACCTGAGAAGGCTCTTGTACCACCTTCCGCAATACCGAAACGTGGAATACATCGTGTAGCCCACTCAATTCCACTGATAACTTCAATCAATACGCTGCTTCGCCAATCCGCTCCAGGATCTCAAACGGTCCAAGGTATCTCGGACTCAGCTTCTTCAAGCGTCGAATTCGCGAGACACCCTAAAATGGCTTGATTTTCAAGTACACCCAATCGCCAACGCTGAACTCCACATTCCTATGCTTGGCATTATAGTATTTTGCATGTATGTCCTGGGCGATCTTTAACCGTTCCTGAATCGTACGTACCATTGAAGTGACGTCTTCCACTGCCTGACGTTTATACAACTTTGACTCGCCTGTCTCCAACCAAGACAACGGCGTGCGACACCTTCTCCCATACAGGGCCTCGAAATGCGCCATACCAACACTCGCTTGAAAACTGTTATTGTAAGCAAACTCTACAATGTACAAGTGATATTCCCACTGCTTTTTGAAATCCAAGACGCACATGCGAAGCATGTCCTCCATCGTCCTATTGACCCTTTTAGTCTGACCATCCATCTGTGGATGAAAGGCTGTGCTGAAACTCAGCTTAGTTCCCAACAACTTATGCACCAGCCTCCAGTCATTTGACGTGAAGCATCCGTCTCGGTCACTAACAATACTGTGTGGAACACCATGCAACCGTACAATATTATCCACATATAGCTTGGCTAACTTTTCCACTGGATCTTCCTTCCTATTCGGGATGAAGTGCGACACCTTTGTCAACTTATCTACGACCACCCAGATGGCGTCACTTCCCCTTGTAACCTTGGCAAACCATGCACAAAATCCATGGAAATGTCGTCGAACTTCCATTCCGGGATAGGCAAGGACGTCAAGAAACCTCCGGGCTTCTGGCACTCCTCATTCACCAGGGTACAAGTTCGGCACTTCGCCACATAAAGTGCTACATCCTTCTTCAACCCTGGCCACCAAAACAACTTCCTCATGTCCCTATACATCTTCATGCTCCCTGGGTGGATTGAGTACTTGGTATAATGAGCCTCATACATCAACTCCTCTCAAAGGTTATCCGCACTTGGGATGCATAGGCGACCATCCTTCCTTAGCAGTCCATCTTCAACCGCAAATTGGGAATTTGACCCATCCAACGATTCGTCCAAGATTTGCTTCATACTGCTATCCTGAACCAAAGCCCGCCGAATCCTATCAGCTAGTTCATACTGCATCTCCGTCCAACACAAAATTGCCTCGGCACCAGCCTGATTATCAATGCAGGAGATCTACAAAGCCTCCAAATCACGGACCAAACTCTCATCATGCACCACCAACCAGTTGGCTTGCGCAGGTGCCCTACAACTTAACGCATCCGCCACTGCATTTCCTTTCCCGGGCACATAATGTATTTTGAAAGTGTAGTCCCCCAGGAACTCCATACACCTCCGCTGCCTCATGTTCAGGTTCTTCTGATCTAGCAAATACTTCAGGCTTTTATGATCGGTGTAGATATCGACCTTCACACCGTAAAGATAGTGCCTCCACAGCTTTAGAGCAAATATCACGGCCGCTAGCTCCAAGTCATGGATCGGATAATTTCTCTCATGAACCTTCAACTGTCGTGATCCATAGGCTATTATGCTCCCATGCTGTAGCAGAACACAACCCAAACCACTACTCGAAGCATCACTATAAATTTCAAACCCTTCGAACCCACTTGGCGAACGCAAAATAGGCGCCATGACCAACCGCCTCTTCAATTCTTCAAAAGCCTGTGAGCACTCCTGCGTCCACACAAACTTTTGATCCTTCCTTGTCAGCGTCATGAGTGGTAGCGCTATCCGCGAGAAGTTCTCCACGAAGCTCCTATAGTAGCCGGCAATACCTAGAAAGCTCTGGACTTCCGCCACCGTAGTCAACACTAACCACTCCTGAATCACCGCTATCTTTGCCGGATCCACCGTTATGCCTTCACCACTAACAATATGACCAAGGAACGCGATTGAGGATAACCAGAACTCACACTTAGAGAACTTAGCAAACAACTGATTCTTCCTCAATGTCTCCAATACCATATGCAGATGTTTGAAGTGATCATCCTCACACCGCGAGTAAACCAAGATGCCGTCGATAAATACTATCACGAAATTGTCCAGGTACTCTCTGAACGTCCTGTTCATCAAATCCATAAACACGGATGGCGCATTGGTCAACCCAAACGGCATGACCGTAAACTCGTAATGCCAAAACCGCATGTTGAACGCTGTCTTTTGGATATCACTTTCTCTTATCCTTAGTTGGTAGTATCCGGATTTCAGATCTAGCTTCGAATATACCGTTGACCCAACCAACTGATCAAATAGATCGTCAATCCTTGGGATCGGATACTTATTCTTTTCCGTAAGCTTGTTCAACTCCCGATAGTTGATACAGAGTCGCAAGCTCCCATCTTTCTTCTTAATGAAGAGGACCGATGCGCTCCAAGGCGACGAACTTGGATGCACATACCCTTGCTATAACAATTCTTGCAGTTGCACCTTCAACTCTACCATCTCCTTAGGTGCTATCCGATACAGAGAGCGTGACACCAGTTTGGCACCCGACACTAGCTTAATTGTAAAATCAATCTCCCACTGAGGAGGGGCTCCCGGGAGATCGTCTGGGAATACATAAGGATACTCAGACACAACTGCAATACTGTCAAGACTAGGTTTAGGCGTTGAAGCCTGCACTAAAGCGACAAACAGTTCTTCCCCAGACCGAACTGCCTTAATTACCTGAAGTGCCGACATCAAAATCTTGCTCGAGCCTTTCATGCCTGCAAACGTAGTCTCCCGATCGGTATTCAGTCCAAACTTAACCTCCTTTCGGTTGTAATCAATACATGCTCGTTGCTCCGAGAGCCAGTCCATTTCAAAGATTACATCGAACTCCACTAACGGCAGCACTGACGCTTGCAAATCAAACTCTTGATCCCTGATCCGAATCTTTACCACACAGACTCTATCCGCGCGCATTGAGAACCCATTGGGCAACAACACATCCAACTTGTCATTTTTCATCGAGGAAGGAACTCTGATGCGCGATACGAATCTTTCGGACAAGAAGGAATGCGAAGCTTCCGTATCAAACAAGGCTCTCGCCGGATTATCGAAAACTAACACAAAGCCTAGCACCAAGATTTAAAAGCTAACATGTAAAAAGGTAATGGCTACAAAAGCTAAACAGTAAATATTTAACTCATACCTATCACCACATCAGCTTGCTTAATGGCCTATTGCAGACCAAGGTTGTAAACTCTAGGCTGGGCTAGAGCATGGTGGGATGCGGTCGACTCCACCGCCTTCCCCTTTTCCTCATAAATTGCTCCAGTCCTCTTCTCAGACTTTGCACATCCGCTCCTACACTCACGTGCAAAATGCCCCACCTTTCCACAATTGTAGCACGCTCCTAGGACCCGAGTTGAGTTTTCCCCCGTCGCACCAGATGAAGGGGCTGAACTTGAAGTCTTCTGCTTCTTGTTCCATCTTCGGAAACCAGACTTTGAACTCGACATTTTGAACTCTGGCCTCTTTTCCCCTGGTTCCTTCTTCTCTTGAACTTTCTTCACGACCCTTTCCAAAGGCCGAGCCACATTAACCAAGGCTAGGAAGCCATGTGCTTTAGGCCCAGTGAGGAGTAGCTGTAGGTCTCCCCGTAGGCCCTCATAAAATCGGTTGGTCTTCTGCTTTTCTTCAGTAAACATAGCACCAGCATAACGACCTAACCGAGTAAACTCGTGGAGATACTCATCCACGCTACTCGCTCCCTGAATCAATCCAAGGTACTTATTCTCCATCTCAAGCTTCTGGGCAGAAGGTAGGTATCTGACCAAGAAAAACCTTGAGAATTCCTCCATCGGTACTTCGGCAAGTTGCCTTCCCACTAAGAGATGAACCTCCAACTCGTCCCACCACATCCTTGCCTCACCAGCCAATAGGAAGGTCGCTATTGTGGTCTTCTGCCACTCCGAAGTTTATGTGGTGGTCATGACCCTCTTCATCGTAGAGAGCCAATCATTTGCTTGAGTTGGTGTTCCCATCCCGTCGAACACCGAAGGATTAAAACTCATCACATGCTTGAGCTGTTTCTCTGTGGCTCTCCTTGGTGCTACCGGATCAACTGCCACGCGCTCTACCATTCCCGACTCTGCCACTCTAATCATTTCTTGCTCATTAGCAGGTGGTGCGGGATGCACTTGTTGGGCATTGATCATAGCAAAGACTGCTTCAGCCACCAATCTGATGGTTTCTGCTGAAGGAGGTGTTATAGGCACGTCACTCGGTGCACTACTTTCCGCCGATTGCGGACGTTCCGATTGCCCAGCACCGCTCCTAGGAACCTATAATAGCATAAACCCTTGATTAGCCGACACACAAATTGCTAAAAGCAATCACTGGAACACTCAGGTTCCTCAAAACAAGTGTATTTTTTCATTCCTAAGTGGACATTCATGGGTTCTTTTATGTTATAATGATGACACACATACATGTGCTCACCACCCCTTAAAAAAATTTGCCCACGAATTCAAATACAGATGACCGACACCCTAGTCTGATACCAAATTATAACACCCCTATCTGTCGTATGACATATAACAGAAGGTCCAGATGGAACCCGACGCCATATACCACGGACAGTCGGAAGGGTTACAAAATAATACCAAAAACTCAACTACTTGTCCTAACACAGAGCATTCTAGCGGAAGCTTTTAAATAATTTAAGAGAACCCAGAATTTGCACAACGACGGCATGAATGTCAACTATACCACAGGAATGAAATACATCAAATACACAAAAGAGTACATGGCCTTAAGGCCTTACAAATGTTCACTTTATAATATAATGTTTTACATACATAGGCTCACAGGTCGGCCGCACATGACAAAAGTAGACAACGGTTCGCTTGGCCTTAGAGGGCCAGCTCAGCAACTTGGGCTTCAGCCCGCTACTTGGCGCTTGGTTCCGTAGCACCTGCAAGCAACATTCCACCGCACGGTGGCAAACAAAGCAACGGTCAGCTAAAGCTGACCAAATTATAATGACCCCGCCCCTTACTCGAGACGGCGGTGCTCCTTCCCTGCATATCATTAGCCCAGCTAAATAGTAAAGTGCAAATATATATTTCTCCACAGGTGTAGGCTCGCTCGGCAAAACACCTCGTGCACTCATGGCACATTCTCGGTGAATCCAATCAATTCCGCGGCTTCACCACCACCCTCAGGATGGCAAACATTGTGAGCATTTTTGAGTCTTTCTGACCGTAGTCCAAGACTCCCGACTATGCCAACGGCCAGTTCCACTTAAGGGCCTCTAGCACCGAACCGTAAAGCCCAGGTCCATTTCCACCCTCCCGTTGCTCACGTCGCCTAGTCACTTTAAGACATACGCGCGGTCCAAGCTTCACCCGGAGCCTAAAACATTTCAAAACATCATAACCTAGTTATGTTCAAGGCTGGCTCCCCGGACGCCAAGTTAGCAGAATCACGTTTCCGCCCAATTTTCCGGGTGCGCCTTAGAGTTAATCCCCAAGGATCCCTATTGCAATCTATCGCGTAGAAACCCGAAAACAACGCACGAAGTCTTCTCCGGCTATTCATGCAATGCAACATCACCGATCCAGACAAATACGTCTGGGTAGGCTTCACACACAATGCCTATGCCCATACTTTGATTCCTGACTCTAAACAAGGGGGACTTCACATATCTACCCCAAGGAACACCACACACTCACCGCACACTTGCGGGAGAGGGTTTCCCATGCAGAAAGGAAGAGGACTTCACATGTCTAAGTTGGGAATCGTTACCCTTGAAGTCTGCTTAGGTGCCATGAAAAACTAGCCGGATGAAAGGCTTCGCAAGGGAATTCTCTCCACGGATCTGGTCTCGGTTCTCACTTTCGTGCTCCGATGCTCCGCCGGCGGCCGGATTCCTCCCTTCCTTCTTCCTTGCTCTCTCCTCTCTCTAACTTCTTAGAAAGAGAGTGTTTAGGATAAAATGAGGTTTTAAACCTCTAATCTCAGACTAAACACAAGCAGGAACTCATCTGGACCATTAGATCTTATTTAAAGAAAACGAACGGCTCAGATTAGCATGAAATTCCTAAATCCTGGGCCGAACACGGCCTTGCACACAGCCGTGTCCCAGGCCGTGTGCATCGATCCAGCCACTAATATCGAGCACAGAAAAGGACACGGGTTGGGACACGCCCGTGTCCCAACCTGACACGCCCGTGTTGGGTCCTCGACATGCCCGTGACCAGGGGCCGTATCACAAATAACCGCCACGCCAACCGTCACGTTGATTGGTGGACACGGGTGGTGACACGCTTGTGTCATACGTTACATGCCCGTGTCAGACAGTACATGCCCGTGTTTCGGGCCGTGTCCATTAGTCGACACAGGACCAAACTTCCAGAGGAGTACACGGTCATGTGACACGCCCGTGTCACATGCCGTATGCCTGACACGCCCGTGTCCCAGGCCGTGTTCAAGCTGTCAGCACTTGTCAACCTCGACTTGACTACCCGTGCATGACATACCCTGTGGCACGCCCGTGTCACAGGCCGTGTTCACCCTTCCTTGACACGAACTTGGCTAAAAAAACCGCCTGGTTCACTTCTAAGTTTCGGGGCGTTACACAACCACTCTCTTCTTCATCAAGCAATGGAAGCAAGAGAGTCTTGGCCGCTACATCAACCGATTCTAAGCGGAAGTTCTCAGAATCGTAGAGGTGGATGGTTTTACCTTACAGGTGGCCTTGAAATTCGTCCTGAAGCAAGTATCTTCAACCTGGAGATCATCCTGAAGCCTCCAGTATCCTATGAGGACTAGATTGAAAGGTCCAACAAATTCGTGTAGGGGAGGAGATGAACATCGATTTTCTAGCCAAGCTAGATAGGGTGACCCAAGGAGAGGAGAGGGGAGGAACTTCTGAAGTGAGAACCAGGGTATTCTAAGGGAGGTAGGAAGAGAGGAGAGAAGAGATAAGGAGGAGTAAAGAGATCATGAGCATGGAGGAGCCTAGGAGGAAGGAGAGGCCTCGTAGGCAGGAAGAAAAGAGGCCAGTAGCAGCTCTAGAGAGAAGGGAAGAGGTGCGTAGATTCCAGTATCCCGTGAACCGACCCCAGTGGAGGACATCAGGAAGACTCCAGTATCAAAATCAAGAGAGAAGGAACAACAAATAGCAGGAGAGGAGACAAAGTAGAGTCTAGGATGAGGCAATAGTTATTACCCAGCAAGGGAGTAGGCACCGCAGGAGGAACCAACCAATAAGGAACCAGGTAGAGGAGATTATCCTTTACGGTGAGTTGCATCAAGTAGAGAGGAACGGGACCTTTGCTTTCCCAGATTTTTGGGAAGCAAGGAGATTGCTGGAAGCAGGAGCGGTAAAGAGGAAGCAGTAGAGGCAAGAGGCCCCTGCAAGATCGACGACATTCCAAGATCAAGGGAGGAGGAGTAATGAGGACCGAGTTGACCAAGACGGTCGCTGGGAGGTGGTCCAAGGAGCATGAGGATGACAAGTGGGGGTGATCTATAGAGGAGCTGGACTAAGAGCTTCCCGAAAGGGAAGTCTCCTTCAGATCTATCGTAAGAGCGTTGCTTCGACCTTTCAAGCACCGCCGTCGTTGGAGGAGATCACCTTTTACGAGGAGGACATGTTGGGGAATGAAAATACCTTTCATTATGTCCTCGTCATCCAATCCACCATCAAAGTCTTCACCATTGACTGGATCCTGGCAGACAACAGGAGCTCGGTGAATGTCATCTTCAAACAAACATTCGTCGGGTTGCAGATGGAAGCATCCCGGGCCTTAACTGTTTACGAACCCCTCTTTGGATTCTCCAAAGAGTAGAAGGAGGTGGTAAGAGGAGAAGATCTGCTTCTAACACTTGGTGGCACCTCAATCAGGTGCATATTCATCATCGTAGACACACCAAGCTTCTAAAATGTAATCTTCTGGAGGAAGCTCATTAACTACTTCAAAGCCGTCCCATCTTACTATCATCAATGTCTAAAGTACTGCTGGGGCGATGTCCAAGTGAGGATCGTGGAAGATCCTAAAGCTGCACGGGAGTGTTATCTTAGTGCCATTAGTACCATTAGCTAGATTGAGGATGTGGAGAGGCTGGAGAAGATCTTGGAAGGAGAGGACAGACTGAGAGCTGCGGAGGAGCTTGAGGAACTGGAGGTGATCTCCAAAGATGGAGATCCCGGACAACTAAAGATTGGAGGATCCCTAATGCTTGAAGGAAAGGTGGAGATTGCAGCCTGTCTGCAAGAAAATATAGACATCTTCGCCTTGAGTAATAATATGTTATTGTTGGTAGTCTAAATCACAAAGAGGGAGGTGAATAGGTAGTCTTGTGCTTAAATGATTTCTTTTCAATTTTCAACAGTTGTGAGTAAATATAAAGCACAATAACAACCACAGATCAACACACAAATATTTTAAAGTGATTCTCCAGGGTATGGGTACATTCACTGTCCATCTGTGTCTATCTAATAGTGTGTTAGACTCAACAACTTCCTCCAAAACTCGTCTCCTTAGAGCTTACAACACAAATCTCTCAGGATCTCTCAGGTCTCCTCCAATAACCTACCTTAAGCACACATGACCTATAACTCAGACTTATCACGAAGTCCTACAACTCAGGCACACAATCCCTACAACTCAGAGTGCTCCGACTCCGATAACTCAAAAACCCAGCGGGTTTCCTACCTCAATATTGCACCAAGTCCTACACTCAGGCTTATCACCAAGCCCTACACTCAGGTTGGGAGTACATCCCTATAGCTAAGACTTATCAAGAAGCCTTACAAAAAAAGTTGATTGTAATATTATACAATTGAAGATTAAAATAAATAGACCATGAATCTGCATATTTTATTGTTTTTGCAGTGAAAGCAAGTGTTCTGGAATCAGCCCCTGAATGGATTGACTCTTCAGGTAGAACAAATCTGAGGCTTTCCTCCTTGATCTTCTTCTACAGCTTGAAGAAGACTTGCTTCGAGTCTACTATATGAACTCCACTTTGTTCTTCTGAAAATATTTAAAGAGAACCAACTTGCTTGAACAGTGCACCACTTTATGTCTTTTTCTTTCTTGTTTGATGACATGAGCACTTGTACCATTTGATTGCCTTAACATGTTCTTTTATACCCTTTACTTTCAACAATGGCCTTAGGAAACGTCTTGTCAAAGGCATGAAAGAGAATAAAAAAAATCTATCCATACTTTATCCGCTAGTGCCAAATTTGAATACCCTCAGACTATACAAGCTCAATGGTGATATTTATTCCTGTCTTCATGATATCGTTGAGCAAGATCTTCAATCTCAACGATATTGACCTTGGTGCTGAGAACTACTCTATCTTGCATCCTCTCCACGATATCATCATGAAGTGCTCTACGATCTCAACGGTACTGTGGAGAACCCTATCATGATCTCAATGGTATGGTGGAGAACCATACAAACTGATCTCAATGGAACTGCTCATCTCTGCTCTAAAACATGTTTTAGAGACAACAAACTATAACCTGCATGATCATGAAATAGACATACCATCAAATATGGTATGCACTTAACATGGTAAGTGTTGTTTATTCAAATCTTGGAATATTGATGACAATATTCCAAATAATCTCTCCCTATTTGAAGAAGGCAGAACACTTATCAATGCTAGGGTGCATTAACAAAAGAAATTATAATATCATAATGAAAACATGTTATCACAGATAACTAATAGTTAATAAAATTATGAACAATAAAGCATATGACACAACAATCCAGATATATAGATGTATATATATATACACACACATACATAACAAAAATTTTAATTGAAAGAACATAAGTCCATTATAATTAATCATAAAATACTTTATAAGAAAAGTTTAGGGTACTGGATGCTTGTCCACTGGTTGGTTTGGGACAACAACAGTATCTGAGCTCTTCCTCTTATGAGCAACACTTGAGGCTTCACCTTGTTCAACAACCCTTCTTTCAGTACTCTTTGTTTTGTTTTCTTGTCTCTTAAAGTATAGGAAAGGCTTGGGAAGGTACTTGGAGAGCATCCTCTTTGGATTATTCCTCCTTACTAGATTTTCTTTGTAAGTCCTTTCTCTTAAAGACTTACTTTTTAGATGCTTTATCCATTTCTCACTAGGATACACACTTTTAATATTTTTCAGAATTTGACCATGATTGATCCATACATTTATGATGATATTCTTGGAATCATCACTCCAATACTCATAGTCTTGATCTTTTGCTTGTTTAGCTCTCCTCTGGGCCATGAATTCTTCATGTAGCATAATCTCTTCTTTCTTCCTTCTCTTTGCAAGTTGTACTTCCTGTGCAACTCTTTCCTGAGCTAAAAAATCAAAATTTGAAGGTATGTTTTGTCCGACAGGGGTAGGTTAAGAGCAATCCTAGTACTTCAAAGGACCTTTAGCGCTTGCTCAACATTGATTTTCTCCCCCTTTCTGGCTTCTTCAACAATTTTATTATCCAGATGAGAAGTGTTTGCCTCAAATCCGCTTGACAATGTCTGAAATATGTTCTCATTGTCTTCCAAAAGAACATCTTTTGATTCTTCAGCTAGCTGCATAGCCTGAAGTTGAGTTGATACACATAGTTTTACATAAGATCCACTCCTAGCCTGATAACTTCATCATTGTGGCTCACATAGTTCTTCACACTAGTTATATCCTGTGTAGGTTGCCTTAGGTTATCATCCATAGATCTGATAATGTTGACATTTTGTTTGACAAAGCTGGCAGTTAAGTCAAACCACTTGGTGATCTCTTTATTGAGGTGAGCAGTGTCGCCTTTCAGGAAATCCAAATCTTCCATTATCTCAGCTTTAACTTTCTTAACCTCTGACAAGATTTCAGATTTCACTCCTTTGATAGATTCATCAATATATCTCTTCAATAAAAATAAATGCTCTTCTAACATTGCTTTCAGTGAGGATAGGATTGAGCTTTCACAAGTACTTGTTGATGGTTGAGAGTGGGGTACTTGTGGCACAACTGTGGTATCAAGATTTATTCTTATCCCTAGGCCCTCTTGACCATCCAACTCAATTTGAGTTGATTTCTCAGTCTCTTGAGAAATTGGGAAACCTTCTCCCAAAGAAGGGACCATAGTTTGAGACTCCCCCTTAACATGATCATCTGTATCCAAAAATTGATCTAGAGGAATATCCAGTATTTCCTCAACAATCTGCTCTTGCCCCCCGGATGGGGCACCATACTTATCTTGAATGTCTTGAATTTCTTTAGCAATCTTCTATATTTCCCCCTGAGTAGAGACATCATCCATCTCTTGAGTATCCTGCTCCCTTTCAGTTGAAGCAATATCAGGATTCGCATTACCCTGATCACAAAAATCCTGAACAATATTCCCCCCTCACTGGAAGATGACAAGTTCGGATTATGAATAGGTGTCATGTTATCACCACTTTGACTCTCTAATTCAGAGTCTTAGACACTTTCCTCAATAACTTTCTTTCCCTTGACTTTGATCAAATACAACTTGGGATTTGATATTGTCAAACCAAATAGATGCGGAACACAAGTTCTAAGAGTATATAGGTGCGAGCAATGAAGTATGAGTAAGCATGTATGAGCACGCGTAAAGATCACTTAACTTTCTTGTGCCTATGAGCCTAGCGAGTATCGGAGACCAGTGAGAAAAAGCAAGTGGGCAAAGCAAAAGATGTCTTCTTTCATATAAATGGCGATCATTACATTACAAAAAGAAGTAATGAAGCCTTATATAAGGTTCGTCCAAAAAATTCTAAACTACTTTACACAGAATATAAATGATGTAATGTAGGAGGTTGTCTACTGACTAAGTCTCATCGTCTCCAGTATCGGCCTTGTACTCATCATCCTAGATTACGTCATCCTCGTCGTCATTGCCATCTTCCTCACCGCAATCTTCCTTGTCCTCTCCCTTGTTATCATCGTCTTCATCATAGTCTTCCTCCTCGTCGGAGTCAGTGATGGTGGACAGAATGCGGTTTAACATATTGGATTCCTTAGCGAGCATGCTCTGGATAAGGTCCATCACCGTCAAGTGGGCAGCCTCCGGACCAAGGAAGTCATCCATCCTTAGTTTGGCATGTATGACGTCCTCCATTGCTCGTGCGATGCCGCGACGGATCGTGGACATCTTTTTGCCATGGAAGCGGATTTTCTTCTCTATCCTTGAGGTACTCGCCACCTACAACTGTGGCTCAACAAGGTGAGTTTCCAACTCGGAAATTTTCACTTGGGCGGTCTCCAACTCAACCTTGGTATCCATTATCTTCTGCTCCAGTGCGGAAAACTTCTTCGCAATTTCTATCTCGGCTTCCTGCGAGTAACAACAAGTGATTGTTAGTAAAAAAAGCGATCAGGGGAGACTACTCCGAAGTCACACATCTAAGCCAAGTTTACCTCATAATCCTTACACCGGGCGGCTTGAAGCCCCAACTCCAGCATCTTCTTTGTCACCACCCTAAGCTGATTCTGGGCCTAGAGAATCCTCTTTGCTGTGTAGAGGCCCATCTCAGTAGCTCGCAGGAGTGACCAGTCTGATTGGCGAGCTCCTCTACGCTAATATCCTGCAGCGACTCAGCATCCGTGTGACCAAAAAAGGCGAAGGCGACATCATACGCATTGCTCTTATCCTCTCAGTATTCTAACCAAGCGGGCTAAGTTGGTACTCAAAGTCATCTTATGCTCGCCCTTAGCCCTAGTCACCAGCGGGCAGTCAAAGGCATCCTTGCCGCCACGCCCTTGATTGTAGTTTGGATGGAAGTAAGGCTTGCTGACTTCGACATGATATTTCTTCTTGCCAAAACTCTCACATGAGACATTCACCCTCTTCCTCGCATGCTTCGAGTACTTGGCATTTCCCTTCCCCTTGTCCAGCCTTGTATGTGGGGAGCCTTCTTTCTCTCCAGATTGTTGCTGACCTTTAGTACCCGCAGGAAGATTGGCTAAGGGAGCCTATACTCGTCGCCGCCAGGCGGATTTACCGAGCTTTGGCATGAGGACGCGACCTCCTTCTCCAGCGAGAGGGGTTATTTGGAGAGAATGCAAGAAGCTGCAAAGAAGACATAGAATAGTTAGTCACCAAAGCCGAGTATGATACCCGCCAAGAGCAGCGAACACAAAAGAATCTCGCCCAGATCTTTACCTTCACCTGAGAAGACTTCCCCCAACTCATTGACGTTTAATCTCCAGTAGATGATGTCAAACATTAGGCCTGAGAAGGCTTCGACCAGTTCCTCTCACAGCCCCCTCCAAGAGAGGTGACAGGAAGGCGGCCTCCGCCGACTGATATGGTCTAAAAGGGACTCATTCAAAGTCTCCAGAGAACACAACCAGATACTCTCCCAAACTATGTACCTTGTTCGTTGTACCGACCAGAGTGCAGAAGTGGCTGCTGATGAATGTGACACCCTCGCTAGTTGTCGTGAAGGCAAATATCTTGCGGAAGACAGACAGATCGAAGATGATTTTCTTTGATCCCAGGAAGTAGAGAAAGCCCATGATCATCGTCACTCCATTCAGGTTGATCTGGGCGGGAACTATGCCAAAATACCTAAGTATTTGGCAGTGCTCCGGCCATAGAGGAAGCCGCAGGCCGACCTTGAAGTGGCCGAGAGGGAGGATGTGTTCTCCTTCGAGCACAGTGTTAATTCGCTCGGCCCTAGTGGGAAGTCTGGCTGAGTGTTCGTCCGACAAAAATCTCCTCCTAAAATGCCCCAAGTCCCTTTCTTTGACGAAGGATTTCTTGAAGATAGTGTTAGTCATGTTCCCCGCATGAGCTATGAGGAGAGTTCTAGCATCTTATCCAACCATGATGAAGAGCGAGATTGAGGAAAGGCGAGTATCAAGAGAGAGAAGGATAAGATCTAGAGATACTCGCGAGCAAGGATTAGAATTTGCAACAACATAATTAAGAAGCATCTACTTCCTCTATTTATTGGTTGAGGCCAGGGGGTATCGAGTACCTCGCGCAAGTATCGATCTAAGTCGCTACCTACTCGTCACATCCAAAAAGCCGCCAAAACCCTATCTCGCAAAGATTCAATCTGAAAGTCGCTAACTCACCAAAACCTGCACAGTTAGCCCAAGAGATCGTAGAAAAGAGGGAAGTAAAAAACATACATTAACACAGAGAAAGACAGATTGCAAACCCAGTGCAAGATCCAAGCTTGCCAATTATATTAAAGGAATACTTACAAATGTTCATTACAACATCGCCAAGGGAGAGAAAATAAGGAAAAAAAACTTGAAGAAAAATCTTAATTTCTAGGAGGTCGCTGCCCTGGGAGAGGAGGCTCATGTCGTGAGCTCACCGGTAGTGCTCGCTCGCCACCGTCATCATTTCATCATCGTAACGCAGCTAGTCCTCCATCCTTGCCAGCCAGCCCGCAGAGCCTATGCTCGCGCGCATCCCTGACAGCTCCTCGTGATGAAGTTATTGGGTATGTTCAGTCATAATTTGCCACCACTCTAGCTCGTTGATCATATGGAAGTGAGACTCGTAGACGACAAGCCTCTCCGAGAGCTCCTCTATCTTCTCCATCCGAACCTCCAGAGAAGAGATCCGACAATGAGGGTCGCAGATAACAAGCTTATCAAATTTCGCCTCCAGATCCATGTACGGGCGAACCGCTGCCTAATTATAATCATAGGCTGGGTGGCATATGGCGTCGATAGAAGCCACTCCCAGGGGTTATAGGGTGACCTATCAGGAAGGGAGAAAGTCGCAACATTAGATAAAGCCGCAACAAATTCAATAATCAACCAATCCAGCAACAAGAGAGTTACCATGCCGAGAAGATCGAGATCAGTGAGGGGAGGGACTATGGCGAGTGATTCTTGTTTGTCTGACAACAAGCTTCCCAGACACTCGGTGGCTTTCCTCTGATTGCGACCACAAAAATCTTGCCCTTCGGTCCTGGGCGAGAAGTAATGTGAGTGTCTTCCTCCTCGACCTTGTGACCAGTTCACGGGAGCAATCGAATAGGTGGGATCCTTCAAAAGACGAGCATTAGATGAAGCTGTTGAAGTCGGTGGCAAAGGCAGAGGTGGAGGCGAAGATGGAGGCTGGGAAGTACTCGCCGAAGACTGCGACGAGCCTGTCGCAGGGAGAGGGGCCTTACTCTCCAATGATCGTGAGGTCTTCTCCATAGAAAGATCTTTGCTTCTTGTTTCGGGTGTAACACCCCATCTGTCACGAAGAATATAACAGAAGGTCTTGAGAGGTCTAAGTTGTTAGCCTAAATCACCTAGAGGGGGGTGAATAGGTGAAATGCGTGTCAAATGCGGAATTAAAAACTAACACAGCACACATCAAGCAATCACAGACGACAAGAGATTTATAGTGGTTCCCCAATCTTGAGAACGTCCACTTTCCTCACCGATCTAGCAAATCACTAGACTCGGCTACTCCATTATCTCGGATTGAAAACAATCCTACACCTCGGAACCACGTTCCTACAAAACTCGATCCAACTAGATCTACAAAACTCGGAAGAAAAGGTCTTCCTACTAATCTCGGAGGAAACCTCCTACAATGAAACTTGGTTTGAAAAAATAAAATACAACCAATAATAAAATCTCAGATCTGGATCTTGACAGTCTTCTTCTTTAAGAACTTTGGCTTGATCAGAAAAGGTTGAAGAAAACTTGAGAGAGATCCACGAATCTGAAAACTAGAATCACCTGGATCGAGAAGATAGATCTGAAATCTTTGAGGCTCGGCGAGATCGAGTGATTCACTTTTGTCTGGATCGCTGGAGAAACAATCGTTGAAGACAGAGATCGGCAATCCAGAACTTCTTCTTCCGTGAACGTCAATGGCGGCGTGAGAAATTAGGGTTCACGGACTTTCTTTTTCTTTCGTAAAATGAATATCTCTGTAATCTTGTTTTTAGTCAAATCTGAAAGGACCTATTTATAGGTGGACTCCAACGGTCATAATCTTAATTAGGGATGACACGTGGACCAATCAGAAATAACCGATTCAAAATACACATGGCGAAATTGTACTTAGAGAAATTCTGGAATAATGGATATACTATACTCGAGTTAGAGACAAGATATACTCGAGTATGAGAAGTTAGATACTCGAGTGGCAATGAGAAGTATACTCGAGTATAAGAAGAGAAATCTACTCGAGTGAAACTTAAACTACTCGAGTATCAGAAAAGAACTTACTCGAGTGAAAGGGAACTACTCGAGTATCAGAGTAAATACTCGAGTAATAGGACTTAAGAGAATTTTCTTTAGACAGAGAACGAAGAACTACTCGAGTGAAAGAGTTGAAGACACTCGAGTGAAGGGAAAGAAATTACTCGAGTATGTATAGAAGGTTACTCGGGAAAACATTTACTTACTCGAGTATGAAAATCAATTACTCGAGTATAAGTAACACTTACTCGAGTATGAGAAGCAGTTACTCGAGAAAACATTTACTTACTCGAGTATGAAAATCAATTACTCGAGTATAAGAAACACTTACTCGAGTATGAGAAGCAGTTACTCGAGAAAACATTTACTTACTCGAGTATGAAAATCAATTACTCGAGTATAAGAAACACTTACTCGAGTATGAGAAGCAGTTACTCGAGAAAACATTTACTTACTCGAGTATGAAAATCAATTACTCGAGTATAAGAAACACTTACTCGAGTATGAGAAGCAGTTACTCGAGTATGAATACTTGAACTTTCAGAAAAGAGAAGAAATGGATATACTCGAGTATGATATATGATTTACTCGAGTGACTAAGTCACTTACTCGAGTATGAAAAGAACTTACTCGAGTGATTATCTAACTACTCGAGTATTAAGTCTGATACTCGAGTATGAAAAGGACTTAGAAATATTTTTCTGAGGAAATTAGCTTCAATGCATCTGTCCATCAATCCAAGTGCATGAATGAGAAGTGTATCCCAATAGAGAGGCTATACATGGACCAACACTTTGAATCACACAATGAGGGATTACATTGCATGGTCCTGTGTTTGGTGACCCATTATAGACTGACATTGGTCTACACTTGGCAATGAGAACTTGCACACATACAACTCAAACACACCATCAAATACATCTTAATTCATCTTAGTTCAAGGTCTGACCTCCTACAAATCTGAGGTATTGTGGAGACAAATCCCAACAGGTCTGGATGGACCCCATGCCATATTCCATGGACAGTCAGTGGAGTTACACATTGTAACCAAAACATTCATGAATCATAACTCAGCGTTACATTCTAGCGGAAGCTTTTAATTTATTAAGAACCCAACACCAGGAATGTCCACTAACCAAACACAGGAATGACATAAAAATATACAAACTATTTGGTCTTAAGGCCTTACAAACCGTTTCTGAAAAAATGTGTTTTACATACATCAACACATAGGCTGACCACACTTAAAATAGTAATAAACACTTCTCTTGGCCTTCGAGGACCGACATAGTACAAAGGTGCTTCAGCCTGCTATTTCCCGCTCGGCTCTCCTGCACCTACACAAGGATAATCCACCAAGATGTGGCAAATAAGGCAACAGTTAGATTTAGCTGACCAATTTATAACGACCACACCCCCTTCCCGAGGCAGTAGTACTCCTTCCCTGCAGGCAAGTAGCACATATATATTGACATAATAACATGCAAATTATTTCCATTCATCACAAACGTTGGCGCGCACAGCCACACGTCCTTTGCGCTCAGGGCTCATTATTAGTGTAAGACCCCATTTTTTTGCTACGCTACTGGGTCTTACGCCCAGAACCGTCATTTTGCGGCGACACCGACACTCAGGAGGGTTGTCAGTACAAAATGTCGATTCATTGATGATCATCATGAATCACATTAATGTCCACAAGTAATAGAAGCAGAATAATGACGATAAAAGTACTGAAAACGAACAGTAACATAGAATTATAAACAGGCTATGCCCGGTACAATAAATCCTTACTACAACACTCTCGCGGGAGCTAAGTAAAGCTAACACTCATGGAACCAGAGACCGGTGCCCCTGTACTATACTGGCCCACCTCCATTTGCATCGTGCTCCTCTGGTACTGCATCTCCTATTGCTGCTCCCTGTCTCCCATCCAAAGCCCCTGAAATGTTTGGTCCACCGACCGTTAGTCAAAATACTAAGCCTGATTTCCCCCACCCATCCCCCAGTGGATCCTAGGCATCGTACGGGAGGAATGATAGGAAAGCTATGATGGTGGAGAGTAGTCAAAAGCAGGTGACGGTGGTCCTAAGCTAGCAGATCATATAGTATAAAAATTTATAAGAATCTAGACTAGCAGTTCTATATCAAGTAGAGAAGGGGGGTACAAAGTAAGGTGCACCATGAAGAAAAGTAATAAGTAAATAATTAACCTTAACTTATATGAATGCCCAAACAAACTTATAAGTTAAGGAGTCTTTTGCAAGACTCCCATCTTATAAGCTATCCAATACTAGTTTATACGATGGAGTGTCAGGATTAATGCAGGTATGAGTGTTATGATATGTTATGTTATGATTCATGAAAGTGCAACACACACACACGACTCTATGAGCACAGAACTTTAGTTCCCCCATTTTGGAAGCTAGCTTCACCCCCAGGAGCCTCCGTAGTGGCCAATAGAGACAGTGGGTCGGGCCACCCCACTCCTAGGCGGGTATTCACACTACCAGGCCTAGCCCTTATGTACGCCTCTGAATGACACACCAGAGTCACCACATACTATGCTTACCAACTGCCAGTCTTTTCCTTGTCTAAGTGTAAACCACACCCGTCGAGTCATCGTATCGATGTCGGTGTGAACGACCGTCAAACACCTAAGACCCACCACTTTATGCAAATGCATCCATGAATTCTCGAGCCATCGGCTCCCAAGACTAACATGTCCATTACAACTACCTTCCAAGCCTTCAGCTCGCCGGGCTAACTTGCTCATTTTCACAACCACCGAGCCTACCGCTCGGATAACCCAACCAAGCTAACCTCCCGAATCATCGGGGTGAGTGAAAGTGAAGTCCTAGTATTTCTAATTGCTCTTTAACATTTTAATCATACGATTTAAGGTTAACCTTGGATTGCCTAGGGCATTCCCCGTGAAGGGCTCTCGAGGGCATCAGGAACTACGATGGGCTGAAGCCCAAAGCTCCCTTTCGCAAGGTACTTATTTTTATTGGTAACTAACCATGTTCAAACCCTTTTGGAATTACCCTTGAAATAACCCTAAGGGTTCGTTCGTTTGCACGGAATTGGAATTCGATATTGGAATTGAATATTGATGAATATTGTGGAATTAAATATTGGAGACGAATTCCAATTTCAATGTTTGTCTAATAAAGAATATTGGCGAATATTGTGGAATTGGAATTCGATTTTTTTGCCCGGGCGCGATTTTTGCCCGGAAGCAATTTTTTGTACGGGCAAGATTTTTTTCACCAAGTCGTGATTTTTTCTCACGGGTGGAATTTTTTCACGTGACCGCGATTTTTCTTCGCTCGGGCGCGATTATGTCGCTCGGGCCAATTTTTGTCGCCCGGGCGTGATTTTTTCGGCTGGGGGCAAAAAAACACGCCCGAGCAAAAATCGCGCCCGGGCGAAAAAAAACTTGCCCGGGCGAAAAAATCGCGCCTGGGCGATAAAACTGCGCCCAAGAGAAAAAATCGTGCTAGAGCGAAAAAATCGCGCCGGGCGAAAAAATAGCACCCGAGCGAAAAAACTCGCGCCTGGGCGAAAAAATCGCGCCTGTGTGCAAAAAACGCGCCCGGGCGAAAAAAATGCCCCGGGAGTAAAAAACGTGCCCGAGCGAAAAAAATGCGCCCGGGCGACAAAATCACGCCCGGGCGAAAAAATCGCGCCCGAGCGAAAAAATGCGTCTGAACGAAAAATCGTGTCCGGGCGAAAAAATCGCGCTCAGGAGAAAAAGGGCGAAAAAATAGCGCCCGGGCGAAAAAATCACGCCCAGGCGAAAAAATCGCGCCCGGGCGAAAAAATGCGCCCGGGCGAAAAAATGCGCCCGGGCGAAAAAAATGCGCCTGGGCGAAAAAATGTGCCCAGGGGAAAAAATCGCACCCGGGTGAAAAAAAATCGCGCCCTGGCGAAAAAAATTGCGCTCGGGCGAAAAAATCATGCCCGGGCGAAAAATTCGCGCTCTGGCGAAAAATTCACCCCCGAGAGAAAAAAACGCGCCCGGGCGAAAAAAACGCTCCCGAGAGAAAAAATCGCGCCCGGGTGAAAAATAGAGCCCATGCGAAAATTCTCGCGCTCTTGCGAAAAAATCGCGCCCGAGAGAAAAAATTCGCGTCCGGGCTTAAAATGTGTCTCGATCGGAATTGTCCAATTCTTATATAGATTGGAAGGAATTGTCTTTAGTTCAAAATGAATTCTATGGAATTCATTAAAATTTAAATTCCAACGTCATGCGTGCAGACGAACGATGAAATTGGAATTAGACCTTCAATTCCAATTCCAGGGGCTCAATTCCGTGCAAACGAACGGACCCTAAGTGTATTTAGGCTCTTTCTCTAGGGAAAGGCGATCCTCCGTCAATCCCGAGTACAACCTTTCCTCTAGTCAACCAGGCTCTCACTACCTGCCTTCCATTGGTGACCTTATTCATTCTCAACCAGACCAGGTACACCAACTATCTCACCTTCACATACAAAGACCTACATGTTATCTTATTTCTACAATTTTAATATGTGCAGACGTAACGAGCTACATGATGTGCATGAAATGTGATACTTCAAATAATCATCCAAATGGCATAAGATTATTATTCGGGGTCAATCATGATATTTTATGAGTAAATCCAGAATATTGTAATTTTCCTACTTTATTTTTTATTTATTATATTTTCTACAAAATCTGGCCACCTATGCTTTTGAACACCAAGTACAACTTTCTGACATGGTATGGTATTAAAAGAATTATGACATACTAATAACCTCAAAATAACAGTAAATACTAAAAATCCCAATTTTCCAAGGTGGACTTGACCTTCAACAAATTATTGGATAAATAATAACAATATTAAGATAAATAGGGGAAAATTGGAATAAACCTTCCAAAAATTATGAGAAAATAACTATATGGTAAATATGATTAGAAAAGGGCTACTGACCAAGAATTATAATTTTCCAACACCATTTGATCACATAAATGAATTATGTTAAATATTCAACAAATGTGCACTTATGAAGGATCCTATATGTCAAGTCTTGCAAAATATTCATAAAAATTCTCAGAGCATGATCGTGTCCTAAAATATTCCTCAACCAAGTTACATAATTTTTTCAGTGAAAAACAATTCCATAATTAATTTGTTTGCAATTAGGGCAAACATTGGGATTGTGAATGAAGTATCAAATATATCAATCTAAAATTCATAGAAAAATTATCATAGAACAATAACATCAACATAAGCTCACTGTCAAAGTTTCATGAACATCCAAGATATATAAACATGAAATACCATTTTTAAATAAAGCGCCCTAATTTAATTAATTCAGAGGGGATAAATAATTCTAAAAATTCCAGTAACATTATCCAAGGCTTATTACCACCCTATGAGGTAGACTACCAATATTCAAGTTAATCAAAGGACATATGATCTCATGTCCTTCTCAATACCCAAAGAGCAACCCTAGGGTTTGTACTAGGGTTTGTGGGCATATTCACCCCAAATCACTCAATTTCTCTTGATGGGGTGTTTTAGGTGACTTTAAGTCAGTGGCCAAGGTTTCACCACATTTGGATGAGAATTAGACACCCTAACTATCAAACAACCTTTGCCCTAATTTACCTTTAAAGGACCAAACTTTGGTCACACCAATACCTACTCAAATCAACCACAAATGGACTGCAATTTTTACCAAAGTCATTTCTTGACCCTATTGGACAACCACCAAAATTTTGTATGGTTTTGAGGTCATTAGACACCTTAATTAATTCATACATGTTTTATTAAATGTTTAAAAAACTATAGGAAATTTTTTTGCAAAAATTCCCATTTTTGGATATGGTAGAGGTATGAATAAGGGTGACCCCCAGTCCAAATTTCAGGTCATTTGGATAGCTGTATTGAAGGGGGCACTCAATTTAATCTTTGGTTAACCCTAGGTATAGACTGCACTATTTTGAGTGTTGTGGTCAGACCAATGACCCAAATGGGCTGAAAATAACTTTAATATAAAGTAGACTTCAAGGGCTACAACTTTCATATTAAACATTTTTCCAGAAAAGGCCTCTAAGTATTTTCAATAAATCAAACCATTCACAACATATTTATGTAACAGATTTATATTAAAATGAAATAATATTAATTCGATCACACACGAATCTTGGCACGGGATGAGCGGCATCCGTTCATCTTCCCCGTGAAGCCAACGACCAAGATTGGCCCATCCTGGGCGAAGTTTGCCCGTGGATTCTCGTCCACCCACGCCCTTTCCCGGCCGTCCACCGCCACCACCACCTTCGTTGAGGTGGTGGCTGGCGATTCGCGGTGGTTGGCCGGCTGGAGGTGGCCGAAACAGTGAGATGTGATTGGAATTAAAAGCTTGAAAATCAAGCTTTCGGCCTACCCGATCCAGAGCCAAATTGGCCCCAAACCTTGCGGCCAATGAGATAGGATCTATCCACTAGAAGAGGAGAAGAGGATAGGGCCTTTCTGGAGGGCTGGAGTCGGGCCGACCGCCGTGTCACTATTGCAAGATTTGGAGATTTCGGGTGCTCTGCAGCTGCACTTCAGGAGGGCATGATTCTTCAGGGAAGGAGTGGAAACGACTGCTGGGGATCCAAGAAAGCTTGTAAGATAGCCAAATGGGGGAGAGGGAGGGCCATGGCTTCAATGCCACTAATGGGCATGAATGGGGTGTTTTCGGCCAATGGAGAACCCACTGAATTTACCCTCTGAATAGCCTGGAAAGCCTCTTGATCTCCTCATAACTGACCAGGGAGAATGAATCCATCAATTGGAGATGAAGAGAGGTGCCCTTGGCTTTCCAAGCCATGAATGGCTTTTACTCCTCACTTTCTCTCTCCTCCATTAAAGGGAAAAATGGAGCTTTCTCTCTCCTAGTCATCACCTCAAGAAATTGAGTGGATTTTTAGGTAAATATCAGCCCCTAAGGCTGATGGGTCATTCCAACTTGGCTTAGCCCAAGTGGATTGGGCTAGGTTAGGTCAACTTGATCTAATTTGACCTAAACCTAGGTTGAGTTGACTTTGGTCAAATTGACCTTTTAGGTTGCCCCCAATAGGTCCTTGGTCACTCATTGAACTCCCCTAAGGTCTAGGAAGGGTTGGGTAGGGTTGGTTTGGCTCCTTGGAGGCCACTTGACCCTTAATTTAGGACACTTTGACCATTTTAGGGCTCATGTTGAATTTGGTGAACTTGATCTTTATGATTGATACCAATGGGTCCTTGGTGACCCATTTACCTCCCTTAAGGGTTAGGGGGTATAGGTGTGGTCAATTTGGCCAAGGGAAGGTTAACTGGCCCTATATAGGTTAGTTTGACACATTTAGGGTTAGGGTTGACTTTGGTCAACTTGACCACTTTGGCTGGTCCCAATGGGTCCTTGGTGACCCATTGACCTCCTTTATAGGTTAGGAAGGTTGTCGTGGGATACTTGAGTCAAGTTGAAGCCCTAAGGTCAAACCCTAGAGGTGGTTCTAGAATGAGCTAATTGTAGACCAAGGTGATCTCACTTTCATTCCTAGGTTCACTTGGTCTTCGTGGGCTTCCTAGGGTTTTATCATGACCTAGTCATGACAAAATTACTCTTAGGGGTCTAGTAGTTTGAGGGGTGTTACAAATCCCAATACATTAAAATAAAAATTTCGTCCTCGAAATTAAGGTTAGGCCTACGGGGTTTCTACTGAAGTGAAAGTATGTAACATCCCTAGGGAATTTGAAGGTATACCTGACTCGAAGAGATCTGGGTACCTCTGCTGCATCAGGTCATGTGGCTCCTAGGTGTGCTCCTCCTACCCATGATTACTCCATAGGACCTTGAACAACGGGACCTTCTTGTGTCATAAGACCCATACTGCTGTATCATCGATCATTACCGGCTCCATGTTGACTGATCGATCCGAAGCCACCAGGCCATCTGTTGATGAAATAAGCCGATCTGTTGTGTAAATCAGCTTCTTAGGTCGTAGTAAAGCCCTCCGAAGTGAAGAGACATGGAAGACGTCGTGCAATCCTGCTAACTCCGGCGGTAGCTCCAGTCTGTAAGCCAATGGGCCGATCCGCTCAAGGATCTTGTAAGGCCCCATATATCTCGGACTAAGCTTCTTCCGCCTGCGAACCTGTGAGACGCCATGCATCGACCGTATCTTCAAGAAAACCCAGTCTCCCACCTAGAACTCCACCTGACGATGTCGCGCATCGTAGTATTTGGCATGCCTACTCTGGCCTCCAGCATCCTATCCCGGATCAATCTCACCTGAGCATCTGTGTCCTCCACAAACTCCGAGTCGAGTGCCTTTGGATCCTCATCCTGTATCCAAGATAGTGGGGTCCTGCATCTCCGTTTGTACAATACCTCGTAAGGGGTCATGCCTATGCTGGACTGATAACTGTTATTGTAGGAGAACTCGATCAGCAATAATAGTGTAACATCCCATGTTACTTCTAGACCCCTTAACTTAGATTGGGTAAGACATGGGGTGGGTTTTAGGGAAATTAGCTAGGTTTGACCCTAGGTAGTGGGTTGTAGCCATGTGGGGCCCACTATAAGACCAAGTCAAACTAGGTCAAACTAGCCTAAATAAGGACCCTAGCCACACCATGACCCCCACCACATTGCCCTAACCCTAAAAACAATCTAAGTGGACCCTAAGGCATGTCACTAGGTCAACACTTTGACCCCAGTTGACCAAAGTCAACCTTGGGCCTAATTGGGTCAAACTCACACTCATAGGCCCAATTAGCCTAAGTAGGGCACCCCCTTGACCCAACCCAAGTTGGGTGGTGCCATTGGGCTCATGACCAACAAGTGGGGTCAGCCACTCATCATATTGACCAAGTCAACTCTCCAAGTCAACAAAGTCAATAATTTGACCTAAAAGAAGAAAATTAGCCCAAGCCCTTTTCCCCTTGGGCCAAGCCCACCAAGTGAAGCCCACCAGCAGCCAAAGAACCAAAGACCAGCCCTACCCCTCATAATCAGGAGAGAGAGTACATGCAAGGGGGTAAAAATGGAATTTTTGTGAATGGGAGGAGAGAGAAAGTGGAAGAGAAGAGAAATATGCCATGTGGCTCTCCTTCCTCAGCTCCAAGGCCCGCTGGGTGATTCCAGGAGTTATTCCAGAGGATTTGCAGCTGGGGGTGGCCAAGTGGAAGCAATGGTGATACAACCTATGCTCCAACCGAGCTCACCTCGGCCATATCTCCCTATACAATCACTCAAGGCCAAATCCAAGCCCACCAACAGTTTCAGAACGTCGAGAGGAGTGGAATTCGAGTGCTGGATCAGTGCTTTTGCTGGAGAATCCAGGAAACGGTAAGGAGATCACTGGAGCACCACCGCCATGCCAAACCTCCGCCATGCTCGCCGCCAAGCCCCAATTCAGGTCCGTTTCGCCTCACCTCTACCCGTACTAGAATCCTAGATCAACTAGGGGAGATATCGGGCTAAATTGAGCCCGATGCCATGTGAGAAAATCCTGATTTTTCCGAGAAATCGCCACCTCTCGGGATCGCCGACGCCGCCGCCTCCCGCCATCTTACCGCCGACAAAAGATGGCCACCACCACCGTGAAGGTGGTGGCACCGTTGGCCGGCAGTGGCGCCGCCTCAACTTGTCGGAAACGGCCCCGCAAAGTGGCCAAGGAAAATCAATCTCGGCCCTTGATTCATCGGGGACGACGACCCGATGCCCTCCATTCTTCTTTAAGATTCGTGCAAAAGCAATTAATATAATTTAAATTAAATTTATGAATAGTGAATAATTGTCACACTTTTACAGTCACTTTCTATATAAATTTTAAGGTACTTAGAGGCATCAAATTAACTTTCCTTTTGAATTAAAAATGTAGCATGGTGTGTTACCTTTAAAATGACACCCTAAACTTAGGTTTTGGTCTAGTGGTCCGGCCTGTAGGGCATTTTTCCTAGGACTGGTTCTAGGCTAGGGCAGAAACTAAAACTTAAGCCCAGGCCAAACCAAAAGTCCACATAGGCTAAAATTTTGGGTATGTGGTTTATTTGGGCATATATAGCCCCTGAAAAAATTGAGAATTTTTTGGACAACTTTGCCTATAGTTTTTGTCATAATATTAAAAACTAAATAAATGAAATAATTGGAGTTATATACCTCCAAATGGCCCCAAATTTTTGTGGAAGGTCCTTGGGGACATCATTAGTGCATGATAAAAATTTCACTATATTTGGATCACTGCATGTTGGTTAATGAACTTGCATGTGTTGGCTAGTTATAGCCTTGGGGTGCAAATAGCAATATTTGAAATATTGTGTATTCAACCTAATTGAGGCATCTAAAAATCATGGAAGTGATTCCAGAGGATCATTAGGATAAATTTAACACCTCAAATTAATTATGAGATTTTTGGGAACAAAAATCCCATTAACTGGAATTTTAAAAAAATAGCCCCTTTTGAAAATAGATTGGGAAAATAGGTTTTCCTCAAGCAAAAATACTCAAACTTTGCCAAGTTAAAAAGAAGGTTATATTTGACTTAGTAAAAATTGATCTTTCTTGTTTGAGAACTTCTGGAGTAAAATACCTTGAAATGACCATTTTACCCTTATTGTATTTATTCATGAATTGATGGAAATACATATCAGAAATTTTTTGAAATATTTCTAGTGCTATATAATTATATTATTAGTCTTGCATAATTATCTCAGAATTTATGGATGTACTTATAATTTTAAATTAACATAATGGCATTTGGGTAAATATTTAAGAATGAGATTTGTTAGGCTATCACACTATAGTGGTTGATGAAACTCTGCCCTTAGTCTTAAAGTAATGTCTTATATTAATTTTCCTAGAGTTTTTGTAATTGAATTCCTTATACTTCTTTTGTAAAATGATAATTTTGATGATTTTGTATTAATTAAGGAATAAATAGAAATACTTAAAGGAAAATTATAAATCTTGGAAGACAGTGATATTTCATTATGTTGTAGGTTAAAAAAATTTATCCCATCAGTGGGATTATGATATGATATACTCCATGTGTTAAATGACTTGAAGAGTTATTTGAAGAAATTAATTTAATGGTATAAATAATTGGGAAAATTATGAAAATCATCATGGTCATCATATAGGTCCATACCACCCTGGGATAAATAATTTGAGACATATGGGACAAGGAATTAGAAGTTGGATTCCGGGGTGGAGTTAGGTCATGGGCTGCACATAGTAAAGGTAGGTTATACCTTAGGGCCACCAGGGGATAGATCGACAATTGAGCTAGGGACCATGATTGGAAATATAACCCTGGTGGTTAGTGTTGTCTTAGTGACGAGAGTAAAAGTGCGAGTCTTTGGGTAACCACTAGAGCGGAGGCCGGCGGAAGACCGTCGCCCTTCTGATAATAATACCTTAAGTCATTAGGATAGTTCTAAAGTAACAATGAGAGTTGGTTGTGGATCATGGGTAGACATCAACTAAAAGTAATTATACTTGCGAAAGGGAACTTTGGGCTTGTCATCCCATCTTGGTTCCTAGTGCCTTTGAGACCCCTTCAATGGGCATACCTTGGGCAGTCCTGGGATTAACCCTAATTCACTAATTATAATAATCGGTAGGCAAGAGTAGCCTAATAGGCTAGGTAAGCTGTACTTGTGTTATCACGGTGCCGGGTTGGAGGGACTTGGAGTCTGTTGACTACTTGCTCACCCGTGCCGGATTGAAAGGAATTGGTATGGCTATATGCTCACCCGTGCCGGGTTGGAGGGACTTGGAGTCTATTGACTACTTGCTCACCCGTGCAAAGTTGGAAGGAATTGATGTGATATATATATTCACCCGTGCCGGGTTGGAGGGACTTGGAGTCTGTTGACTACTTGCTCACCCGGGCAGGGTTGGAGGAATCAGGACAGGTTGGTCCTAAGAGCTTGAGGCTCGAGGTGAAATACTTGCATGTGCATAAATTAGTGGCGGGTCATGCAGTACTGGGCCAATCGTCACACCGATGGCAGTACGGTGACTCGGGTGAGGTTTACGGGTGGAAGGGCCAGTATGTTGTTTAATACCACGGGCAGGCAGACAATCCCCGAAGACGTGCACCCGACCTAAAAGACTAGCAGGTAGCTAGCAAATAGTACGCAGAGACTCTAGAGTGCACTTGTCGGTGTACAGAGGCGTACAGGAGAGGTCTTGGCCCGGTAGTGTGTATGCCCGCCTAGAAAGTGGAGAGCCCGATTCGCTGCTGCCGTAGCCACAACGGTGGTACCTGAGAGTGATGTTAGCTCTCGAAAAGTGGGAACTAAAGGTCTGTGATCACGGAGTCGTTTTGTGTGAGTTGCACTTGCCTGCTACATAAATTGCATCATAACATTCATTCATATTAGGGCATACGTTTCATAGATCCTTATCATATAAATTAGTATGGGCTCTTTTATATGATAAGTTACAATTCCTGGAAACCCTAACTTATAAATTTGTATGGGCATTTTTATAAGTTAAGGTACGTCTGTGATGATAGATAGCTTTACATTTCAGCTTACTTTATTTCCTGCTCTTACTTTCAGTTCTTTTCTTTTACTAGTAATGCTCTTACTTACCTGTACTACATACTTAGAACTGCTAGAGTAGGATAACAATACCTATTACAACTTCTAGTTAACTCTTGTCACCTGCTTCCACCTTTGCTACCCCTTGTTGTCCTCCGCTTCGTCCTCCCTCTCGGTGCCTAGGAGCTGCGGGGCAAGGTGCGGAAGAAATGACTTAGTCTTTTTGACTAATGGTTGGTGACCATATCATTTTAGGAGCACGAGGAGATGGAGCAGCACGTCGAGGAGCCAGGACTTGAGGAGCAGATGCCGATACCACCTACTACCACTACTGGAGCACATGTTCAGGTGTGATGAGTTGAGATGTTAGATTCTTCTGTTGTTAGATTGAGAGAGAGTGATTTGATATTGATGTACTGGGCATAAGCCCTTATTCACTTTCATTTTCATACTCATTTTGGACTATAATCATGTACTTTTCATTTGATATATATATGATTAGTACTGTGGTTGTGGACTGTGATATTTACTCTGTTTTATACTTATATTTCTCATATTGGCCGATAGGTTTATGATCGTACTAGCCTGCAGAATCGGCGACTTACGGTGTCGACTAACCCGTGTGTTAGTGTCACCGTAAGGCGGCGGTTCTGGGCATAAGATCCAGGTTAGCCTCTGGAGGGGAAATCGGATCTTACAAACTGGTATCACTTGAACAAACGATCATATGAGAAAAAAGTCCACAATACTGGAACACCCCGCTCGAGCATTAGTTTGCGGACAAACTATGCAGCGGAAGAAATGGTGTGCCCATGTGTAAAAAGTCACATAAAACAGTCCATTAAGCAATGAGTTAGGCCAATCCAACAAGGACACCACCCTAGTTTGACTTACCAAGAGGATTTTGTGTCGTACCTTAGACCAAAGATCGACTTCAGATGTAGATTAGTTACGGTACGAGGATAACCAAATCGATTAAAGAAAGATCTTAATTCCAGAGTCCCTACTTAAGACTTAAACCTCGATGTCCCTACTTCGCATATCGAATGATATTATCGATTCTTACTCAAACTGATAAGGACCACCTCGAGAAGAATTTGATGCATAAGTTTATAGTGGATAAGTAGGGTACTCGTAAGCTTAATTCTAGTACCTATGACTTGATTACATCAAGAAAACCACGATGATAAATATCAAAGGTCGAATAAGAGTTCAGATTTTAGAAGAGACACTTCCTAGTTTAGTCACATGTTGACCTTGAACAGATTGTCGTACGATAACCTTGAAGGCCTAAGGTAGATAATATATCAACTGAAGTAGAAATCCATGCCAAGGATTGTTAGCCCTAAGGATTATGACATGTACAGGATGACTACATTGTGAATGTCAAAGAAAAATTAACCAAAATATATGGGTGCTTAACCTTTTTGTTTATAGGGCTATATTGATAGCGACTCGAATTTCTCTAAGCCTCTATCATAAAGCATGTGTCGCAAGCATAGTGATCTAAAAACTTGGCTTATTCAAAGATCGCTCAAGTAAAGATGAGGGTTTGTATATACATGACCGGTATGATGATCAATCCTTCCTGGAAGGTTAGGACTCTCGAAGAATTTCACACTATTTATTTATCCTAAGTAGTATAGACTATTAACGACAAGTTGTGAACACAACAAATTCACGAGTGAAATAGGAAAGTAGAATGTTTCGAGAATGGCTTTCCACCCTCATAATTACTCCAAGACCATATGAGTAAGTGAATAAGGAGAACAGTAAGTTTCATTTCTTGAAAGATATATAAAGAGTGGCTTAGTGATGTGTATATATGACCTTGAAATGAGGGGAGACCGTATAAGACTCCAATAAGTTTCCCAATTCCGAGTTTAAGGAAGTAAGTAACTACTTAGTCCACATTTTAATGAGCACTCGTGATCTTCCTTAATACCGACACGGTATAAGTCATCTATATATAAGCGTGAAACCGAAGAAATTGTGTTCAAAAGATCAAATTTGGACCAGTATGAGTTATAGACGGATTTACATACAATTAAAGGTTGTTTGATTATCGCATCCACAAGCATGTTCCAAGATGCTCTGACACCTCGAACCGATCAATGTAACACATAATTAAGGAACTCAGATATACCACGAGAAGAATCAATGCGAATTGAGGATGTGTTTCAAGTAAGAAGAATAATTAAAAAGGTTTTGCACAGTTAAGGCTCTTAGGAAAGTGACTTTGAAAGTCACAGGTTGGAAGAAGTAAACACAACAATCGATCGCTGCTACCCGTGCCCACTTGACATGCACAAGTCATTAGGTTGGAAACATACATATTAGGACAAAGTAACTTCATGTTAATATGAAGGAATGATCGCGGCTATTATAGGATGAGAGTCCATGAAGTGAAAATGCTAGAATATCTAAACGATTACGCCTATAACAATGAGAGTATCGTAGCCTCAGCAAACGTAGAATCAAGTGAAGAATCATGCTAAATTGGAGGATGTATGCTCTAAGAATAATCTTGTGGATGTGACTCTGATGATCACAAGAATCAAAATAAAAGTGTTCGATGATGATTTACAGATGGTGCGTTCTCTCAAAGGATCAATCCTTTTCAATTTGAATGGTCTACTTGTCATTATACTTGAGAGATAGTTTAAGTTATAATCAGAAATCTTGATAAGATAACGTCTTGCGTTTAGGATATAATGATTAAGTTTACTATGGTTATGCATGACTTAGTACTACCTTGTTTGATCCTAAAAGGGGCTGAGATTTGGAGAATTAAACACAATGATGAAATATCAGTACTATCCACGTTTACATGATATAGTCAATCACTTGACCATAGTGAGGAATTATAACCTTGAATGACTCAATTAAGCAAAAGTCATTATATTGGGACTTAAGAATTGAAATAAGGTAATATTTTGGTAAATAAGATTAATTTCTTGTGGCATGACATTTGAAATGTAAGGACTCAACAAATTGAAAAGGGGTGGATGATGAGTTAAAGTTGTACACATATATATGACCCCTTAATTATGATAGCGTTAAGAACTGGGATACATACGTTGATACCATCATAATCACTATTAGGAGTATTCATGACAATGATATATAGTTCTTGACTATCAAAGACGTATACGGTGAAATCACACGAGAAGTAGTTAGTGATTAATAAGATTCTCTTCATGCCGAAGTCGATTTGTGCTAGACCTCACCATTTCTGAAAAGATACGCTTATAAAGTTATGAATTAGACTATGTGTGAAAAGCGATTGAGAGTCATTTGTACGAACATCAATATCAATAATGATCGCTTAATGTATGCTCGAAAGGTGAACACACTATGAACTATGTATTACTGTTTAGGTTGAGTTGTGATAAGTCTTGAATTTGGGGAAAAGCAAAATGATAAATTTTCCATCACACCATGATCTCGGAAGATTGGTTAGCTACTATACATATTTTGAATGATCGTTGGTCGTAAGGAACTACAATCTAATGTGCGATTGAGAGATATTTTGATTGTTAAATGGCGGAGGACTTGGAAACGAGTCCTCACAGTTTGAAAGAAGAGTAGTCCGAAATATAATGAAAGTACATTTGGAAGAGGATTGTTACCTCTAATAGATTTCTCATAATAATAGCCATGAGGCTTATCACAGGAAGAAGTGTCGGACACATCTTTCTTGGGTTCAGGATGTGGAACCCCGGGGCACTTGGACTGGAGTACATAGATGATACGGAGGCTCAGATTTGACTGATCAGGGTCCGGATGCTGGAGGCTCGGGGTAGGCAGGCAAAGTATTACGATGCGCGGCATCGGAAGGTGGAGTTCCAGGTAGGGGACAAGGTATTTTTGTAGATACGTCCGGTGCACGGTGTCTCTCGGGTGCGGAGGCACAAGAAGCTCAGTCCACGATATATGGGGCCATACTTGATCCTGGAGCGGATTGGCCCCTTGGCTTACCGACTGCAGCTGCCACCGGAGTTGAGTACCTTACATGACGTCTTCTATGTCTCTTCCTTGCGAAGAGATCTCCTTCGGCCGGAGTAGCACATTACTACTACAGCCGGACCGGTAGAGCCTGACAGATCAGTTAGATTAGAGCCGATCCGGATTGACGATACGACCGTCCGAGTGTTGCGGAAGAAGAAGGTCCCTCTCGTGAAGGTGTTGTGGTCCAACCATGGATAGGAGGAGAACACCTGGGAGCCGAGGGATCTGATGTTGGAGCAACACCCGGAGCTATTTACACCAGGTATCTTTAATTTATGTTTTAAAAGTTTCTTAAAATTCTTGCAAGTAGAACCCCGTAGACCCGAACTTAAATTTCGGGGACGAAATTATTTTTTTTTGTTTATAGGATTTGTAACATCCCATGTTACTTCTAGACCCCTTAACTTAGATTGGGTTAGGCATGGGGTGGGTTTTAGGGAAATTATCTAGGTTTGACCCTAGGTAGTGCGTTGTAGCCATGTGGGGCCCATTATAGGACCAAGTCAAACTAGGTCAAAACTAGCCTAAATAAGGACCCTAGTCACACCATGACCCCCAAAACATTGCCCTAACCCTAAAAACAATCTAAGTGGACCCTAGGGCATGTCACTAGGTCAACACTTTGACCCCAGTTGACCAAAGTCAACCTTGGGCCTAATTTGGTCAAACCCACACTCATAGGCCCAATTCGCCTAAGTAGGGCACCCCCTTGACCCAACCCAAGTTGGGTGGTGCCATTGGGCTCATGACCAACAAGTGGGGTCAGCCACTCATCATATTGACCAAGTCAACTCTCCAAGTCAACAAAGTCAACAATTTGACCTAAAAGAAGAAATTAGCCCAAGCCCTTTTCCCCTTGGGCCAAGCCCACCAAGTGAAGCCCACCAGCAGCCAAAGCACCAAAGACCAGCCCAACCCCTCATAATCAGGAGAGAGAGTACATGCAAGGGGGTAAAATGGAATTTTTGTGAATGGGAGGAGAGAGAAAGTGGAAGAGAAGAGAAATAGGCCATGTGGCCCTCCTTCCTCAGCTCCAAGGCCTGCTGGGTGATTCCAAGAGTTATTCCAGAAGATTTACAGCTGGGGGTGGCAAAGTGGAAGCAATGGTGATACAACATATGCTCCAACCGAGCTCACCTCGTCCATATCTCCCTATACAATCACTCCAGGCCAAATCCAAGCCAACCAACAGTTTCAGAACGTCGAGAGGAGTGGAATTCGAGTGCTGGATCAGTGCTTTTGCTGGAGAATCTAGGAAACGGGAAGGAGATCGCCGGAGCACCATCACCATGCCAAACCGCCGCCAAGCTCGCCGCCAAGCCCCAATTCAAGTCCGTTTCGCCTAACCTCTACCCGTACTAGAATCCTAGATCAACTAGGGGAGATATCGGGCTCAATTGAGCCCGATTCCATGTTAGAAAATCCTGATTTTTCCGAGAAATCGCCACCTCTCGGGATCGCCGGCGCTGCCGCCTCCCGCCGTCTTACTGCCGGCAAAAAATGGCCACCACCACGGTGAAGGTGGTGGCACCGTTGGCCGGCAGTGGCGCCGCCTCAACTGGCCGGAAACGGCCCCGCAAAGTTGCCCAGGAAAATCAATCTCGGCCCTTGATTCATCGGGTATGACGACCCGATGCCCTCCATTCTTCTTTAAGATTCGTGCAAAAGCAATTAATATAATTTAAATTAAATGTATGAATAGTGAATAACTGTCACACTTTTACAGTCACCTTTTATGTAAATTTTAAGGTACTTAAAGGCATCAAATTAACTTGACCCTTGATCTAAAAATGTAGCCTGGTGTGTTAACTTTAAAATGCCACCCTAAACTTAGGTTTTGGTCCAGTGGTCTGGCCTGTAGGTCATTTTTCCTAGGACTGGTCCTAGGCTAGGGAAGAAACTAAAACTTAAGCCCAAGCCAAACCAGAAGTCCACATAGGCTGAAATTTTTGGTATGTAGTTTATTTGGGCATATCTATCCCCTGCCAAAAATTGAGAATTTTTGGGACAACTTTGCCTATAGTTTTTGTCATAATATTAAAAACTAAATAAATGAAAAAATTGGAGTTATATACCTCCAAATGGCCCCAAATTTTGGTGGCAGGTCCTTGGGGACATCATTGGAGCATGATAAAAATTTCATTACATTTGGATCACTGCATGTTGGTTAATCCACTTGCATGTGTTGGCTAGTTATAGCCTTGGGGTGCAAATAGCAATATTTGAAATATTGTGTATTCAGCCTAATTGAGGCATATAAAAATCATGGAAGTGATTCAAGAGGATTACTAGGATAAATTTAACCACTCAAATTAATTATGGGATTTTTGGGATCAAAAATCCAATTAATTGGAATTTTTAAAAATATAACACCTTTTGAAAATAGATTGGGAAAATAGGTTTTCCTCAAGCAAAAATACTCAAACTTTGCCAAGTTAAAAAGAAGGTTATACTTGAATTAGTAAAAATTGTTCTTTCTGTTTTAGAACTTTTGGAGTAAAATATCTTGAAATGACCATTTTACCCTTATTGTATTTATTAATGAATTGATGGAAATACACATCAGAAAAATTTTGAAATATTTCTAGAGCTATATAATTGTATTATTAGTCTTGCATAATTATCTCAGAATTTATGGATGCACTGATAATTTTAAATTAACATAATGGCATTTGGGTAAATAATAAGAATGGGATTTTTTAGGCTATCACACTATAGTGGTTGATGAAACTCTGCCCTTAGTCTTAAAGTAATGTCTTATATGCTCTGTAATTTTCCTAGAATTTTTGTAATTGATTTCCTTATACTTCCTTTGTAAAATGATAATTTTGATGATTTTGTATTAATTAAGGAATAAATAGAAATACTTAAAGGAAAATTATAAATCTTGGAATACAGTGATATTTCATTATGTTATAGGTCAGAAAAATTTCTCACATCAGTGGGATTATGATATGATATACTCCATGTGTTAAATGACTTGAAGAGTTATTTGAAGAAATTAATTCAATGGTATAAATAATTGGGAAAATTATGAAAATCATCATGGTCATCATATAGGTCCATACAACCCTGGGATAAATAATTTGAGACATATGGGCCAAGGAATTAGAAGTTGGATTCCGGGGTAGAGTTAGGTCATGGGTTGCGCATAGTAAAAGTATGTTATACCTTAGGGCCACCGGGGGATAGATCGGAAATTGAGCTAGGGAACAAGATTGGAAATATAACCCTGGTGGTTAGTGTCGTCTTAGTGACGAGAGTAAAAGTGCCAATCTTTGGTTAACCACTAGAGCGGAGGCCGGCGGAAGACCGTCGCCCTTCCGATAATAATACCTTAAGTCATTAAGATAGTTCTAAAGTAACAATGAGAGTTGGTTGTGGATCATGGGTAGACATCAACTAAAAGTAATTATCCTTGCGAAACGAAACTTTGGGCTTGTCATCCCATCTTGGTTCCTAGTGCCTCGAGACCCCTTCAATAGGCATACCTTGGGCAGTCCTGGGATTAACCTTAATTAACTAAGTATAATAACCGGTAGGCAAGAGTAGCATAATAGGCTAGGTAAGCTGTACTTGTGTTATCACGGTGCCGAGTTGGAGGGACTTGGAGTCTGTTGACTACTTGCTCACTCGTGCCGGATTGAAAGGAATTGGTATGGCTATATGCTCACCCGTGCCGGGTTGGAGGGACTTGGAGTTTGTTGACTACTTGCTCACCCGTGCAAAGTTGGAAGGAATTGATGTGATATATATATTCACCCGTGCCGGGTTGGAGGGACTTGGAGTCTGTTGACTACTTGCTCACCCGGGCAGGGTTGAAGGAATCATGACAGGTTGGTCCTAAGAGCTGGAGGCTCGAGGTGAAATACTTGCATGTGCATAAATTAGTGGCGGGTCATGCGGTACTGGGCCAATCGTCACACCGATGGCAGTACGGTGACTCGGGTGAGGTGTACGGTTGGAAGGGCCAGTATGTTGTTTAATACCGCGGTCAGGCAGACAATCCCCGAAGACGTGCACCCGACCTAAAAGACTAGCAGGTAGCTAACAAATAGTATGCAGAGACTCTAGAGTGCACTTGTCGGTGTACAGAGGCGTACAAGAGAGGTCTTGTCCTAGTAGTGTGTATGCCCGCCTATAAAGCGGAGAGCCCGATCCGCTGCTGTCGTAGCCACAACGGTGGTACTTGAGAGTGATGCTAGCTCTCAAAAATTGGGAACTAAAGGTCTGTGATCACGGAGTCATTGTGTGTGAATTGCACTTGCCTGCTACATAAATTTTATCATAACATTCATTCATATTAGGGCATACGCTTCATAGATCCTTATCATATAAATTAGTATGGGCTCTTTTATATGATAAGTTACAATTCCTGGAAACCTTAACTTATAAATTTGTATGGGCATTTTTATAAGTTAAGGTACGTCTGTGATAATAGATAGCTTTACATTTCAGCTTACTTTATTTCCTGCTCTTACTTTCAGTTCTTTTCTTTTACTAGTAATGCTCTTACTTACCTGTACTACATACTTAGAACTGCTAGAGTAGGATAACAATACCTATTACAACTGCTAGTTAACTCTTGTCACCTGCTTCAACCTTTGCTACACCTTGTTGTCCTCCGCTTCGTCCTCTCGCTCGATGCCTAGGAGCTGCGGGGCGAGGTGCGGAGGAAACGTCTTAGTCTTTTTGACTAATGGTCGGTGACCATATCATTTTAGGAGCACGAGGAGATGGAGCAGCACGTAGAGGAGCCAGGACTTGAGGAGCAGATGCCGATACCACCTACTACCACTAATGGAGCACATGTTCAGGTGTGATGAGGTTAGATGTTAGATTCCGCTGCTGTTAGATTGAGAGAGAGTGTGTGATTTGATATTGATGTACTGGGCATAAGCCCTTATTCACTTTCATTTTCGTACTCATTTTGGACTATAATCATGTACTTTTCATTTGATATATATATGATTAGTACTGTGGCTGTGGACTGAGATATTTACTCTGTTTTATACTTCTATTTCTCATATTGGCCGACAGGTTTATGATCGTACTAGCCGGCTGAATTGGCGACTTGCGGTGTCAACTAACCCGTGTGTTAGTGTCACCGTAAGGCGGCGGTTCTAGGCAAAAGATCCGGGTTAGCCTCGGGAGGGTAAATCGGATCTTACAAATAGTCTCTCCCAGGGCTCTCCACGGTCCAAAATACATAGGCGCAGAAGATCCTCCAGTGTCTGGTTGGTGAGCTCCGTCTGCCTATCTGTTTGAGGGTGGAAAGTCGTGCTGAAAGTCAGCCGAGAGCCTAGGTAGGCCTGAACTGACCTCCACTCCTTGGACATAAACCATCCATCCTGATCCGACACGATCGTCCTGGGCACTCCATGGTAGAGAACAAACTGCTCCACAAATCTCCGCACCAGACCACTGATCGAAGCATCCTTTCTAATCAGAATAAACCTGGCCACCTTCGTTAGTCTATCGACGATCACCCAGATCGAGTCGTTCCCCGCATGGGATCGGGGCAGCCCATGTATGAAATCCATGGCTATGTCCTCAAACTTCCACTCCGGCACCGGAAGTGGCTACAATAATCCGGTCGGACTCTTGCACTCCGCCTTTACGAGCTGACAAGCCTCGCAATGGGTCACAAAGTATATGATATCCTTCTTGATGCCCGACTAATACATTGTTCTCTCCAGATTCGCTGTCATCTTCATGATCCCCGAGTGCACTGAATATCAGCTACAATGAGCCTCTGTCATGATATCCTCCCGAATTCAGCCTCCTGCCTATCCCCTTGGCGTGGTTGATCCCCATTCCTCCTTTCCCCAATGACACAAGCTCTGGGTTGATCTGTCCTACCTCCAATCACTGAGTCATTAGCCAGTCTCTTCCGGCCCCGGACTGTAAGCTGGTCTGCCTCCAGCTTCTTGTCAATCTCTAAGATCCTGGCCAAGCACCCGTCAAAAACAAAGAGGAGGGCTTGCCTCATGTCATCGTGAAGGCCCTTGTAGAACCGCTTCGCATAACACTAAAAATGGTGCAGTTTACACCTAGGGTAAACCAGAGATTAAATTGAGTGCCCCATCAATCCAACCATCCAAATGACCTGAAATTTGGATGGCTGGATTGATGGGGGCACTCAATTTAATCTATGGTTAACCCTAGGTATAGACTGCACCATTTTAAGTGTTGTGGTCAGACCAATGACCCAAATGGGCTGAAATTAATTTTAAAAAAAACTAGACTCCATGTGCTACAACTTTCATATTAAACATTTTTCCAGAAAAGGTCTATTAGTATTTTTAATAAATCAAATCATTCAAAACATATTTATTTAACAGAATTATATTAAAATGAAATAATATTAATTTTATCACGCATGAATCTTGGCGCGGGATGAGCGGCATCAGTGCATCTTCCCCGTGAAGCCAACGACCAAGATTAGCCCGTCCTGGGCGAAGTTTGCCAGTGGATTCCCGGCCACCGCGCCCTTTCCCGGCCGGCCACCTCTACCACCACCTTCGTTGAGGTGGTGGCTGGCGATTCGCGGTGGTTGGCCGGCCGGAGGTGTCCAGAACAGTGAGATGTGATTGGAATTAAAAGCTTGAAAATCAAGCTTTCGGCCTACCCGATCCTGAGCCAATTGGCCCCAAACCTTGCAGCCAATGAGATAGGATCTATCCACTAGAAGAGGAGAAGAGGATAGGGCCATTTGGGAGGGCTGGAGTCGGGTTGACCGTCGTGTCGTGATTGCCGGATTTTGAGATTTTGATTGCTCTACAACTGCACTACAGGAGGGCTCAAATTCTTCAGGGAATGAGTGGAAACGACTACTAGGGATCTAAGAAAACTTTTAAGATAGCCAAATGGGGGAGAGGGAGGGTCATGGCTTCAATGCCATTAATGGCCATGAATGGTGGTTTTCGGCCAATGGAGAACCCACTGAATTCAGCCTTTGAATAGCCTGGAAAGCCTCTTGATCTCCCCATAACTGACCAGGGAGAATGAATCCAGCAAGTGGAGATGAAGAGAGGTGTCCTTGGCCTTCCAAGCCATGAATGACTTTTACTCCTCACTTTATCTCTCCTCCATTAACGGGAAAAATGGAGCTTTCTCTCTCCTATTCATCACCTCCGGAAATTGAGTGACATTGTAGGTAAATATCATCCCCTAAGGCTGATGGGCCATTCCAACTTGGCTTAGCCCAAGTGGATTGGGCTAGGTTAGGTCAACTTGAGCTAATTTGACCTAAACCTAGGTTGGGTTGACTTTTGTCAAATTGACCATTTGGGTTGCCCCCAATGGGTCCTTGGTGACCCATTGGCCTCCCCTAAGGTCTAGGAAGGGTTGTGTAGGGTTGGTTTGGAACCTTGGAGGTCACTTGACCCTTAATTAGGGCACTTTGACCATTTTAGGGCTAGAGTTGAATTTGGTCAACTTGACCTTTAGGGTTGATCTCAATGGGTCCTTGGTGACCCATTGACCTCCCTTAAGGGTTAAGGGGTGTAGGTGTGGTCAATTTGGCTAAGGGAAGGTTAACTTGCCCTATATAGGTTAGTTTGACCCATTTAGGGTTAGGGTTGACTTCGGTCAAGTTGACAACTTTGGTTGACCCATTGTGTCTCATTGACCTCATTTAAGGGTTAGGATGGTGTTGGTGGGGTCCTGGAGTCAGTTTGAAGCCCTAAGGTCAAACCTTAGAGGTGGTTCTTGAATGAGCTAATTGCAGACCAAGGTGATCTCACCTTCATTCCTAGGTTTATTTGGTCTTCTTGGGCTTCCTAGGGTTTTGTCATGACATAGTCATCACAAAACCACTCTTAGGGGTCAAGTAGTTTGAGGGATGTTACAATTAGTGTACTGGATTCCTAGTCCCACCACCATACTCAGTGATGGTTCAACATTTAAGCATTACTAGTCTTTCTGGATCGTAGCCTCAGAATCTCTCCTATGCAATGATAAAGTCAAAGATGCTCTCCTACATTGAGTTTCAAGCCAGTGACTCACTCCAAGTCGAAATTCATATGGTGGGTATAGTTCAGCCACATCTCGTTGCTCAAATCGCCGGGCGCACGACGCAGGTCAGCCTTCCCTTGCAAGATCATAAAATACATAACCACATTATGTTCCAAGGTTGGCACTCACGGCCACCATAGTTGGGCACTCAAGTCTCATAGCTCAAAGGGCTACCCACCTTATCTTGTAGACACAGGCTTTGCAACCACAGAATGCTCACTGGGAGCTACCTCCAGCGGTAACGCTACCGCAGGGTGATAATAAACAGAACATCGATTCTGCTAGGCTCTTGGGTGTTTCCTAGAGAACACTTCTAGTACTCACTGCGTCAAGCTGCACACCCAAAAACTCCATAAAACTACTGTTTATCCACAGAGTCTTCTCCAGCATGCAAATCAATCATCGCCAATCCAGACCAACCTGTCTAGATGGGCTTCACACAACATGCCAGTATTCATACTTCGATTCCGAACTCTATATGCAATTTCTACCGGAGATATATCGTATCAACCCAAAGGAAACTACCCATTCTTTAATAATTAGTTAGGGTTTCCATGCAAACATGCCAAATATGGACTTCACTTGTTCAAGAGGAGAATTGTTACCCTTATATATCGCTTAGGAGCCATGAACACAGATTTGATCCGGATCGAAGCATTTGTAGCACCTTACTCTCAACAGATCTAGCTTTGGCTCGTGAATCTGATCTCAAGAACTTCTCCAATAGCTCTCCCAAAGAGCTGGTAATGGCCTTCTTCTTCCTCTTTTTTCCCTTCTTCTTTTCTTAAGTTTGAAGAGAGTGGAGAAAGTGTGTGTGAGAGAGAGAGTGTGAAGAAGAGAGAATGAAAGGTTCTCAACCTCTCAGCCCTTTAATAATCTTGGGCCTAATTTTAGTCACAGGATTACCAAGCTAAAACACATGGATGGCCTAATTTAATCGGCCACTCTTATTAAATTCGCTACCATCGTATGGTAGTACGCTATCACCTGGCGATAGCTTAGGTGGTGGTGGTCTTATCTAGCACCGCTTTGTCGCTTAACGACCGCCTCAGCAATGCTCGACACATGGTATGCTATCGCCAGTGGTATCGCTACCGCCTGGCGGTAGTAACTTGATGCCACTGGTTGTTCTCGACGCCACTGGTTGTTCTTGACGGCATTAACTCGACGCCTGCTATCACCGGCGGTATCTTGTTATTGCCATCGATAGCTTCCGGTAACAAAAAAATTATTGTTTTCAAATATGGGAAACCTGGGGTGTTACATCAGGGACTTGTTTATCCGACCGTTTCTTGGGGACGATGTTGATTCAGATGGAGTGACCAGGACGTGGGCCTTACGGGATTTCAAGCGTGACCAGAGGGACCGATCACAGAGGGGGTATAAACAGATGCTTGTCGGGGGCCTTGGTTGACGATAGTGGAGCTGCGAGTAGTGGAAAAGCAATCAGTAAGGCAACAATCAAATAAAGGCTGACAACTAGAAGTTGTCAGTATATGAGATGCTAACCTCACGAGGCAGCGAGGTCCGATTGCATTAGGGCTTGGGACCCAGCAAAATTCAGAGTAGGGTGAGAAGCCGGTAGAAGGGGGTGAGTAGTTTTGGGAGTGGTCTGTTGTGCATGGTTGCCCAGACCTAGTTCTTTGTGCAACTATTGGGTACAAACGGGAATGTCAGGATTGTCGTCGGGAGTGACGACATCCTCGATGCCAAGAGGCAGGTTATTCTTTTTAAAGGCAAACGACTTCTTCTTATTCAACTTCATCTTCTTTTGTGGAGGGAGCTCAGCGGCATCATCGCCATTTCATGGCCTCTTGGATTTCTTAGGGACCAGGAATCTCGACAAAGCAGCAATGCTCGCATTATAAACTTCGTCGGCAGATTGCGACATTGTGTGCAAGTTCGGAAGGTGTGCCTCAAAGATGGGCCACCCCTATTTATATAGGTCAGCAGGCATCCATAGATCGTGTGTAGTCCAAATACTCGCCAAAATCAGCTCACCGAATAACTGCTGGATGTTTCTTTCCGAGCTCCTATGTCGCTCGCAAAGAGTGGGGATTGTGTATAACCCATATTCGTCGAGTGTGGACCCACTCAAAGGCAGGTCAACAAAAGTCAAAATCAACAGGTTAAGGTAGTAATCAGAGTCAACGTTTAAGAAAGTGGAAGACCTGGGTGAGTATGGAAAGCTCCCCTCGCATACTTGCTGGGTAAGCGACTAGGACAACTACTCACCCATGTGGGCAAGCTCCCCTAGATGTCGCTTAGATGCCGGGTGAGAGCTAGGCTATAAATAAGACCCCCACCTATTAGTTTTCCTACAAATAGAACCCCAGGGGTTCAAGGATATGGACCTTGGAATCTCGCAAAAGATCTCGACTGGACCTTTTTTCTAGACTTCTAGCCATGCAAGGTAGTGATCATCTCCTTGGTCGCCATCCTCTGATAATTGCCAAATAGTGTTCACCTTGTACCTTGCTCGGCTATTTTTGGTTGTGGAGGGGAGGCTTCTTTTAAGCATCAAGGTACATGGTGAGACCTCCATACCACAACACCTAGGGTCATTTTAGTTTTTTCTTCCGTTTTTGTGTTCCAGTCTGTTAAGCCGTCAAGCCCGATCGTTGAATTGGTAACCTTAGGCTGCATTTATCTGAATTTTGGAGTAGGGATTTTCCTGGGTTCAACACTTATGACTCTGATAGTTGGGTTTTGGATTCTGGTGCTTCGCAACACTTTTGCTCAGATATGGGGATGTTTAGTTCATTGGAGGTGATGACTGAGTCAGTTTTTCTGGGTGACGGCTCAGCATGTGTGGTCACGGGAACAGGGATGGTAGACATCCAGATGTATGATGGAGTAGTGGGTAAGCTTGAGCTGGTATATCCGGTACCGAAGTTGTGCATGAGTTTGATATTGCTGGGCAGATTAGACTCCAGAAGATGTAGTTTTGCAGCTAGAGGTGGAGTTCTGACGGTGACGTGAGGGCGCACTGTGTTCATGCGAGCTATACAGTGTGGTAGTCTGTACCAGTTGATGGGGACCACGATACGAGGTGGTGCACACATGATCTCTGCGGCCAATGGAGTGGATGATAGGCGTGTTTTAGGGGATCATCCTCCTGGTAGTCTGACTGGACGAGTCAGATTCAGTGATCTAGTTACATCGATATTCACATGTTGTGCCCGAGCAGGGATGATTCAATTAGAGTAGGTCGGCTGATTCCTCAGGTTCATGGGACAGAGCTCAGTGCAGTGTTTCTACGCGTAGTCGATACTATGTGCAAACAGTGACTAGTGCAGTTGGTGCTTCGTGCAGGGAATGCTTCGTGTCGGTGGTGGCTACGAATCCAGAACTAAGGTGATGGATTGTTATATTTAGTTCCGTCTGTAAATTATTTTCCTACTTTGAGGATTTTCTATTTTGAGGATTTTCAATTTGAGTATTTCCTATTTTTAAGTTTTTGAAATCTAATTCTGCAAGTAACATTATCACCACCATAAGAAATAAGACGAGCCGCATATTGGAGACCAATGAATAGCCACCTGTAGCCTTGGAAGGAAAAAAATAGCATGTGACTTAGGAGCCCTACCACCACTCATTCTCTCCTATTTTTCATTTCTTTGCTCGTACGATTGGGGAGGCCGCAAGCCTCAAAGGGATCGCTAATCTTGAAGGTGTTCCTCCAATCTTGGAGAATAGCCGTCAGCATTGTGGAAAACTTTCTTTGGTGTGGTGAGGAGTGATGCCGAAGGATTGCATGAGTGTAGTTAGTCACGATGGTGTTTCTCTCCAAAGATGGTTTTGGTCTCTAATGGGGGTTTTGGTGCCCGATGGTGCGGTTGAACGTCGGACCACGACGTTGATGGTTTGTGAAACTTATGCATCCGTGAGACAGATTGTAGTCTAGATCTATTACTCTATCGCGGATCGTGCATGTTCGGTACATCCACGTGCTTTTCATAGTGCGGTCACTTTCTTCTCTATCTTTGTACTCATTTATATTTATATTGACGATTACATATATATATTTATGGTAGTACCTCAGTGGGTTTTCCCAGTGCAGATTTGTGTCTGTTTTTATGTTTTATGTTTACCTGCAATTTTATAGTCATATCTGCGTTTTGTACCAGATTTTACAACATATCTGTTTTGAATACTACTATTTTAGATATTGTTTGATTTAGTTTAACTCATATCTTACCGAAATGAACCATCAATTTTAACTTTTCCTTGAGATGTCATACAAACGCTTTAAAGAAGGTTTGATGGGGTTCCCTAGAATGGGTTCGGTTGAACCAAAAGTCCTTTAGTCGCAACCTCAACCCCCAAATGCACCCACGTACACGGAGCCGCCTCCCACGAGCACCGCCTCGGGACCGCAAAGTCGCGCATGCGTACCCCAACAAGGCTCCCGGTCACGCACAAGTATGTGTACAGTCCCGCCTGACCGTGCGCGCACCCGCACATGGCCTTGGGCCATGCCAATTGACACACACCCCCAGGACACGCCAATCGACGCGCGACCCATGGCCACACACACCTGCCCGCGGCCCCTGGCCGCCCGCACCTGCCTGCGGCCCCTGGCCGCCCGCACCTGCTCGCGGCCCCTGGCCGCCCGCACCTGCCTGCGGCCCCTGGCCGCACGCACCTGCGTACGGCCCCTGGCCATACGCACCTGTGCGCGACCACACCGTAGAGATTGGTCAACCCCATGACCGCCCAACCAACTGGCCTCCCGGATCGGGCGATCTTCTAGCCACCCAGATCTGGGCAGCCCTTCTACCATAGAGGGCGGGTGGTCCACTGGATAACTACCCTCTGGCCGTCTGGATTGGGTGGCATCCTGACCACCCAGACCCGGGCAGCCCTCCCATTGTAGATGGTGGGTGGCTCTATAGCTGCCCCGCCCTTTGGCTGCCAGGATCGGGTGGCCTCCTGGCCTCCCAGATCTGGTCAGCCCACCTACCGTAAGGGGTGGGAAGCCCCTGGCCGCCCCACCCTCTAGCAGCTCAGTTCCGCCGGCCTCTTGACCACCCAGATCCGGGTAGCCCTCCTGCCGCAGAAGGCGGGTGGCCTCGTGGTCAGCCAAATTGGGTGGCCCCTTGGCCGCTTGACCCTCTGACAGCGGCCTACCAAGATCACATCGCCGACCGTCCCTCGTTTGCCAGATTTCTCAGCCAGTTTGTTTTCTCGCCGGTCGGTCCACTGCCGTCCGATCACCGCCACACGATCTCGAACGTTCAGTGTTCGGGTAACCACACATGTAACCACTGTTGTAACTACCCATTATGGGTAGGTGCAAATAACAAAAATTATATCGGTTAGCGCTTAGTAAAAGATAATAAAATACGCATCTCGAATCATATTGAAATGATATGCAATTAATAATTTGGGTGGTTGCGATCTACAGATAGCCACGTAACTACCGTAACCACCCCCGTGGCCTATAAATAGGATCCCAAACCCTCCTTCATTTCCATCTTTTGGCTCTCCCCGGATTTACTCCTACGAACTTCTCCTTCCTTTGCTTCTCCTCCTTGCACGCACCTCTCCAAATGCACCCCTGCGCGCTCCGTTCCAAGTGTGCTCCTAGGTGCTCGCGACGCTGGCAGTACGCAAGTCCTACTTTTGAACACAAAGCATCTCTAATGAAAATTCCAGTGCGCCCTGTGTGCCTAGTGCCCTCCAATCAGTGGCCAGCCCCCAGACAGCAACAAGTAAACCGCTCCAGACTCCTCTGAATGCAATATGAGACAATACACAAAGATCAAGATGCGCAAAATGTGATGCTCAAAGCATCCAAGCAACAGCCAGAAGCGTCCAATACACTCAGGGCACAATTCCCCCCATTGTAGCAGACCAAAGAATTAGTTCCAAGAGTGGTGGTTTGTCACCCTCCGAGCCTAGTATTCTCTCTCCCTAATAATTGTAACGAGGAGTGGCCAATCACCCTTGTATTCTCTGAAAAGCCCTGTAACAACACCGAATTAGTGGAGGTTTGGTCGGCACAATCTCAGCCGCATGATTTTTCACCCAGTTGACGAGTTTTCCACATTAAAAAAATTTGCTTTGCTAGCCATATCTTTTCTCTGTGACTGTTTGCATGCACGACCGTTATTGGGGTCCAGCCCCTAAAGAGTCGATGGACTTTGAATAAATCAGATCAGGTCTGGAAATGTGCTGGAAGCAGAATTTGAGCTCTCTGTCTCCAGACATCTAGTGGAGCAGGTACCAGTCAGGCGTCGAGTGTTCAGGCGCTAAGTGATGTCGAGTGTTCAAGTGTCGAGTGAGGTCGAGTGTTCAGGCATCGAGTGTTGTTAAGTGCAGCAGCAGGAGTCGAGTGCAATATCATGCATCGAGTGAAGAAGTTGTGGTATCGAGTGAAGTGGTTTGGCGTTGAGTGTTTGGCGTCAAGTGAAGGCTGACAGAATCTTTTCTGTAAAATCTTGGTTTTTCTACCGCTGGATGGTTTAGGGATTGATCTAAGGGTTGAGATAGCCCCACCGTTTTCCCTAAATAGGCCTCGATTTATTATAGACGGTGCGTATAGTTTTTATTTTCAGATGTCATGAAGAAGATCGTTCTCTCGGGTTCTGAAGGTGTTCGTTTTTCGCCATTGTTGCTACCAGGGTTCTTCTTCAAGAAGAAGAACAGAAGATTCTCAGATTGGTCTCTTATATTCGTTGTAAAGGTATTTTTTTCTCTCTTTCTTGTCTTCGTTTTCCGTTGGGGTTTGAAGAGAGATTGTTAGAGTTTGTGACCCTTTTCTTGGAGAAAGGATTTTTCTGTAATCTAAGAGGGGGATTCCATCTGTGAATCTGAGGGGATCTAGGTTGGGCAAATCTAGTGTCTTGTTTTGTAATCCTTATTTTTTATAGTGGATTCCTGTGTGCCCTGTCCCTTGGTTTTTCCCTTTGTGATTTGAGAGAGGGGTTTCCACGTAAAATCTGTGTGTTCTCTAGTTGTGTTATTTTTAAGTGTGTTTGCTTCGTTTTTTATCTTCTAAGTGCCATGTGACGCAAGCGCAGTGGGATACTTATTTCCCAATAAGTGGTATCAGAGCCAGGTTCATCTGTGTCTGATTGGTTGTTCTGGTTTAGATTTGGGTCAACAATAAGTGACGACATTGGTCCGCTCCCTATCTTCCTAAATCTATTTCGTGAATTAATCAGACCTGTCTCGGACAATCGGGTTGTTTGATAAGATGGAGCAGAGCACAAGAATGATTAACATGAATGACAAGAATTGGAGTATTTAGAAGCAGCGGTTGGAGGACCTTTTGTATTGTAAAGATCTCTATACTTTGTTGTTAGGGAGGTCAACTACCATGATGGATGACGAAGAGTGGAATAAGATGGATCAGAAGGCAGTGAGTTTCATTTGACAATGGCTTGATGATTCTATCTTCCACCATGTATCCATAGAATCATCAACCCAAGCTATATGGAGGAAGCTGGAAGCACTATATAAGCGGAAGACAATGGGCAACAAAGCTTTCTTGATTAGGAAGCATGTAAACTTGAAGTATAGAGAAGGTTCTCAGATGACGAGCATTTGAACCTTGCTCAAAGCATCATCAACTAGTTGGAGGCCATGAAGATCACCTTAGGGGATGAGCTGCAAGAATTGATGGTCCTTAGTTCTTTGCCAGAGAGTTGGGAAACTCTTGTGGTGTACTTGAGCAATTTGACGTCGGATGGCGTTGTGTTGATGTAGATAGCGACGAGCTGCCTCTTAAACGAGGAGTTAAAGAGGAAGGATTCTGGAGTCTCTTCATCAGATTCTCTTCTTATGGAGGGAAAAGGCAGATTGATGAAGGAGGGTAAGCCACGGGCTAACTCCAGAAGCAAGTCCATGTCGAAGTACAAGAAGGAGATCGAGTGCTATTACTGAAAGAAGAAGGGTCACTTTAAGAAGGACTGATTCAAGTTGCAAAGAGATCAGAAGGGGAAGTCAAAGGAGACTGGAGAATTAATTGAGGGTGCAGGTGCATCATCAATTGTGGAGGATGCGTCACTATGCTTATATTGCAATGGGGCTACTTGACAGGAGTGTGTTGACATAGATTGGGTAGAGATGATGGAGAATCCTACCATTGCACTCCTCTTAGAGATTACTTCCACTAATATGCTGCTAGAGATCTTAGATGGCAAATACTGGGGTGTCAAAGATTGTTGGTGTGGAGACGTCCACTTGGAGACTGATCTGGGAAGGGTTATCCTCAAGGATGTCAGGCATATTACTGACTTGAGGATGAACCTCATTTATATTGACAGACTGGATGATGGAGGTTTTACGAGCATTTAAGAAGGAGGTGCCTAGAGGCTAATGAAGGGGTCATTGGTGGTGGCCCGGGGCAAGAAGTGTTGTGTTCTGTATCAAGCAAAGGCCAAGATCTGCAGCCTGAGTGTGAATGTATTTAAAGACAACTCTGTGGAGTTGTGACATTACAAACTTGGCCACATTAGCGAGAGGACCTTGTAGATCTTGATGAAGAACAAGGTTCTTCCAAAGTTGTCAGGGGAGCTTCCTGACACTTGTGTTCACTACTTGGCTGGCAAGCAGAGACGAGTTTCCATCGCACATGCTAAACCGAATAGGAAGACGGAGCTGCTAAACTTGATACACACTGATGTGTGGTCCAATCGAGCCCAATTCTGTGGACGGAGCTGCCTACTTTGTCACGTTCATAGACGATCACTCAAGAAAGGTATGGGGATATTTTATGAAGTAGAAGAGTGAAGTTCTGGAAAAGTTCATGGAGTTTAGGGCAAAGGTGGAGAAAATGACCAGGAAGGTGATCAAGCGGGTACCATCTGACAATGTGGGTGAGTACAATAGAGCCTTTTATGCATACTGCAGAATGCATGACATCGTGCATGAGAAGACAGTTCTGAGGACGCCGCAACAGAATAGATTGGCGGAGAGGATGAACATGACAACTGTGGAGAAGATCAAGTGTATGATCTCTTAGGCAGGTATTGACATGCAGTTCTGGGCAGAGGTCGTACGGACTGATGTACATTTAATCAATCTGTCCCCCTCAACACATTTGGATGGAGATATCCCAGAGCGTGTTTAGTCCGGGAAGGAGGTATCTTATGGACACGTACGGGTGGGTTGCAGGACACATGTTCATGTACCCAAGGAGGAGAGTTCGAAGCTTGACGAGAAGTATCAGGAGTGTATCTTGCTCGAGTTCCAATCTGAGGAGTTTGGTTATAGACTGTAGGACCCGAAGAGGAAGATGATCATCAGAAGTAGGGATGTGGTCTTTCTGGAAGACCAGATTATTGGTGAGTATAAAGTTGTTGATCCATATGATTCATCAAATATGATGTGTTCTGATGTAGTTTCTGAGCTAGATTATGATGGTGCTGATAAAGGGAATGCCAAGGAGGAAGTTGTGCAAATTCCAGATCAGGAGGAGATTCTTGATGGAGGTGGAGCTTTACCTATAGATATTCCACCTGTTGTAGAGGTACCCCTCAGGAGATCTGACAGAGTTCAGAGGCTAAGCATCAGGTATCCACCGCAAGACTATATTTTGCTTACTGATGGTGGAGAGCCTGATTCTTTTTAGGATGCTTAAAGATCTAAATATATAGTATCTTGGGATGCAGCTATGGAGGAGGAGCTAAAGTTACTCCAGAAGAATTAGACATATGAGTTGGTCCGGCTACCAAAGGTGAAAAAAGCTTTGAAGAACAAGTGGGTCTTCAAGTTGAAGTCTGATGGACATCTTTCCTGACCTAGATATTAGGCAATATTGGTAGTTAAAGGGTTTAGTCAAAAACACGAGATTGACTTTGATGAGATATTTTCACCAGTGGTAAAAATGTCCTCTATCAGACTAGTATTGGGTTTCGCTGCCTCTAGTGATCTTGAGATTGAGCAGATGGATGTCAAAATGACATTCTTGCATGGGGATTTGGAGGAGGACTTGTACATGGAGCAGCTCGAAGGCTTTGAGGTCAAGGTCAAGGATCACTTAGTCTACCGACTCAGGAAGAGTCTTTATAGGTTGATGCAGACACCCAGACAGTGGTACAAGAAGTTTGACTCATTTATGCTGAAGAACAAGCTCCAGAGGGCCAGGACTGACCACTGTGTTTATTTGAAGAAAAATGAGATGAATCTTACTATTCTATTATTGTATGTTGATGATATGCTAATTATCAGTGATAACAAGTCGAGCATTGCTGAGCTGAAGAATGAGCTTAGTGATTCCTTCGAGATGAAGTACTTGAGACTAGCAAGGAAAATCCTAGGGATGAAGATCACCAGAGAAAGGAGTGCAGGTCACTTGTGGCTATCTCGGGATGAGAATGCGGAGAAAGTACTGAAGTGGTTCATGACGGAGGACAAGTTAATAACTACTTCATTGGGTGGACACTTTAAGCTATCATGTTCTCAGTGTACTTCATCTGAGAAGGAAGTGAATGAAATGAGTCAAATCCCCTACGCATCTGCAGTGGAGAGTTTGATGTATGCTATGGTATGCACGAGGCCAGACATAGCTTATGCAGTAGGGGTAGTGAGCAGATACTTGGCAAACCTGGGGAGGATTCAAAGGGATGTGGTGAAATGGATACTCTGATATCTCAGAGGTACCTCAGGCTACTGTTTATAGTATGGTGGAGGGTCTCAAACCCTTGTTGGGTACTCTTATTCGGACATGTCTGGAGATGTTGACTCGAGGAGATCCACTTCGGGGTTTGCTGTTACTTATGCTGGGGGAGCAGTGTTGTGGCAGTCGAGGTTGTAGAAGTGTGTGACATTGTCGACGACAGAGGAAAAACACATCGCTCTGATAGAGTCATCAAAGGAGATCTTGTGGATGAAGAAGTTCATGCATGAACTTGGAGTCCAACAAGAGGTGTTAACTATTTAAAGTGATAGTAAGAGTGACATTTTTCGGGCCAAAAACCCCGCCTACAACTCCAAGACAAAGCACATTGATGTGAGTTATCACTGGATTCAAGATATTGTTGAGGAGAAGCTGTTGAAGGTGGAGAAGGTCCACACAGATGAAAATCTTTCGGACATAATGACGAAGGTCGTGCCGAGAGAGAAACATAAGTTCTTCCAGTCATAGATCGGCACGGTGACTATCTAAAGATGTCAGGTATGGGAACTCCTCTCTATGGTCTGGATGGGGAGTTTGTTGGGGGTCAAACTCCTAAAGGGCCGACAGAGTTAGAATAAATCAGACCAGGTCTGGAGTTGTGCTAGAAGCAGAATTTGATCTCTCTGTCTTCAGGCGTCGAGTGGAGCAGGTACCGGTCAGGCGTTGAGTGGCGTTGAGTGTTAAAGCATCGAGTGGCGTCGAGAGTTCAAGTGTGGAGTGACGTCGAGTACAGCAACAGGCGTCGAGTGGCGTTGAGTGCAGCAGTAGGCGTCGAGTTGAATCGAGTGAAGCTCTAGCGTCGAGTGAAACAATGTTGGCATCGAGTGAAGTGGTTCGGCGTCGAGTGAAGTGGTTTGGCGTCGAGTGAAGGATGATAGAATCTGTTCCGTAAAATCTTGGTTTTCTGTCGTCGGATGGTTTATGGCTTGATCTAAGGGCTGAGATATCCTCGCCCTTTGCCCTAAATAAGCCTTGATTTATTCCAGACCGTGTGTACAACAATAATTTCCGGCTGTCAGAAAGAAGATCGTGCTCTTGGGTTCTGAAGGTGTTTGTTTTTCGTCATTACTGCTACTAGGATTCTTCTTCAGGAAGAAGAGCAGAAGAATCTCAGATTGGTGCCTTGTGTTTGTTGTAAGGGTATTTTTTGCTCTCTTTCTTGTGTTCGTTTCCCTCGAGGTTTGAAGAGAGATTATTAGAGTTTGACTCTTTTTCTTGGAGAAATGATTTTTCTGTAATCTGAGAGGGGGATTCAATCTGTGAATCTGGGGGGATCTAGGTTGGGCAAACCTAGTGTCTTGTTTTGTAATCCTTATTTTATATAGTGGATTCTTGTGTGCCCCTCCCCATGGTTTTTCCCTCTGTGATTTGAGAGACGGTTTTCCTCGTAAAATCTGTGTTCTCTGGTTGTGTTATTTTTCTGTGTGTTTGCTGCATTTTTATCTTCCAAGTGCCAGGTGACGTAAACGCAATGGGATACTTGTTTCCCAACAACCGCTCCCGAGCTAAGATGGTCCAACCTAAACCAATCCATAAGCCTCAAGTGAGCCACAACAATGTTATTATTAGATGTCTATTCTCATGCACAGCACATTTAATTAAGAGTGGTGTTAAGTGCAAACCAATTTTAGATAAGTGCAAACAAATTTTGTTAAGTGCAAATCAATTTTAAATAAATATAGTTAAAAATTTTCGATTTGCACATAACCGTGATTTGCACGTAGTCAAAATGAGTTTGCACATAAAATTACTCTTAATTAATTATGAGGTATTTAACGAAACTTCACTGCTTGCTTTTTTAACCTCTAACTTATGATAAGATCCAAATTATTACTTAATCCTCATTATAGTATAATTAGTATAATTATTTAATTTATTTATGCATCTTATTTCACATAGAATTGAAGTTTGCCACCTCAAAAGTTTGTCTAAGAGATGTCATTATCCAAGAATCACAGCCCTCAAAGACATCTTTCGACTCATCTGACCACTCTCATCAGATGCAGTATTCCATAAGCTCCTCGACTTCGGCTTAATTTATCATTTTATCATAAAATCAAACATTGTACTGTAGGAGATCTGACTCTAATTTCATTTATAATGATTCCACCACAAATGCCAAAGTAGTATTAACTTCCTTTCAATTCATCACATACTAGACTTACAAGACCTTATCATTTTCATAAGGTGACCCATAAGTACTTCATAAAAGGAAACTCATCCCAGAAAAACTCTCATCAAGAGCTCACTTAACTAATGAGTTCCTAACAGAACTTTACTACTCACTCTGAAAATAAGCATATGATATTTGAGGTCTAAATGATCATGCATGCACCTTCTTACACATACAATTTTTTATCCTGGAAATTACCTTTGTTCAGACATAAATGTTGTTAGGTCCCCCCCTCCCCCCTGTTAGATATATTGTGTTTATGTCCGCGCGTGTCGAGTCTGACTCGGAACGGATTATTGGGTTCGTGTCGGTCTAGGGCTAGGCTCTACGCTGGAGGTACTCTATATACCTATTCCAAACTTGATAGGGTTATGTAGAATACCTTGAGCGACCGAACCGCCCTAACATTCTCAAGGTAATCGCGCTCTGCTAGGGTTTTCTCTCCCGCCGCTCGTCTTCGTGAGATCTGTCCCGATTCCACTGCTCCCGTCTTCGTTCGCAAGTTTCTGTCGTGCGCCGCTACCATGATTCTTTTTCTTGCGCCGCTCTACAGATCATGGCCACCAGCTCTTGATCGGGAAGAGGGAAAGATCCCGGTCAATGGATCAAGCGTAGCATGTAAGAGAAAAAATCGCTAGGTATTGCCATCGGCTGTCGCTTGCTGGATTTCTTTGCGATTTTGCCGCTCGTGAGATCTCTGTATGGATCTCTCAGTCGCCTCTTTCCTCTGTCGTTGTTTGAATGAGATCGATCAGACTGCAAGGTCTTCCCGGCGCCGATCCACGAAGGAGCCGCCAAGTCTTCCCGGATTACCCGGTTTTTAGCGAATCTGTCGCTCCTCCCTGGTTTTTTCCGGATCTCTGTCTTGCCGTCTGGATTCGCTGCAAACAGATCGTGAATCGTTAATACGGAGTGGAGGAGAAAATCTTTTTTTTCGCCGTCTGGATTCGTTGCAGATCGATCCAAGCCTGGATCCAAACATTTTTGTTGCCTCTTCATTCAGATCTGGAAGGCTAGCTTTAGGACTAATATATAAGTTAGATCCAGGCCAGTGAAATTTCTTTGTTGTTGATCAATCTGATCAACATCCGGACTTGATCAATATAGCAAAAAGGATTTTCTGGACTTCACCAGATCTAGGAAATCCTATTCTTTGGAGTTCTGTGGTTTTCTCATTGGTTGAGGAAGAAGACTTTCTTCTTGTGACTATTGAAGTCACTGAACTCTGTTGATTGGTATCAAGGTCCTCACAATTTCAGCCTTATGTGGAAGGTTGTGCATTGACTGAATCTGTCTTTAGCGACTGTGCTCAGTCAGAGTGGAGGAGCAAATTTTTTTTTCTGGATTGGATCTGAAGACACTGGGTCATCTCCGCGCGGATAGGTGACATCTTTCTAATTTTTTTGTTAAAAATTTTTTTTTGAGATGTCGAGATGTTGCTCACTCGATATCATTGAGCTTCAGTTGTTCGCTCCCACTGATTTCCATGTTTAGAAACTGCACGTCCAACTGAGGATGAAAGAACATGGTATTTTTTACACAGTTCTGAGTGGTTACGCCACTACCCGTGAGGATGTGGACGTATTTCAGTGGGGTAAGGACGGTGTGGTTTGCAAGGACTACCTCTGAAGATCCCTAAATCCTCGTCTCGCCATGACCTACAGTAGTTGTAAGACTGCAAAGGAGATTTGGGATTGCTTGAATGCGTGCTTCCAAGAGGAGGAGGGATCGTTGAGAATTCCCCTTAGTGAGCAATTCTTTAACTTGAAATTTGATATAAATTCTTCAATCACCTCCCAAATTGTTGAATTGGAAAAACTATGTCTCAAGTTGGTGGACAAACAGTCTGAAATATCTGATAGTCTCTTTGTGAGTCTGATTCTGCACAAACTGCCTCCTGGGTGGATCACCTTCAGACTGGAGGAGGAGACCACTCTGGATGAACTCAAAAGACTCATCCGCCTTACGGATCAAAATAATGGACATTTGTCGGCCGACAACCCGGAATCCAGGCCATTCATGGCTATGGTCGGGAGTTGTAACCGCAGTACATCCTCTGAGTGGTGGCTGTATAGTGGTGCTACATGTCATGTTACTAATGACAGAGGTCTTCTATCAGAGGTCGTAGCAGTCCAGGAAAAAGTGAAAGATTGCAACGGAGGAGAGACCGATGTCACTTATGTCGGGACAGCTGAGTTGGTCCTCTATTCAGGTAAAACTTTATTTTAAAATAATGTTAAAGTAGTTCTTATGATTACTAAGAATCTGATTTCCATTATTTTATTAGATAAGGCTAGGATGTCCTTCACAACTCAAAATAGTAGAATGACCTTAATGGTCAATTCACATTATTTTGGGTGTGCGTATATGATCAACGGAATGTATAGACTTAGCCTAAATAACGAAAGCATTAACCAAGTGAGTTCTAACCTTATTGATCCCAAGTAGTTACATAACAGACTGGGACATGTGAACTATAGGAAAATGCTAGATATATCTAAGAGTCAAAACATCCATTTAGATCTGTCTATTCGATTTGACAAGTGTGAGGTGTGTGTGCAAACCAAATTCACTAGAATACCTTTCAAGTCGGTGTCTAGAAGCACACAACTCCTGGAATTGATACATTCAAACCGCTGTGATTTCTGAAGTTATATCACTAGAGGGGGAAAGAAGTATCTAATTATCCTCATAAACAATTTTTCGAGATATTGTCATGTGTATTTGTTGAGATCGAAAGATGAGGTCTTTGAGACTTTCAAAGTTTTTAAGTCTCGTGTGGAAAATCAGTTGAATCTTAAAATCAAGAGACTCAGAAGTGATCGAGGAGGAGAATACACTATAACTGAGTTTAAGGAATTTTGTGCCTCTGAGGGCATAATCCTTGAAACCACAGCTCCATACTCACCCTAGTCAAATAGCGTTGTCGAGCGTAAGAATAGAACTTTAACAGAAATGTTGAACTCTATGCTCTTAACAGCTGGCATGCCTAACTCATTTTGGGGAAAATCAGTCTTTACTGCGAATCACATTCGGAATAGAGTGCCTCACACAACGCTCATTTCTATCCCGTATAAGTTGTGGCATGGTCATCCCTATAGATATGATACTCTAAATACTTGAGCTTGTATTGCATACGTGCGATTACAAGACCTTAAGAGACCTAAGGTGGGACCTAGAACAACAACATGTGTTTACCTAGGTAGTGCAGCAGATAATGCAGCTGACAGATTTCTGGATCTATCCACTAATACAGTGATAGAGTCTAGAGATGCTATTTTCTTTGAACATAAATTTATTAAAGATCATAGTTTAATCGTCCACGAGTCTACTGACGTGATTACAGAATCTACTATAGAACCTGAAACTGACCCCTCTAGCACTGCTTCCTAACCTCTAGAGGTGGAACTTATTCCTGTTAGAATGTCTATAAAAGATAGAATCCCTAAAAATTTTGGTGAGAATTTCGTCACCTATCACTTAGAGGACGATCCATTCTCCTATCATGAAGCAATGAGATCAAGAGATTTATTAATGTGTGCAGAAGCCATCGATGATGAGATGGACTCGCTGCTACAAAATAACACTTGACATCTAGTTGACCTGCCGAAATGAGCTAAAATCCTACGATGTAAGTGGGTGTTGAAGGAGAAGTTACATAGTGATGGGTCTATAGCCAGGTATAAAGCGCGTCTAATAGCTAAAGGCTATAAACAGCAAGGGGGAATAGACTATTTTTATGTTTATTCACCTTTATGTCACCTATCAATTATTATGATTCTTCTAGCTTTAGCTTATATAGAGAATATCATAGTTCATCAAATGGATGTGAAGACAACCTTCTTAAATGGAGAGCTTGATGAAGAGATCTACATGACACAATCTGAAGGTTATGTTCATAAGGATCTAAAAGACAAAGTGTGCAAATTAAATAAATCAATCTATGGGCTTAAATAAGCGCCTAAGATGTGGCACATGAAGTTAGATCAAGTGGAAAAGAGTGTTGGATTTCAGTTCAGTCTTTCAGACAAATGTCTCTATCACCGCTCGTTGTCCAATCAAACAGTCATCATATGCCTATATGTGGATGACATATTGATTTTGGGTTCAAATCTTGTTGCAGTAAGAGATATCAAATCCACTCTAGCATAAGCTTTTGATACGAAGGACCTTGGTCCTGTGAATACCCTGTTAGGTATGAAAGTTAGAGTTGACAAGGGTAGATTCACCCTTAGCCAGGCTTATTATATAGAACAACTACTTCTACTTGGGGATACAAAGACTGTAGGCCAGTTGAGACACCGTTTGATCACAATGTTAAGTTATGTCTTAATGAAGGGACCAACATCGATCAATTAAAATATTCTAAAATAATTTGTAGTCTCATGTACGCCACAAGTTATACTAGACCAGACATTGTCTTCACGGTTGGCATGCTAAGCCGTTTTACTAGTAGTACAGGCAAAGAATATTGGGATGTCCTAGATAGGCTGATGAGATACCTGAGTGGTACTAAATATCATGTCTTGTGTTATACTGATTATCCTCCTGCTGTGGATGGATTCTCTGACGCCTCGTGGTGTTCATAAGTTGAGAAAAACAAGTCTACCAGTTGATATATATTCACTTTGGGTGGAGCTGCTATCACTTGGAAATCCAAAAGACAGACTTGTATAGCTCTGTCATCCATGGAAACCGAGTTATTTGCCTTAACTTCGGCTGGTGAAGAGCCAAATTGGATCAGGAACCTTATTTTAGACATACCCCTGTCTAGATTACAAGTCAACTCGTTGAGCTTGTATTGTGATAATCAAGCAGCAGCTCAAGTTGTAAAAAATGCCCTCTATAACACAAAGAGGAGACATGTACGACTGAGACATGCTTTGTTGAATTATCTAAAAGAACAAGTAATTATCACTTTGATCGATGTGCATTCGAAGAATAACCTTGCTGATCCATTGACGAAAGGAATGCCCAAAGACAGATTAATCAAAACAGTGAGGGAAATGAGACTAAAGGCGATTTAGCTCAGCCTTAGTTCAAGGTTAGGCAATTTAGTTCAGCCTTAGTCCAAATATTTTGATTTTCGGATTTCCTTTGTCAAAGCAAGCATGTTGTGCTCTGTTGATGCTCTTGGTTGCTGAATACGTATCTGGTAAGTTGTTTCATTCCAAACTTGATGCTAACAACTTCATTTGGATTCGGTTATCTTGCCTTGGAGGAGAGTGTTATTCCAAACTTGATAACACGATCTGACTTGGTTTGACTTTTCTGTTGTTAATTAGTTGCATTCAAAACTTGATGAGTTCCAGTTAACTCTAGAAGAGCAGTAATAGTGACATTCCATATAGGAACACAGATATAACTGCGGTGTTCAGAAGTCCATAAATCGTTTCATTTGGAAACAGATAATGGATTCTAAGGTCAATCTATAAAACTCCGTGTTGGTGTCCTCCCGCTAATAATAAGAATTAAATACTACATTCTTACGGTAGAACTAGATATTTGTTCATTTTCAAAATGATTGAATTCATTATAAAATGAAATTTTCTGTTGGAAATTACAGGAACTGCTGATATAGGAGGAGCATTGGTAGACTGGGATCCTTATCATGATCTTCTGGATTATGACAATTAGAGTATTGTTAGACTTCTTTTTTGGTATCTCTGTTTCAGAGCACTGTTTAGCTCGTTATTTTTTTTCACCTATTTGTTTGGACTTTTATTGCTCTCCGTTTGACTTGAGACACTAGGCATATAGGGCCTGTGCCCTGATTGTACCTGAGACATACTGTGATGTGGCTGAACTTTCTTTCTGTTTATGTGTGCATACTATTTCTCTTGTTAAGTCTAATATGTTTAAACAGGTGTTGGACACGTTTGTGAATGATTCACATTTGGCTTAACATTGCACAAACCACCCGCTGTTCCGACGTTGGGTTTTCGGCGGACATAGGAGGAGATTGTTAGATATATTGTGTTTATGTTCGCGCATGTCGAGTCCGATTCGGAACGGGTTATTGAGTTCGTGTCGGTCTAGGGCTAGGCTCTACGCTGGAGATACTATATATATTTATTCCAAACTTGATAGGGTTATGTAGAATACCTTGAGCGACCGAGGCGCCCTAACACCCCCCACCCACCAATGTATCTCAGATGTTGCACACAGATTCTATTTGTTTGGGTGTTTTTGCTCCATCTCCATTAAGAGAGAAAATATCATCTCCCTGCTCATATGTCAACATAGATTCTATTTAAACCAAAGTGTCGACCGTGTTTTTTTGCAAAATATTGCTAGGTTAACAATTTCACAGGCGAAATCCAAGCGGCGAGCAGCGACCGGCGTGCGAACCTCATGTGCGTCGTCGGCGACTCGACGTCGCGTTATCCCTCTGCGTCTGCTACTCTGGCGTCATCGATGCCCGACTCTGCCTGACTTCCCTAGCCCGGTTACAGGTAGTTCTTAAATGGCTAAATCCTACATTCCTACTTCATCTGCCACTTCGATTCTGCCCTAGCGCTTCTCACCATCAGGCATCAGTTCTTTTTGTATCTTCTTGCGGCAGCCGAACAATGAAACAGGGGAGAAGTTGGGAATAGCTGAACAATAGATTCAGTATTTTAGGTAATTTCGTCCTTCCCTTTCAATTTTCGAGCTAAGGACTTTGTTTTCATGTTATTTTTTGTGTAATCCCTCGAAATGATTGGTATTTTTTGAGGTGATTTTTTTTTTCATTTCTTTCCGTTGTTTTAATTTTTCTTTTTATTTTTTTTTATTTTACCGAAATCTTACTCATGTGATTTCCTCTAATGGATAGTAATTCTTTTGTGATCATTTTGATTTTCACCGTAGTAGGAATATGTCTCCATTAAAACACATGGAGATGAAATTTAGATGAGATTCAGCTATGACAGGTTTCTAACTGCAGCATTATAAGTTTTGAAATTTATTGTGTCGGTGCGACATCAAAATTCTAGTTCCGCTAGGCCTGAGTATATTATTCGAAACTCGAAAGTCGCTCGAAAATCGTTCGAAAATTGAGTCGAATCGGAATCGGTTAAAATTGATTCGACTAACTTTGAGTCCATTCAATTTGACTTGAATTTGATTTCGAGCTAGCCCTGAATCGTTCGAAATATAATTTGAATCAACTCGAATTAATTTAAAAAACTATGTATTTATTAATATATTTTTATTTTAAGATAAAAATAACAAAATTTAAATCTAAATAAAAAGAATGAAGGCTTTAAATGTTTCATTTGCTAAATTTATAGGTTGCCCAATTTAATTTTGAGCAAACTATGAATAAAACAAAAAATTGCTCAATTTGAAATCGATTTGATTCGATTTCAAGCCAACTCGATTCGATTTCGAGCCGACTCGATTCGATTTCGAGTTGACTTGGAATCGAGTCATTTCGACTCGAGCCGACTCGAATCGAAATATTTCGATTTCGACCGAGTTCGAGTCGAAAATTTCGATTTCGAGAAGAGCCAAAATCGCTCGAACTCGACTCGAAATCAACCCTAAGTTCCGCCACCGTCTCATCTCAGATGTTGCACAAAGATTCTATTTGCTTGGGTGTTTTTGTTTTTGCTCCATCTCCATTAAGAGAGAAAATATTCGCCGCCCATTTAAAATTATTTGGTAAATTCATTCTCACGGCCACTTCAAAACTTCATTTTGGGCATTTTTTGAGACCACTCTCACCTCCTTACTCTCACCGTTACATTTCTACAGCTTCCACTCCCACTCGCCAAAACAAACATACCCTAAGTTTACTGCTAAGCCAAAAAATCTGAATTGAATGTGTTGCGAAATTTCAAGTAGAAATTTATTGTTTGGTCTCAACTGTTACACGGCTTTGGCACACATCCTGCGGGTCGTGTTCAACAATAGTCCTCGCCTTGGTTAGCTTTTAAGCCACACAATTCAAGCGTTATGTAATTTTACAAATTTATCGGGGAGGCCCAGGTAAATGGCCATATATTTAAATGAATTACTTGAATTTATTTAATAAACAATTACAACAATAAATATTCCTTATTAAATAAAAAAGTATTAATTAACTCATTAATGCATCAGGATTAATCATTTCACGCTCTATGTATGGGGAATCAAATGACGGTGCGAGAATGCATCCAGTTGGCAAAAGAATAGTCCAATGAGATCCAGCAGGGACAAAAGTCTCAAATGAGAACATGGGTGATGCTCGGATCCGTTGGGTCAATATATACGGAACATGTTTTTCCCCCACTCGGGGGAGCAGGGGCGGATTTAGAGAGGGGCCCGAGGGACACTGTCATCCTCATTATTTTTCAAAATGGTTAGTGTATTTGAATCCCTCTCGTCGATGCAATGGATTTTGACTACTTAAACGTCAAAAACGGTGGCCAGATAAGGGAAATACAGCTCCGATAAGATTGAAGCGTTCAATTTTTTTAAAAAAAAGAAGTTGATGTCTGGCCCACCATATTTAAAATTTTTAGAATACAGTGACACATTCAAAAAAAAATTGTGTGCACCCTCATTATTAATTTTTTGGATCCGCCACTGCGGGGGAGAAAAGTGCATCCCTGCACTTTACGGTAAAATGCGTGCATTCAACGACCCACGTGTATGGTCGCACACATCTCAAAGCGAGTATATCTCAGCTTGCTTTTAGATGTGTGCGGGTATCCAACGCGGGCCATTTGATGCGCGCACTTTACAGTTAAGTGCAGCGAGTGCACTTTACCTACCCGGAATCTGTTTTTCCCTCTACCGTGATTTATGTTCATATTAATTTCTTATTACCACCACGGCAAACTAAATAATGGGTTTAATTAACTAATGCTCCGTTTGGGGGGGACTTATTTTCACCGGTCAAACGGTTACGGCAGCATGAACCGGACCCTAATTAAGGTCGGGTTCATGCGGTCGTAATCGCTTGACCGGTAAAAACAAGTCCTCCCAAACGGAGCCTAAAACATCGTTTGGGGGGACTTATTTTCACTGGTCAAGTGGTTACAACTGCAAAAAATCGGATCATAATTAAGGTCCAATTCATGCGGTCGTAACCGTTTGATCGGTGAAATTAAGTCCCCCCAAACGGAGCCTAAGAGACTAATCACAGGTCCTTAATTCAAACGGGATTCCTCAGTTAGAGGCACAATTTACAATGTGGAGCCCTGTTCGCCCAGTTAATGTAACTCTGTTACCGGGTTCTTCTTCTAAATACTATTACTGAGAAAGCCTAAATGAAAGTAATGAAACGGTAACAAATTAGTTTTTTTTTCTTTTACTTTTTTTATGAAAAAAATATTATCACAATTACAATCAATTAACGATGGTGAATAATACTTTTTGCCGCTTCTGTGTTAGTGATGGGTTAGCCCCAATTTATAGGGAAATCAGGCTGCACTTAGCCGGCTCACCCACTAGCGTCATAGGAAGTTACATGTACCACCGCATGAGCGATCTGCGCATCCGATTCCCGCGGTAACGACAACGCGCCGGATCCGGAACGTAGTGCACCCTACGCCGGCAGGCGGCGCCACCGCTCGTGCCCTCTCCTCGGCCGCCCATTACCGGGCGGCCTCGCCGCAGCTGGCCCCCGAGGGCCGGCCTAGGCCGCCCAACCTCAGGCGACCTCGCCGCGGTTGGACCCCCAAGAGTCGGTCGAGGTTGCCCTTATGCGGGCGGCCTCATCGGGGCCGGCCAAGGCCGCCCTTTCTCGGTCGACCTTGTCGCTGCCGGAACCCACGAGTGCCGACCGAGGCCGGCCGGTTCCGAGCGGCCGCGCGCCCGGGCGGCCGAGCCCGCCCGGTTCCGGGCGGCCAAGTCAGGGGTGGTCCCCCGGCTGCTCGTTGGGAAGGTGGTGGTGTCCGCCGCCCCCGCCATTCTCACCGGGCTATCTGTTTTGGCGGGCAGGTTCTCTTTTGGCCCTGGGGCGGGATCGTCATTTTCCAAAAATGACGATCCACGTGCTTAGTTTTGAGAGTTCTTATTCGTCGGTCCAGATATATTTAAGCAAAATTACTGGACCGCCCCTCTTGAAATCCTATAAATAGGTCAACATTTACTTAAAAGACTTTTTTCGGAACACTCTAACTACACACACACTCTCTCTCTCCACTCTTTTTCTTTGCAGGATTTTTCGTCCAAGTTCACTCCCGCAAGACTCCGTCAAGACCATATAAACAAAATGAGCACAGAGAAAACGCAAGACCAGGACAGGACGCTCAGAGCCATCCCCACCATCACGAGAAGATGAATCGGAAAGCGAAAGTGATGGCCACTCCCGCAAGAAGCGTTGAGGAAGGACCTCGAGAGCAGAACAACTACGAGCGGCGCTCAGCAACCATTCTCCACCATCTCACCAAGTGTAACGAGGCGCTTCCTGTCACCCTCGCTCTTCTCTTAAAAATTGTGTAACAAACTCTGTGAGAGTAGAATTTTTGCCGGCACCAAACCGATAGCGAGATTTTTTACCCTGATTGCGGGTTTTTCATGTCATAAAGCCTCTGACTCAACAGTCGGTGAATCTCTGACTGTTAGTATGCTCGAGCGCTCCGCAGGCTAGGACGGTTCAGAAGGTCCGGTCTACCAAGAGCAACGTGTGGACCCCAACAGTTTGACGTCGTCTATGACAATACAGTTCCCAGAAGCTCCAAGGAGACATGAAGGATAAGCACCCTCCTCACCGCTGCGCAAGAGATAGGAAGCTATGTCCAGGCGGAGCACATGAACGACTCGAGGATTAGCCCATCAGGAGCACGTCGATCTTGGCCAGTATCATTCCTTGGCAGGGGTGCACATAAAGCCCGGCGGGCCCGGGCTTTTCCGAACCGGGCCCGAGCCGGGCCTAAGCAGTAACCGGGCCGGGCCCGGGCTTAGCCCGGGCCTGGTTATTATTTTAAAAAAAAATTATTGATTTAAATAATTAATTTTATATAAAAATTAAAAAAATCATAACTATAAACTATTATTTACAATTACAAATTATCATAAAAAATAAATAAATAACACAACAACCTAATATTAAAAAAAAAATTATTAATAATTAATGTACTGAAATTATATAAATTTAGGAATGTGTAAAATTTACACTGTAAATATACAAAAATTAGGAAATTCTAAATTTTTAAAAATTACAAATATCAAATGACAAATATTCTAAATTATTAAAAATTACAAAATTACAAATCAAAAAAATACAAAAAGTTGTCTAGTGGCCCTAGTTTAAATTGATCGCGTCCATCTCGTCTTCCATGTCCGATGAGCTATTCTCGATCGCTGAAATATGCTGCTTTCTCTTCATCGCGTCCAGGTGGTCCTTGTAGCATATGCAGATCTCGAGCGATTCTTCGCTTAGCCGACTTCTCCGCTCGTTTAAAACCCTGCCACTAAGAGAAAAAGTAGACTCCGAAGCTACCGTGTTAGCTTGGATCGTTACTAAATCTCGGGTCATATAGGTCATAATAGGATAGGTATTTACTTTATCTTTCCATCATTTTAAAATATCGAAATTTTTTAATTCGTCCGTGGACATAAAATCACGAAATTGTGTTTTTGTGTATAACCCTAATTCATTTAAACTACTAGATGTTGTGCGCGCTTTTTTCCCAGAGGCTAACTCTAACATTTTATTTTAAAAACTACTATATGTTTTGGGTTGCGACACATCTTCTCGGGGCCGCGACCCAAATAAATTATCGTAATAATTATAACATTCAGTAAAAATAGTGTTAAAATTTAAAAGACTAAGATTATCTAAATCTGAATCACTTATATCTACGTCTATATTGTTATTTATTTCTTCAATAAAATTTTCTACGTCGTCTACGTCGAAAAGAGGATTCAAAGCGGCGGCGCATGAAAACATAACTGGGATTTCTCTATAATGTTTTAAAATTTTTGTTTCCATTATTTTTATTAATTCGATCCATCCGGCGTGTTGTTTAAAATAATTTAATTTTTGTGAAATATTAACAATATTTTCAATAACTAGCGGACTAGTAGGATAATATACGTCCGATAAACTATTTGTCGCAGTATAAAAAACTTCTAACAAATCCATGTAATTTTCTAAAATTGCCCAATCGGACTCGGTTAATTCATGTTGACCTAACAAAGTATAAAATTTCATTAATAGTGTTTTTTGACGAATCGCTCGTTTTAACATTATATATGTAGAGTTCCATCTAATTGACATGTCAAATAGAGGTTTCAAAAATTTGTGACCTTGACCGGTTACGAATTTTTTAAAATCTTGACGTCGTTGTTTAGAACTATAAATAAATTGTAACATTCAACGTATTTTATTAATATATGGTTCCATATAGGACAAACTATCATGTACTACTAAATTTAAAACGTGACACGCGCAACGAGTATGAAAAAAGGCGTCGTTTAACATAGGTTTCAAATCACGTTTTAACCACTCAATTGAGGTGGTATTATTTGTGGCGTTATCGAAAGAAATACTCATAATTTTATTTTTTATTTTAAATTCGCGCACGCATTTTGAAATTATTTGATAAATCGCCTCACCGGTGTGTGGGACTTCGAAACTTTCAAAACAAATTATTCGTTTATTTAGATCCCAGGAAACAGGATCGACTCAGTGACACGTTATAGACATATATGACAATCCTAATTTTATACTACTTGTCCAAACGTCGCTCGTTAAACTCACTCGACCCTCAAATTTTTCAAAAAAATTTATTAAAGTTTGTTTTGCCTCTAAGTAATATTTAAGCGCGTCGCGTCTAATAGAAGATCGACTTACTTGGTGATATTTGGGTTGTAGCCCTTGGTGAATGTACTCGGTCTCTTCTTCGTTGTCGTAGTGGCTGAACATCAACCCGCGTCTGATGATGTTCTTCACCTGCAGCTCTCGCTGCCGACCTTGATCGTACGTCCAGATTTGTCCGGATGCCGATAATTACGCCTAGGTCGACTCGGGAGGAGCTTGTTTGGCTGCGCAAGACTTAACGTGTCTTGCGAGTGTCGAGTTGCCAGCGGTCGAAAGTAATTTCGAGCACTGTTTGCACCTCGTCTTTTGCTCCGCGCCGACTTATACTAAGTCAAAATATTCCCAAACTGTCGTCGTACGCTTGTGCTCCACAACTTCGTGGGCGATGGATGAGGAAGACGACGCCTGCGTTGACGACATGTTTGCGAGAAATTGAGATTAGAGAGAGAGAGGGTGGGGGTGAAAGAAAGAAAGGAGGGGGAGGGGTTTATAGTTTTTTTTAAAAAAAAAAGAATTTTAAAAAAAATATTGCAACTTGGGCTGCAAATAGCAGCCCAAGTGGCTGCTATAGCACCAACGGCTCTTAGAGCCGTTGGTGCTGGCAACCAACGGGTTCCAGCTAGTCCGGGCTTAGCCCGGGTTTTTCCAGGCCCGGGCTAAGCCCGGTGACCGGGCTTTACCCGGCCCGGGCCGGGCCGGGTACCGGGCCGGGTACCGGGTACCGGGCCGGGCCGAGTACCGGGCCGGGCCGTGTACCGGGCCGGGCATTGGCCTTATACTGGGGCCCGGAAGGGCCCCATGGCCCGGCCTGGACCCGAGCCGGGCTTGGCCCGGGACCGGGCCGGGCCAGCCCGGTGAGCCCGGTTTTTTTGGACACCCATATTCCCTGGTCAACGTACCACATTATGAGGACGTCATCGCCGCGCTAGATACTACCCTTGCTGAAGGGTTCGCCCGCTTTAAGAAGTGTCATGCGAAAGTGCTCGCCCTCCTCATAGGCATGACAGTCGTTCAGACACCTGTAAGAATATCAACCAAGAGAAAGAACCACCACAACAAGTCCAGGAAGAGGAAGATTCTGAACCCTCACAAGAAGCTAGCACTGAATATTCCGTCCGCCAGGACAGGGCCGCTGAAACCAACCCACTTCACCAGCGCCAACGGACGGGGGCCCCCGAATGTACAACCCCGTATACGACAAGTGGGTCAGCAGGAGCCATACCGGCCAAATCGGGCAGTCTGAGTCCCTGGGAGAGCTCGGCAGGGGGGAGAACTCGGCAGTCTCTGACTCGCCCAGGCGGGGTGAGATGCTTTTGGGAGGCGAGCTTGTACTCGCCAAGCTCCGCACGCCGAACTCTAGGTTGTTCGCCGAGCTCTGGGTCTTTCGTCGAACTCTGGCCGTTCGTCGAGCTCTGGGCTGTTTGTCGAGCTCTGGGCCTTTCGTCGAACTCTGTCCGTTCGTCGAGCTCTGGGCCACTCGCCGAGTTCTGACTACCCAACATACTCGCAGCATGAGAGCAGGGCAGGCCGGGCCCGTACTCGCCAAAGGCCGAGCGGGAGCGGCGAGTGCCAGCTCCATTGAGCACTCGCCGCCCTTGCCGAACAGAGATTGTTGGGGGCTACTCGCCCAATGATCTGTGAGATATTTTTACCATTTTGCCCCCGCTGGCCTGCCCATAACCAATTAGAACAGCGGAGTTGCGTTATTGGCTGACCCAGTTGGGTTGCGCATAGTTGTTCAGAACAGCGGAGGTTGGCTATTTGCAGACCGTTTTCAGAAATCTATAAATAGGACCCAAGGGGTACCTCAGAAGACATGCTCACTTATCTCCCAGTCTTCTAGCACTTTCTGAGGTACCTTAGCCCGGCATTTGGCTAAGGAGGGGAAGCGCTTTGAGATCTTCCGGGTGTGTGGTGGGTCCTCCGCGCCGAGCCCTTGGGTCAGTTCCCTGTTCTTTTTTCTTTATCATTTTGCTTGCAGGAGAGAAGTAGGTGCACGATCATCCCTTCCCCAAGGGTGAACTCCATAGAGACCGTTTTTTGTGGTTTCAACACCGAAGATGAGCAAGAAGAATGACCCGAGAAAAAATAAGAGAACTATTCGAGGAAGAATGCGGCCAAGTGGGCCGTCGATTAGTGCAAGTCCACCGCCCAATAAGAAACGGATCGCCGCTAGCACCAGAAGTTTTGGCGCATCCAGTCCCATTGGAATTCAAGCTCCCAAGCATCGAGACGTATGACGGGGTTGAGGATCCCCTAGAGCATGTGAATCATTTAACCACAATCCTTCGTATCTACAACACATCTGATCATTTGCTTTGTCAGGTCTTCCATGTCATATTGAAAGGGCAGACAAGGAAGTGGTACCACTCGCTCAGAGAGGGAACCTTCCAAAACTTCGCTAAACTCACCCAACAGTTCCTGGACCAATTCATCACCAACGTACCACTGTATTACAAAGGATCTCTAGCATCTCTCTGGAATTCACTAGAATGAGGGAGAAACCCTTAAGGAGTTCTTCTGCCGATTCACTACAGAAGCCAGACAAATCCCAAGGGTGGATCTAGAACTCTTGTGCGAAGTCTTACTTGGGGGGATCCAACCCGGGGGGTCTAACTCCGCTTTATATATTCATGTTCCAAGCACATGTCGGGGAACAAAGATAAGGTCCTTAGCCGTGTTTAAAAAAACTACTTAAAAACACTCTCTGATGTATGTATCTCACTACTTAGGTTAAAATGGAAGTATTAGGGGGTCAAAGGCAAAAATATATAATCCACAACTTTTTCAATATTTGTCAAAACTCTATGCGGTATTTGGTGTCCCCTATCTTAGAAAACATGAATATATAAAAATTAGAATGAAAATTTATCAAAAACCATGTTTCCTTAGCAAAATACCAAATCTCTGTTGTTAGCGTTGCACGATAGTAATAGCACTAGTGGTAGCATAAAATTGATTTTTACATTCTTTTTGCATTTCCTCTGGCATAGAAAATCATATTACTGACAGGTTCTTTAAGGAATTCTATGTTTTCTAGAAAATCATTTAGTTATGGAAAATTTAAAAAAATCAAATAGGAAATTACAAAACAATTTTTTTTTCTTTTTCTTTATGTTTTATAAAAAAATTTAAAAATATAAAAACTACTTGTTATTCATTGACATTGTCAAGGATGATTGGTCATGTCAATTAAAGATTGAATATAATATTTAATTTAATTTTTAAGTTTCTTAAAAAAAAAATTTGTCATGCCATGAACTATCTTGTTATATGCAAAAAAAATTGATTGTAGCGCACATGTGTATGAATGGTTAGCATGTCTCTAAGTATTACTAATATTTTACGTTTAAAATAATTCATTCACTCATTTATTTTGATAACCTACATGTGTTGTTAATCTTAGTATTGCATGATTGTGTAATATAATAACAAAATAGATTAAAATGCATAAATAAATTACTTACTATTGAATTGTTTCTTACAATTTTTGGTTTTCTTTTTCATACACTTATTTATTAGAGAAAAGTAATTTAAAAATAAAAATATTATGTTTGTAAAATAAGTGAATTCAGAACCCTTAGTTAATGAAATACAAATCTAATAAAAATTTATAGAAAAACTACATCAAGTACTACTCACTCTCATGATAAAGTTGTGCATTTAGGAAAGGATTGTAAAGTGGCTTGTGTAAACAAATTATACACCACTTCTCTTAGTACACCAAATCACAAAATAAATAAAAGTAAAAATAATAAATATGATCTCAGAAGCACTATTTTGCACCTTGATAAGCACCGTATGTGTAGAGGACCTTGGTAGTTATACTTGTTACTTATGCGCAATTAAATATTGTTGAAGTAAAATTATTTGTGTATTTTAATATTATGTTTATTCCATTATATATTTCATGTGTTTTTTATTAACTTACTTGTATACTTTATCAAAACACTACCTTGTACAAACCATTATCTTATATAACACTTTTACTCATGAGAATTGAACTCTAATGTACATCTACGCAATTCTCTATAATTTTTAGTAAAATACACTAGATAGCAATGTATGATCTCTACAATGTTTAAAATTACTTCACATGCAAATTTCATAGCATTGTAGTTTCCTATCTTGTTTTGATAAATTACATTATGCTTGCAAATATTTTTTTTATATAGCATCTCTTGTTTTCAAGCTCCAAAACATCTTCCGTTAACAACTACAGATCTTATATTACATATGCTTGTAATTGCTAAAAGATTTTTATCTTCAAAGAATGCTTAAAATTATTATTTTTTTGATGCATTACCACTTACGCTCAATCATGGTTAATTGTTTATTCAACAAGTGGTAATTATGAATTTATCAATTTTTTATCTCTATTTAAAACATTAGAAAATAAATTGCTACACACTCAACCCCACCCTCTTTCGATAATATCATTTAGAAAATAAATTTGAAGAAATATATCATTTAGAGGGAGTACAATATAGGAAATATCTATGTAGGGAGATCATCTATATAGGGGGAGTGTGCATGTTTATCATGCTTATCACTTACTATACACACTGAAAATCTTAATTTCAAGGTCAACTAAATACCTAGAGGGGAGTGAATTGGTTTTAGACCTTTTTAAATACTCTGACCTATATCTGATTTTCTGTGCTTAGTGATTAATTGGTTTGTGCTTTCAAGAACAATCACAGACGACTCAGATATTTTTATAGTGGTTCCCCGATCTTGGGTACGTCCACTGTCCCTCTCCGCCTTTCTAACAGTGTGTTAGACAAGGCTCTTCACCAATTCCTCGGCTCCTTAAGAGCTTACAGCACCATCCCGCAGGAGCACTCAGTCTTATCCAAAACCTACAACTCGGGCACTAAGCCCTTCCACTAAGATCCCAACTAGATCCTACCTCGGTCTTTATAACACAGGCCTACACTCAGGCACTAAGCCTTACCACTCATATTCTAACAAGAATCCTACTCTTAGATCCCAGAATGGATCTTAATCTTAGATCTACAACAGATCTTACCTTGGCCTTTATAGCACAGGCCTACACTCAGATTCAATAAAGAATCCTACCCTCAGATCCCAAATTAGATCTTACAGAGAATGTCAAAAAGATGAAATACTCAGACACCAGAGAAAGTCATCTATGTCTATCTCCCTAGACTGAGCAGATATCAGCTCTATTTGCTTCTTCACAACAACAAGTTGAGAAAGAAATCTTCAATTTAAGCACGACTTGTTCTGGAAATAGCTTGCAGAAATCTCTGCTTCTTATTTTTCAGGAAGCAATCCTTATCTTATTGTCACAGATGAGTATTGCGGCAGCTAACTCTTTTCGCGTTCAGGTTCCTTGATCTGAACTTATTCTGGCTCGATAAGAAAACGAGGAAGAAGACGTGGTCCAGACGCAAGATTGCGAATCCAGAGAACCCTAATTACCTCTCTTCTTGGTGTTGATTGTTGTTGTTGTTTTTGATGTTGTTACGTTCTTGATTTGATCTTACTCCTTTTATCGTCTGCCGATCAACGTCTCATTGATCAGTGGGCCCCACTAGATTTGGTGGCTGTGATTTTGCCATTTAGCCACCTACTTTCCATTGACGGCTGATTCAACGGCTCTTTGCTTTGCGTGGGCCCCAACGATAAATCTCTTTTCTAGTGCAAAAAATCATGATAGTTGGCCCCCAGCGCCTCTAGCAGCATTCCCGCAACATTTGAACCTGCTTTGACTTTGTTGACTTTGCTGACGTCACCATTTGTGGACTTATACAAAATCAAGCATCAGTAGCATAGGCGTTGAGTGAATATGCAACTTAGGAATGAGATTAGGGTCATATTTTACTTTCAGAAGGAGTATTCCAGAAATCCTCAGTTTGATGAACTCAAAACTCAGTTCGACAAACTCAAAGCTCAGCTTGACGAAAAGTGAAAGCTCAGTTCGAGTAACTCAGAGCTTAGTTAGACGAACTCAGAGCTCAGCTTGACGAAAAGTGAAAGCTCGGTTCGATAAACTAAGAGCTCAGTTCGACAAACTCAGAGCTCAGCTCGACGAAAGTAAAAACAAGCAACGCATTTGGACTTAGCCAAATTTTTGTGTCAAAAAGAACACTGTAGCTCTGACTGACTAGGATTCAGTCAACGTTATAGCCCCATGACATTGAGTTAGTAAGCATCACTCAACGCCTAATTACTTAGACCGATTTTATCCCATGGTGTTGAGTGAGTAAGCTACACTCAACGCCTAACTACTTAGACAAATTTTGTGTCTCATGGTGTTGAGTGAGTGAGCTACACTCAACGCCTAACTACTTAGATAGATTTTTTGTCTCATGACGTTGAGTAAGTAAGCTTCACTGAATGCATGTGGACTTAGTCAAAATTCAACACAGAATTTCTGTAGCTTTGACTGACTGGGCAGAACTCAATGATTTTGATGTTATGGCGTTGAGTGAGTGGACTTCACTCAATGCATGTGGACTTAGCCACATTTCTGCCTTATTCAACTTAGTCTTAGCCTCTCACAGCTTTTATCTATATGACATTGAGTGAGTAGACTTCATTCAACGCCTATGGACTTAGCCACATTTTCAGCTTGCCAATTATTTGGCTAACGATACTCAACGATTTTACTTACCTAGCGTTGAGTGAATAGACTTCACTCAACGCCTGTGGACTTGGGAAAATCTCCTGTCCTTCCAGCCACTTCTTTGAGTCCACCTGCCTAATCTTTGTCACAAGGACAATCCTGCACACATGAACTTACACACACATCAAATACAGCTATGTCTATCTCATTGACCCATTTGACATCATCAAATCAGGGTCATTGGGATCAATATAACCAACAATTTTCCCCTATTTGAAGATGTCAAAACTCTTGAACAACTTCCTTAGTCAATGAGATACACATCACATAGGCAGTAAAAATTTATTAAATTCAATGAGATGATGATTTACTTACTTCCCCTGGATTAATGCAGGGTGTGTGTTAACATAGAAGTTTACCTCTCAGCTTGATCCTTTCTTGATCAATATCTTCGCCCCAAGACTTTCTCCCCACATCTTTCTGTAATGTTGGGGCTTGATCCTTTCTTGAGATTGTCTCTCCCCCTTGGATGCTACTTAAACTTGATCAATCTCTTCTCTCCACCTTTTTGACTTCTTCAGATAATCAGGGAGGTGCACCAGTTCTTTTTCTCCCCTTGTGTTCTCCCCCTAGCTGATGTAGATGAGGGCAGTAGTACAACTACCAGCTTGCTCCTTATATAAGGCTGACTTTAGTCCTGCAGCTATTGGACTTGCAACCCCTTAATAGGAGTATCTGCTCTCATCTTGTTCTTGATTTCCACTATATATGCATCACCTGCAAGAAGAATAAGCATGTACCAAAAAAATACCTTAGGGAGTATCTGAAGCTATTCTAAGTTCAACATACCCAATTCAATCTTGAAGGTGTTGAACTTGGATTCATCTAGTGGCTTAGTGAAGATATCAGCCACTTGTTTGTTAGTGGAGACAAACTCTAGGCTAATGTCTTCTTTCTCCACATGATCCCTAATAAAATGATACTTAATTTTTATGTGCTTAGTCCTGCTGTGTGAGACAGGATTCCTAGCAATAGAAATGACACTAGTAGAATCACAAAACAGAGGAGTTCTATTTATCTTAATGTTATAATCTTCAAGCTGATGTTGAATCCACATCAATTGAGCACAGTAGCTGTCTGCTGAAATGTACTCTGACTCTATAGTTGAGATAGCCACACTGGTTTGCTTCTTGCTGCTCCATGATACCAGTCTTCCACCTAGGAATTGACATGTACTAGTAGTACTTTTCTTGTCTTCCTTTCAGCCTGCAAAATATGCATCTGAAAATCTTGTTAGATCAAAATCTCTATTCCTAGAGTACCATAGGCCAAGATCTGGTGTGCCCTTAAGATACCTTAAAATTCTTTTTGAGCAGAATAATGAGATTCTTTAGGGCAGACCTGATACCTAGCATAGGCACATGTAACTTACATGATTTCAGACCTACTAGTAGTCAAGTATAGAAGAGAGCCAATTATCCCTCTATACAAAGACTCTTCAACAGGTTTCCTTGCCTCATCTTTGCATATATACATACTTGACCACATGAGATTTCTCATGATGGAGGCATTCTCCATACCATATTTCTTAATCAACTTCCTGGTGAACTTTGATTGGGATATGGACAAGTCATCATCAGTCTATCTTACTTGGAGTCCCAAGAAGAACTTAGGCTCACCCATGCTGCCCATCTCAAACTTTCCTTGCATAATTTTAGCAAATTTCCTGCAAAGGTTGTCCTTAGTAGATCCAAAGATAATGTCATTGACATATATCTGGACTAGGAAGCTCTTGCCCTTAGATTTCCTTAGAAATAGGGTCTTGTCTATTTCCCCCCTTGAGAATTTATTCTCAATGAGGAAACTAGACAGTGTTTCATATCAAGCTCTAGGGGCTTGTTTCAACCCATATAGAGCTTTCCTAAGCCTATAAACAAAATCAGGAAGGTGAGGGTCTACAAAACCTGGTAATTGATCAACATATACTTCCTATTTTAAGTCCCTATTCAGGAATGCTGACTTCACATCCATCTGATAGACTTTGAATCTTTGATAGATAACAAATGCAAGGAATAACATTATTACTTCCAGCCTGGCTACTGGGGCAAAAGTCTGGTCAAAGTCTATTCCTTCTTCTTTTATGTATCCTTTTGCCACCAATCTAGCCTTATTCTTGACAATAATGTCATTCTCATCTAACTTGTTTCTGTAGATTTACTTAGTCATATGCCATTATATACCTTAGGTCTGGGAACTAGCTTCCAGACACTACACCTCTTGAACTATTTCAGCTCTTCCTGCATTGCTCCAATCCAGAATAGGTCTTTGATATCCTCTTCAAGTTTCTTGGGCTCTTCTTGAGATAGGAAGCTTGAACAGAGAGCTCTGTTGATGCTCTTGTTTCTTTTCTGGACTCCATGTCTTGCATCACCAATAATTTGGTGTGCTGGATGGTCCCTCAGATGTCTCCCAGCTAGAGGCAATCTTGCTTCAGCTTATTGTTCTTTACTGTCTTCTGCTGGTTGTTCTTCATCCTCATCTTGTGAGTCTTGAGCTCCCCCTGGACAACACCCATCTTCTTTCTTATCTTGTACTGCTGGATCATGTTTGTTGATGGTAAGCTTGTCCATCACCTCCTTTAAACCCGCAGAGCTAGAAGAAGAGCTAGGTAGCTCATAGTTAATCAAGTTTGACTCATCAAAGACAACATGGACTGATTCCTCTACAACTTGATTAATCAAGTTATAGATCTTATATGCCCTGCTATTGTTGTTGTACCCAACAAATATCCCTTCTTGGGACTTGGCAGCAAACTTAGTCTCATAGGACTTACCATTATTCAGTACACAGCACTTGCTACCAGAAATCCTAAAGTAGGATAAGTTTGGTTTTCTGCCTTTCAAAATCTCATAGGGAGTCTTCTTGTGGATTTTGGTGATGGAAGCTCTATTGAGGACATGACATGCAGTGCTTACTACCTCAGCCCAGAAATATTATGGGAGAGATGTGTCACTAAACAAGGTCCTACCAGCTTCTATGAGAGTTCTGTTTTTCCTCTCAGCAATTCCATTTTGCTGAGGTATTCTAGGAGAGGAGAATTCTTTGTGAATCTCATGCTCTTCACAGAATCTTATCATGCACTCAGACTGAAACTCAGTCTCATGATCACTTCTGATTTTGACCACGGTATTGTTGAATTCATTCTGAATTTACTTAACAAATGTCTGGAAGACATCAGGGGTTTTAGATTTCTTTCTTAGGAAGAACACCCAAGCAAATCTGGAAAAGTCATCAACAACCACATTGGTGTAGACTTTCCTACCTAGACTATGAACTGGCATAAGACCAAATAGATCCATATGCAAGAGGTATAAACACCTCACTGAGTCTTTGGTACCAAGGCTCCTGAAAGAGGTCTTGGTCTGCTTGCCCTTTTGGCATGTAGAGTAGATACCCTCCTTGGTGCACTTTACCTTAGGTTCTTTTCTCACTAACTCTTCACTAAAGAGTTTGCCTATGGTCTTGTAATTCAGGTGAGCTAGCCTCTTGTGCCATTGGACACAATGTGAGGCATTCTCATCTATAACTATGCATATGGGAGAGTCCTTACTCTCACAAACAAAATTTAGACAATAGACATTTCCTCTCCTAGTGTCTGTCAAGATGACCCCTTGGTCACTTGATCTCCTAATTTGACACTCATCCTTGAGGAAAGAAATGTCATACCCAAGATCACATAGTTGGCTTATGCTTATCAGGTTGTGTTGCACACCTTTCACATAAGCTACCTGTGTGATAGTGATTATGCCATTTGATATCTTAACATACCCTTTGGTTACTCCCTTTTCTGAACCACTAAATATGACTTTGGGTCCATTCTCTACTAGAGTGTACTCTGAAAGTGAGGGTAAGATCTATCTCAACTCTAGAGGGGGGTGAATAGAGTTTAATTAAAGTAAATTCACAATTTTAAACTTAGCAAGGCTTTTAAGATTTGATTTATATATATGTGTAGGGTGCCTAGCTAGAATTAAAAAGACAGTAAAAAGGAAGAGCACAACACATAGCAAAGAGAATACACAAGCAAACCAGAAAACACAAGGAGCTATAGTGGTTCCCCAAAAAACCTGGGTACATCCACTCTTCTACCACCCTTGGTAGGAATCCACTGCAGGATGAGTTGATCAGGTGTCCTGGGCACCAATGAGCTTTTGATAAGGTGCTCAAAAACCAAACTAGATTTTTTGATCAGGTGTCTTGCCACCACTGAGTTTTGACAAGGTTCTCAGAACCAGACTCAAAACTTTTGAAGGGAGTTTTGAAAACCCTTTTACAGGAGGAAAGAAAAAGAAAAAGAAAAAGGGTGAAGTTGTCTTCTCTGTCTCAATCAAAGAGAGAAGCACTAGTGGATTTGTATTGTCAAAGCTCCCCCTGAGATGTTGAATGAATCAGGAATGGAAGCTTTGCTCTAGGGTGATAGGTCTTCAGAAACTTCAGATCTCCAACAAAAGATTGTTTCAGTAGATGATGAAAGATGAGTTGTCTGGAGTCCTTGAGATGAAGCTGTGATCACTTTTTGAGGACACAAAATTATTCAGCTAATTCTCCTTTTCCTGTAACAGTATATGTGTCTCCTGATTCTATTGATTGTTTAGAAGAAAAGAGAGGGAGATCTTATTCCCTGAAGGTTCTTCATCCAAGATAGCCGTTATCAGGCATTAAATGCCTTCCATAAAGAATTTGTCTTCTAGAGGAAAGTCCAACAAAACATTCTCTTGATAATTCCCTGAAACTTGCTCCAGAATAAATGAAAACGGCTGGCAGATCTTCTTGATATAAATGCTGAGAGAATTCAAAAACATTCCAAAGACTGACAGAATTTGAATCCTTAACAACGTCGATCTCTCAGAAAATCGTTGATCTAAGCTTTACGATCGTCGAACTGAGCTCAGAGATGGAATAAGATCAACAGACAGAAAACGTCGAAATGAGCTTGAAGATCGTCGAACCGAGCACAGCGACCTGGAGAATAAGCGAAGAAGGATCGTCGACCTGAGCTAGAAGATCGTTGAACCGAGCTCAGCGACCTGGAGAATAAGCGAAGAAGGATCGTCGACCTGAGCTAGAAGATCGTCGAACAGAGCTCGACGTCTTAACTTAGTTGAGCTCAGAGAGCGTCGAACGGAGTTCGACGTTTCGTCGACCTGAGCTCGACGAAAGATGTCTTATTCTTGGCTCTATTTCTGAAATCTTGGAATGGTTCTGGGGGCAGCTTCAAACCTAAATTCTAAGCCCTAGACACATTCTAATGTTGACCTTTTCAACTATACATCTAGGTCAACCTGGTTTCCTAAGAAAAACATAGTGATCCTTACCCAAATTAGTAATAGGATGTTCCAACAATCTCCCCCTATTTGGGTTAGGATTACTATTTACATATTTCAGAAATAAAAGATACAACAACATACAGAAGAGCAGTAAACTAAAACAGAATAGAAAAGCAAGAAAATATTGCAGCAATTATGTGAAATTTCAGCAAATTTTCAGAGGAGTGTACTGTCTGCTTACATATGTTACTTCTTTTCATTTTCCCTTCTTAAATATAATTTCTCTGTTTGGATTGAGGGCTTCCTTCTTTGACCTTCTGTCATCTTCTGCTCCTAAGGAGGTTTGAGATCTAGCTCTTGGAACCACAGCCTCAGGATGCAGCTTTAAGTAGTCTATTGGGTCAAAGAATTTGCTTGAAGAATACCTTTCCAATTCAACTTTTCTTTGTTCTGACAGAGTTGTAATGTTAGATGTGTCTCTTCCTTGCTCTCTTGCTTTCTTCAGTTGATCTAGAGCAGCCAATTCTTTCATCCTTGCAGTCCAAGATAATGGGTTGTTCTCTGGGTCTTCAAATGGCACTGCAGGCTCATATCTGTTAATAGATTCTGATGCAGTAGTAGTTCTGGTTTCAACCTTTTCTCTGAGCTTGTAGGGGAAAGGACCTTGAGAAGAGTCTGTGAACCTTTGTCCTTCCCTGGCTTGAAATCTGTGCTCTCTTTGGCTTCCTCTATACTGACCTCTTCTTGATTGATAGCCCCTTTGATATTGTCCCCTTGGCTGGTATCTCTGATAAGACTGGGAGGAACTTTGCTTGGAAGCTGGGGCTTGAGAAGCTGAGCCTGAACCAGAATCTGGAGAAGGAGGAGGAGGAGGCTGAAAATGAGAAGATCTCTTTTCATACTTGTCCAGCTTCCTTCTCTTCTTCATAGCTTTTAGTTGGTTCTTGGAGAACTGCATCAAGGGCTCAGAAATGGGGCAGTCATGCAAAATATAATATGGAATGTCATTTGAGTCTTTAGCTTGAGCTGGGGGTACTTTCATCATAGCCTTGCTTCTGGCTTTCCTTTTCTTTGCAATAGTATTGGAGGAATCATCAGATTCAGTTTGAAACTGATCACTCTCTGAACTTTGTGGTCTATCATACAAGTCATCAATGCTTTTTATATATTTTTCTTGTTGCTTGATTTGATCAGGAGTGAGAGCAGGAGCAGCATCAATAACAAGAGCAGAGACAGCAGGAGTAGAAACAATTGAAGCAGAAATTGATGGAACAGCAGAAATTGAAGCAGGAGTAGAAACCATTTCAGTATCTTCTGAAGGCAAACATGTTGTAACAGCAGCAGCAGCACTTAAAATATTAGCATCCACATCTTTGAAGGAATTTACATATATTTCAATCAGCCTGGGATCACAGTAATTGATAGGCACAATGGCCTTAGTGAGGTCTTCAGATTGTTGAACTGGCAGAGGGCTGAAATATACAGTATCAAAGGTAGAGAGCAGACTCTGAAGGTCCACTGCAAAAATAGGAGCAGAACTGGAACCTTCAGCAGTCTCAGGCACACCCACTGCTTCATGAGGCATCTCCCCCTGCCTTGGTTCAGAGACCATTGAATCAAGGCACCCAGATGAAGGTGTTGCTTGGGAAGAGATGAAGGAGGAGAGCTTGGTAGACAACTCCTGAACTTGTTTCAGGAGTGGAGCCAAGGAGGTCTCCAGCAGAGATGTTAGCCGGGGGGCTAGCAGGTCATAGAGCTTGTCTGCCAAAATAAGAAGATCTACATGCTCAAGATGGGCTTGAGCAGAGGTAGGAATGGAATGTTAATATTGAGTGCTAATGACAATACATAAAGGAAGTTAACATACATATAACAATTTGAATTTCAAATTCTTCATAATAAATTAACTCAACAAAACACAGAATTTCTTTTATAAATTTATCTAAATAAAAATCTTCATTCTCACAAGATACATATGATTAAATATCATTACAACAACCTTAATGAAATTTAAAAGACAAGATGCTAATAGAAGTGTAATTGAAGTTGAATTTAAACTTTGAGCAAATAAAGAATTTGTGTGACAATTTCTTTATTTGTCTCTCTAAAACTTGTGGAGGAATTACTTAAGGTTTGAAACCTTAATTGTCCACAACAAAGAAGATGATTTGTAGTAGTTTTAAACAAACAACTACCTCAGTTTTCTTCTCAATATTTGAAGGGATAAAGACTTAATTCTCATCAAACCTTCGCATCCAACTTGAAGCCTCTTCACGGTTTTCTTCAACAAGACTTTTCAATGGCCGAACCCTCCACTTCTTATGCAAGTGTTTTGGATCTGAGATCCAAGTGCTCGGCTTTCTCCTTTCTTCAATCAAGTCGTGGACTTGATTCTTTATTCTTTTGAGATTGCCCTCAAGAGAACAAAACCGAAGACATTGATCTTGGCAACAATGTTCTTCACGGTTTTTCCTTCTTCACCTTCACGGAATTCTTTCTCTCTTTCTATTTTTAGAACACACGGCTTGAAGCATTTTCTCAATCATCACAATAGCATTTATAAAGTGTTAGTTATTCAAAAAACGCAACCTTTCATCAAGGGGTGCTACCATTTCGTTTTTGCTTTTTTTTAAAAAAAGAAACCGCCATTGTTTAGCAAGAAAACCGGCCCTATATAAAAACAGTTTTTTATTAAATAAAATGGCTGGTTTTAATTTCGAAAATAATTGAGATTATTTAAAAAACAAACTTTAATAATACTCATAAAAGACCTTACGAAATATTTCATAAAAGTAAGGTTTGACAAGAGAAATACTTAGGCATTAAGTTAACAATTTTAGTGTTACATGTGATAATCTTTCATGATATGAATTATCTTTCTCATCATGTAATCATTTCCAAAACAATGCTTAGATACCCTACATCATGTTTAACATAGACTTGATCATATCATTACACACCATCAACATAAAAGGACATATTCCAACTTAAACATTTGAATAAAAAAACATGAACTATTGTGCTCATACCATCAAACCACACATTGTCTTTCTAATGTTGTTAGAAGCAATAAAGTCATTCATAAGAAAAAAACATTTAAAAGAGCATAGAGTGCTTTTGGTTAGTAGAAAAATTTCTTTCTACTTGGAGATGTGTACCCTTCACGGTACCATTTGTTTGAAGCAAATAGATTCTCATCATCTTCTTTCCAAGTTTTAACATAACACTTGTTCATAATCTTTTTCCTGAAAATAAAGGATATAGTTATTAAAAAATTAAAAACAAGAAGTACAACAATGACAATCCTAGTTAAAATTACCTCAACATGGAAGTTACTGGAGGAGTGGCTGGAGCTGATGTCATGGGGAATGTGGAGATAGGAGGGATAGATGGCTCTGAAAGAGGAATAGAGGGGATAGAAGTTATTGAGGTGGAGATGGATGAGATGAAAGAGTCATATGATGGGGTGAAGGATGGTTGAGAGAGGATTTCATGAAGAATTTGTTGATAGGAGGATGTTGAGGGAAGCTCAGAAGGAGAGGGAGGAGAAACATCCATAAAGGAGTCATCTATAAGAGAGAATGATGGAGAGGTGAAAGTTGGATAAGAGAATAGAGGATGGAATTCTTCTGAAGTAGTGGCTGGAGGAGGTGATGTTGGTGAAGAAATGGTAATGGTAGAAGAAATGGTAGAGGTTGAGATTGGTGTGGTGACAGGAATAGAAACAGCTGGAGGAGGAGAGGAAGAGACAGACAATCCTTCTGCTGGGGCAGATTCTTGAGAGGGAGTGACTTGGGTAGTCCTGGTGCCTGAAGCCAGTGGAGCAGCAGCAACCCTGATAGGGTTAATGATCTGCCTGTCCCATTTGCTGAATAGGGCACAGGAAAGCCTCTTGGATGCATTGATGAACATCCCACCAGAGGTCAGCAGGTCAGGGCACCTGGAGTGCAGGTAAACCCCTAAAATTCTCCCAAATCTTACATGGGTTTTGTTCAGTTTCTTCTTGATCAGATTGAAGAATATTAATCCCCAGTCCAAATGCTTCTTATCAATCAGAGCTCCCATTAAACAAAACTGATATCTAGATATAGTGTCATGGGCTGAGTGCTTTGCCAGAAGCACTTTGCCGACCACATCAGCCAAGAATTGATATTCGATGGACATATTTTTCTTCAGCAATTTGTTAGGGTTCACAGCAGTGTGACTCATTCTATCAAGCATAGAATCAAACTCCTCTCCAGATAAATCTATGGAGGCATTTCCAGAACTAAGTAGGAAAACTTCAGTTTGAAGGGCAGGGGACAATGGTACCTGAGTCCCTTTTATTGAGCCGATGACAGAATTCTCATTCTCATCTGTCGCTGTAAAACACTATTCTTTAATTTCTTCTGAAGCAATCTTCATTCTGGTGGTCATTATCTGAGATAGTTGATGTTCTCGGAATAGGTTTAGAATGTCCTTGAAACGTTGATTACTTCCATCAAACGAATTCATATCAATATCAAAACCGGTGTCGAATTTCATCTTGGAAATAGCAGCACTGGAGCCAGCCATCTGTACCTGCAATAATGAACCAAACACGACCAAGCGTAGAAGATTTGGAGGGAAAGAGAGAAAATTGCAGAGAGTATGAAAGCGCAAAAGATGAACGACGGCCGAAGAAATGATTTTATATTAGGGTTCGACGGCGAGACGGAAAATCGTGGAGCTCAGTTCGATGAAACTTTGAACTCAGTTCGACGATTTGGGCTACTAAAGGAATCTGAAGAGATGCCAATAGCGTCGAACTCCGTTCGACGAAATTGTCGAGCGTCGAGCTCCGCTCGACGACCTCTGAACAGACAGAATAGAAGCCTGGAGCTAACGACGGCGCTGAACTCAGATCGACGATTCAAGAAACGTCGATCTTCGGTCGACGATTTCTGGAAGATCGTCGATCTCCGTTCGACGATTTCTGGGGAAACGTCGAGCGCAGTTCAGAAACAAAACCTATACTGCAGACACAAAAAGAGATAAGTTTTTAGCCTAGTCTTGGTCTATTTTTAGCTTTTCAAAATCTTGTAATTTATTTTAGGCTTCCTCCATCTAACATGCCTAACTGATTGAGGAAGAAGTTGTGTTTCTTTTCATCCAAAGGCTTGGTGAAAATATCTCTCCTTTGCAAATCAGTTGGGATATATTGAAGTTCAATTTTACTTTTCTCAACATTATCCCTTAGAAAGTGATGTCTAATTTCTATGTGTTTTGTCCTACTATGGAGGACTGGATTTTGTGCAATGGAAATAGCACTGGTGTTGTCACAAAATATTTTTGACTTCTCTAAGTTGTAATCATAGTCTAGGAGTTGGTTTTGTATCCACAATATTTGTGAACAACAACTGCCTGCATCCATATATTCAGCTTCAGCAGTTGAGGTTGACACAGATGTTTGTTTCTTACAATACCAAGAGACAAGTCTATCACCAAGGAACTGACAAGTTCCACTGGTGCTTTTCCTGTCTATTCTGCATCCAGCATAATCAGCATCTGAGAATCCAGTTAAGTCAAATGCTGAGTCTTTTGGATACCAGAGTCCTAGATTTGGACAGCTTTTAACATACCTAAGAATCCTCTTAACTAAGGTTAAGTGTGACTCTCTAGGGCTAACTTGAAATCTAGCACATATACATGTAGCAAACATTATGTCAGGCCTACTGGCTGTAAGGTACAATAGAGAGCCAATCATTGCTCTATATGTTGTCTGATCAACTGGTTTCCCATGTTCATCAACATCCAATACAGCATTGGTAGGCATGGGTGTTTTCATACATGATGCATCAGACATACCAAATTTCTTAACCAGCTCTTTTGCATACTTGGTTTGAGAAATAAATATGCCTTCAGCATGTTGTTTGACTTGCAATCCTAAGAAGAAGGATAGTTCACCCATGCTACTCATTTCAAATTTAGAGTGCATAAGCTTGGAAAACTTTCTGCACAAGTTTGAATCAGTAGAACCAAATATAATATCATCTACATAGATTTGTACTAGTAGGGTATGGGACTTATGGGTTCTAATAAAAAGAGTTTGGTCTACTCTCCCCCTAACAAAATCATTTTTCAGCAGAAAACATGCTAGGGTCTCATACCATGCTCTAGGAGCTTGCTTGAGACCATATAATGCTTTGTGTAGTTTAAAAACATAATCAAGATGGGTTAGAGAGATAAAACCTGGAGGTTGTCTGACATAGACTTCTTCTTTGATCTCCCCATTGAGAAAAGCACTCTTGACATCCATTTGATAGACTTTGAATCCCTTGTGAGCAGCATAAGCCAGAAAGATTCTTATGGCTTCTAATCTTGCAACAGGTGCAAAGGTCTGGTCATGGTCTATCCCTTCTTCCTGAGAGTACCCTTGAGTAACTAGCCTTGCCTTATTCCTTACAATGATTCCTTGATCATCCAGCTTATTTCTGAACACCCATTTGGTTCCAACAATGGGATGATCTTTTGGCTTAGGCACTAGTTCTCAACTTTATTTCTCTCAAATTGATGCAACTCCTCTTGCATTGCAATAATCCAGTGTGGATCTTGTTCTGCATCTTGAATGGTTTGAGGTTCAATTTGAGAGAGGAAGCAAGTGTGCATCAGGTTCTGGTTGACCTGATTTCTAGTTTGCACACCAGCTGAGATGTCTCCAATTACTTGAGAAATTGGATGATCTCTTGTTGTTACTAGATCAACAGGGGGTGTTGATGGTTCACCAACATGTGTTGTTGTGTCCTCTTATGGAACAACAACTGGTTCTTCAAGAAGATTTTCTTCCTGATGGTGAGCAACTTCTTCATCTTCACTACTATCATCCTTTTGTGTAACTTATAATCTGTTCATGTCTTCAGCTAGAGAGTGCACCTGCAAATGTTCTATGGTAGAAGCATTCTTCTCCTTGAAAGACATGTTAGCTTCATCAAAAGTAATATGGACAGATTCTTCAATTCTTAATGTATTTTTATTATAAACCCTATAGGCTTTATTGATCATGGAGTATCCCAGAAACACTCCTTCATCAGCTTTTGCTTGGAATTTTGCTAGATATTTCTTGTTATTATTATGGATAAAACAAGTGCAACCAAAAACTTTAAAATAGCCTATTTTAGGTTTCTTCCCTTTGAGCAATTCATAGGGAGTCTTGCCCTTCAGTTTATGTATCAGGCTTCTATTCAACACATAGTTGGAGGTGTTCACTGCCTCAGCCCAAAAGGACAGAGGTAGGTGAGCATCTGCCAATAATGTAGTTGCAGATTCAATGAGTGTTCTATTTTTCCTTTCAGCTACCCCATTTTGTTGAGGAGTTCTAGGGGCTGAGAAAGTATGCCTGATCCCTTCACTTTGACAGAACTCTTGCATGAGAAGAGAATCAAACTCTGTCCCATGATCACTTCTGATCAGGGCAATGTGAGTGTTGAACTCAATCTGAATGCATTTGAGAAAATCTGTCAAACACTTAAAGTTATCAGACTTCTTCCTCAGAAAGAATACCCATGTGAATCTTGAGAAGTCATCTACAACTACTAAAGTATAGGACTTCCCTCCTAAGCTTTGTACTGTAATGGGTCCAAATAGATCCATGTGTAACAGATACAAAATCCTAGGTGAATCACTCTTACTAATGGATTTAAAACTACTTTTAGTTTGCTTGCCTAATTGACAAGCCTTGCAGAGTCTTTCCTTCTTGTAGGGGCTAGAAGGCAGTCCTCTGACAAGGTTGTCCTTGGATAGCCTAGCAATGGTTCTAAGGTTAACATGTCCGAGTCTCTTATGCCATAGAATATTAGGTCTAGATATGGAATTAAACAGACAAATATCTACCTTAGATGAATGAAAGTCTACTAAGTAAATATTACCTTTCCTGTTACCTGTCAACACAGTTGTGTTGTTTTCTGACTTGACCTTGCATATTTCTTTGTTGAAAGTCACTTGATATCCTTCATCACACAGCTGACTAATGCTTATCAGGTTGTGCTTGAGTCCTTCAACATAGGCTACCTTCTTGAAGGTGACTGTCCCAATTTGGACTGCACCATATCCTTTTGTAGTTCCAAAGTTTGAATCACCAAAAATTACTTTGGGTCCAAGCTTGGCTTTAAAGGATGTGAAGTTGTCCTTATACTCTGTCATGTGCTTTGAGCACCCACTATCCAGATACCATAGCTGGTTTGATGTTGGATAGGTCTTCACTTGCACAAAATCAGCTTATATGTTTTTGACCCAGTTAACCTTGGGCCTAGGTTGATATCCCTTAAATTCAGAAATAAAGGACATCCCAGGTTGATCCTTATAACCTTCAGGATGGTATCTCCTAGGAGGTACTATCCATTCAGTATAGGGATTAAAGCATTGGGATGAAGCACTTCTAGGATTGAATTGAGATTTGCCTCTGAAAGAAGGTTCAAAGCTCTGAACTTCGTTCGACGATCGTCGAGCTGGGTTCGACGATCTTGGGTAAAATCGTCGAGCTCCGTTCGAAGATCGACTATGAGGGAGTTCAGAGTTCAGGAGACGTTGAGCTGAGTTCGACGTTTCAGCCTGAGATCGTCGACCTCTATTCGACGATTGTCGACCTCTGCTCGACGTTTTCTGTTGAGCTTTCTTTTTATTGGGTAGATCTGAATTTTTCCTAGCTACCTCTACAACACCCTTTCCTTTATCAGAGATAAATTTGATTGGGGTTGTTAATACTATGGGTTGGCTAGATGAGGCACCCAAGCCCAGTGTACTATTTAATCTTGAGTTCACTGTGCTTGTGATGTCCATTAATTTGATACTTCTCCCATTAAGGGATTCTTCAAATTGCTTGGCCTTGGATAGTTCACTTTTTATTGAAGCTATCTGCTCCCTATAGCATTCTAACTCTTCAGAGAGTTTGAGGTTCTCTGATTTTACAGTGCTATACTCAGATAGTTGTTTTCTGAGGGAAGTGATTTCCTTCTCAGACTCCAACAGATCTAGGCATAGTACTTTAAACTCATGTTTAAAATCCTCAGAACTGAAATCAAATGAATTGATTACCTGATCTTCTTCTAGTTGAGCTTCTGAATCTGATTCTGACTCTTCTGCTTCTGAGTCTGTTTGAGAGGCATTGATAGCCATCATGCAGAATTCCTTTTCATCAGCATCATCCTCATCATCACTGGAGCTGGATGAGGCTTCAGAGTCCTCTTCAGTTTCACTCCATGTCTCAGCAACAAATCCCTTCCTTGTATGTTTGTTCTTGCTGGAGGAGGGTTTGTCTGAGCTATTCTTTCTGAAGTCTTTTTCCTTTCTTCTTTCTCTTCTATCTTTCTTGTCCTTGTTCTTATTTTCTGGATAGTCAGGCACAATATGGCCTGGTTTCCTGCAACCAAAACATATAATTTCTTTATTGTTATTTTATTTATCATACCTTGGTTTATCATGACCCTTGTATGATCTCTTTCTGAAGTCTTTTCTGGCCATCTTGTAGAATCTTTTGGCCAGTAGACTTAGGAGCTCATCAATTCCTGCAGCTTTATCTTCAGGCTCCTCTTCTACAGCTTTGAAGGCTATGGTCTATCTTTCCTTGTGACTGGAGAAGTAACCTTTTGTTCTTCTTCTCTATTTTTAATGAGCAGCTCATAGGATTTGAGCTTGCCCAGGAGAGCTTCAGTTGTAATCTCATTTAGACTTCTGGCATCTTTGATTGGCCAGATTCTTGAATCCCAAGTGTTGGGGAAGCACATTAAGATTTTGTCATTCAGCTCAGTCAATGAGATTTCTTTATCCAGAGTCTTTAACTCATTGACAATCAGACTTAGTCTATTGTACATGTCAGCCACTGATTCAGCTTCTCCCTTTTTAAAGTTCTCATATTGGCTTATCAGATGGGATCTCCTATCTTTCCTCTCATCAGCAGATCCTGAGACAATTTCAGAGAGCTTGTCCCAAATTCCTTTGGCTGAGTTGCAGTCAGCTACCTTCTGAAATATCTCATCAGACATTGTCTGAGCTAAGATATTCATATCCTTGGCATCTACAGTCTTCCACTTCTTTATTTCAACATCTGTTCTTGAAGGAGGTGGAACAGCATTTGTGCTTGAGCTTGCTGGTGGACTTGGACACACTGTCAAAACAGAATTGAATATATCTTCATCAATAGAATTCATGTAAAGTCTAATCCTTACTTTCCAAAGTGCAAACTTGGATAGATTGCACACTGGAGGCCTGGTGCTTGCATAATCTTTATTCTGTGCCATGTCTTTATAAAATTAAATATAATGAAAATATCCCTCTTAAAGGATTGGTCTTATCAAGGATCTTTTGGTTCAGGTGTTAGCCTGTATGAACAACCAACCTCCTCTGATACCAATTGAAAGTGAGGGTAAGATCTATCTCAACTCTAGAGGGGGGTGAATAGAGTTTAATTAAAGTAAATTCACAATTTTAAACTTAGCAAGGCTTTTAAGATTTGATTTATATATATGTGTAGGGTGCCTAGCTAGAATTAAAAAGACAATAAAAAGGAAGAGCACAGCACACAGCAAAGAGAATACATAAGCAAACCAGAAAACACAAGGAGCTATAGTGGTTCCCCAAAAACCTGGGTACATCCACTCTTCTACCACCCTTGGTAGGAATCCACTGCAGGATGAGTTGATCAGGTGTCCTAGGCACCAATGAGATTTTGATAAGGTGCTCAAAAACCAAACTAGATTTTTTGATCAGGTGTCTTGCCACTACTGAGTTTTGACAAGGTTCTCAGAACCAGACTCAAAACTTTTGAAGGGAGTTTTGAAAACCCTTTTACAGGAGGAAAGGAAAAGAAAAAGAAAAAGGGTGAAGTTGTCTTCTCTGTCTCAATCAAAGAGAGAAACACTAGTGGATTTGTATTGTCAAAGCTCCCCCTGAGATGTTGAATGAATCAGGAATGGAAGCTTTGCTCTAGGGTGATAGGTCTTTAGAAACTTCAGATCTCCAACAAAAGATTATTTCAGCAGAGGCTGAAAGATGAGTTGTCTGGAGTCCTTGAGATGAAGATGTGATCACTTTTTGAGTACACAAAATTATTCAGCTAATTCTCCTTTTCCTGTAACAGTATATGTGTCTCCTGATTCTATTGATTATTTAGAAGAAAAGAGAGGGAGATCTTATTCCCTGAAGGTTCTTCATCCAAGATAGCCATTATCAGGCATTAAATGCCTTCCATAAAGAATTTGTCTTCTAGAGGAAAGTCCAGCAAAACATTCTCTTGATAATTCCTTGAAACTTGCTCCAGAATAAATGAAAACGGCTGACAGATCTTCTTGATATAAATGCTGAGAGAATTCAAAAACATTCCAAAGACTGACAGAATTTGAATCCTTAACAACGTCGATCTCTCAGAAAATCGTCGATCTGAGCTCTACGATCGTCGAACTGAGCTCAGAGATGGAATAAGATCAACAGACAGAAAACGTCGAACTGAGCTCGAAGATCGTCGAACCGAGCTCAGCGACCTGGAGAATAAGCGAAGAAGGATCGTCGACCTGAGCTAGAAGATCGTCGAATAGAGCTCGACGTCTTAACTTAGTTGAGCTCAGAGAGCGTCGAACGGAGTTCGACGTTTCGTCGACCTGAGCTCGACGAAAGATGTCTTATTCTTGGCTCTATTTCTGAAATCTTGGAATGGTCCTGGGGGAAGCTTCAAACCTAAATTCTAAGCCCTAGACACATTCTAATGTTGACTTTTTCAACTATACATCTAGGTCAACCTGGTTTCCTAAGAAAAACATAGTGATCCTTACCCAAATTAGTAATAGGGTGTTCCAACATACTCCTTCAGCATGCTCCTTATTTCAGTCATCTGTTTGGAACAACCACTGTCCAAGTACCATATAGGGGTATGGCTACTTGGACTCACTGCAAGAAATAAATCATTTAACCTTAGGACCCCAATTCTTATTGGGTCCTAGGTGCATGCTAGGCTGAAAATGAGTATGCCTTCCTGCAGCTCTTCTGACAGGTAAGCCTCCATTAGCTCTCTGGACACTATTATTGTGTAAGAAATCAATGACATAGTTGCCCACTTTGCCACAACACCAACACTCATAGATGTTGTATCTTCTTTTAAGGGCTGGCTTTACAGTAGTGCTGTCAGCAGCTCTCAGTTTAGCAGGTATAGTAGCAGCCTTTTTCTTATGTATTCCAGCCACAGCCTTATTTGGGATATATTTGGAAGTAGAGGTACTTGGGGTATCTTGGACCCTACCAGCAGTTGCCTTCTTTTAAGAGAGCATGCTCCTGATGGCTTCATATATGCCCAAGTCTGGTTTGCTAACAGACTTTCCTTTGGCCTTATTATGGACTGACAAATTTTGAGACGGGGCTGCAGCCTTATTCTTGAGTGTTGGGGCTTGTACACCAAACACAAATGGTCCAGGATGAGCAATTTGGATCTCCTCATGGGCTGCCTTGTAGGTACTATCACCCTTGTCGTTCCTACCACCATAGTGGTGAACAGCTTTATTCCCATTGGTGGATCCACCATTCTCCCAGTGACCATAGATGCTCTCTTGGTCATACCTGTTAGATGGTAGCAGTACTCTCCTGAAAGGAATAGGAGGCTTGGAGGCTAGTGGCTGCATTGGAGATTTGCCCTTCCTTTTGGAATTAGCAGCTCTAGTGTTCCCTTTGAAGCCTAACCCCTTCTTATCCTTTTGGGAGGAGAAGGAATCTATCAAAAGTAACATAGAACATGACTTTGAAAACGTAGCCACTAGCTCCTTCTCCTTTTGGAGTTTACCTTCAAGATTCCTGATGTGGTCATTCTTGAAGGCTATTGTGCTCATCTGAATAACAGTGATATTTTTCAGCTTGCTAATTTCTTTCAGCTTCAGGTTCAGCATATTTGCTGACTTTGAAGCAGCAAGCTGAAGAGAGGCAATCTCCTGAGCCTGCTTCTCTTCGGTGCATGTAGGAGTTCACCATAGTCATTAATCAATTGATTGATGTCTCCTTCAAATTCAGAGCCATCTTCATCACTTGATGCAGATGTCTTTGAATTTGGACCTGTCTTATAATCTGACACAGAGGATAGAGAATGTACTTTACTTGGACCAGGTTGCTCCTGGCTGGGTTCTTCCTCAGTCAAATCCATCAGTCCAAAACAATGGTTGTCTTCTTCTCCTTCTTCAGTCCTGGCAGCATCATCAGCTTCTCCAATAATAGCAGCCAACATCTTTAAGAAATCTGCCTCTATAGTTTCTTCTTTAGCAGTTAATAGCCTAATGTAGGCTTAGTCTTCATCTTCCTCTTCTAACTCTGATGATGAGGAATCAGTCCAGCTCTTTTGCTTCTTAGCAATGAAGGATTTATCCTTCTTGCCCTTTTGATGTTGTTCCTTCTTTTCACCAGCTCGACGAAAGTAAAAGCAATCAACGCATTTGGACTTAGCCAAATTTCTATGTCAAGAAGAACATTATGGCTCTGACTGACTAGGATTCAGTCAACGCTATAGTCCCATGGCGTTGAGTGAGTAAGAATCACTCAATGCCTAACTACTTAGACAGATTTTGTCCCATGAAGCTAAGTGAGTAAGCTACACTCAACGCCTAACTACATAGACAAATTTTCTGTCTCATGGTATTGAGTGAGTGAGCTACACTCAACGCCTAACTACTTAGATAGATTTTCTGTCTCATGGCGTTGAATGAGTAAGCTTCACTCAACGCCTGTGGACTTAGTCAAAATTCAACACAGAATTTATGTGGCTTTGACTGACTGGGCAGAACTCAACGATTTTGATGTTATGGCGTTGAGTGAGTGGACTTCACTCATTGCCTGTGGACTTAGCCACATTTCTTCATTATTCTACTTAGTCTTAGCCTCTCATAGCTTTTAGCAGTATGGCTTTGAGTGAGTAGACTTCACTCAACGCCTGTGGACTTAGCCACATTCTCAACTTGCCAATTGTTTGGCTGACTATACTCAACGATTTTACTTACCTGGCGTTGAGTGAATAGACTTCACTCAATGTTTGTGGACTTAGGCAAATCTTCTGTCCTTCCAGCCACTTCTTTGAGTCCACCTGCCTAACCTTTGTCACAAGGACTATCCTGCACATATGAACTTACACACGCATCAAATATAGCTATGTCTATCTCATTGACCTGTTTGACATCATCAAATCAGGGCCATTGGGATCAATTGACCCAACACACACCACTCTTATTATATTTGATTTATTTCTTCCTAAAAGATGTGCTATTATCAAAAGAGAAAGTTTGTTGTAACATGCATTTCACATCTCTTAGTTTGAAAATAACAAATCTTATTGTGAATTTGAACATGCTTGTCGTGTGTTTGTAATGTGCATGAACTACATGTTCAATACTCATTGGCGTGCAATGGAAATGATAAAGATAATGTTCTACATCGAGTGCTAGCGCGAAGCGCTAACACTACCACTGGTGGTAGCATCAACTAAAATAACAACATTGGCTAGATGGGAATATTGGCTAGAAAGGAAGGTTGGGTGGACCCATATATAACAAGTTCAACCGCGGCACATGAAAGTGTGAAGAATTGTGAATAAATTTTCAGAGGATTCTCTAGATGGATGTGAATAAAGATTTAAAATATTTGTTTAAAACAAGTTACTGAATTTAACCTATCATGGCTTTTGCATCCACAGAATGTCAGCCAGAAAATAAATGTAGAAGAATAAAGCACAACACATCAAACACAATACAAAAAAGCACAACACAGTAAACACCAAAACTATAGTGGTTCCCCAAAATCTGGGTACATCTACTCTTTTACCACTATGATAAGAATACATTATCCCAGTGTCTAAGTCTTTTGATAAGGTGACTCTCAGAACCAACAATTAGATCATTTTGTAAAAAGATCTTGAACCAACAATAGTTCTTTTAGTAAGAAGATCTTGAACCAATGACTGCAAGTAAAGAGACTCTCAGAACCAGTGACTGATTCCTTTGAAGAAGGATTCTTAAAACTTTTTACTCGATTACAAAGGAGAGTATAAAGGAGAAGAATAAGAAGAAAAAGACTTAAAAGATGTGTCCACTCTCAGAATTTGAGGGTTGTAGGTAATAAGTGTTCTGGATCTTTTGTATTTGATGTATCCCTGCTTAAAGAAGTTGCAAGGATTATAAGCTTATAGATTAAAGAATTCTCTGATTATCATTTCAGAATCTGTTGTAGCAATAACAGAGAAGAAGAAGAAGATTTGTTGCCGACTCTCTAAAAATATTTTTTGTCACTATTAGCTTGTACTCTCTAAGATTTGTTCGCCGACTCTTTTATACCTTCTGAATTCTGAGTATATCAAACCCTTGGAGAATTCAAATTTCTCCTCATCATGAAAAATATCTTCAGAAAGAATAGAATAATATTCTTCCAAATCTGCTTTAATTAATCCCGAATTATGCTTCAAACATTTTCCATAAAGTCTTCTCTAATTGATGAATAATCAACTCCTTTTCTCTCATCCAACAACTAAAAATATTCAAAAGAATTCTATAGAAAACTCCTAGAAATAAGCATAGATAGATCTTCTGAAATTTCCCTTCTAAGTTTTTTTTTCAACGCTACATCGACTTCTAATGGAAGGTGTGTCAAGATCTTCTTTTAGAATGAAATCCAGTTGACATGACTATATAATCGACATTACACGCGTACATATTGTAACAACCCGACCCGTTAAATAACATATAATAGAAGGTCCGGCCGGGGCCCCATATTATATGTCACAAACAGACGGCAAAGTCATAGGTTAATACCAAAATACCATCGCACCCTAACCCAGAGCATTCTAGCAGAAGTTTAAAGCTTATAAGAACTTATCCAATGAACGTCCACTACAAATATATAAACAACTCATTTATATATAACACTAGGAATGTTTACAAGCACACACCGCTCACAACCTTAAGATCTTACAAGTTTCTCTTTACAAATATGATTTCATACATCGGCGCGCAGGCCGGCCACACATGAAATCCAAAGCTTCGCACGGCCTTCAAGGGCCTACAAGCAGCAGCAGCAAGGGCTTCAGCCCGCTCAATCCAATCAGCCCGCAACACCTGCATATGGACATCCACCCCAAGGGTGATAAACAAAGCAACGGTCAGCATTCAGCTGACCAATTATAACGACCCTACCCCTTACCCGGGGCAGTGGTTCCTTCCATGCATGCAATACAATCACAACATATATTTATCTACCACAATCGCATCAAAAATGCTAGCCTTCATGCCAGACGTTCTGTGCACTCAGGGCACGCTTATGGTGTACTGAAAACTTCTAGGTCCCACCACCGATTCGAGGTGATTAGCTTGTTGGCCGGGCATAAGCCTCTAAACCCCTGTTGAAGACCTCATGCACCCAACCAACTCGGAGGCGCGCACCTCACGACAACTAGTGAGCACTATAGGTCGACCTACCCTCGTAGTGTGACAAGCCCGTAAAACCACACATCTGCGTTACCACTAATCGACCGCTCACAATGCAGGTACACAATACCTCTAGATCAACTTCCCACCATAGGGTAACAAGACCGTGAAACTACACATCTGCATTGCTACCAGCCGATCTCTCATAACACCAGCACACCGTGCCGCTTTCCTCCCAATCCATCTTTCCGCACAAGCAGAGCATACAACCAAAGGAGCTATGCAAAGCTTCCTTACCACAATTCACAAGCGTTCTCACCATCTCCGCAAGCTACTCGTTATATACACGGAGTCTTCTCCAGTTCGTAATATAAGCATCACCAATCCAGACTACCCGTCCAGATGAGCTTCACACAGCATGCCAATTCCGTACTACACACTTCCGGATCTAAATGCAGACTCAACCATTGGAATCGCTTACGCTTTCTACCTCTTGGTGGAGGATCCCATGCACATGCATAAAGTAGGACTTCACTTGTCCAAGAAGGAGATCATTACCTTTGACGATCGCTTCGGAGCAATGGAGAAACTAGCCGGATGGTAATCACCGCGACAGCCTTGCCTCCACAATGTTGGCCTTGGATCTCGAGTCGGACCGTTGAAGCTCCACCGGCGGCCGGAATCCTCTCCTTCTTCCTCCTCTAAGCTCTCCCTTCTCTCTTGCTTAGAAAGAGAGTGATCTTAGTCCAAATGAGAAAGCCATCTCATTCCACGGTCTTATCACTGCAGGAATAGGCTTGGGCCACAGGATCCAAATAGAAGGAATTAGACGGCCCAGATTTGCCCTGGAATCACTTTTCCTGGGCTGACACGGCTTGTGACACGCCCGTGTCACAGGCCGTGTTCCCCTAAGCGGCAAGGAACCGACTCAATCAAGACCAGAACACGGGCTAAGACACTCCCGTGTCAAGCCCTGACACGCCCGTGTCAGTCAGTACACTCACGTGTTGAGGGGTGTATTCCTCACTCGGCACAGGACCAACTCTCCCGATAAGCACAAGGCTAAGGAACACGCTCGTGTCCTTGGTCGTGTGTCGAACACGCCCCTGTGACACGCCCGTGTCACATGTCGTGTTCTACAATCAACGCCACTCAACGCCATGGAAACGAGCAGGACACGCCCTGGGACACGCCCGTGTCCCAGGCCGTGTCGCCTCACTCAACAATCGTCGACTGAAATTGTGTCGACACGCACAGTGAAGGACACGCCCTGGGACATTCCCGTGTCCCAGGCCGTGTGCCTCACTCGAGACACACTCGACGCCCACTCGAGTCCTACTCGAGACCCACTCGAGCAACCAAAGCTGGACACGCCCTGGGACATGCCCGTGTCCCAGGCCGTGTCACCCAGCCTGAACTCCAAATTGGAATTTGGGGTGTTACACATATCATATCTATATATGCGTTGTCTTCTATCTTAGAGTAGCGTCGACTAAACTTTTATTGATGATCTAATTTCTAGTCGAAGTGATGTCGACTTCCAGTCGATATTGCATCGACTTCTAGTCGATGTACACTTTACTTGAATTTCTTCCTCAATTTAGTGTGCCTACCTCATGCTATTATCATAACTGACTTCCTAAGACATTTATGACCATATTATCCTTACTATACAACATGGGTAATAAACCTAAGATGTAAAATCATTTATAAGTTAATTTGTTAAGGTAAATCATAAGGATTTTTCCCAACAGTGCGTTGTCAACTAACGCTCAGAGATAACATATGGAAGGCCCTCCATTCCATGGCTGATTGACGAGGAAAAGAGAAAGGAGATTCGATGTTCAGATGTAATGTTGTTAATGCGGGCAGTAGCATAATCGCGACGCGATAAGATGAGTTGCCTAAATTGGAGCAGTGAGGCTACCAAATTTGCCTCGATCTGTGTGCCTCTTCCTTTCTTAATGGGGCTACCTCATGATGATAACTCTGCCATTGGCACTAAAATCTGACATCTATTAAAGAATGGATCTCTTCCTTTCACTACGACGGACGAGAGCCATAACTCTAATCATTCGTGAGAGCCTTTATACCAGGCGTCTAAAAGCACTCTCGTGGGCAAACCTTCAACATCTAAAGAGAAACTCGAAGGGAGAGTTCAACGATGCTTATTCTATACAAAGGAGGAACACAACTACAACTCTGATCTATAGAGCACTTTCGCCATCACCTTCAGAGTCTTCTCATAGGAATGTTTCATATTTTACTTATCTTGTAATATTCTTCTTTACTATCGGTAGAGAAATTTGTTTATAGGTAGCGACTAGGTCCATGTGTGGCCTAGGGGAAACTCGTCTGTGTTGGCTACTAGGTCTTGAGAGGCTTAGGGGGAATTTTCCCAGTGGTTAGTGACTAGGTCCTTGTGCAACTTAGGTAGAATTCGCCTAGGGAGTGTGCCAACTAGGTCTAGGGTTAGATCTAGGGGGCTGCTCAAGCCCTTATATTGGAATAGATAGGCTATAGCCGACTAGTCCTTGGGAGAAGGGTCATAATAGAAAACAAAAAGGGTTTTTCAATTGCCTCGATTAAAAGCGTCATTGTGATCAAGTTTTGTAAACCATTTTACTGTAATAAAAATGTCTTTTACTCTAGTTTTGACTATCATATCTCTTATTGTGTTAATCCAAGAAAAAGGGAGTCTATATCACTAGCATCGAGTGGTAACTACTACTGTTGGCAATAGAAAAAGAGAATCACTTTCTTATCTCTAAATAAGTTATTCTTCAATCTATAAAATAAGGCTTTCGTTAAAATATTTTGGGAAATATTTTCAACCTACAACTACTTTTATATTTAACTTTTAAAGTTATTAAAACCTTATTTTACCCACCTCTTAGGGCGCATACGGATCCAACAAGTTACCTTTATCTATTCTTGCTTTGACGACATCCTTTCTCGTTGGGTAACCGTTAACAAAAACGCTAAATGAGCCGAGTTCTGCTCGTAAGACCATCCCCCCAACCTAGATCGGGTCTGGTCGGAGACGGGACTTATTGCCCAAGACGGCCACCATATGCTTTCCAAGTGGCAACGACCCACTCTCCAAGTATAGAATGATCGCCTTGTCAGGCTTTGGAACAATCATTACATCATATTATATCAATAAGCAAAAGCAATTTCATATATATATATATATATATATATATATATATATATATATATATATATATATATATATATATATATATATATATATATATATATATATATACACTATTATACGAAAACTACTCTTTGGTGAAACATTGTCTGATGTCCCTATATTGTTCTTATAGTTGTATTCATAATTACACAATTATACTAAACTTTATATTAGTATATTATAAAGACAATATCTTTTTAGGTAATTACACAACTTTACAATATTAAAATATAAAAAAATAAAAACACTAGATACCATAAATCTATTGTCCCTAGCTAGGAATGACAAGAGAAAAATTAATGTTTTAACGTTAAAATATAATTTGTATTACAAAATAAAAATTGTATCTTGATTTATATTTTTACGGTCATTTTGAGTACTCATATGTATATGTTGCGCGTCGGGTGGAGCCCGCCGGGAGCGGTCGGGTACTGTCGCGCGAGGCCATATGGACGGGTACTGTCAACGACAAATGTCGCCGCCCACGACAAATGTCGCCGCCCACGACAAATGTCGCCGCCCACGACAAATGTCGCCGCCCACGAGAAATGTCACACCACCGGCGAATGTCGCACCACCGGCGAATGTCGCACCACCGGCGAATGTCGCATTCCAGCGAATGTCGAACCCCCGCCGAATGCCCCCTGGGCCGAATGCACCCAGGGCCGAAGGCCCGTGCCTGTCACTTTTATACTAATATGCAAAAACTACTCTTGGGTGAAACATTGTCCGATGTCCCTATATTGCCCTTATAGTTGTATTCATAATTACACAATTATACCAAACTTTATATTAGTATATTATAAAGACAATATTTTTTTAGGAAATTACACAACTTAACAATATTAAAATACAAAAAATAAAAACACTAGATACCCTAAACATATTCTCTATCTAGGAGTGACAAGAGAAAAATTAATGTTTTAACGTTAAAATATTAGTTGTTTTACAAAATAAAAATTGTATTCTTGATTTATATTTTTTTACGGTCATTTTGAGTACTCATATGTATATGTTGCGGGTCGTGCGGAGCCCGCCGTCGTCGGTCGGGTACTGTCGCGCGAGGGCATATGTGCGGTGGGTACTGTCCACGAGCAATGTTGCCGCCCACGACAAATGTCGCCGCTCACGACAAATGTCGCTGCCCACGACAAATGTCGTTCCCACGACAAATGTCGCACCACCGGCGAATGTCGCATCCCGGCGAATGTCGCACCCCGCTGAATGTCGCACCCCGCAGATTGTCATCCCCGCCGAATGCCCCTAGGGTTGAAGGTCCGTGCTTGTCACTTGTATATATATATATATATATATATATATATATATATATATATATATATATATATATATATATCAAAACGATCGTATTCATGAGTTTACACTTACGGCCGTATCCATGAGTTTACACATGTGGCCCCTTCGGGATAAACAAAACTACAACACTCTTGCTTCTACAAGTGCTACCGACTCACATCTCTAAGGTTTAGAGATGAGACTGGTGTGACAGCTCATGCGGGCTCTATTGTGGTTACTCCCTCACGCGTATATTGGGCCTTACATTGTTCCATCTCCTAAAAATGATGCATAACAACACGTTAGTAAACAAAACTAATTGAATTTACACTTCCTCCCCAAGATCCATAAGGCTTGGGGACAAGAGTAAACCTCTACAAAATATCTATAATTGAAACATACGAGTTAGCAATATATATATATATATATATATATATATATATATATATATATATATATATACTATTCTAAAAAGATATATGATGGTCTGTCAATAGCGTGAGTTCGAAAATATGGGGAAAATAGGTGGCCGTCGGATTTGAGTGTTTTGATCCTGAACAGTTGGATCTTGGGCTGTACATATTGGATTTGGTTTGCATATAAAAAAACACCCCAAAACTCCAGCACTCTCCGATCAGCAAAATCGCTCCCCCCCCCCCAAATTGCGGCCTTCTCAACCGCTGGCGGCCTGATCGGAGACACCCAGCAGGTTCGCCGGGAGCAGGAGAACCTACCGGCGGTGATCCGGTGGTGCTCCCCGATCTGGGCCTGGTCGACCAGGGCCACCGCCGGCGGTGGCCCCGCCGGAGCGCCACCAGATCACCACCACTAGGGAAAGTGCACCACGAGATTTCCGACGGATGGCTCCTACCCCAAGATCCAACTAATTTTCAAAGGTGAAATCTAATATTTTAATTGCTTGAAAAATATTAAATACTAGCCAAAAATTTCCAAAATATTACCAAGCATGTATAAGAGATTTAAATATCACCGTGAATTTTCTTAGAATTTTATACCAAACATAAAAGCCTCTGATATTTTTAAAATAATAAATTTTGCATTATTTAAATCTTTAAAAAACTCAGGAGTAGCCGAGTAGACAGGGGTGCAACTCGGATCGGTTCGGTTCGGTTCCACTGAAAACCAAGAACCGACCCGTATATGTTCGGTTCCAATTTTTTGGAACCGGAACCGACCCACAGTTCTAAAATGTAAAATCAGAACCGAACCGTAAATATCGGTTCGGTTCCGGTTCGGTTCTCGGTTCTTTAAATTCAATGATAATACTTGGTAATTGGTATGCTATTAGCCTGCAAAAATAGTAATACATGGATTATATGTTACTCATGAATCTTCACTCCCTGGATCATCTAACTATAAATAGCAATGTGGCCGACAAATTAAAGATCGAACAGGAACATGGATCATATGTTTCTGATAAACTTTCACTCACATGAGGATCAATCTATTCATTCAATCATAAGCAAAAAAATCAAAACATTACATAAATCGCAAGAAATCAGGGCAATTAACCATGGCAAATGCTGACAGGAAGGAGGATACACACAGCAAATCGGAAAATAGAGATGTCATAGATCAAGATCTCACCTTATGGTTGTCGAAAAGTAATTGTAGGAGTCATCGACGGGAAGATCTAGGAGGAAACCCCGAGATGCAGATGCCATCAGCGGCGAGGACGGGGGAGGTTCGTAGATTTTCACGAGCGAGGAGTGTTGGGGACGGGCGGACGGCGCAAGGGTTTGGAGCGGGAGAAAAAAGGTCACGCGACATAACTTTTACTCTTTTAACTTCATGATCCAGTAATCTCATCACACAGCTGCAATTTTTTAAAATTATATTTATAAATTTAAACCTTAATAAATCGGTTCGGATCGGTCCTCGGGTACCCGCCCCCGGGACCCGAGAACCGAACCGAACCGTCGGTTCTCTCTTTCTTAGGAACCGTACCTGAACCGAACTACTTGAGAACCGACCCGAACCGCCCGGTTCGGTTCGGTTTCGGTTCTTCGGTTATTTATGCTCACCCCTACGAGTAGATAATAAAATCTCATAAATTTATAGAGACTGTCTTTCTCTTTTCCTCCCAGTAACATCATTTAAAAATTTAAATAGTTTTAATCGAGCAGATTTTTTGTGGTTTGAAATGGAAAGGGCTGAATTATTTAAATCATTAAAATAGCAAATGATTATTAAAATTTCCTAAATAATTATAGAGAGTGTATTTATGGCTTTATGCCATATATATGTCCACCAATGTCTCCAGATATTTTATCACATTTTAAGAGTCTCTATTAAATAAAAAACATAAAATATTACTGTATTTTAATTATTAAAAATAATTAAACTTTTTCAAAAATTATGAAATTTTGACCACAAGTAACCCTTTGTCAAGATGGACAATTTTGAAGTTCAAACTTTTTCATTTGAGCTATAGTTTAGCCCCATAAAAATAAAAAAGTGTTTGTTAAATAAAATTATATAAAAAAATTATTTCACCTGTACGAAGTCGTGCGGCTTGCAGGCCCTTGCCACCGGCCGGCCATGGCTTCGCCCTCGGCCGACTCTCCGGGGTATGGCTCCTAGCGCCGGCGGCGGCGGCCAGAGCTTTTTTTTTCGGGGCTCTGAGCTGAACGGGCACCGCCGGAAACTCCTCTTTCTAGCTGTGCCGCCACCCTTGTGCCTCCTGGAGAGGGCTCCCGAGCCCCTCCATCGAGGTAACACATGCCAGCAGCTCATTGGAGTACTGGGGCTCACGCAGCTCGGCTACCCTCCTTGATATTCCCGAACATGGTGGTGGCCGTGGCGGCGCTTCGGCAGTCGGAGGCCACATGAATGACATCTGACAGTAAGGGATGGAGGAGAGGAGATTGCCCCACCTGAGTAGGGGGGGCTGCGGGTGCTCTTTAGTAGAACCGCCATGAAAGGTGGCGGAAGTTGCAATTGGCTTGGCTGGGCTTTTTCCGGTGAGGTAGGGCTCCGACAGTAGGGCGCTTGGGGCCGACTAGGCTTGGGGAGAGGGGTGAGATTCTCTGATGGTATGGGGGGTTCTTTTATAGGGGTTGTAGGTGCCTCCCCTCCTTTTCTCCCCGGTGTGGGATTTATTCCCATTCGGCCTCCTCTAGCTCGCCATGTGTACAAGTGGCAACCATCTAGAAGGCAAGTACATGCCAGGTGTAGGGATCCCAAAGCTTGGATTTTAGGGTGGGCGTATGTTCGGCTTGGAAAGGAAGGAAAAAGGGGTTACCTCTTTCCTTGGCCCAAGGCCCATCATTCTAGATGTATTTGTTGAAGTAATATCGCCTGCATTTAAGTTCAGAATGTAAACTTTGTAACAGATGCTTTTAATATTATTGTAACGGGTCACATATTGGCTATTTTTAAAAGGCTCCTTATGTAATCAGTTTAAGACATGGAAGAATACAATGCTTCTTTTCCTCAATTCCTATTCTACTATTCTTCTTCTTCACATGTCTATTTACTAAAAGTGGTATCAGAGCGGCTGTCAGAAATTTATTCTGCCTATCGATCTTCTCATTGAAGCTTCAAATATGGCTTCATCATTTACCAATCCCTCCTCACATAACCCGGGCTCTGTCCCTGTCTTCTCAGGAGACAAGTATGATTTCTGCAGTATCAAAATGAAGACCCTGTTTCATTCACAGGATTTATGGGACATCGTAAATCTTGGTATTCTGCCCTCAGTCAACGTTGCAGAAGGAACAACCCTGCAAGCTGTTAGATTTTGACACCTCGTTGCGTCCGGACTGTTATGATCGCGCCATGTCACTAATCCGTGAGAGGGGTTATTCCTAATCTAGGCTTATCGTTAATTAGGAAACCCATTATCTTGAGGATCCCGATTTTTAGGCTGATTATTGGAAGGTTTCGGCTGACCTTCACTTGTTTTGGCAAGAGCCATTAATGGTCGGCTGGCTCCTTCCCATGTTCAGCCTGGTACCATGGATGGATCCCCTCTAAAGGCTCCTCCTTCCTTATTTAGAGGGGAATCTTCAGCCTATATAAGGGGCCTCAATCCCATGGTTTTTGAGACACCATCTCAATCCCATCCGACACTACCAGTGAGAGAATAATCAGAGAGCATAGCGGCGGCGGCAGCAAGTGCGGCAACGGGAGCTATTCCCGGCGGCAGCAGAGGCTCTGAAGCTGAAGTCTTCTTCCAGCAGCGGCGGCGGGATCAGGCGACCAGGCAGCGGCGACATCTGACACGATCAGGTGGATAGAGTGTCTCGGCCACCATCGCAGCGGCGTAACGGTCTCTCCAGGCGGAGCGACACTTGGTTGAGACTAATCCCGACAGCCGACGACGTCAGACGGTTCCAAGGCAGCGGCAGCAGCAATCGGTGTACACCGACGATCGGGCGTGTAGCGGTGGAAACGGTTCCAACGAAGAAGAAGAAACAGGGCGTTGTCGCCCGGCGACAGCACTACCGCCGGCGACATCTCGATTTGTAGTTTTTTTTCTTTCTTCTTCTCTTGTACGACCATACGATCGAGGTTTAATATTGTTACTCTCGTTTATTAGTGGATTTTACCGGCGCGCTCTCCCCGTGGACGTAGGAGTCCCCTAACTCCGAACCACATAAATTCTTTATCGTCTGTGGTGCTTTGTGTTTGGATTTAAATTTTATTGCTATAAGTTGCTCAAGCTCACTTTCGTTGCATCATTCGCGGCGAGCCACCGTTGTCGCGGATTCGGTCTCATTTGATAACAATTGGTATCAGAGGAGGTTCGACCCTTCAGACCCCGGTGAGCAATTATGGCAGCAAAATTTGAAGTCCCGAAGTACGACGACAAGATTGACTTTAGCTTGTGGCAAAAACGAGCCAAAGATGTTCTCGTCCAGCAGGGTCTTCACAAGGCTCTCCTTGGCAAGGAGAAGTCCGGGAAGACGGACGATGAATGGGATGAGCTAGATCTGAAGGCGATAAGCACAATTCAATTGTTCCTGGCCAACGATGTTATGTATAACGTCATCGATGCAGAGAGTACTGAGGATTTGTGGAAGAAGCTGGAAGAGCTCTACATGTCCAAATCCCTCCCTATAAGCTATACGTTAAGAAACAATTCTACATCTTGAGGATAATGGAGGGCTCTCAGCTACTTGACCACATGAATGCGTTCAATAAGCTGATTTCCCAACTTTGCAGCAAGGACGTAAAGGTCGAAGAAGAAGACCAAGAGCTTCTTCTGTTGTCCTCTCTGCCAAGGGATTTTGATCACCTGGTCACCACTATTCTTTATGGGAAAGACACCTTAAAGATGGAGGAAGTGATGACAACTTTGATTTCAAATGAAGCGAGAAGCAAATCTGGGTCAAAGTCCGATGAGGGTCTATTCGTTAAGAGTAGCAAACCAGCCCGAGGTAGATCGAGGGATATGGGCAAGAAGGAGAATCGTTCTAGGTCCAAATCCAGGAGTAAGGATAACAAATGCCACTACTGCAAGGAGGAGGGACACAGGAAGATCAACTGCCCGAAGAGGAAGCTGAAGGGGAAAGACAAAGAGCCACAGTAGGTGGTCGTGGCTTCAGACCCAGATAGCGATGCTAACGTCCTACATATCTCACCCAGTCTCGATACTACTAACGCATGGATCATGGACACCAGATGCTCATATCATATGTGTCCTCACAAGGAGTGGTTCACCACATTCAGTGAGTGCGACGACGATCGAGTATTGATGGGAAATGACTCGGAGTGCAGAACACTGGGAATTGGGAGCGTTAGAATCAAGATGTTTGATGGGACGATTAGGACTCTCACTTACATTAGATATGTGCCTGATCTAAGGAAGAGTTTGATATCCTTAGGAACTTTGGAGGCGACCGGATGCTCCTACACCGGTGAAGGTGGATATCTGAAGGTCAAGAGAGGCGCTTTGATGGTTATGAAAGGAGAGCGCTCTAGTACTCTCTACAGATTGATCGGGACCACAATTGTCAGTGATGCAGCAGTTGCTGCGACGTTAGATAAGGACTCATCTCTGTTGTGGCATAGCAGGCTTGACCATATGAGCGAGAGAGAACTGTTGGAGCTTCACAAGAAGGACCTACTAAAGGGGGTCAAGATGTGCAAGTTAGACTTCTGCGAGACCTGCATTCTCGGAAAGTAACATAAGGTGAAGTTCGTGACATCGAGCAAGCAGAGTAAGCAGGTACTGGAGTATATTCACTCAGATTTCTTGGGGCCTGCCCCAGAACCTTCGCTTGGAGGGGCCAAGTACTTCGTGACCTTCATTGATGACTTCTCGAGGAAAGTCTGGATTTATATTCTGAAGAACAAATCTGAAGTCTTCGAGAAATTCAAAATATAGAAGACTAAGGTGGATAAGCAGACCGAGAAGAAGGTAAAGTACCTCAGATCCGACAACAGCGACGAGTACACCTCAGCCGAGTTTCAGACTTACTGTGATCAAGAGGGAATCACTCGCCACCTTACTATTCCCATTACACCTCAGCAGAACGGCGTCGCAGAAAGGATGAACAGGACGCTGTTAGAGAGAGCTCGGTGCATGCGTCTGTTCGCCGGCCTACCAAAGTATTTCTGGACCGAAGCTATTAACACGGCGTGTTATCTAGTGAATCGATCCCCATTGATGTCACTGAATCTGAAATATCCACAGGAGGTTTGGTTAGGCAAGCCGGTCGATTATTCCGATATCCACATATTTGCTTGTCTTGTGTACACCCTAGTGCAAGACTCTGAAAGAACTAAGCTGGATGCTAAGTCCAAGAAGTGCATCTATCTGGGCAGAAAGGCCGGCACGAAGGGATTCAAGCTGTGGAACCCTGACACGAAGAAGGTGGAGATCAGGCACGACGTAATTTTCGATGAGGCTTCTATGCTGAAAAAGTCTCAGTCTCAGTCCAAATAAGTGGGGAAGACTCCAGTCACACCCCTGGAGGTGGAGCTAGAAAGGAGTGACCAGGCTGACGACCATGGTGATTCCTCCGACACGGAGGATGTTGATGTTGTGCAACCTACTGAAGTGGAGCCGTACTCCATTGCCAAAGAAAGGGCGAGGAGAGAGTTCATACTGTCTCTCAGGCTACAAGACACTGTAGCATATGCTTTTCAAGTTATCTCCTCAGACCCTCGGTCTTACCAAGAAGCTATGAAGAGCAGTGACCGCTCTCAGTGGAAAGCTACGATGAAGGAGGAAATGGACTCACTTCGAAAGAACCAGACTTGGGAACTGGTTAGCCTACTGAAAGGAGCTAAGACAATCAACTCCAAGTGGGTATTTAGGAAGAAGCAGTCCACTTCCGGGAAGGACCAGTGGAGATACAAGGTGAGATTCGTGGCTAAGGGATTCGCACAGAAGAAAGGAGTTGATTTCGACGAAATCTTCTCACCCGTAGTAAAACATTGTTCAATATGGGTGCTACTTGCTATAGTAGTGTTGTGGGACTTGGATTTGGAGCAAATGGACGTGAAGACAACTTTTTTTCACAGCAACTTAGAAGAGGAGATCTACATTCTGCAGCCTGAAGGGTTTATTGAACCAGGCAACGAGAAAAAGGTGTGCAAGTTAAGGAGATCCCTTTATGGTTTAAAGCAGGCTTCGAGAATGTGGAACAAGAGGTTCGACACATTCATGGTCTCCTAGGGTTTCAGTAGAAGCCAGTACGACAGCTGCGTCTACCACAAGTTCCTAGCGAATGACGACATTCTGATTCTGATTTTATATGTCAACGATATGCTGATAGCTTGCAAATCAGCTCGGCAGATTCAATTACTGAAGCAGAAGCTGCATGCTGGGTTTGAAATGAAGGATCTGGGTCACGCATAGAAAATTCTTGGAATGGAAATCAAGCAGGACAGAAAGCGAGGCATGATCTGGCTTTCTCAGGCAGGTTATATTCAGAAGGTGCTGGATATGTTCAGTATGATGGAGTCTAAACCTATTACCATTCCTCTCAGGCAACAGTTTAGACTGTCGTCACAGCAGTGTCCAGACACCAAGAAGGAACGCCAAAAGATGCTCAAGGTGTTTGTTGGATCCCTAGTTGGATTTGGGCTAGGTTCACTAAGTCAAGATATGACCCAACATGTATAGCCAGGGTCATGGTTGTGTCCTAGAGTCTAGGTCTACTCCTTAGAGTCAACAATGCCAGGGACCAGCCTCCAACACTACCAGAGGCTCAAGACTTAGAGAAAATTCAAGACTTAAAGAATATTCAAGACTTAGAAGAAGAGCTCTATGTTCGTCAATCTCAGGTCAACGAAAGTCGTGCTCACTCGACGAACTCAGAGACAATTCTCTGAGTTGAGCTTGATGAACTTGGTTCTCAAATCGACGAACTCTGGAAAGTGACAACACTTCTAAGTCAAACTTAGGTCGACAAACTTAGAACATCAGCTAGACGAACTCTATTCTCTGATCCCAGATCGACTAAACAGATGTTTCAACACTCAACACCAGTGATAATTCAACACTCAACACCAGTGATAATTCAACACTCAATGCCAAAGAACATCACACTCAACGCCAAAAAACATCACACTCAATGCCAAAATGATGTTTCAACACTCAGCACCAGAAAATAGTCTAAGTCCATAATCAAAACTTAGGTCGAAGATCTTGGACCTCAGCTCGACGAACTATGGACTCAGGTCGATGAATCCAGACTTGGCTGTTTCCCTCTCCTATTTTTATTTTATTGCAATGATTCCTGAGTAATTAATGCTCTAATATTCTCTGAATATTACCGTTAGACAAGAGCATTAATTATGGTCTTCATCAGGATTATTGCCTGCCGTTTTTCTAAGAGACGGTTGGGGAAACAAATCAATGCCAAATAATTTCAAGGCCGTCAGCATTAATTACAGGAAGAATTTCAAAATTCAAATGGATTTCCACATGGAAAATATAAAAATATAGATTTCACTTCTTCCTGCAGAACACACAACATACAAGACAGAAGAGTAATTAAAATACAGAATACTCGAGACACAGAAAATCAATCAGTCAAGAAATCAACTACTGCTAGACCAGAAGAAGAACAAATTTCTGAAGAAGAAGAAGAACAATCATCCAAATCAAGAGTCTTCTTCTGTCATTCTCTCAAGAATCTTCAATAGGACAACTACTACTGCATCTGTCAAGAAGTTCCTGAAGTTCTTCTGGTTGAAGTTGAAAGCTTGAAGGCCTATCACCCTGAAGCAAAGCTCCATTTAATCCTGAACAAACTCAGTATCTCAGGGGGAGCTTTTGTCACCATCAAATCCACAAGTCTTCTCAGTTGTTTGAGAAAGAGAAGACACCATCACTCTCTTACCCTCTCTGTAAAAAGGGTTCTCTACTCCCTTCAAAAGTGATTCCTTGTTGAAAGTCTCCTAACCAAAAGACTTGAGGTTTGGTTTTTGAGCACCTTACCAAAAGCTCATTGGTGGCAGTCACCTGAATAAAAACCTGAGTGGATTCCTACAAGGGTGGTAGAAGAGTGGATGTACCCAGGTTGGGGAACCACTATAAAGTTCTTGTGTTGTCTGGTTGCCCTTTTTCTTTTGTTCTTGTTGTGGCTGTGTTAGTTAGAATACTGTTATTTTTATTAGTCAAATTTGCTGTGTTGTGATATATCACCCAAGTTTTAGAACAAGGTATCTTGTTCAGCAAAAAGTTTTAATCACCAGATATACTATATTCTCCCCCCCCCCCCCTCTAGAGTATATTAGATCTAACCCTCACTTTCAATTGGTATCAGAGGGGAGTTCTTTTGGTTGTACAAGCTAACCCTTGAACCAAAGATCCTAAGTTAGATCTTTCCCTATTTGTGTTAGATTCACATAAACAGCATGACCCAGAACAAGGATTATGCAAGCACCATACCTCCAGTGTGCAATCTGAACAAGTTTGTCATCTGGAAGGCAAGAATAAAGCTTTATATGAATTTCATTGATGAAGATATTTACAATTCTATTTTGACAGGTCCCCCTCAAGCTTCAAGTTCAACAGCATCAACCAGCAACAATGCTGTTCCACCACCTGAGTGGACTTAGGCTCAAAAGAAGGCCAAGATTGTTGATGCCAAGGCAATGAATATATTGACCCAAACAATGTCAGATGACATTTTCCAGAATGTGGCTGAGTGCACATCAACCAAGGCTATTTGGGATTACCTGAATCAAATGGTGGCTGGATCTATGGATGAAAGAAAACACAGAAGATCAAATCTCATATCCCAATATGAGAACTTCAAGAAGGAGGAAGCAGAATCAGTGGCTGATATGTATAACAGGTTAAGCTCAATCATCAATGAGCTTAAAACCTTGGACAAGGACATCACCCTCACTGAGGTGAATGACAAGATTCTTATGTGCTTCCCAAGCTCATGGGATTCAAGGATCTGGCCCATCAAGGAGGCAAGAAGCTTAAATGAGATTTCCACTGAATCTCTTTTAGGAAAGTTAAAGTCCTATGAACAGTTGATCAAGACCAGGGAAGCAGCTAAGCAAAGAACACCTCCGCCAGTAAGGAAGGAGCACAGCCTTGCATTCAAGGCTGCTAAGGAGATTGAGGCTCCATCTATAAATGAAGATCTGATGAGCTTGTTTGCCAAAAGATTCTACAAGATGGCTAGGAAGGACTTCAAGAGGAAGTCATCCAGAAAGGATGATAAGCTCAGGTATAATAAGACACCTACTAAAGAGGTAGTATGTTTTGGATGCAGGAAACCTGGACATTTTCTCACAGAATGTCCAGAGAACCAGAAGAAGGAGAAGAGAGAAGGACTCCAGGAGCAAGCATTACAGCAAGCCCTCCTCCAGCAAGCATAAAAAGAAGGACAGAGGGTTTGTGGCTGAAAGCTGGAGTGAAACTGAAGATGAATCTTCATCTTCAAGTTCTAGTGAAGAAGAAGAAGAGGCAAAGACAAAGGAAGTTTGCCTTATGGCAATTGATGCCAGTAGTAGCAGATCAGATACAGATGAATCTGATAATGAAGAAAGCCTATCAGCTGAAGATCAGGTATTAGCCTCTTATGACTTTGAATCTGATGAATTCAAATTTGAATTTAAAAATCTATGCTTAGATTTGATAAGCACTGAGAAGGAAATCAAACTTCTCAGAGAAAAATTAAATTCTCTAGTTAAACTCACTTCAGAAAATGAAAACCTAACTATTGAATTAAAATCTACAAATGAACAAATTGCTTTTCTAAAATCTGAACTTAGCAAAGCCAAAATGTTAGAAGAATCATTAAATGGCAGGAGCTTAAATTTTTTAGATATAACCAGTACATTAAATACTAGAACTAATAACTGTAGATTAGGGTTAGGAGCTTCATCCAGTGAACCAATTCTAATTCAGAAGAATCACCTGTCAAACCCAGTAAATTTTATATCTTATAAAGGAAAGAAAAACACTGATCAAGTCAATAAGGTTAATGAAGTCCTTAAACAAATTGAAACTAAGAACAAACTTAAAAACAGAAGAATAAGAAAAGTAATAATGTTCAGCAGTTATCGTCGAACTCAGATCGACGATACTTGAAGAGATCGTCGACCTCAGAACGACGATCTCTGAACGCAAACTTCAGTAATAATAAATCTTTGATCTACGATCGACGATATTAGTATGGTTCGTCGACCCGAGATCAACGATTTTGGTGCCCCAGGAATGAATACCTTCATTCTTCGAGAAGAGATCGACGATCTCATCCAACATCGTCGAGCTCAGGTCGACGATCCAACCAGAGATCATCGATCCCAGATCTTAACAACATAAACCTAAATTCTAGAAGAAACATTAATCCTTTTAGTCAATGGATAATACCACCAATAAGATATCATCCTAAAGGTTACAAAAATCAACCTGAATGCTCTTATATTTCCAGTTATAGTTATGTAAATCAACCAGGACCCAAGGTTACCTAGGTCAAGAACAACTAACTATTTTGTCTACAGATGAAGAGCTATCCAGCTGTAAATCAAGTATGGTAACTGGACAGTGGTTGCTCCAAGCATATGACTGGGAACAAGGGAAGTCTACTCAACTACAAGCCCAAGCTCGGACCAAAGGTAATCTTTGGAGACTCAAAGTGTGGGCAATCTGAAGGTTATGGACAAATAAAGATTAGAGCAGTCACATTCAACAAGGTAACCTATGTAAGAGGACTCAAGCATAACCTCATCTCCATAAGTCAATTATGTGATGAAGGTTATCAGGTACAATTTAACTCAACTGCTTGTATTATTTCTAATAAAGAAAAATAAATTGTTTTAATGGGGAATAGACAAGGAAACATATATATAGTTAATTTTCTATCTGCTAATTCAGATATCTTCCTACTTAATATTATAAGTAATCAGAATGATTTATGGCATAAAAGACTATGACATGTTAATATGAAAAATATTGCTAGGCTATCTAAAGACAACCTTGTGAGAGGTTTACCTTCTGGCCCCTACAAGAAGGAAGACCTCTGCAGGGCTTGTCAACTAGGCAAGCAAACTAAATCTAGTTTTAAATTAGTAAATAAAAGTGATTCACCTAGGATCTTGTACTTGCTGCACATGGATCTTTTTGGACCCATAGCTGTACAAAGCCTGGGAGGGAAATCCTACACTCTAGTTATTGTAGATGACTTCTTAAGGTTCACTTGGGTGTTCTTTCTGAGATCTAAGTCAGATACCTTTAAGGTTCTTACAGTTTTCTCAGGACCATACAGATTGAGTACTTTACTCATGTTGCATTGATCAGAAGTGATCATGGTACAGAGTTTGAGTCTCTTCTTATACATGAGTTCTGTGAGAAGGAAGGTATCAGGCACTGTTTCTCAGCTCCTAGAACTCCCCAACAAAATGGGGTAGTTGAAAGGAAAAAAAGGACACTGATTGAAGCTACATGAACATTGCTTGTAGATGCTTACATGCCCCTATCCTTTTGGGCAGATGTTGTAAGCTAAAGAATAGGACTTCCTATAAATTACTTAAAGGGAAGAAACCTAAAAGCACATATATATTTTAAAGTATTTGGCTATATTTGTTATATACATAATAATGACAAGAGATATATTAGAAATTTTTAAGCTAAGGCTGAAGAGAGAATTTTTCTAGAATATTCCCAAGTAAGCAAAGCTTATAGGATATTTAATAAATCATCCCTGAAAATTAAAGAGTCTGTTCATGTGATATTTGATGAAACTAACATGTCTTGCAAGGAGAAAGAAATTTCTACCAATAACCCTCTGCAGGTACCTCACTTGTGAGAAAACTTGGATTGTCTAAGCCTCTCTAAAGAGGATCCAACACATCCCTCTCCAAAAGATGAATAACAAAGTGAAGAAGAAAGCACAGAAGTAACTAAACTTCAACCAACAGCAAACATAATTCCACAGGAGGAATTAAATCCAACTGCTGTTGCTGAACCAACTCCACCTACTTACCTTGTCACACTAAGAGATCACCCCAGATCCCAAGTGATTGGAGACATAATAACAGGTGTACAGACAAGGCATCAACTCAATCAAGACTTGATGAATGCATGTTTCCTCTCTCAAATTGAACCTCAAACCATAAAAGATGCTGAGCAAGATCCCCACTGGATCATGGCTATGCAAGAGGAGCTCAACCAGTTTGAGAGATACAGAGTTTGGGATTTGGTTCCAAGACCCCAAGACTACCCAGTCATTGGAACCAAATGGGTATACAGAAACAAGTTGGATGCCCAAGGTGTGATTGTGAGGAACAAGGCTAGGCTTGTTGCTCAAGGTTATATGTAAGAAGAGGGAATAGACTATGACCAAACATTTACACCAGTTGCAAGATTAGAGGCAATAAGAATATTTCTTGCCTATGCTGCCTAAAAGAAGTTTAAAGTCTATCAGATGGATGTAAAGAGTGTCTTTCTTAATGGAATGCTAAAGGAAGAAGTCTATGTTGAACAACCTCCAGGTTTCATCTCTCCAACCCATCCTTATCATGTTTTTAAGTTGCATAAATCCCTCTATGGTCTAAAGCAAGCTCCAAGAGCTTGGTATGAGACTTTAGCTAGCTTTTTGATAGAGCATAAGTTCATTATAGACATTGTAGATAAAACATTGTTCACTAGACATCATAAGGATCAAACCTTGTTAGTACAAATATATGTGGATGACATTATATTTGGGTCTACTGATCCCAAATTATGAAGAGGTTCTCTGACCTCATGCATTCAAAATTTGAGATGAGTAGCATGGGTGAGCTCTCCTACTTCCTTGGTCTCCAAGTGAAGAAGCTCTCTGATTGCATCTTCATTTCCCAGGCTAAATATGCTAAAGAGCTTATTAAAAAGTTTGGGATGGCTGATGCCTCAGCAAAGAAAACACCTATGACTACAAATGCTGTAATAAACTCTGATGCACATGGGAAACCTGTGGATCAGAAATTATATAGGGGCATTGTTGGGTCCCTACTATACCTTACAGCTAGCAGGCCTGATATTATGTTTGTCATATGCCTTTGTGCTAGGTTCCATGTGAACCCTAAAGAATCTCATCTTATTTTTCTAAAAAGGATTTTAAGATATATAAAGGGTTGTCCTTGTCTAGGTCTCTGGTATCCTACTAAGTCAAAGTTTGAGTTAACTAGATACTCAAATGCTGACTTTGCTGGATGCAGAGTGGACAGAAAGAGTACCTCAGGAACTTGCCAGTTCCTTGGTATGAGATTAGTGTCCTGGTTTTGAAAGAAGCAATCATCTGTGTCCACATCAACTACTGAAGCAGAATATATTGCAGCTGACAGTTGCTGTTCCCAGATGCTGTGGATTCAAAACCAACTCCTGGACTATGGGTTCAACTTAAATAATTCAACTCTACTATGTGATAACACAAGTGCTATTGCCATAGCACAAAATCCAGTCCATCATAGTAGGACTAAACATATAGACATTAGACATCATTTTATTAGAGAGTGTGTAGACAAAAATAAAATTAAACTTGTCTATATCTACACTAATTTACAAAAAGCTGACATATTCACCAAATTCTTGGATGAAAGAAATCACTTATTCTTTGTAAATCAGCTTGGAATGATCGATGGAGAAGACTTAGTTTAGTTTCTATCTGCACTTAAAGAACTCTTCAGATTTCATCGATCTGAGATCGACGAACTCCCTGGTAGTAAAGTTAGTTTCGTCAACCTGAGATTGACGAACCTACATCAGAAAACTTTCGTCGAGCGGAGCTCGGCAAAATGTCTTCAAACCTTCAGACTGAGATCGACGAATTGTTTAACCACAAATTATTTTGTCGACCTCAGATCGAAGAACAATTTCTTTTAGTGGAACGGAGTTTGTCGTTTCATATTCTGGAAAACCATCTATTTAGGTTTTCTTCAACCTCCGTCCCGCGCTTTCAGTTCTCTTGCACTTGATCTTCGTTTTCCTTTGCAGGTGCTCTCATGGCGATTCAAGCAGGAACTCTTGCATCAATGAAGTTTGATACTGGATTCGATTTGGACTTCGAATCTTTCCAGTACTCTGATCCAATCTTCCTGCATATTCTACAATTGCTCGAAGACCAACAACTGAAGACTCTGCTTTCTACTCGCATTAAAATATCAGGAACTAAGATCAGGGAGTGGGTTTATACAGCGACTACAGAGGAGAATATGATGACTGGAACAATCGCGGGTAACGCTGTCTCTCTTACCCCCGATATTTTAACTGAAATTTTTGGATTGAGTAATGGTGATGAAGAACTGGAGATAGATTCGGAGGAGTTCGATATGATGCTTAACATGATGGGGTATTCAAGACAAACCCCCAATAAGTTGCTCAAGAAACATCTGTCTGTCGGGTACAAATTTCTCGCAGATATTGTTGGGAAGATGTTATTAGGGAAGCACACCGCACATGACTACATAACCAGGCACCAGTTTCTGGTCATGTGCGATATAGTAAATAAAAAGACAGTGAACTGGGCACAAATATTATTTGATCTGATTAAAAATAAAAATAACAAAAAGGAGGTTTTTTTGGAAGGGTCCTAGGGATCTTCCTTAAGGGAAAGGCCGCTGAATCACTGGTCTCCCCGACCATATTCATTAATGCTAGCAAGAGACTCACTTGTGCCTTGTTTAGCAAGTGGGAGAGGACCATCACTAAGCCAGCCAAGGCTCCCTCCTCTTCCACTAGAACTTCAGAAAGTACAAGGGCTGTACCAGCCTCTCCTTACCCCACTGAAGGGATCCCCTCCACCCCTCCACCACCTCCAGCCCCTCAAGTTCCATCCGAACTAGCAATTCAACCAACCCCACCTTCCACTACCATTATAGTCCATACCCCTACACCACCAGCATCTCCTATTCCTTCCTCTCCTACACACATACCATCCAACCCTCCCTCCCCCCAGCCTGATACATCTGTACCTACACCAGCCCAATCTCCTCTTCCATCTCATCTTGCTGATATCCCCCACACCAACCTCTCATCACTCTCATCCTTCAACCTATTATCATCTCCACTGAACACTCCCTCTCCTCTAAATGACTCTCCCCTAGACACTCAAATCCCACCTCCACCTCTACCTCTAACTCCCCCAGCACCTACCATATCCACTCAACAAACCACTACCCCAACCTCTACCTCCCCACACTTGGATTCCTCTCTTGTCACCCCACTCATTACCCTCCTCACACCCCTCCTCCAATCCCTCATAGCGGAAGCTATCTCTCCACTTGCTGCCTTCATCTCTTCTCTAGCTGCCCAAATCTCTGCCCTAACTACTACTCCCTCTTCAGTTGGGGCCTGGCTTCAATGCCTACTAAAACCAGACAGGGGGAGATACTTCATGAAGAACTAGTAGCAGTTGCAGCAGCAGCATAAGAACCAGTTGAACAGTATATGGACACAACAACAGCAGAAGCAGAAGCCGCAGTTGTTGATAATGATTCTTTTGATAGTGATTCTTTTGATTTCTTATAGTTTATAGATTCAGATATGGATTTAGATGATTAGGTCTCTGAAACTATTGGTGATTTCATTATAAATCCCACAGTTGACCTTATAAAACTGTTAAGACTTTTTGATACAGTTCATTTTAGCTTTCCTCCAGAGGACCACACTAAGCCATCATTGGCTATAATTCCATATACCTCACCAATAAGCCCTAAAGTTGTCAAACAACTCAAGGCCGGTTTTGTAACCCCTGCCATTCCATCCTCTCCAACAATTTTTTTCACCTATTGTATCATCCCCGCTAGCTCCAATTTTTGTAATGGATGACTCTCCCATGCCTGATCTAGATGCCTTGATCATGGCTGACATTAAGGAAGAGAATAAATCAGCTGCTGTAAGCACTGATGTACATGCTTCTCCAGTTTCCCCTCCAGCTTCTTTAAAGACAGAAAAGACAGCAATCTCTGATGACACAATAAGAGAGATTTATGCTATATATGACAATCCTCAGCCTTTTGATGATGATGATGATGATGGTTCTGATGAGGACCCAAAGAGGAAGAAAATCTCAAGGAAAAGAAAAGCTCCTCCACCATCTGCCCCAAAACCCAATCTAGCAAATGACACTCCCTATTATATTCTGCAAAACATAACTCCATACAAAGGGATGCCAGCTTGGATGTGGTTATCTAAAAATGAGCAAAAGGCAAGGAAGAAGAACAGAAGATATTCTCCTCCCCCACAGAAATTCAAGAGAGGTCCTCCTCCTGCCGTTGGTGCTTCAGGAACTACTTCTCAAAGGTCAGATGCACCTCCAGGCCTATATCCTTCACCAGAACTTATCAAAGGCAGGAAAGGCCATCAAGAAACCATTCCCAAGGAAGCAGCCAACAAAGGAATATAAGTTCTACAGAGCAAATAAAGGAGGTAGTCTATCAGAAACAAGAATTTTCTCCTCCCAAACAACAAGCTCAACAAAGAAGGCATACCGAATCTCGTAAGCCTAAAAGAAAATATAGTGAGACTGTACCTCCAAAGTCTCTATATACACAGAGTGATGAAAGCCAAACAATAACAAATTTCCAAGCACAGTCCACTCAATTCAGGCCTATTACCCTGCTACCCCCTCAAGACGATCAATCATCTGTCAGTCAGGATGTTGATCCCAACTTTAGGATGGCTAGGCTCCAAGAGTTAATTGGTCTGTCAAAAATTAAGAAGGCTAGAGAAGAAGGAGAAGATCTAACTAAGTTTACTACTATGTCTTCATACAGAGAGAAAGAGATGGATAGACTTCAAGTAAGCAAGAAAGTGTTTAATCCTGCAGAATATATGGCAATACACCTAGAGGCTGTAGTACCCAGAACCTCCACCCTGACAGTGATTGAAGCAACAGATATGTACATGTCAAAGAAAGAACCTGCTAATCCTAACAGGGAAATCATTTTTACTCAGCCTGGAGATAAGAGCAAAGGAGCAGAGAAATAGAAGAAATGGAGCCTGAACTCCCTTGTGTATAGTATACTTATGAAAAACAGTGTTCTATTATACAAAGCTAACTGTGTGAACATATCTGCTGCATATATATTATTTCATTCTCTGCCAGATATATATTTTCTTGCTTTATACATTTCTTTTTTATCATTGAGTCTGTAATTAGTGACCTCACCCAAATAGGGGGAGATTGTTGGATCCCTAGTTGGATTTGGGCTAGGTTCACTAAGTCAGGATATGACCCAACATGTATAGACAGGGTCATGGTTGTGTCCTAGAGTCTAGGTCTAGTCCTTAGAGTCAACAATGCCAGGGACCAGCCTCCAACACTGCTAGAGACTCAAGACTTAGATAAAATTCAAGACTTAGAAAAAGAGTTCTATGTTCGTCGATCTCAGGTCGACGAAAGTCGTGCTCAGCTCGACGAACTCAGAGACAATTCTCTGAGCTGAGCTCGACAAACTTCGTTCTCAGATCGACGAACTCTGGACAAAGTGACAACACTTCTAAGTCAAACTTCGGTCGACAAACTTAGAACATCAGCTAGACGAACTCTGTTCTCTGATGCCAGATCGACTAAACAGATGTTTCAACACTCAACACCAGTGATAATTCACCACTCAACACCAGAGAACATCACACTCAATGCCAGAATGTTGATTCAACACTCAACGCTAGAGAACATCACACTCAATGCCAAAATGATGTCTCAACACTCAGCACCAGAAAACAGTCTAAGTCTAGAATCAAAACTCAGGTCGACGATCTTGGACTTCAACTCGACGAACTATGGACTCAGGTCGACGAATCAAGACTTGGTTGTTTCCCTCTCCTATTTCTATTTTATTGCAATGATTCCTGAGTAATTAATGCTCTAATATTCTCTGAATATTACCGTTAGACAAGAGCATTAATTATGGTCTTCATCAGGATTATTGCCTGCCGTTTTTCTAAGGGGCAGTTGGGAAAACAATTCAATGCCAAATAATTACAAGGCTATCAGCATTAATTACAGGAAGAATTTCAAAATTCAAATGAACTTTCATATGGAAAATATAAAAATATAGATTTCCCTTCTTCCTGCAGAACGTACAACACACAAGACAGAAGAGTAATAAAAATACAGAATACTCGAGACACAGAAAATCAATCAGTCAAGAAATCAACTACTGCTAGACTAGAAGAAGAACAAATTTCTAAAGAAGAAGAACAATCATCCAAATCAAGAGTCTTCTTCTGTCATTCTCTCAGGAATCTTCAATAGGACAACTACTACTGCATCTGTCAAGAAGTTCCTGAAGTTCTTCTGGTTGAAGTTGAAAGCTTGAAGGCCTATCACCCTGAAGCAAAGCTCCATTTAATCCTGAATAAACTCAGTATCTCAGGGGGAGCTTTTGTCACCATCAAATCCACAAGTCTTCTCAGTTGTTTGAGAAAGAGAAGACACTATCACTATCTCACCTCCTCTATAAAAAGGGTTCTCTACTCCCTTCAAAAGTGATTCCTAGTTGAAAGTCTCCTAACCAAAAGACTTGAGGTTTGGTTTCTGAGCATCTTACCAAAAGCTCATTGGTGGCAGTCACCTGAACAAAAACCTGAGTGGATTCCTACCAGGGTGGTAGAAGAGTGGATGTACCCAGGTTGGGGAACCACTATAAAGTTCTTGTGTTGTCTGGTTGTCCTTTTTCTTTTGTTCTTACTGTGGCTATGTTAGTTATAATACTGTTATTTTTATTAGTCAAATCTATTGTGCTGTGATATATCACCCAAGTTTTAGAACAAGGTATCTTGTTCAGCAAAAATTTTTAATCACCAGATAGACTCTATTCACCCCCCCCCCCCCTCTAGAGTATATTAGATCTAACCCTCACTTTCAGTGTCGTACGCTAGTGCGATAGGATGTTTGATGTACGCTATGATCTGTACGAGACCAGATAAAGCTCAGGCTGTGAGCGTTGTCAACAGGTATATGGGGAATCTGGGGCGACAGTATTGGGAAGTCGTCAAGTGGATTCTAAGGTACTTGAGAGGAACCCCAAACGTCGGATTAGTATTTCAGAAGAGCAAGGATGTCGGTATGCTAGAGGGCCATGTTGACTCCGACCACGCCAGAGACCTCGATAGAAGAAGATCTACTTTCGGGAACATCTTCCTTCTAGGTGGAGGTCCCATCAGTTGGAAAGCCACTCTCCAGGACATCGTGGCTCTATCTACGACGGAGGCAGAATATATTGTTGTAGTAGAATCTGCAAAGGAATTCATCTGGCTCAAAGGTCTTGCCAAAGAACTTAGGATTTCTCAGGAGACGGTTAAGCTGCACTGTGATAATCAGAGTGCAATTTGTCTGGCCAAAGACCCAATCTATCATGCAAGGACAAAATACGTTGATGTGCGCTACCACAAATTGAGGGAGTTCGTCGTTGACGGAGACATTCAGCTACTGAAGGTGCCCACAGAAGATAACATTGCAGACATGCTGACCAAATCAGTGACAGAAGTCAAGTTCAAGCACTGCCTTGACTTGGCTCATATTGGTGCATGTTGATTGGGGCGACCCTAGGGAGAGGGGGGTTCATAGTCGTCATTAGGGTAGATCCTAGCCGTAGGTGGAGTTACGCTCATGACTCGAGGCGTCAAGGTGGAGATTGTTAGATTTTGACACCTCGTTGCGTCCGGACTACTATGATCGCGCCATGTCACTAATCCGTGGGAGGGGTTATTCCTAATTTAGGCTTATCGTTAATTTGGAAACCCATTATCTTGAGGATCCCGATTTTTAGGCTGATTATTGGAAGGTTTCGGCTGGCCTTCACTTGTTTTGGCAAGAGCCATTAATGATCGGCTGGCTCCTTCCCATGTACAGCCTGGTACCATGGATGGCTCCTCCTTCCTTATTTAGAGGGGAATCTTCAGCCTATATAAGGGGCCTAATCCCATGGTTTTTGATACACCATCTAAATCCCATCCAACACTACCAGTGAGTGAATAATCTGAGAGCATAGCGGCGGCGGCAGCAAGTGCGGCAGCGGGAGCTATTCCTGGTGGCAGCAGAGGATCTCAATCTGAAGTCTTCTTCGAGCAGCGGCAGCGGCATCAGGAGATCAGGCAGCGACGACATTTGACTCGATCAGGTGGATCGAGTGTCTCAGCCACCATCGCAGCGGCGCAGCGGTCTCTCCAGGCGGAGCAACATTTTGTCGGGACTCATCCCGACAGCCAACGACGTCAGACAGTTCCAAGGCAGCGACAGCAGCAATCGGTGTACACTGGCAATCAGGCGTGCAATGGCGGAAACGGTTCCAGCGAAGAAGAATAAATAGGGCGATGTCGCCCGGCGACAGCACTACCGCCGCCGACAGCTCGATTTATAGTTTTTTTTTTCTTTTTTCTTCTCTTGTACGACCATACGGTCGAGGTGTAATATTGTTACTCTCATTTATTAGTGGATTTTACCGGCGCGCTCTCCCCATGGACGTAGGAGTCCCCTAACTCCAAACCACATAAATTCTTTGTCGCCTGTGGTGCTTTGTGTGTGGATTTAAATTTTATTGCTATAATTTGCTCAAGCTCACTTTCGTTGCATCATCCGCGGCGAACCACCGTAGTCGCGGATTCGGTCCCATTTGATACCACTAGAGAGGACAAAACCAAAGATGCTTGAGCCCTATTGCTGCTCCAACAATCTGTCGTAGATGACATATTTCCAAGGATTATGGTTGCAACATCAGCTAAAATGGCGTGGGACACCTTGCGGGAAGAGTTTTACGGATCTGATCAGGTAATCCTTGTTAAGCTCCAAACAATGTGGAAAGAATTCAAAAATCTTCACATGTGAGTCCCGTGAAATTGTGAATGAATTTTTTGATCGAGTAAACATGCTCGTCAACAAAAGGAGAAATTTGGGAGAGACTATAGAGGATAGAAAAATCATTCTCAAAATACTACGTGTGCCGCAACCCTCCTTTGATCCTGCTGTAACCGCAATTGAGGAGGCAAGAGACTTGACAAACTATTCTCTAGCCCAATTGCATGGATCTCTTCAGACCCGTGAAGAATAGATAAAGAGACAAACATTGCCTTTGGAACCTGCTCTCCATTCCAGGTTGCAAATTTCCAAATTCAATGGAAGAAAGAAAACAGAAGGGGCTCACCTCTCTGCTTCCACCACAATTAGAGGAAGGGGGCGTGGAAGAAACTCTCCTCAACTTGTGGAAAATACGGGAATATTCTGCACTCTATGCAAACACACCAATCATGATCCAAAAGATTATTTTTGGAATTATAAGAGAGGCAAACGCCCAAACCACTTTGCCATAGATTGCTGGCATGCACAAAAAGAAGAGGCAAATCTGGTAGATAAACTACCAAACGAGAAAACAGAAACAAAAGGAGTCAACAAAGAAGACATGTTATTCTACACATGTCTTGTCACTGCCTCTCAAGATTCCAGCAGCTGGATCATCGACAGTCTCTGCTCAAGTCACATGTACTTGAACAAAGCTATTTTTAGCACGCTCGATGAATCATGCAAATCATCTCTTTACCAGGGAGATGGTCAACCAAAGAAGATTGAAGGGCTTGGCACTTTCCAAGTTTTATCCACTACTAGAGAGGTCAAGTCAATCACTAATGTCCATTGGGTGCCCGACCTTGCCCAAAACTTATTGCACATGGGGCAGTTGATTGAATGAGGCTACTTAGTCTCCTTCCTCAATGACACATGCTCAATAACTGACAAGGAATCAGGTGAGCTGATTGCCTCAGCAAAAATCAACTCCAATAAGCCCTTCTTTATCAGATTAGAGCCTGCATCCATCTATGTCGTCGCCTGCAAGAAAGATTGCACAAGTAATGAGGAAAGATGACATCATCAGCTCAGGCAACTCAACTGGAATGCAATGAAACAGATACAAACTCAAAAACTAGTAGTTGGTTTTCCCTCTTTTCAAATCACACACCATTTCTGTGAAGCCTGCGCAGAATCCAAAGCTCACAGACTTATCCTCAATCTTCATCAACAAGGAGCTCCAAACCATTGAAACTTCTACATGACGGCGTGTGGGGGCCTGCTACCATTTCTTCCCTAAGTGGTAAGTGATACTTTCTTCTCTTAGTAGATGATTATTCCAGATTTATGTGGATTTTCATCCTCACACACAAATCTGAGATCACTCAAATCTGTAAGGAATTTGTAGTCTTCATCGAAAAATAGATAGGTCTTCCTGTGAAAGCCCTCAGATTTGACCGAGGAGGGGAGTTCATGTCAAATTCCCTATCAGAATTTTGCATGAATCATGGCATCAAGAGGGATTTTAGTGCTCCTAGATCACCTCAGCAAAATTGGGTTATCGAGTGCCGCAACCACAAAATCTTGGAGATGGCTAAAGCCATGTTTACCACCACCTCAATGCCAAAACAATTCTAGGCATAAGCTTGCAATACTGCTGTTTATATCTTAAATTGAAAACCCACAAAGGCTCTTGATAAGAGCACACCTTATCAGGCATTCACCTCCAGGAAACCTGATATAGGTCATTTAAAAACTTTGGATGTCTAGCATACTCCTTGAAAGACAAAACTGAAAAATTGGAGAACAAGGCTGATCGACTTGTCTTTATCGGGTATTGTCAGGAATCCAAAGCTTACTATTTGTATAATCCTCATCTCAATTCTTTGCATATTTCTCGTGATGTTGTTTTTAATGAAGAATAGGGTTGGGACTGGTCAGTTTCTTCTTCCTCCTCGGCTTGGGCTCCTGTGGTTGAGCTTGAAGATTTCAGCTCCATCCTTCTAAGGCCTCAATATTATCCCAATCAAGAAGACATCATTCCAATCACTAAAGAGGCAGATGCAAATCATCAACTTGTTCACTCAGATATAGAGGAACACTCTACCTATGACGAGGATGCTGGGCATGTCAAGATGAGAAGACTATCTGACATATATCGATCATATCACCTAGTCAAACTTGATGATACACCAACAAGCTATGAAGAAGCTGCACTTAAGAAAGAATGGATTGAGGCAATGCAGGCTGAAATAGACATGGTAAATAAAAATAACACTTGGACCCTTCTTTAAAACCACCAAATTTTGATGTTGTAGGTCTCAAATGGATCTACAAAACAAAATATAAGGAAGAAGGCAAGATCATCCACTACAAAGCTCGGATTGTGGCCAAGGGATATTCACAAATTCCTGGTCGGTACTACAATGACACTTACGCACCAGTAGCACGCATGGCGATAATTCGATTAAACCTTTGTCTTGGTTTCTCAAAATGGCTTTCTTGTCCATCAAATGGACGTTAAGTCAGCTTTTCTAAATGGGGTAGTTGATGAGTCCATTTATGTTGAGCAGCCTAAGTGTTTTGAAGTAAAGGGCAATGGGCATAAAGTTTATCGCTTGAAGAAGTCTCTTTACGCCTTAAAACAAGCTCTGCGAGCATGGAACTCTAACATTAAAATCTACTATATCTCAAAATGTTTTTGGAGGTGCCCAGTGGAGTCATCACTCTACACAAAAGGAAGGTAATGAAATACTAATTATATGCATTTATGTGGATGATTTGATCATCACTGGATCATCAACACAGCTAATTAAAAACATAAAGAAAGACTCCAAGATCAATATGAGATGACTGATCTGGGGCTCAAGTCCTACTTCATGGTGATTCAAGTAATTCAGTCCCAAGATTCCATTTTTTTATCACAAAGTATGTATGCTCAGGATTTACTGAAGAAATTTCAGCTTGAATGTTGCAACCTCTCAGTCACTCCAATGCAAGCCAGCGACAGATTAAAGAAGAGGAAAGATGAAGAAGAAAAGGAAGATGAAGTGAGGTATAGGTCACTTGTTGGCTCCCTCATTTACTTCACTCACACGAGACCAAACATTGAGCATGTTGTTAATCTTGTGTCCCGGTTCGTTTCAAGTCCCATCAAGCATCAATATGCAACTGCTAAATGCATTTTATGCTACATTCAGGGGACTGTAAATTTTGGCCTCATCTACACCAGAGACTCATTGGCGCATCTATGTGGCTACAATGACTCCGATTGGGGAGGAAGCCTAGATGATTGTAAAAGCACAGGATGATATGTGTTTCTCTTAGACACAAATCCTGTGTCCTGGTCTGCTCACAAGCAACAAACCATCGCCGTATACTCGACTGAAGTCGAGTACATGGCCCTTACTAACGCTGCGTGTGAAGCTCTGTGGTTAAAGCGGGTGCTGAAGTTTGTCAAGAAAGAAGAAGAAGAAACTTCGGCACCTATACCATTGTACTTGATAACATCTCAGCAATTGTGTTAGCTAAAAATCCCATTTTTCACAATTGAAGCAAACACATCCAACTTTGATTTCTATTTATTCGAGAGCAAGTTAAAAAGGGGAATATCAAACTACTTCCTATGAAGAAGGAGAATCAACTCGCCGACGGGATGACAAAACCACTCCATCGCGCTAAATTTATGGTGCTTAGGGCACGCCTGAAAGTCATCGGCTTTCCAGATTAAAGGGGTGTGTTGAAGTAATAATCTGTACCGCTTGTATTCAAGTTCAGTGTTACCTAGTCCACATGCATTAAACATTGTGTTAATGTTAAGTTTTTATAAAATTATAACAACTATATTTAAACTTTGCAATAGCTGCTTTTAATATTATTGTAACGGGTCATATACTGGCTATCTATAAAAGGCCCCTTATGTAATCAGTTTAAGACATGGAATAAGACAATGCTTCTTTTCCTCAATTCCTATTCCATTCTTTTTCTTCATATGTCTATTTAGTAACAGAATTGCTGGAAAAACAGAACCTATTAGGGCTGGGCGAGCCCTTGTGGAACCTTGGCAAGTGGGTTTCAAGTGAGGTGTGGTGGTGCCTTTAAATTTACTCAAAAAGTTATTTTTAGAGGGTTTGACCAAAGTCAACCTGAGGGTGGTCCTCAATGCGGGTCAAGGTCAAAGAAAGTCCAAGTCGTCGAGAGACGAGTCAACATTAAGGTATTTGAGTAATATTGGTGTGCATGCTTTTCGGTGAACTATACGTTTGATTTGACCAAGTTGATTATCGAGCGCAACAAATTTCGTTGGTCTCGTATTGACCACACGAATCCAATGCAACTAACTGAGGTCAATTCCGAGTTCATATGCATAATATTCTAAAATGGTGGCGTTGTGACGCGCAACGACATTACTCAAAATGACATAAATCGATTCTGAGCATGTACAATATTCTAAATGACGTTGTAGTGACGCACTATGATACTCCAAGCATTCATATTTTTCATATGATCTCAGATCGAAACGGAACGAGTTTTGTTGCACTCGTATTGACTATACGAGTCTAATGCAATTGACAGAATATAATTCAGAGCACGCGTGCTCAATATCGAAACTCCGAATCATCGTGAAGCGCTACGATACTTAAAAATGATCACATCCACCATATGACCTCAGATCAAAACGAAACGAGTCATGTTACACTCGTATTGACTATACGAGTCCAATGCAACTGACATAACTCAATTCAGAGCACATATGCTCAATATCCAAAAAGTGACGTATCATGACGCGCAATAATACTCAAAACGGTCATATTCACCATATGACCCTAGATCAAAATGAAATTAAGTATGTCACACTCGTATTGACTATACGAGTTCAATACAACTGACATAACTCAATTCGGAGCATGTGTGCTCAATATTCAAATTTATGTCACCTCTTAACTTCTATGTCATCTTGTAGTGGTTGGGTTACTTTTATTGGGTCAATTAGAGTTCTAGTGACACAATAAAAGTCAAAATGTTACACCGCTCCTCCTTGACATCCTATCTTAGTGGTCTTCTCTGCGGATGCTTTGAGCTCCAAGGTTGGTCGCTCAATGCAAATCAACATGGGTAGCGAGAAAGTCTGCCTTGGGCAATTTCCTCAATGGTGAGGACTCTAGAGAGACTATCACCTCATATCGAATATACGAGTCTAATGCAACTGACAGTAGTCGATTCGGAGCTCGTTTGCTTAATATTCTACTTCGGGGTCGGTACGAGCTCGATTCGACCTGAATTGTTCAACTTTGTGGTTTATATCGAAATGATGCTCAATCGGCTTCATATTGATTTACTCAAATGATTATTTCACATTGATATTCCTTAAGTTGTTACCATAATGCGATGGAGGTCAGCTCATGGTTCATTATGATCCAATCGAAGCTCCTTGAAGGGTTCAATTAAACCGGCTAGACCCCATTTTCAAAGGTGGGATGTTACACTCGCGGCCCGCATGGGGTGTCTATCCCGTGAATAGCGCGTGTGCGCACGCCAGCTGCGCTGCTAGTATCGTACTGATCGTGCGGCCAACGCTGTATGGTTGGACTCACGTGGCACGTGCAGGAATTTCTCTCGCACGCATCCCATGCGTGGGGAGCCTTCCGATGCGCTCCTGCCGCATGGCCAACAACGCTTGTCCAATCACGCTTGTGTAGGAGAGCGAGTCCCTCACGCGCGCCTTCTTCTTTCTTTTTTCCTTAACTATTACAAGATCTCACAACGCTGCCTCCACTGGTCCTTCCCAAACTGCCCAAACCACCTGGAGGGCAAATCTGCGATGTCCGCGAAAATGGCAATCAAAGTACTCCAAATCGAGGAATTCTATTCTTCCGTCCGGTAATTATGATAGTTACAGTACCACAATTACCGATGCTCCCCTCTTAAAAGCTATAAAAGGGGCCATGAGCCATCATTCGAAGAAATATTGCGTTCCAACACTAGAGAGAGTTTCTTCGAAGATCTTTCAATGATCTTCTTCGGTGTTCGAAGATTCACTCGAAGATCTCTTTCGGCCCCTAAAGATCTCCATCCCCACTTGAAGATCTCCTTCAAAAGTGTCTCGAAGATCTAACTTCACGCTCCATGCCCAAAACTCAAGCTGTTGCAGCTTTAGTGCGCACCGCCCCTAGCAGCTTCAACATTCTAAAACCTTATTGTAACGGGTGGTGATCTGCCGCCCTCGAGAAATTCGCGAATTGTAAAACTCCAATGAATAGTGAAAGTTGGATAACACTGATTCGACCCCGTGTTTTTTTCTCATTTTGGGGGTTTTTTCACATCAAAAGTCTTTTGCCATCTGCTGGTTAAATCTGTAACTATTTGCGTGTCCAACTCACTCTCGAGTTGAGGCGGTTATCAATAACATAGTAAAGTGAATCATTTTAAAAAATTATAAAATAAATATCTGTACTTTTATCTATATTTTAAAATCAATCCCTAAGCTTTCATTTAACAAAAATCAATCTCTATACTTTGTAAAAAAACGCAAAATTAATCCCAAACAGCAGCTACAAGCCTACAACTAGTCATGGGCAAAAAGCCCGATCGGGCCGGGCTTGGGCTGGCCCGGTCGGGCCCGGGCTTTTTTCCAACCGGGCACGGCCCGGTCGGGCCCGGGCTTTTTTCCAACCGGGCTCGGCCCGGGCTCAGTGTGAGCCGGGCCGGGCCGGGCTCGGGCTCCCTCTCAAAGAGGGGGATCGGTAAGGCCCTTCAGGCCGGCCCGGGCCAGGCTTTTGTCGGCCCGGCCTGAATAACTAGGCGGGATTAATCCCGCCTATGATTAGACGGGATTTTAATCTCGCCTAAATAGGCGGGATTAAAATCCCGCACCGAGCTTTTGCCAGCCAGGGTGCCGGGCCCAGGCTAGCCCTGCGCCCGGGCTTTGCCCGGTCCGGCCCGGGCACCTGGCCGGGCTACCGGCCAAAAAGGGCCCGGTAAAGGCCCCAACCCGGCCCGGCTGGCCCGGACCTCGCCGGGCTTTTATCGGGTGGACTTTCTGGGCCCAAACTTTTTGCCCACAACTACCTACAGCACAATTTCAGCAAGTCACAAAATTTAACTCAAGCTAATTCCAATTCCTTAAATTGGGTCGAATTAATTATATTTTTAGAATAAAATAAATAAATAAAGAATTTAATGACGCTAATTCAAATACCTTAAAATAAGCTCTAATTAAATATATTTAAAGTTATTTTATATAAAAAATAAAACCCCAACGACTTTCGTTCTTTTTACCTGCCGTGTTATTCGGCACGTGTATCATCAGTACTTCCGTGCTTTTGCTCAATCCCACGCGACCGTTCACGAGCCCACGGATGCGACCGTAGTACAGGTCAATCAACGTGCTACCCCGCCGCTAACTTCGCCGGCGACACCAGACGGAGAAAAAAGCCACGCCAAAACACGGCGGAGTTGCAGAGGTGCCGATGGTGATCGCAAGGAGCAATGAAGTAATGCAAGAGCTCACAAAGACAGGGAGGTTTTTATGACTCTGCCGCCACGTTCTTCTTCTTTATGGTCTTCCTCTTCGCAGCCCCCTGTTTGCTTTCTGTCAGGCCGTTGGCCGGAGGATTCTCCGGCGAATGCACTTGGAGAAAAAACCTCATTCAAGGCCTCGGAGAAGGCGCGCAGGATATGAAGGTGATGGTACGGGGAGTTTAGTGAGAGAAAGCGACGCAGGAGCTCGCGCAGATCATCCCAGGCGTAAATCTCCTTCTCCACGATCATCCTCATCATGGATTCGCGAAAATCGACACAAGGATTCCACGACTCCATCACCACCTCCACGCTCTCCTCCACTGCACCCGTCGTCTCCATCTTTCCCCTCCGTTTCGTAATCCCCTGTTTTTTTTTCCTCAGGGAGTTCTCCGGTATATTCATCGGAGACGGGGAGCGCGTAGGCCACGGGGACGGGGAATAATCAGAAGGGGAAAAAGGATGTGTGGTAGCAGCGTCGTGGCTGAAATTGCTTTGTGAGGTGGACGTGGTTGGCGAGGTTGTGTAGGAAATTGGCGTTCTGTTGAGCCTCTGTTTCTGAGCAGAGGACCATTTGAAGAAAGCAGAGAGTTTTGAACTCCGGCAATGGCAGCCGGTGTCGACCACCGCTGGGTGCCCAAGAAGGGACTTTCTGCTTTGAGAAGACATGGAGGTAGGCGCTGCTAAAGCCGTTTTTCAAAGAGATGCGATTTTTGAATGTGATGAGATGGGGAAGGCTTGACTGCTCTCGTAAAAGAAATGGCGGATCTGCGCCGACGAGAAAGAGAGATAGAGAGAGAAAGAGAGATGCAGTCGTGCAGGTGGGTTAGGATTTTAAAGGATTTTAATTACTGGCAGAGAAGAGACGGTGGAGTTCGTGGAAACAGCGGTGGGAAAGGAGATGGTTTTCTTCGCCGGAGAAGTTTGTGGAATCAAAATGGCGTGGATTTAGGCTATTTTAGCTTTGATGTTGTCGGATAGCGTGCGCGAGGTCAATATTTATGTTTCGGAGTGGTTATGGATCCGTGTAACATTAATATTCCCTTAAAATGATCTCGCCGGAGTTGTCTTTTTTCCCTGCAATTTTAACATCTGTTGCGGTCTAACTCGATGCTCCGGTCGGGCCGGATATTCTTGGGCCGCCTTAGCTCTCGGAGCGGTCGAGCGCGCACACAGTCAATTGAAGAGTGAGGGATGGACACGGGAAGTTTTGACGTGGAAAACCCTTCAACCGGGTAAAAAACCACGTGACCGGGTCGGTGCCGATCAAAATCCACTAGTTTGCTGGAGTTTTACAGTTTGATGGGGGAAACCGGGGCGACAGGCCGCTCCCGTTACAATCTTGAGGAGAGAGAGTATATACACTCGTTGGTGGGCAGCAGACTGCCGCGCCAACGGGACTTGGATGGTGGAAATGTGCGAGGTACTTCGATCGCACGTGCTCGGAGGCGACGCGTGTCCTGGGGTTGTCGCAGCTTCCTCTGTGCGTCTTCCTCGGTCCTTGGAGTGCTTCCCTTGCAACCGGGCTCTGGTGGGGTGCCAATAACCGATGACAGGTTCTGGTAGCTGTTGGCGGGTGCTAATATCCGTTGGTGGCCGCTGGAGGTTGCGGGTGGCCGTCGGTGGTTGGCGGCGAGAGGCGGCCACCGGTAGTTGACGACGAGGGGTGGCCGCTGGCAGAGAAAACGGGAGAGCTCCCACCTGAGGAAGAAGAAGAAGAAGAAGCGTAGGAGGAGAAAAGTTGATTAAATGAGGAGCCCCTGGGGTCCTTTTATAGGCTCCAGGGGGAAGTTATGGCGGGCCCCACCACTAACATAGTGGGTTAGTGGTGGGGAAATGGGTGGTTACCCCCTTAATCGGACGGCAGGGAGGGCTCTCCCCTTGATCGGACGGTCGGGGGGGATTCCCACGATGGCGGGCCGTCATGACGGCGGCGACAGCCGGGCGGCCGGCGAGGGAGGTCGGCGGCGGCCAAGGTCACGGCCGGCCATGGCCGCCGGCCATGGCCGGGGCGGCCATGGCCCCGGCCGGCCATGGCCGGGCGGCCATGGTCACGGCCGGCCATGGCCGGGGTGGCCGGGGCGGCCATGGCCACGGCCGGCCATGGCCGGGCGGCCATGGCCGGGGCGGCCATGGCCGGGGCGGCCATGGCCACGGCCGGCCATGGCCGGGGCGGCCATGGCCCCGGCCGGCCATGGCCGGGCGGCCATGGCCGGGGCGGCCATGGCCGGGGCGGCCATGGCCCCGGTCGGCCATGGCCGGGGCGGCCATGGCCCCGGTCGGCCATGGCTGGGGTGGCCATGGCCGAGGCCGGCCACGGTCGTGGTGGCCGTGGGAGGGCCGGCCGCCGGTGGTGGCTTGGCCTCTTCCCGGCGGCGGTTTCTATGGCGGCGGTTTCCCCATGAGGGGAGGGAGTGGGGGTCCGCCCCCATCATCTCCATGAGAGATCATGGGGGGGTGGGACCCACCCATGACTTTCCATAAAAAGGGGGAACCCATCAAATGCCCCCCAAATCTCTACTTGTCCGGGAACGAAGCGAGCGTGAGGAGAGATTTCTGGAATTCCTTGCTGTCATGGTGGGTGCCGGCGAAAGATCCGAGGCGGCGGCGATGGATTGCGGCATTATGTTGCGTGGAGGCTTGGCGAACGGGTGCCTGGATGCCTGCGGACGGGGGCCGGTGCGGTACACGAGTGTCAAAACAGCGCGTGCGAGGAAAGGCCGCTGGGGAGGGCTCTGGCCGTGCGAGCTAGCAGCGTGCGGGCTGACCGCGCGCAGGCCTTGCGCGAGCTAGCAGCGCGCGGGCCGCACGCGCGCAGGCCGCGTGCGCGGCCATACGCACGCAGGCCGCGCGGGCTGGCCGCGCGGGCTGGCCGCGCGGGCTGGCCGCGCGCGCAGGCTGGCCGCGCGCGCAGGCCTTGCGCGCGCGCAGGTTGTGGGCGCGCAGGCCGCGGGCGCGGCCGCACGTGCGCAGGCCGTGCGGGCTGGCCGCGCGCGCAGGCCTTGCGCGCGCGCAGGCTGGCCGCGCGCGCAGGCCTTATGCGCGCGCAGGCTGGCCGCGCGCGCAGGCTGTGGGCGCGGCCGCACGTGCGCAGGCCGCGCGGGCTGGCCGCGCGCGCGGGCCTTGCGCGCGCGCAGGCTGGCCGCGCGCGCAGGCTGGCCGCGCGCGCAGGCCTTGCGCGCGCGCAGGTTGTGGGCGCGCAGGCCGCGCGCGCGCAGGCCCTTCTCACCTCGGCCACGCGTGCTCGTGTCGCGCGCGCACGTGCTGGCTGCCCGTGCAAGTTTGGCGCGTGGCTTGTGCGCGTGGGCTCTTGCTCGCCCTGTGATTCTGGAAGCACCGTCATGGGACTTTCCGTACTTGCTATAATACGCGCAATTGCGCCTTATGTGCGCAAGGCGCGAGGTATGTAACGTGTGCACAAGGTACGATGTGCACGGTATGTAATGTGTATGATGAGTGAGTGATGCGTGCGCGATACACGCTGTATATGCGATGTGCGCAAGGTGTAACATGCATGGCGGACTAAGCGCTCAAGGGAAGAGATTACTGAGATGTGGAGTTTCTGTTGCCCCCCGAGTGTATCACCGAGTACTTTTTGTACAAGGTCGAAAAGGGAAACTTGGTGCGGCAAGGCGCATGGGTGCAAACACGGCGCCTCCATTTTTATTGAGGCTGACTGATACCTCCGTTGGTGAAGTTGATGTTGTTTTACGTGCAATGTCGTTTTGTGCGAGACTGACTCGCGATCATTGCTCGCACAAGCTTGGGTCGTGACTTTTGCTCGCACGAGCTTGGCTCGCACAAGACTTGCGTGTGACTGCCTTGCGCGGTTTGTGGCCGCGGCTTAGCTTTCGCGAGGGTTGTTCGTATCTTAGATTGCACGAGGGCTGCTCGCGGCTTAGTTTGCGCGATGGTTGCTCGCGGCTTAGTTTGCACGAGGGATGTTCGCGGCTTCTTCGTGAGGGGGGCAGGCCCCCACGGTGTCGTCAGAGAGTGTAAGTACTCAATCCGACCATCGGAGAGCGTAGGTGCTCAATCCGGGTGCCAGAGAACGTAGGTGCTCAATCTGGGTGCGATCGCGAGGGGGGCATGCCCTTGCAATGGCGTCGGAGAGTATAAGTACTCAATCCGACCGTCGGAGAACGTAGGTGCTCAATCCGGGTGCCGGAGAACGTAGGTGCTCAATCCGGGTGCGATCGCGAGGGGGGCAGGCCCTTGCGATGGCGTCGGAGAGTGTAAGTACTCAATCCGACCGTCGGAGAACGTAGGTGCTCAATCCGGGTGCCGGAGAACGTAGGTGCTCAATCCGGGTGCGATCGCGAGGGGGGCAGGCCCTTGCGATGGCGTCGGAGAGTGTAAGTACTCAATCCGACCGTCGGAGAACGTAGGTGCTCAATCCGGGTGCCGGAGAACGTAGGTGCTCAATCCGGGTGCGATTGCGAGGGGGGCAGGCCCTTGCGATGGCGTCGGAGAGTGTAAGTACTCAATCCGACCGTCGGAGAACGTAGGTGCTCAATCCGGGTGCCGGAGAACGTAGGTGCTCAATCCGGGTGCGATCGCGAGGGGGGCAGGCCCTTGCGATGGCGTCGGAGAGTGTAAGTACTCAATCCGACCGTCGGAGAACGTAGGTGCTCAATCCGGGTGAGATCACGAGAGGGGCAGGCTCTGATGATGGAATGACGTTTAAGGGGCAAAGTTGCTGAAGAACTTGCTTGTTCGGTTTGCCAGCACAGTTTTACCTTAAAACAAATATGATATTGTACTTGAAAATAAACTTGGTTCGTGCAAGCCTGAGCTCATGTCTTTTACTGTTCTAAAGTGGCAAAGCAAGATGATGGAAAAAGCAGACGATTAACACCATTAATAAAAAATATGGAGGGATGGATGCGACGCAAATTCCGGGTCGCAGGTATGTTGTAGAGGGTCGTCCTGCATCGGGGAGAGCGTCCGTCTTAGGTATTCATTGCTGGGGATCCGACGATGGTCTCTATGTTGCCTACCATCTGCCTTCCTCCACCGTTTCCTTGTGCTTGGATCTGTGCTTGTCCTTGCAAAAATCTCCCGAGGAGCCCCTGGCGGACAAGACGTTCAATTTCATTTTTTAGACCGGCACACTCTTCAGTGTTGTGACCCATTGCGCGGTGGAACTCGCAGTATCTTGTCTGGTCTGCCTTGGGGTTTGGTCGTGATGCTCTTGGTCGTTGGAAGGCTGGATTATTCTGAATGGCGTACATCACATTAGTGCGGGTGGTATTCAGAGGGGTGTATTCCTGAAATGGATGTTGCCCCCCATTCCTTGGAAGGTCTCGCTGGCGGCTACTGCGGCGACGCTCACTCTGACATCGCTCTTCTTGTCTTGTGAGGGTTGGTTCCTCTTCTTTCCTCCTTTTCTGTCCTCCTCCAAACTGCTGTCGGTGCGCTTCAATAGCTTCGTCGGCTGCTATCTGGGCCTCGACCCGATGAACAAGTTCTGGATAACTAGGCACGGTCTCCCTCATGAGTGCTGAATAAAAGCCGCTGGGGCGGAGTCCGCCAAGGAAGACGCCTCTGAGAAGCTCAGGGTCGACGCCTGGAATTTGACGTGCCTCAGAGGTGAAGCGGCAAAAGAAGTCCCTGAGGGACTCTCCTTCATTTTGTCGAATACCTGAAAGGTGAGAGGGATCGCGAATGATTCTCCGATTTGCGATGAACTGGTCAGTAAATTGCCGGGTCAGCTCTGCGAAGTTGGTAATGGTGCCAGCTCTCAGGGAATGGAACCATGTGCGGGCCTGCCCTTTGAGTGTTGTTGGGAACACTTGGCAAAGCAACTGGTCTGGAGCATTGTAAATCCTCATGATGATGGTGAAGTGATTGACATGTTCGAGTGGATCATAGGTTCCATCGAATGTCTCGATGTTTGGAAGCTTGAACCCATGTGGAATGGGATGATCGAGGATTTGCGGCGTCAAGGGGGAGCCTTGGCAGAGCGGTCGGTGAGCCTGAATGTCTCTTCTTCCAGCCTGGCGGTATTCTTCGGCTATAACTTCTCGAATTTCCTCCCGAGTAAATCTTTCGAGAGGAGGGGGGTGAATGTCGTCGGCGAGGTGGTGATGAAGATGATCTGCTCTTACTCCTCTTTGAGCTGGGTAAGTGGAGTTGGCGGCGTCAAAATAATCCTCGGGTTCTTCCTGGACCCTTTCCGGGTTTGGTTGCAGCGGAGGATTTGCTGGGGCTGGCGGCATCGAGGGAACAGGAGGTGCTCCCATGTTTCGGAGTAATGCAAGCATTTCCGTTTGTTGTTCTTCCATTTGGCGGACGCGGCCCTCCAGGGCGGCGATGGGAGCGAGAGCTACTTCGGCAGTCAGTGGCACGTCTACCAGGGAGTGAGAATGTGCTGGTTCAGTGTGTCCGCCAAGTGCGGACCCTTCGGCGGTGCGGGCATTTCTTTTTGCCATCGCGGTTGCAGGGATGGTGAACTTGCTCTGCGAATGAATGCTGGGAATGTTTCCCACAGACGGCGCCAAACTGTTGCGGTCTAACTCGATGCTCCGGTCGGGCCGGATATTCTTGGGCCGCCTTAGCTCTCGGAGCGGTCGAGCGCGCACACAGTCAATTGAAGAGTGAGGGATGGACACGGGAAGTTTTGACGTGGAAAACCCTTCAACCGGGTAAAAAACCACGTGACCGGGTCGGTGCCGATCAAAATCCACTAGTTTGCTGGAGTTTTACAGTTTGATGGGGGAAACCGGGGCGACAGGCCGCTCCCGTTACAATCTTGAGGAGAGAGAGTATATGCACTCGTTGGTGGGCAGCAGACTGCCGCGCCAACGGGACTTGGATGGTGGAAATGTGCGAGGTACTTCGATCGCACGTGCTCGGAGGCGACGCGTGTCCTGGGGTTGTCGCAGCTTCCTCTGTGCGTCTTCCTCGGTCCTTGGAGTGCTTCCCTTGCAACCGGGCTCTGGTGGGGTGCCAATAACCGATGACAGGTTCTGGTAGCTGTTGGCGGGTGCTAATATCCGTTGGTGGCCGCTGGAGGTTGCGGGTGGCCGTCGGTGGTTGGCGGCGAGAGGCGGCCACCGGTAGTTGACGACGAGGGGTGGCCGCTGGCAGAGAAAACGGGAGAGCTCCCACCTGAGGAAGAAGAAGAAGAAGAAGCGTAGGAGGAGAAAAGTTGATTAAATGAGGAGCCCCTGGGGTCCTTTTATAGGCTCCAGGGGGAAGTTATGGCGGGCCCCACCACTAACATAGTGGGTTAGTGGTGGGGAAATGGGTGGTTACCCCCTTAATCGGACGGCAGGGAGGGCTCTCCCCTTGATCGGACGGTCGGGGGGGATTCCCACGATGGCGGGCCGTCATGACGGCGGCGACAGCCGGGCGGCCGGCGAGGGAGGTCGGCGGCGGCCAAGGTCACGGCCGGCCATGGCCGCCGGCCATGGCCGGGGCGGCCATGGCCCCGGCCGGCCATGGCCGGGCGGCCATGGTCACGGCCGGCCATGGCCGGGGTGGCCGGGGCGGCCATGGCCACGGCCGGCCATGGCCGGGCGGCCATGGCCGGGGCGGCCATGGCCGGGGCGGCCATGGCCACGGCCGGCCATGGCCGGGGCGGCCATGGCCCCGGCCGGCCATGGCCGGGCGGCCATGGCCGGTGCGGCCATGGCCGGGGCGGCCATGGCCGGGGCGGCCATGGCCGGGGCGGCCATGGCCCCGGCCGGCCATGGCCCCGGCCGGCCATGGCCCCGGTCGGCCATGGCTGGGGTGGCCATGGCCGAGGCCGGCCACGGTCGTGGTGGCCGTGGGAGGGCCGGCCGCCGGTGGTGGCTTGGCCTCTTGCCGGCGGCGGTTTCTATGGCGGCGGTTTCCCCATGAGGGGAGGGAGTGGGGGTCCGCCCCCATCATCTCCATGAGAGATCATGGGGGGGTGGGACCCACCCATGACTTTCCATAAAAAGGGGGAACCCATCAACATCTAATTCCGGGGGTGAAACATCATACAGATGAAGAAGAAGAAGACCGCAGTGCGGTAAATCCATGACATGAGATGGAAGAAGGAAAAGATGGAGCCAGCTGCAGGCGCTACTAGCGGCACAGATAGGAACATGTTTGCTATTATTGAATGTATTCATTATTATTCTTTATTGCATTTATGTTTAATCCCACACCATCTATAGTGTCTTCTCCTTCTCCTCTTCTCCTATATGTAGACTCTAAGGGTCCTTCTTTTATACATAAATACAAATGCTTTTGTTAATCCTAACATGGTATCAGAGCCAGTTCTTAATTTTTCTTTGTGCTCGCACCATGCTCACGCGCTCTGTCTGCATCCTGTTCGCGACCTCCGCCCTCTTCCAGTGCGACCTTCAGTCCGCCCTGCCCGCTCTGCCAGCGAGTTCTGGCCGCTAAGTCCGCTCTCTGCCTGCGACCTACTCCCAAGAAGCCGCCGCACCCGCGAGATCTGTCCGCGACCAGTTCAGTCCGCTCGGCAACCCATACCTTGCCTCCAGCTTGTCGCGACCTGCTCAGTCCGCCGCAAGCCAGCACCATGTCCGTCGCGACATCTCGGCAACCCGTCGCGACAACCCGGCAACCCTCCCCTTGTCGCGACCTGCTCTATCCGCTCTTGCCGCCAGCTTCTTTGCAAGCACCTTATCGCAGCTACCTCTTCTGTCTGCTAGCCACCAACAAGCCCTTCTCGCAGCGACCTGCTCTGATTAGCCGCCGGTCCGCCATTCTTCCAGCAATGGGTTCCCACAGCGACCTGATCTGTCTGTTAGCTGCATGTTCGCCGACCTTCCAGCGACCCCTTGAGTCCGCCGCGACCTGCTCCTATAGCCGCCTGTTCGCCGGCCTACCAGCGACCTCTCCTGTCCGCTACGACCTGCTCCACTAGCCTACCTATCCCGCTAGCCTCCTGGTTTCATGGCTGCCCCTTTGATCTCGCCTCCTCTGAAGGCTACTTCCTTCCAACTAGCCACGACCAGTGACTGGACTGGGCCCTTACTGTTGAAGCCTCTCTCTCCACCCGTGATCTCTGGGATCACATCATCGGTGCTCCCCCACCTCTGCAAGCTCTACTGCTATTAGCCCTCTGCAAGCTCTACTGCTATTAGCTCTCCTAGCACTACCGATGCCGCCACCACTCCTGATGACGCTAGTCTTTGGCGACGACACGACCAAGCCATTCGGGCTTACATCCTAGAGTCTGTTGCTCGTCCGCTCCTCACCTTCATTAGCCGCCTCTCCTCAGCCTGCGCTATGTGGGAATATCTTCGGGATCGGTTTGTTCCCCGCAGTGGAGCATAACGTCATCGTCTCATCTACGATTCTCAGTCTGTACGACAGGAAATATGATCCATTCAGGATTTCTTCACCATGATGAGCACCTTCTGGCATGAATTGGACTCCATTATCCCTTTACCCTGCAGTTGTGCTCGCTCCTTGGAGTTTCAGCGCCATCTTTCCGAGGGCCATCTCCATCAGTTCCTCGCTGCCTTGCGACCCGAGTTTGCTCTTCTCGCAGCCCAGCTCTTTCATCGAGTTCCTCTTCCTACTTTGGATGAAACCCTCATTGCCCTCTTTGATGAAGAGACTCACCTTTGTCCTCCTTTGAATCCTCCGCCTCCTCCTGGGATTGACACGGTTCTTGCAGTCTTACCGCAGGACGACACTATTACCTGCAACTACTGTAAAAAGGTGGGTCATATGAAGTTCGAATGCCTCATCCGTCCTCCAAGCCCTGATGACAACCATCATAACAACCGTGGTCGGGGGCGTGGTCGTGGCCCAAGTTCAAATCCCACCGTTATGGCTGCTACAGATCGACTACAACGTCTCGAGGAATTACTTCATCAGTCACCACTGCTTCAACGCGCCACCTCTGCAGCTCACAGGCTGTCCGTCGGACCTGGTACTACTGCTGTTTGGGTTCCACCAATTGCGCCTTTGTATTTTGACTCTGGAGCCTCCTGCCACCTTACCAACGATTCAAAAACTCTCACCGACTGTACCTCTAACCCCACTCACCTTCAAGTCACCACTGCTGAAGGGGGTTCTGTCCCCATTATGCAGTCTGGCTCGATCACCCCAAAATCTGCTCCCTCTAGTCACCTTACCCTCTCCAACATCCATCATTCCCCTCGCCTCCACATGAACCTTATTTCTATTAGTTCTCTTTGCGATCTTGCCCTAACTGTTTTATTTTCCTCCTCTGATTGTGTTGTGCAGGATTCATGGATGGCTCAGAGGATTGGCCAGGGTCGTAGGACTGGTGGCCTGTATCAGCTGGAGTATCTTCACATCCCACCATCCTTATCTTCATCACCTTCTATTCTTTCTGTTACCTCTGATACCGACTTGTGGCACAGACGTTTAGGTCATTTGTCTGATGACCAACTTCGAAGTGTTATCCGCTCCGGAGCTTTGGGTCGTGTATTTTCTTCCCCACTCTTTGTTTGTACGTGCTGTCGTTTGGCAAAGCACCTTTCTCTACCATTTTCCAGCAGTGCTTTTGATCTAATGCATGCTGACATTTGGAGCCCGAACCCCATTGCCCCTCATTATGAATATCTTTATTATGTCAGTTTTATTGTTAACTTCTCTCGCTGCGTTTGGGTTTATCTTCTACGCAATTGCTCTAAAATACCCATTGTGTATCATACGTTCACCGCAATGATTCATACTCAGTTCGAGCGTCACACTAAAATTTTCATTCTGACTGCGCTCAGGAGTTTCTCTCCTCTACCATGCACGACCTCATCCAATCTCACGACACCCTCCATCAGCAGTCCTGCCCGCACACCCATGAACAAAATGGGGTCGTCGAACGGAAACATCGTCACATCATCGAATCTGTTTGTGCCCTTCTCATCTCATCCTCTGCTCCTCATTTCCTCTAGGCCGAAGCTGTTCTAACCACGGTTCACCTTATCAACATCACTCCCTCCTCGACCATCTCAGAGGTCACTCCTTATGAATGACTGTAATCTCTCCCACCAACCTACGCACCTCTCCGTATGTTTGGGTGCACCTGCTTTGTTCTCCATCATGGCCCTGAGCGCACCAAACTCTTAGCTCGCTCGGCTCGTTGCGTCCACTTGGGCCTCAGTCCCCACCACAAAGGATATCGTTGCTACGACCCAATATGTAACACTCCTATCCGTCACATAGCATATAGCAGTAGGTCCGGCCAGGGCCCGACGTCATATACCACGGACAGACCGGTGGGTTACTCAATGAAACCATTCAACCAATACACACGTCCTATACAAAGCATCTAGCGGAAGCAATTTTATTAAGTTGCAAGAGAAAGAACCCAGCATAAGCACGAATGTCCACTAACAAAACCCAGTAGGAATGAAGTACAAAATACACAAATGTACTGGCCCTATGGCCTCACAACAGTTCACTTAAATAAATAGTGTTTTACAAACTTCGGCTCCCAGGCCGGCCACACATGATTTAAATAAGTAAACGAATAAGGCCTTCGAGGGCCGACTCAGCAACTTGGGCTTTGGCCCGCTATTTGCCGCTCGGCTCCGCAGCACCTGCAAGCACAAATCACCGCAACGGTGGCAAACAAGAATAACGGTCAGCTAATGCTGACCAAATTATAACGATTCCGCCCCCAAACTCGGGGCGGCAAAGCTTCTTCACTGCACTTGTTAGCATAACAAGTAAAATAGTGAATAAGCACATCATCACAGGTGCAGGCTCACACGACCACACACCCCGTGCTCTCAGGGAACTAACTCGGTGGACCCGGTCATAACCACGGTCTCACCACCATCACTTGGACGACAAATCTCGTGAGCATTTTTAGTCTTTCCGGTCTAAGCCGAAGACTCGCACGACTATGCCAGTGGCCAGTCCCTTTTTCAGGTATATGTCACCAAACCACATAGCCCGGGTCCATTTCCACTTACCCGTTGCTCACACCGCCTAGTCACTTTAAGACGTACGCGCGGGCCAAGCTTCTCCCGAATCCCAAATTCAATCACACAAGCACATAACCCAGTTAAGTTCAAGGTTGGCTCCCAGGCCACCAAGATGGCATGAATGCGTTTCCGCCCAGTTTTCCGGGTGCGCCTTGGGGTTAATCCCCAAGGATCCCTACTGCAATCTACCCCGTAGAAACCCGAAAACAATCAAAGGCACGAAGTCTTCTCCAGCTACTCATGCAATACAACATCACCGATCCAGATCAATTTGTACGGGTAGGCTTCACGCACCATGTCTATGTTCGTACTACGATTCCGGACTCTAAACAAGGGGGACTTTACATATCTAACCAAAGGAATACCGCAAAATCACCGCACACTCGCGAGAGAGGGTTTTCCCATGCAAAAGAAGAAGAGCTTCACATGCTCAAGATGAGAATCGTTATCCTAGCATTTCTCTCCGGCGCCATGACAATCCAGTCGGATGGAAAGCACTGTATCGGCCTCGCCTTCGCGGATCTGGACTCGGATCGATAATCGAAGCTCCGAAGATCCATTGGCGGCCGGATCTCCCTCTTCCTTCTTCCTCCTTGCTCTCCCTTCTCTCTAGGATTTAGAAAGGAAAATCCCAAATTGAATGAGGGTTTCTAAGCCCTATTCCCGGGTATATCCTAGCAAGAACATCCCTGAACCGTTGGATCCAAAAATAAGGAAACGGACGGCCACAATTCACACTTAAAATGAACTTCCTGGGCCGAACACGGCTTGCGACATGCCCGTGTCCAAGGCCGTGTGCCTCAATCAACACCAAAACCGTCGCGTCTCAAAAAAACACGGGCACTCGACACGCCCGTGTTGGGATTGGCATGCCCGTGTCGCCCAGTACACGCCCATGTAGCTGGGCGTGTTCCTCCAACGACACAGGTCCAAAACGTCCAGAGAACGACACGGCCATGTGACACGCCCGTGTCACATGTCGTGTGCTAGAAACGCCCCGAGACACACCCGTGTCCCAAGACGTGTAGCTCCCTTAGCACAATCCCACAAACTACCCGAGCAGCATGTAACACCCCTATCTGTCACATAGTATATAACAGTAGGTCCGGCAGGGGCCCGACGCCATATACTACGGACAGACCGGTTGGTTACGTATTGAAACCATTCAACCAATCACAACGTCCTACACAACACCTAGCGGAAACAATTATTAAGTTGCACAATTAAGAACCCTGCTAACATGAATGTCCACTGAACCAAAAACAAGGAATGTTTAATACACGAATATTGGCCTTATAGCCTTACAAGAGTTTGCTTAATAAAAAGTGTCTTACAAACCTCGGCACGCAGGCCGGTCACACATGAGTACAAAAGGAAAACACTCAAAACTTGGCCTTCGAGGGCCGACACAGCAACTTGGGCTTTAGCCCGCTATTTACCTCTCGGCTCCGCAGCACCTGCAAGCAACAATCCACCGCATAGTGGTAAACAAAGGCAACGGTCAGCTATGCTGACCAAATTATAACGACTCCTCCCCCAAACCGGGGCGGCAAAGCTTCTTCCCTGCACTTGTTAGCAAAACAAGCAACGTAGCAAAATAAGCATCACATCACAGGTGCACGCTCACACGGCCGTACACCCCTTTCTCTCAGGGCACTTACTCGGCGAAGCCAGTCCGAACCCCGTCCGGTCCTCGACTCCACCACCACCCCCAGGGTGGCAATCTTGTGAGCATTTAGTCTTCTCAGCCGCAGCCTAGACTCGATCTCCAAACCTCGGTAAGTCCCACGTAAAACTTTAGGTCGCTTTAATCGAGCAGGTGGAGCGGTTAGGGGTACACCAGCCCGTTGCTCACCCCGCCATTGCCATTAGGCCTTTGATGCGGACTAAGCTTCCCCAGTCCCAAATAACGATCAAACATGGTACATAGCCCCGCTATGTACCCGGTTGGCTCCCAGGCCACCGATATGACAGAAATGCGTTTCCATCCAGATTTCCGGGTGCACCTCGGGGTTAATCCCCCCAAATTCCTTGATGCATACTACCGTATAGCAACTCGAAAACAAACACGACGCTCAGAGTCTTCTCCGACCAACAATGCATACAAATCATCATCGATCCGGACCAACACGTCCGGGTAGGCTTCACACATCATGCCTATGTCCGTACTACGATTCCGGACTCTAACAAGGGGGAATTTACATATCTACCCCAAGGAATACCGCAATCTCGCCGCTCACTCGCGGGAGAAGGGTTTTCCCATGCAAAAGGAGAAGAGCTTCACATGCTCAAGAAGAGAATCGTTACCCTTGCATTCTTCTGCGGCACCATGAAAAACTATGCGGTTGGAAAACACCGCAACGGCGTCGCCTTCGCGGATCTGGACTCGGATCGCGATTCGGAGCTCCGAAGCTCCACCGGCGGCCGGATCTTGGCCTTCCTCCTCCTCCTTGCTCTCCCCTCTCTCTAGACTTTAGAAAGAGAACCAAGGGGATGAAATGAGGAATTGCAAACCCTATTTCCAGGTTTAAACCGCCAGCATCCACCCCCAGCCATCGGATCCCAAGCCAAGGAAATCGAACGGCTGCGATTCAGCCCAATTTTACAAAATCTGGGCCGAACGCGGCCTGCGACATGCCCGTGTCCAGGGCCGTGTCGCTCATTCGCCGTCTCGACCGACGCGATAACCAGTACATGACATTTGACACGGCCTCCGACACGCCCGTGTCGCATGCGACACGGCCGTGTCACGACCCGTATCACGCCCCGTGTGCAACTGCTAACACTTGCTTCCCGAGGAGGACACGGCCTGCGACACGGCACCCGACACGCCCGTGTCACATGTGACACGCCCGTGTCTGTGACCGTGTCATGGCCCGTGTGCATGACTCAGAAAACTCCCTAGCGTGACACGCCCTGGGACACTCCCGTGTCCCAAGCCGTGTGCCTCAACTCGCCGATCGCCGATCGTCAAAACGTCGACCACATATCCCGTGGTCGAACACGCCCGTGACACGCCCGTGACACGCCCGTGACACGCCCGTGACACGCCCGTGTCACGCCCGTGACACGCCCGTGTCACGCCCGTGACACCTGCTCCAAAACCCAGACTTGGCTTAAAACGTCACCGGCCCCTCTTTTGAGTTTCGGGGGTGTTACAACTCTCCCCCCTTAAAAGAATTTCGTACACAAAATTACTAAAGGAGAGAAAACAAAAACTCTCAGCAGTACCCAGGCGGAACAGCTCCGGGTACACACCCGCATAGGTTGCTCTCATTCCTAAGAGAGCTCCTTGCTCTCGCAATTGCCCCACCGGACCACGACTATCTTGATTTCCTTGAGACAAAGTCGCTCGACTTCACGGTCTCCAAAACGAATAGGTTTGACCCTAGACGTCAACCTTTCATCCACCAAAACTTGATCACTCACGTTCAAGTTCGAAGGCTCTTGCGCCGCCTCACCAAACCGCTCTAGAAATCTCAAGTGGTCCAAGGTATACCGGGCTCAGCTTCCCCAAGCGTCGCTCCCGTGAAACACTCTTGAACGACTATAACTTCCTATACGCCATCCAATAACTCCACATTCCGATACGTGGCGTTAAAGTACTTAGCCTGCCTCCCCTGAGCGATTAGCAACAGTTCTCATATGGTTCACACCAAAGGGGTAGTGTTTACCATCTCTTGCTTTAAATACAACTTCGTGTCATCCGTTTCTAGCCTCGACAATGGCATGCGACAACTTCAACCTCATAGGGCCTCGAAGGGCGCCATTTGTATGCTCGCTTGGTAGCTAAAGTTGTACGCAAACTTTACCAAAACAGATGGCCTTCCTACTGCTTCCTGAAGTCCAGAACGCACATGCGAAACACGTCCTCCAACGTCATGTTGACCCACTCGGTCTGCTACTCCGTCCGCGGATGTAAGACTGGACTAAACTACAACTTAGTCTCCAGCACTTTCTGTAACCACCTCCAATCATTGGACGTAGAACGCCCACCTCGATTGCTCACGATGTTGCGGGGCACACCATGCAGTCTAACTATGATATCCAAAAACATTTGCCAGTTACTCCGCCGAATTATCCTTCCTATGCGGAATGAAGTGCGACACTAAAGTTAACACAATTACGATCACCCACACGACGTCGCTACCTCACTGTGACTTTGGCAAACCATACATACAGTCCAGTCGAACTTCTATTCCAAACTAGGCAAGGATTCAAGAATCCCCCTGCACTTGGCACTCTGCCTTCACTAAGGTGCAAGGCTGGCACTTAGCCACAAACAACGCTACGACTCTCTTGAGCCCCATCCACCAAAGCAATTTCTTCAGATAACGACACAACTTCGTGCTTCCTAAGTTAATTGAGTACTTGGTATAACATACCACAATTCCACCCATCAATTGCCCATGCTTGGGCTGCACAAACGGTTGTCTTTCCTTGGTAGCCCACCTACAACCGTCGATTTGGGATTTTGACCCACCGAGCCGCACCCATGATTTCCTTCAAGCAGCTACACAAACCATAGTATGCCAACTACGATCAGCCAGGTCATACTGGACTTCCGACCAGTTCAAAAACGCTTTGACGCTAGTCTGCTTGTCAACGCAAGAGATAGCTAACATCTCCAACTCCCGGGTCAAACCCTCAACATGAACCTACAAACTCTTGTCAACGCAAGAGATAGCTAACATCTCCAACTCCCGGGAACTCCATCCATTTTTGCTGTCTCAATTTCCGACCCTTTTGATCCAACCGATATATCAGACTCCTATGATCGGTACAAACATCGACTTATGCGCCGTACGACTAATGCCTCCACAGCTTAAGCGCAAGACACACGGCCGCTAACTCCAGATGGCGGACCGGGCAATTCCCCTCGTGCTCTTTCAGCTAATGCGAGCCATTAGCCATAACATTACCACACTGCAGCAGCACGCAGTCCAATCCACTGCCTAAGGCAGTGCCGTAGATCTCACAGCTTTTGGTTCCACTCGGCGAACTTAACACTGGCGCCGTGGTTGACCAACTCTTTAACCCTTCACAGCTTGGGAGCACTCGCACATCTAAGCAATCCTTTTAAGCTTTTTCTTGACAACGATGCGAGGGGTAATACTATCCGCGGGAAGTCCTCTACGAAGCGCCTGTAGTAGCCGAACACACCAGAAACTCTGGACTTCTGCTACTGAGACGACACAGGCCACCCTCGTATTGCGAATAACAATGCTGGACCCACACGCTCTCACCCTACCAACTAAAGGACCGAGAAGCGTTACGAGGATAACCCAAGACTCGAGTTCAGAGAACTTGGTGTATACATGGTTCCTTATTAGCGTCCACAAAACCAAGAGTAGATATTCAGAAGCGATACCCTTCGCACTAAAATTACCCCCAATGTGTCGTCGATGAAGATGATCACAAACTGGACTAGGTACTCCATGAACGTTCCATTCATCCGGTCTATGAACACTGATGCCACACTTGACTGCCAAGACAGCACGATCATAGACTCGGATTGCTCATCACTAGTGCTTAACACCACCTTTGCGATAACACTTACCCTTATTCTCAGATGAGGGTAAACTTACGATCCACTACTGAGTCAACCGAAGACCCGACTAACTGATCAGAAGATCATCGATCATTTGGATCGATTACTTGTCCTATTTCTGCAAACTTACACAGCTCTCTGCAACGGATACAAAATTGCAAGCTCCCGTCCTTCTTCTGAGTAAAGAGGACCGGTGCGCTCCAAGGAAATGAGCTTGGACGCACCTACCCTTGCTCCATCAACTTTTCTAGTTGAACCTTTAACTCCGCTATCACCCTAGGCATATGCCTATAAGGAGAGCGTGACACAGGTTTAGCACCTGGCACAACTCAATCGTGAGATCGATCTCTCGCTACGGTGGGGCTCCACGGAGATTGTTCGGGAACACATCGGGATGCTCACAAACCACTGGGATACTACCCAGAGTGGACTTAGGCGTTACAGCCTCCACTAACGTGAAGAACAGCTTTGCGCCAACATAAAACTGTCTTGACCACCGGGAGGGCAGACGTCAGTGTCCTGCTCGATCCCTTCAGTTCCGCAAATGTTGTCCCCTACCATACACCCAGCTAGGCCTCTTTATGGTTGCAAACGATAAAAGCCTTCTGCCCCGAAAGCCAGTCTATACCAAAGATGACGTCGAACTCTACTAGCGGCAACAACGACGCTAGCAAGTCGAATCCTTGACTTTCAATAAGACTCTTACCGCACAGACTGTATCTCCGCGCGCACTGGACGACTACTGGGCAATAACCCATCCGGATTGGTCACTTTACCATCGAAGGGAAGACTCCGATGCGCAATACAGATTCTTCGGATAACAGGAATGCGAAGTTCCCGTATCGAAACTATGCTCTCTCCGGATTACCAAGATTCCAAAATAAAGCCTAGAACTTCAAGTTCTAAGTTAACACACATAAGACAAGAAGCAAGATTGTTAAAATTAAACCATACCTGACGACCTGATGGTAGGCCACATGGCCTCCTGCTGGCCAAGGATGTTCACTCCCGGTTGGGCCGGAGCAAACAACGATGCGATGGACGCCACCGCCTTTCCTTTCTCTTCAGATATTGACCCCGACTTCTTTTTGGACATTGGGCGTCCACTCCAACAATCTCGGGCATAGTGCCCTAGCTTTCCACAAACAAAGCATGCATCCGGGGTTTGGACTGTAGTCGCTCCGGATTTGCTAGAGGAAGGGACTAGACCCGACCTCCTAGCCTTCTTGTACCACCTACGGTACCCAGATTTTGAGGTTGTTAACTTGACCACCGAATCCTTTGCCATAGCATCTTCGACTGCTCCTGCCAAAACTTTCCTTATCTTTTGAGCACTCTCCCAAAACTCTCTGGAGAGATGCCCTTTCTTGCCACACGAATAACAATTGAGGGTAGTTCGGGTAGTAGATGACCCAGACTCTTTTCTCGGCATCTTTCGATAGACAGTCCTTATAGGATCTGTAGGGTTTGGTACCCTATCCACTGGTACTTGGTGAGTTTTCCCCATCTCCACCTCCAAAGCTCTAGCCAACTCCACCAAAGCTCGGAATTCTAATAACTTTGGTCCTAGCAGTAGAATACTCAACTCGCTGCGCAGACCGTTATAAAATCTATCAACTATAGATTGCTCTCTTTCCCATTCAAAGCCTGGGTAGCGCCTTAATATAAGGAACATCTGCAAATATGCGTCAACTGAATGCGCTCCATGCACCACAGTCATGCTCATCTACTGCTCTAAATGACCTCCAAATGCCCTTTGCTCCAACGTACCACCCGATGTTGGGGCCATCTCAGGGACGAATGGTTGCACATTACTCCCATGTTGTGCGTTGGTCACAACGAATACCTCTTTACCACCCTTCTTATGGTTTCCAAAGACGTAGGGGTCTCAGGAACGTTACTTGGTGCAACACTTTGCTCAGCAAATGTGTGTTCCGATTGCCATGCTCCACTTCCGGACACCTATAGCCATTCAAAACACCATAAGTGACTGAACAAAATTGCAAAAAGCAATTATAGGAACACGCAGGTTCCTCAAACATGTGTATTTTCATTCCTAAGTGGACACTCATGGGTTCTTTTCATGTTATAACGATGACGCACGCACATGTGCTCACCACCCCTTAAAGTGAATTGGCCCACGAATTCATTTAAGCTTGACCGAAACCTGGCTCTGATACCAATTTGTAACACCCCTATCCGTCACATAGTATATAATAGTAGGTCCGGCCGGGGCCCGACGCCATATACTACGGATAGACCGGTTGGTTACGTATTGAAACCATTCAACCAATCACAACGTCCTACACAGCACCTAGCGGAAACAATTATTAAGTTGCACAATTAAGAACCCTGCTAACATGAATGTCCACTGAACCAAAAACAAGGAATGTTTAATACACGAATATTGGCCTTATAGCCATACAAGAGTTTGCTTAATAAAAAGTGTCTTCCAAACCTCGGCACGCAGGCCGGTCACACATGAGTACAAAAGGAAAACACTCAAAACTTGGCCTTCGAGGGCCGGCATAACAACTTGGGCTTTAGCCCGCTATTTACCTCTCGGCTCCGTAGCACCTGCAAGCAACAATCCACCGCACAGTGGTAAACAAAGGCAACGGTCAGCTATGCTGACCAAATTATAACGACTCCGCCCCCAAACCGGGGCGACAAAGCTTCTTCCCTGCACTTGTTAGCAAAACAAGCAACATAGCAAAATAAGCATCACATCATAGGTGCACGCTCACACGGCCGTACACCCCGTGCTCTCAGGGCACTTACTCGGCGAAGCCAGTCCGAACCCCGTCCGGTCCTCGACTCCACCACCACCCCCAAGGTGGCAATCTTGTGAGCATTGAGTCTTCTCAGCCGCAACCTAGACTCGATATCCAAACCTCGGTAAGTCCCACGTAAAACTTTAGGTCGCTTTAACCGAGCAGGTGGAGCGGTTAGGGGTACACCAGCCCGTTGCTCACCCCGCCATTGCCATTAGGCCTTTGACGCGGACTAAGCTTCCCCAGTCCCAAATAACGATCAAACATGGTACATAGCCCCGCTATGTATCCAGTTGGCTCCCAGGCCACCGATATGACAGAAATGCATTTCCGTCCAGATTTCCGGGTGCACCTCGGGGTTAATCCCCCAGATTCCCTGATGCATACTACCACATAGCAACCCAAAAACAAACACGACGCTCGAAGTCTTCTCCGGCCAACAATGTGTAACATCCCATTTCTGGCTAGACCCCTAGGAGTCGGTTGGTCGTGACAGAACCTTAGGAAGCCCAAAAATTGAAATAAATCGGCCGAGATTTCGGGTCACGGGTTGGTCACGCCCGTGACCGACCCGTCACGCCCGTGACCTAAGACGTGACTCCTTCGACGATCGTCGATCTCCGTGAGACGATCGTCGAACTTGCAGCCCGGACATGTCACGCCCGTGACCAAGGTGTCACGCCCGTGACCTAGGGCGTGACTCCTTCGACGATCGTCGATCTCCATTAGACGATCGTCGAACGTGCAACATGGACATGTCACGCCCGTGACCAAAGTGTCACGCCCGTGACTAGGGGCATGACTCCTTCAACGATCGTCGATCTCCGTAAAACGATCGTCAAAATTGAACTCGGGCCTGTCACGCCCGTGACCTAGGTGTAACGCCCGTGACCTAGGGCGTGACCAGCCTTTGACGACCGTCGATCTCAGTTCGACGATCGCCGACCTCAGAATTGCCATTTGGGCCTGTCACGCCCGTGACCAAGGTGTCACGCCCGTGACCTAGGGCGTGACCACCCTTCGACGACCGTCGATTCCAGTTCGACGATCGTCGACCTCAGAATTGCCACCCGGGCCTGTCACATCCGTGACCTATGTGTCACGCCCGTGACATTGGCCGAAACGACGGTTCAGGCCCGAAATTATTCTAACACGCGTGGTAATAAATGCTGGTGTGGGAAGTTACACCAGGAGTAATTACAAGCCGTTTTTCCTTCTGTAATTATATAATAAAGGAGGAAGATGTGGTCCGATAGGAAACCGCCAACTGGACACACCTGTTCATCTTCCACCGTTTCTTATCCCTTCACTGTAACCGAAATATTATTAGGAGGAGCCTTCATGACCATTAAGGCTTTAACCTTTCACCTCCCCACATGCTGACTTATAAAAGCCCACTTGGAGCAAGAGGAGAAGGTTACACGCTCAATCAAACGGATCAGATCTTTGTTCTTGCTGTAGGAGAAGTTCAGCAATGCCACTACTGCGCCATGGCACCCCGTCGTTCATCTCGCCTCCAAACTGCGAACAAGGTCCTCCTCTGCTTCTTCTCTTTCATGGGTAGATCTTAGGATTCTTAGAAAGGAAGTTCGCGCTCAACAGAGCCGGACCCATCTCTCATTTTCATGGAAAACCATGAAAAAAATGTATTCTTGAGTTCGCCGGAAACCGCCACCTCCGGCGGCCAAACCACTGCCGACCGATAGCCATCGCCTCAACGGAGGTGGTGGTGGTGGTGGCTGGCCAGGGAAGTGACCGGACGACCGGTGACGGAGCGCGAAAGAGCTACAGGAAATATGAGTTTCTGTGTCTGGTTTTCGGGTTCTGTAGAAGATGAACAGTAAAAACTGTTTTTAATATATAAGTTATGTAAATAATTTTGTAAGGAAATTATACTTGGATGGACACATTTTAATGCTGCAAAACGAGGCACTTAGAGGTCATTTTCGGAAAAGTGACCAGAAACGAAAGTCGTAGCCCTTCGAGTCTAGATTAATCTAAAATTGGTTTCAACTCGTTTGGGTAAGCGGTTCGGCCGCAGCACCCGTTTTAGTGGGGGCTGTACCTAGAGTTGGGCAGAAATTAAAACGGATGCCCACTCTTCGTCCCTTGTCCAAATGACCTGAAATTTGGGCAGGGGGTTAGCCTTAACAATACCTAAAGGCATTCCAAAAATGGGAATTTTTGGAGATACTTTGCCTAAAGTTTTTGTTTCAATTTAATAAACTTAGAGGAATTTATTTAAGTGGTCAAACGACCTCCAAACCCTCCCAAAGTTTGGTGAGTGGTCCCTGGCTATAAAACCTAGGGCTGTACAAAATTCCAACTAATTTGGAGGAGTTTTTGGTAGGAAATCTTCTACCCTTAACTAGGCATTAGTGAGACACCTTTTAGTAAAAAGTGCACTAAGAGTTTGAAAAGGTCAAATCACCTCAACAGAGGCTGATTTTCTGATCTCTGACTTAGAAGGGTGTTATAACCTGCTTGGAGAAAAATGGTGAGGTTTAGGGTTGATTTACCCTAGGATCCAAGCTCAAACCCTAAAAAAAGGGTTTTGAGGGTTGTGAAGGACATGGGGGCAATTGCTCTTGTATTGCCTTGAAACTCTGTAGGGTTGACAAAAGCTTGATAAGAATCGTCTGGATGTAATCTTGGAGAATTTGGAGATAAGTAGATACCTTAAAACCCTAACCTTAGTTTTAGGGTAAAATATCAAATAGGTAAAATCAGTTACTGAACCTTACTTAAAAACTGTGAAATTCGGGTAGAGTGAGTTTTGGATCAGGTAGAACTTATAGCAATTTTTCTGGAATTTTATGTTGATTATTGCTAGCACTTCATTTGTAAAGCTTGCTATGGCCTTAGATGATGATTTAATTATTTAGGAATTTCTGTTCATTGAAATCTCATGAAATTTTGGAAATATAGATTTTAGAATAGAATGATTACCCCTGAATTTTTATATAATTTTTAGTTGAGTACGTCCAGTACTTCCTTCATAAAAGTTAAAAAGGGGTTCTATGCTTGAAAAATTATTTAGGGATGATTTTATTACTGAAAAATTATGAAACTGGGCCAGTGCTAATTTTAGGCCTTTATCTGCATGTTATAAATTATTTGTAATTTTTGGAAGAATATTTTCTGTACTAGATTCATAAATGACAGAAGATAGAGATTATTTCAAAAATAGTTTTAATGCCCTTTTGATGATAAAAAAAATTATGATACTTTGAATTTAACCTATTGATATAACCTACTATTTATTATAAATTTGCTGGACATCTTGCATGAGAACTTAGGGTAGTTCATGTTCAAACCGGTAGCCCTTGGGATTTTCGAGTAATTTAATTTAATGCCAAATAAATTATGAAAATTTCCATTTTCTGGATTTAGGTCATTTATATCATGGTAAGTCTCCAGTAAATAATTTAGGGCATTTGGATGAGTATTGGATCATTGCATAACCGGTTCGACATGTAGTCTAGGTCAGTCTGCATATAGCAATTGTGAATTGCAATAGGACATAATCTGAGGAAGTCATTGGAGTTAATCATTTTTGTCTGGGTGGGCAATTGTGGGTGAAATCATGATAGGATGGTATGAAGAGTAGAGAGAAGTGGTGGTAGCTAGAGTTAAGAGGTGCTCGGGTCCGGCGAAAGATCGCCTTTCCCGAAGAGAGGAAGGTTAAAAATCACCCTAGGATAGTCTATCATAATATGAGAAGGGAATGGGTTAAGGGTGATCAACTAATAACAATAAGTGCCTTGCGAAAGGGAACTTCGGGCCGTAATGCCGCCGTCTTGTTTCCTAGTGCCCCTTGAGAGCCCTTCACGGGGAATACCGGGGGCAGTCCTGGGCTAACGTAAACTGTAATAACAAACCGACAAGAGTAACTTAGTAACTAGGGCTGCACTTTTCTCAAACACTGTTGGCACAGGAAGATTGATGAGAGCTTCGTCTCGGTTGGTTAAGAGACGGACGGGATGGTCCGGGGAGCTTCGGCTCGGTTGGTTAAGAGACGGACGGGATGGTCCGGGGAGCCTCGGCTCGGTAGGTTTGGAGACGGACGTTTGGGTCCGGGGAGCTTTGGCTCGGTTGGTTCGGAGACGGACGTTTTGGTCCGGGGAGCTTCGGCTCGGTTTATTTTTTTTGTGTGTTTACGATTAAACTTGCATGTGCATAAAATAGGAAAAGTTAAGGTGGTGGGTTTTTCGATATCGGGGAGTTTGATTGCACCGACACCGATATCGTTGACTCGGAGGGGTGGTTAGCACTTCGCCAACAGAAGTCCGGTGCGCCAACCGGCAAGAGTACGCAGGCGTCCGCTTAGTGCACCAAGCGTTGAGGCGTATGATAGGTCAGACCAGTGGTGCTTTTACTGGTTTTGAGGTGGGCGAGGCCCAACCCACCGCTTCCGTCCGCCACTACGGAGGTATCTTGGGAGGTAACAGCTCCGAAAGGGGGAACTAAAGGTCTGTGTGCACAGAGTCGGGTGTGTGAGTTGCACTTGCATGTTTCATCATACCCACATGCATGTCATAGCATAATCGATTCATTTAACCCTGACACCTAAATTATAAGTGGTATGGGACGCTTATACTTTAGGACCTGCAAAACGACCCCTTGGTCTATAGGCTTGTGTGGGCAAGTTTATAAATCAATGGTTAATTTCAATATATAAACATATGCTATTTTTTGATAACCGACACCCCAACGTATAGGTGGTATGAGACACTCTATACGATGGGAGCCTTGCAGAAGATCCCTTGGCTTATGCGTTTTCGCACATAAGTTAAGATTACTTTTCTTACTTTCTGTTTCTGTCATACTATTATAGATTTGCTAGATTAGTTCCGCTGCCATTTGTTTATTGATTAATCTCCACCTTCATGTCCTTCCCTTTCTTCCTCTCCGCTCGGTACCTAGGAGCCATGAGGGAAGGGGTAGGGGATGATATGGCTTAGTCTTTATGACTAACGGTTTTCGAACCACATCATTTAGGGGATCGTGGAGCCCAGCATAGAGGAGCAGCCCCAGAGATCGGTGCGCCTGGAGATGGGGCAGTCTAGCTCCAGAGTTCATACAGCCGGGACCGTGAGTCTCGACCCTGAGTAGTTTCTAGTGTTTGCTTCCGCATTGAGTGATGTTGTAGTGAGGACATGATGTACGGGCATAAGCTTGCATTTATAGCACTCTAATTACTGTTATTCTGTGGACACTCCCTTCGTGGAGACTTTATTCTATATATGTGATTTATTATTGTGGACTGTATTGCTCTTACTTCTATTATTGTGCTACCTTTCTGTGATCGAATTGGCCGGCAGAATCAGCGCCTTGTGGTGATGACCCCTCAGGACGTGAAGATGTCACCGCAAAGCGGCAATTCTGGGCCTAAGACCCCGATGGTTGAAAAAGGGGGGGGGGGGGGGTCTTACAAGTGGTATCAGAGGGAAACATCGATCTGAAAAGGTAGCAGTCCACTAACCCTGGGTCACCCCCGCTCGAGTTTAGTTTGGGGAAAAACTAAGCAGCGGAAGCAGTGGTGTGCCCATATGGGGATCACATATAAATTGTCCACCTTTATGTAATATTTGAACATTTTCTCAGCATGTGTTTTCGTTACGCAGCCTCCAGCACAGCCTACGCCACAAGGCGGAGTTCAGCAGGCTCAGGGTGTTCCACCACCTCCACCGGTCCCCACTCCTTTCCTTCAGTCAGACATGGGAAAGACTCTGACTGCCATCCTGGAGGCCTTCAGGGCCCAGCAGGTTCCGGCCCCGCAACCAAATCCGGGGGCCAACTGGCTAAGCATCTTCCGAGGACTGTCTCCCCCGTCCTACTTGGGGACAGAGTCGGCAGTTCGGACGGAAGAGTGGCTCGATATCATGTACGAGATGCTGACCGGGATACGGTGTCCCTGGGAGGAGAGGGTGGCTCTGGTTGTCTCTTGCCTGGATTCCCATGCAAAGAGGTGGTGGAAGACGCTGTTGGACACGACATTTGCCGATAGGGAGGCTGCGGAGGTTACTTGGGAGGAGTTTAGGGCCGCACTGCTGGAGCATTTCGTTCCGCAGTCAGCTAGGGATGATTTGGAGGAGCGGTTCTTACAGCTGAAGCAGGGCACCCGGACCGTGGTGGAGTACCATCGAGAGTTCGACCATCTGGCTCGATACGCAGATTCCTACCAGCTGGATGAGGCAGGGTATATCAGGAGGTTCTATAAGGGCCTGCGGGAGGACTTGAGGGAGGCTCTGTTGTTTGTATCTGACAGGCCCATCTCCCGGATTTTGGAGATGGCAAAAAGGATTGAGGCATATTGGCACGCCACCCGGGGCCGGAAACGGCCAGCAGAGGATCAGGGACGGAGAGGTAGAAATGACCAGCGGCGAGGTGCTGTACCAGAGGGGAGGAGGACAGAGGACCAGCCTCGTCAGGACGTGAGGCAGGAGCCGAGGGAACATGTGATATTGGCCCCTCCACCTCTTCGGATACAGGAGATGCCGGGACCCGGGGGAATGGCGTATCCCCCACCAGAGTGCTTCCTTTGTCATCAGATTGGGCATATTCGGAGGAACTGCCCCATGAGGGGGGCACCACCTCCAGCACCACAGGGCGGCCCACCAGCTCAGCATTACGAAGGCCGAGGACGCGGACGCGGTCGTGGATACCAGGAGGGAGATCGTAGACAGGGAAGAGAGCAGGTATATGCTTTGGACCTTGCGTAGCCTCGGAATCCGGAGCAGGTCATCGCAGGTACGCCGCAATGCTTCTTTATTTTCATAGAATTTCCCTTTCAATGGTCAAAACTTTGAATCGCACTAGATAGATTAGCAAGGAAAGTAAAACTCACTATAGAACCCTAAGATATCTAATCACCCCAGGTATAGTCTTCATCAGCGGCAAGCCGGCCCGCACGCTGTTCGATACTGGAGCTACTCACTCCTTTGTGTCAGAGACGTTCGTAGAAGGACTGGAAGGCGTGGAGCGGTTCACAGGCTCGAGGATGAGGGTGCGACTACCGGATGGATCTGAGCTCCTTACCACGGATCACTGCAATATGGAGGCAGAAATTGGTGGAAAGGCATTCGAGGCTCTAGCGACGATTTTGAAGCTGACAGACTACGACCTGATCCTGGGCATGGTATGGCTGCACTGGAACCATGCCCAGATTGACTGCCAGGCGAAGAGGATCACCGTGAGGCACGAGGACTCTTTCATTACCATCGAAGGTATAAGACCTGTCTCTCGTATACTCTTATCTTCGGTACAGGCCGTTAAGGCCCATCTATAGGGAGAGGAGGTCTATCAGATTCTATTTGAGATGACGGAAGTTAAGGAGTCGGTGACAGACATCCCGGTGGTGCGAGATTTCGCTGACATCTTTCCAGAGAAACTACCAGGACTACCTCCACACCGAGAGCAGGACTTTCAGATACATCTTGTGCCGGGGGCCAAGCCGGCATCTAGGGCCCCTTATCGGATGGCCCCAAAAGAGTTGGCAGAGTTTCGGACTCAGTTGTAGGAATTGGTTGAGGCAGGATTTGTTAGACCGAGTTCCTCGCCATGGGGAGCACCGGTCCTATTCGTGAAGAAGAAGGATGGGATACTCCGCCTGTGCATCGATTATCGAGCACTAAACAGGCTGACCGTCCGGAATACCTATCCGCTCCCTCAGATAGACGAATTATTCGACCAGCTGGAGGGGGCCCATTATTTCTCGAAGCTGGACTTGAGGTCAGGGTACTACCAGCTACGGATCCAGGAGGAGGATATCCCGGAGACGGCCTTCAGTAGCAGATATGGCTTGTATGAGTTCACCGTGATGCCCTTCGGGCTCACGAATGCTCCGTCGGCGTTCATGAGTCTCATGAACAGGGTTTTCGAGGCCTAATTGGATGTGTTCGTCATAGTATTCATTGACGACATCCTGATCTACTCTAGGACGGAGGAGGAGCACACTCGGCATCTGGCACTCACTCTGGAGAGGTTGCGGGAGCATCGCCTTTATGCAAAATTCAGCAAGTGTCAGTTTTGGTTGAAGGAGGTGGCCTTCCTGGGCCATATTATCAGCGGAGCCGGGTTGGCAGTGGATCCGGCAAAGATTCGGGCAGTTCGAGATTGGCCGCAGTTGAAGACAGCCACCGATGTACGAAGTTTCTTGGGACTTGCCGGTTACTACCGGAAGTTCGTGGAGGGGTTCTCTCAGATTGCCCTCCCCCTCACATCTTTGACGAAGAAGGAGGCACCTTTCGTTTGGACCCCGCAGTGCCAGGCGGCTTTCCAGGAACTGAAGGACCGACTCATCTCAGCCCCTATTCTGGCCCTTCCATCTGGAAAGGAAGGATTCCAGGTGTACACCGACGCATCATACCAGGGAATGGGAGCAGTGCTGATGCAGAACGGACACGTCATAGCATATGCCTCCCGCCAGCTGAAGACCCATGAGAAGAACTACCCTGTGTACGACCTTGAGATGGGAGCGGTCGTTTTTGCTCTAAAGGTCTGGCGCCATTATCTTTATGGAGTCCACTGCGACATCTACTCCGACCACAAGAACCTGAAATACGTGGACACTCAGAAGGAGCTGAATATCAGGCAGAGGCGCTGGGTAGAGTTCTTAGCAGATTATCAGTATGAGATGCACTACCATCCAGGGAAGGCAAACGTGGTGGCCGACGCGTTGAGCCGTTGAGCTGCCACTTCCGAAGCTGGGCCCCAGGTTATGTCCATGGAGCTAGTCCGGTAATTCAGAGATATACAGATATCTCTGGTGTCCGAGGATGATCCAGAGCTGTATAGGGAGTATCTGGCATCGATAGTGGCCATAGATGATATTCGGGATCGCATTCGGGACAGACAGAGGACAGATGCGTGGGCAGAGCCGATGTTCCGAGCTTTGGAGGAAAGTTCGACAGGAGATTATTCCCTGAGATATGGATTGCTACATTTCAGAGGCAGAGTATATATACCCGCAGGAGGCCAGATCCGAGAGGATATTATGATGGTGGCGCATTGCAGTCGGTACTCTGTGCACCTGGGGATCACAAAGATGACCGCTGATCTGAAGAAGACGATGTTCTGGCCGGGAATGAATAAGGACATTACGTACTTCGTGACCCATTGCGAGGCGTGTCAGTTGGTGAAGGCAGAGTGCAGGAACCCCGCAGGATTATTGCAGCCACTCCCGGTGCCGGGGTGGAAATTCGACGATATAGCTATGGATTTTATACATGGCCTTCCCTGGTCTCGGACGGGGAATGACTCGATCTGGGTGATTGTTGATCGGTTGACGAAGGTGGCCCGCTTTATACCGATCAGGAAGGATGACTCGGTGGGAGTGCTGGTACGGAAGTTTGTGGAGCAGTATGTCCGATATCATGGCGTGCCCCGGACGATAGTGTCAGACCGCGATGGATGGTTTACATCCAGGGAGTGGCGGTCAGTGCAGGCATATTTGGGCACCCGATTGACTTTTAGCACGACCTTCCACCCTCAGACGGACGGGCAGACAGAGCGCACCAACCGGACCTTGGAGGATTTACTACGACTGTGTATACTGGACCGAGGGGAGCCGTGGGAGAAGATGTTACCATTTGTCGAGTTCTCCTATAACAATAGCTACCAGTCCAGCATCAGGATGGCGCCTTATGAAGCCTTGTATGGAAGAAAATGTAGGACCCCGCTTTCTTGGGTTCAAGACGAGGATCCGAAGCTGTTGGGATCGGATTTTGTTGAAGACACCGAGGCTCAGGTAAGACTGATCAGAGATAGGATGTTGGAGGCGCAGAGCAGACAGGCTAAATACTATGACGCCCGACATCGTCAGGTGGAGTTTCGGGTAGGAGATCGAGTGTTCTTGAAGATCCGGCCAATGCACGGAGTCTCACAGGTGCGCGGTCGGAGGAAGAAGCTCAGCCCTAGGTATATGGGCCCTTACCGGATCCTGGAGCGGATCGGACCCCTAGCCTACAGGCTAGAGTTGCTGCCAGAGTTGGCAGCTCTACACGACGTCTTCCATATTTCTTCGCTGAGAAGGGCTCTACTACTCCCGGAGCAGCGGATTTTGACCACCGAAGGGCCGGTAGCTTCAGACTGATCTGTTCACTTGGAGCCGGTTCGGATCGACGACAAAGGAGTACGGATCTTGCGCCGCAAAAAGATCCCCTTAGTCAAGGTTCTGTGGAGAAACCACGGTCAGGAGGAGCACACCTGGGAACCGCAGGATCTGATGAGGCAAAGATACCCGGAGTTGTTCAGTCAGGTACATCTCACCACCTCTCGGTATACTATAGATTGCCTTCTTGTTTTGGATAGTTAAGACTAGATAAGGAAAATTCAGGACCTAGGTATACGCACTCAATCAGAAAGGTAGGGGCTAATCTTTTGTTTATTGGGGAGATTGTCTTCGTTTATCAAACGAATAGTCGCCTGAACCCAATAGAAAGATCGTATGGGATGTTACAAGTTTAATTTATTCCGATAGAAATCCCCGTAGGCTCAACCTCAATTTCGGGGACGAAATTTTTGTTTTGTTTATTGGGATATGTAACATCCCATTTCCGGCTAGACCCCTAGGAGTCGGTTGGTCGTGACAGAACCTTAGGAAGCCCAAAAATTAAAATAAATCGGCCGAGATTTTGGGTCACGGGTTGGTCACGCCCGTGACCGACCCATCACGCCCGTGACCTAAGGCGTGACTCCTTCGACGATCGTCGATCTCCGTGAGACAATCGTCGAACTTGCTGCCCGGGCATGTCACGCCCGTGACCAAGGTGTCACGCCCGTTACCTAGGGCGTGACTCCTTCGATGATCGTCGATCTCCGTTAGAAGATCGTCGAACGTGCAGCATGGACATGTCACGCCCGCGACCAAAGTGTCACGCCCGTGACCAGGGGCGTGACTCCTTCAATGATCGTCGATCTCCGTAAAACGATCGTCGAAATTGAACTCGGGCCTGTCACGCCCGTGACCTAGGTGTCACGCCCGTGACCTACGGCGTGACCAGCCTTCGACGACCGTCGATCTCAGTTCGACGATCGTCGACCTCAGAATTGCCGTTCGGGCCTGTCACGCCCGTGACCAAGGTGTCACGCCCGTGACCTAGGGCGTGACCACCCTTCGACGACCGTCGATTCCAGTTCGACGATCGTCGACCTCAGAATTGCCACCCGGGCCTGTCACGCTCGTGACCTATGTGTCATGCCCGTGACATTGGCCGAAACGACGGTTCAGGCCCGAAATTATTCTAACACGCGTGGTAATAAATGCTGGTGTGGGAAGTTACACCAGGAGTAATTATAGGCCGTTTTTCCTTCTGTAATTATATAATAAAGGAGGAAGATGTGGTCCGATAGGAAATCGCCAACTGGACACACCTGTTCATCTTCCACCGTTTCTTATCCCTTCACTGTAACCGAAATGTTATTAGGAGGAGCCTTCATGACCATTAAGGCTTTACCCTTTCACCTCCCCACATGCTGACTTATAAAAGCCCACTTGGAGCAAGAGGAGAAGGTTACACGCTCAATCAAACGGATCAGATCTTTGTTCTTGCTGTAGGAGAAGTTCAGCAACGCCACCACTGCGCCATGGCACCCTGTCGTTCATCTCGCCTCCAAACCGCGAACAAGGTCCTCCTCTGCTTCTTCTCTTTCATGGGTAGATCTTAGGATTCTTAGAAAGGAAGTTCGCGCTCAACGGAGCCGGACCCATCTCTCGTTTTCATGGAAAACCATGAAAAAAATGTATTCTTGAGTTCGCCGGAAACCGCCACCTCCGGCGGCCAAACCACCGCCGACCGATAGCCATCGCCTCAACGGAGGTGGTGGTGGTGGCTGGCTGGCCAGGGAAGTGACCGGACGACCGGTGACGGAGCGCGAAAGAGCTACAGGAAATATGAGTTTCTGTGTCTGGTTTTTGGGTTCTGTAGAAGATGAACAGTAAAAACTGTTTTTAATATATAAGTTATGCAAATAATTTTGTAAGGAAATTATACTTGGATGGGCAAATTTTAATGCTGCAAAACGAGGCACTTAGAAGCCATTTTAGGAAAAGTGACCAGACACAAAAGTCGTAGCCCTTCGAGTCTAGATTAATCTAAAATTGGGTTCAACTCGTTTGGGTAAGCGGTTCGGCCGCAGCACCCGTTTTAGTGGGGGCTGTACCTAGAGTTGGGCAGAAATTAAAACGGATGCTCACTCTTCGTCCCTTGTCCAAATGACCTGAAATTTGGGCAGGGAGTTAGCCTTAACAATACCTAAAGGCAGACCAAAAATGGGAATTTTTGGAGATACTTTGCCTAAAGTTTTTGTTTCAATTTAATAAACTTAGAGGAATTTATTTATGTGTTCAAACGACCTCCAAACCCTTCCAAAGTTTGGTGAGTGGTCCCTGACTATAAAACCTAGGGCTGTACAAAATTCCAACTGATTTGGAGGAGTTTTGGGTAGGAAATCTTCTACCCTTAACTAGACATTAGTGAGACACCTTTTAGTAAAAAGTGCACTAAGAGTTTGGAAAGGTCAAATCACCTCAACAGAGGCTGATTTTCTGATCTCTGACTTAGAAGGGTGTTATAACCTGCTTGGAGAAAAATGGTGAGGTTTAGGGTTGATTTACCCTAGGATCCAAGCTCAAACCCCAAAAAAAAGGGTTTTGAGGGTTGTGAAGGACATGGGGCAAATTGCTCTTGTATTGCCTTGAAACTCTGTAGAGTTGACAAAAACTTGATAAGAATCGTCTGAATGTAATCTTGGAGAATTTGGAGACAAGTAGATACCTTAAAACCCTAACCTTAGTTTTAGGGTAAAATATCAAATAGGTAAAATCAGTCAATGAACCTTACTTAAAAACTATGAAATTCGGGTAGAGTGAGTTTTGGATCAGGTAGAACTTATAGCAATTTTTCTGGAATTTTATGTTGATTATTGCTAGCACTTTATTTGGAAAGCTTGCTATGGCCTTAGATGATAATTTAATTATTTAGGAATTTCTGTTCATTGAAATCTCATGAAATTTTGGAAATATAGATTTTAGAACAGAATGATTACCCCTGAATTTTTATATAATTTTTAGTTGAGTACGTCCAGTACTTTCTTCATAAAAGTTAAAAAGGGGTTCTATGCTTGAAAAATTATTTAGGGATGATTTTATTACTGAAAAATTATGAAACTGGGCCAGTGCTAATTTTAGGCCTTCATCTGCATGTAATAAATTATTTGTAATTCTTGGAAGAATATTTTCTGTACTAGATTCATAAATGACAGAAGATAGAGATTATTTCAAAAATAGTTTTAATGCCCTTTTGATGATAAAAAAATTATGATACTTTGAATTTAACCTATTGAGATAACCTACTATTTATCATAAATTTACTGGACATCTTGCATGAGAACTTAGGGTAGTTCATGTTCAAACCGGTAGCCCGTGGGATTTTCGAGGAATTTAATTTAATGCCAAATAAATTATGAAAATTTCCATTTTCTGGATTTAGGTCATTTATATCATGATAAGTCTCCAGTAAATAATTTAGGGCATTTGGATGAGTATTGGATCATTGCATAACCAGTTCGACATGTAGTCTAGGTCGGTCTGCATATAGCAATTGTGAATTGCAATAGGACATGATCTGAGGAAGTCATTGGAGTTAATCATTTTTGTCTGGGTGGGCAATTGTGGGTGAAATCATGATAGGATGGTATGAAGAGTAGAGAGAAGTGGTGGTAGCTAGAGTTAAGAGGTGCTCGGGTCCGGCGAAAGATCGCCTTTCCCGAAGAGAGGAAGGTTAAAAATCACCCTAGGAAAGTCTATCGTAATATGAGAAGGGAATGGGTTAAGGGTGATCAACCAATAACAATAAGTGTCTTGCGAAAGGGAACTTCGGGCCGTAATGCCGCCGTCTTGGTTCCTAGTGCCCCTTGAGAGCCCTTCACGGGGAATACCGGGGGCAGTCCTGGGCTAACGTAAACTGTAATAACAAACCGACAAGAGTAACTTAGTAACTAGGGCTGCACTTTTCACAAACACTGTTGGCACAGGAAGATTGATGAGAGCTTCGACTCAGTTGGTTAAGAGACGGACGTGATGGTCCGGGGAGCTTCGGCTCGGTTGGTTAAGAGACGGACGGGATGGTCCGGGGAGACTCGACTCGGTAGGTTTGGAGACGGACGTTTGGGTCTGGGGAGCTTCGGCTCGGTTGGTTCCGAGACGGACATTTTGGTCCGGGGAGCTTCGGCTCGATTTATTTTTTGTGTGTGTTTACGATTAAACTTGCATGTGCATAAAATAGGAAAAGTTAAGGTGGTGGGTTTTTCGATATCGGGGAGTTCGATTGCACCGACACCGATATCGTTGACTCGGCGGGGTGGTTAGCACTTCGCCAACAGAAGTCCAGTGCGCCAGCCGGCAAGAGTACGCAGGCGTCCGCTTAGTGCACCAAGAGTTGAGGCGTACGATAGGTCAGACCAGTGGTGCTTTTACTGGTTTTGAGGTGGGCGAGGCCCAACCCACCGCTTCCGTCCGCCACTACGGAGGTATCCTGGGAGGTAACGGTTCCGAAAGGGGGAACTAAAGGTCTGTGTGCACAGAGTCGGGTGTGTGAGTTGCACTTGCATGTTTCATCATACCCACATGCATGTCATAGCATAATCGATTCATTTAACCCTGACACCTAAAGTATAAGTGGTATGGGACGCTTATACTTTAGGACCTGCAAAACGACCCCTTGGTCTATTGGCTTGTGTGGGCAAGTTTATAAATCAATGGTTAATTTCAATATATAAACATATGCTATTGTTTGATAACCGACACCCCAACGTATAGGTGGTATGAGACACTCTATACGATGAGAGCCTTGCAGAAGATCCCTTGGCTTATGCGTTTTCACACATAAGTTAAGGTTACTTTTCTTACTTTCTGTTTTTGTCATACTATTATAGATTTGCTAGATTAGTTCCGCTGCCATTTGTTTATTGATTAATCTCCACCTTTATGTCCTTCCCTTTCTTTCTCTCCGCTCTGTACCTAGGAGCCATGGGGGAAGGGGTAGGGGATGATAGGGCTTAGTCTTTATGACTAACGGTTTTCGAACCACATCATTTAGGGGATCGTGGAGCCCAGCATGGAGGAGCAGCCCCAAAGATCGGTGCGCCTGGAGATGGGGCAGTCTAGCTCCGGAGTTCATACAGCCGGGACCGTGAGTCTCGACCCTGAGTAGTTTCTAGTGTTTGCTTCTGCATTGAGTGATGTTGTAGTGAGGACATGATGTACGGGCATAAGCCCGCATTTATAGCACTCTGATTACTGTTATTCTATGGACACTCCCTTCGTGGAGACTTTATTCTATATATGTGATTTATTATTGTGGACTGCATTGCTCTTACTTTTATTATTGTGCTACCTTTCTGTGATCGAATTGGCCGGCAGAATCGGCGCCTTGTGGTGATGACCCCTCAGGACATGAAGGTGTCACCGCAAAGCGGCGATTCTGGGCCTAAGACCCCGGTGGTTGAAAAAGAAAAAAAAAGGGGGGGGGGGGGTCTTACACAATGCATAGAAAATCATCACCGATCCGGACCAACATGTCCGGGTAGGCTTCACACATCATGCCTATGTTCGTACTACGATTCCGGACTCTAACAAGGGGGACTTTACATATCTACCCCAAGGAATACCGCAATCTCGCCGCTCACTCGCGGGAGAAGGGTTTTCCCATGCAAAAGGAGAAGAGCTTCACATGCTCAAGAAGAGAATCGTTACCCTTGCATTCTTCCGCGGCGCCATGAAAAACTACGCGGTTAGAAAGCACCGCAACGACGTCGCCTTCGTGGATCTGGACTCAGATCGCGATTCGGAGCTCTAAAGCTCCACCGGCGGCCGGATCTTGGCCTTCCTCCTCCTCCTTGCTCTCCCCTCTCTCTAGACTTTAGAAAGAGAACCAAGGGGATGAAATGAGGGATTGCAAACCCTATTTCTGGGTTTAAACCGCCAGCATCCACCCCTAGCCGTCGGATCCTAAGCCAAGAAAATCGAACGGCTGTGATTCAGCCCAATTTTACAAAATCTTGGCCGAACACGGCCTGCGACACGCCCGTGTCCAGGGCCGTGTCGCTCATTCGCCGTCTCGACCGACGTGATAACCAGCACACAGCATTCGACATGGCCTCCGACACGCCCGTGTCGTATGCGACACGGTCGTTTCACGACCCATGTCACGCCCCGTGTGCAACTGCTAACACTTGCTTCCCGAGGAGGACACGTCCTGCGACACGGCACCTGACACACCCGTGTCACATGTGACATGCCCGTGTCTGTGACCGTGTCATGGATTGTGTGCATGACTCAGAAAACTCCCTAGCGTGACATGCCCTGGGGCACGCCCGTGTCCCAGGCCGTGTGCCTCAACTCGACGATCGCCGATCGTCAAAACGTCGACCACATGACCCGTGGCCGAACACGCCCGTGACACGCCCGTGACACGCCCGTGACACGCCCGTGTCACGCCCATGACACCTGCTCCAAAACCCAGACTTGTCTTAAAACGTCACCGACCCCTCTTTTGAGTTTCGGGGGTGTTACACAGCACACGGCCACTGACACGCCCGTGTGTCAGGCTGTGTGCCCTCACTCAATAATCATTGAGTGGAAAGATTTGAGTGGCTGACATGCCATGGGACATGCCCGTGTCCCAGGCCGTGTTCATTGCCCCGATGACCGCTGACTGGAATTTCGCCGACCACACGACCATCGTCGAACCCGAGCATGACACGCCCTGGGATACGCCCGTGTCCCAGGCCGTGTCACCTCTACCAAATCCCAGATTTGGCTCAAAACACCACCCGTCACTCTTTTGAGTTTCAGGGCATTACAACTCTCTCACTCTTAAAAGAATTTCGTCCACGAAATTTCCAAAAGAAAGATACACAAAACCAAAAGCGGTACCTGAGTGAAATAACTCTGGGTACTCCTCCAACATGGCCTGCTCCTGTTCCCAAGAAAGCTCCTCCCAACCGCAATTGTCCCATTGGACCATGACCATCCTGACCTCCTTGTTACGAAGTCGCTTGACTTCAAAGTCTTCGATACGAACGGGCTTGACCCTTGTCGCCAACCTTTCGTCCACCAATACTTAATCAACTGCGATCACCTACGAAGGCTCTTGTACCGCCTTCCGCAACACTGATATGTGGAATACATCGTGTAGACCACTTAACTCCACCGATAGCTTCAGACGGTAAGTCGGTTCACCGATCTGCTCCATGACCTCAAATGGTCCAAAGTACCTCGGGCTTAGCTTCTTCAAGCGTCGTATTCATGAAACACCCTTGAACGGTTTTATCTTCAAATACACCCAATCGCCAACCGCGAACTCCACGTTCCGGTGCTTGATATTGTAGTATTTAACTTGTCTATCCTGAGCGATCAGCAAACGCTCCCGAATGATTCACACAAATGAAGTAGCGTTTTCCACCTCTTGCTTTTTGTACAACCTTGCCTAACCCGTTTCTAGCCACGACAACGGCGTGTGACACTTTCTACCATATGAGGCCTCGTGTAAGACCCCCCCTTTTTTTTCTTTTTCAACCACTGTGGTCTTAGCCCAGAATTGCCGCTTTGCGGTGGCACCGACTCACGGGAAAGCCGCCACTATAAAACGCCAATTCTGCCGGCCCTTTTCGATCACAAAGAAAAAAAAGTAAGTATTACACTGAATGTAAACAGGTCCACAGAAACACATATGAATAAAATCACAACAAGCCCATCAATATATAATAATATAAAGTACTACAAAAGAGCAGTTTAGATGAAATAAAGAATCGGGCTCGGGCCCGGTATATCAGAGTCCTCACTGCAAATCACTCATCGCGGAAGCTATAAAAATACTAAACACTCACGGAGCTGGTCACAGGTGCTCCGGTGCTAGACTTTCCCACCTCCATGCACACCTACTCCGCTGGTGCTGGTCCTTGGGCTGCTGGTCCCTGTCTCCCATCCGGAGCTCCTGTAATATTGTGGTTCGAAAACCATTAGTCATAAAGACTAAGCCCTATCATTCCCTACCCCTCCCCCATGGCTCCTAAGCACCGAGCGAAGAGGAGGAAAGGGAAGCTACAATGGTGGAGAATAATCAAACGGATGACAGTGGAACTAGTCTGGCAACTATTCATGGTGTATAAACAACTAATTAAAATAGAGTACATCTAGCAGTTCTACGGTAGCGAGTAATAAGGTAGACATGTAGTAAGTAGCAAATTTATAAGGAGACAAACAAAAAATAAGTAAGTAGATAAGTAAGTAACCTTAACTTATATGAATGCCCATACAAACTTATAAGTTAAGGGATCTTTTGCAAGGCTCCCATCGTATAAAAAGTCCCATACCGATTTATACGTTGGGGTGTCGGTTGTATGCAAATATGAGTGTTGTGATATGCTATGCTATGATTCATGCAAGTGCAACTCACGCACACGACTCTATGCGCACAGACCTTTAGTTCCTCCTGTTCGGGCAGCTAGCTTCACTCCCAGGAACCTCCATAGTGGCAAACGGAGATAGTGGGTCGGGTCCCCCACTCTTAGGCGGGTATCCACACTATCGGGCCTAGCCCTTCCGTACGCCCCTAGAAGAACACAACCTAGAGTATCCGCGTATTAGTGCTGGCTATATCCACCAGACTTTCTTTGGCTAAGTGTCCCACACCGCCGAGTCAACGTACCGATGTCGGTGTGAACGAGAATCAAATACCGAAGACCCACCACCTTATTCCGTACTCAAACCCTCGAGCCCTCGGTTCCCCGGATTGTCCCGTCCGTGCATCTACCTTCAGAGCTACCGTCTGAATGGCAACCAAACCAACTTATTCTACCTCCCTAGCTACCCGGGTGTGTGATTGTGCAACCCTAGATATTCTAGTTGCTCTTTTAGTTTATTTTTCCTACGGTTTACGTTAGCCCAGGACTGCCCCCGGTATTCCCTGTGAAGGGTTCTCAAAGGGCACTAGGAACTATGATGGTAGCTAAAGCCCATCGTTCCCTTTTGCAAGGCACTTACTTTTATTGGTTATTACCCATTATCCGATCCCATTCAAATTACTTTGGATCTAACCTAGTGTATTGAGACTCTTCCTCTCTAACCGGGGTGGATGATCTTTCGTCGTTCCCGAACACCACTTAACACTAGCCAATCTCACACTCTACTCATCCTGACTTCCAAAATGAACTTAATTTAACTTACCCTATCCAAACTAGCAAACTACCAAAATTCCATCTCCCCAAGTTCATTACCCACTCTAGTTCAGTTTCTGCGGTTTTACTATATGTAGACCATCCTAAGCTATATGAGGTATACAAGGGGAGGTTCCTCAAATTGTCTTCCAAATCTCCTATAAAATTTACTGGAGGTCTATCATGACGTAATTAGCTTAAATCCATAAAATTATAATTTTCCTAATTGATCTGATATTTATTTAAATTTCCCAAAAGATTGGCCGTGGGTAATTTTAAACATGAACTACATGATTTTCTCAAGTAATGGCCACCCAAAAATTATGATCACTAAATAACAGCAAGGTATCATCAAATACTAATTTTCATGATTTTACAGAAAGTATTTAGCCTCTAATTAATTTATCCATTATAATCCCATTAATCCTATGTAAAGAAGAAAGTACTGAAATTACTTATTACAAAATTATAGAAAAATAACTGAATACTAATATGGTATAGAAAAGGTCATTGTGCAAAGATCATAATTTTACAGGCTTGCTAGACACCAAAATAGATCTAATCAATTTTCATGGGAAACAACACTTAATGAAGCAAGCCTTAAAATTAAACTTCTAAAAATCCCATAAAAATTTATAGAGCTTTAAAATATAGTAAAAAGTCCTCTTCCAAAAGTTCATTAATTTTTAGAAAGTATTTTATCCATAATAAATTTCTAAGTAAATAATAGCAATTGCTAAATTGTTAATGAAGTATCCAAAATAATGATCCTAAATTCATAATAAAATCTCCAGAGCTTGTACTAACCTTAACAACTACTCTACCCAAATCCCATCACTGTTCAGTGAGTTTTAGTGACATTTTCTATATCTATAAGTTTTGTGTCTTAAACTAGGGTTAGGGTTTTGAGGGACTTATTTACTTTAAAATCCAGTTAGATTTCTACAAGAGGGTTCTAGCTACCCTAGAATTCTATCTACCAAGTTTTAGATCATAACCAGGTCATTTGATCACTTCTCCTTCACAAATCACCAAGAACCATCCTTAGGGTTTGACCTTGGGTCCTAGAGAAAATTTACCCCAATCCACCTCAAAATCCATGAGAGTGTGCTAGGCATTATGCCTAGTCAGTGGCAAAAATCTCAGCCTCTGTTGAGGTGATCTGGCCACTCCAATCTCAAGGTGCACTTTTGACCTAAAAACCCCTTAATAGGGCAAGGCTTAGGTTTGTCCATTTCCAATCTAAAACATCTCCAAATGAGATGAAAACTTATACAGAGCCTCGTGATGTACCCAGGGACCACTCACCAAAAATTGGGAGGGTTTGGGAGTCATAAAACCATCTAATTAATTAACCTTAAGATTATTAAATTTTTCTAAAACCTATAGAAAAATATTCTCCAAAAATTCCCATTTTTGGATAGGACCTAGGTATAGCTATGGTAGACGCCCTGCCCAAATTTCAAATCATTTTGTCAAGGGATGAAGGGTGGGTACACCTTTTAGTCTCTGCTTAGCTCTAGGTATAGATCCCACCAAAAGAGGTGCCCTGGTCAAACCAGTTGACTAAATTGACCCAAATCAATTTTAAAATAAAGTCGACCAATAGGGCTACAAATTTCATGTTGACCATTTCTTCATATAAAGCCTCTAGGTATTTTTCATAAATTTTCTAATGTGACTGTTATTTGAATACAAAAAATTCATCTAAAAGAAAAGATTAAATAATCATCACAGATCTTGAAGCAGATCCAACAGTGCTGTGTCATCTTCTTCCTCCATCCAAGGGCTGAGATTAGCCTGACCTGGAGTGCATTTCAGCCGCTTCCGCTGGCCATCCAGCCTCCTCCCTGGCCGGCCACTGCCACCACCACCTCCGTTGAGGTGGTGGCCATCGCCGGGCGGCGGCGCGACCGCCGGAGTGGCGCAATCCGGCGAACCCGAGCACAAAATTTTGCGGGAAAATGGGCAGAGGAGCTCGTCCGATTTGGCTCCGTTGAGCTCGATTATCAAACCTAAAGGGTTCTAAGATCTACCCATAGAAAGAGAGGAGGGGAGGACCTTGTTCGCGGGCTGGAGGCGTGCAGATCGACGGAATGCCATTGGCACGGTGGCGGCGTCGCCGGAATTCTTCTACAGCATAGAAAAAGCTCCAAATCTGTCGGGTAAGGGTGGAAAATTGATCTCTGATTCTAGGGAGCCTTTTTAAACCAGTAAAAGGAGGGAGGGGAAAGGTCAAACTTTTGGTGGCCATTAATGACCCATTATAGCTTGGCTCGGCCATGGTGGTGGGGGTTAGAAACGGATCTGTAAAAGCTGGAGGAGGGCTGGAAACTCCTCCTCTCCCCATGAGGACTTGAATCCAGCCGTTTAAAGAGGAGGGGAAAAAGCCACGACATCAAGTGCCATTGATGGCTGTGATCGTCGGTTTCCGGCCATGGCCGTGGCTCCTCCTTGCTTTCAAAACCGACAGCCACGTGGCAGGACCGGTCAACCCTTTTTTTTAAAAATAAGACTTAATTGGGTCTTATTACAAGAAACGGCCTAATGATTCATTCGGGCCCACTATCTAGACCGGCCCGGTTCAGTTGAACCTGCACACAACCAAAAATCCTGCTAGAAAATTCTAAGTAAAATGACGTTGAGTGAGCTCAGCTCACTCAACGCCATCCAAGCTACGGCATTGAGTGAGCTATGCTCACTCAACGCCATCCATGATGTGGCATTGAGTGAGCTCTGCTCACTCAACGCCATCGCGGATACGGCGTTGAGTGAGCTCTGCTCACTCAACGCCATCCAGAATGCCCCTCCCAGACTATGGCATTGAGTGAGCTCAGCTCACTCAACGCCATAAAGATTATGGCATTGAGTGAGCTCTGCTCACTCAAAGCCATCCAGTCTACTCAAGGTGGCGTTGAGTACAGTCTATGCACTCAACGCCGTCTAGCTTATGGCATTGAGTGAGCTCAGCTCACTCAACGCCATCCAGTCTACGGCGTTGAGTGAGCTCAGCTCACTCAACGCCATTCCAGGCCTCAGCAGACGGCGTTGAGTGCAGTCCGTGCACTCAACGATGTCTCGCTGTTTATGGCATTGAGTGAGCTAAGCTCACTCAATGCCATCCAGTCTACGGCGTTGAGTGAGCTCAGCTAACTCAACGCCATCCAGACAACACCAGATGGCATTGAGTACAGTCTGTGCACTCAACATCATCTAGCTTATAGCGTTGAGTGAGCTAAGCTCACTCAACGCCATTCCAGGGTCACGGGCGTGACGGATCAGTCACGGGCGTGCCAGGCCCATGTTGAGATTTCTGAGCTTGATGATCGTCTTTCTGAGGTCGACGATCGTCGAAGGGGTCATGCCCTAGGTCACGGGCGTGACGGGTCGGACACGAGCGTGACCACCCCGTGACTCGAACTCTTGGTCGATAAACTTCAATTCTTGGATTTCTTAGAGTTCTGTTATGACAAAACCACTTCTAGGGGTCTAGTTGGAAATGGGATGTTACAAATCCCAATAAACAAAACAAAGATTTCGTCCCCGAAATCAAGGTTAAGCCTACAGGGGCTCCTATCGGGAGAAAAAGCTTGTAACATCCCATGAGAGTTTAAAGATTTACATCTCTACACCACGTTTGCTATGTGCGGTTTGAAGGTGATAGTCAAATCTAAGGCCAATTCGTCCAATTGACAAGGTATATACCCCAATAAACAAAAGATTAGCCCCTATTCTTGAAATTTCAGTCCTATTGGTTTAAAACAGGAAAGCAAATTGATTGTCCAGAGGGGTTGTGAGGTATACCTGACTGAAAAGCTCCGGATACTTTTGTCGCATCAAGTCCTGTGGCTCCCATGTATGCTCCTCCTGCCCATGATTGTTCCACAGGACCTTGACTAACAGAACCTTCTTACATTGCAAGACCCGCATTGCCGTGTCATCGATCCTGATAGGCTCCAAGTTGACTGACCGATCCGAGGCCACCGAGCTGTCTGCTGTGGAAATCAGCTGCTCTGGCCATAGCAGAGCCCTCCGAAGTGAGGAGACGTGGAATACATCATGCAATCCCGCTAACTCCGGCAGTAGCTCCAGTCTATAAGCCAAGGGGCCGATCCGCTCCAGGATCCTGTAAGGCCCCATATATCTCGGACTGAGCTTCTTCCGCCCGCGAACCCGCGAGACTCCGTGCATCGGCCGTATCTTCAAGAAAACTCGGTCTCCCACCTAGAACTCCACCTGACGATGCCTCGCATCGTAATATTTGGCCTGCCTGCTCTGGGCTTCCAGTATCCTGTCCCGGATCAATCTAATCTGAGCATTTGTATCCCCCACAAACTCTGAGCCCAGTGCCTGCGGATCCTCATCCTGAACCCATGATAGTGGGGTCCTGCACCTCCTTCCATATAATGCCTCGTATGGAGCCATGCCTATGCTGGACTGATGGGCGTTGTTGTACGAAAACTCGACCAGTGGCAGCAATCTCTCCCAAGGCTTGCCGCGGTCCAAAATACACAGGCCCAAAAGATCTTCCAGTGTACGGTTGGTGCGCTCCGTCTGCCCGTCGGTCTGAGGGTGAAAAGCTGTGCTGAATGTCAACCGAGAAACCAGATGGGCCTGGACTGACCTCCACTCCCTGGATGTAAACCGCCAATCCAGATCCGAAACGATAGTCTTGGGCACCCCGTGATTACGCACAAACTGCTCAATGAACCTCCGTACTAATACACTAACCGGAGCGTCCTTCGCCACTGGAATGAATCAGGCCACCTTTGTTAGCCTGTACACTATCACCCAGATCGAGTCATTCCCCGCACGGGATCGAGGTAGCCCATGTATGAAGTCCTTGACTATATCCTCAAATTTCCACTTCGGCACCGGAAGTGGCTGCAGCAAGCCTGCCGAGTTCCTACACTCTGCCTTTACGAGTTGGCAGGCCTCGTAATGCGTCACAAAGTACATAATGTCCTTCTTCATACCTGGCCAGTACATCGTCCTCTTCAAATCTTTTACCATCTTGGTGATCCCCGGGTGTACCGAGTATCGGCTGCAGTGAGCTTCCATCATAATATCCTCCCGAAACTGGCCTCCTGCCGGTATGTAGACCCTGCCTCTGAAACACAGGAGCCCGTCCCTCAAAGAGTAATCTCCTGCCGTGCCTTCCTCCAAGGCCCTGAATATCGGCTCAGCTCTCACATCCAGCTTCAGCCCATCTCTGGTGCGGTCTTGAATATCATCAGTAGTAACCATCGACCCCAGGTACTCCATGTATAACTCCGGGTCATCCTCGGACACTAGTGATATCTACATCTCCTCGAATGATTTAACCAACTCCAAGGCCATCAACTGCGGGCCTACTCCTGACGTACTCGCTCTCCGACTCAAAGCATCTGCGACCACGTTTGCCTTCCCTGGATGGTAGTGCATGGTATACTGGTAGTCCGACAGAAACTCCACCTAGCGTCTCTGCCTGATGTTTAACTCCTTCTGTGTATCTACGTATTTCAAGTTCTTGTGGTCTGAGAAGATATTGCAATGTACTCCGTAGAGATAGTGTTGCCAGATCTTGAGAGCAAAAACGACTGCCCCCATCTCCAAATCATGCACAGGGTAGTTTTGCTCATGTTGTTTTAGCTGACGGGAGGCGTAAGCTATTACGTGCCCGTTCTGCTTCAGAACGGTACCCATCCCTTGATAGGAAGCATCTGTGTACACCTGGAATCCTTCCTTCCCTGATGGAAGAGCAAGGATGGGAGACGAGGTAAGACGATCCTTCAGCTCTTGAAAAGCAGATTCGCATCGTGGTGTCCAAATAAAAGGGGACTCCTTCGTCAGAGACGTAAGAGGGAGGGCAATCTGAGAGAACCCCTTTACGAACTTCCGGTAATAACCCGCAAGTCCTAAGAAACTTCAAACATCCGAGGCCGACTTTAGTGGTGGCCAATCCCGTACTGCCTGGACCTTCGCCGGATCCACTGCCAGACTTGCTCCACTGATGACATGGCCCCAAAAGGCCACCTCCTTTAGCCAGAACTGACACTTGCTGTATTTGGCATACATCTTATGCTCCCGCAGCTTCTCCAAGGTCAAGGCCAGATGTCTCACGTGCTCCTCCTCTGTCCTTGAATAGATAAGGATGTCGTCGATGAATACGATAACGAAGACATCAAAATACTCTTCGAACACCCGGTTCATCAAGATCATGAATGCGGAGGGTGGATTCGTGAGCCCGAAAGGCATCACAGTAAACTCGTACAAACCATATCTACTGTTGAAGGCCATCTTCGGGATGTCCTCCTCCCGAATGCGAAGCTGGTAGTATCCCGACCTCAGATCCGGCTTTGAGAACCAATGGGCTCCCTCCAGCTTGTCAAATAGTTCGTCTATCCTTGGCAAGGGATAAGTATTCCAGACCATCAACCTGTTCAGGGCCCGGTAATCTATACACAGCCGAAGGGTTCCTTCCTTCTTCTTGACGAATAACACCGGAGCTCCCCATGGTGAAGAGCTAGGCCGAACGAACTCGGCCTCCACTAACTCCTGAAGCTAGCTTCGAAATTCCACCAACTCCTTTGGGGCCATTCGATAGGGAGCTCTGGATACTGGTTTAGCCCCTGGTATGAGTTGAATCTGGAAGTCCTTCTCTCGGTGCGGGGGTAGCCCTGGTAGCTTCTCCGGAAATACGTCAGCAAAGTCTCGCACTACTGGAATATCTGAAACGGAGTCCTTGGCCACAACCGCCTCAAAAAGGACCTGATAAACCTCTTCCCCCTGCAGATGGGCCTTAATGGCCTGCACAGGTGATAATAATATGTGGGGTGCTGGTACAATACCTTCGATAACAATAAAGGAGTCCCCGTGCCTCACGGTGATCCTCTTCGCCACGCAGTCGATCTAGGCATGGTTCCAGCACAGCCAAGTCATGCCCAGGATCAGATCGTAATCTGGCATCTTCAGAATCATCGCTGGTGCCTCAAATGCCTTCCCGCCAATCTCCGCTTCCATATTGCAACGAGCAAAGGTCATTAGCTATGATCCATCGGGTAGGCACACCCTCATCATCTTTCTGGTGAACGGCTCCACGCCTGCCAATCCTTTCACGAAATCTTCCGACACAAACGAGTGCGAAGCACCGGTGTCGAAGAGCGTGTGAGCAGGCTTGCCACTAATGAAGACTATGCCTGAGGTAATTAAATGTCTTAGTATTCTTGTTATAGTTGTCTTCTCTTTATTTCTAACTAGGTTATGTCTAGAAAACAAAAAAAACTAGTTCATAGGAAGAAACTTAAAAGTACTGCCATAACTGCGATAACCTGCTTCTGGTTCCGGGGCTGTGTCAGGTCTAGAGCATACACTTTCTCCCTCTCTGGCCTGTGTCCTTGGTCCTGAAATCCTCATCCTCGATCATGTCCTCGGCCGCCAAACTATCAGGGAGGTTGAGCGCCCTGATGTGCTGGTGGGGGTGCTCGCCTCATAGGGCAGTTCCTCTTGATATGCCCCGACTGATTGTACTGAAATCATACTGGTGCCTGCTCTGCTGTCCTTGGCATCTCCAGCATTTGTAAAGGTCGGGGAGCCAATACCCCCTGACTCCTCTGCTCCTGCTCAATCTCCTGACGAGGTTGATCCCCGTTTCTTCTCTCCCCAATAACCTGCTCTCGAGGACGGTCTCTACGACCTCCAATCACTGTATCATCAGTCGGTCTCTTCCGGCTTCTAATTGTAAGCTGATCCGCTTCTCTCTTCTTAGCCATCTCCAGAATCCTGGCCAAACTCCCCTCTGATACGAAGAGGAGGGCCTTTCTCATGTCATCTTGCAGCCCCTTGTAAAACCTCCAGGCATAGCCAGCGTCATCCAACTAATAAGCGTCCACATAGCGGGCCAGGTGAGTAAACTCCTGATAATACTCCACCACAGTCCTGTTCCCCTTCCTCAACTGCAGGAACCTATCCTCCAGCTCGTCCCTCGCCGACTGAGGTACGAAATGTCCCAAGAGCGCTGCTCTGAACTCCTCCCAAGTAATATCTGCGCAATCCATACCCGCAAATGTGGTGTCCAGCTGTGACTTCTACCACCTCTTTCCATGTGACTCTAGACAGGAGACCGCCAAAGCAACTGCCTCCTCAATGGGGCATCGGATCCCCGCAAGCATCTCATAAACGGTATCTAACCACTCCTCAGTGCATACTGTCGATTCCGTCGCCAGGTAGGATGGAGGGGGAAGTCCCCGGAAGACGCTCATCCAGTTGGCCCCGGGGTTTGGCTGTGGAGGCGGGGCTTGCTGAGCTCTGAAGGCCTCCAGAATGGCCGTTAGTGTTTACCCCATCTCCGTCTGCTTGAACGGAGCTGGAGCCGGCGGAGGCGGGACCACATTCGGAGCCTGAGGTGTCCCCTACTGTGGTGTAGGGTTCGTCACAAGCTACAAGGAAGAATTCCATTTGTTAGAGAGCGTATGAATGAAATATAAGAAAGGGGTAGGATAGACTTTCACATGTGATTTCCCCTATGGGAACACCACTGCTTCCGCTGCTAGTTTGTCCGCAAACTAAGCTCGCACGGGGGCGGTCGAAGGTTTTGTGGACAACTTCTCTTCCGATCAAGGTCTGCTCTGATACCACTTGTAAGACCCTTTTTTTTTCTTTTTCAACCACCGGGGTCTTACCCCAGAATTGCCGCTTTGCGGTGGCACCGACTCACGGGAAGGCCGCCACTACAAAATGCCAATTCTGCCGGCCCTTTTCGATCACAAAGAGAGAGAGAAGTAGCATTACACTGACTGTAAACAGGTCCACAGAAACACATATGAATAAAATCACAACAAGCCCATCAATATATAATAATAGAAAGTACTGCAAAAGAGCAGTTCAGATGAAATAAAGAAACAGGCTCGAGCCCGGTACATCAAAGTCCTCACTACAAATCACTCATCGCAGAAGCTATAAAAATACTAAACACTCACGAAGCTGGTCACAGGTGCTCTAGTGCTAGACTGGCCCACCTCCATGCACACCGTACTCCGCTGGTGCTGGTCCCTGGGCTGCTGGTTCCTGTCTCCCATCCGGAGCTCCTGTAATGTTGTGGTTCGAAAACCATTAGTCATAAAGACTAATCCCTATCATTCCCTACCCCTTCCCCCACGGCTCCTAAGCACCGTGCGGAGAGGAGGAAAGGGAAGCTATAATGGTGGAGAATAATCAAACGGATGACAGTGGAACTAGTCTAGCAACTGTTCATGGTGTATAAATAACTAATTAAGATAGAGTACATCTAGAAGTTCTACGGTAGTGAGTAATAAGGTAGACATGTAGTAAGTAGCAAATTTATAAGGAGACAAATAGAAAGCAAGTAAGTAGATAAGTAAGTAACCCTAACTTATATGAATGCCCATACAAACTTATAAGTTAAGGGGTCTTTTGCAAGGCTCCCATCGTATAAAAAGTCCCATACCGATTTATACGTTGGGGTGTCGGTTGTATGTAAATATGAGTGTTGTGATATGCTATGATATGATTCATGCAAGTGCAACTCACGCACACGACTCTATGCGCACAGACCTTTAGTTTCCCCTGTTCGGGCAGCTAGCTTCACTCCCAGGAACCTCCGTAGTGGAAAACGGAGACAGTGGGTCGGGCCCCCACTCCTAGGAGGGTATCCACACTAAAGGGCCTAGCCCTTCCATACGCCCCTAGAAGAACACAACCTAGAGTATCCGCATACTAGTGCTGGCTATATCCACCAGACTTTCTTTGGCTAAGTGTCCCACACCGCCGAGTAAACGTACCGATGTCGGTGTGAACGAGAATCAAATACCGAAGACCAACCATCTTATTCCGTACTCAAACCCTCGAGCCCTCGGCTCCCCGGACTGTCCCGTCCGTGCATCTACCTTCAGAGCTACCGTCTGAATGGCAACCAAACCAACTTATTCTACCTCCCTAGCTACCGGGATGTGCGATTGTGCAACCCTAGATATTCTAGTTGCTCTTTTAGTTTATTTTTCCTACGGTTTACATTAGCCAAGGACTGCCCCCGGTATTCCCTGTGAAGGGCTCTCAAAGGGCACTAAGAACTATGATGGTAGCTGAAGCCCATCGTTCCCTTTCGCAAGACACTTACTTTTATTGGTTATTACCCATTACCCGATCCCATTCAAATTACTTTGGTTCTAACCTAGTGTATTGAGACTCTTCCTCTCCAACCGGGGTGGACGATCTTTCGTCGTTCCCGAACACCACTTAACACTAACCAATCTCACACTCTACTCATCCTGACTTCCAATAATGAACTTAATTTAACTTACCATATCCAAACCAGCAAACTACCAAATTTCCATCTCCCCAAGTTGATTACCCACTCTAGTTCAGTTTATGCGGTTTTACTATATGCAGACCATCCTAAGCTATATGAGGTATACAAGGGGAGGTACTCCAAATTGTCTTCCAAATCTCCTATAAAATTTACTGGAGGTCTATCATGACGTAATTAGCCTAAATCCATAAAATTATAATTTTCCTAATTGATCTGATATTTATTTAAATTTCCCAAAAGATTGGCTGTGGGTAATTTTAAACATGAACTACATGATTTTCTCAAGTAATGGCCACCCAAAAATTATGATCACTAAATAACAGCAAGGTATCATCAAATACTAATTTTCATGATTTTACAGAAAGTATTTAGTCTCTAATTAATTTATCCATTATAATCCCATTAATCCTATGTAAAGAAGGAAGTACTGAAATTACTCATCAAAAAATTATAGAAAAATAACTGAATACTAATATGATACAGAAAAGGTCATTGTGCAAATATTATAATTTTACAGGCTTTCTAGACACCAAAATAGATCTAATTAAATTTTCGTGGGAAACAACACTTAATGAAAAAAGCCTTAGAATTAAACTTCTAAAAATCCCATAAAAATTTAGAAAGCTTTAAAATATAGTAAAAAGTCCTATGCCAAAATTTCATCAATTTTCAGAAAGTATTTTCTCCATAAAAAGTTTTTAAGCAAATAATAGCAACTACTAAATTGTTAATGAAGTATCCAAAATAATGATCCTAAATTCATAATAAAATCTCCAGAGCTTGTACTTACCTTAAAAATACTCTACCAAAATCCCATCACTGTTCAGTGAGTTTTAGTGACATTTTCTATCTCTACAAGTTTCGAGCCCTAAACTAGGGTTAGGATTTTGAGGGACTTATTTACTTTAAAATCCATTTAGATTTCTACAAGAGGGTTCAAGCTACCCTAGAATTCTATCTACCAAGTTTCAGATCATAACCAGGTCATTTGATTACTTATCCTTCACAAATCACCAAGAACCATCCTTAGGGTTTGACCTTGGGTCCTAGGGAAAATTTACCCCAATCCACCTCAAAATCCATGAGAGGGTGCTAGGAATCATTCCTAGTCAGTGGCCAAAATCTCAGCCTCTATTGAGGTGATCTGGCCACTCCAATCTCAAGGTGCACTTTTGACCTAAAAACCCCTTAATAGGGCAAGGCTTAGGTTTGTCCATTTCCAATCTAAAACATCTCCAAATAAGATGAAAACTTATACAGATTCTCATGATGAACCCAGGGACCACTCACCAAAATTTGGGAAGGTTTGGGAGTCATTAAGCCATCTAATTAATTTACCTTAAGATTATTAAATTTTTCTAAAAACTATAGAAAAACATTATTCCAAAATTCCCATTTTTAGACAGGCCCTAGGTATAGCTAGGCTAGACTCCCTGCCCAAATTTCAGATCATTTGGTCAAGGGATGAAGTGTGGGCACACCTTTTAGTCCTTGCCTAGCTCTAGGTATAGATCCCACCAAAAGAGGTGCCCTGGTCAAACCAATTGACCAAATTGAACCAAATTAATTTTAAAATAAAGTAGACCCATAGAACTACAAATTTCATGTTGACCATTTCTTATTATAAAGCCTCTAGGTATTTTTCATAAATTTTCTAATGTGGCTGTTATTTGAATAGAGAAAATTCATATAAAAGAAAAGATTAAATAATCAGCACAGATCTTGAAGCAGATCCAACAGTGCTGGGTCATCTTCTTCCTCCAGCCAATGGCCGGGATTAGCCCAACCTGGAGTGCATTCCAGCCACTGTCGCCGGCCATCCAGCCTCCTCCCTGGCCGGCCACCGCCACCACCACCACCACCTCCGTTGAGGTGGTGGCCATCGCCGGGCGGCGGCGCGGCCGCCGAAGAGGCGGAATCCGACGAACCCGAGCACAACATTTTGCGGTAAAATGGGAAGAGGAGCTCTTCCGATCGGGCTCCGTTGAGCTCTATTATCAAACCTAAAGAGTTCTAAGATCTACCCGTATAAAGAGAGGAGGGGAGGACCTTGTTCGCGGGCTGGAGGCGTGCAGATCGACGGAATGCCATTGGCGCGATGGTGGCATCACCAGAATTCTTCTACAGCACAGAACAAGCTCCAAATCCGCCGGGTAAGGGTGGAAACTTCATCTCTGAGTCTAGGGGGCCTTTTTAAATCAGTAAAAGGAGGGAGGGGAAAGGTAAAACTGCTGGTGGCCATTAATGGCCCATTATAGCTTGGCTCGACCATGGTGGTGGGGGCTAGAAACGGCTCTGTAACATCTGGAGGAGGGCTGTAAATTCCTCCTCTCCCCATAAGGACTTGAATCCAGCCGTTTAAAGAGGAGGGGAAAAAGCCACGGCATCAAGTGCCATTGATGGCTGTGATCGTCGGTTTCGGACCATGGACGTGGCTCCTCCTTGCTTTCAAAACCGACAACCACGTGGCATGACCGGTCAACCCTTTTTTTTTAAATAAGACTTAATTGGATCTTATTACAAGAAACGGACTAATGATGCATTCGGGCCCACTATCTAGACCGGCCCGATTCTGCTGAACCAGCACACAGCCAAAAATCTTGCCAGAAAATTCTAAGTAAAATGACGTTGAGTGAGCTTAGCTCACTCAATGCCATCCAAGCTACGACATTGAGTGAGTTATGCTCACTCAACGCCATCCATTCTACGGCGTTGAGTGATCTCTACTCACTCAACGCCATCCCGGATATGGCGTTGAGTGAGCTCTGCTCACTCAATGCCATCCAGAATGCCCCTCCCAGACTATGGCATTGAGTGAGCTCAGCTCACTCAACGCCATAAAGATTATGTCATTGAGTGAGCTCTGCTCACTCAACGCCATCCAGTCTACTCAAGGTGGCGTTGAGTGCAGTCTATGCACTCAACGCCGTCTAGCTTATGGCGTTGAGTGAGCTCAGCTCACTCAACGCCATCCAGTCTACAGCGTTGAGTGAGCTCAGCTCACTCAACGCCATTCAAGGCCTCAGCAGACGGCGTTGAGTGCAGTCCGTGCATTCAACGCTGTCTCGCTGTTTATGGCATTGAGTGAGCTGAGCTCACTCAACGCCATCCAGTCTATGGTGTTGAGTGAGCTGAGCTCACTCAACGCCATCCAGACAACACCAAATGGCGTTGAGTGGAGTCCATGCACTCAACGCCGTCTAGCTTATGGCGTTGAGTGAGCTAAGCTCACTCAACACCATTCTAGGGTCACGGGCGTGATGGATCGTCGAATGGGTCACGCCCTAGGTCACGGGCGTGACGGGTCGGTCACGGGCGTGTCCACCCCGTGACTCGAACTATTGGTCGATAAACTTCAATTCTTTGGTTTCCTAGAGTTCTGTTATGACAAAACCACTTCTAGGGGTCTAGTTGGAAATGGGATGTTACACCTCGAAGGGCGCCATTTGTATGCTCGCTTGGTAGCTATTATTGTACGCAAACTCCACCAAATACAGAAGATCTTCCCACTGCTTTCCGAAGTCTAGAACGCACATGCGAAGCATGACCTCAATCGTCCTGTTGACACTCTCGGTCTGCCCATCCATCTGCAGATGAAAGGTTGTGCTGAACTTCAACTTAGTCCCCAGCATTTGCTGCAACAACCTCTAGTCATTGGACGTAAAATGTCCATCTCTACCGTTCATGATGCTGCGGGGCACACCGAGCAGTCTAACAATATTATCCACGTAAAGCTTCGCTAGTTTCTCCACCGAATCATCCTTCCTTTGTGGAATGAAGTGCGACACCTTTGTTAACTGATCTACGATCACCCAGATGGCGTCGTTTCCATTCTGCGACTTTGGCAAACCATGCACAAAGTCCATCGAAATGCCGTCGAACTTCCACTCCAGAATAGGCAAAGATTTCAAGAAACCCCCTGGATTTTGGCACTCTTCCTTCACTAAGGCGCAAGTCTGACATTTAGCCACAAATAGTGCCACTTTCTTCTTGAGTCCTGGCCACCAGAACAACTTCTTTAGATCTCGGTACATCTTCATGCTCCTTGGGTGAATTGAGTACTTGGTATGATGAGCCTCGTACATCTACTCTGCCTGTAGATTTCCCACGTATGGAACGCACAAACGACTGTCCTTCCTTAGCAGTCCATCTACAACTGAAAACTAGTAATTTGACCCATCCGAAGCTGCATCCATGATCTCCTTCATGCTGCTATCCAATCCCATTGCCTGCCGAATCCGATCAGCCAGGTCATACTTGTATGACCCCATTTTTTTTCTTTTTAAACACCGGGGTCTTAGGCCCAGAACCGCCGCTTTGCGGTGACACCTTCACGTCCTGAAGGGTCATCACCGCGAAATGCCGATTCTGCCGGCCGATTCGATCACGAAAAAGCAACCAAGTAGAGTAAACACAAGTGAGGTAAAAACTTTAACCAAAAGTCCACAATGAAATCACATCAGAGTAATAATATCTCCACGAAGGGAGAGTCCACATAATATAAATATACTAAAAATAAGGGCTTAAGTCCGATACATCAAATCCTCACTACATAGTCACTCAAACGGAAGCAAAATAAATCACTACTGGAATCAGGGACTCATAGTCCCAACTGTCTGAACTCTTGAGCTAGACTGCCCTATCTCTAAACGGGCCGACCTCCGGGGCTGCTCCTCCAGGCTGGGCTCCACGATCCCCTAAATGATGTGGTCTGAAAACCGTTAGTCTATAAGACTAAGACCTATCATCCCCCACCCCTTCCCCCATGACCCCTAGGCACCGAGCGGAGAGGAAGAAAGGGGAGGACTTGAAGGTGGAGAGTAATCAAGAAGCAGATGACATCGAACCTATAATAGCAATTTTATAGTACATGTGACAGTAAAGTAAAGTATGAAATGTAACCTTAACTTATGTGCGGAAACGCATAAGCCAAGGGATCTTCTGCAGGGCACCCATCATATAAAGAGTCCCATACCAATTTATACGTTGGGGTGTCAGTTATTAACAACACTATATATATGAAGAATTTGACCTTAATTTATAAACTTGCCCACACAAGCTTATAGACCAAGTGGTCGTTTTGCAAGTCCAATTGTGTAAGCGTCCCATACCACTTACACAATAGGTGACAGGGGTTATATGCAATGATTATGTTATGACATGCAAGTGGGTATGATATGATCATGCAAGTGCAACTCACCCACCCGACTCTGTGTACACAGACCTTTAGTTCCCCCTTTCTAGAGCCGAACCTCCCAGGATACCTCCGTAGTGGCAGACAGAAGCGGTGGGTTGGGCCTCGCCCACCTCTAAACCAGTAAAGCACTACTGGTCAGACCTATCGTATGCCTCAACGCCTTGTGCACGAAGCGGACTCCTGCGTACTCTTGCCGGCTGGCACACCGTACTTCTGTTGGTGAAGTGCTAACCACACTTGCCGAGCCAACGTATTAGCGTCGGTGCATCGGCCACTAACACCGAGGGCCCACCACCTTATAACTTATGCACATACAATATTAATACGTTTCCCACCGAGCCAAAGCTCTGCGGACCAAACTGTCCGACTCAAAACTAACCGAGCCAAAGCTCCCAACAATCTTCTTGTGCTAATAGTGTTTGTGAAATATGGAACCCTAATTACTAAGTTTCTCTTTCTGTTTGTTAATACAGTTTACGTTAACCCTGGACTGCCCCCGGCATACCCCGTGAAGGGCTCTCAAAGGGCACTAAGAACTATGATGGTAGCTGAAGCCCATCGTTCCCTTTCGCAAGGCACTTATTGTTATTGGTTGATTCCCTTTACCCATTCCCTTCTCATATTACAATAGGCTAATCCTAGGGTGATTTTGACTCTTCCTCTCCTCGGGAAAGACGATCTTTCGTCGAACCCGAGCACCTCTAAACTCTAGCCCAACCACCTCTCACTACTCTTCCTATCCTTCTATGTGGAACTCATCCACATCTATCCAACCAAGCAAACTGACTAACTCCTACACCATGTCCAATCATATCCTATCGCAATTAACCCAATTAGCCAAATGCAGACCAACCTAGGCTATATGTCGAACCGAATAGGAGATAATCCAAATAATCATCCAAATGTCTCAAATTATTTACTGGAGACTTATCATGGCACAAATAGACTAAATTCAGAAAATTGCAATTTTCCTAATTTATCTGGCATTTAATTAATTTCCTTAAAACTTCCAAGGGCTACCAGTTTGAACATGAACTACCCTAAGTACTCATGCAAGATGCCTAAAACAATTATGATAAATATTAGATTAACTCAGTAATGTAAATCCAAGGTATCATAATTTTTCTAGCATCCAAGGGGCCTTAAAACTATTTTAAAATTAATTTCTATCTTTCATTATTGATGAATAGAGTACAAAAAATTGTCATCAAAAAATTATGAATTAATTATATTGAGCTAATACAACTCTAAAAACATCATTGGCCAAATTTCATAATTTTTCAGCAGGGATTAAACTCTAAATAAAATAATTACCAAAAATCTCAATATTATAGACTTGTAAGGAAAGTACTGTAATCAACTCTCTAAAAATTATGAATAAATTACTACAAGCATACTTTGGCCTGAAATCATCTGTGACTAAGTATCATAATTTTTCAACAGATATATCATCTATGAATAATTTTATACCACCAAAACCGCTTTTTAATCATTTGTGCATGATGTACTAGATTTCATCAATCAAAAATTATACTAAAAATCAGGAGCAACAATTTTAACCTTATACATTCACAGCCAAAGTTTCATGGGGTTTCAATGAACAGAATGATTTTTAATAAATAAAACATTATTTAGGGCTATATTATACCTAACAAATGAAGTACCAAAAATATTGCTCATAAAATTCCAGTAAAATTACCAAGGGTTCCTTCTACTTTAGAACTCATGCTCCTTAAGTTTCACACCTTCAACTCTACTGAGTTACAAGGTCATACAAGGGTATTTGCCCTTATGCCCTTCACATCACCCAAAAGCCCTTCCTTAGGGTTTGAGTTTGAACCCTAGGGTAAATCAACCCTAAATCGCACCATTTTCCTTAATAGGATGACATTGGTCATACTAAGTCAGTGTCCAAAACCCCAGCCTCTGTTGAGGTGAGTTGACCACTCCAAACCCATGGTGCACTTTTTAATCAAAAATACCTCCTTAAGGCCAAACTAGGGTTTGGTGATTCCCTAACTAAAACTCATCCAAATGAGTTTAAATTTTGTACAGAGCTAGAAACTAATACCAGAGACCACTCACCAAAATTTGGGAGGGTTTGGAGGTCATTAGACCACTTAATTAAAATACCCTAGTATTATTAAATAATAACAAAAACCATAGGACAAAGTATTCCCAAAAATTCCCATTTTTGGACTGACCCAAGTTATGACTAAGGTTGATCCCTTGCCTAAATTTCAGGTCATTTGAACAAGGGATGAAGTGTGGGCACCCTTTTCAATCTCAGGATTGCCCTACGTATAGGTCCCGCCAAAATGGATGCCCTAGTCCAACCAGAGGTCCAAATTAATTTTGGATTAAATTATACCCCAAGGTCTACAACTTTTATGTTTTGCACTTTTTCATTAGAGGCACCTAACTATTTTTAATATTTATTTCAAAATACTATAAATAAGGTGACAGAAATCAATTAAAATGAAATATTCTCATTTGATCCAGCACGGATCTTGGCGCAAATCCAAGGGCCCGGGCTCATCGTCTACCTCCAGCCAACGACTGAGATAGCCCGAGCCTGGAGCCACTTCCAGCCGCCACCGCCGCCCATCCCGGCCCTTCCCCGGCCGGCCACCGCCACCAACACCTCCGTCGAGGTGGCGACTATCGACTGGCAGCGACTTGGCCGCCGGAGGGGCAAATTCCGGCGGTTCTACCAATAAAATTTCTCGGCCGAAACCATGAAAACCAGAAATTGGTTTGGGCTCAATTGAGCCCAAACCTTGAACCTAAGCATTGTTATGATCTAACCATAAGACAAGGAGAGGAGGAGGACCTTGCCGGCGGCCTGAAGTCGAGAAGATCACCGGGAAACCATCTTTGAAGGTGGAGCCGCTCGGTTTCTGCAACTGCATAGTGGGGAGGCCCGATTCTTTCAGGTGAGGGTTGGGAAAGCCTTCTCTCGACCCACTGATGGTGTTTAAAGCTTCAGTTGGGGAGAGGAGAGGCTGGATTATCAATGACAATTAAAGCCATTAATGGCTCAGCTCGGATTAGGAGGAGGGGGGCTGAACCAGCCCCTTGGTGGCCGGAAAATGGCTGGAAATTCCTCCCCTCCCTTAGGGGAGTTGAATTCAACCATTAAAGGTGGCCTTTGGCCTCCCTTTGGCCGAGCCCCTTCACCCCTTCCTCTTCCCAATTCTCTCTCTCCACCACTAACATGAAATGAAGCTCCTTTCTCTCTCCTAGTCACCAAGTTGACTGGTCAAATCCATAGGATATGTGCAGCCAATTTAATTATAATAATTATGAAAAATATAGTTAGCCTAAGGGGAAAAATGGTTTGAGCTTGGGTTAGCCCAATTGGGCTAATTTGATCTATTTCAAAGATTGAGTTGACCTTTGTCAAATTGACCATTTGGGTTGACCCTAATGAGTCATTGGTGACCCATTAGATTCCCCTAAGGTCTAGGTAGGGTTGGGTAGGGTTGACTTGGCACCTTGGAGGTCAATTGACCCTTGGTAAGGGCACTTTGACTACTTTGGGGCTAGAGTTGACTTGGGTCAACTTAGCCTCTAGGACTGAACCTAATGTGTCCTTGGTGACCCATTGACACCACTTTAGGTCTATGTTGGAACCCTAGGTTTTGATTTGAGTTTAGTCTTCTCTTTCTGTCTCTTGACCCAAGATTTATCTATGGTCAAAGGTTAGTTGATAGGATAGATTCTCTAGTTGTGTAGAATTGCTTTTCCAGATGAATATTTGGTTAAGTAGTTTTTTGTTCGACTATGGTCGAACGCCGCTCGACTATCGTCTATCGGCTGATCGACGATCATCTATCAGTTGGTCGACGTTCCGTCTGCATTGATAGCTCGACTATTTGTTGATAGGTCGACTATCTGTTTGCTTTGGTAGTTCGACTATCTGTCCTGATAGTTCAACTATCTGATAGCTCGACTATCTGTTGATAGGTCGACTATCTGTTTGATAGGTCGACTATCTGTTCTGTTTGATAGCTCGACTATCTGTTGATAGGTCGACTACCTGCTTTCTGTGATAGGTCGACTATCTGTTTGATAGGTCGACTATCTATTTTGCTTTGATAGTTCGACTATCTGCTTGGATAGTTCAACTATCTGATAGTTCGACTATCTGTTGATAGGTCGACTATCTGTTTTGTTTTGATAGGTCGACTATCTGTTGATAGGTCGACTATCTATTTTCTGTGATAGGTCGACTATCTGCTTAATAGGTCGACTATCTGTTTTGTTTGGTAGTTCGACTATCTGTCCGGATAGATCGACTATCTGATAGCTCGACTATCTGTTCTGATAGGTCGACTATCTGCCGAGGTAGTTCGACTATCTTCTTTGATAGTTCGACTATCTGGATCGTTCGACTATCTGTCCGATAGGTCGACGATCTCCGTGCTTCGATCGATGATCTCCGAGGGTCGTTCGACGTTTTGCTGTATGTTTTAAATAGTTTTGTCGTCTTCTATGATGTGATTAATTTCATACTTATTTTGGCATATTTTATAAAAGATTATCTGAATAAATTGTGATATTATTTCCATGCAATATCAGTTCCATTCCTCTTGCATGAGCTAATCTTTTCTGACAAAGTTGTTTGTCTTATAGCTGAGATATGTTTTCTGCTTTATCTGCCAGGCTGTCCTTTATAGCCGTTAGACTCAAAAAGTCTTTCTTGGCTGTAAAGAGTCTTTTCTGATGTGACTTTCTCTTATATTATTTCATCAGAATTATTTGCAGCTTCTTAGAAAGCTTTATCCTCTTATAGGATATCTGTCTGCAGTATTTTGTTTTGCTTTATGCTTTTTGCAGCCCAGCTTGCAGAGTTCAGAAGAAGACAAGATTCAAACTCAAGTAAGAGCCGTTGCTGCTGTTGCTGCTATATAAAGACTTCTTTGAAGAAAGAAATTAACTAGTTGAGTTCTCACATATTGAAAAGCTAACTGCAGCATTCAAACAAAAAAGCTTAGAGTTTCCAACTGCTCTCAGCTCATTCACATCTAACTGAGAAGAAGTTTTAGTTCTTCACTCTTCTTCAACCTGAGTTCTCCTGCTTACAGGAAGATCTTCACTCAGAGCCTTTTGAAGAAGAAGAAGAAGATAGCTGCCTGAAGAAGAAATTTTATTTAATATTACTTATCTTCTTGTAGCTTTTTCCTTCAGTATTTTCTGAAGTGTTTCTGCACTGAAGCAAGACTTCACCTGGACGTTCTTTTAGCCAGGGGGAGCCTTGATTCTTTTAGAGCCTTCTAGCTCAGTGCAAGTTATTGTGCTTCTCTAATCTATTGTAAAATAGAGAAGACACCTTAACCTCCTTTCCCCCTCCTATAAAGGGTTATTACTCCCTTCAAAAGTATCCCTTGGTGGTAGGGCACCTGATCAAAAACCTGTGTTGGTTTTTAGACACCTGATCAAAAGTCTAAAGGGTTTCTGGATCTACCTGAAGCAGATCTTGTTGGTGGCAGGGCACCTGATCAAAAACCTGAGTGGATTCCTATCTTGTTGGTAGAAGAGTGGACGTACCCAAGTTGTTTGGGGAACCACTATAAATTCCTTGTGTCGTCTGGATTACTTTATTTAATTACTTGCATTGTGGCTGTGATTAGATTTTAACTAGGTTTGCTAGTTGCTGTTTAGGATTCCTAGCTTCAACTGTAATTACAGTTGGCTGCCTTTTGTGCACATCACTTGTGTTAGGCTTTAAGGTTTAATCTCAAATATCTATAACCTTTATTCTGCATTTAACTCCAAGGGAGTTGAGTAGAAAGTCAACTTTGCTAGTGCAATTTTTGATTACTCTATTCACCCCCCTCTAGAGTAGTATCTATCCCCTTTTCTTTCAATTGGTATCAGAGGGAGGTTGACTGACTGAATAGGCTAACACCTAAGTCACAAGATCCTGATAGATACCAAAGTTTATAGATATTCACTTTCACTATCATGGCCCAGTTCAAGGATTACTCTAGCACCAGACCTCCAGCATGCAACTTAGCTAAGTTCAGCATCTGGAAGGCAAGGATTAAATTATATATGAACTCTATTGATGAAAGTATTTTTGCTTCTATTTTGACAGGACCACCAAGAGCACCTGCTGCAGCTACTGCCTCATCATCATCTGATATGAGTGCAGTGCCTCCTCCAGACTACAATGATGAATACAAAAAGGCAAAGATAGCAGATGCCAAGGCAATGAACATTCTGGCTCAGACAATGTCTGATGAAGTATTCCAGAAGGTTGCTGACTGCTCTTCAGCAAAAGCTATGTGGGATACACTGAACCAGATTGTAGCTGGTTCAGCTGATGAAAGGAAGGACAGAAGGTCCAACCTTATCTCACAGTATGAGAATTTCAAGAAAACTGATGCTGAATTAGTTGAAGCTATGTACACAAGGCTCAGCTCAATCATCAATGAGCTGAGGACTCTTGACAAGGATATTTCATTGACAGAGGTCAATGATAAGATTCTTATGTGCTTCCCTAGCACATGGGATCAGAGGATCTACCCTATCAAGGAGGCCAGAAGCACAAATGAAATCTCAACAGAAGCCCTTCTCGTCAAGCTCAAGTCTTTTGAGCAAGTGCTGAAGTCCAGGGAAGCAGAAGCTGAAGCAAAGACCCCAACTCCTACAAGAAAAGAGCAAACCCTTGCTCTCAAAGCTGCTGACACTTCTGAAGGCAGCCAGTCCAATGTGGAACTGATGACATTATTTGCCAAAAGATTTCTCAAGATGGGAAGGAAAGACTTCAGAAAGAAGTCTTCAAAGTATGAAGAAAAACCAAGGTATGATCGCACTCCTACTAAAGAAATAATCTGTTATGGTTGCAGGAAGCCTGGACATATTCTTCCAGATTGTCCAGAGGAAAAGAACAAAGATAAAAGGAAAGACAAGGATCAGCACAGGAAGCATTCCAAGCCATCCTCCTACAAGAACAAAAAGAAGGAGAGAGGCTTTGTTGCTGAAACCTGGAGCGATTCTGATGAGGAATCTTCTTCCTCAAGCTCCAGTGAGGATGAAGAAGAAAAGAAGGCAAAGGAAGTTTGCCTGATGGCAATTGATGCCTGCATCAATCACTCAGCTGCAGAGAGTTCAGATTATGATGAAGAAATGCCAACTGAAGATGAGGTATTGTCTTCTTATGACTTTACATCTGCTGAATTTAAATCTGATTTTAAATCTCTATATTTAGATTTAATTAGTTCTGAAAAAGAAATAAAAGAACTTAGAATTAAACTAGCTGAATCTGAATTGATTGCTAATGAAAACATTAGGTTAATAGCAGAACTCACTAATGCTAGTGAAGAAATAAAATTCCTTAAGAATGAATTAGCTAAGTCCAAAAGGTTAGAAGAGTCTCTGAATGGTAGAAGCCTTAAGTTGCTTGAAATAACCAGCATGTCTAACACTAGGTCAGGCAATAACAAATTAGGCTTAGGAGCATCTTCTAGTGAGCCCCCAATCATTCTTAAAAACCAACTTTCAACTCCAGTGAATTTTATTTCATCTAGTGGAATAAAAAATACTAAGCAAGTTAATCAAGTTAATAGAGCTTTAAATAAAGCTAAAAGAGAGAAAAGAAAATAGAAATTTAAGGAATTACAAAGAGCGTCGAACGCTGCTCGACGATCGCAGGCCCAATGGTCGAACAGAGATCGACGATCTGGGTACCAATCGTCGAATGCCGATCGACGCTTTCAACAAGAATTTCAAAATTCCAACCAGAACTTTAGAAACCCGAATACGAATAGAAACCCTAGGTTAATTGACCCATCATCAGCATGGAGAATCCCACCTAGGAGATCTTACCCATTAGGTTATCACCCTCAGCCTGCTTATTCATTTATTTCCAGTTTTTCTTATGTGAAAAACAAGGGACCCAAGGTTACCTGGGTCCACAATGTTTAAATTGATTTATTTGCAGGTGAAGACCTATCCTATCACTCAAAATAAGTGGTATTTGGATAGTGGTTGCTCCAAGCATATGACAGGAAATAAAGAACATCTGTCAAGGTTCAAGGCAAAGCTTGGCCCAAAGGTAATCTTTGGAGATTCAAGCTGTGGTCAAACTGAAGGCTATGGCAAGATGACAATTGGAGCTGTAACATTCAAGAGAGTTGCTTATGTGACTGGACTGAAGCATAATCTAATTTCAGTAAGTCAGTTATGTGATGCTGGATACCAGGTATCATTCTCTAACTCTCTTTGCAATATTACTTTAAATAATAATGTTGTATTAGTAGGTATTAGACAAGTTAACATTTATTTAGTAGATTTTAACTCAACTCACTCTGAAATCTGCTTGTTTAATGAAGTAACAAATAACAATACTTTATGACATAAAAGGCTTAGCCATGTTAACCTTAAGAATATATCTAGGTTATCTAAACACAACCTTGTTAGAGGTTTACCTTCTTGCCCCTACAAGAAGGAGAGCCTATGCAAGGCTTGTCAATTAGGCAAGCAAACCAAGAATTCATTTAAATCAGTAAATAAAAGTGATTCTCCTAGAATCCTGTATTTATTACATTTGGACCTATTTGGCCCAATAAATGTACAGAGTTTAGGAGGGAAGTATTACACCCTAGTCATTGTAGATGACTTCTCCAGGTTCACTTGGGTGTTCTTTTTAAGAACTAAGGCTGATAACTTCAAAGCCCTTACAGATTTTCTATTATGTGTGCAGACTGAGTACTCTACTCATGTGGCCTTGATCAGAAGTGATCAAGGTACTGAGTTTGACTCTCTTCTCATGCAAGAATTCTGTGTGAGAGAAGGTATCAAACATAGCTTCTCAGCTCCTAGAACTCCCCAACAAAATAGGGTAGTTGAAAGGAAGAATAGAACACTAATTGAAGCTGCTGGCACATTGTTGGCAGATGCTAATATGCCTCTTTCCTATTGGGCAGAAGCTGTTAGCACAGCCAACTATGTCTTGAATAGAAGTCTGATACACAAGCTTAAGTGTAAAACTCCTTATGAGTTACTTAAAGTAAAGAAACCTAAAATAAATTATTTTAGAGTTTTTGGCTGTATAGTTTATATTCATAATAACAATAAAGAATACCCTAGAAAATTTGAAGCAAAAGCTTCAATGAGAATTTTTCTTGGATATTCCCAAGTAAGCAAAGCTTATAGGGTATTTAATAAATCATCTTCTAAAATTGAAGAGTCTGTTCATGTGTCCTTTGATGAATCCCAAATGTTTTACAAGGAGAAGGAAACTTCCCCTTCCTCAAGTTCATTGCAGGTACAAGAATCTACCAAAGATGTCACTCAAGAGATTCTCCATCTTTCAACTCTTCATATCACTGAATCAGACAGTGATGAAGACATTGCAGAAGTTGTTGTTGTTCCACCAATAGTAGATCAAATTCCTCCTGAGGAATTAATCCCAACTATTGCTGAAGATCACATCCCACCTGCTGATGTTGTCACACTTAGAGATCATCCTACATCTCAAGTGATAGGAGACATATCAGCTGGTGTTCAAACAAGACATCAGTTAAGACAGGATGTGATGCATGCTTGTTTCCTCTCACAGATTGAGCCCCTCACCATTAAAGATGCTGAGCTAGATCCCCACTGGATCATTGCTATGCAAGAGGAACTCAATCAGTTTGAGAGATGTAAAGTATGGACTTTGGTTCCAAGACCTAAAGGCCAACTGATCATAGGCACCAAGTGGGTGTATAGAAACAAGTTGGATGCAAATGGTATCATTATAAGGAACAAAGCTAGGCTTGTAGCTCAGGGCTACAGATAGGAGGAAGGTATAGATTATGACCAAACCTTTGCTCCTGTTGCAAGGCTAGAGGAAATAAGGATCTTCTTAGCCTATGCAGCCTATATGAAGTTTGAGGTTTTTCAGATGGATGTCAAGAGTGCCTTTCTTAATGGTGAGCTAAAGGAAGAGGTATTTGTTGAACAACCACCCGGTTTTGTTTCTTCAACTCAGCCCTCACATGTATTTAAGTTGCAAAAAGCTCTTTATGGACTAAAACAAGCACCAAGAGCCTGGTATGAGACTCTAGCTAGTTTCCTGTTAGAGCACAACTTTGTTAGGGGAGTAGTTGATAGAACCCTTTTCGTCAAGCACCACAAGGACACAATCCTGTTAGTTCAAGTGTATGTGGATGACATTATTTTTGGTTCCACTGATCCCAAACTATACAAAAAGTTCTCCAACTTGATGCATTCTAAGTTTGAGATGAGTAGTATGGGTGAGCTGTCTTACTTTCTTGGTCTCCAAGTAAAGCAAGATGCTGATGGCATCTTCATCTCCCAATCCAAATATGCCAAGAAATTGGTAAAGAAGTTTGGGATGGCAGATGCTTCAGCAATGCATACACCTATGGCTACTAATGTAGTTATTGATTCTGATGATCAAGGAAAGCCTGTTGATCAAAAGAATTATAGGGCCATTGTTGGTTCCCTATTATATTTAACTGCAAGTAGGCCAGACATAATGTTTACTACATGCCTTTGTGCTAGATTCCAGGTCAACCCCAAGGAATCTCATCTGATTCTTCTCAAGAGAATCTTGAGACACCTGAAGGGATGTCCAAATCTAGGACTTTGGTACCCAGCTGAGTCAGAATTTGAATTAATTGGATATTCTGATTCTGATTATGCTGGTTGTCGAGTTGACAAGAAAAGTACCTCAGGAACTTGTCAGTTCCTGAGAGAGAGATTGGTCTCTTGGTTCTGTAAGAAGCAGACCTCTGTCTCAACCTCAACTGCAGAAGCTGAATATATAGCAGCTGCTAGTTGTTGTTCACAGATCCTGTGGATACAAAATCAACTTTTGGATTATGGGTACTCACACAAGAACACAAAAATCATGTGTGATAGTACCAGTGCTATCTCTATTGCACAAAATCCAGTGCACCACTCTAGAACGAAACACATTGAGATCCGTCACCATTTCCTGAGAGATTGTGTGGAAAAGAACAAGATCAGCCTTGAGTTCATATCCACAGACCTTCAGAGAGGTGATATATTCACCAAGCCCTTAGATGAACAGAAGCATCTGTTCTTTTTAGTTCAACTAGGCATGATTAATGGAAGAGACTAAGTGTGACGTCTACCTTGTTGAAACTTGTTCGAAGATAGTCGAACGAAGTTCGACGATAGTCGAGCGGATCAAGCCTATCGTCGACCTATGGTTGAAGATAGCTTATATGCTTGAAGATCGTCGATCGGCGTTCGAAGATAGTCGAACAGGTCGAGCTTATCGTCGATCTATGGTTGACGATAGCTTGCTGTTTGTGAAGACAGAAATAGTCGAACGATTGATCGACTACTCTGCTTCAGGACCGATCGTCGAACGACCGTTCGACCATCGTCTCCAATATCTTTTAAATAGATCGACGATCGTTGTTTTAATATAAAGCCAATGGTCGACCTAGGTTAAGAGATAGTTGCTTTTATCGTCGACGGAGAGTGTCTTTTCGCATTCCGTATTCCCGCTTGCTCTTTGTCTTGCGAATTTCTGCCGCTCCGTCCTCGCCGTCTCTCCCTCGTCTTCTCCAGATCTCTCGATGGCGATTTCTCCAGCGCTCCTGGCAGTAGTAAATTTTGATGCAGGATTCAGTATAGATTTCGACTCCTTCAGCTGTTGCGAACCCGGAATAGTGGAAATTCTAATGCTGTGCAAAGATCAAGGGTTAGAGAAACTCATGTCCTACAGATTAAAGATAAACACTCAAGAGATCAAAGAGTGGGCTTTCTCTTCGTCTTCAAATGACGATTCGATGACTGGAACCATTAGCGGAGAAGAGGTAATATTGACTCCCGCTATTTTGACTGAAATTTTTGGATTGATTAATGGAGAAGAAGAGTATGAGCAAGATGCCCCTGAGTTTGAGAGGATGCTGATAGAGCTGGGACATGCCGAAGGCATTCCCTCTAAGCTGCTGAAAATAAATTTTCCTTTTAAGATTAAGTTTCTTGCTGAAATAGTTGGAAAAGTGCTACTGGGAAAGCACTCTGCCCACGATAATATTACAAGGAAGCAATTTGCACTGATGTGTGCAATAGTGAATAAGAAGCAGATCAATTGGGCAAGAGTATTATTTGATTTAATCAGGAAAAAGAATGGAAAGAAAGAAGTTACCCTAGGAAGGGTAGTTTGGATTTTTTTGAAGGAGAAATACCCCCATCTGTTAGTATCAGCTGCCACCTCCATAAACGCAAGCAAGAAGATGGATCCATCCCTGTTCGCCAAATGGAAAAGGACCTTTCTGAAGCCCGTGCCCGCAGGGGTTGCTCCAGTTACATCTGAGAGCACCAGGTCTGTCTCAGTCACTCCCCCCTTTTAGCAGCTGGCTCAGCAAATCTATCCCTCCCATCTTCTTCATCTGTTTTGCCATCTACTTCAGTTGAAGTTCCCTCAACTTCAATTGAAGTACGACATTCTGCTTCTCCTCTTACATCTCCTCTCCCGACTCATCTTGCTGGGATCTCTCATCCCAGTTTTGATCTGTTGGTGTCTGAGATTTCTACTCCTATTCATTCTCCAATTCCCTCTTCTGATCACATTGATCATCCTGCATCCACTCATCCATCTCCAGTTCCATCTCCAGTTCATTCTCCAACTCATCTTGCATATACCATCCCTGCTGATCTTCCATCCTCTGAAATTCCTCCACCATCATCATCATCATCATCATCCTTTGAAATAACTCCTGCATTTATTTCTAGCATTGTGGAGTTAATTATCCCCTCAATCAAAATCATGATTGAAGAGGCGATTGCTCCCCTTACTTCTTCTATCTCCTCCTTGACTGCTGCTATTCAAAAACTCTCAAAGTCTGCTGAGCCCTCTTCTTCTAGGGGCCTGGTTTCAGTTTCTACTGAAATCAGGCAGGGGGAGATGCTTGATGAAGATGTCTCAGAGCAGCCTTTGGCCTCCCCTCCAGCAGATTATCATGCAGTAGCAGAGAAAGCAACAGAAGATTCAGCTCCTCCTCCTCTATCTGAAAAGGAAATTTCTGATGCTTTGTTGAAATCTGAATTTATTGTCAAAGCTTGTTTAGAAGAATGTTCTACTCCCTTAGTCGCCCTGTACCTAGAAGGAATCATCACTTCCTTTCTAGATGAATTGTGGGAGTTAGGACACGCAGTGGTCGATTCTGAAGGTATTCCCTTTACTTACTTTTTAGACTTGTTAACTGATATGCTTGTATGGGAATATCTGGAAGGGATGATTAGATGTCATTTAGAAAATTTTTATTCATAATACTACAGATAAAATGGAAGAAGTTCTAGATGCTCAAGAACCTGTTATCCAAACTGCTCTAGAAGTTCAACCAGAATCAGTTGTTCAAAATTCTGAAGTTGCTCAGCCAGAAGTGCAAGCAGAACTGGTCACCATGACAGTTTCTGATCTTCAAGAAAAAGCTGCAGATGTTCAAATCGAAAAATCTACTGTATAGGATGATTCCCTAGGTTTGGATTTAGATGCTCTCCTGGCACAGGATGCCATGGAAGAAGAACTAGAAAGAGCTGCTCGAAAGGAAAAGGAAAGAGCTTTAAAAGAGGCTATTGACCCATATGATCTACCCTTCTCTTCTAATTCTGAAGATGAAATCGATTCTGATGAGTCTGTTGAGTCTAAAAGAAAAAGAATTGCTAAAAAGAAAAGAAAAGCTGTAGCTCCTCCTCCTGCTAATCCAGATAATGATACCCCGTATTATATACTGAAAGGAATTGATCCAAAGTCAAAAGACTTCCAGCATTGGATGTTATTTTCTAAGAACCAGCAAAAGCAAAGGAAAAAGTCAAAGAGGTATGACTCTCCTGTACCTAGATGGAATCCTAGAGGTCCTCCTCCTCCACCTCCAAGTGCAGGAGCCTCAGGAAACTTATCTTCAAAACCTGCTTCTCAGTCTGAAAAATCAAATCCATCTCAGTCAGCTCAAAGGAGAACTTCACAAGGATACCAAGGTAAAAGTCAAACTGGCTATCAAAGACCTGATGCTGTTAAAGAACAGGTAAAGGAGGTAGTGTATCAAATACCAACATTTTCTCCTCCTCAGTCCAAAGAACTTAAAAGCTCTACCTCTCCTAAGCCAGATCACTCTGAGAAGGATGTTCCAAAAGGTAAGCAATTTATTTTTATCTGAAAATTCTAGCAAGACATTTGCTAAGTCTGATCCCCTTTCTTATCTAGTTATTCAGGATAAAGAACCAGCTGACACATCTTCTGAGAATGTTTATGAAAGCCCAGAGCTTGATCCTAACTTTAGGATGGCTCGTTTTCTTTAACTGGTTGGGGCAGCGCAAATTAAGAAAGCAAAAGAAGAAGGAAAGGACACTGCAGGATTGACCACAATGTCGAAATTCAGAATGAAGGAGCTCGATAAGTTCCAGGTTAGACCTGAGATATTTGACCCTTCAAAGTATATGGAAAAGCATCCTGAGGCAGTGGTCCCAAGAACAACAGAATTGAAAATCATTGGAGAACAAGACTTGAAGTTATCAAGAAAAGAAGCTCTAGATCCCACAAGAAAGATTACTTTTGTTTTTAGCTCTTCTGATCCTAAGCCTAACTCTGAAGCACCTTAATTTTTCATTGATTGACAGTTAATTGCTTATCTGTTTGATTGATGATATCTGCTTAGTTATTTCTTTTCATGCATTTTATTTTACTTTCAGTAATTAGTTTTGTATGTTTTAATTGTTGAGAGACTTAACTCAAATAGGGGGAGATTGTTGGAACCCTAGGTTTTGATTTGAGTTTAGTCTTCTCTTTCTGTCTCTTGACCCAAGATTTATCTATGGTCAAAGGTTAGTTGATAGGATAGATTCTCTAGTTGTGTAGAAATGCTTTTCCAGATGAATATTTGGTTAAGTAGTTTTTCGTTCGACAATGGTCGAACGCCGATCGACTATCGTCTATCGGCTGATCGACGATCGTCTATCAGTTGCTCGACGTTCTGTCTGCGTTGATAGCTCGACTATCTGTTGATAGGTCGACTATCTATTTGCTTTGGTAGTTCGACTATCTGTCCTGATAGTTTAACTATCTGATAGCTCGACTATCTGTTGATTGGTCGACTATCTGTTTGATAGATCGACTATCTGTTCTGTTTGATAGCTTGACTATCTGTTGATAGGTCGACTATCTGCTTTCTGTGATAGGTTGACTATCTGTTTGATAGGTCGACTATCTGTTTTGCTTTGATAGTTCGACTATCTGCTTGGATAGTTCAACTATCTGATAGTTTGACTATCTGTTGATAGGTCGACTATCTGTTTTGTTTTGATAGGTCGACTATCTGTTTTCTGTGATAGGTCGACTATCTGCTTGATAGGTCGACTATCTGTTTTGTTTGGTAGTTCGACTATCTGTCCGGATAGATCGACTATCTGATAGCTCGACTATCTGTTCTGATAGGTCGACTATCTGTCGAGGTAGTTCGACTATCTTCTTTGATAGTTCGACTATCTGGATCGTTCGACTATCTGTCCGATAGGTCGACGTTCTCCGTGCTTTGATCGACGATCTCCGAGGGTCGTTCGACGTTTTGCTGTATGTATTAAATAGTTTTGTCGTCTTCTATGTTGTGATTAATTTCATACTTATTTTGGCATATTTTATAAAAGATTATCTGAATAAATTGTGATATTATTTCCATGCAATATCAGTTCCATTCCTCTTGCATGAGCTAATCTTTTCTGACAAAGTTGTTTGTCTTATAGCTGAGATATGTTTTCTGCTTTATCTGCCAGGCTGTCCTTTATAGCCGTTAGACTCAAAAAGTCTTTCTTGGCTGTAAAGAGTCTTTTCTGATGTGACTTTCTCTTATATTATTTCATCAGAATTATTTGCAGCTTCTTAGAAAGCTTTATCCTCTTATAGGATATCTGTCTGCAGTATTTTGTTTTGCTTTATGCTTTTTGCAGCCCAGCTTGCAGAGTTCAGAAGAAGACAAGATTCAAACTCAAGTAAGAGCCGTTGTTGCTGCTGCTGCTATATAAAGACTTCTTTGAAGAAAGAAATTAACTAGTTGAGTTCTCACATATTGAAAAGCTAACTGCAGCATTCAAACCAAAAAGCTTACAGTTTCCAACTGCTCTCAGCTCATTCACATCTAACTGAGAAGAAGTTTTAGTTCTTCACTCTTCTTCAACCTGAGTTCTCCTGCTTACAGGAAGATCTTCACTCAGAGCCTTTTGAAGAAGAAGAAGAAGAAGATAGCTTCCTGAAGAAGAAATTTTATTTAATATTATTTATCTTCTTGTAGCTTTTTCCTTCAATATTTTCTGAAGTGTTTCTGCACTGAAGCAAGACTTCACCTGGACGTTCTTTTAGCCAGGGAGAGCCTTGATTCTTTTAGAGCCTTCTAGCTCAGTGCAAGTTATTGTGCTTCTCTAATCTATTGTAAAATAGAGAAGACACCTTAACCTCCTTTCCCCCTCCTGTAAAGGGTTATTACTCCCTTCAAAAGTATCCCTTGGTGGCAGGGCACCTGATCAAAAATCTGTGTTGGTTTTTCGACACCTGATCAAAAGTCTAAAGGGTTTCTGGATCTACCTGAAGCAGATCTTGTTGGTGGGAGGGCACCTGATCAAAAACCTGAGTGGATTCCTACCTTGTTGGTAGAAGAGTGGACGTACCCAAGTTGTTTGGGGAACCACTATAAATTCCTTGTGTCGTCTGGATTGCTTTATTTAATTACTTGCATTGTGGCTGTGATTAGATTTTAACTAGGTTTGCTAGTTGCTGTTTAGGATTCCTAGCTTCAACTGTAATTACAGTTGGCTGCCTTTTGTGCACATCACTTATGTTAGGCTTTAAGGTTTAATCTCAAATATCTATAACCTTTATTCCGCATTTAACTCCAAGGGAGTTGAGTAGAAAGTCAACTTTGCTAGTGCAATTTTTGATTACTCTATTCACCCCCCTCTAGAGTAGTATCTACCCCGCATCTCCACCAATTGAGAGAAATTAGCGCTACCAACTGCACCAAAAGACCGGCCTGAAGGTCTAAGGCGCATACTAATCTTTATATCAAGATTTTGACCGGGGACGGGGCAGCCAGTTAAGCCATTACCGCATAGCGCCGCAACGCGGGGGCGATTCCGGACCGCAGCCCCAACAATCCCCCCCGGAAACGACCCCGGGGTTTCGAACCCGTTCCCCGCATCTCCACCAATTGAGAGGACTTAGCGCTACCAACTGCACCAAAAGACCGGCCTGAAGGCCAAAGGCGCATACTAATCTTTATATCAAGATTTTGACCGGGGACGGGGCAGCCAGTTAAGCCATTACCGCATAGCGCCGCAACACGGGGGCGATTCCGGACCGCAGCCCCAACAGTCTAGGAAGGCCTGGACAGGGTTTTTTGGGCACATTTGAGGCCAAATGCCCTTAGTTAGGACACCTTGCCCAATTTAGGCCTTGGGTGGTCCTAGGTCAAATTGGACATTTTGGGTCGACTCTAATGGACCCTTAAGGCACTAATGGACCCTCTAATAGGTTAGTGATGTTGTGGTGGGGACATGGAGTCATGGTGAATCCCTCAGGTCAATCCCTAGGTTTGGTGATGAGGTTGTGCCATAGATAGACCAAGGTGATTCTCACCTTGACCTTTGATCACCTGGCCCTTTTTAGCTTCCTAGGGTTTTGTCATAGCCTAGTCATGACCAAAACCACTCTTAAGGGTCTAGTTGGAAATGAGATGTTACAATACTGAACTTCCGTCCAGTTCAATAATACTTCGGCGCTAGTCTGCTTGTCAACACAACAGATCTCTAATGCCTCTAACTCCCGAATCAACCGCTCATCATGAACCGACAACCAGTTGGCTTGGGTGGGAGACCAGCGACTCAACGCATCCGCAATTGCATTGCCTTTCCTGGGCACATAATGAATTTTGAACGTATAGTCCCCCAGGAACTCCATCCATCTCCGCTGCCTCATGTTCAGATCCTTCTGATCCAACAGGTATTTTAGGCTCTTGTGGTCGGTATAAATATCGACCTTTATGCCGTACAAATAGTGCCTCCACAGCTTTAGTGCAAAAATCACGGCTGCTAACTCCAAGTCATGGACCGGATAATTCCTTTCGTGCACTTTCAGCTGACGCGAGCCATACACAATAACACTACTATGCTGCAGCAGCATGCATCCCAAACCACTGTCTGAGGCATCGCTGTATATCTCAAAACCTTTGGTCCCACTCAGCGAACTTAGCACTGGCGCCGTGGTCAACCGACTCTTCAACTCTTCGAACGCTTGCGCGCACTCCTGTGTCCATACAAACTTCTAATCTTTCCTCATCAAAGTCGTGAGGGGGTAACTCTATCCACGAGAAGTTCTCTACAAAGCGCCTATAGTAGCCGGCCAGCCCCAGAATACTCTGGTCTTCCGCTCCCAAACGCAACACAGGCCACTCGCGTATCATAAATATCTTTGCTGGATCCACTGCAACACCCACTCTACTAACTTTATGACCGAGGGAAGCTACCTAGGATAACCCAAAACTCGCGTTTGGAGAACTAGGCATAGAGATGGTTCCTCTTTAGCGTTTCCAACACCAAAAGCAAATGCTTGAAGTGATCCTCTTGCTCTGCGAGTACACCAATACGTCGTCGATGAAGATGACCACAAAATGGTCTAGGTACTCCCTGAACGATCTGTTCATCAAATCCATGAACACTGACGGCGCATTAGTTAGCCTGAACGGCATGACCGTAAACTCGAAATGCCCATACTTTGCGCTGAATGCTGTTTTTGGGACATCACTTTCCATTATTCTCAGCTGATAATAACCGGACTTAAGATCCAATTTAAGTATACCGATGACCCGACCAACTGATCAAAAGATCATTAATCCTTGGGATCATGTACTTGCTCTTTTCCGTTAACTTGTTCAGTTCTCCATAATCGATACAGAGTCGCAAACTCCCGTCCTTCTTCTTAACGAAAAGGACCGGTGCGCTCCAAGGCGACGAACTTGGACGCACATAACCCTGCTCCTACAACTGGTCGAGTTGAACCTTTAGCTCTGCCATCTCCTTAGGCGCCAACCTATAAGGAGAGCGTGACACAGGTTTGGCACCTAGCACTAGCTCGATCGTGAAATCGATCTCTTGCTGTGGTGGGGCTCTGGGAAGATTGTCCGGGAATACGTCGGGGTACTTGCATACCACTGGGATACCATCCAAAGTGGGCTTAGGCTTTACATCCTCCACTAACGTGAATAACAGCTATACTTCAGCATGAACCGCCTTCACCACCTGAAGAGTAGACATCAACATCTTACTCGACCCCTTCAATCCCGCAAACGTTGTCTCCTGCCCAGCACCCAGCTTGAACTCTTTACGGTTGCAATCAATAAAAGCCTTATGATCAGAAATCCAGTCCATACCGAAGATGACGTCGAACTCTACTAGCGGCAGCAACGACGCTAGCAAGTCGAACTCCTGACTTCCGATATGACCCTTATGACACATACTCTGTCCGCACGCATAGAACACCCATTCAGCAGCAACACGTCCAATTTGTCCTTCGCCATCGAAGAAGGGACTCCGATGCGCGATATGAAACCTTCAGACAAAAAAGAGTGCGAAGCTCCCGTATCGAATAGTGCCCTTGCCGGACTATCGCAAATCAGAACAATGCCTATACAAACAGTAATAAGCTAATAAGCACTAGGTAGCAGTATTTAAAGCTAACTTGCTATAAATTAAACCGTACCTGTCACCACATCCACTTGTTTGATGGCCTCCTACTAGCCCAGATTGTAGACTCTTGGTTGAGTCGGAGAATAATGGGATGCGATTGACTCCACCGCCTTGCCCTTTTCTTCATAGGTTGCTCCCTGCTTCCTCTAAGACTTTGGACGTCCGCTCCAACAGTCACGGGCGAAATGTCCTGTCTTCCCACAATTAAAGCATGTGCCCGGTGCACGACCTGTAGTCGCCCCCGAAGCACCAGATTAAGGGGCTAGACCCGAAGTCCTAGCCTTCTTGTACCACCTACGATACCCAGATTTTGAGGAGCTCGGCATTTTGGACACCGTATCATTTGCACTAGAGTCTACAACTACTCCTGCCATAGCTTTCTTTTTCTTCTGAGCACCCTCCCGACAATCTCGGGAAAAGTGCCCTTTCTTGCCACAAGAATGGCAATTGTAAGTAGCCTGGCTAGTAGATGGTCTAGCTTCTTTTCTCAGCGTTCTGCAGTAGGCAGTCCTTATAGGATCTGCAGGGTTTGGTACCCTATTCACTAGTATTTGATGAGTTTTCCCCAACTCTACTTCCAAAGTTCTGACCGACTCCACTAAGGCTCGGAATCCCAATAGCTTTGGTCCTAGCAGTAGGATACGCAACTCGCTACGTAGACCATTATAAAATCTATCGACTATAGACTGCTCGCTTTCCCACTCAAAGCCTGGGTAATGCCTTATCATAAGGAACGTCTGCAAATATTCGTCAACAGAGTGCGCTTCCTGCAACACAATCATGTTCATCCGTTGCCCTAATGGGCCTATAAATGTTATTTGCTCCATCACACCGCCTGGTGTTGGGGCCATCTCAAGGACAGAGGGTTGCACATTTCTTCCATATTGCGCGTTGGTCACAGCGAACACCACTTCAACTACCCTTCTTATGGTTTCAATAGAAGTAGGGGTCTCAGGCACGTCTCTGGGTGTAGTAATTTTCTCAGAAAGTGTGCGTTCAGACTGCCACACGCCACTCCCGGACACCTATAGTCGTACGAAACACCAATAAGTGACCGAACAAAATTGCAAAAAGCAATTATAGGAACACGCAGGTTCCTCAAACATGTGTATTTTCATTCCTAAGTGGACATTCATGGGTTCTTTTCATGTTATAACAATGACGCACACACATATGCTCACCACCCCTTAAAGTGAATTCGTCCACGAATTCATTTAAGCCTGAACGAAACCGGTAGTCTGATACCAAATTGTAACACCCCTATCCGTCACATAGCATATAACAGTAGGTCCGGCCGGGGCCCGACGCCATATACCACGGACAGACCGGTGGGTTACTCAATGAAACCATTCAACCAATACACACATCCTACACAGAGCATCTAGCAGAAGCAATTTTATTAAGTTGCAAGAGAAAGAACCCAGCATAAACACGAATGTCCACTAACAAAACCCAATAGGAATGAAGTACAAAATACACAAATGTACTGGCCTTATGGCCTTACAATAGTTCACTTAAATAAGTAAACGAACAAGGCCGGCCACACATGATTTAAATAAGTAAACGAACAAGGCCTTTGAGGGCCGGCTCAGCAACTTGGGCTTTGGCCCGCTATTTGCCGCTCGGCTCCGCAGAACCTGCAAGCACAAATCACCGCAATGGTGGCAAACAAGAATAACGGTCAGCTAAAGCTGACCAAATTATAATGATTCCGCCCCCAAACTCGGGGCGGCAAAGCTTCTTCCCTGCACTTGTTAACATAGCAAGTAAAATAGTGAATAAACACATCATCACAGGTGCAGACTCACACGGCCACACACCCCGTGCTCTCAGGGCACTAACTCGGTGGACCCGGTCATAACCACGGTCTCACCACCATCACTTGAACGACAAATCTCGTGAGCATTTTTAGTCTTTCCGGTCTAAGCCTAAGACTCGCACGACTATGCTAGTGGCCAGTCCCTTTTTTAGGTATCTGTCACCAAACCACATAGCCCGGGTTCGTTTCCACTTGCCCGTTGCTCACACCGCCTAGTCACTTTAAGACGTACGCGTGGGCCAAGCTTCTCCCGGATCCCAAATTCGATCACACAAGCACATAACCCAATTATGTTCAAGGTTGGCTCCCAGGCCACCAAGATGGCAGAAATGCGTTTCCGCCCAGTTTTTCGGGTGCGCCTTGGGGTTAATCCCCAAGGATCCCTGCTGCAATCTACCCTATAGAAACCTAAAAATAATCAACGACACAAAGTCTTTTCCGGCTACTCATGTAATGCAACATCATTGATCCAGACCAACTTGTCCGGGTAGGCTTCACGCACCATGACTATGTCCGTACTACGATTCCAGACTCTAAATAAGGGGGACTTTACATATCTATCCCAAGGAATACCGCAAACTCACCGCACACTCGCGGGAGAGGGTTTTCCCATGCAAAAGAAGAAGAGCTTCACATGCTCAAGATGAGAATCGTTACCCTAGCATTTCTCTACGGTGCCATGATGATCCAGTCGGATGGAAAGCACCGTATCGGCATCGCCTTTGCGGATCTGGACTCGGATCGAGAATTGGAGCTTCGAAGCTCCACCGGCAGCCGGATCTCCCTCTTCCTTCTTCCTACTTGCTCTCCCTTCTCTCTAGGATTTAGAAAGAGAAAACCCAAATAGAATGAGGGTTTCTAAGCCCTATTCTCGGGTATATGCCAGCAAGAACAACCCTGAACCGTTGGATACCAAAATAAGGAAACGGACGACCACGATTCACACTTAAAATGAACTTCTTGGGCCGAACACGGCTTGCGACACGCCCGTGTACAAGGATGTGTGCCTCAATAGACACCGAAACCGTCGCATTCCAAAGGAACACGGACACTCGACACGCCCGTGTCGGTATTGACACGCCCGTGTCTCCCAGTACACACCCGTATAGTTGGGCGTGTTCCTCCAATGACACAGGTCCAAAATGTCCAGAGCACGACACGGTTATATGACACGCCCGTATCACATGCCGTGTGCTAGACACGCCCTGGGACATGCCCGTGTAGCTCTCTCAACACAAACTTGCAAACTACCCGAGCAGCGCACGACCACTGACACGCCCGTGTGTCAGGCCGTGTGCCCTCACTCAACGATCGTTGAGTGGAAAGCTTTGAGTGGCTGACACGCCCTGGGACACGCCCGTGTCCCAGACCGTGTTCACTGCCCCGATGACCGCTGACTGGAATTTCGCCGACCACACGACCATTGTTAAACCCGAGCATGACACGCCCTGGGATGCGCCTGTATCCCAGGCCGTGTCACCTCTACCAAATCCCAGATTTGGCTCAAAACACCACCCGTCAGCCTTTTGAGTTTCGGGGCGTTACACAATGACTCGTCGCATCCGTATCTTTCGTCATGTTTCTTTCCTTGAACATGAAATGTTCTTATCTTCCTCCACGCCATATCCAACAACACTTCCCACAATAACCACTGCTACTCCACTTCTCACTCTTCCTCTGCTTCCTCTTATACCCACCCGTCCCAGGACTCACATTGCTCCTCCTACACCATTACCAGATAACCCTCCGACCACAGATTCTCCTTCTGATATGGCACCGTCTGACACTCCAGACACCTCTCCGTGCGTGGATCCATCTTCTCCTCGGCATAACCCTGCTCGCTCTTAACACCCACCTGCTCGCTACGACCACATGCCTGCCAGGTATAACCCATTTACACTCAACATGGCTACCTCCCATTCCCCCGCCTTTCAAGCATTTCTCACCGCTCTCCACTCCTACCGGGAGCCCCAGTCATACCGAGAAGCAGTTGCACATCCTGAATGGCAGCAAGCTATAACAGTTGAACTTCTGACTTCCATATAACCCATACCTAGGACCTCATCCCCTGTCCTCATGACGTCACTCCTGTCAGGTTAAAATGGATATTAAAGATTAAGGCCCAGCCAGACGGGTCCATTGAGCGACACAAAGTCTGTTTAGTTGCCCGTGGGTTCTCATAGGAGCATGGCATCGACTATGATGAAACTTTTGCACCGGTTGCCCGAATGACAACCGTGCGGACATTACTTACAGTTGTTGCTGCCCAAGATTGGTCGTTACATTAGATGGACGTGACTAATGCCTTTCTTCATGGTGACCTTGTAGAGGTGGTGTATATGGCCCCTCCACCAGGTCTCTCTGTTCCCATCGACCATGTCTGTCATCTCCCTCGGGCTCTCTATGGTCTCAAGCAGGCCCCACGTGCTTGGTTTGAGCGCTTCCGCATATCTGTTCTCAAAGCCGGGTTCATTAAGAGATAGACTGATCATGCCTGTTCACTCGCATTTCTTCTTAGGGTTGTTCCATCCTCCTTCTCTATGTGGATTATATGATTATCACTGGCGATGACCAGGCCATCATTGCCTCTCTTCAACAGCACCTCCACAGTCAGTTCGAAATAAAGGACATGAGGCAACTCCGATATTTTCTTGGGCTGGAAATATCCCAATCCAAACGTGCCATACTGGTTTCCCAACAGAAGTACATCTCAGACATCCTCTCTGTTGCAGCTCTCACTGATACCCGGAAAGTTGATACTCTGATCGAGCTCAATCTGAAACTCATCCCCACTGATGGTGAACCTCTTCCAGATATCACCCGCTATCGGTGCCTCGTCGCGATGCTGGTCTATCTCACTATGACTCGACTTGACATTGCCTATGATGTTAGATTTGTCAGTTAGTTTGTCCAAGCTCCTCGCTCAGTTCACTACGCCTCAGTCCTCTAGATTATTTGCTACCTGCGCACCTCCGTCACCAGGTCATTATTTCTCTCTGCCAGTTCTACACTCACCCTTCAAGCATTCTCAGATGCTGACTGGGTGGGGGATGTTACAACTCGTCGCTCCACTACTGGCTTATATATCTTCCTGGGTGATTCTCTTATATCCTGACGTATCAAGAAACAGGACTCCATTGCGCGCTCAAGCACTGAAGCCGAGTATCGTGCCATGGCTTCTAGTACTGCTGAGATCGTTTTGCTTCACCTTCTTCTATGTGATCTTGATGTATCGATATCCAGACCCACTCCCTTATTCTGTGATAATCAAAGTGTTATACAAATGTCCTCCAACCCGGTGTTTCATGAACGGATGAAACACATCGAAATTGATTGTCACTTCACTCGCCAAGAGTTCCTCGCCAACACCATCTCTCTACCATTCATTTCCTTTGGAGAACAAATTGCGGACTTCCTCACCAAGTCCCTCAAATCTGCAAAATTCCGATATATTATTAGCAAACTCTCGGTTCATGAGCCACCGTGAGTTTGAGGGGAGATGTTAATATTAAATGTATTTATTATTATTCTTTATTGCATTCAGGTTTAGTCCCACACCGCCTGTGGTGTTTTCTCATTCTCCTCTTCTACTATATGTAGACCCCAAGGGTCCTTTTATACATGAATACAAAGGCTTTTGTTAATCCTAACAATGTTTTATGCAGGTCATTTTTAGCTATATGTAGTTCATGGATAAATGCAGGTCAAATTGAAAAGCCATAGGAAGTGTTGAACTCGTATATGCCCGGCCTGCACATAACCTTCATGAAATTGCGCAGCGTGCACATAACCGATATGGATCTGCATATAGTTATTATCTAGAGATATCATGGTAGCTTGTACGAGACCTCATCGATGAAGAAGACAGGATGTGAAAGGATCAGTTGAGTTAAGTGGCCCAAATCAAAAACAAAATTTGAGCAATATGTCGCAATTTGTAGACAAATCGTTGGGAAACCACTTTAATATTTGTGTTCTTTGCTTATTTTCTTGGTGTTTTTTATTGCTTTTGTTGAAAATGGTGAAGTGAAAGTCAGTGATTGAGCAACCTGGGCAACCTGTCCGCGCGGTTTATGCAGATAGGACTGACGGTTAGCCAGGTCAGTAGAGCTATTGCAGACGACTTGTTTTTTGGCGGCCTGGACTATCTGTTCGCGCGGACTGTGCGGACAGAGGTGGCGGATAGCCAGGTCAGCTTATGCTCAGCAGACAGTTAGATCCCAAAAGGTAACAAGGCGAATAAATTCTCTATCTGTGGAGTCCAGCAAGACGTAGACTTGGCTGGAGCTCGGCAGACCGGCATGACAGATGCTTTGATCTATCTCTGGTGATGCGGTTGGTGGAAGCCGTAGGGATCACCGGTTAGAGCGGACAGGTGCTGGAGGTTGCCGGGATTGGCAGACTATTTCCAGTGTTCGCCAGTAAGCATGAATTTGCCCTTGTGGCCGGTGGTGTGGACTTGGTTATGAACCAAGTACAGTTTTGGCTCAGTCCGACGAGATCACGTAGTTAAGCGCGAACTGCTTCTCAGTCCGCCAAGCTCGACAGCAGTGCCGTGTGACTTGATTACGAGCTTGGGGAATGCAGACTGGAGTTGAGTCCGCAATGCGTGCGGACTGGTGCAATATCCGTCGAGCTCGGTAGCTTGGCTGATGTGCCTTTGTTACTAACTTGGGGGTGCAGACTGGTGCTGTTCCCGCAGGCCGCGCGAATTTGAGCAGTGTCTGCTGATAGGCGGACAGGGTGTTGCTGTAGAGTTCTGCGGGTAGTTGTCTAAGTCTGGCTAGGACTTTGGCGATAAGGCGGATAGAGGTTTCTATCCGACCTTGGTGATGTTATTGGCGGGCTGGCTATCTGATACAGGTCACTGCGGACTGGATGTGTATCCACGGCTTGCAGATACACTTGTTTCTTGCTGCGGGATGGGGCGGTTATCCTATCGGCTAGGGAGGTGACCACACTCCTCCCGTACCTATAAATAGGACCCCCTGTCACATCAATTATAGGAGAATGAACAGTAAGTGAACTCGCGGATAGTTGCTGCGGACTGGATTTTGTATCCGCGCGGTTTTAAGATTGACCGGGTTATGCTGTGCAGGTACTGCGGATAGCGCTGGAAGGCCAGGACTTGGTTGTGACTGCGGGCAGGGACATTGCGGACTCTACGAATAGATCTAGCGGTTAACAGCAGGTCGTGGGTTGCGGCTAAGCGGTCACTCTTCTGCAACTAATTTCCTAGTTCAATAAGCTGTTCGCTTCTGGCGGCCTGTTCAGTTCGACAGCAACAGATCGTGGGGTCAGGCAGCTAGGCGACCTTGCGGTTAGGCGGCTTGCTGATTGGCGAGTAGAGTTCTTTCTTGCATTGGAATAACGGGCAGTCCGCATAGCTTTGTTTGCGGTCTGGCGACCTGGCGGTTTGGGCGGACTCCGTAGTACAATAGTAGAACCGACGACTTACTCTTTGAGTCCGTGCGGTTAGGTTTTCTTTGTAATTGTTTCTGCTTTCCCTTTGGTTACTTTGGCGAATCATGTCTCTCCATGCATGTATCGCCTTGTAAGATTGTTTAGTACAAGATTCTTGCTCTTCTGGTTTGCATCTGGTTTATTTGGGCTCGGATAGGTTGAGTGTTCCTGCGCCTGATTTCCCGTCTTCCGCTATATAAAATTTTAACAGCTTTCACTCTTCCATCCAAAGATGATGTGTGTTATTATATTGGGGTAGAGGCCACTCCGAAAATGGTGGCATCTATTTTTTACATCCGGAGGCAAGTTGAACCATGGTTGTCACACTTGGACTGAGACGAACTCACGCGATTTCAAAGCCCTGTCGACCTTGACATGCCATCGATCTAAATAGTCAAGAGTTTGTTCTTAGACAATTTTTGTGAGAGAGGTCACCCCACCGTGCCTTCTCGACACTTATTCTCTAAAGCAATGCAAAGCTCGATATTAATGGACAACTCAATGACCTCGAGTCAGACGCCTCACATGCGATAAATTTTTCCCACTTGAATTATTCGTGACAACGCGATTTTATTGTATCTGTGATCCCAATAGATAATTGATATGCAAAGATAAACATCCAATTTTGATAGAATTGATTTCAAGATAACCCAAACACCTAAAGGGGGGGGGGTGAATAGGTTCTTTCCTTTTTTTACTTAAGGAAGAATAAGAATTCAGTTCTTTAAAGAGAATCTAACTATTCTACAGCTAACACAGCAACCACAGCACAGAATTCACAATCACACACACATCACAGATTGCACACTGGTTTATAGTGGTTCCCCAAGGTCTGGGTACATCCACTTTCCCCCTTCGCCTATCCAGTAGTGTGCTAGATTCGGCCTAACTTCTTCCTTCTTCTTAGATCCACAGATCTTACAGCTCAAAACCATGAAAGGTTCCTACAACTCAGAACCCTGAAAGGTTCCTACAACTCAGAGTGTATCCACACTCCTACAGCTCAGGCTAACAGCCTTACCTCAGCCTTGTCACAAAGCCTACAACTCATAGATTGATATCTCCTACACTCAGACTCAAAAGCCTTACCACTCAGAGATCTATATCTCCTACACTCAGCCTTTATATTATAGGCTTACAACTCAGATCTTGAAAGATCCTACAGAATTTGAAAAATCTTATAGATTAACTCTTACCCTTGTTGAGAGAGAAGGGATAAAAGGTTTCTTGATCAGCTCTTGATAAAACTGATTGTTGAGATCAACCTGTTCTTAGCTTTCTTCAAAGCTTCTTTAATCTTAACTCAGTAGGGTTGATCTTCTATGAAGTTGACTAGCTGGCAGCTTCCTTATTAGATTTCAGAAATAGATCTGAATTCTTCTTAGCAGATTAGTTCAGGATCTGCTTCTTAAGAGACTTGTAAATGTCTCCTTATTTACTTCAAAGAGGTGGAGCTCTCTCACTCTCCAAATCTTCTGAAGTTTCTTCTGAATTCTTGTTTGAATTCTCCTTAGACAAATTCTGAGTAGATTGCCACTTCAGACTGTCTTCTTAGATCTTCTCACAAAAATTTTCTTCTGTGTGACGTGCTCTTTCTTGATCAATGATCAATACTTCATTAGTTGTTCGTGTTTTGATTTGACAGAATCCGTCTTTATATAGACTTCATCCATGGTAACTGGCTGATCCGGTTTCTAACAACTTCTAATAGTTCTGATAGCTTCAGCAAACTTGTTGGAATTCACAGTTGTCAAGTCTTCAATCATTTCTTGATCCTTTGTCTTTGTCAGCAAAGCGTCGAGATTGATCTTCATTATGTGTTGTTGGGTACATTGGAAAACGTGTACCTGATTTGAAGAAGCCCAACCTAGCTCAATGATATACATCAAGGTGTATTTGATGTTGTTTTAAGTTGATATGTGCAGGTGAAGAATTGATAAAGTATGCAGAAAAATTCTAAGTCCAAGTGTCGACACAGAGGAAGCAGTGTCGACACACAGAAGAAAAGAGTCGACACAACACTGGGAAGCAGTGTCGACACATAGCAGTTAGTCTACAACTACACTGGGAAAAAGTGTCGACACAGAAGAAGTAATTCGACACATCACTGGGAATTTGTGTCGACACAGAAGAAAAGAGTCGACACAACTCTGGGAATTTGTGTCGACACAGAAGAAAAGCGTCGACCTCAACATTGGGAGAATGTGTCGACATAGAAGAATATAGTCGATCTCAAGATTGTCGACATCAGCTGAATGTGTCGACACAGAAGAAAATAGTCGACCTCAAGTTTGTCGACACCAGCAGAATGTGTCGACACATTGTGATTAAGTCGACACATTAAAGCAGAATGTGTCGACACCTGAAGGCTAAGTCGACACTTACTAAGTTATAATTCTACAACAACTGTGTCGACACACAGGACTTGTGTCGACACACTGAAGAGTTAAGACTAAGTTATTTTCAGAAGAAGCTGTGTCGACTCAAAGGCAACTTAGTCGACATCACTGAAGACTGTGTCGACACCAAAGTCAATTGTGTCGACACAGATAGACAGATGGTCTCGACACTTTCTGACAGACTGTGTCAACAACTTGTGGTTCAAGACTAAGGCACAGGACTTGTTTGAGGACTTGACAGCTGTGGGTTACCACCGGTTAACTGAAGCTGTCAGACTTGTCAGAAAACGGTTAGAAACCGGATCAGCCGGTTACCATGAAGAATGTCTATAAATAGATGGATTCAGAAGGAGAAAGCAACTGTTGAAAAACATTGTTGAGAATCAAAAAAGTTGAGAAGGATTACGATCCAATTCATTTCAAGAAAGTGCTAGGCACTTAAGAAGATTTTCTCCGGGAGATCTAAGAAGACTATCTAAGGATAGATCTAAGAAGAGTTCTAATCAGAATTCAGAAGAATCTTTCAAAGTGCTGGATAGAGAGAGATCAAGCCTGAATTAGAAGAAGAAGAAAGAAACCACCAGTGGATTCTCAAGAAGCTGTTTGGAATCAACTCAGCTAAGTTCATTTTCAAGAAGCCTTGAAGAAGGCTCAGATACAGTTGATTGCATCAGCTGATCAAGAATTGTCTTGGCCTTTTCTCTCTCAACTTTGGCAAGACAGATTAATAATCTTTTCTATATTTCTGTAGGATCTGTTTACACAGATCTGAGTTGTAAGCCTATGTTATAAAGGCTGAGTGTAGGAGTGTTGAACTCTGAGTGGTAGGGCAGTTTGCCTGAGTATAGGAGAAGGATATTCTCTGAGTTGTAGGCCTTGGGGCAAGGCTGAGGTAGGGCAGTTGTGCCTGAGTTGTAGGAACCAGTTGGGTTCTGAGTTGTAGGATCTGTTGATCTGAGATAAGTGGAAGTTTGGCCGAATCTAGCATACTGCTAGATAGGTGAAGGGGGAAAGTGGATGTACCCAAACCTTGGGGAACCACTATAAAACATTGTGCAATCTGTGATGTTTTATTTTCTGTGATTGCTGTGTAAATTGTGTTAGCTATTGAATTGAATTCTGCCTAGAAGTTTTTATAAGAGAAGCAGAACCTATTCACCCCCCCTCTAGGTGTTTAGGCTGCCTTGAAAGTTAAACTATCAAGTGGTATCAGAGGGAGGTTACTCAAAAAGGACTTAACAGTCTGAGGTAGATCTGAAAGGCAGATTCAAGATTCAAGAAGATGGGTTCTGGAGAGAATCATAAGGAGCTAGGGTCTATGAAATTACCCATATGCAAGAAGGAAATCTTTGGGATCTGGAAAGAGAGAGTCAGATTGTTTATGGAAGCATCTGACCCAAGGATTTACATCACAGTACAAGAAGGGCCCTTCATTCCAATGAAGATATCTGTTCTTGATGCAAATATCCAAATACCAAAGACTTATTCAGAAATGACCAAGGATGAAATCATCTTGGCAACCATGGATAAAAGGGCACAGAATATCATTGTCAGTGCCATAGATGATTCAACATTTCAGAATCTGATTCACTGCAAGACCTCCAAGGAGATGTGGGACACATTGATTGTCTACATGGAGGGATCTGAAGAAGTAAGGCTGGACAGAAAGTCTATGCTGAATCAGGAGTATGGAAGCTTTAGACAAGGAAAATCTGATAGCATAACTGAGTGCTATAAGAAATTCTATAGAATTGTGAATGAGCTAATATCCTATGGAAGAGTCTTCAGTACCTATGAACTGAATGACAAATTCTTAAGATCCTTATCAAAGGATTGGGATACAAAGATCTGTGCCATAAGAGAAGTGGCTAAATTGGCAGAAATATCTCCTCCAACCCTGTTTGGAAAGTTGCTATCCTATGAAATGCAACTTATGGTAAGGAAGGAGGAGGAAAGAAACTCAAGAGGAGAGCATAGAGAAAATACTGTGGCATTTAATGCTGAAGCCACCAGAAAGAATAGGAGGAAATCACCATCTCCTCCTAAGGAAGTTGAAGAAGATAGTTCTGAAAATTCAGATAAGGGTTCAGTTAGCTGTGATTCAGATGCAGACTTTGCTGCATTTACTAGACAATTCCAAAGGTTGTTGAAAAAGAAGCAATGGAAGTCTAGGCCTTCCACATCACAGCAAGTTGATGACTATTATCAGAAGAGAAGGTCATCAAGGAAAGAGAAAAGCAGATCAAAGCCCAGCAAAGCCACTACTTCAAAGATTGTCTGCTATTGTTGCAATAGGCCTGGACATGTAGTGGCTGATTGTCCTGACAAAAGGAAGGAATCTTCAGAAAAGAAGAAGACTTATCAGAAAGGCAAGAAGGAGAAATCCTTTGTAGCAAAGAAAGATAAAAGTCTGTCAGACCAGTCAACTTCAGAATCAGGATCTGAAGCTGAAGCATATATTGGACTATATGCTGCATCTGAGGAAGAGGAGTTTATGCAGTTGCTAGACTCCATCAATGAACATCAATGCATGGGTTTGATGACAAGATCAGAAGAGGACATATGCCAGAATCAGTCTGGTCCTAATGAGGTAAATTGTTCTTCCTGTACATCTGTTTGTAGTACAAGTGAAGAATCAACTACATCTACATCAAGTGATGAAGATGCATCTGGATCTGAAGGAGATGTCTATCAATTGATAGACAAGTATGGGGACTTGTTGTAGGCCCTTAAGAAAAGCAAGAACCTGGTTAAAACACAGGCTCAGGAAATTGCTGAACTAAGGGTAGCAACAACTGAGTTAGAAAAAGTCCTTGATCAAAAATTAAATGAAATTGCCAAGCTGAAGAATATAACTATTATTCAGATGGGCACAATTAATTATACTAATGATCAAGTAAAGAGTCTGGAGGCCAGACTTAGAATTGAAAGGGATTTAGTGGCTAGTTACTCTAAGCCAAAATCTGTCTTACCCTTGATAGATGAATTTGTCACTCAGAAGGGTAAGGCTGGATTAGGATTTAAAGGTAACTCCAGGGCTGGCAGATTCAAGAGGAAAGGCAAAGTCCCTATTCAGCCACTAAACCTTTCAGTCCCCATAAGGTTTAGTAAGGAGAAAGTGCCTTCTAACATATATGATCATGAAGACATTCAAGGTCATATTAAGACTAATGTTCTGAAGAACAAGGGTGTTAAGGCAAGCAGGCCTACCTATGGTCATAAACCAAATGGTTTTAAGAAATCAGTAGGTGAAGTAGCAACAGCACCAGCAATGAACAGAAATTCTACTGACAAGGATGTATCTAGATCTAGATACAATAAGTTTGAATGTTGGTGCTGTGGCAAGAGGGGCCATTTTGCATTGGACTGCTGGTATAACACAAGTGTTATAAAGAATAAGAGTCTACCTGTTAGAAGAGGTTATGATAACTTTATTAATGCTAACCTGAACCAAGGACCCAAGACTTACTTGGGTTCTAAGGGTAAGTAATTCTATATTGCAGGTGAATCCAAGTAACCATGCCCCTATATGGTACTTGGATAGTGGTTGTTCCAGGCACATGACTGGAACAAAGGGGCTGCTGAAGGAGTATTCATCTGTCAAAGATGGACATAAAGTGATCTTTGGTGGATCTGAAAAAGGAGTCATCAAAGGGTTTGGTAACATTTCTTCTAACCTAATTACTATCACCCAAGTGGCCTATGTAAAAGGTTTGAAACATAATCTAATAAGCATAAGCCAGTTGAGTGATCTAGGATATGACATTTCATTTGGTAAGGATGGATGTCATATCAAAAGGTCAAGTGATCAAGAGTTCATTTTGACTGGGTATAGGAAGAGAAATGTATATTGCCTTAATTTTGAATGTGAAAATAAGGCTTCCCCCATTTGTCTTATAGCTGATGACAATGCTTCCCATTGTGTTAAGTGGCACAAGAGATTGGCTCATCTAAACTACAAGACAATTGGCCAACTCTTTAGTAAAGAACTAGTGAGGAATGGGCCTCAAGTTAAGTGTATAAAGGAAGGGGTATGCTCAACTTGTCAAAAGGGCAAGCAGACAAAATCCTCATTTCAAAGCCTTGAAAACAAGGATTCTGTGAGGTGCTTATACCTCTTGCATATGGATCTTTTTGGTCCTATGCCAGTTCATAGTCTAGGTAGGAAGGTCTACACTTTTGTGGTTGTAGATGACTATTCTAGATTTACATGGGTGTTCTTTCTAAGACAAAAATCTGAAACCCCAAGTGTACTACTTAATTTTGTAAAGCAAATTCAGAATGAACTAAATAGTACAGTGGTCAAAATCAGAAGTGATCATGGTACTGAGTTTCATTCTGAAAGCATAACAAATTTGTGTAAAGACTTTGGGATTTTCCAAGAGTTCTCCTCACCAAGAACACCTCAGCAAAATGGAATTGCTGAAAGAAAGAATAGAACATTAATTGAAGCTGGTAGAACTCTATTGAGTGACACCTCTCTCCCAGAATATTTTTGGGCTGAGGCAGTTAACACTGCTTGTCATGTCATCAATAGGGCTTCTATCACCAAAAGCCACAAAAAGACTCCCTATGAGATTGTGAAAGGCAGAAAACCAAATCTATCCTATTTCAGGATCTTTGGTTGTAAGTGCTATATACTTAACAATGGCAAGTCATATTTGACTAAGTTTGCTGCCAAATCCCAGGATGGGATATTTGTTGGGTACAGCTCAAATAGTAAGGCCTATAGAGTCTTCAACTTAACTACTCAAGTGGTTGAAGAATCTGTGCATGTTGTATTTGATGAAACAAGATTAATCAATTGTGAGTTGTCTTGTAGATCAAATGACTCAACAGGTATAAGTAAGAAGATGGACAAGCTCTCCATTGCTGAAGCTTCAAAGGAAGATGGAGCATTGGAAAATGAAGGCTACTGTCCAGGGGGAATACAAGAGATAATGGAAGCTGATGAAAACCAAGAGGAACAGCAGAATGAAGAAGCTGGAGATGCTCAACCTGAAGGGAATCTACCTCCAGCTATAAGATATCTAAGAGATCATCCTACTGATCAGATAATTGGTGATCCAAGACAAGGAGTGCAAACTAGAAGCAGAAATCAAAGCACAGTTTTGCATTCAAGTTTCTTGTCCCAGATGGAACCTAAGAAGTTTGAAGAAGCTATCCAAGACCAGCACTGGATTGATGCTATGCAAGAGGAGCTGAATCAATTCAGAAGATGCAAAGTCTGGGAGCTGGTTCCTAAACCAAGAGGCCACAATATAATTGGCACTAAGTGGATCTATAGGAACAAGCTAGATGAGAGTGGGATAATAGTGAAGAATAAAGCAAGGTTAGTTGCAAAAGGATACAGGCAGGAAGAAGGAATTGACTTTGATCAAACCTTTGCTCCAGTAGCAAGGCTGGAGGCAATCAGAATGTTCCTTGCCTATGCAGCCTACCAAGACTTCAAAGTATACCAGATGGATGTGAAGTCAGCATTTCTGAATGGTGATCTTAAAGAAGAAGTATATGTAGAGTAGCCATCAGGTTTTATAGATTCTCTTAAACCTGATTATGTGTATAAGCTTAGGAAAGCTTTGTATGGGTTAAAACAAGCTCCAAGGGCTTGGTATGAAACCCTATCTACCTTCCTCATTGAGAATAAATTCTCAAGAGGAAAGATAGATAAAACTCTATTCCTTAGGGAATCCAAAGGAAAGATCATCTTAGTCCAGATCTATGTTGATGACATAATCTTTGGATCTACTGAAAACAACCTTTGTAAAAAGTTTGCCAAACTTATGCAAGGGAAGTTTGAGATGAGCAGTATGGGAGAACTTAAGTTCTTCTTGGGACTCCAAGTAAGACAGACTGATGATGGATTGTCCATATCCCAGTCTAAGTTCACCAAAGAATTAATTAAGAAGTATGGTATGGAGTCATCCTCCACCATGAGAACTCCTATGGGAACTAGTATGCCTATATGCAAAGATGAGACAGGTAAACCTGTTGATGAATCATTGTATAGAGGAATAGTTGGGTCTCTACTATATCTCACTGCTAGTAGACCTGACATTATGTATGCAACATGTGTCTGTGCTAGGTACCAAGCCTGCCCTAAAGAATCTCATTATACAGCAGTCAAAAGGATTCTGAGATATCTAAAGGGCACTCCTACTCTAGGTCTTTGGTACCCTAGGAATAGAGATTTTCTACTAACATGCTATTCAGATGCAGATTTTGCAGGATGTAGAGAGGATAGAAAGAGTACTACAGGTACTTGTCAATTCCTGGGGGGGAGACTAATATCTTGGAGTAGTAAGAAGCAGACCAGTGTGGCAATTTTCACAGCTGAGTCAGAGTATGTTGCTGCTGGAAGCTGCTGTGCACAGCTATTGTGGATGCAGCATCAGCTTAAGGATTATGGTATTCAGGTAAGTAGAACACCCCTTTTATGTGATTCAAAGAGTGCTATTTCTATTGCTAATAACCCAGTTTCTCATAGTAGAACTAAGCATATAGAAATCAAATACCATTTTCTTAGAGAACATGTAGAAAGAGGAGACATCTCATTGGAATTTGTAAAAACAGATTATCAAATAGCAGATGTGTTTACTAAGTCTTTAGATGAAACCAAATTCAATAAATTCAAAATTGAATTAGGTATGTTAACCATTGATTAATGTATTAACAAAATCATTAACAATGCAATTGAAGTGGTATATAAATAAGTAAAGGTAATAACAACAACATAATCAAGTGTTAAAAAGGACACATTGAAATTACAGAAATTGGCTAAGTAAGAATGTGTCAACACATTCAGTAGTAATGTATCGACTCAGAGAAATTATGTCGACAAGTCAGAAATATTGTGTCGACACAGAGAATATGTGTCGACACTTAAGAGTTATATTGTCGACTTAACCAGAAATATAATGTCGACTCAACCAGGAAAATGGTGTCGACACTTACAGAATATGTGTCGACACTTATCCTTAGAGTCGACACAGAATTTCTGTTTATCTAAGGTGTCGACATAACCACAAATTGGTGTTGACACATAGTAGGCTGAAGTAATGTCGAGACGGTAGAAATTTGTGTCGACACATTCCGTCTGTGTCGACACATTTTGACTGTTTTTGGCGCCTTTTGAACTTCTTTCAACTGCGGCTATAAATAGGTCAAAATCTCATTCTGTCGACACGCTTCCAAGGTTTTCGAGACTAAAACCCTGTGTCGACAGTCTATCTTTCTCTCTTCTCTCAAGCTTTCTCGACAAAACGATGGCGCCAAGGATTGAAGATAACATCAATGAAGGGTATGAGTTGGTGCGCCAGGCCTTTGCAGAGGCACCGCCAGATGTCCAAGGAGTTATCACCCTCCTCTCTGAGTCAGGGTTAGAATTTCTCATCTCACAACCTACTAAAATCTGGAAGAAGGAGGTGCACGAGTTCTTTATCTCTGCATCAGTCCACTCTACTGGCCTCAAGATTAAGTCCACTGTTCAAGGGACTAAGGTGAAGATTAATCAAAGAAGTATAAGAAAGATCTTTCAATTGCAAGTAGTTGAGAATGAAGAGGAAGTTCCTATATCTAAGACAAGGGAAGCCCTTCAATGGTGTGGACTGGACTCAGGATTAAAGATTGGAGCTGCCTTTAACAGGAAGGGTATGAATCAATAAGGGAAATTCTTGTCAGAAGTAGATGGAAAAGTAATCCTTTGCAAGACAGGTGGACATGATAGGATTTCTGCCTATATGTTCAGCCTGATGACCAGGATAGTTTTTACTATTCCTACTGATTGGTCAGGAGTGATCTTTGACAAGATCAAAGAAGGAATCAAGAAGCCTAACATGGCTAGGATCATGAGCCTGTACTTCACTGGAGTGATTCCTGAAGTGATGCAGCAACTGCAAGGGAGTAAGATTAATCATATGAGAAGAATGGATATGAGATTGTTCTCCAGGTGGGATAGGGTGCTGTCCAAGGATGTGCCTGAAGAGAGCAGGCCAGACACCCCTGTGAAATCCCCTACACAAAATCAAGAATCTGAACAATTACAAGAAGACCCCCTGAGGACACAGGTTGAAGATCAGCCAGACACAACTGTTGTCCAGGAAGTGTCAACACCTGCACAGATGCAGGGGGAGCCAGTTTCCACTCCTGCTCCAAAGGTATCTACTCCTGCTCAGGTATAGGGGGAGCTAATGTATTTTACTATAAAAGACATTGCTCATATTCTTATTCCTGCACAGGTTCAGGGGGAGCTGGTGTCCACTCCTACTCCAGATACTACAAATACTGAAGTGCAAGTACAAGAGGAAGCACAGTTAAACTTGTCTCAAGATTTAACTGCTGCAGAAGTTACAGCTCAACTAGAATTTACTATGGAGGAGTTGTTTCCAGATACTGATACTACTACTGATAAAGTAGGAGGTGGACCAGATATTGAGAAGTCCATAGGTATGGACATTTATCAGGAAGCTGAAATTGAGCCACAAGTTGAGGGTGAGCCAGTGGATGTTGAAGCTGAGCAACAGACCCCTGGAACAGATACAATTCATCATCCTCAAGAAAGAATTCATGTAGATACTTCATCTGAAACAGAAATTGAAGATGCCCGGGTGGCAAAGAAAAGAAAACTTGTTGTCTTCAAGAGAAGAAGCAAGAATTATAAGCAGGCTTTACAGACCACACCTCTACAAGTATCTCCAGCCTTTGATTACAACAAATTTATGATAGATCTACAAGTAAAATTGGATGAACAAAGGTTGGCTATGGAAAAGTATGTTGATGAGAATAGCAAGTCACTTCAGTTTGACTTAGCTCAGGATATCAAGTCCATCCAGTTTCAGGTCAACTTGCATAAAACTGAAATGACAGATTGCTTCCACAAGGGTGGCAATGCTGTGGTTTATCTAGCTAAACAACAGGAGGCTATCACTACAAAGGTGGATGACATTGCCTTGAAGCAAAGTTATGTTTTGGAAAATCAGATCAGAATGAATGATAATTTAACTGAATCTCATAATGAGATCATTGAAGACGTAAAGAAGATTGTTCTAGGTCTGCCTGCAGATAGAGCCAAAGAAAAGGAAGAATTTGATAAGAATTTTCAAGCTGCCATTGCATCTGTTAAGACTACCATCTCCACCTCTCAAAAAGAAATATCTGACAAGCTTCAAAAGTTAAGACCATTTTTCAAAGAGGGTGTGAATTATTTGGATGGCCAAATTCGATTTCAAAAGGAAGATCTAAGAGATCATGTATCTAGAGAAGCCATAAAGGGGGAGAGGATGCTAATTCATGCAGGCTCAGAGCACTCCAAATGGGTGACCAATAGCATTCGAGCCACTTTGGGATATCCCCCATTGTGTGATGATGCTATGGTAGCTGAATCAGGAATACAATCAAATCTACTTGAAGGCACTCAACCTGAGGTTGCCCAAGTCATTTACCCCACTCCAGATTTTGACATGATCAATCAGAAGGTTCAAGGAATGTATAGTCCTCCAAAGGAGGTTACTAATATTGTCTTTGGAAAGGTTGATAAGCCTGAGGCTACTCTAAAAGAACAGCAAGATGCTCTAGTAGCAAAGAGGAAATTCAGAGAGCAGGCTGTACTGAAGCCAGATTATGAGCAGTGGAGTCCTACTTCAAGGAACATAATACTCACTGCATGGAAAGCTGTACAAGATAAAGTTCATGAGAGAGGCAAGTGGTACAATGAAATAGAATGGCAGAAGTATGAGGCAAGACAAGAAGCAATAGTACAATTCAGAAGGAAAGCTAAGCTGGGAAGACTGCCATCTGATGCTAAGGAGCCAAGCAAATACTTCCCTAAGCCTTTTCATTATTTTGAAAGGCAAAGGATCAAGGAAGAAGCTCATAAGAAAGCTGATCTTAAAGGAAAGAAGATAGCTGAAGAATCAGAAGCTCCTGTGACAGCTACAATTCAATCTGGCAAAGGGATTATAATTAAAGAGCCTGATCAAGCCTGATTTTGTTTCAAGTTCTTTTATAGTGTTTTGTAATGTTATGATGTAATCATTAAATGTAAAACATTGTAATCAAACATTACCCAGTTATAAACAAAATGTTGTTTGGCATATTATAATGTGCATTCTGTGATGATTTGTTTTTATGATTTGTTTATATTAAAGTATTCCTGTTATGTCATTAATCATCATTTAGTACTGATTATAAATGGTGTATATCATTGGCTATAGGGGTTATGACTTCTCCAAATAGGGGGAGATTGTTGGGTACATTGGAAAACGTGTACCTGATTTGAAGAAGCCTAACCTAGCTCAATGATATACATTAAGGTGTATTTGATGTTGTTTTAAGTTGACATGTGCAGGTGAAGAATTGATAAAGTATGCAGAAAAATTCTAAGTCCAAGTGTCGACACAGAGGAAGCAGTGTCGACACACAGAAGAAAAGAGTCGACACAACACTGGGAAGCAGTGTCGACACATAGCAGTTAGTCTACAACTACACTGGGAAAAAGTGTCGACACAGAAGAAGTAAGTCGACACATCACTGGGAATTTGTGTCGACACAGAAGAAAAGAGTCGACACAACTCTGGGAATTTGTGTCGACACAGAAGAAAAGCGTCGACCTCAACATTGGGAGAATGTGTCGATACAGAAGAATATAGTCGATCTCAAGATTGTCGACATCAGCTGAATGTGTCGACACAGAAGAAAATAGTCGACCTCAAGTTTGTCGACACCAGCAGAATGTGTCGACACATTGTGATTAAGTCGACACATTAAAGCAGAATGTGTCGACACCTGAAGGCTAAGTCGACACTTACTAAGTTATAATTCTACAACAACTGTGTCGACACACAGGACTTGTGTCGACACACTGAAGAGTTAAGACCAAGTTATTTTCAGAAGAAGCTGTGTCGACTCAAAGGCAACTTAGTCGACATCACTGAAGACTGTGTCGACACCAAAGTCAATTGTGTCGACACAGATAGACAGATGGTCTCGACACTTTCTGACAGACTGTGTCAACAACTTGTGGTTCAAGACTAAGGCACAGGACTTGTTTGAGGACTTGACAGCTGTGGGTTACCACCGGTTAACTGAAGCTGTCAGACTTGTCAGAAAACGGTTAGAAACCGGATCAGCCGGTTACCATGAAGAATGTCTATAAATAGATGGATTCAGAAGGAGAAAGCAACTGTTGAAAAACATTGTTGAGAATCAAAAAAGTTGAGAAGGATTACGATCCAATTCATTTCAAGAAAGTGCTAGGCACTTAAGAAGATTTTCTCCGGGAGATCTAAGAAGACTATCTAAGGATAGATCTAAGAAGAGTTCTAATCAGAATTCAGAAGAATCTTTCAAAGTGCTGGATAGAGAGAGATCAAGCCTGAATTAGAAGAAGAAGAAAGAAACCACCAGTGGATTCTCAAGAAGCTGTTTGGAATCAACTCAGCTAAGTTCATTTTCAAGAAGCCTTGAAGAAGGCTCAAATACAGTTGATTGCATCAGCTGATCAAGAATTGTCTTGGCCTTTTCTCTCTCAACTTTGGCAAGACAGATTAATAATCTTTTCTATATTTCTGTAGGATCTGTTTACACAGATCTGAGTTGTAAGCCTATGTTATAAAGGCTGAGTGTAGGAGTGTTGAACTCTGAGTGGTAGGGCAGTTTGCCTGAGTATAGGAGAAGGATATTCTCTGAGTTGTAGGCCTTGGGGCAAGGCTGAGGTAGGGCAGTTGTGCCTGAGTTGTAGGAACCAGTTGGGTTCTGAGTTGTAGGATCTGTTGATCTGAGATAAGTGGAAGTTTGGCCGAATCTAGCATACTGCTAGATAGGTGAAGGGGGAAAGTGGATGTACCCAAACCTTGGGGAACCACTATAAAACATTGTGCAATCTGTGATGTTTTATTTTCTGTGATTGCTGTGTAAATTGTGTTAGCTATTGAATTGAATTCTGCCTAGAAGTTTTTATAAGAGAAGCAGAACCTATTCACCCCCCCTTTAGGTGTTTAGGCTGCCTTGAAAGTTAAACTATCATGTGTCGACACAAGTAGATTAAGTGTCGACACAAGCTTTGGTTATGTCGACACAGCTGCTTTGGTGTCGACACTGCTTCTTGACACTGCATCTGTAGAATGTGTCGTCACTGCTTCTTTGTGTCGACACAGTCACTTCTTCACTTCACAACAATCAACTTTTTTGAAACTCTGCTGTGTGTCGACACAAGTCCTGTGTGTTGACACAGTTGATATAGTCTAAGAATTCTGTGTGTCGACACTGCCTCCAGGTGTCGACAAAGTTGATGTCGACTAAAAATTCTGTGTGTCGACACTGCCTCCAGGTGTCGACGCAGTTGATGTCGACTAAAACTTCCGTGTGTCGACACAGTTGCTTCTGGTGTCGACACTGCTTTTCCAAGTGTCGACACAGGCTTTCTTAAGTGTCGACACATGGACTTAGAAACTTTTTTCCTGCATTTTAGCATATTCTTAAACTGCACATATAAACTCAAAATAACATCAAATACACCTTGATGTATATCATTGAGCTAAGTGAGGCTTCTTCAAATCAGGTACACATTTTCCTATGTACCAAACAATCTCCCCTTATTTTGAGAAGTCATAACCCTTTAGTCAATGATATACATCACTTATAATAAACAAACATTATGATGTATATAAGCATTATTTGACAGGGTAACTTATAAACAAAACATATACCAAAATGACATTACAGAATAATGATTCAAACTTAATGAACATAAAACATTATTTTGTTTATACTATCAAAAAGTTTCTTAACAATTGTTTACATAGATTTCTTTAATACTAAAGATTACATTGTTCTTGTAAAATCTAGTAAATCTATACTAAGGCTGATCAGGCTCCCTGATGACTATGTCTTTTCTTGGCTTAATCTGAGCCTGCACAGTAGGTTCTGCATCATCAATGGGCTTCTTTCCTTTCAACTCTGCCTTCTGCTGTGCTTCAGCCTTAATTCTCTGCCTTTCAAAATAATGAAAAGGATTAGGGAAGTATTTGCTAGGCTCTTGAGCATTAGGAGGTAGCTTCCCAATTTTAACCTTTCTTCTACATTGCAAAATGGCTTCTTGCCTTGCTTCATATTTCTTCCATTCTTGTTCAGTATACAATTTGCCCCTTTCATGGATCTGATCTTTCACAGTTTTCCAGGCAGTCATATTATTCCCTGCAGCTTATCCTCTTAGCATCTGAGAGACGACGACAACAAACAAAACCAGGAGTCCTTCCTCTTGCCTTGCCCCTTTTCTACGCTCATCGTAACTGGGAAGGAAGAAGGGAATTCGCTCTCAAAAAGAATGACTAAGCAGACCATTTGCTGATGGGAGATCGAAGCTCGGAGAAAGGGAAAGGGATGACTTTCCCGATGTAGAGTGAATTGGCTGGGAATAATGGTTTATAGAATGGATTCTCTTGCCTGACCCTTGTTGTGTTGGGGCACTCCCTCAGGAATATATCCAAGCAGCTCCAGAACTCTTTGATTCTATGGAACTAGCTCTGGCTTTAGAACTTTGATAGATTCCAACCCAACTACTTGGTTGATAATGAGCTGCGAGTCTCCAAGAATCCGGATTCTTGGAATCGAGATCCTCCTTAGCCTCTGTGGGGCTCCACTGCTCAAAATCAGGCTTTAACTCAGCCTGTTCTCTGAACCTTTTCTTTGACAGTTGAGCTTCCTGCTGAGCTTTCAAGACAGCTTCTGAAATTTCTCCTTTCTCAATAATAACATTATCAACTTCCTGTGGAGGACTGTACATTGACTGAACCTGTTGCTGAATCATATCAAAATCTGCTAAAGGGTAGATTACTTGAGCAACTTCAGGTTGATCACCTTCAAGATAAGTAGGTTGCACACCTGACTCAGCAACATTATCATCATCACAAAGGGGTGGATATCCCAGAGTGGCTCTGATGCTATTGGATATCCATTTGGCATGATCTGAGCCTGCTTTGACTAACACTCTCTCCCCCTTTATGACTTCTCTTTCAATATGGTCTCGTAAGTCATCTTTCTGAAATCTCACTTGTCCATCAAGAAAATTAACACCATCTTTATAAAATGATTTTAACTTGAGAAGCTTATCAGAGATTAAATTCTAAGAAGTAGTAATGGCTGTCTGAAATGAGTCTAAGGCAGCCTGTAGCTTCTTATCAAACTCCTCTTGCTCTTTAGCCCTTGCTTTAGTCATTGCAGTGACTGTATTCTTTATTTAAGTTACTATCTCATTGTGAGCTTCAGTCAGATTGTCATTCATCCTAATCTAATTCTCAAGGACATAGCCTTGTTTAATAGCAATGTCATCCACTTGAGCCTTTACTACTGCTTGCTGCTTAACCAGAAATACTACAACATTTCCCCCTTTGTGGAAGCAATCTGTCATCTCTTTCTTATGTAGATTCACTTCAAACCTGATGGATTTTATATCCTGAGCCAGATCAAATTGAAGTGACTTATGACTTTCATCCACATACTTCTCTAGAGCCATTCTCTGCTCATCTAATTTCACTTGCAATGCCACAAATAAGGAGCTGCAATCAGCCTCTGGGGTAGGTTGTGGAGCAGCAGATTGCAATGCTTTCTTATAGCTTTGGCTCCTTCTCTTGAAAACCATCAGTTTTCTCTTTTTGGCACTTGTGATTGCTTCATCTTTTGAAGCAGATGTACTGACAATGTCTACTCTTTCCTTAGGACTAGGAGGGAGCTCCTTTTCAGTCCTAATCTGCTCCCCCTCAAAGTCAGCCTGCTCCCCCTCAATCCTTATTTGATCCCCCTTATTTGTTGCTCCCTCAATATCAGGAAACAACTCTTCAAGAGTAAACTCCTGTTGAGTGTGGACTGGTGGTAATTCTTTCTCAGGAGCATCAACAACTACAGATGTATCCTCCATGATAACATCTTGTGCTGGACTGTTGATATGAGGTATCTCAAGAATTGTTTGTGAAGCCATTTCACTTGCCAAGTGAGTTGTCTCTTCCCCTTGCACCTGTGCATTATCAGTAAAGTCCTATGCCTGTGCATTATCTGTAATGTCCTGTGCCTGTGCATTATCTAGCTCCCCCCTGCACCTGTGCATTATCAGTAATGTCCTGTGCAGGTGATTTCTCAGCAGTTTCTTGTCTTTCTATATCAGGTATGTCCTTTGTTAGGACCCTATCCCATCTGGAGATAATCCTGATGTCTATTTTTCTCATATGGTTGATTTTAGAACCAGGAATCTGGTGCATTACTTCTGGAATTGCTCCAGCTAAGTATAAACTCATCAGTCTAGCCAAATTAGGCTTCTTTATGCCTTCCTTAATCTTCTCACAAATTACTATAGACCAATCTGTGTTTAGTCTAAAAATAATCCTTATCATTAGGCTGAACATATAGGCTGAAATCCTATCATGTCCCCCTGGCTTACATAGAATTACCTTGCCAACCACTTCAGAGAGGAATTTACCTTGCTGATTCATCCCTTTCCTGTTTATAGCAGATCAAATCTTCAAGGTGGGATCCAATCCACACCATTGTAGTGCTTCCCTTGTCTTATATACAGGTACTTCTTCTTCATTCTGAGTCCTTGGAAGATTAAGAATTTTCCTCAAACTCTTCAAGGTCAATTTGACTCTAGCACCATGAACCGTTGATTTAATCTTAAGTCCAGTTGAATCTACTATAGCTGCGCCATAAAACTCAAGTATCTCTTTCTTCCATATCTTGGTTTGTTCGGATACTAAAAACTCCAAACCATTATTAGCAATTAGGGTAATCACCCCTTTAATCTCAGATTCTGCATCATCAAAGGCGTGGCGAACCAACTCATATCCTTCATTGATGTTATCTTCTACCTTTGGCGCCATTGGGATGGTGAGAAAGCTTGGATTGAGAGAAGAGAGTTTGTCGACACAAGGTTTTGGTCTCGAAAACCTGGAGAGTGTATCGACAGAGTTTGTTCTTGACCTATTTATACCCTTCTAAACAAAGAAGGTCAAAAGGCGGGCAAAAATTGTCTAAATATGTCGACACATACTTCTAATGTCTCGACAACGGTGCTGACTTCTATGTGTCGACACCAATTGATGATGTGTCGACACTAGACATACTTAGTAGTTCAACAGAAATTCTGTGTCGACTCTTATTGTAAGTGTCGACACAATTTTTAGATGTGTTGACACCACTACTCTGGATGTGTTGACACTGTTTTACTTAGCTAATTTGTTAAACTAATATATGTTCAACATTTCTAATTCAATTTTAAATTTATTGAATTTAGTTTCATATAGAGGCTTAGTAAACACATCTGCAATTTGATAATCTATTTTGGCAAATTCTAGTGAGATGTCCTTTTTCTCTACATGTTCTCTAAGAAAATGGTATCTAATTTCTATATGCTTAGTCCTACTATGTGAAACAAGATTATTAGCAATAGAAATAGCACTAGTATAATGACAAAACAAAGGTGTTCTACTTACCTGAATACCATAGTCTTCTAGCTGGTGCTGAATCCACAACAACTGTGCACAACAACTTCCTACTGCCATATATTCAGACTCAGCTGTGTAAATTGCTACACTAGTCTGCTTCTTACTACTCCAAGACACCAATCTTTCTCTTAGAAATTGACAGGTTCCTGTTGTGCTTTTTCTATCTTCTTTGAAACCTGCAAAGTCTGCATCTGAATAGCCTGTCAGTAGAAAATCTCCATTCCTAGGATACCAAAGGCCTAGATTAGGTGTGCCCTTTAGATATCTAAAAATCCTTTTTACTGTAGTGTAATGAGATTCTTTAGGGCATGATTGGTACCTAGCACAGACACATGTTGCATACATAATGTCTGGTCTACTAGTAGACAGATATAAAAGAGAGCCAATTATTCCTCTATACAAAGACTCATCTACAGGCTTACCTACATCATCTTTGCATATAGGCATACTTGTTCCCATAGGAGTTCTCATGGTGGAGGATGATTCCATACCATACTTCTTAATTAACTCTTTGGTGAACTTAGACTGGGATATGGATAAGCCATCATCAGTCTGTCTTACTTGAAGTCCCAAGAAGAACTTAAGTTCTCCCATGCTTCTCATCTCAAACTTCCCTTGCATAAGTTTTACAAACTTCTTGCAAAGGTTGTTTTCTGTAGACCCAAATATTATGTCATCTACATAAATCTGGACTAAGATTATCTTTCCTTTGGACTCCCTTAGGAATAGAGTTTTGTCAATTTTCCCCCTTGAGAATTTATTCTCAATAAGGAAAGTAGACATGGTTTCATACCAAGCCCTTGGGGCTTGCTTTAACCCATACAAAGCTTTCCTAAGTCTATAAACATAATCATGTTTGAGAGAATCAACAAAACCCGAGGGCTGCTCTACATAGACTTCTTCTTTTAGATTTCCATTTAGGAATGCTGATTTTACATCCATTTGGAATACCTTGAAGCCTTGATATACTGCATAGGCAAGGAACATCCTAATTGCTTCCAGTCTTGCTACTGGGGCAAAGGTTTGATCAAAGTCAATGCCCTCTTCCTGCCTGTATCCTTTTGCAACAAGTCTTGCTTTGTTCTTCACAATGATCCCACTCTCATCCAGTTTGTTCCTAAAGATCCACTTTGTTCCAATGATGTTGTGGTCATTTGGTTTAGGAACTAACTTCCAGACCTTGTACCTTCTGAACTGATTCAGCTCCTCTTGCATGGCATCAATCCAATGTGGGTCTAGAATAGCTTCTTCAAATTTCTTTGGCTCCAGTTGAGATAGGAAGCTTGAGCAAAGAACTGTGTTCAAGTTCTTGCTTCTAGTTTGCACTCCATGTCTTGGATCACCAATTATCTTATTTGCTGGATGATCCTTTAAGTGTCTAACAGCTGGAGGTAGACTATCTTCAAGTTGAACACCTTCAGTCTCTTCAATATGCTGTACCTCTTGGTTTTCATCAGCATCTAGAGAGTCCTGTACTCCCCCTAGATAGTAGCCACCATTTTAGACTTCCTGCTCTACAGTTGACTCTTCTGTAATGGTAAGCTTGTACATTCTCTCATTTATACCTATAGAACTGCATGAGCTACAAGGCAACTCACTGTTAATCAGTCTTGTTTCATCAAAGATAACATGTACAAACTCTTCTATAACTTGAGTAATCAAGTTGTAGACCCTATAAGCCTTACTATTGTTGCTGTACCCAACAAATATCCCATCTTGGGATTTGGTAACAAACTTAGTTAGATAAGACTTTCCATTGTTTAGGACATAGCACTTGCAACCAAAGATCCTAAAATAGGATAAGTTTGGTTTTCTACCCTTCATGATCTCATAGGGAGTCTTTTTGTGGCTTTTGGTGATAGAAGCCCTATTGATCACATGACATGCAATATTAACTTCCTCAGCCCAGAAATATTCTGGGAGAGAAGTGTCACTAAATAGAGTTCTACCAGCCTTAATCAGTGTTTTATTCTTCCTTTCAGCAATACCATTTTACTGTGGTGTTTTAGGTGAGGAGAATTCTTGAAAAATCCCAAATTCTTCACACAGTCTTGTCATACTCTCATATTGAAATTCAGTGCCATTGTCACTTCTGATTTTGACCACTGTACTATCAAGTTCATTCTGAATTTGCTTGACAAAACTATATAAAACACTTGGGGTTCTGATTTTTGTCTAGGAAAGAACACCCAAGAATATCTAGAATAGTCGTCTACCACCGCAAAAGTGTAGACCTTCCTACCTAGACTATGAACTGGCATAGGAAAAAATAGATCCATTTGTAATAGGTATAGACACCTCACAGAATCCTTGTTTTCAAGGCTATGAAAGGAGGATTTTGTCTGCTTGCCTTTTTGACAAGCGAGCATATCCCATCCTTTATACACTTAACTTTAGGACTATTCCTCACTAACTCTTTGCTAAAGAGTTGACCAATTATTTTGTAGTTAAGATGGGCCAGCCTCTTGTGCCATTTGACATAATGAGAGGCTCTCTCATCAGCTATAAGACAAATAGGAGAAACATTGTTCTCACACTCAAAGTTAAGACAATACACATTCCTTTTTCTATATCCTGTCAATATGACCTTTTAATCACTTGACCTTTTGATATGACATCAATTCTTAATAAATGAAATGTCATATCCTAAATCACTCAGCTGAATTATGATTATAAGGTTGTGTTTCAAACCCTTCACATAGGCCACTTGAGTGATAGTAATCTGGTTATTTGAAATGTTACCAAATCCTTTGATGATTCCTTTTTCCGAACCACGAAAGATTACTTTAGACCAATTTATGATAGGTAAGTACTCCTTCAGCAACCCCCTTGTTCCAGTCATGTGCCTGGAACATCCACTGTCCAAGTACCATATAGGGGCATGGTAACTTGGACTCACCTGCAATAAAGAATTACCTCCCCTTAGAGCCCAAGTAAGTCTTGGGTCCTTGGTTCAAGTTAGATTCATACTTAACAAATCTACCTGCTGATCTTCTAACAGGTAGACTATTGTTCTTCCTGACACTAATGTTGTGCCAGCAATCTAAGGCATAATAGTCTGTCTTGCCACAACACCATCATTCATACTTGTTGTATCTATTTTTAGATACATTCTTGGCAGTCTGGTTGACAGCAAATCTTTTGTTTTGTACTGGTACTGCTGCAGCTTCACCCACTATTTTCTTAAGAACATGGGGTTTATGGACATGGGCTGCCTTATTGACATAAACACCCTTGTCATTCAGAACTTCAGTCTTACTATGACCATGAGTATTCTCAAGGTCATACTTGTTAGAAGGCACTTGTACCTTTCTAAAAACTACAGGGACTTTAAAGTTCAGTGGCTGGACTGAGGCTTTGCCCTTTCTCTTAAATTGGACATCCCTAGTATCACCTTTAAAGCCTATTCCAGCCTTACCCTTTTGAGCCACAAACTCATCTATTAAGGGTAAAACTGATTTTGGCTTGGAATAACTAGTCACCAAATCTTTTTCTTTTTGAAGTCTGGCTTCCAGACTTTTAATTAGATTATTTTTGTATGTGATTATGCCCATCTGAATAACAGTTATAGTTTTCAGTTTTGCAATCTCATTCATTTTTTGATCCAACTCTTTCACTAAATCAGATGCAACCATCTTAAGATCTGTAATTTCCTTAGCCTGAGTTTTGGCCAAGTTTTTGCTTTTCTTTAGTGCCTGCAACAAGTCCCCATATTCATCTATCAGCTGATGAATATCACCTTCAGACCCAGACCCATCCACATCACTTGATGCAGATGTAGCAGACTCTGTACCAGTACTACAATCTAAATTTCTAGAAAAGCCTTGTACCTTACTAGAACTAGGCTGATCCTGACACTTGTCTTCTTCTGACACAGCCAGCAGTCCTATGCACTGATGGTCTTCTTGTTCATAGATAGAGTTCAGCACTTGCATAAACTCATCTTCTTCATCTGCTGCATATAGACCAATGTATGCCTCAGCTTCAGATTCAGACTCTGAAGATGATTGGTCTGTCAAGCTCTTCTCCTTCTTATCAACAAAGGATTTCTCCTTCTTTCTCTTTTGTTGAGTCTTCCTTTTATCTGCAGACTCCTTTCTTTTTTCTGGACACTCATCCACAACATGTCCAGGTCTATTATAGCAGTAACAAACTATCTTTGATGTTGTAGATTTGCTAGGCTTAGACCTGCTCCTGTCCTTCCTAGATGACTTCCTCTTTTGATAATAGTCATCCACAGACTGAGATGTGGAGGGCCTAGAATTCCACTGCTTCTTCTTTAGGAATCTCTGAAACTTCCTTGTGAAGACAGTAAAGTGTTTATCTGAGTCACTACTGTCAGAACTTTGGTTGTCTGAATTATCTGAAGTTATTTCAGCAACTATCTGAGGAGGTGATGGAGACATCCTCCTATTATTCCTAGTGGCTTCCACCTTGAAGGTCACAGACTTTTCTCTATGCTCCCCTTTTGCACTTTTCTCTTCCTCTTTCCTAGCCATCAGCTACATCTCATATGATAGCAATTTTCAAAGCAAAGTTGGAGGAGAGATATCTACAAGTTTGGCCACTTCCCTAATGACACAAATCTTAGTGTCCCAATCCTTTGTCAAGGATCTTAGGAATTTATCATTCAGTTCATATGTACTGAAGATGCTTCCATAGGACATCAACTTATTTACTATTCTATTGAACTTTTTATAACACTCAGTTATACCATCTGACTTTCCTTGTCTAAAACTCTCATATTCCTGGTTCAGCATAGATTTTCTATCTTGTCTGACTTCTTCAGAACCCTCCATGTAGACTATCAAAGTGTCCCACATTTCCTTGGAGGTCTTACAGTGAATCAAATTTTGAAAGGTTTAATCATCTATGACACATACTATGATATTCTGGGCTCTTTTATCCATAGTTGCCAGGATGATCTCTTCTTTAGTCATCTCTGAAAAATCCTTGGGAGTTCTTTGATTTGCATCTAGAACTGACAACTTCATTGGAATATAAGGACCTTCCATTACTGTAATGTAGATCCTTGGATCAAAAGCCTCCATAAAAATCCCGACCCTTTCTTTCCATATTCCAAATATCTCTTTCCTGCATATGGGTAATTTCATAGAACCTAGTTCCTTATGATTTTCTCCTGAACCCATTTTCTTGATCTTGAATTTGCCTTATGAATCTAACTCAGACTGTTAAGTCCTTCTTTGAGCAACCTCCCTATGATACCACTTGATAGAATTGATTTCAAGATAACCCAAACACCTAGAGGGGGGGGGGGGAATAGGTTCTTTCCTTTTTTTACTTAAGGCAGAATAAGAATTCCGTTCTTTAAAGAGAATCTAACTATTCTACACTGCTAACACAGCAACCACGGCACAGAATTCACAATCACACACACATCACAGATTGCACACTGGTTTATAGTGGTTCCCCAAGGTCTGGGTACATCCACTTTCCCCCTTCGCCTATCCAGCAGTGTGCTAAATTCAGCCTAACTTCTTCCTTTTTCTCAGATCCACAGATCTTACAGCTCAGAACCCTGAAAGGTTCCTACAACTCAGAACCCTGAAAGGTTCCTATAACTCAGAGTGTATTCACACTCCTACAACTTAGGCTAACAACCCTACCTCAGCCTTGTCACAAGGCCTACAACTCAGAGATTGATATCTCCTGCACTCAGACTCAAAAGCCTTACCACTCAGAGATCTATATCTCCTACACTCAGCCTTTATATTATAGGCTTACAACTTAGATCTTGAAAGATCCTACAGAATTTGAAAAATCTTATAGATTAACTCTTACCCTTGTTGAGAGAGAAGGGATAAAAGGTTTCTTGATCAGCTCTTGATAAAACTGATTGCTGAGATCAACCTGTTCTTAGCTTTCTTCAAAGCTTCTTGAATCTAAACTCAGTAGGGTTGATCTTCTTTGAAGTTGACTGGCTGGCAGCTTCCTTCTTAGATTTCAGAAATAGATCTGAATTCTTCTTAGCAGATTAGTTCAGGATCTGCTTCTTAAGAGACTTATAAATGTCTCCTTCTTTACTTTAAAGAGGTGGAGCTCTCTCACTCTCAAAATCTTCTGAAGTTTCTTCTGAATTCTTGTTTGAATTCTCCTTAGACAAATTCTGAGTTGATTGCCACTTCAGACTGTCTTCTTAGATCTTCTCACGAAAATCTTCTTCTGTGTGACGCGCTCTTTCTTGATCAATGATCAATACTTCATTTGTTATTCGTGTTTTGATTTGACAGAATCCGTCTTTATATCGACTTCATCCATTGTAACTGGATGATCCGGTTTCTAACCAACTTTTGACAGTTCTGATAGCTTCAACAAACTAGTTGGAATTCACAGCTGTCAAATCTTTAGTCATTTCTTGATCCTTTGTCTTTGTCAGCAAAGCGTCGAGATTGATCTTCATTGTCGACACTGCTTTTCCAAGTGTCGACACAAGCTTTCTTAAGTGTCGACACATGGACTTAGAAACTTTTTTTTTCTGCATTTTAGCATATTCTTAACTTGCACATATAAACTCAAAATAACATCAAATACACCTTGATGTATATCATTGAGCTAAGTGAGGCTTCTTCAAATCAGGTACACATTTTCCTATGTACCCAACAAATTTATCTATTTATGTGTTTAATGATAATGAATTCACTCTTTTTTATTTTCATTTGCTAATGGGTGTTCATAAATTGGAATCTCAGTCAAACGCGAGAAGACCACTATCTATCGGGCGACATGTCTCTAAATCCAAGTCTCAGTATTGTCGGTCAAGATCAGCTTTCTCCTTGCACGTTGATTGTTTATCTTTGGCTTGTATGGTGTCCCCTCCCATACTAGGATGTCACGTCTCTAAGGCTTCTCTTAGATGGACAAGACCCTCTTACCTTTTGAAGATTGTTAGCCGTGCAAACGAGCGATGCCACTGGGTGCCTGTATCTAAATCTAACCATTTGCATTGTCGGGCAAGATCACCTTCATTTAACATGTTGGTTGTGTTAAAATGAAAGATGTATTTGTTTTTTTTTGCGTATTTTATGATAACACGTGTATGCCAATTGTCCTTTTGGGATCTATGTGATGTATTCATCTTTTCTGTATCAATACTCCTGTACTCCCTTTTTTTTGAATAAGAAAACATAATTGCTCATTGCGCCTTTTTCTTTTTGGATATTTTCTCGCTTTCATTTCTGAATTGAATGAGAGGATCTTTTGATTTCCTCTCTTGGTTTCATCTTCTCGTTCTTCTTTGATCATCATCAAAAGAGTCTGAACATGGTATCAGAGGGTGTGATGTAATTTAATCTTCTTCCATGGCTCTCCAACATGCTGATTCTATTCTCAAAATCCAAGAACAAGAATGACGAACCCGATGTCCATTGATTCAAAACCCATTCCGCCTTATTTATATCTATAGAGCTCGGATTCTCCAGGGATGATACTTGTTAATCAATTTATGTTTGGTAGTACTAATTACATGCCTTGGAAACGATCAATGGAGATTGCCTTGTCCTGAAGAACAAGCTCATTTTCATCAATGGCAAGCTCCCAAAATCTGATCCTACTGATCCTACATTTCCTCAATGGGAACAAATAAACAATATGGTCATTTCTGGGCTAATCAATTTTGTCTCAAAAGACATTGGCCAATCGATCATCCATACCACCACTATTGAAATCATGTAATTTAATTTGTCTTGCCGCTTCGCTAACAACATCAGTTCTTATTAATATGGCCTTTGTCAGGCTATCTCATCTTGTACTCAAGATACTCTGTCAATTGAAGCATATTACACTAAACTTAATCAACCATAGGATGAACTTGATGCGATCAATCTCATCCCTCCATGTCAAGATCACTTAGATTACTCTGTCATCAAAGCCTGGGAAAATCAACATGATGAACAAAAGATCATGCAGTTTTTGATGGTTTAAATGATGTCTTCAAACCAGTCTGAGGAAAAATTCTCCAAATGAAAAGTCTCCCATCTCTTGAAGAGGCTTAATCAATGTTACAACAAGAAGAACAATAGATATCAATCACATTCAATCAACCAATCATATATCAGCCTTTTCAGTTTGACAAAATTCCAACTCTAAGAATAACTGGACTTCCAATAGTCAAATTGTTAATTGGAACACAAAAAATAAACACAACACTTGGTGTGATTATTGTCAAATGCCTGGACACATTAAAGCAAAATTTTATAAACTAGTGGGCTATCCGGTGAATTACAAAGGCAAGGGACATAAGAAGACTAGGGGAAACTGAAAGTCTTTAATTCCAAGGTAGCTAATCACCTAGAGGGGGGGGGGGGGGGTGAAAAGGTTTTTGGTCTTTTATAATTTTCCCTCTACTTAGTGTGTTGTGAGTGAGTAAAATAATGATTCCAAGACAATCACACAAAACACACACAAGATTTATAGTGGTTCCCCAGATTATGGGTACGTCCACTTTCCCTCACTTTTCTAACAGCTTGTTAGACATGGCCTCTTCTCCAAACTCGGTTCCATCGAGATTACAACACAGATCCCTCAGGATCTCTCAGTATCCTCCAAGACCTACAACTCATGCACAAAGCCCTACCTCAAAGCAAGCTTGCTCCTACAACTCAGTGGCCAAAATACCACCTACCTCACACTTGAGAATAAGTCCTACAGCTCAGGCTATGAAGGTTAGCCCTACAACTCAGAGAGTCACACTCTCCTACCTCAGATCTGTTAAGATCTTACCTCAGGCCAAAGTCCCTATCTCAGGCAAACAGGCCCTACACTCAGATCAATACAAGGATCCTACAAACTCAGGCTCAACAACCCTACACTTAGATCCACACAGGGATCCTACAAACTCAGGCTAAATAGCCCTACACTCAAATCCACACAGGGATCCTACCTCAGCCTTTATAAATTAGGCTTACAACTCAGATCCAAAAGGATCCAATAGGTAAATTAGTTGGTTGGTGTGGTTGATATGACACCAGAGAAATTTCTCCGTGTCTGCCTTTCTGGACTGAGTTAACAGCCCTAAATTTCTTCACAACAAAATCAAATATGTCTTCAGTAATAAACTGTCTGTGCTGAAGAAACTAAGAAATTTGTTTTTGAACTTGCTGAAGAAGATTGAGGACTAGACAGTTCTTGTGTTCTTCAATTAGCTAACCTGTACCAGCAGGAACTTGAAAGCTCTGTTTCTCCTTCTTTATCAGAACCTTTTCTGAACTTACTGTAGCAGAAAAAATTAGCTACAGTAACTTGAAAGAACTTTTAGATCAGCTGGTTTGACTTCAAGCTTCAAGCTCGACAATAATGGCGAGGAAGATGAAGTTAAACCATAACTTTTCGAAATAAATAAATCCTAAAAGTTAAAGTTCATTCCTTCCATCTTGTCCCTTTTATCTTCCGCCGATTAATGGCTCCAAGAAGCAGTGGGGACCACATTTGATTGACAACTGCACCTTGCTTTAATGGAAGAAGATGTACAGTAGACCTCCGATAGTATTTATCGTGTTCTTTAGCTTTCCCACAACTAATTTGAACTTTGTTGACTTCGTTGACTTTGGCTGACATCATAAATTGTGGACTTAGCCAAATATTCAGATTCAACTCCATGCGTTGAGTGCGTTGAGTGAATGACCTTCACTCAATGATTCCGGACTTAGTCGAATTCTCTACATCATCAGGCGTTGAGTGTGTTGAGTGAATGGACTTCACTCAATAATTTTGGACTTAGTCAAATTCTTCTGCACTGCCAGACATTAAGTGTGTTGAGTGAATCTTCATCACTCAACGCCCCTGGACTTAGCTACAACTTTTATCTGCTAAGCATTGAGAGAGTTGAGTGAAGCTTCATCACTAAACGCATTTGTACTTAGCCGCTTTCTTTCTTCTTTCTTCTTAGGCTTTGACTATAGCAACATAACTCAATGCTTTTGCTGTCTTGAATTGAGTGAACTGACTTCATTCAATGCCTGTGAACTTAGCCGCAATTTTATCTGTGCAACCGGTTGGGCTTCGACTGTCATGTCTTTACTCAATGCTTTTGCTGTATGGCATTGAGTGAACTGACTTCACTCAACATATGTGGACTTAGCCATTTTTTCAGCTTGCCAATGCATAGGCTTTGACAAACTCTGCTATACTCGATGCCTTCTGATATATGACATTGAGTGAACTGCCTTCACTCAATGCCTGTGGACTTAGGTGATTTTCAGCCTTTCCAGCATTCTTCTTTGGCATCTGGCGTTGAGTGAACTAGCTTCACTCAACGCCTGTGGACTTAGACAGATTTCTATCTCTGCACTTCTCCACCTTGTGACCACCTATCGCAACCACTTAGATAGTCTGTCTAAATATGTTCCATGGAACATCCTGCACTTGATGATCTTAACTAACATCAAATACAACTATGCTCTTAGTGTTGATGGTGATGCCTCTTCAAATCATGTCTAGGGAACATTGAGGGTAATATTCTCAATAATCTTCCCATATTTGAAGAAAGTAGAACACCCAGCAATATTAAGAAGCATTAACATAAAAGCATATAAATTTAATGTACTCCACTTAACTGCATTGACTCAACATGTCAAGTCAATGTATTCTCATACCACTTGAGCAATTACTCAAATAATATGCATTCTCCTTATACCACATAATACTTAAATGGAACACCACTAGAAGCACTTACCTCATAATATGAACTGACTCAACATGGCTCAACATGTAGTCATTGCATTCCTCATACTACTTGAATCTTTTCAAGTAATAAAAACTGACTCAACATAACCTAGTCATGTCAAGTATTACTTCTACATCTCCAATCTCCCCCATTAGAAGTATTGCAACACATATCCCCCTTTTTGGCTTATTCTATAGGCATATTGAGGGAGGTGATAGGATTATGGCACATATCTCCCCTTTCTACTTCTACTACACTAGTGATCAAACTAGTTGACTAAAGAACATACCTCTTGTGTTGATTCCATTGATACAACACATCACTGTAGCCCCTTGACACTTGAGTGGTCCATTGATCTACTTGAGCTAGCTACCACTCCTCCCACTTTTTATGACTTCTGCAAAAGTAGCTATAGTCAGGGATGTGCTGGCTATTCCTCTTCTCCTACAACAATATTGTCCTTTCAACATTAGCAGTGACTACACCATCAACAGTGATGATCTTTAATCCACTATAACAGCTGCTAGACTTGCTCCCCCTAAACAGGAGCATCTTGACTGCTCCCACTCAATAGGAGCATCTTGACTTGCTTCCCCTCAATAGGAGCATCTGTTGTCTTCTCTTTACTGGACAGTTAAGTCCATCTTAGTCTTGATGCCACTTGATATCACTTGAAAGACTTATCTACCTACAAGAAGAGTAAATCCTGCAATAATAACAACACAAGGTGTAACACCTCTACCCGTCAAGAAGAATATAATAGAGGGTCCGGCCGGGGCCCCACACCATATTCCACAAACAGGCGGAGACGCTACGAAATAATATCATAACCACGCATCCTAACACAAAGCATTCTAGCGGAAGCTTCACGGTTGAATAATTGAACTCAAGATAATGAACATTGTCCACTAAAACTTAGGAATATATACAAACATCACAAGAGTCTGGCCTTAAGGCCTTACAACAGTTTCTCTTAACAAGGGTGTGGATTACAGACATCGGCACGCAGGCCGGCCACACATGAACAAAAGAAACAAAACAATGCCTTCGAGGGCAGCAGCGCAGCTTTGGGCTTCAGCCCGCTAAGTCCCGCTCGGACCAGCACCTCCAGTACCTGTAATAACCAATCCACCAAGCGGTGGCAAACAGGGCAACGGTCAGCATTCAGCTGACCAATTATAACGACCCTGCCCCTGGTACGGGGCAGCGGAATTCCATCCCTGCATAGCAATCTTCCAATATGATATATATAGCAATTCAAGCAAGACGTGCACGCCCGCACAGTCACATATCACAAACGTCGGCATGACGGCTCGAGGCTCCGTGCACTCAGGGCACATTATCGGTGTTCCATATTTCCACGGCCACACCACCGTTCAGAGGTCCCAGACATAACGGTTCAATATGAGCATTCTAGTCTGATCGGCTCACCGGCCGTCGACTCTCGCTATGTGATCCTAACAGGGTCTTAAGCACCCAAGGTTAGACAACCATAACGGGGGTACAGATCCACCTTTCCCGTTGCTCAAATCGTCAGACTCACGCCTGGACTGACGCGGGTACAGCTTCACCTTGCCCGTTCCACCATTTCCTAGTTGCAGCCCCACGGCTCAACCTCACACAAAGTAGCAACTCACGGCTACAAGAGAGTCCAACTCTCATAATTTCCTGGACTTCCTCCAGTACTTTATCCATCATGCCTACAAGCAAGAATCACGGAGTTTTCTCCGATATGCAAACAAGCATCACCAATTCAGACCATGTCCAGATGGGCTTCACACAGCATGCCTAGATCCGTACTCCAATTCCGGACTCTAACAAGGGGGACTTCACATATCTACCCCAAGGGACGCCACAACCCACCGCACACTCGCGGGGAAGGGTTTTCCCTATGCAATGCAGGAATTAAGGACTTCACATGTCCAAGCAGGAAATCGTTACCCTAGGAGTTCGCTTCGGAGCCATGAAGAGAAATTTGAGACGGATGAAAGCCTTTGCAGCAGCGTTGCCTTCGCAAATCCGAACTCGGCTCGCGATTTGGACCACCGTAGCTCCACCGGCAGCCAGACTCCACTTCTTCTTCCTCACCTTGCTCTCACCTCTCTCTTAAAAGTTAGAAAGAGAAGATGAAACTCAAAATGAGCCTTTCCTCCTTCTTTCCCGGCCTTATCAGCCCAGGAATGAGCCCTAGCCACAAGATCTCCTTTAAGGAAAATAAACGGCCAAGAACTACCCAAAATATTATACTTTTTGGCCGACACGGCCTGTGACACGCCCGTGTCACAGGCCGTGTACCCTTAAGAGGCACATGCGGCACTCGCACCGACTGAAAACTACCAGAACACGGGCATCGACACGCCCGTGTCGAACCTGACATGCCCGTGTCGGTCATGTGACACGCCCGTGTCACACCTGCTACACGGTACTCAACGAGCGCTAAATCCAGTCAGAGCCGTACACGGGTATGCACACGCCCTTGGACACGCTCGTGTCAAATCGGATACGGCCGTGTGCAAGGCTTGGTTCCAGGCCGTGTACATTTCTGACTCGATACGGCATTTTATTGAGTGACACGCCCTGGGACACGCCCGTGTCGAAGGCCGTGTCCCAAGCTTGACTATCGTCGACCTCCGATCGTCGACTAACCTGAACACGCCCTGGGACACGCCCGTGTCCCAGGCCGTGTACCCCGACACGCCCTGGGACACGCCCGTGTCCCAGGCCGTGTTAAGCAACCTGCAACTCAAATCCAATTTTGAGCTTTTTGGGGTGTTACAATCCTCCCCTCCTTAATAAAATTTCGTCCCGAAATTTGAAGACAGTAGGGAGAAAATAACAAAACATTATATGTTTCTATTACATATAAAACGAGCAAACAAGTTACAAAAATAACTCGGGAAACTCGGCTTGCATGGTCTGCTCTCGCTCCCATGTTAGCTCTTCTCGGCCACAATTGTCCCACCGGACTTTGACCATCCCGATCACTTTGTTCCGCAACTGTTTCTCAGCTCGATCCACGATCCGTATAGGCTTCACCTTTGTTGTTAGCCCATACTCAACCGGCACTCGATCATTGTCAATTACTTGAGCTGGATCCTTGACTGCTTTGCGTAGCACCGAGATGTGAAACACATCATGCAATCCACTCAATTCCGATGAAAGAGCTAGCCGATAGGCGGCTTCCCCAACTCGCTCCACCACTTCAAACGGACCAAGGTATCGCGGACTTAGCTTTTTCAACCGCCGAATCCGAGATACGCCTTTGAAGGGCTTAATCTTTAAATAGACCCAGTCACCCACCGCGAACTCCACGTTCCGGTGTTTAGCATTGTAATATTTGGCTTGCCGATCTTGGGCTATTAGGAGCCTCTCTCGAATAGAGCGTATTGTTGAGGTAGCATCCTCGACTTCCTTTTTGCCTAAAAGTTTAGTCTCGCCAGTTTCTGCCCAAGCTAGCGGTGTACGACACTTCCGACCATACAACGCTTCAAACGAGGCCATGCCTATACTTGCTTGATGGCTATTATTATAGGCAAACTCCACCATAACAAGATGTTCTTCCCAATTTTTACCGAAGTCTAGGGCGCACATACGGAGCATATCCTCCATCGTTCTGTTGGTTCGTTCAGTTTGGCCATCCGTTTGTGGGTGAAAGGCCGTACTGAATGCTAACTTCGTGCCCAACATCTGATGAACTAATCTCCAATCTTTCGAGGTAAAGCGGCCATCTCGGTCACTTACGATGCTCCGGGGAACACCATGCAATCGAACAATCTGCTCCCCATAGAGCTTTGCCAACGTTTCCGCTGAATCGTCCCGTTTGTTCGGTATAAAGTGAGCCACCTTTGTTAACCGGTCTACACTCACCCAGATTGAGTCATGGCCACGCTGAGATCTCAGCAATCCGTGCACGAAATCCATAGAAATATCCTCAAACTTCCATTGCGGAACCGGCAACGACTTCAGGAAACCACTCGGCCATTGACATTCTGCCTTTACCAAAGCACAAGTGCGACATTTAGCCACATACGCGGCTATGTCCTTCTTTAAACCAGGCCACCAGAACAGTTTCTTCATGTCCTTGTACATTTTTGTGCTCCCAGGGTGAATTGAGTACTTTGTAAAGTGTGCTTCATATAGCAATCCTTCTCGCAATTTACCCGCACTAGGGACGCACAATCGGCCATCTTTCCGTAATAACCCGTCATCCTAGGAGAATTGATCACCAGACCCCTCCTTTGCATTGCGTTGGAGACTTTCATCCAACTCCGTTGCCCGCCGAACTCTGTCAGCAAGTTCATATTGAACCTCCAACCAGTTCACGCATGCAACAGACGAAGAATCTCTTTCCACACAAGATATCTCCAAAGCTTCCAACTCCTGGATTAACCGCTCATCATGTATCCGCAACCAATTTGCCCGTACCGGAGTCCACCGACTCAAGTCATCAGCGACCACATTTCCCTTTCCGGGAACATAGTGGATGTCGAAGGTATAATCCCCAAGGAATTCCATCCACCTCCTTTGTTGCATATTCAATTCTTTTTGATCAAGCAGATACTTTAAGCTTTTATGATCTGTATAAATATCCACCTTCACGCCATAAAGATAATGCCGCCACAACTTTAGCGAAAAGATCACCGCCGCCAACTCCAAATCATGGACGAGGTAATTACGCTCATGCACTTTCAATTGACGTGAGCCATAGGCGATCACCTTGCCAAACTACAAGAGAACACAGCCTAAGCCGCTTCCTGACGCATCACTGTATATCTCAAATCCATCTGTACCACATGGCGACATCAACACGGGCGCCGTGGTCAAACGATTCTTCAGCTCATCAAAAGCTCGTGCGCACTCCGGCGTCCAAACGAACTTCTGATCCTTTCTCGTCAACGTAGTCAGAGGCAAAGCAATCCGGGAGAAGTTCTCCACGAACCGTCTATAGTAGCCCGCCAGTCCAAGGAAACTCCTAACCTCGGCCACCGAAGACAACACTGGCCAATCACGAATGACACTTATCTTTGCCGGATCCACCGCTATGCCCTCTCCACTTACTACATGGCCTAGAAAAGCCACCGACGAGAGCCAGAACTCACACTTAGAGAACTTGGCATACAGCTTATTCCTTCGCAAGGTATGCAATACTAATCGCAAGTGGTTTGCATGATCTTCCTCCGATTGTGAATATACAAGGATATCATCAATAAACACAATCACAAACAGATCCAGGTATTCGCGGAACGTTCGATGCATGAGATCCATGAATACCGAAGGCGCATTACATAAGCCGAACGGCATCACTGTGAACTCATAATGACCATAGCGTGTGCCAAACGCTGTCTTGTGAATGTCACCTTCCCTAATCCGCAACTGGTAATACCCGGACTTCAAATCCAACTTCGAATAGACGGTTGAGCCTGCTAGCTGATCAAACAAGTTATCGATTCGTGGAATTGGATACTTGTTTTTCTCCGTCAGCTTGTTTAGTTCGCGATAATCAATACATAGTCGCAAACCACTGTCTTTCTTTTTCACAAAAAGAACAGGCGTGCTCCAAGGTGACATACTTGGGCGTATATATCCCTGCTCCAACAACTCTTGCAACTGAACTTTCAGTTCAGCCATTTCTTTTGGCGCTACCCGATACGGCGAACGGGCCACGGGTTTCGCACCCGGCACCAGCTCGATAGCGAAGTCGATTTCCCTTTGGGGAGGTAACCCCGGAAGGTCCTTTAGAAACACATCAACGTATTTCGACACAATCGACACTTCACTCACACTGGCCTTCGGCGCCACCGCCTCTATGAGTGTGAAGAACAACTCCGCACCCTTCCGAACTGCCTTAACAACTTGGAGAGCGGATAACAACATCCCACTCGTCCATTGCATACCAATGAACTTGGTCTCTTGTTCGGTATTTTGCCCAAGTGTAACCTCTTTTGAAGTGCAATCTATACAGGCACGCTGCTCTGAAAGCCAGTCCATACCAAAGATTATATCAAACTCTTTGATCGGCAATACTAATGTTTCCACCTTGAACTCCCGACTTCCTATCTTGACCTCAAGACCGCAAGATCGATCCGCGCACATCAAACATCCGTTAGGCAACAACACCTTTACACTGTCTGTCGTGGTCCGGATAGGCACCCCGATACGAAAGACAAAGTCCTCAGACAGAAACGAATGTGAAGCACCTGTGTCGAACAGTGCTCGCGCCGGATACTCTCGTATAAGGACAAACCCTATAACATTACAATTAAAACAAGCACAGCACATCATAACAACAAGAACATTAAAACCTACGCGCACCTGTGACGACATCCGCCTGCTTAATGGCCTCCTGTTGTCCAAGGTTGAAGACCCTGGGCTGCGCGTGCAAGGCAGAAGACTCCACCACAGCCTTCCCCTTCTCCGCATAAGACGCTCCCGTCTTCTTATCACCCTTTGGAGGACCAAATCGGCATTCACGTGCGAAGTGTCCAACCTTCTCGCACGTAAAACAAGCACGAGATCCGTACCCAGATGTATCCATCACAGTCGCAGAAGGAGCTTGTCCAGAAGATTTAGACTTCTTATTCCATCTCTTTCGGTAGCCAAACTTGTCCGGACGCGGCGGCTTAAACTCTGGCTTCACAACCGCCAAGTTTCCCTTTGCTTGCCCCCGTTTCATGTCCGTCTCCAAAGAACGAGCCGTACAGACTAAGGCTTGGAATCCCTGACTCACAGAACTCGAGAGCAAATACCGCAACTCATCTCGCAGTCCCGCATAAAACCGACTAGTCCTACGCTCTTCTTCGGCGAAGATCGTGCCCGCATATCTTCCCAACCGGGTGAACTCATGCAGGTAGTCATCCACACTTCGATCTCCCTGCGCTAACCGTTGAAATTCCATTTCCATCGATATCCTTTACTGCACCGGCAGATGTTGTGCTAAGAACAATCGAGAGAATTCATCCATTGTAATCTCTGCCAATTGCCAGCCAGCCAAGTGATGCATTTCAATCTCATCCCACCACAATCGCGCCTCTCCTTCCAGTAGGAAAGTGGCTAACATAACTTTCTGTTCCTCCTCAACCTTGATAGCTCTCATAATTCTCTTGATTCTTGCAAGCCAATCCTCTGCTTGGGCCGGTGTACCCGCCCCATGAAACTGCGGAGGGTTGAAGCTCAAGAATTGCTTCCATTGTTGATCTGCTACCCGCGGACCAACTTCGGCTTCTACCAGTTCTTGCCGTACCCCAGCAGGCGCTGGCACCACTGCAGGACGTGCCTGCCCACCCTGTTGAGCATTCATCACAGCAAGTACCGTTTTCGTGATGAGACGGACTGTTTCAGCGGATGGAGGAGTTGTGGGCACCTCGGCTAGTGCCGCACTCTCAATAGAACATTGTGGTTCGGATTGACCGGCAACACTTCTGGTCACCTATATGTGTAAAATACACAGGTTAACGACCAATGAAAACCGGCAACCATACAAAAAGAATACACAAGTTCAACAAACAAGTGTATTTGCATTCCTAAGTGGAAAATCTTGAGTTCAAATTAAGTGTTATAACGACGGCATTGACACGTGCTCGCCACCTCTCAAAAGAATTCGACCGCGAATTCGGAAGAGATCGACCAACAAGCTGATACCAAATTGTAACACCTCTACCCGTCAAGAAGAATATAATAGAGGGTCCGGTCGGGGCCCCACACCATATTCCACAAACAGGCGGAGACGCTACGAAATAATATCATAACCACGCATCCTAACACAGAGCATTCTAGCGGAAGCTTCACGGTTGAATAATTGAACTCAAGATAATGAACATTGTCCACTAAAACTTAGGAATATATACAAACATCACAAGAGTCTGGCCTTAAGGCCTTACAACAGTTTCTCTTAACAAGGGTGTGGATTACAGACATTGGCACGCAGGCCGGCCACACATGAACAAAAGAAACAAAACAATGCCTTCGAGGGCAGCATCGCAGCTTTGGGCTTCAGCCCGCTAAGTCCCGCTCGGACCAGCACCTCCAGTACCTGTAATAACCAATCCACCATGCGGTGGCAAATAGGGCAACGGTCAGCATTCAGCTGACCAATTATAACGACCCTGCCCCTGGCACGGGGCAGCGGAATTCCATCCCTGCATAGCAATCTTCCAATAGATATATATAGCAATTCAAGCAAGACGTGCACGCCCGCACAGTCACATATCACAAACGTCGGCACGACGGCCCGACGCTCTGTGCACTCAAGGCACATTATCGGTGTTCCGTATTTCCACGGCCACACCACCGTTCAGAGGTCCCAGACATAACGGTTCAATATGAGCATTCTAGTCTGATCGGCTCACCGGCCGTCGACTCTCGCTATGTGATCCTAATAGGGTCTTAAGCACCCAAGGTTAGACAACCATAACGCGGGTACAGATCCACCTTTCCCGTTGCTCAAATCGTCAGACTCACGCCTGGACTGACGCGGGTACAACTTCACCTTGCCCGTTCCACCATTTCCTAGTTGCAGCCCCACGGCTCAACCTCACACAAAGTAGCAACTCACGGCTACAAGAGAGTCCAACTCTCATAATTTCCTGGACTTCCTCCAGTACTTTATCCATCATGCCTACAAGCAAGAATCACGGAGTTTTCTTCGATATGCAAACAAGCATCACCAATCCAGACCATGTCCAGATGGGCTTCACACAGCATGCCTAGATCCGTACTCCAATTCCGGACTCTAACAAGGGGGACTTCACATATCTACCCCAAGGGACGCCACAACCCACCGCACACTCACGGGGAAGGGTTTTCCCTATGCAATGCAGGAATTAAGGACTTCACATGTCCAAGCAAGAAATCGTTACCCTAGGAGTTCGCTTCGGAGCCATGGAGAGAAATTTGAGACGGATGAAAGCCTTCGCAACAGCGTTGCCTTCGCAAATCCGAACTCGGCTCGCGATTTGGACCAGCGTAGCTCCACCGGCAGCCGGACTCCACTTCTTCTTCCTCACCTTGCTCTCACCTCTCTCTTAAAAGTTAGAAAGAGAAGATGAAACTCAAAATGAGCCTTTCCTCCTTCTTTCCCGGCCTTATCAGCCCAGGAATGAGCCCCAGCCACAAGATCTCCTTTAAGGAAAATAAACGACCAAGATCTGCCCAAAATATTATACTTTTTGGCCGACACGTCCTGTGACACGCCCGTGTCATAGGTCGTGTACCCTTAAGCGGCACACGCGGCACTCGCACCGACTGAAAACTACCAGAACACGGGCATCGACACGCCCGTGTCGAACCTGACACGCCCATGTCGATCATGTGACACGCCCGTATCACACCTGCTACACGGTACTCAACGAGCGCTAAATCCAGTCAGAGCCGTACACGGGTATGCACACGCCCTTGGACACGCCCGTGTCAAATCGGACACGGCCGTGTGCAAGGCTTGGTTCCGGGCCGTGTACATTTCTGACTCGATACGACATTTTATTGAGTGATATGCCCTGGGACACGCCCGTGTCGAAGGCCGTGTCCCAGGCTCGACTATTGTCGACCTCCGATCGCCGACTAACCTGAACACGCCCTGGGACACGCCCGTGTCCCAGGCCGTGTACCCCGACACGCCCTGGGACACGCCCGTGTCCCAGGCCATGTTAAGCAACCTACAACTCAAATCCAATTTTGAGCTTTTTGGGGTGTTACACAAGGAGCAACTGAAGCTATACCAGGTTCAACATACCTAGCTCAAACTTGAAGGAGTTGAACTTTGCTTCATCTAGTGGCTTAGTTAAGATGGCAATCACTTGCTTGTCTGTAGGGACAAACTTAAGACTGATATCTTCACACTCCACATGCTCCCTAATAAAATGATACCTAATCTCAATGTGCTTAGTCCTGCTATGAGAGACAGGATTCCTAGCAATTGAGATTTCACTAGTAGAATAACAATATAAAGGAGTTCTACTTATCTGGAGATTATAATCCTGGAGCTGATGCTGGATCCATAGTAACTGTGCACATCAGCTACCTGCTGAGATGAATTCCGACTCAGTTGTTGAGATTGCAATACTAGTCTGCTTCTTGCTGCTCTATGACACTAGTCTTCCTCCTAAGAACTGACAGGTGCCTGAAGTGCTCTTCCTATCCTCTTTACAGCCTACAAAATCTGCATCTGAATAGTCTATTAGTTCAAAATCACTATTTCTAGGGTACGATAGGCCAAGATCTGGTGTGCTAAGATACCTCAAAATCCTCTTAGCAGTAGAGTAATGAGATTCTTTAGGGCTATCCTGATACCTAGCACAAACACATTTAGTATACATGATGTCTGACCTACTTGTAGTAAGATATAGAAGGGAGCCAATTATCCCTCTATACAATGTTTCATCAACATGTTTCATTGCCTCATCTTTGTATATAAGCATACTTGACCCCATGGGAGTTTTCATGGTGGAGGCATTCTCCATACTGAAAATTATTACTTCAAGGTTAGCTAGTCACCTAGAGGGGGGGGGGGGTGAATAGGTGTTTTAAACTTTCTTTAGTCTTTTTGCAGTTTTCTGTTTTCTTATTAAATGATCTAGAGTTTGTCCATAATACCTGCAATATAAGAGAGAAACAAGCAATACAACAAGCACACAAATATTTATAGTGGTTCCCCAATTGGGTACATCCACTTTCCCTCCCACCTATCTAACTGATTTGTTGGACTAGGCACAACATCAACCAATATGCTCCTTAGAGCTTACACCTTAGACCCTCAGCCTTACACACAGATTCTTTTCAGAATCAAAACTCTGAACCACAAGGGTTCCTACCTCAGAGCCCTGTAGTGCTCCTACGGCTCAGTGGTCCACTAACCATCTACCTCAGCCTTATTTCTTAGGCCTACAGCTCAGGCTTCTCAGCCCTACAACTTCAGGCACACAACCCTACTCTCAGAGTGCTGCAACACTCCTACAATTCAGTACCCATCCAGGTACCTACCTCAGTGCCCTTCTAGGCACCTACAACTCAACCTCCTCCAAGGACTACAACTCCGTGACACACTTATCACCTACAGCTCAGTGACCCAACAAGCACCTACCTCAGGCACTAGGCCCTACACTCAGGCTGGGAGGACAACCCTACCTTAGATCCACACTTGGATCCTACCTCAGAGAGCAGCACTCTCCTACCTCAGGCAATTAAGCCCTACAACTCAGATCTACACTTGGATCCTACCTCAGTACCCTAGCAGGGAACCTGCCTTAGTGACTAATTAGCCACCTACCACTCAGGCACAAAGTGCCTTACACTCAGATTCAGATAAACTGAATCCTACAGGAAAGTAATAAGGAAGATTGAAATACTGACTCAGTGATAAATCTCTGAGTCTACCTTGCTGGACTGAGCAGATATCAGTCCAGCCCACTTGCTGTAGAAGAAATTAGTCTTCTTCTTCAGCTACCAATTTCTCTGTTGTACTGAAGGCGACAACTGCTGTTGAAGGCTTACACCCCTTCACCCAAATATATTCTTTTGCTGATAGATTGAATCAGCCAACTTGTTCTTCAAAGAGCACTCTTGCTGAACTGGAAGAAACTTCCGCTATCTTTGCCTTCTGGCTTTCACTGCCGGACTTTGCTTTCAAGCTTGTCGAAGAAGATGAAGTCCAGCTGCCTCTTTTTCATTTTCTACATTCGTTCTCATTTTATTTTGCTGTGATTGTTGCCCTAATCCCATTTTCTCTTTTCTTTTTATATCCGTAGATTTGAATCAACGACACAATTTGAATGTGGGATCAACCAAGGATGGTGAGCGATACCTTCCTTAGAAGAGGACAAATAGTAGCTTCCGGCCCTACTGTAGCTTTCCCGCAACGGCATGACGTAATTGGACTGAGCTCGACGATCATCGAGCTGAGATCGACGAACTCTGTGCTGAGCTCGACGAACTCTGAATCTTCAAATTTGACTTAAGCTCGATGAAAGACATGCTCAACTCGACGAACTTTGAATCTTCAAACTTCAACTTGAGCTTGACAAAAGGCGGGCTTAGCTCGACGAACTTTGAATCTTCAACCTTTAACTTGAGCTCAACGAAAGGTGAGCTCAGCTCAATGAACTCTGAATCTTCAACCTTTAACTTGAGCTCGATAAAGGCGGGCTTAGGTCAATGAACTCTGAATCTTCAACATTTAACTTGAGCTCGACGATTTGTGAGCTTAGCTCGACGAACTGCGAGCTGAGCTCGACGAATTCTGAACCTCAAGCTTCTGAGTAAACCGCTCAAGGAATGGTGAGCTGAGCTCGACGATCTGTGAGCTGAGCTCGACGAACTCTAAACTCAGTTTGACAAACTCCACTTTCTGGACTTAAGAAAATTTCTGCTGGCTTTGTCTCAGCGGTTCCTCCTCAACTATCTCAGCGGTTTCTTCTTCACAGCTGAGACTCTTCTGTCTCAGCGGTTCCTTCTCAACTATCTCAACGGTTTCTTCTTCACAGCTGAGACTGTCTTCTGTCTCAGTGGTTTAACTGAGACCAACACTTTTCTCAATGTTTTGTGTTGAGCTTCTTAGCTGTCTCAGCGGTTGTGCTGAGACATTCTTCTCAGTTGTCTCAGCTGTCTCAGCGGTTATGCCTTAGTCAAATTATCTGACTTCCAGCTTCCTTTTCCTATTCACCTATCCAATCAAGGACCACTACATGCATGAACTCAAGTACACATCAAATACATTATGCCCCTTAGCATGATTGGTGATGTCTCTTCAAATCCTGAGGAATATTGTAGGGCATAATTCCCAATAATCTCTCCCTATTTGAAGAAGATAGAACACCCATCCATGCTAAGGTGCATCAACACAAAAATATCATGATAGGTCTGATGAAACATTATCATGACAACTAGTCATCCCAGTATAGGAAAAACTCCCCCTAGATGAGATGGCTTAACACTATGATTGAATAACCAATGGTACTAGTGAATTATCAATCGTTAACAAGTTAAACATTATGATTAAGATATACCTAATCATTAACTAATCCAAACAATATTAACAAACTTGTGATTATAGGATATCTATGAAAGAACAACATATTTATTAATCACAGATATATAGATGATAATTGCATGCACATTTATCACATCAATATAGTCAGGGTCAACTCATATTAATTTCATTGATAAAGATTTGGTATTGCTACACTATTGATATTCATTACAAATGATTACATAATTAAAGCACCCTAAGTCTTGCAGTCTCATCTCAGCTCTTCTTTTATGAACTTGAATCAGCATCCTTGGTAGCAGCTATTTTCTTCAAGTTTTCAGCTTTGTTCTCCTGCCTTTTGAAGTAAAGGAATGGCTTTGAAATATATTTGGGAGGCATTTTCTTAGGATTGCTCTTCCTTACCAGATTTTCTTTGAATACTTTTTCCTTAGGGAATTTCTTTCCAAATACTTGATCCATTCCTCAGAAAGATAAACACTATCAATATTCTTTAAGATTTGTCCATGGCTTATCCAAGCATTGATAATGATGGATTCAGATGCATCACTTAGGTGTTTATGATCTGGATCATCTCTATTTTCAACTCTCCTCTTTGACATGAACTCTTCAGCCATCTGAGTTCCTTCCCTCTTTCTTCTGGCAGCAAGTTGTGCATCCTATGCAGCTCTAGCTTGTGCTAGGATGTCTAGGTCCTTTGGCCTCTTTCTATCCAGGTGGGGGCAGGTGTAGTGCACCCTGGTGCCTTGAATTACATTGAAGGCTTGTTCTTCAATGAGTGCTGCTATCTTAGCATGGCTTCTCTCCCCCTTTCTGCCTTCTTCATAGATGGTATTTTTCAGTAGGGTGGTGTTGGATTCATATTTTCTTGATATGGATTAGAGTATTCTCTCATTGTCAACAAGAAGCTCAATTTTCAGAAGTAGTGCCTCCTTCATAGAGTGGAAAGCAACATTAGTTTCATGCTGATTTACATGATCTACTGCACCCTTGATCACCTCATCAGTTGCGCTTACATAGTTCTTGACATATCCTATGTCAGCTGTAGAGAGTTTTTGGCTTGTGTCCAAGTATTTCATAAGGGTGGTCAGTTTGATGGCAGTAGTTCCAGCCCTATCAAACTAGGTGGTGACCAGTTTTTTAAATGAGAGAGTTCTTCTTTGTTTTCCTTGACTTTGGTTGATAGTTCATCTCTCAGTTTGGCAACTGATTGGTCAACATACTCCTTGAGGGTTGTGGTCTGAGCATCTATGGGTGCTTTGATTTGGTTTACTAATTTCTCATTTGAGATAGGGGTAGATGATGTATGGCTCATAGGAGGAGGGACATCATCCTGAGCAGGGACCTGAGAAGGCTCCCCCTTAATTATAACACCTATAGAAGGAAATATTTCCTTTGTTAAAGTTGTATTAACACTACTAATTAAGAGGGTATGGGTATTACCTGTAGTGGGTGCAGACTCAACTATTCTGTTGACAACTTGATCTAAGTTGATCAAATCCATCTGATCATGCTCCCCCTCAGACTGAGCATCCTTATTTTGGCTTGAGCTATCAAGATAAGTATCTAATGCCTCAGAAGGCTCATGGTTATCTTCTGTAGTAGGGATATCATCAATTGTAGCTACATCATCAATATCTACCATATCTGCCTCATCTTCTGCAGCAACCTCTTCTTCAGTGGCATTCTTTGACACTTGTCCTAACTTAGGGCTGGCATGGATTTTATCAACATGCACAACAGTATCCTTGAGTTGAATGTTTGTAGAAGATTGACTGAGTGATAAGCCAACTTGCAGACCAACATCAGTTGGAGAGGAGGTTCCAAGCTCTGGTTCAGAGCTGGTCGTTCTTTCCTCCTCAACAGGTTTCTTCCTTGTGTCCCTAGAGGAGTTCTTTATTGCTGAAGGTTGGCTCATTGGTAGGACCCTAGTGAATCTGTCCAAAGTTTTTATGTCACTTCTTTTTAGGTAGTAAATCTTCACTCCTTGCTCCTACTTGAATGTATCAGGGTAGGTATTCACTAGGTATAAGGAAAGAATTTTGCCCATGTTTGGAGTGTGTAGGCAGTCTACTATTCTTTGGTAGATGATTGATGACCAAGAGGTCTTCCTATTCAGGATAATTCTGGTCATAACATCAAACATTATCCTGGAGATTGTGTCATGTGATACAGGTTTGCAGATAAGGGATTTCCCTATAATATCTGCTAGCAGTTTGCCTCTCTGATTGAAGAATTTCCTCTTAAGATACCCAGGTTTGGCCTTACTGTATCCACACCATCTGCGACCACTGTCTTTGTCCATGACGGTGGGCTCTTCTTCCTCGCTAGGGTTGATGGAGGGAATTTGAAGGGCTTTGCCTAGTCTCTTTGGATTTATCTTAATCTTGATGTCCCCAATCTTATACTTCAGTGAGTTTTGAGAGGATGACACCTTGGCGTTGGAGAAGAATTCCACTACCTCTTCTCTAAGAATGGTTGAGGGTTCAAAAAGGGTGTACTCCAAACCCGTGGTCTCAATCATCCTTAACACTTCCTTAATCTTTGGCGAGGCATGATTGAATCCATTCCTCACAATTTCATAGCCCTCCTGGAGCTCCTTTGAGATCTCCAATGCCATTGAGTTAGTGCGGCAAGACGCTGAGAGGGTTTCGGTCTCGATGGCTAGGGTTAAAGCTTTTAAGAGTGATGTGGCTTTTTGTTTCTTGTTGCCTTTATATATAATGAAAAAGGTTAAATGCCTTATCATTAGATTAACCAATTAAATATTTTTAGACTTAAGTTAATACATATAGGCTTTACGGCTTGCTCTACGCTTCCTATTATGTTACATGGCACTTAGTGCTTCTATTATACCCCTCAAATCTTCTTTTATTCACTTAATGCCAGATTAATTTTTAGCTTCCCTCACTGTCTGGTTGTAGATTCTATTTGTGACATTATTATACAAATATTTTATCACTTCTAGGTATAATGGAGACCTAACATGTTAATTATCCAGTTCTATTAACAACCTTATTTGCACTGGTTTACATGTTATTTGGGCTTGAGAGAAAAGGCTACATAAGTTAACAATGCAGATAATTATGTAGGATAGTTTAATCATTGTTATTAACTGGTGTGCTTGATTAGATTCATCCTAAACACTTCTAACTTATTTCATGAATTTGCAAACTTAGTCTCTATACAAGAAAGAGAGACTTACCTTAAGGCTTGCTACCTCTAGCTTTTGAGGATTACACACTTAACAACCTCAACCTTTGTTTATTGTTTTACATGGAGCATATTTCTTGAGCAATCATCCTGTCCCAAACATTTTCCTGGAACATCCATTGTCCAAGTACCAAGTCTTATTTAGACAGGTAGTTGGACTATCCTGTAAAAGGAAATTTATTTACCCTTAGGCACCCAACAATAGTTGGTCCTAGGTTCTTGTTAGGATTAAAAAACTTTTGCCCAACTCTCTGCCTGGACTGAGCACCTTTCTGTCCATTAACCACATTTAGGTTGTGCCAACAATCAATGACAAAGTAGCCCACCTTCCGACAACACCAACATTTATGAATGTTGTATCTTCTCTTCAGGACATCATAGAATTGCTGTCCATGAGAGATGTGAGCAGCTCTAGATTTTGCTAGAAAAGCATTGCATAATGCTGCTTCCTTCTTCCTGAATGAAGGTGCTGAGGAACTAAATACAGCTGGTCCTGGATGGGCCAATTGTATTTTTGGAGCCTTCCATCTAGTGGTCTTTCTCATCTCTTTAGAGACAGGATATTTGTATCCAAATCTAAACAGCTTATCCTGATCTTCATGGCTAGAGTGTACAGAAACACTCCTTCTAAGATCATGTGTCTTTACCCCACTGGTAGAGCACACATTTGATTGATCCTCAAGGGGAGGTGCAAACTTGACAATTTTAGAAGGTAAATTCACCTTTTGAAATACTATCAACTTATTAGGGAATTCAGATTTGAAATGATGATTAGTGTGATTAATACCCAGCTTCCAAGGGACTTGGCAGGTTACAGCTTTTGGTAATTAACCCTGTGACTGGGAAGGGTTAATCACAATCCCTAATTTATGAATGTTGTATCTTCTCTTCTAGAAGCTTGGTCTAACACTCAAGACTTTTCTTGAGTTCAGACACCTCATGTCTCTTCTTACAAAAGTCAATTGATTTGTTGTTATAGAGAGTTTTATAAGGCTTCAGGACTTCAATCTCCTTTGCTTGCCTTTTGGCAAGATTTATCCTCTTCCTTAGAGCATCTAGGAGTAGTCCATACTTGTCAATCAATTGATTGATATCAGTCTCAGAGTCTGAGCAATCTTCATCATAGGATGAAGATGCATCGGTGCTTGGATTGGTTTCATACTCAGAGGAAGATGAAGGAATGGAGAGAGATTATACCTTGATTGATTCTGAATCTGCCTGACTTTTTTCCTCTTTAGTTATTGCAATCAGCCCCTGGCATCCATAGTCTTCTTCATCCTCCTCATTGTCACTATCTGAGTGTGACAGAGGGGCTCTGATTTCTATCCTTGTAGTAGGATATTCCTCTTCTTCTTTTGGATTTGTAGCAACAGATATTAGCCCTATATAGGCTTCTTCCTTTCCATCTTCAGATTCTGAGGAGGAAGAATCTGTCCAGCTTTTCTCCTTCTTAGCCACAAAGGACTTCTCCTTCTTTCTATCCTTGTGGTGATGGTGATGCTTCTTCTTCGTCTTCTCATCCACTTCCTTGTTTCTGAATGAGCAGTCAACAATGACATGTCCAGCCTTGCTGCAAAAATAACAGATGACTTTAGATGAAATCTGTTTATTGGATTTAGTGCCATACCTGTCCTTCTTGGAGGACCTCCTATGATGGGATGATGATGATGGTCTGTTCTCCCAGTTCTTATTCTTCATGAACTTCTGAAGCTTCCTGGAGAGGACTGCAAACTCTTCATCAGACATTTGGTTGTCTGAGGAACTATTCTCAGACAATTCTGAGCTGGTCTCAGCTTCTCTCCTTGTTGGAGAAGGAGTCTTTCTTCTGCTTCTTCTTGGGGCTTCTGCCTTGAGGGCCACGATCTTATCCTTGGTCTTGGATTGACTTTCCTACTCCTCTTCTTGTCTAGTAGCCAGCTGCATTTCATAGGACAACAGCTTTCCAAAGAGTGTTGGTGGAGGAGTGTCTGCCAGCTTAGACATTTTCCTAATGGCACAAATCTTGGTGTCCCAATCTTTGGTGAGAGATCTAATGAACTTGTCATTCAACTCATAGTTGCTGAAGACCCTACCATAGGTTCTTAGTTCATTGACTGTCCTAAAGAACCTTTCAAAGCAGTCAGCAACCTTTTCAGATTTGCTTTGTCTGAAAGCCTCATACTCTTGGTTGAGCATGGACTTCCTATCATCTCTAACTTCCTCAGAGCCTTCCATGTAGACCACAAGTGTGTCCCATATTTCCTTGGAGGTCTTGCAGTGTATAAGATTTTGGAAGGTTGAGTCATCAATGGCACTGGCTATGATATTTTGTGCCCTCTTGTCCATGGTAGACAACACTACCTCATCTCTATCCATCTCTGTATATGCCTTGGGCACTCTCAGAGTTGGATCTTTGGTGGAAGCCTTTGTAGGGATAAAAGGACCTTCCACAAATGTTATATAGATCCTAGGGTCAGATGCTTCCATGAACAGTCTGACCCTTTGCTTCTAGACGCCAAATCATTCCTTCCTGCAGATTGGCAGTTTCATGGCCCCTAGCTCCTTATAGTTTATTCCTGACCCCATGATTATATCTTCTAGCTAACCTTGGAGGTATGCTCAGATTGTAAATCCTTTTTGAGCAATCTCCCTCTAATACCACTTAAAAGTTATTATTTCAAGGTTAGCTAGTCACCTAGAGGGGAGGGGGGGGGGGGTGAATAGGTGTTTTAAACTTTCTTTAGTCTTTTTGCTGTTTTTTTTTATTAAATGATATAGAGCTTGTCCTTAATACCTGCAATATAAGAGAGAGACAAACAACACAGTAAGCACACAAATATTTATAGTGGTTCCCAAATTGGGTACATCCACTTTCCCTCCCGCCTATCCAATTGATTTATTGGACTAGGCACAAACTCCACCAATATGCTCCTCAGAGCTTACACCTCAGACCCTCAGCCTTACACACAGATTCTTTTCAGAATCCAAACTCAGAACTATAAGGGTTCATACCTCAGAGCCCTACAGTGCTCCTACAGCTCAATGGTCCACTGACCACCTACCTTAGCCTTATTTCTAAGTCCTACAGCTTAGGCTTCTAAGCCCTATAACTTCAGGCACACAACCCTACTCTCAGAGTGCTGCAGCACTCCTACAACTCAATACCTATAAAAGTACCTACCTTAGTGCCCTTCTAGGCACCTACAATTTAGCCTCCTCCAAGGCCTATAACTCAGTGACACACTTGTCACCTACAGCTCAGTGACCCAACAGTCATCTACCTCAGGCACTAGGCCCTACACTCAGGCCGGGAGGACAGCCCTACCTAAAATCCACACTTGGATCCTGCCTAAAAGAGCAGCACTCTCCTACCTCAGGAAATTAAGCCCTTTAACTCAGATCCACACTTGGATCATACCTCAGTCCCCCAGCAGGGTACTTGCCTCAGTGACTAATTAGTCACCTACCACTCAGACACAAAGTGACCTACACTCGGATTCAAATAAACTGAATCCTACAGGAAAGTAATCAGGAAGATTGAAATACTGACTCAGAGATAAATCTCTGATTCTACCTTGCTGGACTGAGCAGATATCTATCCAGCCCACTTGCTGTAGAAGGAATTAGTCTTCTTCTTCAGCTACCAATTTCTCTGCTGTATTGAAGGCAGTAACTATTGTTGAAGGCTTACAGCCCTTCACACAGCTATCTTCTTTTGCTGATATACTTAATCTGCCAACTTTTTCTTCAAGGAACACTCTTGCTTAACTGGAAGAAGCTTCAGCTATCTTTGCCTTCTGGCTTTCACTGCTGGACTTTGCTTTGAAGCTTGTCGAAGAAGATGAAGTCCAGCCGTCTCTTTTTCATTTTCTGCTTTCGTTCTCATTTTCATTTGTTGTGATTGTTTCCCTAATCCCACTTTCTCTTTTCTTTTTATATCCGTAGATTTGAATCAATAGCACAATTTGATTGTGGGCCCAGACAAGGATGGTGAGCGCTACCTTCCTTAGAAAAGGACAAAAAGTAGTTTTAGGTGCTACTATAGCTTTCCCGCAACGACATGAAGTACTTGGATTGAGCTCGACGATTGTCGAGCTGAGATTGGCGAACTCTGTGTTGAGCTCAACAAACTCTGAATCTTCAACTTTAACTTGAGCTCGACGAAAGGCGGGCTCAGCTCGACGAACTTTGAATCTTCAAACTTCAACTTGAGCTCGACAAAAGGCGGGCTCAGCTCGACAAACTTTGAATCTTCAACCTTTAACTTGAGCTCAACAAAAGGTGAGCTCAGCTCGAAGAATTCTGAATCTTCAACGTTTAACTTGAGCTCTATGAAAGGCGGGCTCAGGTCGATGAACTCTGAATCTTCTACTTTTAACTTGAGCTCAATGATCCGTGAGTTGAGCTCGACGAACTGCGAGCTGAGCTCGACGAATTCTGAACCTCAAGATTCTAAGTAAACCGCTTAAGGAATGGTGAGCTGAGCTCGACGATCTGTGTGCTGAGCTCGACGAACTCTGAACTCAGTTCGACGAAGTCCACTTTCTAGACTTAGAAAATTTCTGCTGGCTTTGTCTCTGCGGTTCCTTCTCAACTGTCTCAGCGATTTCTTCTTCACAACATAGACTCTTCTATCTCAATGGTTCCTTCTCAACTATCTCAACGTTCTTCTTCAAAACTGAGACTGTCTTCTGTTTTAATGGTTTACCTGAGACCAACACTTCTCTTAACGTTTGGTGTTATGCTTCTCAGCTGTCTCAGCGGTTATGTTGAGACATTCTTCTCAGCTGTCTCAGCGGTAATGCCTTAGTCAAATTATCTGACTTTCAGCTTCCTTTTCCTATTCACCTGTCCAATCATGGACCACCTTCATGCATGAACTCAAGCACACATCAAATACATTATGCCCCTTAGCATGATTGGTGATGTCTCTTCAAATCCTGAGGAACATTGTAGGGCATCATTCCCAACACATACCAAACTTTTTGATCAACTCCTTGGTAAACTTAGACTGGGATATGGACAAGCCATCATCACTCTGTCTTACTTGGAGTCCCAAGAATAACTTAAGTTCACTCATACTGCTCATCTCAAACTTCCCCTACATAAGTTTGGAAAACTTTCTACAAAGATTTTCATTAGTAGATCCAAAGATAATGTCATCTACATATATTTGGACTAGGGTTATAACATCACACAAATAACCAGACCCCTAGGAGTACTTTTTGTCATGACTAGGTCATGACAAAGATTTAAGAAGACAAGGAGGACCATGAGTGCCTAAGAAAAATACGTGAAAGCACCTTGGTCTGCAAATAGTAGTTCCTGGACACCTAAGATAGGGTTTGGCCAATGACTCTCAACATGACCACTTGACCCCACCATGTCATTCTCAACCCCATAGGGACCCTTGAAAGCCCTAATAATCCATTAGGGGTCAGCCAAGGGATGGAATTGACTAGAGTCAACCCTAACCCTAGTTAGGTCAGATTGCACTAATTTGACCTAAGTGGATGATACCAAGTAACTAATGGACTTGGGTGGTTGTGGCAAGGGACTCAAGACACCTAGTTGACTAGCCACCCACTCATGGGACCAAGTCAACACCCCCAAGTCAACTTAGGTCAAACCAAGCCCAAAATGGGGAAGGAAGCCAAAACGAACTCAATCCAAATTGGTTAGGCCCAATTAGGATGGCCCACTAGCTAGAACAAGTAGAAACCAGTTAGAATACTACACAATTGCTAGAGGTGATGACTAGGAGAGAGAAGGTGGAGTTTTCATTGGAGGTAGGAGAGAGAAAGAGGGGAGAATAATGGAGAATGCAAAGAGGCTCTCCATTCCTCCCCCTTAAGCCTCCATTCATCTCCCCTGACCATTGGGAGGAGATTGCCATCAATTCCAGCCAGGATAGCATATGAAAAGGCACCAATCCACCATGGCCGGACACCCACTCCATGGCCATTAATGGCCATTCAGTGTAGCTTCTTCACTCCCCAAAACAACCCCTCCATCAACTTTAAAAGCTTCTAAGCAATAAAAATGAACATTTACAACACTGGTTTAGGTGGAGAGTTGAGAATTCGGTAAGGGGGAGAATTGAGATCGTTAGCCATGGCACACCACCACCTCACGCGCCGCCAAGCTCGCCTGTAGGTCTAGTCCTTCACCTTCTCTCCTGTGCTAGATCTTTAGACCATTAGGTGGAGAAATCAGGCTCAATTGAACCCGATCGGTGATGAGAAAATCCAAATTTTTCCATGAAAATGAACCTCTCGGGTTCGACGAAAAACGCCCCTCCGGCCACTGTGTCACCGCCAGGCGATAGCCACCACCTCAACGGAGGTTGTGGTGGCCGACCAGGGAGGTGGCTGGGTGGCCTGGAAATGGAGCTGGAATGGCTTCAGGTAGAGTTGATCTTGGTCCTTAGCTAATCAGGGACGATGAGCAGGCGCCGTCGGATTTGGCTGATTGATATGTGCAGGCCAATGATTAATGTATATGATTCATTTAATTTGTCACATTTTAATATCCACATTATTTAAATTATTAAAAGTAGTTAGATGATTTTTCTGTACAAATGCCCAACATATAAAACCTAGCCCATTGTGTCTAGTTTAATACAAAATTTGAATCAACTCATTTGGATTACTCGATCACCCTCAACACACTTTTGTGTGCAAGGTGTCCAAAGGCTAACCAGAAATTAAAATTAGTGCCCCCAGTGTCCCTCTCATTCAAATGGCCTGAAATTTTGACCATAGGCTGGACTTGTCATGTCCCTAAACATATCCAAAAATTAGAATTTTTGGAGATGATTTTTCTATAGTTTTGTAATAATTTAATAATTTATATATATGGCATAAGTAGGGTCTATGAGCCTCAAATTTTCCCCAAACTCTTGAGGATGACCAGAGGGTATATTATAAGGCCAATAAAAAAAATATCAACTCATTTGGAGTTGAATTTATGGGGTATCTTGGTGAGTAAAGTTGGTAATTTCAAGGTAATAAGCCTAGTTTTAAAAAGAAGTGTACTTAGAATAATGAATGGTCAACCCCTCAACTAAACAAGGTGAACCTTTGACCAATACATTGTTATCACTTGTAACGACCCTAGCAATTGATTTAGAAGTATTTAAGAATGAAATACCATTGGACCCTAGTTCAAACCTTAGGGTTGCCTTTTAGGGTTAATGAATGAAACATGGTCACCTCTCCAAGCCTTGGCTCAAAACTTTGTAGATAGATTCTATGGGAAGAGAAACCCCTTGGGTAATTTAATTAGAATTTTATGGGTATTTGACCTCCACAAATCACTTATTGATTAGGATATGAACTTCCCTATCAAGTACAGAATATATGTCTAAAAGTATTGGATGGTCATGAACTTGGCCAATAGATATTTACTGTGTTATCTATGTGTAACACCCCTATCCGTCACATAACATATAGCAGTAGGTCCGGTCGGGGCCCGATGCCATATACCACGAACAAAGCGGTGGGTTAATCAATGATACCATTCAACCAATACACACGTCCTACATAGAGCATCTAGCGGAAGCAATAAATTAAGTTGCAACTATAAGAACCCTACAAATAAGCATGAATGTCCACTAACAGAAAACCAAGTAGGAATGAAGTACAAAATTCACTAAAGTACTGGCCTTATGGCCTTACAAGAGTTTACAATAATTAAACAGTGTCTTACAAACTTCGGCTCGCAGGCCGGCCACACATGATTTAAATAAGAAAACAAACAAGGCCTTCGAGGGCCGGCTCAGCAACTTGGGTTTTGGCCCGTTATTTGCCGCTCGGCTCCGCAGCACCTGCAAGCACAAATCACCGCAACGGTGGAAAACAAGAATAACGGTTAGCTAAAGCTTACCAAATTATAACGATTCCGCCCCAAAAACCGGGGCGGCAAAGCTTCTTCCCTGACTTGTTAGCAAAGCAAGCAACATAGCAAATAAGCATCACATCACAGGTGCACGCTCACACGACCGCACAGCCCATGCTCTCAGGACACTTACTCGACGAAGCCAGTCCGAACCCAGTCCAGTCCTCGACCCCACCACCACCCCTAGGGCGGCAATCTCATGAGCATTTAATCCTTTCAGCCGTAGCCTAGACTAGATCTCCAAACCTCGGCAAGTCCCACGTAAAAATTTAGGTCACTTTAACCGAGCAGATGGAGCGGGTAGGGGTCCACCAGCCCATTGCTCACCCCGCCGTAGCCATTTGGCCTTTGACGCAGGTTAAGCTTCCCCAGTCCCAAAATATCGTTCAAACACGGTACATAGCCCCGCTATGTACCCGGTTGGCTCCCAGGCCACTGATATTGCAGAAATTCGCTTCCGCCCAGATTTTCGGGTGTACCTTGGGGTTAATCCCCAAGACTCCCTGATGCAATCTACCACGTAGAAGCCCGAAAATAACTCAAAGGCACGGACTCTTCTCCGGCCAACCATGCATAGCAAAACATCACTGATCCAGACCAACATGTCCGGGTAGGCTTCACACATCATGCCTATGTCCATACTACAATTCCATACTCTAATAAGGGGGACTTTACATATCTACCCCAAAGAATACTGCAAACTCGTCGCAAACTCACGGGAGAAGGGTTTTCCCATGCAAAGAAAGAAGAGCTTCACATGCTAGAGATGAGAATCATTACCCTAGCGTTCTTCCTCAACGCCATGGAAAATTATGCAGATGAAAAGCATCGCGGTCTCCTTGCCTCCGTAAATCCGAAGTCGGCTCACGATTTGGAGCTCCGAAGCTCCGCCGGTGACCGGATCTAGCCCTTCTTCCTCCTCCTTGCTCTCTCCTCTCTCTAACTTTAGAAAGAGAACCACTCAAGAGAAATGAGGGTTTCTAAACCCTATTCCCGGGTTTAAACCCTCAGACCCAACCCCCAGCCGTCGGATCCCATAGTAAAGAAATGAACGTCCATGATCGGGGCCTGAAATACAAAAACTAGGCCGAACACGGGTTACAACACGACCGTGTGCATGGCCGTGTTACTCATTCGCTATCATCAAGGATTCCCGACCAGAACACGGCTTATGACACGACCACTGACATGCCCGTGTCACATGTGACACGCCCTTGTCTGGGCCCGTATAACGGCCCGTGCGCAAAATCCATGATTCCCCCGAGAAGGACACGACCATGTGACACGCCCGTGTCACATGCCGTGTGCTTGACATGCCCTGGGACACGCCCGTGTCCCAAGCTGTGTAATCTCCTCAAAACAAAATCGCAGACTGCCCGAGAAGGACACGTCTTGGGAAACGCCCGTATCCCAGGCCGTTTTCCCTGTCTCGACACTCAACGCTTGCAAATCGTTGACCTCTCACTACTTCGTTGACCCCGAACACGACACGGCCCTTGGACACGCCCGTGTCCCAGGCTGTGTGCCCACTACCAAGTCCTAGACTTGGCTCAAAATGCTGCCCGATGCTCTTTTGAGTTTTGGGGCATTACAACTCTCTCCCTCTTAAAAGAATTTCGTCCACGAAATTACCGAAGGAGAGATAAACAAAACCAAAGGCATTACCTGTGAGAAATAACTCTGGGTACTCCTCCAGCATGGTCTGCTCCCGTTCCCAAGAGAGCTCCTTACGACCGCAATTGTCCTACCAGACCTTGACCATCCCGATTTCCTTGTTACAGAGTCGCTTAACCTCAAAGTCTTCAGTACAAACGGGCTTGAGCTTAGTCATCAACCCTTCGTCCACCGACACTTGATCCACTGCGATCACTTGCGAAGGCTCTTGCACCGCCTTCCGCAACACTGAGATGTGGAATACATCGCGTAGCCCACTCAACTCCACCGATAGCCTTAAACGATAAGCCGCTTATCCGACCCGCTCCAGACTCTCAAATGGTCCAAGGTATTTCGGGCTCAACTTCTCAAGCGTCATACCCGTGAAACACCCTTGAATGGTTATAACTTCAAATACACCCAACCGCTAACCACGAACTCCACATTTCGATGCCTGGCATTGTAGTATTTAGCTTGACTATCTTGAGCGATCAACAAATGCTCCCGAACTGGTGTGCACCAATGAAGTATCGTTTTACACCTCTTGCTTTTTGTACAACCTTGCCTCACCCGTTTCTAGCCACGACAATGGCGTGCGACACTTCCTACCATATAGGGCCTCGAAGGGCGCTATTTGTATACTCGCTTGGTAGCTATTGTTGTACGCAAACTCCACCAAAAATAGATGACCTTCCCACTGCTTCCCGAAGTCCAGAACGCACATGCGAAGCATGTCCTCCAACGCCCTCTTGACCCTGTCAGTCTGCCCATCCGTCTGTGGATGTAAGACTGTACTAAACTACACTTAGTCCCCAGCATTTGCTGCACCAACTTACAATCATTGAACGTAAAATGCCCACCTCGATCGCTCACGATGTTGTGGGGCACACCGTGCAGTCTAACTATATTATCCATAAACAACTTTGCCAGTTAATCAACCGGATCATTCTTCCTATGCGGAATGAAGTGCGACAATTTTGCAAACCAAACCACGATAACCCAGATGGCGTCGTTTCCCTATTGCGACCTTGGCAAGCCATGCACAAAGTCCATCGGTATGCCGTCGAACTTCCATTCCGGAATAGGCAAGGATTTCAAGAATCCTCCAGGCTTTTGGCACTTCGCCTTTACCAAGGAGCACGTTTGACACTTAGCCACAAACAGTGCCACGTCTTTCTTGAGCCCTGTCCACCAAAAAAGCTTCTTTAGGTCCCGGTACATCTTCGTGCTCCCTAGGTGGATTGAGTACTTGGTATTATGAGCCTCGTACCTCAACTCCGCCCGTATATTTCCCCCGCTTGGGATGCACAAACGATGGTCCTTCCTTAACAGCCCATCCTCAACTGAAAACTGGGAATTTGACCCATCCAACACTACATCCATAAGCTCCTACATGTTACCAATCAACTCCAATGCCTGCCGAACGCGATTAGCCAGGTCATACTGAACTTCCGTCTAGTTCAACAATGCTTTAGTGCTAGTCTTCTTGTCCACACAACAGATCTCCAATGCCTCCAACTCCTTAACTAGCCTCTTATCATGAACCGACAACCAGTTGGCTTGGGCGGGAGCCCTGCGACTCAACGCATCCGCAATTGTATTTCCCTTCCCGGGTACATAATGAATCTTGAACGTGTAGTCCCCAAGGAGCTCCATCCATCTCCGCTGCCTCATGTTGAGATCCTTATGATCCCACAGGTACTTCAGGCTCTTGTGGTCGGTATAAACATCGACCCTTACGCCATACAAGTAGTGTCTCCCCAGCTTAAGCACAAATATCACGGCCGCCAACTCCAAGTCGTGGACCGAATAATTTCCTTTCATGCACTTAGAGCTGACTCGAACTATACGCTATAACACTTCCATACTGCAGCAGCACGCAGCCCAAACCACTACCTGAGGCATCACTATAAGGCTCTAAGTCCTAGGTCCCACTTGGCGAACTTAGCACTGGCGCCGTGGTCAACCGATTATTGACCTCCTCAAATGCTTGCACGCACTCCTGCGTCCATAAGAACTTCTAATCCTTCCTTGACAACTTCGTTAGAGGTAGCGCCATCCGCGAGAAGTTCTCTACGAAGCGCCTGTAGTAGCCGGTCAGCCCCAGAGAACTCTGGTCTTCCGCTTCCGAACACAACACAGGCCACTCGCGTATCATAACTATCTTCACTGTATCCACTGCAACACCCACTCTACAAACTTTATGATTGAGGGATGCTACCTAAGATAACCCCAAAACTCGCCTTTGGAGGACTAGGCATAGAGTTGGTTCCTCTTTAGCGTTCCCACCGCCGAAAGCAGATGCTTGAAGTGATACTCTTGCTATGCGATCACAACAATATGTCGTCAATGAAGACGACCACAAAATGGTCTAGGTACGCCCTGAACGATCTGTTCATCTAATCCATGAACACTGACGGCGCATTAGTCAGCCCGAACGGCACGACGATAAACTCGTAATGTCCATACCTTGCGCCGAACACTGTCTTTGGGACATCGCTTTCCCTTAACCTCAGATGATGGTAACCAAACTTAAGGTCCACTTTTAAGTATACCGATGACCGACCAACTGATCAAAAGGTCATCCACCATTGGGATCCCGTACTTGATCTTTTCCGTTAACTTGTTCAGTTTCCCATAATCGATACAGGGTTGCAACCTTCCGTCCTTCTTCTTAACAACGAGGACCGGCGTGCTCCAAGGAGACGAACTTAGACGCGCATAACCTTGCTCCATCAACTCTTCCAGTTGAGCCTTTAGTTCCGACTTCTCCTTAAGCGTTAACCGATATGGAGAGCGTGGCACAGGTTTGGCACTTGGCACCAACTCAAACGTGAAATCGATCTCTCGCTTCGGTGGGGCTCCAGGGAGACCATCAGGGAAACACATCAGGATATTTGGATACACCCGATTAACTATCCAATATAGGCTTAGGCTTCGAAGCCTCCCATGGTGGAGGTAACGACGCTTACAAGTCGAACTCTTGATCCCCAACCCGTACCTTTACGACACAGACTCTCTCTTCGCGCGCCTTGAACAACCACTAGGCAACTACACATCTTGTTGGGATTTGTCTCCACAATACCTCAGATTTGTAGGAGGTCAGACCTTGAACTAAGATGAATTAAGGTGTATTTGATATTGTGTTTAAGTTGTATGTGTGTAGGTTTTTATTGCCAAGTGTTGACCAATGTCAGTCTATAATGGGTCACCAAACACAGGACCATACAATGTAATCCCTCATTGTGTGATCCAAAGTGTTGGCCCATGTATAGCCTCTCTATTGGGATACACTTCCTACATGCACCTGGATTGGTGGACTGAAGTATTGAAGTTTATAGTTTTTCAGAAGAATTTTTTTCTAAGTCCACATACTCGAGTATCTTCCTTCATATACTCGAGTAAGTGACTTAGTACTCGAGTAAATCCTTAGACATACTCGAGAAGACTCTGTATACTCGTGTAGATAAGCTTACTCGAGTAAGATAGTTAGTCACTCGAGTAGGTCACTTTTTATACTCGAGTAGATCCTTCTGTCCTTAGATCCGAAATATTCTCTAAGTCCACATACTCGAGTACCTCGTTTGTACACTCGAGTAAGTGAGTCTGTACTCGAGTAAGTTTGATTACATACTCGAGTAGACTGTAATGTACTCGAGTAGGTGATAGCTTGTACTCGAGTAGTTGGTTAGTTACTCGAGTAAGTGTTCTGTTGATACTCGAGTAGATCTGCACTTTTCATCTCAGAAAGTTTCTAAGTCTACCTACTCGAGTAGTTCCCTATATACTCGAGTAAGTGACTCTGTACTCGAGTAGTAGTTTTTCATACTCGAGTAGCTTAGTGATTACCCGAGTAATCTTCCCCAGATACTCGAGTAGTTCACTTTTCCCTCACTCGAGTATCTCCAACTCTTCTACTCGAGTAGTTCTTCCTATTTTATTTGAGAAGTTTTCTCTAAGTGTTTTTTCTCGAGTATATACTCTCATACTCGAGTAGTTCTAAATCACTCAAGTGTTGATCTCTGAATCACTCGAGTAGCTTCTCTTTTTATACTCGAGTATGCTCCTCCTATCCACTCGAGTATATAAACATCTTATACTCGAGTAGGTCTCTTCTCTGTCTCGAGTATATCTGTTCAAATATTCCTGAAATTCTCCAAGTACAATTTCACTGTGTATTTCGAATTAATCATTTCTGATTGGTCCACGTGTCATCTCTAATTAAATTTCTGACCATTGGAGTCCACCTATAAATAGGTCCTTTCAGATTTGACTAATAACAAGTCTTATAGAGATTATTATTTTAAGAAAGAGAAAAGTTCCCGTGAACCCTAATTTCTCACGCCACCGCCATTGTCGTTCACAGAAGAAGGTCTGGATCGACGATCTCCGATCGCTGCTTTCATCTTTGTTTCTCCAGCGATCCAGACAAAAGATAATCACTCGATCTCGCCGAGCCTCAAAGATTTCTGATTTATTTTCTCGATCGAGGTGATTCCGTTTTTCAGATCTGTGGATCTCTCTCAAGTCATCTTCAACATATTCTGATCAAGCCAAAGTTCTCAAGGAAGAAGACTATCAAAGATCCAGATCTGGGAAATATATTGTTTGTATTTTCTTTTCAACCAAATTTCTTTGTAGGAGTTTTTCTCCGAGTTTTGTAGGAAGGCTTTATCTTCCGAGTGTAGATCCGATTTGGATCGAGTTTTGTAGGAACGTGGTTCCGAGGTGTAGGATTGTTTTCAATCCGAGATAGTGGAGTAGCCGAGTCTAGTGGTTTGCTCGATCGGTGAGGAAAGTGGACGTACCCAAGATTGGGGAGCCACTATAAATCTCTTGTCGTCTGTGTGATTGCTTGATCTTTGCTGTGTTAATTTTTATTCCGCATTTGACACGCACTTCACCTATTCACCCCCCTCTAGGTGATTTAGGTAGACAACTTAGTTCTCTCAATTGGTATCAGAGGGAGGTTCATCGTTAAAAGGTTAACACCTTGATCTAATCCTTACCAAGTTGTCTCAAGAGAAATTTCAAGCATGAGTAAGACCAAGGATTTTGCTAAGCTCCCTATCTGCACCAAGAACAATTTTCCTATGTGGAAGGAAAGAGTCAAACTCTTTATGGAAGCAGTAGATCCCCGGATCTTCATGATTGTTGAAGAAAGTCCCCACATTCCTATGACCACCTCCACCATAGATTCATCTAAGCAAGTTCCAAAGAAATTGATGGATCTCGATAAGGACGAGATTGCACTTGTCTCGTTGGACAAGAAAGCTAAAAATATTATCGCAAGTGCAGTCGATGACTCAATGCTGCAGAATCTGATTCATTGCCAATCTGCCAAAGAGATGTGGCAATCCCTAGTGACTCTAATGGAAGGTACAGAAGAAGTGAGGGATGATCGAAGGTCCCTACTGAACCAGAAATATGAAGCCTTCAGGCAGGGTCATAAGGAAGCCATAGCTGACACTTTTGAGAACTTCTTCAAGATAGTAAATGGCCTCAGAGTTTATGGACATGTATTCACCAATGGGGAACTCAATGACAAATTCTTAAGATCCCTAACCAAGGAATGAGACAATAAGGTATGTGCCATTCGGGAGTTTGGAAGGTTAGCTGAGACAGACCCGCAGAATCTGTTCAGAAAGCTTATGTCTTACGAGCTGCAAATCAACTCAAGAAAAGCTGAAGAAGAGATAAGCAGGTCTGCATCCAAGGAGAAGTATGTCGCTCTAAAGGCAGATAACTCAAGGAAGACAAAGGCTAGCTCTCCTGCCCCAGTTCCTGAAGCTGATGAAGAAGAATCATCTGATCCAAGCTCATCTGGCTCAGAACTATCTGAAGGAGAGTTCTCATTGCTCTCCCGGCAATTCAAGAAATTCTTAAATAAGAAGAAGCAATGGAGAGGCAAAGATGCCTCATTCAGAAGATCAGGACGTGACGGTGATCAGCAAAAGAAAGGATCAAGTAGCCATGACAGGTATAACTCTAAACAGAACAAACAGATTTCGACTGACATCGTTTGTTATTGTTGCAACAAGCCAGGTCACGTTATCGCGGACTGCCCTCACAAGAAGAAAGAGGGCGGCCGAAGAGAGGAAAAGAAATCCTCATACCACAAGAAGAGGATAGAGAAGAGTCTAGTAGCCAAGAAGAGCAAAACTCTCAGCGACTCCGACTCATCTGAGTCGAGTGAAGAAGAGGAAGCCTATTTTGGGCTCATGGCTCACTCAGATGATGAACAAGTCCCCCAGTTCACTGGGGAGGTAAAATCTCACACTCCTCTCTCTGATTCTGATGATGATAATGAGCAAGAGGGCTATTCCTCTGAAGATGAATCTGAACTCATGGCCCAGTACAAAGAGTTGCTCATGACCTACGAAAAATGTCGTAGAGTAGTGAAAACTCAAGCCAAGAGATAAAATCTCTACAGGCTAGTGAGAGCAACTTGAGAGAAGAAGTCGCTAAGACTAACTCTCTTCAAGAGAACTTCAATAGTGCTATGGATGAATACAATCAAGCTCTCAAGCACCTCGAACTTAAAGAGGAAATCATCAAAGAATTGGAACAACGACTTGAGGCTGAGAAGAAACTTGTTGAGAGTTTCTCAAAGCCTAAGACAGTTCTTCCACTCGTTGCTGAATTCTCGGCTAAGGCCAAGGGTGCTGGTTTAGGCCATATTGGTTCTTCTAGTAAATCCTCTAGGAGAAACAAGGCCAAGAGAAAGAATAAGGCTGCCCAGAAGGCTCTAACTGAAGAAAAAGGGAAAGCTCCCTTGGAACCTGTTCTGTTCAAGAAAGTCATCTTTCCTACGAACGAACTCAACTATGAGTCTACCTATGGACACTTTTCTAGGCTGATCCCTGAGAAGCCTAAATCAAGATACCAAGGTTGGACTCGTCCTCATAACTTTGGCGAGAGTGTCTTCAAAGCGCCTTATGAAGATATTCAACTTCAAAGCTATGGACCTTATGCTCATGGTCATAACATCAAGAAGACACCCAAGGTAAAACCTATTGTGGAAAAGCCTATGAAGGAGAAGACTTCATGCAGCTGTCTTCATCATGAAGCCTCCTCCTCCAAAAGTAAGGTTCCTGCTAAACCATCATTTCAGAAAATCAAGCAGGAATACACTAGGCAAAGATACAACAGGTTCGACTGTTGGTGTTGTGGCAGAATTGGTCACTTTGCCATCGATTGTTGGTTCAATCCTAGTAATGCTGCAACACCTCAAGTTAGCAACGTGAGAATGACCACTCATGAGGCTAATATAACTCGAGACCAAGGACCCAAACCTATTTGGGTTCCTAAGGCTAAGTGATTGTAATTGCAGGTATGTCCAAAGGCCACCAAAATGCCAATCTGGTATTTGGACAGCGGATGTTCTCGGCATATGACCGGGACAAGAAGCCTACTCCAGAATTTCACCTCAGTCTGCAACGGACCAAAGGTCATCTTTGGAGGTTCAGATCGAGGGATAACTAAAGGCTATGGTATGATTTCTAACGGTAGCGTTTCCTTTTCGGATGTAGCCTATGTTGAAGGATTGGAACACAATCTCATCAGCATAAGCCAACTATGCGATAAAGGATATGTAGTTGAATTTCATGCTGACAAGTGTTTGATAAAATCGGTTAGCAACATGAAAACTATTTTATCAGGCACTCGAAGCAGAAATATTTTCTGTTTAAATTTCATTTGTATTGACAATTCTACACCAGTATGTCTTTTAGCAAAAAGTAGTGCATCTCTTGCTAACCAATGACACAAGAGACTAGCACATATTAATTTCAAAACTATTAATATATTATTCTCTCAAAACTTAGTACGTGATGCCCCCAATGTTAAGTGCGTTACGGACAGTCCTTGTCATGCCTATATCAAAGGCAAGCAAACAAGGAGTTCATTTAAAAGCATAATAGGCAAGGATTCCAATAGAAGCTTACAGCTTCTCCATATGGACTTGTTTGGTCCACTGCAAGTTAGAAGTTTGGGAGGTAAGGAATATACGTTGGTTATTGTGGATGATTACTCGCGCTTTGCGTGGGTGTTCTTTCTAAAACACAAGTCAGATACCTTCAGTATTTTCACTAATTTTGTTAGGCAAACCCAGAATGAATATAATTGTTCCGTAGTCAAAATCAGAAGTGACAATGGAACGGAATTCAAGTCTGGAGCCATGACAGAATTCTGCGAAAGTCAAGGTATCTTTCATGAGTTTTCCTCTCCTCGCACTCCACAGCAAAATGGAGTAGCTGAGAGAAGGAACATAACACTCATAGAGGCTTGCCGGACCATGTTGAGTGATGCTTCACTTCCAGAGTACTTCTGGGCTGAAGCCGTCAACACCGCTTGTCACGTGCAAAATCGAGCTCTCATCAACAATAACCATGATAAGACTCCTTACGAACTTTTAAAATGCAGGAAACCAACCATTTCGTATTTTAGAATCTTTGGCTGTAAGTGCTTCGTACTTAACAACGGTAAGTATCACACTACCAAGTTTAGTGAGAAAAGCTTTGAAGGTATTTTTGTAGGTTATAGTAGCCATAGTAAGGCCTATAGAGTATTCAATAGAAAAACTCTGGTAGTAGAAGAGTTGATACACCTTGTATTTGATGAGACGAGTCTGCTGCACAGCAACTCGTCTAGTGTGCCTATTATAGATGCAGGTACAAAATTGAAGGAACTTAGCTTGGATGAAACTGCTAAAGATAAAGACAAAACGTTCATCAAGATCACCTCTACAACCCCTATTGGAGACGTAGATGATCAAGATGAAGAACACATCCCAGCTGAAGATGCAACTCCAGTGGCTGAAGAGATCCCAGATGCAAGGACTTTAGAGTTCAGACACTTGAAGGATCATCCCGTTGATCAAATCATAGGAGATCCTCGGGATGGCGTCAGAACTCGTCGAGGTACAACTAACGAGAATTTACACTTAAGTTTTCTTTCACAGGTTGAACCAAAGAAATTTGAGGAAGCCAACTCCGACGCATCCTGGATCCTAGCCATGGAAGAAGAACTGAATCAGTTCAAACGATGCAAAGTTTGGACACTTGTTCCTAGACCCAAGGGTAAGAACGCCATTGGGACAAAATGGGTCTACTGGAACAAGATGGACGAAGATGGAACCATTATAAAGATAAAGCCAGACTTGTCGCAAAGGGATATCGTCAAGAAGAAGGAATTGACTTCGACCAGACTTATGCTCCAGTAGCAAGACTGGAAGCGATCAGGTTATTTCTTGCCTACGCTGCACTTAAGGGCTTTACCATCTATCAGATGGACGTTAAGTCCGCCTTCCTAAATGGTGACATAAAGGAAGAAGTGTATGTAGAGCAACCACCAGGTTTCGTTGATTCAACTTATCCTAATTATGTTTACTTATTACAAAAAGCTTTATATGGTCTTAAATAAGCTCCTCGAGCTTGGTATGAGACGATGTCCACCTTTCTTCTTGAGAACAAGTTCACAAGAGGAAAGATAGACAAGACATTATTTCTTAGGGAAATAAAAGGCAAGATTTTGCTGGTGCAAATCTATGTCGATGACATTATTTCTGGCTCTACAGATAACAACCTCTGCAAGAAGTTTTCTAAACTTATACAAGGGAAGTTTGAAATGAGTAGTATGAGAGAGCTGAAGTATTTCTTAGGGCTTCAGGTGAAACAATCTGAGGATGGAATTTTCATCTCACAGACCAAGTTCACCAAAGAGCTACTCAAGAAATTCGGAATGGAGAATGCAACCTCTATGAGGACTCCAATGGCCTCAGCTATGTCTCTAAACAAGGATGAGAAAGGGAAACCTTTTGATGAAACCAAGTACAGAAGCATAATTGGGTCCTTGCTCTACCTTACCGTAAGTAGACCAGACATAATGTTCTCAACATGTGTATGTGCTAGATTTCAGGTGAACTCTAAGGAATCTCATTACATTGCTGCAAAGCGAATCTTGAGATACCTCAAAGGTACACCAAATCTTGGCTTATGGTACCCAATAAGTAATGATAGTGAACTAATTGGATTTTCAGATGCAGATTTTGCAGGAAGCAAAGACGACAGGAAAAGTACTTCCGGGACTTGCCAATTCCTCGGAAGGAGACTTATTTCCTGGAGCAGTAAGAAACAGAACTGTGTTGCCATCTCAACAGCTGAATCAGAGTACATCTCTGCAGGCAGCTGTTGTGCACATCTTCTCTGGATCAAAAATCAGTTTGAAGACTACAACATGAAGTTCCAAAACATTCCTTTGTTTTGCGACTCATCCAGCGCTATAGCAATCGCCAACAACCCTGTCTCCCACAACCAGACCAAGCACATAGAGCTTCGTTATCATTTCATCCGGGAGCATGTGGAAAATGGAGACATAGATCTACAATATGTCTCCACAGATATGCAAGTTGCAAATATATTCACCAAGCCGCTGGACGAGTCCAAGTTCTCGTTCTTCAAAACAGAACTTGGGCTGCTCAACAAAGAAGACTAGTGATGGCCTCACAAATCAAGAAGATATCAGTGGTGTTGGCTGCTCAGAGTAACAGATTTCAGTGGCAATATACATCTCCCAAGGAAAATTGTCTTTCAAGTAAAATATACTCGAGTATATCCAGACAGATACTCGAGTAGACGGAAATTACTTAGGTAAAAGGACTTACATACTCGGGTACTGGACAATATACTCGTGTACAAACTTGGCCTGCTCGAGTATGCTCTATCTAATACTCGTGTATGATGTTACCTACTCAAGTATGCTCTATCTAATACTTGTGTATGATGTTCCCTACTCGAGTATACGGGATTCATATCAAGGATTTCTAATTTTTCTATTCGCACCGAGGTATTTGCCGCTTCATTCAGGTATGAATTTATTTTATATTTAACCTAACTAGAATCATATATATATATAGAAAAATCGGAAAATCCCTTTCCACTTCTCATTCTCTCGAGTAGCCGTCGACTCTTCATCTTCCGGAAAACCACAGAGCATCGTCGTCTTTGCCTCTCCCGTCCTCCAGAATCGCAGATGGCCCCCTCTTCCAAAATTGGCATCGGCTCAGAACTTGCACCCGCAGGGATAGCCGATCTTTCAGATGATTTTCGAAATCTACTGATTTTGCTCGAGACCGCCGGACTGTCGTTCGTTCTCCAGACGCCGTGCCAAGTTATTTTCCCAGCTGTTGAAGAATTCTATCAGAATCTGAAGGTTAAACGAAATGGAAAGCTCCTGAAATCCAAGGTCAGAGGGATAAAAATCCGACTGGACAAAGACTCTCTAGCTGCTCTGTTAAAACTACCAGTAGTAGAGGATGATGACGAAATGACTGCTGAAGACTCAGTAAGAACCAGTTTATTCTGTGGAGGTAACCCTCAAGCCCATTCCTTTAGCAGAGCTGATTTCAACTTAGAAGGAAAATTTCTAGTGGATGTAATTGCTAAGATACTGCTATGCAAAACTTATTCCATTCGAGACATTTCTATGGAAATGTTTGATATAATGCAACCCATTATCTGCCTCAAATGATTCCAGTTTGGACTGTTGATCCTAGATAAAATCAGAGAAAGCATTAAGCATCCTAATTTTGCAAGAATTATTTCCCTCCTTCTTCATGAAATCAATCCTTCAGTTTTTAACTTATCCAAAGGGACTCCACTGCATCACATGAAAAAAGTTTCTATATCCTCCATCCAGCGATATGAAATTAAAATTCTGAACTCTGCCCAAGCATCCAAAGCTGCTGTCCCCTCAGTAGATTCCCAAGAAACCAGTGTACCTGATGACAGGATTCCATCTCCTCCTCCACATCAAACTGCTGCTACCTCTGGTGCAATAGTTGAGGGGGAGCCTGCCTCATCACATTCTCAGTACCCAGCTTCATCAGAACCCTCACAGCAAGCAGAAGTCAGGGACTCTCTCCCTCCAGTTTCTCCTCCTCTAGCAGATCCCTACTCAGAGATTCCAGATCCAACAACCCTACTGTCTACTGCAGAAGATATCAACAGGTTGATTGATGAGCTCAGCTCAGATGCTCCCTTGTTTCACAATGAATCAGTTGTACTGACTCCAGAGGCTCAGATTCCTGCTCAGTCTCCTGCTCAGACTCCAGAAGATCAGTCTCCTGTCTAGTCTCCTGCTCAGTCCTTTGCTCAGATTCTCTATTCCCTCCTTCATTAATACAGAAGAATCTGCTTAGATAGAATCTTTCAAGAGAGCTGCAAGCTCAGTGGAAATTACTGAAATCCCTCCATGGGTTGCTCCTGCTCCTTCAGTCCCTGCCCCAACTTCAACTGCTTCTACTTCTTCAGATCTGGTAAGCAAGATTGAACAGCTACTCAGTGAACAAAGGAAGTACTTTGATGACTCTCTAGCCTCAGTAAATAACAAAGTCTCTACTCTTGAAAAGGAGATAAGTAGAGGCTTTGCTGAAATTCAAGCCAATACTGATGAGCTAAAGAGATTGTTTCAATTGGGTGGAAAAGTTATGGATCACACTATTAAAAGTATAGGTGAACTAAGGAATCAAGCTGAAACTGTTGCACATAATCAGATAATATTGGACAAGAATGCTGAAGCAAATGTGATGAAAGTATGTGAAGAGGTTGGCACTTTTAGAGATGAAGCAATTGCCAAGCTAGCTGTAGATATCAGCAAGGGGGAGAAAGTTGTCAAAGAACAAGTTGAAAAAGTAGTTGAAAAACTGTCTGAACAAGCTCAAACAACTGTGAATAATCTAGTCAAGAATATGAAAGCAGATATTCTATCTCAACTCCAATCTGTCAAGTTCTACATTTATGATACAGCTGTATGGGTAAATAATCAGAACTTCCCAAATTCTCAACTCAACCCTACCATCATTCCCAAGTTCTTGGACCCTCTTGAAGAACATCCTCCAGTAGATGCTCCAGCTCAGGCAAACATTCCAGGAGATGTGCCAGTCTTTTCACCCAGACCTGCTGGTGATGTGACTGAGCCTCCTCTCTTTTATACTGATATTTGGCAAGATGAACTTCCTCCTAGTTCTCAAGGTGTCCCAAAGAAGAAAAGGAAATATGGTGACGGCTCTTCTGCCAGCCGTTTTGCACTTAGAAAAGAGCCTGCCCCAGCTTCTGAAGGTAGATCAGAAATTGTTCATTCTGAAGTTTGGAGTCTAACCTCCAAATCTCTGATCCTTGATACCCTGAAGCTAGTAACAGATCTTGGTGAGCACAAAGATCAGTATTACAGTTATTCAGAATGGAAAGCTTATGAAGCATCCCAGATCAAGATCAGACTTCATGACAGAAATTGGGGATACAACAACCTAGCTGCTCCTCCTAGGCCCAGAACATATTTTCCTAAACCATTCAGTTATCTAGAGAGGCAAGAGCTGAAGAGAGAAAGAATGCACAAAGGAGCCCCCTCTTGAGTTAATGAAAATGTGGAAATGGACTGTTTAATCTGTTAAAAACATTTCTATATATATACATTTTTGATTCTGATTATGGCTATCTTATTATTTATCATGCTTCAGTTTATTTTTTTGAAGTATATGTGTGTTGTTCTTTTTACTCTAAGTAATTCACCTTAGTGTAGAGGGTGCTGAAATCTACAAATAGGGGGAGATTGTTGGGATTTGTCTCCACAATACCTCAGATTTGTAGGAGGTCAGACCTTGAACTAAGATGAATTAAGGTGTATTTGATATTGTGTTTAAGTTGTATGTGTGCAGGTTTTTATTGCCAAGTGTAGACCAATGTCAGTCTATAATGGGTCACCAAACACAGGACCATACAATGTAATCCCTCATTGTGTGATCCAAAGTGTTGGCCCATGTATAGCCTCTCTATTGGGATACACTTCCTACATGCACCTGGATTGGTGGACTGAAGTATTGAAGTTTATAGTTTTTCAGAAGAATTTTTTTTCTAAGTTCACATACTCGAGTAGCTTCCTTCATATACTCGAGTAAGTGACTTAGTACTCGAGTAAATCCTTAGACATACTCGAGAAGACTCTGTATACTCATGTAGATAAGCTTACTCGAGTAAGATAGTTAGTCACTCGAGTAGGTCACTTTTTATACTCGAGTAGATCCTTCTGTCCTTAGATCCGAAATATTCTTTAAGTCCACATACTCAAGTACCTCGTTTGTACACTCGAGTAAGTGAGTCTGTACTCGAGTAAGTTTGATTACATACTCGAGTAGACTGTAATGTACTCGAGTAGGTGATAGCTTGTACTCGAGTAGTTGGTTAGTTACTCGAGTAAGTGTTCTGTTGATACTCGAGTAGATCTGCACTTTTCATCTCAGAAAGTTTCTAAGTCTACCTACTCGAGTAGTTCCCTATATACTCGAGTAAGTGACTCTGTACTCGAGTAGTAGTTTTTCATACTCGAGTAGCTTAGTGATTACCCGAGTAATCTTCCCCAGATACTCGAGTAGTTCACTTTTCCCTCACTCGAGTATCTCCAACTCTTCTACTCGAGTAGTTCTTCCTATTTTATTTGAGAAGTTTTCTCTAAGTGTTTTTTCTCGAGTATATACTCTCATACTCGAGTAGTTCTAAATCACTCAAGTGTTGATCTCTGAATCACTCGAGTAGCTTCTCTTTTTATACTCGAGTATGCTCCTCCTATCCACTCGAGTATATAAACATCTTATACTCGAGTAGGTCTCTTCTCTGTCTCGAGTATATCTGTTCAAATATTCCTGAAATTCTCCAAGTACAATTTCACTGTGTATTTCGAATTAATCATTTCTGATTGGTCCACGTGTCATCTCTAATTAAATTTCTGACCATTGGAGTCCACCTATAAATAGGTCCTTTCAGATTTGACTAATAACAAGTCTTACAGAGATTATTATTTTAAGAAAGAGAAAAGTTCCCGTGAACCCTAATTTCTCACGCCACCGCCATTGTCGTTCACAGAAGAAGGTCTGGATCGACGATCTCCGATCGCTGCTTTCAACTTTGTTTCTCCAGCGATCCAGACAAAAGATAATCACTCGATCTCGCCGAGCCTCAAAGATTTCTGATTTATTTTCTCGATCGAGGTGATTCCGTTTTTCAGATCTGTGGATCTCTCTCAAGTCATCTTCAACATATTCTGATCAAGCCAAAGTTCTCAAGGAAGAAGACTATCAAAGATCCAGATCTGGGAAATATATTGTTTGTATTTTCTTTTCAACCAAATTTCTTTGTAGGAGTTTTTCTCCGAGTTTTGTAGGAAGGCTTTATCTTCCGAGTGTAGATCCGATTTGGATCGAGTTTTGTAGGAACGTGGTTCCGAGGTGTAGGATTGTTTTCAATCCGAGATAGTGGAGTAGCCGAGTCTAGTGGTTTGCTAGATCGGTGAGGAAAGTGGACGTACCCAAGATTGGGGAGCCACTATAAATCTCTTGTCGTCTGTGTGATTGCTTGATCTTTGCTGTGTTAATTTTTATTCCGCATTTGACACGCACTTCACCTATTCACCCCCCTCTAGGTGATTTAGGTAGACAACTTAGTTCTCTCAATTGGTATCAGAGGGAGGTTCATCGTTAAAAGGTTAACACCTTGATCTAATCCTTACCAAGTTGTCTCAAGAGAAATTTCAAGCATGAGTAAGACCAAGGATTTTGCTAAGCTCCCTATCTGCACCAAGAACAATTTTCCTATGTGGAAGGAAAGAGTCAAACTCTTTATGGAAGCAGTAGATCCCCGGATCTTCATGATTGTTGAAGAAGGTCCCCACATTCCTATGACCACCTCCACCATAGATTCATCTAAGCAAGTTCCAAAGAAATTGATGGATCTCGATAAGGACGAGATTGCACTTGTCTCGTTGGACAAGAAAGCTAAAAATATTATCGCAAGTGCAGTCGATGACTCAATGCTGCAGAATCTGATTCATTGCCAATCTGCCAAAGAGATGTGGCAATCCCTAGTGACTCTAATGGAAGGTACAGAAGAAGTGAGGGATGATCGAAGGTCCCTACTGAACCAGAAATATGAAGCCTTCAGGCAGGGTCATAAGGAAGCCATAGCTGACACTTTTGAGAACTTCTTCAAGATAGTAAATGGCCTCAGAGTTTATGGACATGTATTCACCAATGGGGAACTCAATGACAAATTCTTAAGATCCCTAACCAAGGAATGGGACAATAAGGTATGTGCCATTCGGGAGTTTGGAAGGTTAGCTGAGACAGACCCGCAGAATCTGTTCAGAAAGCTTATGTCTTACGAGCTGCAAATCAACTCAAGAAAAGCTGAAGAAGAGATAAGCAGGTCTGCATCCAAGGAGAAGTATGTCGCTCTAAAGGCAGATAACTCAAGGAAGACAAAGGCTAGCTCTCCTGCCCCAGTTCCTGATGCTGATGAAGAAGAATCATCTGATCCAAGCTCATCTGGCTCAGAACTATCTGAAGGAGAGTTCTCATTGCTCTCCCGGCAATTCAAGAAATTCTTAAATAAGAAGAAGCAATGGAGAGGCAAAGATGCCTCATTCAGAAGATCAGGACGTGACGGTGATCAGCAAAAGAAAGGCTCAAGTAGCCATGACAGGTATAACTCTAAACAGAACAAACAGATTTCGACTGACATCGTTTGTTATTGTTGCAACAAGCCAGGTCACGTCATCGCGGACTGCCCTCACAAGAAGAAAGAGGGCGGCCGAAGAGAGGAAAAGAAATCCTCATACCACAAGAAGAGGATAGAGAAGAGTCTAGTAGCCAAGAAGAGCAAAACTCTCAGCGACTCCGACTCATCTGAGTCGAGTGAAGAAGAGGAAGCCTATTTTGGGCTCATGGCTCACTCAGAAGATCTATCCTCTTTACTCAGCGTTTTTCGGTAGGTAGTCCTTATAGGATCTGCAGGGTTTGGTACCCTATTCACTGGTATTTGGTGAGTTTTCCCCAACTCCACTTCCAAAGCTCTGGCCGACTCCACCAAAGCTCGGAATCCCAATAGCTTTGGTCCTAGTAGTAGGATACGCAACTCGCTGCGTAGACCATTATAAAATCTATCAACTATAGATTGCTCGCTTTCCCATTCAAAGCCTGGGTAGCGCCTTATCATAAGGAACGTCTGCAAGTATTCGTCAACTGAGTGCGCTCCCTGCACCATAATCATGCTCATCTGCTGCCCTAATGAACCTCCAAATGCACTTTGCTACAACATACCGCCCGATGTTGGGGCCATTTCAGGGACAGCGGGTTGCACATTTCTTTCATGTTGTGCGTTGGTCACAGCGAACACCGCTTCAACTACCCTTCTTATGGTTTCAAAAAAAGTAGGAGTCTCAGGCACGCCGCTTGGTGTAGTACTTTTCTTAGAAAGTGTGCGTTCAGGCTGCCACGCACCACTCCCGGACACCTATAGTCGTACAAAACACCGATAAGTGCCCGAACAAAATTACAAAAAGCAATTATAGGAACATGCAGGTTCCCCAAACATGTGTATTTTCATTCCTAAGTGGACATTCATGGGTTCTTTTCATATTATAACGATGACGCACACAAATATGCTCACCACTCCTTAAAGTGAATTCGTCCACGAATTCATTTAAGCGTGACCAAAATTGGTGCCTCTGATACCAAATTGTAACACCCCTATCCATCACATAACATATAGCAGTAGGTCCGGCCGGGGCCCGACGCCATATACCACGAACAGACCGGTGGGTTACTCAATGAAACCATTTAACCAATACACATGTCCTACACAGAGAATCTAGCAAAAGCAATAAATTAAGTTGCAACTATTAGAACCCTGCCAATAAGCATGAATGTCCACTAACAGAAAACCCAGTAGGAATGAAGTACAAAATACACTAAAGTACTGGCCTTATGACCTTACAAGAGTTTACAATAATTAAACAGTGTCTTATAAACTTCGGCTCACAGGCCGGCCACACATGATTTAAATAAGTAAACAAATAAGGCCTTGGAGGGCCGGCTCAGCAACTTGGGCTTTGGCCTATTATTTGCTGCTCGGCTCCGCAACACCTGCAAGCATAAATCACTGCAACGGGGGCAAACAAGAATAACGGTCAGCTAAAGATGACCAAATTATAACGATTCTGCCCCCAAAACCGGGGCGGCAAAGCTTCTTCCCTGACTTGTTAGGAAAGCAAGCAACATAGAGAATAAGCATCACATCACATGTGCACGCTCACACGACCGTAAAACCCGTGCTCTCAGGGCACTTACTCGGCGAAGCCAGTCCGAACCTTGTCCGATCCTCGACCCCACCACCACCCCCAGGGCGGCAATCTCGTGAGCATTTAGTCCTTTCAGCCGTAGCCTAGACTCGATCTCCAAACCTCAGCAAGTCCCACGTAAAACTTTAGGTCACTTTAACCGAGCAGATGGATCGGGTAGGGGTCCACCAGCCCGTTGCTCACCCCGCCGTTGCCATTTGGCCTTTTATGCGGGCTAAGCTTCCACAGTCCTAAAATATCGTTCAAACACGGTACATAGCCCCGCTATGTACCCGGTTAGCTCCCAGGCCACCGATATGGAAGAAATTCGCTTCCGCCCAGATTTCTAGGTGCACCCTGGGGTTAATCCCCAAGACTCTCTGATGCAATCTACCACGTAGAAGCCCGAAAATAACTCAATGGCACAGAGTCTTCTCCGACCAACAATGCATAGCAAAACATCACCGATCCATACCAACATGTCCGGGTAGGCTTCACACATAATGCCTATGTTCGTACTACGATTTCGTACTCTAAAAAGGGGGACTTTACATATCTACCCTAAGGAATACCGCAAACTCGCCGCACACTCGCGGGAGAAGAGTTTTCCCATGCAAAGGAAGAAGAGCTTCACATGCTCAAGATGAGAATCATTACCCTAGCGTTCTTCCTCAGCGCCATGGAAAACTATGCCGATGAAAAGCATCGCGGTTTCCTTGCCTCCGTAAATTCGAAGTTGGCTCGCGATTTGGAGCTCCGAAGCTCCGTCGGTGACCGGATCTATCCCTTCTTCCTCCTCCTTGCTCTCTCCTCTCTCTAACTTTAGAAAGAGAACCACTCAAGAGAAATGAGGCTTTCTAAACCCTATTCCCGGGTTTAAACCCTCAGACCCAACCCCCAGCCGTTGGATCCCATACTAAAGAAACGAACGGCCACGATCGGGGCCTGAAATACAAAAACTGGGCCGAACATGGGTCGCAACACGGCCGTGTGCATGGCCATATTACTCATTCGCCGTCACCAGGGATTCCCGACAAGCACACGGCTTGTGATGTAACATCCCATTTTCAAATTAGACCTCCCCTTAGGAGTGACTTGAACATGCCTAGGTCAAAACAAGTCCTAGGTTTAACTTAGGAGGTCAAGTGACCCAACTAGCTAGTTGAGACTCACTTGGGCTGCAAATAGTAAAATCTTAAAACCCTGATTTTTGGTGGCCTAGTGGGTTCAATCTGACTCCAAGGCATTCCTAGACCTAATAGGAGATCAATGGGTCACCAAGGACCCATTGGGTGCAAACCTAGTGGCTAAGTTGACCCAAGTCAACTTAAGCCCTAGTTAGGCTAAAGTAACCCTGCCTTGGGTCAACTCACCCTCATTATGCCAAGTATACCCTACCTAACCATACCTAGGCCTTAGGGGAGGTCAATGGGTCCCTAGGGGTCTATTGATGTTGACTCCAAAGGTCAAATTGACCAAGTCAACCCTAAACCCTAGGTTAGCCAACATGTTGACTAGGATAGAGAAAGTGAGAATAAGGGGTATTTTCATGGTAGAATGGTGAGCCCCCTTTCATATGGCATTTAAGGATTTAATATTCATTTTATGGGCTGCCTTTAGGCTTCTAGGGGAAGAGAAATCGTGAGGGTGACTAGGAGAGAGAAAGAAGTGAGAAATAGGCTAAATATAGGAGAGAGAAAAGGTGGTGGAAGTGAAGGGGTGGTTTTAGAGAGTGGGGAGGCATGGGTCTCGGCCAAAGAGGGGCCCACAGCCACCTAGAGGTTGACACCTCTTCCTCCCACCCTTTTCCTGGCCATCAAGAGGAGTTTTCACTCTCTCTCTCCTCTAACCACCCCCCACCATGAAGAGGTGCTTTGGCTCTTGAAGAAAACCGCCCCCTCTCCCCCTCTCCTCTTTATATACTCATTTAGGAGAGAGGGGCGACCAGTTTCGAAACCATAGCAGGAGGGAGAGAGGCTTGCCGGAGCCACCAAGGAGAGAAATGCCGCCACCGCCGCCACCATGACATCCCGCCATTCAACCCGCATTCATGCCCGAACTCAGGTCCTCCCCCTCTCTTTCTCTTATGTTTAGATCCTAGAATCATTAGAGTAGAGTTCGGGCTTGAGTAGCCGGTCGGAGGGAACCAAAAAACATAATTTTTTTTGCCATTTTCATGGCTTTTGGGTGGGCTCGGGTAGGGCGGCGCCGCCACCTCCGGCCGCCCTAGCCGCCGACAAGGCTAGCCCCCACCACCGGGAACATGTAGTAGTTGTTTCCCGGTGGTGGCGCCGCACCTAGTGGACGGGAAAAGGCCCGTGACACTCTCTTCCCATGGTTTCTGGTTCAGGCCATTTGGAGAAGACGAAGTACAGCTGTCCTAAGATTGCTTCAAGATGCGTGCAAGACTTAAAATACACGAATTAATGTTTTATTAATTCATTTTCTGTTATTGTTTTAACAGTTTATTACATGTTGATTTTTAGGCCCCTTTTGGGCATCTCATGAAAAAGTTTATAATATACAAATTGTAGCCCTTTGAAATACCTACAGTTTGATATGCTGTGGTGAAAATTTAGTTAAGTTTGCAGGCCTGTAGGGTCATTTTACTAGGGTAGGTCCTATATGTAGGAATAATTTTCAAAAAATTCCCCACACCTAACCCTTGGTTCAAATGCTTTGAATTTTCGACAGGAGTTTAGTATCATCTAAAACTAGCTCCTTTAAAAATTGGAGGGCATTTAGAGTATTGTAACATAGGGTTTTGCCCTAAACCTATAAAAGCTAGGGTTAGGGAATTAAGGGGTCAAATGACCATCATACCCTCCCAAAATTTGGTGAGGGGTCCCTAGCATTAATATATAACTCTGTAGCAAATTTGAGCACATTTGCATCAGGTTTGGGTAGGGTTTGACCAAACCTTAGCCCTACCTTGGGAATTGTGCCCTAGGAATTCAAGTGGGTGCCCACCCTTATATCTCTGTTCAAATGACTTGAAATTTGGACAGGGAGTCAATATTATTGTTAGTTAGGGGCTGTCCAAATTTGGGTAAATTTGGAGTTGATTTACTTAGGTATTTTGTCCTAACTTGGGAAAAGCTAGGGTTAGATATTTTGTGGACCAACTGACCTCCGTACCCTCCCAAGTCTTGGTGAGTGGTCCCTGGTATTTATATCTAGATGTACCCCAAAATTCAGCTCATTTGGATGAGTTTTAAATAGGAATTTAGTAAACCCTAGTTTTGAACTAGTGAAGGGTGTTTTGGGAAAAATGCTCTTTGGAGATTGAGAGGTCAACTCACCTCATCAGAGGTTGAGATGTCTACCACTAGTTTAGAATTATCCTAAGTACCCCCCTTGGGGAAGATGGGAGGGTTTAGGGTTGGTTTACCCTAGGACCCAAGCTCAAACCTTAAGGAAAGGATTTTGAGGGTTGCGAAAGACATAGGGGAAAATGCCCTTGAATAGCCTTGAGATTTGGTGGAGAGGTAGTTAATGAGTGTTTAATCCTCTGGTTGGAATTTAAAAGAGTTAGAGGTAAGTAGGTTCCTCAAAAGCAAAACCCTAGTTTTAGGGTAGAAGGGCTTTTAGGTCAAAACAGTAATTTAATGTCATCTAAAAGCTGTGAAACTTGGGTAGAGTAAATCTAGGGTAGATAGGACCCTTAGGTATTTTTACTAGAATTTTATGATGATAATACCTAATACTTCATTTATAAATGTGGTTGTAGCCCTAATTGAAGATTTAATTATTTAGGATCTTTTTAATTATTGAAATCTCATAAAATCTTGGAAGTGAGGTCTTTAGGTTAGAATGGATGTTCCTGGATTTTTATATAAATTTTAGTGGGATAAATTTAGTACTTTATTCATGAATGTTTTAAAAAAGAGCTTTAGGGAATTAATTAAATTATGGCTGTTATACCTGTTGAAAAATTATGAGATTTAAGAAATAAGATTTTTAGGCCATTATATGCTAGTATAAATTTATTTATGAATTTTGAAGTTATATTTTCAATACTTGTTTCATAAGCATTTCTATTTAAAATATTTGTAATTAATTTTTATAGACTTCAATTCTCAGTATTAAATTATGAAATTTTGGCTAATATTATTTACAAGCCAGTAGAAGTCTTACATAATTGATTCATAATTTTTGAAAGCCACCTTTATATAGTTGATTCACAAATTTTGAAAAGTACAAGATATTACAAAAATAGCTTTAAGGCCCCTAGACCTTAGAGAAAATTTGCAAACCTTGGACATGTCATTTTTTTAGAGGTAATAGTATTTGTCCGGAATTTATAAAGATTTTTACATAGCTGAAAAGTATACTTCATGTTCAAATTGGTAGATCTTGTATTTTCAGGAAAATTAATTAATTAATAGATTAATTGAGAAAATTATCATAACCAAGAATTGATTCATTTATGACATGATAGGACCCCAGTAAATAGCTTAGGTCATTTGGATGAAAACACAAAGGACATCCTATCATGGTCATCATATAGTGTAGGGTGGTCCGCATTTAGCGTTTTTGTAAAAGATCGCATTTGGAGACGACTTAGGGCAATGTTGGAGTTTCTCAATGTGCTGATTGGGATGGATTTAGATAGGTTGTCATAGAAGGTTCTAAGGAGGGACGAGAAGTGAGTGGTTGTGGTAGAAGGAGCACGGATTCGACAAAAGATTGTCGTTCCTGTGAGAGTGAAATGTCAAGCTACCATAGTTTTAGTTTAATGTAATATGAGAAGGGAACGGGTAAGAGAAAATTAACCAATATTATGAAGTGCCTTGCGAAGGGAACTTTGGTCTATCATATTATCGTAGTTCCTAGTGCCTATTGAGAACCCTTTACGGGGCATAATCCGGAGGCAGTCCTGGGCTAACGAAAATCTTAAATAAATCGAAAGAGTAATTAGTTGAAATAGGTTTACACTTCACACACTAGTAGGATAGACATTTGAAAAAGGTTAAGTCGTCCCGAGGTATTCAAAGGGGCGCCATCCCGCGGTGCTCAAATGGAGGAGGTTTGGAATTGAGCCGGACGGTTTAGTCCGGGGAGCTTAGTCTCGGTTTGTGGTTGAGACGGACGGTTTGGTCAGGGAGCTTTTGTTACACCCCTATCCGTCGTATAACATATAACAGTAGGTCCGGCTGGGGCCCGACGCCATATACTACGGACAGACCGGTTGGTTACGCATTGAAACCAATCAACCAATCATAACGTCCTACACAACACCTAGCGGAAGCAATTATTCAGTTGCAAGAAAGGAAAGAACCCAGCCACACGCATGAATGTCCACTACACAAACCAAATAGGAATGTACAATACACGAGTACAGGCCTTAAGGCCTTACAACAGTTTGCTTTAAATAAAGTGTTTTCCAAACCTCGGCACGCAGGCCGGCCATACATGAAAAACGGGAAAAACATAAACATTTAGGCCTTCGAGGGCCGGCGCAGCTTCAAGGGCTTTAGCCCGCTATTTCCCGCTCGGCTCCGCAGCACCTGCAAGCCACAATCCACCGCCCGGTGGTAAACAAAATAACGGTCAGCTATGCTGACCAAATTATAACGATCCCGCCCCCAAAATCGGGGCGGCGATGCTCTTTCACTGCACTTTATTAGTAGACAACAACAATAGTGTAAACACACTTCATCACAGGCATAGGCTCGCACGACCACACACCCTATGCACTCAGGGCACATTCACGGCGAACCGGCCAACGTCACGTCAATTCAAGCCATAGACGTTCCCGTTCCACCACCGCCTCTTGGACGGCCAACCATATGAGCATCTTGTCTTCTTGGCCTTGGTCACGACAATTTAAGCCATAGATCGCCGAAGACTCTCATCCATGCCAACGGTCCCACCGAATGACATAGATCGGGTACGGTTCCTCCTGACCCGTGCTCATATCGCAACGGCAATTTAAGCCATATGTGCAGGTCAAGACTCACCGAGTCCCGTTTCCGCCACAACAATCACATAACCCGGTTATGTTCACGTTGGCTCCCCGGCCATCGTGTTGGCAAAACTCGCTTTTGCCCAGTTTTCCGGGTGCACCTTGGAGTTAATCTCCAAGGCTCCCTGTTGCAATCTACCACGTAGAAAACCCGAAAAACGCCCAAACACCCGGAGTCTTCCCCGGTTCATATGCAATGCAACATCACCGATCCGGCTCTACTTGTCTGGATAGGCTTCACACACAAGGCCTATGTCCGTTTTTGCATACGGACTCTATACAAGGGGGACTTTACATATCTACCCCCAAGGAATGCTCCAACTCTTCGCTCACTCGCGAGAGAGGGATTCCTATGCAAAGGAAAAGAGGGCTTCACGTGCCCTAGGATGAGAATCATTACCCTTGCATTTTTTCGCGGCGCCATCAAAAACTATGCGGTTGGAAAGCACCGCAACGGCATCACCTCCGCGGATCTGGACTCGGATCGCGATTCGGAGCTCCGAAGTTCCTCCGGCCGCCGGATCTTGGATTCCTCCTTCCTCCTTGCTCTCCCTTCTCTCTAAACTCTTAGAGAGAGAATGGCTAAAGGAAATGAGGATTCCCAACCCTAAATTCTGGCTAAAACCACCCAGGAGCAGCCCCCCACCGTCGGATCCAAAGTAAAGGAAACGAACGGCCAAGATTAGATCTGAAATCATAAAATCTGGGCCGAACACGGGTTGCAACACGGCCGTGTGCCTGGCCGTGTCACCCATTCGCCGTCTCGACCGATACGAAAAACCAGCACACGGCCTTTGACACGGCCTTCGACATGCCCATGTCACCTGTGACACGCCCGTGTCGAGACCCGTGTCACGCCCCCCCGTGTGCAATCGGCCAGTTTTCCCAACCCGAGAAGGACACGACCTGCGACACGACACCCGACACGCCCGTGTCGAATTTGACACGCCCGTGTCAGGGCCCGTGTCATGGCCCGTGTGCCTTCCCCAGAAAACAGCCCAAAGTGACACGACCTGGGACACGCCCGTGTCCCAGGCCGTGTGCCTCCACACGACGATCTCCGACTGTCAAAACGTCGACCACATGACCGTGGCCGAACACGCCTGTGTCATGCCCGTGATACGCCCGTGTCACGCCCGTGTCACGTCCGTGTCACGCCCGTGACACCTGCTCCGAAATTCAGACTGGGCTTAAAACATCACTCGTCCCTCTTTTGAGTTTCGGGGTGTTACAACTCTCTCCCCCTTAAAAGAATTTCGCCCACGAAATTTACTAAAGGAAAACCATAGGAACTTAAAACTTTTAACGGTACCTGAGCGGAATAACTCCGGGTACTCCTCCTGCATGGTTTGCTCCCTTTCCCAAGAGAGCTCCTCCCGACCGCAATTATCCCACCGGACCTTAACCATCCGGATCTCCTTGTTACGGAGCCTCTTGACCTCTGCATCTTCAATACAAACGGGCTTGACCTTAGTCGTCAACCCTTCATCCACCGGTACTTGATCAACTGCGATCACCTGCGAAGGCTCCCGCACCGCCTTCCGCAACACTGAAATGTAGAACACATCGTGTAGTCCACTCAACTCTACCGATAACTTCAAACGATAAGCCGCTTCGCCGACCCGCACCAGAATCTCAAAGGGTCCAAGGTATCTTGGGCTCAGCTTCTTCAAGCGTCTCACCCGCGAAACACCCTTGAACGGCTTTACTTTCAAGTACACCCAATCGCCCACGGCGAACTCCACATTTCGATGCTTGGCATTATAGTACTTAGCTTGCCTATCCTGAGCGATTAGCAAACGCTCTCGAATGATCCGCACCAAAGAAGTAGCATTCTCCACCTCCTGCTTCTTGTACAACCTTGCCTCACCCATTTCAAGCCACGATAACGGCATGCGACACCTCCTACCATATAGGGCCTCAAAGGGCGCCATCTGGATACTCGCCTGGTAGCTGTTGTTGTACGCGAACTCCACCAAATACAGGTGGTCCTCCCAATGCTTGCCGAAGTCCAGAACACACATGCGTAGCATGTCCTCCATCGTTCTATTGACTCTCTCGGTCTGCCCATCCGTCTGCGGATGGAAGGCTGTGCTGAACTTCAACTTTGTCCCCAGCATCTACTGCACCAACCTCCAATCATTGGACATGAAACGACCATCGCGATCACTCACAATGCTGCGAGGCACACCATGCAGTCTAACTATATTGTCAACATACAACTTTGCCAATTTCTCCACTGGATCATCCTTCCTATGCGGAATGAAGTATGACACCTTTGTTAGCCGGTCTACGATCACCCAGATGGCGTCGTTCCCTTTCTGCGACCTTGGCATCCCATGCACAAATTCCATAGATATGTCATGGAATTTCCACTTCGGTATAGGCAAGGACTTCAGAAATCCTCCCAGCTTTTGGCACTCCGCCTTCACCAAGGCGCACGTTTGGCATTTAGCCACGTACAACGCCACGTCTTTCTTGAGCCTCGGCCACCAAAACAACTTTTTGAGATCACGATACATCTTCGTGCTCCCTGGGTGGATTGAGTACTTGGTATGATGAGCCTCGTACATCAACTCCTCCCGGAGGTTACCCCCACTTGGGACGCACAACCGATGATCATTCCTTAACAAACCATCTACTACCGAGAACTGGGAATTTGACCCATCCAGAGCAGCCTCCATAAGCTCCTTCATGGAGTCATCTAAATCCAATGCCTGCCGAACCCGGTCAGCCAGGTCATACTGAACTTCTGTCCAGTTTAACATTGCTTTGGCGCTCGTCTGCCTGTCAATGCAACAGATCTCAAGATCCTCCAACTCCCGTATCAGCCGCTCATCATGCACCGACAACCAGTTGGCTTGGGCGGGAGCCCTGCGACTCAACGCATCTGCAACTGCATTGCCCTTCCCGGGTACATAATGAATTTTGAAGGTGTAGTCCCCCAGGAACTCCATCCACCTCCTCTGCCTCATATTAAGGTCCTTTTGATCCAACAAGTACTTTAGGCTCTTGTGATCGGTGTATATATCGACTCTTACGCCGTATAGGTAGTGCCTCCACAACTTGAGTGCAAATATCACGGCCGCCAACTCAAAGTCGTGCACCGGATAATTTCTTTCATGCACCTTCAGCTGACGCAATCCATACGCAATCACACTTCCATGCTGCAACAGCACGCAACCCAAACCACTACCTGAAGCGTCGCTATACACCTCAAAGCCCTCGGTCCCACTCGGCGAGCTAAGCACTGGCGCCGTGGTCAACCGTCTCTTAAGCTCCTCAAACGCTTGCACGCACTCCTGCATCCACAAGAATCTCTGATCTTTCCTTGTTAACTTCATGAGAGGTAGCGCTATCCGCGAGAAGTTCTCTACGAAGCGCCTGTAATATCCGGCAAGCCCGAGAAAACTACGGACATCCGCGACAGAAGACAATGCAGGCCACTCCTGTATCGCAACGATCTTCACCGCATCCACCGCTATACCTTCCCCACTAACAATGTGAGCAAGGAACGCTACTGAGGGTAGCCAGAACTCACACTTGGAGAATTTCGCATACAGCTCATTCCTCCTCAAAGTCTCCAACACTAGATGCAAGTGCTTGAAGTGATCTTCTTCGCACTGCGAGTACACCAATATATCGTCAATAAAGACGATCACAAAGCGATCCAGGAAATCTCGGAACGTCCTGTTCATCAAGTCTATAAACACTGATGGCGCATTTGTCAGTCCAAACGGCATGACCGTGAACTCGAAATGCCCATACCTTGTGCTGAACGCCGTCTTCGGGATATCATATTCCCTTATCCTCAACTGATAGTACCCCGACTTCAAGTCCAACTTAGAATATACCGACGATCCGACTAACTGATCAAAGAGATCATCAATCCTCGGGATCGGGTACTTGTTCTTCTCCGTCAGCTTGTTCAACTCTCTGTAGTCGATACACAACCGCATACTCCCGTCCTTCTTCTTAACGAAGAGGACCGGTGCGCTCCAAGGCGACGAGCTTGGACGCACATAACCTTGCTCCATCAACTCCTCTAGCTGAACTTTCAACTCTGCCATCTCCTTAGGCGCCAACCTATACGGAGCACGTGACACCGGTTTGGCCCCCGGTACGAGCTCGATGGTGAAATCAATCTCTCGCCGCGGTGGGGCACCGGGAAGACTATCCGGGAACACATCAGGGTATTCACAAACCACGGGGATGCGATCCAACGTGGACTTTGGCTCCACAGCCCCCACTATTGCGAAGAACAGCTCTGCACTAGCACGAACTGCCTTTACCACCTGAAGAGCAGACATCAACGTCTTGCTCGACCCCTTGAGTCCCTCGAATGTTGTCCCCAGCCCAACACCCAGCTTGACCTCCTTCCGGTCACAGTCAGTCCAAGCTTTCTGCTCCGAAAGCCAATCCATCCCAAAGATAACGTCGAACTCTACTAGCGGCAGCAATGACGCTAGCAAGTCGAACTCTTGGCTCCCTATGTGAACCTTTACGGCGCACACTATGTCCGCACGCATCGAGCACCCATTCGGTAGCAGCACATCCAACTTGTCCTTCGCCATCGAAGAAGGGAATCCGATGCGCGATATAAAATTTTCGGACAAGAAGGAGTGTGAAGCTCCCGTATCGAACAGTGCCCGTGCCGGACTATCGCTAATCACCACAAAGCCTAAGCAAAAGACATTAGCCTAACAAGCAATAGGTAATGGTATTTTAAAGTCAACTTGCTATAAATTAACTCATACATGTCACCACATCTGCTTGCTTGATGGCCTCCTGCTGGCCCAAGTTATAGACTCTAGGCTGAGTCGGAGCATAATGGGACGCGGTCGACTCCACCGCCTTGCCCTTCTCTTCATAAGTAGCTCCTTGTTTCCTTTCGGACTTTGAGCGTCCGCTCCAGCAATCGCAGGTAAAGTGCCCCGTCTTTCCACACGTGAAACAAGCTCCCGGGGTTCAGTTAGTAGTTGCCCCTGAGGCACCTGTAGAAGAAGCTGGACCTGACATCCTAGTCTTCTTGAAGAATTTTTGATAGCCCGACTTCGATGTAGTCGGTGCTTTGAACTCCGATTTCTTCCCGCCAGAATCCTTCTTAGCTTGCACATTTCTCATGTCCTTCTTCAAGGACCGGGCCGAGTTGACCAAGGTTAGGAAACCCTGCGTCATGGGCCCTGACAGTAGCAACCTCAGCTCATCTCTTAACACTTCGTAGAAGCGGTTAGTCTTTCGCTCCTCGTCGGCAAAGGTAGCGCTAGCATATCTCCCCAACCGAGTAAACTCGTGGAGGTACTCGTCTATAGTGCTATCTCCTTGCACAAACTTTTGGAACTCGTTCTCCAATGCGATCCTCTGCGCTGAGGGGAGGTATCGAGCCATGAACAATCTTGCAAACTCAGCCATAGGAACTTCGGCCAACGGCCTTCCCCTCAACTGGTGTAGCTCTAGGCCTTCCCACCATAACCTTGGGTCCCCATCCAACAGGAACGCCACTATTGTGGTCTTCTGCCACTCTTCTATTTCAGTAGCTGTCATCACCCTATTGACTCTTGCGAGCCAATCTTCAGCCTGGGTCGGGGTTCCCGTTCCCGAGAACACCGGTGGGTGGAAGCCCATCACATGCTTCAACTGTCTTTCATTTGCTCTCCAAGGCAACTCCGGCTCCACTGCCACCTGCTCAACCCTTCTAGGCTCCGCCGCTTGGAGCGGCACTTGCTCCCCCGCAGGAGCAGGCTGCTGCACCTGTCTTGCAGGTTGCGCATTAATCATAGCAAAGACAGCTTCTGCCACCAATCTAATGGTCTCGGCAGACGGAGGTGTTGCAGGCGCTTCACTTGGCGCACTGCTTGCCTCAGAACCTGGTCGTTCTGACGGTCCAGCACCACTTCTGGTCACCTATAATCGTGCAAAACACCGATAAACGACCAAATATTACTGTAAACAGCAATTATAGGAACACGCAGGTTCATTAAACTTGTGTATTTTCATTCCTAAGTGAACATTCATGGGTTCTTTTCATGTTATAACGATGACGCACACATGTGCTCACCACCCCTTAAAGTGAATTCTCCCACGAATTCATTTAAGTTTGACCGAAACCAGTAGTCTGATACCAATTTGTAACACCCCTATCCGTCGTATAGCATATAACAGTAGGTACGGCCGGGGCCCGACGCCATATACTACGGACAAACCGGTTGGTTACGCGTTGAAACCAATCAACCAATCATAACGTCCTACACAACACCTAGCGGAAGCAATTATTAAGTTGCAAGAAAGGAAAGAACCCAGCCACACGCATGAATGTCCACTACACAAACCAAATAGGAATGTACAATACACGAGTACGGGCCTTAAGGCCTTACAACAGTTTGCTTTAAATAAAGTGTTTTCCAAACCTCGGCACGCAGGCCGGCCATACATGATAAACGGGAAAAACATAAACATTTAGGCCTTCGAGGGCCGGCGCAGCTTCAAGGGCTTTAGCCCGCTATTTCCCGCTCGGCTCCGCAGCACCTGCAAGCCACAATCCACTGCCCGGTGGTAAACAAAATAACGGTCAGCTATGCTGACCAAATTATAACGATCCCGCCCCCAAAATCGGGGCGGCGATGCTCTTTCCCTGCACTTTATTAGTAGGCAACAACAATAGTGTAAACACACTTCATCACAGGCATAGGCTCGCACGGCCACACACCCCATGCACTCAGGGCACATTCACGGCGAACCGGCCAACGTCACGTCAATTCAAGCCATAGACGTTCCCGTTCCACCACCGCCTCTTGGACGGCCAACCATATGAGCATCTTGTCTTCTTGGCCTTGGTCACGACAATTTAATCCATAGACCGCCGAAGACTCTCATCCATGCCAACGGTCCCACCGAACGACATAGATCGGGTACGATTCCGCCTGACCCGTGCTCATATCGCAACGGCAATTTAAGCCATATGCGCAGGTCAAGACTCACCGAGTCCTGTTTCCGCCACAACAATCACATAACCTGGTTATGTTCACGTTGGCTCCCCGACCATCGTGTTGGCAAAACTCGCTTTTGCCCAGTTTTCCGGGTGCACCTTGGAGTTAATCTCCAAGGCTCCCTGTTGCAATCTACCACGTAGAAAACCCGAAAAACGCCTAAACACCCGGAGTCTTCCCCGGTTCATATGCAATGCAACATCACCGATCCGGCTCTACTTGTCCGGATAGGCTTCACACACAATGCTTATGTCCGTTTTTGCATACGGACTCTATACAAGGGGGACTTTACATATCTACCCCAAGGAATGCTCCAACTCTTCGCTCACTCGCGAGAGAGGGCTTCCTATGCAATGGAAAAGAGGGCTTCACGTGCCCTAGGATGAGAATCGTTACCCTTGCATTTTTCCGTGGCGCCATCGAAAACTATGCGGTTGGAAAGCACCGCAACGACGTCACCTCCACGGATCTGGACTCGGATCGGGATTCGGAGCTCTGAAGCTCCTCCGGCGGCCGGATCTTGGATTCCTCCTTCCTCCTTGCTCTCCCTTCTCTCTAAACTCTTATAGAGAGAATGGCTAAAGGAAATGAGGATTCCTAACCCTAAATCCCGGCTAAAACCACCCAGGAGCAGCCCCCCACCGTCGGATCCAAAGTCAAGGAAACGAACGACCAAGATTAGATCTGAAATCATAAAATCTGGGCCGAACACGGGTTGCAACACGGCCGTGTCACCCATTCGCCGTCTCGACCGATACAAAAAACCAGCACACGGCCTTTGACACGGTCTTCGACACGCCAGTGTCACCTGTGACACGCCCGTGTCGAGACCCGTGTCACGCCCCCCCCCCCCCCGTGTGCAATCGGCCAGTTTTCCCAACCCGAGAAGGACACGGCCTGCGACACGGCACCCGACACGCCCGTGTCGAATTTGACACGCCCGTGTCAGGGCCCGTGTCATGGCCCGTGTGCCTTCCCCAGAAAACAGCCCAAAGTGACACGCCCTGGGACACGCCCGTGTCCCAGGCCGTGTGCCTCCACACGATGATCTCCGACCATCAAAACGTCGACCACATGACCGTGGCCGAACATGCCTGTGTCACGCCCGTGACACGCCCGTATCACGCCCGTGTCACGCCCGTGACTCGCCCGTGACACCTGCTCCAAAATTCAGACTGGGCTTAAAACATCACCCGTCCCTCTTTTGAGTTCGGGGTGTTACAGCTTTACTCTTGACTTCTTATATTAAATGTTGCATGTGCATAAATATGAAACTTTAAGGTGGTGGGTCTTCGATATTGGGGAGTTCGTTGCACCAACACCAATAGCGTTGACTCGACAAGGTGGCTAGCACTTCGCCAACCTTAAGTCTGGCGGTCCAGTCGGCAAGAGTACGCGAGAGTCTGCCTCGTGCACCAGGCATTGAGGGCGTACGATAGGTCAGACCAGTAGTGCAAATAATGGTTTTGAGGTGGGCGAGGCCCAACCCACCGCTTCCGTCTGCCACTACGGAGGTATCCTGGGAGGTAACGACTCTGAAATGGGGAACTAAGGTTTGTGTACACAAAGTTGGATGTGTGAGTTGTACTGTATGAACATCATTAACCCACCATATAGTTGCATACATAATCATTCATAAGAACCTTGACACCTAATGTATACGTGGAATGGGACGCTTATACATTAGGACCTGCAAAACGATCCCTTGTTCTATAAGCTTGTGTGGGCAAGTTTTATAGATTAAGGTCATTTTAAATATTTATATAATGCTTGTGATAACCGACACCCCAATGTATAAAGTGGAATGGGTCATTTATACGATGGGAGCCTTGTAAAAGATCCCTTGGCTTATGTGTACTCACATAAGTGAAGGTTTAATTTCTTACTTACTTACCTTTCTGTTTTACCTATTACAACACTTATATTGTTCACCTGTTATAACTTGCTAGTTAGGTCCACCGTCATCTGTTTTTGACTACTCTCCACCTTCATGTCCTCCCCTTTCTTCCTCTCTGCTCGGTGCCTTAGGGCATGGGGGAAGGGGTGGGGGATGATAGGGCTTAGTCTTATAGACTAACGGTTTTCAGACCACATCATTTTAGGGAACCGTGGAGCCCAGCCCGGAGGAGCAGCCCAGGAGGCCGGTGCGCTTGGAGACAGGGCAGTCTAGCTCAGGAGTTCAGACAGCCGGGACCGTGAGTTCTGTTCCTTAGTAGCAGTTTATTTTTCAGCTTCTGTTTGAGTGACCATGTAGTGAGGTGTTGTTGTACCGGGCTTAAGTCCTTTTCCTTTCAGTACTCTGTTTTTACTCTGATGTTATACTGTGGACGCTTCCTTCATGGAGTTTATTTATATGTGATTTATTTTTGTGGACTGCATTTATCTTTCTTTACTACTTACTACTTGATTGTGATCGAAAAGGCCGGCAGAATCGGCGCATTGTAGTGACGACCTTCCCGGGTGCGAAGGTGTCACCGCAAAGCGGCGATTCTGGGCATAAGATCCCGAGTTTTGAATGTAAAAAAAGGGGGTCTTACAAATAGTATCAGAGGGAACCACGATCGATCAAATAGCAGTCCACTAAAACCCTAGGTCACCCCCATTCGAGTTTAGTTTGCGGAAAAACTAAGCAACGGAAGCAGTGGTGGGCCCATATGGGGATCACATAATATATGACCATTTTAGATTGAGTTAACATTTTCTGACGATGAAGTTTTGTTATGCAGCATCCAGCACTGCCTACATTACAGGGTGGGGCCCAGTAGACCCCGGATACTGCACCGATTCCACCAGTTCCCGCTCAGTTCCTACAAACCGATATGGGGCAGACTTTGACTTCCATCTTGGATGCTTTCAGGGCCCAACAGGCCCCGGCTCCACAGCAGATACCAGGAGCCAACTGGCTCAGCATCTTCCGAGGACTTTCTCCTCCGTCCTTCTTGGGGACAGAGTCAGCAGTGCAGATAGAAGAGTGGCTGGACATCATGGAGGAAATGCTGACAGGGATACAGAGCCCGTGGGAGGAGAGAGTACCTTTGGTTGTGTCCTGCTTGGAGTCTCACGCCAAGCGGTGGTGGAAGACAGTTCTGGATACTACTTTTGCTGAGAGACTGGCTGCAGAGGTTTCATGGGATGAGTTCAGGCCTATGTTGTTGGAGCATTTTTTTCCACAGTCGGCCCGAGACGAGTTGGAGGACCGCTTCTTGTAGTTGAAGCAAGGTACCAGGACGGTGGTGGAATACCATCGAGAGTTCAACCATCTAGCTCATTTTGCAGACTCTTACCAGCTAGAAGAGGCAGCGTACACGAAGAGGTTCTACAAAGGTCAGCGGGAAGACATGAGGGATGCCCTTCTATTTGTGTCGGACGGGCCTATCTCCTGTATTCTGGAGATGGCAAAGAGGTTAGAGGCAGATTGGCACACCACTAGATGCCGGAAGCGGCCAACGGAGGATCAGAGCCGGGGAGCCCGGAACGATCAGCGTCGAGGCCATACAGCAGATGGCAGGAGGACAGAGGTTCAGCCTCGACAGGAGGTGAGGCAGGAGCCGAGGGAGCAGGTGACACTGGCCCCTCAGCCTATTCAGGTGCGAGAACTGCCGAGACCTTAGATGCGAGATGTGCAGAGATGGAGATGTGGGGCTTACACTCCGCCGGAATGCTTCCACTGTCACCAGCTGGGGCATATCAAGAGGAACTGTCCTATGAGGGGAGCACCCCCTCCAGCACCGTAGATTTCCCCACCGGCTCAGCACTATGGAGGCCGAGGACACGGCCAAGGTCGTGGATATCAGGGCGGAGATCGCCGGCAGGAGAGGGAACAGGTATATGCATTTGATCTGGCCCAGCCTTGACATCCTGAGGAGGTCATCACAGGTACATCAAAAGTTTGTATATTTCCTTTGTTTAATAGTTAGACTCTAAACTAAGAGATTACAAACTAGGAAATAAAACTTTAACTAGACTTCAAAATTTTTTTTTACCCCAGGCATTGTCCTCATCAGCGGCAAGCCCGTATATACTTTGTTCGATACGAGTGCGTCATGCTCATTTGTATCAGAGGCCTTCATTGCTGGCTTGGCAGGCGTGGAGAGATTCATCGGCTTGGCATTGAGGGTACGACTAGCTGACGGGTCTGAGCTACACACCACTGCGCATTGCAACATGGAGGCACAAATTGGCGGGAAAGCATTCGAGGAAAGGATGCCTTCATATGATTTGATTTTGGGCATGTCATGGTTATATTGGAACCATGCCATAATTGACTGCGTGGCCAAGAAGATTGTTCTGAGACATGGAGATTCTTCCGTCAAAATAGAAGGTATAAGACCTGCCTCCTTTTCATTTTTGTCATCTATTCAGGCCGTCAAGGCCCATATACAGGTTGACGAGATTTACCAGGTTTTATTCGAGATGGTGGAGGCCAATATTCTTATAGCGGAGATTCCTGTTGTGCGAGATTTCGAGGATGTTTTTCCCGAGAAGTTACCAGGGCTACCCCCGAACAGAGAGCAGGACTTTCAGATTTTGCTGGTGCCAGGGGCTAAGCCAGCATCTAGAGCCCCCTACCGGATGGACCCAAAGGAGCTGGTGGAATTCCGAAGCCAATTACAGGAGCTGGTGGAAGCCGGTTATGTCCGGCCAAGTTCCTCGCCATGGGGAGCCTCTGTATTGTTCGTCAAGAAGAAGGATGGGACACTTAGACTGTGCATAGATTACCGGGCCTTGAATCGACTGACGGTCTGAAATGCTTATCCGTTGCCAAGGATAGACGAGCTGTTCGACCAGCTGGAGGGAGCTCACTTCTTCTCAAAGCTGGATTTGAGATCGGGCTACTACCATTTACGGATCCGAGAAGAGGACATTCCGAAGACTGCTTTTAGTAGCAGATATGGTCTATACGAGTTTACTGTGATGCCCTTTGGGCTCACGAATGCGCCATCAGCGTTCATGACTCTCATGAACTAGGTTTTCGAGTCTTACTTGGATGTGTTTGTCATCATTTTTATCGATGACATTCTCATTTACTCTCGGACGGAAGAGGAGCACTCGAGGCATTTGGCACTGATACTACAGAGATTGCGGGAGCATCAGTTGTACACAAAATTCAGCAAGTGCCAGTTTTGGTTGAAGGAGGTGGCCTTTTTGGGTCATGTTATCAGTGGAGCTGGATTGGCAGTGGATCCAGCGAAAGTTCAAGCAGTCCAAGATTGGCCACGATTGAAGACAGCTACAGATGTTCAGAGCTTCTTAGGACTTGCCGGTTACTACCGGAAGTTCGTAGAAGGATTTTCTAGTCTTGCACTCCCTCTTACATCTTTGACGAGGAAGGAGACACCTTTTGTGTGGACCCCAAAATGCAAGGCAGCTTTTCAAGAGTTGAAGGAGAGACTCACCTCGGCTCCTATACTTACTCTCCCTTCGGGGAAAGAAGGATTCCAGGTGTATACAGATGCCTCCTACCAGGGCTTGGGAGCTGTTCTGATGCAGAATGGGCATGTTATTACTTACGCTTCCCGCCAGCTAAAGAAGCATGAGCAAAACTACCCAGTGCACGATCTGGAGTTGGGTGTGGTTATTTTTGCGCTGAAGGTCTGGCGCCATTATCTCTATGGAGTTCACTGCGATATATTTTCAGATCATAAAAATCTAAAGTATGTGGATACACAGAAGGAGCTGAACATTAGACAGCGGAGATGGGTAGAGTTCCTGGCAGACTATCAGTATGAGATGCACTACCATCCGGGTAAGGCAAACGTGGTAGCCGATGCCTTGAGCCAGAGAGCTACTACTTCAGGAGCAGGGCCCCAGGTCATGTCTTTAGAGATATTGCGGAGCTTTGAAGATATGTACATCACCTTGGTATCGTCCGAAGACACCGATCTGTACGAGGAGTATTTAGCTGCGACGAGCGCCATCGACACTATTCATGACAGAGTTAGAGATTGGCAGAGGCAGGATGCCAAATTGGAGCCGATTTTCAGGGCCATAGAGGGAGGCTCAGCTGGGGACTATTCGATGCGAGGTGATCTGGTATGCTTCAAGGGTCGGACTTACATACTGGATGGAGGGCAGATTCGGGAGGACATTATGATAGAGGCTCATCATAGCCGATACTCTATACATCCCGGGATTACGAAGATGATGACGGATTTGAAGAAGAAACTCTACTGGCCGGGCATGAAGAAGGACATTACTTATTTTGTGACCTACTGCGAGGCGTGCCAGTTAGTGAAGGCAGAGTGCAGACACCCCGCTGGTCTGCTGCAGCCACTCCCAGTGCCGGAGTGGAAGTTTGATGATATCGCAATGGACTTCATCCATGGCCTCCCTCGTTCACGCCCGGTAAACAATTCTATCTGGGTAATCATTGACCGGCTGACGAAGGTGGCTAGGTTCATCCCGATCAGGAAGGATGACTGTGTTGGAGTTTTGGTTCGGAAGTTTGTGGAGAAGTTTATTCGTTACCATGGAGTGCACAGGACGATCGTATCTGATCGAGATGGTCGGTTCACATCCAGAGAGTGGAGATCAGTGCAGTCTTACCTTGGCACACGACTGGCCTTAAGTACGGCCTTCCATCCCCAGACTGACGGGCAGACGAAGCGTACCAATAGGATGCTGGAGGACTTACTGAGGCTGTGTATTGTGGATCACAGAGAGCCCTGGGAGCGGATGTTGCCCCTAGTGGAGTTTTCATACAATAACAGCCATCAGTCCAGTATACGGATGGCTCCGTATGAGGCCTTGTATGGGAGGAGATGCCGGACTCCCTTGTCTTGGATACATGATGCGGATCCGAAGATGCTAGATTCGGAGTTTGTTGAATACACCGAGGCTCGGGTGCGACTGATTCGAGAGAGGATGCTAGAGGAACAAAGCAGACATGCAAAGTATTATGACGCTCGGCATCGTCTTGTAGAATTTCAGGTTGGGGACCGGGTGTTCTTGAAGATCCGACCGATGCACGGGGTTTCACGAGTACGTGGTCGACGGAAGAAGCTCAGTCTGAGATACATGGGGCCTTTCAGGATCCTGGAGCGGATCGGTCCATTAGCTTACAGACTGGAGCTGTCGCAGGAGCTGGCCGGCCTACACGACGTGTTCCACGTATCTTCACTCAGGAGGGCTCTACTACGCCCGGAGCTACAGATTACCACCACTGATGGGCCGGTAGCTACAGATCGGTCCGTTCAGGTGGAGCTGATACGGATTGACGACCAGGGGATACGGGTCTTACGCCGCAAGAAGATCCCGCTAGTCAAAGTCTTGTGGAGGAATCATGGTCAAGAGGAGCATACTTGGGAACCCGAGGACTTGATGCGAGAGAAGTACCCGGAGTTGTTTAGCCAGGTAATATCTTCTAACTTCTCAAGATGCTTGTAATTATTTTTCCCTACTTATTTTACACCGGAGTATCACCTAAGATTAGAGGCTAATCCTTTGTTTATTGGGGCTAGCCCTTATTTATTAACCTTGGTTAAGCAATTCAACCCTCGTGGGATGTTACAAGCTTAAGATAACCCGGTAGAAAAGCTCCCATAGACTTAACCTTAATTTCGGGGATGAAATTTTTGTTTTGTTTATTGGGATTTGTAACATCCCATTTTCAAATTAGACCTCCCCTTAGGTGTGACTTGAACATGCCTAGGTCATAACAAGTCCTAGGTTGAACCTAGGATGTCAAGTGACCCAACTAGCTAGTTGAGACTCACTTGGGCTGCAAATAGTAAAATCTTAAAACCCTGATTTTTGGTGGCCTAGTGGGTTCAATCTGACTCCAAGGCATTCCTAGACCTAATAGGAGATCAATGGGTCACCAAGGACCCATTGGGTGCAAACCTAGTGGCTAAGTTGACCCAAGTCAACTTAAGCCCTAGTTAGGCCAAAGTAACCCTGCCTTGGGTCAACTCACCCTCATTATGCCAAGTCTACCCTACCTAACCATACCTAGGCCTTAGGGGAGGTCAATGGGTCCCTAGGGGTCTATTGATGTTGACTCCGAAGGTCAAATTGACCAAGTCAACCCTAAACCCTAGGCTAGCCAACATGTTGACTAGGAGAGAGAGAGTGAGAATAAGGGGTATTTTCATGGTAGAATGGTGAGCCCCCCTCTCATATGGCATTTAGGATTTAATATTCATTTTATGGGCTGCCTTTAGGCTTCTAGGGGAAGAGAAATCGTGAGGGTGACTAGGAGAGTGAAAGAAGTGAGAAATAGGCTAAATATAGGAGAGAGAAAAGGTGGTGGAAGTGAAGGGGTGGTTTTAGAGAGTGGGGTGGCTTGGGGCTCGGCCAAAGAGGGGCCCACAGCCACCTAGAGGTTGACACCTCTTCCTCCCACCCTTTTCCCGACCATCAAGAGGAGTTTTCACTCTCTCTCTCCTCTAACCACCCCCCACCATGAAGAGGTGATTTGGCTCTTGAAGAAAATCACCCCCTCTCCCCCTCTCCTCTTTATATACTCATTTAGGAGAGAGGGGCGACCAGTTTCGAAACCATAGCAGGAGGGAGAGAGGCTTGCTAGAGCCACCAAGGAGAGAAACGCTGCCACCGCCGCCACCATGGCATCCCGCCGTTCAACCCGCATTCATGCCCGAACTCAGGTCCTCCCCCTCTCTTTCTCTTATGTTTAGATCCTAGAATCATTAGAGTAGAGGTCGGGCTTGAGTAGCCGGTCGGAGGGAACCAAAAACCAGAATTTTTTTGCCATTTTCATGGCTTTTGGGTGGGATCGGGTAGGGCGGCGCCGCCACCTCCAGCCGCCCTAGCCGCCGGCAAGGCTAGCCCCCACCACCGGGAACATGTAGTAGTTGTTTCCCGGTGGTGGCGCCGCCCCTAGTGGCCAGGAAAAGGCCCGTGACACTCTCTTCCCACGGTTTCTAGTTCAGGCCATTTAGAGAAGACGAAGTACAGCTGCCCTAGGATTGCTTCAAGATGCGTGCAAGACTTAAAATACACGAATTCATGTTTTATTAATTCATTTTCTGTTATTGTTTTAACAGTTTACTACATGTTGATTTTTAAGCCCCTTCTGGGCATCTCATGAAAACGTTTATAATATAAAAATTGTAGGCCTTTGGAATACCTACAGTTTGATATGTTGTGGTGAAAATTTTGTTAAGTTTGCGGGCCTCTAGGGTCATTTTACTAGGGTAGGTCCTATATGTAGGATAGATTTTGAAATAATTCCCCACACCTAACCCTTGGTTCAAATGCTTTGAATTTGGGACAGGAGTTTAGTATCATCTAAAACTAGCACCTGTAAAAATTGGAGGGCATTTAGAGTATTTTAACCTAGGGTTTTGCCCTAAACCTAGAAAAGCTAGGGTTAGGGAATTAAGAAGTCAAATGACCATCATACCCTCCAAAATTTTGGTGAGGGGTCCCTAGCAGTAATATATAACTCTGTAGAAAATTTGAGCACATTTGGATAAGGTTTGGGCAGGGTTTGACCAAACCTTAGCCCTACCTTGGGAATTGTGCCCTAGGAATTCTGGGTGCCCACCCTTATATCTCTGTCCAAATGACTTGAAATTTGTACAGGGAGTCAATATTATTGTTAGTTAGGGGCTGTCCAAATTTGGGTAAATTTGGAGTTGATTTACTTAGGTATTTTGTCCTAACTTGGGAAAAGCTAGGGTTAGAGATTTTGTGGACCAACTGACCTCCATACCCTCCCAAGTCTTGGTGAGTGGTCCCTGGTATTTATATCTAGATGTACCCCAAAATTCAGCTCATTTGGATGAGTTTTGAATAGGAATTTAGTAAACCCTAGTTTTGACCTAGTGAAGGGTGTTTTGGGAAAAATTCTCTTTGGAGATTGAGAGGTCAACTCACCTCATCAGAGGTTGAGATGTCTACCACTAGTTTAGAATTATCCTAAGTACCCCCTTGGGGAAGATGGGAGGGTTTAGGGTTGGTTTACCCTAGGACCCAAGCCCAAACCCTAAGGAAAGGATTTTGAGGGTTGCGAAAGACATAGGGGAAAATGCCCTTGAATGGCCTTGAGATTTAGTGGAGAGGTAGTTAATGAGTATCTAACCCTCTGGTTGGAATTTAAAAGAGCTAGAGTTAAGTAGGTTCCTCAAAAGCAAAACCCTAGTTTTAGGGTAGAAGGGATTTTAGGTCAAAATAGTAATTTAATGTCATCTAAAAGCTGTGAAACTTGGGTAGAGTAAATCTAGGGTAGATAGGACCCTTAGGTATTTTTACTAGAATTTTATGATGATAATACCTAATACTTCATTTGTAAATGTGGTTGTAGCCCTAATTGAAGATTTAATTATTTAGGATCTTTTTAATTATTAAAATCTCATAAAATCTTGGAAGTGAGGTCTTTAGGTTAGAATGGATGCTCCTGGATTTTTATATAAATTTTAGTGGGATAAATTTAGTACTTTATTCATGAATGTTTTAAAAAGGAGCTTTAGGGAATTAATTAAATTATGGCTGTTATACCTGTTGAAAAATTATGAGATTTAGGAAATAAGATTTTTAGGCCATTATATGATAGTATAAATTTATTTATGAATTTTGAAGTTATATTTTCAATACTTGTTTCATAAGCATGTCTATTTAAAATATTTGTAATTAATTTTTATAGACTTCAATTCTCAGTATTAAATTACGAAATTTTGGCTAATATTATTTACAAGCCAGTAGAAGTCTTACATAATTGATTCATAATTTTTGGAAGCCACCTTTATATAGTTGATTCATAAATTTTAAAAGGTACAAGATATTACAAAAACAGCTTTAAGGCCCCTAGACCTTAGAGAAAATTTCCAAACCTTGGACATGTCATTTTTTTAGAGGTAATAGTATTTATCCGGAATTTATAAAGATTTTTATATAGCTGAAAAGTATACTTCATGTTCAAATTGGTAGATCTTGGATTTTTAGGAAAATTAATTAATTAATAGATTAATTGAGAAAATTATCATAACCTGGAATTGATTCATTTATGACATGATAGGACCCCTATAAATAGCTTAGGTCATTTGGATGAAAACACAAAGGACATCCTATCATGGTCATCATATAGTGTAGGGTGGTCCGCATTTAGCGTTTTCGTAAAAGATCGCATTTGGAGATGACTTAGGGCAATGTTGGAGTTTCTCAATGTGCTGATTGGGATGGATTTAGATAGGTTGTCATAGAAGGTTCTAAGGAGGGACGAAAAGTGAGTGGTTGTGGTAGAAGGAGCACGGATTCGACGAAAAATCGTCGTTCCTGTGAGAGTGAAATGTCAAGCTACCCTAGTTTTACTTTAATGTAATATGAGAAGGGAACGGGTAAGAGAAAATTAACCAATATTATGAAGTGCCTTGCGAAGGGAACTTTGGTCTATCATACCATCGTAGTTCCTAGTGCCTATTGAGAACCCTTCACGGGGCATAATCCGGAGGCAGTCCTAGGCTAACGTAAATCTTAAATAAATCGAAAAAGTAATTAGTTGAAATAGGTTTACACTTCACACACTAGTAGGATAGACATTTGAAAAAGGTTAAGTCGTCCCGAGGTATTCAAAGGGGCGCCATCCCGCGGTGCTCAAAGGGAGGAGGTTTGGAATTGAGCCGGACAGTTTAGTCCGGTGAGCTTAGTCTCGGTTTGTGGTTGAGACGGATGGTTTGGTCCGGGAGCTTTACTCTTGACTTCTTATATTAAATGTTGCATGTGCATAAATAGGAAACTTTAAGGTGGTGGGTCTTCGATATTGGGGAGTTCGTTGCACCGACACCCATAGCGTTTACTCAGCAAGGTGGCTAGCACTTCGCCAACCTTAAGTCCGGCGGTCCAGTCGGCAAGTGTACGTGGGAGTCCGCCTCGTGCACCAGGCATTGAGGGCGTACGATAGGTCAGACCGGTAGTGCAAATACTGGTTTTGAGGTGGGCGAGGCCCAACCCACCGCTTCCATCTGCCACTACGGAGGTATCCTGGGAGATAACAACTCTGAAAGGGGGAACTAAGGTTTGTGTACACAAAGGTTGGTGTGTGAGTTGCACTGCATGAACATCATTAACCCACCATATAGTTGCATACATAATCATTCATAAGAACCTTGACACCAAATGTATAAGTGGAATGGGACGCTTATTCATTAGGACCTACAAAACGATCCCTTGGTGTATAAGCTTGTGTGGGCAAGTTTTATAGATTAAGGTCATTTTAAATATTTATATAATGCTTGTGATAACCGACAACCCAACGTATAAAGTGGAATGGGACATTTATACGATGGGAGCTTTGTAAAAGATCCCTTAGCTTATGTGTACTCACATAAGTGAAGGTTTAATTTCTTACTTACTTACCTTTCTGTTTTACCTATTACAACACTTATATTGTTCACCTATTATAACTTGCTAGTTAGGTCCACCGTCATCTATTTTTGACTACTCTCCACCTTTATGTCCTCCCCTTTCTTCCTCTCCGCTCGGTGCCTTAGGGCATGGGGGAAGGGGTGGGGGATGATAGGGCTTAGTCTTATAGACTAACGGTTTTCGGACCACATCATTTTAGGGAACCGTGGAGCCCAGCCTGGAGGAGCAGCCCAGGAGGCCGGTGCGCTTGGAGATAGGGCAGTCTAGCTCAGGAGTTCAGATAGCCGGGACCGTGAGTTCCGTTCCTTAGTAGCAGTTTGTTTTTCAGCTTCCGTTTGAGTGACCATGTAGTGAGGTGTTGTTGTACCGGGCTTAAGTCCTTTTCCTTTCAGTACTCTATTTTTACTCTGATGTTATACTGTGGACGCTTCCTTCGTAGAGTTTATTTATATGTGATTTATTATTGTGGACTGCATTTCTCTTTCTTTACTACTTGCTACTTGATTGTGATCGAAAAGGCCGGCAGAATCGGCGCGTTGTAGTGACGACCTTCCCGGGTGCGAAGGTGTCACAGCAAAGCGGCGGTTCTGGGCAGAAGATCCCGAGTTTTGAATCAAAAAAAGGGGTCTTACATGTGATACGGCCACCAACACGCCCGTGTCACATGTGACACGCCCGTGTCAGGGCCCGCGTCACGGCCCGTGCACAAAATCCAGGATTACCCCGAGAAGGACACGGCCATGTTACACGCCCGTGTCACATGCCGTGTGCTTGACACGCCCTGGGACACGCTCGTGTCCCAGGCCGTGTAATCTCCTCAAAACAAAACCGCAGACTGCCCGAGCAGGACACGGCTTGGGACATGCCCATGTCCTAGGCCGTGTTCCCTGTCTTGACACTCAACACCTGCAAATCGTCGACCTCTCACCGCGTTGTTGACCCCGAACATGACACGGCCTTGGGACACGCCCGTGTCCCATGCAGTGTGCCCACTACCAAGTCCCAGACTTGGCTCAAAATGCTGCCCGATGCTCTTTTGAGTTTTGGGGCGTTACACTATGCCTGCAAATTCTATTATAATTTTAAGTTAAAGATTTTTAGCACCTCATTTGTAACACTAGAGTTTGTTAATTGGAGAAATAAAGTTTTATAGAGCAAACTGAGTACTGCAAAATTATGAAATTTGGCTGATAAACTTATTATAGTTCTATAATGCGTTTTTAATTTTATTACAATTTTTGAAAGAATATATATAGTAGATCCTTCACAAGTTTCCCTAGAGGTAAATTATTTGTAAATTAAAACAAATAGTTAAATGACATTAGAAAATTATGAAATTTGGGAAGACATATTTTCTGATCCTTCACAAGTTTCCCTAGAGGTAAATTATTTGTAAATTAAAACAAATAGTTAAATGACATTAGAAAATTATGAAATTTGGGAAGACATATTTTCTGATCATTATAGTCCTCTGATAATTTCGTTATAATTTTTGGATGGCAAAATCTTATACTCACTTTGTAAATTGTCATTTTGATCAAATGGTTTGAATTTAGATTTATGGTAGTATGCCTTTTTGCAAAATTATGAAATTTATACCTTGCTGTTATTTAGTCAATAAGAAGCACTTGAAATTTTATTAAGGTCATTGCCTGTCAGAATCTTAAACTTCATGTTCAAATTCATAGGAGGATTGATTTTTAGGAAATTAAATTAAAGGCTGATTTAATTAGGAAAAATGCCAAGTTCTGGTTTTGGGCTCAATATGTCATGGTAGACCCCCAGTAATAGTTATAAGATTGTAGACAAAATATTCAGAGTATTTACCTTCGTACGCTTAGGATAGATCGTTTGGTCTGCATACTGTGAACTCAAGGATTCAGGGTAGAATAGTGGACCGTACATGGGTGGAATTATAGTGGGTACACCAGGTTGGGTGGAGTCTTGATGAGGTCACCATTAGGGAGAAATCCTAGGTAGTCTGGGTACCATGGAGATGGGAGTGATCGGGGTCGACGCAGTATCATCTTCTCCCGGGGAATATAAATTCACTTTGGATTAGCCAAAAGGCAATGCGGGGGAAAAAGTTTGGCAATAAATAGATACTCATAAAAGTAAGTGTCTTGCGAAAGGGAACTTTGGGCTTCAGCCCACCGTAGTTCCTAGTGCCCTCGAGAGCCCTTCACATGGAATGTCCTGGGCAATCCAAGGTTAAACCTAAACTGTAAGAATAAGCCGACTAAAAAAAGTAAACTTTACCGTCACATACACTCACCCCGTCATTTCAGGGGGATAGTTGGTATAGATTCACGAGCAGTCGGTTCGATGTTGATAGAAAGATGGTTTATGTTTGAAGAGCCGATGTCTCGGGATTTCTTAGAGCATGTGTGCATGTGCATTAAGTGGTGGGTCCTTATTATTGGAAGGTCGCTCACATAGACGTTGATATATTTACTCGGCAAGTGTAAGTGTTCACTTAGCCTATTAAAGACTGGTGGTTTTGCCAGCACTAGTACAAGAGACTTCGTAGCACCTGACTGTGTGTGTATCAAGTAGTATGCAGGGTCTAAGCCGGGTAGTGTGAATACTGACCTAGGAGTGGGGAGGCCCAACCCACTACCTCTATTTGCCACTACGAGAGGTACATAAGAGTTTAGCTAACTCCAAATGGGGGAACTAAAGGTCTGTGCGCAAAGAGTCGAGTGTGTGCGTTGCACCTGTGTAAAATCCATCATTTAGCATACATAACATTCCATGTCATACATAACTTGCATAAAACCTCTACCCCTAACATATAAATTAAAATGAGATCTTTTATACGTTAGGACTTGCAAAACGACCCATTAACTTATAAGTCTGTATGGGTCTTCTTATAAACTAAGGTTACTTTCTCTTTGATGATAGTTAGCCGCTCAAATTTTACTTTAATTGTTATTTCTATTTTACTGCGGCATTTACTTGTTATTCATATACCTGACATTACTAGATTAGATACTTTTAGCATATGATAGTTAGGTCCACTGTCTCCTACTCTTGCTTACTCTCTACTTTCAGTCCCTTTCCTTTCATCCTCCCCTACACAGTGCCTAGGTGTCGCAGGGGGGAGGGAGGGGGACCAAGACTTAGTTTAAACTAACAACCTGATGGGCATAAAACCAGGGGCACTAGTTGGGAAACAGGGTGCAGCACCAGGAGGTGAACCCGCCTAGTCCAGGTGTTGCAGCAGCAGCAGTCATGAGATCAGTGAGTGACTAGTAGCTTTAATTCTGTGAGCGTTTGTAGTGAGGATTTTATGTACTGGGCATGAGCCCTTTTATCTTCCTATCAGATTCAGTATTACTTGTTTTTCAAATTTATACCTGGTATGGACTTTATATACATATGTTGCAGTGTGATTGTGGACTGGATTCATGTCTATCAATGAATGGTTATTTATACATGTTTTGGTCTATGTTATAATATCATTTCTAATTTAAGGTTGTAATATTTCGTGTCAAAACTTAAATAAATTGTTTGTTTTTAGTTGTATTCTCCATTTAATTTGTTTTTCAATTTTAACCGCAACTTTAATCTACTATATTATGTTTTGTGGCAAGGTTCACGGTCCGACCGGTTTAGACGGTCGGATCGGAGCTGAACCGTCATGTTATTTTAAAATATATATATATAGGGTCTAATAATCTATATATAATTACAATAATAATAATAATGATAATAATTATAATAATAATGTAAATAAAAAAAGTTAATATAATAAATATAAATTAATTACAATCTACTTATAAATTATAATACTTAGTATAATATGTTAATTATTATTTTTAAGTGTTATTATAATTATTCTACTAAGTAGTATTATTAATATTTAAGTATTATTATATAAGTAATATTATGTATATTATCTTTTAATAAAAAAATGTTTATTACAAATGTATAATATTTTATATAAAGTAATATTTTAAGAATGTTTTTAATTATATTTTTAATAGTATAATTATATTTTAATTAGTATAATATTGTAAGAATTATAGTATGATAAATCAATATTGTATATATTTTATTTAATATATTCAGAAACTAAGCATTTCAGACCAAACTGGCCTGGTGGAGTGGAAGCTCTGGTGAGTATCATGAGGTTGCGGGTTTGAATCCAGGCAGCAGTAGTTTTGCACCAATTTAATTCCAGCCTGCTAGCTTGACATGCTAACCCGCCAGCTCGACCCACCAGCTCAACCCGCCAACCCGCTACCAACCACCTGTTAGCTACCTGCCAGCAACCTGACTATCCGCACACCTGCTGAATTCCTTCTAGCATCTTCAAGATAACTCCAACCTCCTTATCTAGCCAGCTTAAAATTAGCTGTCCTTATCCAGCCACCAAATCAACTGCCAGCTCATCATCAGCCACCACGTGTCCACTTCTCTATGAGCCAGCCAGTGCCCAGCTTTTTCATAAGCCGATTATCATCTTTTCCAAAAGCACTTTTTCAAAAGCACTTATTTTTTTCTCTATAAATAGATGACCAAGGCAGAGGTTTAGAAAGTAACTTGTAGAGTTCAAAATAGTTCTATATAGTGTTTGTAAGTAGCTTTTGAGTGATATTTTCTTAACCCTAGTTTTGGTTTCCTACCAACCACCTGCTTGCTACCTGCCAGCAACACGACTATCCACACACCTGATGAATTCCTTTCTAACACCTTCAAGAGAACTCCAACCTCCTTATCTAGCTAGCTCAAAATCAGCTGCCAACTCATCATCAGCCGCCATGTGTCCACCTCTCCATTAGCCAGCCAGTGCCTAGTTTTTTCATAAGCCAATTTTTTAGCTTTTCCAAAAGCTGTTTGCCAGCTTTTCCAAAAGCACTTATTTTTTTCTCTAAAAATAGATGGCCAAGGCAGAGGTTTAGAAAGTAACTTATAGAGTTCAAAATAGTTCTATATAGTGTTTGTAAGTAGCTTTTGAGTGATATTTTCCTAACCCTAATTTTGGTTTCCTAGTGTGTAACACTTTATTAAGTAATATAATTTTAGTTTTCATGTACTTCTTCATCTCTTATTGTTTTTAACTTAGCTTTCATTTCTATTGAGAATGGGTGTGTGCATAAGTACTTTTCATTTTTTCTTTCTTTTTACTACTACCCCAATCCCAGATGAGAGGCTAAGACTTTTTGGAACTTGATTAAGATGGTTGGGATGGATACTATTTCTGTACCTTTATAAGTCTTTTCATTTTATTACTATCACCCCTATCCCGATTGGAGGCTAAGAACTTCTTAGCACCAACCGAGATACGTTGGGAAGGATATTATTTCTGCACTTTTATATGTCCTTTTTATTTTCTACTACCACCTCCATCCCGATGAGAGGCTAAGAACTTCTTAGCACTTGATTGAGATGAGCTTTGGGAATGATATTATTTCTGCATTTGAAAAAAACTATTTTCTAAATTAAAAACTTAAGATTTACCAGGAAATTGATCATTCTCAGGTAAAGAGAAATAACGCCTCATACTCAAAAGAGATGAATGTAAGTGTCCCGAGTTGAACCTTCAAAGACTAGTAGGAGGTCAATAGAGGGGTTCACAACGTAAAGCGTGTATTAAGGTATTTTTGATTAAAAACGAAAGTTTAGTCAAAATACGAAATCACTGGTGGTGTATCCCTTATAGAGGTGCACTCATATTTATGGAACCTCCATGATCAAGTATTTTAATTAATAAAAAAAGTAGAGTTTTTCTTGTTTAAAAATTATTTCTCAAAGTAAGTCAAAATCGAGGGCTTTTTTTACTTTTATCAAAGGAATCACTATTACTGTTATCTTAACTATTATAAAATTAAAAATAAAAAAAACATAATTAAAAAACTTAAACACTTAAAAAAACAAAAACTATAATTTTTAAAAGTAAACAAAGCACTTTTATTTTTGTCTTTTTGTTTTCCAAAAAACAAAAAAAACAAAAAAAAAACAAAAATAGTAAAACAAAAAAAAACAAAACAAAAGTTTTATATAATAGTTTTTTAGTGCATGACCCGACTAAACTCTCCAATTGATCATAATCTCGATTTTGATCCTGAAATCGACCGCACATATTACAAGCGCCTTCAATCTCACGACAAAGACCAAGTTTTAAATCTGGAAGAGTCCATCGGAACTATGCACGTAGAAGCTATGACAGAACAAATTTTAGTTGCGGCCCCGCAAAGGACTATGTCTTATTATGCGAGGCCGAACTTGGATGACACCGGGTCAAGTATAGTTCATTCTACGATTGCTAATAATAACTTTGAAATCAAATCTAGCATAATCCAAATGATTCAAAACTCCGTACAATTCGATGGATTGCCAAATGAAGATCCTAACACTCATCTGTCTAATTTCTTATAAATATACGATATATTTAAAATAAATAACATCACTGATGATGCCATTCATTTGTGTTTATTTCCATTTTTGTTACACACGAAAGCCAAGCAGTGGTTAGGTGCTCTACCCATAGGATCCATCACTACTTGGGCTGAAATGACCGAAAAATTCTTAAAAAAGTATTTTCCGCTTGCTAAAACCGCTAAACTACGTGCGGATATTTCTTCCTTTGTTTAGGGCGAGTCTGAGTCTTTCTATGAGACTTGGGAATGCTTTAAATAATTTTTACATAGGTGTCCACATCACACACTGCCGTCTTGGCTCCAAGTGCAGACATTCTATAATGGTTAGAATTTCCAAACCAGATAAATGATTTATGCTGTCGCCCGGGGAACACTAAATAATAAAACCCCGGAGGCTGCTCAAGCATTGTTTGAGGAAATGGCCATGAATGCTTACCAAAGGAATGTTCCTAGGTCATGCCTTAATAAACCCGCTGAGCTTTATGAGCTCGACGCTTCTTCAAATTTAGTACTTCAAGTAGAATTTCTAACTAGGTAAATAACGGGGATGTCTGGTTCCTCTGCCACTCCTCCTTGGAATTCAACTAATAAAAATACAATAGAAGAACATGTCGATTATATGAGAAATCCATATTGACCACCTTCCTATAACCAAAATATTAATTCGTATAATAATACTTATAATCCAGGGTTTAGGAATCATCCAAATCTATCATGGAGCAACCCCAATAATGCTCAACATCCGTCTAATGCAAATCCAAATGGATTTGCACCACAACCACTTCCTTCACAAACACAACCACTATGTCCCACCCCGATAGAAGACATCTTTACAAAATATGTCATCACAAATGAGTCAAATATCCAAAACCTGACCGGATCAATTAAAAATTTGGAAACTCAAATTGGACAGATTTCATAGATGCTGTCGGACCGCCAACCTGGAACTTTACCAGGAAATATGGAGCTAAATCCGCCGGAGAATGCCCATGCCATCACACTTCAAAGTGAAAAGGAGGTACAGTTACCTGATAAAGCTGAATCTGAGGTTAGAGTTTCTACCCCACCTCCTGTTTCTTCTTCTTCTCCTTCTTTTATTTCACCGCATATTTCTCCAACGTCTTTACCCTATCCTTCTAAATTAATAAATGAGTGACAAGACGAGCATTATAATTTTTTTTTTACAAATTTTAAAACAAATACAAATTAACGTTCCTTTCTGCGAGACAATCACACAGATGCCAAAATAAACAAAATATCTTAAAGCGTTACTTTCTAATAAAAAGAAACTCGAAGATATATCTCGAGTTTCCCTTAATGCTGAATGTTCTACAATTTTATTAAACAAATTACCTCAAAAATTAAATGAACCAGGACGATTTTCAATCCCATGCCTTTTCAGTGATTTATTAATAAAAGACGCCTTAGCAGATTTGGGCGCAAGTATTAACTTAATGTCGTACTCGCTTTTTCAAAAACTAGGATTGGGTATTCTAAGCCTAACCAAAATGAGCATCCAATTAGCAGATCGTTCTATAAAATATCCGATAGGGATAGTGGAGGATGTTTTAGTCAAGGTTGACAAGTTTATCTTCCCAGTAGACTTTGTTATCCTTGACATCGAGGAGGACGCCGATGTACCCATTATACTCGGTCGCCCCTTTCTCACCACCTCCCGTGCTTTAATTGATGTAAGTAATGGTAAACTCCACTTTCGGGTTGGAGATGACGAGGTTACTATTAATATAAATCCCTCTATGCAGAATTCTTTTCAAACGACGAATCCTGCTTTCAACTGGAAGCCCCTTTTGAGGAAAATGGTTTTTCTTTTTTCTAATGAATTTTCTAAAACTTTAGAAGAAACGGACTTATCAAACTTACTATTTCATATAAAAAATCTAACAATTTGCCTTTTGAAATCATTACTTCTAAAAATTTCAAAATAAAAAATTCCTATGAAGAACCACCGACCCTCGAGCTTAAACCACTTTCCGATCATTTAAAATACATTTTTCTTATAGAAAATTCAAACCTACCTGTTATAATTTTTTCAAAGTTAAACGATTCAAAAATCCCCGATTTAGTGGAAGTGTTAAAAAACATCGTCATGCAATTGCATGATAGAATTCTGATATTCAGGGGATTAACCCCTCGTTCTATACACATAAAATTTTTCTCGAAGATAATCCTCGCAGATCCATCCAGCCTCAACGACGACTTTATCCTAATATGAAGGATGTCATTAAGACTGAGGTAATGAAACTTCTGGATGCAGGGATTATCTACCCAATTTCAAATAGTACGTGGGTAAGTCCCATGCACGTCATCCCGAAAAGGGGGGCATAATGGTAGTGCCAAACGCTAATAACAAATTAAGTTCAACTCGTACTGTTACTGGTTAGAGGATGTGCATCAACTACATAAAACTAAATGATGTCACCCAAAAAGATCACTTTCCACTACCGTTTATCGATCAAATTTTGGAGCAGCTCTCTGGCCACTCATATTATTGTTTTCTTGATGGTCTGTCGGGGTATTTACAAATTCCAATTGCCCCCAAAGATAAGGAGAAAACCACGTTTACTTGCCCCTTTGGCACCTTCACATAGAGAAGAATGTTGTTTGGCCTTTGCAATGCATCGTTTACATTTCAAAGATGTATGCTGGCCATTTTTGACAAGTTAGTAGAGGATGTTATGAATGTGTTTATGGACGATTTCTCCGTATTCAGAGACTCATTCTATATTTGCTTAGATAACCTCGCTCGTGTTCTTCAACGCTGCGAAGACACGAATTTAGCATTAAACAGGGAGAAATGCCACTTTATGGTCCAGAAGGCTTAGTTCTCGATCATAAAATTTCTATCCAGGGAATCGAGGTCGATAAGGCCAAAATAGAAATTATCAAAAAACTTTCCCCACCTACAAACGTAAAAGCTATACAATGTTTTTTAGGCCACGCAGTTTTTTATAGACGGTTTATTCAAAATTTTTCCAAAATTTCTAAATCGTTAACCCACCTCCTAGAAAAAGAATCCCCTTTTTTTGATAGTGAATGATTATTAGCATTCAATTTTATAAAATAAAACTTATCAATTCTCTTATTTTAGTAGCACCAGATTGGTCCTTTCCTTTTGAAATAATGTGTGATGCAAGCGATTATGCAGTAGGAGCTGTATTAGGACAGCATGAAAATAAGTATTTTCATCCTATTTATTATGCAAGTAAAACGCTCACATCTACACAAGCCAACTACACCACTACGAAAAAGAAACTGCTAGCAATTGTATTCGATTTTGATAAGTTTCGATCATATATAACGCTATCTAAAATTATAGTTTTTACTGATCATTCTGCTTTAAAATATCTATTAAGTAAAGCAGATGCAAAACCCCGTCTACTATGCTGGATTCTCCTCCTACAAGAATACGACTTGGAGATTCGAGATAAAAAAGGCGCAGATAACTTGGCGGCCGATCACCTTTCTCTATTAGAGAATACAACTATAGATACACTAGTGGAGGCCGACATTAAGGACAAATTCCCTAAAGAACGCCTCCTCTCCATAGAAACGGCAACAGATTCTTCTACTCCTTGGTTTGCATACTTGACCAATTATTTAGTGGCCCGAGTCATTCCAAAAAAAAATTTCAAGTCAGCAAAAGAAGAAATTCTTTTCTAACCTGAAAAACTATTTTTGGGAAAACCCATTTTTATTCCGAGTCTGTGCGGATCAAGTGATTAGAAGATGTATTTCGGGCGAGGAAGGTGTCAAAATCTTGCAGCACTGCCACGAAGGACAAACTAGTGGACATTATCAAGCAAACCAGACTACACGGAAGGTACTTGAAGCGGGCTTCTTTTGGCCCACTTTATTCAAAGATGCTCAAAAATTGGTAAGCACTTGCAATAGCTGCCAATAGTCAGGTAATATTTCTCGCCAGGATGAATTCCCCAAAACTTATTTATAGAATGTGAAAAATTAGATCTATGAGGAATTGATTTTATAGGTCCTCTACCTTCTTTTTATAAAATAGTTATATTTTAGTAGCGGTTGACTACGTTTCAAGGTGGGTGGAAGTGCAATCTCTGCCCACCAATGACGCGAGAGTTGACATAAATTTTTTGAAAAACTTATTTTATCATTTTGGGCCTTTTGGCATGCTTCGTGTAATTGTGAGTGATCGCGTCACATATATCTATAATACCCAATTAGCAAAAATTTTAGCTAAATATGGAGTCACTCACAAACTCGCCACCGCTTATCACCCACAAACGAGCAGCCAAGTGGAGGTAGTTAATAGGGAACTGAAGCGTATTCTTGAAAAAATGGTAGCCACCAACCGAAAAGATTGGTCAATTAAGCTTGATGACGCACTTTGGGCTTATCGCAGGCATACAAAACCGCTATCGGTTGTACGCCTTATCATTTAGTATACGAAAAAGCGTGTCATCTTCTGATAGAATTAGAATATCGCGTATACTGAGCGCTAAAATTTATAAACTTAGATATAAACTAAGCCGCCGAACAAAAAAATTTCAACTAAATGAACTTGATGAATGATGTGCCAACGCCTATTAAAATAATAAATTCTATAAGAAGCGTTCTAAGTTTTATCATGATAGAAAAATAAAATTTACAAAATCTTTTTCATCAGACGATCTCGTCCTTCTTAATAACTCACGCCTTAGACTTCTTCTCGTGAAATTAAAATCCTGATGGTCTGGCCCCTTTATTGTTAAAGAGGTTTGGCCATATGGGATTGTTCTTATTTCTCACCCTGAACTAAGCTCGTTTAAAGTAAACGGACACCGCTTAAAACTTTATCTTATGGGGGACTATTCAAATAAACATATAGATTCCCATATCCTTCATAACATAGAAATAATCCCACTAAATAAGTCAAGCTTTGTGATAAATAAACAAAACGCTTGTGGGAGGCACCCCATAGTTATCTGCTTTCTATATTTTGTTTTATTAAATATACAGGTTTTCGCTTACGGCCTCTCCGACCTCCGATAAGAAAAGCTTCTCTATCTTATTGTATAATACAGTTTTGTATATGTATATATGTATATATATATATATATATATATATATATATATATATATATATATATATATATATATATATATATCTCCATTCTTATGCACAACATAAGTATGGGAGAGTGTATTTTCTTTCTAAAAACTGCAGTTATATGTAAATGTATTTTCTAAAGTTTATATATATATATAGTCTTGTTTTTTAAAAATATTTTCTCTTTAATAGTCATGTATATATTCTCTTAAAAACAAAAATATCCACCCAAAAAATATATATTTTTGCTTAGTCAATCATCCGAAAATAAAACTAAAACCCCTACTTCATTTGTCTCTTTTCCAAAATTAGAAAAAAATGAGTCGATATATACGCAGTTATCTAATTTTTCTATTTACTAGTCGTTTATTTATCATAAACAGATAGATCTAAATATCCCGGGTTAAGTTTTAAAAAATATCTTGTGTATTTAATTTAAAAGTTAGAAGATTTGTTTTGAGCACTACTTCTACTTTATTGTAAATACTGGCATGCGTATTATGTTAGCCGTACATATGTAGACTGTAATTGTCTTTACTTCACTCTTATCGAAATATAGGAATTTTCAAGCTATTAAAATTGATCTCAAAATCTTTTATCAAAATTGAAATTTTAAACCCCCTACCTATTTACTTTTTGCTTGAAAAGTTTTCTTATGCAAGCAAGTATCTAGGAGTATGTGCTCCTAGAAAAAAAAGATCTTATGTCAATGAGAATAAGATTTCATTCCATAAACATAGTCATCCAATAATTATTAAAAGACTATATAAAATAGAGTAAGTGCTCCTAAACATATACATTGGATTAAAATAAAATTAAATTCTGCTATATTTTTTTTCTGCATCGGAAAATATTTTCCTAAGCAGGTATAACAAAGCAAGAATAAGGTGAGAGGAAAAAATGCATCACCTCCTATATCAAAGCCTATTGTATAGGGAAATTAAATGCCAAGTTTGTATCCCATAAAACCACTACAAATTGATCTAATTTTGATTAAAATTTTGAGAGAACATATTTAATAGGTTGTCCGTTTTCCATCATATCTCTTTTAATGTACGGTTTTTATAATTCCAATCTAACTTGTTACTAATGATTGTAATGTTCCTTGCTATTTGGTTTTCTCAAGAAGTCTTATGGCTACGAACATTTATTTCTGACTAAATCATTTACATAATGTAGGACTTAACTCTTTATACTCCGGATCTTTATGTATATCTTCCCATCATTCAATAAAATGACAGTTGAATTAAACAATTTATAACTGGTCATATAGTCGACTCAAACTTTTGCTCTGGAATAGCAAAACACAAGTATGAGGGTATTTGATGAGTAGTTATTTATACATGGTTTGATCTATGTTTTAATATCATTTCTAATTCAAGGTTGTTGATAGGTATCCCCTAATTTATGGAGATTTATCATAACTCCCGCACACCGGATCTTAACTCCAGCACACCAGATCGCAACTCCCACACACCGGATCGTAACTCCCGCACACCGGATCGCAACTCCCGCGCACCAGATCACGTAACCACCGCGCGCCAAATCGCAACCGCCGCCTCCGACGTCTTTACGGGCGGCCGGCCTCCCGCGGCAAGCCTCGCCTCTTTTCGCGATCGGCGGCCTTGGCCGACCACCTGGGGCCGGCCGCCCCCATGCGGCCGGCGGCCGCGGCCGGCGGCCGCGGCCGGCCGCCCGAGGCCGGTCACCCCCTTTGCGGCCGGCCGCCTCCTTGCGGTCGGCGGCCGCGGCCGGCCAACCATGGTCGGCCGCCTCCTCGCGGTCGGTGGCCATGGCCGGCCGCCCCCTCTGATCGGGGGGCCTTGGCTGGCCGCCCCCCTCCGGTCGGGCAGCCTTGGTCGGCCGCCCAGGACCGGCCGCCTCCTCGTGGCCGTCCGGCCCTCCCTCGGGCGACTGTAGGCTGGTGCGCCTCTTCCGACAACTATTGTGGGCCAGCCTTCTCTCCACCGTCCGATCGTGGCAGGCCATTATGGCCCTCCGATCACCACAAGTGATCACGACCCTCCGATCTGCGATTAACCACCGTAATCACCTCAGAAATCCTATATAAGCACCCCTGATAGTTCATTTGAGGGGATCCACCTTCATTCTCTCCTTCTCTTTCTCTCTCTTCATTTTTACTTCTCCCCATAGCTTCTCTCTCTACGATCCTCCTCTCCTCCTCTTTATCTCACTAACTTGGCAGGTTCTACTATAAGTGCCGACTGACGGAGAAAGGGAGCAAAGTGCCAGCGAAGGCAACCCTCCATAGCCTGAGGGATAAAGAGCAGGCATCCTACGGCGCACGAGCCAGAAGTGCAAGCACCCAAGAAAGACGCACGTCAATGTACATAAACTCCGAAGCGGTGGCCTGTCACCCGAGGAGAGCTCTCTCAACCCTCCAGTATTTATAACGAGGCGCAGCCTGTCGCCCACTCTTTCTCTCTACAAGAGCACTGTAACAGAGACAAATAGTGGATCTTGGCTGGCATAGACCCGACCACGTGGTTTTTTCCCCTTTCCGGGGTTTTCCACGCTAAGGTTGAGTGTGTACCATCTCTCCTTTACTACTTTGACTGTGTGCGTACTTGATCTCCTGGGGCTAAGACGAACCGATCCGGAACCGATCTACCGAGGGCATTAAGCGAACCGCAACAATTTGGCGCTGTCTGTGGGAATAACAATTCTCAACATCCTTCAGAAGCCAAGACCTCTCTCCTTACAACATCCAAGCTCCGCTTCAATGGCGAAAAGAAGCGCCCGCGCTGCTGAAGGATCTGTCCCAGAAGGACACACTAAACCAGCACGTTCCCACTCTCTGGTAGACATGCCATTGACCGCAGAGGCCGCTTTCCCGCCTGTCACCGCCCTCAAGGGGTGAGTTAAATAAATAGAGGAGTAGCAAACTGAAATGCTTGTTCTGCTCAGGAATCTGGGAACGCCTCCTGCTCCCCCTCCAGCACCAGTCAACTCGCAACTGTCTAATCATGACAGGGCGCAAGAAGCTCCAAGACAAGAGACACCCGAAGAATACTTTGGCGCCGATATCCCCACTCACCCGGCTGCCGAAGCTGAAACTGGGCAACACCGCCACAACTGGGGAGACGAGGCTCAACTTCCCCCGCTCTAGAGGTCTAACTTCCTTACAACAACTTCCTCTAGGCAGCGCACTCCTTACAGATCCTGCTTCTGGGCAGTGTGCTCCTTACAGAAACTGCCTCCGGGAAGCGCGCTCCTTACAGCAACTGCCTCCGGGCAGCGCACTCCTTACAGTAACCGCCTCCAAACAGCGCGCTCCTTACAATAACTGCCTCCGGGAAGCGCGCTCCTTACAACAACTGCCTCCGGGCAGCGCGCTCCTTACAACAACTAGCTCTGGCAACGCGCTCCTTACAGCAACTACATCCGGGCAGCACGCTCCTTACAGCAACTGGCTCTTTGCAGCGCGCTCCTTACAGCAACTGCCTCTGGGCAGCGCACTCCTTACAACAACTGCCTCCGGGCAGTGCGCACCTTACAGCAACTTCCTCCAGGCAGCACACTCCTTACAGCAACTGCCTCTGGGCAGCGCGCTCCTTATAACAACTGCCTCCAGGCAGCGCGCTCCTTACAGCAACTGCCTCCGGGAAGCGTGCTCCTTACAGCAACTGCCTCTGGGCAGTGCGCTCCTTACAGTAATTGCCTCCGTGCTGCGTGCTCCTTACAAAAACCGCCTCAGGGCAGCGCGCTCCTTACAACAACAGCCTCAGGGCAGCGCGTTCCTTACAGCAACTGCCTCCGGGCAGCGTGCTCCGTATAACAACTGCCTCAGGGAAGCACGCTCCTTATAGCAACAGCCTCCAGGCAGCGCGCTCCTTACAGCAACAGCCTCCAGGCAGCGCGCTCCTTATAGCAACTATCTCTGAGCAGCGCGCTCCTTACAGCATCTGCCTCCGGGCAGCGCGCTCCTTACAGCAACTGCCTCCGGGCAGCGCACTCCTTACAGTAACTGCCTCCGGGCAGCGTGCTCCTTACAACAATTGCTTCCGGGCAGCGCGCTCCTTACAGCAGCTGCCTCCGGGCAGCGCGCTCCTTACAGCAACTGCCTCCGGGCAGCATGCTCCTTACAACAACTGCCTCTGTGCGGCACGCTCCTTACAACAACTGCCTCCTTATAGCAACTGCCTCCGGGCAGTGCACTCCTTACAACAACTGCCTACAGGTAGCGCGCTCCTTACAGCAATTGCCTCCGGGAGCGCGCTCCTTACAACAACTGCCTCCGGTCAGCGCGATCCTTACAGAAACTACCTCCGGTCAGCGCGCTCCTTACAGCAACTTCCTCCGGGCAGCGCGGTCCTTACAGCAACTGTCTCCGGGCAGCGCGCTCATTATAACAACTTCCTTTGGGCATCACGCTCCTTACAGCAACTTCCTCCGGGCAGTCCGCTCCTTATAGCAACTGCCTCCGGGCAGCGCTCTTCTTATAGCAACTTCCTCCGGGCAGCGTGCTCCTTACAGTAACTCCCTCTGGAAAGCGTGCTCTTTACAACAATTGCCTCAATGCAGCGCGCTCCTTACAGCAGCTGCCTCAGGGCAGCGCGCTCCTTACAATAACTGCCTCAATGCAGCGCGCTCCTTACAGCAGCAGCCCTCACGCAAACTAATCCACGAGCAACCCTCATACAGACTAAGCTACAATCGCAACTAAATCGGGTTCCGGCCCCATTGAATCCACATCAAACCAACCATAACCATAATGTGGTGCGATGGCTTCACTCTCTCTGCCGCAGTTCAGGGGTGAACCCTTCGTCCGCCCAGCGGTTTGTGACATCGTCGTGGACCAGCTCCCCCAGTTGTGCGCTGCCAGCAGTACAATATCCTCGGCCTATCAATAGGTTGCAGTGTCGCCAAAGGGACCAATCATTGAGTCCCCCGTAAACTGTAGCACGGCGGCTTCGACCTCACTCTCATGGTGGCAAGGCTCTCCCTTTTCCTACAAAGCAGGTTGCGACGTCGTCGGGAGCCAGCTCCCTCAGTTACGCGCAGCCTGCAACGCGATTGACACAGCTTCTCTACCCTGGCACAAGGGGATGCCCTTTGCCTCGTAGTAAGTTGTGACTTCATCAGGGTCTGCGGGGCCACGCCCTCCAATGCCATCGGGTTCACCGCAACTCGTAGGGGTTTGAACGAACATGGCCTCCCGCCAACAATAGGTCATGTTCGTTCAAACACCTGCGAGTTGCGGTGAACCCAATGCCATTGGAGGGCGTGGCCCCGCAGACCCTGACGAAGTCGCAACTTACTACGAGGCGAAGGGCATCCCCTTGTGCCAGGGAAGAGAAGTTGATTCGATCGCGATGCGAGCTGCGCGTAACTGAGGGAGCTGGCTCCCGACGACGTCGCGACCTGCTTTGTAGGAGAAGGGCGAGCCTTGCCACCATGAGAGTGAGGTCGAAGCCACCGTGCTACAGTCTACGGGGGACTCAATGTTTGGTCCCTTTGGCGACACCGCAACCTGTTGATAGGCCGAGGATATTGCACTGCTGGCAGTGCACAACTGGGGGAGCTGGTCCACGACGATGTCACAAACCGCTGGGCGGACGAAGGGTGCACCCCTGAACTGCGACAGAGAGAGTGAAGCCATCGTACCATAGTATGGCTGTGGTTGGTTTGATGTGGATTCAATGGGGCCGAAACCCGATTTAGTTGCGATTGTAGCCTAGTCTGCACGAGGGTTGCTCGCGGATTAGTTTGCGCGAGGGCTTCTGCTGTAAGGAACGCGCTGTATTGAGGCAGTTATGATAAGGAGCACGCCGCCCTGAGGCAATTGCTGTAAGGAGCGCACTGCATTGAAGCAGTTGCTGTAAGGAGCGCGCTTTCCAAAGGGAGTTACTGTAAGGAGCAAGCTTCCCGGAGGCAGTTGCTGTAAGGAGAGCGCTGCATGGAGGCAGTTGCTATAAGGAGCAGATTGCCCGGAGGCAGTTGCTGTAAGGAGCGCGCTGCCCGAAGGAAGTTGTTATAAGGAGCGGGCTGCCCGAAGACAGTTGCTGTAAGGACCGCGCTGCCCGGAGGCAGTTGTTGTAAGGAGCGCGCTGACCGGAGGTAGTTTCTGTAAGGAGCGCGCTGACCGGAGGCAGTTGTTGTAAGGAGTGCGCTGCCCGGAGGCAATTACTGTAAGGAGCGCGCTACCCGGAGGCAGTTGCTGTAAGGAGCGCACTACTCGGAGGAAGTTGCTATAAGGAGGCAGTTGTTGTAAGGAGCGCGCCGCACAGATGCAGTTTCTGTAAGGAGCACGCTTCCCGGAGGCAGTTACTATAAGGAGCACGCTGCCCGGAGGCAATTGTTTTAAGGAGCACGCTGCCCGGAGGCAGTTACTGTAAGGAGAGCGCTGCCCGGAGGCAGTTGCTATAAGGAGCGCGCTGCCGGGAGGCAGTTGCTGTAAGGAGTGCGCTGCTCGGAGGCAGTTGTTATAAGGAGCGCGCTGCCTAGAGGCAGTTGCTGTAAGTAGCACGCTGCCCGGAGGCAATTGCTGTAACGAGCGCGCTGCCCTGAGGAATTTGTTATAAGGAGCACGCTGCCCGGAGGCAATTTCTGTGAGAAACACGCTGCCCTGAGGCAGTTATTGTAAGGAGCGCGCTGCCCTGAGGTAGTTGTTGTAAGGAGCGCGCTGTACTGAGGCAATTGTTGTAAGGAGCGCACTTCCCAGAGGCAGTTGCTGTAAGGAGCACGCTGCCCGGAGGTAGTTGTTGTAAGGAGCGCGCTTCCCGGAGGCAGTTACTGTAAGGAGCGCGCTGCCCGGAGGCAGTTGCTGTAAGGGGCGCGCTGCTCGGAGGTAGTTGCTATAAGGAGCGCGCTGCCTAGAGGTAGTTTCTGTAAGGAGAGCGCAGCCCGGAGGAAATTGCTGTAAGGAGCGCGCTGCCCGGAGGCAGTTGCTGTAAGGAGCTCGCTGCTCGGAGGCAGTTTCTATAAGGAGCGTGCTGCCTGAAGGCAGTTGCTGTAAGGAGTGCGCTGCCCGGAGGCAGTTGCTGTAAGGAGCGCGCTGCCCTAAGGCAGTTGTTATAAGGAGCACGCTGCCCGGAGGCTGTTGCTGTAAGGAACGCGCATCCCTGAGGCTGTTATTGTAAGGAGCGCGCTGCCCTGAGGCAGTTTTTGTAAGGAGCGCGCTGCACGGAGGCAATTGCTGTAAGGAGCGCGCTGCCCAAAGGCAGTTGTTGTAAGGAGCATGCTGCCCGGAGGAAGGTGTTGTAAGGAGCACGCTTCCCGGAGGCAGTTGCTGTAAGGAGCGCGCTGCCCGAAGGAATTTGCTGTAAGGAGTGTGCTGCCCGGAGGCAGTTGTTGTAAGGAGCGTGCTGCCCGGAGGCAGTTGCTGTAAGGAGTGCGTTGCCCGGAGGCAGTTGCTGTAAGGAGCGCGCTGCACAGAGCCAGATGCTGTAAGGAGCGCGCTGCCCAGAGGCAGTTGCTGTAAGGAGCGCGCTGCCCGGAGGCAGTTGTTGTAAGGAGCGCGCTGTTCGGAGGCAGTTACTGTAAGGAGTGCGCTGCCCGGAGGCAGTTGCTGTAAGGAGCGCGCTTCCCGGAGGCAGTTTCTGTAAGGAGCGCACTGTCCGAAAGCAGTTGCTATAAGGAGTGCGCTTCCTGGAGGCAGTTGCTGTAAGGAAGTTAGACCTCTAGAGCGGGGGAAGTTGGGCCTCGTCTCCCCAGTTGTGGCGGTGTCGCCCAGTTTTAGCTTCGGCAGCCGGGTGAGTGGGGATATTAGCGCCAAAGTATTCTTCGAGTGTCTCTTGTCTTGGAGCTTCTTGCGCCCTAACATGATTAGACAGTTGCGAGTTGACTGGTGTTGGAGGGGGAGCAGGAGGCATTCCCAGATTCCTGAGCAGAACAAGCATTTCAGTTTGCTACTCCTCTATTTATTGAACTCGCCCCTTGAGGGCAGTGACAGGCGGGAAAGTGGCCTCTACGGTCAATGGCATGTCTACCAGAGAGTGGAAACGTGCTAGTTTAGTGTGTACTTCTGGGACATATCCTTCAGCAGTGCGGGCGCTTCTTTTCGCCATTGAAGCGGAGCTTGGATTTTGTAAGGAGAGAGGTCTTGGCTTCTGAAGGATGTTGGGAATAATTATTCCCACAGACGGCGCCAAATTGTTGCGGTTCGCTTAATGCCCTTAGTAGACCGGTCCGGATCGGTCCGTCTTAGCCCCAGGAGATCAAGTACGCACACAGTCAAAGTATTAAAAGAGAGATGATACACACACAAGTTTAGCGTGGAAAACCCCGAAAAGGGGAAAAAACCACGTTGCCGGGTCTGTGCCAGCCAAGATCCACTATTTGCCTCTGTTACAGTGCTCTTGTAGAGAGAAAGCGAGGGCGACAGGCTGCGCCTCGTTATAAATACTGGAGGGTTGAGAGATCTCTCCTCGGGTGACAGGCCACCGCTTCGGAGTTTGTGCACATTGACGTGCGTCTTTCTTGGGTGCTTGCACTTCTGGCTCATGCGCAGCAAGATGCCTGCTCTTTATCCCTCAGGTTGTGGAGGGTTGCCTTCGCTGGCACTTTGCTCCCTTTCTCCTTCAGGCGGCACTTAGAGTAGAACCTGCCAAGTTAGTGAGAGAAAGAGGAGGAGAGGAGGATCGTAGAGAGAGAAGCTATGGGGAGAAGTAGAAATGAAGAGAGAGAGAGAGAGAGAGAGAGAGCGATGGAGAGAATGAAGGTGGATCACCTCAAATAAACTATCAGGGGTGCTTATATAGGATTTCTGAGGTGATTACGGTGGTTAATCGCAGATCGAAGGGTCGTGATCGCTTGTGGTGATCGGAGGGCCATAATGGCCTGCCACGATCGGACGGTGGAGAGAAGGCCGGCCCACGATAGTGGTCGGAGGAGGCGCACCGACCGACAGTCGCCCGAGGGAGGGCCGGACGGCCACGAGGAGGTGGACTGTCCTGGGCGGCTGACCAAGGCCGCCCGACCGAAGGGGGCGGCCGGCCAAGGCCCCCTGATCGGAGGGGGGCTGCCGGCCATGGCCACCGACCGTGAGGAGGCGGCCGGCCACGGTTGGCCGGCCGCGGCCGCCGGCAGCAAAGAGGTGGCCGGCAACAGATGGCCGACTGCTTCCGCCGGCCACAAGGAGGCGGCCGGCCGCAAAGGGGGTGACCGGCCTCGGGCGGCCGGCCGCCCCGCCGGCCGTATGGGGGCGGGCGGCCCCGGGCGGTCGGCCAAGGCCGCCGACCGCGAAATGAGGGGCGGCTTGCCGCGAGAGGCAGACCGCCGACCGCCGGCCGCCCGTAAAGACGTCGGAGGCAGAAGTTGCGATTTGGCGTGCGGTGGTTTCGCGATCTGGTGCGCGGGAGTTGCGATCCAGTGTGCGGGAGTTACGATCCGGTGTGCGGGAGTTACGATCTGGTGTGCTGGAGTTACGATCCGGTGTGCGGGAGTTATGATAAATCTCCATAAATTAGGGGATACCTATCAACAACCTTGAATTAGAAATGATATTAAAACATAGATCAAATCATATATAAATAACTAATCATCAAATACCCTCATACTTGAGTTTTTCTATTCCAGAGCAAAAGTTTGAGTTGACTATATGACCAGTTATAAATTGTTTAATTCAACTGTCATTTTATTGAATGATGGGAAGATATACATAAAGATCCGGAGAATAAAGAGTTAAGTCCTACATTATGTAAATGATTTAGTCAGAAATAAATGTTCGTAGCCATAAGACTTCTTGAGAAAACCAAATAGCAAGCAACATTACAATCATTAGTAACAAATTAGATTGGAATTATAAAAACCGTACTTTAAAAGAGAAATGATGGAAACGGACAACCTATTAAATATGTCCTCTCAAAATTTTAAGCAAAATTAGATCAATTTGTATTGGTTTTATGGGATACAAACTTGGCATTTAATTTGCCTATACAATAGGCTTTGATATAGGAGGTGATGCATTTTTTCCTCTCACCTTATTCTTGCTTTGTTATACCTGCTTAGGAAAATATTTTCCGATGCAGAAAAAAACATAGCAGAATTTAATTTTATTTTAATCCAATGTATATGTTTAGGAGCACTTACTCTATTTCATATAGTCTTTTAATAATTATTGGATGACTATGTTTATGGAATGAAATCTTATTCTCATTGACATAAGATCTTTCTTTCTAGGAGCACATACTCCTAGATACTTGCTTGCGTTAGAAAACTTGTCAAGCAAAAAGTAAATAGGTAGGGGGTTTAAAATTTCAATTTTGATAAAAGATTTTGAGAGCAATTTTAATAGCTTGAAAATTCCTATATTTTGATAAGAGTGAAGTAAAGACAATTACAGTCTACATATGTTTGGCTAACATAATACGCATGCCACTATTTACAATAGAGTAGAAGTAGTGCTCAAAACAAATCTTCTAACTTTTAAATTAAATACACAAGATATTCTTTAAAACTTAACCCGGGATATTTTTATCTATCTGTTTATGATAAATAAACGACTAGTAAATTGAAAAATTAGATAACTGCGTATATATCGACTCATTTTTTTTCTTATTTTGAAAAAGAGACAAATGAAGTAGGTGTTTTAATTTTATTTTCGGATGATTGACTAAGCAAAAATATACATTTTTTGGGTGGATATTTTTGTTTTTAAGAGAATATATACATGACTATTAAAGAGAAAATATTTTTAAAAAAACAAGACTATATATATATATATATATAAACTTTAGAAAATACATTTACATATAACTGCAGTTTTTAGAAAGAAATTACACTCCCCCATACTTATGTTGTGCATAAAAACTGAGAGAAATATATATATATATATATACATATACAAAACTGTATTGTACAATAAGATAGAGAAGCTTTTCTTATCGAAGGTCGGAGAGGCCGTAAGCAAAAACCTGTATATTTAATAAAACAAAATATAGAAAGCAGATAACTATGGGGTGCCTCCCACAAGCGTTTTGTTTATTTATCACATAGCTTGACTTATTTAGTGGGATTATTTATATGTTATGAAGGATATGGGAATCTATATGTTTATTTGAAGAGTCCCCCACAAGATAAAGTTTTTAGCGGTGTCCGTTTACTTTAAACGAGCCTAGTTCAGGGTGAGAAATAAGAACAATCCCATATGGCCAAACCTCTTTAACAGTAAAGGGGTCAGATCTTCAGGATTTTAATTTCACCAGAAGAAGTCTAAGGCGTGAGTTATAAAGAAGGACGAGATCGTCTGATGAAAAAGATTTTGGAAATTTTATTTTTCTATCATGATAAAACTTAGAACGCTTCTTATAGAATTTATTATTTTAATAGGCGTTGGCACATCATTCATCAAGTTCATTTAGTTGAAATTTTTTTGTTCGGCGGCTTAGTTTATATCTAAGTTTAAAAATTTTAGCGCTCAGTATGCGTGATGTTCTAATTCTATCAGAAGGTTACACGCTTTTTCGTATACTAAATGATAAGGTGTACAATCGATAGCAGTTTTGTATGCCTGCGATAAGCCCAAAGTGCGTCATCATGCTTAATTGCCAATCTTTTCGGTTGGTGGCTACCATTTTTTCAAGAATATGCTTCAGTTCCCTATTAACTACCTCCACTTGGCTGCTCGTTTGTGGGTGATAAGCGGTGGCGAGTTTGTGAGTGACTCCATAATTAGCTAAAATTTTAGCTAATTGGGTATTACAGATATATGTGATGCGATCACTCACAATTACACGAAGCGTGCCAAAAGGCCCAAAATGATAAAATAAGTTTTTCAAAAAATTTATGTTAACTCTCGCGTCATTGGTGGGCAGAGATTGCACTTTTACCCTGTAAGACCCCATTTTTTTCGATTTAAAACTCGGGGTCTTATGCCCAGAACCGCCGCTTTGCGGTGACACCTTCGCACCCGGGAAGGTCGTCACTACAACGCGCCGATTCTGCCGGCCTTTTCGATCACAATCAAGTAGCAAGTAGTAAAGAAGGAGAAATGCAGTCCACAATAATAAATCACATATATGTAAACTCCACGAAGGGAGTGTCCACAGTATAACATCAGAGTAAAAATAGAGTACTGAAAGGAAGAGGGCTTAAGCCCGGTACAACAACACCTCACTACATAGTCACTCAAACGGAAGCTGAAAAACAAACTGCTACTAAGGAACGGAACTCACGGTCCCGGCTGTCTGAACTCCTGAGCTAGACTGCCCTGTCTCCAAGCGCACCGGCCTCCTGGGCTGCTCCTCCGGGTTGGGCTCCACGATTCCCTAAAATGATGTGGTTCGAAAACCGTTAGTCTATAAGACTAAGCCCTATCATCCCCCACCCCTTCCCCCATGCCCTAAGACACCGAGCGGAGAGGAAGAAAGGGGAGGACATGAAAGTGGAGAGTAGTCAAAAGCACATGACGGTGGAACTAACTAGCAAGTTATGACAGGGGAGCAATATAAGTGTTGTAATAGGTAAAATAGAAAGGTAAGTAAGTAAGAAATTAAACCTCCACTTATGTTAGTACACATAAGCCAAGGGATCTTCTACAAGGCTCCCATCGTATAAATGTCCCATTCCACTTATACGTTGGGGTGTCGGTTATCACGCAGCAGGTATACATATATCAAATTAACCTTAATTTATAAACTTGCCCACACAAGCTTATAGACCAAGGGGTCGTTTTGCAAGTCCTAAAGTATAAGCATCCCATTCCACTTATACTTTAGGTGTCAAGGTTGTTATGAATGATTATGGCATGCAGCTATATGGTGGGTATGATGATCAAGCAGTGCAACTCACACACCCAACTTTGTGTACACAAACCTTTAGTTCCCCCTTTCAGAGCCGTTACCTCCCAGGATACCTCCGTAGTGGCAGACAGAAGCGGTGGGTTGGGCCTCGCCCACCTCAAAACCAGTAAAAGCACCACTGGTCTGACCTATCGTACGCCCTCAACGCTTGGTGCACAAAGTGGACTCCTGCGTACTCTTGCCGACTGGACCGCCGGACTTAACCTTGGCTAAGTGCTAGTCACCTTGCCGAGTCAACGATATCGGTGTCGGTGCAATCGAACTCCCCGATATCAAGAACCCACCACCTTAATCTTTCCTATTTTTATGCACATGCAGCAGTTAATATAAGAAGTCAAGAGTAAAGCTCACGGACCAAACCGTCCGGCTCAACCACAAACCGAGACTAAGCTCCCCGGACTAAACCGTCCGGCTCAATTCCAAACCTCATCCCTTGAGCACCGCGGGGTGGCGCCCCTTTGAACACCTCGGGACGACTTAACCTTTTCCAAATGTCTATCTAACTAGTGTGTGAAGTGTAAACTTATTTCAACTAATTATTCTTACCCTTTCCCTTAATAAATTACATTAAACTAAACCTAGGGTGAATTTGACTCTTCACTCTTACGGGGATGACGATCTTTCGTCAGGTCCGTGCTCCTTCTACCACAACCACTCACTTCTCGTCACTCCTTAAAACCTTCCATGACAACCTATCTAAATCCATCCCAATCAGCATATTGAGAAACTCCAACATTGCCCTAAGTCATTTCCAAATGCGATCTTTTACGAAAACGCTAAATGCAGACCAGCCTACACTATATGATGACCTTGATAGGATGTCCTTTGTGTCTTCATCCGAATGACCTAAGTTATTTACTGGGGTCCTATCATGTCATAAATGAATCAATTACAGGTTATAACTATTTTCTAAATTAATCTAATAATTAATTAATTTTCCTACAAATCCAAGGTCTACCAATTTGAACATGAAGTAGACTTTTTAGCTATGTAAAAATCATAATAAATTCATAATAAATTCTGTTATATCTAAAAAGGATATATCCAAGGTCTGACATTTTTCTCTAAGGTCTAAAGGGCCTAATCAGGTTTTATCAATAATTCATTTCTTTCATGACTAATGAATAAACTACATCAAATCTTCATTCAAATGATTTGAATCAATTACAGGGTACCAATAACACAATGAAAACAGTACTAGATAAGTTTCATAATTTTCCTACTGGGAATTAATTTTCAATAAATCATTTACTAAATTCTTAATCTAGCATGCTTGTGAATCAAGTACTATATTCATAACTCCAAAAATTCTGAATAAAATCCTACTGATTCATAATGAATTAAAAACACCATTTACCAACTTTCATAATTTTCCAGAGACTATTTATGCCATAAAATATTTTTAAAACATAGAGCCCTTTAATAATACTTGTGAAGGAACTATTCTGTTTAATCAACATAAAATTGAACTAAAATTCATGGGAATTCCTACTGACCAAAAACATCTAATTCCAGAGTTTCAAGGGGGCCTTATTTGAATTAAAAATCTTTAACAAATAAAACATCAAAAAAAGGCTATATCCACATTCATGAATGAAGTATTAGAAATACCTATCCAAAAATTCTAGTAAAATTATCCAAGGGTCCTAACTACCCTAGAAACACACTGCCCAAATTTCATGGCTTTTAAAAGAGTTTAAGATACTGTTTTGACCTAAAATCCCTTCTACCCTAAAACTAGGGTTTAAGTTTTGAGGTAGCTACCTACATAAAAATTCTCTAACATTACAACCAGAGAGTTACAAGCTCATTAACAACCTCTCCACTAAATCTCAAGGCCATACAAGGGCATTTGCCCCTATGTCCTTCACAAACCCCCAAAGTCCACCTTTAGGGTTTTAACCTGGGCCCTAGGGTAAACTTACCCTAAATCATCCCATCTTCCCTAAGGATAATCCTATGACCAAAATAAACTAGTGGTCAAAATCTCAACCTCTGTTGAGGTGAGATGATCATACCAGAGTGCAAGGAACCTTCTCACTAAACTTCCTTCTACTAGGTCAAAACTAGGGTTTAGAGGATTCCTAATCAAAATTCAACCAAATGAGTTGAAATTTGAACCAGACCTAGATACCTATACCAGGGATACCTCACCAAAATTTGGGAGGGTTTGGAGGTCATTTGACCCTTCAACTACCTTACCCTAGCTTTTCTAGGTTTAGGGCAGAACCCTAAGTTACACTATCCCAAATGGTCTCCAATTTTTATAGGAGTTAGGTCTAGGTGATATTGAGTCCCTGTCCAAATTTCAAAGCATTTCGACCAAGTATTAGGTGTGGGGAATTTTTCAAAGATCTGCCCTATTTGTAGGACCTACCCTAGAATAATGGCCCTATAGGTCAGAATACTTGTCCTAAAATTTTCCATTACATATCAAACTGTAGATAATAAAAATTCCTACAATATTTATGTTGATCATTTTTGATGAACATGCCCCTAAAGGGCCTAAATAATTTTTAGAAGAAAACTACCCTAGTTGTAGGACATACCCTTACTAAAAAGGCTCTACAGGGCAGTCCCCTCATCCAATTTTTCACCACTACATATCAAATTGTAGGTATTCAAAAGACCTACAACTTTTCTGTTGTACTCTTTTTCATGTGGTGCCCATAAGGGGCCTAAATTTAATTTACAGTGAAGCTGTTTTATTAAATACAGAAAATCCGAAAAAATATGGGTTTATAAGTATTTATTTTGATCCTGCACGAATCTTAAAGCGATCGGACGGCAGCTGTACTTCGTCTTCTCCAAATGGCCTGAACCAGAACCATGAGAAGTGGTTATCACGGGCCTTTTCCCGGCCACCATGGGCGGCGCCACCACCGGGAATCAACTCCTACATGTTCCCGGTGGTGGGGGCTAACCTTTCCGGCGGCTAGGGCGGCCGGAGGTGGCGGCGCCGCCCTACCCGAGCCCACCAAAAACTCCATAAAAATGGAGATTTCTGAATTTTTAAGCTTTTTCTCCGGTTCGTTTGAGCATGAACTCAACTCCTAAACAAATCTAGGATCTAAACATGAGAGAAGAGGTGAGGGAGGACCTGATTTCGGGCTTGGATGCGAGTTGAACGGTGGGATGACATGGTGGCGGCGGTGGCGGCGTTTCTCTCCTTGGTGGCTTTGGCAAGGGTTCACCCCTCCTTCTCTGATTTCGAAAATGGTCTCCCCTCTCTCCTAAGTGAGTATATAAAGAGGAGAGGGGGAGAGGGGCGGTTTTCTCCAAGAGGCAAAACACCTCTTCATGGTGGGGGGTGGTTAGAGGAGAGAGAGGGTGGAAACACCTCTTGATGGTCGGGAAAAGGGTGGGGGGAGGAGGTGTCAACCTCTAGGTGGCTGTTGTCCCCTCTTTGGCCGAACTCATGCCTCCTCCCTCTTCAAAACACCTCTTCACCTCTCCACCACCTTTTCTCTCTCCTCTATATAACCAAATACTTATTTTTTCTCTCTCCTAGTCATCCTCACGAATTTTCTTCCCCTAGAAGCCTAAAGGCAGCCCATAAAATTAATATTAAAACCTTAAATGCCATATGAGAGGGGGGCTCACCATTCTACCATGAAAATACCCTTAATTCACACTTTCTCTCTCCTATATTTAGCCTATTTCTCTCTTCTTTCCCTCTCCTAGTCAACATGTTGGCTAGCCTAGGGTTTAGGCTATAGGAAGCCATATTAACTCCTAATAAAACCCTATGAGTCTACATGAGGCGGCTTGAGCTTGAGTTAACCCAATTGAGCTAGGTTTGACTTGATTTGGGTTTAGGCTTGACTTGGTCAATTTGACCTTCCGAGTCAACATCAATAGACCCCTAGGGACCCATTGACCTCCCCTAAGGCCTAGGTATGGTTAGGTAGGGTAGACTTGGGATAAAGAGGGTGAGTTGATCCAGGGCAGGGTTACTTTGGCCTAACTAGGGCTTAAGTTGACTTGGGTCAACTTAGCCATTAGGTTTGCACCCAATGGGTCCTTGATGACCCATTGATCTCATATTAGGTCTAGGAATGCCTTGGAGTCAGATTGAACCCACTAGGCCACCAAAATCAGGGTTTTAAGATTTTACTATTTGCAGCCCAAGTGAGTCTCAACTAACTAGTTGGGTCACTTGACCTCCTAGATTCAACCTAGGCCTTGTTATGACGTAGGTATGTTCAAGTCACTCCTAAGGGGGGGTCTATTTGAAAATGGGATGTTACATACCCACCTTGAAACGTAGTCAACCGCTACTAAAATATAACTATTTTTATAAAAAGAAGGTAGAGGACCTATAAAATCAATTCCTCATCGATCTAGTTTTTCACATTCTATAAATAAGTTTTGGGGAATTCATCCTGACGAGAAATATTACCTGACTGTTGGCAGCTATTGCAAGTGCTTACCAATTTTTGAGCATCTTTGAATAAAGTGGGCCAAAAGAAGCCCGCTTCAAGTACCTTCCGTGCAGTCTGGTTTGCTTGATAATGTCCACCAGTTTGTCCTTCGTGGAAGTGCCGCAAGATTTTGACACCTTCCTCGCCCGAAATACATCTTCAAATCACTTGATCTGCATAGACTCGGAATAATAACGAGTTTTCCCAAAAATAGTTTTTCAGGTTAGAAAAGAATTTCTTCGTTTGCTGACTTGAAATTTTTTTTGGAATGACTCTGGCCACTAAATAATTTGCCAAGTCTGCAAACAAAGGAGTAGAAGAATCTGTTGCCGTTTCTATGGCGAGAAGGCATTCTTCCGGGAATTTGTCCTCAATGTCGGCCTCCACTAGTGTATCTATAGTTGTATTCTCTAATCGAGAAAGGTGATCGGCCGCCAAGTTATCTGCGCCTTTTTTATCTCGAATCTCCAAGTCGAATTCTTGTAGGAGGAGAATCCAGCATAGTAGACGGGGTTTTGCATCTACTTTACTTAATAGATATTTTAAAGCAGAATGATCAGTAAAAACTATAATTTTAGATAGCGTTATATATGATCGAAACTTATCAAAATCGAATACAATTGCTAGCAGTTTCTTTTTTGTAGTGGTGTAGTTGGCTTGTGTAGATGTGAGCGTTTTACTTGCATAATAAATAGGATGAAAATACTTATTTTCATGCTGTCCTAATACAGCTCCTATTGCATAATCGCTTGCATCACACATTATTTCAAAAGGAAAGGACCAATCTGGTGCTACTAAAATAAGAGAATTGATAAGTTTTATTTTATAAAATTGAATGCTAATAATCATTCACTATCAAAAAAAGGGGATTCTTTTTCTAGGAGGTGGGTTAACGATTTAGAAATTTTGGAAAAAATTTGAATAAACCGTCTATAAAAATCTGCGTGGCCTAAAAAACTTTGTATAGCTTTTACGTTTGTAGGTGGGGAAAGTTTTTTGATAATTTCTATTTTGGCCTTATCGACCTCGATTCCCTGGATAGAAATTTTATGACCGAGAACTAAGCCTTCTGGACCATAAAGTGACATTTCTCCCTGTTCAATGCTAAATTCATGTCTTCGCAGCGTTGAAAAACACGAGCGAGGTTATCTAAGAAAATATAGAATGAGTCTCCGAATATGGAGAAATCGTCCATAAACACATTCATAACATCCTCTACAAACTTGCCAAAAATGGCCAGCATACATCTTTGAAATGTAAACGATGCATTGCAAAGGCCAAACAACATTCTTCTCTATGTGAAGGTGCCTGTACAACCCCGTATTCGCAGAGTAGGGTACTTTCGGCAGGCGCGGAGCCAGTTTTAAGTTTTTAAGCTTTTTAGAGATTTTGTACTCTCAGTGGCCAATTTTGGCTCTAGCTTGGAAATATACTAGTAGGGGAGGAAAAATCTGCATCTCCCCCCGGGCTTGCTATGCGCGATGAAGGAGCGGTACTTCGGACGGAGGCCAGGGCCTCACCCCCTGCACCCCAGCCCCCTTGGGCGAGCTCGGCCGGCGGCCTGGAGCTCGCCCGGGCACCCAGCCCCCTTGGGCGAGCTCGGCCGGCGGCCTGGAGCTCGCCCGGGCACCCAGCCCCCTTGGGCGAGCTCGGCCGGCGGCCTGGAGCTCGCCCGGGCACCCAGCCCCCTTGGGCGAGCTCGGCCGGCGGCCTGGAGCTCGCCCGGGCGCCCTGCCCCTTCGGGCGAGCTCAGCTTGAGTTTCCGAGGTGGGGGTAGGGGGGAGGAGCACAGTTCGGCCTCCCCCTCCCCCCTGGACCTCTTGTTGTAATATTACCCCCAGGGGGAATTTTTCTCTTTTACCCCCCAGTGTGGATGTTTTCTATTGGCTAGAGGCTTATTTGCCTTGGGGGCATTTTGGTCATTTTGACCCCAGGACTACTTGGAAAAACTATAAATAGACCCCCTTGGGTACCTTTGGAGAGGCATTGGCTTTTGGCTTCCTCCTCCCTAGCTTTCTTCTTGGTGGAGTTGAGAGAACTCTCCAAGGTACCCAGCTCTCATTGGTAAGGGAGGGGAAGTGTTCTTGTGACCTTCCGGGTGTGTTGTGAGACCTCCGCGCTAGAGCCGAGGGTCTGTTCCTAGTTTCCCAAGTCTTTGGTCCGTGACGTTCTCTCGAGTGTAGTAAGTGTGAGGTCACCCCTTCCCCAAGGGTGAACTCCACAGAGACCGGTTTTCCGATTTCAACATTTTGGTGCGGTGAGCGTGGAGAGTGACCAGCACAGAAGATCTCGGGAGAGTGTCATGGCTGGAGATCAGGGAGGTAGTGATGACCTCGGCGGTCTCCCCAACCCAGGACCCTTTGTAGGAAGGGAGGAGTTCATGGCTTCCATCGAAGACATCATGGGGATGCTTAGAAGCATTGCCCCTCGGGCTGACAGCTCAACCCCCACCCCCCAGGGACTAGCTCCCAGGGGTCTCGGCGAGCTAACCCAGAGTGGTCTCGGCGAGCTGGCTCCCAGGGGGCAAGGCGAGATCACCCCAGCAGGGGGAGAAGCAAGTGTGCCGGATAGGAGACCTGGGAAGGAAAGGATGGTAGAGGGGGTTGAGCGAGACCTCCCAGGCCGGGAGTTGTTCCCCAGCCCGGCAAGAGCTAGCCCTCCTGGCGAGCAGGTCGTGCGAGTAGAGGTGGCGAGAGCTCCCCTTAGGGGGTCACCCTTTAGTGAGTTGATCATCTCAGCTCCCGTTCCCGAGGGGTTCAGAGAGCCAGACATGGCTTACTATACCGGGAAAGATGATCCCGTCTAGCACCTGCAGTGGTTCGAGGATGCCGTCTCCATCAGGCCGATGACGGATGCCTTCAAGTGTCGCCTCTTTGCGATCACATTGAAGGAGAAGGCAAGGGACTGGTTTCATCAACTCCCTCCAAGGTCGATTTATGGGTTCGAGGACCTGAGCCGGAGCTTCCAGCTCCGCTTCTCCACCTCCAAGAAGAGGAAAAAGAGTCCTGAGTCCATCTTCCTGATAAGGCAGAGGGCCGAGGAGTCGCTAGCCCACTACGTCGACAGGTTCCAAGAAGAGATCCTGTACATCCAGGAGATGCCGGGGTATGCTCTCCAGATGGCCTTCACTGTTGGACTGAAGGAGGGCTTCTTCAAGATGAGCTTGACCCGGAAGACCCCCCTTTCCTTCGAGGAGCTGATGGAAAGGGCGGCAGAGGAGATAGCCATGGAGGCAGCCAACCCGGCCTTCGTGAAGAAGTTGGCCAAGTTGACAGAGGTGGAGTCAAAAGAGCAAGGCGGCTCAAGGCATCAAGAAGGAAGAAGGAGAGAGGAGCCGAGATCTCAGGGGTTCCAAGGACGGGAGGGTCCAGAGCTAGGTTGGAGGCACCAGGGAGGACCTGCCCAGGGTCCAGGAAGAGCTCTCATCCAGGGTGGGGGAGACTTTCAAGGAGGCCAAGGAAGATACAACTTCCAAAGGCAAGCCCCTAGACAGCTCCTACCCCCACCACAGCAAGCGATGACGATCGGTCGAAGGGAGAGGAGGAACCGCAGAGGAAGAGTAAGAGTAGAGTTACCCTACTGTGAGTTCCACCAGGAGGAGGGTCATGCAACAACTACTTGCCCCGAGTTCCAGGAGTTGAGAAGGACAAGAGCTCCGGCACCACAACCTCAACAACCGCAAGATCCGGTACGGATTGAAGAAGTCCAACCCGAGACAACAAGGGAGAGGTGTGAGGATCGGGTCGACGTTGGAACACGAGGGAAAATATGAGCGACTCACGGTAAAGAGGAGATCATGCCCGGGTCCTCTGAAGAAGCCTCGCCCCAGTAGAGTCATGTACTTTTTCTTTATGTTGTAATGAGTCCAACCTCCGACCGGTAGGGTTGGGAGGGTCATGTAACCCAACTATTTTCCCCTTTTGAGGATGTTGAATTTTGGATGAGTTCAGGTGACACGTCCTGTCCCTAAGTCCCTTAGCTCCGAGATGATTCCGCTGCCAGACTCTCACTAGCTGGCAGGGCAGGTTGATCTCTCGTGGAAGCTAAGTTCTTTTGCTCCGAGATGATTCCGCTGCCAGGCTCTCACTAGCTGGAAGGGCAGGTTGATCTCTCGTGGAGGCTAAGTCCTTTTGCTCCGAGATGATTCCGCTGCCAGGCTCTCACTAGCTGGTAGGGCAGGTTGATCTCTCGTGGAGGCTAAGTCATTTTGCTCCGGGATGATTCCGCTGTCAGGCTCTCACTAGCTGGCAGGGCAGGTTGATCTCTCGTGGAGGCTAAGTCCTTTTGCTCCGGGATGATTCCGCTGTCAGGCTCTCACTAGCTGGCAGGGCAGGTTGATCTCTCGTGGAGGCTAAGTCTTTTTAGCTCCGGGATGATTCCGCTGTCAGGCTCTCACTAGCTGGCAGGGCAGGTTGATCTCTCGTGGAGGCTAAGTCCTTTTGCTCCGAGATGATTCCGCTGCCAGGCTCTCACTAGCTGACAGGGCAGGTTGATCTCTCGTGGAGGCTAAGTCATTTTGCTCCGGGATGATTCCGCTGTCAGGCTCTCACTAGCTGGCAGGGCAGGTTGATCTCTCGTGGAGGCTAAGTCCTTTTGCTCCGGGATGATTCCGCTGTCAGGCTCTCACTAGCTGGCAGGGCAGGTTGATCTCTCGTGAAGGCTAAGTCTTTTTAGCTCCGGGATGATTCCGCTGTCAGGCTCTCACTAGCTGGCAGGGCAGGTTGATCTCTCGTGGAGGCTAAGTCCTTTTGTTCCGGGATGATTCCGCTGTCAGGCTCTCACTAGCTGGCAGGGCAGGTTGATCTCTCGTGGAGGCTAAGTCATTTTGCTCCGGGATGATTCCGCTGTCAGGCTCTCACTAGCTGGCAGGGTAGGTTGATCTCTCGTGGAGGCTAAGTCTTTTTAGCTCCGGGATGATTCCGCTGTCAGGCTCTCACTAGCTGGCAGGGCAGGTTGATCTCTCGTGGAGGCTAAGTCCTTTTGCTCCGGGATGATTCCGCTGTCAGGCTCTCACTAGCTGGCAGGGCAGGTTGATCTCTCGTGGAGGCTAAGTCCTTTTGCTCCAGGATGATTCCGCTTTCAGGCTCTCACTAGCTGGCAGGGCAGGTTGATCTCTCGTGGAGGCTAAGTCTTTTTAGCTCCGGGATGATTCCGCTGTCAGGCTCTCACTAGCTGGCAGGGCAGGTTGATCTCTCGTGGAGGCTAAGTTCTTTTGCTCCGGGATGATTCCGCTGTCAGGCTCTCACTAGCTGGCAGGGCAGGTTGATCTCTCGTGGAGGCTAAGTCATTTTGCTCCGGGATGATTCCGCTGTCAGGCTCTCACTAGCTGGCAGGGCAGGTTGATCTCTCGTGGAGGCTAAGTCCTTTTGCTCCGGGATGATTCCGCTGTCAGGCTCTCACTAGCTGGCAGGGCAGGTTGATCTCTCGTGGAGGCTAAGTCTTTTTAGCTCCGGGATGATTCCGCTGTCAGGCTCTCACTAGCTGGCAGGGCAGGTTGATCTCTCGTGGAGGCTAAGTCCTTTTGCTCCGGGATGATTCCGCTGTCAGGCTCTCACTAGCTGGCAGGGCAGGTTGATCTCTCGTGGAGGCTAAGTCATTTAGCTCCGGGATGATTCCGCTGTCAGGCTCTCACTAGCTGGCAGGGCAGGTTGATCTCTCGTGGAGGCTAAGTCCTTTTGCTCTGGGATGATTCCGCTGTCAGGCTCTCACTAGCTGACAGGGCAGGTTGATCTCTCGTGGAGGCTAAGTCATTTTGCTCCGGGATGATTCCGCTGTCAGGCTCTCACTAGCTGGCAGGGCAGGTTGATCTCTCGTGGAGGCTAAGTCTTTTTAGCTCCGGGATGATTCCGCTGTCAGGCTCTCACTAGCTGGCAGGGCAGGTTGATCTCTCGTGGAGGCTAAGTCCTTTTGCTCCGGGATGATTCCGCTGTCAGGCTCTCACTAGCTGGCAGGGCAGGTTGATCTCTCGTGGAGGCTAAGTCCTTTTGCTCCGGGATGATTCCGCTGTCAGGCTCTCACTAGCTGGCAGGGCAGGTTGATCTCTCGTGGAGGCTAAGTCCTTTTGCTCCGGGATGATTCCGCTGTCAGGCTCTCACTAGCTGGCAGGGCAGGTTGATCTCTCGTGGAGGCTAAGTCTTTTTAGCTCCGGGATGATTCCGCTGTCAGGCTCTCACTAGCTGGCAGGGCAGGTTGATCTCTCATGGAGGCTAAGTCATTTTGCTCCGGGATGATTCCGCTGTCAGGCTCTCACTAGCTGGCAGGGCAGGTTGATCTCTCGTGGAGGCTAAGTCCTTTTGCTCCGGGATGATTCCGCTGTCAGGCTCTCACTAGCTGGCAGGGCAGGTTGATCTCTCGTGGAGGCTAAGTCCTTTTGCTCCGGGATGATTCCGCTGTCAGGCTCTCACTAGCTGGCAGGGCAGGTTAATCTCTCGTGGAGGCTAAGTCCTTTTGCTCCGGGATGATTCCGCTGTCAGGCTCTCACTAGCTGGCAGGGCAGGTTGATCACTCGTGGAGGCTAAGTCTTTTTAGCTCCGGGATGATTCCGCTGTCAGGCTCTCACTAGCTGGCAGGGTAGGTTGATCTCTCATGGAGGCTAAGTCTTTTTAGCTCTGGGATGATTCCGCTGTCAGGCTCTCACTAGCTGGCAGGGCAGGTTGATCTCTCGTGGAGGTTGCCCCACCTAGGAGGCTAAGTGTTTTCACCCCGAGGCTGTCTCGTCACCCAGGCTCCTATTAGCTGGCATGACAGGCTGACTCAGCGAATACGTTGGGTTGGATGTTTCTTTCCGAGCTTGTGCCAACCTCGAAAAGAGCGGGGATTGTGTACAACCCCTTATTCGCAGAGTAGGGTACTTTCGGCAGGCGCGGAACCAGTTTTAAGTTTTTAAGCTTTTTAGAGATTTTGTACTCTCAGTGGCCAATTTTGGCTCTAGCTTGGAAATATATTAGTAGGGGGAGGAAATCTGCATCTCCCCCCGGGCTTGCTATGCGCGATGAAGGAGCGGTACTTCGGATGGAGGCCAGGGCCTCACCCCCTGCACCCCAGCCCCCTTGGGCGAGCTCGGCCGGCGGCCTGGAGCTCGCCCGGGCACCCAGCCCCCTTGGGCGAGCTCGGCCGGCGGCCTGGAGCTCGCCCGGGCACCCAGCCCCCTTGGGCGAGCTCGGCCGGCGGCCTGGAGCTCGCCCGGGCACCCAGCCCCCTTGGGCGAGCTCGGCCGGCGGCCTGGAGCTCGCCCGGGCGCCCTGCCCCTTCGGGCGAGCTCAGCTTGAGTTTCCGAGGTGGGGGTAGGGGGGAGGAGCACAGTTCGGCCTCCCCCTCCCCCCTGGACCTCTTGTTGTAATATTACCCCCAGGGGGAATTTTTCTCTTTTACCCCCCAGTGTGGATGTTTTCTATTGGCTAGAGGCTTATTTGCCTTGGGGGCATTTTGGTCATTTTGACCCCAGGACTACTTGGAAAAACTATAAATAGACCCCCTTGGGTACCTTTGGAGAGGCATTGGCTTTTGGCTTCCTCCTCCCTAGCTTTCTTCTTGGTGGAGTTGAGAGAACTCTCCAAGGTACCCAGCTCTCATTGGTAAGGGAGGGGAAGTGTTCTTGTGACCTTCCGGGTGTGTGGTGGGACCTCCGTGCTAGAGCCGAGGGTCTGTTCCTAGTTTCCCAAGTCTTTGGTCCGTGACGTTCTCTCGAGTGTAGTAAGTGTGAGGTCACCCCTTCCCCAAGGGTGAACTCCACAGAGACCGGTTTTCCGGTTTCAACAGTGCCGAAGGGGCAAGTAAACGCGATTTTCTCCTGATCTTTGGCGGCAATTGGAATTTATAAATACCCTGACAGACCATCAAGAAAACAATAATATGAGTGGCCAGAGAGCCGCTCCAAAATTTGATCGATAAACGGCAGTGGAAAGTGATCTTTTTCGGTGATATCATTTAGTTTTATGTAGTTGATGCACATCCTCTAACCCATAACAGTACGAGTTGGAATTAATTTGTTATTAGCGTTTAGCACTACCATTATGCCGCCCTTTTCGGGATGACGTGCATGGGACTTACCCACGTACTATCTGAAATTGGGTAGATAATCCCTGCATCCAGAAGTTTCATTACCTCAGTCTTAACGACATCCTTCATATTAGGATAAAGTCGTCGTTGAGGCTGGATGGATCTGCGAGGATTATCTTCGAGAAAAATTTTATGTGTACAGAACGAGGGGTTAATCCCGTGAATATCAGAATTCTGTCATGCAATTGCATGACGATGTTTTTTTAACACTTCCACTAAATCGTGGGTTTTTGAATCGTTTAACTTTGAAAAATTATAACAGGTAGGTTTGAATTTTCTTCGAGAAAAATGTATTTTAAATGATCGGAAAGTGGTTTAAGCTCGAGGGTCGGTGGTTCTTCATAGGAATTTTTAATTTTGAAATTTTTAGAAGTAATGATTTCAAAAGGCAAATTGTTAGATTTTTTATATAAAATAGGTAAGTTTGACAAGTCCGTTTCTTCTAAAGTTTTAGGAAATTCATTTGAAAAAAGAAAAACCATTTTCCTCAAAAGAGGCTTCCAGTTGAAAGCAGGAATAGTCGTTTGAAAGAGAATTCCGCATAGAGGGATTTATATTAATAGTAACCTCGTCATCTCCAACCCGAAAGTGGAGTTTACCGTTACTTACATCAATTAAAGCACGGGAGGTGGTGAGAAAGGGGCGACCGAGTATAATGGGTACATCGGCGTCCTCCTCGATATCAAGGATAACAAAGTCTACTGGGAAGATAAACTTGTCAACCTTGACTAAAACATCCTCCACTATCCCTATCAGATATTTTATAGAACGATCTGCTAATTGTATGCTCATTTTGGTTAGGCTTAGAATACCCAATCCTAGTTTTTGAAAAAGCGAGTACGACATTAAGTTAATACTTGCGCCCAAATCTGCTAAGGCGTCTTTTATTAATAAATCACCGAAAAGGCATGGGATTGAAAATCGTCCCGGTTCATTTAATTTTTGAGGTAATTTGTTTAATAAAACTGTCGAACATTTAGCGTTAAGGGAAACTCGAGATATATCTTCGAGTTTCTTTTTATTAGAAAGTAACGCATTAAGATATTTTGTGTATTTTGGCATCTGTGTGATTGCCTCGCAGAAAGGAACGTTAATTTGTATTTGTTTTAAAATTTGTAAAAAAAAAATTTATAATGCTCGTCTTGTCACTCATTAATTAATTTAGAAGGATAGGGTAAAGACGTTGGAGAAATACGCGGTGAAATAAGAGAAGGAGAAGAAGAAGTAACAAAAGGTCGGGTAGAAACTCTAACCTCAGATTAAGCTTTATCAGGTAACTGTTCCGCAACTGCCTCCGGGCAGCACGCTCCTTACAGCAACTGCCTCCGGGCAGCGTGCTCCTTACAACAATTGCCTCCGGGCAGCGCGCTCCTTACAGCAACTACCTCCGGGCAGCGCGCTCCTTACAGCAACTGCCTCTGTGCGGCGCACTCCTTACAACAACTGCCTCCTTATAGCAACTGCCTCCGGGCAGTGCGCTACTTACAGCAACTACCTCTGGGTAGCGTGCTCCTTACAGCAATTGCCTCCGGGCAGCGCGCTCCTTACAACAACTGCCTCCGGTCAGCACGCTCCTTACAGAAACTACCTCCGGTCAGCGCGCTCCTTACAGCAACTGCCTCCGGGCAGCGCGGTCCTTACAGCAACTGTCTCCGGGCAGCGCGCTCCTTATAACAACTTCCTTCAGGCAGCGCGCTTATTACAGCAACTGCCTCCGGGCAGGCCGCTCCTTATAGCAACTGCCTCCGGGCAGCGCTCTCCTTACAGCAACTGCCTCCGGGAAGCGTGCTCATTACAGTAATTCCCTCTAGAAAACGCGCTCCTTACAGCAACTGCCTCAATGCAGCGCTCCTTACAGCAACTGCCTCAGGGCTGCGCGCTCCTTACAATAACTGCCTCAATGCAGCGCGCTCCTTACAGCAGAATCCCTCGCGCAAACTAATTCGCGAGCAACCCTCGTGCAGACTAAGCTAAAATCGTAACTAAATCGGGTTCCGGCTCCATTGAATCCACATCAAACCAACCATAGCCATGCTGTGGTGCGATGGCTTCACTCTCTCTGCCGTAGTTTAGGGGTGCACCCTTCATCTGCCCAGCGGTTTGTGTTGGGTCTTGTTTCCACAATGACCTTAATTTGAAGAAGTCCTCCTAAGACTAAGGTGAATTGCAGTTGTATTTGATGCCTTGTTTAAGTTGTGTTTACCGGACTATATTGCCAAGTGTAGACCAATGTCAGTCTACAATGGGTCACCTAACACAGGACCATACAATGTAATCCCTCATTGTGTGATCCATGGTGTTGACTCATGTGTAGCCTCTCTATTGGGATGCACTTCATTTCACAGGCACATGGACAAATGGAACCTTGAAGTGTTGCTGATCCTTAGTATGAGAAATGAGTTCTCAAGGAAGAAATTTTTCTAAGTCTACATACTCGAGTAGATAGCTTCATATACTCGAGTAAGTAACTTAGTACTCGAGTAATCCAAAGGACATACTCGAGTCTTCAGATTCTTCCTTATACTCGAGAAGGTTAGTACATACTCGAGTAGGCACTATGATACTCGAGTAGCACATGTATATACTCGAGTAGTCCAGCCAAGTACTCGAGTATATCCTTTACACGAGTATGTTAGTTTGTAGACTCGAGTAGACCAAAGTCAAGTACTCGAGTAGATCTGTAAATACTCGAGTAGTTAAGTTTCTATACTCGAGTAGCTCATGCATATACTCGAGTAGTCCAGCCAAGTACTCGAGTATATCCTTTCTTCCAGCACAGAATTATTTTCTAAATACTGGACTCGAGTATGTCCTCATGTACTCGAGTAGTTACTTCTCTTACTCGAGTAACTATTCTGTCACTCGTGTATATCTGTGTTTTTCCCAGAATATTTTCTAAGTCCAGAGTTTACGAGATTTTCAAATACTCTGTTATGACTGGTCCACGTGTACGTGATTAAGAATGGATTTGACCGTTGCTAAGACCTTATAAATAGGTCTTGTCAAACATCAAACCCTAAGAAGTTTTCTGAATCTGATATATCGTCCATATCGGGAAGCCGACAAGATCTCGCCGACAAAACTCTGTTCATCTTCTTCGTCGCCGGTCTTCTCCGATCCAGAGATTTAGACACGAAGTTTCAGAAGATCAAGCGACTCTCAATCGATAGATCCAGTACTTGATCTTGCTGATTCTAGTTTTTCAGATCCAAGAGATTTCGCCTCGTCTTCCTCGACTAATTTTCTGCCGAGCCCTAAAATCTGGAGGAGGAAGAAAAGGTTAAAGATCCAGATCTGAATATTTCTGGTTGTACTTCTGTATATACCTTTTATTCTTGTAGGAGTCTTGACTCCAAGTTCTGTAGGAGTTTTTCTCCGAGATTTGTAGGAAGGTTTTCTTCCGAGTGTAGATCCGTTTGGATTGATATTTGTAGGAACGTTGTTCCGAGTTGTAGGATCGTTTTGATCCGAGATAGTGGGGTAGCCAAGTCTAGTGATTTACTAGATTGGTGAGGTGAGAGTGGATGTACCCAAGGTTGGGGAACCACTATAAATCTCTTGTCGTCTGTGTGATTGCTTGATTACTTATCTGTGCTGTGTTAATTTTTATTCCGCATTTGGCACACATTTCACCTATTCACCCCCCTTCTAGGTGATTTAGGTCGACAACTTAGTTCTCTCAGTTTGTGACATCGCCGTGGACCAGCTCCCCCAGTTGTGCGCTGCCAGCAGTGCAATATCCTTGGCCTATCAATAGGTTGCAGTGTCGCCAAAGGGACCAAACATTGAGTCCCCCGTAGACTGTAGCATGGCAGCTTCGACCTCACTCTCATGGTGGCAAGGCTCGCCCTTCTCCTACGAAGCAGGTCGCGACGTCGTCGGGAGCCAGCTCCCTCAGTTACGCGCAGCCAGCAGCGCGATCGACTCAGCTTCTCTACCCTGGCACAAGGGGACGCCATTTGCCTCATAGTAAGTTGCGACTTCGTCAGGGTCTGCGGGGCCACGCCCTCTAATGCCACCGGGTTCACCGCAACTCGCAGAGGTTTGAACGAACATGGCCTCCTGCCGACAATAGGTCGGGACTCACATAACTCTTCACCCCCATTCAGAGCAAATACTCTTCCACCGCTCAGGGCCTGCCCCTCGCAGTTGGTTCTTGGCTAAGATAACAATTGGACACAATAGTCAGAAGCAAAGGCAATGACGACCACTCAACAAACATATCAACAAGCCAAAGAAGTACAAAGGTACAAATCAAAAAAGTACAAAGGTACGAATCGACGGAGACAAGCCCACAAATACAAAGAAGTATATACATACAAATCAATAAAGAGCATACAAGAGATATTACTGTCACTCAGCGGCCTCGCCCGCCTCAACATCGGAGCCCTCCTCCTCTGACAAATCCTCAAGACCGAGGACGGTAACGTCGCATCACCGCTTCCGGGACACCATCCGAAGGGTCTTCGCCATTCCCTGGCAGAAAGCGACTTCCCACAAGTCCTCCATCTGTAGCTCCACCTCCTGAGTCCACACCTCCTCGCAGACCTCTTCCGAGATAAGACACCGGTCTCGCATGTAATCCATAGAGTCCCGGAACTCTGCCAGACCAGCCGCCTTCAGCTCAACCTCCAGCTCTGCGGAGGAAAGTCGCATCACCTCCGCCCTGGATAGCTCCAGCTTTGTTCGAGCTTCATCTAGAAGGCGCAAAGTCTCCTCCACAGCCGTCTTCTCAGACCTGTACGCAGCTCTGGCGTCCTCCAGCTCGCACCGCAGCTCGAACCCAATCTGACTAAATCGCGAAATAGCGCGCTCTCGTCGACCCTTCAGATCTGAAAGGGCACTCTTCGCCTCCCCGAGCTCACCCTGAAGGGCCATATAGCCGTCCTTCAAGCTCACATAGTGGTCATTCCACATAAGTGCAATATTCGCCTTAGTCTCCATCTGCAAAAGAAAAGGGACAATTCAGAAGAGCTTTTCTAAAAAGCTACTACTCAAAAGTTGAGATCATGCGTACCGCATGGTTCATCGCCTCCAAGGAAGAGGAGACCCTCTTTCATTTCACCACCTGCCACACCGCAACCCGTGCTTGGGAGGCCTGGGGGGCAGAGGACCCCAGGACCTCAAGATCCACGTCGTCCGGCTCGCCTCCAACTCTAGAGACGTAAGAGGAAGCCCCCTCTGAAAGAACATCCTGTCGCAATAGAAGGCTAAGACCCACCTCCTCAGATCCACAACCTCCAAACACTAGCTTCCTCTTCCTATCACGGGAGAGAGGAATGGTGGCAGCACTTCCCGAATCAACAGACAGGCCGCATAGCAGCAGACGCTTCTCATCGACGAAAGTAGAGATGCTGTACAAAATGTTCCCCAGCTCTTGGGGCTCCACAAAACCAAGGACGGGTGTAAACTCTTGCTCGTGTCCTCTAGGACACCGTCAATGGTCCGGAAGCGCGTTCCACACCTCTGGCAATCCACCTGGGTTCCTGATATATCCGAATAAGGTATTCCCATGGCGACGATCCGCCCGGGTCTCAAACTCCATCCACCGCTTTTTGCTGAGGCCATCCACTCGACCCCCGCCGTTAGCACGTACCTCACACCAATCCTTGAAAATATCAAAGGAAATCTTCGATCCGTGCTCACGAAAGAACGCGATCAACCCCATGATCCGTGTCATCCCAAGAGGGGTAAACTACGACATGGGAACGCCGAAGAACTTCAGAATCTCTGTAACTTCCTCGCAAGCCGGAAGGCGAAAGCCGCACCAAAGAGATGACTCACAAAGGGTCATCCAGCCTCGCAGAGGGTTTTGCACCCGCTCTTCAGGACTAGGGATCCACACCTCAAAATCGGGGGGGGGGGGGGGCAGGTTGAAGCGCCTCCTCCAAATATCTACGTGCTCTAGGGAGAGACTTGAGCGTAGCCGCATAGGACGGCACTGCACGCACCGCTTGGAATCCTAAAAAATAGAAAAGTAAGGTCAGAAAAGCAAGTCCGAGCGCACATTGCGCCCATGCACTCGAACCACGCACGTGCGTGAAGCACGCGCGAAATCAGCCCGCACGAGCAAGCGCACGCCGTGCGCGCTAGTTCATCCCCCCGCGCGCCCCCGCACACGGGTTCATCCCCACGCGCCCCCGCGCATGGGTTCAACCCTATGCGCCCCCGCGCACGGGTTTAGATCCGCGCGCACCCGCGCGCGGGTTCAGCCGGGTTCAGCCCCACGCGCGGGTTTATCCCCGCAAGCGCCCCGCGCGCGGGTTTAGCTCCGTGCGCACCCCGTGCTCGCACGCACCGCCTACGTGTGTGCGGCGCGATGGGCCTCCTCCTTTTCGGCGTCGTCCGGTGCCCGAACCTTTACCTCGGTCAGAGACTCACCTTAGCACTATCGCCATCGTGGCCCAGCTCAGTGTTAGCACCCGTTCCGGCCATCGCCGCCAAGCCCCGTCGCAAAGAAGAAAATTCCCGCGCTTTCCGTTCGCTCCAAAACGAGGGAATTTTGGGGGACAAATGATAGGTACCCCCTAATTTATGGAGATTTATCATAACTCCCGCATACCAAATAGTAACTCCAGCACACCGGATCGCAACTCCCGTACACCGGATCGTAACTCCCGCACACCGGATCGTAACTCCCGTGCACCAGTTCGCATAACCACCGCGCGCCAAATCGCATCCGCCGCCGCCGTCTTTACGGGCGGGCTGCGACCGGCCGCCCTCCTTTTCACGGCCGGCGGCCTCGGCCGGCCGCCCGGGGCCGGCCGCCCCCACGCGGCCGGCGGGCGTGGCCGGCCGCCCCCATGCGGCCGGCGGGCGCGGCGGCCGCCCGAGGCCTGTCGCCCCCTTTGCGGCAGGAGGCCTCCTTGCAGCCCGCGGCCACGGCCGACCGTCCGTGGCTGGCTGCCCCCTTGCGACCGGCGGCCTTGGCTGGCCAACCGTGGTCGGCCGCCTCCTCGCGGCCGGCGGCCCCCTCCGGTCGGGCGGCCTTGGCCGGCCGCCCCCCTCCGGTCAGGCAGCTTTGGCCGGACTCCCAGGATTGGACGCCTCCTCGGGGCCGGCCGCCCCCTCCCTCGGGCGGCCGTCGGCCAGCGCGCCTCCTCCGACCACCATCGTGGGTCGGCCTTCTCTCCACCGTCTGATAGTGGCAGGCCATTACGGCCCTCCCATCACCACAATCGATCACGACCCTCCAATCTGCGATTAACCACCGTAACCACCGTAACCACCCTAACCACCTCAGAAATCCTATATAAGCACCCCTGATAGTTCATTTGAGGGGATCCTCCTTCATTCTCTCCTTCGCGCTCTCTCTCTCTCTCTCTCTCTTCATTTCTACTTCTCCGCAGAGCTTCTCTCTCTACGCTCCTCCTCACCTCCTCTTTCTCTCACTAACTTGGCAGGTTCTACTCTAAGTGCCGCCCGAAGGAGAAAGGGAACAAAGTGCAAGCGAAGGCAACCCTCCATAGCCTGAGGGATAAAGCGCATGCATCTTGCTGCGCGCGAGCCAGAAGAGCAAGCACCCAAGAAAGACGCACGTCAATGTGCACAAACTCTGAAGCGGTGGCCTGTCACCCGAGGAGAGCTCTCTCAGCCCTCCAGTATTTGTAACGAGGCGCGGCCTGTCGCCCTCACTTTCTCTCTACAAGAGCACTGTAACAGAGACAAATATTGGATCTTTGCTGGCATATACCCGGCCACGTGGTTTTTCCCCTTTCCGGGGTTTTTCACGCTAAGGTGGTGTGTGTACCATCTCTGTTTTACTACTTTGACTGTGTGCGTACTTGATCACTCGGGGCTAAGACGGACCGATCTGGAACCGGTCTAACGAGGACATTAAGCGAACCGTAACAGTTGTAATATTTTGTGTCAAAACTCAAATAAATTGTTTGTTTTTAGTTGTATTCTCCATTTAGTTTGTTTTTCATTTTTAACCGCAACTTTAATATACTATATTGTGTTTTGTGGCAAGGTTCACGGTCCGACCGGTTTGGACGGTCGGATCGGAGATGAACGGTCATGTTATTTTAAAATATATATATAGGATCTAATAATCTATATTTAATTACAATAATAATAATAATACTTATAATAATAATAATGTAAATAAAAAGTTAATATAATAAATATAAATTATTTACAACCTACTTATAAATTATAATACTTAGTATAATATGTTAATTATTAATTTTAAGTGTTATTATAATTATTCTAGTAAGTAGTATTACTAATATTTAAGTATTATTATATAAGTAATATTATGTATATTATCTTTTAATAAAAAAAAGTTTATTACAAATGTATAATATTTCATATAAAGTAATATTTTATATAAAGTAATATTTTAAGATTGTTTTTAATTATATTTTTAATAGTATAATTATATTTTAAATAGTATAATATTGTAAGAATTATAGTATGATAAATCTGTATTGTATATATTTTATTTAATATATTCAGGAACAAAGCATCCAAACCAAACTAGCCTGCTGGAGTGGAAGCTCTGGTGAGTATCATTAGGTTGTGGATTCGAATCCAGGAAGCAGCACTTTTGCGCCAATTTAATCCCAGCCCGCCAGCTCGACCCGCCAACACGCCAGCTCGACCCGCCAACACGCCAGCTCGACCCGCTAATCTGCCAGCTCAACCCGCCAACCCGCCAACCTGCTACCAACCACCTGCTAGCTACCTGCCAGCAACCCGACTATCCGCACACCGCTGAATTCCTTCTAGCACCTTCAAGAGAACTCCAACCTCCTTATCCAGCCAGCTCAAAATCAGCTGCCCTTATCAAACCACTAAATCAGCTGCCAGCTCATCATCAGGCGCCACGTGTCCACCTCTCCATCAGCCAGCCAGTGCCCAGCTTTTTCATAAGCCGATTTTCAGCTTTTTCAAAAGCTGATTGCCAACTTTTCTAGAAGCACTTTTTCAAAAGCACTTATTTTTTCTCTAAAAATAGATGGCCAAGGCAGAGGTTTAGAAAGTAACGTGTAGAGTTCAAAATAGTTCTATATAGTGTTTGTAAGTAGCTTTTGAGTGATATTTTCCTAACTCCAGTTTGGGTTTCCTAGTGTGTAACACTTAATTAAGTAATAAAATTTCAGTTTTCATGTACTTCATCTCTTATTGCTTTTAACTTAGCTTTCATTTCTGTTGAGAACGGGTGTGTGTGCAAGTACTTTTCATTTTTTTTCTCTTTCTTTTTACTACCACCCCCATCCCGGATGAGAGGCTAAGGCTTTTTAGTGCTTGATTAAGATGGTTGGGATGGATACTATTTCTGCACTTTTATAAGTCTTTTCATTTTATTACTACCACCCCTATCCTGATTGGAGGCTAAGAACTTCTTAGCACCAACCGAGATATGTTGGGAAGAATATTATTTCTGCACTTTTATATGTCTTTTTTGTTTTCTACTACCACCCCCATCCCAATGAGAGGCTAAGAACTTCTTAGCACTTGATTGAGAGGATATTTGGGAAGGATATTATTTCTGCATTTGAAAAACCCTATTTTCTAAATTTAAAACTTAAGATTTACCAAGAAATTGATCATTCTCAAGAAAAGAGAAATAACGCCTCATATTCGAAAAAGATACATAAGTGTCCTAGGTTGAGCCTTCAAAGACTAGTAGGAGGTCAATAGAGGGGTTCACAACGCAAAACATGTATTAAGGTATTTTTGATTAAAAACAAAAATTTAGTCAAAATATGTAATCACGGATGGATGTATCCTCTATAGAGATGCACTCATATTTATGGAACCTCCACGGTCAAGTATTCTAATTAATAAAGAAAAGTAGAGTTTTTCTTGTTTAAAAATTATTTCCCAAAGTAAGTCAAAATCGAGTAGAGAGCCCTCGATTTTGACTTACTTTGGGAAATAGTTTTAAATTGAAAGATTAAGTTGGAATTAGGCGTTCTGTGTGTTCTATCTTTTCTTACTTATATACTTCGATTAAGGCAAGCATACTTATCGAGTAATAATATAGTATTTTTTTTAAATATACTATGGTTTAGCTTTTCATTCCCCGGCAACGATGCAAAAAACTTGATAAGTAAAATGTGAGATAATTTTAAATGTATCGGGCATGGGCCCTTTTATCTTCCTATCAGATCAGTATTACTTATTGTTCATTTTTATACCTGGTATGGACTTTATATACATATGTTGCAATGTGATTGTGGACTAGATTCATGTCTATATAAGTTTACTTCGTTTCTTCTGTGGTATATGGTCGAGTACTTGCCGGTAGAATCAACGATTTGTGGCGATGAAATCCTCGGGAGTTGGTGTCACCACAAATTGGTGGTTCTGGTCAAAAGACCCCCAAAAGGGGGGGGGGGGGTCTAACAACTGGTATCAGAGAAAAACCTCGACTCGAAGAAAAGAAGTCCATAAACCTCGGGACACCTCGCTCGAGTTTAGTTTGGGGAAAAACTAAGCAGCAGAAGCTACGGTGTAACATCCCTCAGACAACTAGACCCATATGAGTGGTTTTGTCATGACTAGGTCATTACAAAACCCTAGGAAGCCCAAGTAGACCTAGTGGACCTGGGAACAAGGGTGACTGGGGTGAATGGTCTGCAAATAGTAGATTCCTAAACTCTTGTGTAGGATGACCTTGAGGCCTCAACATGAATCTAAGATCCCACACATGCCCTCCTAACCCAAGGGTGAGGTCAATGGGCCACCTAGGACCCATTGGAGTCAACCAAAGGTGCTAAGTTGACCAAAGTCAACTTTAGCCCTAATTTGGTCAAAGTGCCCTTATTAAGGGTCAATTGACCCCCAAGATGCCCAACCAACCCTACCCAAGCCTTTCTACACTTTAGGGGAGGCCAATGGGTCACCAAGGACCCCTTGGGGTCAACCCAAATGGTCATGTTGACCAAAGTAAACTGTAGCCTTAACTTGGTCAAAGTGCCCTTATTAAGGGTCAATTGACCTCCATGGTGCCAAGTCAACCTATCCAACCCTACCTAGACCCTTGGGGGAGGCCAATGAATCACCAAGGACCCATTGGTGTCAACCCAAAAGGTCAAAATGACTAGAGTCAACCCAAGCCTACTTTGGGTCAACCAAGCCCAAATGGGCTAGCCCAAGCCCAAGCCTCCTCATGTGGCTTCATTAGGGAATAATGTTCATGGATGGGCTGCAAATAGCCCTCCAAGTTGACCAAGTCAACTTGGTGACTAGGAGAGAAGGTGAGCTCCATGTTAATGGAGGAGAGAGAAAAGAAGAAAGAGGGGGGTGGGGGGGATGAAGGGGCTCAGCCAAAGGGAGGCCAAAGACCACCTTTAATGGCTGAATTCAACTCCCCTGGGGAAGGGGAGAAGTTTCCAGCCAATTCCCAGCCACCCAAGGTCTGGTTCAGCCCCCCTCCTCCATGTCCGAGCCTAGCCATTAATGGCTTTAATGGCCATTGATAATCCAGCCCCTCCTCTCACCAACTGAGGCTTTAAACACCATCAGTGGGCTGAGAGGAGACTTTCCCAATACTTACCTGAAGAAATCGAGCCCCCCACTGTGTAGTTGCAGAAACCGAGTGGCGTCACCTTCAAATATGGTTTCCTTGCGATCTTCTCGACTTGCCGGCAAGGTCCTCCTCCTCTCCTTGCCTTATGGGTAGATCATAGCAATGCTTAGGTACAAGGTTCGGGCTCACTTGAGCCCAAACTAATTCTTGGTTTTCATGGTTTCGGGACGAGAAATCCGGTTGGTAGAACTGTCGGAATTCGCCCCTCCGGCGGCTGAGTCGCCGCTAGTCGATAGCCACCACCTCGACGGAGGTGTTGGTGGCGGTGGACGGCCAGGGAAGAGCCGAGATGGGCGGCAACGACGGCTAGAAGTGGCTCCAGGCTCGGGCTATATCAGTCGTTGGATGGAGGTAGACGATGATCCCGGGCCGCTGGATCTGCGCCAAGATTCGTGCGCCAGCTTTGATAAGATTCATTTTATTTTGATTATTATTTCATTTTTGTCACACTTTTTGCAGTAGATACTTTTAATTTTTAAAAATGTTTAGACTCCTCTACTGAAAAAGTCACCAACATGAAATTTGTATCCCTAAGGGTCTACTGTAATTCAAAACTAGTTTGAACCAATTTGGACCTCTGGTTGGACTAGGCCACCCATTTTGGTGGGACCTATACCTAGGTCTATCCTGAGATTCAAATGGGTTTTCACTATTCATCCCTTTTCAAAATTACCTGAAATTTGGGTAGGGGGTCACCCTTATCTATATCTAGGGCCTGTACAAAGTTGGGAATTTTTGGAGATACTTTGCCTATAGTTTTAATTTTTATTTAATAATACTAGGGTAATTTAATTAGGTAGTCTAATTACCTCCAAACCCTTCCAAATTTTGGTGAGTTGTCCCTGGATCCATGACATGCCTCTGTATAAATTTTCACCTCATTTGGACGTGTTTTGAATTGGGAATGACCTAACCCTAATTTTGCCTTAATGAGGGGTTATTAAGTAAAAAGTGCACCTTGAGGATGAGTGGTCAAATCACCTCAACAGAGGTTTAAATTTTGACCACTGACTTGGCATGACCTTTAACACCCCCATAGGGATTATGGGGTAGTCTAGGGTAGTTTTTCCTAGGATCCAAACTCAAACCCTAAAGAGGGGCTTTTAAGTGTTGTGAAGAGCATGGGGTCAAATGCCCTTGTGTGAACTTGCAACTTGGTAGAAATGATGTTAGGGTAGCCTAAGTCTTCTTGTATGAATCTTAGAGTATTTGGAGATGGATAGACTTCTCAAAACCCTAACCATAGTCTAGGGCATAATCACGTTACTAAAAGGGTATGAAACTTAGGTAACATGGACACTAAGTTAGATAGAACCTCTGGTGAATTTATTGGAATTTTATGAGTAATATTATTGGCACCTCCTTGTTATACATGATCTGGCCCCAAATGATATTATATTTATTATGATCACACTGTACATTATCGACTCATGAAATTTGGGTAGGAAATTTTTTAAGTCAAAATAATTATTTCTGAATTTTATTATAAATTTTAGTTGAATATCTTTAGTGCTTTCTTCACAAGTTTAAAAAGGTGCATTTATGGTCAATAAATTATTTAGAGCCATTTACTTGTTGCAAAAAATTGTGAAATTAGGTCTCTGATAATTTTAGGTCAACAACCACATGGAGAAATTAATTCATGATTTTTAATTGATTATTTGCAGTACATACTTTACAAACCCATAAATTTGGGAATTTGATGTATAATTTATTTAGAGCTTATTTCCTACTAAAAAAATAACAATCTTGGTCAGTGGTGTTGGTAGAGCAATAGTTGCATATGGAAATTAATTCTCAATTTTTGGATGATTATTTTTTGTACTTACTTCATTAATGTATGGAAATAGGACTTTTTATAAAAATAATTTTAGGGTCCTTAGATACTGAAATTTTTTTTCTATATCTTGGATTTACAGTATTAATTAAGCCTAGTATTTATCATAATTATTTTAGGCATCTTTCATGATTATATAAGGTACTTCATATTCAAGCTGATGGCACTTGGATCCTTTGGAAAAATTAAATAAATGCCAGATTAATTAGGAAAAATATAATTTACTGTATTTAGCCTAGTTAGGTCAAGATAGTCCCCAATTATTTATCTTGAGGCATTTGGATGAATATTTATAGTGCAACCTACTATTCACCTCATATCGCTAAGGATGGTCTGCAAATAGCAAATGTGCAGGACCTAGGTTGGTGTGTGAGTGTTGGCATAGGGTTTGGGATTCTAATAGTCTGCTGAATTGGATAAACAATAGGGGGCATATCTGGAAGACAGGTTGAGTAAAGTGTGGAGTTGACTTGGATTAGGTAGCGTTCGGGGTCGGCAAAAGATCGTCTTCCCCGTAGAAGGAGAGAGAAGGTCAAATCACACTAGGACTAGTTCCATTATAACATAAAGGGATCAGGAATCGGGGTATTAACCAATAATATAAAGTTCCTTGCGAAAGGGAACGGCGGGCTTTAGCTACCATCATAGTTCCTAGTGCCCTTTGAGAACCCTTCACGGGGTATACCGGGGGCAGTCCTGGGCTAACCTAAACTGTAGGCAAACTAACTTGCAAGAGTAACTAGCATAATTAGGGATTCACTTTCACTCACCTTGATGTCTCAGAATGCTAGGTTGGTTCACATGGGCTGTTGCCCTGGGGGTTTTGGTGATGGGCAGGTTGGCCCGGTGAGCTTTGGCTCGGTTGGTGATTGAGACGGACGGGATAGTCCGGGGAGCTTTGGCTCGGAGATTGGATTCATAACTATTGCATGTGCATAAAAGGAAAGGTGGTGGGTCTTCGGTATTGGAGGGTCGATGCACCAACGTCTATACGTGGACTCGGCAAGTGTGGTTTAGTACTTGGCCAAATAAAGTCCGGTGCGTCAGCCGGTAAGAGTACGCAGGAGTCCGCTTTGTGCACCAGCATTGAGGTGTATGATAGGTCTGACCGGTAGTGTAATTACTGGTTTAGAGGTAGGAGAGGCCCAACCCACCGCTTCCGTTTGTCACTACGGAGGTATCCTGGGAGGTTCGGCTCCAGAAAGGGGAACTAAAGGTCTGTGTACACAGAGTCGAGTGTGTGAGTTGCACTTGCATGTTCACATCATGACATAATTGCATGTCATAGCATAACCATTGCATATAACCCTGTCACCTATTGTATAAAGTGGTATGAGACGCTTTATACAATAGGCTCTGCAAAATGACCCCTTGGTTTATAAGTTCGCGCGAGCATGCTTATAAATTAAGGTTTTTATTCAGTAGATTTATATATTATGCCTGCTAGAAAACCGACACCCTAACGTATAAATTGGTATGAGACTTTTTATACGCTAGGAGCTTTGCAAAAGACCCCTTGGCTTATATGCTTTCATATAAGTTAAGGTTATTTATTTCTTAGTTTACCTTTTCTTTATATACTTCCTGCCTTTCTTTACCTTCTTATATAGAACTGCTGGTCTAGTTCCGCCGTCACCTGCAATTGCTATTCTCCACTATCATGTACTCTCCTTTCTTCCTCCCCGCTCTATGCCTAGGAGCTATGGGGGAAGGGGTGGGGATGATAGGGCTTAGTCTTTTAGACTAACGGTTTTCGAACCACTTCATTTTAGGGGACCGTAGAGCCCAATGTGGAGGAGCAACCCCGGAGGTCGACACACTTAGAGATGGGGCAGTCTAGCACCGGAGTTCAGACAGCTGGGACTGTGAGTCCCAACCGCTAGTAGTTTATTAGTTTTGCTTCCGCTTGAGCTACTCTTGTAGTCAGTATTTGATGTATTGGGCATAAGCCCTGTTTTCAGTACTTTATCATTTTGTGGACTCTCCCTTCGTGGAGATTATTACTTCTTTTTATATGTGATCTTTTATAGACATATATGTTAGAGTTTTTTTTATATACTCTCATATAGATTGCTACTAATCTGTGATCGATATGTCCGGCAGAATCATAGCCTTGTAGTGACGACCTTCTCAGTTGTGAAGGTGTCATCGCAAAGCGGCGGTTCTTGGCCTAAGACCCCGGTGGTTTAAAAAGGAAAAAAAGGGGGTCTTACTAGTGGTATCAGAGAAAATCTCGATCGGAAAAGTTACAGTCCACAACCCCTGGTTCACCCCCGCACGAGTTAAGTTTGGGGACAAACTAAGCAGCGGAAGCAGTGGTGTGACCATATGTGGGATCATAGGTAAATTGTCCACTTTTAATTAGTTTGAGTCAATTACTTACAATGGCCTTTATTACGCATCCTCCAGCAAAGCCTACACCACAGGGTGGAGTCCAACAGACTCCGAATGTTGCACCACCTCCCCTGGTCCCAACTCCATTCCTATAGTCAGAGATGGGGCAAACCCTGACAACTATTCTGGATGCTTTCAGGGCCCAGCAGGTTCTGGCTCCGCAGCCAAACCCGGGGGCGAATTGGCTAAGTATCTTCCGAGGACTCTCTCCCCCATCCTACTTTGGGATAGAGTCAGCTGTTCGGACGGAGGAGTGGCTGGACATTATGTACGAGATATTGACCGGGATACGGTGCCCCTGGGAGGAGAGGGTGCCATTGGTGGTCTCTTGCTTGGAGTCTCATGCCAAGAGATGGTGAAAGACATCATTGGATATGACTTTTACGGATATGGAGGTTGCAGAGATTACTTAGGAGGAGTTCAGGGCCGCATTACTGGAGCATTTTGTTCTATAGTAGGCTAGGGATGAGCTGGAGGACAGTTCCTACAGTTGAAGCAGGGCAACAAGACAGTGGTAGAATACCACCAGGAGTTCAACCATTTAGCCCGGTTTACGGACTCCTATCAGCTGGATGAGGTAGGATACACTAAGAGGTTCTTTAAGGGCCTGCAGGAGGAGTTGAGGGAGGCCCTTCTGTTCGTATCTGACGGGCCTATACCTCGGATATTAAAGATGGACAAGAGGATTGAGGCTTATTGGCACACGACTCGGGGTCGGAAGAGGCCAACAGAGGACTAGGGATGGGGAGCCAGGAATGATCAACGGTGGGGCCGCTTCACTGATGGGAGAGAGGGAAGAAGAGCAGAGGACCAGCCTCATCAGGAGGTGAGATAGGAGCCGAGGGAGACGGTGGTAGTGGCTCCTCAGCCTCTTTAGATGCTGGAGGCACCGAGACCCAGGGGTATGGTATTTCCCCCGCCGGAGTGCTACAACTACCACAAGACAGGGCACATCCGGAGAAATTGCCCCATAAGGGGAGCACCTCTACCAGCACCACAGTCTGCTCTGCATGCTTAGCAGTTTGGAGGTCGAGGACGTGGATACCAGGATGGAGATCGTAGGCAGGACAGGGATCAAGTTTATGTACTGGATCTGGCCCAACCCCGGAACCCGGAGCAAGTGATCACAGGTACGCCATTAAGTTTTAAGTTTTTTTTCCCGAACACTTAAATTTATGGATATAGAATTGATAATCTAGGAAAGAAAACCATAACTAGATTCTAAGACATTTAAATCCCCCCCAGGCATAGTTTTCGTCAGCGGCAAGCCCGCTTATACGCTGTTCGATACGGGTGCATCGCACTCGTTCGTATCAGAGGCCTTTGTTGAAGGGTTGGAAGGTTTGGAGCGATTCACGGGCTTAATGATGAGGATACGATTACCCGACGGATCGGAGCTGTTCACCTCTACCCACTGCGACATGGAGGCAGAGATCAGGGGAAAGGCATTCGAAGCACCAAGAACGATCATAAGGATGTCAGTATTCGACTTGATTCTAGGCATGAAGTGGTTGCGATGGAACCACGCCCAGGTTGACTACCTAGCGAAGAGAGTTACCTTAAGGCACGGGGACTCCTTTGTCATCATTGAAGGTATTAGACCTATTTCCCCTCACTTCTTATCTTATGTACAGTCCGTTAAGGCCCACTTCTAAGGGGAAGAGGTCTATGAGGTTCTGTTTGAAATGGCTGAGGCCAAGGTTTTCATCTCTGATATCCCGGTGGTGCGGGATTTTGCTGACGTATTCCCAGAAAAGCTGCCAGGGCTACCCCCGCATCGAGAGCAGGATTTCCAAATACAGCTCGTGCCGAGAGCTAAACCGGCATCTAGAGCCCCTTACAGGATGGCCCCGAAGGAGTTGATGGAGTTTTAAAGGCAGCAACAGGAATTAATGGAAGCTGGATTTGTCCGGCCAAGCTCTTCACCGTGGGGAGCCCAAGTGCTGTTCGTCAAGAAAAAGGATGGTACACTAAGACTATGCATAGACTACCGAGCGCTGAACAAATTGACAGTCCGGAATACCTATCCCCTGCCACGGATAGATAAGCTTTTTGATCAGCTGGAAGGGGCACATTTCTTCTCAAAACTGGATTTAAGGTCAGGCTACTTTTAACTGCGGATTCGGGAGGGGGAGATTTCGAAGACTGCCTTCAGTAGCAGATATGAGTTGTTCGAGTTTACCACGATGCCCTTCGGGCTCACAAATGTACCACCAGCCTTCATGAGCTTGATGAACCAGGTGTTCCAGCCATATCTCTACTGGTTCGTCATAGTATTCATAGATGACATCCTCATCTATTCGAGGACGAAGGAGGAACATACACAGTATCTGGCCTTAACCTTGGGGAAGCTCAGGGAGCATCAGCTATACGCCAAGTTCAGCAAGTGCCAGTTTTGGCTGACGAAGGTGGCCTTCCTAGGTCATATCATCAGTGGAGCGGGACTGGCAGTCGACCCCGCAAAGATTCAGGCAGTGCGAGACTGACCTCAGCTTAAGACGGCCACGGATGTCCGAAGTTTCTTGGGCTTGGCTGGATACTACCGAAAGTTTGTGCAGGGATTTTCTCAAATAGCCCTCCCACTCACTATGTTGACAAAGAAGGACGCTCCGTTCGTATGTACGCCGCGGTGTGAGGCGGCCTTTTAGCTGTTGAAGAGTCGTCTTACGTCAGCCCCCATTCTCGCTCTCCCGTCTGGGAAAGAGGGCTTCTAGGTGTATGCTGATGCGTCCTTCCAGGGGATGGCAGTTGTGCTGATGTAGCATGGTCATGTGATAGCATACGCCTCGCGGCAGCTAATGAAACACGAGCAGAATTACCTGGTGCATGATCTGGAGATGGGAGCGGTAGTGTTCGCTCTGAAGATTTGGCGGCATTACCTTTATGGTGTGCACTGCGACATATTCTCGGATCATAAAAATCTGAGATATGTTGATACCCAAAAGAAGTTGAACGTTAGCTAGAGACGATGAGTGGAGTTCCTATCCGATTATGAGTACACAATGCACTACTATCCCGGGAAGGCTTTGTCCGAGAATGATCCAGAGTTGTACATGGAGTATCTAGCATCGATGGTTGCCATAGATGGAATTTGGTACTGCATCAGGGATGGGCATAGGCTGGACAAGAAGGCAGAGCCAATATTGAGGGCCTTGGAGGGAGGCACGGTAAGCGATTATTCCTTGAGAGATGGACTCCTATATTTTATAGGCAGGGTCTATATACCCGCAGGAGGCCAAATCTGGGAGGACATCATGATAAAGGCACATTACAACAGATACTCGGTGCACCCGGGCATCACCAAGATGACGACCGACTTGAAAAGGATGATGTACTGGCCGGGAATGAAGAGGGATATCACCTACTTCGTGACCCACTGCGAGGCTTGCCAGTTGGTGAAGGCAGAGTGTAGGAACCAGGCCGGGTTCTTGCAGCCACTTCCGGTGCTGGAGTGGAAGTTTGACGACATTGTCATGGACTTCATACATGGTCTTCCTCGATTGCATGCGGGGAATGAATCGATATGGGTGATGTTCAACCGACTGACGAAGGTGGAAAGGTTTCTACCGATCAGGAAGGATTCTCCGGTGAGTGACTTGGTACGGAAGTTTGTGGAGCAGTTCATTCGATATCATGGGGTGCCGAGGACTATAGTATCTGATCGGGATTGAAGATTTACGTCTAAGGAATGGAGGTCGGTTCAGGCATATTTGGGGTCACGGTTGACTTTCAGCACCGCCTTCCACACTCAGACAGATGGATAGACAGAGTGCACTAATCGGACCTTGGAGGATTTACTGTGGCTGTGCATACTGGATTGTAGAGAGCCGTGGGAGAGGCAGCTACCGTTGATCGAGTTCTCGTATAATAATAGCCATCAGTCCAGCATCGACATGGACCCTTATGAGGCTCTATACGGGCGGAGATGCAGTACTCCTTTGTCTTGGATCCAGGATGAGGATCCGAAGGCACTTGGATCAGAGTTCGTGGAGGATACGGATGCTCAGGTACGGTTGATCTGAGATAGGATATTGGAAGCCCAGAGCAGACAGGCTAAGTATTACGATGCTCGACACCGTCAGGTAGAGTTTGAAGTCAGGGATCATGTATTCTTGAAGATCTGACCGATGCATGGAGTCTCGCGGGTGCGTGGTCGGAAGAAGCTCAGTCCAAGATACATGGATCCTTATAGGGTCCTGGAACGGATCGGCCCCTTGGCTTATAGACTAGAGTTGCCTCCAGATCTAGCAAGTTTGCATGACATTTTTCATGTCTCCTCCCTGAGGAGAGCTCTACTTTGATTGGAGCAGCAGATTACTACAACAGATGGGCCTGTAGCCTCTGATCGATCGGTGCACTTGGAGCCAGTTTTGATAGACGATACAGGGATGTGGGCCTTGCAGCGCAAGAAGTTCCCATTTGTCAAAGTCTTGTGGAGGAATCACGGGCAGGAGGAGCATAAGTGGGAACCATGGGACCTGATGCAACAGAAGTATCCAGATCTTTTCGGTCAGGTACTCCTCAAAACCTCTCGGGATGTAACAATTTACTTCATGTTTGAAACCCCGTAGGCCTAACTAGAATTTCGAGGACGAAATTTTTTTATTATATATTGGGATTTGTAACATCCCTCAGACAACTAGACCCCTATGAGTGGTTTTGACATGACTAGATCATGACAAAACCCTAGGAAGCCCAAGTAGACCTAGTGGACTTGGGAACAAGGGTGACTAGGGTGAATGGTCTGCAAATAGTAGATTCCTAAACTCTAGTGTAGGCTGACCTTGATGCCTCACCATGACTCTAAGATCCCACACATTCCCTCCTAACCCAAGGGTGAGGTCAATGGGCCACCTAGGACCCAATTGAGTCAACCAAAGGGGCTAAGTTGACCAAAGTAAACTCTAGCCTTAATTTGGTCAAAGTGCCCTTATTAAGGGTCGATTGACCCCCAAGATGCCCAACTAACCATACCCAAACCTTTCTACACTTTAGGGGAGGCCAATGGGTCACTAAGGACCCCTTGAGGTCAACCCAAATGGTCATGTTGACTAAAGTCAACTCTAGCCTTAACTTGGTCAAAGTGCCCTTATTATGGGTCAATTGGCCTCCAAGGTGCCAAGTAAACCTACCCAAGCCTACCTAGACCATTGAGGGAGGCCAATGGGTTACCAAGGACCAATTTGTGTCAACCCAAAAGGTCAAAATGACTAGAGTCAACCCAAGCCTACTTTGGGTCAACCAAGCCCAAATGGGCTAGCCCAAGCCCAAGCCTCCTCATGTGGCTTCATTAGGGAATAATGTTCATGGATGGGCTGCAAATAGCCCTCCAGGTTGACCAAGTCAACTTGGTGACTAGGAGAGAAGGTGAGCTCCATGTTAATGGAGGAGAGAGAAAAGAAGAAAGAGGGGGGGGGGGGGTGAAGGGGCTCGGTTAAAGGGAGGCTAAAGGCCATCTTTAATGGCTGAATTCAACTCCCCTGGGGAAGGGGAGAAGTTTCCAGACAATTCCAGACCACCCAAGGCCTGGTTGAGCCCCCCTCCTCCATGGCTGAGCCTAGCCATTAATGGGTTTAATGGCCATTAATAATCCAGCCCCTCCTCTCCCCAACTAAGGCTTTAAACACCATCAATGGGCCGAGAGGAGACTTTTCCAATCCTTACCTGAAGAAATCGAGCCCCCCACTGTGCAGTTGTAGAAACCGAGCAGCGCCACCTTCAAAGATGGTTTCCCGGCGATCTTCTCGACTTCAGGCCGCCGGCAAGGTCCTCCTCCTCTCCATGCCTCATGGGTAGATCATAACAATGCTTAGGTACTAGGTTCGAGTTCAATTGATCCCAAACCAATTCCTGGTTTTCATGGTTTGGGCCGAGAAATCTTCTTGGTAGACCGCCGGAATTCGCCCCTCCGGCGGCTGAGTCGCTGCCAGTCGATAACCACCACCTTGACGGAGGTGTTGGTGGCGGTGGCCGGCCGGGGAAGAGCCGGGATAGGCGGCAACGGCGGCTTGAAGTGGATCCAGGCTCGGGCTATCTCAGCCTGTTGGTACCCTAGGTTTTGATTTGAGTTTAGTCTTCTCTTTCTGTCTCTTGACCCAAGATTTATCTATGGTCAAAGGTTAGTTGATAGGATAGATTCTCTAGTTGTGTAGAATTGCTTGTCCAGATGAAAATCTGGCTAAGTAATTTTTCGTTCGACTATGGTCGAACGCCGCTCAACTATCGTCTATCGGATGATCGACGATCGTCTATCAGTTGGTCGACGTTCTGTCTGCGTTGATAGTTCGACTATCTGTTGATAGGTCGACTATCTGTTTTGTTTGATAGTTCGACTATCTGTTGATAGGTCGACTATCTGTTTTCCCTTGATAGTTCGACTATCTGTTGATAGGTCGACTATCTGCTCTTCTTTGATAGTTTGACTATCTGCTTGGATAGTTCAACTATCTGATAGTTTGACTATCTGTTGATAGGTCGACTATCTGCTTTCTGTGATAGCTCGACTATCTGTTGATAGGTCGACTATCTGCTCTTCTGTGATAGCTCGACTATCTGTTGATAGGTCGACTATCTGCTCTTCTTTAATAGTTCGACTATCTGCTTGGATAGTTCAACTATCTGATAGTTCGACTATCTGTTGATAGGTCGACTATCTGTTTTCTTTGATAGGTCGACTATCTGTTGATAGGTCGACTATCTGTTTTGCTTTGATAGGTCGACTATCTGTTGATAGGTCGACTATCTGTTTTCTGTGATAGGTCGACTATCTGCTTGATAGATCGACTATCTGTTTTGTTTGTTAGTTCGACTATCTGTCCTGATAGATCGACTATCTGATAGCTCGACTATCTGGATCGTTCGACTATTTGTCCGATAGGTCGACGATCTCCGTGCTTCGGTCGATGATCTCCGAGGGTCGTTCGACGTTTTGCTGTTTGTTTTAAATAGTTTTGTCGTCTTCTATGATGTGATTAATTTCATATTTATTTTGGCACATTTTATAAAAGATTATTTGAATAAATTGTGATAACATTTCAATGCAATATCTATTCTATTCCTTATGCATGAGCTAATCTTTTTCTGACAAAGTCGTTTGTCTTATTAGCTGAGATATGATTTCTGCTTTATCTGCCAGGCTGTCCTTTATAGCCGTTAGACTCAAAAAGTCTTCCTTGGCTGTAAAGAGTCTCTTCTGATGTGACTTTCTCTTGTATTATTTCATCAGAATTATTTGCAGCTTCTTAGAAAGCTTTATCCTCTTATAGGATATCTGTCTGCAGTATTTTTGTTTTGCTTTATGCTTTTTGCAGCCCAGCTTGCAGAGTTCAGAAGAAGACAAGATTCAAACTCAAGTAAGAGCCGTTGCTGCTGCTGCTGCTATATAAAGACTTCTTTGAAGAAAGAAATAAGCTAGCTCTCATATACCAAAAAGCTATCAGTAGCATTCAAGCTTAAGAACTTACAGTTTCCAACTGCTCTCAGCTCATTCACATCTAACTGAGAAGAAGTTTTAGTTCTTCACTCTTCTTCAACCTGAGTTCTCCTGCCTCCAGGAAGATTTACACTCAGAGCTTTTTGAAGAAGAAGAAGAAGATAGCTTCCTGAAGAAGAAATTTTATCTCATATTATTTATCTTCTTGTAGCTTTTTCCTTCAGTATTTTCTGAAGTGTTTCTGCACTGAAGAAAGACTTCACCTGGACGTTCTTTTAGCCAGGGGGAGCCTTGATTCTTTTAGAGCTTTCTAGCTCAGTGCAAGTTATTGTGCTTCTCTAATCTATTGTAAAATAGAGAAGACACCTTAACCTCCTTTCCCCCTCCTGTAAAGGGTTATTACTCCCTTCAAAAGTATCCCTTGGTGGCAGGGCACCTGATCAAAAACCTGTGTTGGTTTTTAGACACCTGATCAAAAGTCTAAAGGGTTTCTGCATCTACCTGAAGCAGATCTTGTTGGTGGCAGGGCACCTGATCAAAAACCTGAGTGGATTCCTACCTTGTTGGTAGAAGAGTGGACGTACCCAAATTGTTTGGGGAACCACTATAAATTCCTTGTGTCGTCTGGATTGCTTTATTTAATTACTTGCATTGTGGCTGTGATTAGATTTTAACTAGGTTTGCTAGTTGCTATTTAGGATTCCAAGCCTTAACTGTAATTACAGTTGGCTGCCTTTTGTGCACATCAATTGTGTTAGGCTTTAAGGTTTAATCTCAAATATCTATAACCTTCATTCCGCAATTAACTCCAAGGGAGTTGAGTAGACAGTCAACTTTGCTAGTGCAATTTTTGATTACTCTATTCACCCCCCCTCTAGAGTAGTATCTATCCCCTTTTCTTTCAATTGGTATCAGAGGGAGGTTGACTGACTGAATAGGCTAACATCTAAGTTACAAGATCCTGATAGATACCAAAGTTTATAGATATTCACTTTCACTATCATGGCCCAGTTCAAGGATTACTCTAACACCAGACCTCCAGCATACAACTTAGCCAAGTTCAGCATCTGGAAGGCAAGGATTAAATTATATATGAACTCTATTGATGAGAGTATTTTTGCTTCTATTTTGACAGGACCACCAAGAGCACCTGCTGCAGCTACTGCCTCATCATCAACTGATATGAGTGCAGTGCCTCCTCGAGACTATAATGATGAATACAAAAAGGCAAAGATAACAGATGCCAAGGCAATGAACATTCTGGCTCAGACAATGTCTGATGAAGTATTCCAGAAGGTTGCTGACTGCTCCTCAGCAAAAGCTATGTGGGATACACTGAATCAAATTATAGCTGGTTCAGCTGATGAGAGGAAGGACAGAAGGTCCAACCTCATCTCCCAGTATGAGAATTTCAAGAAAACTGATGCTGAATCAGTTGAAGCTATGTACACAAGGCTCAGCTCAATCATCAATGAGCTGAGGACTCTTGACAAGGATATTTCATTGACAGAGGTCAATGATAAGATTCTTATGTGCTTCCCTAACACATGGGATCTGAGGATCTGGCCTATTAAGGAGGCCAGAAGCACAATAGAAATCTCAACAGAAGCCCTTCTCGGCAAGCTCAAGTCTTTTAAGCAAGTGCTGAAGTCCAGGGAAGCTGAAGCTGAAGCAAAGACCTCAACTCCTACAAGAAAAGAGCAAACCCTTGCTCTCAAAGCTGCTGACACTTCTGAAGGCAGCCAGTCCAATGAGGAACTGATGGCATTATTTGCCAAAAGATTTCTCAAGATGGGAAGGAAAGACTTCAGAAAGAAGTCTTCAAGGTATGAAGAAAAACCAAGGTATGATCGCACTCCTACTAAATAAATAATCTGTTATGGTTGCAAGAAGCCTGGACATATTCTTCCACATTGTCCAGAGGAAAAGAATAAAAATAAAAGGAAAGACAAGGATCAGCACAGGAAGCATTCCAAACCATCCTCCTACAAGAACAAAAAGAAGGAGAGAGTCTTTGTTGCTGAAACCTGGAGCGATTCTGATGAGGAATCTTCCTCCTCAAGCTCCAGTGAGGATGAAGAAGAAAAGAAGGCAAAGGAAGTTTGCCTGATGGCAATTGATGCCTGCAGCAATCACTCAGCTGCAGAGAGTTCAGATTCTGATGAAGAAATGCCAACTGAAGATGAGGTATTGTCTTCTTATGACTTTACATCTGCTGAATTTAAATCTGATTTTAAATCTTTATGTTTAGATTTAATTAGTTCTGAAAAAGAAATAAAAGTGCTTAGAATTAAACTGGCTGAATCTGAATTGATTGCTAATGAAAATATTAGGTTAACAGCAGAACTCACTAATGCTAGTGAAGAAATAAAATTCCTTAAGAAAGAATTAGCTAAGTCAAAAAGGTTAGAAGAATCTCTGAATGGTAGAAGCCTTAAGTTGCTTGAAATAACCAGCATGTCTAACACTAGGTCAGGCAATAACAAATTAGGCTTAGGAGCATCTTTTAGTGAACCCCCAATCATTCTTAAAAACCAACTTTCAACTCTAGTGAATTTTATTTCATCTAGTGGAATAAAAAACACTGAGCAAGTTAATCAAGTTAATAGAGCTTTAAATAAAGCTAAAAGAGAGAAAAGAAAACAAAAATTTAAGGAATTACAAAGAGCGTCGAACGCTGCTCGATGATCGCATGCCCAATGATCGAACGGAGATCGACGATCTGGGTACCAATCGTCGAACGCCGATCGACGTTTTCAACAAAAATTTCAAAACTCTAACCAGAACTTTAGAAACCCGAATGAAAATAGAAACCCTAGGTTCATTGACCCATCATCTGCATGGAGAATCCCACCTAGGAGATCTTACCCGTTAGGTTATCTCCCTCAGCCTGCTTATTCATTTATTTCCAGTTTTTCTTATGTGAAAAATAAGGGACCCAAGGTTACCTGGGTCCACAATGTTTAATTGGTTTATTTGCAGGTGAAGACCTATCCTATCACTCAAAATAAGTGGTATTTGGATAGTGGTTGCTCCAAGCATATGACAGGAAATAAAGAACATCTGTCAAGGTTCAAGGCAAAGCTTGGCCCAAAGGTAATCTTTGGAGATTCAAGCTGTGGTCAAACTGAAGGCTATGGCAGGATGACAATTGGAGTTGTTACATTCAAGAGAGTTGCTTATGTGACTGGACTGAAGCATAATCTAATTTCAGTAAGTCAGTTATGTGATGCTGGATACCAGGTATCATTTTCTAACTCCCTTTGTAATATTACTTTAAATAATAATGTTGTGTTAGTAGGTATTAGACAAGGTAACATTTATTTAGTAGATTTTAACTCAACTCACTCTGAAATCTGCTTATTTAATGAAGTAACCAATAACAATACTTTATGGCATAAAAGTCTTAGCCATGTTAACCTCAAGAATATATCTAGGTTATCTAAACATAACCTTATTAGAGGTTTACCTTCTTGCCCCTACAAGAAGGAGAGCCTTTGCTAGGCTTGTCAATTAGGCAAGCAAACCAAGAATTCATTTAAATCAGTAAATAAAAGTGATTCTCCTAGAATCTTGTATTTATTACATTTGGACCTATTTGGCCCAATAAATGTACAGAGTTTAGGAGGGAAGTATTACACCCTAGTCATTGTAGATGACTTCTCTAGGTTCACTTGGGTGTTCTTTTTCAGAACTAAGGCTGATAACTTCAAAGCCCTTACAGATTTTCTATTATGTGTGCAGACTGAGTACTCTACTCATGTGGCCTTGATCAGAAGTGATCATGGTACTGAGTTTGACTCTCTTCTCATGCAAGAATTTTGTGAGAGAGAAGGTATCAAACATAGCTTCTCAGCTCCTAGAACTCCCCAACAAAATGGGGTAGTTGAAAGGAAAAACAGAACACTAATTGAAGCTGCTGGCACATTGTTGGCAGATGCTAATATGCCTCTTTCCTATTGGGCAGAAGTTGTTAGCACAGCCAACTATGTCTTGAATAGAAGTCTGATACACAAGCTTAAGTGTAAAACTCCTTATGAGTTGCTTAAAGGAAAGAAACCTAAAATAAATTATTTTAGAGTATTTGATTGTGTAGTTTATATTCATAATAATAATAAAGAATACCTTAGAAAATTTGAAGCAAAAGCTTCAATGAGAATTTTTCTTGGATATTCCCAAGTAAGCAAAGCTTATAGGGTTTTTAATAAATCTTCTTCTAAAATTAAAGAGTCTGTTCATGTATCCTTTGATGAATCTCAAATGTTTTACAAGGAGAAGGAAACTTCCCCTTCCTCAAGTTCATTGCAGGTACAAGAATCTACCAAAGATGTCACTCAAGAGATTCTCCATCTTTCAACTCTTCATATCACTGAATCAGACAGTGATGAAGATCTTGTAGAGGTTGTTGTTGTTCCACCAATAGTAGATCAAATTCCTCCTGAGGAATTAATCCCAACTATTGCTGAAGATCACATCCCACTTGCTGATGTTGTCACACTTAGAGATCATCCTACATCTCAAGTGATTGGAGACATATCAGCTGGTGTTCAAACAAGACATCAGTTAAGACAGGATGTGATGCATGCTTGTTTCCTCTCACAGATTGAGCCCCTCACCATTAAAGATGTTGAGCTAGATCCCCACTGGATCATTGCTATGCAAGAGGAACTCAATCAGTTTGAGAGATGTAAAGTATGGACTTTGGTTCCAAGACCTAAAGGTCAACTGATCATAGACACCAAGTGGGTGTATAGAAACAAGTTGGATGCAAATGGAATCATTGTAAGGAACAAAGCTAGGCTTGTAGCTCAGGGCTACAGACAGGAGGAAGGTATAGATTATGACCAAACCTTTGCTCCTGTTGCAAGGCTAGAGGCAATAAGGATCTTCTTAGCCTATGCAGCCTATATGAAGTTTAAAGTTTTTCAGATGGATGTCAAGAGTGCCTTTCTTAATGGTGAGCTAAAGGAAGAGGTATTTGTTGAACAACCACCTGGGTTTGTTTCTTCAACTCAGCCCTCACATGTATTCAAGTTGCAAAAAGCTCATTATGGACTCAAACAAGCACCAAGAGCCTGGTATGAGACTCTAGCTAGTTTCCTGTTAGAGCACAACTTTATTAGGGGAGTAGTTGATAGAACCCTTTTCGTCAAGCACCACAAGGACACAATCCTGTTAGTTCAAGTGTATGTGGATGACATTATTTTTGGTTCCACTGATCCCAAACTATGCAAAAAGTTCTCCAACTTGATGCATTCTAAGTTTGAGATGAGTAGTATGGGTGAGCTGTCTTACTTTCTTAGTCTCCAAGTAAAGCAAGATGCTGATGGCATCTTCATCTCCCAATCCAAATATGCCAAGGAATTGGTAAAGAAGTTTGGGATGGCTGATGCTTCAGCAATGCATACACCTATGGCTACTAATGTAGTTATTGATTCTGATGATCAGGGAAAGCCTGTTGATCAAATGAATTATAGGGCCATTGTTGGTTCCCTATTGTATTTAACTGCAAGTAGGCCAGACATAATGTTTGCTACATGCCTTTGTGCTAGATTCCAGGTCAACCCCAAGGAATCTCATCTGATTCTTCTCAAGAGAATCTTGAGATACCTGAAGGGATGTCCAAATCTAGGACTTTGGTACCCAGTTGAGTCAGAATTTGAATTAATTGGATATTCTGATTCTGATTATGCTGGTTGTCGAGTTGACAGGAAAAGTACCTCAGGAACTTGTCAGTTCCTGGGAGAGAGATTGGTCTCTTGGTTCTGTAAGAAGCAGGCCTCTGTCTCAACCTCAACTGCAGAAGCTGAATATATAGCAGCTGCTAGTTGTTGTTCACAGATCCTGTGGATACAAAATCAACTTTTGGAATATGGGTACTCACACAAGAACACTAAAATCATGTGTGATAGTACCAGTGCTATCTCTATTGCACAAAATCCAGTGCACCACTCTAGAACGAAACACATTGAGATCCGGCACCATTTCCTGAGAGATTGTGTGGAAAAGAACAAGATCAGCCTTGAGTTCATATCCACAGACCTTCAGAGAGGTGATATATTCACCAAGCCCTTAGATGAACAGAAGCATCTGTTCTTTTTAGTTCAACTAGGCATGATTAATGGAAGAGACTAAGTGTGACGTCTGCCTTGTTGAAACTTGTTCGAAGATAGTCGAACGACGTTTGAAGATAGTCGATCGGATCAAGCCTATCGTCGACCTATGGTTGAAGATAGCTTATCTGCTTGAAGATCGTCGACCGGCGTTCGAAGATAGTCGAACAGGTCGAGCTTATCGTCGACCTATGGTTGACGACAGCTTGCTGTTTGTGAAGACAGAAATAGTCAAACGATTGATCGACTACTCTGCTTCAGGACCGATCGTCGAACGACCGTTCGACCATCGTCTCCAGTATCTTTTAAATAGATCAACGATCGTTGTTTTAATATAAAGCCGATGGTCGACCTAGGTTAAGAGATAGTTGCTTTTATCGTCGACGGAGAGCGTCTTTTCGCATTTCGTCTTCCTGCTTGCTCTTTGTCTTGCGATTTCTGCCGCTCCGTCCTCGCCGTCTCTCCCTCGTCTTCTCCAACCCTCTCGATGGCGATTTCTCCAGCGCTCCTGGCAGTAGTAAAGTTTGATGCAGGATTTAGTATAGATTTCGACTCCTTCAGCTGTTGCGAACCCGGAATAGTGGAAATTCTTACTCTGTGCAAATATCAAGGGTTAGAGAAACTCATGGCCTCCAAAATAAAGATAAACACTCAAGAGATCAAAGAGTGGGCATTCACTTCGTCTTCAACTGATGATTCGATGACCGGAACCATTGGCGGAGAAGAGGTAACATTGACTCCCGCTATTTTAACAGAAATATTTGGATTGATTAATGGAGAAGAAGAGTACGAGCAAGATGCCCCTGAGTTGGGAGGATGCTGATAGAGCTGGGACATGCCGAAGGCATTCCCTCTAAGCTGCTCAAAGTAAATTTTTCGTTTAAGATTAAGTTTTTTGCTGAAATAGTTGGAAAAGTGCTACTGGGAAAGCACTCCGCCCACGATAATATTTCAAGGCAGCAATTTGCACTAATGTGTGCAATTGTAAATAAGAAATAGATCAATTGGGCAGGCGTTATGTTTGATTTAATCAGGAAAAAGAATGGCAAGAAAGAAGTTACCCTGGGAAGGGTAGTTGGGATTTTTCTGAAGGAGAAATATCCCCATCTGTTAGTGTCAGCTGCCACCTCCATAAACGCCAGCAAGAAGATGGATCCATCCTTGTTCGCCAAATGGAAAAGGACCTTCCTGAAGCTCGCTCCCACAGGGGTTGCTCCAGCTACATCTGAGAGCACCAGGTCTGTCTCAGTCACTCCCCTTCTTCAAGCAGCTGGCTCAGCAAATCCATCCCTTCCATCTTCTTCATCTGTTTTGACGCCTACTTTAGTTGAAGTTCCATCAACTTCAATTGAAGCACGACCTTCTGCTTCTCCTCTTGCATCCCCTCCTGCATCTCCTCTCCCAACTCATCTTGCTGGGATCTCTCATCCCAGTTTTGATTTGTTGGTGTCTGAGATTTCTACTCCTCTTCATTCTCTAATTCCCTCTTCTGATCACATTGATCACCCTGCTTCCACTCATCCATCTCCAGCTCCATCTCCAGTTCATTCTCCAGCTCATCATGCATATACCATCCCTGCTGATCTTTCATCCTATGAAATTCCCCCATCATCTTCATCATCATCCTTTGAAATAAATCCATCATTTATTTCTAGCATTGTGGAGTTAATTACCCCCTCAATCAAAATCATGATTGAAGCGGCAATTGCTCCTCTTGCTTCCTCTATCTCCTCTTTGACTGCTGTTATTCAAGCACTCTCAAAGTCTGCTGAGCCCTCTTCCTCTAGGGGCCTGGTTTCAGTATCTACTGAAATCAGGCAGGGGGAGATGCTTGATGAAGATGTCTCTGAGCAGCCTTTGGCCTCCCCTCCAGTAGATCATCATGCAGTGGCAGAGAAAGCAATAGAAGATTCATCTCCTCCTTCTTTATCGGAAAAAGAAATTTCTAATGCTTTGTTGAAATCTGAATTTATTGTCAAAGCTTGCTTAGAAGAATGTTCTACTCCCTTGGTCGCCCTGTACCTAGAAGGAATCATCACTTCCTTTCTAGATGAATTGTGGGAGTTACGACACGTAGTGGTCGATTCTGAAGGTATTCCCTTTACTTACTTTTTATACGTGTTAACTGATATGCTTGTATGGGAATATCTGGAAGGGATGATTAGATGTCATTGAGAAAAATTTTATTCATAATACTACAGATAAAATGGAAGAAGTTCTAGATGTTCAAGAACCTGTTATCCAAACTTCTCCAGAAGTTCAACTAGAATCAGGTGTTCAAATTTCTGAAGTTGCTCAGCCAGAAGTGCAAGCAGAACTGGTCACTATGACAGTTTCTGATCTTCAAGAAAAAGCTGCAGATACTCAAATTGAAAAGTCTACTGTTTGGGATGATTCCCTGGGTATGGATTTAGATGCTCTCCTGGCACAGGATGCCATGGAAGAAGAATTAGAAAGAGCTGCTCGAAAGGAAAAGGAAAGAGATTTGAAAGATGCTATTGACCCATATGATCTGCCCATCTCTTCAAATTCTGAAGATGAAATTGATTCTTATGAGTCTGCTGAGTCAAAAAGAAAAAGGATTGCTAAAAAGAAAAGGAAAGCTGTAGCTCCTCCTCCTGCTAATCCAGATAATGATACCCTGTATTATATACAGAAAGGAATTGATCCAAATTCAAAAGACTTCCAGCATTGGATGTTATTTTCTAAGAACCAGCAAAAGCAAAGGAAAAAGTCAAAGAGGTATGATTCTCCTGTCCCAAGATGGAATCCTAGAGGTCCTCCTCCTCCACCTCCAAGTGCAGGAGCCTCAGGAAACTTATCTTCAAAACCTGTTGCTCATTCTGAAAGATTAAATCCATCTCAGATAGCTCAAAGGAGAAGTTCACAAGGATACCAAGGTAAAAGTCAAACTGGCTATCAAAGACCTGATGCTGTTAAAGAACAAGTAAAGGAGGTAGTGTATCAAAGACCAACATTTTCCCCTCCTCATTCTAAGGAAATCAAAAGCTCAACCTCTCCTAAGCCAGTTCATTCTGTGAAGGATGTTCCAAAAGGTAAGCAATTTATTTTTATCTGAAAATTCTAACAAGACATTTGCTAAGTCTGCTCCTCCTTGTTATCTAGTTATTCAGGATAAAGAACCAGTTGACACATCTTCTGGGAATGTTTATGAAAGCCCAGAGCTTGATCCTAATTTTAGGATGGCTCGTTTTCTTAAACTGGTTGGAGCTGGTCAAATTAAGAAAGCAAAAGCAGAAGGAAAAGACACTGCAGGATTGACCACAATGTCGAAATTCAGAATGAAGGAGCTCGATAAGTTCCAGGTTAGACCTGAGATATTTGACCCTTCAAAGTATATGGAAAAGCATCCTGAGGCAGTTGTCCCAAGAACAACAGAATTGAAAATCATTGGAGAACAAGACTTGAAGTTATCGAGAAAAGAAGCTCTAGATCCCTCAAGAAAGATTACTTTTGTTTTTAGCTCTTCTGATCCTAAGCCTAACTCTGAAGCATCTTAATATTTCATTGATTGACAGTTAATTGTTTATCTGTTTGATTGATGTTATCTGCTTAGTTATTTCTTTTCATGCATTTTTTTTACTTTCAGTAATTAGTTTTGTATGTTTTAGTTGTTGAGAGACTTAACTCAAATAGGGGGAGATTGTTGGTACCCTAGGTTTTGATTTGAGTTTAGTCTTCTCTTTCTGTCTCTTGACCCAAGATTTATCTATGGTCAAAGGTTAGTTGATAGGATAGATTCTCTAGTTGTGTAGAATTGCCTGTCCAGATGAAAATCTGGCTAAGTAATTTTTCGTTCGACTATGGTCGAACGCCGCTCGACTATCGTCTATCGGCTGATCGACGATCGTCTATCAGTTGGTCGACGTTCTGTCTGCGTTGATAGTTCGACTATCTATTGATAGGTCGACTATCTGGTTTGTTTGATAGTTCGACTATCTGTTGATAGGTCGACTATCTGTTTTCCCTTGATAGTTCGACTATCTGTTGATAGGTTGACTATCTGCTCTTCTTTGATTGTTTGACTATCTGCTTGGATAGTTCAACTATCTGATAGTTCGACTATCTGTTGATAGGTCGACTATCTGCTTTCTGTGATAGCTCGACTATCTGTTGATAGGTCGACTATCTGCTCTTCTGTGATAGCTCGACTATCTGTTGATAGGTCGACTATCTGCTCTTCTTTAATAGTTCGACTATCTGCTTGGATTGTTCAACTATCTGATAGTTCGACTATCTGTTGATAGGTCGACTATCTGTTTTCTTTGATAGGTCGACTATCTGTTGATAGGTCGACTATCTGTTTTGCTTTGATAGGTCGACTATCTGTTGATAGGTCGACTATCTATTTTCTGTGATAGGTCGACTATCTGCTTGATAGATCGACTATCTGTTTTGTTTGGTAGTTCGACTATCTGTCCTGATAGATCGACTATCTGATAGCTCGACTATCTGTTCTGATAGGTCGACTATCTGCTGAGGTAGTTCGACTATTTTCTTTGATAGCTCGACTATCTGGATCGTTTGACTATCTGTCCGATAGGTCGACGATCTCCGTGCTTCGGTCGACGATCTCCGAAGGTCGTTCGACGTTTTGCTGTTTGTTTTAAATAGTTTTGTCGTCTTCTATGATGTGATTAATTTCATATTTATTTTGGCACATTTTATAAAAGATTATTTAAATAAATTGTGATAACATTTCAATGCAATATCTATTCTATTCCTTATGCATGAGCTAATCTTTTTCTGACAAAGTCGTTTGTCTTATTAGCTGAGATATGATTTCTGCTTTATCTGCCAGGCTGTCCTTTATAGCTGTTAGACTCAAAAAGTCTTCCTTGGTTGTAAAGAGTCTCTTCTGATGTGACTTTCTCTTGTATTATTTCATCAGAATTATTTGCAGCTTCTTAGAAAGCTTTATCCTCTTATAGGATATCTGTCTGCAGTATTTTTGTTTTGCTTTATGCTTTTTGCAGCCCAGCTTGCAGAGTTCAGAAGAAGACAAGATTCAAACTCAAGTAAGAGCCGTTGCTGCTGCTGGTATATAAATACTTCTTTGAAGAAAGAAATAAGCTAGCTCTCATATACCAAAAAGCTATCAGCAGCATTCAAGCTTAAGAACTTACAGTTTCCAACTGCTCTCAGCTCATTCACATCTAACTGAGAAGAAGTTTTAGTTCTTCACTCTTCTTCAACCTGAGTTCTCCTGCCTCCAGGAAGATTTACACTCAGAGCTTTTTGAAGAAGAAGAAGAAGAAGATAGCTGCCTGAAGAAGAAATTTTATTTCATATTATTTATCTTCTTGTAGCTTTTTCCTTCAGTATTTTCTGAAGTGTTTCTGCACTGAAGCAAGACTTCACCTGGATGTTCTTTTAGCCAGGGGGAGCCTTGATTCTTTTAGAGCTTTCTAGCTCAGTGCAAGTTATTGTGCTTCTCTAATCTATTGTAAAATAGAGAAGACACCTTAACCTCCTTTCCCCCTCCTGTAAAGGGTTATTACTCCCTTCAAAAGTATCCCTTGGTGGCAGGGCACCTGATCAAAAACCTGTGTTGGTTTTTAGACACCTGATCAAAAGTCTAAAGGGTTTCTGGATCTACCTGAAGCAGATCTTGTTGGTGGCAGGGCACTTGATCAAAAACCTGAGTGGATTCCTACCTTGTTGGTAGAAGAGTGGACGTACCCAAGTTGTTTGGGGAACCACTATAAATTCCTTGTGTCGTCTGCATTGCTTTATTTAATTACTTGCATTGTGGCTGTGATTAGATTTTAACTAGGTTTGCTAGTTGCTGTTTAGGATTCCAAGCCTTATCTGTAATTACAGTTGGATGCCTTTTGTGCACATCACTTGTGTTAGGCTTTAAGGTTTAATCTCAAATATCTATAACCTTCATTCCATAATTAACTCCAAGGGAGTTGAGTAGACAGTCAACTTTGCTAGTGCAATTTTTGATTACTCTATTCACCCCCCCTCTAGAGTAGTATCTATCCCCTTTTCTTTCACAGCCTTTGGCTGGAGGTAGACGATGAGCCCGGGACACTGGATCTGCGCCAAGATTCGTGCGCCAGCTTTGATAAGATTCATTTTATTTTGATTATTATTTCATTTCTATCACACTTTTTGCAGTAGATAGTTTTAATTTGTAAAAATGCTTAGGCTCCTATACTGAAAAAGTCACCAACATGAAATTTGTATCCCTAAGGGTCTACTTTAATTCAAAATTAGTTTGAACCAATTTGGACCTCTGGTTGGACCAAAGCACCCATTTTGGTGGGACCTATACCTAGGGCTATCCTGAGATTCAAATGAGTGCCCACTCTTCATACCATGTCCAAATGACCTGAAATTTGGGCAGGGGGTCACCCTTAGCTATACCTAAGGCCTGTCCAAAGTTAGGAATTTTTGGAGATACTTTATATATAGTTTTAATTTTTATTTAATAATACTAGGGTAATTTAATTAGGTAGTCTAATGTCTTCCAAACCCTCCCAAATTTTGGTGAGTGGTCCCTAGATCCATAACATGCCTCTGTATAAATTGTCACCTCATTTGGATGTGTTTTGGATAGGGAATGATCTAACCCTAATTTTGCCTTAATGAGGGGTTCTTAAGTAAAAAGTGCACCTTGAGGATGAGTGGTCAAATCACCTCAACAGAGGCTTAGATTTTGACCACTGACTTGGAATGACCTTTAAAACCCCCATAGGGATTATGGGGTAGTCTAGGGTAGTGTTGCCCTAGGATCCAAACTCAAACCCTAAAGAGGGGCTTTTGAGTGTTGTGAAGGGCATGGGTCAAATGCCCTTGTGTAAACTTGAAACTTGGTGGAAATGATGCTAGGGTTGCCTAAGTCCTCTGGTATGAATCTTAGAGTATTTGGAGATGGATAGACTTCTCAAAACCCTAACCATAGTCTAGAGCATAATCACCCTTTGGTGTAGAATGAGCCACCAAATCTTAATAAAAGGGTATGAAACTTGGGTAACATGGACACTAAGTTAGATAGAACCTCTGGTGAATTTATTGGAATTTTATGAGTAATATTGTTGGCACCTCCTTGTTATACATGATCTGGCCCCAAATGATATTATATTTATTATGATCACACTGTACATTATACACTCATGAAATTTGGGCAAGAGATGTTTTAAGTCAAAATAATTATTCTTGAATTTTATTATAAATTTTAGTTGAATATCTTTAGTACTTTCTTCACAAGTTTAAAAAGGTGCAATTATGGTCAATAAATTATTTAAAGCCATTTAATTGTCGTAAAAAATTGTAAAATTAGGTCTTTGATAATTTTAGGTCAATAACCACATGTAAAAATTAATTCATGATTTTTAGTTGATTATTTGCAGTACATACTTTACAAACCCATAAATTTGGGAATTTGATATATAATTTATTTAGAGCTTATTTCCTTCTGAAAAAAATAACAATCTTGGTCAGTGGTGTTGGAAGAATAGTAGTTGCATATGAAAATTAATTCTTAATTTTTGGATGATTATTTTCTGTACTTACTTCATTAATGTAGGGAAATAAGACTTTTTCCCAAAATAATTTTAGGGTCCTTAAATACTGGAAAAAATTGCTATATCTTGGATTTATAGTATTGATTAAGCCTAGTATTTATTATAATTATTTTAGGCATCTTGTATGATTATATAAAGTACTTCATATTCAAGCTAGTGGCACTTGGATCCTTTGGAAAAATTAAATAAATGTCAGATTAATTAGGAAAAATATAATTTACTGTATTTAGCCTAGTTAGGTCATGATAGTCCTCCATTATTTATCTTGAGGTATTTGGATGAATATTTATAGTGCAACCTACTATGTACCTCATATCGCTAAGGACGGTCTGCAAATAGCAAAAGTGCAGGACCTAGGTTGGTTGTGAGTGTTGGCATAGGGTTTGGGATTCTAATAGTCTGCTAAATTGGATAAACAATAGGGGGCATCTCTGGAAGAAAGGTTGAGTAAAGTGTGGAGGTTACTTGGATTAGGTGGCGTTCGGGGTCGGCGAAAGATCGCCTTCCCCGTAGAAGGAGAGAGAAGGTCAAATCACACTAGGATTAGTTCCATTATAACATAAAGGGATCAGGAATCGGGATATTAACCAATAATTTTTAGTGCCTTGTGTAAGGGAACGGTGGGCTTCAGCTACCATCATAGTTCCTACTGCCCTTTGAGAACCCTTCACGTACAGGGTATACCAGGGCAGTCCTGGGCTAACCTAAACTGTAGGCAAACTAATTTGCAAATGTAACTAGCATAATTAGGGATTCACTTTCACTCACCTTAATGTCTCGGAATGATAGGTTGGTTCACATGGGTTGTTGCCCTGGGGGTTTTGGTGATGAGCAGGTTGGCCCGATGAGCTTTGGCTCGGTTGGTGATTGAGACAGACGGGATAGTCCGGTGAGCTTTGGATCGGAGATTGGATTCATAACTATTGCATATGCATAAAAGGAAAGGTGGTGGGTCTTCGGTATTGGACGGTCGATGCACCGAAGCCAATACGTGGACTCGACAAGTGTGGTTTAGCACTTGGCCAAATAAAGTTTGGTGCGCTAGCCGGCAAGAGTACGCAGGATTCCGCTTTGTGCACCAACATTGAGGCGTACGATAGGTTTGACTAGTAGTGTAATTACTGGTTTAGAGGTGGGCGAGGCCCAACCCACCGCTTTTGTTTTCCACTACGGAGGTATCCTGGGAGGTTCGGCTCAAGAAAGGGGGAACTAAAGGTCTGTGCACACAGATTCGAGTGTGTGAGTTGCACTTGCATGTTCACATCATGGCATAATTGCATGTCATAGCATAACAATTGTATATAACCCTATCACCTATTGTATAAAGTGGTATGAGACACTTTATACAATAGGCTTTGTAAAACGACCCCTTGGTTTATAAGTTCGTGCGAGCTTGCTTATAAATTAAGGTTTTTATTCAGTAGATTTATATATTATGCCTGCTATAAAACCGACACCCTAACGTATAAATTGGTATGAGACTTTTTATATGCTAGGAGCTTTGCAAAAGACCCCTTGACTTATGTGCTTTCATATAAGTTAAGGTTATTTATTTCTTAGTTTACCTTTTCTTTATATACTTCCTGCCTTTCTTTACCTGTTTATATAAAACTGCTAGTCTAGTTCCGCTGTCACTTGCAATTGCTATTCTTCACTATCATGTCCTCTCCTTTCTTACTCCCCGCTCGGTTCCTAGGAGCCATGGGGAAATGGGTGGGGGATGATATGGCTTAGTATTGTAGACTAACGGTTTTCGAACCACTTTATTTTAGGGGACCATGGAGCCCAATGTGGAGGAGCAGCCCCGGAGGTAGACACGCTTGGAGATGGGGTAGTCTAGCACCAGAGTTCAGACAGCTGGGACTGTGATTCCCAACCACTAGTAGTTTATTAGTTTTGCTTCCGCTAAAGAGACTCTTGTAGTGAGGATTTGATGTATTGGTCATAAGCCCTATTTTCAGTACTTTATCATTCTGTGGACTCTCCCTTCGTGGAGATTATTACTTCTTTTTATATGTTATCTTTTGTGGACATATATGTTAGAGTTTGTTTTATATACTCTCATATACATTGCTACTAATCTGTGATTGATATGGCCGGCAAAATCGGTGCCTTGTAGTGATGACCTTCTCAGGCGTGAAGGTGTCACTGCAAAGCGGCAGTTCTGGGCCTAAGACCCCAGTGGTTTAAAAAAGAAAAAATGGGGTCTTACATATGGTGTGCCCATATGGGAATTTCATGCAACAACCCACTCTTAACTAGACCATAGTAGCAACCTTATAAGCAAATCTTCCCTTTCAATGGTTATAATGCATTTTGACCTTTGAACAGGGAACTCCTCTAGTTTAGAATGTTACCCCACCTATGCCAGTTCCTGCTCCATTCCAGCAATCAGAGATGGGACAGACACTGACAGCCATCTTGGAGGATTTTAAGACAAAACAAGCTCCGGTTCCCCAACTAAATCCCGGGGCAAATTGGCTGAGTGTATTCTGAGGCCTTTCCCCTCCATCATATCTGGGGACAAAGTCAGCTATACAGACCGAGGAATGGCTGGACATCATCCACAACATGTTGGCTTGAATACGATGCCTAACTGATATGATTGTATCCTTAGCAGTCTCATGTTTGGAGTCCCACGCAAAGAGGTGGTGGAAGTCTCTTTTGGACACTGCCTATGCGGGATTTGAGGGCGCAAACATCTCATGGGACGAGTTCTAGATAGATTTTTTGGAGAGTGCCATACACTGCAAGGGATGGGCTAGAGGACAAGTTCCTATAGCTGAGGCAGGGCAGCAGGTCAGTTTTGGAGTACTACAAGGAGTTTACTCACTTAGCTCGCTTCGCTGATTCATACCAGCTAATTGATGTCGGCTATGCGAAGAGGTTCTACAAGGGCCTCTGGGACGACCTGAGGCAGGTCCTCCATTTCATCTCTGACGGTAGCCTGGCTTGGATCCTAGAAATGGCAAAGAAGTTAGAGGCAGACCAGCACACGATGTGACACAGGGGAAAAAGACCAGCAGATGATATGGTTATTTGTGGCAGGAGGGAATATCAGAGGAATCTGAGAAACGGGGATAAGACCCACCCGAAGTATAGACAGGAGTGGAGGGACCCGGAAGTATTAACTCCTCAGCCATTTTAGATGCGGGAGATGCCAAGGCCAGAGGATGGGGCACCTCCCTCGCTAGTGTGTTATCACTGCCACTAGCCTGGACATATTTGGATCAATTGTCCTAGGAGATAGACACCACTCCCAGCACCACAGACAACCCCACCTGCGCAACAATTTAGGGGTCGGGGACGTGGTTGAGGACTCAGGTTCCAAGGCGGCGATCGTGGGCCGGACAGAGATCAGATGTATGCTTTGGACCTTTCTCAACACCGGAATCCGGATCGGGTTATAGTAGGTATGCTAGTAATTTCAATTCATATCCTTCTTTTCCCTAAATAGTAAAACTGATATTAAACTAGAAGTGCTAAGGATGAAAACCTTACAACTAGCCACCTAAGATCATTTGATAAACTCAAGGATAATAACGGTATGTGGCAATCCTGCCCATACCTTATTCGACATGGGGGCGATACATAATTTTGTGGCGGAGGATTTTGTTAAGGACTTGGACCTGGTCCAACATATCTTGGGAGTCACTAGGAGGGTGCATCTTCCTCATGGGACAGAGATCCTATCTACTATTAAATGCCTCCTAGAGGTGACCATTGATGGCCTAACATTCAAGGCTATGACGATGATCTTGGATTTGCCAGACTTTGATCTTGTTTTAGGAATGACGTGGCTCATCTAGAACCATGCACAGATTGATTGCCAGGCAAGGAAGGTCGTGTTGAGATACAATGACTCCTACACGATCTTCAAAGATACTATCCCGGTCTCTTGTTGTCTTCTTTCTTCTATCCAGGCCGTCAAGGCCCATCTATAGGGGGATGAGGTCTACCAGGTGTTGTTCGAGGTGATCGAGGAGAAGGTTTCTATCTCAAACATCCCGGTGGTACGGGATTTCGTTGATGTCTTCCCAGAGAAGCTGCCAGGACTGCCACCACACTACGAGAAGGACTTTCGGATCCAACTAGTGTCGGGAGCTAAGACATTATCTAGGTCTCCATATCGGATGGCCCCTAAGGATTTAGTGGAATTCCGGAGTCAGTTGCAGGAGTTGGTCGAAGCCGGATTCGTCAGACCAAGCTCCTCGCTGTGAGGATCCCCCGTATTATTTATAATGAAGAAAGATGGGACTCTCAGACTATGCTTAGACGACAGAGGGTTGAACATGCTGATAGTATGGAACACGTACCCTTTACCGAGATTAGATAAGCTTTTTGATCAGTTGGAGGGAGCTCATTGGTTCTCGAAGCAAGATTTGAGGTCGGGGTATTATCAGCTCTGGATCTTGGAGGAGGACATCTCGAAGACCGCATTCAGTAGCCGGTATTGCCTTTATGAGTTCATAGTGATGCCATTCAAATCATGAATGCACCATCAGCATTTATGAGTATGATGAACCGAGTGTTTGAGTCTTATCTTGACAACTTCGTCATCGTATTTATAGACGACATTCTCATCTACTTGAAGACAGAGGAGGAGCATGCAAGACACTTGGCACTGACTTTTGAGAAACTCCGGGAGCACAGCCTGTATGCTAAGTTCAGTAAATGCTAGTTTTTGTTGAAGGAGGTGGCCTTTCTAGGCCATATCATACGTGGGGCAGGGTTAGTAGTGGACCCAAAAAAGATCCAAGCAATACAAAATTGGCCGCCACTGAAGACGGCATCTGACATATAAAGTTTCCTTGGACTCGTCGGATATTAACGAAAGTTTGTAGAGGGATTTTCTCAGATTGCCCTCACTCTTATGTCTCTGACAAAGGAGGATATGCCATTTGTATGGACACCGCAATACGAATCTGCCTTCCAATAACTGAAGAGTTGGATTACCTCGGCCCCCATCCTTGCCCTCCCCTCTGGAAGGAAGGATTCCAAGTCTACACTGACGCATCCAACCAGGGAATGGGTGTCGTCCTGATGCAGCACAAACATGTGATAGCCTTTGCTTCCCGCTAGCTGAAAAAGCACGGGCAAAATTTCTCGATACATGATCTGGAGATGGGGGCGGTAATTTTTGCGTTTAAGATCTAACGATGTTATCTCTATAGAGTACATTGTGATATCTTCTCCGATCACAAAAACTTTAAGCACGTGGACACGCAGAAGGAGTTGAACATGCGCCAGAGACGATGGGTGGAGTTCCTCTCTGATTATCAGTACACGATGTACTACCACCTAGGAAAGGCGAATGTAGTAGCAGGTTCTCTTAGCAGGAGATCAACCACAGCAGGTGTTGGACCCTAGATGATGGCCATGGAGCTAGTGCGGATGTTGGAGGATATGCATGTAACACCCCAGAATCTCAAAATATGTTGGTACACAATTTTGAGTAGCAGGCTGTTAGACACGGCCTGGGACACGGGCATGTCCCAGGGCGTGTCGGGGGTACACGGCCTGGGACACGGGCATGTCCCAGGGCGTGTTCGAATTAAATCTCAAAGTTGGCCTATTCGGGTCAGAGCCGTACACGGCCGTGAACACGGCCATGAACACGGGCGTGTCAGGCTGGACACGGGCGTGTCAGCTGCCGTGTTCCGACCCGTGTACTGGTTTTGAGAGTCGATGAGTGCCGTGTAGCAGGGGACACGGGCGTGTCTCAAGAATGACACGGGCGTGTCAGGTTCGACACGGGCATGTCAATCCCCATGTTGTTCAGTCGGTTCCAAACCGCGTGTGCCGCTTAAGGGTACACGGCCTGTGACACGGGCGTGTCACAGGCCGTGTCAGGCAAAAGTTGGGTTTTTGGGCAGATCTCGGCCGTTCGTTTCCTTCTAATTGGATCTTGTGGTCCAAAGCATTTCCAGCCTCTTTAAGGCCGTGGATTGAGATGAAATCTCATTTCCACATAGCCTTTCTCTCTCTCAAGAGAAGAAAGAGAGGAGAGCTTGGAGGAAGAGGAGGAGGAGCTTTCCGGCCGCCGGTGGAGCTTCGTCAAGCCGAATAGAGAGCCGAGAGCAGCGTTGCGGAGGCAAGGCCGCTGCGGTGTTTTCCATCCGGCTAGTTTTCTATGGCGCCGAAGCGATCGTCAAGGGTAACGATCTTTCTTCCTTGGGCAGGTGAAGCCCTTTGTTTTGCATGTGCATGGGATCCTCCATCAAGAGATGGAAACGCGTAAGTGATTCCAGCAGTTGAGTCTGCATCTAGAGCCGGAAGTCTGTAGTACGGCATAGGCATGCTGTGTGAAGCCCATCCAGACATATGTCGGGATTGGTGATGTTTGTATTGCGATCCGGAGAAGACTCCGTGTATTCATCGTTTAGCCTGCGGAGATGGTGAGGACGATGTGTTTGGTGTATAGGATGCTTTGCATAGCTCCTTTGGTTGCATGCTTGTAAGAGCTGGTTGATGGAGTGCGGACACCTCTGAGTGGGTGGGTGCGTGAGGTCTTCAACAAGGGTTTGGAGGCTTATGCCCATTCTACCAAGTGGCGATGAACACCTCTGAGTGGGTGGGTGCGAGAGGTCTTCAACAGGGGTTTGGAGGCTTATGCCCATTCCACCAAGTGACAATGTTAAGATCGGGTGAGCGGTCGATTGGTAGCAAAGCAGCAGGGCGAATTCCCTAGGCTTGTTACACTACGTGGGTAGGTCGACTGATAGTGCTCACGGGTTTTGGTGTGGTGCGTACCTCTGAGTGAGACGGGTGCGTGAGGTCTTCAACAAGGGTTTGGAGGCTTATGCCCGCCTACCAAGTACAAACCATAAAAGGTGCCCTGAGTGCACGGAGCGCCTGGCATTGAGGCCGGCGTTTGTGATGTTGGGTGTATGTTATATATATGTTGAAATTGCTATACATGCAGGGAAGGAACCACTGCCCCGGGTAAGGGGTGGGGTCGTTATAATTGGTCAGCTGAATGCTGACCGTTGCTTTGTTTATCACCCATGGGGTGGACGTCCATATGCAGGTGTTGCGGGCTGATGGATCGGGCGGGCAAGAGCCCATGCTGCTGGTAGGCCCTTGAAGGCCGTGCGAAGTGTTGGATTTCATGTGTGGCCGGCCTGCGTGCCGATGTATGAAATTATATGTGTTGTAAAGAGTAACTTGTAAGGCCTTAAGGCCGTGTGCGGTGTGGTTTGTAAACATTCCTGGTTATATATATAAATGTGATATTTATATATTAGTGGACATTCAATGGTATGAGTTCTTGCACTTAATAAGCTTCCGCTAGAATGCTCTGAGTTAGGACTCGTGTGGTTTGATATTACCCTGTGACCTCACCGTCTGTTTGTGGCATATAGTGTGGGGCCCCGGCCGGACCTTCTACTATACGTCATTTAACGGATGGGGTCGTTACAATGCAGATCTCCTTGGCATCCAAGGCAGATCCCAAACTTTACAAGGAGTATTTAGCAGCGATGGGCACTACCAGTGACATTCAGGACCACATTAGGACAGGCATGGCTGGGGAGTATACGTTGAAAGATGGCCTACTGTGTTTCAGAGGAAGAGTATATATACCAGTGGGAGGCCAGTTGCGGGAAGATATTTTGACTAAGGCGCACACAAGTAGGTACTCAGTGCACCCTAGGATCTCAAAGATGACGGCCGATCTAAGAGGACCATGTACTGGCCAGGCATGAAGAAGGAGATCACCTACTTTGTGACGCACTGCGAGACTTGTCAACTCATGAAGGATGAATGTAAAAGCCCGACGAGATTGTTGCAGCCACTACCGGTGCCAGAGTGGAAGATCGAGGACATAGAGATGGACTTTATACATGGAATCCCTCGTTTTCATGCAGGATATTATTCAATCTGGGTGATCGTTAACAGATTAAAGAAGGTTGCCCGATTTATTCCAGTCAGGAAGAACGCTCTGGTCGGTGTTTTAGTACGGAGATTTTTGGAGCAGTTTGTCCGCTATCATGGAGTACCCCGAACGATCGTATCAGATCAGCATGGTTGGTTCACGTCTAGGTAATGGAGAATAGTTCAGGCTTACATGGGCTCTCGATTGACTTATAGCACTGCTTTCCACCCCTAGACGGATGGGCAAATAGAGTGTACCAACCGGACATTGGAGGATCTCTTACGCCTATATATCCTGGATCGCGGTGAGCTGTGGGAGAGACTGTTGCCACTTATCGAGTTTTCCTATAACAACAGTCATCAGTCTAGCATAGGTATGGCTCCTTATAAGGCATTGTACGGACGAAGGTGCAGGACGATGCTATCTTGGATCCAGGATGAGGATCCAAAGGCGCTTGGCTCGGAGTTTGTGGAAGACACGGATGCTTAGGTGCGATTAATTCAGGATAGGATGCTGGAGGCCCAGAGTAGACAGGCCAAATATTACGATGCGCAGCATCGTTAGGTGGAATTTTAGATTGGTGACAGGGTATTTTTGAAGATACTCCCAATGTATGGAGTCTCGCGAGTTCGCGGGCGAAAGAAGCTCAGTCCAAGATATATGGGGCCCTATATGATTCTGGAAAGGATTGGCCCCTTGGCCTATAGACTGGAGCTATCGCTCAAGTTGGCAGGATTACATGATGTCTTCTATGTATCCTCTCTTAGTAGGGCTATCCTGTGGTGGAGCAACAGATTTCTACTATGGTTGGCCTAGTGGCATCCGACCAATCAGTCTGCTTGAAGCCAATCAGGATAGATAATACGGAGGTACGAGTCTTGTGACGGAAGAAGGTCGCGCTGGTTAAGTTTCTGTGGTCGAATTACGGAAAGGAGAAACACACCTGGGAGCCTTTGGATCTTATGCAACAGAAGTATCCAGAACTCTTCACGACAGGTTTAACCTTAACCACCCAAGAATTTCATATTCTTAGATTTTTAGTGCAAACCCCGTAGGCCTAATCTTAATTTCGGGGAAAAAATTTTATTTTTTTGTATTGGGATTTGTGCCATCCCACACACAACAAGACCCCTAGGAGGACTTTTTGTCATGACTAGGTCATGACAAAGCTTTAATAAGACAAGGAGGACCATGGGTGCCTAAGAAAAATAGGTGAAAGCACCTTGGTCTGCAAATAGTATTTCCTGGACACCTAAGCTAGGGTTTGGCCAATGACTCTCAACATGACCACTTGATCCCACCATGTCATTCTCAACCCCATAGGGACCCTTGTGTGCGAATAGAAAAAGAGAAACCAAAATTTGGACAATAACATTTTTTTTTTCCAAAAATTACATTTATTACAAATGTATGACCTCCCTTTTATAGAATGGAGGAGAAGAGAGAGATTACAAATAAGCAATATGAGACTAAATACATTTACGGTGACTATTAGCTAGACAAAACCAGACCGCATATGTCACGCAGTTAGACGAGAAGGCTAACTGCCCGACCATAACGACAAGCCACTTGAGGAGAAGCTAGACTGCCCAACTACCATACTGCAACAGAGGAGAACGCTAGACCGCCCGACTACTAAGCTACTGGAGAGAAGCCACCAGACCGCCCGACTATCAAGCCGCCAGAGTGAAACCTCCAGACCGCCCGGTCTCCAAACCGCTAGAGTCAAGTTACCAGACCGCCCGGTCTCCATACTACAACACTCCCCCTCAAGCTGAAGCATATATCAATCATGCCCAGCTTGTCGCAAATGTGAAAAAAGGAAGCGGACATAGGCTTGGTGAAGATATCTGCCAACTCGTTGTTTGAAGTAACGAACGAAGTGCAAATCTGTTTATTCAAGATCTCTTCTCTAATGAAATGGCAGTCAACTTCAATGTGCTTTGTTCTCTCGTGAAATACCAGATTTTTTGAGATATATATAGCGGCCTTGTTGTCGCAAAACATAGGTAGATGATGATTATATACTTCTCCTAAGTCCAGCATGAGAGCTCTTAACCACTTTAACTCACAAGTGGTTGATGATATACTCTGATATTTATCTTCGACACTAGACCTGGAGACGACCGACTGTTTCTTGCTCTTCCAGCTCACTAGATTTCCTTCCACAAAGGTACAGAAGCCCGATGTAGACTTACGATCACCTTTATCATCAACATAGCTAGAATCTGAGTAGGTTTTAACCTTTAAATGACTATTCCTCTGAAACAGTAGTCCCTTACCAGGCACCGCTTTAACATATTCTAATATTCTCAAGACAGACTGTAGATGGCATTCCCTAGGAGCTTGCATGAACTGGCTAACCTTGCCTACAACATAGGAGATGTCGGGTCTGGTTACTGTGAGATAAATGAGTTTGCCAACCAGACGCCTGTATCTAGTAACATCTGATAGAGGAGGCGAGTCGTCTGCCCAGGTTTTATCTTCTCAAGTAGCCATGGGGCATCAGGCAGGTTTAGCCCCAGTTAACCCTATCTCTTTCAGAAGATCAAGAGCATACTTACGTTGGGAGAGGCTCAAAGAATTGGGTTTTCAAGAGATTTCTATCCCCAGGATGTACTTTGGGGAGCCCATATCTTTCGTGACAAGGTGTTGATGGAGATATTACTTTGTCAGCGCTACCCCAGCCTGGTCATCACCTGTGAGAAAAATATCATCCACATATACAGTAAGAACAACCAGACCTAATTCGATTTTGCGAATAAATAATGAGTGATCGACAGAGCTTCTTGTGAAACCAACGGTTGCCACAATACCGCTGAACTTATCGAACCACACCCGAGGGCTTTGCTTTAAGCCATAAATGACCTTCTTCAGTCTGCATACGCGTGTCTCGCCCAGAGCAACAAACCTAGTAGGTTGCTCCATATAGATATCCTCTTGTAGATTACCATAGAGGAAAGGATTCTTGACATCCAGTTGGTAAATGGACCAATCCTTGTTGACGGCCACGGATAGGAGAACCCGAATAGTGGTGAGACGAGCAACAGGAGAGAAGGTGTCAAAATAATCAATGCCATAAGTCTGAGTGAAGCCCTTAGCGACCAGGCGTGCCTTGTAATGATCCACAATGCCATCTGGATGGAACTTCACAACAAAGATCTAGCGACAACCAACAATATTGGTGCCCAAAGGAGGAGGGACAAGAGTCCATGTACCCCGCTTAGTGAGGGTTGCAATTTCCTCATCCATGACAGCCTTCCAATGAGGAATAACAAGGGCGTCCTGGTAGGTGCGAGGAGTGGCAGTGGCAAAGATAGCCAACAGAAAATTCCTACGAGAAGGGGTAAGACGAGCATAGGAAATAACAGTAGTGAGTGAATGCTGGGTACACGTCCGCACCCCTTTACGAAGAGAAATGAGAAGATCTAGGTCGTCGTGTTCATCAACATCCGGTGCATCCATGGAGGAGAGAGTTGTACTGGGAGTAGAGAGAGATGGTGAAGGAGGAGAGAGAGGAGGAGGAGATGGTGGACACAATGAAGGTGGAGGGGTCTCGGTGGGCGTAGACGGGATAGAGGAGTCAGTAGGAGGAGAAGGAATATCAAGAATAAGGGAGGAGTCGTGAGATAAATAGGACGTATTTTCGAAAAAAGTAACGTCCGTGGAAACGAACTGCTTCAGAAGAACAGAATCAAAACAACAGTAACCTTTCTGAGTGGAAGAGTAACCCAGAAAGACACACTTGGTGGCATGTGGAGAGAGCTTGTCACGAGTGGCGGAGGGAGCGTGCAAAAAATCCGTACACCCAAATATACGTAGAGGAAGAGGGAAGGGTTCCTTGGCCGAATATAAAATGGAGAATGGTGTGTGGCCGTATAGAACTGTGGAGGGAATGTGATTGATGAGATAACAGGAGATGAGAATGGTATAGCCCCAATAGGAGAGAGGAACCTGCATCTGTGTCCTCAGAGTGCGAGCTATATCAAGGAGGTGATGGTTTTTGCATTCCGCCACGCCATTTTGCTGTGAGGTATAGATACATCTAGTTTTTTAAACAATCCCATTTTGCATACAGAATGAAAAAAAATCATGACTAAGATATTCTTTGGCATTATAAGAGCGAAAGATTTTAATAGAGACATCAAACTGAGTTTTAATCATAAAATAAAAAGATGGTCATACAGAGAATAATTCTGAGTGATCTTTCAAGAGATACACCCACGTATAGCAAGAGAAACCATCAATAAAAGTTACAAAATATGAACTACCCCAACCTACAGTAAGGGTAGGAGCAGGACCCCAGACATCAGAGTGAACGAGATCAAATAGACGGTAAGATCCACATCCTTGCTTCGGTAGGAAGGAGGAGTGGTGATGCTTGCCGAGATGACATGCATCATAGTTGAGAGGAGGACTGTGTGGATGGAGGTGGGGCAGAAGCTGACAAATAAGCTATGAAGGATGATGACTAAGGCGAAGATGCCATTGCAGAAGGTCTGTAGAAGAGGAGGAGAAGGCGGATAGAGCGGAAACACTGTCGAGGAAGTAGTGGCCGCCGCTCTCAATCCCAGTAGCAATCGTCCATTGGGAGCCCAGATCTTGAAAAGAAAAGAAGTGGGAGTGAATGCGACAGAATACTGTAGTTGCTTGCACAGAGAAGTAACAGATAATAAATTACAGGGAAACTTGGGAACATAGAGAGTATCCGCCAAGCGAAGAGACATAGTGACTTGAACCACTCTCGTCTTATTGACTGGTGAGGGAGAGCCGTCTGTAATAAAGACTGGGGGCAACCGATCATGTGTTTCTAGGAGAGAAAAACACTGAGGATTGTCAGTCATGATTGGTAGCACCAGATTCTTTCAGCCATATACCTTGAGTAATGGCGTGGGCACTACCTGAAGACGTGACCACCAAGGAGGACTTTTTCGAAGAGGAGGTTGAAGCGTCCCCAAAGGGGCGAATATATAGATGTTTCATCCAGCAGCGATCAACCGTATGGCCAGTGAGGCCACAATGAGAGCAGAGAAAGCGGGAAGGACCACGCCCACTGGATTGGTGGTTGCAGCCACCAGAGCCACTCCGCTGATTTTGGTGAGCATAGTTGTCTGGTTGAGGAGGGGAGGATAACAGCGGACGCTGAATCATAAAGGTAATAGCAGTGATGCGGACATCAGTGGCATCTAGGGTGGGAGAGTCTTCCTTGCCAAGGATCTATTGACATATCATGTCATAGGACTCCAGAAGATGGAGAAGATAACACACATCTAGAAGCTCCTAGAAATGCTTGTGTTGCTCAGCCAGATTCGTAGAGAATGGGCATTTTTGAAGAATTTCGGCTCCTAGATCTTGAACCTATTGATAAACAACAATAAGAGATATGGAGTGACGGTCAAAGAGGTCCGCATAGAGAGTATAAATGAGAGACGTCTGAGCCCCTTAGAGTAAAGAGCGGCAAGATGAAGCCAAGCCGCCTTTACCGTTTAATCATGGTGAATGATAGGAAGGAACTCATCAGAAAGGATGTTAGCCAGCCAAGTGCGAAAAAGAGCGTCGCTAGCATCCCAGTCATCAAAGAGATCGGATTCGGGAGGAGGTGGGTCATCAGTGAGATGATGGAATTTGCATTGTGAGCGAAGTAGAAAGGTGAAGGAAACACTCCACTCCGAGTAGTTAGAACCGATAAGTTCGGAAACGGTCCCAAGATTACCTGAAGGAGTAGGAAGAGTGGGGTGGGCCACAGTTGGAGGAGTAGTAGTAGTAGAGGAATCAGAGAGAGCCATAGAGAATAAGAGAGCGGATAGAAAAGAAGCCGCTCGAATAGGAAAAGAGGTCGCACGAACATGCAAGGAGAGGCCACACAAACAGGGAAAGAGAGGTCGTGCAAACAGGCAAAGAGGCCGTGCGAATAGGGAAAGAGAGGTCGCACGAAAAAGAAAATAGATCGCGGGGTGATGGGGAGGTCGCAAACTAAGAAAAAGGAGACAAACCGCACAAACAGGTCGCACGGGCAGATACAAACCACGCGGATCAAAGAGGGCATGCAGGAAGAGACTAATCGCACGGACAGACGAAGCTCATAGAAGAAAAAAAGGAAGCCGCGCGAATAGGCCACAAGAAGAAAGGGCAAATCACGCGGACATAAGATGCTCACAGAATCAGGTGGAAAAGATCGAGTCCTCTGATACCAAGTGCGAACAGAAAAAGAGAAATTGAAATTTGGACAATAACAAATTTTTTTATTTCCAAAAAATTTATTTATTACAAAGGTATGACCTCCCTTTTATATAATGGAAGAGAAGAGAGAGATTACAAATAAGCAATGTAGGACTAAATATATTTAGGGTGACTAGCGGCTAAACAAAACTAGACCGCATAGGTCACGCGGTTAGACGAGAAGGCTAACTGACCAACCATAATGAAAAGCCACCAGAGGAGAAGCTAGACCGCCCGGCTACCATACTGCAATAGAGGAGAACGCTAGACCGCCCGACTACAAGGCCGCTGGAGAGAAGCCGCCAGACCGCCCGACTATCAAGACACCAGAGTGAAACTGCAAGACCGACCGATCTCAAAACCACCAGAGTCAAGTCGCCAGACCGCCCGGTCTCCATACTGCAACACCTTGAAATCCTAAATAATCCATTAGGGGTCAGCCAAGTGGTGGAATTGACCAGAGTCAACCCTAACCCTTGTTAGGTCAGATTTCCCTAATTTGACCTAAGTGGATGACCAAGTCACAAATGGGCTTGGGTGGTGTTGGTAAGGGACTCAAAACACCTAGTTGACCAGTCAACCCACTCAAGGGACCAAGTCAACACCCCCAAGTCAACTTAGGTCAAACCAAGCCCAAAATGGGGAAGGAAGCCAAAACCAACTCAATCCAAATGGGCTAGGCCCAATTGGGATGGCCCACTAGCTAGAACAAGTAGAAACCAGTTAGAATACTACACAATTGCTGGAGATGATGACTAGGAGAGAGTAGGATGAGTTTTCATTAAAGGGAGGAGAGAGAAAGAGGGGAAAATAATGGAGAATGCACGGAGGCTCCCCATTCCCCCTTTAAGCCTCCATTCATCTCCCTTTACCTTTGGGAGAAGATTTCCATCAATTCTAGCCAGGCCAGCATATGAAAAGGCACCAATCCACCATGGACAAACACCCCCTCCATGGCCATTAATGGCCATTCAGTGTAGCCTCTCCCACTCCCCAAAATAACCCCTCCATCAGCTTTAAAAGCTTCCAAGCAATCAAAATGAACGTTTACATCACTGGTTTAGGAAGAGAGTTGAGAAATCGGCAAGGAGGAGAATTGAGATCGTCGGCCATGGCACACCACCACCTCACACGCCGTCAAGTTCTCCTGCAGGTCTAGTCCTTCTCCTTCTCTCCTATGCTAGATCTTTAGACCATTATATGGAGAAATCAGGCTCAATTGAGCCCGATCGGTGAGGAGAAAATCCAACTTTTTCCATGAAAACGAACCTCTCGGGTTCGCTGGAAAACTCCCCTCCGACGGCTTTGCCACTGCCAGGCGATAACCACTACCTCAACATAGGTGGTGGTGGTGGCCGTCCAGGGAGGCGGTCAGGTGGCCGGGAAATGGAGCTGGAATGGATCCAGGTAGAGTCGATCCTGGTCCTTAGCTCATCGGGGACGATGAGCAGGCACCGTCGGATTTGGCTTATTGATATGTGCAGGCCAATGATTAATGTATATGATTCATTTAATTTGTCACATTTTAATAGCCACTTTGTTTAAAGTATTAAAAATAGTTATAGGCTTTTTTTATATGTCCAACATAGAAAATCTAGCCCTTTGTGTCTAGTTTAATACAAATTTGAATCAACCCATTTAGAGTACTAGATCTCCCTCATCACACTTTTTGGTGCAAGGTGTCCAAAGGCTAACCAGAAATTAAAATGAGTGCCCCCAGTGGCCTACTCATTCAAATAGCCTAAAATTTGGACCATAGGCTGTTCTAATCATGACACTAAATATATCCAAAAATCAAAATTTTTGGAGATAATTTTTCTATAGTTTTTGTAATAATTTAATAATTTATATATGTGGCATAAGTAGGGTCTATGGGCCTCAAATTTTCCCCAAACTCTAGAGGATGACCAGAGGGTATATTATAAGGCCAAGAAAAAATATCAACTCATTTGGAGTTGAATTGATGGGGTTTCTTGGTGAGTAAAGTTGGTCATTTTAAGGTAATAAGCCTAGTTTTTAAAAGAAGTGCACTTAGAATAGTGAATGGTCAACCCCTAAACTAAACAAGGTGAAACTTTGGCCAATACATTGTTATCACTTGTAATAACCCTAGAAATTGATTTAGAAGTATTTAGGGATGAAATACCATGTGACCCTAGTTCAAGCCTTAGGGTTGCCTTTTAGGGTTAATGAATGAAACATGGTCACCTCTTCAAGCCTTGGCTCAAAACTTTGTAGATAAGTTCTATGAGAAGAGAAACCCCTTGGATAATTTAATTAGAATTTTATGGGTATTCCACCCCCACAAATCACTTATTGATTAGGATATGAACTTCCCTATCAAGTAAAAAATATATGTCTAAATGTATTGGATGGTCATGAAACTTGGGCAATACAACTTTACTGATGTTATCTATGCCTGCAAATTCTATTATAATTTTAAGTTAAAGATTTTTAGCACCTCCTTTGTAACACTAGAGTTTGTTGATTGGATAAATAAAATTTTATATAATCATCTGAGTATTGTAAAACTGTGAAATTTGGCTGGTAAACTTTTTAGAGTTCTATAATGCGTTGTTAATTTTATTACAATTTTTGGAAGAATATATATAGTAGATCCTTCACAAATTGCCCTAGAGGTAAATTATTTTGTAAATTAAAATAAATGGTTAAATTACATTATAAAATTATGAAATTTTGGCAGACATGCTTTCTGATCATTATAGTCCTCTGGTAATTTTATTATAATTTTTGGATGGCAAAATCTTGTACTCACTTTGTAAATTGTCATTTTGATCAAATGTTTGAATTTAGATTTATGGTAGAATGCCTATTGGTAAAATTATGAAATTTATATCTTGTTGTTATTTAGTCAATAAGAAGCATTGAAAAATTTTATTAAGGTCATTGCATGTCAGAATCTTATACTTCATGTTCAAAGTCATAGGATGAATGATTTTTGGGTAATTAAATTAAAGGATGATTTAATTAGGAAAAATTCAAAGTTCTGGTTTTGGGCTCAATATCTCATGGTAGACCCCCAGTAATAGTTATAAGATTGTAGACAAAATATTCGGAGTATTTACTTTCATACGCTTAGGATAGATCGCTTGGTCTGCATATAGTGAACTCAAGGATTCAGGGTAGAATAGTAGACCGTACTTGGGTGAAATTATAGTTGGTGCACCAGGAAGAGTGGAGTCTTAATGATGTCACCCTTAGGGCCAAATCCTAGGTAGTTTAGGTACCATGGAGATGGGATTGCTCGTGGTCGACGAAGTATCGTCTTCTCCCGGGGAATATAAATTCACTTATTATTAGCTAAAAGGCAACGTGGGGAAAAAGGTTTGGTAATAAATAGATACTCATAAAAGTAAGTGGCTTGCGAAAGGGAAATTTGGGCTTCAACCCATCTATTGGGTACATTGGTCACATTGTACTTGATTTGAAGAAGTCCTTTCAGCTCAATGATATACACAGTTTTATTTGATGAATGTTAAGTTCTTGTGTGCGGGCAAATAAAGCTAAGTGCAAAAGTGTCAAGACATTAGTCAAGTATCGACACCTTTGTCAAGATGTGTTGAGACAAGAAGTAGCTGTGCCGACACTCAGGACCAGTGTCGACACACTTAAACAAGGAGTGTTGAGTCAAAGAGAAAGTTGTGCCGACACCCAGGACTTGGGTCAACACTATGATATAAGAAAGCAACTGTGTCGACACTCAGGATTAGTGTCGACACACATTTCACAAGCTGCGTCGAGATAAGGTGAAGGCCGTGTCGACACATTCTACATTAGCTGTGTCGAGACAAGGTGAAGTCCATGTTGACATATTCAGAAGTATTGTTGACATCACTACAAGAGTTGTGTCGACACCCAGGACTAGTGTCGACACATTCATCAACTAAGTCCCAGCACTTTGTGCAGAGTTGTATACTATGTGCAGAAATCATGCCAGAGGATCTGACAGCTGTCAGAACTGTTAGATTTCAGGAATTTAACCGGATCAGCCGATTACCTTTGATAGTTCCTATATAAAGGGATCAACTCTACGGAAATAGAGAGAAAAAAAGAGTAGTAAAAAATTAGAGAAGCCAGATCTAAGAAGTAATCTACTAGAATTCAGAAGGTGGAGAGAAGCCTGATCAAGAATCATCTTCAACATTCTCCAGCCTTGATCTACCCTAATTTCAAGTTCAAGAAGCTTTGAAAAGCTAAGAAGGGTCGGATCAAATCAATTACAATAAAGATCAAGGGAAGCTAACTTATCAAGTTTAGTTCAAGAAGTAGTCACCCGTTTCTCTCTTGCTAGGTGACTAATTCTGAATTAATTTCTTTTCACCATTATTAATCTTGTAAGATCTACTTGTAGATCTAAGTATAGGGGAATCAATTTCTTTGAGTTGTAAGCCTATTTTATAAAGGCTGAGGTAGGGCAGGAATTGCCTGAGGTAGGAGAAGTGTGTATTTCTACGAGGTGTAGGAATTGATTGTTCTGAGTTATAAGGCGGGATTTGCCTGAGGTATATGAGTGTAGATTCACTCTGAGATAGAGTTCTTGGGAAGAACTTGAGGTGTGGAATCTTGGTGATCTGAGTGGTAAGACTTGTATAGTCTGAGTTGTAGGAGCCAGCTAGGCTCTGAGCTGTAAGATCTGTAAGATCTGAGTAAAGAAAGAAGAAGGAGTTTGATCGAATCTAGTTCATTGATAGATTGGCGAAGGGGGAAAGTGGATGTACCCATCAATTGGGGAACCACTATAAATCTGTGTGTACTGTAATGTGATTGTTTTAATTGCTGAATAGTTTTCTTGTTTTATCTGACTGGGGTAGTAAATATAAAAAATAAGTAATTCTCAGAATCCAAAAAGTAGCCTAGAATTAAATTGGACCTATTCACCCACCTCTAGGTCACTCACAATCCTAAAACAAATATTTATAATTGGTATCAGAGGGAGAGGTTCACTGAGAAGGCATAACAACCTAGTGAGAATCCAAAGGATTGCAGAGAAAGATAAATCATGGCTCAGATGGAAAATAATTCCATCAAGCTCCCAGTCTGCTCCAAAGAAAATTTTGGAATTTAGAAGGAGAGAGTAAGATTATTCATGGAGGCAGCATATCTAAGAATATACATCACAGTGGTTGAAGGACCTTTTATTCCCATGAAAGTGTCAGTTCTTGATGCAAACATCAAGACACCAAAGACCTACATGGAGATGGATAAGGATTAAATCAGTCTGGCCTCTATGGACAAGAGGGATCAGAATATTATAGTAAGTGCAATAGATGATTTCACTTTTCAAAACCTGATTCATTATAAAACATCTAAAGAAATGTGAGAGTCACTGATTATTCTATATGGAAGGAACTGATAAGGTCAGCGATGCTAGAAAATCTCCGCTAAACAAACAGTATGAAGCCTTCAGACAGGATAAGAAAGACTTAGTGGCTGAATATTTTGAAAAGTTCTTCAGAATTGTAAACAACCTGAAGACTTTTGGAAGGAGCTTTACTAACTATGAACTTAATGATAAGTTCTTGAGGTCCCTGAACAAGGAATGTGACATCAAGATCCGTGCAATAAGAGAAATGGGTAATTTAGCCAACATAGACCCCCAGGCTCTATTTGGCAAGCTGTTGTCCCATAAGTTACAACTCAATCTCAGGAAGTCTGAAGAAGATTCAACTAGAGCACACAGCAGAGAAAAGTCCTTGGCCTTAAAGGCTGAGACTTCCAGGAAGGTCAGAGAAAAGTCAACACACTCAGAGAGACAAGACACAGTCTCTGAGTGTTCAGAATTATCCTCATCAGGAGGAGACCTGACTGAGGAAGAACTGTCTCTCTTCTCTTGATAGTTTAAGAATATGTTGGGGAAAAGAAGGCAGGGCAGCTGGAAGGATCCAGTTGGAGACTCTTCTCTCAAGAAGATTAATCATCCAGATAATCCCAGGAAGAAGAAATCTGGGAACAGGTAAGGTTCTTCACAGAACAAATAAATTAAGACAAATATTGTGTATTATTATTGCAATAGGAAAGGGCATGTCATAGCTGATTGTCCAACAAAAAAAAGAGAAAAAGCCAGAGAACTGGAAGACTGGACAGCACAAGAAGGCTGACAAAAGCCTCTTAGCAAAGAAACAGTCTACACTGTCTAATAATGAGTCTGGTTCATCAGAATCAGAACAGGAGGAAGCTCTCATGGATCTGATGGATATTAAGGAGACCCAATCAGGAGAAGGAGATCATGATTGTTCATATCCTTCTAAGATAAAACCAATCTTTCTTAGTATAGCCTCATATTCTTTTTCTGCATCAGAAAATGAATCATGTTCACACTCCTCTAATAATAGAGAACATGATTCAGACATTGAAGCTGACTTCACACCCTTATCAATAGATATGGGAAGTTACTAAAGGCCTTGATTGCAAGCAAAGAGCTTGCTAAGGATCAAGCTAGAGAATTGGAATCTCTGAGGGGAGTATCTTTTCAGTTGGAGAAGGCCAACATAATGTTGGACCAACAAAAACGGAAGCTTATAGATCTAACTAATAAGATAGATAACTAGACAGAAGTAATAGTAGAAGAGGTCAAGACTGTCAAGGACCTGAAAGCAAAGCTCACCCAGGAAAGACAGCTCCTTACTCAGTTCTCAAAACCCAAGTCAGTGCTACCTATCATAAACACCTTCTCTGCACCATTTAGATGTGGTGTAGGGTATGTTCAGAACAAAAAGTTTAAAAAGAAATCTGTACCTAAGGGTAAATCCCCAATGGGTCCAGTTAAGCAACCTGTGTTCCTGCTCCAAAGAAGTTTTATGTCTTGCATGTCAAAAATGCAAACAGACAAAAGTCTCCTTTAAGAGAATTCAGTCCAAAGACACTGGGAGTTGTATATACTTACTTCATATGGATCTATTTGGTCTTATGCAAGTTCTTAGTTTGGGTAGGAAGTATTATACCTATGTGATTGTGGATGATCACTCTAGGTTTGCTTGGGTATTCTTCCTAAGGAGAAAGTCTAAAACACTAGACATCCTTGCTGATTTTGTCAGACAAGTTCAGAATAAAATGGGATGTTTTGTGGTCAAGCTTGGAAGTGACCATAGTATAGAATTTCAATCTGAAAAGATGAAATTTTTTTGTAAGGAACTAGGGTTCTTTCAGGAGTTCTCCTCTCCAAGAACATCAAAGCAAAATGGAGTTACTGAGGGAAGAATAGAACTCTCATTGAGACAGCTAGAACAATGCTGAGTGATACATATCTCCCATAAAATTCCTGGGCTGAGGCTGTGAACACAACATGCTATGTTCAAAATAGGGCCTTGATCAATAAGAATCACAGCAAGACTCCCTATGAACTAATGAAAGGCAGAAAACCAAATCTATCCTACTTCAAAATTTTTGGTAGTAAGTACTATGTACTGGATAATGGGAAAACTTATCTAACTAAGTTTTCAGAGAAATCCTATGAAGGAATCTTTGTAGGGTATAGTGCACATAACAAAGCATACATGATCTACAACTTGAAACATCAAGTTGTAGAAGAATCTATTAATGTAGTTTTTGATGAAACTTATGTACTATTTAATGAGATTTCTAACAACTCTTGTCTAGGTGATGTTGACTCTAGGATGGAGAAGTTAAATATAGGTGATTCACCTGATCTAGAGTTACACACTAGAGATAATGTAGAAAATCCTATAGAAGATACAGTAACTACCTAGGGGGAGGAAGAGAATCATCCTAATCCTCTTGCAGATCAAGGTGATGGTAGGCACCTGCCAGTAGCAGTTAGACACCTTAGAGATCATCCTATTGATCAAATAATAGGTGATGTTAGGCTTACAGTGACTACTAGGAGTAGATATCACAATGAGGTTCTATACTCTAGCCTTCTCTCTCAAGTAGAACCTAAAAAGTTTAAAAAAGCTAATTTAGACCCCAACTAGATTATTGCTATGCAAGAAGAGCTCAATCAATTTGAGGGATGCATAGTATGGAGTCTAGTTTCTAGACCTAATGATCACAATATCATAGACACTAAGTGGATTTATATAAATAAACTAGATGAGAATGGGGTTATAGTTAAGAACAAAGCTAGATTAGTGGCTAAAGGATATAGACAAGAGGAAGGGATAGACTTTGACCAAACCTGTGTTCCTGTAGCAAGGCTAGAGGCCATAAGATTGTTTTTTGCTCATGCATCATACAAAGGATACAAGGTCTACCAGATGGATGTAAATTCATCATTCCTCAATTGTACACTAAAGGATGAAGTCTATGTAGAGCAGCCACCAGGTTTTGTTAACCCTAAACTCAACTCCTATGTCTTCAGATTGCACAAAGCTTTGTATGGGTTAAAATAGGCACCTAGATCCTGGTATGAGACCCTGTTTACCTTTCTCATAGAGAACAAGTTCTCTAGGGGAAAGATAGATAAGACACTATTCCTTAGGGACATCAAAAGATCAAGTATCCTAGTCCAAATATATGTAGATGACATAATTTTTGGGTCAACTAATGAGAAGCTATGTAGAAAATTTTCCAGGCTTATACAAGGCAAGTTTGAAATGAGCAGCATGGGTGAGCTAAAGTTCTTCTTAAGATTCCAAGTTAGACAATCAGAAGATTGCATATCCATCTCTTAGTCGAAGTTCACTGTTGCAGTATGGAGGCCGGGCGATCTGTTTCAGTATGGAGGCCTGGTGGTCTGGCGGTTTATCTCAGCGGCTTGTTAGCCGGGCTGTTGCTATTTGGTATCCAAGCAGTCTAGCGGTTTGTCTCAGGCAACTTGGAGACCGGCGGTCTAGTGGTCTCCTGTGTCGGCTTGTTCTCAATGGCGGCTTTTTCTCTCCTTCTAGTAGTTGTCAAGCAGTTAGCCTATTCGTTTTACCGCGCGACTTGCTCGGTCTGTTTTTCTGTAAAGTCGCATACACTTGTAATTATTTAGTCTCACAATACTTATTTGTAATCTCTTTCATCTCCTCCATTCTATAAAAGGGAGTCTATACCTTTGTAATACTCATCTTTTTGGATAATAAAATTTTGTTACTCCAAATTTTCGGTCTACTTTCTTTCTGTTCGCACATGGTATCAAAGGGACTTGATCTTTTCCATCTAATTCTGTGAGCTTTCTCTATCCGCGCGGCTTGATTCTTCTTCTCGCGACCTATCTTTGCGACTTATTTCTTCCGCCTGCTTGCGCCCTGTTAGTGTGGCTTCTTTCTCTCCTTGTCGTTGCCCTTTGTGTGCAACCTCTTTGATTCCCCTTTCTTGTCGCCACGACCTGTTATTCTTATGACACCCTCCTTTTCTAGCCGCTCCTCTTCTTAAGTCGCCATAAACTATTCTTAAGCCGTCGCGACCTATTCCTAAGTCGTCGTGACTTGGTCTTCTCGCTGCTCTCTGCTCTTTTCTATGGCAACCTCCAATATCTCTACCAACACTACTCCTGTTGCTGCTCCTCCTCCTACTCCTTCGACCAACCTTGGCACCATTTCCAAACTCATCGGTCCCAACTACCTGGATTGGAGTGTCTCCTTCACCTTCCTTCTCCGCTATCAAAGCAAATGCCATCATCTCACCAATTACCCTCCTCCGCAAGACTCCCCTCTCTTTGACGATTGGGATGCCAGCGACACTCTTGTCTGCACATGGAAGGCTAACAGTCTCTCTGATGAATGCCTACCCGTCATCCGTCATGATGAAATGGTCAAGGCTGCTTGGCTTCATCTTGCCGCTCTCTACTCGAAGGGTGCTCAGACGTCTCGCATATATACTCTGTATGCGGACCTCTTTGCCCGTCCCTCCATGTCTCCTGATGCTGCTTACCAACAAGTTCAGGCTCTCGGAGCCAAAATTCTCTAGAATTGCACCTTCTTTGCGGATCTAGCTGAGCAACAAAAACACTTCCAGGAGTTTCTGGTTGTGCGCTATCTTCTGCGACTTCTTGAGTCTTATGACATGATCCGTCAACAGGTCCTTAGCGAGGCGGAGTCTCCCATCATGGATGCCACTGCTTCCCACATTACCACAGTTACCTCTCTACTACAATGTCTGTTGTTATCCTCCCCTCCTCAACCAGACAAATACACTCACCAAACTCAGCGAAGTTAGAAGTGGCTCTGGTGGCCGCAACCACCCATCCGGCGAATGCGGTGCTTCCCGCTTTCTTTGTTCTCACTATGGCCACACCACCCACACGGTTGATCACTGCTATAAGAAGCATCTTCATCCAACTGGGGACGCTTCCACCTCCTCTTCGAAGCTGTCCACCTCAGTGGTCACGTCTTCAGGTAGTGCCCAGGTCGCTACTCAAGGTAAATGGATGATCGAATTTGGTGCTACCAATCATATGACTGGCAATCCACAATATTTTTCTCTCCTAGGATAGCATGATCGGTTGCCCCCAGTCCTTATTGCGGATGACTCTCCCTCACCGGTCAATGGAACAAGAGTGGTTCAAGTCACTCCATCTCTTCTCATGGCGGATACCCTCTATGTGCCTAAGTTACCTTTCAATTTGTTATTTGTTACTTCTCTTTGCAAGAAACTACAGTACTAATTCACATTCACTTCTACTACTTGTTCTTTTCAGGATTCGGGATCCAAACAGACGATTTCTACTGAGAATGAGAGCGGCGACCTCTACTTCCTCGACAATGTTTCCGCATTGTCCGCCTTCTCCTCCTCTTCTACTGACTTCTCCAGTGGCACCTTCATCTTGTTCATGCTCCTCCATGACTTCTTCGCCAGCTTCTGCCCCACCTTCCTCAATAGAGTCCTCCTCTCAACTTTGATGCATGTCAGCTTGGCAAGCATCACCGCTCCTCCTTCCCATCAGAGAAAGGTTGTGGATCTTCCCTACTGTTTGATCTAGTTCACTCCAACATCTGGGGTCCTGCTCCTACCCTCACTATAGGCCGGGGTAGTTCATATTTTGTAACCTTTATTGATGATTTATCTAGGTGTACGTTAAGGATCACTCCGAACTATTTTATGTATTGACATCATTTTATAATATGATTAAGAATCAGTTTGATATATCTATTAAAATCTTTCGCCATGACAATGATAAAGGATATCTTAGTAATGATTTCTCTTCTTTCTGTATGCAACATGATATTATTCATCAAACTAGTCGTGTCTATACCTCACAGCAAAATGGGGTGGCGGAATGCAAAAACCGTCACCTCCTCGATGTCGCTCGCACTCTGATGACATAAATACAGGTTCCTCACTCCTATTGGGGCTATGCTGTGCTCATCTCCTTCTATCTCATCAATCGCATTCCATCCACGGTTCTCCACTGACAAACCCCATTCTCCATCCTCTATCCGGGAAAGGATCCGTTTCCTCTCCCTTTACGTATCTTTGGGTGCATGGCTTTTGTGCATGCTCCTTCCGCCACTCATGACAAACTCGCCCCACATGCCACCAAGTGTATCTTTTTGGGTTACTCTACTACTCAGAAAGGCTATAATTGCTTTGACCCCGTTCTTTGTAAGATATATGTATCCGCAAATGTGACCTTCTTCGAGAATACGTCCTATTTATCTTCTGACTCCTCTCCCTCTCCAGATATTTCTTCTCCTCCTACCGTCCTCTCCACCATGTATACTCCCATCGATATTTCTCCACCATCATCTCCACCGTCTCCTCCTTCTCTCACTCCCTCTCCACCGCTGTTATCTCCCTACTGTCTGCAGCCATCTCTCTCCACTCCCGGGACAGCTCTCTCTGCCACGGATTCTCCGGTTACTGAGGAACATGCCGACCTGGATCTTCCCATTTATCTTCACAAAGGGGTGTGGACGTGTACCCAGCACCCACTGGCTGTTGTTGTTTCCTATGACCGTCTAAATCCTTCTCGCAGGGCGTTTGCATTGTCTATCTCTGCCACTGCTACTCCCCGAACCTACCAGGAAGCTCTTGCTGTTCCTCATTGGAAGGCTGCCATGGATGAGGAAATTGATACCCTCACTGAAAGGTGTACCTGGACCCTTATTCCTCCCCCTTTGGGCACTGATCTGGTTGGCTGTCGCTGGGTCTTTGTTTTAAAGTTCTGTCCGGACGACAGCGTAGATCAATACAAGGTCTGCCTGGTCGCCAAAGGCTTCACTCAGACTAATGGTGTTGATTACTTTGACACCTTCTCTCCAGTTGCTTGTCTCAGCACCATTCGGGTCCTCTCTGTGGCTGTCAACATGGATTGGCCTATTTTACAGCTGGATGTTAAGAATTTCTTTCTCTATAATTATCTTCAGGAAGATGTTTACATGGAGCAACCTCCTGGGTATATTTATCTAGAGGAGACACGAGTATGCCAGCTGAAGAAGGCCATCTATGGCCTAAAGCAAAGCCCTCGGGCTTGGTTTGACAAGTTTAGCGGCATTGTTGCGACCATTGGTTTTGCAAGAAGTTCTGCCGATCACTCCTTATTCATTCGCAAAACCTCCTCGGGTCTGGTGGTTCTTGCTGTATATGTGGATGACATTCTTCTTACTAGTGATGACTAGGCTGGGGTAGCTTTGACAAAGAAACACCTCCGTCAACACCTCGTCACGAAGGATATGGGCTCCCCAAAATACATTCTATGGATTGAAATATCTTGGATGCCCAACTCCTTTGTCCTCTCCTAACAGAAGTATGCTCATGATCTATTAAAAGAGGCAGAGTTCACTGGTGCTAAACCTGTCTGATGTCCCATGGCTGCTGGAGAAGACAAAACTTGGACAGATGACTCGCCTCCTCTATCCGATCTTACAAGGTACTGGCGTCTGGTTGGCAAACTCATTTATCTCACGGTAACCAGACCCGACATCTCCTATGTTGTAGGCAAGGTGATCCAATTCATGTAAGCTCCTAGGGAGTGCCATCTACAGTTTGCCCTGAGGATATTGGAGTATGTTAAAGCAGTGCCAGGTAAAGGACTTATTTTTCAGAAGAATGGTCACTTGGGGTTGAAGTGTACTCAGATTCGAGCTATGCTGATGATAAAGGAGACTGCAAGTCAACATCGGGTTTTTGCACATTTATTGGTGGAAATCTTATGAGCTGGAAGAGCAATAAATAGTCCGTGGTCTTCAGGTCTAGTGTAGAAGCAGAATATCATAGTATGACATCGACCACATGTGAGTTAAAATGGTTACGGGCTCTCATACTTGACTTAGGAGAGGTCTACAACTATTCTCTTTGAAAGTGAAGGGATAGATACTACTCTAGAGGGGGGGTGAATAGAGTTATCAAATTTTGCACAGACAAAACTTAATATTCTACCCAACTCCCTTGGAGTGAAGTGCGGAATGAAAAGATTATAGATATTGATTTAACCTTAAAGCCTAACACAAGTGATGTGTACAAACACAAGCTAACTGTAATTACAGTTAAGCTTGGAAAAACCTAATCAGCAACTAGCAACCTAGTTATATCTAATCACAGCCACAATGCAGGAATTAAACAAAGGAATCCAGACGACACAAGGAAATTTATAGTGGTTCCCCAAACAACTTGGGTACGTCCACTCTTCTACCCACACGGTAGGAATCCACTCAGGTTTTTGATCAGGTGCCCTGCCACCAACATGATCTGTTTCAGGTAGATCCAGAAACCCTTTAGACTTTTGATCAGGTGTCTAAAAACCAAGCACAGGTTTTTGATCAGGTGCCCTGCCACCAAGGGATACTTTTGAAGGGAGTAATAACCCTGTACAGGAGGGGGAAGAAGGTTAAGATGTCTTCTCTATTTTACAATAGATTAGAGAAGCACAAAAACTTGCACTGAGCTAGAATGCTCTAAAGAATCAAGGCTCCCCCTGGCTCAAGAATGTCCAGGTGAAGTCTTGCTTCAGTGCAGAGAAACTCTTCAGAAAGTTCTGAAGGAAAAACTACAGGAAGAAAGTAAATAATAAAATCAAAGTTCTTCAAGCAGCTATCTTCTTCTTCTTCTTCAAAGGAACTCTGAGTTGAACTTCCTGAAAGTAGGAGAACTCAGGTGAAGAAGAGATGAAGATCTTAACACTTCTCAGTTAGATGGAGATTGCTGAGAGCAGGAAGCTTGAACTAGATGAAGGCTTGAGAGCTTGAGAATGTGTGTAACACTGGTTAGCTATTAGCTTCTATTAACTAGCTTGAATCCTTCTTCAACGGGTTCTTTATATAATCATCAGCAAGCAACGGCTCTCTTCCATTTGAATTATTTGTCTTCTTCTGAGCCTTGAGACCTGGGCTGTAAATATCAAGAAGACAGAAATATCTCTGCAGCAAAACATTCTATAAAGGGAATAAACCACTTTCTAAGAAGCTGCAGGCTTAAATCAGATAACAGAAGGACTAAATAAAGTCACATCAGAAATAATCTCTGTATAGCAAAAGAAGACTTTTCAGTCTAACGGCTATAAAGGGCTGACAATAGATAAAGTAAATTAAAATGACAGCTAATATGACAAACAACTTTATCTTAAAAAGATTTGACTCAGGCAAAAAGAGATGGAGCAAATAATGCCTGGAAATTTTATCATACAGCTTAAAATACTGTGCCAGAAAATGTATTAATTAATTAAATATAATAAATAAATACAAAATACAAAGGCAGACAGAAAACGTCGAACGACCTTCGAAGATCGTCGAACGACGCACGGAGATCGTCGAACTATCGGGCAGATAGTCGAACGATCCAGATAGTCGAACTATCGAAGAAGATAGTCGAACTACCCCGGCAGATAGTCGAACTATCAGAGCAGATAGTCGAACTATCAGATAGTCGATCTATCTAGGACAGATAGTCGAACTATCAAGCGCACAGAGATAGTCGACCTATCAAACAGATAGTCGACCTACCTCAGAAAACAGATAGTCGATCTATCAAAAGATAGTCGAACTATCAAAACAAACTAGATAGTCGAGCTATCAACAGATAGTCGAACTATCAGATAGTCGACCTATCAGGACAGATAGTCGAACTATCAAAGGCAACAGATAGTTGAACTATCAACAGATAGTCGAACTATCAAGACAAAACAGATAGTCGATCTATCAACAGATAGTCGAACTATCAAGGCGGAACAGATAGTCGACCTATCAACAGATAGTCAAACTATCAGATAGTCGATCTATCAGAGCAGATAGTCGAACTACCTCGCCAAGCAGATAGTCGAACTATCAACAGATAGTCGAACTATCAACGCAAAACAGATAGTCGATCTATCAACAGATAGTCGAACAATCAACGCAGACAAAGCGTCGACCAACTGATAGACGATCGTCGATCAGCCGATAGACGATAGTCGAGCGGCGTTCGACATCGTCGAACGAAAAACCTACTTAACCAAATTCTCAATCTGGAAAGGTGAGGACTCTACAGCTAGACTCCTAACCATTGACCATAAGTATTTCTTGGGTCAAGGGCCACAAAGGAGAGGACTAAACTCAAATCAAAAACTAGGGTACCAACAATCTCCCCCTATTTGAGTTAAGTCTCTCAAAATCTAAAACAGCTAGCAATAGAACACTAGAAATAAATTCAGCAAATAGTTAACAATAAACTGGCAGATTATCAAATAGATAAACAAATATAGCACAGCAGTTAATCAAATTATTAAGAATCTTTAGAGTCTGGCAAAGGATCAGAAGAACTAGAAACAAAAGAACTTTTTCTTAAGGGATCATCTGATTCTTTCTTTGACATTTTCAGGTCCTGCGCACCAATGATCTTCAGCTCTGTAGCTCTGGGGACAACAGCTTCAGGATGCTTTTCCATGTACTTTGATGGATCAAAAATCTCAGGATTGACCTGGAACTTTTCAAATTCTTTCTTTCTGTAAGCTGACATGGTAGTAAAACCAGTCGTATCTTTACCTTCGGCTCTTGCTTTTCTTATTTGGGCTGCTCCAACTAGCTCTTGAAAGCGAGCCATCCTAAAGTTAGGATCGAGCTCAGGATTTTCATACACGGGCTCAGGAGAAGCAGCATCAGCTATTTTATCTTGAAAAGACATTAGAGTATACTTAGCAGAGAGGTTCTAGCTAGATATTTTAAAGCAAAGTAAACTATTTACCTTTCGAAATACTTTTCTCAGATTGAACTGGAGTTGGAGATGAAATTCTCTTCTTTGGAGAAGGAGGTGGGGAAAAGGTTGGTCTTTGAACCACAGTCTCCTTCATTTGTCTTTGAGAACCATAAAATGATTTGCCTTGAGAGCTTTGATAACCTTGTCTTGGCTGGGGCTGAACAGACGCAGATTTTCCAGAGGAGGCAGTAGGATGAGCTGAAAGGTTCCCAGAGGCTCCTGCACCTGGAGGTGGAGGAGGGGGACCTCTGGGAGTCCATCTTGAGACAGGACTATCATACCTCTTGGTTCTTTTTCTTTCTTTTTGCTGATTCTTCGAAAACCACATCCAATGCTGAAATTCCTTGGATTTAGGGTCAATGCCCTTCAGAATATAATAAGGAATATCATTATCCTTACTGGGAGGTGGAGGAGGAGCAGCTTTTCTTTTCTTTGCAGCAGATTTCTTTTTCTTTGACTTCTCAGAAATATCAGAATCATCATCATCAGACTGAGATGAGGGAAGATTTTCATAAGGATCATAGGCTTCTGAAACAGCCTTTTCTTTAAGCTTAAGATCAGATCTTTCTCTTTCCTCTTCCATGGCATCCAGAGCCAGAAGGGAGTCTAAATCCAATCCTGGAGAGTCATCCCAGATGGTTGACTTTTCAATTTGCAAATCTTTTTCTTTCTCTTTTAAAGATTGAACTCTTAAATCCCAAGCTGCTCTTGCTTGAGCTTCTTCCAAACTCAGAACAGAGTCAACTTTGACTTCCTCTTTCTCAGACTCATCTTCTTTATTATCTAAGAAGGATTCCAATTCAAGGTCTACTTGAGTATCAAAAACACTTGGGTCAGCTTCACAAACAACTGCTACAATCTGAGTAGCTAGATCTTCTTTAATAATATCTGTAAAATTATGAATACATATCTGCTAAATAAGCTTGAATCATTCCTTCAAGGTATTCACAAACTATCAAATTAATCGACTCATCAACAAAGCGAATGAAAGAGTTACCTTCATACTTAACCATCTCCCATGATTCATTCAGATAAGAAGTTATAATTCCTTCCAGGAATCTAGCAATCATAGGAGTGGTAAGATCTTCTAAGCAGACTTTAACTGCAATCTCAGATAGCAGGATTCCATCTGCTATTTCCTTCTCAGACAAAACTGGAGCTATAACTTTCTCAGCAGGAGCTGTTTCTTCCTGGGCTGGAGCTATCTCTTTCTCAGCTGGATCTATCTCTTTCTCAGCTGGATCTATCACTTCCTGGGCAGACATGACAACATCTGAAACTATTTCTTCCTGAGGAGATTCTTCCTGGGCAGACATGACTGAATCTTTTATAGCTGGAGGGGAGGTAGGATGGTCTGAGGCATCTTCATTGAACATCTCCCCCTGCCTGATTTCAGTAGATACTGAAACCAGGCCCCTTGAGGAAGATGGCTCAGCAGATTTTGACAGGGATTTGATGGAAGCAGATAAGAGATCAATGGAGGCTGCAAGGGGAGCGATTGCCTCTTCAATCATGGTTTTGATTGATGGGGTAATCAGCTCCACAATGCGGGAGATAAGCTCAGGAGAGATCTCAATAGATGAAGGATGTGAGGTGGATGGAGCTGCAGCAGATATGGTAGTGGTGCTGGGATGAGAAATGGTGTGGACAGGGGATCGAGCAGGAGATGGAGCAGGTGATGGAGCAGGAGAGTTTATTGGGGAATGAATTGGAGAATGAATTGGAGAATGAATTGGAGATACAGGAGGAGTAAGAGTTCTCTCTGATCCTAACAAATCAAAGCTAGGAGCAGATATCCTAGCCAGATGAGCAGGTAGAGGAGAAGCTGGAGGGGAAAGAGGGACAACCGTAGTTGTTTCTGGAGCAGCAGAGGAAGAAAGTCTTACTTCAACTGAAGTTGATGGTACTTCAACTGAGGCAGACGACAAAGCAGAGGAGGAGGAAGGAAGAGCTGAGCCAGCTTCAACAGGTTGAGGAGCGACTGATACAGTCCTTGTGTCCTCAGATGTTGTTGGAGCAGATTTCACAAACGTCCTCTACCACTTAGAGAACAAGTGGGGATCCATCTTCTTGCTGGCGTTGATTGTTGTTGCAGTTGAACTTAGCAGCTGGGGGTATTTCTCCTTAAGGAAGATTCCAATGACCCTTCCTAGGGTGACTTCCTTCTTACCAGTCTTCTTCCTGATTAAATCGAATACAACTGCTGCCCAATCGATCCTTTTTCGATTAATAATCGCACACATGAGTGCGAATTGCTGCCTTGTTATATTGTCGTGAGCAGAGTGCTTACCCAGGAGCACTTTTCCTACTACCTCAGCGAGGAACTTGATCTTGAAGGGGAAGTTTACTTTGAGCAGCTTGGTGGGAATGCCCTCAGCATGTCCCAGCTCAACTAGCATTCTTCCAAATTCCTGAGCATCTTGCTCATAATCCTCGTCACCAATAACTAATCCAAAAACATCAGATAAGACGGCCGGAGTCAGGATAACTTCTTCTCCGCCTATGGTACCAGTCATCGATTCGTCTGTGGAAGACGACGTGAAAGCCCATTCTTTGATTTCTGGAATGTTGATCTTAATCCTTTCAGACATTAACTTCTCTAAACCCTGATCCCTGCAGAGCTGGAGAACTTCCACGATTCCGGCATCGCAGCTACTGAATGCTTCGAAATCCACACTGAATCCTGCATCAAACTTTACGATGGCTAGAATAGCTGGGGAAACCGCCATGGATTCGCTGGAGAAAGCTCGAGAAAACTGCAGAGAACGAAGAAGACGAAACGCCCGGAAATCGCAAGCGGGAAAGCAGAATGCGAAAGGGCACGCTCCGTCGATGATAAAGCAAAAGATCTTTTAACCTAGGTCGACTATCGGCTTTATATTGGACCGGAAATAGTCAATCTATTAAAAAGATACTTGACCCGATAGTCGAACGGCCGTTCGACGATCGGCTCAGAAGCAGAGTAGTCGAACCATCGTTCGGCTATTTCTGGCTTCACACGCAACAAGCTGTCGTCGTTCAGAGATCGACGATGAGCTCAACCTGTTCGACGATGGTCGAACGTCGATCGACGATCTTCAAACAGATAAGCTATCATTAACCAGAGGTCGACGATAGGCTCAATCCGTTCGACGATCTTCGATCATCGTTCGGCGATCTTCAAGCAGATTTCAACAAAGGCAGATATAGTCACACTTAGTCTCGTCCATTAATCATGCCTAGTTGAACTAAAAAGAACAGATGCTTCTGTTCATCTAAAGGCTTGGTGAATATATCACCTCTCTGAAACTCAGTGGATATGAACTCAAGACAGATCTTGTTCTTTTCCACACAATCTCTCAGGAAATGATGCCTAATCTCAATGTGCTTGGTTCTAGAGTGGTGCACTGGATTTTGTGCAATTGAGATAGCACTGGTACTATCACACATGATCTTGGTGTTCTTATGTGAGTAACCATAATCCACAAGCTGGTTTTGAATCCACAGGATCTGTGAACAACAACTGGCAGCTGCTATATATTCAGCCTCTGCAGTTGAAGTTGAGACAGAAGCCTGCTTCTTACAGAACCAAGAGACCAATCTCTCTCCCAGGAACTGGCAAGTTCTTGAGGTGCTCTTCCTGTCAACTCTGCAGCCAACATAATCAGAATCAGAATATCCAATTAATTCAAATTCTGACTCAGCTGGGTACCAAAGTCCTAGATCTGGACATCCTTTCAGGTATCTCAGGATTCTCTTTAGAAGAATCAAATGAGATTCCTTGGGGTTGACCTGGAATCTAGCACAAAGGCATGTAGCAAACATTATATCTGGCCTACTTGCAGTTAGATATAATAGGGAACCAACAATGGCCCTATAATTCTTTTGATCAACTGGCTTGCCGTGATCATCAGAATCAATAACTACATTAGTAGCCATGGGTGTAGGCATTGCTGAAGCATCAGCCATCCCAAATTTCTTTACCAATTCCTTGGCATATTTGGATTGGGAGATGAAGATACCATCAGCATCTTGCTTAACTTGGAGACCAAGAAAGTAAGACAGCACACCCATACTACTCATCTCAAACTTAGAATGCATCAAGTTGGAAAACTTTTTTGCACAGTTTGGGATCAGTGGAGCCAAAAATAATATCATCTACATACACCTGAACTAACAGGATTGTGTCCTTGTGATGCTTGACGAAAAGGGTTCTATCAACTACTCCCCTAGTAAAGTTGTGCTCTAACAGGAAACTAGCTAAGGTCTCATACCAGGCCCTAGGAGCTTGCTTTAGTCCATAAAGAGCTTTCTGCAACTTAAAAACATGAGAAGGCTGAGTTGAAGAAACAAACCCTGGTGGTTGTTCAACAAACACCTCTTCCTTAAGCTCACCATTTAGGAATGCACTTTTGACATCCATTTGGAACACCTTAAACTTCATGAAGGCTGCATAGGCCAAGAAGATCCTTATTGCTTCTAGCCTTGCAACAGGAGCAAAGGTTTGGTCATAGTCTATACCTTCCTCCTGTCTGTAGCCCTGAGCTACAAGCCTAGCTTTATTCCTTACTATTATTCCATTTGCATCTAACTTGTTTCTATACACCCACTTGGTGCCTATGATCAGTTGGCCTTTAGGTCTTGGAACCAAAGTCCAAACTTTACATCTCTCAAACTGATTGAGCTCCTCTTGCATGGCAATGATCCAGTGGGGATCTAGCTCTGCATCTTTAAAGGTGAGAGGCTCAACCTGTGAGAGGAAACAAGCATGCATCACATCCTGTCTTAATTGGTGTCTTGTTTGTACACCAGCTGATATGTCTCCAATCACTTGAGATGTGGGGTGATCTCTAAGTGTGACAATATCAGCAGGTGGGATGTGATCTTCAGCAACAGTTGGGATTAATTCCTCAGGAGGAATTTGATCTACTGTTGGTGGTACAACAACAGCTTCAACAGCTTCAGCAATGTCTTCATCACTGTCTGATTCAGTGATCTGAAGAGTTGATAGTTGAAGAATTTCTTGAGGGGCATCAGGTACCTGCAAAGAACTGGAGGAAGGAGAATTTTCCTTCTCCTTATAAAACATCTGAGACTCATCAAAAGTCACATGCACAGATTCTTCTATCTTACAGGTTGATTTGTTATAAACCCTATAAGCTTTGCTTACTTGGGAATATCCAAGCATGATTCCCATTGAAGCTTTTGCTTCAAATTTTCTAATATATTCTTTATTATTATTATGAATATACACAATACAGCCAAAAACTCTAAAGTAATTAATTTTTGGTTTCTTTCCTTTAAGCAACTCATAAGGAGTTTTACACTTAAGTTTGTGTATCAAACTTCTATTCAAGACATAGTTGGCTGTACTAACAGCTTCTGCCCAATAGGATAGAGGCATGTTAGCATCTGCCAACAATGTACTAGCAGCTTCAATTAGTGTTCTATTCTTCCTTTCAACTACCCCATTTTGTTGGGGAGTTCTAGGAGCTGAGAAGCTATGTTTGATACCTTCTCTCTCACAGAATTCTTGCATGAGAAGAGAGTCAAACTCAGTACCATGATCACTTCTGATCAAGGCCACATGAGTAGAGTACTCAGTCTGCACACAAAGTAGAAAGTCTGTAAGGGCTTTGAAGTTATCAGACTTAGTTCTCAAAAAGAAAACCCAACTGAACCTAGAGAAGTCATCTACAATTACTAAAGTGTAATACTTCCCTCCTAAACTCTGTACATTTATTGGGCCAAAGAGGTCCAAATGTAATAAATACAGGATTCTAGGAGAATCACTTTTATTTACAGATTTAAATGAATTCTTGGTTTGCTTGCCTAGCTGACAAGCCTTGCATAGGCTCTCCTTCTTGTAGGGGCAAGAAGGTAAACCTCTAACAAGGTTGTGCTTAGATAACCTAGATATATTTTTAAGGTTTACATGACTAAGCCTTTTATGCCATAGGGAATTATTATTAAGGGTTACTTCATTAAACAGGCAGATTTCAGAGTGAGATGAATTAAAATCTACTAAATAAATGTTGCCTATTCTAATACCTACTAAAACAACATTATTATTTAAAGTAATATTGCAAGAGAAATTAGAAAATGAAACCTGGTAGCCAGCATCACATAGCTGGCTGACTGAAATCAGGTTATGCTTCAGTCCATTGACATAAGCAACTCTCTTGAATGTAACTGCTCCAATTGTGATCTTGTCATAGCCTTCTGTCTGACCACAGCTGGAGTCTCCAAAGATAACCTTTGGGCCAAGCTTAGCTTTGAACTTTGACAGTAGATCTTTATTTCCTGTCATATGCTTAGAGCATCCACTATCCAAATACCACTTATTTTGAGTGATTGGATAGGCCTTCACTTGCAAGACAATTATTTAGACAGAGTGGACCCAGGTAACCTTGGGTCCCTTGTTTTTCACATAAGAAAAACTGGAAATATAAGAGAATGCAGGCTGAGGGTGATAACCTAGTGGGTGAGATCTCCTAGGTGGGATTCTCCATTCAGATGATGGATCAACAAACCTAGGGTTTCTATTCTCATTTAGGTTTCTATGGAATTGATTATGATTTTGAAAATCATATTGAAATCGTCGATCGACGTTCGACGATGGGCGCTCAGATCGTCGAGCTTCGTTCGACCATGGAGCATCCGATCGTCGAGCGGCGTTCGACGCTCTTTGCATTTCTTTGAAAAACTTCTTTCTTTTTTCTCTCTTAGCTTTATTTAAGGTTTTATTTACCAGATTTACTTGCTCAGTGTTCTTCTTTCCACTAGCTGAAATGAAGTTCACTGGAGTTGAAAGATTATTTTTAAGAAGGACTGGGGGTTCACTGGGAGAAGCTCCTAAGCCTAGTTTATCATTACCTGACCTAGTGTTAGTCATGCTGGTAATTTCTAACAGCTTAAGGCTTCTACCATTAAGGGATTCTTCTAATCTCTTAGACTTAGCTAACTCTATTTTAAGGAATTTAATTTCTTCACTACAAGTAGTGAGTTCTTCCTTTAACCTAATGTTTTCAGAGGCTATAGATTCTGAGTCAGCTAACCTATTTCTAAGTTCTTTTATTTCCTTTTCTGAGCTAATTAAATCTAAACATAGAGATTTAAATTCTAACTTAAATTCTTCTGAAGTAAAATCATAAGAAGAAAGTACCTCATCTTCAGTAGGCATCTCTTCATCAGAATCAAAACTCTCTGCAGCAGAGTGGTTGCTGCAGGCATCTATTGCCATTAGGCAAACTTCTTTTGCCTTCTTCTCTTCCTCATCTTCACTGGAGCTTGATGAGGAGGATTCTTCATCAGAATCACTCCAGGTTTCAGCAATGAAACCTCTCTCCTTCTTCTTGTTTTTGTGGGAGGATGGCTTGGAGTGCTTCCTGTGTTGTTCCTTTTCTTTTCTCTTTTCCTTGTTCTTCTCCTCTGGACACTCTGGCAAGATGTGTCCAGGCTTCCTGCAACCATAACAAATGATTTCTTTAGCAGGAGATCGATCATACCTTGGTTTGTCTTCATAGCGTGAAGACTTCTTTCTGAACTCCTTTCTTCCCATCTTGAGAAATCTTTTGGCAAACAATGCCATAAGTTCCTCATTAGATTGGCTGCCTTCAGAAACATCTGCAGCCTTAAGAGCTAGAGATTGCTCTTTTCTTGTTGGAGTGGGGGTCTTGGCTTCAGCTTCTGCTTCTCTGGTCTTCAGCACTTGCTCAAAAGACTTGAGCTTGCCGAGGAGAGCTTCAGTTGAGATCTCATTAGTGCTTCTGGCTTCCTTGATGGGCCAGATTCTTAGATCCCATGTGCTAGGGAAGCACATAAGAATCTTATCATTGACCTCTGTCAATGATATGTCCTTGTCCAGGGTCCTCAGCTCATTGATGATTGAGCTGAGCCTGGTGTACATAGCTTCAACTGATTCAGCATCAGTTTTCTTGAAGTTCTCATACTGTGAGATAAGGTTGGACCTTCTGTCCTTCCTTTCATCAGCTGAACCAGCTACAATCTGGTTCAGTGTGTCCCACATGGCCTTAGCTGAGGAGCAGCCAGCCACCTTCTGGAACACCTCATCAGACATTGTCTGAGCCAGTATGTTCATTGCCTTGGCATCTGCAATTTTGGCCTTCTTGTATTCATCATTGTAGTCTGGAGGAGGCACTGCACTCATATCAGATGATGAAGCAGTGGCAGCAGCAGGTGCTCTTGGGGGACCTGACAAAATAGAGGCAAAAATACTTTCATCAATAGAGTTCATATATAATTTAATCCTTGCCTTCCAGATGCCAAACTTTGCTAAGTTGCATGCTGGAGGTCTGGTGCTAGAATAATCCTTAGACTGGGCCATGATAGTGAATATCTATAAGCTCTTGGTATCTATCAGGATCTTGTGACTTAGGTGTTAGCCTATACAGTCAGTAAACCTCCCTCTGATACCAATTGAAAGTGAAGGGATAGATACTACTCTAGAGGGGGGGTGAATAGAGTTATCAAATTTTGCACAGACAAAACTTAATATTCTACCCAACTCCCTTGGAGTGAAGTGCGGAATGAAAAGATTATAGATATTGATTTAACCTTAAAGCCTAACACAAGTGAAGTGTACAAACACAAGCTAACTGTAATTACAGTTAAGCTTGGAAAAACCTAATCAGCAACTAGCAACCTAGTTATATCTAATCACAGCCACAATGCAGGAATTAAACAAAGGAATCCAGACGACACAAGGAAATTTATAGTGGTTCCCCAAACAACTTGGGTACGTCCACTCTTCTACCCACATGGTAGGAATCCACTCAGGTTTTTGATCAGGTGCCCTGCCACCAACAGGATCTGTTTCAGGTAGATCCAGAAACCCTTTAGACTTTTGATCAGGTGTCTAAAAACCAAGCACAGGTTTTTGATCAGGTGCCCTGCCACCAAGGGATACTTTTGAAGGGAGTAATAACCTTATACAGGAGGGGGAAGAAGGTTAAGATGTCTTCTCTATTTTACAATAGATTAGAGAAGCACAAAAACTTGCACTGAGCTAGAATGCTCTAAAGAATCAAGGCTCCCCATGGCTCAAGAATGTCCAGGTGAAGTCTTGCTTCAGTGCAGAGAAACTCTTCAGAAAGTTCTGAAGGAAAAACTACAGGAAGAAAGTAAATAATAAAATCAAAGTTCTTCAAGCAGCTATCTTCTTCTTCTTCTTCTTCAAAGGAACTCTGAGTTGAACTTCCTGAAAGTAGGAGAACTCAGGTGAAGAAGAGATGAAGATCTTAACACTTCTCAGTTAGATGGAGATTGCTGAGAGCAGGAAGCTTGAACTAGATGAAGGCTTGAGAGCTTGAGAATGTGTGTAATACTGGTTAGCTATTAGCTTCTATTAACTAGCTTGAATCCTTCTTCAACGGGTTCTTTATATAATCATCAGCAAGCAACGGCTCTCTTCCATTTGAATTATTTGTCTTCTTCTGAGCCTTGAGACCTGGGCTGTAAATATCAAGAAGACAGAAATATCTCTGCAGCAAAACATTCTATAAAGGGAATAAACCACTTTCTAAGAAGCTGCAGGCTTAAATCAGATAACAGAAGGACTAAATAAAGTCACATCAGAAATAATCTCTTTATAGCAAAAGAAGACTTTTCAGTCTAACGGCTATAAAGGGCTGACAATAGATAAAGTAAATTAAAATGACAGCTAATATGACAAACAACTTTATCTTAAAAAGATTTGACTCAGGCAAAAAGAGATGGAGCAAATAATGCCTGGAAATTTTATCATACAGCTTAAAATACTGTGCCAGAAAATGTATTAATTAATTAAATATAATAAATAAATACAAAATACAAAGGCAGACAGAAAACGTCGAACGACCTTCGAAGATCGTCGAACGACGCACGGAGATCGTCGAACTATCGGGCAGATAGTCGAACGATCCAGATAGTCGAACTATCGAAGAAGATAGTCGAACTACCCCAGCAGATAGTCGAACTATCAGAGCAGATAGTCGAACTATCAGATAGTCGATCTATCTAGGACAGATAGTCGAACTATCAAGCGCACAGAGATAGTCGACCTATCAAGCAGATAGTCGACCTACCTCAGAAAACAGATAGTCGATCTATCAAAAGATAGTCGAACTATCAAAACAAACTAGATAGTCGAGCTATCAACAGATAGTCGAACTATCAGATAGTCGACCTATCAGGACAGATAGTCGAACTATCAAAGGCAACAGATAGTTGAACTATCAACAGATAGTCGAACTATCAAGACAAAACAGATAGTCGATCTATCAACAGATAGTCGAACTATCAAGGCGGAACAGATAGTCGACCTATCAACAGATAGTCGAACTATCAGATAGTCGATCTATCAGAGCAGATAGTCGAACTACCTCGCCAAGCAGATAGTCGAACTATCAACAGATAGTCGAACTATCAACGCAAAACAGATAGTCGATCTATCAACAGATAGTCGAACTATCAACGCAGACAAAGCATCGACCAACTGATAGACGATCGTCGATCAGCCGATAGACGATAGTCGAGCGGCGTTCGACTATCGTCGAACGAAAAACCTACTTAACCAAATTCTCAATCTGGAAAGGTGAGGACTCTACAGCTAGACTCCTAACCATTGACCATAAGTATTTCTTGGGTCAAGGGCCACAAAGGAGAGGACTAAACTCAAATCAAAAACTAGGGTACCAACACTCTTCCTATGTTCTGCGACAACAAAGCCGCGATATACATCTCCAAAAATCTGGTCTTTCATGAGATAACAAAACACATAGAAGTAGACTGTCATTTTATTCGGGAAGAGATCTTGAAGAAAAAGATTTGTACTCCATCCGTCACTTCTGACAACGTGTTTGCTGATATATTCACCAAGACGATGTCTGCTTTCTTTTTTCATATTTGCGACAAGCTGGGTATGATTGATATCTATGCTCTAGCTTGAGGGGGAGCATTATAGTATGGAGGTCGGGCAATCTGTTGCAGTATGGAGGCCGGTGGTCTGGCGGTTTATCTCAGCGGCTTGTTAGCCAGACTGTAGCTATTTGGTATCCGAGCTGTCTGGCGGTTTGTCTCAGGCGACTTTGAGACCGGTGTTCTAGCGGTCTCCTGTGGCGGCTTGTTCTCTCCTATTAGTGGTTGTCGAGCGGTTGGCCTATTTGTCTAACCGCGTGGCTAATTCGATCAGTTTTTTTGTAAAGCCGCATACACTTGTAATTATTTAGTCCCACATTGCTTATTTGTAATCTCTCTTATCTTCTCTATTCTATAAAAGGGAGATTTTACCTTTGTAATACTCACCTTTTTGGATAATAAAATTTTGTTACTCCAAATTTTCGTTCTATATTCTTTCTGTTCGCACATTCACTAAGGAGTTGATTAAGAAGTGTGGTATGGAGAATTCTTCTACCAAGAGAACTCCAATGGGTTCTTCTGTGTCACTATACAAGGATGAATCTGGGAAACCAGTTGATACATCCTTATATAGAGGCATAATTGGATCACTCCTCTACTTGACTGCTAGTAGGCCAGATATAATGTTCTCAACATGTGTTTGTGCTAGGTACCAAGCCTGCCCTGAAGAGTCTCATTATATTGCTGTAAAGAGAATATTAAGATATCTTAAGGGCACACCCAATCTTGAGCTTTGGTATCCTAAGGATAGCGATTTTGAACTCACAGGGTACACTGATGAAGATTTTGCAGGGTGTAAAGAAGATAGAAAGAGTACTTCTAGAGCTTACCACTTTCTAGGGAAAAGACTCATAAGTTGGAGTAGCAAGAAGCAAACAAGTGTTGCAATTTCTACAACAGTGAAAGTGAAGGGATAGATACTACTCTAGAGTGGGGGTGAATAGAGTTATCAAATTTTGCACTAGACAAAACTTAATGGTCTACCCAACTCCCTTGGAGTGAATTGCGGAATTAAAAGATTATAGATATAGAATTAACCCTATAGCCTAACACAAGTGTTGTACACAAACTCAAGCTAACTGTAATTACAGTTAAGGCTTGGAAATCCTAATCAGCAACTAGCAACCTAGTTATATCTATTCACAGCCACAATGCAGGAATTAAACAAGGCAATCCAGACGACACAAGAAATTTATAGTGGTTCCCCAAACAACTTGGGTACGTCCACTCTTCTACCAACAAGGTAGGAATCCACTCAGGTTTTTGATCAGGTGCCCTGCCACCAACAGGATCTGCTTCAGGTAGATCCAGAAACCCTTTAGACTTTTGATCAGGTGTCTAAAAAACCAAGCACAGGTTTTTGATCAGGTGCCTTGCCACTAAGGGATACTTTTGAAGGGAGTAATAACCCTGTACAGGAGGGGGAAAGAAAGTTAAGAGTCTTCTCTATTTTACAAAAGATTAGAGAAGCACAAGAACTTGCACTGAGCTAGAAAGCTCTAAAGAATCAAGGCTCCCCCTGGCTCAAAGATGTCCAGGTGAAGTCTTGCTTCAGTGTAGAAAACTCTTCAGAAAGATCTGAAGGAAAAACTACAAGAAGATATTAAATAATAAAATTAGAGATCTTCAAGCAGCTGTCTTCTTCTTCTTCTTCTTCAAAAGAACTCTGAGTTTGAATCTTCCTGGAAGCAGGAGAACTCAGGTTGAAGAAGAGTAGAAGAGCTTAACACTTCTCAGTTGGATGAGTATTGCTGAGAGCAGAAGACTTGATCTTGATGAAGGCTTGAATGCTTAAGTGAACAACTGGTTAGCTATTAGCTAGCTTGAATCCTTCTTCAAAGGATCCTTTTTATAACAGCAACAAGCAACGGCTCTCTTCAATTTGAATTACTTGTCTTCTTCTAAAACTTGAGACCTGGGCTGTAAATATCAAGAAGACAAAACAATCTCTGCAGCAGAAACATTCTATAAAAGGTATAAACCTTTTTCTACGAAGCTGCAGGAAGCAATCTGATAATAAAGTACTAAATAAAGTCACATCAGAAACAAACTCTTTATAGTAGAAGAAATACTTTTCAGTCTAACGGCTATAAAGGACTGACAGCAGATAAAGTAAAATACAAAGTCAGCTAATAAGACAAACAACTTTATCTGAAAAGATTTTACTCAGGCATAAGGGATGGAGCAAATATTGCCTGGAAATATTATCATAAAACAACTGAAATATCATGCCAGATAATGTATTAATTAATTAAATATAATAAATAAATACAAAATATAAAGGCAGACAGAAAACGTCGAACGACCCTCGGAGATCGTCGACCGACGCACGGAGATCGTCGAACTATCGGACAGATAGTCGAACGATCCAGATAGTCGAACTATCACAGGAGATAGTCGAACAATCACAGCAGATAGTTGAACTATCAGAAGATAGTCGAGCTATCAGATAGTCGACCTATCAACAGATAGTCGAACTATCAAGGCAAAACAGATAGTCGAACTATCAACAGATAGTCGAGCTATCAGATAGTCGACCTATCAACAGATAGTCGAACTATCAAAAACAAACAGATAGTCGACCTATCAACAGATAGTCGAACTATCAGATAGTCGAACTATCAAAGCAGATAGTCGAACTACCAAGCGAGAACAGATAGTCGACCTATCAACAGATAGTCGAACTATCAGATAGTCGAACTATCAAAGCAGATAGTCGAACTACCAAGCGAGAACAGATAGTCGACCTATCAACATATAGTCGAACTATCAACGCAGAACAGATAGTCGAACTATCAACAGATAGTCGAGCTATCAGATAGTCGACCTATCCAAGCAGATAGTCGAACTATCAAAGCACATAGATAGTCGAACTATCAACCGATAGTCGAACTATCCTCGCAGACTGAAAGTCGAACAACTGATAGACGATCGTCGAACAGTTAGTCGACGATAGTCGAGCGGCGTTCGACGATAGTCGAACGAACAGATAAATAACAGTCAAATAGAATTAAGAATCTACAGAGTCTGGCTTAGGATTAGACGAGCTAGGAACAAAGGAAACTTTCCGTAAAGGATCAATTGCCTCTTTCTTAGACATCTTCAAGTCTTGCGCGCCAATAATTTTTAATTTTGCAGCTCTTGGAACAACGGCTTCCGGGTGCTTTTCCATATACTTTGAAGGGTCAAAGACCTCAGGATTAACCTGGAACTTTTCGAACTCCTTCTTTCTGAATGTAGACATTGTGGTTAAACCAGTAGTATCTTTTCCTTCAGCTTTTGCTTTCCTGATTTGAGCTGCTCCAACCAATTCGTGAAAACGAGCCATCCTAAAGTTAGGATCAAGCTCAGGACTTTCATACACAGTCTCAGAAGAAGTATCATCTGGTTCTTTATCTTGATTAACTAGATAAGACAGGGGAGCAGACTAAGCAAAGTTCTTGCTAGAAAATTTTTTTAAACAAAATAAACTACTTACCTTTTGAAACAATTTTTTCAGAATGCACTGGCATAGGAGATGAAACTCTTTTCTTTGGAGAAGGAGGAGGGGAAAAAGTTGGTCTTTGAAACACAACCTCCTTCACTTGTTCTCTTACTGTTTTAGATCTTTGATGGCCAGAATATGATTTTCCATGAAAACCTTGAGAGCTTTTTCTTAAAGAAGACTGAGACGGAGCAGATTTTCCTGACGGAGCAGACGGATTAGCAGATAAAATCCCAGAGGCTCCTGCACCAGGGGGTGGAGGAGGAGGACCTCTGGGTGTCCATCTAGGGGTAGGACTATCATATTTCTTAGCTTTCTTTCTCTCTTTCTACTGGTTCTTGGAGAACCACATCCAATGTTGAAACTCTTTTGATTTGGGGTCAATTCCTTTCAGAATATAGTATGGAGTATCATTATCACGGCTGGGAGGAGGAGGAGCAATTGCTTTTCTTTTCTTCTGAGCAGCTTTCTTTTTCTTTGAATTTTCAGATAAATCAGAATCCTCTTCATCTTCAGAGTGAGATGAAGGAGGATTGTCATATGGATCATAGGCTTCAGAAACAGCCTTTTCCTTTAAAGCAGCTTTCTCTTTTTCTTCTTCAATGGCATCCTGAGCCAGAAGGAAATCCAAATCAAACCCTGGTGAATCATCCCAAACAGTTGACTTTTCAACTTGCAAATCTTTTTCTTTCTCTTCTAACAAAGATTGAACTCTTTGATTCCAAGCAACTCTTGCTTTCTCTTCTTGATTTTCAGATACATCTTCTAAATCATCTAAAAATGAATCCAATTCTGGATCTACTTGAACATCAGGAACAACTGGAGCAGCTTCTGAAACAACTGCTATAACCTGAGCAGCTAAATCTTCTTTAATATAATCTGTAGATTTATGAACACAAATCTGCTAAATAAGCTAAAATCATTCCTTCTAGGTATTCACAAGCTAGCAAATTAATTGACTCGTCAATAAAGCGGATGAGTGAATTACCTTCATATTTTACCAACTCCCAAGATTCATCTAGGTAGGATGTAATAATCCCTTCTAGGAAATGGGCAACCACGGGAGTGGTGAGATCTTCTAAGCAAACTTTCACAGCAAATTCAGATAACATAATAGCATCAGATATTTCTTTGTCAGATAGCACTGAAACTGATTCATCTTGAGCTTGAACTAGAGCAGACTCTTCTTGAACTGCTGGAAGAACTGCTGGAAGGGAGGCTGGAGGCTCTGAGGCATCTTCACAGAACATCTCCCCCTGCCTGATTTCAGTGGAAACTGAAACCGGGCCCCTTGAAGAAGAGGGCTCAGCAGATTTGGAAAGTGATTGGATGGAAGCAGTCAAGGTGGCAATGGAGGAGGCAAGTGGAGCAATTGCCTCTTCAATCATAATTTTGATTGAAGGGGTAATCAACTCCAAAATGCTAGAAATGAATTCTGGGGTGTTCTCAAAAGATGATGGAATTGCAGTGGATGGAGATGCAGCAGAGATGGTTGTAGTGTTAGGATGAGAAGTGGTGTGGACTGGAGATCGAATTGGAGATGGAGCATGATGTGGAGAAAGAATAGGAGACTGAATAGGAGACTGAGGAGGTGTTGGAATCCTCTCAGATCCTAACAGATCAAAACTAGGAGCAGATATCCTAGCCAAATGAGAAGGAAGAGGAGATGATGGAGGGAAGGAAGAACAACCGTGGTTGTTTCTCGAACAGGAGAAAGGGAAAGTCGTACTTCAGCTGAAGTTGATGGAACTTCAACTGAAGCAGACTGCACAGCAGAAGAAGATGAGGGAAGGGAAAGAGCTGAGCCAGCTTCTACCGGGTGCGGAGCGACTGAATCAGTCCTGGTGCTCTCTGATGTCGCTGGAGCAACCCCTGTGAGAGCGGGTTTCACAAAAGTCCTCTTCCACTTGGAGAACAGATTTGGGTCCATCTTCTTACTTGCATTTATGGTTGTTGCAACGGAGACCAGCAGCTGAGGATACTTTTCCTTTAGGAAAATTCCAATAACCCTGCCTAGGGTAACCTCTTTCTTATTATTCTTTTTCCTTATCAAATCAAATATTACTCCTGCCCAATCAATCTTTTTCTGATTAACAATTGCACACATCAGTGCAAATTGTTGCCTTGTGATATTGTCATGAGCAGAGTGCTTTCCAAGGAGCACTTTTCCAACTAACTCAGCGAGAAATTTAATCTTAAAGGGAAAATTGACCTTGAGCAGCTTGGTGGGAATGCCCTCCGCATGTCCCAGCTCAGTCAGCATCCTTCCAAACTCTTGAGCATCTTGCTCATAATCATCTTCACCATTTATTAAACCAAAAACATCAGTCAGAACGGCCGGAGTTAAAATTACCTCTTCTCCGCCGATGGTGCCAGTCATCGAATCGTCAGAGGATGATGAAGTGAAAGCCCATTCCTTGATCTCGGGAATATTTAACTTTATCCTTGTCGACATTAATCTTTCTAGACCTTGATCCCGGCACAACTGAAGAACTTCTACAATCCCTGCTTCACAGCAACTGAACGCGTCAAAATCGACGCTAAAGCCTGCATCGAACTTTATAATGGCTAACACTGCGGGAGAAATCGCCATTGAATTACTGGAGAATGTGCGAGAAAGACGACGAAGACGAAGGAGATGAAGCAGCAGAAAATCGCAAGCGGGAAGACAGAATGCGAAAAGTCACGCTCCGTCGACGATAAAACAAAAGATCTTTTAACCTAGGTCGACTATCGGCTTTATATTAGACCGGAGATAGTCGATCTATTAAAAAGATACTGGACCCGATGGTCGAACGACCGTTCGACGATCGGCCCAGAAGCAGAGTAGTCGATCAATCGTTCGACTATTTCTGGCTTCTCAAACAACAAGCTGTTGTCATCCAGAGATCGACGATAAGCTCGACCTGTTCGACGATCTTCGAACGCCGGTCGACGATCTTCAAACAGATAAGCTATCATTAACCAGAGGTCGACGATAGGCTTGATCCGTTCGATGATCTTCGATCATCGTTCGACGATCTTCAAGCAGGTTTCAATATAGGCAGATATAGTCACACTTAGTCTCGTCCATTTATCTTGCCTAGTTGAACTAAAAAGAACAGATGCTTCTATTCGTCTAAGGGCTTGGTGAATATATCACCTCTCTGAAACTCAGTGGATATGAACTCAAGACAAATCTTGTTCTTTTCCACACAATCTCTTAGGAAATGGTGCTGAATCTCAATGTGCTTCGTTCTAGAGTGGTGCACTGGATTTTGTGCAATTGAGATAGCACTGGTACTATCACACATGATTTTGGTATTCTTGTGTGAGTAACTATAATCCACAAGCTGGTTTTGAATCCACAGGATCTGTGAACAACAACTGGCAGCTGCTATATATTCAGCCTCTGCAGTTGAAGTTGAGACAGAAGCCTGCTTCTTACAGAACCAAGAGACCAATCTCTCTCCCAGGAACTAACAAGTTCCTGAGGTGCTCTTCCTATCAACACTGCAACCAGCATAATCAGAATCAGAATATCCAATTAATTCAAATTCTGACTCAGCTGGGTACCAAAGTCCTAGATTTGGACATCCCTTCAGGTATCTCAGGATTCTCTTTAGAAGAATCAGATGAGATTCCTTGGGGTTGACCTGGAATCTAGCACAAAGGCATGTAGCAAACATTATATCAGGCCTACTTGCAGTTAGATATAATAGGGAACCAACAATGGCCCTATAATTCTTTTGATCAATTGGCTTGCCGTGATCATCAAAATCAATAACTACATTAGTAGCCATAGGTGTAAGCATTGCTGAAGCATCAGCCATCCCAAATTTCTTTACCAATTCCTTGGCATACTTGGATTGGGAGATGAAGATACCATCAGCATCTTGCTTAACTTGGAGACCAAGAAAGTAAGACAGCACACCCATACTACTCATCTCAAACTTAGAGTGCATCAGGTCAGAGAACCTTTTGTAAAGTTTGGGATCAGTGGAGCCAAATATAATATCATCTACATACACCTGAACTAACAGGATTGTGTCCTTGTGATGCTTGACGAAAAGGGTTCTATCAACTACTCCCCTAGTAAAGTTGTGCTCTAAAAGGAAACTAGCTAGAGTCTCATACCAGGCTCTGGGAGCTTGCTTTAGTCCATAAAGAGCTTTCTGCAACTTAAATACATGTGAGGGCTGAGTTGAAGAAACAAACCCTGGTGGTCGTTCAACAAACACCTCTTCCTTAAGCTCACCATTCAGGAATGCACTTTTGGCATCCATCTGGAACACCTTAAACTTCATATAGGCTGCATAGGCCAAGAAGATCCTTATTGCTTCTAGCCTTACAATAGGAGCAAAGGTTTGGTCATAGTCTATACCTTCCTCCTATCTGTAGCCCTGAGCTACAAGCCTTGCTTTATTCCTTACAATAATTCCATTTGCATCCAACTTGTTTTTGTACACCCACTTGGTGCCTATGATCAGTTGGCCTTTAGTTCTTGGAACCAAAGTCCAAACTTTACATCTCTCAAACTGATTGAGTTCCTCTTACATAGCAATGATCCAGTGGGGATCTAGCTCTGCATCTTTAAAGGTGAGGGGCTCAACCTGTGAGAGGAAACAAGCGTGCATCACATCCTGTCTTAACTGGTGTCTTGTTTGCACACCAGCTGATATGTCTCCAATCACTTGAGATGAAGGGTGATCTCTAAGTGTGACAATATCAGCAGGTGGGATGTGATCTTCAGCAACAGTTGGGATTAATTCCTCAGGAGGAATTTGATCTACTGTTGGTGGTACAATAATAGCTTCTGCAATGTCTTCATCACTGTCTGATTCAGTGATCTGAAGAGTTGATAATTGAAGAATCTCTTGAGGGGCATCAGGTACCTGCAATGAACTAGAGGAAGGAGAATTTTCCTTCTCCTTGTAAAACATCTGAGACTCATCAAAAGATACATGCACAGATTCTTCAATTTTACAGGTTGATTTGTTATAAACCCTATAAGCTTTGCTTACTTGGGAATATCCAAGCATGATTCCCATTGAAGCTTTTGCTTCAAATTTTCTAAGATATTCTTTATTGTTATTATGAATATAAACAATACAGCCAAACACTCTAAGATAATTAATTTTAGGTTTCTTTCCTTTAAGCAACTCATAAGGAGTTTTACACTTAAGCTTGTGTATTAAACTTCTATTCAAGACATAATTGGCTGTACTAATAGCTTCTGCCCAATAGGAGAGAGGCATGTTAGCATCTGCCAACAATGTGCTAGCAGCTTCAATGAGTGTTCTGTTCTTCCTTTCAACTACCCCATTTTGTTGGGGAGTTCTAGGAGCTGAGAAACTATGTTTGATACCTTCTCTCTCACAGAATTCTTGCATGAGAAGAGAGTCAAACTCAGTACCATGATCACTTCTGATCAAGGCCACATGAGTAGAGTACTCAGTCTGCACACATAGTAGAAAGTCTGTAAGGGCTTTGAAGTTATCAGCCTTAGTTCTCAAAAAGAAAACCCAACTGAACCTAGAGAAGTCATCTACAATTACTAAGGTGTAATACTTCCCTCCTAAACTCTGTACATTTATTGGGCCAAAAAGGTCCAAATGTAATAGATACAGGATTCTAGGAGAATCACTCTTATTTACTGATTTAAAAGAGTTCTTGGTTTGCTTGCCTAGCTGACAAGCCTTGCATAGGCTCTCCTTCTTGTAGGGGTAAGAAGGTAAACCTCTAACAAGGTTGTGTTTAAATAACCTAGATATATTTTTAAGGTTAACATGACTAAGCCTCTTATGCCACAGAATTATTATTAATTGTTACTTCATTAAATAGACAGATTTCAGAGTGAGATGAATTGAAATCTACTAAATAAATATTACCTATTCTAATGCCTACTAAAACAACATTATTATTTAAAGTAATATTGCAAGAAGAGTTAGAAAATGAAACCTGGTAGCCAGCATCACATAGCTGGCTGACTGAAATCAAATTGTGCTTCAGTCCTGTCACATATGCAACTCTCTTGAAAGTAACATCTCCAATTATGATCCTGCCATAGCCTTCTGTCTGACCACAGCTGGAATCTCCAAAGATAACCTTTGGGCCGAGCTTAGCTTTGAATTTTGACAGATGATCTTTATTTCCTGTCATATGCTTGGAACATCCACTATCCAAATACCACTTATTTTGAGTGATTGGATAGGCCTTCACCTACAAGACATTTATTTAGACAGAGTGGACCCAGGTAACCTTGGGTCCCTTGTTTTTCACATAAGAAAAGCTAGAAATAAATGAAAATGCAGGCTGAGGGTGATAACCTAATGGGTGAGATCTCCTAGGTGGGATTCTCCATGCAGATGATGGGTCAACAAACCTAGGGTTTCTATTTTCATTTAGGTTTCTATGGTACTGATGATGATTTTGAAAATCATATTGAAAACGTCGATCGGCGTTCGACGATGGGCGCTCAGATCGTCGAGCTTCGTTCGACCATTGAGCTTCCGATCGTCGAGCGGCGTTCGACGCTCTTTGCATTTCTTTAAAAAAATTCTTTCTTTTCTCTCTCTTAGCCTTATTTAAAGTTTTGTTAACTTGGTTTACTTGCTCAGTGTTCTTCATTCCACTAGCTGAAATGAAGTTCACTGGAGTTGAAAGATTATTTTTAAGAATAACTGGGGGTTCACTGGGAGAAGCTCCTAAGCCTAGTTTGTTATTAGCTGACCTAGTGTTAGTCATGCTGGTAATTTCTAATAACTTAAGGCTTCTACCATTAAGAGATTCTTCTAACCTCTTAGACTTAGCTAACTCTATTTTAAGAAATTTAATTTCTTCACTACAAGTAGTGAGATCTTCCTTTAACCTAATATTTTCTGTAGCAATTAATTCTGAGTCAGCTAACTTATTTCTAAGTTCTTTTATCTCCTTTTCTGAGCTAATCAAATCTAAGCATAAAGATTTAAAATCTAATTTAAATTCTTCAGAAGTGAAGTCATAAGAAGATAGTACCTCATCTTCTGTTGGCATCTCTTCATCTAAATCTGAACTCTCTGCAGCTGAGTGGTTGCTGCAGGCATCTATTGCCATGAGGCAAACTTCTTTTGCCTTCTTCTCTTCCTCATCCTCACTGGAGCTTGAGGAGGAGGATTCTTCATCAGAATCACTCCAGGTTTCAGCAATGAAACCTTTCTCCTTTTTCTTGTTCTTGTAGGAGGATGGCTTGGAGTGCTTCCTGTGCTGTTCCTTTTCTTTTCTCTTGTCTTTGTTCTTCTCCTCTGGACACTCTGGTAAGATGTGTCCAGGCTTCCTGCAACCATAACAAATAATCTCTTTAGCAGGTGAGCGGTCATACCTTGCTTTGTCTTCATAGCGTGAAGACTTCTTTCTGAATTCCTTTCTCCCCATCTTGAGAAACCTCTTGGCAAATAATGCCATTAGTTCCTCATTTGATTGGCTACCTTCAGAAGCATCAGCAGCCTTAAGAGCTAGAGATTGCTCTTTTCTTGTTGGAGTAGGGGTCTTTGCTTCTGCTTCTGCTTCCCTTGTCTTCAGCACTTGCTCAAAAGTCTTGAGCTTGCCGAGAAGGGCTTCAGTGGAGATCTCTGTGGTGCTTCTGGCTTCCTTGATGGGCCAGATCCTTAGATCCCATGTGCTAGGGAAGCACATAAGAATCTTATCATTGACCTCTGTCAATGATATGTCCTTGTCAAGGGTCCTCAGCTCATTGATGATTGAGCTGAGCCTGGTGTACATGGCTTCAACTGATTCAGCATCAGTTTTCTTGAAGTTCTCATATTGTGAGATAAGGTTGGACCTTCTATCCTTCCTTTCATCAGCTGAACCAGCTACAATCTAGTTCAGTGTATCCCACATGGCTTTTGCTGAAGAACAGTCAGCAACCTTCTGGAATACCTCATCAGACATTGTCTGAGCCAGTATATTCATCGCCTTGGCATCTGCTATCTTGGCCTTCTTGTACTCATCGTTGTAATCTGGAGGAGGCACTGCACTCATATCAGTTGATGATGAGGCAGTGGCAGCAGCAGGTGCTCTTGGGGGACTTGACAAAATAGAAGCAAAGATGCTTTCATCAATAGAATTCATATATAATTTTATCCTTGCCTTCCAGATGCCAAACTTAGCTAAGTTGCATGCTGGAGGTCTGGTGCTAGAATAATCCTTGGACTGGGCCATGATAGTGAATAGTGAATATCTATAAACTTTGGTATCTATCAGGATCTTGTGACTTAGGTGTTAGCCTATTCAGTCAGTCAACCTCCCTCTGATACCAATTGAAAGTGAAGGGATAGATACTACTCTAGAGGGGGGGTGAATAGAGTTATCAAATTTTGCACTAGACAAAACATAATGGTCTACCCAACTCCCTTGGAGTGAATTACGGAATTAAAAGATTATAGATATAGAATTAACCCTATAGCCTAACACAAGTGTTGTGCACAAACTCAAGCTAACTGTAATTACAGTTAAGGCTTGGAAATCCTAATCAGCAACTAGCAACCTAGTTATATCTATTCACAGCCACAATGCAGGAATTAAACAATGCAATCCAGATGACACAAGGAATTTATAGTGGTTCCCCAAACAACTTGGGTACGTCCACTCTTCTACCAATAAGGTAGGAATCCACTCAGGTTTTTGATCAGGTGTCCTGCCACCAACAGGATCTGCTTCAGGTAGATCCAGAAACCCTTTAGACTTTTGATCAGGTGTATAAAAAACCAAGCACAGGTTTTTGATCAGGTGCCCTGCCACCAAGGGATACTTTTGAAGGGAGTAATAACCCTGTACAGGAGGGGGAAAGAAAGTTAAGAGTCTTCTCTATTTTACAAAAGATTAGAGAAGCACAAGAACTTGCACTGAGCTAGAAAGCTCTAAAGAATCAAGGCTCCCCCTGGCTCAAAGATGTCCAGGTGAAGTCTTGCTTCAGTGCAGAAAACTCTTCAGAAAGATCTGAAGGAAAAACTACAAGAAGATATTAAATAATAAAATTAGAGATCTTCAAGCAGCTGTCTTCTTCTTCTTCTTCTTCAAAAGAACTCTGAGTTTGAATCTTCCTGGAAGCAGGAGAACTCAGGTTGAAGAAGAGTAGAAGAGCTTAACACTTCTCAGTTGGATGAGTATTGCTGAGAGCAGAAGACTTGATCTTGATGAAGGCTTGAATGCTTAAGTGAACAACTGGTTAGCTATTAGCTAGCTTGAATCCTTCTTCAAAGGATCCTTTTTATATCAGCAACAAGCAACGGCTCTCTTCAATTTGAATTACTTGTCTTCTTTTGAAACTTGAGACCTGGGCTGTAAATATCAAGAAGACAAAACAATCTCTGCAGCAGAAACATTCTATAAAAGGTATAAACCTTTTTCTATGAAGCTGCAGGAAGCAATCTGATAATAAAGTACTAAATAAAGTCACATCAGAAACAAACTCTTTATAGCAGAAGAAAGACTTTTCAGTCTAACGGCTATAAAGGGCTGACAACAGATAAAGTAAAATACAAAGTCAGCTAATAAGACAAACAACTTTATCTGAAAAGATTTTACTCAGGCATAAGGGATGGAGCAAATATTGCCTGGAAATATTATCATAAAACAATTGAAATATCATGCCAGATAATGTATTAATTAATTAAATATAATAAATAAATACAAAATATAAAGGCAGACAGAAAACGTCGAACGACCCTCGGAGATCGTCGACCGACGCACGGAGATCGTCGAACTATCGGACAGATAGTCGAACGATCCAGATAGTCGAACTATCACAGGAGATAGTCGAACTATCACAGCAGATAGTTGAACTATCAGAAGATAGTCGAGCTATCAGATAGTCGACCTATCAACAGATAGTCGAACTATCAAGGCAAAACAGATAGTCGAACTATCAACAGATAGTCGAGCTATCAGATAGTCGACCTATCAACAGATAGTCGAACTATCAAAAACAAACAGATAGTCGACCTATCAACAGATAGTCAAACTATCAGATAGTCGAACTATCAAAGCAGATAGTCGAACTACCAAGCGAGAATAGATAGTCGACCTATCAACACATAGTCGAACTATCAGATAGTCGAACTATCAAAGCAGATAGTCGAACTACCAAGCGAGAACAGATAGTCGACCTATCAACAGATAGTCGAACTATCAACGCAGAACAGATAGTCGAACTATCAACAGATAGTCGAGCTATTAGATAGTCGACCTATCCAAGCAGATAGTCGAACTATCAAAGCACACAGATAGTCGAACTATCAACCGATAGTCGAACTATCCTCGCAGACTGAAAGTTGAACAACTGATAGACAATCGTCGAACAGTTAGTCGACGATAGTCGAGCGGCGTTCGACGATAGTCGAACGAACAAATCACTTAACCAAATTCTTCATCTGGAAAAGAGAGGACTCTACAGCTAGACCACTAACCATTGACCATAGATATTTCTTGGGTCAAGGGACAAAAGGAGACGACTAAACTCAAATCAAACTAGGGTACCAACAAACAGAATCTGAGTACATATCTGTTGGAAGTTGTGGTGCACAGTTGCTGTGGATTCAGCATCAACTAGTGGACTACATTGTACAGCTAAGTAAATCTATTATGTTTTGTGATTCTACTAGTATAATTTTTATTGCTAATAATCCTATTTCACACAATAGAACTAAACATATAGAAATTAGATATCACTTTCTCAGATAGAATGTTGAAAAAAAAATATTAGCTTACAGTATACTCCAACAAAAAGACAAGTTGCTTATATATTTACAAAACCCCTAGATGAAAGCAAGTTCAAGTACTTTAAATTTTAACTAGGTATGTTGAACATTGAATAAATATTTTTAGTTAGTAATAACAAAAGTTCGTAAAACTTATATAAAAAAAGACTAACTAGGTCAACAAATCAAAATAACAAAGAAAGACCCGGTATAAGTCAAGAAATTATATTCAGAACACAAATTTTGTCTAAGTCAAAGAATTGTGTCGAGACACCACAGTGTGTGTCGACACTATAAGCAGTATTATGTCAAGACACCAGAATGTGTGTCGACGCAATAGGTAGTCATGTGTCGAGACATTAAAAATTAGTGTCGAGACATAAGGGGGTCGAGACCCTGAGGTCTGTGTCGAGAGACATGAACCTTGTGTCGACTTAAGTCAACACATCTCGACTGAGTAGGTTTTCTGTGTCGATACTAGACATTTCCCGAATATTCAAAAAATTCTAAATACAACGCGCATTCTCGCCTTTCGCATACAGTTACTATAAATAGGTGGTGCAAGGATTTGTCGACTACGCTTACCAAAAAACTTGAGAGACAGTTAGCTATATTTCGAGACCTAGAAATCCTTAGTCGACACTTCTCAAGGTCAAGCTCTCTCAACTCAAATGACACCCAAGATGGACGACAACATCAACGAGGGTTATGAACTGGTGCGAAACGCATTTGTCTCCGCACAAGAAGAGATCAAGATTGTTATAGACCTTGTCAATGAGGCGGGTCTTGAGTATCTGCTTTCTAAACAAACTAAGATATGGAAGAAAGAAGTATCTGAGTTCTATTCCAATGCTTCACTAAACCCAAAGACAATTAAGATTATGTCAAGTGTAAATGGGGAAAGAGTAAAGGTCACAATCAAAAGGCTGGCTAAAGTCCTTCAGATTCCTTAAACTGCTCAGGAAGATGAACTGGATTCCAACAAGACTGCAGAGGCCTTAGAGTGGTGTGGACTGGATCCAACCACTAGGTTTTGTAGTTCACTAAACAGGAAGGGAATGAATTCCCAAGGCAAGTTTTTGCCTGAAGTAGTAGGAAAGGTGCTCCTCTTAAGGCTAGAGCACATGACATGATTTCAACTTTCATGTTTAGCCTGATGACAAGAATTATTTTCAGGATCAAGACTGATTGGAATAGGGTTATGTTTGATAAGATTATAGAAGGGATTCAGAAGCCCAATATGGGCAGAATTGTTAGTCTGTATCTGGTTAAGACAATTCTAGATAATATCAACCAGAAAGTTAGAACAAAGATCAAACACATAAAGAGAATGGACCTAAGAATTTTGTCAAGATGGAACAGAGTCTTGTCTAAGGAGACTCCAGAACTCAAGAAGACAAAGGAGGTAAAAGGTAAGAAAGCAGTGGTAGAGGAAGTTGAGTCTTCAAGTGATTCTGAGGAACAAGTGGAGTTTAGTTCAGATAAGGATACTAAGGAAGAACAAAGAAGATCTCCAAGACTCTCACCTGGAACAAGTGATCAGGTGCAAGGGGATAAAATTCCAGAAAAAGAACCAATTGAGGGAGAGAACCTCACTGAATTGCCAATGGATTCAACCACTACTATAATTATGGATGTTGTACAAGAACTGGACAATCAAAGGTTCCTGAATAGGAAATATCTGAGAGAGAGAGATGGAGGATGAAATTCCAAATGAGACTGAAGAAGAAATTCTTTTTTCTAAAGAAACTAACATCCAGGGGGAGATAACTGAAATTCCCCAAATTTAAGTTCCTGATGCTGAAATTCAACATGTAGATGTTAACTTGGAAAGTATCAATATTAATGAGAACGGTACAAGAGTTGAGGGGGAGTTGGCCCCAGTTACTATCAAAACCAAAGAGACACCACCAGTTGAAGAGATAAGTTCTTCTGAATCTGATGAAGAAGAAGAGTCTCAGCTGAAGAGAAGGAAGTTATCTGAAATTAAGAAGAGGAGCAAAAGTTACAAAAAGCATTTACAATCTTAGACACCCGCTGCTTTTACAGGAGATACTAGCTCTCTACTAGTACAATTTCAGATAATGCTGGATAAGCAAAGGAAGGATCTAGAAAAATATGTAGATGAAAGCCACAAAGAACTGCAATTTTAATTGGCTCAGGATATAAAGTCTATAAGATTTGACGTAAATCTCCTGAAAACAAACATGACTAATTTCTTTGAGAAGGGAGCTAATGTTGTAGTCTATATTGATAAACAACAGTAAGTAACAAAGACAATTGTAGATGAAATGGTTGTCAAACAAGGCTATGTCCTAGAAAATAAAAGAATTTTGGATGAAAACATGACTACTTTGCATACAGAAATAATGGTTAAGCTTACTGATCAGTCTACTGAGTTAGAAAACAACATAGCTGCTGCTATAAAGGCCATGGAAACTCAGCTGACAAACCATTCATCCTCCTTGCTTAAAGATATAAAGGCTTCTGATAAGAGTTTGGACAACAATTTACTGAGAATGAAGAACACTGTAACTTCAGGTATCAATTACTTAGATGAACAGGTAAGGTTTCACAAGAATGATCTAAGAGATCATGTTGCAAGAGAAGTCATAAAGGGGGAGAGGGTAATGATCAGGGCAAGTTCTGAACATGTTACCTGGATATCAAATAATATCAGAGACACTTTAGGCCATCCTACCCTATGGTATGATGGAGATCAAACTACTGAGTCTGGTTGTCAACTAGCTCAACTAGAAGCACCTCATGCTGCTGGAACTCATATTGCTGAGCAAACCATGTACAATCCTGCAGCACAAGTTATATTTGAGGCTATCCAACACATGTACAGTCCTTCACCATCAGTTCAAAATGTTATATGTGAAGAGGTGGAGATGTCGAAATCTGCTCTAATTAAAGAAAAAGAAGCCCAACTTTCAAAGAAAAGGTTTAGAGAACAAGCTGAGGCTAGACCAGATTTTGAGCTTTGGAGTCCAACCTCCAGATCAATAATCCTCACTGCATAGAAGACAGCCAATGCAAATGTGACAGACATAGGTTAATGTTTTTCAGAATAGAATGTGCCAAACAATTAAAGCAGCAAGAGGTTATCCAAAAGTTTAGACATGGTCTGAAGAAAGGGAAGATAGCTACTAAGTCAGTTGAGCCCAGTAAATATTTCCCAAAGCCTTACCATTATTTTTAAAGACAAAGGATGAAAGAGGAAGGAATTGCAAAGGCTAAGAATCACAAAGGGAAAAAGATAGCTGATGACAAGGTGCCTGAGGTTATAGCCATAGTCCAATCTGGAAAGGGCATTGTCATTAGAGAACCAGAGTTGCCATAGGATGTTCTTAGTGTTGAATCTCATGTTAAATTTGTTCTGTAAATTTTGAATAACCAAACGTTATAGTTATAAACCTTTTGACAAATAATTAGTGAAAATTTTGGTTTGCATAACATTTCTTGTGCTATTAATTAGGATTACAATTGATTGCTTTACTTTCTGATCAGCATTATTGTTGTTAATATCTAATGAAATTTGTGTTTTTATCTGTGTTATTTCACATATTGTACAACACTGTAATCTTAATGTCTTAATCATCATATTTTGGTATCATGTTGTATATTATTGAATTGGGGTTATGATTTCTCCAAATAGGGGGAGATTGTTGGGTACATTAGTCACAATGTACTTTATTTGAAGAAGTCCATTCAGCTCAATGATATACACATAGTTTTATTTTATGAATGTTAAGTTCTTGTGTGCAGGCAAATAAAGCTAAGTACAAAAGTGTCAAGACACTAGAAAAGTGTCGACACCTTTTTCAAGGAGGTGCTGAGACAAGAAGTAGCTGTGTTAACACTCAGGAACAGTGTCGACACACTTAAACAAGGAGTGTTGAGTCAAAGAGAAAGTTGTGTCGATACCCAGGACTTGGGTCGACACTATGATACAAGAAAGCAACTGTGTCGACACTCAGGATTACTGTCGACACACATTTTACAAGCTGTGTCGAGACAAGATGAAGGCTGTGTCGACACATTCTACATCAGCTGTGTCTATACAAGGTGAAGGCCATGTAGACACATTCATAAGTAATGTCAACATCACTACAAGATTTATGTCGACACCCAGAACTGGTGTCGACACATTCAGTAGCTAAGTCCCAACACTTTGTGCAGAGTTGTATACTATGTGCAGAAATCATGCTAGAGGATCTGATAGCTGTCAGAACTGTCAGATGTCAGTAATTTAACCGGATCAGCCGGTTACCTTTGACAGAGCCTATATAAAGGGATCAACTCTACAGAAACAGAGATAGAAAAAAAAGAGTATTAAAAAATTGGAGAATCCAGATCTATGAAGTAATCTGCTAGAATTTAGAAGGTGGAGAGAAGCTTGATCAAGAATCGCCTTCAACATTCTCCAGCCTAGATCTACCCTAATTTCAAGTTCAAGAAGCTTTGAAAAGCTAAGAAGGGTCGGATCAAATCAATTACAACAAAGATCAAGGGAAGCTGACTTATTAAGTTCAGTTCAAGAAGCAGTCACCTGCTTCTCTCTTGCTGGGTGACTAATTCTAAATTAATTTATTTTCACCATTATTAATCTTGTAAGATCTACTTGTAGATCTGAGTGTAGGGGAATCAATTTCTCTGAGTTATAAGCCTGTGTTATAAAGGCTGAGGTAGGACAGAAATTGCCTGAGGCAGGAGAAGTGGGTATTTCTTTGAGGTGTAGGACCTGATTGTTCTGAGTTGTAGGGCAGGATTGGCCTGAGGTGTAGGAGTGTAGATTCACTCTGAGGTAGAGTTCTTGGGAAGAACTTGAGGTGTAGGATCTTGGGGATCTGAGTGGTAAGACTTGTATAGTCTGAGTTGTAGGAACCAGCTGGGCTCTGAGATCCAAGATCTGTAAGATCTGAGTAAAGAAAGAAGAAGGAGTTTGGACGAATTTAGTTCATTGCTAGATAGGCGAAGGGGGAAAGTGGATGTACCCATCAATTGGGGAATCACTATAAATCTGTGTGTGTTGTGTTGTGATTATTATGCTGTGATTGTTTTAATTGCTGAATAGTTTTCTTATTTTATCTGACTGGGGTAGTAAATATATAAAAAAGTAATTCTCAGAATCCAAAAAGTAGCCTAGAATTAAATTGGACCTATTCACCCCCCCCTCTAGGTCACTCACAATCCTAAAACAAACACTTACACCATTGTAGTTCCTAGTGCCCTTGAGAGCCCTTCATAGGGAATGCCCCGGGCAGTCCAAGGTTAACCATAAACTGTAAGAATAAGCCAACTAAAAGAGTAACCTTTAATAAACCACCATCGCATACACTCACCCTATCATTTCGGGAGGATAATTGGTATAGATTCATGAGCGGTGGGTTCAGTGTTGATAGAAAGATGGTTTAAGTTTGAAGAGTCGATGGCTCGGGAGCACTTATAGCATGTGTGCATGTGCATTAAGTGATGGGTCCTCATTATTGGATGGTCATTCACACCGATGTTGTTACATTAACTCGGCAAGTGTAAGTGTTCACTAAGCCCATTAAAGACTGGTGGTTTTTCCAGCACTAGTATAATAGACTATATAGCGCATGACTATGGGTTTAGCGAGTAGTACACAGGGTTTAGGCTGGGAAGTGTGAATACTGACCTAGGAGTAGGGAGGCCAGACCTACTGCCTCCATTTGCCACTACGAGAGGTACCTGAGAGTTTAGCTAACTCCAAATGGGGGAACTAAAGGTCTGTGCGCATAGAGTCGAGTGTGTGCGTTGCACCTATGTGAAATCCATCATTTAACATACATAGCATTCCATGTCATACAAAACTTGCATAAAACCTCTACCCCTAACGTATAAATTAGTATGGGATCTTTTATACGTTAGGCCTTGCAAAATGACCCCTTAACTTATAAGTCTGTATGGGCATTCTTATAAGCTAAGGTTACATTCTCCGTGATGATAGTTAGATGCTCTACTTTTACTTTAATTATTATTTCTATTTTACTACATCTTTTACTTGCTCTTCATATACTTGACATTACTATATTAGATACTTTTAGCATATGGTAGTTAGGGACACTATCACCTGTTCTTTCTTACTCTCCACCTTCAGTCCCTTTCCTTTTATCCTCCCCTGCACGGTGCCTAGGTGTCGTAGGGGTGAGGGAGAAGGACCAAGACTTAGTTTAAAGTAACGGCCTGATGGGCATAACACCAGGGACACCAGTTGGGAGACAGGGTGCATTACAAGGAGGTGAACCAGCCTAGTCCTGGTGTAGTAGTAGTAGTAGCAGCAGTAGTCATGGGATCTGTGAGTTACTAGTAGCTTTACTTCTACGAGCATTTATAGTGAGGATTTTATGTACTGGGCATGAGCCCTTTTATCTTCCTATCTGATTCAGTATTACTTTTTGTTCAGTTTTATACCTGGTATGGACTTTTATATACATACGTTTCAATGTGATTGTGGACTGGATTCATGTCTATATATGTTTACTTCTTTTCTTCTATGATATATAGTCGAGTACTTGCCGGGAAAATCGGTAATTTGTGGCAATGAACTCCTCGAGAGTTGGTTTCACAACAAAGCAGTGGTTCTGGGCAAAAGACCCCCAAAAATGAGGGTCTTACAAGGATGATCTTACCCTTAGATTCCCTTAGGAATATGGTCTTGTCTATTTCACCCTTGAGAATTTATTCTCAATGAGGAAGCTAGACAATGTCTCATACCATGCTCTAGGGACTTGATTCAGCCTATATAGAGCTTTTCTAAGTCTATAAACAGATTCAGAGGAGTTAGAATTAACAAAACCTAGAGGTTGCTCAATATAGACTTCTTCCTTCAAGTCACCATTCAGGAAGGCTGACTTCACATCCATCTGGTAGACTTTAAATCCTTTGAATGTTGCATATGTAAGGAAGAGTTTGATGTTTTCCAATCTTGCTACATGGGCAAAGGTTTGATCAAAATCAATACCTTCTTCTTGTCTGTACCCCTTAGCTACTAACCTTGCCTTGTTCTTGATTATAATGCCATTTTCATCAAGTTTATTGCTGTAAATCCACTTGAATCAAATGACATTATGTCCTTGTGGTCTGGGAATTAAACCAGCTTCCATACCTTGCACCTTTTAAACTATTTCAGTTCCTCTTGCATTGTAACAATCCAGAACTGATCAATATTAGCCTCTTCAAATCTCTTGGGCTCAATTTGTGACAGAAAACTTGCATACAATGTTATATTTAGACTTTTGCTTCTTATCACCACTCCTTGGTGTGGATCACTAAAAATTTGGTGTCTTGGATGATCTCTTAGATGCCTGACAGCTGGAGGCAATCTTCTTTCAGCATCAGCTTCAGTAGTATCTTCTTGCAGATATTCATCCACTTCATGTGTGCCTTGCACTTCATCTGGAATATCCACTCCATCTTGGATTTCTGGAGCAACTTCTTTGATGGTTAGCTTGTCCATCATCATCTCTGTACCTGCAGTACAAGAAGAAGAGCTTGGCAGCTCACCGTTAATCATGGTATACTCATCAAAGACTACATGCACAGACTCTTCTACAACTTGGCTTTTTAAGTTGTAGATCCTGTAGGCTTTACTATGATTGTTGTACCCAACAAAAATCTCATCAAAGGACTTAATAGCAAACTTAGTCACATAAGACTTCCCATTATGAAGCACATAACACTTGCTATAAAAGATCCTTAGATAGCCCAGGTTTGGTTTTCTGTCCTTCAAGATCTCATAGGGAGTCTTCTTATGGCTCTTGGTGATAGAGGCTTTGTTAAGGACATAATATGCAGTATTTACTACCTCAGCCCAAAAATATTCTGGGAGAGATGTGTCACTCAATAAGGTCCTTCCAGCCTCTATGAAAGTTCTATTTTTCCTCTCAATAATCTCATTTTGTTAGGGTGTTCTTGGATGAGAAAATTCTTGATGAATCCCTAGCTCTTCACAGAACTTTGTCATACTATCAGAGTGGAATTCAGTCCCATGGTCACTTCTATTTTTGACCACAGTACTATCAAACTCATTCTGAATTTGCTTGACAAACTTCATGAAGACATCAAGGGTTTCATTCTTTTTCTTAAGAAAGAACACCCAAGTAAACTTAGAATAGTCATCAACCATAACAAGGGTGTAGACTTTCCTACCTAGACTATGAATTGGCTTAGGACCAAATAAGTCCATATGCAAGAGGTATAAGCACCTCATAGAGTCTTTGGTCCCAATGCTCTTGAAGGAAGCCTTGGTCTGCTTGCCCTTTTGGCATGCTGAGCACAAGCTTTCCTTGGTGCATTTCATCTTAGGACCATTCCTAACTTGCTCTTCACTAAAGAGCTTACCAATAGTCTTGTAATTCAAATGAGCTAGTCTCTTATGCCATTACACAAAATAAGAAACTTTCTCATTTGCCACTAGACAAATAGGAGATTCTGAATCTAGACAATGGAAATTTAAGCAAAAAACATTTTCACTCCTAGTGTTTGTCAAGATGACCTCTTTGTCACTTGACCTCTTAATCAGGCACTCATCCTTGTGGAAGATAATGACATAGCCAAGATCAGAGAGTTGGCTTATGCTTATAAGGTTGTGTTGCAACCCTTCAACATAAGCCACTTTTGATATGGTGACTATGTCATTGGTAATCTTACCAAAGCCTCTTGTCACTCCTCTATCTGAACAACCAAAGATAACCTTGGTCCATCTTTTACTGGAGTATACTCCTTTAAGTTACTCCTTGTCCCAGTCATGTGTCTGGAACATACACTATCCAATTACCATATAGGAGGTATGGTCACTTGGACTAACCCGCATCACATAATTTATTTTACCTTAGGACCCCAATATTTATTGGGTCCTAGGTGTATGTTAGTCTGAAAATGGACTTGTTTAACAGTTGCTTTTTTGACTGGTGGACTAACACTAGATCTAGGCACAGTAGGATTGTGCCAACAATCTAAGGCAAAATGCCCCACCTTGCCACATCACCAGCACGCATGTATATTATACCTTCTCTTCTGAGCAGGTCCTGTAGTTGGCTTAACTGCTGACTAAACAAAAGTTAGAGGTACAACAACCTTTTTCAAATTCCTTTCAGCAAGGATCAGACTGAAGGTTTGTCTTTCAAAAAGTTTTCTTGGCTTGCTCTGAATGCTATTTACAACAGTCTTTTTTGCAGATGACATACTGTTTATAGCATCAGAGATATCTAGATCTGGTTTGTTGATAGACTTGAACTTGGTCTGGGTCTTTGCTAGATTTCTTTGAGAGTTAGCCATTGCCTCTTTCTTAAGTGAAGGGGCAGGTACAGCAAATACAAATGTTCCATGATGGGCCATTTGGATTTCCATATGGGGAGCCTTAAAGGCACTCACTCCCCTACTATACCTTCCACCATAGCTGTGAACCTCTTTGTTCACACTAGTGGATCTACCATTAATCCTATGACCAGAGATGCTCTCTTGGTTATACCTATTTGAAGGTAACTGAACTTTACTAAAAGGAATGAGAGGCTTGGTAGCCAGAGGCTGAGCTGGAGCTTTGCCCTTCTCTTTGAAAGGGGAAACTCTAGTGTTTCCCTTAAACCCCAACCCCATATTACCCATTTGAGAGGAGAAGGAGTCTATCAAGGGCAACACTGTATTAGGCTTAGAGAAACTGGACACAATTCTCTTCTCCCTCTGGACCTTCTCTTAAAGGTCCCTTATGAGACTATTCTTCAACTTTATGGAGCCTATATGGATGAGATTCAAGAACTTAAGTTGGTTAACTTCCCTGTCCTTTTGATCTAGCAAAGATATTATCTCATCATGTTGGGCAGCAGCTAGCTGAAGAGTGGCAATCTCCACAACTTGATTTTTAGTCAACTTCTTGCATTTCTTAAAGGCATCCAGAAGTTCATCTACCTATCAATCAATTGATTGACATATTTCTCAAAAACTGAGCCTTCTTCACAACTGGATGAAGAAGCATTAGAGTCTAAACTAGTCTCATAATCTGAGTCAGAAGATGAGCTGGATAAGGAATGTACCTTGACTGGACCAGGTTGTCCCTGGCTGGATTCATCATCATACCTTGCCATCAGCCCATAGTAGCTGATGTTATCTTATTCATATTCATCATCCACCTCTGAATCACTATCTGAGTGTGATTGAGGGGCCTTGATCCCTATCTTGATAGCAGTATAGTCTTTAGCTTCTGCTTCTGCTCTTTCTTTAGCAGTAGTAGCAACCAGCCCAAAATAGGCTTCTTCTTCAGACTCAGATGAAGATGAGTCAGTCTAGCTCTTATAATTCTTTGTAATAAAGGAAATATCTTTCTTGCCCTTGTGCTGGTGAGCCTTTTTCTCACCAATTTCTTTTCTTTTCACTAGGCAGTCAGTAATAATATGCCCAGATTTGTTGTAATAGTAGCAAACAAATTTAGAGGAAACATGTTTACTAGGCTTAGAGTCATACCTGCCTCCCTCGGAGTGCTTCTTCTCTTACTTGTAGTAGTCCTCCTTGTGATGAGAGGAGGAGGAAGGTCTGCTCCTTCACTGCTTCTTCCTCATCAATTTTTGAAGCTGCCTAGAGAAGGCAACAAAGTCTTCATTTGACAAGCTCCTGTTAGATAACTTGGACCAGTGCTATCTGAGTCAGAAGGCCTCCTTGGAGGAGAGGGAATCCTCTCCTTTCCCTTCTTGGTGCTCTCTGCTCTGAAGGCCAAAGACTTTTTCTTGGACTGGGATTTGCTGATGGACTCCTCCTCTTTCCTGGAAGCTAGCTGCATCTCATAAGAGAGCAGCTTTCCAAATAGAGTATGGGAAGGAGTATCAACTAGCTTGTCCACCTCTCTTATGGCACAAATCTTGGTGTCCCATTCTCTGGTGAGATACCTCAAGAACTTGTCATTAAGCTCATATTGACTGAAGACCCTCCCATAGGTCCTCAGCTCATTAAGTGTTCTGAAAAATCTTTCATAGCAAGTAGCTATGTTCTCTTTCTGGGAATGACTGAAAGCCTCATACTCTTAGTTAAGCATGGACTTCCTGTAATATCTTACCTCTTCAGTTCCCTCCATGTAGACCAGAAGAGTTTCCCATATTTTCTTAGAGGTTTGGCAGTGAACCAGATTCTAAAAGGTTGAATCATCTATGACACTAATTATAATGTTTTGTGCCCTCTTGTCCAATGTAGCCAAGATGACTTCATCCTTTGTCATCTCTGAATATGTATTAGGTGTCTGGATATTGGAATCCAGAACTGAGACTTTCATAGGGATGAAAGGTCCCTCTTTAACTGTCACAAAGATCCTTAGGTCATAGGCTTCCATAAATAACCTGACCCTCTCTTTCCAGATTCCAAAACTCTCCTTCCAGCAGATGGGGAGTTTCATGGAACCTAGCTCCTTATGGTTCTCTCCAGAACCCATAAGTATAGAACTTGTTTCAGCTACCCTTTGAGATCTGCTCTGACTATTAGGTCCTTCTTGAGCAACCTCCCTCAGATATCACTTAAAAGTCTTTAATTCCAAGGTAGCTAATCACTTAAAGGGGGGTGAATAGATTTTGGTCTTTTATAATTTTCCCTATACTTTGTGTGTTGTGAGTGAGTTAAATAATGCTTCCAAGACAATCACACAAAGCACACACACAGTTTATAGTGGTTCCTCAGATTATGGGTACGTCCGATTTCCCTCACCTTCCTAACAGCTTGATAGACAAGGCTTCTTCTCTAAACTCGGCTCCTTAGAGCTTACAATACAGATCCATCAGGATCTCTAGGTCTACTCCAAGACCTATAGCTCAGGCACAAAGCCCTACCTCAGAGCAAGCTTGCTCCTACAACTCAGTGGCCAAAAGACCACCTACCTCAGACTTAAGTACCCTACAGCTCAGGATATGGAGGTTATCCCTACAACTCAGAGATTCACACTCTCCTACCTTAGATCTATTAAGATCCTACCTCAGGCCAAAGGCCCTACCTCAGGCAAACAGGCCCTACACTCATATCAACACAATGATCCTACAAACTCAAGCTCAATAGCCCTACACTCAGATCCACACAGGGATCCTACAAACTCAGGCTAAATAGCCCTACCCTCAAATCCACACAGGGATTCTACCTAAGTCTTTATAAATTAGGCTTACAACTCAGATCCAAAAGGATCATATAGGAAAAGTAGTTGGTTGGTGTGGTTGATATGACACCAGAGAAATTTCTCTATGTCTGCCTTTCTGGACTGAGTTAACAACCCTAACATTCTTCACAGCAACAGAAAATATGTCTTCAGTAATAAACTGCCTGTGCTGAAGAAACTCAGAAACTTGTTTCCGAACTTGCTAAAGAAGATTGAGGAATAGAAAGTTCATGTGTTCTTCAATCAGCTAACCTGGACCAGCAGGAACTTGAAAGCCATGCTTCTCCTTTTTTATCAAATCAAATAGAAAGTCCAACAAACCTAATGATAAACAAATCAAATCAATTCCAGTAGCATCAATTTTCAAGGTTGAAATTGAACGTATTATTATTAATTATAGTTTCGCACATATTTACATAATTTAATCATACTGTTAAAAAAACTAACTTTAATCTTTGGTGACAAAAATTCACTTTAAATTTTTCAAAAGCTAGACAAACCGTTACTTCACAGCCCCAACTATGCTCATACTGAAGAGAAGAAAATCAAGAAAAAGAAAAACACTATTCTTTAATTTGTAGCTGATTATATTCAATCTTACCTCTGATGAATTAAAATTATCGACAACAAATCTAAAAATGCAAAGAGGTGCTTCAAATAAATTTGGCATAAACTTAAATTACTCAGCTTTATCTTCAAGCAGCATGATTTTTTAAAAGCTAATCAATCATTACCTAACAAGACATAAGGAATCAGGAACATGATAATTACTCAGTTTGTTGGACTTTCTATTCCTCAATCTTTTTATTTTATAATGCAATGGAACTAAGTTAATGACTATTATTTATGAGTCATTAACTTAGTTCCATTGCATTATAAAATAAAAAGATTGAGGAATAGAAATTCCAACAAACTGAGTAATTATCATGTTCCTAATTCCTTATGTCTTATTAGGTAATGATTGATTAGCTTTTAAAAAATCATGTTGCTTGAAGATAAAGCTGAGTAATTTAAGTTTATGCCAAATTAATTTGAAGCACCTCTTTGCATTTTTATATTTGTTGTCGATAATTTTAATTAATGAGAGGTAAGATTGAATATAATCAGCTACAAATTAAAGAATAGTGTTTTTCTTTTTCTTAATTTTCTTCTCTTCAGTATGAGCATAGTTGGGGCTTCGAAGTAACAGTTTGTCTAGCTTTTGAAAAATTTAATGAGAATTTCGGTCACCAAAGATTAAAGTTAGTTTTTTAACAGTATAATTAAATTATGTAAATATGTGCGAAACTATAATTAATAATAACACGTTCAATTTCAACCTTGAAAATTGCTTCTACTGGAATTGATTTGATTTGTAGCAGAAGAAATTAGCTACAACAACTTGAAAGAACTTTTAGATTAGCTGGTTTGACTTCAAGCTTCAAGCTCGGCAATAATGACGAGGAAGATGAAGTTCAGCCGCAACTTTTCGAAATTAGAAAACCCTAAAAGTTAAAGATCGTTCCTTCCATCTTGTCCCTTTTATCTTCTACCGATTAACGGCTCTAAGAAGTAGAGGGGACCACCTTTGATTAACAGCTGCACCCTGCTTTAACGGAAGAAGACGTACAGTAGACCTCTGACAGTATTTGTCGTGTTCTGTAGCTTTCCCGCAACTAATTTGAACTTTGTTTACTTTGTTGACTTTGGATGACGTCATCAATTATGGACTTAGCCAAATATTCAGATTCAACTCCAGACATTGAGTGTGTTAAGTGAATGGCCTTCACTCAACGATTCTGGACTTAATAAAATTCTCTACATCATCAGGTGTTGAGTGCGTTGAGTGAATGACCTTCACTCAATAATTCTGGACTTAGTCCAATTCATCTGCACTGCCAGGCGTTTAGTGCGTTGAGTGAATGACCTTCACTCATTGATTTTGTACTTAATCAAATTCTTCTGCACTGCCAGGCATTGAGTGCATTGAGTGAATCTTCATCACTCAACACCCCTAGACTTAGCTGCAACTTTTATCAACTAGGCGTTGAGAGCGTTGAGTGAAGCTTCATCACTCAACGCTTTTGTACTTAGCCGCTTTCTTTCTTATTTCTTCTTAGGCTTTGACTGTAGCAGCATAACTCAATGCTTTTGTTGTCTGGCGTTGAGTGAACTAACTTCACTCAATGCCTGTAGACTTTGCGCAATTTTGTTTGTGCAACCTGCTGGGCTTCGACTGTCCTATCTTTACTCAGCTCTTTTGTTGTCTAGCATTGAGTGAACTGGCTTTACTTAATACATGTGGACTTAGCCGCTTTTTCAGCTTGCCAATGTTGAGGCTTTGACAGACTCAGTTATACTCGATACCTTCTGATATATGGCATTGAGTGAACTGCCTTCACTCAATGTCTGTGGACTTAGGTGATTTTCAGCCTTTTCAGCATTCTTCTTTGGCATCTGTCGTTGAGTGAACTAGCTTCACTCAATGACTGTGGACTTAGACAGATTTCTGTCTCTCCACTTCTCCACCTTGTGACCACCTGTCACAGCCACTAAGACAGTCTGTCTAAACTTGTTACATGGAACATCCTTCATATGATGAGCTTAACTAACATCAAATACAACTATGCTCTTAGTGTTGATGGTGATGCCTCGATCTTCAAATCATGTCTAGGGAACATTGAGGGTAATATTCCCAACAGAAATCATTGTTATGAAATAATTAACGTTGAAAATAAAAAATCAGACCTGCAGATCACTACTTCCAAACAAGGAGGTACTTCTTCTGTAAGACCCATTTTTTTCACCACCAGGTCTTACACCCAAAACCGTCGCCTTATGGTGACTCGAACTACTAAGTTAGACGCCACCGCATGACGTCGATCCTATCATCTAAAACAATCACATCACAGTGTATCAACAAAAGAGAAGTAAGTAATACAAGTCCACAGATCACACCTCACTATCAATATATATAAAAGAGCAATAGTCCACAATGAGTACAAAGTATAAAAGAAAGTAGAAAATGGGCTTAAACCCGGTACATGTCTGATATAAATGATCTATCTCTCACAACTCACAACATTTAAGCGGAAGTAAACTAAAATCCATCCTCAACCTGTCGTCGTGTAATAGCGGTAGTGCGTAGCAATTGCTCCTCATGTCCTGCCTCCTTGTCAAGCTAGTTCTGATGCTGCTGCTGCTCGGTCCCTCAAAATAATGTGGTCCACCGACCATTAGTCAAAAAACTAAGCCACTATCATCCTCGCCTCACCCCCGCGACTCCTAGGTACCGTACGGGGAGAAGGAAAGCGGAGGACAACAAAGTAGAGTGGAACAAGCAAGTGACAACTACCCTAGTAGGAGTATGTATAAAAGAACTATAACAATGAAGCGGTAATGTAAACAAAGTAAAGTACAGAGCAGTAAAAATAGTAAAGTGAACAAGCTATATTAAAAGTACCATAATTTATAGAATGCCCATACAAACTTATAGATTAAGGGGTCGTTTTGCAAGGCATATCATATAGAAAGTCTCATACCAATTTATACGATAGGGGTAGGGGTTTAAATGCATTGATGACATGGTATGTTATGTTATGCTGGATTAATGCTATGTTCATACAAGTTTAACACACATACCCAACTCTATGCACACAGACATTAAGTTCCCCAATTTTGGAAGCTAGCTTCACTCCTAGGAGCCTCCGTAGTGGCCAACGGAGATAGTGGGTTGGGCCACCCCACTCCTAGGAGGGTATCCGTACTACTAGGCCAATCCCTTACGTACGCCTCTGAAGGACACACCATAGTTACCACATACTAATGCTGGAAAATCCACTAGTCTTTTCCTTGGCTAAGTGAGAACTACACTTGACGAGTCAACGTATCTACATCGTTGCAAATGACCATCTAATACCAAAGACCCACCACCTTTATGCACATGCAACCATGAATTCTCGAGCCATCGGCTCCCCGGACTAACCCGTCCGTCACAACAACCTTCAGAGCTACTGGCTCCCCGGACTAACAAGTCTGTACCTATCACCACTGAGCCAACCACTCATGAGTCTAAACCAAACTAGCCTCCTGTGACCATAGAGTGAGTGAAAGTGAAGTATTTAGAATTACTAGTTGCCCTTTAATCATTTTAGTCTTATAGTTTAAGGTTAACCTTGGAATGCCCAGGGCATTTCCTATGAAGGGCTCTCGAGGGCACTAGGAACTACGATGGGCTGAAGCCCAAAGCTCCCTTTTGCAAGGTACTTATTATTTTTGGTATCTATCCATGTCCTAAACTCTCTTAGCATTACACTTGGACTAACCCTAAGTGTATTTAGCCTCTTTTTCCAGGGAAAGACAATCCACCGTCGATCCCGAGCACAACCTTGCCCATAGTCAACAAGTCTCTCACAACCTGCCTTCAATTGGTGACCTTATTCATTCTCACCCAGACCAGGTACACCAACTATCCCATACCAAGGTTCACATGTTTCCCTAATTCTACAGTTTTGCAATGTGCAGACCTAATGGACTATATGATGTACACGGATGGTGACCTTCCAAATAATCATCCAAATAACCTAATATTATTATTGGGGATCTATCATGATACTTTATGAATAAATACAGAAAATTATAATTTTCCTACTTTATTTGGTATTTATTATATTTTCTACAAAATCATACCGCCTATGCTTTTGAACACCAAGTACACTTTTATGACCAGGTATGGCCTTAGAAAAATTATGACAATTTGGTAACATCAAAATAGTAGTAACTATCAAAAATCCCAATTTTCCGAAAAGTTTTTGACCTCCAACAAATCATTGAATAAATAACAACAATATTAAGATAAATAGGGAAAAATTAAACCAACCATCCAAAAATTATGAGAAAATTATTAGATGATAAATATGAAGAGAAAAGGCTACTGACTAAGAATTATGATTTTCCAATTTAATTTGTCACATAGATAAATTATATAAAAATATTCATCTAAGGGCACTTTGTGAAGGATCCTATATGAAAATTCTTCCAATATTTTTATAAAAATTCACAGAGCATGATTATGTCTTAAAATATTTCCTGACCAAGTTTCATAATTTTAAAGTAAGCAAATGACCATAAAATAATTATCTTGTGATTGAATTAAACTTAGGGTTTGTGAATGAAGTACTAAAATTATCAATACAAAATTCACAATAAAATTTATAAGGAACAATATCATTTAAAAAAGTTTATTTCCTAAATTTCATAAGCATCCAAGGTCATTTAAGTATGTAAATAAATACAAAATCAAAGTGCCCTAATCTATCCATGATTACTTTAAAAAGGGTGTAAGTTCCTAAAAATCCTAAAACCATTTTCTAGAGCCTACTTTTACTCTAGGAACTCACCAACCAAGTTCCAAGACCGTCCAAGGACATACACTCTCATGTCCTTCACTAGGCCCCAAACCTTAACTCTAGGGCATTTTGAGTACTATGGTCAGACCACTGACCCAAATGGGTTAAAACAAATTTTAAAATAAAGTAGACTTCAAGGGCTACAATTTTCATGTTTGCCACTTTTCATGGTTCAGCCCCTAAGGGCCTCATTTTTCTGATTGAATAAGGTGCACATTAAGGAATGATATAACATATTACATATAAAAATCATTATATTATAAATATTTGAACGACATCTACTCATCTTCTCCGATGAGACAATGGCCATGATTTCCCAAACCTGTAGCTTTTCCAAAGCTTATTGTCGGTGATCCAGCCCCCTCCCTGGCTGGCCACCATCACCACCACCTCCGTTGAGGTGGTGGCATTCACCAGAAGGCGGCACGTCCGTCGTAGGTGCAGTTTCTGGCGAACCAGAGAATGCAAAAACCATGATTTTTCATGGAATTCAAAAATGGAAATCAACCCAATTGGGCTCGATTTCAAATCCTATTGATCTAGGATGCTAGAACAAGGGGAGACGAGGAGAAGTGGACCTTCTGGGATGGATGAAACCTTGCCGATCGTCGTGACACCATTTTTGGTGGTGGTGGTGTCGGGTGCTCTACAACTTCTATACCAGAGGTATCGAAATCTTCAGGGGAAGAGTGAAAATGATTGCTTTGGGTATGGGGAAGCTTTTAAATGAACCAAAAGGGGGAGGGGAGTGGTTAAGCTTCAATGGCCATTAATGGCAATTTTGGCCATCATGAAAAGCTCTGAATACAACCACTTAGGGGTTGGTTATGGCTATTTGACTCCTTTAAACTGAAGGGGGGAGATGTACCAGGCAATTGGAGATGAAGAGAGGAGGCCTTGGCCTTCCTTGGCCATGAATGGCCTCTTCCTCTTCCTTTCTCTCTCCTCCATTAAAGGGGAAGTGAGCTTTATCTCTCCTAGTAACTATTTCCAAAAAATGAATGGCATTTTAGATAATTTCCTGCCTCCTAAAGCTACTGGTCCACTCAAATTGGGCTTAGCCCAAGTGAGTTGGGCTAGGTTGGGTCAACTTGAGCTAATTTGCCCAATTTAGGGTTGAGATGACTTTGGTCAATTTGACCTATTTGGTTGACCCCAATGGGTCCTTAGTGACCCATTGGCCTCCCCTAAGGTCTAGGAAGACTTGGGTAGGGTTGGTTTGGCACCTTAGTGGTCACTTGACCCTTATTAGGGTACTTTGACCATTTTAGGGTTTAGGTTGACTTTGGTCAACTTAACCTCTTGGGTTGACCCCAATGGGCCCTTAGTGGACCAATGAACCTCCTAAAGGGTTAGGAAGGTCAAGGTGGGGTCATTTTGGCAAGTTGGTGGTCCATTGGCCTTAGATAGGCCACTTTGACCATTTTAGGGTTAGGGTTGACTTTGGTCAACTTGACCACTTTAGATGACCACAATGGGTTCTAGGTGATCCAAGGGACCCCCTAATGGGTTAGGGATGTTATGGTGGGTTTAAAAGGTGAGGCCTTAAGGTCAAACCCTAGGTTAGGTAATTAGAATGTGTTATTTGCAGACCAGGGTGATTTCTACCTTCATGCCCTAGTTCACCTGGTCTCCTTGAGCTTCCTAGGGTTTTGTCAAGACCTAGTCATGACAAAACCACTCCTAGGGGTATAGTTGTTTGAGTGATGTTACATCTTCAACATTCAATGTTGAAACATTTTTCTAGAACTAGAGTCCTTTTTCTCAAGAACAACTAGACAACATTTATTGCTTTAATACAACATCAGAAACACATTACCACTAATCCAATTCAGCGAATAGCAGGTATAAGTTCTTATTTTTCCCTAAAATGCAAGATTGATACCTTGATTCTTGATAGTGTTGCGACAGACCATATCACCCATTTCTTTTCGCTCCTTTATGATCCACAAATGCTTCCTTCATACACACAAATTCATTTGCGGGATGGTTCCAGTGCCACAGTGACTCACTTAGGCACCATTCATTTTCCAGAAAATTTTAAACTCTTATATGTGTTGTTTGCTCCAACATTCACTCACAATTTAATATCTATCAGTAAGCTGAGCAAGGATTCAGATGTTTCCATTATTTTTCATGACAATCATTGTGTATTATTTGGCCATTTGAAGAAGACTTATGAAGTCATCAGAAGGCATGTGGCAGGATTGTATCACTTCTCTCTACTAGACAATGTTACTAACAACAATAATCCTATGAAAAATCATATCAGCATATGCAAATCAATCTCGTGGCATCTGCGATTGGTGCAAATTTCTATTGCCAAATTGAAATACATGTTACCTTTTCTTCCTAATCTCCAAACAGTTACTCATCATAAATGTCACATTTGTCCTTTGGCAAAACAAACTTGGTTACCTTTTAATAAAAGTGATACTTCTTCTACACGTGTTTTTTGATTTAATACATTGTGACACTTGGGGACCTTATAAGGTTGTTTCCCATCATGGTTTCAAATATTTCTTAAAAATCATGGATGACTATACCATGAATACTTGGACTTACCTGTTGAGATCCAAGGAAGAAGTTCCCTCAATTTTACAATCCTTCTCTCACTTTATTAAGAATCAGTTCAACATCTCGATTAAAATATATAGGACTGATACTTGATATGAATTTCTTAATAAAAATTAAAACAATTCTTCTCTCAAAATTGGATAATTGACCAAAGAAGATGCATCTACAAGCCACAATAGAATGGGATATCAGAACGATAACATCGTCATGTGCTGGAAATGGCTAGAGCTTTACGATTTTAAGCAAAATTGCCAATTGATTTATGGGGAGAATGTGTCCTTACAACAACAACCTTAATCAACAAAATACCTTCGACAATTCTTCATAATGAATCACCTTTTGAAATCCTTTTTAACAAACCATCAAACTATACCAATTTGTTTGTTTTGGGATGCCTATGCTATGCAACAATACCTTATTCTCAGTGCAATAAGTTTGAATCTAGAGCTACAAAGTGTGTATTCATTAGATATCCAAATGTCCAAAAAGGATATAAGTTGTATGATTTGAACAATCATCAAATTTTATCAGTAGGGATGTAAAGTTTTGTGAATAAACTTTTCTCTTTGCTTCCCCTACTTCTGAAATTGGTATTCCCTTTTTGTCTGATAACACAGAGTTCAAAACATTATATAGAGCTCCAACTATAACACCAGACGACACAGTATGAGTATGGAATCAAGATTCTTCATCAACGTCACCTGATTCCTCTTTGGATATAACAATGCCTCCAACAAAATTATCAACTGATTTCAATCACAAAAAATCCTCAAGGGTATCTCATCCTCCACAATGGCATAAAGACTGCATTTGCTCTTCTATTTCTTATAATGGTGATATTGTTGAACCACAACATTATTCACAAGCTGTTTAAAACCCTCTCTGGAAAGAAACTATGTTAAAGCAAATTCAGGCACTAGTGGATAAACAGACTTGGTGTATTATAGAATTACCACCTGGGAAGAAACCTATTAGTTTCAAATGGATCTATCAGATCAAATACAAGACAGATGGTTCAATTGAGAGATATAAGGCTCGATTAGTTGCAAATAGATTTACTCAGGTAGAAGGCTTGGATTATCAAGATACCTTCGTACCCATTGTTAAAATGATGACTATTAGATGCTTCCTTGTCATGGTATCACCAAAGAATTGTCCAATATTACAATTGGATGTTGGCAATGTTTTTTTACATGGAGATTTAAAGGAAGAGGTTTATATGAAGATACCGTTAGGCTTCTTTATTCAAGACTCATATCAAAACCCAGTTTGTATACTAACTAAATTATTGTATGGCTTAAAGCAAGCATCAAGACAATGGTTTGAAAAATTTTCATTTGCCATTAAAGATTTTGGTTACTTGCAATCACAAAATGATCATTCCCTTTTTACTAAGAAAACTGATCGCAATTTCATGACATTGCTAGTCTTTATTGACGACATTACAATTATCAGGAATGATCTCACTGAAATTACCTCAATAAAAAACTTGTTACATACAAGCTTCAAAATAAAAGATCTGAGAGAATTAAACTTCTTTTTTGGTCTGGAAATCGTCAGGAACAAAAATGGTATTCATCTAACTCAACAAAGTACACAAATGATATCTTAAAGGATGTTGCCATGATAAACTACAGTCCAACTAATATCCCAATTAAACAAAATCATAAATTAAATGATTCAGATGGGGATAAACTCAAGGATCCAAGCTTTAATAGAAAGTTTATTGGAAGACCTATCTACTAAACTGTCTTGACCAGACCTTACCTATTCGATTCATATCTGTAGCCAGTTCATTGCCAAACTTGTGTTCTACATCTACAAATGGTTCGAAAGGTGCTGAAATATTTGAAAGGATCTATTCATCAAGAGGTGTTCTTCCCTGTATAGAGCAATTTAAAATTAGAAGCTTATTGTGATGCAGATTGGGAGGCATGTCCTATGACACGCCGTTCTATTTCAGGCTTTTGCATCAAGCTTGGTGATGCTCTGATTTTTTGGAAAAATAATAAATAAAATACTGTGTCCAAATTTTTAGTCAAGTGAATATTGAGCCATAACATCCATATGTTGTGAAATAACCTGACTTCTAAACCTGCTGGCTGACTTACAAATCACGAATTTGACGCAAGTATCACTCTTTTGTGACAACCAAGTAACTCTACTCATCGCGTCCAATCATGTCTATCATGAAAAAATGAAGCACATAGAGTTGGACTGTCACCTTGTTCGAGAGAAATTAGAAGCAAAAATGATTTCACCTAATTACTTGCCCCCTAAACAACAACCAGTAGACCATTTTACTAGAGATGTTGGGGTGTTAAAATGAAAGATGCATTTTGTTTCCTTTTTTTCATCATTTATGTTTACACATGTATGACAGCTGTCCTTTTGGGGCATATGTGATGTATTTGTCTTTCTTGTATAAATTCTCCTTGTTTCTTTTGAATAAGAAAACATAATTGCTCATTGTGTCTTTTCCTTTCTAATTTTTTTCCCGCTTTTGTTTCTAAATTGAATGAGAGGATCTTTTGATTTCCTATTTTGATTTCATCTTCTTGTTCTCCTTATAGCATCATTAAAAGAATCTCAACACCTACCCCTCGGATGCCCGCATCTCTTCGATGGTTAATTGCTGGTCAGGATCAAGGAGAAAGGACCTGCTCAGCCATGGTTCATGAAATAACCTTAGATCTCTCATATGAGTCTATACATTTATAAGTTGCACTCATCTACCTTTTAAATTATAAAAATCTTACCATTGAGCTTACATTTCAAAACATGGATGAACAATAATACTTTATGGAGGGGAGCTTCACGGCCATGGGTCTTTTTTCATGTATGTTATGAAATATAAACTTACAAGAGAGATTTTAGCAATTTTAGAAGATAGAGGAAATCAACATGCTGTTTTGCAAAAATAGGAGGGAGGTCCCAAGCATCTTTCATAAACCCTCAAATATGAAGAAAACCAAAGAAATGGCCTTCCTAAAGCAGGGTAGTCATAGCTCAAAAAAGCCCAAAAAATCCTTTTTTGGAAAAAGTTATTTTGGAATCATCAATCATTAAAACAAACTAAAAACAATAGGGAGATTGAAATAAAGTTTTTCCTACCCCCAAGTCATTATTATTATTATTGCGGGCCGCTCGAGGCTCCTAGAAGTCTGGGCTAAATTAAGCTGTCATAGCCTGTGGAGCGGTCGAGCATGCAAATAGTCATGAAGTAAATAGAAAATTGCACAAGATAATTTTTAACATGGACAACTCGTAAATTGAGTAAAAAACAACATGACTGGTTCGGTGCAGTCAAACTTCACTATAAGTGAAGGTTTACAAGGTGTCAGAGTTATCGATGGAGATAGGCCACTCCTCGTTACAGCTTGAGGATGAGAGAAAGCACAGATGCGCTCGGAGGGCGATAGACTGCCACTCGTTAAGCTCAAAATCTATCTCTTCATATTAGCAGAGGACGCTCTCGGACATTGCCCGGATGCAATGCACTATAGTAGTGCAGGTAGGAGATTTGTTGAGGAGGGCTCGTAGAACACCTTACACGTAGGAGAATTTTTGGAGAGACTGGTAGAATGTCTTGCTCCTCGGAGCGTTATGGACTTAGACGAATTCTCAAAGTACTCAAAGGGAGGAGGATCGTAGGAGTATTTCAGCAGAGCTCTGGCTTATAGGAAGAGAAGAATTGGAGAAGAAATCTAGAAATGGGAGGGGTCTGGGGTCTTATTTATAGGCCCCGGGGGTATTTACTGTGGTTATGCAGTTATCCACAGACCGTAACCACCAAAATCACTAATTGCAAATTGTATTTAGTATAGTATCCGGTGTGTATTATTTTTATAATTTTTCTATTCATAGGCCGCAACCATCTTGACTATTCATACCCACCACTATCGGTGGTTATGTCGGTGGTTACACAGGCGGTTACCTGCATATCCGATGACGGTGATCGTTGGATGGCAATTAAACGGTGGTGGTTAATAGGAAGCCAGCCAGGGAGACCCGTCAGGGGAGGACCGACCTGGGGGAGACTTGGTAGGGGAGGGCCGACCGGTTGAGGATAACCGGACTCCCGCCAGCCTTGAGGATGTTGGTCGGGGGATGTCGTCCCGGGGTGGCCGACTGGCGACCCCAGCCCACGGAGGTCGGCCAAGCGAATGCTTCCCAGCTATGGCATTTGGTAGGCCATCTGGGAGCTTCACATCAGTCCTTCTATAAATTATACATGACCCCATCATTTGCCCACCAAAGTCCTCAATGTTCAGAGCCGGAGAGGGAGACAATAGGGACCTTTGTGTAGAACTTTATAGTAATAACTATGGTAGAGGTGAATGAAAGGATGCTGAAAAAGATGAGTGGAGGTGAGAAAATGCCAAGGTGAGGCGTGAAAAAGAGGAGAAGCAACATGTCAGAACCTATGAAGTCCTGGCGGTCTGGCAAACAGGATTGAAGGACAGGTTAGGCGGCCTGGAGGATAGTAGTGGTAGACAAGTTTGGTGATCTGGTAGTTTACTCCTGGAAGTCTACCTCTATGGGATGTCCGGTTATGTTACCGCACGAGTAATGGAGTTTTCAAAACATATGGAGCCCGAGCAGTATGGAGGACTGAATAGGCGTAAAATCTGGCGGACTGACAACTAAGTCGTGATAGTCAGGCAGATCTTGTCATGGATGTTTGGCTAACTGACAACTTGGACTGGCAGTCTGGTGACATTCTAAGGTTGACCAGTGGTAGTTGTTAAGGCCAAGGTATGGCAGTCAGCAAAGGTGGCTTAGTTGTGAATTGGTGGTTAGTATCTGCCCAATTGCTACATGAGGTCTTATATGCTTACCGTGATTGAGTTTGGTGATCAGTTGGTGCTAGTAATTGTGGTCTGGCAGTTGGACTCTATCTTAACCACTACTTTTATATTGGAGTGAGTTGCCTCATTGAAGAAGGATAAAGACCAGAGCAAGTTTGTTCGTATTTTAAACTTTAATCGTTTAGTTAGGTTTGTTTAACCGCACAGTCGACGCGGTCTGCTTTTATGTATCTGCTTAGTCGCATGTGATAGGCAGTGTGTTTTCACTCTTCCCCCTATTTTATATAAATAGGGTGGCATACCCTTATATTATTTAACTTTTTGGAGCAATAAGGTTCGGTTATTTAGATCTTTTTTCATATGGTATCCGAGCTCTCGATCTATTTGCTTCGATTTCTGGTTTTTGGGTGTGTGATAGATCAAGCGGTCTCTTATTTTTTTAACTGCTTATTTCTCTTTTTATCGCAAGCTCTCTTTTATTGCAGGTGTGAATTCTTACCTCCTTCTTCTCTTGTGGTGGTGATTCCCGTGGTTTTCTTTCTTAGCCGAGTTCTTCTCATTCTCTCTTTTCTTAACCACGCTCTTCTCCTTCTCTCTTTTCTTTCTATGGTCTCTCATTTCTATAGTCTATCATTTCTTTCCGCAGTCTCTCCTTTTCTCGGTCTCTCTCTTCTTTCTATGGTTTCCATTTTCCAGGGTCTCTTTTTTTCTTGCCGCCCTCCCTTTTCCGCGATATCTCTCTTTGCTTTTCGCCTTCCTACGGTTAGCTTCCTTATTACAGTCTCTTTTTCTGTTCACGTGGGTTGTCTATGGACACTCCAAACTCTTCTTCCTCCACTCTTCTTTCTACTATTACTACTTCTATTTCCACTGCTTCTGACAATCTTGGAACTGCACCCAAGTTCACTAGTCCCAGTTATTTAGACTAAAGTGTTTCCTTCACCTTTTTGTTACGGTCTTAATGCAAATGTTAGCATCTTACTAATGACCGTCCTCCTCGTAGCAGTACTAAGGTTGATGACTGGGATGCAAGTGATGCTCTAGTCCATATGTGGCTTGCAAATAACCTTTCTGATGAATGCCTTCCTATCATTCGACATGATGAGACAATTAAGGCTTCTTGGACATATATATCTTGCTACTTTATACTCCAAGGGAGCTCAAACTTCACGCATATATACAATATATGTGTATCTATTTGCTCATCCCACGATTACTCCTGATGCTGTTTACTAGGAGGTGCAAGCTCTTGATGTTGAACTTCTTCAACATCGTCCTTTTTCTATTGATCTTGCTGAACAACATAAGCACATTCAGGAACTTCTGGTAGTGTGTTATCTATTTCACTTGTTAGAGTCTTATGATATGATTCGACTCCAAATTTTTGTAGAGGCTAACACTCCTACTCTGGATGCCACAATTGCGTGCATTTCAGCTGTTACTACTCTTAATCAATTATCTCTACTTTGCGTCTCTACCTCTTGACATTATTGCTCATCCAGCTCGTAATGACGTTCCTAGTGGCTGTAGAGGCCACTCCAATGGACGTGCTTCCTCAAGATATATCTAATCTCACTATGGCAAGACCGACCACCTTGTTGATCGATGATGGGTCAAGCATCATCATCATCGACCTACTGCGAGTGAACTACCTCGAAGAATTCCACTTCTCTTACCACCTCTTCAAGTGATGCTCATTGATAACTTTCCAAAAAGAAGTTATCTAATTCTTTATTTTGAATTATTATTCATCATAATGAAAAAATGTTTTAAATGAGTAAAAATATAAGTAAATTCATTTTTTATTTTTGGCCAATTTGTGTTATTTTCCTATATTTTCTTGCTAGAAATGCCAAAGAAATCGATCCGGAGAAGTAAAACTGAACTTATATTTTATCATGCGTAGGTTATTGTAACAACCTGTTTTAGTTATTGCAACAAGTTCTTAACTAATTTTAAATTCAAATTTTGAATTTTGTGCCAAACTCAAAAATTGAAGGAAGCATCTATTAGGAGAGGATTGTACATTTTTAAGAGGGGGATCTCTTGCCTAAAAGATATATATGAAATTCATTATCATCATTTGGAGGAGGAATGACTAGAGGAGAAAGAAGAAGGCTGAAGGCATGAGCAAATATCCAGAGAAGAATTCCTACAACGTTTAATTTCAATTATCATGTTTTGTATGATCTATTTAATTGCTTGTTGTTTTTCCTCAAATATGAACTAATTTTCCATTGTTTGTATGATGCGAGTACTATGTAAGTTGTGATAATGAATTTCTTTTAAAGCTTATGAATGTTTTTTGGTTTATCATTGTTCGGATTTTTAATGAAATTTTGGTTCTTCATCTTTTTATTGCATTTCAAGATTCGAGAGAGGAAAAATGCAAGTATCTAGATGAAGATTTTTTCCCTACATTACGAGATTCGAGAGAGGAGTGACGTTTGTTTTCTTAAACCAAGTTTGTATATTTTACTGCACTTCAAGAGTCGAGAGAGGAGAGACGTAAGGGCATCATACATTTAATATAGCAAGCAAAGGGAGAATGAGATTTCACTTTCATGCTAGCAACAAAGATTTTCATTATTATTAATATTCTTCATTTCACCTGAGTCAGAGATGACAAGGAAAAAGAGGGATATAGTGATTTCTAATATCGAGAGATACAAATTTCTGCTTAAAAATTATTGCAAGATAAAATTTTCAAATATTTTCATAAGTCATCATTTTAACCATTCATCACAATAGACATAGGAAATTAGAGTACAAGACTATTTTTCCATATTGATAAAAGTTATTTCTGTCAGAAATTGTTATTTAATTTTATTAGTATTTTAAATAATTTTAACAAAACTTTAATTAATTAATTTGGCTTGGATTTAATGAAAAGGTTAAATTAGTACTTGCAAGCGTTAAATTAGTCACTTTCTCATGAGAACAATATCTACTCTCATTTTTTTACTTGATCTGACACGTGCACTTGTGTAATTGACACAACCATTTCAGTCGTATCACTCATATGGCCACTTTATGTAGTGGTTCATTGATTCTGGTGCTACCAATCATATGACGGGCAATCCTTACCTTTTCTCTCGTCTGGACAAACATAACTGGTTACCTTCGATTTTTATTGTGGATGGTTTTCCGTCCCTTGTGTTTGGATCTCGAACAGTGCATGTCACTCTTTCTCTTCAGTTTGAGGACACTCTCTATGTCTCAACCTTTACGTGTAAATTACTTTCTATTACCTCTTTATTTAAACAATTAAATTGCATGATAACATTTATATCAGCTACTTGTTCTTTTCAGGATCCTCACTCTAAGGAGATGATTGCTACTAGGATTGAAAGCGGCGACTTATTCTACCTTGACATTGTGTCTTCAATTTTTGATTCTTCTTCCCTTCTATAGTGGCATCTTTTCCTTGGGCATCCTCCTCATCGCACTCTTTACCAGTTTCTGCCTGATCTATCTCGAGTAGATTCTTCTCTCAACTGTGAAGCTTTCCAACTTAGCAAACACCATCATTTGACTTTTCCAGCAAAATAAGGGCATAATTCTTCTCGTCCTTTTGAACTTGTTTATTTTGATATTTGGGGTCTTGGTCCTACGAAAACTGTTGGTAGAGGTAGTCTGTATTTTTTTCGTATTTATTGATGATTTTTCAAGATATACTTGGTTGTACTTTCTAAAAGAGCATTCTGAAATTTTTTCTATTTTTAATGCATTCTATAATGAGATATGTACTCAATTTGATGTTTTTATTAAAGTGCTACACACTGATAATGTCAAATAGTACCTTAGTCATCTATTCTCAGTCTTTTGCTGGTATCACGACATTATACGTCAAACTAATTGTCCTTACACCTATCAATATAATGGGGATGCTAAACGCAAGAATCACCATCTCCTTGATGTGGCTCGCACTCTTCTCACTCAAATGAGTGTTCCTTGTTCATATTGGGGTCATGTTATTCTTCTTTCTTGTTATCTTATTAACCCAGTTCCTTCCTCGATTCTCAACAAAAAAACTCATTTCTTTATTATGTATCCCGATGCAATACCATTTCCTTTACCTCCATGTGTCTTTGGATGCACATCATTGGTTCATTCTCCTTCTCCTAGTCGTGTAAACTCTCTCCTCACTCAATTAAGTTCATCTTTCTGGGCTGCTATTCAATACAAAAAGAATATTGGCTATATGATCCTCTTCTCTAGAAATAGTATATTTCCGCTGATGTCAGTTTCTTTGAAGATGCTCCTTACTTTTCTTGCACTTATACCCTCCCACCTTCTAATGAACCCTCATCTCTACTATTATCTCTGCACCTCTACCTGAACCAGTGTTTCTTCCTTCTACATAAATCTCTGATTCTGCTTCTCTACCTGAGCTATTGTTGATAGTTCTCGGGTGATACTTTCTCAAAAATAAGTTATCTATGCCATTTTTCGGTCATAATTTTCATCATAAATGAAGAAAATGTGTTTAAATGAAATAGAAATGAGAGTCAATTCATATTTATTGTATTCATGACTAATTCAATCTTTTTCCTATGTTTTATTGCTAGAAATGAAAAAAAAAATCAACTTGGAGAATGGAATCTGCTCAAATATCATGACTTAAAAAAAGTTGCAACATAAAAAAATTAGGTTGCAACATAGACTGGACGAATTTCAAAATTAACGCTGATTTCAAAAATGGAAGGATGCTTCTCTCCAAAGGGGGCAAATGTTTAAGAAGGGGAAATCTCTACAGAATTAATCATCTTTTGGAGGAGAAAAATCAAATTACAAGAGAGATCTTTATCGAGGGTTTTGGAAAATAACCTTGAAGAAAGCGGCTATAGCAAGGAGAAGGGAAGAACTTTGGGTTGAATGAACGAGCGACATCGGAAAGAGAATTCTATAGTAATTTAATATTAAACCATCATGTCATGTAAGATCTTTCCGAATGTTTGGTGTGTTTCTTTCATTGCTATGAATTAAATTTCTTTAATCTTGTATTGCGAGAGTACTTTGACTTGTGTGATGTTGTCATTCTAATTTTTTTGTGATTATTTGGAGAATGATCTTTATCAAATTTATTATCTATATTTTGGAACTTTTGTCCAAGGTTTCACTTTTTTATTACGCTCCATAATTCGAGAGATGAGTTGTGTAAATGCGTCATAAATTCAATATATCATTTGAAGGGAGAAAAAGATTTCTTTCTGGTGTTAGCAATATAGATTTTAATTCTTTATACGGTTCTTTATTTCACCTGAGATAGAGATGACAAGGGAGATAAGGTATTATAGAGTTCCGATATCGAGAGATACAGATTTCTATTCTGAAATCATTGCAAGACATTTCACCATGCATTTTTACAAAGTCACATTAATAGATTCATAACACTTGACATAGGAAATCACGATATAAGATTATTTTTTTATAATTGATCAAAAGGTATTTTCTCAAGGTACCATAGTTTATTTTAATTAGGAGTTTTAATTTGTAGTTTTAATAATTAAAATCATCGTCATTGATTTGTTTGGATTTAAAGAAAAAACTCAACTAGTATTTATAAGGAGTATCAAGTTTTTGACACTGTTATCGGGGAAGTACAACTAATTTAGTGTTTTTTTATTATAATATTAGTAAACCCTTAGTATTTAGAGCTCGAGTTTCTATTTTTATTTTTATTTTTAATTTTGTCTGGTGCATGTCCATATTTTTTAACTTTTTAAATAACATATTATTAATTTTATTTTATCATAATCTATTTTAAAGGTTTATAAAGCAGGTTATCCATGTCTGAAATAATTTTCGTATATAGTTTATTTTTGCAAAGGAAATTAAATTTTATTTTAACCGCATCCATTTAAAATATATATATATACACATGGGAGATACGAGTGGTGTGGATCATTTAGTCATATTACTAATATGTGTTGCATGTTTACTATTGGGTATCATTTGTGGCTCAAAAAACATAGAGAATTTTTGGGTCCCTAATTTTGTGCAGTAAATCATTATAACCTTGTGTTCCCATATCAAATAGTTCCTCAACCTAATGACTCGACTCCTTGGTTGTCAAGTAGTAATGTTTGGAAGTATTTATTTTGTTATAGTACGAACCACATCTTGAAAGATTTTGTCGCTTATAAAAGACAGAGGGATAAAAATTATGAATCAGGCATCCAGATCATGTCTACAACCGCAGTACAACTATGTTTACGTGGGACTATTGCAGATAAGCCCCTAATAATTGTGGGCCCGTATATTGATATTGATGTATCGCTTCCCTATACACATTCATCACCTAGTTTTGATTCACCCACAAAGAAACTCGAACATATATTTTCTAAATTAGATATTAATAATGTTCCTTCATTTTCTTTAAAAAAACATTTTTACACCTATTTTTATCGATCTTGTCGAAAATATTGCACAGGGTTATGAACCAGAACTTGAGGCTGTGCTAAAGGGGGACAAAGATATTGTTCTCTTCAATGGGGGAATAATTCTTTGGAGCACGATGATGTGCCAATATGGGATGAAGATGATATCCTTTCTAATGAGGAGGTTTATACTTTTTTATTCGATGAGGATATCCAACTCACCACTGAGGTCATTGAGTTCTCGGGTTCCCTTTGCTACGATGCTTACGATACCGACATCGATCAAGCTTTAGAATCTGCTGGGAGTGAAACTGGGATCACTCCTATGATTAGAAATCATTTATGTATTTCTTCTATTTTATTTTCTAATCTTCTTTCATTATCTGAGCCAAAGCAAGTGAATGTGTTATAGATGCTTCAGGAGGATATTGAGCATTATCCTCATGTTGATGAGATGGGTATTCACTTATGCAAGAAGGTTGATTCTACCTCCATAGTGGAAGCCACATTCATTTTCTTGTCCCCCTATAGCCTTCCTACTGATGATGATACCTTACTAGGAAAAGATACATATTATTGTGAGAATAATGATGATCACTCCTCTTCTTCTTACTTTTTGTTCCATCTACCTATATTGTGCATCTATTATTATTTAGGTGGAGTGGTAGTTGTTTTATCATCGTAGTGGTACCTGCTACTAACACGGATATTAGAACAGTTGTCTATTCATTTTTCTTTCCATCATCCAATAATTTAGAATCTTAAAATTTTTGAATAAATCATGCTGTGAAGACAATAAACCCAGTAGTTATCTTTCATTTACTGCATATTGTGTTTTAATTTTTCTTATCTATTTTTTAGTCCTATAATAAATTAGATGCTTTTGGGAGGAAACTTCATCATCTATAATATATAATAATAATATAAAAATAAATAAAGTTATTTGTTAATTTGGTGGTTTGTGCTAGTTTTAAATAGGAGGAAACCACATTATTATGGGCATTTGTGAATGAAAGTGGGATATTGCAACACAAAAAATTGAAAGTTGCAACCTTTTTTTTATTTATATTTATAAGAGAGTGCCAGTTAGTAGCGTTGTGCCAGTTCAACTGAACCGGAGCATGATTTATCGCGTCGTCGACCAAATTTACTGATTTAAAATGTTTAATTTGTAATTATCCTTGTTTCTAATTTTATTCATACTAAATTAAGCCCAATTAACTCCCCCCAATTTCATCCTAATTAAACCCCAAGGATTTAATACCCCCAAATCAGTCCAGAAAATATATTTCCATTTTTTCTTTCGATCGTGCGCTAGGGCTCAGGAGATGGGCGAAGCAGCGAGTTGACCAGACTGAAGGTGTCAATGATGAGAGTAGAGAGAGCGAAGATGAGTGAAGGCAGTGTTCTGATTAGTTTTTATTTCTCCTACACGGATTTTATTGTTAAATGTATTGATTTGGACAATACTATATGTTGCTACTGTGCACTTATCCTATGACATTTTCAGTAATTTGGATTTATCCATTTGGACTTTATTTAGAATGTGACATGATGCAATGATATTTTCTAGATTACTATTCTAAGCATATGTTACATTTGGAGGCATGTGATGATACTAATAGAATCTAGAAATTTAATTTGTGCTCTAATCTCTGTATATTTAGAAAATATAAGTTATGCAGTTACAAAAAATGACTATGATTGATGAATATCTCCTCATAAAGGAGTAAATTAGGTACAACATTAATGAGAAGTAAATGACTACTATGCCGACACTCCAATTTCAAGGGAGTATTTAAATTTCAAGTTTCTTTTTGTTCTTATCTTTATATGTTGAGTAGTAAAAATATTTTAAAAGTATTTTCATGAGTAAAGATGCCTCTTTGCTAGGGACTAGCAAATGTCAAAAATGTGGAGATGGGGGTGGTATAACCCCTATCAATTGAGTGAGCAATGAGCTTTTATAACAATAGTAATTGAACTTAATTTTTGATATAATTAACAAATAAGTTATTCATGATTATTTTATGATTATTGTTTGATAGGATAGACAAACCTAATGGTTCATATTTTTGATTTGAAGTAAGTAAGATGGGTAAAAACTTTTTTAAGTATTTCTTTTATCCACAATATCCTTTAAAAATTTTGCTTCCTAAAAATAGATTTTTATTGACTTCTAAAAATATTGATGGAAGGGCTAGCAAGAACCGAGTCAGAGATATAAGCCAAAGCGTTGAGATGACTAGTTAATTTGTAAGAAAGATTAAGGCTTTTTTTTGATCATTTCGTGTCTTGCTGCCTAAATTTGATTTAATCACTCGTTATTCTTGGAGCTTGAACCTTGAATGACCAAACATAATTTCCCTATAATTCTAATAGTTATTTCTTAGTAAGCTTTTCAACTATGGTGATTGTTAAAAAAAATTTCATAGTGATATGAATCCTAAGTATGTGTACACCTACTTGGAAAGGTCTCAACTATGATTATAAAAAAGATAGAAAAAATGTATCATAGTGATATGCGGCCTAGGTATGTATATTCATACTTGAAATGATCCCACCTATGCATATATAAAAAAAGAATAAATAATAAAAATTTCATAGTGATATGTGCCCTAAGTGTGTGTACACCTACTTGGAAAGATCCTAAATATGGACTAAAAATATGATAATTGAAAAATGAACCCCATAATTTGGAAAGTTAATAAGAATACTAACTAGGGAAATATCTTTCACTATCTTAATTTCTTCCTAACCAAGCCAAATCCATATTTACCGCATGTTCTCATGAGTTCTTTACAAATTAAACTATTAAACTCTTGTGAAAGTTTAGTCAAAGACTCGGCCTATTCTAATCCTTCTCAGTTATTGAAGATGTTCAATGGAAAAGGTTGATGGGAGCAAATGATTTTAAAACAAAGCACACACCACACTAGAAATTTTAATTGAGCTTTATCTTTCATCAAGCTAATAATTTTTTGAATATTTTGAACCTTAATTGATTGTTAAATTCTCAGTTGGTTAAATCAAATTTTTTTATTAGGATTTCTTTAATTATTTTTTAGAAGAAGAAACATGGAAGTTTTATATTTTGATGACCATCACTGCACTCAATTCGATGATTGAAATTGTCTTTGCTGGGGACCAGCAAATGTTTAAGCGTGAATGTGTGATAATTTCTCAAAAATATGTTATCTAAGCCATTTTTCGGTCATAATTATCATCATAAATGAAGGAAATGAGCTTAAATGAAATAAAAATGCAAGTAAATTCATATTTATTTTATTCATTACTAATTCGGTCTTTTCTTATGTTTTATTACTAGAAATGCTAAAGAAATCAACTTGGAGAAAGAAATCTGCTCAAATAACATGTCTTGAAAAAGGTTGCAACATAGTCTGGACAAATTTCAAATTCTAAATTTCAAAATTGACATCAGTTTCAAAAATGGAAGGATGCCTCTCTCCAAAGGGGGGTTGGACGTTTAAGAGGGGGAAATCTCTAATGAATCAATCATCTTTTGGAGGAGAAAAATCGAATTGCAAGAGAGATCTTCATCTTGGGCTTTGGAAAATAACCTTAAAGGAGGCGGATAGAGCAAGGAGAAGGGAAGAACTTTGGGCTGAACGAATGAGTGATGTCGGGAAGAGAATTTTATAGCAATTAAATGTTAAACCATCATGTCTTGTAAGTTTTTTCCAAATGTTTGGTGTGTTTCTTCCATCACTTTGAACTAAATTTCTTTAATCTTGTATTGTGAGAGTATTTTGTCTTGTGTGATGATGATGTTCTAAATTTTTTTTGTGATTGTTTGGTGAATGATCTTTAACAAACTTATGATCTATATTTTTGAACTTTTGGCCAAGGTTTCGCTTTTTTTTTCATGCTCCATAATTCGAGAGTTGAGTTGTGTAAGTGTGTCATAGATTCGATATAACATTTGAAGGGAGAAAGATATTTCCTCTTAGTGTTAGCAATATAGATTTTTATTCTTTATGCGGTTCTTTATTTCACCTGAGATAGAGATGATAAAGGTGATAAGGGATTAGGGAGTTTTGATATTGAGAGATATGAATTTCTATTCTAAAATTGTTGCAAGACATTTCACCACGCATTTTCACAAATTCACAATCGTAGATTCATCACACTTGATATAGAAAATCACGATACAAGATTATTTCGCAGAACTAATAAAAAGGTATTTTTCCAAGGAACCATAGTTTATTTTGATTAGGAATTTTCATTTGTAGTTTTTAATAATTAAAATCATAGTTATTGATTTACTTTGATTTAAAGAAAAATGCTAAACTAGTATTTGCAAGCACTGAATTAATCACTTCTCTGTGAGAATGATTTTAACTCACTTTATATTATTTGATCTGACATGTGCACTTGCATTTAAAATACACAACTATTTTTGGGCATTTCACCAGGACAGCAGTCTCTTCAACAGATGGATCTGATACAATAGACAAGTCAGACCTTGATCTTTGGATTGCCCTTCGGAAGAGAGTTTGGGCATGCACTCATCATTCAATTCATGATGTTATTTCTTAAGCTCGGCTGTCCTCTTCCTACAAGAACTTTGCTCTCGCCCTCTCAGCTAGTGTCATCTCGGCTACCTATCAAGAAGCACTTGTATTCCTTATTGGAAAGCTACTATAGATGAAGAGATGAAAATTCTGACTGAACGGGGGGTACTTGGACTCTTGTTCCTACCTATCTAGGAACTGATATGGTTGGCTGTCACTGGGTCTTTGTGATCAAGTTTCTTCTTGATGGTACCAATGATCGCTATAAGGCATGGCTTATTACCAAAGTTTTTACTCATACCTATGATATGGACTTCTATGATACCTTATCTCCAGTTGCTCGGATTACGGCGATCCGTGTTCTCTTTTCAGTGGTCGTTAACAAAGACTAGGAGATTTCTTAATTGGATATCAATAATGCCTTCCTTTATGGAGATCTACAAAAGGTGGACTATATAGAACAACCTCTTGGGCATGTTGCTCAGGGGGAGTCTCATGTGTGTAGGTTGAGGAAGGCAATCTATGGACTTAAGCAAAGCCCGCAGGCCTGGTTTGAGAAGTTCAGTGAAGTTATCTCTATTATTGGGCTTGCTTGAAGTGTTGCAGATCACTCTCTATTCATACACAAGACTTCTATAGGGCTGGTTTTTTCCTATTATTTATGTGGATGACATTGTTCTTACAGGGGATGATAAGAAGCGAATTGACTTAACAAAGAAGCATCTTCTTTAACAATTTTTACAAAAGATATGGGGTCTCCCAAGTACTTCCTTGGAATTGAGATCTCCTGTAAGATCAATTCTGTAGTGCTCTCGCAGCGGAAGTATGCCTTATATCTTTTGAAAGAGATAGGTCTTCTTGGGGCCAAACCTGCTCGGTGTCCAATGGATGTTGGTGATGACAAGTGTTGGAATGAGAATTCACCTCTCCTTGTAGATGTCACCGGGTACATACGGCTTGTGGAAAAACACATTTATCTGACATTCACAAGACTGGATATCTGTTATATAGTAGGAAGGTTAAGCCAGTTTATGCAAGCTCTCATGGAATATCATCTTCAATCAGCTCTAAAGATCTTAGAATATGTGAAAGGATCTCCAGGAAAGAAACTCCTGTTTCAGAAGAATAATCATTTGAGGATTGAAGCCTATTCTGATACCAGTTATGCAAATGATAAAGAGAGAAAAATCTATGTCTAGTTTTTGCGCCTTCATAAGAGGAATTCTAGTCAACTGGAAGAGCAAAAAATAGTATGTTGTCTCCATGTCAAGTGCTAAAGCTGAATATCGGAGCATGTATTTGACTACTTGTAAGCTAAAGTGGTTACGAGCACTAATACTTGATTTGGGAGAAGTGTATGATCATCCCCTGCCAATGTTCTATAACAACAAGGCAGCTATATATATTTCAAAGAATCAAGTGTTTCATGAAAGGACAAAGCATATTGAAGTTGATTGCTACTTTATAAGAGAAGAGGTGTTGAAGAATCAAATCTGCACTCCGTTTGTCACCTCTAACAAAGACCTAGTTAATGTTTTTACCAAACTAGTGCCCTTTTCAGATGTTTGTGAGAAGCTCGACATGATTGATATATACACTCCATCTTGAGGGGGAGTGTAAGGACCTCTGAATTCCTGGCAGTCTGGTGAATAGGATAGGGGACAGGTTAGGTGGTCTGATGGATAGTAGTGACGGACAGGTTAGGCAATCTTGTATTTTACTCCTGGAGTTTAACTCTCTAAGATGTCCGATTACGTTACCGTATGAGTAATGAAGTTTGTAAAAACATATGGAGCCTTGGTGGTATGGTGGCCTGAATAGGCGGACAGATCTGGTGGACTGGCAACTAAGTCATGGTGGTCAAGTAGATTTGGTTGTGGTGGTTTGGCGGACTGGCAACTTGGACTAGTGCTCTGGTGACTTTCTAAGGTTGATCGTTGGTAGTTGTTAAGGCCAAGGTCTGATGGTCAGCAAAGGCAGCCCAATTGAGAACTAGCGGTTAATATCTGCCTAACCACTACAGGAGGTCTTATGTGCTTACTGCGACTGAGTTTGGCGGATAGCTGGTGCTAGTAATTGCAGTCTGGCGGTTAGGCTCTATCTCAACCACCACTATTACCTTAGAGTGAGTTGTCTCGTTGAAGACAGGTAAACACCAGAGCAATTTTGTTTGTATCTTAAGCTGGAATCGTGCAGTTAGGTTTGTCTAACTAGACAATCCGTATGGTATGCTTTTTTGTATCTGCCTAGTCGCATGTGGCAGCCATTGTGGTCTCTCTCTCTCTCTCTTGTTTTTCTCTCTCTTCCCCCTGTTTCCTATAAATAAGGGCATACCCATGTATTATTTAAGTTTTTGGAGCAATAAAGTTTGGTTATTTAGATCTTTTCTCACACAAAATAAAGGTGAGACTCGGGCATTGAGCATATGGTGCAAACTCATGTGCCCTGGATGTAGGCGGTCCGCTCCTACTCTCGTGCGGGCAAACCCGCGCGTACGGGGAAAACTCGCGCGTTGTTGCGTGTGGAGGGGGATTCCCCCTCATACTATGTGTGTGCGGTGCTGACTTGTGTGCTCCTTACGTGCACGGGGCATTCCTATACGTTATGCGCACGTGCATGGGGCTTCTGTTCATCATGAGCGCTCTTGGGGCGGTCTTTTAAAATGCACATGTGCGTTTTTTAGCCCATCTTCTCATCTTGCTTATGCAAATTTTAACATGTTTTATTACCAGGCACCGATGCATTGGGCGCAGGATTGGTCAATACAGTTGCGCTCTTAGCTTACCGCTGAGGAGATTGTGGTTTGGAGAAAAAGATACGGATACATGTCGAGCTTGAAGTAAGGATATCATGTATTAAGGAGAGAGTTCAGAACTCGCCAAAGGATTGTCTGACATTGTATGGAACAATTCTAAGATTCGGATTCTGTCTTCCGCCGTATGAGGAGGTGATTGTGATTTTGAAGTTCTGTAGCATTCCCATATCCCAATTTACTCTTCTTGGGAGGATGCACATTATGGGTTTGGTTGCATTCTTCAGGGAGCATGGCTCGAGGTTTTTCTTGGACCTATTTAAAGAATGATATGAGATTCGAGTTGATGGTGAAAAGCGTATAGAGATCTATATTAACAAGTGTTGGCTCAATTTTGAAATTCGGATTGATCGTCATCATGGAAATACTTTATTTGGTTACTTCAGGAATTCTTGGGTCTTATCAAAGCTTTGGAATTCACTAACTGACCGTTTTTATTGTATGAAGGGGCGTGTGTGGGAATTTACTCCAATGTTGGGGTTCACAGAGCCCCATGAGCTGCTAAATCATCTATTTAGCAGTTTCTTGTTTGTGGAGGAGAAACGTTTGTTGTTGTGTGTATTTTCTGCTGACCCTGAGCACGCAACTGCTTCACTGCTGGTCCGTGACTAAAAGAGCTTCAATGATGCAGACATTGACCCCGATCTTCTTCACAGCACAGGGACTGTTAATTTAAGGAGGTCCTCTATAACTCTAGAGATGAGACTATTCTGATCGATCCTGATCTTGAGGTCCTTGAATCTTCTGGCCCAATGCTCCCATTGTGGAGGCTCCTGCACCCCAGGCAGTGAAAGGGAAACACATGTCTTCATCTTCAGAGGCGATGAACAGTACAGTGAGTAGAACTTTTTCTCTTGTTTGTTGTTTTGTCATTTTGTATAAATCTGACTCCTTTCTTTTTGCTACACATTGAGCCTCAGTCCAACATATCACTTACGTGGAATGAACATTACGTGAGCTTATAGGATGGATGCTTGGCACTTCAAGAGAATCTTCAAGGAGCAGAGAGCTCTCTTTCTGAATTGAAAGAGACGTGAGATCGAGATATATCTCACTTTTGGCTGGTTAGATAAGAGCTGAAGGCAAAGCTTGAGGAGTCGCGGATGGTGCTTTAGATAAAAAAATCCTTAGTGGAGAAGACCGCACAATTGCTGAGGAATTCATAGGAAGATGCTACCCATTTGGAGGTCGAGTTGGGGGCTTCGTGTAAAAATTTGTAATTTGCGAAAAATGGGAAACCAGGAGCAGGAACACTCAACAAATCCGAGATCAAGTAAGCCAGATGCAAACAGAAGAGCAAGTATATTGTACTATCAAAACACTTTACAAGGCGAGGTTCATGGTGAGACATGATTTGCCGATGTACCTGATGGAAGAAAAAAAAATACAAGGCAAGAAACTAGCCGCGCGGACTCAAAGAGTAACCGCCGGCTCAATTGCTACACTACGGAGTCCGCTGAATCCGCTAAGTCGCCAAACTACAACCTAGCCACATTGACTGCCCGTTATTCCAAAGCTGAAATCTGTCTGCTGATCTACAAGCCACCTAATCGCAAGGTCGCCAAACCGCCAGATCACGTGAACTGTTGCTGCCGAACTAAACAAGCCTCCAAAACTGGATAGCTTATTTAACTGGGAAATAAGTTGCAGAAGAGAAGACCGCCTGGTCGCAAGCTGTGACCTACTGCTAACCGCTGATTGCAAACCACAGAGCCTGCACTATCTCTGACAGAAGTCAGATCCAAGTCTCTGGCTTTCCAGTGCTATTCGCACAACCTGCACAGCATAACTAAGTCAAACTCTTCAAACAGTGTGAATAAAAAATCATGTCTGCAATAACTACCCGAGCTCACTTACTGTTCATTCGGTGTGTAAGGTGATATGACAGGGGGTCCTATTTATCGGCACAGAGAGGAATGCGATCATCGCCCTAGCAAATAGGATTACCACCCTATCTCGTGGCAAGTACGGAGAGTATCTGCACCACCACAGATGGCCAAATCGCCAACCACTAAGGCCGGATAGAAATCATATCCGCCCTGCCGCCACAGCCAAGCCAAGACTAATGCCACAACAACAAACTCTGCGGATACACCATAAATCTTCACACAAGCGGACTCAGTATCAGTCCACATGCACCTGCGGACTCTTCTCCAGTCTACATGCTCCAAGCTCACAAATAAGCACAAGGCTAACAGTGTCGAGCTCTGCGGACAAAGAAAGGAATCTGTGCAAACCGCGCGACCTCCCGGACTGAGCACACCTAGACTTGGTACAAAACCAGACCAAGTCCACACCACCAGTCATCCCTGGTGCAAAAATAGCACCAGCGGATACAAAGATTAGTTCGCACAAAGTCGGTGGACTCCAAAACTAGTCTGCACAAACTGGCAAACTGAGCAGATAACTATCCTATCCGCCCGGTTACCTCAGGGAACAAACTTCCAGCCACAGTAATATCGACCTGTCTAGCCGCCACCCCCTATCCTCACAAACTGCACGGACAGACTGCCCAGGCCACCCACTTTCACTTCAAAAAATTCAACACTCCCCTTTGAAATGAGAATTGGAGACCATCCCTAGTAATCCTCGTAACCAAGTAAACAAACCCTTCGACAATGGCTTCATGAAGATGTCTGTGATGTTGTCCTCGCTTCACACATGTCCAACCATAAGAGACCCCTCTAACACCTTCTCCCGAACAAAATGGTGCTCAATTTCAATGTGATTTGTCCGCGCGTGATAAGATGGATTATTAACCAGTTTACGAGCACTTTCATTGTAACCACATAGTAGAGTGGGACCATGCACTTCTTCATGGACGTCCTCTACTAGCCTCCTGAGCAAGATGGCTTCCCGAGCTGCCAAGCCGAAGCCTTGTACTTCGCTTCCGTAGTAGAGACGAACACAAAACCCACTTCTTGCTACACCACGAGATACCCGCTGATCCACATGTAAATACATAATCGGATGTCGATTTCCGATCGTCTGAATCACCCCCATAATCTATATCTGTATAACTATGCAGGTTGAAGCCTGTGTCTCTCCCATAAAGGAGACCCATATCAGAAGTGGACTTCACGTACTTCAGAATACTCCTTGTTGCCATTAGATGAGGCTTTTGAGATTCCGCCATATACCGACTTACTCGGCCTACAACACTTGAACTAGCCTCCTCTTTATCTGCAACATGCACTGGCTTCAGCTTTACCTTGTAGTTCTTCTTGAAGTGACTTGGCTGGTTGCACATGTAGCACTTAATCTAATCTTTCTTCTTTTACCAATCATGCTTAGGAGAAGCACTCCTCTCTTGCTGATAAGAAGTTGAAGGACCATCACCAGCATTAGACTTCTTCTTCTCTCATCTCTTCTTCTTCCCTGAGAAGACTACCTCACTACCTCCTTTAGAGATAGTGACTCCAGCCATCTGTCTAGCAAATCTCTCCTACAAAGTAGCAGGTTCTCGAGCTCCAACAAAGATGGCTGAGTGGCCCAACCTTAAACAGAAGTAACAAAGGCCACATACTCCTTCCGCAAACCGCGGATTATGTGGCTCTTTAGCTTTTCTTCCGAGATAGGCTCATCAGGGTCCAATACTGAAATCTCAGCGCACAAGTTCTTCATCATCAGGAAGAATGTCGAGATGGACAGATCTCCTTGAGTGGCTCTCGCTTACTCATTTTCTAGGAATTATAGCCTTGCTATATTCTTCTTATTGAACAAACCATCAAGGGAAGCCCAAATCTCCGTAGCAGACTGACATCCTATGATGTGGTCGAAGAGTTCTAGTGAGATAGCTCGCTTGAGAGTAAACTCTGCTTTCACATTTGTCTTCCTCCAAGCTCTCAGTGCTTCAGAACCCGCAATAGCAGTAACCTCTTGTCTTTCGTCTCTGCAAACAACCTCCGAAAAGTCTTCGCCCGGAAGATAGCTTTCTATAAATGACTTCAACCTTTTAAAGTTAGTCGATGTTAGAAGCTCGATTCCAAGACCTCTTGCAAAACCACATTCCATTGCACTAATCCTGGTTCACTTCGACCCCCAGAAGCAATAAAGCAAACTGATGGTTGATCACTGCTCAGCCTCTGTTCCCTCTGATACCATGTAAAAATTTGTAATTTGCGAAAAACGGGAAACCAGGCATAGGAACACTCAACCAATCCGAGATCAAGTAAGCCAGATACAAACATAAGAGCAAGAATCTTGCACTATCAAAAAACTTTACAAGGCAAGGTATACATGGAGAGACATGATTCGTCGATGTACCCGATGGAAGCTAAAAAAAATACAAGGCAAGAAACTAGTCGCACGGACTCAAAGAGTAACCGTCGGCTCTGCTGCTACACTATGGAGTCTGCTGAATCCGCTAAGTCGCCAAACTGCAACCTAGCCGTGCGAACTGCCCATTATTCCAAAGCAGAACTTTGTATGCTAATCTGCAAGCCACCTAACCGCTCCGTCGCCTAACCGCCAGATCATGTGAATTGCTGTTGCCGAACTGAATAAGCTGCCAGAACCGGATAGCTTATTGAACTGGGAAACAAGTTGCAGAAGAGAAGATCTCCTGGTCGCAAGCCTCGACCTACTGCTTACCACCGACTGCAAACCGCATAGTCCACACTATACATGACCGAAGTGAGAACTAAGTCCCTGGCTTTCCAGCGCTATCCACACAACCTGCACAGCATAACCCAGTCAAACTCTTCAAACCGCATGAATAGAAAATCCTATCTGCAGCAACTACCCGAGCTCACTTACTGTTCAATCAATGTGTAAGGTGATGTGACAAGGGGTCCTATTTATAGGCATAGAGAGGAGTGTGATCACTGCCCTAGCCAAAGGGATCACCACCCTATCCCATGGCAAGTACGGAGAGTATCCGCACAAACGCAGATGGCCAAACAGCCAACCACCAATGCTGGATAAAAATCCTATCTGCCCTGCCGCCACAGCCAAGCCAGGACTAATGCCACAACAATAGACTTTGGGGATACACCATCAGTCCACACACAAGAGGAATCAGCTTCATACCGCATGCACCTGTGGACTCTTCCCCAGTCTGCATACTCTAAGCTTGCAAATAAGCACAATGCTAACAACTGCAGAGTTCGGCGGACAAAGAAAGCAAACCGCGCGACATCTCAGACTGAGCACACCTAGACTTTGTACAAAACCAGACAAAGTCCACACTACTAGCCATCCTTGGTGTGAACACAGTACAAGCGGATACAAAGATCAGTCCATACAAAGCCGACGGACTCTAGAACAGGTCTGCACAAACCGACAAACTGAGCGGCTAGCCATTCTATCCGCCCGGTTACCTCAAGGAACAAACTTCCAGCCACAATAATGCCGACCTAACTAGCCGCCACCCCCTGTCCGCACAGACTGCGCGGATAGACCACCCAGGCCACTCAGGCCGCCCACTTTCACTTCAAAAAATTCAACACTTTGATGGCTGAAGTGGAGCAACTTTCTTTTGAAGAACGTGTTGTGGAGCTGAAGGCCACAAGACTTGCTGAGTAAAAGTTCTCTGGATTATATGCGGGTCCGCTGCCTAATTGGCGAGGAAATCCGAAAAAAGGTCTGGACCAGGGAGACGGAGCCCCAAATAAAGATGTACGAGAGGTTTCTCACAAGAGCAGAGTGTCGAAGGCACTTCAGATGGTGGCCAGGAAGCTTAAGTGTAACATCCCATTTCGTGCTAGGCCCCTCGCACGCGTTTTGAGTCAAGATAATTAACTCAGTCTCGGGAAGCGTCGAGTGAGTAAGGTGAACATGATGCCACATGACGAATTTAACTTATAAAAATACTAGGGATACTTTAGGCGTCGAGTGATATCGATGCCATTTAAAAAGGCATTGAGTGATCTTGACAAAATTAACTTAGAAATACTAGGGAAACTTTAGGCGTCGAGTGATCTCAACGCCATTCGACGAAGCATCGAGTGAACACGACACCACTCAACACGTCATTGAGTGGTCTCGATGCCTTTTTACTTGGACGCTGCGAGATGATGTTGGCATTGAGTGGTCTCGATGCCAGTCAACACGGCGTTGAGTGGTCTCAACGCCACTCAACACCTTAACTTGGAAAAGTCTGGAATGCTGACAGCGTTGAATGGTGTCAACACCACTCAATGCGGTGTTGAGTGGTGTCGATACCACTCAACACGGCGTTGAGTGGTGTAGACACCACTCAATGCCTTGACTTAGGATTGTTGGCAGCATTGAGTGGTTCAACACCACTCAACGCGACGTTGAGTGGTGTCGACACCACTCAATGCCTTGAATAAGGATTGTTGGTGGCGTTGTATGGTGTTGACACCACTCAATGCCTTGACTTATGATTGTGGGCGGAGTTGAGTGGTGTCAACACCACTCAACGCGGCGTTGAGTGGTGTCGACACCACTCAACGCGGCGTTGAGTGGTGTCGACACCACTCAAGGCTTTTTACTTAAGTTTTTCTAGAGTACTGAAGGCATTGTGTTGTGTCGACACCACTCAATACAGCGTTAAGTGGTGTCCACACACTCAACGCTTTTGGACTTGGTGAATTTTTCACTGAAGAGCTGTGTTGGTCGGTTCACTTTTATACCGGCCAAATCGGGGTCAGGATAAAATGGTGATGTGACATTTATCTCTACAACACAACTATATTATCTATTTATCATTTCAAGAAAACATATTTATGGCAATGATTGACGGTCCAATATATGGCTGACACATTACAGCATGAGGAATCATGCTGCCGGCCATGCCCAACCACTCATATTGATTCAAAACCTTTAAAATAGCTAGCCTCGCCTCCATTCCACCCAACCATCACCTTCAGTGAACCATAAGGAGAAGAAACTGACAGCTGGAGCAGAGGATTAGCCGGAGCAAGGGTTGGCCATGGCGCACCACCACCAAACCTGCCATCAAGCTCGTCTAAGGGTCCGTTTCTCATCCCCTCCCTCTGTGCTAGCTTTCTAGCTCTTTTAGGAGAGATATCGGGCTCAAATGATCTTGATGCCATGTGAGAGGGAGTATTCCAAGAATTTCTTCTCGCTCTGGTTCGCCGGAGGAGCCACCTCTGGCGGCACGACGCGGGGAAACGCTAGCCGCCACCTCAATGGAGGTGGTGGCGATAATCCCCAGTAGAGGCGGCGGCCAGAAGTCCGGGAAATGCAAGATCAAGGTTTGCCCGGGTTGGGGCAATCTGTACCATCGACTCATTGGGGAAGATGAGCCGATGTCGTCCATTATTTATAATAAAACTATAGGTTTATTTAAATGATTATTTTTTTTGTCACTGTTTGAACAACTTGCTTGTAAATTTTAGGCCTCTTATAGGCATTTTCAGAAATGATGTTCAACATGAAAAAGCTAGATCTAGGTCTTACCTTTAAATTAACACCCAAAAGTTATAATTTGGGGAATTATAACTCCCTGCAGGGCCATTCTACTAAGACTGGTCCTAGGCTAGGGCAGAATTTTAAATGAGGGCCCAAGCCAAACCCAAAGTCGACATGTCATGAAATTTTGAACATACATGTGTTTATGCTAGACTTAGGCCTTTTCCAAAATTCAAAATTTTTGGGATGTATTTTTCTATAGTTTTTATAGAAATATCTTTGATTAAATAAATGGAATATTGGAAGATTCCCTCTTCAAAATGCCTCCAAATTTGGGTGGCATGGCCATTGGGTCATTATATGACAATGGTAAAAGTTGCAGGTCATTTTGACCTCTGTATGTTGGGGAAATCCAACATGCATGATGGAGGTAGATTTGTAAATATTGTGCCAAAATGTAAAAATGGGAAGTTAGCCCATTTGGCCCAATGAATGTCTATGTAATTTTGGACAGAGGCGTATAGGGATGTGTTACACCTCCCAAAGAAAGGGTGAGATTTTTGGGAACAAAAATCCCATTATTTTGATTTAATGGAAAATAAGTTCTTTTAGAAATAAAAATGAGATATAGGTCTATTGAGCTTGTAAAATTCTAAAATTTTGATACATGCCCTAATAGGACATTTTACATCTTTGGAAAAAGTTATAAGTCTAGTTGAGGATTATATCTTGTGTATATAGTAGATTTATGATTTTACCCTTTTGGAAATTAATATAAAAGTAAGGGAAAACACTGTTAAATAATTATGGGAAAAATCATAGTATCCTATTTCTGTGATTAAAACCCAATATAATTAATTGAGAATATTTGGATGATCATATATGTTGAAAACCCTACAAGTGGCATCTTTGTAATAATATCCATATGAAATTATGTTAGTTCAAATCACTAATTAGAATCATGAATTTCTGTCTTGAGTATTATTATATCAATTGTAATCACTAGTAATTTACTGAGAATTTTTGGTTGTATATTTTAAGTACTTCATTTGGAAAATGAAATATTTATGGATTTAATCATAAATAGATAACATATGAAAATTCAAATTGGAAAACCATGAATTTTGATAAACAGACATTTTTAACCTAGATGAACCTCAGATAATTTATTTAGACATAATGGACCACTGGTTAGAGTAGTTCATGTTCAAAGTGACCTAGGTCACTTAATTAATTAATGTAAATTATAGTCCAAAATAATTAGAAAGATGATGAAATTCTTAATGATCAATATTACATACATGAAAAACCCATGATAAATAATTAGGGGCATTTTGCCCAAGGAATTGGAAGTCATTTTGTTTGGACTGGAGTTAGGTCATGGGTTGCGCTTAGATAAAGTAACACATAACACTAAGACCAATAGGGGATATGATAGGAGGTTGGATTGAGAAGCGTATTGGGAAGTTGGAACCCTGGTTGGCGTCAAATAGTAACGAGTGTTAGAGTGCAAAGTCCAAGGAAAGTAATTAGAATGTAGACCGGCGGAAGACCGTCATTCTCCCAATAATACCTTAAGTCATCCTGTTCACTCAAGAGCAACATATAGAGCTGGGTATTAATAATGGGTAAACACTAATAAAAGTAAGTGTCCTTGAGAAAGAGAGCTTTGGGCTTCAGCCCTTCGAGTTCCTACTTCCCCCGAGAGCCCTTCACCGGGTATATCATGGGCAGTCCAAGGACTAACCATAAGTTGTTATTCCTAATAAGCATTAGACAAGACTAGTCTAATAGGTTAAGGGAACGATGTGACAATATCACCCATATAGGGTTGGAGGATACAGGACGGGCTTTGTCCTGCGAGCTGGAGGCTCGGATGTTTGGATACAGGACGGGTTTTGTCCTGTGAGCTGGAGGCTCGAATGTTTGGATACAGGACGGGTTTTGTCTTGTGAGCTGGAGGCTCGGGTTGGAAATAAATTGCATGTGCATAGAACATATTAGTGGCGGGTCATACGGTACTGGGCCAATTGTCACACTGATGGAAGTACGGTGACTCAGGTGAGGTTTGAGGGTTTGAGGGGCCAGTAGGTTATTTATACTGCGATCTGGAGGACAATCCCTGAAAATGCACACTTGACCAAAAAGTCTGGTGGTTTAGCCAGCAGTTTAGTATGTGGTAACTCTAGTGTGTTCTTCAAAGGAGTACAGAAGGTCTAGGCCTAGTAGTGTGTATACCTGCTTAGGAGTGGAGACACCCACTCTACTATTGTCGTAGCCACAACGATAGTACCTGAGAGTTAGCTAACTCCAAAAAGTGGGAACTAAAGGTCTGTGCGCACAGAGTCGTGTGGCTGGGTTGCACTTGTATGATTCATAACCCGCATGCCATACCATTCATACATAATTAAGACATACGCACCATAGATCCTTATCATATAAATTCGTATGGGCTCTTTTATATGATAAGTTTTATTTGTGAAACCTTAACTTATAAGTTTGTATGTACATTCATATAAGTTAAGGCACTTCTATGATGATTAGTGCAGTTGTAGTTACTTTACTTTGTTGTTCAGTACTTTACTCTACTTACCGCACTTCTTTTCGCACTTCTTTTCAGTACTGCTTTTACTCCATTACTTGTACTATATAGAACTACTAAAGTAGGGATATTTTTTTTTCTATAACCATGATAGAGTAGATCAACTGTCACCTGCTTTACTTTTGTACCCCTTATTGTTCTCCGCTTCGTCCTCCCGCTCGGTACCTAGGTGTCGTAGGGGTGAGACGAGGACAAAATTGCTTAGTCTTTATGACTAACGGTCGGTTATGACCGTATCATTTTAGGAGCTCGAGGAGCTGGAGCACCAGCAGGATGAGGTGGCAGGACATGAGGAGCTGGTAACACCTACTACTACTACTAGAGCCCGACATCAAGTGATGACGTGTGTACTGATGATAGATTAGCTTTCACTCTGATTTTGTGTGAGAGAGATTAATTACTATGTACTGGGCATAAGCCCTTTTCTCTTTAATTCTGTACTCATTGTGGACTATTGGATCTCTCACTTTACTTATATTATGATGATGTTCTGATGTGGGCTCGATATATAAATTACTTATATTGCTTCTCTTCTCAATTGGCTGATAGGTTGAATGATCGTACTAGCAGGCAGGATCAGCATCTTGCGATGTCAACTAGCCCGTGTGTGCTAAGTGTCACCGTAAGGCGGCGATTTTGGGCATAAGACCGGGTTACCTTCGGAGTAAGGGGGGTCTTACAAACTGGTATCACTACATAAACGATCATTAAGAAGAAGTTCGCAACACTAGACCACCGCGCTCGGGCATTAGTTTGCGGACAAACTATGCAGCGGAAGCAATGGTGTGCCCATGTGTAAAAGTTACAGAAAATAGTCCACTTAAGCAATGAGATAGGCCAATCCTAATATAAACCTTTCATTTATGCAGCCCCCACAGGTCGTTGTACTGCAGGCTGTGTTCCCTCCTTCTCCGGTTATCGCACCTTTCCAACAAACGGAGATGGGGAAGACTCGACGGCCATCTTCGATGCCTTTAGGGATCAGCAGGCCCTGGCCCAACAGCCCAATCCATGATCGAATTTGTTGAGTGCCTTCAGTAATTTGTCCCCGCTGATGTACCACGGGATAGAGAATACGGTAAAGATGGAGGAGTGGCTTGAGGACATTCAGGAGATGCTTGCAGGCATTAGCTGCCCTGTTAGGCAGGCAGTTCTTTTGGCGACTTCTGCACTGGATGCTCACGCGAAGAGATTGTGGAAGTCCATGCGCGACTCCACGTATATAGATAGGGAGTTGTCTGATATTTCTTGGGATGAGTTCAATGAGGAATTCTTGGATCACTTCGTGTCGATTACAGATAGAGATGAGTTAGAGGAGAGGTTTTTGAACCTCAAGCAGGGGACCAGATGAGTGATAGAGTACCAGAGGGAATTTTCCCATCTGGCCATGTTCTCAGGGATACATGATCTGGATGACATGAGGTATGCAAAGAGGTTCTACTGGGGGCTAAAGGACTCTACCAGGCAGGCTCTACTATTCATTTCCCATGGCACTTCGATGCAGATCATAAAGATGGCTAAGAAGCTGGAGGCAGACCAGCTGATGGTACAGAGCAGGGGAAAGAGACCATTGGATGGGTCATCCCACGGGGAGAACAGTAGGGGCTCCTAGAGTGGCAGTGTAACACCCCTATCCGCCACATAGCATATAGCAGTAGGTCCGACCGGGGCCCGATGCCATATACTACGGACAGACTGGTTGGTTACTTATTGATGCCATTCAACCAATCAAAACGTCCTACACAGAGCATCTAGCGGAAGCAATTTATTAAGGTTGTAAAGAATAAAGAACCCTATCAAGCATGAATGTCCACTACTATAACAAATAGGAATGTTTAATACACCAGTACTGGCCTTATGGCCTTACAAGAGTTTACAATAATAAAACAGTGTCTTACAAACTTCGGCTCGCAGGCCGGCCACACATTCTTTAAATAAGTAAACAAACAAGGCCTTTGAGGGCCGGCTCAGCAACTTGGGCTTTGGCCCGCTATTTGCCACTCAGCTTCGCAGCACCTGCAAGCAACAATCCACCGCCCAGTGGAAAACAAAAGCAACGGTCAGCTATGCTGACCTAATTATAATGACCCCGCCCCCAACTCAGGGCGGCGATGCTCTTCCCTGCATTTTGTTAGCATAAACAAGCGATATAGTGTAAACACACACTTTAACACATGTGCAGGCATGCACAGCCACACACCTCGTGCACTCAGGGCACATTCACGGCAAACCAGCCAACGTCACGTCAATTTAAGCCATAGACATTCCCATCTCACCACCGTCCCTTGGACGGCCAACCATATGAGCATTTTATCTCCCTGGCCGCATTGGTCACATCAATTTAAGCCATAGACCGCCGAAGACCCTCATCTATGCCAATGTTTCTACCGAACGACATAGATTGGGTACGGTTCCGCCTGACCCGTTCTCATGCCACAATGGAAATTTAAGCCATATGCGCGGGTCAAGACTCCTCGAGTCCCGTTTCCATCACACAATACACATAACCCAGTTATGTTCAAGTTGGCTCCCCAGCCACCATGTTGGCAACATCCCGCATTTGCCCAGTTTTATGGGTGCACCTTGGAGTTAGTCCCCAAGGCTCCCTGTTGCAATCTACCTCGTAGAAAACCCAAAAAACAAACATTCACCCGGAGTCTTCTCCGGTTATTATGCAATGCATCATCACCAATCCAGACCAACATGTCCGGATAGGCTTCACACAACATGCCTATGTTTGTTTTCGCATACGGACTCTACACAAGGGGGACTTTACATATCTACCCCAAGGAATGCCTCAACTCATCGCACACTCGCGTGAGAGGGCTTCCTATACAAAGGAAAAGAGGACTTCACATGTCCTAGGATGAGAATCATTACCCTAGCATTCTTCCTCGGCGCCATAGAAATCTATGCAGATGGAAAGCACCGCAATATCCTTGCCTCTATGGATCCAAAGTCGGCTCGCGATTTGGAGCTCTGACGCTCTACCGGTGACCGGATCTAGCTCCTCCTCCTCCTCCTTGCTCTCCCTTCTATCTATATTTTAGAGAGAGATAACCCAAGTGAAAATAAGTGTTTCTCAACCCTATTCCCGGTTTAACCTCATCAGGAACAATCCCCAGCCCTTGGATCCCAAGGCAAGGAAACGGACGACCATAATTTAAGCTGAAAATAGAAAATCTGGGCTGAACACGGGTTGCAACACGGCCGTGTGCATGGCCGTGCCACTCATTCGCCGTCACCAGAAATTCCTGACCAAAACCCGGCCTCTGACACGGCCACTGACACACTTGTGTCACAATATGACATGCCCGTATCATGGCCCGTATCACGGCCCGTGTGCAAAAACCACGATTCTCCCGAGAAGGACACGTCCATGTGACATGCCCGTGTCACATGTCGTGTGCTAGACACGGCCTGGGACATGCCTGTGTCCCAGGCCGTGTAATCTCCTTAACACAAAAAGCCGCACAACCCGAGGAGGACACGACATTCGACATGCCCGTGTCGAAATGAACACGCCTGTGTCGGACCCGAACACGCCTGGGCTCAGGCCGTGCACCCCTCACTCAACGATCGTTGAGTGTAAGGCTCTGAGTGGCTAACACGCCCTGGGACACGCCTGCGTCCCAGGCCGTGTAACCTCTAGCAAAACCCAGATCTGGCTAAAAATGTCACCCGTCCCTCTTTTGAGTTTCGGGGCGTTACAACTCTCTCTCTTAAAAGAATTTTGTCGATGAAATTACCAAAGGAAAGATAACAGAAAACTTTAAGCGGTACCTGAGCGGAATAACTCCGGGTACTCCTCCAGCATGGTTTGCTCCCGTTCCCAAGAGAGCTCCTCCCGACCGCAATTATCCCACCGGACCTTGACCATCCGGATCTCCTTGTTACGGAGTCATTTAACTTCAAAGTCCTCAATACAAACGGGCTTAACCTTAGTCATCAACCCTTCGTCCACCGGCACTTGATCCACTGTGATCACCTGCGAAGGCTCTTGCACCGCCTTCCGCAATACAGAAATGTGAAATACATCGTGTAGTCCACTCAACTCCACCGATAGCTTCAAATGATAAGCCGCTTTGCCGACCCGCTCCAGAATCTCAAAGGGTCCAAGGTATCTTGGGCTCATCTTCTTTAAGTGTATCACCCGCAAAACACCCTTGAACGGCTTTATCTTCAAGTACACCCAATCGCCGACCGCGAACTCCATGTTCTGGGTCTTGGCATTATAGTACTTAGCTTGCCTTTCCTTAGCGATCAGTAAATGCTCTCAAATGATCCGCACTAGAGATGTAGCATTCTCCACCTCTTGCTTCTTGTATAACCTTGCCTCACCCGTTTCTAGCCATGATAACGGCGTGCGACACTTCCTACCATACAGGGCCTCGAAGAGCGCCATTTGAATACTCACCTGGTAGCTGTTGTTGTTCGCAAACTCCACCAAATACAGGTGGTCTTCCCAATGCTTCCCGAAGTCTAGAACACACATGCGGAGCATGTCCTCCATAGTTCTGTTGTCCCTCTCGGTTTGCCCATCCGTCTACAGATGGAAGGCTGTGCTGAACTTCAATTTAGTCCCCAGCATCTGTTGCACCAACCTCCAATCATTGGACGTAAAACGCCCATCGTGATCACTCATGATGCTGCGGGGCACACCGTGCTGTCTGACTATATTATCCACATATAGCTTCGCCAGTCTCTCCACTGAATCATCCTTCCTATGCAGAATAAAGTGTGACACCTTTATTAGCCGGTCTACGATCACCTAGATGGCGTCGTTCCCTTTCTGCGACCTTGGCAAGCCATGCACAAAGTCCATCGATATGTCGTCGAACTTCCATTCTGGAATAGGCAAGGATTTCAAGAATCCTCCAGGCTTTTGGCACTCCGCCTTTACCAAGGCGCATGTTTGACACTTAGCCACAAACAGTGCCACGTCCTTCTTGAGCCCTGGCCACCAAAACTTCTTCTTTAGGTCCCGGTACATCTTCGTGCTCCCTGGGTGGATTGAGTACTGGGTATTATGAGCCTAGTACATCAACTCCGCCCGAAGATTTCCCCCGCTTTGGACGCACAAACGATGGTCCTTCCTTAACAGCCCATCCTCGACTGAAAATATTTGACCCATCCAACGCTGCATCCATAAGCTCCTTCATGCTACCATCCAACTCCAATGCCTGCCGAACACGATCAGCCAGGTCATACTGAACTTTCGTCCAGTTCAACAATGCTTTAGCGCTAGACTGCTTGTCCATGCAACAGATCTCCAATGCCTCCAACTCCTGCATTAGCCTCTCATCGTGCACCGACAACCAGTTGGCTTGGGCGGGAGCCCTGCGACTCAACGCATCCACAACTGCATTGCCTTTGTCGGGTACATAATGAATCTTGAACGTAAGGCCCCCAGGAACTCCATCCATCTCCGCTATCTCATGTTCAGATCCTTCTGATCCAACAGGTACTTCAGGCTCTTATAGTCGGTATAAATATCGACCTTAACGCCGTACAAGTAGTGTCTCCACAGCTTAAGCACAAATATCACGGCCACCAACTCCAAGTCGTGGACTGGATAATTCTTTTCGTGCACTTTTAGCTGACGCGATCCATAAGCTATAACATTACCATATTGCAGCAGCACGCAGCCCAAACCACTACCTGAGGCATCACTATAAATCTCGAAGCCCTCGGTCCCACTTGGCAAACTTAGCACTAGCGCTGTGGTCAACCGTCCCTTCAGCTCCTCAAACGCTTGCATGCACTCTTGCGTCCACAAGAACTTCTGATCCTTCCTTGTCAACTTCGTGAGAGGTAACGCTATCCGCGAGAAGTTCTCTACGAAGCACCTGTAATAGCGGGCAAGCCTAAGAAAACTACGGACTTCCGCTACCGAAGACGACACAGGCCACTCCCGTATCGCAACAATCTTTGTCGGATCCACCGTTATACCTTCCCCACTTATAATATGGCCAAGGAATGCTACTGAGGGTAGCCAGAACTCACATTTGGAGAATTTTGCATAGAGTTCATTCCTATTGGAGCATGCGTTCCGGTCTTCTTAGTTTGAGAATAACAAATCCCATATGTATTTGATCTTGGTATGTGTTTTAAATGTGCAGGGATAACAGGTTTTTTATGTACTAAAGAATGGCTCAGCACAGCATTGAAGAAAAGGACAATCGCGCTATCACTGGCGATAATGCTACCGCGGGCGATAGCGTAGTCAGTTACTGCGGACGTCAGCCTTGATCCGCACGTTGCTGCGCATAGAGTTACAGTTTAGCTATATCACAGGGTGATACCGATGTCGCCGAGCGATATCCCACGATCGTCACGTTCCCCACTCAGATCTGAAAGTCCGCGTGACGTGTGCCACATGTCAAGCAACGCAGAGTTATCACTATCGCGGGGTGTTAACTCTACCGTAGGCGATAGCATAAAATGATATATACGGCCAAAAATTTCAGGGAAGGAGTTGAACGTGCAGAGCCTTGTTTCCCAGAGAATTTTGAGAGCCTTCATCTCCGTTTCCAGACGAACTCCCTTGGTTCGTTGAAATCTCAAGAGTGAAGGAGATACGACCGCGCATTCAAGATTGTAGATCTTCTCAACGGTCCACCATCATCTTCAGAGCTCGTGATTTTGAGGGAGTTTTTAAGTTTTAATATTGTACTTTCATTTTCACTTTTTAACTTTGTAATTGGGAATCGAAAATCACCGTCTTGTGTGTGGTGTCTAAGTCCGTGTGTGGATTAGGGGCAAATCACCGCCTTGTGTGTGGTGTCTAGGTCCTTGTGTGGCTTAGGAGTAAATCGTCGTGTTTTGTGCAGCATCTAGATCATAGGTTTGATTTAGGGGGAGGCTAGTAGCCATATCTAGGGAGATATTGACTATAGCCTACCGGTCCTTGGGAGAAGGACCGGTGAAAAAGCTAAAAACTATTATCATTGTAAGCCTTGATTTCAAGCTTTATTGAAATCATTTTACATATATTTTTTGAAAATAAAACTTGATTTTCATTTCATTGATGTGTCTCAAACTTTGCTTTTAATTTCATATTTTATAAAAGTTTGTAATATTTTAAAGAGCCCTTATTCACCCCCCCCCCCCCTCTAAGGGCGCCACAAGATCCTTCAAGTGGTATCAAAGGCAGGTTATTCCTAATACAGTTTCACCACCAGGAATTATGGCGCAGCATGAACATGCTTTCTCTGAGGGGCAAGGAATTAGTAGACCTCCATTATTTACTGGATCTGATTATAATTACTGGAAAACAAGGATGAAGTGTTTTCTTATTTCTCTTGACATTGAAGTTTGGAATATGGTAGAGACTAATTAAGCTCATCCCACGTATACAGTAGGAGATGTAGTAATGGAAAAACCAAAAGATAAATGGGATGATCAGGATAAGCTAAGGTGCAAAAATAATGCAAAAGCCATGAATGCATTATTTTGTGCATTAGATAGGACTGAATTTAATAGAACTTGTGCTTGCAATAATGCATATGAAATTTGGAATTTACTTGAAGTAACTCATGAAGGTACCTCCCAGGTGAAGGACTCGAAGCTGTTTCAACTGGATTCGGAATTTGAAAAGTTTAGGATGGAAGTGGATGAGGACGTAGACTCAATGTACACCAGATTCACCAAGATAGTGAATGACTCAAAAGTGCTTGGTAAAAATTTTTCAAATGGTGATTTGGTAAGAAAACTTCTTAGATCTCTCCCCCCTAAATTTTATCCCAAAGTGACGGCTATTTCTGAATCTCATGATCTTAAATCACTTAATATTGAAAGCCTGATTGGGAACTTGAAAACTCATGAAGTTGAATTGAAAATTAAACAATAAGAGTATATGGAGCCAAAGAAGAAGGGGTTGGCTCTAAGATCTAAGAAAGAGGAAGGTAGTAATTCTGAGGAGGAAGAAGAAGATGAGGAAAGTCTTTTTGTTAGAAAATTTAAAAAAATTTATGAGAAATCCAGAGAGAAGAAATGCTTTTAAAAAATATTTTAAGAAGGAGACATTGAGAAAGAAAAAAACCAAAGGATGATGATGAGGAGGAAGAGAGACCCCCACCGGAGTGCTATCACTGCAGGAAGTTAGGACACATTTGAAGCAAGTGTCCAAAGTACTTGAAAGAACTTAATGAAAAGAAGCACAAAGGGAAGAAGAAGGTCCTGAAAGCTGAAACATGGGATGATACTACTTCTGAGGAGGCAAGCAGTTCAAGCTCAAGCGAGGAGGAGGAGGCCAATATGTGCCTAATGGGAAAAAGCGTCATATCTGATGACGAGTACAGTGTCCAAAGAGACACTGAGGTTACTCCTCCAACTTATGATGAATTATTTTCTGAATTTTTAAAGACTTGCAAATGTTTTGAAAATAGTTTAAAAGATAATGATCTTCTTAAAACTGAAAATAATGGTTTAATTAAAGAAAATAAAAAATTGTTAAATGAAATTAAGACTATTGGAAAAGAACAAATCTCTTGCCAAGAGTGTGATCACTCTATGGGAAGAATAAAAGAGCTTGAAGAATCTCTTTTCAAATCTCATTCAAAAATAAAAATTCTCACTAAAAAGAATGTGATTTTAGAGAGAGATCTGAAATCGTCTATTTGTAAAGTCCATGAAGGAAAAAAAGCTTTTGAACGTAGATGTGTAAATCTAGTATCCGAGAATACTGAAATGAGAAACCAGATTCATGACTTAACACTAGCCATGAAAAAGTTTGGAATGGGCCAAAGATCACTGGATATGATCTTTGGTTACCAATGTCACGGATCTGGAAGATTTGGACTCGGATACACGACTGGAAACTATCGCCCGACGATAACCACTACCGCCGACAATAGCGAGAAATCCAGAAAATCAAATTTTAAAAATTCCTATAATAATAAATTAACTGATACTACATTTGCTTACAGTAAAAGTCCAGAGAAGTTATATTCTTCTCATTACATTACATGTGCCAAATGCAATAGATTTGGCCACACCACGGACTCGTGCTGGAAGAAAGGAAAAAAGTAAAATTAAGCAAATCTGGATGCCTAAGGCTTCTACTTATGTTATGGGTGGAACCACTTGGGCAGCCAGATCTTTACTCACATCCTCTTTCTAGGTGTGTTGGCAGGCAAAGGACAAAGAAGACGTGTGGTACTTGGACTCTGGTTGTTCAAAGCACATGACGGGCAATAAAGAGAAGTTCCTTAGCCTGGAGATGAAGAAAGGAGGAGTTGTAACATTTGGAGATCCACAAAAAGGGGTCAGTACTCGTTCTTCTTTACATGTTTTATTTTCAAACCTTTGCTTTGTCTCTGAAATAGAACAAAAAGATGTTTCCACCGCTTTGAATGATGAATTTTGGTTTTTAGCTATGAATGAAGAACTTAATCAATTTGAACATAATAAGGTTTGGAATCTTGTAGAATGACCCGAAAATCATCCTGTAGTTGGAGTAAAGTGGATTTTTAAAAATAAATTGGATAGTGAATCTAGAATTGTTAGAAATAAAGCCAGATTAGTTGCAAAAGGTTTCTCACAAATTGAAGGGGTAGACTTTGATGAAACTTTTGCACCCGTTGCAAGATTAGAAGCGGTTAGGATATTTCTTGCATTTGCTTGCTTTAGAAGATTTAAATTGTATCAGATGGATGTCAAAACTACATTTTTAAATAGGTATATAAAAGAAAAAGTTTATGTAGAACAACCCCTTGGCTTTATAAATGAAAAATATCCAAATTATGTTTATAAATTAGATAAAGCACTTTATGGGCTAAAACAAGCGCCTCGTGCTCGGTATGATCGTTTAACTCAATACTTATTAAAGCACGATTATAAAATGGGAAGTGCCGATTCTACACTCTTCATTAAGCAAATTGATCATGATTTAGTTATTTTGCAAATTTATGTTGATTATATTATTTTTGGAGCCACTAATGAAGAGTTGTGCAATGAAGTAGTTCAAATTATTAAAAATGAATTTGAAATGAGCATGGTAGGAGAACTTTCATATTTTCTAGGTTTTCAAATTACGCAAAAACATGATGGTATTTTTATTTGTAAATCTAAGTATATTCATGATATGTTAAAAAGATTTGGATTTGAAAACCTTAAACATTCTAATACTCCTATGAGTGCTTCATTGAAATTGGGAAAAGATGAAAGTGGTATTTCAATTGACCAAACACTTTATAGAAGTATGATTGGGTCTTTATTATATTTAACTTCTTCTAGGCCCGATATTATGTTCGCCGTTTGTTTATGTGCTATATTTCAATCTAATCCAAAAGAATCACATTTAAAAGCGGTGAAATGTATTTTTAGATATCTTATCGGATCTTCTAAACTAGGCTTATGGTATCCTCAAAATGAACCTTTTATATTACATGGCTATTCTGATTCTGATTATGCGGGATGTTCATTAGATCGAAAGAGCACTAGTGGCACTTGTCACTTTATCGGCCCATCACTTATTTCTTGGTCGAGTAGGAAACAGAATTTTGTTACCCTCTCTACTACCGAGGCCGAATATATTGCACTAAGTAGTTGTTATGCTCAAGCACTTTGGATGACACAAACACTAGAAGATTTTGGCATACATCAAAATAGTGTTGAATTAAAATGTGATAGTAAAAGTGCTATCAATTTAACAAATAATCCCGTCTTACATTCTAGATCCAAACATATAGATGTTCGTCATCATTTTATTAGGGATCATATAAAGAAAGGACATATTAAAATAAATTTTATTGGAACAGATTCTCAAGTAGTAGATATTTTCACGAAACCACTTAATGATTCACGCTTTTCAAGGTTAAGATTAGAACTTGGAGTCCTAGAATTATAAATCAAAAATTTTTGTTGTTTCAAATTCTGAGATTTTATTTTAGGCCTACGAAGTTTACACAAATATCTATATATATATATATATGTAAATGTATATATATATATATATATTTAAGCTAATTACAATTATTAAAAATTCTCTAAGAATAACCAACAAAACATCACATAAAAACTGGACAATACATAGGATAAAGCTGAAACAGTCATACAAATTACAAAACCACAAAATCATAGAGTCTTCACTATCGCCCGGTGACAGTGCTATCGCCGGCAATAGTACAAATTATTCAAACACATATTAGTACATCACAGCAAGTTGAATGTCATTCATCCATGTTCTCTTCAGTAGAAGCGTTCACATCTTCACTGGAAGTCGGAGTTGGTTCTCTAGGTCTTCGAGCACGTCTTATCGAATGTCTTGGAGGATCCTCGAATGGACTTCCCCATTCTCGTTCTTCTTCTGGAGTTGGCTTCAGTTTGAGTCCCTTTACCAAAAACTTCATAAATTTTCGAAAACCGAAATGGCTACGCTTTTGTTCCTCTTTCATCTCCTCCACAGTCTCTCTTAGATCCTCAATAGATTCACGCAAAGAACCTCATCTTTAAAGTGGTTGTCTTGATGACGAGGCATCCCTTGGAGATGGACCTCTAGCTGGTTCTACGGTATGTATCGCCGGGATACAATCGTCAATGTAGAATTCTTGATCTATCCAATCATATTTATGATATACGATTTTTTGAATCACACTTCCTAAAGGAAGCGTATTCAGTTTCCTCCTAAGAGGATGCTTCATTTTATACGTATATCTTATGATGGATAACACAAAATCCGCCACATCAAACTTGACTCTTTCCAAGACGTAGTAAGTCACTAAGCTCAATTGAGCCGTGATCTTCCTTGTGTCACCGGACTTCAACATAACCGTATTTCTCAATATATCTTGCATCACAAATGCATCACGAGTGAGTGATGAGACATCTTGAATCAATCTCCTACTTTCCTTTCGATGAAGAACTTGATTCAATATTCTCCAATTACGATCTTTTCGATAATTCTCTACTATATCCAGAAAATTTTCTTCACAAGTGGCAAGATTATACTCACATCTTAAATCAGCATGTGTAATGTCTATTTCAACTCCTTGAATTCGCGACCTTACTCCTCCATTCAACCCCGTATATTTAGGGTCTTCCAATTGGTTATAAAAATCCCTTACAAAGATGGAGCTAAAAAGGTTCAGTATAATGAGAGACATTATACCTGACTCCACAAGTAGTTCATAGATATGCGGTGGCAATGATTCATCCAAAAGTTTAGCAACACAAACAGACGCATTCTCAATTCCTGGATACGTTTGATATAATGCGTGTGGGATGCGGCTGGTGCTTTTTCTTGTACGGGATGATGATGCCATTTCCTGAAAGAAAAAAAAATCATTCCAAAATCATGTTCAGTCCAGAAATTAGTTTATACAAATTTTCTCACTATCGCCGGCGACAGTACTATCGCCGGGCGATAATGCATTCTTTTAGATTTGGGCTTGACATTCGAAATTTCTTGTAGATCTACTCTTGACATTGCATTATAATTTCTAACATTAAATAAATTCCTAAGATCTACCTCCTATGATTCCTCATTTGTGGAAAATTTGCATGAACATCATACATTTTCTTCACCATAATTTTCTTATAAAATGTATAACCAAAATTAAAATTTTTTCATCGATCTATCTTCTTTCATCATCTAGAGTCCAGATTTATAATTTTTTTTGAGAAAAACACAAACCTAAAGAGAGATCTAAACATACCTTTTGGAGTTCTTGAGGGTTTAAGCGGAAAGAGACAAAGCACACTGGTCCAAGGTCGGTCAAATGAGCATATGTGACAGCCCTTTCTGATTTTTCGCCTTTAATAACAAAAACCGCTCGCCGCGCGGTATCGCTACCGCTAGCGATAGTGACTTTTAAAGCAATTCTTTAATCAATTTCTATGATACCTTTTTACAAACTTGTTTCTAGTGTTACACTAAATTTTTGGATGATTATCAAGATAAAATACCTCGTACATGTGTGATTATTAGTTTATAAGTTCTTTGAACATTGTTCTCAAGTTGTCATGCTATCGATATCTACCTATATCTATGGTCACTAGTAATTGAGAGGAATTGTTTCTGCATGCCTCTAAGTATGAGTAACATTTTCTATTTGATAATGTGCTAACACTTACACAGATTGATAATTAACATATACTTAAGTATAATATTACATGGTATTGGTTTGTTTCACAGCTTGGAATACATAGCTAAAATTTTCATTTATGTTTCAATCAAATTGATTTTTAAAATTGATGGCCATTAAAACAACAAAAAAGAAAAAGAAAAAAAAACAAAAAGAAAAGTCTTCTAATGTTTGCGTTAAAAGTGAATTCGGAGTCCTACGTCCAAGTTTATGAAAAAAAATAAATTGAAAAAAATTAAATAAATATGGCTAGGATACTCCATCAAGCTCTACTCACCCTCCTGATAAGTCTTCATGAGCATTGTGAGGTTGAACACCTTGAAAAGAATTGTAAAGTGTCTTGTGCAAACAGTCTTGGCCATTTTTTTAAATCATTATGAAATGAAATTATTTATGGAAATATATTAGTTATGACTGTTTCTTGTATTAGTATTTTACAAACCTTCATGTAAAATTATTGTTTAAGAAATATGTATACTTTATCACTCTTCACATGATGTACACATCATTATCTTTTATAAAATTTCTTCTCATGAGAATTGGACCGAAAATAGTTCTTCTCTTCTATTTCATCAATTCTACTACTTTAGATATCTTGACATGACTGTTTTCAATGTTTAAATTCCACTTTTAAATTTTTTTTTTTCACGTGATACATTTTTTATATGATTACATTCCAAATTTTATTGTAATACTATTTCATGGGTATTAATGTTGATATCCCACTCCTCTTGGTTCCAAATTCGGTTACTAATATCTCACTTCTTTAAGCTTCCGCCTTTGCAACTCACTTCATATTCTTTCTTATATTTTCCCTTCCATACCCCCGCCTTCTTTTGCTAGTATCAAAAGGGGGAGAATTAAGTAAGAAATCAAGAATCAAGTACTCAATTGATTAGTACATTTAGGGGGAGTAATAATTCTTTGTAATCTTTGGAAGGAAAGTCGTTATATAGGGGGAGTCTATTATCTATTTAAACTTATGCACTTTAATTCATCATGTTTATCTGAATTAATTTCTTTCTTAGTGGATTTGTTATCATCAAAAGGGGGAGATTGTTGGAGCATGCGTTCCGCGCTTCTTAGTTTGAGAATAACAAATCCCAGATGTATTTGATCTTGGTATGTGTTTTAAATGTGCAGGGATAACAGGTTTTTTATGTACTAAGGAATGGCTCAGCACAGCATTGAAGAAAAGGACAATCGCGCTATCACTGGCGATAACGCTACCACGGGCGATAGCGTAGTCAGTTACTGCTGACATCAGCCTTGATCCGCACATTGCTGCGCACGGAGTTACGGTTCAGCGATATCGCAGGGCGATTCCGATGTCGTCGAGCGATATCCCACGATCGTCACGTTCCCCACTCAGATTTGAAAGTCCACGCGACGTGTGCCATGTGTTAAGCAATAGAGAGTTATAACTATTGCGGGGCGTTAACTCTACCGCAGGCGATAGCATAAAATGATATATACGGCCAAAAATTTCAGGGAAGGAGTTGAACGTGCAGAGCCTTGTTTCCCATAGAATTTTGAGAGCCTTCATCTCCATTTCCAAACGAACTCCCTTGGTCCGTTGAAATCTCAAGAGCGAAGGAGATACGACCGCGCGTTCAAGATTGGAGATCTTCTCAACGGTCCACCATCATCTTCTGAGCTCGTGATTTTGAGGGAGTTTTTAAGTTTTACTATTGTACTTTCATTTTCACTTTTTAACTTTGTAATTGGGAAGGGAAAATCACCGCCTTGTGTGTGGTGTCTAAGTCCGTGTGTGGCTTAAGGGCAAATCACTGCCTTGTGTGTGGTGTCTAGGTCCTTGTGTGGCTTAGGAGTAAATCGCCATGTTTTGTGCAGCGTCTAGATCATAGGTTTGATTTAGGGGGAGGCTAGTAGCTATATCTAGGGAGATATTGACTATAGCCTACCGGTCCTTGGTAGAAGGACCGGTGAAAAAGCTAAAAACTATTATCATTGTAAGCCTTGATTTCAAGCTTTATTGGAATCATTTTACATATATTTTTTGAAAAAAAACTTGATTTTCATTTCATTGATGTGTCTAAAACTTTGCTTTTAATTTCATATTTTATAAAAGTTTGTAATATTTTAAAGAGCCCTTATTCACCCCCCCCCCCCTCTAAGGGCGCCACAAGATCCTTCAATTCCTTCTCAGCGTCTCCAACACTAGATGTAGATGCTTGAAGTGATCTTCTTCGCACTACGAGTACACCAATATGTCATCAATGAAGACGATCACAAAACGGTCTAGGTACTCTCGGAACGTCCTGTTCATCAAATCCATAAACATTGATGGTGCATTCGTCAGTCCAAACAGCATGACCGTGAACTCGAAGAGCCCATACCTTGTGCTGAATGTCGTCTTCGAGATATCACACTCCCTTATCCTCAGCTGATAATACCCAGACTTCAGATCCAACTTGGAATATACCGACGATCTGACTAACTGATCAAAGAGATCATCAATCCTTAGGATCGGGTATTTATTCTTCTATGTTAGCTTGTTTAACTCCCTGTAGTCGATACTAAGCCGCAAACTCCCATCCTTCTTCTTAACGAAGACGACCGGTGCGCTCCAAGGCGATGAGCTCGCATGCACATACCCTTGCTCCATCAACTCCTCTAGTTGAACCTTCAATTCTGTCATCTCCTTAGGCGCCAACCTATAAGGAGAACGTGACACAGGTTTGGCACCTGGAACTAGCTAGATAGTGAAATCAATTTCTCGCTGCGGTGGGGCTCCAGGAAGATCACCCGGGAACACATCGGGGTACTCACATACCACTGGGATACTATTCAAAGTGGTCTTAGGCTTTACAGCCTCCACTAACGTGAAGAACAGCTCTTCTCTAGCACGAACCGCCTTCACCACCTGAAGAGCAGACATCAGTGTCTTGCTGACCCCTTCAGTCCCGCAAACGTTGTCTCCTGCCCAACACCCAGCTTGACCTCCTTACGGTTGCAATCGATACAAGCCTTCTGCTCCGAAAGCCAATCCATACCAAAGATGATGTCGAACTCTGCTAGCGGCAGCAATGCTGCTAGCAAGTCGAACTCTTGGCTTCCAATAAGAACCTTCATGGCACAAACCCTATCCGCACGCATCGAACACCCATTCGGTAGCAACACATCCAATCTGTCCTTCACCATCGAAGAAGGGACTCCGATGCGCATTACGAAACTTTCGGACAAAAAGGAGTGTGAAGCTCCTGTATCAAAAAATGCTCGTGTCGGACTACCGCCAATCAGAACAAAGCCTATACAACAGTATTAAGCTAACAAGCACTGGGTAACAGTAATTAAAGCTAACTTGCTATAAATTAAACCGTACTTGTCACCACATCGGCCTGTTTGATGGCCTCCTGCTGGCCCAAGTTATAGACTCTCAGTTGAGTCGGTGTATAGTGGGATGCGGTTGACTCCACCGCCTTGCCCTTCTCTTCATAGGTGGCTCCTTGCTTTATCTCGGACTTCGGACGTCCGCTCCAACATTCGCGAGCAAAATGCTCCGTCTTTCCACAAGTATAACAAGCACCCAGGGTTCGATTGGTAGATGCCCCCGAGGCACCTAAAGAAGGGGCTGGACCCAACATCTTAGCCTTCTTGTAGAATTTGCGATATCAATACTTCGAAGTAGTCGGCACTTTAAACTCCGATTTCTTGCCACTAGATTCCTTCTTCGCTTTAACATTCTTCATATCCTTTTCCAAGGACCGGGCCGAGTTGACCAAGGTCATGAAACCCTGCGCCATAGGCCCCGAAAGTAATAGTCTCAGATCATATCTTAACCCTTCATAGAAGCGGTTCGTCTTGCGCTCCTCATCGGCAAAGGTAGCGATAGCGTATCTTCCCAAACAAGTGAACTCGTGGATATACTCGTCCACGGTGCTATCTCCTTGCACCAACTTTTGAAACTCATTTTCCAACGTGATCCTCTGCGCCGAGGGGAGGTATCGAGCCATAAACAACCTCGAAAATTCCTCCATAGAGACATCAGCCAACTGCCTTCCCCTTAGGTGGTGTAGCCCCATCCCTTCCCACCATAACCTCACGTCCCCGTCCAACAAGAACGTCACAATCGTGGTCTTCTGCCACTCTTCAATTTCCGTTGCTGTCAGCACTCTCTTGACTCTCGCTAGCCAATCCTCTGCCTGAGAGGTTCCCATTCCCGAGAACACTGGCGGATGGAAACCCATCACATGCTTAAGTTGCTTTTCAGTTGCTCTCCGAGGCAACTCCGGCTCCACCATCACCTGTTCCACCCTCCTAGGCTCTGCCGCTTGGAGCGGTACTTGCTCCATAGCATGAGCAGGCTGCTGCACCTGCCTCACAGGCTGCGTATTGATCATTGCAAGTACAGCTTCCGCCACGAATCTAATGGTCTCGGCTGAAGGAGGTGTTGCAGGCGCATCATTTGGTGCGTTGCTTGCCTCAGAACCTGGCCGTTTTGACGGCCCAACACCACTTCTGGTCACCTATAATCGTGCAAAACATCGATAAGTGACCAACAATATTGCAAACAACAATTATAGGAACACGCAGGTTCCTCAAACATGTGTATTTTCATTCCTAAGTGGACATTCATGGGTTCTTTTCATGTTATAACGATGACGCACACACCTGTGCTAACCACCCCTTAAAGTGAATTTGCCCAAGAATTCATTTAAGCTAGACTGAACCCGGTAGTTTGATACCAATTTGTAACACCCCTATCTGCCACATAGCATATAGCAGTAGGTCCGGCCGGGGCCCGACGCCATATTCTACGGGCAGACCGGTTGGTTACTTATTGATGACATTCAACCAATCAAAACGTCCTACACAAAGTATCTAGCGGAAGCAATTTATTAAGTTGCAAAGAATAAAGAACCCTGCCAAGCATGAATGTCCACTACTCAAATAAATAGGAATGTTTAATACACCAGTACTGGCCTTATGGTCTTACAAGAGTTTACAATAATAAAACAGTGTCTTACAAACTTCGGCTCGCAGGCCGGCCACACATGATTTAAATAAGTAAACAAACAAGGCCTTCGAGGGCCGGCTCAGCAACTTGGGCTTTGGCCTGCTATTTTCCACTCGGCTCCACAGCAGCTGCAAGCAACAATCCACCGCCCGATGGTAAACAAAAGCAACGGTCAGCTATGTTGACCCAATTATAACGACCCCGTCACCAACTCGGGGCGGCGATGCTCTTCCCTGCATTTTGTTAGCATAAACAAGCGGTATAGTGTAAACACACACTTCAACACAGGTGCAAGCATGCACGACCACACACCTCGTGCACTCAAGGCACATTCACAGCGAACCGGCAAACATCATGTCAATTTAAGCCATAGACGTTCCCGTCTCACAACCATCCCTTGGACGGCCAACCATATGAGCATTTTGTCTCCCTGGCATTGGTCACTTCAATTTAAGCCATAGACCGTCGAAGACCCTCATCTATGCCAATGGTTCTGCTGAACGACATAGATCGGGTGCAGTTCTGCCTAACCTGTGCTCATTCCGCAACTACAATTTAATCCATATGCGCGGGTCAAGACTCCCCGAGTCCCGTTTCCATCACACAATACACATAACCCAGTTATGTTCAAGTTGGCTCCCCGGCCACCATGTTGGTAACATCCCGCATTTGCCCAATTTTCCGGGTGCACCTTGGAGTTAGTCCCCAAGGCTCCCTGTTGCAATCTACCTCGTAGAAAACCCGAAAAACAAACATTCACCCGGAGTCTTCTCCGATTATTTTGCAATACAACATCACCGATCCAGACCATGTCCGGATAGGCTTCACACAACATGCCTATGTCCGTTTTCGCATACGGACTCTACACAAGGGGGACTTTACATATCTACCCCAAGGAACGCCTCAACTCATCGCACACTCGCGTGAGAGGGCTTCCTTGCAAAGGAAAAGAGGACATCACATGTCCTAGGATGAGAATCGTTACCCTAGCATTCTTCCTCAGTGCCATGGAAATCTATGCAGATGGAAAGCACCGCAATCTCCTTGCCTCCACGGATCCGAAGTCGGCTCGCGATTTGGAGCTCCGACGCTCTGCCGGTGACCGGATCTAGCTCCTCCTCCTCCTCCTTGCTCTCCCTTCTCTATAGATTTTAGAGAGAGATAACCCAAGTGAAAATAAGGGTTTTTCAACCCAATTCCCGGTTTTACCTCATCAGGAACAAACCCCAGCCCTTGGATCCCAAGCCAAAGAAACGGACGGCCACGATTTAAGCTGAAAATAAAAAATCTGGGTCGAACACGGGTTGCAATACGACCGTGTACATGGTCATGTCACTCATTCGCCGTCACCAGAAATTCCTGACCAGAACACGGCCTCTAACACGGCCACCGGCATGCCCGTGTCACAATGTGGCACGCCCGTGTCATGGCCCGTGTCACAGCCCGTGTGCAAAAACCACGATTCTACCGAGAAGGACACGGCCATGTGACACGCCCGTGTCACATGCCGTGTGCTATACACTCCCTGGGACACGCCCGTGTCCCAGGCCGTGTAATCTCCTTAGCACAAAATGTCGCACGACCCGAGGAGGACAAGGCATTCGACACGCCCGTGTCGAAATGAACACGCCCATGTCGGACCCGAACACGCCTGGGCTCAGGCCGTGCACCCCTCACTCAATCATTATTGAGTGTAAGGCTCTGAGTGGCTGACACGCCCTAGTACACGTCCGTGTCCCAGGCCATGTCACCTCTAGCAAAACCCAGATTTTGCTAAAAACGTCTCTCGTCCCTCTTTTGAGTTTCAGGGCGTTACAGGCAGAGTGATGAGCTATAAGAAGGGTCGAAGACATTATCGTCCCAACTTCAGGAAGGAGCAGGGGCCTCCTACAGTACTAGCTCCCCAGCCACTACAGGTACACGACCCGAGGAGACAGGATGACCGTGGCCACCGACCGTTGATTTGCTTTATATGCCAATAGCCGGGGCACGTAAGAGCTGACAGCCCTCAGCAGTTCCATCCACCACCTCCTCCTCCACCTATGGTAGCTCCTCTGACGCAGCAGGGCCGAGGCCGAGGATGAGTTTGAGGGATAGGACATTATGGTAAAGGACGAGGGCGAGGACATTATGGTAGAGGATGAAGGCAGGAGAAGATGTATGCTTTGGACCTCACCGAGCCAAGGAACCCCGAGTAGGTTATTATAGGTACTTAAAATTAATTGTAATCTAGCAATCATTTTATAATACCTTACCAAATTTAGTAGAACTACAAACATGATATAATTAAAACAAAAAAATCCTCAGGCATAGTATTTGTCAGCGGAAAGCCCGCTCATACATTATTCGATACGGGTGCTTTGCACTTGTTCATATCAGAAGTTTCTTGGAGGGACTGGCAAGCATAGACCGATTCACAGGCATAACCAGGAGGGTGCGTCTGCCATTCGGATCAGAGCTATTATCATCTGCCAAGTGTAACATGGAGGTAGAAATTGGAGGAAAGACCTTCGAAGCGTTGACGACGATTTTGAGAATGCCAAACTTCGATTTGATCTTGTCATGACCTGGTTGCATTGGAACCATGCCCGGATTTATTGCCCATCGAGGAGGATAACCTTACGGAATGGAGACACCGAAATCATCTTTGAAGGTATTAGACTTTTCTCCCACCTTCTATTATCATCTGTATAGGCTGTCAAGGCCTATAAGCAAGGGGAGGAGGTATACATTATCTGCTTTGAGATGGAGGGAGCATAAGCTTTTATTGTTGATATCCCGGTGGTTACAAATTTCTCTGACGTACTCCCGGAGAAATTTCCCGGATTGCCACAACCTAGGGATATGGACATCCAGATTCAGTTGGTGCCGGGAGCGAAGCCCGTATCTCAGACACTGTATAAGATAGACCCCAAAGAGCTAGCAGAGTTCAGGACCCAGTTGCAGGAGCTAGTGGGGTTTGGATTTGTCAGACCGAGCTCATCACCATGGGGAGAACCAGTGTTATTCATTAAGAAGAAGGATGGATCATTACGGCTCTACATCGACTACCGGAAGCTGAATAGGTTGACAGTCCAGAACACGTATCTGTTGCCTTGGATCGACAAACTTTTTGATCAGCTACATTTGATCCTTTTGGTTCTCCAAGCTAGATTTAAGGTCCAGGTACTATCAGCTACACATTCAGAAGGAGGATATCCCGAAGATAGCCTTTAGTTCTCGATACGGCCTATACGAGTTCCTGGCGATGCCCTTCAGACTCACAAATCCACCTTCCACATTTATGAGTCTGATGAACCGTGTCTTCGAGCCATTCCTGGATAGATTTGTTATAGTCTTCATCGATGACATTCTGATCTACTCCCAGACAAAGGAGGAGCATACCCAGCATTTAGCACTAGTATTAGGCAAGCTGAGGGAGCATCAGAGGTACGCAAAGTTCTCCAAGTGGCTGTTCTGGCTGCAGGAGGTAGCATTTTTGGGGCATAACATCAGTGGAGCTGGGTTGGCTGTGGACCCGGCCAAGGTACAGGCAGTTCGAGATTGGCCGAGACCAAAGTTAGCTTCAGATATACACAGTTTCTTGGGACTAGCGGGATATTATCTCAAATTATTGGATGGGTTTTCAAGGATAGCACTCCCCCTCACATCCTTGACGAAGAAGGATGCGGATTTTACTTAGAGCGAGAAGTGTGAAGCAGCATTCCATGAGTTGAAGGACAGACTCACCTCTTCCCCCATCCTTGCATTTCCATATAGGAAGGAAAGATTTCACATTTATAGCGACACATCATATCAGGGGATTGGTCCAGTCCTGATGCAACATGGACATGTCATTCCATATGCTTTGAGACAGCTGAAGAAGCACGAGCAGAATTACCCCGTACATGATTTAGAGCTCGGGGATGTAATATCTGCGTTAAAAACTTGGAGGCATTACTTGTATGGGTTTCATTATGATATCTTCTCAGATCACAAGAACCTAAAATATATTGACACGCAGAAGGATCTAAAATTGCGCCAGCAGAGATGGCTTGAGTTCTTATGCAACTATGACTACAAGATGCATTATCACCCGGGGAAGGCAAACACCGTAGAGGTGCCTTGAGCAGGAGAGCCGATACTACTGGACCGGAGCCCCGGGTGATGGCTATGGATTTGGTACGGATGATGGAGAATATGCACATTACCATGGTTTCCAGAGCTGAGCCGGATGTTTATCAAGAGTACATGAACTCCTTGGTCATCGAGTGTGATATATGGGAGCGCATCAGGACACATTACTACTTGGATGCTGCGGAATGATGTTGGCATTGAGTGGTCTAAATGCCACTCAACACGGAATTGAGTGGTATCAACGCCACTCAAAACCTTAAATTAGAAAAGTCAGGAATGCTGACGGTGTTGAGTGGTGTCGACACCACTCAACGCGGCATTGAGTGGTGTCGACATCACTCAAAGCCTTGACTTAGGAATGTTGGCGGCGTTGAGTGGTGTCAACACCACTCAACGCGGTGTTGAGTGGTGTCGACACCACTCAACGCCTTGACTTAGGATTGTTGGCAGCATTGAGTGGTGTCAACACCACTCAACTTGGCGTTGAGTGGTGTCAACACCACTCAATGCCTTGACTTAGGATTGCTGGCGGCGTTGAGTGGTGTCAACACCCCTCAACACAACGTTGAGTGGTGTCAACACACTCAATGCTTTTGGACTTGGTGAATTTTTCACTAAAGAGCTGTGTTGGCTTGTTCAATTTTATACCAGCCGAATCGGGGTCAGGATAAAACAGTGATGAGACATTTATCTTTACAGCAAAACTATATTATCTATTTATCATTTCAAGAAAACATATTTATGGCAATGATTGACGGTCCAATATATGGCTGATACGTGGCAGCATGAGGAATCATGCTGCCGGCCATGCCCAACCACTCCTATTGATTACAAAACCTTTAAAATAACCAGCCTCACCTCCACTCCACCCAACCATCACCTTCAGTGAACAATAAGGAGCAAAAACTGACAGTTGGAGCAGAGGTTTAGCCGGAGCAAGGTTCGGCCATGGCGCACCACCACCAATCTCGCCGCCAAGCCCGTCTAAGGAACCGTTTCTCCTCCCCTCCCTCTGTGCTAGCTGTCTATCAATTTTATGAGAGATATCAGGTTCAAATGAGCCTGATGCCATGTGAGAGGGAGTATTCCGAGCATTTCTTCTTGCTCGGGTACGCCGGAGGATCCAACTCCCGCGGCCACATCGCCGGGAAATGCTAGTCGCCACCTTAATAGAGGTGGTGGCGACAATCGCCGGTGGTGGCGGCGACTAGAAGTTCGGGAAATGCAAGATCAAGGTTTGCCCAGGTTGGGGCAATCTGTACCATTGGATCATTGGGGAAGATGAGCCAATGTCGTCCATTATTTATAATAAAACTATAGGTTTATTTAAATGGTAATTTTTCTGTCACTGTTTGAACATCAACTTGCTTGTAAATTTTAGGCCTCTTAGAGGCATTTGCAGAAATGATGCTCAACATGAAAAAGTTAGATCTAGGTCTTACCTTTAAATTAACACCCAAAAGTTATAATTTGGGGAATTACAACTCCCTGTAGGGTCATTCTACTAAGACTGGTCCTAGGCTAGGGCAGATTTTTAAATGAGTGCCCAAGCCAAATTCTAAGTCCACACGTCATGAAATTTTGAAAATACATGTGTTTATGCTAGACTTAGGTCTTGTCCAAAAATGAGAATTTTTGGGATGTATTTTCTATAGTTTTTATAGAAATATCATTTATTAAATAAATGGAATATAGGAAGATTCCCTCTTCCAAATGCCTAAAATTTGGGTGGCATGACCATTGGGTCATTATATGACCATAGTAAAAGTTGCAGGTCATTTGGACCTCTGTATGTTGGGGAAATCCAACATGCATGGTGGAGGTAGATTTGTAAATATTGTGCCAAAATATAAAATGAGAAGTTAGCCCATTTGGCCCAATGAATGTCCATGGGATTTTGGACAGAAGCTTATAGGGATAAGTTACACCTCCCAAAGAAAGAGTGAGATTTTTGAGAACAAAAATCTCATTATTTTGATTTAATGGAAAATAAGTTCTTTTTGAAATAAAAATGAGATATAGATCTACTGACCTTGTAAAATTCTAAAGTTTTTATATATGCCCTAATAGGACATTTTACTTCTCTGGGAAAAGTTATAAGTTTTTTTGAGGATTATATCTTGTGTATATAGTAGATTTACGATTTTACCCTTTTTAGAAATTAATATAAAGTAAGGGAAAATATTGTTGAATAATTATGGAAAAATTTATAGCATCCTATTTCTATGATTAAAACCCAATATAATTAATTGAGAATATTTGGATGATCATATATACCGAAAACCCTACTAGCGGCATCTTAGTAATAATGTCCATATGAAATTATGTTATGTCAAATCACTTATTATAATCATGAATTTCTGTCTTGACTATTATTATATCAATTATAATCACTAGTAATTTTCTGGGAATTTTTGGTTGTATATTTTAAGTACTTCATTTGGAAAATGGATTATTTATGGATTTAATCATAAATAGATAACATATGGAAATTCAAATTGGAAAACCATGAATTTTGATAAACTGACAGTTTTAACCTAGATGAACCTCAGATAATTTATTTAGACATAATAGACCACTGGTTAGAGTAGTTCATGTTCAAAGTGACTTAGGTCACTTAATTAATTAATTTAAATTATGGTCCAAAATAATTAGAAAGATGATGAAATTCTAAATGATCAATATTACATACATGAAAAACCCATGATAAATAATTAGGGGTATTTGGCCCAAGGAATTGGAAGTCATTTCATTTGGGCTGGAATTAGGTCATGGGTTGCTCTTAGATAAAGTAACACATAACACTAGGACCCACAGGGGATATGATAGGAGGTTGGATTGAGAAGTGTATTGGGAAGTTGGAACCCTGGTTGGTGTCAAGTAGTAACGAGTGTTAGAGTGCAAAGCCCAAAGAAAGTAATTAGAACGTAGACCGGTGGAAGACCGTCGTTCTCCCAATAATACCTTAAGTCATCAGGTTCACTCAAGAGCAACATAGAAAGTTGGGTATTAATAATGGGTCAACACTAATAAAAGTAAGTGTCCTTGAGAAAGGGAGCTTTGGGCTTCAGCCCATCGTAGTTCCTAGTGCCCCCGAGATCCCTTAACTGGGTATGCCCTGGGCAGTCCAAGGACTAACCATAAGTTGTTATGCCTAATAAGCATTAGACAAGACTAGTCTTATAGGTTAAGGGAATGATGTGACAATATCACCCGTATAGGGTTGGAGGATACAGGACGGGCTTTGTCCTGCGAGCTAGAGGCTCGGATGTTTGGATACAGGACGGGTTTTATCCTGCAAGCTAGAGGCTCGGATGTTTGGATACAGGACAGGTTTTGTACTGCGAGCTGGAGGCTCGGTTTGGAAATAAATTGCATGTGCATATAACATATTAGTTGCAGGTCATGCGGTACTGGGCCAATCGTCACACCGATGGCAGTACGGTGACTCAGGTGAGGTGTAAGGGTTTAGGTTATTTATACTGCGGTCTAGAGGACAATCCCCGAAAATACACACCTGACCAAAAAGTCTGGTGGTTTAGCCAGTGATTTAGTACGTGGTAACTCTAGTGTGTTCTTCAGAGGCGTAGGGAAGGTTTAGGCCTGGTAGTGTGTATACCCTCCTAAGAGTGGAGACACCCACTCCACTGCTATCGTAGCCACAACAATAGTACCTGAGAGTTAACTAACTCCAACAAGTGGGAACTAAAGGTCTATGCGCACAGAGTCGTGTGGGTGAGTTGCACTTGTATGATTCATAACCCGCATGCAATACCATTCATACATAATTAGGGCATACGCACCATAGATTCTTATCATATAAATTAGTATGGGCTCTTTTATGTGATAAGTTATATTTGTGAAACCTTAACTTATAAGTTTGTATGGGCATTCATATAAGTTAAGGCACTTCTGTGATGATTAATGCAGTTGTAGTTACTTTACTTTTCTGTTCAGTACTTTACTCTACTTATCGCACTTCTTTCCGCACTTCTTTCAGTACTGATTTTACTCTATTACTTGTACTATATAGAACTACTAAAGTAGGGATATATTTTTTATTCTATAACCATGATAGAATAGATCCACTATCACCTGCTTTACTTTCGTACCCCTTGTTGTTCTCTGCTTCGTCCTCCCGCTCGGTACCTAGGAGTCATGGGGGTGAGGCGAGGACAAAATGGCTTAGTCTTTATGACTAATGGTCAGTTGTGACTGTATCATTTTAGGAGCTCGAGGAGTTGGAGCACCAGCAGGACGAGGTGGCAGGACATGAGGAGCTAGTACCACCACCACCTACTATAACTACTACTACAGCTCGGAATCAGGTGATGACGCATGTACTGATGATAAATTAGCTTTTGCTTAGTTAGATTTTGTGTGAGAGAGAAAGATTGATTACTATGTGCTGGGTATAAGCCCTTTTCTCTTTCATTCTATACTCATTGTTGACTATTGGATCTCTCATTTTACTTATATTATGATGATGCTGTGATGTGGACTCTATATATAAATTGCTTATATTGCTTCTCTTCTCGATTGGCCGATAGGTTGAATGATCGTACTAGCCGGCAGGATTGGCGTCTTGCGGTGTCGACTAGTCCATATGCGCTTAGTGTCACCGTTAAGCGGCGGTTCTGGGCATAAGATCAGGTTACCTCTGGAGTAAGGGGGGTCTTACACAAGTGTAATGTGTCTAGTCTTGGCTTCAATGATATTTCTGAGGATGAAGGCTCGGGATTTGATTTTGTTATTGATGTGATGGGCGAGAAGCGATCTTGCATATGTATCTTTGTTTATGTACTCTGTGTTATTTATTTTTGTCTACTTCTACAGTTTTGTGGTGGGCTTGTATTTTGTATTCTTGACTTTGTTGTAGCTTTTGTTAGTGGCACTTCATGTGCTTCTTTGTATCACATATTTGTTTGTAGATTTCTTTGATGTTGAATCCTATTTTGATATTGATTGAGCTTGTGTGTTGTTAATATCCTCGCTTTAAGTGTGACCATGATGTCCTACTTTAGATGTTTGAGATTGAAGGGTGAGACCCCTACAATGTCTTAACCTTCTATCAAGGCGAGGGGTGAACCCTACTGCCATATAGTAAGAGGTCAGACTAATAAGTTGGGGGATGTCACTGGTCGGTTGATGGTATAAAGACAAGACCAAATCATGTCTCAATCTACTATCAAGGTGAAGGGCGAGAACTTCAAGCCAAGTATTGATTAAGATATCTAAACTGAGGGGTGTCATTGATTATGGTGGTGAAGAATCAATCTTCAAACCTAGGCAATTGTGAGGAGGGCAGGACTTGACAGTGTCGTGACCTATCACATGGAAGAAGGGCTAATCTTTGATCTGAGGCAGTGAGAGGTCACTAGGGCAAGGCCTTGGAGATGGCGAGGGGTAGATACTACTAACTATTTGGCACATGCAAGGGGGCTTGTCGTGACGTCACTGTGACCTACTGTATGGGAGAAGGGCGAACCATTGATCCAGGACAGTAAGAAGTCATTGGGGCAAGGCCCAGATTGCATGCCCTTATCATGGGTAGAAGGGCAAACCTTTGATCTAGGGTAATAAGTAATACCATAATATTGATGGCATATAATTGGATGGATGAGCTTTGTGCATTCCCTTGATAGCAAAGTTAGGAGCAAACAAAAACATCACATTAAATTAAAACTAGTGTACGTGCACAAACACATGCTTAGGACTTCGTAGTAGCATCATTTTCTTGCATAACATAAATATTAAGTAAAATAGTTAAGGGTAGATATTTGTAAGCTAAAATATAGTAGGGCATCCCTGCCCGATTCCTGGCTTTTCTTCAGGTGCTTCTTAGGTACTGGGTGACCCAGAGCATAAAACTATTCCTTGGCCAGATTGTATTTATTGCAAGTAGCATGCACAAGTGACTTTCTTGTTTCCACGTACAACTCTGATTCCTGCGGAGGTGACGAACTTTATTGCCAAATGTAAAATGGATAGAATTGCCCTGAAAGTTATTTGAAGTGGTCGACCGAAGATCGTGTTGTAAGGCGATTACGATTCTACTGCCATAAGTTGGATGTTGTGTGTAGCCTGCTTCAAAAATTCTCCTATGGTGAGTGAGAGGTTGATGATTCCTTTGACTAGTATAGGTCCGCTTTCGAATCAAAAGACAGGTCTGGATGCTGGCTGAAGCTTAACTTCTGAGATTTTCATGCCACAAAGAGCGAGCATGAACATAACGTTCACTAAACTGCAATTGTTAACCAGAATCCACTGACGCAAAAACTAGGATCTCTGATCTCAGTGTTGATGGCAAGTGGGTACTAATGGGGGATTCAGCGGCCCCTTCAGGTCCTCGTCTCCAAAACTTTTTTTTCTGTTAGTCGGACTTTTTGATTATCTTTTAGGGGCTGAGCGATAGATTTGATAGTGGTAAGGGGGCACAAGAGATACTCTCTACTACTCTAACTACATGTCTGCCCCCCCCCCTACATTTTCTGTTGTCAAGGAGACTGCTCTCTCCTTGGCTATGCATGGTGGTTATGAGTCTTTTCTAAGGATTCCTTGGATGATGAGGCATTCGATTTCATCCTTTATCTTGACACATTTCTCGATGGTATGCCTGGTTCCCCTATAGAACTTATGATACTTTGTTCGATCCCCTCTACCCTCTGATATCTCCCTAGGTCTCTATAGTGCTGGATCCTCCAAGATCGCATATAACACGCTTGTACGTGAAGTGTTGAGTAACGTAAACCCTGGATAGGTTCTAGGAGGGCGGTCCCTACAGCGATCATGCGATTGCGCATTGTTCTAACACTCTTCCTATCTCCATGGGGCTAGCTCTTCTCTCTTTCCCTTCACTCCTCTCTCAAATTATCGATAATGGGCTTATATGGCTTCGCTTGCCGCAATTTGCACCTCTACTCTGTATACTAAGTTAGGATAGTTGGGGACAATTTCTGTTGGAACCCTACTTGTGATTTGGGCTAGGTTCACTATTAGGTTTGATTAGATGACCCAATATGTATAGTCTAGGGTCATAGGTTATTTCTAGGGTCTAAGTTAGCAGCATATACTTAGATTGTCAGTCTCTACTTCAGAATACTTTAGAGACGGAAGACTTCAAAGGAAAAGTAGTTAAAATGATTGTAGGAAAGTCGTTCAATGATAGCTGAACTCAGCTCGACGATCGTTGATCTCAGATCAAAGAACTCAGAGTTCCTTCTCTGAGGTGAGCTCGACGAAAGTCTAACAGATATAAACAAAGTGATATCTCATATTAGAAATTCATCTCGATGAAGGACTATCTAATTTTGACGAACTTGGAGCTCAGATTGGCAAGTATAATTTTCAGTTCGACGATCATGGAGCTCATCTCGATGAAGGAGAATTATTAGCTTGACGAACTTGGATCTCAGGTCGACAAAATCATTACTTAGTTCGACTAACTCCTTCTAGGTTTTGTTCGACTATTCTTCTCTGTAGTTTCTCAGTTCGACTATACCAGTTTTTTTTAAATTATATTAAGACAGTAATGCTCTGATAATTAATGCTCAATATTCTCAAGAATATAGCTGTTACCTGTCATCATTAATTATGATTTTCACCGAGTTATTACTCTACCTTATTTACTGGGACAGTTAGGGAAATGCATTCAAGACAAAATTAGTCGTTCAGGATCACAGAAATTATGCAGAGGATTTCAAGGAAAGAATTTAAAATTCAAATATTTTGAATCTGCAATCAATATATAAAGTGATTTTTTCAGAATATTGTAATAACAAGAGTTAGTGAATTAGTAAAAAAGAAGAGCAATCAGTAATCAGTGAATAACATAACACATCTCTCATACACATAGAGTTCTTCTTCATCTGCTTCAAGCTTTCAAGAGAAAACTAATCAAAATCAGTCTAAAAGCTTGCTGAAGAGTAACATCATTTTGAAGGCCTACACCCTGAAGTAAAGCTTCCACTCCTGATCAAATCCATACAACTCAGGGCGAGATTTGACATCATTAGCAAATCCACTAGTCTTCTCATAGCCTTTAGACAGAGAAGACAACATATTTTTACTTTTCCCTTTCACTGTGTACAGGGTTTTAACTCCCTTCAAAAGTTAACATTTTTGGTTTACAAGTCACCTGATCAAAAGACTTGGGATTAGTTTTTGGGCACCTGCTCAAAAGCTCAAAGGGTTGCTAGATCTCCCTTAGAAAAATTGATCTTGTGGTGACAAGGAACCTAAGCAAAAACCTATGGTGGCAGAGCACCTAATCAAAAACCTGTAGTGGATTCCTACCAGGGTGGTAGAAGAGTGGATGTACCCAGGTTTACTGGAGAACCACTATAAATTCCTTATGTCGTCTAGATTGCCTTTCTTTTCTGTTTTGTGCTATGATTTTCTTATTATACTTATATATATCACTAACTTTTAATCCGCTATAAAAATAAGTGAATAAATTTTAAAATACTCTATTCACCCCCTCCCCTCCCCCTCTAGAGTTAAGTTAGATCTATCCCTCACTTTCAATTGGTATTAGAGGGAAAGGTTGTTTGGTTTCATAGGCTAACACATAAACCAAAATATCTTTGATAGATCCTATTTTCTCTAGTCTGTCTTTTATATCATGGCACAAAATAAGGAGTATTCAAGCACCAGACCTCCAGTGTGCAATCTAAATAATATTGCACTATGGAAGGTAAGGATTAGGCTCTATATGAATTCTATTGATGAAGACATTTATAATTCTATTTTGTCAGGTCCCCCTACTCCATCTTCATCAACAAGCACCTCAGATATACCACCACCTGAGTGGACAGAGGCTCAGAAGAAGTTGAAAGTTACAGATACTAAAGCCATGAACATTTTGGCTCAAATTATGTCTGATGACATATTCCAAAAAGTTGCTGAATGCACTTCAACCAAGGATATCTGGGATTCCCTAAATGGGATGGTTGCAGGATCTGCAGATGAAAGGAAAGACAGGAGATCACATCTGATCTCTCAATATGAGAACTTCAAGAAGGAAGAAGCAGAATCAGTTGCTGGTATGTACAATTGACTCAATCTTATAATCAATGAGCTGAAATCATTGGACAAGAACATCTCAGTGACAAAGATAAATGACAAGATCCTTATGTTTTTCCCTAGCATATGGGACTCTAGGATATGGCCAATCAAAGAAGCCAGAAGCCTCAATGAAATCTCTACAGAGACCTTGTTGGGCAAGCTAAAATACTATGAGCAGCTCATCAAGACCAGAGAAGCTGAACAAAGAACCTCTTCTTCAGTAAGGAAAGAGCAAAGCATTGCTTTTAAAGCAACTAAAGAAACAGAAGCCATTCCAGACAATGAAGATTTATTGATTTTCTTGGCTAAAAGATTCTACAGGATGGCAAGGAAGGACTTTAAGAGAAGATCTTCCAGAAAAGAAGATAAGCCAAGGTATGGCAAGACTCCAACTAGAGAAATAGTTTGTTATGGATGCAAGAAATCTGGACACATACTTCCAGAATGTCTAGAGAACCAGAAGAAAGACAAAAGAAAGGAGAAAGACTCTAAGAAACATTCCAACAAGCCCTCTTACAGCAAATACAAAAGAAGGAAAGAGGATTTATGGCTGAAACATGGAGTGAATCTGAGTTAGAATCTTCATCTAGTTCTAGTGAAGATGAAGAAGAAGCAAAAGCAAAAGAAATTTGTTTGATGGCAATCAATGCCTCATGCAATAATTCTGAAGAAGAATCTGAATCAGAATCATAAAAAGATCTGGTAATCTCAACCTTTGATTTTCATTCAGAACAATTTAAAATTGATTTAAAATTATTATGTAAAGATTTAATTAAATCTAAGAAGGAAATCAAACTTCTCAAGGAGAAATTAATTGAATTTGAAAATGTTTCTTCTGAAAACTTAAAAAAGATTTAAAAACTGCTAATAATCAAATATTTTCCTTAGAAACTAAATTATCTGAGGCTAAGCAATTTGAAGAATCCCTTAATGGGAGAAGTATCAAATTGATGGATATCACAAGCACAGTGAATACCAGATTAAATGGCAAACTGGGCTTGGGAGCTTCATCTAGTCAGCCTTATATTCTTGAGAAAAATATCTTATCTAAACTAATTGAATTCATATCTATTAAAGGAAAAGAAAAAGAAGCATTACAACTTACAAATAAAGATATGAAACTTTATCAAAGACTAAATAAAAGAAAAATAAAAAATCTCATAAAAATAATGTTCAACAAAATTCGTCAAGTCGAGATTGACGAAATCAACATTATTCGTCGAACAACGATCGACGCTCTCTAAACCCAGAATTTGGGTATGGGTGCTCGACAAAACCAACAAGTTTCATTGAACAGAGATCGACGATTGTGGAACGCATGGAATGAGTATTATCATTCTGTGAACCGAGATCGATGAAATCAATACTTTTCGTCAAACTCAGATCGACGAACTCAACTAAATTTGTCGAACTCACATTTTCAATACAGAAACTATAATCCTTATCAAAATAATAATCAAAGACCAAAATTTGTTATTCTGTTTACTCAGTGGATAATCCCTCCTAGGAGATATCATCCATAAGGTTATAAGAATCAACCTGATTGCTCTTATATTTCTAGTTATTCTTTTGAAAGAAATCAAGGACCCAAGGTAACCTGGGTTAAGAACAACTAATCTATTTTTATACATGTAAATGACTATCCTACCATAGAGGAACAATGGTATTTGGATAGTGGTTGCTCAACACACATGACAGGTTCAAAGGCAAACCTAAGTGACTTCAAAGCAAACCTTGGACCCAAAGTTATTTTTGGAGACTCCAATAATGGACAAACAGAAGGACATGAGAATGTCAAGATTGGAGCAGTCACATTTAAGAAGGTAGCATATGTAAATGGTCTGAAGCATAACCCTATATCTATCAGCCAACTATGTGATGAAGGTTATCAGGTAACATTTAATAAGTGTTTATGCTCAATTACTTCTGATAAAAACAAAATGTTTTAACTGGAATTAGACAAGGTAATATTTATTTAGTTAATTTTTATTCTGCTAAATCTGAAATCTGTTTGTTCAATCAGATTAGTAAAATTAGTGAACTCTGGCATAAGAGATTAGGACATGTAAACCTTAGGATCATAGCTAAATTATCTAAGGACAACCTTGTCAGAGGACTACCTTCTAGCTCCTACAAAAAGGAAGGATTCTGTAGGGCTTGTCAATTAGGCAAGCAAACTAAAAATAGTTTTAAATCCATTAATAAAAGTGAATTACCCATAATCTTGTACTTGTTATATATGGAACTTTTTGAACCTATTGCAGTACATAGTTTGGGAGGGAAGTCATATACCTTAGTTATTGTTGATGATTTCTCTAGATTCACTTGGGTTTTCTTTCTTAAAAACAAGTCAGATAACTTTAAATTTCTTACATACTTTCTTAAGAGCATCCAGATTGAGTACTCTACTCAAGTTACATTAATTAGAAGTGATCATGATATTGAGTTTGAATCTCTTATCATGTAAGAATTTTGTGAGAAGGAAGGCATCAGACATTGTTTTTTTGCTCCTAAAACTCCTCAACAAAATGGGGTAGCTGAAAGGAAAAATAGAACCCTGATTGAATCTACAGGGACATTACTTACAGATGCTCACTTGCCCCTATCCTTTTGGGTAGAGGCAGTAAGCACAACAAATTATGTTCTAAATAGAAGTCTAATTCATAAGCTAAAGGGTAAGACCCCCTATGAATTACTTAAAGGGAAGAAACCTAAAATAAACTATTTTAAAGTATTTGGCTGTATATGTTATATTCATAATAATGATAAGAAATATCTTAGAAAGTTTGAATCCAAAGTTGCAGAGGAAATTTTTCTTGGATATTCTCAAGTTAGCAAGGCTTATAGGGTGTATAATAAATCAACTCTCAAAATGGAAGAATCTGTACATGTAAATTTTGATGAGACTAACATGTTTTATAAGGAGAAGGATTCTTCTACCATAGAAAATTTATAGGTGCCAAATCTGTGTGAGAAAATGGATGATTTAGTCCTAACACAAGAGGATATATCATATCTTTCTCAAAAGATTATTGATGAAGATAATGAAGGAGATATTCAGGAACAGATTGCTGAAAACATTGTGGCTAATGAAATTCCACTAGAGGAATTAGTACCACAAATGGTTATTGAAGAACCAACTCTACCCACTGATCTTATCATACTTAGAGATCATCTCATATCTCAAGTGATTGGATGCATGTCAGTTGGTGTGTAAACAAGGCATCAATTAAATCATGATAAGATGCATGCTTGCTTGCTTTCTCAGATTGAACCTCAATCTATTAAAGATGTAGAGCAAGATCCCCATTGGATTATTGCAATGCAAGAGGAGCTTAATCAATTTGAAAGATGTATAGTTTGAGAATTAATTCAAAGAACAAAAGACTACCCAGTCATTGGAACCAAGTGGGTATTCAGGAATAAGTTGGATGCACAAGGTGTAATAATAAGAAACAAAGCCAGATTGGTAGCCCAAGGTTATTCATAGGAAGAAGGCATTGATTACAAACAAACCTTTGCTCCTATTGCAAGACTTGGAGCCATCAAAACTTTTCTTACTTATGTTGCCCATCAGAATTTCAAAGTCTATCAAATGGATGTAAAAAGTGCATTTCTCAAATGGTAAATAAAAGAGGAAGTGTATGTTGAACAACCGCCATGTTTTATCTCTTCAACTCATCCCTCCTATGTTTTTAAGCTGCATAAAGCTCTCTATGTTTTAAAGCATGCTCCAAGAGCTTGGTATGAGTCCTTGGATAGTCTTCTCTTAGAGCATAAGTTTAGTAGAGGTATTGTAGATAGGACTTTATTTATTGTACATCATAAGCATAAAATTTTGTTTGTACAAATATATGTAGATGACATAAAATTTGGATATACTGATTCCAAACTTTGCAAAAGTTTTTCTGCCCTGATGCATTCAAAGTTTGAAATTAGTAGCATGGATGAACTATCCTACTTCCTTGGTCTCTAAGTGAAGCAATCCACTGATGGTATCTTTATATCCCAGTCTAAATATGTTAAGGAGCTTATAAAAAGATTTGGGATATTTGATGCATCAGCAATGAAAACACCCATGCCCTCCAATGTTGTAGTTGATTCTGATGAACAGGGCAAACCAATTGATCAGAAAACATATAGGGCTATTATTGGATCATTATTGTATCTTACAGCTAGTAGGCCTGATATTATGCTTGCTACTTGTATTTGTGATAGGTTTCAAATAAATCCTAAAGAATCTCACCTTATTTTATTAAAAAGGATTTTAAGATATATAAAGTGTTGTCCTAATCTAGGACTTTGGTATCAAACAGAGTCAGAATTTGACTTAACTGGATTCTCAGATGTTGACTATGCTGGATGCAGAGTTGATAGAAAAAGCACATCAGGAACTTGTCAGTTTCTTGGTGATAGGCTTGTGTCATGATTTTGCAAGAAGCAAACTTCTGTGTCCATATCAACTACTGAAGTTGAATACATTGCAGCAGGTAGTTGCTGTTCACAGATTTTGTGGATTCAAAATCAGCTCCTGGATTATGATTTCAACTTAAATAATTCAACTATCTTTTGTGATAATACCAGTGCATTTTCTATTGCACAAAATCCAGTGCATCATAGTAGGACCAAGCATATAGAGATTAGATATCATTTCATTAGAGATTGTGTAGACAAAAATAAAATTAATCTTGTCTTTATCTCTACTGATTTACAAAGAGCAGACATTTTCACCAAACCATTGGATGAAAAGAAACATCTGTTCTTCCTAAATCAGCTATGTATGATTAATGGAGAAGGCTTAATTTGATTTTTTGTCTGTGGTCGACAAATTGGTCACCTTTCGTCAAACGGAGATCGACGATCTGTGAACTCTTCTTGAGATTTTCGTCGAACGGAGATCGACAAAATCTCTTTGAGAAACTGTTCGTTGAACGGAGATTGACGAATTTGTTTTAGAAAATTTTTCGTCGAACGGAGAACGACGAATTATTTTCCCCCTCTTCAAACTTAGGTCGATGACTTTTATTTCTTTATGAGATTTTTCATCGAACTGAGTTCGAAGCTTTTCTTTTGCGTCGGACGGAGTTCGTATTTTCGACTTCTGAAACCTTATAATTAGGTTTTCTTCGGACTCCATCCCGCGCTTTCCAGTTCCTTTGCACTTGATCTCTTATTTTTGCAGGCAATGGCGATTTCAGCGGCGACCCTCTCTGGAATGAAATTTGATGCAGGATTTGACATTGACATCGATTCATTCAGTCATTCTGATCAAGTCTTCAAGAACATACTTCAGTTGTTTGAGGCTCCACAGTTGAGAAAGTTCATGGCCTTAAGGATCAAACTTATAGTGCAGAAAATAAAGGAAAGGGTATTTACAGCAACTTTTCCAGATCAAACAACCATTACTAGATCAATTTCTGGACACCAGGTTTCTCTTACCCCTACTATTTTAACTGAAATTTTTAGTTTTATCAATGGGGAAGATGATATTGAATTATCTAGCACTGAGTTTGATGATATGCTAGTTATAATGGGTCACTCCCAGGGAAACCCTAGTAAATTGCTGAAAAAGGACTTGTCTGTTGAATACAAGTTCCTATCAGATGTGGTTGGAAATGTAATCTTGGGCAAGCACTCTGTCCATGACTACATAACCAGGCACCAATTTCTTTTGATGAATGCCCTGGTAAATCAGAAATCAGTGAATTGGGGAGAAATTGTGTTTGATTTGATTAAGAAGAAGATTTGTAAGAAGGATCGAACTGGAGAGTTAACTGGAGAGTTAACTGGAGAGTGATCTGAAGGTGGAATTGGAGAGTGGGGAGGAGATGGAATGGGAGAATGAACTGGAGAAGAAATATCAGACGCCAACAAATCAAAGCTGGGTTGAGAAATCCCAGCAAGATCAGTCGGGAGAGAAGATGCAGGAGGAGAGGCAGAATGTCGTACTTCAGTTAAAGTTGAAGGAACTTCAACTGCAGTAGACGGCAAAGTTGAGGAAGAGGATGGAAGGGATGGAAAAGCTGAGCCAGCTTCTAGAGGGCGAGGAGCGACTGAAACAGTCCTGGGGCTCTCAGATGCAGCTGGAGCACCCCCTGCAGGAGCGGGCTTCAGGAATGTCCTTTTCCATTTGGAGAACAGATTGGGATCCATCTTTTTGCTGGCATTTATCGATGTAGCAGCTGAAATCAACAGGTGGGGATATCTTTCCGTCAGAAAAATCCCAACAACCCTTCCTAGGGTAACTTCCTTCTTGCTATTCTTCTTCCTTATCAAGTCAAACAGAACACCTGCCCAATTGATCCTTTTCTTGTTGACAATTGCACACATTAGTGCAAATTATTGTCTTGTAATGTTATCGTGGGCAGAGTGTTTGCCTAGCAGCACTTTTCCGACAATCTCAGCAAGAAATTTAATCTTAAAAGGAAAATTTATCTTGAGCAGCTTTGAGGGAATGCCTTCTGCATGTCCCAGCTCAATCAACATTCTTCCAAATTCTGGAGCATCTTGCTCATATTCTTCTTCCCCATTAATTAATCCAAATACTTCAGTCAAAACGGCGGGAGTCAAAATTACCTCTTCTCCGCCAATAATTCCTGTCATCGAATCATCAGTAGAAGATGAGGTGAAAGCCCATTCTTTTATCTCTTGAGGATTTATCTTGATCCTTGTTGACATGAACCTTTCCAGACCTTGATCTTTGCAGAGCTGGAGAATTTCCACGATACCGGGTTCGCAGCAGCTGAATGCGTCAAAATCCACACTGAATCCTGCGTCAAACTTTACTACTGCTAGAAGCGCTGGAGAAATCGCCATGGAAATGCTGGAGAAGGCGCGAGAGAAATGGAGAAGACGAATCGGCAGAAAATCGCAAGACACGGAGCAAGCGGGAAGACGGAATGCGAAAAGACGCTCTCCGTCGACGATATAAGCAAAGATTTTTTTACCTAGGTCGACTATCGGCTTTATATTAGACCGGAGATAGTCGATCTATTTAAAAGATACTGGACACGATGGTCGAACGGTCGTTCGACGATCGGTCCTGAAGCAGAGTAGTCGATCAATCGTTCGACTATTTTTGTCTTCACAAACAACAAGCTGTCGTCATCCAGAGATCGACGATGAGCTCGACTTGTTCGACGATCTTCGAACATCGGTCGACGATCTTCAAGCAAATAAGCTATCATCAACCATAGGTCGACGATAGGCTAGATCCGTTCGACGATCTTCGAGCATCGTTCGACAATCTTCAAACAAGTTTCAACAAGGCAGAAGTCACACTTAGTCTCTTCCATTGATCATGCCTAGTTGAACTAAAAAGAACAGATGCTTCTGTTCATCTAAGGGCTTGGTGAATATATCACCTCTCTGAAACTCAGTGGATATGAACTCAAGACAAATCTTGTTCTTTTCCACACAATCTCTCAGGAAATGGTGCCGAATTTCAATGAGCTTCGTTCTAAAGTGGTGCACAGGATTTTGTGCAATTGAGATAGCACTGGTACTATCACACATGATTTTGGTGTTCTTGTGTGAGTAACCATAATCCACAAGCTGGTTTTGAATCCACAGGATCTGTGAACAACAACTGGCAGCTGCTATATATTCAGCCTCTGCAGTTGAAGTTGAGACAGAAGCCTGCTTCTTACAGAACCAAGAGACCAATCTCTCTCCCAGGAACTGACAAGTTCCTGAGGTGCTCTTCCTGTCAACTCTGCAACCAGCATAATCAGAATCAGTATATCCAATTAATTCAAATTCTGACTCAGCTGGGTACCAAAGTCCTAGATTTGGACATCCCTTCAGGAATCTTAGGATTCTCTTGAGAAGAATCAGATGAGATTCCTTGGGGTTGACCTGGAATCTAGCACAGAGGCATGTAGCAAACATTATATCTGGCCTACTTGCAGTTAAATATAATAGGGAACCAACAATGGCCCTATAATTCTTTTGATCAACTGGCTTGCCGTGATCATCAGAATCAATAACTACATTAGTAGCCATAGGTGTAGGCATTGCTGAAGCATCAGCCATCCCAAATTTCTTTACCAATTCCTTGGCATATTTGGATTGGGAGATGAAGATGCCATCAGCATCTTGCTTAACTTGGAGACCAAGAAAGTAAGACAGCACACCCATACTACTCATCTCAAACTTAGAGTGCATCAGGTCAGAAAACCTTTTGCAAAGTTTGGGATCAGTGGAACCAAATATAATGTCATCCACATACACTTGAACTAACAGGATTGTGTCCTTGTGGTGCTTGACGAAAAGGGTTCTATCAACTACTCCCCTAGTAAAGTTGTGCTCTAACAGGAAACTAGCTAGAGTCTCATACCAGGCTCTGGGTGCTTGTTTTAGTCCATAAAGAGCTTTCTGCAACTTGAACACATGTGAGGGTTGAGTTGAAGAAACAAACCCTGGTGGTTGTTCAACAAACACCTCTTCCTTAAGCTCACCATTTAGGAATGCACTTTTGACATCCATCTGAAAGACCTTAAACTTCATGTAGGTTGCATAGGCCAAGAAGATCCTTATTGCTTCTAGCCTTGCAACAGGAGCAAAGGTTTGGTCATAATCTATACCTTCCTCCTGTCTGTAGCCCTGAGCTACAAGCCTAGCTTTATTCCTTACAATAATTCCATTTGCATCCAACTTGTTTCTATACACCCACTTGGTGCCTATGATCAGTTGGCCTTTAGGTCTTGGAACCAAAGTCCAAACTTTACATCTCTCAAACTGATTGAGTTCCTCTTGCATAGCAATGATCCAGTGGGGATCTAGCTCTGCATCTTTAAAGGTGAGGGGCTCAATCTGTGAAAGGAAACAAGCATGCATCACATCCTATCTTAATTGGTGTCTTGTTTGCACACCAGCTGATATGTCTCCTATCACTTGAGATGTGGGGTGATCTCTAAGTGTGACAATATCAGCAGGTGGGATGTGATCTTCAGCAATAGTTGGGATTAATTCCTCAGGAGGAATTTGATCTACTATTGGTGGTACAGCAGCAACTTCTGCAATGTCTTCATCACTGTCTGATTCAGTGATCTGAAGAGTTGATAGTTGAAGAATCTCTTGAGTAGCATCAGGTACCTGCAGTGAACTTGAGGAAGGAGAAGTTTCCTTCTCCTTGTAAAACATTTGAGACTCATCAAAAGATACATGCACAGATTCTTCAATTTTACAGGTTGATTTGTTATAAACCCTATAAGCTTTGCTTACTTGGGAATATCCAAGCATAATTCCCATTGAAGCTTTTGCTTCAAATTTTCTAAGGTATTCTTTATTGTTATTATGAATGTACATTACACAACCAAATACTCTAAAATAATTAATTTTAGGTTTCTTTCCTTTAAGCAACTCATAAGGAGTTTTACACTTAAGCTTGTGTATCAGACTTCTATTCACGACATAATTGGCTGTACTAACAGCTTCTGCCCAATAGGAGAGAGGCATATTAGCATCTGCCAATAATGTACTAGCAGCTTCAATGAGTGTTCGATTTTTCCTTTCAACTACCCCATTTTGTTGGGGAGTTCTAGGAGCTGAGAAGCTATGTTTGATACCTTCTCTCTCACAGAATTCTTCCATGAGAAGAGAGTCAAACTCAGTACCATGATCACTTCTGATCAAGGCCACATGAGTAGAGTACTCAGTCTGCACACATAATAGAAAGTCTGTAAGGGCTTTGAAGTTATCAGCCTTAGTTCTCAAAAAGAACACCCAAGTGAATCTAGAGAAGTCATCTACAATGACTAGGGTGTAATACTTCCCTCCTAAACTCTGTACATTTATTGGGCCAAATAGGTCCAAATGTAATAAATACAAGATTCTAGGAGAATCACTTTTATTTACTGATTTAAAAGAATTCTTGGTTTGCTTGCCTAGTTGACAAGCCTTGCATAGGCTCTCCTTCTTGTAGGGGCAAGAAGGTAAACCTCTAACAAGGTTGTGTTTAGATAACCTAGATATATTTTTAAGGTTAACATGACTAAGCCTCTTATGCCACAAAGAATTGTTATTAAGTGTTACTTCATTAAACAAGCAGATTTCAGAGTGAGTTGAGTTAAAATCTACTAAATAAATATTATCTAATCTAATGCCTACTAAAACAACATTATTATTTAAAGTAATATTACAAGAAGAGTTAGAAAATGAAACCTGGTAGCCAGCATCACATAGCTGGCTGACTGAAATCAAATTGTGCTTCAGTCCTATCACATATGCAACTCTCTTGAAAGTAACAGCTCCAATAGTGATTCTGTCATAGCCTTCTGTCTGACCACAGCTTGAATCTCCAAAGATCACCTTTGGGACGAGCTTGGCTTTGAACTTTGATAGTTGACCCTTATTTCCTTTCATATGCTTGGAGCATCCACTATCCAAATACCACTTATTTTGAGTGATAGGATAGGCCTTCACCTGCAAGAAATTCATTTAGACATTGTGGACCCAGGTAACCTTGGGTCCCTTGTTTTTCACATAAGAGAAGCTGGAAATAAATGAGAATGCAGGCTGAGGGTGATAACCTAATGGGTGAGATCTCCTAGGTGGTATTCTCCATGCAGATGATGGGTCAACGAACCTAGGGTTTCTATTTTCATTTAGGTTTCTATGGTACTGATGATAATTTTGAAAATCATTTTGAAAACGTCGATCGACGTTCGACGATGGGCGCTCAGATCGTTGAGCTTCGTTCGACCATTGAGCTTCCGATCGTCGAGCAGCGTTCGACGCTCTTTGTATTTCTTTAAAAAATTTCTTTCTCTTTTCTCTCTTAGCTTTATTTAAAGTTTTATTAACTTGATTTACATGCTCAGTGTTCTTCATTCCACTAGCTGAAACAAAGTTCACTGGAGTTGAAAGATTATTTTTAAGAATGATGGGTGGTTCACTGGGAGAAGCTCCTAAGCCTAATTTGTTATTACCTGACCTAGTGTTAGTCATGCTGGTTATCTCTAACAGCTTAAGGCTTCTACCATTTAGAGATTCTTCTAACCTTTTAGACTTAGCTAACTCAATTTTAAGAAACTTAATTTCTTCACTATAATTAGTGAGATCTTCCTTTAACTCAATATTTTCAGTAGATATGATTTCTGATTCAGCTAGTCTATGTCTAAGTTCTTTAATTTCTTTTTCAGAACTAATTAAATCTAAGCATAAAGATTTAAAATCTAATTTGAATTCTGCTGAAGTAAAATCATAAGACGATAGTACCTCATCTTCTGTTGGCATTTCTTCCTCTGAATCTGAACTCTCTGTAGCTGAATGATTGCTGCAGGCATCTATTGCTATCAGGCAAACTTCCTTTGCCTTCTTCTCTTCCTCATCCTCACTGGAGCTAGAGGAGGAAGATTCTTCATCAGAATCACTCCAGGTTTCAGCAATGAAACCTCTCTCCTTCTTTTTGTTCTTATAGGAGGATGACTTGGAGTGCTTCCTGTGCTGTTCCTTTTCTTTCCTCTTATCTTTGTTCTTCTCCTCTGGACAATCTGGTAAGATATGTCCAGGCTTCCTACAACCATAGCAGATAATTTCTTTAGCAGGAGAACGATCATACCTTGGTTTGTCTTCATAGCGTGAAGACTTCTTTCTGAATTCCTTTCTCCCCATCTTGAGAAACCTCTTGGCAAATAATGCCATTAGCTCCTCATTGGATTGGCTGCCTTCAGAAACATCAGCAGCCTTAAGAGCTAGAGATTGCTCTTTTCTTGTTGGAGTAGGGGTCTTTGCTTCAGCTTCTGCTTCCCTTGTCTTCAGCACTTGCTCAAAGAATTTGAGCTTACCGAGAAGAGCTTCTGTTGAGATCTCTGTTGTACTTCTGGCTTCCTTGATAGGCCAGATCCTTAGATCCCATGTGCTAGGGAAGTACATAAGAATCTTATCATTAACCTCTGTCAATGAAATGTCCTTGTCAAGGGTCCTCAACTCATTGATGATTGAGCTGAGCCTTGTGTACATGGCTTCAACTGATTCAGCATCAGTTTTCTTGAAGTTCTCATATTGTGAGATAAGGTTGGACCTCCTGTCCTTCCTTTCATCAGCTGAACCAGCTACAATCTGGTTCAGTGTATCCCACATAGCTTTTGCTGAGGTGCAGTCAGCAACCTTCTGGAATACCTCATCAGACATTATCTGAGCCAGAATGACCGGCCTAAAGGTCAAAGGCGCATACCAACTACACCAAAAGACCGGCCTAAAGGTCAAAGGCGCATACTAATCTTTATATCAAAGGTCCTCGGGCGGATCCACGGGGCAGCCAGTTAAGCCATTACCGCATAGCGCCGCAACGCGGGGGCGATTCCGGACCCGCAAGCCCCAACAATCCCCCCCCCCCCCGGAAACGACCCCGGGGTTTCGAACCCGCAACCTCCCTCTGATACCAATTGAAAGTGAAGGGATAGATACAACTCTAGAGGGGGGTGAATAGAGTTATCAAAATTTGACTTAACAAACTTGATAGTCTTCCCAACTCCCTTGGAGTGAAATGCGGAATGAAAAGATTATAGATATAGAGATAACCCTAAAGCCTAACACAAGTGATTTGCACAGACTCAAGCTAACTGTAATTACAGTTAAGGCTTGGATATCCTAATCAGCAACTAGCAAACCTAGTTAAATCTAATCACAGCCACAATGCAAGAATTTAAACAAGACAATCCAGACGACACAAGGAATTTATAGTGGTTCCCCAAACAACTTGGGTACGTCCACTCTTCTACCAACAAGGTAGGAATCCACTCAGGTTTTTGATCAGGTGCCCTGCCACCAACAAGATCTGCTTCAGGTAGATCAAGAGACCCTTTAGACTTTTGATCAGGTGACTAAAAACCAAATACAGGTTTTTGATCAGGTGCCCTGCCACCAAGGTATACTTTTGAAGGGAGTAATAACCCTGTACAGGAGGGGGAAGAGGGGTTAAGGTGTCTTCTCTATTTTACAATAGATTAGAGAAGCACAATAACTTGCACTGAGCTAGAAAGCTCTAAAAGAATCAAGGCTCCCCCTGGCTCAAAGAATGTCCAGGTGAAGTCTTGCTTCAGTGCAGAAACACTTCAGTAAATACTGAAGGAGAAAGAGCTACAAGAAGATATAAAATAAGAAATGAAAATCTTCTAGCAGCTATCTTCTTCTTCTTCTTCTTCAAAAGATCTCTGAGTCAGAACTTCCTGGAACAGGAGAACTCAGGTTGAAGAAGAGCAGAAGAGCTAACACTTCTCAGTTGAATGAAGATTGCTGAGAGCAGTAAACTTGTTCTTGCTGAAGGCTTGCCGAATCAGTATTGTCTGAGAACTAGTTGATTTCTTCTTCAAAGAAGTCTTTATATAACAGCAGCAGCAACGGCTCTAATTGAGTTTGAATTTTGTCGTTTTCTGAACTCTGCAAGCTGGGCTGAAAAAAAGCATAAAACAAAACAAACTCTGCAGACAAAATATTCTATAAAAGGGATAAACCTTTTTCTAAGAAGCTGCAGGAAGCAATCTGATAACAAAGTACTAAATAAAATCACATCAGAAACAACTCTTTATAGCAGAAGAAGACTCTTCAGTCTAACGGCTATAAAGGACAGACTGACAGATAAAGTAGAATACAATGTCAACTAATAAGACAAACGACTTTGTCAGAAAAGATTATCTCATGCATAAAGAATAGAACTGATATAGCATAGAAATAATATCACAAATCTTTTATAAAATATGCCAGAATAAATAAGAAATTAGTCACATCTCAGAAGATGACAAACTAAATAAGAGCATACAGCAAAACGTCGAACGACCTTCGGAGATCGTCGAATGGCGCACGGAGATCGTCGATCTATCAGACAGATAGTCGAACGATCCAGATAGTCGAACTATCAAAGAAGATAGTCGAACTACCTCGGCAGATAGTCGACCTATCAGAACAGATAGTCAAGCTATCAGATAGTCAATCTATCCGGATAGATAGTCGAACTACCAAACAAACACAGATAGTCGACCTATCAAGCAGGTAGTCGACCTATCCCAGAAAACAGATAGTCGACCTATCAACAGATAGTCGAACTATCAAAACAAAACAGATAGTCGATCTATCAACAGATAGTCGAACTATCAAAACAAAACAGATAGTCGATCTATCAACAGATGGTCGAACTATCAAAGCAAAACAGATAGTCGATCTATCAACAGATAGTCGAACTATCAGATAGTTGAACTATCCAAGCAGATAGTCGAACTATCGAAGCAACACAGATAGTCAACCTATCAACAGATAGTCGAACTATCAAAGCGACACAGATAGTCGATCTATCAACAGATAGTCGAGCTATCAGATAGTGGAACTATCAGGACAGATAGTCGAACGATCAAAGACAAGCAGATAGTCGACCTATCAATAGATAGTCGAACTATCAAGACAAACAGATAGTCGACCTATCAACAGATAGTCGAGCTATCAACGCAGACAAAAACGTCAACCAACTGATAGACGATCGTCGATCAGCCGATCGACGATAGTCGAGCGGCGTTCGACTATAGTCGAACGAAAAACTACTTAACCAAATATTCATCTGGAAAAGCAATTCTACACAACTAGAGAGTCTAACCTATCAACTAACCTTTGACCATAGATAATTCATGGGTCAAGGGACTAAAAAAGACAAGACTAAACTCAAATCAAACTAGGGTACCAACATTTTGGTAGAGTTCTGGGTATCTTCCTCCAGGCAATGGTTTCAAAATTTTTAGTCTCCCAGACCATTTTCATCAATGCCTCTAAGAGGCCTCCTTCTGCCATATTTGGTAGATGGGAGAGGGTCATCCCTAATCCCTCTAGGGCTTTATCTTCCGGGATAGCTTCAGAAGACACAAGGGTTGTAGCAGCCACTCACTCAACCCCTAAAGAAGTTCCTACTCCTCCTCCCTCTCATGCTCATATACCATCTCCTCCTCTTCAACAACCATCCACTGCTATTGCAGACACACCCTCTACTTCCGTCCTTCCTGCCTCACCATATCAACCACCATCTCAACCACAATCACCAATCCACATTCCTGAGGATACACCATCACCTCCTCAATCACCTCTTCCACCACATCTTGATGACATTCCATCCACTTCTACTTATCCAGATCCACTTCTGTCATCTCCAACTTTCAATCTACTCTCATCTCCATCTCCACAACACTCTCCACCTCTTTCACAAGTTCAGGAAATCATTCCAGATGAACTACCTAATGCCATCCCTCCACCAAATATTCCACCAACTTTTCCAACCTTCCTACAATCAGACATCTCTCAAGCATTCTCAATCTGTTCCAACTATGGTAACAGATCCACCTATACCCCCTCGACTCCCGATCCACTATATTTGGATTTCTCTGACATTTTCAATGACCTTCTCAATTTCATTTCACCCACTCTGAAGAAGCTCATAGATGAGGCTATTGCTCCTCTTGCTGCTTCTATCTCCCTTCTTTATGCTCGTCTAGCTTCCTCCACTTATGTCCCTTCTTCTGGGAGCCTGGGTTTAGGTCTCTCTGAATTCAGGCAGGGGGAGATGTCTTGAGAAGAAGCTCCATTAGTAGCAACAGAAGCTCCAACTCCAGCAACAGCAATTCCAATAGCAGCAGTAGCAATCCCAGTTACAGCAGCAGTAGTTGAAATTCTTGAGTAAACTGAAATGATTTGTTTTGAATAAGAGTCAGTTGATATAGAAATAATCACTGTTGGTGATTTCATCATCAATCCTACAGTTGACATTCCTTCTTTACTTCATTCTTTTGATACAGTTTATAGCTGCACTTTACCTGTTTTTGATATAGTTGATACAGTTTCTGATTATTCTAAAGCAATAGTTTGATATTCTGCTCTAGTTAATTCTTCAGTTTTAGAAGAAACAATAAATAGTTTCTGTAATATTTCTCCAAGTATTTCTTCAGTCTCTGAGATTATATCAGTAAATGTTATAGAGCCAAAGGCTATCTCTCCACCAACTTATGCTTGGGCTGAATCCCCCATGCCATATATGGATACTATTATGTTTGAAGACATGGACACAGAAGATACTGATGTACAAGTTAGTAAAGAACATATAGAGCCACAGCCTCGGGCTAAAATAATAAATACAGATGTACAGCTACAGGCTCCTCCAACAATTTCTACTAAAGTGCTAAAACAGATTGATGCTCTGTATGATATTCCTGCCAGTGAATCTGATGATGATGAAGAGTCAGATGATTCAGAGGATGTTTGTTCTAAGAAAAGAAAAGCCAAGAAGAAGGATCCAGTAAGGGATGCTCCACAACAAAATCCTATAGCAGATACCCCTTATTATATTCTGCATAATATTACACTCACTCCAGATACTCCTTATTGGATGAGGCTTTCTAAAAATGAACAAAAGAGAAGGAAGAAAATGAAGCGATACCATTCTCCTCAAAGGACTTGGAGAGGACCTTATCCTCCTCCTATAGCAGGATCAGCAGGAAGCGCTTCTCAAGTTCAAAGTTCTACTTCACACTCACATCAATCTAGACCTACTCAAAGCTACAAAGACAGACCTTCAAGGTCAGAAACTCAATCCAGCAGCCAGCAAAGAAAATAGCAACAACAACATGATAATCAAAGCAGCCAACAGATAGAACAAGGTAGTCAGGAAGAAGAATCAAGTCCAGAGAGACCTCCTTCTCCAATTTATGATCCAGATTTGGATCCTAACTACAAAATGGTTAGGTTTAATGAGTTGATAGCTCTGTCTCAGATAAGGAAGGCCAAGGAAGAAGGAAAAGCTTCCTCTCAATTTTCAACCATGCCATCTTACAGTAAGAGAATTGGACAAATATCAGGAAAAAACACTTTAATGTTGATAATTATATGAATTTGCACCCAGAAGCTGTAGTGCCCAGAGCTGCATCTATGAACATTCTTGGTACTCAAGACATGAAGATGACTCAACAGTAGGCTGCTGATCCAAAAAGAAAGATGATTTTTACCAAACCTGCTTCAGATCCTTGAGATTAGTCAAAAAAAGACTCATAATTTTCTGATTATGCTTTCTGAACTTTATTTTTGCTGTGTATATTTTCACAAGGCACAATTATTTATATCTGCTAAAGTTTTATAATTCTGTCAGATATTCTTTTTCTTGCTTTGTGATTTTCTTTATTCTGCTTTTTATAGTGACCTCACCCAAATAGGGGGAGATTGTTGGAACCCTACTTGTGATTTGGGCTAGGTTCACTATTAGGTTTGATTAGATGACCCAATATGTATAGTCTAGGGTCATAGGTTATTTCCAGGGTCTAAGTCAGCAGCACATACTTAGATTGTCAGTCTATACTTCAGAAGACTTTAGAGACAGAAGACTTCAAAGGAAAAGTAGTTAAAATGATTGCAAGAAAGTCATTCGATGATAGCTGAACTCAGCTCGACGATCGTTGATCTCAGATCGACGAACTCAGAGTTCCTTATCTGAGTTGAGCTCGACGAAAGTCTAGCTGAGATCGATAAACTGATATCTCATATCATAAGTTCAGCTCGACGAAGGAATATCTCAGTTTGACGAACTTGGAGCTCAGATTGGCAAGTATATTTTTAAGTTCGACGATCTTGGAGCTCAACTCAACGAAGGAGAATTATTAGCTCGACGAACTTGGAGCTCAGGTCGACGAAATCATTGCTGAGTTCGACTAACTCCTTCCAGGTTCTGTTCGACTATTCTTCTCTGCAGTTTCTCAGTTCGACTACACCTGTTTGTTTTCAAATTATATTAAGTTAGTAATGCTCTGATAATTAATGCTCAATATTCTCAAGAATATAGTCGTTACCTGACAGCATTAATTATGGTTTTCATAGAGTTATTACTCTACTTTATTTACTAGGATAGTTAGGAAAATGCATTCAAGACAAAATTAGACGTTCAGGATCCTAGAAATTATGCAGAGGATTTCAAGGAAAGAATTTAAAATTCAAATGTTTTGAATCTGCAATCAATATATAATGTGATTTTTTTCAGAAGATTGCAATAACAAGAGTTAGTGAATTAGTTAAAAAGAAGAGCAATCAGTAATCAGTGAAGAACACAACAAAGCTCTCATACACACAGAGTTCTTCTTCATCTGCTTCAGGCTTTCAAGATACAACCAATCAAAATCAGTCTAAAAGCTTGATGAAGAGCAACATCATTTTGAAGGCTTGCACCATGAAGCAAAGCTTCCACTCCCGATCAGATCTATACAACTCAGGGGGAGCTTTAACATAATCAACAAATCCACTAGTCTTCTCAGAGTCCTGAGACAGAGAAGAAAACATATTTTTACTTTTCTTTTCACTGTGTACAGGGTTTTAACTCCCTTCAAAAGTTAACCTTTTTTGTTCACAAGTAACCTGATCAAAAGACTTGGGATTGGTTTTTGGGCACCTGATCAAAAGCTCAAAGGGTTGCTAGATCTTTCTTAGAAAAATTGATCATGTGGTGACAGGGCACCTGAGAAAAAACCTGTGGTATCAGGGCACCTGATCAAAAACCTGTAGTGAATTCCTACCAGGGTGGTAGAAGAGTGGATGTACCCAGATTTATTGGGGAACCGCTATAAATTCCTTGTGTCGTCTGGATTGCCTTTATCTTTTCTATTTATGTGTTGTGATTTTCTTCTTATACTTATATATATCACTAACTTTGAATCCGTTATAAAAACAAGTGAATAAATTTTAAAATACTCTATTCACCCCCCCCCCCACCTCTAAAGTTAAGTCAGATCTATCCCTCACTTTCAATTTCCCTCATCAAGGTTGAGTAAAATTCACTGGGGCAGTGTCCCCATAAAAACACTCCCCGCAGAAGCTCGAGGTCTACCCCATGTATCCATCTTGCTTCTATCGTAAATCGGCGAAAGAATTCTTTAAGAGTTTCCCCTTCGCTTTGACAAATATTTGAAAGATGAGAAGGATCCTTCACGATTCTCCAGTTAGCAATGAATTTGTCCATGAATTGATGGGTCAATTCTACAAAGCTTCAAACTATTTCCTCCCAAAGGGAATGGAACCATGTCCTAGTTTTTCCCTTCAACGTACCTGGGAACACTTGGCAGAGGAGCTGGTCGGGTGTGGTAAAAATTCAGAGAATGGTGGTGAAGTGGTTTAAGTGTTCTATAGGATCATCGGTCCCTTCATAGGACTCAATGTTCATCAGTTTGAATCCGACTGGGATGGGATCTGCCAAAACTTCGGGCGCAAGCCGATATCCAGTCTGAATAGGATGATGTAGGTACGCGACACACTGGCCGATCTGACCATACTCTTCGGCCATCAATTCATTGTTCTCTTCTCTAATTTGTCTTACATCTGAATTCTCGGGGGCGCCTGTGCTTTGGCATTGTTGTTGTTAGCTGGCTTCGGCGGCCCTAGACAGACAAGCAAGGTGTGAAGTGCTTGTTGCTCTCGAGTATTCTTCAGAGTTTTCTTCGTGGTGGTTCTCTGCGGCAGGAATTGGAGGCGAGGTGGCTAATTGGCAGACGTAGGTGGCACAATTAGAGCTTGGGCTGCCCCTAAATTCCTGAGGAGCGTGATTAAAGTGACATGTTGTCATTCCATGCGGGCGACTCGTCCGGCGAGTGCGTTGTCTGGTGCATCGGGGTCTCCTCCTACCGTGGTTTGTTAATGAGAGAATGGGAAGGACCAGTATTGTCAAGTTCCTGCTGGGTGGATCCCTAGGTTGTGCGAGTGTTTCTCCTCGACATTGTTGTTTATCACAAGTATCACTGGGTGAAGGATACTGTCTTCCGAATCTTTTTCAATCTCTAGGAAAAGTCTTTGGGGAACTAATTTCCCACAGACAGAGCCAAACTGTTGTAGGCCGCTCTAGGCTCCTAGTAGTCCGTACTAAAATAGTCTGCCTTAGCTTGTGTAGTGGTCGAGCGCGCAAAATGTAACAAAGTAAATAGATAAATGTAAAAGATAATTTTTAGAGTGGAAAACCTGTAAAATGGGTAAAAAAATCATGTTGCTGGTTCGGTGTCAGTCAAACTCCACTATCAGTGGTGGTTTACAAGATGTCAGAGAAATCGAGGGTGACATGCTGCTTCTCGTTACCGCTTCGAGATGAGAGAGAACACAGATGAACTCAGAGGGTGACAGACCGTCACTCGCTAAGCTCAAAATCTGTCTCTTTCTGTTGGTAGAGGGTGCTCTCAGACATTGAACGGATACAGTGCGCTGAAGTGGCGCAAGTAGGAGAGTTTTTGAGGAAGGCTCGCAGAATGTCTTGCACGTGGGAGAATATTTGGAGACGCCGGCGGAACGTCTTGCTCCCCGGAGTGTCGTAGACTTTCACAAATTTTAAGAGTACTCAAAGGGAGGAGGCTCGTAGGAGGATTTCAGAAGAGCTCTGACATGTAGGAGAAGAAGACTAGGAGGAAAAAGTTAGAAATGAGAGGGGTCTGGGGTCTTATTTATAGGTCAAAGGGGTGGTTACAACGGTTACGCGGTTATCTGCAGACCGTAACCACCAAAATCACTAACTGCAGACCGTATTTCTTGTAGTTTCTGGTGTGTATTATTTTTATAATTTTGCTATTCGCAGGCCGACGCCATCCTAGCTATTCGTGAGGCCAAGGGGATCGACTGGGCGAACGCCGCCCGACGCCAGGCCGACCAGGCGAAGGCCGTCCAATTTCGGCGGTGACAGTGACGGCGGCCGGACGCGGGCGGTTGCTTGGGTTGTGCGCGTGATGGGATCTCGTGTGCAGATCGGGCATGAATCGGGCGTGCCGATCGCGCGTGTGGTGGTTATCTCCATGATCCCCACCAAGTTAGTGGGGGTCATGTGACTCTGGTTAACTGCACACCAGTACTCCGATAAATTATACATGACCCCATCAATTATTATTTTTGGATCTAACTCGGGTATTGGCTCTAACCATGCGATTAAGTTAACCTTCAATCTAATCGGCTTATTATACATAACATAACGATGCTTATGTGTAGCATTACGTCACCATTCTTATAAATAATACAAATCCGATTCAATTTAACTTATTTTAGCCACATCCGTTCAAATAAATCAATAGCGTTGGTTATAAAAATTCAGAAAAATAGGACGCGGAGGTAAATGTTAAGACCGACAGACCTCTTAACCACATTATATTATTCTAATGATTTCAAAATTATAGAAAATTTGCTATTTGCCTGAAAGTTGATCATCAGCCGCGCACGCATGAATACCAACTCAGCATAAATGAAATGGATGAAATGCTGCCACGTGGCATCCTAATCACCAACTACTAACATCCGTTTATTTGCTGGATGGTTTTTAACTTTTAAGAACCGGCCGGTCGGGCAACTGGAAGAACGAATGATTCATGATCGGGTTAGTTATATTAAAATAAGGTGGTGGGCCATTTTTTTCTTCTTTATTTAAGATTTTGAGTTTATAAACATGTATCCGTACTCCATTTGTAGATCAATTTTAAACTTAGGCCTTGTTTTGCCGGGTGGCCGGGTGGCCGGCGTGGATTTCTTCCACGCCGTGAGACATTGACGGTGGTTTCTGCGGGAAAGATGAAATCCGTATATTTTCCGGCGTTTTTAGCGGTGGGGTGGATCCCGACCGCCTGACCACAACCCCGCCAAATGCACACAAATCACGGCTGGGCGGTGCCATCCGGCAACCGGCGGGGATCCGCCCCGTCAAAAGGGGACTTAAGCAATCGATGACTTCGTTCTCTTGAGGAGGGCCCGGTAATGAAGGAACTTCTCCGACAACCTTCTGAACCTAAGCCGACGACTCTGACACTGCTCACAATATGAATAATTTCAACTTCTAAACATCAAGGTAAACAAACTCAAAATTGAAGAATTAGGGAGTAAGAGGATGCACATATCTGTTCTTCGCGTAAATCCAAAGATGAAAGCATGCCCCATGTCCCTATCAGATGCATATTCGCTTTATTACATCAAGGAAATTAAGTCATACGTCTTAGATTCTGATAAAAAAATTTAAAAAAATCTTGTTGCGGCCAACTCAACCCTCCTGATAGACCGGACTAAATTATGACGTCTTAGCACGCGGAGCGGTCGAGCGCGCAAACAGTCATAGAATAAGCAGAAGTACACAAAGCAGTTTTAACGTGAAAAAACCCATCAACCGGATAAAAAATCACGTGACCGGTACGGTGTCAATCAAATCTTCACTATTAGCGGCAATTTACAGATTGTCTAGAGAATCAATGGAGACATGTCGCTCCTCGTTACAGCTTTGAGATGAGAGATTGTAGTGCGCTCGGTGGGCGACATACCGTCTCATGCGAAGCTTGTTCTTTTCTATTTTCTGATGGAGACGAGCGTTCTCGGATGCTTCTTGATCGGCGAACTTCACGGAGGGGCACACAGAGACGCGTTGGCGGTGACTTGAGGTGCGTCGTGCACGAAGGGGGCTTTGCGAAATGGCGAGCAGAACACCTTCTCAAGAGCGTCGTTGACTTAGGCAAATTCTCGGGTGGCTCGGCAGGAGGTGGCTCGCAGGAGGATTCTGGCAGAGCTTCAACCAGAAGAAGAAGACTCGGTGGAGGGAAAAGATATAAATGAGAGGGGTCCTGGGCCTTTTTATAGGCTCCAGAAAGATGTTACAGTGGTAATGCGGCTATCCGCACACCGTGACCACCGAAATCACTAATTGAAGACCGTATTTAGCATAGTTTCAAGTATATATTATTTTCATGATATTTGTTATTCACATGTCATTGATTACAACAACGAAAACACTCAAGCATTTATCCCACTATAGTGGGGTCAACAATATGTACCCTCTGTCATCATTATGCCCTATCTTTTATCATAATCTCACTAATGCCTAAGTACTTCATGTCTTTACTTATAGTTTCATTCCAAGTCTTAATTGGTCTACCCCTCCCTCATTTAACATGCCTAGTGACTATACTCTCACAACGCCTAAGAGGTGCCTCTAATGGTCTCCTTTGTACGTGTCCAAACCATCTCAGTCTAGTTTCTCGCGTATTCTCTACAATTGGTGCTACTCCTGTCTTATCCATGATACATTCATACCTAATTTCCTCCAGTCTCGTATGTCCACACATCCACCTAAGCATTCAAATCTCCGCAACTTCCATTTTTTGCTCATGTACACAATTCACTGTCCAACACTCAGAACCATAGAGCATCGCGGGTCTAATTCCAGTATGCTATTAATTTCCCTTAAGTTTTAGTGGTACTTTACGATCACATAAGATCCCAGACTCGCCTCTCCACTTCAACCCACCTGCCTGGATTCTATGTGTCACATCTTCATCAATACCTCCGTCTTTTTGAACCATCAATTCAAGATATTTAAAACACTCACTACAGGAAATATTCTGATCACCCAACTTAATAACGAAGACATCTGTCCTTCTTGTACTGCTAAGTTTAAGCTCTATGTACTCTGTCTTTAGCCTGCTCAACCTAAAACCCTTCTTTTCTAAAGTATCTCGCCAAGATTCAAGTTTTGCGTTTACACCCTCACGTATCTCATCAACAAAAACGATATCATCCACAAACAATAAACACCATGGTATTGTTGTTGGATATGTCTGGTGAGCTCGTCTAAGATAAGGGTAAAGAGATAAGGGCAAAGAGAAAAGGGCTTAAAACAGAACCTTGATGCAAGCCAACAGTGATAGGGAATTCTTGTGTTAATCCTCCAGATGTCCTCACCCTTGTCACTGAATTTGCATACATATCTTTGATTATGCAATATATGATCCATTTACACCTTTCTTTTCTAAGAAACTCCATAAGATTTCTCTTAGAACTCAATCATAAGCCTTCTAAAGATCAATAAACAACATATGCAAATCTTGTTTTATTTCCGGGACCTTTACCCTTGCGCACAGCCGAGCTAGCAGGGAGTCGGCATTGTAGGTAGTGGCGAGCCGCCGTGGTCAGTACCCTATTCCTCCTCTCCAGCCATGGAACTCTCTCAGTATTTTCTTGTGCAAGCTGCGTTACACGCTCACCACACCAAAAATGTTGGAATCAGGATTTGGCCCAACGAAGTGTTCAGACTCAAAGGGGGGCAACCCGCACCTAATTCTCCTTAGAAAGGATGCGAAGTCAAAGAATCAAAACTTGACACAGACCCTGACTGTAACACAGAGGACCCACCACACAGTAGAAAGATCTTTGAGTGCTTCCCCTCCCAAACCAAAGCCGAAGTTAAGCATGTTGGAGAGAATTTGAAGTTAACCAAAGACAGTCTGAAGAAGAGGATGCCAAAAGAAAACTCCATCCCCTCTAAGGTGGCCTTCAGGGTCTATTTATAGTTTTTCTTGCGGGGTCTGCCAATATTGTAATTCCACCTTTTCGGTTTCGCTAAGTGCTCCCCAAATTGGTCTGTCAACAGCCGAACCCCGCTGTTTGGAATGGCAATCAGCAGAAAAATAAAATAAATATAATAATGCACGACCACTGTTCCTGGATGGCGAGTGCCCTGATGAAACCGACACCTAGCCTCCTGGTGCTCCTCGCTCTCAAAGGTGAATGCCTTCACACACGAGCTCCCGCTTGGATTGGCGAGTGCCCGATGAAGCCATCACTCGCTCACATCTTTAGAGTGGTGAGTGCCTTATGAAACCCGCACTCGCCCGCCTCTTCGGAGTAGCGAGTGCCTAATGAAACCGCACTCGCCCACTTCAATGGCAAGATCCTGAACACTCGCCTGCCTGGGGCGAGTGTGGTCCTTCTTCCTGACTCACCCAACTGAATAGGTACTCGCCGCTTCTAGCGTGAGCCTGCCTTCCCGGCTTGCCTAGAGCTGTGGAATCATTTTTTTTCGTCCACTCGGCAAACACGGGATTGTACATCGATAGTTGTCAATGAGTCTCCTCAAGATATGTATAGCTTCCATGGTCGACTGCCCTGGCAAGAATCCAAATTGATTCTCCGAGATGTTAGTCTCTCATCTTACTCTTGTTTTTATTACTCGTTCTCATAATTTCATGGTATGACTCGTCAATTTAATTCCTATATAATTAACACAATTTTGTATATTTCCTTTATTCTTATACAAAGGTACCAAGATACTTTCTCTTCATTGGTCTGACATCCTATTTGACTTCAGTAAATAATATTCCCCATTAACCATGGTGGTTAGTGAGTAGTTACACGGGTGGTTACTTGCGTAACAGATGGTGCTGATCGCAATAGGATGATTGGATGGTGGCAAAGGCCTGCCACGAGCGAGCGGCCAACTCGGCGACAATCGGGCGTCGGTGGAGGAACCGTACGTGGCCGGTAGAATGTTCGGCATTGGCGGGAGAGGCATCGACCATGGGAGGCGACTGTGGGGTGGTCAATGGATGCAACCTACCTTTGCGGGCTTGCCCCCACGCGATTTGGCGGGGTCGACCGAGCACGGGCCGCCCGACGCCAGTTATGGCGATGCCGGCGTTCGGTGGCGGTGGTTGCGCGAAAGGTGCGCATAGTGGGATCTGTGTGTAGTTCGCGCGGGGGATCGGGCGTGCCAATCGCGTGCGCAGTATTTACCCCATGATCCTACTAAATTAGTCAAGATCATTAGTGATGGGCTATTAGCACCCCATCTCTTTATAAATTCTAGGATGTACTCATCATATGCCCCCAAAATGATCGGTGCTTGGATCCAGAGTGTGAGAAGAGCGCAGTTTTTTTATGAATCTTCTTCTATGGAAATCATGGTGGTGATGAACGGAGAAGTGTCGGCGGGATTGACTGGCGATAATGCGCGTGCCAAGGTATGTTGTAAAGTGTCTGAATGGGAAAATGGTGTGCAAGCTAAAAATATTAATAAGATTGAGTCACCCAGGATTATGTACTTGCTACATATGGATCTTTTTGGACTCATTGCAGTATAGAGCTTGGGAGGAAAATTTTACACTTTAGTTATTGTAGATGACTTCTCTAGATTCACTTGGGTGTTCTTTCTAAGAAACAAGTCGGATAACTTCAAAGTTCTTATAGACTTTCTTAAGAGCATAAAGATTGAGTATTCTACTCTAGTTGCATTGATTCGAAGTGATCATGGTACTTAGTTTGAATCTCTTCTTATGCAAGAATTCTGTGAGAATTGAAGGAAGGTATCAAGCATTGCTTCTCTACTCCTAGAACTCCTCAACAAAATGGGATAGCAGAAAGGAAAAATAGAACTCTAATTGAATCTATAGGAATATTGCTTGCAGATGCTTATTTGCCCCTATCCTTTTGGGCAGAGGCTGTACGCACAACAAACTATGTTCTGAATAGGAGTTTAATACATAAATATAAGGGCAAGACTCCCTATGAACTGCTCAAAGGGAAGCAACCTAAAATAGACTATTTTATAGTATTTGGTTGTAGATGTTACATACACAATAATAACAAAAAAAATCTTAGAAAGTTTGATGCCAAAGTTGTAGAGGGAATTTTTCTTGGATATTCTCAAGTCAGCAAGGCCTATAGGGTATTTAATAAATCACTTTGAAAATGGAAGAATCTGTTCATATATCTTTTGATGAAGCTAACATGTTCTATAAGGAGAAGGATTCTTTTACCAGAGATTTATTGCAGGTACCCCAACTGTGTGAGAAATTGGATGATTTAAGTCTCACCCAAGAGGTTATATCACATCCTTCTCCACAAGTTGATGAAGACAGTGAAGAAGAACTCATTGAAATAATTACTGAACCAACAACAGCCAACATAATTCTACAAGCGGAATTAATTCTCAATATTGTTGCTGAACAAACTCCTCCTACTGATCTTATCACCTTTAGAGATCACCATATATCTCAAGTGATTGGAGACATGTCAATTGGTGTGCAAACAAGGCATCAACTCAACCAAGACTTGATGCATGCTTGCTTCATATCTCAACTTGAGCCTCAATTCATAAAAGATGCAGAGCAAGATCCCCACTGGATTATTGCAATGCAGGAGGAGCTCAATCAATTTGAGAGATGTAGAGTTTGGGATTTAGTTCCAATACGCAAAGACTACCCAGTCATTGGAACTAAATGGGTATTTAGAAACAAATTGGATGCACAAGGAGCTAAAGTAAGGAACAAAGCAAGATTGGTAGCTCAAAGCTATTCTTAGGAGGAAGGAATTGATTATGATCAGACCTTTGCCCCTATTGCAAGGTTGAAAGCTATCAGGATATTCCTTGCTTATGCAGCCTACAAAAAGTTTAAAGTCTACCAGATGGATGTCAAGAGTGCCTTCTTAAATTGTGATCTCAAAGACGAAGTCTATGTGGAGCAACCACCAGGTTTTATCTCTCCAACTCATCCCTCTTTTGTTTTCAAATTGCATAAAGCTCTTTATGGTTTAAAGCAAGCTACAAGAGCTTGGTATGAGACCCTATCTAGCTTTCTTTTAGATTATAAGTTCTCTAAGGGCATTGTAGATAGGACTTTATTTTTTAGGCATCATAAAAATGAAATATTGTTAGTACAAATATATGTAGATGACATCATTTTTGGCTCTACTGATTCCAAACAATGCAAAAGGTTTTCTGACCTGATGCATTCCAAGTTTGAAATGAGTAGCATGGGTGAGCTTTCATACTTCCTTGGTCTTCAAGTGAAGCAATCCCCTGATGGCATTTTCATCTCCCAATCTAAATATGCTAAGGAGCTAGTTAAAAGATTTGGGATGTCTGATGCCTCAACTATGAAAACACCCATGGCTTCCAATGCTGTGATTGATTCTGATGAATAGGGCAAGCCAGTTGATCAAAAAACATGTAGGGCTATTGTTGGGTCCTTATTGTATCTCACAGCTAGTAGGCCAGATATAATGTTTGTTGTATGCCTTTGTTCTAGGTTCCAAGTGAACCCTAAAGAATCTCACTTTATTTTCCTAAAAAGAATTTTGAGATATATAAAGGGTTGCCCAAATATAGGACTCTGGTATCCAACAGAGTCAGAATTTGAATTAACTGGATTCTCAGATGCTTACTTTGTTGGATGTAGAGTTGACAGGAAAAGCACATCAGGAACATGCCAGTTCCTTGGTGATAGGCTTATGTCTTAGTTTTATAAGAAGCAGACATATGTGTCCACTTCAACTGTAGAAGCTGAATACATTGCAGCTTACAGTTGTTGTTCAAAAATCTTATGGATTCAAAACCAACTCTTGGATTATGGTTACAATCTAAATAATTCAACTATAATTTGTGATAGTAAAAGTGTAATTTCCATTGCACAAAATCCAGTGCATCATAGTAAGACCAAGCATATAGAAATTAGACATCATTTCATTAGAGATTGTGTGGACAAAAAGAAAACTTAACCTTGTCTTTATCTCTACTGATTTACAAAGAGCATACATTTTCACCAAATCCTTGGATGAAAAGAAACATCCGTTCTTCTTAAATTAGCTAGGCATGATTAATGGAGAAGGCCAAATTTGATTTATGTCTAAGGTCTTAAGAATTGATCACTTTTCGTCGAATGGAGATCGACGATCTGTGAACTCTTCTAGATTTTTCGTCGACCGGAGATCGACGAAATCTCTTTGAGAATTTTTTTCGTCGAACGGAGATCGACGAATTTAATTCTGAAAATATTTCGTCGAACGGAGATCGACGGTCTGTTTTCCTACTCTTCTACCTTAGGTCGATGACTTTTATCTCTTTATGGGTATTTTCGTCGACCTGAGCTCGAAGTTTTTCTTTTCGCTGGACGGAGTTCATCGCTTCACCTTCTAAAACCTTATATCTAGGTTTTCATCTGTTGGAGTAATTTGCCAGCAGGACAACCATCCTCTGATACCATGTGAGAACCCGCCCACCCATATCGCATCTCAAAACCCAGGTGTTGAGATGAAGGGTGACGGGGTACATAAACACTGAGGACCAAGCGCTGCGAGCGATGTGAGATTAATCCCAACCACAGGACCGTGGGGATATTCCTCCGCAGGGGGCCCACCGGGGTCAACACCCAGACCAGGAATGTGATGGGGAAAGCTACGGGGTCGGTCCCACACACACGTGTCCTGCTAGCAAATTACTCTAACACAACCCCGCAGCAGGATAACCATCCTCTGATACCATGTGAGAACCCGCCCACCCATATCGCATCTCAAAACCCAGGTGTTGAGATGAAGGGTGGCAGGGTACATAAACATCGAGGACCAAGCGCTGCAAGCGATGTGGGATTAATCCCAACTACAGGACCGCAGGGATATTCCTCCACAGGGGGCCCACCGGGGTCAACACCCAGACAAGGAACGCGATGGGGAAAGCCACGCGGTCGGTCCCACATACACGTATCCTGCTGGCAAATTACTCCAACATCATCGAACTCCATCCCGCGCTTTCCAATTCCCTTCTGCACTTGATCTTTTGTTGTTTGTTTTTGCAAAGCAATGGCGATTTCTCCAGCACTTCTTGCAAGCATGAAGTTCGACGTCGGATTCGATATAGACTTGGAATCCTTTTCTCATACTGATTAGATTTTTCAAGATATTCTGAAACTTATTGAAAGTTCAAATCTGCAATTTCTCATGACTACCAGGATCAAGTTACCAGTACGAGGGATTCAGGAATGGGTTTTCCCGACACAGATTCAGGATTCTCAAGTTGTTATTGGATCGATTTCTGGTAATATGATTCCTCTTTCTCCCGAGATTCTGACTGAAATTTTTGGTTTTGTGAATGGAGAAGATGAAATAGAATTATCTAGCAGATAGTTTGATGAGATGCTAGATAGGTTAGGGCATACTACAGGAAACCCTAACCATCTTCTGAAGAAGAATTTATCTATATAATATCAATTTTTGGCTGATATTGTAGACAAAGTGTTGTTAGGAAAGCACTCTGCATATGATCATATCACTAGGCACCAGTTCAACTTGATTTGTGCCCTAGTTAATCAGAAATCAGTCAACTGGGGAAGTATTCTGTTTGATTTGATAAAGAGGAAAATTAGTAAGAAGAATGTTTGTTTTGGAAGGATTTTAGGAATATTTCTGCAGGCAAAGGCTCCAACTCTGTTGGTCTCTCAGACCACATTTATCAATGCCTCAAAGAGGCTTACTTTTGCCATATTTGGCAGATGGAAGAGGACCATTCTCAAGCCCTCCAGGTCCCCCTCTTACAGACTAGCTTCTGAGAACACAAGGGCTGATTAAGCCACTCCCCCCACCTCATGAAGAAGTTTTTGCTCTCTCTCCTGTTAATCCTCCATCTCCACCTCCTTCAACATTTCCTTCATCAACTCCCCTCCAAAAAACTTCCACTTCCACTCATCCTATATCTTCATCTCAACCATCATCACATATTCATATCTATGAGGATACACCACCATCTCCACCTCCTTAATCTCCTATTCCATCTCACATTACTGACATTCCATCCACCTACACTCAACCAAAATTCAATCTACTGTCACCTAAATCTCCTCAACCATCTCCACACCACTCTCCAATTCATTCTCCCGTCTAGGAAGATATCCCTACCAACATTCCATCAAACACTCCATCATCATTTCGAGAATTCCTTCAATCAGATTTCCCTCAAGCCATGTCTATCTGTTCAAATTGTGGTCATCAATCCACTTATACTCCTTCTCCTGAACCTCTCTACCTCAACTTTTCTAACATAGCAAAAGATCTTCTCAAATTCATCTCTCCTACCCTTAAGCAGCTAATAGATGAGGCTATTGCTCCTCTCTCTGCTTCTATCTCCACTCTTTCTGCCCAAATTGTTGCTCTCTCCTATGTCCCTTCTTCTGGGGGCCTGGCTTTAGGACTTTCTGAAACCTAGCAGGGGGAGATGTTCCATGAAGAAGATCCAGCAGTAGCTCTAGCTCCTCCAGCAATAGCAGCAGTTCCAGATGCAGATCTTCCAGTAGAAATTTTTGAGATTATGGATGAAGATACAGAGATTCTTGCTTTTGAAGGTACAGAAATAACTACTGTCGGTGATTTCATCATAAATCCCACAGTTGATTTAGTTTCTTTGCTTCATTCTTTTGATTTAATTTATAGCAACATCCTACCAGTGTTTGTTGATTCAGCTCCAGATATGTCTAAAGCTATAGTTTGTTATTCATCTTCTATAAGTCCAGAAGTTTTGGAAAAACATAGGACAAGCTTTTCAGTTTCCGATACTATTATAGAGCCTTCAATTGATTTAGAGTCAAAGGCTTTTTCCCCTCCAACCTTTAGATGGGCTGAGTCTCCCATGCCTGATCTGGATGAGATAATGTTTGCAGATATGGAAGCGGAAAGTGATTCTATTCAGGATCAAGTTGTTTCAGAAGTTTCTGCAGAGCCTGTAATTCAAAATAGCCTTAGGCTCATCCAATTCTCACTGATGATATACTGAAACAGATTCATGCTCTATATGATAATCCAGCAACTTCTTCTAATGATGATGATGAAGACTCTGATGATTCTGAGGATACAAGCTCTAAGAAACGAAAGGCTAAGAAAAAGGCTCCTCCTAATGCTGCTCCAAACCCAATCCATCTGCTGATACTCCATACAATATTTTGCATAATATAAAGCTCACTCCAGACTGCCCTAACTAGATGAGATATTCTAAAAATGAATTGAAAGCAAGGAAGAAGAGCAGGAGGTACTCTCCTCCACCTCCATTCACGAGAGGCCCTCCTCCTCCTCCTCCAGCAACTGGATCCTCTTGAAGTGTTCCTCAAGCTCCAAAGTCTACAACTTCTCAGCAGTCCAAATCTTCTTATAGCATACATCAATACAGTTCCAGTAGCAGCAGACAGCAACAGTACCACAAACAAAGCATACAACAGAAATCATCTGAATCAAATCAGCAAGACAAATCTAGTCCTGAAAGGCCTTTGTCCCCTGTATGTGATCCAGAGATGGATCCTAACTCTAGGATGGTCAGGTTCAAAGAATTGATAGGACTATCTCAAATCAGGAAAGCCAAAGAAGAAGGACAAGACACTTCCCAATATACAACAATGTCCTCTTACAGGAAGAAAGAATTTGAAAGGTATCAGGTACAAAATCTTTTTAATGTTGATACATATATGTCTCTGCATCCTGAAGCAGTTATACCAAGAGCTACCTCTATCACAATTCTTGGAACTGAAGATTTAAAGATGTCAAAGCAGCAAGCAGTTGATCCAAATAAAGAAATCATCTTCACAAAACCTTCTGCTAGAACTTCTCAGGATTCTTCAAAGAAAATTTGACAGTTCTTCATTTTGTAATTTTAATCTTAATTATTATTTTGTTGTAATATTTGTCACAAGGCACTTTTGTTTATATTTGTGGAACAATTACAATTCTGCCAGATATTTTATGCTTTGTGATTTTTCTCTTTTTGTTGTTCATAGTGACCTCACCCAAATAGGGGGAGATTGTTGGAACCCCACCTTATTTAGGGTTGATTTGGGTTAGGTTCACTATTAGGTTTGTTGACCCATCTTGTATAGTCTAAGTTCATTTGTTTTTCTAAGGTTAAGGTTAGTCTTATAAGGTTAGCCTTTGAACCTGCCTTCAGAAGACTTCAGAGACTCAAGAACTTAGAGACAAGCAGTTTTTAAGACTTTAGAATTTCTGCTCGACGATAGCTGAACTCAGCTCGATGATCATCGATCTCCGATCGAAGAACTCAGAGTTCCTTCTTTGAGTTGAGCTCGACGAAAGTCCAGCTGAGGTCGACGATTTCTAATCTCATATTAGAAGTTCAGCTCGACGAAAGTCTTTCTCTAATCGACAAACTTTGAGCTCAGACTGGCAGTCCTTTTTCAGTTCATGATTGATGAGCTCAGCTTGACAAAGGAGATTTCTCAGCTCGACGAACTTGGAGTTCAGGTCGACGAAATTCTTCCTGAGGTCGACTATTTTCTGTCAGGTCCTGTTCGACGTTTTTCCCCTTCAGTTTCTCAGTTCGACTGTCAATTTATTTGATTATATTTAAGCAGTAATACTCTGATAATTAATGCTTATATTCTCAAGAATATAGTTGTTCCATGGCAGCATTAATTATGGTATTTCACAGAGTTATTACTTGGCTTATTTCCAGAGACAGTTAGGGAATTCATTTAAGACATTTCTAGCCGTTCAGTCTTCCAGATTTTCTGCAGTCAATCAAGGATTGGATTCAAAATTCAAAAGCTGATTTTCTTCAAAGAATATAAAAGGCTTTCTTTTAGAAGATTAGATATACAGAGAACAGATAGAATTTACAGAAGATTATTGAATTGTGAATACAAAAAAACTGAAAGAAGAAGAACAACTCTCATACAATTTTAGTCTTCTTCAATTTTGCTTCAGGACTTTTCAAGAGAGAAATAATCTTCATTAGTCTAAAAGTTTCCTGAAGATCAATCTTCAATCTAAAGGCCTACACCCTGAGCAAAGCTCTCATTCTCCTGAATTCTTCTTCATCTCAGGGGGAGCTTTGACAACAGCAACATCCACTAGTCTTCTCTCTGATTGTTGACAGAGAAGACATCATCTTTATTTTCTTTCACCACTGTAAAAGGGTTTCTTAACTCCCTTCAAAAGTTATTCCTTTTGGTTGTCAAGTATCCTGATCAAAAGACTTGGTTTGGTTTTTGGGCACCTGGTCAAAAAATCAAAGGGTTGTGAGATCTCCCTTGAAATAGATCTTGTGGTGACAAGGCACCAGAGCAAAAACCTGTAGTGGCAGGGCACCTGATCAAAAACCTATTAGTGGATTCCTACCAGGGTGGTAGAAGAGTTGATGTACCCAAGTTTAGGGGAACCACAATAAATTCTTTGAGTCGTCTGGATTGCTCTATTGTTTATTTCTGTGTGCTGTGATTGTCTTTATTTTTATTTCTCTTTATACATATACTTATCACTTATTTTAATCCGCTGTAAAAAAATAATCAAAGTTTTTAAATAATCTATTCACCCCCACCCCCCTCTACAATTAAGACAGATTTATCCCTCACTTTAATCTGTGTAGACAACCACGCTATTTATAGCCTTCATGGGTTGTTGGTTGCTGATTGATGACATCATCATTATGCCATCATACTCTAAATCTTCCTTCAAACAGTTTCTGATGAGATATCACGTACTGTAGTTGATGTGAGATTTCTGACTAGTCTTGACACTTATGTGTTGACTCTGCACATCTTCAGAAACATAAGTGTCGAAATGTCCAAAGTATCTTGACACTATATTACTTAAGTATTCTTAAAAGGTGTTGAGACATCTTAGCAGTCTCGACATAATTTTACTTAGTAGAATTTTCAGTCTGAACTTGAAGGTGTCGAGACAGTTGACTTGTCTCGACACAACTGTCAACTGTGTCGACATCTTTAAAACTACATTGTATCGAGACAGTTAAATTGTCTCGATGCAACTGTCTGCTGGGTTTCGACACTTGTTTTATTTCTTCACTGTTTTGATATAGTTGAATTCTCTCGACACTACTGTCTACCGGGTGTTGACACTTTAATTCTACACTTCAATCTTCATTGTGTCGAGACAGTTGTATTGTCTCGACACAACTGTCTTAAGGTGACGAGATATCTGACTTGTCTCGACACAGCTGTCTTGATCTTCAAAATGTCGAGATAACTTACTTGTCTCAACACAGCTGACTTGATCTTCAAAGTGTCGAGATAATTGACTTGTCTCGACACTGCTTCTGCAAAGATGTCGACATAGTTGAAGTATGTCGACACTTTTGTACTTAGCCATTTTTCTGCAATGCAATTTGCTAGGTGTTGATTGTGTTGACTTCACTCAGCACTTTGCTGACTTCACTCGACGCTTTTGTACTTAGTCAATTTTCTTCACTTTCCAATCAGCTTCTTTGAGTCCACCTGTCAATATGACTTGAACCACATGTCCAATCAATATGAAATAGGAAAACTGCATACATGAACGGAAACATACATCAAATACAAACTTATGTATATCATTGAGTTGAAAGGGCTTCTTCAAATCAAGTACATTGTGTCCAATGTACCCAAAAATCTCCTCATATTTGGAGAAGTCATAACCCCAATTCAATAATATACATCACAATACCAAAATATGATAATTAACATGTATATGAAAAAGTTCTGAACAAAACTATAAAGAACACATCAATGATAACACAGATAGAATAGAGTGCAACCAAACTTTTTCATAATAATTTGTTAAAAGATTACACCTTTCAATTTTTTACAATGTTTTTAAAACAAAAAATTACATAAATCCTAGAAAAAAAAATATTCTAAGATTGCTCTAACACTTTGATGACAATGCCTTTTCCTGATTGTATTTTAGCTTTGACTTCAGGCACTTTATCATCAGCCACTTTCTTCTCCTTGACATCTTTAGCTTAGTGATTTCTTCTTGCTTGATCCTTTGTGTTTCAAGATAATGATAGGTCTTGGGGAAGTACTTGCTGGGTTCAATAGAATTAGTTGGGATCTTCCCTGCCTTCAGATCATTTCTGAATTTGTGGATGATGTCCTACTAATTTGTATGCTTGACCCATTCCTATTCTGAATACCATTTTCCCCTGTCAACTGTATTGTTATTGACTATTTTCCATGCAGTGAGTATAATGAATCTAGAAGTTGGACTCCATTGCTCAAAATCTGGCCTAGCTTCAGCCTGTTCCCTGAATCTTTTCTTAGATAGTTGAACTTCTTTCTCTTTGAGCAATGTAGAAGTAGTCATCTCCACCTCCTCACATACTACATTCTGAATTTGTGGTGGAGGACTGTACATGGACTATACTATAGTATGAATGGCTTCAAAATGAGCTGGTTGGCAGCCAGACTCGACAGTTTGATCTTCATCATACTTTAAAGGAGAAAGCCTGGAGTTTCTCAGATGCTATTGGAGGTCCAAATAGCATGCTTAGAGCTTGACTTTATCATTACTATCTCACCCTTTATGACTTCTCTTTATACATGATCTCTAGTCATTCTTGTGAAATATGACATGAACCTCTAGATATGTAATCCCTGAGGACAAATAATTCTTTGCTTTAAGCAAGTGGTCATCCAGGTCTTTGCAAGAAGCCTTGATCTCCTGAGTCATAGAGGCTGAATGAGTACATAGCTGAGTTTGAATATCCTTGGAGGTAGAGGTTATCTTAGTCTCCAGAGCAGTAGTTTTCTTATCTATCTTTGCCAATGTAGCATCATGCATTACTATCATGTTTTCATTCATTTTATTCTGATTTTTCATGACATATCCTTGTTTAACAGCTATTTCACCTTCAATTTTCTTTGATTCCTGCTGTTGTTTAGCAATGTACACTACAACATTAGCTCCTCTTTGAAAGAAATCAGTCATATCTTTCTTCAACAGATTTACTTCAAATCTAATGGATTTGATTTCTTGGGCAAGCTGAAACTGCAACTCCTTATTGTTTTCATCTACATACTTTTCCAGTTGATTTCTCTATTGATCTAGCATTATCTATATTTTAACTAGTAGTGAGCTTAAATCCATAATTGTAGCAGGTGTTGTTCTTGACTAAATAGTTTTCTTATAACTTCTACTTCTCTTTTTGAGTTTAGATAATTTTCTTTTCTTTATCTGAGAGGCTTCTTCCTCCTTAGATTCTAAAGAACTAACTACTTCAACAGATATAGGCTCTTTAGCTATTTCAGTATTTGGGGCCAAATCTGCTAACTCCCCCTCACTCCTTGCATATTCTTTACCAAGATCTATTTCATCATGAATTGAATCCTCTGGAAGTGCAGTCATCTCCCCATAGATATCTGTATCTTTATTCAGAAGGATTTCTTCCTCTGTCTCCTTAGAGACTACCTCCTCATTCTCTTTATCATACATTTCCTGTTCAGGAACCTCTACTTGCTCTAGAATATTATCCAGCTCTGGTACTGCTTCCATTACTATTGTATTTATAGTATCTATATCTATATATGGGAGAAAATTGAGGTTCTCCCCCTCACTTGGGTCCCTAGCTTGGATTGTCTCCCCCTATATTTGATCACCAATAGCAGGAGAGGTCCTTGGAGATTTTCCAGGTGCTGTATCATCCTGTTTCTCTGAGCTGGAACTTTCCTGATTGTCAGAATCATTGGAAGATTCTTCCTCCACAACCACTGTTTTCTTCTTTTTCTCCTTCTCCATCTCCATAATAGGTGTATCCTTGGATAGTACTCTATCCCACCTTGTCAGTATCCTCAAGTACATTCTCCTCATATGATTGATCTTAGATCCAATCTTTAGGTTGAGGCTGTCAGAAATGGTATGAACCAAGTATATGCTTATAATTCTGCCCATATTGGGCTTTTTGATGCTCTCTGTAATCTTGTCAAAGATTAATTTACTCCAGTTAGTCTTGATTTTAAAGATTATTCTAGTCATTATCTCAAACATAGATCCATAAATTCTGTCATGTGCTCATGTTTTGCATAGCAGCACCTTCCCTATAATCTCAGACAAGAATTTGCCTTGGGTATTCATACCCTTCCTGATCAGGGTGCTTCCAATCTTTGTGGTTGGGGCCAATCCACACCACTTTAAATATTTTGTAGTCTTGGCAGAATCCATGTCATCGTCTTGATCAATCCTTGACAATTGAAATATCTTGGCCAATTTCCTGGTTGTGATTTTGACCTTTGCTCCATTCACCTTGGACTTAATCTTTTCTGAGTTTGAATCGAGATGTGCATTAGAGAAGAATTTTGAAACTTCATGTTACTATATATTTGTCGGTTCTGATAGCAGAAATTCCAATCCTGCTTCAGTGATTGGGGTTATGACATTCTTAATTTCATCAAATGTTGAGTCGAATCCATTGCGAACAAGTTCATAACCCTCAAAGATGTTATCGTCATACTTGGGTGCCATGAGAGGGGAGAGAAATGGGGGATGAGTGTCGACTGATCAGGGTTCTAGATCTCGACACTCAGGAATCAATAGTTCATAAAATCAAGAAAGTGTAGTCGATTTCTACTCTCACGCCCTATTTATAGTCTAATCTTTCCTGAAGATGAATGGTCGCACTGCATTTAGACTTTTCCAAATTTTTAGGTAAATACCTAGTGTCGACACAGGGAAAAATTGTCTATCGAGATGTGTCGACACAAGTTGACACAAGGATAATGTCTATCGACATATACCTTAGGGTCTCGACACCCTTTATGTCACGACACTTACTTTGGTGTCTCGACACATTGCAATATGCAGTGTCGACACAACTACTACTATCTCGACACATTACAGTATATAGTGTCGACAAATTTTCTGGTGTCTCGAAACTTTCTTTGATGTCTCGACACATTCTCTAGTGTCTCGACACAACTTTTGACTTAGTCAATATTTTGTTTTCTAAAATCAATAAACTTGACATTTTTGAGGTCTATTCTTGATATTTAGGTAAATAAACTTAATTACTTACTAATATATCTTATTCTAACTTTTTTATCAATTTTTTTTGATATATATGCATTACTTATTCAAGATTCAACATGCCAAGTTCTAACTTAAAGAAGTTAAATTTCTCTTCATCTAGAGACTTAGTGAAAATATCTGCAATTTGCTTATTTGTAGGAACAAATTCTAGATTAATATCTTCATTTTCTACTTGTTCCCTAATGAAGTGATATCTAATTTCAATATGTTTAGTTCTACTATATGACACATGATTATTTGCAATAGAAATGTCACTAGTAACAATTTAATGGAATTTTACTTAGCTGAATGGTGTAATCTTGTAATTGATGTTGTATCCAAAGCTACTGTGCACAACAACTTCCAGCTAAAATATACTCAGATTCAGTAGTGGATATTGCTAAACTTGTTTGTTTTTTGTTGTTCCATGATACCAGCCTTCTTCCAAGGAATTAGCATAAACTTGATGTGTTGTTCCTATCTTCTTTACAACCTGCATAATCTGTATCTGAAAAGCCTTTTAGTTCAAAGTCACTATTCATGGGATACCATAGACCAAGATTAGGTGTGCAGTTTAGATATCTTAATATTCTTTTGATTGTTGTATAGTGAGATTCTTTAGGGCAAGCTTGATACTTAGTACAGACACAAGTGACATACATTATGTCTGGTCTACTGATTATTAGATAGAGCAGTGAACCAACTATGCCCCTATATAAGGTGATATCAACTAGCTTGCCAGCACCATCCTTGTCTAAAGACATACTGGACCCCATAAGAGTTCTCATGGAAGTGGTTGTTTCCATGTCATACTTCTTGATTAACTCCTTTGTGAACTTAGACTGACTAATAAAAAGTCCATCTATAGTTTGCTTAACTTGGAGACCGAAGAAAAACTTGAGTTCACCTATACTACTCATTTCAAACTTACCTTGCATAAGTTTGGCAAACTTAGTGCAAAGTGACTCATCAGTAGAACCAAATATAATGTCATCTACATATATTTGTACTAAGATGGTCTTGCCTTTGACTTCCCTTAGGAATAATGTTTTGTCTATTTTCCCTCTTGAGAATTTATTCTCCAAAAAGAATTTAGACAGGGTCTCATACCAAGCCCTTGGGGCTTATTTGAGTCTATAGAGAGCTCTTAACAAAAGATAAACATGATTAGTGTGAGTAGAGTCAATAAAATCTGATGGTTGCTCAACATAGACCCTTTCTTTGAGGTTACCATTAAGGAAGGCTGACTTCACATCTATTTGGTAAACCTTGAATCCTTTGTATGTTGCATATGCTAGGAAGAGTCTAATAGCCTCCAATCTAGCCACTAGTGCAAAGCTTTGATCAAAGTTATAACTCTTCTTGTATATATCCCTTTGCAACTAGTATAGCCTTGTTTCTGACTATAACACCATTCTCATCCAGTTTGTTCCTGTAAATCCACTTAGTTTCTATGATGTTACAGTCATCTGGTTTGGGAACCAGCTTCTAGACTTTACATCTTTTGAATTAGTTTAATTCTTCCTACATAGCCCCTATCCAGAATGGATCTACATTGGATTCTTCAAACTTCTTTGGTTCTGTTTGTGACCGAAAATTTGATTACATCACAGTGTTTTGATGTCTACTTCTTGTGGTCAATCCATGAGCTGCATCTCTAACGATCAATTCCAATGGATGATCCCTTATGTATGACAAAAACTGGTAATGTGACCTCTTCTCTTTGAACTGCTTCATCTTGTTGCTGAGTCTCTTCTTCTGGTTGTTCCAGTGCAAGCTCTTATTCAACAATATTGACTCCATCTTATATACTTTGGCTTGCTGGAACTGAGTCTTCTATTGATAGCTCCTTTAGCTTCAAGTCTTCTCCTATTATGTTTGATGTACCTGGCTTATCATTATAATACATATAACTTTCATCAAATACAACATGAACAGACTCCTCTACAACTTGATCCTTCAAGTTGTAGACCCTGTAAGCCTTACTGTGGTTACTATAACCAACAAATATTCCTTCATAGGACTTCTCAGCAAATTTAGTTATGTATGTTTTCCCATTATTTAGGACAAAACATCTACATCTAAAGATTCTGAAATAGGCCAAGTTTGGTTTTCTGCCCTTCATTAGTTCATAAGGAGTCTTATTCAGCCTTTTGTTGATTGAAGCTCTATGAAGAACATGACATGATGTGTTAATAGCTTCAGCCTAGAAATATTTTGGGAGAGAAGAATCACTCAAAAATGGTTCTTCCAACTTCAATGAGAGTTCTGTTCTTTCTCTCAGTAATCTCATTTTGATGGGGTGCTCTTGGAGTGGAAAATTCTTGCTGAATCCCAAGTTCTTCACAAAACTTTGTCATGCATTCAGATTGAAACTCAGTTCCATGATCACTTCTGATTCTAACCATAGAACTATTTAATTCATTTTGTATTTGTTTGATAAATGTCTTGAAGACCTCAGGAGTTTCAGACTTTTTTCCTTAAGAAAAAACCCTAAGTAAATCTGGAATAGTCTTCAACAATCACAAAGGTATAGACTTTCCTTCCTAAACTATGAACTGGTATAGGACCAAACAAGTCCATATGCAAGAGGTATAAACACCTCATAGAGTCTTTGGTTTTAATGCTTTTGAATGAAGCTTTGGTCTGCTTGCCTTTTTGGCATGCAGAGAAAATACTCTCCTTAAAGCATTTAATATTAGGACCATTCCTAACTAGCTCTTTACTGAAAAGCTTGTCTATGGACTTATAGTTTAAATGAGCTAGCCTCTTGTGCCATTTGACACATTGTGAGGCTTTCTCATTTACAACTAGGCATATGGGTGAGTCTGACTTTAAACAAAGAAAATTTAAACAATACACATTCCCACACCTAGTGCTTGTCAAGATGACCTCTTGGTCACTTGACTTCTTTATGAGGCACTCATCCTTGTGGAATGAAATGTCATAGCCAAGATCACAAAGTTGGCTTATGATTATAAGGTTGTATTGCAACCCTTCCACATAAGCTACTTTAGTGAAAGTGACTAATCCATTTGAGATCTTACCATAACCTCTGGTAATCCCTTTATCAACTTCACCAAAGATCACATTTGGTCCATTCTTCATTGGAATAAATTCCCTCAAATTGCTTCTTGTTCCAATCATGTGTCTAGAATATCCACTATCCAAGTATAAGATGGGCCTATCTCTGGTGCTTAGACATACCTACAAAATAAGAATTTATTTATCCTTAAGAACCCAAATTGTCTTGGGTCCTAGGTGCTTGTTAGTTGTGGCTCCATTAAGACCACCTACAAATTTCTTAACTGGATACACTTTCTGCCCATGAGACACAGTGTGATTGAACCAATAGTCCAGGGCAAAGTGTCTAATCCTTCCACTACAGCAGCACTCAAATCTGTTGTACCTCCTCTTTAGAGGAACAGTAGGAACTTTATGTTGACTTTCCTTAAGACAGGAATCAGTAATATTGACAGTTGCATTTTGACTAGGAGCAAAATGATTATTTGCCTCTTAGTCACAATAGTCCTCCTTGGAGCAAGCACATGAGGAATAGCTTTCCTATTCACATATGAGTTTGGTCCAACTAGTCCAGACTTTTGGATTTCTTTTCCCTTAGTCTGAAACACAGGTTGTGGCATGATTGGACCCTTTTATCCTGCCAGCTTTTTGTCTCTCCTTCTCTTAGGTTTAACATAACCAAGTCCACTTCCAGTAGTTCCTGAGAAGGTATCTATAATGGGGAGCACAGTCTTAGATTTGGAAAATAACTGAACATGTATATTGTCATTCAGGAGTTTGAGTTCTAACTCCTGAATGGTTGCATCCTTTTGTTTTAACAACATGATTTGATCATCAATGATCTTAGTTAGCTTAACCAACTTTGAACTTTGAAGACCAATCTTCTAAGTAGCCATCTCATGATGGTACTTAAGACCTTTTAGAGATTCAATCTCAATGGCTTGTTCTTTGACAAGCTTTTTGCTCTATACAAGAGCCTCTAGCAGTTTTCCAAATTTGACTGTGAGCTGCTGCAGTTCAATCTCAGAATTGGATTTATGTGACTCAAAATTTGATTTACATGAGTCTGACTCATCCCCAATCTCATAAACAGAAGTTTTAGAATAAATAGAATTGTCATAGATTACCTGAGAATCTGTTTCTAGATCATTAGAGAGTGTCATTAAGGTAACCTCCATATCATCTTCAGAGTCACCATAGTGTGATGAAGTTATGGAGTTATTGCCCTTGTATATGGCCTTTCTGATGAATTCCTCTTCATAGGAGAACAATCCAATGTGTGCATGTTCTTCTTCTGATTCAGTTGAATCAGTATCACTATCAGATAAGGTCTTTGGCTTATTTGCCATCAGACCCTTTTCTGATTTCTTATCTTTATAGAACTTCTTTTCCTTAGACTTCCTGTTCTCCTTTCTTTTTACTAGACAGTCAGCAATGATATGTTCAGGCCTGTTACAGCAATAACAAATAATATCAATCTTAATTGGTTTATTCTGGCTTGTATCATACCTGAACACAGATTTGTTTTTGTGTTTGTCTTTAATCTTGTTGGAACTTGGACAAGATGACTTCTTGTTTCATTGCTTCCTTCTTCTCATCATCTTCTTGAATTTCCTGGTGAACATTGCCAATTCTCCATCTGACAATTCTTTTGATGAAGAACTAGTCCCGGTGCTAACTGTATCTTCATCCCTTCTTGGTGATGATGGAATTTCTCTTCTAGTCTTCTTTGATGTGTCAGCTTTGAAAGCCATAGATCTAGTCTGATTTGAACTTCTGCCAGATTCATCTTTAGCTTTTCCAGAATTTAATTGAAGCTCATGTGACAACAACTTCCCATATAATTCATGGGGTATCATGTTTCTCAGATTCCCCATTTCTCTTACAACACAAATCTTTATGTCTCATTCTTTATTTAGAGATCTCAGAAACTTGTCATTAAGCTCATAGTTTGAGAATTCTCTGCCATAATTCTTTAAGCCATTGACTATTCTAAAGAACTTTTCATAACATAGTTCTATAGAATCAGTCTTCTCTTGCCTGAATGCCTCATACTGCTGGTTGAGTAGAGACTTTATGTCATCTCAGACTTCTTATGTGCCTTCCATATAGACAATGAGAGTGTCCCACATCTTCTTGGATGTTTTGCAATGTACTAAGTTCTGAAAGGTTGAATTATCTATGGCATTGACAATTAAGTTTTGTGCTCTCGTATCCATGGTGGCAAGAACCACCTCATCCTTTGTCATCTCATACAGTTCATAGGGATTTGTACATTTGCATCTAAGATAGATATTTTCATAGGAACATATGGTCCTTCTTGAACTATGACAAAGATTCTTGGATCTGATGCCTCCATAAACAATCTCACCCTTTACTTCCAAATAGCAAAGTTATCCTTTGTACATATTGGGAGATTCATATAACTGAGTTCTTTGTGAGATTCAGAATCGATTAGATATGATATATTTCAACCACCCTTAGGATCTTTTTTTGACTATTAGGTCTTTCTTTGAATAACCTCCCTCTGATACCACTTGAAAGATAATTCTATGGGTAGTTAATCACCTAGAGGGGGTGAATAGGTGTCTTTATAAAATTCTTTGTCACTTATATTATATGTTCAACTGAGATTTGAAAAGTAAACTTCGCAAGTACACAACACAAGCAATTCATTGAACACAACACAAAAAATTCACAGAACATGGCACAATCAATCCACAGTACACAGAGACTTTATAGTGGTTCCCCTATCTAAGGTACATCTACTTCCTCTTCTTCCTCACTAGCAATGTGCTAGATAAGGTTATATCTCCTCCTCTTAAACTCAGTTCAAAAGATCTTACAGGCTCAGTTTCTATTAAGAAACCTACACTCAGACCAATAGGTCCTACCTCAGAGATTCACCCGATCTCCTACCTCAGGTCCCTCAAGAACACTACCTCAGCCTTTATAACACAGGCTTACTCCTCAGTGATCCCACACAAATCACCTACCTCAGGTCTCTCAAGAACCCTACCTCAGCCTTTATAAATTCGTCTTACAACTCATAGAATTAATCTCCTACCCACTGAGATCTAAAATAGATCTTAAAAAATAAAGAGGTAAATGAGAATGAAAATAAACTCAGAATACAACAATCCTGTAATCAGACTTATCTGATAATTCAGATTCTTCAAATCAGCAGCAAAAAATTAATTCTTGATAAACAGACTAGCTGAAAAGATACTTCTCTTGATCTGTAATCTTCTTGATGATGATCGGCTTGATTTCCTTGAAGAATTTGTAGAATAGATCCACCTTAATCCACTAATCAACTTGTTGAAAGGATAAGTTAATTTTCTTGAAGACCTTCGTCTTCCTTCTTCTTCTTGGAGTTATCGTCCTCCCCTGACTTGGAAGAAATTAGAATGAGAAAAGAATTGTTGAATTTCTAATTCTTATTTTCTGTGTAGACAACCCCTCTATTTATAGCCTTCATAGGTTGTTGGTTGTTGATTGATGTCATCATCATTATGCCATCATACTCTAAATCTTCCTTCAAATAGTTTCTGATGAGATATCACGTTACTGTAGCTGATGTGACATTTCTGACTAGGCTTGACACTTTTGTGTTGACTCTGCACATATTCAGAAACATAAGTGTCAAAATGTCAAAAGTGTCTCGACACTATATTACTTAAGTGTTCTTAAAAGGTGTCACGATATCTTAGCAGTCTCGACACAATTTTACTTGGTAGAATTTTCAGTCTGAACTTGAAGGTGTCGAGACAGTTGACTTGTCTTGACACAACTGTCGAATGTGTCGATATCTTTAAAACTACACTGTGTCAAGACAGTTGAATTGTCTCGACACAACTGTCTGCTGGATGTCGACACTTGTTTTATTTCTTCACTGTGTCGAGAAAGTTGAATTGTCTCGACACTACTGTCTGTCGGGTGTCAAAACTTTAATTCTACACTTCAGTCTTCATTGTGTCGAGATAGTTGTATTGTCTCAATACAACTGTCTTAAGGTGACGAGATATCTAACTTGTCTCGACACAACTTTCTTGATCTTCAAAGTGTCGAGATAACTGACTTGTCTCAACACAGCTGACTTAATCTTTAAAGTGTCGAGATAACTGACTTGTCTCGACACAGCTTCTACAAAGCTGTCGACATAGTTGAAGTGTGTCGACACTTTTGTACTTAGCCATTTTTCTGCATTACAATTTTCTAGGTGTTGACTGTGTTGACTTCACTCAGAACTTTGCTGACTTCACTCGACGCTTTTGTACTTAGGCAATTTTCTTCACTTTCCAGTCAGCTTCTTTTAGTCCACTTGTCAATATGAATTGAACCACCTGTCCAATCAATATGAAATAGGCAACCTGTATACATGAACTGAAACATACATCAAATACAAACTTGTTTATACTATTAAGTTGAAAGGGCTTCTTCAAATAAAGTACATTGTGTCCAATGTACCCAACACACATTATTAATGCATGAAAAGAAAACTATCTAAACCAAGCGATTAAAATAAGAGGAGGGAGCAAAGGGATCGACCAAATCCGAAGTCTTATTGAAAATTCCCTGTAGGAATCGCCAGGTTGTCAATCTGCATCCTAGCTCGGTCCACAACTACCTATAGGGTAGAGGAGAGCTATCACCTACTCCCAATGGCCCGTCTTATTCGTCTCATGAACTGGTCTCTTCCGGTGCAAGCATTCCTTGCTTGATGGTGAGTGTATGACTAGAACCCCCTTTATTAAATCTCTTGGATGATAAAGGGGCCTAGGGCAAAAATCCCTAACACATAGTGGGGGAAGAAGAGAGTGGGGCTCTCCCTGTGGCGAAATGGCGAAATTGATCGGGAGGAATATGATCCCCAAATTAGGGCATACCTGCAGCTATATATAGAGAATCTATGAAAAATTAGCCTTGCACGGTAGATTGTATGGTCATGCGAATGAATCGTGCTATATTTATGATAGAAAACATAATATTGGCCAAGGCTCTAGTCATGCAATTTCCCTTCATGAACGGTTGCATTAATTGTGCGCGAACAAAAACACATGGGTAGAGACATAAAAGAAAATATCAGGCCAAACAAGAGCCTGTGCGGTTTTCCTATCGCACGGTTGAAATCAACCATGCGTGAAGAAAACACGTGGCCTACAAATAACACCAAAAGTTTTGACAAGCAGGTACCCCGTGCAATTTTTCTCTCATACGGTTGAAATCAGTCATGCATGACCAAAATGCACGGGTAGCAGCAGAACCCTCAATTCAGCACAAAGGTCACACACGAGCAAAATGACCATGCGCGAAGGAAAAATGCACGACCTTGTGATTCCCCAGAATTATCAAAATTGGATTAGACACACCCCCAACCTGCCCAAAATTGCAATAAATCCCAAAGAAAACACATGGGGAGTACCATGTGCTACCCCTAGCAAAACGGGGTGCAAAAGCGCACCAAAACAAGCCCAAAATGTGCACTTTGTGTGAAATACAAATTGAGTGAAATATAAGCATTAACGACCAAAAAGTGTTGTGCGTGTGTGAAAACTAACCCAAATGAGTCCGAAAAACACTATAAAAATCGAACTCGTCACATCCCCAGATTTAATCATTTACTCGTCCTGAGCAAATCATCCCTCAAGTGGACAAAAAAAACAAATAGCTGGCAGAGCAACTAAAAATGTGGAGTACCATGCAAAGTCACATACTCATGCGCGTGTAAATATAGTAGAAAAACATTCTAATTATGCAAAATAGTTTATAATTTTCTAACAGCATATTTAAATATTATTACTCCTTAAAAATAGAATCACGGTGAATCATAGGGTCACATATAGAAAGAAAGCAGACTAATCACTAAGGTGAACATTGCTAAAGACTGGGGCTCAGGACAACCTCCTGATGTTGAGGTGTTGGGGTCTTCTTTCCCTCAAGTCCCCCATTCAGTGATTTACGCCCCCCCCCTGAGTGCTTCTTCTTTGAAGGTAATTAGCAATGTGGTAAGTGAGCTCTCTTATCTTTGGTTTTAGTTTGATTGTTTTGTGCAATTTGAACCTTTCCTTTTGGTTGTAGATTGAACCTTTCCTTTTGGTTGTAGATTGTTTTGTGCAATTTGAACCTTTCCTTTTTGTTGTCGAATTCAATCTTCTCACGATCTGATATGATTTTCTTGATCGTCTGCTATTGATGATTGATAACCTATGATTGTCTTCTAGTTTTTTTATATCTCATTATATATATAGATTGACATCCTCTAACGTCTCAAAAATCTGTTATGTAAATACCTTCTTGATTTAATTAAGATTGAAGCCACAAAACAAATTCTGTTAAGAAATCCAGTCGGCATAACGTCGAGTTCTTATCAAAGTAACATCAATTTCTGTTTGTCTGTATGAAAATCTCTACAGTCGACGTTCCGTCGATATCATGTCGAAGCTTACACTGATTAAATCCTTAAGTGCTCTCGACTTATCCAAATTAAGTTGCTTTGATCAATTCAAAGTAACGTCGAATTCCAGTCGATGTTGTGTCGAGATCTAGTCGACGCATGTTGGCAATTCATGATTTTCTCTTCAATTTAGTATGCCTTGTATATATCCTTTATATCACTGACACCATAGGACTTCTAAGACCAAATTATCCTCACTATATAACATGGGTAATAGACTTAGGATGTAAAATCACTAAACATAATTTGTTAAGCTAAATTATAAAGGTTTTTCCCAACATCTCCCCCTATTTAACTTAACAAATTTTACAAAACTTCAAAAGTGATTTTACAAATGTACAACAATAAATTATACAAAATTTTGACTAAGTGTGCTTTCATAATAGATAAGAATGATAAGAGACATAGATATAAGGTAACTGAATATACCAGAAAATTATTTGGTGCTAATATACAGTATTACTTCTTTTCCTTGTAAGCAACAAAGATTGAAAGAGAAATGTATAATTTCTTTGCCATCTTTTCAATAAATACAAAATAAAATTCTCTTGCTTTATCTAGATATCTTTGCATATCCTGGTAGACATTGAACAACTTTTGAATTTCTGCTTCTGCATTGTGTAAAGAAAAATTAAGTGTATATCCTTTGTTCAAGATGCTTGTTGATAGTTCATTGATATATTCCAATAATTTATCGTGGAAAATATCTTTCTACTTCTTTTTAGTTATAAATACTTTAGTGGTTGATGCTTTTACAAAGCTTACCATTCCTTGATTTACACTCTCATAAGGATTATATATGTATCCTGATTATAACCCAATCCTGTTATTATATGTCCAGTAGTGTCCATAATCTGAGCATTAGAATATTTCTTGATATATTTACTATAATTAAAGATTATACATGGAAGTGTAATTAGTAAATCAAACACACTCCTTTTCCCTGAAACCTTAGCTTTTAGCTTTTCAATAAAAATTATTTTCTTAGCATCTAGGTCATCTTCAGATGCTTTGAATTTAGCTTCATTTCTTTCTCATATTTCTTCAAAAAAAATTCTAGCTCACTTACTTCTGTCATTTTTGCCCTTGCATATTTTTAATTAAGTCTGATGATGGACTCTCCCCCTGTGTAGTAGCCATCTGTATTATTAGAGCTGATAGATTCTCTTCTTGTATAGCAGACTTCTTAACCATCTCTGATTCTGAAGTTAAAATAATATTATCCAATACCCTTATATTTTGAGTTGTACTCATATTTAGTTTTTCAGTAACCTTTTCATTTTCATAGGCCATTTTCAAAACTTCATCTTCATTTGGTCTTTCTGAAATCTCTTCAATATTTATATTACCAGTTCAAACACAATCTGAGTTTTGAATACTGTCATCCCTGCCTTGATTTATCTCCCCCTTATTTAAATCTTTAAAGAATGATTTAAAGACTTCGGTAGGGATTAAACTATGATCAACTTGTTGATAAAGAAGTTGCATAGAGCTAGATATCTCATTTATCTGATTTTGGATTATTAGAAGTTTACCATTGCATTCATCTCTAAAAAAGCAAGAATTCCTTTGTAAATTCAGTAACTAATAGTGTTAGGGCTTCAACAAGAACCTCCAATACTTCTTTCTCAATCATCATTGAAAATGTTTGATTATGAGTATTATCCAGATACCTACAAGTATTACAAGAAAGAATGGAGAGAAAGAGTAGAAAGAAAATAGAATGGGGAAGATGAAGATTTTGGAGAGAAAAAGATGATACGTTGAGAAATTAGGGCATAAAAACTTTTGTTAGTCAACGTAGTATCGATTTCTTTTTGATGTATACATAAGTGTGATAATCGACACACGCTTTGAATGAAATCAACGTTGCATCAAATGGATCCAATATTCTTCATAAGTATCGTCTCTTAGACATTACGTCGAATAAAATTTGACGTTCCGTCGATTTCTATTTGATGTTACGTCGAGTGCATACTTAAAAATTCAAGTCTTATGCAGGTTTTTCCCAGCAATATTTGTAGTTATATTAAGACATTTAAGATTACCGAGTATTATCAAGCATACCCAAAGCATTGATAAAGTAGTGGTGCTTTGTTTCATCAAGTGACTTAGTGAAAATATCTGCCTTTTGATTTTCAAAAGTCACATATTCTAGGGAATTTTCTCCTTTTCAACATTATCTCTAAGAAAGTGATGACTTATCGCTATATGCTTTGTCCTGCTGTGCAAGATAGAATTTGATGTAATTGCGATAACACTTTAACTATCATTGAATATTATAGAATTGGAAAAATTTAAGTTATAATCAAGTAATTGATTCTGCATCCATAAATCTGTGAATAACATCTTTCAGCACAATATATTCAACTTCAACTATAGAAGTGGAGACTGATGTCTACTTATTAAACTAAGATATCAGACTAGCATGTAAGAATTGACAAGTTCCTGAGGTACTTTTTCTATTCAATCTACATCCTACATAATCAGCATCTGAATAACCATAGAGTTCAAATTTGGATTCTACTGGATACTACAATCCCATTTAAGATGTACCATTAATGTACAACCCATATTCGACAAGGATGGGCCATACCGCAGCCAGCTCAGTGAGAGTCAAAGTCAACCAGTCAAGACCGAATTAAAGATCAAGTCGCGAGCCAATAGAAGGCCTAGGCGAGTATGGCGAGATTTCCCTGCATACTCGCCAGGTTGGCGACTAGGCAAGCTACTCGCCCAGCCCATGCGAGCTCCCCAGGAAGTCGTCTAGTCGCCAGGGTGGGGGGTATAAGTATGACCCCCTCCCTTTGGATTTTCCTATAAATAGGACCCCAGGGGTACGAGGGAAGGGGACCAAGAATCTCGGATAGATACTCGCGAGCCCTTTAGATTCCTTTTCCTTAGAGACCAAGTCGTGACTTGCGACTTAGTTGCTAGCTCGTTTCCCTTATACCTAGCTCAACCATTCTGGTTGTGGAGGGGTTGCTTCTTCCAAGCAGTCGGGTACGTGGTGGGACCTTCCTGCCGCAGTAACCTGGGGTCTTGTTCCTAGCTCATTTCTGTTCTTGCTTCCGTGGGCCGTCTAACTTCACCACTTGACTAGTAGCCTTAGGCAGCCTCGTCCGATCTTGAGGTAGGGAACTTTTCTTAGCTTCAACACTTGGTGCGGTGAGCGTGGATAGCAGCCAAGGAGGAAAGTTTCGTGGTTGAGAAAGATGGTCAATGACGGCAATCAGGGTGAGTTGGCGGAATACTCGGCAGGAGTTGGCACCTCGGAGCAAGGTGACGGGTTTGTGACGGTAGCTGCTTTTGAGGAGTTCGTGAAGAGGATGGAGAGGGCGATACTCGTCGGGTTCTCCAACCCCCCCCCCCCCCCCCCCCCCCCCGAGGTCACGGTGACCTCTCCCCATCGCCTGAACCCACCGGGCGAGGAAGTCCTGACCCGGCGAGCAGGAAAGGAGCCCGCTTTGGCAAGAGAGGAGCGACCGAAGCCGTCGAGTCAGCACCCTACGAGTAGCCAGGGCATCAGGTTCTGAGATCCTGAACTCTCGCTGAGGTGTAGGGATACTCGCCGATGGAGAGAGTATGATTACTCAAGCGGGGAGGATACTCGCCGCCGCCAGGAAGGGAGGAGCCCCTTCTACGACGAGATCCTCGTGGCCCCATCCCCAACAATTTTCGATATCCCGCCCTTACCTACTAATCCGGCAAAGATGACCCGGTAAGGCATCTTCAGTGGTTTGAGGACGTGGTGTCCATCCGTAATATGTACGATGCCTTCAAATGCCGGTTCTTCTCCCATCACCTTCAAGGGTAGTGCGAGAGACTGGTTCCACCAGCTGCCAGCAGGTTCCATCTACTACTTCTCCGACCTTCGTCGGGGCCTCGTGGCGAGGTTCGCGACATCCAAGAAACGGAAGAAGGAAGCGACGTCCCTTTTAAAAATCATGCAGGGGCAGCACAAAAGTCTTGGTCATTTCATCGAAAGGTTCCAGGAGGAGGTCTTGGAGGTGGAGGAAGTGGATGGGTTCACCTTGATGGTAGCCCTCAAGTTCTGCCTGAAGCAGGGGCTCTTCAATATGGATTTGGGGCATATGCCGCCTTGGTCGTTCGAGGAAATGGTGGAGAGGGCGAATGTCTTCATTCAGGGGGAGGAGAGGAACATAGAGTTCTTGGCAAGGATGGACGGGGATAAGCCGTTAGGGGAAAATAAGGGAAGATTGTTGGAAAAGGAGATGCGGCCAGAGAAGCGTGATGATAGAAGCTGGGAGGAGCCAAAGAGGAAGGAAGAACGGAAGAGAAGAGAAGAGCCCAGGAGGGTGGAGGAGAGGAGGCAGGAGAGGCCTCGAAGGCAGGAGGAGAGGAGGCCCGCCGAGGCTCCAGAAGGAAGGGGAGGAAAGAAGATTCCAGTACCCGAGAGATCGCCCCCAGTGGAGGCGACCGGTCCGGTGGGAGGAGAGGAGGAATAACAATCCGAGGGTGCAAGGTGGAGGAAGAAGGGAGACGATGGCTATCGTGCGATAAGCCAATAAGCGTCGGGGAAGGGAGGAGCGTCAGGAGAGACGACAGGAGGCGGCGATTCCCCTCTACTGCAATATCCATAGGGTAGAAGGGCATGGGACCTTGGCTTGCCCAGAGTTTTGGGAAGCAAGGATGAGGTTAGAAGCAATGGAGGCGGAGAGAGAGCAACCAAGGCAGGAGTCCCCGATGGGGCCCCAAGCTCCGCTGAGGAGGAGGAATGAGGATATGGTCAACCAAGGAGGTCGAGGAAATGTTATTACCGGTCTAGGAGGCGGGCATGTTGGGGTGATCAATAGAGGTGCAAGACTCGAAGCTTCCCGCAAGGGTAGTCTCCACCAAATCTACAAGAGGAACGTCATCTCGACATCATAGACTCTGCTTCTGAACGAAATAACCCTCTCAGAGGAGGACATGTTGTGGAACGAGAACCCTTTCCATGACGCGTTGGTGATACAAGCTGCAATCAAGGACTTCATCGTCGAATGGATCCTCGTGGATAACGGGAGTTTGGTGTCATCTTCAAGAGAACCTTCGTCGCGCTTCAGGTGCATCCAAGGTCCAGGCTACGAATGGCCCTCTCTTTGGCTTCTCAAGAGAGAAGAAAGAGGTGGAAGGGGGAGTGGAGCTGCTGGTCACTCTCGGGGGGACTTCAATCCGATGTCGATTCGTCATCATCAACCCACCAAGTGTTACAATGCCATCTTCGGGCGGCCCCTTATCAACTATTTCAAGTCCGTCCCGTCTTCGTACCACCAGTGCCTGAAGTACTGCCGAGATGATGTCAAAGTCATGATCAGGGGAGATCCGAAGGCCTCCAGGGAGTGCTACCTGAACGCGTTCAGCACCATTAGTTGGATGGGTGATGCGGAAAGGCTGGAGAGGATGATGGAGCAGGAGGGACTGCAAGCTGCTAAGGAGCTAGAGGAAGTGGAGGTGATCTCCCCGAGAGGAGAGCCTGAGTTGCTGAAGGTCGGAGGATCCTTGCCCCTAGAAGGGAAGGTGGAGATGGTTGCTTACCTACAGGAGAATACTGACATCTTCGCTTGGAGTGCCGCTGAGATGCCAGGGATTGACGCCGAAGTTGCTTGTCATCGCCTCAACCTAGATCCCATGGTAGCTCCAGTTCGCCAAAAGTAGAGGAAGAGCGCCACCGCACTGGCTTGGCCGATCCGGGAGGAAGTAGGGAAGTTGCTAGAGGCAAGGTTTGTCTCGGAGATCCAGCATCCAGGCTGGGTCTCCAATGTTGTAATGGTAAAGAAATCTGGAGGGGGCTGGAGTCTATGTATTGATTTTTCTATATTGAATAAAGCTTGCGCAAAGTATTTTTACCCCTTGCCTCAAATCGACGCGCTGGTTGATTCTGTCGTCGGGTTTCCTGTGATGAGTTTCCTTGATGCTTTTTCAGGGTATCACCAGATCCGGATGCATCCCCCCCCCCCGATTGTCGCGATGTTTCCTTTATCACCAGCGACGGCTGTTATAACTACAAGATGAAGCCCTTCGGGCTCAAAAATGTCGGCGCAATGTATCAAAGAATGATGGTCAAGTCTTCAAAGAGCAGAAGGGGAGGAATTTGGAAGTTTTTGTGGACGATCTTCTTGTCAAAAGCAAGAGCGTCGTGGAGCACATAGTGGATCTGACGGAGACCTTTGCCACTTGAGGAAGTATAAGATGCGACTCAATCTGACCAAGTGTATCTTTGGCGTGGGAAGGGGGAAGTTCTTAGGTCACCTCCTCACTCCCCGGGGGGTGGAGCCTAACCCTGACAAAGTAAAAGTCATCCTAGAGATGGCCTCCCCGAAAGATTCCAAGGAAGTCCAGAGGCTAACTGGAAGGCTGGCAGGCCTTAGCCGTTTTCTCTCCAAGGCCGGAGAGAAGTGCTCCCTATTCTTCAAAACCCTTCGGGGTAATCGAAAATTTGAGTGGACCACGGAGTGTGAGGAGGCTTTCTAAAAGCTTAAGCAGTAGCTAACCAAAGCCCCTCTCCTCCAAGGTCCGCAAGGAGGCGAAGACCTCTTACTCTATCTGGGAGTAGGGGCGGAGGCGGTTAGTTCAGTGTTGGTTTGAGAAGAAGGAAGGAAGTAGCTTCCCATCTATTATATGAGTCGGGTGCTGCGGCAAGCCGAGACGAGGTATCCTATTTTGGATAAGCTTATTTTTGCTTTGGTAATTTCAGCTCGGCGTCTCCGTCCGTATTTTCAGGCTCACTCCATCAAGGTAGTCTCCGATCATCCCCTAAGGAGTATCTTGGATGGAGTGGAGCATTCTAGCAGGTTGTCCAAATAGGCGGTGGAGCTGAGTGAGTTCGACATCTCTTACTCTCTAAGAGTAGCGATCAAGGTACAGGCGGTGGAAGATTTCCTTGCTGACTTCTCGACCGAGATGGAGGTAGACGTGGGCGCTTCCAGCCTAGTATCTTGGAAGATGTTTGTGGATGGGGCTTCTGGCAAGCATTCCGTGGGAGTCGGAGTCATGTTGGTTAGCCTCCAGGGAACCAGAATCGAGCAGGCCGTCGAGATCCTCTTCCCGGTTACGAACAATCAGGCAGAGTACGAAGCCATGGTGGCTGGCTTGCGTCTCGCCAAGGAGTTAGCCATCAAAGACATCAGAGCTTTCACCGATTCAATGGTGGTAGTGTCCCAGATACAGGAGGAGTTCGAAGTCCATGATCCTACCCTATAATGGTACCTGGTCAAGGTCAAGGGTCTGATCGGGGGGTTCCAATCTTTCTTCATCGAACATGTACCCCGAGAGGACAATTATGAAGCTGACTACCTTGCCAAGTACGGTCCCCGGGCCGGGGGAATTGTCACCGAGTTTTTTCGACAGTCCATCGAGGAAGGGGAAATGATGGAGATCGAGCAGCGGCCCTCGTGGAAAGATTCAGTCGTCACGTTCTTAGTAATGGGTCAGCTACCCTCAGACGGGCAAGATCAAAGAAAGTTTCTATATAAGGACGCATACTATCTACTGCAAGGTGGCGAGCTTTACCAAAAGACCATCTCAGGCCCCTTGGCCAGATGCTTATCAGAGATCGAGGTCTCCCGATTTCTTGAGGAAATTCATTCAGGGGAGTGTGGCAGCCACTCTGGGACTCGTACTCTGGAGCAAAGAATTCTAAGGCATGGATACTTCTGTCCAACCATCCGCAAGGATGCGTAAGCCTTCTCCAAAAAATGTTCCCAATGTCAGCTCTTCGCGCCTCTCCAACTTCAACCAACTCAACATCTCCGCTCGATCACCGCTCCATGGCCCTTTGCCATCTGGGGGATGGATTTGATCGGCCTTTTCCCTCAATCCAGTGGACAAAGAAAGTTTGTATTGGTGATGATCGACTACTTCTCCAACTGGATCGAGGCTAAGGCTTTGGCCAAGACCACCTCCCAAGTCGTTAAGAACTTCATTTGGGGAGAAATCGCATGCAGATTTGGGATTCCTCTAACCATCATCACCAAAAATGGGCAGCAATTCGCCAGCTTAGAGCTGGAGGACTTCTACAAATAGCTAGGAACGGACCTTTAGTTTGCTTCTATGCATCATCCTCGGAGTAATTGACAAGTAGAGGCCGCCAACAAGCTTATCGTCATCTTGTTAAAGAAGAAGGTCATCAAACTCAACGGGAACTGGGCTGAGTAGCTCCCCTCGATCCTATGGGCTCTGCGAACAACTCAAAACTAAGCCAGAGGGGAAACGACTGTAAAGATATCCCACGGGTCTAAGGCACTCATCCCGGTGGAGTTCGAGGTACGAAGTCCGAGAGTTGTTGCGGCGAGAGACAGAGGCGAAGAATGGCGCCTGGAGAACGAAGATGCCCAAAGGCTCTCTCTGGACTACGTCAAGAAACTTCGTGACTTGGTCTCCATGCGCTAGGAGGAGATCAAGAGGCGTATGGCGAAGCACTTCGACAAAAATGTCCGCCTCAAGAATTTCCTGGCAGGAGATCTGGTCATGAAGAAGGTGGACGCCCAGGGCGAGGGGCCACCGTCGGCAAGATACATCCTAATTGGGAAGGGCCCTTTATCATCCAAGAAGCTCTGGCCACGGGAGGCTATTACCTACAAGACCAAGCAGGAGAGCAGCTGAATGGAACCTAGAGTGGGGATGACCTGAAAAGGTTCAACCCTTAGCGGTAACTCATGTATCAACTTTGTAAACACATTTCTTGATATACAATGGCGGCCGAGTTTCTCTCTTTCGTGCTAATCTACCTCGAGACTTCTGAGTGCTTCCAGGACCCGCCTCGCAGTCGACTCCGGGAACCAGTGGTCGATTTGTTCCTCATAAATAGCCCAGGGTGGGAGATCAGACGATGCTTCGGTACTTTAAGCGCTCTTGTACGACCGAGCCTCTGCATTGTCGGCCGAGGTCAGCTCCCCCCTTGTATATCGGCTTATGTCCCCTCGAGTGCATCTCTCTTCTAACTGTAGGAACTACCAGGAACAAATTTGTACCCTAAACTCCCGGACTCGAGGAAAGGCCGACCTCGTCAAGCAATCGTAAGGAGGAATTTAAATTATTGTCAAAGCAGGATAACCTGCTGAAGAAAGGGCAGGGTTAAGCCCAAAGGTGTATGTTGGTTCCGAGTGAATCCTAAAGGACCCTCGATGAAACATCACCCTCCGTCTAGGCGCTGGCACTCATAGCCATTAAGCATGGACGAAAGCGACCTACGCTGACAGATTGGAATGCGAGTCTTCGATCCGTTCCTCCTAAATAGCCTAGTACGAAAGATAGGACGATGCTTCGGGACTTTAAGCGCTCTTGTAAGACCGAGCCTCTGCATTGTCGGCCGAGATCAGCTCACCCCTTGCATGTCGGCCTAGATCAGCTCACCCCTTGCATGTAGGCTTATGTCTCCCCGAGTGAATCTCTCTCCTGACTGGAGGAATTTTTAGGAACAGGTTCGTATGTCGACTTCTCGATCCAACGGGTTCGAAATCGTCCCTCTTAAAAGGAAAGATTATCTTCTCACCAAAAACGTCGATGCAATTAACCCCATTGTCGTCTCTCATAGCCAACAGGATAGCATTGCACTCTAAGAAGGCCTCGAGTGGCAGGGTAAACGTAAGTCTGTGTCCCTGCACAAGCTCCTCTCCTACATACCGGCCATTGAACCTCCTCGAGGAGATCAAGTTTCTCGTTGGAGTGATGTCGTAGCTCGTCAACTCTACACGAACTCCTCTCCTGCAGAATAACTACTTGACTCCTTAAGTCGACTCCACCCCCGGTTGAGCTTGACTCCCGACAAGGTGTCAAATCCAAATAGAAGGCCTCGAGTGGCTGGGTAAATGTAAGTTCGTGTCCCTGTACGATCTCCTCTCCTGCATACCGGCCATTGAACCTCCTCGAGGAGATAAAGTTCCTCGGTTGAGTGATGTCATAGCCCGTCAACTCTGCACGAGCTCCTCTCCTACAGAGCGACTACTTGCCTCCTCGAGTCGACTCCACCCCCGGTTGAGCTTGACTCCCGGCAAGGTGTCGTCTCCAAATAGAAGGCCTCGAGTGGCAGGGTAAACGTAAGTCCGTGTCCCTGCACGAGCACCTCTCCTGCATACCGGCCATTGAACCTCTTCGAGGAGATCAAGTTCCTCGTTGGAGTGATATCGTAGCCTGTCAACTCTGCACGAGCTCCACTCCTGCAGATCGACTACTTGCCTCCTCGAGTCGACTCCACCCCCGGTTGAGCTTGACTCCCGGCAAGGTGTCGACTCCAAATAGAAGGCCTCGAGTGGCAGGGTAAATGTAAGTATGTGTCCCTGCATGAGCTCCTCTCCTGCATACCGGAAATTGAACGTCCTCGAGGAGATTACGTTCCTCATTAGAGTGATGTCGTAGCCCGTCAACTCTGCACGAGCTCCTCTACTACAGACTGGCTACTTGCCTCCTCGAGTCGACTCCACCCCCGGTTGAGCTTGACTCCTGGCAGGGTGTCAACTCTTAAGAGAAGTCCTCGAGTGGCAGGGTAAACGTAAGTCCGTGTCCCTACACGAGCTCGTCTCCTGCATACCGGCCATTGAACCTCCTCGAGGAGATCAAGTTCTTAGTTCAGAATGCTGCCATAGTTTTTTTTAACTCTGTACGAGTTTCACTCCTACAGACCGACTGCTTTCCTCGATGAGTCGACTCACACCACTCTAGTCGGGCCTGGTTCCTGAGAGACGACTATTCATCACCTGCCGAGCTCGGATCCTGATTAGGCAGGTGCGAATATGCTTTAGGCAGGTGCAAATATAGCTCGGGCGAGTAGGCGAGTATGCTACGAGCGAGCAGGCGAGTATGCCCCGAGCGAGAAAGCGAGTATGCCTTGGGCACGTAGGCGAGTATGTCTCGGTGGGTATACGAATTGGTGTTCAGGCATATATGCTTATGCGAGTTGATAAAACGAGTACGCGTCACAGGCACTCCTCCCAGAGCCTATGAGCGGAGCAAGCGATATCAACCAGTATGCGAGAAGCAGATAGAATGGAGAACTTGTATAAATATATCAAGTGTACAAGTTACAAAAGGATCAAAAATTATCACATCCAAGCATGACAAATATCGGAGAGCAACTAGGATTTGTCGTCGCCAGTATCTGGTCGATATTCATCATCTCCGACATCTACATCCTCTTCCTTTTCCTCGTCGATTCCGCTGTCACTTCCGCTGACGATGCTACTACCAGAACTGCTAGAGCCTGTTAACGGGGAAGGGATACGATCAGGTGAGATCATCCCCTCAGCGCGTAGTTTGGGGATGAGCTCGTCGACGGTGAGCTGCTTCTCCCCTTCGAAAAGCTGCCCGTTGATCCTCAGCCGCGCGAGCATTATGTTTCCCGCCTTACGCGCTATCTCGCGACTTACAGACGACCTCTCCTCCTAAAGAAGTAAGATTCGCTTGACGGCCCACTGTGGATAGTCCTCCGGCTGCGGCGCCTCTGGCAGCAGAGCAGAGGAGCTCGTGCGTCTTTCGGCGGTGACCAGCCGAGTCTCCATCTCAGCAGCACGAACTTGCGCCGCCTCTAGCTCAGCTTGCGAGGTGGCGAGCTTCTCCTCGCACTCAGACAGCTTCTTCGCAGCCTCGATCTCGGCGGCCTGCGAGATATCAACCGTAAATGAATGACCAGTCGAGAATCATCAAATCTCGCCAGCGAATAATGACTTACCTCATAGCCCTTCCAACAGGCCGATTGCATGCCGAGGTCTATAGCCTTCTTTGAGACGATCTTCAAAGCCTCCGTCGTCTCCAACAGCTTCCTGGCCGTGAAATTCCCTAACTCGGCAGACCGTGCAAGCGAGCATGCGGACTGATGGGCGAGCTCCGACGGGTCGAGCTCCAGCATGGACTCGGCGTCGACTCGCCCATACAAGGAATGGAGGACTGCGAAGGCCTCCCCCTAATCCTCCCAATCCGTCGACCATGACGGAAGGTTGGTGTTCAGCGACACCAAGTTCTCATCTACCGAACAGGTCACCAGCGGGCAGGGGAGGATCCACGGGGGGGGGGGGGGGGCTTGAATTTTGAAATTTATGTAATTATGTTTATGCATTTAATAGTTTTTGCCCAATGAGTATTGCTGGCAGCTTGACTAACACCCCAGCACCCCCGCCAAAAGCAGCCTTTCCTCCGGCATTGTCTCCTCCAACACATCTCCTCTTCCTCGACTGCCAAACCCACCGAATGCAGCCTTACCTCCCATCAGGCCTGCCTCCCGTCGACATAGCCCCCGCCGAAAGCAGCGACAATGCCCTCTCGATAGGGCCTCTTGCAATCTCCTCCTCCACATCAGGTTCCTCACAAGCTCCTCATCTACTTTCTGCAACAAACTAGAATTACCCAGCTCCCCTTCCTCCCGAGTCCCGCCAGGTCTCTGCAAAGCTCATTCCAGCAGGCTCCTCCTCCATCGTTGTCGGCGTGCTGCGATCACCCATCCATAGTTACTGAAGGTGTGATTTCTACCCACTTTTACTTATATCTACCTCTATCCCTCCCGTCCACGATCATTGAATATTTGAATGTGTGACTTTCTCAGTTTCTCCCGAACTTTTTTGCAAGCGATTTTTTCTCCTTCATTTCAGCAACTTCCTCAACTCTCCTTCACAGCTTCACCTGCATCGTTAGCTTAGTTCTTTGCATGCCCCTCCGCCAAAACACCTCCTCAACAACTTCCTCAATAGTTTCCTCAATCGAAAACACCTCCTCAACAGTTTCTCTTTCTATTCTCTGATTTTTTTCTTCTTAGCTAAATAAAAAGGGCCCGATTTTGTAAGATCAAACAATTGCATAGAGATGAATAACTATCATTTTAGTGTTGCAATTTAGTGTGTGTTGATTTTATTTATCCATTTTAACAATTATTCATTATTGCGGCACAGTTTTCCAATTTTAATAGATCTCCATCATTTTGCTCATTTTGATAATTCTGATTTGGGGATTCCTGCACCCATTGTTTTAAATATTATTCTCATGTGCCAGTGTAGTGGAGAGAGATCCTTCTGGCAAGTGGCAAGTGAGCTTCTGGCAAGCAGTAGAGAGATTCTGGCAAGCAAGCTTATTCAGGTGCAATTTTTTTTGGTATCATCCTGCTTACATTCTTTGAACCAGCATATCTACCTATGATCCCAATTCTGACAAGTTATGCACTATGGTGGCTCCATATACAATCATTACCCCATTTATGTGCTCTATTTCATTTTTCTTCAGCTAGGTTTTTCTGATTTCGACGAGTTATTGTTTTTGTGATTTTGTTCCCTATATATGGTTTTTGAGCCAATCAGTTTGGCATTTGATCTTGGCATCTTGCAATAGAAGTTACTTGAGATGATGTTCATTTCTTGGGATTTTCTCTGACGATCTTTTCCATAGACTGCCAACTTTTCCAGCAACTTTCTTGGTGTAAAAACGGAGCCTTTACAGTTATTATATTAATTGAGATGATAAATATTTTAATATTGAAGATATATGCGCTCTTGCAAGAATTTTTTACCATCAAGATTTCAGTGAGCAAGATATTTATGTGTTGAATACTCAGCTGCAGCATTATCAGTTAGACTTTCTTTCTCATTCAGATTTAAAGAACTTGTCAACAATTTCTAAACTTTATGAGAAATTGGCTAAAACGAAGAAATCAAATACCTATTATCTTGTTGACAAGCTAATTCGGCTAATTTTGACACTTTCGGTCTCAACAGCGACTACAGAACGGTCATTTTCTGCTATGAAGCTTATTAAAATAAGACTGCAACAAAATGGAGGATGAATTTCTTACAAATTGTATGACTCTCTACATAGAACGAGAAATAGCAGAGAAGATCGGGAAAGATGTGATCATTGATGAATTTTATAAGTTGAAAAAACGGCATGCACAACTAAAATAATGTAACATCCATATTGGAATTTTTATTTTATTGTTAATGCTAAAATTTCAAATTAGAATTTTTTTTGCTTATTATATTTTGATTCATAATTTTTTTTGGACCCCCCCTTACTTCGAATCCTGGATCCTCCCCTGCCAGCGGGCGACCATAGGTGTCCAACACCCCTCGCCCGAGGTTGTAGTTTAGGTGGAAGCGGGGTGCCCGAGATTCCAGCAGCGACTCCTGATCGTCAGTCTGAGGCGACGACACTTTCTCCTTCTTACTTGCAGGCCCCGAGGACCTGGCTTTTGCCTTCCCTTGGTGATTTTCTTCCTCTCCCCAACATCAGGCGAGGGGTGGGCTTCAGTAAGAGGGGTGGAGACTTTCTTTGTCGGAGGAAGCGGCTTGTCGGTAAGCTCGTTGGCCACTGCAAAGGTCGCTCAACATGATTAGTGTGAGATTCAATAAATAGAAGCGAGCAGGCGAGCATACACCATCTCGCTCAAGTCTTACCCTAGTTTGGATGGATCGCTTCGAGCGAGTTGACGTTGATCCTCCAGTAGATAACATCAAACCGGCGACCTCGGAAGGATTTGAACAACTGCTTGTGAATAACTTCCAAGATCGGTGGGAGGAAGGCGACATCAACGGGTTGGTGCGGCCTTCCCAGAAGTCCCCCTATTGGAGTAATTTGTCAGCAGGACACGTGTGTGTGGGACCGACCCCGTGGCTTTCCCCATTGCGTTCTTGGTCTTGGTGTTGACCCCGGTGGGCCCCCTGAGGCGGAATATCCCCGCGGTCCTGTGGTTGGGATTAGTCCAACATCGCTCGCAGTGCTTGGTCCTCGGTGTTTATGTACCCCGCCACCCTTCATCTCAAACCTGGGTTTTGAGATGCGATATGGGTGGGCGGGTTCTCACATGGTATCAGAGGATGGTTGTCCTGTTGCGGGGGTGTGTTGGAGTAATTTGCCAGTAGGACACGTGTGTGTGGGACCGACCCTGTGGCTTTCCCCATCGCATTCCTGGTCTGGGTGTTGACCCCGGTGGGCCCCCTGTGGCGGAATATCCCCGTAGTCCTGTGGTTTGGATTAGTCCCACATCGCTCGCAGCTCTTTGTCCTCGGTGTTTATGTACCCCGCCACCCTTCATCTCAATACCTGGGTTTTGAGATGCGATATGGGTGGGCGGGTTCTCACATGGTATCAGAGGATGGTTGTCCTGCTGCGGGGGGGTGTTGGAGTAATTTGCCAACAGGACACGTGTGTGTGGGACCGACCCTGTGGCTTTCCCCATCACGTTCCTGGTCTGGGTGTTGACCCCGATGGGCCCCCTGTGGCGGAATATCCTCGCAGTCCTGTGGTTGGGATTAGTCCCACATCGCTCGCAGCACTTGGTCCTCGGTGTTTATGTACCCCGCCACCCTTCATCTCAATACCTGGGTTTTGAGATGCGATATGTGTGGGCGGGTTCTCACACCCCCGAAGTCGCTGTGAACGAAAACCAGTTGCTTGCTCCAGCGGTGGACTTTGTTCGCGGTCCCCACCAAGGTGTAGATGTGGCTGCTGAAGTAGACAACCCCCTCTGAAGTCTCGGCGAAGGAGAATATCTGGCGGAATACGGAGAGGTCGAAGGCGATCCTCTCCTCCCATAGGTAGCAAAGGAACACCATGATGATCGTCATCCCGTTGGGGTTGATTAGCGCGGGAACGATCCCGAGATATCGGAGGATCTCGCAGAATTCGGGCCAGAAGGGAAATCGCAGACCGGCGTCAAAATGGCGCAGTAACAACACCAGCGCGCCCTCAACATAGGTGTTGAGTCGCTCGCTGCGAGCAGGGAGCCTCGCCGAGTATCCCTCCGGCAGGTGGAGCTCCCTGAATGTCTCCAATTCCTTTTCTGAGGTGATCGACTTCTTAAAAGCTGCATCGGCGAAGTTGATGGCATGAGCTTGTCGGCGGGCACTAGCATCATTTCCCACCATCTTTGCGAGCTGACTAAGAGGAAAGAAGCAAGGGGAAGAAGAAGGAAAGAAGAGGCGAGCAGAGGAGTTACTCACGAGGTGGGTTGAGAAATTTGCAGCAACGTACTTATGTCTTACCTACCCCTCCTATTTATAGGCAAAGGCAAGGGGGGTATCTGTCTCGGCGAGCATCAGTCGAAATCGCAGTGAGGAAGTACACCCTCCGTCAACCCACCTCGCACGGTACAGCAGAGGATGTCGCAACATTCATCAGAACCTACATAATGAACTCGACACACCATAGAATAAACAGGGAGAAACAAGCGGCGGGATGCAGATACACTTATTAAAAAGAAAATAAGGTTTATTACAAAGTCGCCTACGGTGAGTTCAGTATAAAAGATAAAATATTCTAAGTCCTAGGAGGTTGCTCCAGAGGGTGAGGATGTCGCCCAGCCCAGCCCATCTCACGCGCCCGCTGGAAGTGCTCCGTCGCCAGCACCATCGCATCGTCGCCAAGCTGCAGCTACTCCTCAATACTCGTCAGCCGCCCCACGGGGCCCATGCTCGCCCGGATGCCAGCCAACTCATCGAGGACTAACTACAAGCGATGGTTGTTCAGCGCCAGCTAGCGATCATTCTCCTTCACCATATGGAAGCGCGCCTTGTATCTCTCCAAGGTGGTCTGGAGTTCATCCATCTTTTCCATTCGCACCTCCAGAGCCGAGATCCAGTGATGAGGGTCGCAGATGGCGAGCTGGTTGAACTTGCTCTCCAGCTCCATGTAGGCATGAGCTGCAGCGTGGCGATACTCGCTCCCCGAAAACCCGATGGCATCGATGAAGGCCGCACCAGGAGTTGTCGGGCAATCTGTCAGGGAGAAGTCACAAGATCAGACAAGCATCCAAATGATCAGAGATAATGGAGGCAAGACTTACCGCGATGAGGATACTGAGACCGGCGCGGTGAAGGGACGCGACCGGGAACATCTCGCCGACTAGAGGATGGACCACCCGAGTGATCGGCTGATCTGCCCTGCCCGCGACCTCCATGCACGCGACCTCCATAGTCAGAGTCTCCAACTCGCGGCGAGAAGTAACTCGGCCGCGATCTATCTGGCTTCTTTTGCGAAGGCGGAGCCTGCGACGAGCTTGCTGGCTACTGTGAAGTCTTCAGCGGAGGAGGCGGGGGATGTCGCTACAAGTCCGCTTTCTGCTAGGCAGATAAAGGCGGCGGCGGCGGTAAAACGGTGCTCGCCGCTTGAATAGAGCCGCATCCAGAGGCAGTGGCGGTGGCAAGGGAGAGCTCGCCACTGGCAGTGTCGAATCTCGCACGGAAGTAGGAGCGGCCTTGCTCGCCGGGAGATCCTTGCTCCCTGGTGGGTCCCTTCTCGCCGGGAGATCCTTCATCGGGGGTCCCTTGCTTGCTGGAGGGTTTTCTTTCGCCGAGGAAGTCTCCGATGCTTTCTTAGCACCAATGTTAATCCGGACCGTATGCGTGGTCCGATAGGGCTTATTAGTTGCGAGGGCGAGAAATGGCGCTGAGTTTAGGGGGTGACGTCCAGCGGTACATCGACGATGCCCGAAGGGGAGTCTACACAAGAAAATTAGGTCAGTGAGAAGTACACGGCGACCAACGATTGGGGAGGGCGTGGGAAGAGCAGCGACCTGTCAAGGAGATGACTTAAATCCGGGATATTGCTGGCTTCCCGGTGACTTCAGGATTCTCGGGCGGACTGAGGACGGCCGAGTCAGGAACGTCGTCCAGCCCGAGGTTGCTGAGAAGCTTCTTGGTACTAGCGGAAGGCGCGGGTTCGACAGTCGCCGCCACGACTAGCTCAGATGGCGAAGGCGGGTCGATCGATGAAGAAGCGGGTTTCTTGGGCTTCTTGGTCTTCTTCTTTTTCGACAGCGGCAAGTCGGGGGCGACATCTTCCTCGTGTAGTCTTTTTATTTTGGAGATGCCGAGGAGACCAGACAGGGTGGCGAGGCTGTCTTGAAGAAGTTTCACATTAGCGTCTGACATGGTAGGCGAGTTTCAGAGGTTCGCCTCAGAAACCAAGACCCCCCTATTTATAGATTTCATCGAGCAGTAGGAGAGGCGAGTAATCCAGATACTCGGCATAACTGCTCGCCGAATAAGTGTTGGATGTTTCTTTCCTAGCTCCCATGTCGTTCGAAAAGAGCGGGGATTTTGTACAACCCATATTTGACGAGGATGGGCCCTATCGCAGCCAGCTCAGCGAGAGTCAAAGTCAACCAGTCAAGACCAAAGTCAAGATCAAGCCACGATCATGCAAAAGGCCTGGGCGAGTATGGCGAGATTCCACCGCATACTCGCCAGGTTGGCGACTAGGCGAGCTACTCGCCCAGCCCGTGCGATCTCCCCAAGAAGTCGCCTAGTCGCCAGGGTGGGGGTACAAGTATGATCCCCCCTCCCTTTGGATTTCCCTATAAATAGGACCCCAAGGGTACGAGGTAAGGGGACCAAGAATCTCAGATAGATACCCGCGAGCCCTTTGGATTCCTTTTCCTTAGAGACTAAGTCGCGACCTACGACTTAGTTGCTAGCTCATTTCCCTCATACCTAGCTCGGCCATTCTGGTTGTGGAGGGGCTGCTTCTTCCAAGCAGCCGGGTATGTGGTGGTACCTTCCTGCCGCAGCAACCTGGCGTCTTGTTCCTAGCTAATTTCTGTTCTTACTTTCGTGGGACATCTAACTTCACCACTTGACCAGTAGCCTTAGGCAGCCTAGTCCGATCTTGATGCAGGGAACTTTTCTTGGCTTCAACAATTAAGATATCTTAAGATTATTTTTACAGAACTAAGATGTGATTCTTTAGGATCAACCTGAAATCTTGCACAGACACCTGTAGCAAACATTATATTAGGTCTTTTTGCTATTAGACACAGAAGTAAGCCAATGATTGCTCTATATGTTTTCTGGTTTATAGATTTACTAGATACATACTTATCTAAAACAACAATAGTAGTTATGGGAGTTTTCATAGTAGTGGCAGTTTCCATGCCAAATTTCCTAATCAATTCCTTGGTGTATTTAGATTGAGAAATGAAGATACCTTTATTACTTTGTTTTACTTGTAAACCAAGGAAGAAGGATAACAATCCAATGCTACTCATTTCAAACTTGGATTGCATTAAGTCCGTAAACTTTTTGCATAATCCAGAGTCTGTTGAAAGCTTCTTATGATTAAGAAGTGAATTATTTTAGAAGTTATCCTCTCAGGTACCAGGAGTGAGAATATTTATTGCTTAGATTTCATTTGTAATCATTCTTCTACTTTAATGTGTCTTGTTATTAATGAGAAAAAGTCTATGTGTGTTCAACGGAACAAATGACTTGCTCATATTAATTATAAAATAATTAACTTATTATTTTCAGAAAACTTAGTTAGAGATTCTCCTAAGTTAAAATGTGTTAAAGAGGGTCCTTGTCATGCATGTTAAATGGGCAAGCAAACAAGGCCCGCCTTTAAGAGCCTTGCTCCCAAAGACTCTACTAGATGTTTATATTAATTACATATGGATTTGTTTGGTCCTTTGCCCATTCAAAGCTTAGGAGGGAAGCTATACACCTATGTGATTGTTGATGATAAGTCAAGATTTATATGGATATTCTTCTTAAGTAAGAAGTCAGATACTATGAATGTCTTCATAACTTTTGGCAAGGCTCCTCAGAATGAAATGGAATGTTATGTTGTCAAAGTGAGAAGTGATCGTAATATAAAATTTCATTCAGGAGTCATGACAAAGTTCTATGAAAAACTTGGTATCACCCAGGAATTCTCCTCTTTCAGAACTCCGCAACAAAATGAGATGACTGAGAGAAAAAATAAGACATTGGTAGAGGCAACCAATATTATGTGAAGTGACTCCTCACTACCAGAATACTTCTAGGCTGAGACAGTTAATATTGCATATCATGTCCTGAATATTGCTTCTATCAGCAAAGTCCATAAAAGACTCCCTATGAACTCATAAAGGCAGAAAACCTACCATATCCTCTTTTAGAATCTTTGGTTGTAAATGCTTTATTTTAAATAATAGAAAGTCTCACTTAACAAAATTTGTTGAGAAATGCAATATGAGGATTCTTGTTGGATACATCTCCCATAGTAAAGCATATAGGGTATTTAATAAGAAGACCAAAGTTGTAGAAGAGTCTATACATGTTATTTTTGATGAGACTAAACTACTATATAAGGGCAGATCTAGTGTGCCTAATGTTGCAGGTTCAGATCTTAACATAGAAGATTTTTCTATCTTAGACAATCCAAGCTCAATCAGGAGTTCTTCTCAAGTTGGAGTGCTCAGTGCGGAAATTTAGCTAGCTGACAAAATTCAGGAAAATCCTGAAGAGGAACAACTAGCTGAAATCATTCCAATAGGACAAAAATGTACTGACAGGATGCCTTCACCTATAAGGCATATGATAAATCATCCCAGCACTCTCATTATTGGAGATGTTAGCTATGGGGTCACCACCAGAAGCAGACTTAGGAACGAAACTCTCTTTTTGAGCTTCTTGTCTCAGGCGGAGCCCAAGAAGTTTGAAGATGCCAACAAAGATCCATTCTGGATCAATGACATGCAAGAACTCTAGCAATTCAAGAGATGCAAGGTCTGGAAGTTAGAGCCAAAGACACAAGGACACAACATAATTGGCACCAAATGGATTTTCAGGCACAAGATGGATGAAAATGGAGTCATAGTAAAGAATAAGGCTAGATTGGTAGCTAAGGGCTACATGCAATAGGAGGGGATATATATTTACCAAACATTTGCTCTAGTGGAAAGGCTAGAGGCAATCAGAATATTCCTTGCTTATGCAACATTCAAGGGGTTTAAGATATACAAGATGGATGTAAAGTCTGATTTCCTAAATAGTAATTTAAAAGAAGAAGTATATGTATTGCAACCATCAAATTTTGTACATCCCACTCTTACCTCTCATATTTACCTACATAGAAAAGTATTGTATGGGTTAAAGCAAGCCCCTAGGGCTTGGTCTGAAACCATGTCTAGCATTCTCATTGAGTACAAGTTATTAAGGGGAAGATAGACATTACATTATTCCTAAGGGAAACAAAGGGAAAGTGTCCCTTAGTTCAAATTTATGTTGATGACATAATCTTTGGGTCAACTGATGACAACCTATGCAAACGATTTGCCAACCTTATTCAGGGGGAGTTTGAGATGAGTATGAGTGAGAACAATTACTTTCTAGGTATCCAAGTAAAACAATCTGATGAGGGAATATTCATCTCTCAGATAAAGTACACTAGAGAACTTATTAAGAAGTTTGAGATAGAATTTACTTCCACCATGTAAACTCCCATGGGGTCAAATGTATCCCTGGACAAGGATGCGAAGGGGAAACCTTTTGATTAATCCATGTACAGGTGTATCATTGGATCCCTATTTTACTTAACATCTAATATACCAGACATTATGTATGATACATGTGTTTGTGCTAGGTATCAAGCATGACCTAAGGAATCTCATTACTCAACTATGAAGAGGATTTTTAGATACCTTAAGGGCAACCAACATTTTGGCCTGTGGTACCCTAGGAATAATGATTTTGAACTAATTGGATATTCAGATGTAGATTTTGCAGGTTGCAAAGAAGATAGGAAAAGTACAAGTGGCACTTAATTATCAATTTCTAGGAAGGAGATTGATTTCCTGAAGCAGCAAGAAGTAGACTAGTGTGGTCATATCCATAGCTAAGTCATAATATATATCTGTAGGGAGTTATTGTGCACAATTATTGTGCATTTAGCATCAATTGGAGGACTATAACTTCAAGGTAAGTAAAACTCCTTCATTTTATGATTCATCCAGTGTTATTTCTATTGCTAAGAACCATGTATCACATAGCAAGACTAAGCACATAGAAATAAGGTATCATTTTATTAGAGAACCTGTTTAGAATGAAGATATTTGTCTTGAATTTGTTCCCACAGACAATCAAGTAGCTGATATTTTCACTAAGCCACTAGATGAGACTAAGTTCAATTCCTTTAAAATTGATTTAGGAATATTAAATATTGAATAGGTATTACCTCTTGTAACATTCTTGTTATACTGCTTAATAATACAATTATCTGAATATAATTTTGTTCCCTATTTTCACACTATTCAGATTTTTTTGTTGACATTCAATTCTATTAGCTATTAGAGAACCTATTTTCGCAGCAGGATGAGCATAAAATCTTAGTTTAGATCTAACAGTGGCATGAGTCATTTGAATCATTTTCATTAGTGATTTATCAATTTAATTGATAGATAGATGGTAAAGTTCAGCTGAGAAGCACATCTGAGAAGCTCATCTGAGAAGATTAGTTGAGAAAATATCAGCTATATCATGGAGACCACTAAGAAAATGCTCAACAGTATATCTCCCCTTCTCAACGGTACCACTGAGACGGGTTGTTGTATTAAAAATCAATCATCCTCAACCATTTGATCTATTTCTTATAATCAATCTATCGTATGATGTTTCACTTTCCACTTGAACCAAATCAAATATTCATTAAAATCAATATATATACAATGTCTAGGTTCAATAATACCTAAACCCTAGAAATTCGTCAAGATCGTTCCGTCAAAACATTTTGTCTCAGCTTCTCAACTATCAGGTTTTCTAAATCTATGGTGCCAAATTCTGCTAAGACTCTTCAAGAGGGATATGAAGTCATTATAAAAGGATTCCAGTATGGATCAGAAGAAATTAAGGAAGTAATAAGGATGATAGAAGTTGCCGGCCTGGAGTTTCTTCTATCAGAACCATTACCAATCCTAAAGGATGAGGTTTTGGAGCTTTACTCAAATGCTAAGCTCTACTCATCAAAGAAAATAATCAAGAGCAAAGTGGGGGATGTAAAGATAAAGATAAACCTTAAAAGAATTGCCAATGCATTAAACCTTCCTCCAATAGATATTGAAGAGGATCAATAAATCTCTTCCCAATAAATTAAACAAGCACTAGAATGGTGTGAATTCAATGGGGAGAGATATGGTTCACTAAAAAGGAAATGCTTCAACCATAGAGCAAAACTCCTTGTTGACATCATTGGGAAGGAAATCTTGTGCAAGAAAGGATCCCATGACATCTTCTCTAAGTCAATGTTTGAGCTGGTCATAAGGGTGATCCTACAGAAGAAGAACAATTGGGCACTTGTAATCTTCCGGAAATTGATCGACTGCCTACATGTTCAACACTTAGGCATGATCTTATCCTTATACCTAATCAATTCTTACCCTGAGCATTTCACCAAGAAGTAAGGGGTAAAGATCCATTATATGCTTATGATCCAAGCAGCTCAGAAAAAGGACAAGTCAAAGGTCAAGGGAAAGAAGACTATTGAAGAATGTGCTTCAAGATTTGACTCAGTAAGTCAGACTGAAGGTCACAGCACACCCATTACTGATCATGATTTATCATCTTCAAGTGAAGAAGAGTAGGATGGTCAAGATGTTTGTGTGCATGTGAATGTATACTCAGATCATGAATCAACTGAGAGAGAGCAAGATGCTCCAGAGATGGATGATGCATCCAAAGTGATAGAACAAGTACTCTTTAGGACAAGATTGATAAGATCTTTGATAACCTCAAGGAAAGGATTGATCAAATCATAGATGATCCACATGATATGATTGAGGAAGATCAAGTGGCTCAAGAGAAGATGGATGCCCCCAACTGAGGAGGAGAAAGAGTAGTTGATTGAGAATACAGAGAACAATCCTCTTGATCACTATTTGAATTTTGATGATCAAGTTGAGGGGGAGCTTCATACAGAGGTCCCTGTTCAGGGAGAAAGTTTCCCTATATCCCAAGTTGTTGAGACATCAACTATATTTGAGTTGGATGGTCAAGAGTACCGTGGGATAAAATCAAATGTTGTTGATATTGATATATAATAAGTACCACATTCCCTTCCATCCACTAGCATGACTGACAGTTCCATACTCTCAGCAATTCAAGCTCTACTGAATGAGCAAGATATATCACTAAAAAGTTATATTGATGATTCAATAAAAGGAATGAAAGCTGAGATTTAATCTGAGGTTCAGAAAGTCAAGAATGAGATCAAGGCTGATCTAAATTCTTTAAAAAATGTAACTGACCATATCAGCAGAGAAATTACTAGATGGTTTGACTTGGCTGCAAGCAAAGTCAAACAAGATGTCACCATTCTAAAATCAATGAATGATAGCCTAAAAGATACTGCTCAAGATATAACCAGTGTGAAGAACTGGGTCAGCAAAATAGATGAAGTAATTAAGAAGGTAGTTGAGCATATGGAACAATATATTTACTCCACTAAAGTACATGCAATGGGTCTAAAGATTCAAAATAGAGATGCAATTCTTGATTATCTGGAAAATGTATTCCAGGCACTGTCTAGCAGGTTTGAAACAAACACCCTCCATATAGACAATAAAATCAATGAAGAAGCAAGAAAGGGGGAGAAATTCAATACTGAGCAAACCACAAGGGTCCTTCAGGGAACTAGGATTGCTCTAAATTTGCCCATACTGGACAGAAGTAGACCGGAATATTTTGATTTTCCAGCACTAGAAAGAGTTGTACAAGATGCACAACTTTTTGCAAGGAGAAAAAGAGAAGGGCTGATGTTACATGAAGAATTCATGGCATAAAGGAGAGCTGAACAAGCTAAAAATCTAGACTATGAGCATTAGAGTGATGACTCAAGGAATATCACAAATAATGCTTGGTCAATCATACTGAAAAGTATTGACAGTATATATCCAAGTGAAGAATGGATCAAGCACCTTGAAAGGAATTCTCTAAGGGAAAGATTTTTCAAAGAAAACTTGGTGAGGAGGTGTAACACCCCAGTTTTCCAGTACTTGATCCTCTGGAAGCTAGCGCGTGACGTTATATAACTACCGCTCGGTGGTAACCTAGCGTTGAGTGAGTTGAGTAGCAGGCATCGAGTGGAAGGCTGTGAGTGCTAGCGCGGGGCGTTAGCTAGTTATCACTTGCGTTAGCCTCCTTGTGTTGAGATGGAAGCGTTGAATGAGCTATCGCGCAGCGGTATTTCTATCGTCGGTGGTAGCACGGCTTTATTTTTGACTGAGGGCTAGGGAAGCTACAGCGGTGTGGTAGGTGGTTACCGCCCGGCGGTAGCGGACGGAAGCAGTTCTGTAGATCTGTGTTCTGACCGTCCGATTTTGCTTCGGTTTTGATCTTATGGCCCAGGACACTCTGTCCAAGAGGCATAAGTAGGGATGAGAGGCTCTTTCCTCTCGTTTTCTTCTCCATTGAGTGATATTTAGGGTTTGGGAGAAAGAGTTTGGAGGAGGAAGAAGAAGGGTTTTCTTTGCCATTGACAAAGTTTCGGGGTTCCGATCGTCGATCCAAGGCCAAATCTGTGGAGAGGACTTGAAGACGCACACGCTCATCCTTGCAAATCGAGTTTTCCATGGCTAGGAAGAGGAGTCATAAGGTAATGACACTTCTCCTCTCGGTCTTTAGGATGCGTGCATGGCATCCGTTTTATTCTTGCTTTCTTTCAAGCATTTTGGCACCGGATCTCTCAAATAAGAGAGGTTCGGGTTGCCATGGTTCAAGAGGAGCCATCGGGTTGATTGTATCCATCCCCGGCATGATGTTGCATTAGAAATCCACTCTGCTAGTGGATTAGGCATTGTGGGTGAAGCCTTAGTTGTGACCGTTAGTCCGACTCGGTGATGTTGCATAATGAGCCTTATGGATTTTGCTAGAAATCTGCTTGCGGAAACAAGCCATTGGTGATGTTTGTCCCCCCCCCCCCTTTATTTTGTGCGAGAACGAACGGTGAATTAGGGTGGGAAAGGCTATTGATTGTGATGTGCTAAGGAGTGGCTTTGTCTCTATGGTCGACTGGCTAGCCCATGACATGCAAGTCATGTATGGAGAGTGTCCCGGCGTGACAAGTACCCTCCTGTGAAATTGATGAGAACGTCAAGCTTTGGACAAGCCTGAGCGATGAAGCCGACGAGCGGGTGGGGTCAAGCAAGGGTTCTTAGCATCGTTTTGTTGTTTGTGAGATGGAATCCTTACATGAGAAGTCAGAGCTTGCAGACAAGACCGGGTTTTGAGACCCACGAGCGGGTGGGGCCTTAGCAAGAGTTCTGTGTGGCATCTTGTATGATGTTAGGGGAAATTGGAAGTACCTGTGTGTTTGCGGCTTGAACGCCGATGGGGAAATTAGATATACCCGTTTGATGATGCGTGATGATGTATTAGATTCATGCGCTATAAGGAGCCTTGGGTGAAACCTAGGATTGCATACATGCTGCATTACAGGCCCCTTTATTTTACCTGCTCAACATAGAAACGTGTTTGTTGTATGAGATGTCCAAACCTATTTTATTGCTTTCTATATTCATGTATATTTGCATACGAAGTGCTGACCTATAGGGTGAGGGAGTGCTCGGGGTCCGCTTGGGATGGCCAAGAGGAGATGTGTTGGTTACACATTTGAGGCCAGCCTTTGCTGACCCATATTACAACAAATTTTACAAGGTAAGGATCACAAGCAGGAGCAAGCTTGCCGGACAAAAAGGCCTAAGCCTTATGAAGTAAACTCTTTGTTTAGCGGCTTATGTTTTGTTGAATGCTTTTCTCCATGAACTGTAATCCGTCTTGCATGCCGAGGTAGCCTAGGAGTGCTAAAACACGTTGCAATGCTTGTTGTTGTTTCAGTTTTTGGACTCATGTTTGTTGTAAGGCCTTAAGGCCGTTTTAATGTTCCCGCGATAGTGGATAACTTCTAGTGTTTCTTGGTTTCCGCTGTTTGTGTTCTGAGTTTTAAGATGTGTAGTTCTTTTAAATCACTTTTTAATGCTAAAGCTGTGTCTTTTATATGTTGTGGGGCCCCGGCCAGACCCATATTATATGGTCATTACAGGAGAGGTGTTACAATTTGGTATTAGAGGGAGGTTGAGGTTAGTGACCAATGTAAGGTTGAGTGGTTGATTTGACATAATCAGATCGCGTAAATAAGTTATCCGCATAGGATTAACGCGGGACCGTGAGTGTCCTCGTGTCTCAGTTTGTGACATTCATGTTAGAAGATGATGCTAAGTTGGGTGGGTGAGCCTTAGCGTCCGCCAGTTTCCTGGACGCACCCCGTCCATAGGAGAGTTTGGGAATGCCTTCTTAAAGAAGTATATCCATTCGTCAACAAGGTTAGACCTTCAGAGGAAATTTTTGCACTTGGTGTAGCGGGATAAGATTGTGGATGAGTATGTTCAGGAGTTTACTTGATTGGGTTGTTATGCTGGAACGACCATGGCTGACGCTGAGGAGAGGGACAATCTCTTCTACCTTGGGTTGATAAAGAATCTGAGATAACCTCTGATAGCTATGAAGAATGCGGGCTTTGACGAGTTGATTGAGACTACTAGGATGTTGGAAAGTGATATGAAATGAACCCAACGTCGAAAGGGACTGGCAGTAAAGCAGGGATAAGGAAAGCTTTTGCAATCGCAAGAGAAGTCTGAAGGGAGTAAATAGAGGAAGAAGCCTTATCCCTTTAGGTCAGGTGAGAAGAGTAGTATGATGTCCGAGGGATCTCACTTCAAGGGACCACCAACATGCTACAAGTGGGGCAAGTTGGGCCACATAGCTCGTTTTTATACTGAGGGTGATGCTAAGCAAGAGCCAAGGCAGGAATAGTCAGTGCATTCCTTTCCAAATGTTATGGAGAAATGGAAGATGGCAAAGTCGAGCGCTTCATGGTTCCAACCCGTGCAGCCAAGGGCTTACAACCTTGGGCAACAAGAATCGATTCGACAACTCGATGTGGTGACATGCATAGGAAAGTTTAAGTTTGTTTATTGGCTTTAGACTTTTGAGACAATTATTTGTAGTGTTGCATGTATATTAGGCTTCATGCTTGTTTCCAGTTACCCCGCTAGGGTATTGTTTGATATAGGAGCGTCACACTTTTTCTTGCGGAAATCTTTATCCGGAGAATTGGCGTCAAGCCATTTTTGGCGGATGCAGAGCTTAGGGTGCGCATGCTCAATGGGTCTTTCATGACTACCGGTACGAAATGGCGCATTAGTTGGAGTTTAGATGGAGTTGACTTCATGTTTGTAGCAGCGGTTCTACCGTTAGCCGAGTTTGATGTGATCTTGGGGATGGACTGGCTTGCAGAGCATCGCGCCAGGATTGACTGTTTGTCAAAGGTGGTGACCCTGAGAAGTGAAGGAAAGGAAGAAGTAAAATTTGAGGTCCTTAGTGGAGTGGCATGTTCCATAATTTTGGCCATGCAGTTGGTGCGGGCAGTTAACCAGGGAGGAGTAGATTTCATAGCATTGTTGGAAGTTCAACTTTCCAAGCTATCAATTGGAGAGGTGCCGGTAGTGGCAGAATTCGAGGATGTGATTCATAAGGAGCTTCCTGGAGCACCTCCTTAACGGGAGATTGATTTCTCGATTGAGTTAGTGTCAGAAGTTAGGTCGCTGTCACGTCCTCCTTTTAGGATGGCACCGAAGGAGTTGGTCGATCTCAAGGTGCAGTTATAGGAACTGTCGGAGCAGGGTTACATTAGACCCAACTCTTCTCCATGGAGCGCGCCAGTGCTATTTGTGAAGAAGAAAGATGGTAGTATGCGGTTGTGCATAGACTACCGTGAACTGAATAAACTAAACATCAAGAATAAGTATCCTATCTCACGGATAGATGAAATATTTGACCAGTTGGTAGGGTCGGTGGTGTACTCTAAGTTGGACATGAAGTCAGGGTACTACTAGTTAAGGATTCGAGATGAGGACATACCCAAGACAGCGTTTGGTACGAGGTATGGTCACTTTGAGTTCTCGGTGATGTCGTTCCGGTTGATGAACGCGCCATCGGTATTCATGGATTTGATGAACCGAGTGTTTTGGGAGTACTTAGACTCGTTTGTGGTGGTCTTCATCGATGATATCTTGGTGTACTCCAAATCAGAGGCAAAGCATGAGGCTCATTTGAGAGTAGTCTTGCAGACTTTGAGAGAGAACCAACTTTATGCAAAGTTCTCGAAATGCGAGTTCTGGTTAGAGTAGGTGGAATTTTTGAGCCATGTGATTAGTGGTGATGGGGTGGTGGTAAATCTGGTGAAAGTTGAGACCATCAGGGATTGGCCAGTTCTGAGCACCGTGGCGGAAGTCAGGAGTTTCCTTGGACTAAGTGGGTACTATATAAAATTTGTGGAAAACTTTTCATGGATAACTCTGCCCCTCACTACTCTGACTCGTAAGGACCGGAAACTTGTGTGGACTCAGGAGTGTAATCAAGCGTTTGATATCTTGAAGGAAAGGTTAATTTCGGCTCCAATCCTAAGTCTTCCTAAATAGACTGAAGGATTTCAGATTTTTAGTGATGCGTCAGGTTGCTGTTTGGGTTGCGTGCTAGTGCAACATGGCAGTATGAGAGCCTTTGGATCTAGACAGTTGAAACCTCATGAGAGGAATTATCCCGTCCATGAATTGGAGTTGGCGGCAGTAATTTTTGCGTTGAATTTGTGATAGCACTATGTGTACGATGCGAAAGTGGAGATCTTCACGAACCACAAAATCCTGAAGTATCTTATAGATCAAAAAGACTTGAACATGCGGCAGCGTGGGTGGGTTGAGTACCCTGGGGACTGCGACATGGCGATTCAGTATACGCCGGGCAAGGCCAACGTGGTGGTCGATGCCTTGATTAGAAAGTATTCAGGACAAGGGAATTGGATTGAAGCTCATAATGAGCGATTGATGCGAGATTTTGAGTCCCTTGGCATTGAGTGTATAGCAAGAGGCGAGTTTAGCATGGCTCGGTTGAACGGGATAGAGTTGCAGAGCGACTTATCCGATCGTATCCGGGAAGCGACCAATGTGGATGTGGAGTTCCAGTTATTTATGGTGGAAGCTCAAAAAGGTGAGTGTAGTACCTGGGATATGATTGATGGAATCTTAAGGAAGGACGAAAGGGTATGTGTACCGCAGTTCGACAAACTCCACGAGAGTTGATGTTTGAGGCTCATTTCACGAAGTACTCCATTCACCCAGACAGTACAAAGATGTACTTAGATATGAAGAAATCCTTTTGGTGGCCTAGTTTGAAGTAGGATGTAGCTTTGTACGTGAGTCGGTGCCCAACTTGTGCCTTAGTGAAGGCTGAGTGTCAAAAGCTGGGCGAGTTCTTGAAGCCTCTTCATATCCTCGAGTGGAAATTTGATGACATCTCCATGGATCTTGTGCATGGCTTGCCTCGGTCGCAATAGGGTAACGATGCGATTTGGGTGATTGTGGATCGCTTGACCAAAGTGGCTCACTTCATCACAAATCGGAAGGAGGACAGCGTAGAGAATCTGGTAGAATTGTACATTCGCAATATTGTGTGGTTGCACGAAATTCTAAAGAGTATCGTTAGTGATTGCGATGGACGGTTCACGTCCAAGGACTGGAGATTGGTACTGAAAAGTCTGGGCACAAAGCTCAAGTTTAGTACGACGTTCCATCCTCAAATAGAAGGTCAAACCGGAAGGACGAACCGTACTATGGAGGATATGCTGAGAATGTGTACCCTTGATTTTGGTAAGAGGTGGGAAGATCACCTTTTCATGGTGGAGTTTGCCTACAATAATAGTTTCCAGTCGAGTATCAAGATGGCACCATATGAGGCTTTGTATGAAAGGTGGTGTCGAACACTGATGTCATGGATAGAGGCAGGAGACACTAAACTTTTGGGAAAAGAGGTGGTGGCTGATGCTTGTGAGTTGATGTGAACAATTCAGGAGCGCATGAAGGTTTCTAAAGATTGGCAGGTGAAGTATTTCAATGCGCGCCATAGGAATGTGGAGTTTGCGATAAGCGCCTGGGTATATTTAATGATTAAGTCGTTCAAAGGTATTTCACGGATTCATCGACTTTAGAAGTTGTCCGAGGTTTTTTGGGCTGTTCGAAGTCATGGAACGAATTGGAGAAACAGCCTATCGGTTGGCATTATCTCCAGATCTGAGTGGATCACATGATGTCTTCCATGTTTTAGTTTTAAGGAAAGCCTTGGTGGAGACAAGTGTTGTGGTTGAGTCAATGGCGGTGCCAGTAGAAGAGGACTTGAGGACGAAAGTACGTCCTGTTAGCATAGAGGATTCATAAGTTTGGCAGTAGCGGAATAAAGAGGTTAAGCTCGTGAAAGTGTGCCTGGATAACTGCAGGAAAGATAAATTCTCGTGGGAGTGTGAGCAAGCAATGCGGGAGGACTTCCTAAAACCTTTTGCTTCAGGTATGCCTTTTGTTTGAGTACATGCTAAATTTTGAGGAAGAAATTCTTCTAAGGGGGGAGGAGTTGTAACACCCCAGTTTTCCAGTACTTTAGCCTCTGGAAGCTAGCGCATGGAATTAGATAGCTACCGCTCGGTGGTTGCCTATCATTGAGTGCATTGAGTAGCAGGCATTGAGTGCGTCAAGTGCTAGCGCGGGGCGTTAGCTAGTTACCGCTTGGCGTTATCCTCCTTGCATTAAGATAGAAGCGTTGAGTGAGCTACCACGCAGTGGTATTTCTACCGCCGGCGGTAGAGCGGATTTATTTTTGACTAAGGGCTCGGGAAGCTATCGCAGTGCGGTAGGTGGTTACCGCCCAACAGTAGCGGACAAAAGCAGTTCCGTAGATCTGTGTTCTGACTGTCCGATTTTGCATCGATTTTGATCTTATGGCCAAGGACACTCCGTCCAAGAGGCATAAGTAGGACTGAGAGACTCTTTCCTCTCATTTTCTTCTCCATTGAGTGAGATTTAGGGTTTGGGAGAAAGAGTTTGGAGGAGGAAGAAGAAGGGTTTTCTCCGCCATTGACGAAGCTTCGGGGTTCCGATCATCGATCCAAGGCCAGATCCGTGGAGAGGAAATGAAGGCGCACACGTTCATCCGTGCAAATCGAGTTTTCTATAGCTAGGAAGAGGAGTCGTAAGGTAATGACACTTCTCCTCTCGATCTTTAGGATGGGTGCATGGCATTCATTTTATTCTTTCTTTCTTTTAAGCATTTTGGCACCTGATCTCTCAAATGAGAGGGTTTCGGGTTTCCATGGTTCAAGAGGAGCCATCGAGTCGATTGTGTCCGTCCCCGGCGTGATGTTGCATTAGAAATCCGCTCCGCTAGTGGATTAGGCACTGTGGGTGAAGCCATAGTCGCAACTATTAGTTTGACTCGGTGATGTTGCATAATGAGGCTTAAGGATTTTGCTAGAAATCCGTTTGCGGCAAGAAACCATTTGTGATGTTTGTCTCCCCTTTATTTTGTGCAAGAATGAACAGTGAATTAGGGTGGGAAAGGCTATTGATTGTGATATATTAAGGCGCATCTTTGTCTATGTGGTCTGCTGGCTAGCCCGTGACGTGCAAGTCATGTGTCCCGGTGAGACAAGTCCCCTTTTGTGAAACTGACGAGAATGCCAATCTTTGGACAAGCCCGATCGATAAAGCCCACAAGCGGGTGGGGTCAAGCAAGGGTTCTTAGCATCGGTTTGTTGTTTGTGAGACGGAATCCTGATATGAGATGTCAGAGCTTGCAGGCAAGCCCGGGTTTTGAGACCCACGAGTGGGTGGGGGCTTGGCAAGAGTTCTGTGTGGCGGCTTGTATGCAGTTAGGGGAAATTGGAAGTACCTGTGTGTTTATAGCTTGATCATTGATGGGAAATTGGATATACCCGTTTGATGATGCATGACGATGTGTTAGATTCATGCACTATACGGTGTCTTGGGTGAAACCCAGGATTGCATACATGCTGCATTGTAGGCCCCTTTATTTTACTTGCTCAACATAGAAACGTGTTTGTTATATGAGACATCCAAACCTATTTTATTTCTTTCCATGTTCATGTATATTTGCATACAAAGTGCTAACCTACAGGGTGAGGGAGTGCCCCGGGGTCCGCTAGGGACGACCGGGAGCAGATGTGTTGGTTACACAATTAAGGTCAGCCTTTGCTGGCCCACGTTTAAACACATTTTTATACGGCAAGGATCGCAAGCAGGAGCAAGCTCACCGGCCAAAAAGGTTTAAGCCTCATGAAGTGAACTCTTTATTTAGCGACTTATGTTTTGTTGAATGCTTTGCTCCTTGAACCGTAATCCGGCTTGCATGCCGAGATAGCCTAAGAGTGCTAAAACATATTGTTATGCTTGTTGTTGTTTCAGTTTTTGGACCCATGTTTGTTGTAAGTCCTTAAGGCCATTTTTATACTCCTGCGATAGTAGATAACTTCTAGTGTTTGTGGGTTTTCGTTGTTTGAGTTCTGAATTTTGAGATACGTAGTTCATTTATATAACTTTTTAATGCTAAAGATGTGGCGTCTATATGTTGTGGCGCTCCGGCCAGACCCATATTATATGGTTATTATAGGGGAGGTGTTACAGGAGGAACAATCCAAGAATGACGCCCTCCAAGTATATTCCCAAGCCCTTCTTGTACTTCCAGAGACAAGACAATAAAGCCAAACAAGCTAAAAGGATGGTTGCTTCTCAAGGAGAAAGCACAGGATAAACTCAGAAGAGGATGAGAATTGATTCATCTAGCCAACCATTGGATAAACAACAAGAATCATGATAAATATAAAAAAATTCATTTGATATACCTCTATTAAAACTGTAATGGACTTATGTGTCTCAGTGAACACGGCTACATATATATAAATCTGGAATGTTTTATACCTTGTATCTTATGCTTGATATTATTTTGCTCATGACAATATTTTAGTTGATATTTATCTATGATAACATCTCTAATGCTCTTGATGTCTGTATTGATAATTTGATCTGTCATATTATTGACAAATGTTGATTTATTGGTTAATGCACCTTAGCATTGAAGTGTGTTTTGCCTTCTTCAAATAAAGGGAGATTGTTGGGAATATTGCCCTCAATATTCAAATATTTGACGATGCATCGCCTATAATGCTAAGTGCATATTGTATTTGATGGTATAACTACTTCATGTCTATGCAGGATTATTGACTCTATAACAGGTTTAGAGCAAAGATGGGTTATACCACTGATATGATATATAAGTGTAAACTATATCAATGACATACTGCTAAATAAGTATATCAGTGACATATCGCTGAATAGGTACATCAGTGACATACCGCTGAGAATAAAGTATCGTCTCAGCAATACCATGGAGGAGCTATTGAAAGCCGCAAAACTCAGCGCCAAGGCAGATAACACTAAGAATTAAATTTCCACTCAATGTTATCGTAGAGAAGATTAAAAATGTTACCGTTGAGCCTGTACAGACTGGAGGGATTCAAATTTGGCGATGGCGCATGAATTTAGGATAAACTGTTCTATTCTTATCCATGCTATTGACAAGATGTTTCCTGAGGCTATTGCACATTGTCAAAGAGTATAAAGAGGAACCTCTAGGGCAATGGAACAGTACCAAAAAACATGAAGTGAAAATCCAGAGAAGTTCAACTGTGCTCTGAGAAAAGAAGAAGAGAGTTCTTGTTGAATACTTTTAGAAGAATATGGAGAGTTATCCGTCTGACTCGAGACAGATCTTCTTCCATTTACTGGAGAAGAAGATCAAGGTAGAGCAAGTCCTAACCTGTGCAACTGAAGATTATCCTATTCAGGGGCCTGCTCCGGACCTTTCCATCATAGCAAGAAAAACATAAGTGATAAAGCTTCAAGGTCTATTCTTTCTAGACTTCTATTATAATACTTAATTAAATTTTTTGTAAAGCCATTGTGCCTGAGTTGTAAGGCCTTTATGCCTGAGTTGTAGGGTTGTGCTCCCAACCTGAGTAATCGAATTTCTGGGTAAATATGAGGTAGGCCTTAGAAATAAGTGTGAGGTAGGAAACCTGGAGGGTTTCTAAGCTGTAGGAGTTGGAGCACTCCGAGTTGTAGGGCATGTGTGCCTGAGGTAGGACATGTTGATAAGTCTAAGGTAAGTTCTGGGGAAGATCTGAGAGATCCTGAGGTATTTGAGTTGTAAGCTCAAGGAGCCGAGTATTTGGAGGTGTTTGTCTAGTCTAGCTCATTACTAGATATGTGTAAAGGGAAAGTTGATGTACCCAGTCTTGGGGAACCATTATAAATCATTGTGTGTTTTCATTTTGTAATCACTTTGCTTACAATTTGCTTAAAAGTAAAAAAGAATAAAATTAAAGGGCAAGCCACCTATTCACCCCCTCCCCCCTCCCCCCCTCTAGGTGAGTTAGAATGGCATTAACTATAAACTATCATGAAGTTCTTGAAGAACTTGTCAGCAATAAAAGCTGATGTTACCAATATTAGGAGAAGGGTAAAGGACTTATTAGTTCTGTCAATAAGTTCCTATGTTGAGAAGATGAGGGCAAATGATAATGCTGCCATCTGACACGAGAGGTTGGGGCGTGTATGGAAATGGATAAGCTAAAGGTAATGGCTATGAAGAGTCTGGTGAAAAGTTTGCATAATATTTCTTCCCCGGGCAAAGATCATGTGTGCAAATAATGTCAATATGGAAAGGCACATCGTATTTCAGTTGACAAGTTACTATCCAGGTGCATGGCTCCTTTGGAGTGCATTCAGAGCGCCTTGATGAGAATGTTCCTCACTCCTTCTTGTTCAGGTAACAAGTATATGTTTGTCTTTGTTGATGACTTCACCAAGTATACTTGGGTGTATTTTGTGATAGAGAAGTCAGAAGTCTTTGAGAAGTTCTTAGAGTTCAAGGAGCTTGTTGAAGGTAGGCTTAATCTGTGAAAAAAGAGGTTGAGGATAGATAATGGGGGGAGTTTACTTCCTCCGAGTTCTTCAACTTCTATAGAAAACATGAGATCAAAAGAGTGATCTCTTGTGTACACACTCCTTAATAAAATGGAGTTGTGGAGAGGAAGATTTGTCATCTAGAGGAGACCTACAAGAGCTAGCTTCATGCAAAAGGTATTCCCTGGGTCTTTTGGGGAGAGGGAATGGCTTGTGCAGCATACGTCATCAATAGGATGCCCTTGAGTCCTGTCAACATAAAGTATCCGCGTGATTGATGTTCAAGGAGAAGCCTAGCATGGCTCATCTTCGGGTGTTTGGTTTACCTACTACGTACACATTCTAGATGCTCTTGGGACAAAACTAGATGTTAAGGCAAGGAAGCTTGTTTTTATTGGCTATGATGAGTGGAAGAAGGGTTAGAAGTGCATGGATCCTGAGACAAGCAAATTTGTTGTCTCGAGAGATATGGTATTCGATGGGCTAACGTCGTACTAGGGTAGTTCTTCTATGGAACAATAAGAGAGCATGGAAGAAAAAAGAAGACAGGAAGTTGATGAAGATTTTCTGGTAGAGTTGTCTATGTCTCCAGGAGCTCCAATTACATTAAGCTCAGGGGCAGGTTCTTATGGTTCTAGAAGCAGGGGGGAGCGAGGCTCATAGTCTGTCTGATAGAAAAGTTGATACAAAAGATGCATCTAAAGTGGTGGAGGACCATCATATTACCGACTCGGTACAGAGATGGTCATATGGTGAGCTTGGTATCATGTTTCTTTGTCAAACCTTTAGACGAGCGGGAATCGTCATGCTATGAGAATGCCATTGGAGTAAATGAGTGAGAATATGCTATGAATGAGGAGATGACTACCCTCAAGAAGAACAAAACTTGGGATCTTATGCCCAAGGTAGAAGTCATAATTCATGTTACTTGCAAGTGAGTTTACAAGATTAAGAAGAAAGCCGATGATAGTATCGAGTGATACAAGGCTCGCTTTGTTGCTAGAGAGTTTTCACAGCAGTATAAAGAGGACTATGTAGAGACATTTAGTTCTATGGACAAGATAACGTCGGTAAGGATGGTGATTGCTTTGGAGTCTTGCAAAGCATGGAAGATTTGGCAGTTCGACAAGACAAATATGTTTATTTATGGGGAGATTGATAAAGATATTTTCATGGTTCAACCATCATGGTATGTTTCTGAGACTCATCCAGGACATGTCTGTAAGTTGAAGAAGGCACTATATGGTTTGAAGTAGGCATGTCGAGCCTGGTATGGGAAGATTGTAGTACATTTATAGTTTTGCGGGTATTTTGTATCCAACTTAGACTCGAGCATGTTCATCAAGAAGACATGGAGCTTCGATTTTTGGTACTGTTATACAATTACGACATGATCGTGATGGGGAACTTTGATGAAGAGGTAGGAAAGCTGAGAGCTGAGCTATCCATTCGATTCAAAATGAAGGATCTTGACGAGCTTCGTCATTTCCTTGGCTTGGAAGTAGAGAATAAGAAGAGCTGTGTGCTTGTCTCTCAAAAAGGATATGCAGAGCGGATCGTGAAGCGGTTCGGCATGAGGGGGGAGAAGAGAAGCTCTACTCCACTAAAAGTTGGTTTAAAACTTTGAGTAGATGAAGGAAGAGTTCTTCCAGATCCCTTAGTCTTTCAGGCTTTGATTGAGAGATTAATATACCTGATGATTACAAGGCCGGATATTTCATATGTTATTGGCTAAGTAAGTCGATATATGCAGGATCATTGGAAGCCTCATCTAGTGGCGGCAAAGAGTACACTGAAGTATGTGAAGTCCGCCTCAGACATGAGACTCTTTTATGATAAGGACACGAGCTTCAACTTGCACAGGTTCATGGATGTCGACTATGGTGGAGATATAGATGATCAGAAGTCGACATCTGGGTATGTTTTCATGATTGGTTCAGTAGGTATCTTATGGTGCAGTAAGGAGTAGGATTTTGTGTCTATCTCCACCACTGAAGTAGAATACAAGGCGTCGTCCTTGGCGGCCCAGGATGTCATCTGGTTGCGCAGGTTGGTGGAGGATATCTATGAGGAGGTGCGAAGTCCTACTCTGCTTCGCGGTGACAATGAGAGTACTCTGAAGCTGGTTAAAAATCTAGTGTGCCACACGCAGACAAAACACATCAAGATCGAATTGAACATCACTTCATTCGAGAGAAGGTGCTGGAGGGATCTCTAATGGTTGAGTATGTGTAGAGCAAGGACAATGTTGCAGACATCTTCACAAAGTCACTATCGAAGGAGTCGTTTTAACGGTTGCAGGGTTTGCTTGAGGTGGTTTCTGACTCTCGCTTCAAGAGAGAGTGTTGAAAATTTGAAGTGAAGTCAGCAGGTTGCTGTCCACACGACTTGTTTTGGCTAACTGGGGACTGCATGGTCTGACTCTGGAAGACCGCACTATTGGGTGTTTTAAGTGTTGCTATCCATCCACGTGGTCTGATTTCTGGTAGACCGCATTATTGTGTGGTTAGAGCTATCTAACCGCCTTTTCTGCTGGCGGTCTTTATATCATCTTCAGCGGTGATCACACCCCCTGCCCCATCTATAAATAGGGGTCATGACCCCATCATTCTTAACTGAAACTGTGAGAACTATAGCTTGGGGCAAGCTTGCAGTTAAGTTTTTTTTAATCGCGCGACAAGGAGAAGTGGCATATGTAGTTGTGTTTGCAGGTTGTGCGGCTAGCACTAGACGACTAGTTCTGGCGGTCTGTCAATGAAGTCTTTTTGCCGGGCAACATTGAATTAAAAATTCTTTTTTTAATACTATTTTTTCAAACTTTTGAAAATATTTAAATAATTCAGGGTGGTTAAGAAAAAAAATCAATTTAAAATCATTTGTGCTCCTATTCAAAGATTTTTTTTACTTGAACTTAGATTTTATTTGTAGTAGTATTTGCAATGTGATGAGTTTAAACAAAAAGGTCACTATGATATAATGTAAGTTTGACATCACAATGTTTATGATCGTGATCATGAAAGAAAAAACTAGTTTTGAACATAAAGACTCCGTTTGGCACGGTGATGGTGGTCATAAACGAATGGGTTAAACCGTTATTCGTTAAGAATCACCTAACATACATCATCCACTTGAGCATAAAAGTGGATGAAGTTCCTTAGATAGGCGTTAACAAATGACAATTCAACCCGATGTTCATGACCGCAACCACTATGCCAAATGGAGCCAAAGTAGTTGAAATTTCGTAGATTAGATAACTGGTTCAATCACTTAAAATTAATTTTTTTCCTCAACAAATATTGGTACCATTAAAAACTTCACCTAATAAAAAAAAGCTAAAAATGACTAAAGCTTTATTTGAGACATGAAGACTTTGAAGGAGGAGAATGAAAGTGACTCCTCAACTGCTCATCATTTTCATACATAAATAAATAAACAAGTAAAATAGATGATGCAGAAATGATGACAACAGAAAGTAGTTAAAAGGTGAGTAATCAAGTATGCAGGGGAAAACGGCACTTTGGGAGTTTGGGGCAGCCTACTAATTCTTTATTTTTGTTAAACTTTACGACTAAATCAGTTTCGGCTATGTGCAATCTGTGCTTTCAAAAAAAATTGTCAAAACAGTTATGTGCAGATGGCCTTTTATGAGTTTACAAGTTTTATTGATTTTTTAGTTTGATTTGCACTTAACTTAGTTTGCATATAGTCGAAATTGATATGCACATAACAACACCTTATTTTTTAGAGTGGTGTTAAGAGCACACCTAAAGTAGATATATGCATACCAAATTTAAGAAAAAAACACCAAATATTTTTTAATCCGCCTCTCACCATTTATGTGCCATGAATGCTTGGCTAGTCCTCTTGCTGAAGAGCCTACAAGCGACTGCGGGTGAGCCCCACCTTTGAGGCTGTATTACCCTCGTTTATAAATTTCCTTGCCTATGGGTGTCTGATGCACATCTATACTCTATGTTGCAAACATGATAGTTGCAAAATAAGCTCTCAAATTAGGCTTCGTTTGGAGGGACTTATTTTCACCGGATCTTAATTAAGGTCTAGTTCATGCGATCGTAACCGCTTGACCGGTGAAAATAAGTCCCCCCAAACGGAGCCTTAAGCGAGCAATTTATTGTGCGCAATTTTTTGAGGATATGTGAGGTTAGATTATAGATTAGAAAATGATGGGGAATTTGGACTTCCTGTGGATTGATGAGCCTTTTCTTCGGTAACAGCAATGCTTTGCAACTGAAAAATTTTTTTGAGTACGGGCAACGTTCTTTGAGGAAGGAGCGTGAGTAGTCTGCTCGCGTTGGATCAATTCTGCTCGCCGTCCGATCAAGCAGATACTCGCCTTTCTTTTTTATTTTATTTTCTCGCCTTTATTGTGTTGGAATAATTTTCCTATTTAATCCAGAATAATATATATATATTTTTTAGTTTCGAGAACAAGAAATAATAGCAGCAAAATATAGATCTGAAAATCTAGATCTTTTAAAATGGATCTAAATAGAGAAGGAGAGAAATACAATTTAATAGTTTAGAATCAAGCTTGGGTAAGGCGTGTGATCACTGCCCTAAAGAAGTTGCACCACCCTCCGGCAGGGCTTTCAACAGATGCTCACTCCTCCAAGGTACAACACCCGGCTAGATCCCGAAACTCCGATGTGCGCGGACACCGAAAAAGCACAGAGCACCTGAACCACCACTTGATGAAGCAAATGTGAAGAAGATGAAAAACTCAAGAACAGCAAAAAACCCTTAACGCATGTTTCAGAAGGAAAACAATATATCGTCTCTAAAACGATTCCTCAAAAGGCGTTTCTGAGATCTCGATAAATAGTAAGAAATAAATCGTCATTAATTTTGACGGTTATGAATGGCAAGTTAATAAAAGAAAAGAAACGTTTGAAACGTCAGCGTAATCAAAGCTCGACGAAAAGGCGCTCGACGAAAACATTTAACGAAAACGGTCGAAAAAGCGTTCGACGAAATGCGGTCGACGAAACCGCTGAAGCAAGAGGTCGATGAGATGTGGTCGACGAATTGCGGTCGACGAATTGCGGTCGACGAAATGGGGTCGGCGAACTGCGGTTGACGAACTGCGATCGACGAACTGCGGTCGACGAAACCGCTGAAGCAAGAGGTCGACGAAAGGCGTAAAGCGGTCGACGAAAAGGAAAGCAGTCGACGAAAAGAACCCGCAGCTCGACGAAATTACTGTTCAGCCGAGTCAAAACTATTTGGAGCAAAATTAACAATTCAATTATTCCCCAAATCCCAAATCCCAAATCCCAAATCCCAAATCCCAAATCCCAAATCCCAAATCCCAAATCCGGTCCAGTGCGGCACATGTGCGCGCGCGCTTGTGCGCGCGCGCGCGCGCGCGTGGTTTATTGTTTCTCCTTATGTTCTTTTGAACAAGTAGAAAGGAGAAACTTTGCTTATAAACACTCATACATGAATGGTGGTAGGCAATGTGGAACTAAAGGATTTCATCCTTTAGGAAAGAGAGATTCTCTCCAAAAATTTGGATTCCCTCCAATTGGTTTTGAAGCTTTTCTCTTTAAATAAGGAGCACAAACACCAAACACCTAAATGCTCCAATGAAAACATTTCATTTATGAAATGTTATATATATATATATATATCAAATTTCTAACAATCCCTCATAAAAGCGAAAAACCAAAAGCGAAATTCATATTTTTATAAAATTACTTATAAATAAAATCAAATACAAATTTGCTTCATCAAGTTGTATCTAATGTAATGGGTATAGGTGGAGTAGTTACATTGAACCTATACTTAGTACTTATTTCCTCTACCTAAGAGTATAATGTGCCAGAGGCTTTGAATTATACACTTTGACCGGTAAATTAGATAAGCACACAAAAGATTGGTTGTTCTTAGGTTATGGTGGTGGGCGCGTTAATGGCCATGCGCATTCCTTGATTTTTCATGAGGGTTTTTAGGGTGCAGCCCGGATCCTAAAGTCGCGGCCTCACGACTACCCCTACATAGGTGGTGTCTCAAGAGATATTCGTAACCATATCTCGCAAAGGTATATGTTTTTGGCATCCATTAAGAACTTGACGTTCATCCTACCATGTTACGTAGAGCACAACATCATAGGAATGGGGAGAAGGTTTTCTCAACCTTTAAATTTATGCTCCCAACTACGCTACATCAACGGTTTCGTTTCTACCACATTGAACCCAATTCATGGGATCTCCAATCACATAGGTTGGGTATCTACCGTTGGTAGCAAATCATGTGGGCTTAAGCCTCATTCCCCTCGATGACAATAAAACCTCCCTTCGGGACAATCTCTTGGTAAGATTATCAGCCATATTCAATTCTGACTTTACATAGTTGAGTGATATCGCTTCTTTTCTTCTTTGCTTCACTGATTTGTACATGATTCTCATGAACTTGTTCATTTTGGAATTAGTACTATTAGATGCAATTAAATCAATAACAGACTTATTATCACAATGCAAAGAAATAGCAGGTATAGGTTTTGCAAGTAAAGGAATTTATGAAAATAAATTTTTGATCCATTCTACTTCGGCACATGTTGTGTCCAAAGCTATAAGCTCCGATTCCATGGTACTCCTAGAAATGACTGTTTGTTTAATAGAAGCCCATGAAATGGAGGCTCCTCCAAAAAGGAACACGTAGCCAGTCGTAGACTTAACGTCTAACGAATCAGCTACCCAATTAGCATCTGAATATCCTTCTAGTACATCGGGAAATCCCGGGTACACTAAACTATAATCTATAGTTCCACGAAGGTATTTAAATATTCTATTTAATGATATCCAATGATCATCACTTGGATTACTAGTATATCTACTAAGTCTGTCTACGACATAGGAAATGTCAAGCCTAGTGCGATTAGAAATGTATAGGAGTGATCCTATCATTTGCGCATACTTATGTTGATCAACCGGTTCACCCATGTTTTTACAAAGTTTTGTGCTAGCGTCATATGGAGTAGAGGCGGGAGCGGAATCATATAAATTAAATTTATTTAACATTTTCTCAATCGAATGTGACAGAGATAAAGAAACACTAGAATCAGTTTTAACTAATTTCATTCCTAATATGATATTTGCTACTCCCAAATCTTTCATATCAAATTTGGAAGATAGATTATGTTTAGTTTCATTAATTAATTCACTTGTGTTTCCAAAAATTAAGATATCTTCTGCATAAAGACATAATAAGACAATTCCATTTTCGTCTTGTTTGGCATAGATGCATTTGTCAAATTCATTAGATTTAAAACCAAGAAGTGAGACTACGGAGTCGAATTTTTGATACCATTGCTTAGGAGCTTGTTTTAATCCATAAAGAGATTTAATTAATTTGCATACTTTAGATTCTTGACCTTTGACTACAAAACTTTCGGGTTGAGACATGTAGACTTCTTCTTCTAAGTCCCCATGTAAGAAGGCAGTCTTGACGTCCATTTGATGGATAAGCAACTTAAAGATCGATGCTAAGGCGACTAGGACACGAAGAGAGGTTATTCTAGCTACTTAAGCGTATGTATCTAAAAAGTCTAATCCTTATTTTTGAGCATATCCTTTAGCTACAAGGCGAGCCTTATATTTATCTATGGAGCCATCCAGTTTTAATTTCTTCATAAAAATCCATTTACAACATATGGCTTTAGCACCAGGAGGTAACTCGGTTAGAATCCATGTTTTATTTTCAAGTATAGAATTAATTTCTGTATTTATTGCTTCTTTCCAAAAGGGATAATAAGATGAGATCATAGCTTCCTCAAATGTATTAGGATCTCCTTCAACTAGATAGGTGAAGTAGCCCTCCCCAAAAGTTCTTTCGGTTCTAACTCTTTTACTTCTTCTAGGTTCATCATTTCCTAATGGTTATAAAGAGGAAGTTGAAGGTTGGTTTGAGCTAGTTGAAGGTTGAGATGAGTTGTTTAATTTAAAAGAGAATTTATCCTTAATGTAGACTGCATCTCTAGCTTCTATAATAGTGTTATTAGATATTTCACTAATTTGTGAATTAGTAATTAAGAATCTATTAGCACTACTATCTGACGTATAACCTATGAAAATAGAGTCTAAGGTTTTAGGTCCTATTTTCTTCCTCTTTAGTTTAGGGATTGCTACCTTAGCTAAACACCCCCACACTCTAAAAATTTGGAGGTTATGCTTTCTTAATTTAAATAGTTCAAACGGTATTTTATCATAATGTTTTTAAGGAATCCTATTAAGGACAAACGAGGAGGTGAGCAACGCTTCTCCCCAAAGATTTTCTGGGGCACCGGACTCGGCTAACATGGCATTGACCATATTCAACAAGGTCCGATTTTTACGTTCAGCCACCCCATTAGATTGAGGCAAATATGGAGCAGTCACTTGATGAATTATCCCACGTTCTTGGCAAAATTGGGTTAGTTCATTCGAAGTGTATTCTCCACCTCGGTCGGATCTAAGGATTTTGATGGAGGTTCCTAATTGATTTTCTACCTCAGCTTTGAAAATCTTAAAAAATGGAAAAATTTCATCTTTAGTCTTTAATAAATATATGTAACAAAATTTGGTGAAATCATCTATAAAAGTTACAAAATATTTATTTCCACCTCTAGTAGGTTGGCGATTTGAATCACATACATCCGAATGTATTAATTCTAAAGGTTTTGAAGTTCTATCTACTGATTTAAAAGGTTTCCTAAAAAATTTGGCTTGCACGTAAATTTCACATTTGGCACTTGATCCAATATTAATTTTAGGAATTAAATTTAAAGACATCATTCTTTTCATACAATCAGAATTCACATGTCCTAATCTAGCATGCCAAAAAACAGGAGAAGAACTTTGAACTAAAGAAGAAGATATTTGATTAACTTCTAAATCAGCAACATTTAATTTAAATAAACTATCACAAACATAGCCTTTGCCAATAAAAAGATCATTCAAAGTTATTACAACTTTATTAGATTCTAAAACTATCTTGTAGCATTTCTTCACTAATAAAGAGCCGCTAACAAGATTCTTCCTAACTATCGGCACATAGAGCACATCATGCAGGCTAGTGTCTTCCCGGATGTCAACCTAAGATCCACTCTCCCGCATCCAAGAATTTGCGCTGAAGAGGCATCTCCTAAAATCACGCTTCCTCCACTGATGTCCTGAAAGGTGGCAAAGCAAGAATGATCAAAACAAGTAGGAACATTTGCTCCGGAATCAAGCCACCAATCTGATGAACAAGTGAGATGAAGACTAGGAGAAGAATCTAACCTGAAGATAGGTTGATTCGGTGCTTGAATCATATTTGCTTGTGGCTTGGAGCCATGAGATTTGCCGACCACCGGTTCAGTCTTCTTGTAGAAGCAGTTGGTTGACAAGTGGTTGGTGCGGCCGCAAATGAAGCACCATTTCCCTTTACCTAGGTTTTGGTTTGAGGAACTAGGCTTGGATTGATTGAGTTTTTGATGACGGGAACCTTGACGGAAACGTTTCTTGTCATTCTTACCTTTGGCTTTAAAATGATGGTGGGAAGAATGATTGCCTTGCGATTCGGTGAGATTTACTTTAGGAGCAAGGTCTTTGGGAGTTTTAGAATTTTTACTCTTATGTTCTTCCTCTATGCTGATTGCATTTTGGATTTGAACATATGTAAGGTTGGATTGGTCATGCCTTAGTCTAGTGCTAAAGCCGGACCAAGAGTCGGGAAGAGCATCAATAAGACATGTCACTAAATAATTTTCGGAAAGGATTGAGCCATCGGCTCGGATCTTGGACAACATCTCATCTAATTGATGGAGTTTAGGATTAATTGGCTTGGAAGCATCAATCTTAAATTTGTGAAGGTTGGAAATATTATAGCGTTCTATACCCGCATTGTCAAGGTTATAACGCGCTTCAAGTGCATACCACAAATCCTTAGTCGTACGATATTGAAGGAAGACATTGTAAAGGCTGTCGGACAAGGCACATAGGATTCGGTTACGACAATGATATTCAACATCTATCGGATCTCTATAAGGGACACGTCTTACGTAAGTTCTAGTGGTGTTTGCAGATGAGGATGAGGATGAGGATGAGGGTGATGGTAGAGAAGATGCAACTGCATTTGCAGCACTAGGGTTTTCAGTTTCTGTAGAGGGGGCATCGAAGATGACAGACAAAAGACCTAGGGTATTCAACCAATATTCTACTTGAGCTTGCCAACGACGAAAACCATTTCCATTAAATTTCCCGAGTTTGATCCCGACAGAATCCTCAGATCTAGAAACCATTACAGTTTTCTGAAATTTAAAATATAAATAATAAATTGTTGTACATATGACAATGAAAGTAGATAGAATCATTTTGATTAATTTGATTTTATTTATTTGTTTGACGTGGAATTAACAACTTTTTTAGATTGTTGGAATAATTTTCCTATTTAATCCAGAATAATATATATTTATTTTTTCGTTTCGAGAACAAGAAATAATAGCAACAAAATATAGATCTGAAAATCTAGATCTTTTAAAATTGATCTAAATAGAGAAGGAGAGAAATAAAATTTTATAGTTTAGAATCGAGCCTTGATAAGACGTGTGATCACTGTCCTAAATAAGTTGCACCACCCTCCGGCAGGGCTTTCAACAGATGCCCACTCCTCCAAGGTACAACACCCGGCTAGATCCCGAAACTCCGATGTGCGCGAACATCGAAGAAGCACAGAGCACCCGAACCATCACTTGATGAAGCAAATGTGAAGAAGATGTAAAACTCAAGAACAGCAAAAAACCCTTAACACATGTTTCAGAATATATCGACTCTAAAACGATTCCTCAAAAGGCATTTCTGAGATCTCGGTAAATAGTAAGAAATAAATCGTCATTAATTTTGACGGTTATGAATGACTAAGTTAATAAAAGAAAAGAAACGTTTGAAACGTCAGCGTAATCAAAGCTCGACGAAAAGGCGCTCGACGAAAACATTTAACGAAAACGGTTGAAAAAGCGTTCGACGAAATGCGGCCGACGAAATCGCTGAAGCAAGAGGTCGATGAGATGCGGTCGACGAATTGTGGTCGACGAAATGGGGTCGGCGAACTGCGGTCGACGAAACCGCTGAAGCAAGAGGTCGACGAAAGGCGTAAAGCGGTCGACGAAAAGGAAAGCGGTCGACGAAAAGAACCCGCAGCTCGACGAAATTACTGTTCAGCCGAGTCAAAACTATTTGGAGCAAAATTAACAATTCAATTATTCCCCAAATCCCAAATCCCAAATCCCAAATCTCAAACCTCAAACCCCAAATCTAGTGCGGTGCATGCGCGCGCGCGCATGTGGTTCATAGTTTCTCCTTATGTTCTTTTGAACAAGTAGAACGGAGGAACTTTGCTTATAAACACTCCTACATGAATGGTGGTAGGCAATGTGGGACCAAAAGATTTCATCTTTAGGAAAGAGAGGTTCCCTCCAAAAATTTGGATTCCCTCCAATTGGTTTTGAAGCTTTTCCCTTTAAATAAGGAGCTCAAACACCAAACACCTAAATGTTCCAATGAAAACATTTCATTTATGAAATGTTATATATATACCTATATCAAATTTCTAACATATTGCTCATGAATAGATTGGTCATCCAATAGTCATCTTTTTACTCGTTCTAAAACAGAGAACTCTACACGTAGCAAAAAAATATCCCTGCAGCTGAGGAACAATTTTTTGGAACGGGTAGCGTTCCTTCCTTTGGAAGCAAGTGAAATCCAAGCCACCAATCCTCAAATCCAACCCGAATCATTTTTATAAAGAAGTAAATGAAAAAAACACGCTTTTTTAAGGAGCATCCAAGAACTTGACTGATGGGTAGCATTCCTTTCTACAGAAATGCTCCCATTGGCCAAAAAATTTGGCAGCTGAGGTGCCCCTTCAAATGACGTCTTGTTGGGGTCATGGAACAACATTGACTGCCGCAAGCAATTCAATGAACGTCATTTCTTTCACCAGAGGAATCAAGGCTTTTAGATAGGTGATTGTTATTAGCACTGCACTTTTGGATATTCGCACTTTATTTACTCTTAATTTTTCGCGCCTTTTGAAAATAATTCTTGTACATGCATTTTTAGGAAAAATGTTCAACACGAAAGTTGTAGATCTCGACGAGATCTACAACTTTCGTGTTGAACACTTTTCCTAAAAATGAATGTACAAGGAGTATTTTCAAAAGGCGCGAAATCTGAGCGTATTTTTAGAAATACGCTTTATACATGCATTTTTAGGAAAAGTGTTCAACACGAAAGTTGTAGATCTCGTCGATATCTACAACTTTCGTGTTGAACACTTTTCCTAAAAATGCATGTACAAGAAGTATTTTCAAAAGGCACGGAAAATTAAGAGTAAATAAATTGCGAATATCCAAAAATACAGTGTTAATAAAAGTCACCTTTAGATAACAGGCTCAACTGCCTGGAAACGATTGCGGTGAAGAATGGTATGCCATATTATTTTTGTGCTTTAATTTTGAGGCTTGAATAATTGGTTTGCATTTAACAATTGAGCTGCATTTAAAATTGAGCGGTGTGGATCTATCATTGGTCTGCACACAAAGATATGAAATTGATTTTTTAATTTATTTTGGTTTGAAATTAATCCAAAGAATTGTAAAATAAAAAAAAACTTGATATCGGTTCTATTTAACATTCTATTTATTTCATTGATAGAGTTTAGAGTGTTAGTGTGGATTAGAGTACGGTTAATTGGGAATATTACATTTTTAAAAAATCGGTTAAGAAATAATTATCTAAACCTTAATTATCAGAGCTCTCCAGTCGTCAGCAACTAGGGAAAATATATATTAAAGAAGCCTGTATTCCGAAGCATTGAATTCTTCTATTACTTTCTTCTCAATCTTCCTTAAAAAAAGATTAGATGAAAACCAAATAATATAAACAGCTCGTCAACTGGTGCTAAATAGCGTGTTTGGGTCTAGCATAAGGCTCCGTTTGAGGGGACTTATTTTCACTGTTTAAGCGGTTACAACCGCATGAATCGAACCGTAATTAAGGTTCGGTTCATGCGGGCGTAACCACTTGACCGGTGAAAATAAGTGCCTCCAAACGGAACCTAAATCACTGTTTTAAATATCCGGCTTTTTAGATGTGAGCCGAACCAAATGCTGCTTATTTTCAAACTTCTTTTCTTCCACCACACGGAAGCCTATCAGTCCAACCAAACATCACCTAAGCTTTGTTTGGCATTTGTGATGAATGTGATGGTTATGAACAATCATTTAAACGACCGACCGAAGGAACTTCAACCGATTTTATATTTAAAATTATTTTTTTTTCTTGACGATGATCATAACCATTATCGTGCCAAACATACATTCTACGATGGTTGTATTTTAATTCGATCTCATTGGAGCCAAAACGCAGTCCAAACCGAGCCAAAATCTACAAGAATAAGGCGTACAAAAATAAATGAATGCGGGATAAAGGATTGTAAATCTTCGGCCCCGAAAATTCTGCACTCCACTACGAATTCGATTCTTCTGAATATAAAATATATATGTTGCGGCTCACTCGAGCCTCCTGAAGACTGATCTAGATTGCATTGTCTTAGGGCGGGAGCGGTCGAGTGTGTAATCGGTCACTGAGAAATGAGACGGCTGACAAGACAATTTTTTAACGTGAAAAATCCCGGAAATGGCTGAAAAACCATTGATAGAATTTATTTCAAGACAACCCAAACACCTAGAGGGGGGGGGGGGGGGGTGAATAGGTTCTTTTCTTTTTTACTGAAGACAGAATAATATTTCAGTTCTTAAAATAGAATCTAACTAATTCTACAGCAATCACATCACAGAATTCACAATCACACATACATCACAGATTGCACACAGGTTTATAGTGGTTCCCCAAGATCTGGGTACATCCACTTTCCCCCTTCACCAATCCAGCAGTGTGCTAGATTCGACCTAACTTCTTTCTTCTTCTCAAATCCACAGATCTTACAGCTCAGAACCCTGAAAGGTTCCTACAACTCAGAACCCTATAAGGTTCATACAACTCAGAGTTTAACCACACTCCTACAGCTCAGGCTAACAGCCCTACCTCAGCCTTCCCACAAGGCCTACAACTCAGAGAATAATTTCTCCTACACTCAGGCTCAAAAGCCCTACCACTCAGAGATCTATATCTCCTACACTCAGCCTTTATAATATAGGCTTACAACTCATATCTATGAAAAGATCCTACAAAATTTGATAAATGTTTAGATGGACTCTTACCCTTGTTGAGAGAGAAGGGATAAGAGGTTTCTTGATCAGCTTCTTGATAAAACTGATGGCTGAAATCAACCTGTTCTTAGCTTTCTTCAAAGCTTCTTGAATCTGAACTCAGTAGGGTTGATCTCCTTTGAAGTTGACTGGCTGCCAGCTCCCTTCTTAGAATTCAGAAATAGATCTGAATCCTTCTTAGCAGATTAGTTCAAGATCTGCCTCTTAAGAGACTTGTAAATGTCTTCTTCTTTACTTCAACAGTTGGAGATCTCTCTCACTCTCCAGAACTTCTGAAGTTTCTTCAGAATTCTTGCTTGAATTCTCCTTAGATCTTCTCACGAAAATCTTCTTCTATATGTCGTGCACTTTCTTGATCAATGATCAATACTTCAATAGTAGTTTAAGTTGTTGTTATTGTTCTTCTTTGATTTGACAAAATCCATCTATATATAGTCTTCATCCATGGTAACTGGCTGATCCGGTTTCTAACCAACTTTTGACAGGTCTGATAGCTTCAACAAACTTGTTGGAATGCACAGCTGTCAAGTCTCCAGTCAGTTCTTGAACCTTTGTCTTTTTCAGCAAAGCGTCGAGACTGATTGTCATTATGTATCGACACAAGTAGATTAAGTGTCGACACAGGCTTTGGTGATGTCGACATAACTCCTTTGGTGTCGACACAGCTTCTTGACACTGCATCTGTAGAATGTGTCGACACAGCTTCTTTGTGTCGACACAGACACTTCTTCACTTCACAGCAATAAACATTGTTGAAACTCTGCTGAGTGTCGACACAAGTCCTGTATGTCGACACAGTTGATATAGTCTCAGAATTTGGGTGTCGACACTGTCTCCAGGTGTCGACACAGTTGATGTCGACTAATACTTCTGTGTGTCGACACTGCCTCATGGTGTCGACACAGTTGACGTCGACTAATAAATTCTGAGAGTCGACACAGTTGCTTCTGGTGTCGACACAGCTTTTCCAAGTGTCGACACAGGCTTCCTTAAATGTCGACACATGTACTTAGAAACTTTTTCCTGCATATTAGCATATACTTAACCTGCACATATAAACTCAAAATAACATCAAATGCACCTTGATGTATATCATTGAACTAAGTGAGGCTTCTTTAAATCAGGTACACATTTTCCTATGTACCCAATAATCTCCCCCTATTTGGAGAAGTCATAACCCTTTAGTCAATGATATACACCACTTATAATAAACAAACATTATGTTGTATATAAGCATTATATGACAGAGAACCTTATAAACAAAACATATACCAATATGACAATACAGAATAATAATACAAGCTCAATGAATATGAAACATTATTTTGTTTATACTTATCAAAAAGTTTCTAAACAACTTATTACATAGATTTCCTTAATACTAAATATTACATTGTTCTTGCAAAATCTAGTAAATCTATCCTAAGGCTGATCAGGCTCCTTGATAACTATGCCTTTTCCTGGCTTAATCTAAGCTTGCATAGGAGGTTCTGCATCATCAATAGGCTTCTTTTCTTTCAACTCTGCCTTCTTCTAAACTTCAGCCTTACTCCTTTGCCTTTCAAAATAATGAAAAGGCTTAGGGAAGTATTTGTTAGGCTCCTGAGCATTAGGAGGTAGCTTCCCAATCTTAGCCTTTCTTCAATGTTACACAATGGCTTCTTGCCTTGTCTCATATTTTTGTCATTCCTGTTCATTATACCACTTGCCCCTTTCATGAACTTGATCTTTCACAGCTTTCCAGGCAGTCAGAATGATATTCCCGGAAGTGGGGCTCCATTGCTCAAAATCAGGCTTTAACTCAGTCTGTTCTCTGAATCTTTTCTTTGAAAGTTGAGCTTCCTGTTGAGCTTTCAAGACAACTTCTGGCATTTCAACTTTCTCTATAATAACATTATCAACTCTCTGTGGAGGACTGTACATTGTCTGAACCTGTTGTTGAATCATATCAAAATCTGCTGGAGGGTAGATCATCTGAGCAACTTCAGGTTGATCACCTTCAACATAAACAGGTTTCACACCAGAATCAGCAACATTATCGTCATCACAAAGGGGTGGATATCCCAGAGTGGCTCTGATGTTATTGGATATCCATTTGGCATTATCTGAGCCTACATTGACTAACACTCTCTCCCCCTTTATGACTTCTCTTTCAATGTGGTCTCTTAAGTCATCTTTTTGAAATCTTACATGACCATCAAGAAAATTTACACCATCTTTATAAAATGATTTTAACTTAAGAAGTTTTCAGTGATTGTTTTCTGAGAAGTAGAAATGGCTGTCTTAAATGAATCTAAGGCTTCCTGTAGCTTCTTATCAAATTCCTCTTTCTCTTTAGCTCTTTCTTCAGTCATTGCAGTGACTGTTTTCTTTATTTCAGTGAATATATCATTGTGAGATTCGGTCAGATTGTCATTCATTTTAATCTGATTTTCAAGGACATAGCCTTGTTTAACAGCAATGTCATCCACTTGAGCCTTAACTTCTGCTTGTTGCTTAGCCAAAAATACTACAGCATTGCCCCCTTTATGGAAGCAATCTGTCATCTCTTTCTTATGGAGATTTATTTCAAATCTGATGGATTTGATATCCTTAGCAAGTTAAGATTGAAGTGACTTGTGGCTTTCATCCACATATTTCTTGATAGAGTTGATTTCAAGATAACTCAAACACCTAGAGGGGGTGGGGTGAATAGGTTCTTTTCTTTTTATTACTTAAGACAGAATAATTATTCAGATCTTATATAGAATCTAACTATTTTATAGCAATCACAGCACAGAATCCACAATCACATATACATCACAGATTACACATAGGTTTATAGTGGTTCCCCAAGGTCTGGGTACATCCACTTTCCCCCTTCACCTATCTAGCAGTGTGCTAGATTTGGCCTAACTTATTCCTTCTTCTCAGATCCACAGATCTTACAGCTCAGAACCCTGAAAGGTTCCTACAATCTCAGAACCCTATAAGATTTCTACAACTCAGAGTGTAACCACACTCCTATAGCTCAGGCTAACAGCCCTACCTCAGCCTTCACACAAGGCCTACAACTTAGAGAAAAAATTCTCCTACACTCAGGCTCAAAAGCCCTACCACTCAGAGATCTATATCTCTTACACTCAGTCTTTATAATATAGGCTTACAACTCAGATCTATGAAAATATCCTACAAAATTTTATAAGTGTTTAGATGGACTCTTACCTTTGTTGAGAGAGAAGGGATAAGAGGTTTCTTGATCAGCTTCTTGATAAAACTGATGGCTAAAATCAACCTGTTCATAGCTTTCTTCAAATATTCTTAAATCTGAACTCAGTAGGGTTGATCTCCTTTGAAGTTTACTTGCTGCCAGCTTCCTTCTTAGAATCCAGCAATTGGTCTTAATCCTTCTTAGCAGATTAGTTCAAGATCTGCTTCTTAAGAGACTTGTAAATGTCTCCTTCTTTACTTCAATAGTTGGAGATCTCTCTCACTCTCCAGAACTTCTGAAGTTTCTTCAGAATTCTTGCTTGAATTTTCCTTAGATCTTCTCACGAAAATCTTCTTCAGTGTGACGTGCACTTTCTTGATCAATGATCAATAGTTGTTATTGTTGTTCACCTTCCTCTCTTTGATTTAAGAGAATCCATCTATATATAGACTTCATCCATGGTAACCGATTGATCCGGTTTCTAACTAACTTCTGACAAGTTTTACAGCTTCAGTAAACTTGTTGAAATACACAGCTGTCAAGTCTTTTATCAGTTCTTGAACCTTTGTCTTTGTTAGCAAAGCGTCGAGACTGATTGTCATTATGTGTCGTCACAAGTAGATTAAGTGTCGACACAAGTAGATTAAGTGTCGACACAGGCTTTTATGATGTCGACATAACTCTTTTGGTGTCAACACTGCTTCTTGACACTGCATCTGTAGAATGTGTCGACACTGCCTCTTTGTGTCGACACAAACACTTCTTTACTTCACAGCAATCAGCATTGTTGAAACTCTTTTGTGTGTCGATACAAGTCCTGTGTGTCGACACAGTTGATGTAGTCTCAGAATTTGTGTGTCGACACTACCTCCAAGTGTCGACACAGTTGATGTCAACTAATACTTCAGTGTGTCGACACTGCCTCCCGATGTCGACACAGTCGATGTCGACTAATACTTCTGTGTGTCGACACTGCCTCCCGATGTCGACACAGTTGATGTCGACTTATATTTCTGTGTGTCGACACTGCCTCCTGGTATCGACACAGTTGATGTCGACTACTAAATTATGTGTGTCAACACAGTTGCTTCATGTGTCGACACAGCTTTTCCAAGTGTCGACACAGACTTACTTAAGTGTCGACACATGGACTTAGAAACTTTTTTTTGCATTTTAGCCAATACTTAACCTTCACATATAAACTAAAAATAACATCAAATACACCTTGATGTATATCATTGAGCTATGCGAGACTTCTTCAAATCAGGTACACATTTTCCAATGTACCCAACAATCTCCCCATATTTGGAGAAGTCATAACCCTTTAGTCAATGATATACACAACTTATAATAAACAAACATTATGATGTATATAAGCATTATATGACATGACAACTTATAAACAAAACATATATCAAAATCACATCACAGAATAAGAATGCAACTTGAATGAACATGAAACATTGTTTTGTTTATATTAACAAAAAGTTTCTTAACAACTGATTACATAGATTTCTTTAAAACTAAAAATTGCATTGTTCCTACAAAATCTAGTAAATCTATCCTAAGGCTGATCAGGCTCCCTAATGACTATGCCTTTTCCTGGCTTAATTTGAGCTTGCATAGGAGGTTCTGCATCATCAATAGGCTTCTTTCCTTTCAACTCTGTCTTTTTATGAACTTCAGCCTTAATCATTTGTCTTTCAAAATAATGAAAAGGCTTAGGAAAGTACTTGCTAGGCTCCTGAGCATTAGGAGGTAGCTTCCTAATCTTAGCCTTTCTTCTATGCTGCACAATGGCTTCCTGCCTTGCCTCATACTTCTTCCATTCCTGTTCATTATACCACTTGCCCCTTTAATGAACTTGATCTTTCACAGCTTTCCAGGCAGTCAAAATTATATTTCTTGAAGTGGGGCTCCACTGCTCAAAATCAGGCTTTAACTCAGCCTGTTCTCTGAATCTTTTCTTTGAAAGTTGAGCTTCCTGCTGAGCTTTCAAGGCAGCTTCTAGCATATCAACTTTTTCTATAATGACATTTTCAACATCCTGTGGAGGACTGTACATTGTCTGAACTTGTTGTTGAATCATATCAAAATCTGCTGGAGGGTAGATGATCTAAGCAACTTCAGGTTGATCACCTCCAGCATAAGCAGGTTGCACACCAGATTCAGCAATATTGTCATCATCACAAAGGGGTGGATATCCCAGAGTGGCTCTGATGCTATTAGATATCCATTTGGCATGATCTGAGCCTGCATTGACTAACACTCTCTCCCCCTTTATGGCTTCTCTTACAATGTGATCTCTTAAGTCATCTTTTTGAAATCTTATTTGGCCATCAAGAAAATCGACACCATCTTTATAAAATGATTTTATCTTAAGAAACTGATCAAAGATTGTTTTCTGAGAAGTATTAATGGCTGTCTTAAATGAATCCAATGCTTCCTGTAGCTTCTGATCAAATTCCTCGTTCTCTTTAGCCCTTGCTTCAGTCTCTGCAATAACTATTTTCTTTACTTCAGTGACTATCTCATTGTGAGATTCAGTCAGATTGTCATTCATTCTAATCTAATTTTCAAGTACATAGCCTTGTTTGACAGCAATATCATCCACTTGTTTCTTGACTTCTGCTTGTTGCTTTGCTAGAAATACTACAGCATTGCCCCCCTTGTGGAAGCAATCTGTCATCTCTTTCTTATGGAGATTTACTTCAAACCTTATGGATTTAATATCTTGAGCCAAATCAAATTGAAGTGATTTATGGCTTTCATCCACATACTTCTTAAGAATCATTCTCTGCTCATCCAATTTAACTTGTAAAGCCACCATTAATGAGTTGTAATCAGCCTCTGGGGCAGGTTGTGAAGTAGGAGTTTGCAATGCCTTCTTATAGCTTGTGCTTCTTCTCTTAAAAACCATCAGTTTCCTTTTCTTGGCATTTTTGATCTCTTCATCTTCTGAAGCAGATGAACTGGGGATGTCTACTCTTTCCTTAGGACTAAGAGGCAGCTCCTTCTCAGTCCTATGCTGCTCCCCCTCAATGTTAACCTCCTCCCCCTCAATGTTAGCCTGGTCCTCCTTATCTACTGCTCCCTCTATGTCAGGAAACAATTCTTCCAGAGTGAACTCTTGTTGAGTGTGAACTGGTGATACTGCTTTCTCAGGAACATCAGCAACTACAGATGTATCCTCCATGATCACATCTAGTGCTGGACTATTGATATGAGGTATATCAAGAATAGATTGTGAATCCATTTCACTTGCCAAGTGAATTCTCTCTTTCCCTTGTATCTGTGCAGTAATTGTCTCCCCCTGCACTTGTGCATTCTCAGTCAGGTCCTGTACTTGTACACTATCTAGCTCCCCCTGCACCTGTGCAGTATCTGTAATGTTCTGTGCAGGATATTTCTCAGCAGCTTCTTGGCTTGCTATATCAGGTATGTCCTTGGTGAGTACCCTATCCCATCTGGAGATGATCCTGATGTCCATTCTTCTCATATGATTGATTTTAGAACCAGGAATCTGGTTCATTACTTTTGAAATTACTCCAGCCAAGAATAAGCTCATTATTCTAGCCAAATTAGGCTTCTTTATACCTTCCTTGATCTTTTCAAATAGTACTACAGACCAATCTGTATTGAGTGTAAAGATTATCCTTGTCATGAGGCTGAAAATATAGGTTGAAATCCTATCATGTCCCCCTGGCTTACAAAGAATCACCTTTCCAACCACTTCAGATAGAAATTTACCTTGTTGATTCATCCCTTTCCTTGTTATAATTGTTCCAATCTTAATGGTGGGATCCAATCCACACCATTGTAGTGCCTCCCTTGTTCTTGATACTGGTACTTCTTCTTCATCCTGAGTTCTTGGAAGATGAAGAATTTTTCTCAAACTTTTCAAGGTCACTTTGACTCTTGCACCATGAACTGTTGATCTAATCTTAAGTCCTGTTGAGTCTATTGCAGCCGCGCCATAAAACTCAAGAATCTCCTTCTTCCATATCTTAGGTTGTTTGGATACTAGAAACTCCAAACCACTGTCAGTAATTAGGGTAATTACCCCTTTAATCTCTTAGTCAGCATCATCAAAGGCATGTCGAACCAATTCATATCCTTCGTTAATGTTATCTTCAACCTTTGGCGCCATTGGGATGGAGAGAAAGCTTGGATTGAGAGAAGAGAGTTTGTCGACACAAGGGTTTAGACTCGAAAATCTGGAGAGCGTGTCGACAGAATATGTTCTTGACCTATTTATACCCTTCTAAACAAAGAAGGTCAAAAGACGCGCAAAAATTGTCTAAAAGTGTTGACACTGTTGAAATGTGTCGACACATACTTCTATTATCTCAACAATAGCGTTGACTACTATGTGTCAACACCAATTATGATATATCAACACAAGACAAACTTAGAAGTTCATCAGAAATTCTTTGTCCACTCTTATTTTAAGTGTCGACACAATTTCTGGATGTGTCGACACCACTACTCTGGTTGTGTCGACACCACTTACTGAAGTGTCGACACCACTTCTCTGGATGTGTCGACACAGATTTACTGAAGTGTCAACATCACTTATCTGAATGTGTCGACACTGATTTACTTAGCCAAATATGTTAAACTAATCTATGTTCAACATACCTAATTCAATTTTAAATTTATTGAATTTAGTTTCATCTAGAGGCTTAGTAAATACATCTGCAATTTGATAATCTGTTTTGACAAATTCTAGTGAGATGTCCTCTTTCTCTACATGTTCTCTAAGAAAATTGTATCTTATTTCTATATGCTTAGTCCTACTATGTGAAACAGGATTATTAGTAATAGAGATAACACTAGTAGAATTACAAAACAAAGGTGTTCTACTTACCTGAATACAATAGTCTTCTAACTGGTGCTTAATCTATAACAGCTGTGCACAACAACTTCCTGCTGCCACATATTCAGACTAAGTTGTGGAAATTGCCACACTAGTCTGTTTCTTACTGCTCCAAGACACCAATCTTCCTCCTAGAAATTGACAGGTGCATGTTGTGCTTTTTCTATCTTATTTGCAACCTGCAAAGTCTGCATCTGAATAGCTTATCAGTAGAAAATCTCCATTCCTTGGGTACCAAAGGCCTAGATTAGGTGTGCCCTTTAGGTATCTCAAAATCCTTTTTACTGCAGTGTAATGAGATTCGTTAGGGCATGATTGGTACCTAGCACAGACACATGTTGCATACATAATGTCTGGTCTACTAGCAGTTAGATATAGAAGAGAGCCAATTATTCCTCAATACAAAGACTCATCTTCAGGTTTACCTGCATCATCTTTGCATATAGGCATACTTGTTCCCATAAGATTTCTCATGGTGGAGGATGATTCCATACCATACTTCTTAATTAACTCCTTTGTGAACTTAGACTGGGATATGGACAAAACATCATCAGTCTGTCTTACTTGAAGGCCCGAGAAGAACTTAAGTTCTCCCATGTGTCTCATCTCAAACTTCCCTTGCATAAGTTTAGCAAACTTATTGCAAAGGTTGTTTTCTGTAGACCCAAATATTATGTCATCTACATAAATCTGGACTAAGATTATCTTACCTTTGGATTCCCTTAGGAATAATGTTTTGTCTATTTTCCCCCTTGAGAACTTGTTCTCAATAAAGAAAGTAGACAGGGTTTCATACCAAGCCGTTGGGGCTTGCTTTAACCCATATAAAGCTTTCCTAAGTTTATAAACATAATCAGGTTTGAGAGAATCAACAAAACCTGAGGGCTGCTCTACATAGACTTCTTCTTTTAGATTTCCATTTAAGAATGCTGATTTTACATCCATTTGGAATACCTTGAAGCCTTAATATGCTGCATAGGCAAGGAACATCCTACTTGCTTCCAGTATTGCTACTGGGGCAAAGGTTTGATCAAAGTAAATACCCTCTTGCTGCCTGTATCCTTTTGCAACAAGTCTTGCTTTGTTCTTCACGATGATTCCATTCTCATCCAGTTTGTTCCTAAAGATCCACTTTGTCCCAATGATGTTGTGGTCTTTTGGTTTAGGAACTAACTCCCAGACCTTGCACCTTCTGAACTTATTCAGCTCCTCTTGCATGGCATCAATCCAATGTGGGTCTAGAATAGCTTCTTCAAATTTCTTTGGCTCTAGTTGAGATAGGAAGCTTGAGCAAAGCACTATGTTTAAGTTCCTGCTTCTGGTTTGCACTCCATGTCTTAGATCACCAATTATCTGATTTGCCGGATGATCCTTTAAGTGTCTAACAGTTGGAGGTAGACTATCTTCTGGTTGAACACCTCCAGTCTCTTCAATATGCTGCACCTCTTGGTGTACATCTGCATCTAGAGAGTCCTGTACTCCCCCTGGACAGTATCCAACATTTTCCATTTCCTGCTCTTCAGTTGTTTCTCCTATAATGGTAAGCTTGTCCATTTTCTCATTAATACCTGTAGAACTGCATGAGCTACAAGGCAACTCACTGTTAATCAGTCTTGTTTCATCAAAGACAACATGTACAGACTCTTCTACAACTTGAGTAATCAAGTTGTAGTCTCAATAAGCCTTACTATTATTGATGTACCCAACAAATATCCCATCTTGGAATTTGATAGCAAACTTAGTTAAATAAGACTTGTCATTGTTAAGGACATAACACTTGCAACCAAAGATCCTAAAATAGGATAAGTTTGGTTTTCTACACTTCATGATCTCATAGGGAGTCTTTTTGTGGCTTTTGGTGATAGAAGCCATATTGATCACATGACATGCAGTGTTTACTGCCTCAGCTCAGAAATATTCTGGGAGAGAAGTGTCACTCAATAGAGTTCTACCAGCCTCAATAAATGTTCTATTTTTCCTTTCAACAATACCATTTTGCTGTGGTGTTCTAGGTGAGGAGAATTCTTGAAAAATCCCAAACTCTTCACACAATCTTATCATACTTTCAGATTGAAATTCAGTGTCATGGTAACTTCTGATTTTTACCACTGTACTGTCAAGTTCATTCTAAATTTGCTTGACAAAACTATATAAAACACTTGGGGTTTCTGATTTTTGTATCAGAAAGAACACCCAGGAATATCTAGAATAGTCATCTACCACCACAAAAGTGTAGACCTTCCTACCTAGACTATGAACTGGCATAGGAACAAAAAGATTCATATATAAGAGGTATAGACACCTCACTGAATTATAGTTTTTAAGGCTATGAAAGGAGGATTTTGTCTGCTTGCCTTTTTGACAAGCTGAGCATATCCCATCCTTTATACACTTAACTTTTGGACCATTCCTTACTAACTCTTTGCTAAAGAGTTGGCCAATTGTTTTGTAGTTAAGATGAGCCAGCCTCTTGTGTCATTTGACACAATGAGAGGCTCTCTCATGAGCTACAAGATAAACAGGAGAAACAATTTTCTCACACTCAAAGTTAAGAAAGTACACATTCCTTTTTATATATCCTGTCAAAATGACCTTTTGATCACTTGATCTTTTGATATGACATCCATTCTGAACAAATGAAATGTCATATCCTAAATCACTCAGCTGACTTATGCTTATAAGATTGTGTTTCAAACCCTTCACATAGGCTACTTGAGTGATAATAATTTGGTTACTAGAAATGTTACCAAATCCTTTGATGATTCCTTTTTCAGAACCACCAAAGATTACTTTAGGCCCATTTATGATAGGTAAATACTCCTTCAGCAATCCATTTGTTCCAGTCATGTGCCTAGAACATCCACTGTCCAAGTACCATATAGGGGCATGGTAACTTAGACTCACTTGCAATAAAGAATTACCTTCCCTTAGAACCCAAGTAAGTCTTGGGTACTTGGTTCAAGTTAGCTTCAAACTTAACAAATCTACCTGCAGCTCTTCTAACAGGTAGACTTTTGTTCTTCCTGACACTAATGTTATGCCAGCAATCTATGGCATAATGACCTGTCTTGCCACATCACCAGCATTCATACTTGTTGTATCTATTTTTAGATACATTCTTGGTAGTCTGGTTGACAGCAAATCTTTTGTTTTGTGTTGGTACTGCTGCAGCTACACCCACTGTTTTCTTAGGAACATGGGGTTTATGGACATGGGCTGCCTTATTGACATAAACACCCATGTCATTTAGAACTTTAGTCTTACTATGACCATGAGTATTCTCAAAGTCATACTTGTTAGAAGGAACTTGTACCTTTCTAAAGACTACAGGGACTTTAAAATTCAGTGGTTGGACTGAGGCTTTGTCCTTTCTCTTGAATTGGACAGCCCTGGTGTTACCTTTAAAGCCTATTCCAGCCTTACCCTTTTGAGCCACAAACTCATTTTTTAAGGGTAAAACTGATTTTGGCTTGGAATAACTAGCCACCAAATCTTTTTCCTTTTGAAGTCTGGATTCCAGACTTTTAATCAGATCATTTTTGTATGTGATTGTGCCCATCTTAATATTAATTATAGTTTTCAGTTTGGCAATCTCATTCAATTTTTGATCCAACTCTTTCTCAAAGTCAGATGCAGCCATCTTAAGATCTGCAATTTCCTTAGCCTGAGTTTGTGCCAGGTTCTTGCTTTTCTTTAGTGCTTGCAACAAGTCCCCATATTCATCTATCAGCTGATGAATATCACCTTCATACTCAGACCTATCCACATCACTTGATGCAGATGTAGCTGACTCTGTGCCAGTACTACAATCTTAATTACTAGTAAAACATTGTACCTTACTAGGACCAGACTGATCCTGACACTTGTCTTCTTCTGATACAGCCATCAGTCCCATGCACTGATGGTCTTCTTGTTCATAGATAGAGTTCAGCAATTGCATAAACTCATCTTCTTCATTTGCTGCATATAGACCAATGTATGTCTCAGCTTCAGATTCAGACTCTGAAGATGATTGGTCTGTCAAGCTCTTCTCCTTCTTAGCAATAAAGGATTTCTCCTTCTTGCTCTTTTGTTGAGTCTTCCTTTTATCAACAGACTCCTTTCTTTTGTCTGGACACTCAGCCAAAACATGTCCATGCCTATTACAACAGTAGCAAACTATCTTTGATGTTGTAGATTTGCTAGGCTTAGACCTGCTCCTGTCCTTCCTTGATGACGTCCTATTTTGATAATAGTCATCCACAGGCTGAGATGTGGAGGGCCTTGAATTCCACTGCTTCTTCTTCAGGAATCTCTAAAACTGCCTTGTGAAGGCAGCAAAGTCTTTATCTGAGTCACTGCTGTCTGAACTTTGGTTGTCTGAATTATCTGAAGTAATTTCAGCAACTATCTCAGGAGGTGATGGAGACATCCTCCTATTCTTCCTAGTGGCTTCCACCTTGAGTGCCATAGAATTTTCTCTATGCTCCCCTTTTGCACTTTTCTCTTCCTCTTTCCTAGCCATCAGCTGCATCTCATATGACAGCAATTTTCCAAACAAAGTTGGAGGAGAGATATCTGCAAGTTTGGCCACTTCCCTAATGGCACAAATCTTAGTGTCTCAATTCTTTGTCAGGGATCTTAGGAATTTATCATTCAGTTCATATGTACTGAAGATCCTTCCATAGGACATCAGCTCATTTACTATTCTATAGAAATTTTTATAACACTCAGTTATACCATCTAACTTTCCTTATCTGAAACTCTCATATTCCTGGTTCAGCATAGATTTTTTATCTTGTCTGACTTCTTCAGAACCCTCCATGTAGACTATCAAGGTGTCTTACATTTCCTTGGAGATCTTGCAGTGAATCAAATTTTGAAAGGTTGAATCATCTATGACACTTACTATGATATTCTAGGCTCTTTTATCCGTAGTTGCCAGGATGATCTCTTCCTTAGTCATTTCTGAAAAATCTTTGGGAGTTCTTTGATTTGCATCTAGAACTGACACCTTCATTGGAACATAAGGACCTTCCATTACTGTAATGTAGATCCTTGGATTAGAAGCCTCCATGAAAAGCCTGACCTTTTCTTTCCATATTCCAAATATCTCTTTCCTGCATATGGGATATTTCATAGAACCTAGTTCCTTATGATTTTCTCCTGAACCAATTTTATTGATCTTGAATCTTCCTTAAGGATCTTACTCAGAATATTAAGTCCTTCTTTAAGTAACCTCCCTCTGATACCACTTGATAGAATTGATTTCAAGATAACCCAAACACCTAGAGGGGGGGGGGGGTGAATAGGTTCTTTTATTTTTTATTACCCAAGGCAGAATAATTATTCAGATCTTATATAGAATCTAACTATTCTATAACAATCACAGCACAGAATCCACAATCACATATACATCACAGATTGAACACAGGTTTATAGTGGTTCCCCAAGGTCTGGGTACATCCACTTTCCCCCTTCACCTATCTAGCAGTGTGCTAGATTAGACATAACTTCTTCCTTCTTCTCAGATCCACAGATCTTACAGATCAGAACCTGAAAGGTTCCTACAATCTCAGAACCCTATAAGGTTCCTACAACTCAGAGTTTAACCACACTCTTACAACTCAGAGTGCAAACCCTATAAGGACATCTTCACCTTCCTAAAAGGATAGAGGAAGGTGAACATCTAACAACAATATAGTTGTAGATTCAATTAGGGTTCTATTTTTCCTTTCTGCTACCCCATTTTGTTGAGGAGTTCTAGGAGCTGAGAATGTATGTCTGATCCCTTCACTCTGACAGAACTCTTGCATAAGAAGAGAATCAAACTCTGTCCCATGATCAATTCTGATCAGGGCAATATGAGTATTGAACTCACTATATATACATTTGAGAAACTCTGTCAAACACTTAAAGTTATCAGACTTCTTCCTCAGAAAGAACACCCATGTGAATCTTGAGAAGTCATCTACAACCACTAAAGTGTATGATTTCCCTCCTAGGCTTTGTACTATAATGGGTCCAAAAAGATCCATGTGTAACAGATACAAAATCCTAGGTGAATCACACTTGTTAAGTGACTTAAAACTGTTTTTAGTTTGCTTGCCTAATTGACAAGCCTTGCAAAGTCCTTCCTTCTTGTAGGGGCCAGAAGGTAGTCCTCTAACAAGGTTGTCCTTGGATAGCCTAGCAATGGTTCTAAGGTTAATGTGTCCTAGTCTCTTATGCCATAGTATATTAGGTCTAGATATGGAATTGAATAGGAAAATATCTACTTTAGATGAATGAAAATCTACTAAGTAAATGTTACCTTTTATGTTACCTGTCAACACAGTTGTGTTGTCTTCTGACTTGACCTTGCATATAGCTTTGTTGAAAGTCACTTGATATCCTTCATCACAGAGTTGACTGATACTTATCAAGTTGTGCTTGAGTCCTTCAACATAAGCTACTTTCTTGAAGGTGACTGTTCCAATTTGGACTGCACCATATCCTTTTGTTGTTCCAAAGTTTGAATCACCAAAAATTACTTTGGGTCCAAGCTTGGCTTTAAAGGATGTGAAGATGTCCTTGTTCCCTATCATGTGCTTTGAGCACCCACTATCCAGATACCATAGTTGGTTTGATGTTGGATAGGTCTTCACCTGTACATACAAGAATTTACATGTTTTTGACCCAGTTTACCTTGGGCCTAGGTTGATATCCTTTAAATTCAGAAATGAAAGACATCCCAGGTTGACTCTTATAACCTTCAGGATGGTATCTCCTAGGAGGTACTATCCATTCAGTATAGGGGTTCAAACCTTGGGATGTAGGACTTCTAGGATTGAATCTAGATGTACCTTTGAAAGATTGTTCAAAGCCCTGATCTCTGTTCGACGATCGTCGATCTGAGGTCGACGATCTTGGGTCAGATCGTCGAGATCTGTTCGAAGATCGACTGTCCTGGAGTTCAGAGTTCAGGTGTCGTCGAGCTGAGTTCGACGATTTGTTCTTGGATCGTCGAGCGCCGTTCGACGATCGTCGAGCTTTGTTCGACGCATTCTGTTAAACTATAACTTTCTTTGGCAAATCTGCATTCTTCCTAGCTACCTCTACAACTTCCTTCCCTTTATCAGAGATAAATTTGATTGGAGTTGTCAGAACTATAGGCTGGCTGGATGAAGCTCCCAAGCCCAGTGTACTATTAAGTCTAGAGTTCACTATGCTTGTGATATCCATCAGTTTGATGCTTCTCCCATTAAGGGATTCTTCAAACTGCTTGGCCTTGGATAGTTCACTTTTCAGTGAAGTTATCTCCTCTCTATAGCATTCTAACTCTTCAGAGAGTTTGAGGTTCTCTGATTTTTAAAGTGCTATACTCAGACAGTTGTTTTCTAAGGGAAACGATTTCCTTCTCAGACTCTAATAGATCTAGGCATAGTACTTTAAACTCATGTTTAAATTCCTCAGAACTGAAATCAAATGAATTGATTACCTGGTCTTCTTCTAGTTGAATTTCTGAATCTGACTCTGACTCTTCTGCTTCTGAATCTGTTTGAGAGGCATTGATAGCCATCATGCAAAATTCCTTTTCATCAGCATCATCCTCATCATCACTGGAGCTGGATGAAGCTTCAGAATCCTCTTCAGTTTCACTCCATATCTCAGTAACAAATCCCTTCCTTGTATGTTTGTTCTTGCTGGAGGAGGGTTTGTCTGAGTTGTTCTTCTTAAAGTCTTTTTCCTTTCTTCTTTCTCTACTATATTTCTTGTCCTTGTTTTTGTTTTCTGGACAGTCAGGCACAATATGGCCTGGTTTCCTGCAACCAAAACATATAACTTCCTTGTTGTTATTTGATTTATCATACCTTGGCTTATTATGTCCCTTGTATGATCTCTTTCTGAAGTCTTTTCTGGCCATTTTGTAGAATCTTTTGGCCAATAAGCTGAGTAGCTCCTCATTGTTTGTGACCTTTTCTTCAGGCAGGTCCTCAACAGCTTTGAAGGCTATTGTCTTCTCTTTCCTTGTGGCTGGTAAGGCAGCCTTCTGTTCTTCTTCTCTATTTTTAATGAGCAGCTCATAAGATTTGAGCTTGCCCAGGAGAGCTTCAGTGGTAATCTCATTTAGACTTCTGGCATCTTTGATTGGCCAGATTCTTGAATCCCAAGTGCTGGGGAAACACATTAGGATTTTGTCATTCAGCTCAATCAATGAGTTTTCTTTATCCAGAGTCTTTAACTCATTGACAATCAGACTTAATCTGTTGTACATGTCTGCTACTGACTCAACTTCTCCTTTCTTGAAGTTCTTATATTGGGATATGAGATGGGATCTTCTATCTTTTCTCTCATCAGCAGATCCTGAGACAATCTCAGAAAGTTTGTCCCAAATTCCTTTGGCTGAGTTGTATTCAGCTACCTTCTGAAATATCTCATCAGACATTGTCTGAGCTAAGATATTCATGGCCTTGGCATCTGCACACTTCTTTATTTCAGCATCTATTCCTGAAGGAGGTGGAACAGCATTTGTACTTGAGCTTGCTGGTAGACTTGGGCACACTGTCAAAACAGAATTAAATATGTCTTCATCAATAGAATTCATATAAAGTCTAATCCTTGCTTTACAAAGTGCAAACTTGGATAGATTGCACACTGGAGGCCTGGTGCTTGCATAATCTTTGTTCTGTGCCATGTCTTTTTATAGAATTAAATATAATGAAAATAACCCTCTTACAAGATTGATCTTATCAAGGATCTTTTGGTTCAGGTGTTAGCCTGTATGAACAACCAACCTCCCTCTGATATCAATTGAAAGTGGAGGATAAGATCAGTCTGACTCTAGAGGGGGGGGGGGTGAATAGAGTTTGTTAAAACTATTTTTCAAAATAAAACTTTACAGAGGAAGAGTTAAGTTAATATAGTATGTGTATTGTGGTGCAACAATAAAACAAAAGTAATAATAAAAAGAAAACAAAAGATTCACAGCACACAGCAAAGAACACACACAAGCAACCAAACACAAGAAGCTATAGTGGTTCCCCAATCAACCTAGGTACATCCACTCTTCTACCAACCTTGGTAGGAATCCACTCAGGATGAGTTGATCAGGTGTCCTGGCACCAATGAGCTTTTGATAAGGTGCTCAAAAACCAAATCTAGATTTTTTGATAAGGTGTCTTGCCACCACTGAGTTTTGACAAGGCTCTTAGAACCAGATTCGAAACTTTTGAAGGGAGTTTTGATAACCCTTTTACAGCAGGAAAAGAAAAAGAAAGAGGTGAAGTTGTCTTCTCTGTCTCAATCACTGAGACAAAACTTAGTGGATTGATTGTGTTGTCAAAGCTCCCCCTGAGATGTAGATGGTTCAGGAGTGAGAGCTTTGCTAGGGTGATAGGCCTTCAGAAGCTTCAGATCTCCAGCAGAAGATGATTTCAGCAGAGGCTGAAATATGAATTGTCTAGAGTCTTTGATGTTGAAGCTATGAACACTTTTCAGTATGTTAATTTCAATAGAACTCTTCAGGATTGATCACTTGATTTTTCTCTCTGTTGATCTGACTATCTATGTATGTCTGTATTCAGTGTGTGATGAGTAATGAGTAAGTTCTTTCTCTTGATCTGCTGTTGTGTATATTATTCTCTGATGATCCTCTATCCAAGATAGCCGTTAGCAGTCATAAATGTCTTCCATAAATATTTTTTCTTCTGGAGGAAAGTTCAATAAACATTCTCTGAGAAATCCCTTGAAACTTGCTCCAGAATAAATGAAAACGGCTAACAAATCTCTTGAAATAAATGCTGAGAGAATTTGAAAAACATTCTAAAAGCTGACTGAATTTGAATTCTTAAAGTCGTCGATCTCTCAGAAAAATGTCGATCTGAGCTCTACGATCGTTTAACTGAGCTCAGAGATTGGATTGAACATCAGACAGAAAACGTCGAACTGAGCTCGAAGATCGTCGACCGGAGCTCAGCGACCTGAAGAATAAGCTGAAGGCAGATCGTCGATCTGAGCTCGAAGATCGTCGACCGGAGCTCAGCGACCTGAAGAATAAGTTGAAGGCAGATCGTCGATCTGAGCTCGAAGATCGTCGACCGGAGCTCAGCGACCTGAAGAATAAGCTGAAGGCAGATCGTCGATCTGAGCTCGAAGATCGTCGACCGGAGGTCAACGACTTAGCATAGTTGAGCTCAGAGAACGTCAACCGGAGTTCGACGTTTCGTCGACCTAAGCTCGACGATAATTATCTTTGTCTCAGCTCTAAGTCTTGATCCTTGAATGGTCCTGGGGGCAACTTCAAACCTAGGTTCTAAGCCCTAGACTCATTCTAACTTGACCTTTTCAACTATACATCTAGGTCAAACTGATTTCCAAAAAACATAGTGATCCTTTCCCAAATTAGTAATCGGGTGTTCCAATAAGAACCCTGAAAGGTTCCTACAATCTCAGAACCCTATAAGGTTCCTAAAACTCGGAGTGTAACCACACTCCTACAGCTCAGGCTAACAGCCCTACCTCAGCCTTCACACAAGGCCTACAACTCAGAGAAAAAAATTCTCCTACACTCAGGCTCAAAAGCCCTACCACTCAGAGATCTATATCTCCTACACTCAGCCTTTATAATATAGGCTTACAACTCATATCTATGAAAAGATCCTACAAAATTTGATAAGTGTTTAGATGGACTCTTACCCTTGTTGAGAGAGAAGGGATAAGAGGTTTCTTGATCAGCTTCTTGATAAAACTGATGGCTGAAATCAACCTGTTCTTAGCTTTCTTCAAAGCTTCTTGAATCTGAACTCAGTAGGGTTGATCTCCTTTGAAGTTGACTGGCTGCCAGCTTCCTTCTTAGAATCCAGAAATATGTCTGAATCCTTCTTAGCAGATTAGTTCAAGATCTTCTTCTTAAGAGACTTGTAAATATTTCCTTCTTTACTTCAACAGTTGGAGATCTCTCTTTCTCTCCAGAACTTCTGAAGTTTCTTCAGAATTCTTGCTTGAATTCTCCTTAAGTCTTCTCACGAAAATCTTCTTCAGTGTGACGTGCACTTTCTTGATCAATGATCAATAGTTGTTATTGTTGTTCACCTTCCTCTCTTTGATTTGAAAGAATCCATCTATATATAGACTTCATCCATGGTAACCGGCTGATCAGGTTTCTAACCAACTTCTGACAAGTCTCACAGATTCAGTAAACTTATTGAAATACACAACTGTCAAGTCTCCAGTCAGTTCTTGAACCTTTGTCTTTGTTAGCAAAGCGTCGAGACTGGTTGTCATTATGTGTCGACACAAGTAGATTAAGTGTCGACACAGGCTTTGATGATGTCGACATAACTCCTTTGGTGTCGACACTGCTTCTTGACACGACATCTGTAGAATGTGTCGACACAACCTCTTTGTGTCGACACAGACACTTCTTTACTTCACAGCAATCAGCATTGTTGAAACTCTGTTGTGTGTCGACACAAGTCATGTGTGTCGACACAGTTGATGTAGTCTCAGAATTTGTGTATCGACACTGCCTCAAGGTGTCGACATAGTTGATGTCAAATAATACTTCAGTGTGTCGACACTGCCTCCCGATGTCGACACAGTCGATGTCGACTAATACTTCTGTGTGTTGACACTGCCTCCCGGTGTCGACACAGTTGATGTCGGCTAATATTTTTGTGTGTCGACACAGCCTCCCGGTGTCGACACAGTTGATGTTGACTAATAAATTCTGTGTGTCGATACAGTTGCTTCAGGTGTCGACATAGCTTTTCCAAGTGTCGACGCAGACTTGCTTAAGTGTCGACACATGGACTTAGAAACTTTTTTCTGCATTTTAGCCAATACTTAACCTGCACATATAAACTCAAAATAACATCAAATACACCTTGATGTATATCATTGAGCTATGTGAGACTTCTTCAAATAAGGTACACATTTTCCAATGTACCCAACACTTCTCTAGAGCCATTCTCTGCTCATCTAATTTAACCTGCAAAGCCACCAATAAGGAGTTGTAATCAGCCTCTGGGGCAGGTTGTGAAGTAGCAGTTTGCAATGCTTTCTTGTAGCTTTGGCTCCTTCTCTTGAAAACCATCAGTTTCCTTTTCTTAGCACTTGCAATTGCTTCATCTTCTGAAGCAGATGTACTGGCAATGTCTACTCTTTCCTTAGGACTAGGAGAGAGCTCCTTTTCAGTCCTATTCTGCTCCCCCTCAATGTCAGCCTGCTCCCCCTCAATCCTTTCTTGCTCCTCCTTATCTGCTTCTCCCACAATATCAGGAAATAATTCCTCAAGAGTAAACTCCTGTTGAGTGTGGACTGTTGGTACTTCTTTCTCAGGAGCATCAGTAGCTCCAGATGTATCCTCCATGATAACATTTTGGGATGGAATATTGGCATGAGGTCTCTCAAAGATAGTTTGTGAATCCATTTCACTTGCCAAGGGAGTTATTTCTTCTTCCAGTATCTATGCAGTATTTAGCTCCCCCTGTTCCTGTGTATTATCAGTATTATCCTGTGCCTGTGTATTATCTGGCTTCCCCTGCATCTGTGCAATATCTGTAATGTCTTGTGCAGGAGATTTCTCAGCAGCTTCTTGTCTCTCTATATCAGGTATGTCCTTTGATAAGACCTTATCCCATCTGGAAATAATCCTGATGTCCACTCTTCTCATATGATTGATTTTAGAACAAGGAATCTGGTTCATTACTTCTGGAATTTCTCCAGCCAAGTATAGACTCATTATTCTAGCCAAATTAGGCTTCTTTATGCCCTCCTTAATCTTTTCAAACAGTACTATAAACCAATCTGTATTGAGCTTAAAAATTATCCTTGTCATGAGGTTTAACATATAGGCAGAAATCCTATCATGTCCCCCTGGCTTTCACAGAATAACCTTTCCTACCACTTCTGAAAGCAATTTGCCTTGTTGATTCATCCCTTTTCTGTTTAGAGCTGATCCAATCTTCATGGTGGGATCCAATCCACACCATTGTAGCGCTTCCCTTGTTTTTGATACTGGTACTTCTTCTTCATCCTGAGTTCTTGGAAGATGAAGAATTTTTCTCAAACTTTTCAAGGTCACTTTGACTCTTGCTCCAGGAACTGTTGATTTAATCTTAAGTCCAGTTGAGTCTACTATTGCTGCAGCAAAAAACTCAAAAACCTCCTTCTTCCAAATCTTGGTTGGTTCGGATACTAGAAACTCCAAACCACTGTCAGAAAATAGGGTAATGACCCCTTTAATCTCTGACTCCGCATCATCAAAGGCATGGCGAACAACCTCATATCCTTCGTTAATGTTATCTTAAACCTTTAGCTCCAGTGGGATGGTGAGAAAACTTGGATTGAGAGAAGAGAGTTTGTCGACACAAGGTTTTAGTCTTGAAAACCTTGAGAGCGTGTCGACAGAATATGTTCTTGACCTATTTATACCCTTCTAAACAAAGAAGGTCAAAAGGCGGGAAAAAACAGTCTAAAAGTGTTGACACTGTTGAAAGGTGTCGACACATACTTCTAATGACTCGATAACGGCGTTGACTACTATGTGTCGACACCAATCGATGATGTGTTGACACATGACATACTTAGAAGTTCATCAGAAATTCTGTGTCGACTCTTATTGTAAGTGTCGACACAAAATCTGGATGTGTCGACACCACTACTCTGGTTGTGTCGACACCACTTACTGAAGTGTCAACACCACTTCTCTGGATGTGTCGACACAGATTTACTGAAGTGTCGACATCACTACTCTGAATGTGTCGACACTGATTTACTTAGCCAAATTTGTTAAACTAATCTATGTTCAACATACCTAATTCAATTTTAAATTTATTGAATTTAGTTTCATCTAGAGCCTTAGTAAACACATCTGCAATCTGATAATCTGTTTTGACAAATACTAGTGAGATGTCCTCTTTCTCTATATGTTATCTAAGAAAATGGTATCTAATTTCTATATGCTTAGTGCTACTATGTGAAACAGGATTATTAGCAATAGAAATAGCACTAGAAGAATCACAAAAAAAAGGTGTTCTACTTACCTGAATACCAAAGTCTTCTAGCTGGTGCTTAATCCACAACAACTATGCACAACAACTTCCTGCTGCCACATATTCAGACTCAGCTGTGGAAATTGCCACACTAGTTTGCTTCTTACTGCTCCAAGACACCAATCTTCCTCCTAGAAATTGACAGGTGCCTGTTGTGCTTTTTCTATCTTCTTTGCAACCTGCAAAGTCTGCATCTGAATAGCCTGTCAGTAGAAAATCTCCATTCCTAGGGTACCAAAGGCCTAGATTAGGTGTGCCCTTTAGATATCTCAAAATCCTTTTTTACTGAAGTTTAATGAGAATCTTTAGGGCATGATTTGTACCTAGCACAGACACATGTTGCATACATAATGTCAGGTCTACTAACAGTTAGATATAGAAGAGAGCAAATTATTCCTCTATACACTCTACAGGTTTACTTGCACCATCTTTGCATATAGGCATACTTGTTCCCATAGGAGTTCTCATGGTGGAGGATGATTCCATACCATACTTCTTAATTAACTCCTTGGTGAACTTAGACTGGGATATGGACAAGCCATCATCAGTCTGTCTTACTTGAAGTTTCAAGAAGAACTTAAGTTCTCCCATGTTGCTCATCTCAAACTTCCCTTGCATAAGTTTAGCAAACTTCTTGCAAAGGTTTTTTTCTATAGACTCAAATATTATGTCATCTACATAAATCTGGACTAAGATTATCTTTCCTTTGGATTCCCTTAGGAATAGAGTTTTGTCTATTTCCCCCCTTGAGAATTTGTTCTCAATAAGGAAAGTAGACAGGGTTTCATACCAAGCCCTTGGGGCTTGCTTTAAGCCATACAAAACTTTCCTAAGTCTATAAACATAATCAGGTTTGAGAGAATCAACAAAACCTGAGGGCTGCTCTACATAGACTTCTTCTTTTAGATTTCCATTTAGGAATGCTCATTTTACATCCATTTGGAATATCTTGAAGCCTTGATATGCTGCATAGGCAAGGAACATACTAATTGCTTCCAGTCTTGCTACTGGGGCAAAGGTTTGATCAAAGTCAATACCCTCTTCCAGCTTGCATCCTTTTGCAACAAGTCTTGCTTTGTTCTTCACATTGATCCCATTCTCATCCAGTTTATTCCTAAAGATCCACTATGTTCCAATGATGTTGTGGTCTTTTGGTTTAGGAACTAACTCCCAGACCTTGCACCATCTGAACTGATTCAGCTCCTCTTGCATGGCATCAATCCAATGTGGGTCTAGAATAGCTTCTTCAAATCTCTTTGGCTCCAGTTTAGATAGGAAGCTTGAGCAAAGAACTGTGTTCAAGTTCCTTATTCTGGTTTGCACTCCATGTCTTAGATCACCAATTATCTGATTTGCCGGATGATCCTTTAAGTGTCTAACAGCTTGAGGTAGTTTATCTGCAGGTTGGACCTCTCCTGTCTCTTCAATATGCTGCACCTCTTGGTTTTCAACAGCATCTAGGGAGTCCTGTACTCCCCCTGGACAGTAGTCACAATTTTCCACTTCCTGCTCTTCAGTTGATTCTTTTGTAATGGTAAGCTTGTCCATTTTCTCATCTATATCTATAGAACTGCATGAGCTACAAGGCAACTCACTGTTAATCAGTCTTGTTTCATCAAAGACAACATGTACAGACTCTTCTATAACTTGAGAAATCAAGTTGTAGACTCTATAAGCCTTACTATTATTGTTGTACCCAACAAATATCCCATCTTTGGATTTGGAACCAAACTTAGTTAGATAAGACTTGCCATTGTTAAGGACATAGCACTTGCAACCAAAGATCCTAAAATAGGATAAGTTTGGTTTTCTACCCTTCATGATCTCATAGGGAATCTTTTTGTTGCTTTTGGTGATAGTTGCCCTATTGATCACATGACATGCAATATTTACTGCCTCAGCCCAGAAATATTCTAGGAGAGAAGTGTCACTCAATAAAGTTCTACAAGCCTCAATAAGTGTTCTATTCTTCCTTTCAGCAATACCATTTTGCTGTGGTGTTCTAGGTGAGGAGAATTCTTGAAAAATCCCAAATTCTTCACACAGTTTTGTCATACTCTCAGATTGAAATTCAGCGTCACGGTCACTTTTGATTTTGACCACTGTACTGTTAAGTTCATTCTGAATTTGCTTGACAAAGCTGTATAAAACACTTGGGGTTTCTAATTTTTGTTCAGAAATAACACCTAGGAATATCTAGAATAGTCATCTACCACCACAAAAGTGTAGACCTTCCTACCTAGACTATGAACTAACATAGGACCAAATAGATCCATATATAAGAGGTATAAACACCTCACTGAATCCTTATTTTCAAGGCTATGAAAGGAGGATTTTGTCTGCTTGCCTTTTTGACAAGCTGAGCATATCTCATCCTTTATACACTTAACTTTTGGACCATTCCTTACTAACTCTTTGCTAAAGAGTTGGCCAATTATTTTGTAGTTAAGATAGGCCAGCCTCTTGTGCCATTTGATACAATGAGAGGCTCTCTCATCAGCTACAAGACAAATAGGAGAACCTTTGTTCTCACACTCAAAATTAAGACAATACACATTCCATTTTCTATATCCTGTCAATATGACCTTTTGATCACTTGCTCTTTTGATATGACATCCATTCTTAACAAATGAAATGTCATATCCTAAATCACTCAGCTGACTTATGCTTATAAGGTTGTGTTTCAAACCCTTCTTATAGGCCACTTGAGTGATAGTAATCTGGTTACTAGAAATGTTACCAAATCCTTTGATGACTCCTTTTTCAGAACCACCAAAGATTACTTTAGGCCTATTTATGATAGGTAAATACTCCTTCAGCAATCCCTTTTTTCCAGTCATGCGCTTGGAACATCCACTGTCCAAGTACCATATAGGGGCATGATAACTTGGACTCACCTGCAATAAAGAATTACCTCTCCTTAGAACCCAAGTAAGTCTTGGGTCCTTGGTTCAAGTTAGCTTCATACTTACCAAATCTACCTGCTGCTCTTCTAACAGGTAGACTGTTGTTCTTCATAACACTAATGTTGTGCCAGCAGTCTAAGGAATAATGGCCTGTCTTGCAACAACACCATCATTCATACTTGTTGTATCTATTTTTAGATATATTCTCTCCAGTCTGGTTGACAGCAAATCTTTTGTATTGTGCTGGTACTGCTGCAGCTACACCCACTGTTTTCTTAGGAACAAGGGGTTTATGGAAATGGGCTGCCTTATTAACATAAACACCCTTGTCATTCAGAACTTCAGTCTTACTATGACCATGAGTATTCTCAAGGTCATACTTGGTAGAAGGCACTTGTACCTTTCTAAAAACTACAGGGACTTTAAAATTAAGTGGCTGGACTGAGGCTTTGCCCTTTCTCTTGAATTGGACAGCCCTGGTGTTACCTTTAAAGCCTATTCCAGCCTTACCCTTTTGAGCCACAAACTCATTTATTAAGGGTAAAACTGATTTTGGCTTGGAATAACTAGCCACCAAATCTTTTTCCTTTTGAAGTCTGCCTTCCAGACTTTTAATCAGATCATTTTTGTATGTGATTGTGCTCATCTTAATAATAGTTATAGTTTTCAGTTTGGCAATCTCATTCAATTTTTGATCCAACTCTTTCTCAAAGTCAGATGCATCCATCTTAAGATCTGCAATTTCCTTAGCCTGAGTTTGTGCCAGGTTCTTGCTTTTCTTTAGTGCCTACAACAAGTCCTCATATTCATCTATCAGCTTATGAATATCACCTTCATACTCAGACCCATCCACATCACTTGATGCAGATGTAGCTGACTCTATGCCAGTACTACAATCTGAATTATTAGTAAAACATTGTACCTTACTAGGACCAGACTAATCTTGGCACTTGTCTTCTTCTGATACAGCCATCAGTCCCATGCACTGATGGTCTTCTTGTTCATAGATAGAGTTCAGCAATTTCATAAACTCATCTTCTTCATCTCCTGCATATAGACCAATGTATGCCTCAGCTTCAGATTCAGACTCTGAAGATGATTAGTCTGTCAAGCTCTTCTCCTTCTTAGCAACAAAGGATTTCTCCTTCTTGCTCTTTTGTTGAGTCTTTCTTTTATCAGCAGACTCCTTTCTTTTGTTTGGACACTCAGCCACAACATGTTCAGGCCTATTACAGCAGTAGCAAACTATCTTTGATGCTGTAGATTTGCTAGGCTTAGACCTGCTCCTGTCCTTCCTTGATGACATCCTCTTTTTATAATAGTCATCAACAGGCTGAGATTTGGAGGGCCTTGAATTCCACTGCTTCTTCTTCAGGAATCTCTGAAACTGCCTTGTGAAGGCAGCAAAGTCTTTATCTGAGTCACTGCTGTCTGAACTTTGGTTATCTAAATTATCTGAAGTAATTTCAGCAACAATCTCAGGAGGTGATGGAGACATCCTCCTATTCTTCCTTGTGGCTTCCACCTTGAGTGCCATAGTCTTTTTTCTATGCTCCCCTTTTGCACTTTTCTCTTAATCTTTCCTAGCCATCAGCTGCATCTCATATGACAGCAGTTTTCCAAACAAAGTTGGAGGAGAGATATCTGCAATTTTGGCCACTTCCCTAATGGCACAGATCTTAGTGTCCCAATCCTTTGTCAAGGATCTTAGAAATTTATCATTCAGTTCATATGTACTGAAGATCTTTCCATAGGACATCAGCTCATTTACTATTCTATAAAACTTCTTATAACACTCAATTATACCATCTGACTTTCCTTGTCTGAAACTCTTATATTCCTGGTTCAGCATAGATTTTCTATCTTGTCTGACTTCTTCAAGAATTCTCCATGTATACTATCAAAGTGTCCCACATTTCCTTGGAGGTCTTGCAGTGAATCAAATTTTGAAAGGTTGAATCATCTATGACACTTACTATGATATTCTGGGCTCTTTTATCCATAGTTGTCAGGTTGATCTCATCCTTTGTCATCTCAGAAAAATCTTTGGGAGTTCTTTGATTTGTATCTAGAACTGACACCTTCATTGGAACATAAGGACCTTCCATTACTGTAATGTAGATCCTTGGATCAGAAGCCTCCATGAAAAGCCTGACCTTTTCTTTCCATATTCCAAATATCTCTTTCCTGCATATGGGTAATTTCATAGAACCTAGTTCCTTATGATTTTCTCCTGAACCCATTTTTTTGATCTTGAATCTGCCTTAAGAATCTTACTTAGACTGTAAAGTCCTTTTTTAGTAACCTCCCTCTAATACCACTTGATAGAATTGATTTCAAGATAACCCAAACACCTAGAGGGGGGGGGGGGTGAATAGGTTCTTTTCTTTTTTATTACCCAAGGCAGAATAATTATTCAGATCTTATATAGAATCTAACTATTCTTAGCAATCACAGCACAGAATCCACAATCACATATACATCACAGATTGAACACAGGTTTATAGTGGTTCCCCAAGGTCTGGGTACATCCACTTTCCCCCTTCACCTATCTAGTAGTGTGCTAGATTCGACATAACTTCTTCCTTCTTCTCAGATCCACAGATCTTACAGATAAGAACCCTGAAAGGTTCCTACAATCTCAGAACCCTATAAGGTTCCTACAACTCAGAGTGTAACCACACTCCTACAGCTCAGGATAACAACCCTACCTCAGCCTTCACACAAGGCCTACAACTCAGAGAAAAAATTCTCCTACACTCGGGCTCAAAAGCCCTACCACTCAGAGATATATATCTCCTACACTCAGCCTTTATAATATAGGCTTACAACTCATATCTATGAAAAGATCCTACAAAATTTGATAAATGTTTAGATGGACTCTTACCCTTGTTGAGAGAGAAGGGATAAGAGGTTTCTTGATCAGCTTCTTGATAAAACTGATGGCTGAAATCAACCTGTTCTTAGCTTTCTTCAAAGCTTCTTGAATCTGAACTCAGTAGGGTTGATCTCCTTTGAAGTTGAATGACTGCCAGCTTCCTTCTTAGAATGAAGAAATAGGTCTGAATCCTTCTTAGCAGATTAGTTCAAGATCTGCTTCTTAAGAGACTTGTAAATATCTCCTTCTTTACTTCAACAGTTGGAGATCTCTCTTTCTCTCCAGAACTTCTGAAGTTTCTTCAGAATTCTTGCTTGAATTCTCCTTAAGTCTTCTCACGAAAATCTTCTTCAGTGTGACGTGCACTTTCTTGATCAATGATAAATAGTTGTTATTGTTGTTCACCTTCCTCTCTTTGATTTGAAAGAATCCATCTATATATAGACTTCATCCATGGTAACCGGCTGATCCGGTTTCTAACCAACTTTTGACAAGTCTCACAGCTTAGGTAAACTTGTTGAAATACACAGCTGTCAAGTCTCCAATCAGTTCTTGAACCTTTGTCTTTGTTAGCAAAGCTTCGAGACTGATTTTCATTATGTGTCGACACAAGTAGATTATGTGTCGACACAGGCTTTGATGATGTCGACATAACTCCTTTAGTGCCGACACTGCTTCTTGACACGGCATCTATAGAATGTGTCGACACAGCCTCTTTGTGTCGACACAGACACTTCTTTACTTCACAACAATCAGCATTGTTGAAACTCTGCTGTGTGTCGACACAAGTCCTGTGTGTCGACACAATTGATGTAGTCTCAGAATTTGTGTGTCGACACTGCCTCCAGGTGTCGACATAGTTGATGTAACCTAATACTTCAGTGTGTCGACACTGCCTCCCGATGTCGACACAGTCGATGTAGACTAATACTTCTGTATGTCGACACTGCCTCCCGGTGTCGACACAGTTGATGTCGACTAATATTTTTGTGTGTCGACACTGCCTCCCGGTGTCGACACAGTTGATGTCGACTAATAAATTCTGTGTGTCGATACAGTTGCTTTAGGTGTCGACACAGCTTTTCCAAGTGTCGAGACAGAGTTACTTAAGTGTCGACACATGGACTTAGAAACTTTTTTTCTGCATTTTAGCCAATACTTAACCTGCACATATAAACTCAAAATAACGTCAAATACACCTTGATGTATATCATTGAGCTATGTGAGACTTCTTCAAATAAGGTACACATTTTCTAATGTACCCAACACTTCTCTAGAGTCATTCTCTGCTCATCTAATTTAACCTGCAAAGCCACCAATAAGGAGTTGTAATCAGCCTCTGGGGCAGGTTATGAAGCAGCAGTTTGCAATGCTTTCTTGTAGCTTTGGCTCCTTCTCTTAAAAACCATCAGTTTCCTTTTCTTAGCACTTACAATTGCTTCATTTTCTGAAGCAGATGTACTGGCAATGTCTACTCTTTCCTTAGGACTAGGAGGGAGCTCCTTTTCAGTCCTATTCTGCTCCCCCTCAATGTCAGCCTGCTCCCCCTCAATCCTTTCTTGCTCCTCCTTATCTACTGCTCCCTCAATATCAGGAAACAATTCCTCAAGAGTAAACTCCTGTTGAGTGTGGACTGGTGGTACTTCTTTCTCAGGAGCATCAGCAGCTCCAGATGTATCCTCCATGATAGCATCTTGGGATGGAATATTGGCATGAGGTCTCTCAAAAATAGTTTGTGAATCCATTTCACTTGCCAAGGGAGTTGTTTCTTCTTCCAGTATCTATGCAGTATTTAGCTCCCCCTGTTCCTGTGTATTATAAGTATTGTCCTGTGCCTGTGTATTATCTGGCTCCCCCTGCATCTGTGCAGTATCTGTAATGTCCTGTGCAGGAGATTTCTCAGCAGCTTCTTGTCTCTCTATATCAGGTATGTCCTTTGATAATACCCTATCCCATCTGGAAATAATCCTGATGTCCACTCTTCTCATATGATTGATTTTAGAACAAGGAATCTGGTTCATTACTTCTAGAATTTCTCCAACCAAGTATAGACTCATTATTCTAGCCAAATTAGGCTTCTTTATGCCTTCCTTAATCTTTTCAAACAGTACTATAGACAAATCTGTATTGAGCTTAAAAATTATCCTTGTCATGAGGTTTAACATATAGGCAGAAATCCTATCATGTCCCCCTGGCTTACACAGAATAACCTTTCCTACCACTTCTGAAAGGAATTTGCCTTGCTGATTCATCCCTTTTCTGTTTAGAGCTGATCCAATCTTCATGGTGGGATCCAATCCACACCATTGTAGCGCTTCCCTTGTTTTTGATACTGGTACTTCTTCTTCATCCTAAGTTCTTAGAAGATGAAGAATTTTTCTCAAACTTTTCAAGGTCACTTTGACTCTTGCTCCTTGAACTGTTGATTTAATCTTAAGTCCAGTTGAGTCTACTGTTGCTGCAACAAAAAACTCAAAAACCTCCTTCTTCCAAATCTTGGTTGGTTCGGATACTAGAAACTCCAAACCACTGTCAGCAAACAGGGTAATGACCCCTTTAATCTCTGACTCCGCATCATCAAAGGCATGGCGAACAACCTCATATCCTTCGTTAATGTTATCTTCAACCTTTGGCGCCAGTGGGATGGTGAGAAAACTTGGATTGAGAGAAGAGATTTTGTCGACACAAGGTTTTAGTCTCGAAAACCTGGAGAGCGTGTCGACAGAATATGTTCTTGACCTATTTATACCCTTATAAACAAAGAAGGTCAAAAGGCAGGCAAAAACAGTCTTAAAGTGTTGACACTGTTGAAAGGTGTCGACACATACTTCTAATGACTCGACAACGGCGTTGACTACTATGTGTCGAAACCAATTGATGATGTGTCGACACATGACATACTTAGAAGTTCATCAGAAATTCTGTATCGACTCTTATTGTAAGTGTTGACAAAAAATCTTGATGTGTTGACACCACTACTCTGGTTGTGTCGACACCACTTACTGAAGTGTCGATACCACTTCTCTGGATGTGTCGACACAGATTTACTGAAGTGTCGACATCACTACTCTGAATGTGTCGACACTGATTTACTTAGCCAAATTTGTTAAACTAATCTATGTTCAACATACCTAATTAGATTTTAAATTTATTGAATTTAGTTTCATCTAGAGGCTTAGTAAACACATCTGTAATCTGATAATCTGTTTTGACAAATACTAGTGAGATGTCCTCTTTCTCTACATGTTCTCTAAAAAATGGTATCTAATTTCTATATGCTTAGTGCTACTATGTGAAACAGGATTATTAGCAATATAAATAGCACTAGAAGAATCACAAAAAAAGGTGTTCTACTTACCTGAATACCAAGGTATTCTAGCTGGTGCTTAATCCACAACAGCTATGCACAGCAACTTCCTGCTGCCACATATTCAGACTTAGCTGTGGAAATTGCCACACTAGTCTGCTTCTTACTGCTCCAAGACACCAATCTTCCTCCTAGAAATTGACAGGTGCCTGTTGTGCTTTTTCTATCTTCTTTGCAACCTGCAAAGTCTACATCTGAATAGCCTGTCAGTAGAAAATCTCCATTCCTAGGGTACCAAAGGCCTAGATTAGGTGTGCCCTTTAGATATCTCAAAATCTTTTTTTACTGCAGTTTAATGAAAATCTTTAGTGCATGATTGGTACCTAGCACATACACATGTTGCATACATAATGTCTGGTCTACTAGCAGTTAGATATAGAAGAGAACCAATTATTCCTCTATACAAAGACTCATCTACAGGTTTACCTGCATCATCTTTGCATATAGTCATACTTGTTCCCATAGGAGTTCTCATGGTGGAGGATGATTCCATACCATACTTCTTAATTAACTCCTTGGTGAACTTTGACTGGGATATGGACAAGCCATCATCAGTCTGTCTTACTTGAAGTTTCAAGAAGAACTTAAGTTTTCCCATGTTGCTCATCTTAAACTTCCCTTGCATAAGTTTAGCAAACTTCTTGCAAAGGTTTTTTTTCTGTAGACTCAAATATTATGTCATCTACATAAATCTGGACTAAGATTATCTTTCCTTTGGATTCCCTTAGGAATAGAGTTTTGTCTATTTTCCCCCATGAGAATTTGTTCTCAATAAGGAAAGTAGACATGGTTTCATACCAAGCCCTTGGGGCTTGCTTTAACCCATACAAAACTTTTCTAAGTCTATAAACATAATCATGTTTGAGAGAATCAACAAAACTTAGGGCTGCTCTACATAGACTTCTTCTTTTAGATTTCCATTTAGGAATGCTGATTTTACATCCATTTGGAATACCTTGAAGCCTTGATATGCTGCATAGGCAAGGAAAATCATAATTGCTTCCAGTCTTGCTACTGGGACAAAGGTTTGATCAAAGTCAATACCCTCTTCTTGCTTGCATCCTTTTGCAATAAGTCTTGCTTTGTTCTTCACAATGATCCAATTCTCATCCAGTTTATTCCTAAAGATCCACTTTGTTCCAATGATGTTGTGGTCTTTTGGTTTAGGAACTAACTTCCAGACCTTGCACCTTACGAACTGATTCAGCTCCTCTTGCATGACATCAATCCAATGTGGGTCTAGAATAGCTTCTTCAAATCTCTTTGGCTCCAGTTTAGATAGGAAGCTTGAGCAAAGAACTGTGTTCAAGTTCCTGCTTCTGGTTTGCACTCCATATCTTAGATCACCAATTATCTGATTTGCCGGATGATCCTTTAAGTGTCTAACAGCTGGAGGTAGATTATCTCCAGGTTGAACCTCTCTTGTCTCTTCAATATGCTTTTGGTTTTCAACAGCATCTAGGGAGTCCTGTACTCCCCCTGGAAAGTAGTCACCATTTTCCACTTCCTGCTCTTCAGTTGATTCTTCTGTAATGGTAAGCTTGTCCATTTTCTCATCTATACCTGTAGAACTGCATGAGCTACAAGGCAACTCACTGTTAATCAGTCTTGTTTCATCAAAGACAACATGTACAGACTCTTCTACAACTTGAGTAATCAAGTTGTAGACTCTATAAGCCTTACTATTGTTGTTGTACCCAACAAATATCCCATCTTGGGATTTGGCATCAAACTTAGTTAGATAAGACTTGCCCTTGTTAAGGACATAACACTTGCAACCAAAGATCCTAAAATAGGATAAGATTGGTTTTCTACCCTTCATGATCTCATAGGGAGTCTTTTTGTGGCTTTTGGTGATAGTTGCCCTATTGATCACATGACATGCAGTATTTACTGCCTCAGCCCAGAAATATTCTAGGAGAGAAGTGTCACTCAATAGAGTTCTACAAGCCTCAATCAGTGTTCTATTCTTCCTTTCAGCAATACCATTTTGCTGTGGTGTTCTAGGTGAGGAGAATTATAGAAAAATCCTAAATTCTTCACACAGTTTTGTCATACTCTCAGATTGAAATTCAGTGTCATGGTCACTTCTGATTTTGACCACTGTACTGTTAAATTAATTCTGAATTTGCTTGACAAAGCTGTATAAAACACTTGGGGTTTCTTATTTTTGACTCAGAAATAACACCCAGGAATATCTAGAATAATCATCTACCACCACAAAAGTGTAGAACTTCCTACCTAGACTATGAACTAACATAGGACCAAATAGATCCATATATAAGAGGTATAGACACCTCACTGAATCCTTGTTTTCAAGGCTATGAAAGGAGGATTTTATCTGCTTGCCTTTTTGACAAGCTGAGCATATCCCATTCTTTATACACTTAACTTTTGGACCATTCCTTACTAACTGTTTGCTAAAGAGTTGGCCAATTGTTTTATAGTTAAGATGGGCCAGCCTCTTGTGCCATTTGACACAAGGAGATGCTCTCTCATCAGCTACAAGAAAAATAGGAGAACCTTTGTTCTCACACTCAAAATTAAGACAGTACACATTCCTTTTTCTATATCCTGTCAATATGACCTTTTGATCACTTGATCTTTTGATATGACATCCATTCTTAACAAATGAAATGGCATATCCTAAATCACTCAGCTGACTTATGCGTATAAGGTTGTGTTTCAAACCCTTCACATAGGCCACTTGAGTGATAGTAATCTGGTTACTAGAAATGTTACCAAATCCTTTGATGACTCCTTTTTCAGAACCACCAAAGATTACTTTAGGCCTATTTATGATAGGTAAATACTTCTTCAGCAATCCCTTTGTTCCAGTCATGCGCTTGGAACATCCACTGTCGAAGTACCATATAGGGGCATGGTAACTTGGACTCACCTGCAATAAAGAATTACCTCACCTTAGAACCCAAGTAAGTCTTGTGTCCTTGGTTCAAGTTTGCTTCATACTTACCAAATCTACCTGCTGCTCTTCTAACAAGTAGACTGTTGTTCTTCATAATACTAATGTTGTGCCAGCAGTCTAAGGCATAATGGCCTGTCTTGCCACAATACCAGCATTCATACTTATTGTATCTATTTTTAGATATATTCTTGTCAGTCTGGTTGACAGCAAATCTTTTGTATTGTGCTGGTACTGCTACAGCTACACCCACTGTTTTCATAGGAACATGGGGTTTATGGAAATAGGCTGCCTTATTGACATAAACACCCTTGTCATTCAAAACTTTAGTCTTACTATGACCATGAGTATTCTCAAGGTCATACTTGTTAGAAGGCACTTGTACCTTTCTAAAAACTACATGGACTTTAAAATTCAGTGGCTGGACTGAGGATTTGCCCTTTCTCTTAAATTGGACAGCCCTGGTATTACCTTTAAAGCCTATTCCAGCCTTACCCTTTTGAGCCACAAACTCATCTATTAAGGGTAAAACTGATTTTGGCTTGGAATAACTAGCCACCAAATCTTTTTCCATTTGAAGTCTGGCTTCCAGACTTTTAATCAGATCATTTTTGTATGTGATTGTGCCCATCTGAATAACAGTTATAGTTTTCAGTTTGGCAATCACATTCAATTTTTGATCCAACTCTTTCTCTAAGTCAGATGCAACCATCTTAAGATCTGTAATTTCCTTAGCCTGAGTTTTGGCCAGGTTTTTGCTTTTCTTTAGTGCCTGCAACAAGTCCCCATATTCATCTATTAGCTGATGAATATCACCTTCAGACTCAGACTCATCCACATTACTTGATGCAGATGTAGCTGACTCTGTACTAGTACTATAATCTGAATTACTAAAAAAATATTATACCTTACTAGGACCAGACTGATCCTGTCACTTGTCTTCTTCTAATACAGCCATCAGTCCCTTGCACTGATGGTCTTCTTGTTCATATATAGAGTTCAGCAATTGCATAAAGTCATCTTCTTCATCTGCTGCATATTGACCAATATAAGCCTCAGCTCCAGATTCAGACTCTAAACATGATTGGTCTATCAAGCTCTTCTCCTTCTTAGCAACAAAGGATTTTTCCTTCTTGCTCTTTTGTTTAGTCTTCCTTTTATCAGCATACTGCTTTCTTTTGTCTGGACACTCAGCCACAACATGTTCAGGCTTATTACAGCAATAGCAAACTATCTTTGATGTTGTAGATTTGCTAGGCTAAGACCTGCTCATGTCCTTCCTTGATTACTTCCTCTTTTGATAATAGGAATCCACAGGCTGAGATGTGAAGTGTAACATCCCATTTTCAAATTGGACCCCCCTAGGAGTGACTTGAGCATGACTAGGTCCTATGAGTTAACCTAGATGAGCCCAGGAGACCAAGTGACCTAAAAACCTAGTTGAGACTCACTTGGTCTGCAAATAGCAATTTTCAAAACTATGATTTTGGATGGCCTAATAGGTTCATGGAGAAGATGAGCCTCCCTCACTCTTGTGAGTTCATGTAAAAATTAAATGGCCTTAGTGGGCTGCCATTAGAGGGGTGAGATGAGGAGTTTTCAGTTTGGGGGTGACTAGGAGAGAGAGAGGAAGAGAGAGAAAGGAAATAATGGTGGGAGGAGAGAGAAATATTGAAAGAGAAGTTGAAGAGGGTGGGGCTCGGCCAAGAGAGGCTGAAAGCATGCCTTTATGGCTGCATTCAACTCCTCTAGAGAAGAGGAGTTGATGCAGCCGTTTCCCAGCCTTCAAGAGGGCTGTTTCAACCCCCCTCTCCTCAAACCGAGCCACCCCTTTAATGGGCTTGATGGCATTGAAGGATCCAGCCCTCCCCCTCCCCTCTCTTCCTTCTTAACCTCCATCTGTGAGCAAGAGAGAGTTTCTCGAAACCCTAACAGAGGAGCAAGTGGTGGTCGGAGCAAGAGAAGGAGAAAACGCCGCCGCCGCCGTCGCCATGGCCCCTCGCCGATCTACACGTCGCATGGCCGCCGGGAAGGTCCTCCCTCACTCTTTCCCTTGTGCTATAGATCTTAGACGCGTTTAGGGTTCGAGTTCAAGCCCAAAGGAGTCGGTCGGGTGGGCTAAAACCAGAGAAAACTGCCATTTTCATGGCACTTTGGTGGGCTCGGGTAGGGTGGTGCCGCCACCTCCGGCCGCCCTAGCTCCGGCTAGGGATAGCCCCCACCACCGGGAACAAATAGAGGGTGTTTCCCGGTGGTGGCGCCGCCCAGGGTGGCCGGGAAACAGCCCGTAAAAGGCACCTGCGGCGGGCTCGGTTTTGACGTTTTCTGGAAGAAGATGAATAGTACCCATGAATTATTATATTGTTTTATTTCCTGTTTACTGGCCGATTTTAAATTAATTATTAAAAATACATAGGCCCTCCTACAGAAAATATGGCCAATATAAAAGTTATAGCCCTTGATGTCTAGATTAATTCAAAATTGGTTTCAACCAATTTGGATGAGTGGGCTGACCCCAACAACCATTTTGGTGAGGGCTGTCCAAAATGTTGATCAGCCACTAAAATAAATCCCCACTCTTCATCCCTTGATCAAATGACCTGAAATTTGAACCAGGGGTCACTCTTAACTATACCTAAGAGCTGTGCAAAAATGGTAATTTTTGGATAACATTTTTCTATAGTTTTTGTTAAAATTTAATAATCATATCTTAGAGTGATTAAGGGGTCTAATGACCTCCAAATTCCCCAAAATTTTGGTGGGAAGTCCTTAGGGACCTAGGGAAGCTCTGTGTAAAGTTTCATTTAATTTGGAGATGTTTTGGGTGGGTAATTACCCAATCCTAGGTTAGCCCATTAAGGGGCAAATAGGTCAAAAGTGCACTTAGTGATTTTAGTTGACCAAACTCCCTCACCAGAGGCTGAAACTTGGTCCACTGGTTTGTAATGGGCTTTAACACTCCCTTATGGTGTATGGAGTGGTTTGGGGTGAGTATGCCCTAGGACCCAAGTCCAAACCCCTAGGTTGGACTTTGGGGGCTTGTGAAGGGCATGGGGTCAAATGACCTTGAATGGAAGTGATTTTTGGTGGAGAGGAGACTAGTGAGGTTAGAACCCCCTGACCAAAGTCTTGGAAGATTTGGAGAGGGTTACCCTCCCTTAAACCCTAACCCTAGTTTAGGACACCTCCTTTGTTAAGGTAAAATAGGTCACCAAAACTTGCCTAAAGGCCATGAAACTTGGGTAGTGTACTTCTTGGGTTTAGGGAAGTCTCTGGGAAATAATATTGAGAGCCTTGGAATTCAATACATGATAGTTCCTTCATAACTCACAAAAATAGGCTTTTGGGTATTTTAATTAATTTGATTTCTCTGGTTGATTAATGGAAATGAAATTTTGGCAGAGAGCTTTTTAGATCCTTATACATATGCTTGAATTTTGCTGGAATTATTAACTGATTATTTTAAGTACTTCATTCACAAGCCATTGATTTTCTAAAAATAGTCAAATAATTATTATGGGTTGTTCCCTCACTGAAATCTGGTGTAACTTAGACAAATGAGTTTTTATGACCTCTTACATCTCTGGTAATTATTGTAGAATTTTTGGATCTATAATCATAGGGGTTGATTCACAAGGCTTGCAATTTGTAGAACTTATAAATGATTTTTAAATAATATTTTTAGGCCTTGTAACATTATAATTTTTGGTCAGTGAACATTTATGGACATGGTAGAGCCCTGGTAATTTTCTTATAATTTTATGATGAATGAATGTAGTACCTCATGCTCAAAATCACTCATGGCTTTAATTTCTGGATAATTAAATAAATGTTAAGTTATTTAGGAAAAATTTGGAAGTGCTGGATTTAAATTATAAAAGTCATGATAGGCCCTTAGTAATTATCTTAGGGTGTTTGGATGAGAAATTGATGCACTTCCTATCATACTTGTTGTTAGCTCAAGTTGGTCTGCATATAGTGAAATCATAGAAATTGTAATACCATGGTCATAGGGCGACAAATCATGTGTAAAGGCCGTGGCAAGATGATTCGGAGGTTATCAATGAAATTGGGTATGGGATAGTGGTTAGGTTAACTAAGGATGGGTGGAGCTCGGGTTCGACGGAACATCGTCCTTTCCTGGGAGCGGGTGAAGGAGTTAAAACACATTAGGGTTAGAACCAGAGTAACATTAAGGGTTTGGGAACGGGGTATTAACCAACAATAATAAGTGCCTTGCGAAAGGGAACTTCGGGCCGTAATGCACCGTCTTGGTTCCTAGTGCCCCTTGAGAGCCCTTCACGGGGTATGCCGGGGGCAGTCCTGGGCTAACGTAAATCTTAAAACAAACGAAAGAGTAATTAGCCTAATAGGGATTCACATTGCACACACTCATTAGTTAGGGTTGGTAATGGTTAAGTCGTCCCGTGGTGTTCTAAGGGATGAAGTCTGGAGATGAGCCGGACGGTTTAGTCCGGGGAAGTTGGTCTCGGATGTGGTTTATACGGACGGTTTAGTCCGGGAGTTGACACTTTAAAATTGTTATATATTAAACTGCTGCATGTGCATAAAAATAGGAAAGACTAAGGTGGTGGGTTCTCGATATCGGGGAGTTCGATTGCACCGACACCGATATCGTTGACTCGGCAAGGTGACTAGCACTTAGCCAAGGTTAAGTCCGGCGGACCAGTCGGCAAGAGTACGCAGGAGTCCGCCTCGTGCACCAGGCGTTGAGGGCGTACGATAGGTCAGACCAGTAGTGCTTTTACTGGTTTTGAGGTGGGCGAGGCCCAACCCACCGCTTCCGTCTGCCACTACGGGAGTATCCTGGGAGTTATCTCCAGAAAGGGGGAACTAAAGGTTTGTGTACACAAAGTTGGGTGAGTGAGTTGCACTGCATGACATAACATACCCACCATATAGCTGCATATCATAATCATTCATAACAATCTTGACACCTAAAGTATAAGTGGAATGGGACGCTTATACTTTAGGACTTGCAAAACGACCCCTTGGTCTATAAGCTTGTGTGGGCAAGTTTACAAGTCAAAGGTTAATTTCAATATATATATATGCTGCTGTTTGATAACCGACACCCCAACGTATAAGTGGTATGGGACACTTTATACGATGGGAGCCTTGCAAAAGATCCCTTGGCTTATGTGTACTCACATAAGTGAAGGTTTAATTTCTTACTTACTTCCTTTCTGTTATACCTATTACAACACTTAAGATTTATATTGCTCCCCTGTTATAACTTGCTAGTTAGGTCCACCGTCATCTGCTTTTGACTACTCTCCACTTTCATGTCCTCCCCTTTCTTCCTCTCCGCCCGGTGCCTTAGAGCGTGAGGGAAGGGGTGGGGGACGATAGGACTTAGTCTTTTAGACTAACGGTTTTCGAACCATATCATTTTAGGGGATCGCGGAGCCCAGCATGGAGGAGCAGCCCAGGAGGCCGGTACGCCTGGAGATGGGACAGTCTAGCACGGGAGTCCAGACTACGGGGACTGTGAGTCCCGGCCCTTTAGTAGAGTTTTAGTTTTGCTTCCGCATTGAGTGGTTTTGTAGTGAGGAATTGATGTACCGGGCATGAGCCCTTTTATTTCTAGACTATTTATACTCTGATGATATTCTGTGGACACTCCCATCGTGGAGTTTTATTTTATGTGATATTCTCTTTTGGTGGACTTGCTTCTCTCTTACTTGCTACTCATGGTGATCGAAAAGGCCGGCAGAATCGGCGCGTTGTAGTGGCGACCTTCCCGGGTGCGAAGGTGTCACCGCAAAGCGGCGGTTCTGGGCATAAGACCCCGGGTTTCAAAAAAAAAAAGGGGTCTTACAAGTGGTATCAGAGGAAACATCGATCGGTTAGTAGCAGTCCACAAATCCCTGGGTCACCCCCGCGCGAGTTTAGTTTGCGGACAAACTAAGCAGCGGAAGCAGTGGTGTGCCCATAAGGGGAATCACATATAATTGTCCACATTTAGTTCTTTCGAATCGTTTTCTCATAATAAAAATTTTTCTTTTCGCAGCCCTCAGCGCAGCCTACTCCACAGGGTGAGGTTTTGCAGACTCCGGATGCTGCACCGCCTCCACCAGCTCCCGCTCCTTTCCTTCAGACGGACATGGGGCAGACTTTGACAGCCATCCTAGAAGCCTTCAGGGCTCAACAGGCTCCGGCTCCGCAGTTGATTCCGGGAGCCAACTGGCTGAGTATATTCCGAGGACTTTCTCCCCCGTCCTACTTGGGGACAGAGACGGCAGTTCGGACAGAGGAGTGGTTGGACATCATGCATGAGATGCTGACTGGGATACGATGCCCGGTGGAGGAGAGGGTGGCGTTGGTGGTCTCTTGCCTAGAGTCCCATGCCAAGAGGTGGTGGAAGACACTCCTGGACAAGACTTATGCTGACAGGGAGGTTGCGGAGATCACTTGGGGAGAATTCAGGGTCGCGCTGTTGGAACATTTTGTTCCGCAATCGGCCAGGGATGAGCTTGAGGACCGGTTCTTACAGCTAAAGCAGGGCACCAGGTCGGTGGTGGAGTACCATCGGGAGTTCGATCATCTAGCCCGATATGCAGATTCTTATCAGCTGGACGAAGCCGGGTACACCAAGAGGTTTTACAAGGGCTTGAAGGAGGATTTGAGGGAGGCCCTATTGTTCGTGTCCGATGGGCCTATTCCTCGGATGCTAGAGATGGCCAAGAGGATCGAGGCAGACTGGCACGCTACCCGAGGCCGGAAGCGGCCAATGGAGGATCAGAATCGTGGAGCAAGAAATGAGCAGCGACGAGGTCGTGTTACAGATGTGGGCAGGATGGAGGATCAGCCTCGTCAGGAGGTGAGACAGGAGTCGAGGGAGCAGGTGACTCTAGCTCCCCAGCCCCTCCAGATGCGGGAGATACCAAGACCGCAGATGCAGGATTTGCAGAGACCAGGAGGGAGGGCTTACCCTCCACCAGAGTGTTTTCACTGCCGTCAGGTGGGGCATATCAAGAGGAACTGCCCTATGAGAAGGGGGCCCCCACTAGCGCCACAGATTGCCCCACCTGCTCAGCAGTATGGAGGTCGAGGACGCGGTCAAGGACAAGGATACCAGGGCGGAGACCGTAGGCAAGAAAGGGAGCAGGTATATGCACTGGACCTGGCCCAGCCTCGACAACCTGAGCAAGTGATCACAGGTACGACTATGTTTGTTTGCTTTGCCTTAAATCTTTTTCCATCCTTTCCTAGGAATTTACTGTTTTTAGCATTAGGTAGTAAAAACCAAGAATAGAACTCTAAGTTAAGTCACAATCTCAGGCATTGTCTTCATTTGCGGCAAACCCGCACACACTCTCTTCGACACGGGTGCCTCGCACTCGTTTGTGTCGGAGACTTTTATCCAAGGGTTGGATGGCGTGGAGAAATTCACGGGGTCGATGATGAAGATACGGCTACCTGACGGGTCGGAGCTGTTCACCTCATCCCATTGCAATATGGAGGCATGGATAGGCGGGAAACCTTTCGAAGCGTCAGCGACGATCTTGCCACTGCCAGATTATGATCTGATTCTGGGTATGTCATGGCTCCACTGGAACCATGCCCAGATTGACTGCTTGGCCAAGAAGGTTACCCTTAGATATGGGGATTCTCTCATCGTGATGGAAGGTATCAGACCTGCGTCCTATATTTTCTTATCCTCTATTCAGGCCGTTAAGGCCCATCTACAGGGAGACATGGTATATCAGGTACTGTTCGAGATGACCGAGGAGAAGGACCGGATTGCCAATATACCGGTGGTTTGTGATTACGCCGATGTGTTTCCAGAGAAGCTGCCAGGATTGCCTCCGCACAGGGAGAAGGATTTCCAGATTCAGTTGGTGCCAGGGGCTAAGCCGATATCCAGGGCTCCCTATCGGATGGCCCCGAAAGAGCTGGCGGAGTTTCGGACTCAGTTGCGAGAATTGGTGGAGGCGGGATTTGTTAGACCGAGTTCTTCGCCATGGGGAGCTCCGGTCTTATTCGTGAAGAAGAAGGATGGGACACTTCGCCTGTGCATCGATTATCGAGCACTAAACAGACTGACCGTCCGGAATACCTATCCGCTCCCCCGAATAGACGAGTTGTTCGACCAGCTGGAGGGAGCCCACTATTTCTCGAAGCTGGACTTGAGGTCAGGATACTACCAGCTGCGGATCCAGGAGGAGGATATTCCGAAGACGGCCTTCAGTAGCAGATATGGCCTGTATGAGTTCACCGTGATGCCCTTTGGGCTCACGAATGCTCCGTCGGCGTTCATGAGTCTCATGAACCGGGTTTTTGAGGCCTACCTGGATGTGTTCGTTATAGTGTTCATAGACGACATCCTGATCTACTCTAGGACGGAGGAGGAGCACACCCGGCATCTGGCACTGACTCTACAGAGGTTGCGGGAGCATCATCTTTATGCGAAATTCAGCAAGTGTCAGTTTTGGTTGAAGGAGGTGGCTTTCCTAGGCCATATTATCAGCGGAGCCGGGTTGGCAGTGGATCCGGCAAAGGTTCAGGCAGTTCGAGATTGGCCTCCGTTGAAGACAACCACCGATGTACGGAGTTTCTTGGGACTTGCCGGTTATTACCGGAAGTTCGTGAAAGGGTTCTCTCAAATTGCCCTCCCCCTCACATCTTTAACAAGGAAGGAGACGCCTTTCGTTTGGACCGCGCAGTGCCAGGCGGCTTTCCAGGAGCTAAAGGACCGACTCATCTCAGCCCCGATTCTGGCCCTTCCGTCTGGAAAGGAAGGATTCCAGGTGTATACCGACGCATCATACCAAGGGATGGGAGCGGTGCTGATGCAGAACGGACATGTCATAGCATATGCCTCCCGCCAGCTGAAGACCCATGAGAAGAACTACCCGGTGCACGACCTCGAGATGGGAGCGGTCGTTTTTGCTCTGAAGGTCTGGCGCCATTATCTTTATGGAGTCCACTGCGATATCTTCTCCGATCACAAGAACTTGAAATATGTGGACACGCAGAAGGAGCTGAATATCAGGCAGAGGCGCTGGGTGGAGTTCTTAGCAGATTATCAGTATGAGATGCACTACCACCCAGGGAGGGCAAACGTGGTGGCCGACGCGTTGAGTCGGAGAGCGGCCACTTCCGAAGCCAGGCCCCAAGTTATGTCCATGGAGCTAGTTCGGACCTTCAGAGATATGCAGATATCCCTAGTGTCCGAGGATGACCCAGAGCTATATAGGGAGTATCTGGCATCGATGGTGGCTATTGATGATATTCGGGACCGCATCCGGGACGAACAAAGGACAGATGCATGGGCAGTGCCGATATTCCGAGCCTTGGAGGAGGGTTCGACAGGAGATTATTCCTTGAGAGACGGATTGCTACATTTCAGAGGCAGGGTTTATATACCCGCAGGAGGCCGGGTTCGGGAGGACATCATGGCGGAGGCGCATTGTAGTAGATATTCTATACACCCGGGGATCACAAAGATGACGGCAGACTTGAAGAAGATGATGTTTTGGCCAGGGATGAAGAAAGACATTATGTACTTCGTGACCCACTGCGAGACATGCCAGTTAGTGAAGGCAGAGTGTAGGCATCCCGCTGGTTTATTTCAGCCACTCCCGGTGCCGGAGTGGAAATTTGAGGACATCGCGATGGACTTCATCCACGGCCTACCTCGATCACGGACGGGAAACGATTCGATCTGGGTGATCGTGGACCGTCTAACGAAGGTGGCTAGGCTCATCCCGATCAGGAAGGACGACTCTGTTGGAGTGTTGGTTCGGAAGTTCGTGGAGCAATATATTCGTTATCACGGCGTGCCAAGGACGATCGTATCAGATCGAGATGGGCGGTTTACGTCCAGAGAGTGGAGATCGGTGCAGGCGTACCTTGGATCCCGACTGACTTTCAGTACGGCCTTCCACCCCCAGACTGACGGGCAGACGGAGCGTACCAATCGGACGCTAGAAGACCTTCTGAGACTATGTATTGTAGACCGCGGAGAGCCCTGGGAGAAGATGCTGCCATTGGTGGAGTTCTCGTATAACAACAGTTATCAGTCCAGCATACGGATGGCTCCTTACGAGGCCCTGTATGGGAGAAGGTGTAGGACACCGTTATCTTGGCTGCAGGACGTGGATCCGAAGATTCTGGATTCAGAGTTTGTGGAAGACACCGAGGCTCAGGTGAGACTGATCCGGGACCGGATGTTAGAGGCGCAGAGCAGGCAAGCGAAGTATTATGACGCTCGGCATCGTCAAGTAGAGTTTCAGGTAGGAGACCGGGTATTCTTGAAGATACGACCGATGCATGGAGTCTCGCGGGTGCGTGGTCGGAAAAAGCTCAGTCCGAGATACATGGGGCCTTACAGGATCCTGGAGCGGATCGGTCCCTTGGCATATAGATTGGAGCTGCCACCGGAGCTAGCGGGTTTGCACGACGTCTTCCACGTTTCCTCCCTCAGGAGAGCTCTACTTCGGCCGGAGCAGCAGATTACGACTACGGATGGGCCTATAGCTTCCGATCGATCGGTGCACCTAGAGCCGATCCGGATAGACGATACTGGGATGCGAGTCTTACGACGCAAGAAGGTTCCGCTGGTCAAGGTCTTGTGGAGGAATCATGGACAAGAGGAGCACACCTGGGAACCACAGGACTTGATGCAGCAAAAGTACCCGGAGCTCTTCAGTCAGGTATACCTCGCAACTCCTCAAGTGGTTTAAAGTTTTCTCCATAATTGCAATTACTAGTAGAATATTCCAGGAGATATGGGCTAAACTTTTGTTTATTGGGGCTAGCCCTTAATCATTGATCTAGTAGGTACTTCAACCCTTATGGGATGTTACAAGCTTGACTTAACCCAGTAGAAAACATCCCCGTAGACTTAACCTTAATTTCGGGGACGAAATTTTTGTTTTGTTTATTGGGATTTGTAACATCCCATTTTCAAATTGGACCCCCCTAGGAGTGACTTGAGCATGACTAGGTCCTATGAGTTAACCTAGATGAGCCCAGGAGACCAAGTGACCTAAAAACCTAGTTGAGACTCACTTGGTCTGCAAATAGCAATTTTCAAAACTATGATTTTGGATGGCCTAATAGGTTCATGGAGAAGATGAGCCTCCCTCACTCTTGTGAGTTCATGTAAAAATTAAATGGCCTTAGTGGGCTGCCATTAGAGGGGTGAGATGAGGAGTTTTCAGTTTGGGGGTGACTAGGAGAGAGAGAGGAAGAGAGAGAAAGGAAATAATGGTGGGAGGAGAGAGAAATATTGAAAGAGAAGTTGAAGAGGGTGGGGCTCGGCCAAGAGAGGCTGAAAGCATGCCTTTATGGCTGCATTCAACTCCTCTAGAGAAGAGGAGTTGATGCAGCCGTTTCCCAGCCTTCAAGAGGGCTGTTTCAACCCCCCTCTCCTCAAACCGAGCCACCCCTTTAATGGGCTTGATGGCATTGAAGGATCCAGCCCTCCCCCTCCCCTCTCTTCCTTCTTAACCTCCATCTGTGAGCAAGAGAGAGTTTCTCGAAACCCTAACAGAGGAGCAAGTGGTGGTCGGAGCAAGAGAAGGAGAAAACGCCGCCGCCGCCGTCGCCATGGCCCCTCGCCGATCTACACGTCGCATGGCCGCCGGGAAGGTCCTCCCTCACTCTTTCCCTTGTGCTATAGATCTTAGACGCGTTTAGGGTTCGAGTTCAAGCCCAAAGGAGTCGGTCGGGTGGGCTAAAACCAGAGAAAACTGCCATTTTCATGGCACTTTGGTGGGCTCGGGTAGGGTGGTGCCGCCACCTCCGGCCGCCCTAGCTCCGGCTAGGGATAGCCCCCACCACCGGGAACAAATAGAGGGTGTTTCCCGGTGGTGGCGCCGCCCAGGGTGGCCGGGAAACAGCCCGTAAAAGGCACCTGCGGCGGGCTCGGTTTTGACGTTTTCTGGAAGAAGATGAATAGTACCCATGAATTATTATATTGTTTTATTTCCTGTTTACTGGCCGATTTTAAATTAATTATTAAAAATACATAGGCCCTCCTACAGAAAATATGGCCAATATAAAAGGTATAGCCCTTGATGTCTAGATTAATTCAAAATTGGTTTCAACCAATTTGGATGAGTGGGCTGACCCCAACAACCATTTTGGTGAGGGCTGTCCAAAATGTTGATCAGCCACTAAAATAAATCCCCACTCTTCATCCCTTGATCAAATGACCTGAAATTTGAACCAGGGGTCACTCTTAACTATACCTAAGAGCTGTGCAAAAATGGTAATTTTTGGATAACATTTTTCTATAGTTTTTGTTAAAATTTAATAATCATATCTTAGAGTGATTAAGGGGTCTAATGACCTCCAAATTCCCCAAAATTTTGGTGGGAAGTCCTTAGGGACCTAGGGAAGCTCTGTGTAAAGTTTCATTTAATTTGGAGATGTTTTGGGTGGGTAATTACCCAATCCTAGGTTAGCCCATTAAGGGGCAAATAGGTCAAAAGTGCACTTAGTGATTTTAGTTGACCAAACTCCCTCACCAGAGGCTGAAACTTGGTCCACTGGTTTGTAATGGGCTTTAACACTCCCTTATGGTGTATGGAGTGGTTTGGGGTGAGTATGCCCTAGGACCCAAGTCCAAACCCCTAGGTTGGACTTTGGGGGCTTGTGAAGGGCATGGGGTCAAATGACCTTGAATGGAAGTGATTTTTGGTGGAGAGGAGACTAGTGAGGTTAGAACCCCCTGACCAAAGTCTTGGAAGATTTGGAGAGGGTTACCCTCCCTTAAACCCTAACCCTAGTTTAGGACACCTCCTTTGTTAAGGTAAAATAGGTCACCAAAACTTGCCTAAAGGCCATGAAACTTGGGTAGTGTACTTCTTGGGTTTAGGGAAGTCTCTGGGAAATAATATTGAGAGCCTTGGAATTCAATACATGATAGTTCCTTCATAACTCACAAAAATAGGCTTTTGGGTATTTTAATTAATTTGATTTCTCTGGTTGATTAATGGAAATGAAATTTTGGCAGAGAGCTTTTTAGATCCTTATACATATGCTTGAATTTTGCTGGAATTATTAACTGATTATTTTAAGTACTTCATTCACAAGCCATTGATTTTCTAAAAATAGTCAAATAATTATTATGGGTTGTTCCCTCACTGAAATCTGGTGTAACTTAGACAAATGAGTTTTTATGACCTCTTACATCTCTGGTAATTATTGTAGAATTTTTGGATCTATAATCATAGGGGTTGATTCACAAGGCTTGCAATTTGTAGAACTTATAAATGATTTTTAAATAATATTTTTAGGCCTTGTAAAATTATAATTTTTGGTCAGTGAACATTTATGGACATGGTAGAGCCCTGGTAATTTTCTTATAATTTTATGATGAATGAATGTAGTACCTCATGCTCAAAATCACTCATGGCTTTAATTTCTGGATAATTAAATAAATGTTAAGTTATTTAGGAAAAATTTGGAAGTGCTGGATTTAAATTATAAAAGTCATGATAGGCCCTTAGTAATTATCTTAGGGTGTTTGGATGAGAAATTGATGCACTTCCTATCATACTTGTTGTTAGCTCAAGTTGGTCTGCATATAGTGAAATCATAGAAATTGTAATACCATGGTCATAGGGCGACAAATCATGTGTAAAGGCCGTGGCAAGATGATTCGGAGGTTATCAATGAAATTGGGTATGGGATAGTGGTTAGGTTAACTAAGGATGGGTGGAGCTCGGGTTCGACGGAACATCGTCCTTTCCTGGGAGCGGGTGAAGGAGTTAAAACACATTAGGGTTAGAACCAGAGTAACATTAAGGGTTTGGGAACGGGGTATTAACCAACAATAATAAGTGCCTTGCGAAAGGGAACTTCGGGCCGTAATGCACCGTCTTGGTTCCTAGTGCCCCTTGAGAGCCCTTCACGGGGTATGTCGGGGGCAGTCCTGGGCTAACGTAAATCTTAAAACAAACGAAAGAGTAATTAGCCTAATAGGGATTCACATTGCACACACTCATTAGTTAGGGTTGGTAATGGTTAAGTCGTCCCGTGGTGTTCTAAGGGATGAAGTCTGGAGATGAGCCGGACGGTTTAGTCCGGGGAAGTTGGTCTCGGATGTGGTTTATACGGACGGTTTAGTCCGGGAGTTGACACTTTAAAATTGTTATATATTAAACTGCTGCATGTGCATAAAAATAGGAAAGACTAAGGTGGTGGGTTCTCGATATCGGGGAGTTCGATTGCACCGACACCGATATCGTTGACTCGGCAAGGTGACTAGCACTTAGCCAAGGTTAAGTCCGGCGGACCAGTCGGCAAGAGTACGCAGGAGTCCGCCTCGTGCACCAGGCGTTGAGGGCGTACGATAGGTCAGACCAGTAGTGCTTTTACTGGTTTTGAGGTGGGCGAGGCCCAACCCACCGCTTCCGTCTGCCACTACGGGAGTATCCTGGGAGTTATCTCCAGAAAGGGGGAACTAAAGGTTTGTGTACACAAAGTTGGGTGAGTGAGTTGCACTGCATGACATAACATACCCACCATATAGCTGCATATCATAATCATTCATAACAATCTTGACACCTAAAGTATAAGTGGAATGGGACGCTTATACTTTAGGACTTGCAAAACGACCCCTTGGTCTATAAGCTTGTGTGGGCAAGTTTATAAGTCAAAGGTTAATTTCAATATATATATATGCTGCTGTTTGATAACCGACACCCCAACGTATAAGTGGTATGGGACACTTTATACGATGGGAGCCTTGCAAAAGATCCCTTGGCTTATGTGTACTCACATAAGTGAAGGTTTAATTTCTTACTTACTTCCTTTCTGTTATACCTATTACAACACTTAAGATTTATATTGCTCCCCTGTTATAACTTGCTAGTTAGGTCCACCGTCATCTGCTTTTGACTACTCTCCACTTTCATGTCCTCCCCTTTCTTCCTCTCCGCCCGGTGCCTTAGAGCGTGAGGGAAGGGGTGGGGGACGATAGGACTTAGTCTTTTAGACTAACGGTTTTCGAACCATATCATTTTAGGGGATCGCGGAGCCCAGCATGGAGGAGCAGCCCAGGAGGCCGGTACGCCTGGAGATGGGACAGTCTAGCACGGGAGTCCAGACTACGGGGACTGTGAGTCCCGGCCCTTTAGTAGAGTTTTAGTTTTGCTTCCGCATTGAGTGGTTTTGTAGTGAGGAATTGATGTACCGGGCATGAGCCCTTTTATTTCTAGACTATTTATACTCTGATGATATTCTGTGGACACTCCCATCGTGGAGTTTTATTTTATGTGATATTCTCTTTTGGTGGACTTGCTTCTCTCTTACTTGCTACTCATGGTGATCGAAAAGGCCGGCAGAATCGGCGCGTTGTAGTGGCGACCTTCCCGGGTGCGAAGGTGTCACCGCAAAGCGGCGGTTCTGGGCATAAGACCCCGGGTTTCAAAAAAAAAAAAGGGGTCTTACATGAAGGGTCTTGACTTCCACTGCTTCTTCTTCAGGAATCCTTGAAACTGCCTTGTGAAGGCAGCAAATTCTTTATCCGAGTCACTGCTGTCTGAACTTTGGTTGTCTAAATTATCTGAAGTAATTTCAGCAACAATCTTAGGAGGTGATGGAGACATCCTCCTATTCTTCCTAGTGGCTTCCACCTTGAAGGCCGCAGACTTTTCTCTATACTACCCTTTTGCACTTTTCTCTTCCTCTTTCCTAGCCATCAGCTGCATCTCATATGACAGCAATTTTCCAAACAAAGTTGGACGAGAGATATCTGCAAGTTTGTCCACTTCCCTAATGGCACAAATCTTAGTGTCCCAATCCTTTGTCAAGGATCTTAAGAATTTATCATTCAGTTCATATGTACTGAAGATCCTTCCATAGGACTTCAGATCATTTACTATTCTATAGAACTTTTTATAACACTCAGTTATACCATCTGACTTTCCTTATCTGAAACTCTCATATTTCTAGTTCAGCATAGATTTTCTATCTTGTCTGACTTCTTAAGAACCCTCCATGTAGACTATCAAGGTATCTTACATTTCCTTAGAGATCTTGCAGTGAATCAAATTTTGAAAGGTTGAATCATCTATGACACCTACTATGATATTCTGGGCTCTTTTATCCATAGTTGCCAGGATGATCTCTTCCTTAGTCATTTCTGAAAAATCTTTGGGAGTTCTTTGATTTACATCTAGAACTGACAACTTTATTGGAATATAAGGACCTTCCATTACTGTAATGTAGATCCTAGGATCATAAGCCTCCATGAAAAGCCTGACCATTTCTTTCCATATTCCAAATATCTTTTTCCTTCATATGGGTAATTTTATAGAACCTAGTTCCTTATGATTTTCTCCTGAACCCATTTTCTCTATCTTGAATCTGTTTTATGGATCTTACTCAGACTGTTAAGTCCTTATTTAAGCAACCTACCTCTGATACCACTTGATAGAATTGATTTCAAGACAACCCAAACACTTAGAGGGGGTGAATATGTTCTTTTCTTTTTTACTTAAGACAGAATAATATTTCAGTTCTTAAAATAGAATCTAACTAATTCTACAGCAATCACAGCACAGAATTCACAATCACACATACATCACAGATTACACGCAGGTTTATAGTGGTTCCCCAAGGTCTGGGTACATCCACTTTCCCCCTTCACCTATCCAACAGTGTGCTAGATTCGGCCTAACTTCTTTCTTCTTCTCAGATCCACAGATCTTATAGCTCAGAACCCTGAAAGGTTCCTACAACTCAGAACCATATAAGGTTCCTACAACTAAGAGTGTAACCACACTCCTACAGCTCAGGATAACAGCCCTACCTCAGCCTTCCCACAAGGCCTATAACTCAGAGAATAATTTCTCCTACACTCAGGCTCAAAAGCCCTACTACTCAGAGATTTATATCTCCTACACTCAGCCATTATAATATAGGCTTATAACTCAGATCTTTGAAAAGATCCTATAAAATTTGATAAGTGTTTTAGATGGACTCTTACCCTTGTTGAGAGAGAAGGGATAAAAGGTTTCTTGATCAGCCTTCTTGATAAAACTGATGACTGAAATCAACCTATTCTTAGCTTTCTTCAAAGCTTCTTGAATCTGAACTCAGTAGGGTTGATCTCCTTTGAAGTTGACTGGCTTCCAGCTCCCTTCTTAGAATTCAGAAATAGATCTGAATCCTTCTTAGCAGATTAGTTCAAGATTTGTTTCTTAAGAGACTTGTAAATGTCTCCTTCTTAAGTTCAACAGTTGGAGATCTCTCTCACTCTCCAGAACTTCTGAAGTTTCTTCAGAATTCTTGCTTAAATTCTCCTTAGATCTTCTCACGAAAATCTTCTTATGTATGTCGTGCACTTTCTTGATCAATGATCAATACTTCAATAGTAGTTTCTGTTGTTGTTATTGTTCTTCTTTGATTTGACAGAATCCATCTATATATAGTTTTCATCCATGGTAACCGGCTAATCCGGTTTCTAACCAACTTTTGACAGGTATGATAGCTTCAGCAAACTTGTTGGAATACACAGATGTCAAGTCTCCAGTCAGTTCTTGAACCTTTGTCTTTTTCAACAAAGCGTCGAGACTGATTGTCATTATGTGTCGACACAAGTAGATTAAGTGTCGACACAGGCTTTGGTGATGTTGACATAGCTCCTTTGGTGTCGACGCAGCTTCTTGACACTACATCTGTAGAATGTGTCGACACAGCTTCTTTGTGTCGACACAGACACTTCTTCACTTCACAACAATCAACATTGTTGAAACTCTGCTGAGTGTCGACACAAGTCCTGTGTGTCGACACAGTTTATATAGTCTCAGAATTTGTGTGTCGATACTGCCTCCAGGTGTCGACACAGTTTATGTCGACAAATACTCTTGTGTGTCGACACTGCCTCCTGGTGTCGACACAGTTGATGTCGACTAATAAATTCTGAGTGTCGACACAGTTTGTTCTGGTGTCGACACAGCTTTTCCAAGTATCGACACAGGCTTCCTTAAGTGTCGACACATGGACTTAGAAACTTTTTCCTGCATATTAGCATATACTTAACCTGCACATATAAACTCAAAATAACATCAAATACACCTTGATGTATATCATTGAACTAAGTGAGGCTTCTTCAAATCAGGTACACATTTTCCTATGTACCCAACAACCATATGGCAGGAATTGTGTCTATCAAACTTTCACTATCTTCTCTGTGTTACAATGTTATGTAGATAACATGAGGGCGACAGACTGCCTCTCGTTATAATTGTTGAGAGAGGAGAGAGGATCTGAGGGTGACAGGCCACCTCTCTCGAGCTAAGTGTTTGTCGTTGCCTACAGTAGAGGACGTGCACGCTCTGGAGTCTTGGCAGTCTTCTGCCTGTTGTCAGAGGTTAGAGCGAAGAATGCTTGTGGTCGACTGGCAGTCGCTGAGTGCTGAGCTTGCTACGAGTACCGAGTGCTGACTGTGGGGTCTGCGGAGTGTTGTGCATGAAAGATCTCCAAGACACTCGAAGATCTTCGAAGGAGGCAAAAGAGATTTCTGGAGAGCTCCGACACATTGGGGGAGAAGCCGATGAGGAGAAAGGTGGAAATGAAAGAGAGACTTTGGTCCAATTTATAGGACTCGAAGGTGGTATGGTGGTTACACGGTTATCCGCAGATCATAACCACCCGAATTATTATTTTCAGACCAAATTAATATAGTTTGTGAAGCACATTTTATAATATCATGTTGGGTATTGTATCCATAATATAACTGATTTGAAGAAGCCCCAGAACAAGCTAAGGTGAATTGACAATGTATTTGATTACTTGTCTTCAAGTTGTGCTTGCAGTTATTCATCGCTAAGTACACACCAATGTCAGGGTGTAGTAGGTCAATATACACGGGTCTGTACAACGTAATCCCTCGTTGAGCAGATCAGTGTGTTGGCTTACGTGTACTCTCTCTATTGGAGTGTATTTATTTTCAAGCACAGGGTTATGTAAGATCAAGAGCAGACAAGGAGCAAGGATGGGCCAAAGACCAGCTCACGGGAAGAAAGACGAAAATCGTCTAAGTACAAATCGACGAGAATCACTAAGTGATTCTCGCCGATTCGACTAGTGATTCTCGCCGAATCGTCGAGAATCACGAACTGATTCTCGTCGATTGCTGCCAGTTGTCTCGAAGCCGCCTTGAATTCTTCTAAGGAAGAATCGTCGAAAATCACGAAGTGATTCTAGCCGATTCGTTGAGAATGACTCTGCATTCTCGCCGATTCGGCGAGAATCAATTGTGATTCTCGCCGATTCTCACCGGCTTGTGTTATCAGTAGAGATTGAATTCTGTTAAGTAGAATTCAGCGAGAATCGTAGTTGATTCTCGCTGATTCGGCGAGAATCACAAACGATTCTCGCCGAATTTGACTTAGGCAATTTTTGCCTATTCTCTGGACCGGTCCAAGTTAACTGAACTATTTCGAACCGGACTTACGGTTTCCTTTTGGTGGGGCCCACAACGGTCATGTGGGATGACCTAATGTATATATACCTCCGTATGGTTTAGCGGAAGATACAGGAATACACGATTTCAAAAAGAAAGGCCGCCGATGTGACCTAGATCGCGATCTTGCTCCGTCGCCGTCGTCGCCGCTCGTGCAGTTAGTCGCCGTTGCTGATCATGGTTTCTTACAGATCTCCGGCGACAGAAGCTTAGCCTAGCACAGCGTCTCATGCGTCTAACCAGAGATCTTTTGTCTCTTGATTCGTAGATCGGGAAAACCATCCCCTTCCGAATCGATCGATACGATCGATCCTAGTGTGACTGTTGGAAGACCTTGCTACCTTTGCTACGAAGGTTGAATCTCCATTGCATCGCCGCAGCACTCTGTTGCCGCCGCCAATACCGAGAGCCAAGCTGCCGCCCTTTGCCGCCACCGGTTTCGGGGAGATTCTCTCCAAGAGAGATCTAGGGTTGTGGACTCTTCGTTGACTTCAAGAACACGTTGTCGAACGAAGAGGGACACCTTAGTCTCCATAAGTTGTTTTTATTTCTAATACATTCTATTTTCAATTTCATTGTAAAGGAACGATTGGTTCCTAGTTGTAAGGGTTGGGTGCAACCCGTGGTGTGGGAGTGGTGACTCCTACGTGTGGAAGGGTTCCTTCCATTAGTGCAAGGATTGGATTTCAATCCTGTTGGTGAAGTGACTGAGTCGTCCCTGGTTGGGAGATAGGTCGAAGGGGGAAAGTGGACGTACCCAAATCGGGGAACCACTATAAATTGCTTGAGTCTTTTCTGTGCTGTGTTGTTTGATTTATTTATGCAGGTACGGTTTTTAATTTCGCAAAAACGCTACAAGACACCTATTCCCCCCCATAGGTGAAGCTAGTTGGCACTAGGTGGACTTTCAAGTGTTATCAGAGGGAGGTTACTCATCAAAATGGTTCACACCTTGAGTAGAATCCTGCCACTAGTGTCAAGAAGAAGACAGATATCTACCATGGACAGACTCAAGTACTCCGGCAAAATCCCAGTGTGCACCAGACTGAACTTTCCTATCTGGAAGGAAAGAATCAGATTCTACATGGAAGTAGTCGATCCACGACTGTTCATGATTATTGAGGAGGGACCTTATGTTCCCAAAAAGGCCTCCACCCTTGATCCTACCAAACAAGTGCCAAAGAAGTTGTCAGAAATGGACAAGGACGAAATGGTGCTGGTAGGACTCGACAAGAAAGCACAGAACATCTTGGTAAGTGCAGTTGACGACTCTATGATGCAAAACTTATGCAACTGCAGGACAGCCAAGGATCTCTGGAACTGTCTGATTGTATTAATGGAGGGCACAGATGAAGTGAGCGACGATCGGAGATCCCTCCTCAACCAGAAATATGAGGCCTTCAGGCAAGGGCCCAAGGAGGAGATCGGAGTTACCTTCGAAAACTTCCTCAAGATCGTCAATGCACTCAAGGGGTATGGAAGAGTGTTCACTGATGGTGAACTCAATGATAAATTCCTTAGGTCCATTACTAAGGAATGGGATACAAAGATCTGCGCCATCCGAGAGTTTGGCAGACTTGCTGAAACCGACCCTCAAATTCTGTTTGGGAAGCTCATGTCCTATGAGCTTTAACTCAATACAAGGAAAGCTGAAGAGGAAGCAGAGAAAGCCGCAGCCAAAGAAAAGACGGTGGCCCTAAAAGCCATTCATTCCAGAAAGGGCAAGGGTGCTGCTTCTTCCCGTGCGTGGAAGAAGGATGAGGAGGAAGACTCCGAGCCATGCTCCTCTGGCTCAGAATTGTCAGAGGAAGACTTCTCTCTTATCACCCGGGAATTCAAGAAGTTCCTCAAGCTGAGAAATCAGAGAAAGAGAGACGGCTCCTCCTCTAGGCATCAACAGAAGAACTATTCTTCTGACAGGTATGCTTCCAAACCGAACAAACACCGCTCATCTGACATTATTTGTTTTAGTTGCAACAAGCCAGGACACGTCGTGGCTGATTGCCAACAAGGCAAGAGGGAGAAGGGAAAGGGAGAGGAGCACATGTCCTCAAAAGACAAGAAGAAGGAGAGGAGTTACATCGCGAAGAAGCCAAAGACGCTGAGTGAATCTGACACGTCAGACACCAGCGATGACGAGGAAGCCTACTTTGGGCTAATGGGTCGCTCTGACTCAGAAGGAGAATGCTCTCATTCACTGGGAAGCTAAAAGCTCACACCCCTCTCTCTGACTCTGACTCTGATCCTAAGTCTCAAGATGATGACCCTGAGGATAGCCCTTCGTCCAGTGAAGCTGAGCTCCTCGATAAGTATGAGCTTCTTCTCAATACTTTCGAGGAGTGTCGAAAGAGACTGAAGGCTGAGAAAAAGGAAGTTAAATTCCTTAAAGGTGAGAGTGTATCCCTGAGGGAAGAGATCACCAGTTTGATCTCCCTCCGACAGGAGCACTTGGACCTGACTTCTAAACATTCAGAGTCTCTTAAGCTCCTCGATCTTAAGCAGGAGGAAATTGACAAGTTGGAAGAACAACTTGCGGCAGAAAAGAAGATCGTTAAGAGCTTCTCTATGCCAAAGACAGTTCTTCCACTGGTTGATACCTTCATTGCTCATGCCAAAGGAGCTGGTTTGGGGCACGTAGGGGTACCTGGCTCCTCATCTAGGAGAAACAAGAACCAGAGGAAGAATAAGGCTGCTAAGAAGGCCTCTGCTGCTGAAAAGGGAAAGGCCCCACTCAGTCCTGTTGCGTTCAGAAAGCCCTGCTTTCCCTGTAACCAACATGACTTTGAGTCAACATATGGCCATCACTTCAGGCCCTCAGTTGCAAAGCCAAAGAGCCGATATGATGGTTGGACCTTCCCCCGCAATTTTGGCGAGAGTGTCTTCAAGACACCTTATGAGGAAGTTCAGATGAGGGATTATGGCCACTTCTCTAGCGGCCATAATAGGAAGCAGGCACCCAAGGCCAAGCCTGTTACACTGAGAAACCAGGAGGTGAAGAAATCATGCGACTGTTGTCATCATGATGCCTCCACCTCCAGGTCTGAGGCCCCTGCTAAACCTTCCGTTCCAAGAGTGAAGCAGGTGCCTAGGAGAAAGTATAATAGATTTGACTGCTGGTGCTGTGGAAAAGTTGGTCACTTTTCCATGGATTGCTGGTTTAATCCGAGGAATAACGAGACACCTCATGTTGGCAATGTAAGGCAGACCACTCGTAGGGATAACCATTCGAGGGGGAGCATGCTAACGAGGAATCTAGGACCCAAGTTCGATTGGGTTCCTAAGACAAATTAATTCTATTTTGCAGGAATGTCCAAAGGCCACCAAAACTCTCATATGGTATTTGGACAGTAGATGCTCCCGTCATATGACTGGGACAAGAAGCCTGCTGCGGGAGTACTCTCCAGTCGAGAATGGACCCAAAGTCATCTTTGGGGGATCTGATCGGGGAGTCACCAGAGGTTATAGTATGATTTCCAACGGTATACTCTCTATCACTGACGTAGCTTATGTTGAAGGGTTAAATCATAACCTGATCAGTGTAAGCCAGTTATGTGATAAAGGGTATGACGTTAAGTTCTGCAAGGATAAATGCATGATAATCTCATGTGCCTCTTCGGAGACGGTATTAACCGGCATTAGGAGCAGAAATATTTTATGTTTAGATTTTCTCAGTCTAGATTCTTCTACCCCCGTATGCCTAGTAGCAAAAGACAGTGCATCTCTTTGTGAATAATGGCACAAGAGATTGGCACATATTAATTACAAGACAATTAATATGCTGTTTTCCAAAGATTTAGTAAGGGATGCTCCCATTATTAAGTGCATCAAAGATAGTCCCTGTCCTGCATGCCAGATGGGCAAACAGACTCGGGCTACCTTTAAGGGCATCTCAGACAAAGACTCCTCCAGATGTCTTTATCTTCTGCACATGGACTTGTTTGGTCCAATGCAAGTTCATAGCTTAGGAGGGAAGTCTTATACGCTAGTGATTGTAGATGATCACTCTCGGTTTACTTGGGTGTTCTTTTTAAAACGCAAGTCTGATACGTTTGACATCTTCACCAGCTTTGTCAAGCAGATTCAGAACGAACTTAACTGCTCAGTGGTTAAAATCAGAAGTGACCATGGAACAGAGTTCGAGTCTGGTGCTATGGCAGAGTTCTGTGAAAAACTTGGTATCTTTCATGAGTTTTCCTCCCCGCACACTCCTCAACAAAACGGAGTTGCGGAGAGGAGAAATAGAACACTCATTGAAGCCTGCACGACAATGTTGAATGACGCTTCACTCCCAGAATACTTCTGGGCCGAGGCTGTCAATACGGCTTGTCATGTTCAAAACCGGGCGTTGATCAACAAAAGTCATCGTAAGACGCCCTACGAGCTACTGAAAGGCAGGAAACCAACCATGTCCTATTTGAGGATCTTTGGTTGCAGATGTTATGTACTGAACAATGGAAAGTACTCGCGTACTAAGTTTGGTGAAAAATGCTTCGAAGGCATATTCATGGGCTATAGTAGCCATAGCCGGGCTTATAGAGTTTTCAACAAGAAAACCCTAGTGGTAGAGGAATCAATATATATTGTATTTGATGAAGGAAGTTTGCTTAATTGCAAGTCTTCTAGTGGTCTTCTTGAAGATGTAGGCAAGAAAGATGCAACTCCAAAATACGTCAAGGTCTCCACCTCAACGCCGATCGGAGAGGATGATGATCAGGATGGAGCAGTCCTCCCTGAAGAGGAAGGAGCCCCAGAAATTGCTAGAGCTCCTGATGCAAGACTTCTAGAGCTCCGACACGTGAGGTATCATCCCAGAAATCAAATCATTGGAGATCCCCGAGAAGGTGTCAAAACTCACTGAGGTACTCTTAACGAGATTCTGCATTTTAGCTTCCTGTCGCAGGTTGAGCCAAAGAATTTCGACGAAGCGAACAAAGATGCGTCATGGATATTGTCCATGCAAGATGAGCTGCATCAGTTCGAAAGATGCAAAGTCTGGACGCTGGTTCCCAGACGTAAGACGCAAAACGTGATTGGCACCAAGTGGATCTTCAGAAACAAGCTGGATGAACACGGTGTCATCATCAAGAACAAGGCCAGACTGGTGGCTCAGGGATACAGACAGGAGGAGGGGATTGACTTCGACCGGACGTTTGCGCCAGTTGCACGGCTCGAGGCAATCCGTCTGTTCCTAGCCTATGCCTCTCACAAAGGATTCACAGTCTATCAAATGGACGTGAAATCGGCATTCTTGAATGGAGACTTGAAAGAGGAAGTATACGTCGCTCAACCTCCAGGTTTTGTCAATCCTACTTATCCTAATCATGTCTACTTTCTTAATAAAGCTCTATATGGATTAAAACAAGCTCCTCGAGCTTGGTATGAGACCTTGTCTAGTTTTCTTCTTGAGAACAAGTTCTCTAGAGGAAAAATAGACAAGACATTATTTCTCAGGGAAGTCAAAGGCAAGATCTTGCTGGTGAAAATCTATGTCGATGACATTATATTCGGCTCAACGGACAACAATCTTTGCAAAAAGTTTTCTAAACTTATGCAAGGAAAGTTTGAAATGAGCAGTATGGGAGAGCTGAAGTATTTCTTGGGACTTCAAGTGAAACAGTCTGAGGAAGGAATTTTCATTTCTCAGACAAAGTTCACCAATGAACTCAAGAAATTCGGAATGGAGAATGCAACCTCTATGAGGACTCTAATGGGATCCACCATGTCTCTGGATAAGGATGAGAAAGGGAAACCTTTTGATGAAACCAAATACAGAAGCATCATTGGATCCCTACTCTACCTTACTGCAAGTAGACCAGATATCATGTTCTCCACATGTGTTTGTGCCAAATATCAGGTGAACACTAATGAATCTCATTATGTCGCTGCAAAGCGAATTCTTAGATACCTTAAACGTACCCCTAATCTCGGCTTGTGGTACCCGAAAAATAATGATGTCGAGCTAATAGGTTTTTCAGATGCTGATTTTGCAGGGAATAGGGATGACAGGAAAAGCAATTTCGGGACGTGTCAATTCCTCGGAAGAAGGCTTATCTCATGGAATAGCAAGAAGCAGAATTGTGTAGCAACTTCCACAGCAGAGTCTGAGTACATCTTAGCTAGCAGCTATTGCGCACAATTCCTTTGGATCAGAAACCAGTTAGCTGATTATGACCTTCAGTTCAAGGAAGTACCAATGTACTGCGACTCCTCCAGTGTAATTGTCATTGCCAACAATCCGGTATCGCACAGCAGAACGAAGCATATTGAAGTACGCTACCACTTCATTCGAGAGCACGTGGAGAACAAGGACATCTCTCTCTGCTATGTCCCCACAGACAAGCAGATTGCAGATATTTTCACAAAGCCCTTAGACGAGGCCAAGTTCAGTCTTTTCAAAACTGAATTGGGGATGCTAAACTATGAGGAATGAAGACTACAGAAGCTCCAGGCTCGTGCATCTAGGGGGAGCCTCTGCCAGGAACTCAAGGGTAAGCACAGGTGCAAGAACTGAGGGGGAGCATGGTGTCAAATGCACCAGACCCAGATTTGCAGAAGCCGAAAAGGGGGAGATTACCCTCTCGGCTAAGGTGCTAAGGTGTATGCTCCAAATGCTCTAAAGATAATGTTGGGTACATTGGAAAATGTGTACCTGATTTGAAGAAGCCTAACTTAGCTTAATGATATACATCAAGGTGTATTTGATGTTGTTTTAAGTTGACATGTGCAGGTGAAGAAGTATTAAAGAATACAGGAAATTATTCTAAGTCCATGTGTCGCCATCTGAAGAAACTGGGTCGACACTTCAGAATAATTGTGTCGACACTTGAAGGAAGCTGTGTTGACACAGAGAAAGATAGTCGACCACATTTGTGTCGACACTGGGAAGCAGTGTCGACTCACAGAAAGATAGTCGACCTCAACTATGTCAACACCTGAAGGCAGAGTCGACACATACTGAGTTCTGAATCTACAACAACTGTGTCGACACACAGGACTTGTGTCGACACACTGCAAAGTCAAGACCAAGTTATTTTCTGAATAAAGATGAAGTGTTGAGTCGACACAAATTATCTGTGTCGACTCTTTCTCAAGATGATGTTCTGAAGAAGCAGTGTCAACTTAAAGACAAACTAGTCGACATCATCAAAGGCTGTGTCGACACCAAAGTCACTTGTGTCAACACATATAGACAGTTGGTCTCGACACTTTCTGACAGTCTGTCTCAACACTTTGCGGTCCAAGACTAAGGCACAGGATCTGTTTGATGACTTGACAGCTGTGGGTTATGACAGGTTAACTGAAGCTGTCAGACTTGTCAGAAGCCAGTTAGAAACCGGATCAGCCGGTTACCATGAAGAAGATCTATAAATAGACAGATTTAGAAGAAGAAAAAAAGAGATATACAAGAGGAAATTAATTCTTAATCAACACATCAGTTATGAGACAAGTCCTCTCTTCAAGAAAGTGCAAGGCATTAAAGAAGATCTTCATCAGAAGATCTAAGAAGACGATCTCAGGATCAGTCTAAGAAGAGTTCTTTCAAGAATTCAGAAGTATCATCAAAGGTGTTGGATAGAGAGGGATCCAGCCTCTTGAAGAAGAAGAAGGAAGCCGTCATTGGTTTCTCAAGAAGCTGTTTGGAAATCAACTCAGCTATGTTCAGATTCAAGAAGCTTTGAAGAAAGCTCAGATTCAGTTGATTTCATCAGCTGATCAAGAATTGTCTTGTTCTTTTCTCTCTCAACAAAGGCAAGACATTAAAAACTTCTTTTCTAATTTCTGTTGGATCTGTCAATACAGATCTGAGTTGTAAGACTGTGTTATAAAGGCTGAGTGTAGGAGAGTTGATATTTAAGTGATAGGGCTGTTTGCCTGAGTGTAGGAGAAGGTTCTTCTCTGAGTTGTAGGCTTTGTGATAAGGCTGAGGTAGGGCTGTTGAGCCTGAGTTGTAGGAACCTTTTCAGGTTCTGAGCTGTAGGATCTGTGGATCTGAGTAAAGAGGAAGTTTGGCCGAATCTAGCATACTGTTAGATAGGTGAAGGGGGAAAGTGGATGTACCCAGACCTTGGGGAACCACTATAAAACAGTGTGCAATCTGTGATGGTTAAATTTCTGTGACTGCTGTGCTGTGTATTTTAATTCTGTAATTGAATTCTGCCAAAAAGTGTTAACAAACATTAGAACCTATTCACCCCCCCCTCTAGGTGTTTAAGTTGTCTTGAAAGTAAAACTATCAAGTGGTATCAGAGGGAGGTTCCTCAAAGAGGACTTAACAGTCTGAGGTAGATCTGAAAGGCAGAATCAAGATTCAAGAAGATGGGTTCTGGAGAAAATCACAAGGAGTTAGGGTCAATGAAGTTACCCATCTGCAGGAAGGAAATCTTTGGAATTTGGAAAGAAAGAGTCAGATTGTTCATGGAAGCATCTGACCCAAGGATATACATCACAGTTCAGGAAGGACCCTTCATTCTAATGAAGGTATCAGTTCTTGATGCTAATATTCAAACTCCAAAGAGTTATTCTGAAATGACCAAGGATGAAATCATTTTGGCAACTGTTGGGATTTGTCTCCACAATACCTCAGATTTGTAGGAGGTCAGACCTTGAACTAAGATGAATTAAGGTGTATTTGATGCTGTGTTTAGGTTGTATGTGTGCAGGTTCTAATTGCCAAGTGTAGACCAATGTCAGTCTATAATGGGTCACCAAACACAGGACCATACAATGTAATCCCTCATTGTGTGATCCAAAGTGTTGGCCCATGTATAGCCTCTCAATTGGGATACACTTCCTATATGCACTTGGATTGATGGACAGAAGCATTGGAACTAATTTCCTCAAAATTTTCTAAGTCTAAAATACTCGAGTAACCCCTTTGTTATACTCGAGTATCAGACTTAATACTCGTGTATATATTTCCATACTCGAGTAGTTAATTAGACTTACTCGAGTAATCAGTTAGACTTACTCGAGTAGGCTCTGAATACTCGTGTATATACTTCTATACTCGAGTAGTTAGTCAGTCACTCGGGTAAGGTATTTTCATACTCGAGTATGTAAGATAATCACTCGAGTAAATCATATATCATACTCGAGTAGATCCTTTTTCTTCTCTTTTCTGCAAATTCTAGTATTGATACTCGAGTAATTGATTTTGATACTCGAGTAAATTATTCGATACTCGAGTAGTTGGTTTTAATACTCGAGTAAGCAGTTGATACTCGAGTAATTGATTTTTGATACTCGAGTAAATTATTCTATACTCGAGTAGTTGATTTTAATACTCGAGTAGGTGAATGTTTCCTGGATTCATATGCTGATACTCGAGTATATCTTTGCTGATACTCGAGTATATCTTTTCTGATACTCGAGTATATCTCTTCTAATACTCGAGTAGTTCATTTCAATATCAAGTAAACTTCTATTCTCATACTCGAGTATATGTCTCTTTGTCACTCGAGTATCTAAACTCCCATACTCGAGTATATCTTCTCTTACTCGAGTATAGCTGTACCCTATTCCAGAATTCTTCTAAGTTCGAATTCGCTAAGTATTTTTGAATCCGTCATTTCTGATTGGTCCACGTGTCATCCTTAATTAAGATTATGACCGTTGGAGTCCACCTATAAATAGGTCATTTCAGAATTGACTAATTAACAAGATTACAGAGATATTCTTTTGAAGAAAAAGGAAATTCCGTGAACCCTAATTCTCACGCCGCCGCCGCCGCCATCGCTGTTCACGGAAGAAATTCTGGATCGTCGATCTCCGTCTTCAAGGAACTATTTCTCCAGCGATCCAGATAAAAGTGAATCACTCGATCTCGCCGAGCCTCAAGGATTTCAGATCTATCTTCTCGATCGAGGTGGTTCTAGTTTTCAGATTTGTGGATCTTTCTCTCAAGTCATCTTCAACCTTTTCTGATCAAGTCAAAGCTCTTAAAGAAGAAGACTGTCAAAGATCCAGATCTAAAATTTGTTGTGTTGATTTTTATTCTCAAACCTAAATTTCATTGTAGGAGTTTTTCTCCGAGATTTGTAGGAAGATCTTTCTTCCGAGTTTTGTAGATCCAGTTGGATCAAGATCTGTAGGAACGTGGTTCCGAGGTGTAGGATTGTTTTCAATCCGAGATAGTGGAGTAGCCGAGTCTAGTGATTTGCTAGATCGGTGAGGAAAGTGGACATACCCAAGGTTGGGGAACCACTATAAATCTCTTGTCTTCTGTGATTGCTTGATGTGCGCTGCGTTAAATTTTAATTCCGCTTTTGACACGCATTTCACCTATTCACCCCCCTCTAGGTGATTTAGGCTAACAACTTAGACCTCGCAATTGGTATCAGAGGGAGGTTGATCGTTAAAAGGTTAACACCTTGATCTTATCCTTCTAAGTTGTTTTCTGAAAAGTATCAAGCATGAGTAAGACCAAGGATTTTGCTAAACTCCCTATCTGCACCAAGAACAACTTTCCTATGTGGAAGGAAAGAGTAAAGTTCTTCATGGAAGCAGTAGATCCCCGGATCTTCATGATTGTTGAAGAAGGTCCCCACATTCCTATGACTACCTCCACCATAGACCCTAACAAGCAAGTTCCCAAGAAGTTGATGGATCTAGACAAGGATGAGATTGCACTTGTCTCTCTGGACAAGAAGGCTAAAAACATTATAGCAAGTGCAGTCGATGACTCAATGCTGCAGAATCTAATTCATTGCCAGTCTGCCAAGGAGATGTGGCAATCCCTGGTGACTCTGATGGAAGGCACTGAAGAAGTGAGGGATGATCGGAGATCCCTTCTGAATCAAAAGTATGAAGCCTTCCGGCAAGGTCACAAGGAAGCCATAGCTGACACATTCGAGAACTTTTTCAAGATAGTGAATGGCCTAAGAGTTTATGGCCGAGTCTTCACCAACGGGGAACTCAATGACAAATTCTTAAGATCCCTAACCAAGGAATGGGACAATAAGGTATGTGCCATTCGGGAGTTTGGAAGGTTAGCTGAGACGGACCCGCAAAATCTGTTCGGAAAGCTTATGTCTTACGAGCTACAAATCAACTCAAGAAAAGCTGAAGAAGAGACAAGCAGGTCTGCATCCAAGGAGAAATCTGTCGCTCTAAAGGCAGATAGCTCAAGGAAGATAAAGGCTAGCTCTCCTGCCCCAGTTCCTGAGGCTGATGAAGAAGAATCATCTGAGCCCAGCTCTTCTGGCTCAGAACTATCTGATGGAGAGTTCTCCCTACTCTCAAGGCAGTTCAAGAAATTTTTGAACAAGAAGAAGCAATGGAGAGGCAAGGATGCCTCATATAGAAAATCACGACATGACAGTGATCATCGGAAGAAAGGCTCAAGTAGTCATGATAGGTATAATTCTAAACCGAACAAACAGATTTCTACTGACATCATTTGTTACTGTTGCAATAAGCCAGGTCACGTCATCGCCGATTGCCCTCACAAAAAGAAAGAGGCTGGAAGAAGAGAGGAAAAGAAATCCTCACACCACAAGAAGAGGACAGAGAAAAGCTTAGTAGCCAAGAGGAGCAAAACTCTCAGCGACTCTGACTCATCTGAGTCGAGTGAAGAAGAGGAAGCTTACTTTGGGCTCATGGCTCATTCGGATGATGAACAAGTCCTCCAGTTTACTGGGGAGGTAAAATCTCACACTCCTCTCTCTGATTCTGATGATGACAATGAGCAAGAGGGATATTCCTCTGAAGATGAATCTGAGCTCATGGGTCAGTATAAGGAGTTACTCACCGCTTACGAAAAATGTCGTAGATTAATGAAAACTCAAGCCAAAGAGATAAATTCTCTACGAGCTACTGAGAGCAGCTTGAGAGAAGAAGTCGATAAGACTAACTCTCTTCAAGAGAACCTCAATGCAGCTATGGAGGGATACAATAAAGCTCTCAAGCACATCGACCTTAAAGAGGAAATCATCAAAGAATTGGAACGACAACTCGAGGCTGAAAAGAAGCTTGTTGAGAGTTTTTCTAAGCCTAAGACAGTTCTTCCAATCGTTGCTGAATTCTCTGCTAAGGCCAAGGGTGCTGGTTTAGGCCACATTGTCTCTTCTAGTAAATCCTCTAGGAGAAACAAGGCCAAGAGAAAGAATAAGGCCGCCCGGAAGGCTCTAGCTGAAGAAAAAGGGAAAGCTCCATTGGAACCTGTTGTGTTCAAGAAAGTTATCTTCCCACGAACGAACTCGATTATGAGTCCACCTACGGACACTTTTCTAGGCCGATCCCTGAGAAGCCTAAGTCAAGATACCAAGGTTGGTCTCGTCCTCGTAACTTTGGCGAGAGTGTCTTCAAGGCACCTTATGAGGAGATTCAGCTTCAAAGCTATGGACCTTATGCTCATGGTCATAATTTCAAAAAGACACCAAAAGTAAAACCCATTGTAGAAAAGCCTATGAAGGAGAAGACCTCATGTAACTGCCATCATCATGAAGCCTCCTCCTCCAAGAGTAAAGCTCCTGCCAGACCTTCATTCCAGAAAGTCAAGCAGGACTACACAAGGCAAAGATACAACAGGTTCAACTGTTGGTGCTGTGGCAGAATTGGTCATTTTGCCAGTGATTGTTGGTTCAATCCTGAAAATGCTGCAACCCCTAAGGTTAGCAACGTGAGAGTGACCACTCATGAGGCTAATACTCGTATGGGGAGTATTCTAACTCGAGACCAAGGACCCAAACTTGTTTGGGTTCCTAAGGCTAAATGATTGTAATTGCAGGTATGTCCAAAGGCCACCAAAATGCCAATCTGGTACTTGGACAGTGGATGTTCTCGGCATATGACCGGGACAAGGAGCCTACTACAGAATTACACCTCAGTCTGCAACGGACCAAAGGTCATCTTTGGAGGTTCAGATCGAGGAATAACTAAAGGCTATGGTATGATCTCTAACGGTAGTGTATCCTTTTCGGATGTAGCCTATGTTGAAGGATTGGAACACAATCTCATTAGCATAAGCCAACTATGCGACAAAGGATACGTAGTTGAATTTCATGCTGACAAGTGTTTGATAAAATCGGTTAACAATATGGAAACTATTTTATCAGGCACTCGAAGCAGAAATATTTTCTTTCTGAATTTTATTTGTATAGACTCTTCGACACCAGTGTGTCTTTTGGCAAAAAGTAGTGCATCTCTTGCTGACCAATGGCACAAGAGACTAGCACATATTAATTTCAAAACTATTAATAAATTATTCTCTCAAAACTTAGTGCGTGATGCACCCAATGTCAAGTGCGTTACGGACAGTCCTTGTCACGCTTGTATCAAAGGCAAGCAAACAAGAAGTTCGTGTAAAAGCATAATAGGCAAGGACTCCAATAGAAGTTTGCAGCTTCTCCATATGGACTTGTTTGGTCCACTGCAGGTTAGAAGTTTGGGAGGTAAGGAATATACGTTGGTTATTGTGGATGATTACTCGCGCTTTGCGTGGGTGTTCTTTCTGAAACACAAGTCAGATACCTTCGGTATTTTCACTAATTTTGTGAGGCAGATCCAGAATGAATACAACTGTTCCGTAGTCAAAATCAGAAGTGACAATGGAACGGAATTCAAGTCTGGAGCCATGACAGAATTTTGTGAAAGTCAAGGTATCTTTCATGAGTTTTCCTCTCCTCGCACTCCACAGCAAAATGGAGTAGCTGAGAGAAGGAACAGAACACTCATAGAGGCTTGTCGGACTATGTTGAGTGATGCCTCACTTCCGGAGTATTTCTGGGCTGAAGCTGTCAACACCGCTTGTCACGTGCAAAATCGAGCACTCATCAACAAGAACCATGATAAGACTCCTTACGAACTTCTAAAAGGCAGGCAACCAACCATTTCATACTTTAGAATCTTTGGCTGTAAGTGCTTCGTACTTAACAATGGCAAGTATCACTCTACCAAGTTTAGCGAGAAAAGCTTTGAAGGTATTTTCGTAGGATATAGTAGCCATAATAAGGCTTATAGAGTATTCAATAGAAAAACTCTGGTGGTGGAAGAGTCGATACATCTTGTATTTGATGAGACGAGTCTGTTGCAAAGCAACTCGTCTAGTGTGCCTGTTGTAGATGCAGGTACAAAGTTGAAAGAACTTAGCTTGGATGAACCTAGTGAAGATAAAAATGAGACATTCATCAAGGTCCCCTCTCCAACCACCATTGGAGAGGTGGATGATCAAGATGAAGAAGACATCCCAGCTGAAGATGCAACTCCAGTGGCGGAAGAGATCCCAGATGCAAGGACTCTAGAGTTCAGACACTTGAAGGATCATCCTGTTGACCAAATAATAGGAGATCCTCGGGATGGCGTCAGAACTCGTCGAGGTACAACTAACGAGAATTTACACTTAAGCTTTCTCTCACATGTTGAACCAAAGAAATTTGAGGAAGCCAACTCCGACGCATCCTGGATTCTAGCCATGGAAGAAGAATTGAATCAGTTCAAATGATGCAAGGTTTGGACACTTGTTCCTAGACCCAAAGGTAAGAACGTCATCAGGACAAAGTGGGTCTACCGGAACAAGATGGATGAAGATGGAACTATTATAAAGAATAAAGCCAGACTTGTCGCCAAGGGATATCGTCAAGAAGAAGGAATCGACTTCGACCAGACTTATGCTCCAGTAGCGAGACTGGAAGCGATCAGGTTATTTCTTGCCTACGCTGCACTTAAGGGCTTTACCGTCTATCAAATGGACGTTAAGTCCGCCTTCCTAAATGGTGACATAAAGGAAGAGGTGTACGTAGAGCAACCTCCAGGTTTTGTTGATTCAACCCATCCTAATTATGTGTACTTATTGCAAAAAGCACTATATGGTCTTAAACAAGCTCCTCAAGCTTGGTATGAGACTCTGTCTAGCTTCCTTCTTGAGAACAAGTTCACAAGAGGAAAGATAGACAAAACATTATTTCTTAGGGAAATAAAAGGCAAGATTTTGCTAGTGCAGATCTATGTCGACGATATTATTTTCGGCTCTACGGATAACAACCTCTGCAAGAAGTTTTCTAAACTTATGCAAGGGAAGTTTGAAATGAGCAGTATGGGAGAGCTAAAGTATTTCTTAGGGCTTCAGGTGAAACAATCTGAAGATGGGATTTTCATCTCACAGACCAAGTTCACCAAAGAGCTACTTAAGAAATTTGGAATGGAGAATGCAACCTCTATGAGGACTCCAATGGCCTCAGCTATGTCTCTGGACAAGGATGAGAAAGGGAAACCTTTTGATGAAACCAAGTACAGAAGCATAATTGGGTCCTTGCTCTACCTCACCGCAAGTAGACCAGATATAATGTTCTCAACATGTGTATGTGCTAGATTTCAGGTGAACTCTAAGGAATCTCACTACATCGCTGCAAAGCGAATCTTGAGATACCTCAAAGGTACACCAAATCTTGGCTTATGGTACCCAAGAAGTAATGATAGTGAACTAATTGGATTTTCAGATGCAGATTTTGCAGGTAGCAAAGATGACAGGAAAAGTACCTCCGGGACTTGCCAATTTCTCGGAAGGAGACTCATTTCCTGGAGCAGTAAGAAACAAAACTGTGTAGCCATCTCAACGGCTGAATCAGAGTACATCTCTGCAGGCAGCTGTTGTGCACAGCTCTTATGGATCAAGAATCAATTTGAAGACTACAACATACAGTTCCAGAACATTCCCTTGTTCTGTGACTCTTCCAGTGCTATAGCAATAGCCAACAATCCAGTCTCCCACAGCCGGACCAAGCATATAGAGCTTCGCTATCATTTCATCCGGGAGCATGTGGAAAATGGAGATATAGATCTACAGTATGTCTCCACAGACAGGCAAGTTGCAGATATTTTTACAAAGCCGCTGGACGAGTCCAAGTTCTCGTTCTTCAAAACTGAGCTTGGACTGCTAAACAAAGAAGACCAGTGATGGACTCTCAAATTAAGAAGATATCAGTAATGTTGGCTGCTCAGAGGTATAGTTTCTCAGGGGAAATAGACATCAACCAGGGCAACTCCTTCAAGTATTAGAGACTCGAGCATCGCTACACTTACACGAGTAAACGGCTAATACTCGAGTAAAAAGGTTCATATACTCGAGTAATCCAAAAGATACTCGCGTATGAACTTCTCATACTCGAGTATGAAAATTCGTTAAGAAGTTAATACTCGTGTATGCTGATTGCATACTCGAGTATGTATGATTGATTACTCGTGTATGATGTGCCTACTCGAGTATACTAAACCTAATACACGTGTATGCTGTCATCTCCTACTCGAGTATTCGGAAGTATTTTGGATTTTCAAAATCTCTACTCGCACCCAGCAAATTGCCGCCTTGTTCAGGTATGCCATTATACTTAATTCTCTTTAAACCTAATTAGGATTATTTATATATATATTCAAAACGAAAAAGTCCTTTCCACTTCTCATTCACTCAAGTAGCCGCCGACCTCTCGTATTCCCGACTACTGTTCTTCGTCTTCCTTACCGCAAGATTTCCGAATCGCTGATGGCTCCTCCCTCCTCCAAGTTTGGAATCGGCTCTGAATTAGTGACAGATGGCATTGAGGATATCTCGGATGATTTCAAGAACCTTCTGATTCTCCTGGACACGGCCGGATTGACGTTCGTTCTTCAAGAACCCTGCCGCCTCTTGCTTACTGATGTTGAAGAGTTCTACAAAAATTTGAAGGTTAGACACAATGGTACAGTTCTGAAATCAAAGGTCAGGGGAGTTGAAATTCGGTTAGACAAAACCTCTGTCGCCACTTTGCTTCGGATGCCAGTGGTCGACGAAGAAGATGACTTAGACAAGGCAGATGCCGACCGCACCTCCTTATTCTGTGGTCGAGATCCAGAAGGTGGAGGTGAAACCCTGAATCGTTCTCTGTTCAATTCAGAAGGAAAGTTTCTCGTTGACATCATTGCCAAAATCCTCTGGTGTAAGACTTACTCCATCAGAGATGTATCCCAAAATCTCTTTGACGTTATGCAAGCTATTGTCTGCAGGAAGAAGTTCCAGTTTGGAATGATGATACTGGATAAAATCAGAGAAAGCGTCAAACATCCCAGTTTTGCCAGGATTATCTCCCTCCTCCTCCATGAGATCAATCCTACAGTGTTTGACTTCTCTAAAGGGACTCCTCTTCACCACATGAAGAAAGTCTCAATATCTTCCATTCAGAGGTATGACCTCAAGATCATGAACCCTGCCCAAGCCTCCAAGGCTGATGCCATCTCAGCACAACACCAAGACAGCAGTTTACCTGAAGTCAGGATCCCATCTCCTCCTCTACATCAAACTATTGCTACCTCTGGTGCTTTAGTTAAGGGGGAGCCTGCCTCTTCTCTTTCTCAGCTTCAAGTTACTTCTGAATCAGTAATTCCAGCACAAGAAGAAGTCAGAGTTGCTACTCCTCCAGTTTCCCCTACTCCAGCTCATCTTCAATCAGAAATTCCTGAATCTGAGATTCCAGATACAGCCCACCTACTGTCTACAGCTGAAGATATAGACAGATTCATTGATGAGCTAAGCTCAGATGCTCCTCCTTTTCAAAATGATTCAGCTGCCAAGTCTCCTGCCCAGTCTCCTGCTCAGTCTCCTGCTCAGTCTCCAGCTCTCTCCCCTTTGGGTGCCACAGATCTTCATGATGATATCATTCTGTCCGATGACGAGGAGGATTCCCCAGACCCTGTTGACCCTCCTCTGAAGACACTTGATTTCTCTCTCCCTTCCTTCACTGATCCTTGTGACTCCATTGAGTTAATCCAAACCAAGAGAGCTGTAAGCTCAGTGGTTGTGGAAGAGATCACCCCTTGGACTGCTACTGCTCTACCAGTCCCTGGATTAACCTCAGCTCCCTCTTCCTCCTCCTCTTCAGATCTAGTCAGCAAGATTGAGCTCATGCTCAAAGAACAGAGAGATTACTTTGATGCCTCCCTGCAGTCAGTCAACTCCAAGGTCTCTGCTCTTGAAAAGGAGATGAGCAGAGGCTTTGCTGAAATCCAGGCAAATACTGATGAACTGAAACGATTGTTCCAGATAGGTGGCAAGGCCATAGATCACACCATCACGAGCATAGGTGAGCTCAGAAACCAAGCAGAGACAGTAGCTCACAATCAGCTCAAGCTAGATGAGAGAGCTGAAACCAATGTTGTGAAAGTATGTGATGAAGTGAGCACTTTCAAGGATGAAGCTATTGCCAAGCTATCCATAGATATCAGCAAGGGGGAGAAGGTTGTAAAAGAACAAGTTGAAAAACTTTCTGTACAAGCTGAAGCCCAGGTCAAACAACAGTATACCCAATCTCAAGAGGCCATAAGTGATCTAGTAAAAGGATTGAAAGAATCCATTCTTTCCCAGCTTCAGTCAGTCAAATTCTATACCTATGACACTGCTGTCTGGCTGCATAATCAAAACTTTCCTGAGTTTTAACTGGACCCTACCATTATACCTCAGCATCTAAATCCTCTTGCAGATCAGCCTCCAGTAGATGTCTCAGCTCAAGCAACCCTTCAAGGAGGTGTGCCAGTTTTCTCACCTAGAGCTGAGGGTGATGTGACTGAGCCTCCCCTATCCTATAATGAAGCATGTCAAGATGACTTCCCTTCCAGTTCTCAAGGCCCTTCCAAGAAGAAAAGAAAATATGGTGACGGCGCTTCTGCCAGCCGTTCTGCACCAAGGAAAGAGCCAGCTTCTGAAGGTAGACCACCTGTTGTTCATGCTAAAGTGTGGAGTCCTACCTCTAAGTCCCTAATTCTTGATACTCTGAGGTTAGTGACTGATCTTGGGGAGAACAGAGATAATTATTACAGTTATTCAGAGTGGAAAGCCTACGAAGCATCTCAGATAAAGATCAGGCTGCATGACAGAAATTGGGGGCATAACAACCCAGCTGCTCCTCCTAGGCCCAGGACTTACTTTCCAAAACCCTTCAGCTACCTAGAAAGGCAAGACTTGAAAAGAGAAAGGATGCACAAGGATGCCCCATCTTGAGTTGAACTAAGAATGTGGAATTGGACTTTTGTTTCTGTGCTTAAAACATTTCTATATATATATATATTTAATTCTGGTTATGGCTATTTCATTAACTAACCTGCTTTAACTTATGTTTTGTTTTTCAAGTATATGTGCTTTGTTCTTTTTACTCTGTATAATTCACCTTAGTATAGAGGATGCTGACATCTACAAATAGGGGGAGATTGTTGGGATTTGTCTCCACAATACCTCAGATTTGTAGGAGGTCAGACCTTGAACTAAGATGAATTAAGGTGTATTTGATGCTGTGTTTAGGTTGTATGTGTGCAGGTTCTAATTGCCAAGTGTAGACCAATGTCAGTCTATAATGGGTCACCAAACACAGGACCATACAATGTAATCCCTCATTGTGTGATCCAAAGTGTTGGCCCATGTATAGCCTCTCAATTGGGATACACTTCCTATATGCACTTGGATTGATGGACAGAAGCATTGGAACTAATTTCCTCAAAATTTTCTAAGTCTAAAATACTCGAGTAACCCCTTTGTTATACTCGAGTATCAGACTTAATACTCGTGTATATATTTCCATACTCGAGTAGTTAATTAGACTTACTCGAGTAATCAGTTAGACTTACTCGAGTAGGCTCTGAATACTCGTGTATATACTTCTATACTCGAGTAGTTAGTCAGTCACTCGGGTAAGGTATTTTCATACTCGAGTATGTAAGATAATCACTCGAGTAAATCATATATCATACTCGAGTAGATCCTTTTTCTTCTCTTTTCTGCAAATTCTAGTATTGATACTCGAGTAATTGATTTTGATACTCGAGTAAATTATTCGATACTCGAGTAGTTGGTTTTAATACTCGAGTAAGCAGTTGATACTCGAGTAATTGATTTTTGATACTCGAGTAAATTATTCTATACTCGAGTAGTTGATTTTAATACTCGAGTAGGTGAATGTTTCCTGGATTCATATGCTGATACTCGAGTATATCTTTGCTGATACTCGAGTATATCTTTTCTGATACTCGAGTATATCTCTTCTAATACTCGAGTAGTTCATTTCAATATCAAGTAAACTTCTATTCTCATACTCGAGTATATGTCTCTTTGTCACTCGAGTATCTAAACTCCCATACTCGAGTATATCTTCTCTTACTCGAGTATAGCTGTACCCTATTCCAGAATTCTTCTAAGTTCGAATTCGCTAAGTATTTTTGAATCCGTCATTTCTGATTGGTCCACGTGTCATCCTTAATTAAGATTATGACCGTTGGAGTCCACCTATAAATAGGTCATTTCAGAATTGACTAATTAACAAGATTACAGAGATATTCTTTTGAAGAAAAAGGAAATTCCGTGAACCCTAATTCTCACGCCGCCGCCGCCGCCATCGCTGTTCACGGAAGAAATTCTGGATCGTCGATCTCCGTCTTCAAGGAACTATTTCTCCAGCGATCCAGATAAAAGTGAATCACTCGATCTCGCCGAGCCTCAAGGATTTCAGATCTATCTTCTCGATCGAGGTGGTTCTAGTTTTCAGATTTGTGGATCTTTCTCTCAAGTCATCTTCAACCTTTTCTGATCAAGTCAAAGCTCTTAAAGAAGAAGACTGTCAAAGATCCAGATCTGAAATTTGTTGTGTTGATTTTTATTCTCAAACCTAAATTTCATTGTAGGAGTTTTTCTCCGAGATTTGTAGGAAGATCTTTCTTCCGAGTTTTGTAGATCCAGTTGGATCGAGATCTGTAGGAACGTGGTTCCGAGGTGTAGGATTGTTTTCAATCCGAGATAGTGGAGTAGCCGAGTCTAGTGATTTGCTAGATCGGTGAGGAAAGTGGACGTACCCAAGGTTGGGGAACCACTATAAATCTCTTGTCTTCTGTGATTGCTTGATGTGCGCTGCGTTAAATTTTAATTCCGCTTTTGACACGCATTTCACCTATTCACCCCCCTCTAGGTGATTTAGGCTAACAACTTAGACCTCACAGCAACCATGGACAAGAGAGCTCAGAATATTATTGTGAGTGTCATAGATGATTCTACATTTCAGAATCTGATTCACTGGAAGACCTCCAAAGAAATGTGGGACACCTTGATTGTCTACATGGAGGGATCTAAAGAAGTAAGACAGGATAGGAAGTCTATGCTCAACCAGGAATATGAAAGTTTTAGACAAGGAAAAACTGATAGCATAACTGAATGCTATAAGAAATTCTATAGAATTGTGAATGAGTTAATGTCCTATGGAAGAGTCTTCAGTACCTATGAACTGAATGACAAATTCTTAAGATCCTTGACAAAGGATTGGGACACAAAGATCTGTGCCATAAGAGAAGTGGCTAAACTGGCAGAGATTTCTCCTCCAACCTTGTTTGGAAAGTTGCTATCCTATGAAATGCAACTTATGGTAAGGAAGGAGGAGGAAAAGAATTCAAAAGGAGAGCATAGAGAGAAGACAGTGGCCTTCAAGGCAGAATTCACTAGAAAGAATAGGAGGATATCATCATCTCCTCCTAAGGAAGTTGCAGAAGTTAGTTCTGAAAATTCAGATAATCAGGGTTCAGAAAGATGTGAGTCAGATGCAGATTTTGCTGCATTTACAAGGCAATTCTAGAGATTCTTAAAGAAGAAGCAATGGAAGTCTAGGCCCTCCTCATCACAGCAAGTTGATGACTATTATCAGAAGAAAAAGTCATCAAGGAAAGAGAAGAGCAGAACAAAGCCCAGCAAGGCCACTACTTCAAAGATTGTCTGCTATTGTTGCAGTAGGCCTGGACATGTAGTGGCTGACTGTCCTGATAAGAGAAAGGAGTAATCAGACAAGAAGAAGACTTATCAAAAGGGCAAGAAGGAAAATCCTTTGTTGCAAAGAAGGAAAAGAGCCTAACAGATCAATCAACTTCAGAATCAGAATCTGAAGCTGAAGCATATATTGGACTGTATGCTGCTACTGAAGAAGAGGAGTTCATGCAATTGCTAGACTCCATCTATGAACAAGAAGATCATCAGTGCATGGGACTGATGGCAGGATTAGAAAAAGACATGTGCCAGAATCAGTCTGGTCCTAGTAAGGTACTATGTCCTTCAATAAAATCTGTTTGTAGTACAAGTGCAGAATCAGCTACATCTGCATCAAGTGATGTAGATGCATCTGAATCTGAAGGAGATGTCTATCAATTGATATATAAGTATGGGGACTTATTGCAGGCCCTTAAGAAAAGCAAGAACCTGGTTAAATCTCAGGCTCAGGAAATTGCTGATCAAAAGGTAGCTGCAACTGAGTTTGAAAAAGTAATTGTTCAGAAGTTAAATGAAATTGCCAAACTGAAGAATATAACTATTATTCAGATGGGCACAATCAATTATACCAATGATCAAGTGAAGAGTCTGGAGGCCAGACTAAGAATAGAAAAGGAGTTAGTGGCTAGTTACTCTAAGCCAAAGTCTGTCTTACCCTTGATAGATGAATTTGTGACTCAAAAGGGTAAGGCAGGATTATGATTCAAAGGTAACCCCAGGGCAGCCCAATTCAAGAGGAAAGACAAAGCTCCTGTCAAGCCACTGAACCTTTCAGTCCCTATTAAGTTTAGAAAGGTGCAAGTGCTTTCTAACCATTATGATCATGAAAATATTCATGGTCATTTTAAGACTAATGTTCTGATAAACAAGGGTGTAAATGCCAACAGGCCTATCCATGTTCATAAACCCAATGGTTATGAGAAATCAGTGGGTGAAGCTGCTGCAGCACCAGCAATGGATAGAAATTCTTCTGTCAAGGGTGTATCTAGATCTAGATACAATAAGTTTGAATGTTAGTGTTATGGCAAGAGAGGCCATTTTGCATTAGACTGCTGGCATAACACAAGTGTTAGAAAGAACAATAGTCTACCTGTTAGAAGAGATAATGGTAGCTTTGTTAATGCTAACCTGAACCAAGGACCCAAGACTTACTTGGGTTCTAAGGGTAAGTAAATCTGTGTTGCAGGAAAGTCCAAGTGGCCATGCCCCTATATGGTACTTGGACAGTGGTTGTTTCAGGCACATGACTGGAACAAAGGGGCTGCTGAAGGTGTATACATCTGTCAAAGATGGACCTAAAGTGATCTTTGGTGGATCTGAGAAAGGAATCATCAAAGGGTTTGGTAACATTTCTACTAACCTAATTACTATCACCCAAGTGGCTTATGTAAAAGGTTTGAAACACAATCTAATAAGCATAAGCCAGCTGAGTGATTTAGGATATGACATTTCATTTGTTAAGGATGGATGTCATATCAAAAGGTCAAGTGATCAAAAGATCATATTGACTGGGTATAGGAAGAGAAATGTCTATTGTCTTAATTTTGTATGTGAGAACAAGGCTTCTTCCATCTGTCTTGTAGCTGATGATAATGCTTCTCATTGTGTCAAGTGGCACAAGAGATTGGCTCATCTTAACTACAAGACAATTGGCCAACTCTTTAGTAAAGAGTTAGTGAGGAATGGTCCTCAAGTTAAGTGTATAAAGGAAGAAATATGCTCAGCTTGTCAAAAGGGCAAGCAGACAAAATCCTCCTTTCAAAGCCTTGAAAACAAGGATTCTGTGAGGTGCCTATACCTCTTACATATGGATCTTTTTGGTCCTATGCCAGTTCATAGTCTAGGTAGGAAAGTCTATACTTTTGTGGTGGTAGATGACTATTCTAGATTTACATGGGTGTTCTTTCTGAGACAGAAATCAGAAACCCCAAGTGTATTACTTAGTTTTGTAAAGCAAATTCAGAATGAACTGAATAGTACAGTGGTCAAAATCAGAAGTGACCATGGTACTGAGTTTCAATCTGAAAGCATGACAAAATTATGTGAAGACTTTGGGATTTTCCAAGAGTTCTCCTCACCTAGAACACCACAGCAAAATGGCATTGCTGAAAGAAAGAATAGAACATTAATTGAATCTGGCAGAACTCTATTGAGTGACACCTCTCTCCTAGAATATCTCTGGGCTGAGGCAGTTAACACTGCATGTCATGTGATCAATAGGGCTTCTATCACCAAGAACCACAAAAAGACTCCCTATGAGATTATGAAAGGTAGAAAACCAAATCTATCCTACTTCAGGATCTTTGGTTGTAAATGCTATATACTTAACAATGGCAAGTCATACCTAACTAAGTTTGCTGCCAAATCCCAAGATGGGATATTTGTTGGGTACAACATAAATAGTAAGGCATATAGAATCTACAACTTGACTACTCAAGTTGTTGAAGAATCTGTACATGTTGTGTTTGATGAAACAAGATTAATCAACTGTAAGTTGTCTTGTAGATCAAATGATTCAACCGGTATAAGCAAAAGAATGGACAAGCTCTCCATTACTGAAGCATTAAAGGAAGATGGAGCATTGGAAAATGAAGGCTACTGTCCAGGGATAGTACAAGACTCAATAGATGCTGATGAAAACCAAGAGGTTCAGCATGAAGAAGGAGCTGGAGATGTTCAACTAGAAAGGAATCTTCCTCCAGCTACTAGACATTTAAGAGATCATCCAGCTGATCAGATTATAGGTAATCCAAGACAGGGAGTGCAGACTAGAAGCAGAAATCAAAGCACAGACCTGCATTCAAGTTTCCTGTCTCAAATGGAGCCTAAGAAGTTTGAAGAAGCCATCCAAGACCAGCACTGGATTGATGCTATGCAAGAGGAGCTGAATCAATTCAGAAGGTGCAATGTCTGGGAGCTTGTTCCTAAACCAAGAGGCCACAACATAATTGGCACAAAGTGGATTTATAGGAACAAATTGGATGAGAGTGGAATAATAGTGAAGAATAAAGCAAGATTGGTTGCAAAAGGATACAGGCAGGAAGAAGGGATTGACTTTGATCAAACCTTTGCCCCAGTAGCAAGGCTGGAGGCAATCAGAATGTTCCTTGCCTATGCAGCCTATCAAGACTTCAAAGTGTACCAGATGGATGTGAAATCAGCATTCCTGAATGGTGATTTAAAAGAGGAAGTCTATGTAGAGCAGCCATCAGGTTTTGTAGATCCTCTTAAACCTGATTATGTCTATAAGCTTATGAAAGCTTTGTATGGGTTAAAACAAGCCCCAAGGGCTTGGTATGAAACCCTGTCTACTTTCCTTATTGAGAATAAATTCTCAAGAGGAAAAATAGACAAAACTCTATTCCTTAGGGAATCCAAAGGTAAGATCATCTTAGTTCAGATCAATGTTGATGACATAATCTTTGGATCTACTGAAAACAACCTTTGTAAAAAGTTTGCCAAACTTATGCAAGGGAAGTTTGAGATGAGCAGTATGGGGAAACTTAAGTTCTTCTTGGGACTCCAAGTAAGACAGACTGATGATGGCCTGTCCATATCCCAGTCTAAGTTCACTAAAGAATTAATTAAGAAGTATGGTATGGAGTCATCCTCCACTATGAGAACTCCTATGGGAACAAGTATTCCATTATGCAAAGATGATGCAGGTAAACCTGTTGATGAATCTTTGTATAGAGGAATAGTTGGCTCTCTACTATATCTCACTGCTAGTAGACCAGATATTATGTATGCTACATGTGTCTGTGCTAGGTACCAAGCCTGCCCTAAAGAATCTCATTATACTGCAGTCAAAAGGATTCTGAGATATCTTAAGGGCACACCTAATCTAGGCCTTTGGTACCCTAGGAATAGAGATTTTATACTAACAAGTTATTCAGATGCAGACTTTGCAGGCTGTAGAGAGGATAGAAAGAGTACAACAGGTACTTGTCATTTCTTGGGAGGAAGATTGATATCATGGAGTAGTAAGAAGCAGACCAGTGTGGCAATATCCACAGCTGAGTCAGAATATGTTGCTGCTGGCAGCTGCTGTGCACATCTATTGTGGATACAACATCAGTTGAAAGACTATGGTATTCAAGTAAGTAGAACACCTTTATTGTGTGATTCTAAAAGTTCTATTTCTATTGCTAATAATCATGTTTCTCACAGTAGAACTAAGCATATAGAAATTAAATACCATTTTCTTAGAGAGCATGTAGAAAGAGAAGACATCTTATTGGAATTTGTTAAAACAGATTATCAAATAGCAGATGTATTTACTAAGCCACTGGATGAAACAAAATTCAATAAATTTAAAATTGAATTAGGCATGCTGACCATTGATTAGTTTATCAACAAACTTACAAGTGATATTAGATTATCAAGTGGTATTGACAAAAAAAGAAATTGGCTAAGTAAAATAGTGTCGACACATTCAGTGATAATGTGTCGACTCAGTGAAGTCATGTCGACTAGTCAGAGAATATGTGTCAACACAGAGAATTTGTGTCGACACTTAAGAATCAAATAGTCGACTCATCCAGGAATGTAGTGTCGACTTCACCAGAATAGTGGTGTCGACACTTATCCTAAGAGTCGACACAGAATTTCTAATGCTCTATTATGTCTCTCAGGTGTCGACATATCCACAATTGGTGTCGACACATAGTAGACAGACTTGCTGTCAAGACAATAGAATTTTGTGTCGACACACTCCATCTGTGTCGACACATATAGACTGTTTTTGCCCGACTTTTGATCTTCTTTCCCTAGAAGGTATAAATAGGTCAAGAACTTATTCTGTCGACACGCTTACAAGGTTTTGGAGACTGAAACCCTGTGTCGACAATCTCTCTCTCTCTCTTCTCTCTCAAAATTTCTCGTCTGATCAATGGCGCCAAAGGTTGCAGATAACGTCAACGAAGGATATGAGTTGGTGCGCAATGCCTTTGCGGATGCCCCGACAGATGTTCAAAGGGTTGCCACTCTAATTTATGAATCTGGATTAGAATTTCTAGTTTCTGAACCATCAAAGATCTGGAAGAAGGAGGTGATTGAATTCTTTACCTCTGCATCAGTGGATTCAGCTGGTCTTAAGATAAAATCCACTGTTCATGGGACGAAGGTGAAACTGACACCAAGAAATTTAAGAAAAATACTTCAATTATCAAACATTGAGAATAAAGAAGAGGTTCCAGCCTCTAAGACCAGGGAGGCTCTCCAATGGTGTGGATTGGATCCAACCTTGAAGATTGGAGCAGCTATCAACAGGAAGGGCATGAATCAACATGGAAAGTTTCTGTCAGAAGTAGTTGGGAAGGTAATTTTGTGCAAACCAGGTGGACATGATAGGATTTCAGCCTATATGTTCAGCCTAATGACCAGAATTGTGTTTACAATTCCAACTGACTGGTCAACTGTAGTATTTGATAAGATCAAGGAAGGAATCAAGAAGCCAAATCTGGCTAGAATTGTGGGTTTATACCTGACTGGAGTGATCCCTGAGGTTATGCAACAACTGCCTGGGACAAAGATTAATCACATGAGGAAAATGGATATAAGATTATTTTCAAGGTGGGATAGGGTGCTGTCTAAAGATGTGCCTGATGAGAACAGGCAGGACACCCCTGAGAGATCCCCTGCACATGATTTAGGCACTGCCCAGCATCAAGAAGAGAAAGTGAGAAAGCAGGTTGAAGATCAGCCTGAGTCTACTCAAGTTCAGAAAGCAACCATTCCTGCACAGATGCAGGGGGAGCAAGCTCACTCTCCTTCCCAGAATGTATCTACTCCTGACCAGGTACAAGTACAGGGAGAGCAAGTGTATTTTCCTGCCAAGGACATTACTAATATTTCTATTCCAGCACAGGTGCAGGGGGAGCAAGTGTATTCACCTGCCCAGGATATTCCAAATACTGAACAAGTGCAGGGGGAGCAGATGTTATTTCCTAATGTTGAAATTGCTACTTATAGAGTAGAGGAGGAGCAAGACAATGAAAAGGCACTAGACATGAAGATAGAGCAAGGAGTTGAGGAGGAGCAAGTAGTTGAGGGGGAGCCTGTGAATGTTGAGGCTGAGCAACATGTCACTGAAACTAATATTTCTCCTACTCCTCCTGAAAGAGTTCAAATAGAAAGTTCATCAGACTCTGAGACTGAAGAAGCCAGAATGGCCAAGAAGAGAAAGCTCATAGTCTTCAAGAGAAGGAGCCAAAGTTATAAGCAGGCACTCCAAACTTGAACTCACCAATCTCCATCTGAATTTAACTACAACAAGTTCATGGTAGATTTGCAAGTTAAGTTGGATGAGCAGAGATTAGTAATGGAGAAGTATGTTGATGAGAGCAATAAATCCCTTCAATTTGACTTGGCTCAAGATATTAAGTCTATTAGATTTGAAGTAAATATGAATAAGAAGGAGATGATAGATTGCTTCCATAAGGGAGGTAATGCTGTAGTGTTTTTGGCTAAACAACAACAGTCTATCCTCACTAAAGTGGATGATATTGCTTTGAAGCAAGGTTATGTTTTGGAGAATCAGCTGAGGATGAATGATAATTTGGCTGAATCCCACCATGAAATTCTTGAAGAGTTCAAAAAGGCTACTGCAGGGATGACTGAAGCAAGAGCAAAAGAGATGGAAGCTTTTGATCAGAAACTAAAGGAGGCTATAGTTTCAGTTCAATCTGTCATCACTACATCTCAGAAGGAAATATCTGACAAACTTCAAAAATTGAAACCATATTTTAAAGAAGGTGTGAATTATCTAGATGGCCAGATCAGATTTTAGAAGGATGATCTAAGAGATCATATTACCAGAGAAGTCATAAAGGGGGAGAGGTTGTTAGTTCATGCTGGCTCAGAGCACACCAAATGGGTGACAAATAGTATTCGAGCCACATTAGGATATCCACCTTTGTGTGATGATGATATGGTGGCTGAGTCAGGAATTCAAACAGGTCTACTTGAAGGCAATCAACCTGAGATTGCCCAAGTCATTTACCCTCCTCCTGATTTTGATATGATTAATCAGTAAGTTCAAGATATGTATAGTCCTCCAAAGGAGGTTACCAAGGTTGTTATTGAAAAAGTTGATAAGCCTGATGCCAACTTGAAAGAACAGCAAGATGCTCTACTATCCAAGAAAAGATTTAGAGAGTAGGCTGAACTTAAGCCAGATTTTGAGCAGTGGAGCCCTACTTCAAGAAATATTATACTAACTGCATGGAAGGCTGTAAAGGACCAAGTACATGAAAGAGGAAAGTGGTATAATGAAATGGAATGGCAAAAGTATGAAGCTAGGCAGGAAGCCATAGTACAGTTCAGGAGAAAAGCCAAGCTGGGAAGGCTGCCACCAGATGCTCAGGAGCCGAGCAAGTACTTTCCAAAGCCCTTTCATTACTTTGAAAGGCAAAGGCTAAAGGAAGAAGCTCAGAAGAAAGCTGAGCTAAAAGGCAAGAAGCCTGCTGAAGTTGCTGAAGCTCCTGTGAAGGCTCAAATCCAATCTGGCAAAGGGATTGTTATAAGAGAGCCTGATCAGTCTTAGTTCTAAGTTCTTTCAAATGTTTTGTAATGTTTTGATCATTCAATGTAAACATCTGTAATCAAACATTATCAAGTTATAAACAAAATTTTGTTTGGAATCATATATTCATGTTCACTCTATGATAAATTGTTAATATTTTGTTTATATAAAATATTCCTGTAATGTCATACATCATCATATTATTTTTGTTATAAATAGTGTATATCATTAACTAAAAGGGTTATGACTTCTCCAAATAGGGGGAGATTGTTGGGTACATTGGAAAATGTGTACCTGATTTGAAGAAGCCTAACTTAGCTTAATGATATACATCAAGGTGTATTTGATGTTGTTTTAAGTTGACATGTGCAGGTGAAGAAGTATTAAAGAATACAGGAAATTATTCTAAGTCCATGTGTTGCCATCTAAAGAAACTGGGTCGACACTTCAGAATAATTGTGTCGACACTTGAAGGAAGCTGTGTCGACACAGATAAAGATAGTCGACCACATTTGTGTCGACACTGGGAAGCAGTGTCGACTCACAGAAAGATAGTCGACCTCAACTATGTCGACACCTGAAGGCAGAGTCGACACATACTGAGTTCTGAATCTACAACAACTGTGTCGACACACAGGACTTGTGTTGACACACTGCAAAGTCAAGACCAAGTTATTTTCTGAAGAAAGATGAAGTGTTGAGTCGACACAAATTCTCTGTGTCGACTTATTCTCAAGATGATATTCTGAAGAAGCAACGTCGACTTAAAGGCAAACTAGTCGACATCATCAAAGGCTGTGTCGACACCAAAGTCACTTGTGTCGACACATATAGACAGTTGGTCTTGATACTTTCTGACAGTCTGTCTCAACACTTTGCTGTCCAAGACTAAGGCACAGGATCTGTTTGAAGACTTGACAGATGTGGGTTATGACAAGTTAACTGAAGCTGTCAGACTTGTCAGAAGTCAGTTAGAAACCGGATCAGCCGGTTACCATGAAAAAGATCTATAAATAGACAGATTCAGAAGAAGAAAAAAAGAGATATACAAGAGAAAATTAATTCATAATCAACACATCAGTTAAGAGACAAGTCCTCTCTTCAAGAAAGTGCAAGGCATTAAAGAAGATCTTCATCAGAAGATCTAAGAAGACGATCTCAGGATCAGTCTAAGAAGAGTTCTTTCAAGAATTCAGAAGTATCATCAAAGGTGTTGGATAGAGAGGGATCCAGCCTCTTGAAGAAGAAGAAGGAAGCCGTCATTGGTTTCTCAAGAAGCTGTTTGGAAATCAACTCAGCTAAGTTCAGATTCAAGAAGCTTTGAAGAAAGCTCAGATTCAGTTGATTTCATCAGCTGATCAAGAATTGTCTTGTTCTTTTCTCTCTCAACAAAGGCAAGACATTAAAAACTTCTTTTCTAATTTCTGTAGGATCTGTCAATACAGATCTGAGTTGTAAGCCTGTGTTATAAAGGCTGAGTGTAGGAGAGTTGATCTCTGATGATAGGGATGTTTGCCTGAGTGTAGGAGAAGGTTCTTCTCTGAGTTGTAGGCTTTGTGATAAGGCTGAGGTAGGGCTGTTGAGCTTGAGTTGTAGGAACCTTTTCAGGTTCTGAGCTGTAGGATCTGTGGATCTGAGTAAAGAGGAAGTTTGGCCGAATCTAGCATACTGCTAGATAGGTGAGGGGGGAAAGTGGATGTACCCAGACCTTGGGGAACCACTATAAAACAGTGTGCAATCTGTGATGGTTAAATTTCTGTGACTGCTGTGCTGTGTATTTTAATTCTGTAATCGAATTCCGCCAAAAAGTGTTAACAAGCATTAGAACCTATTCACCCCCCCTCTCTCTAGGTGTTTAGGTTGTCTTGAAAGTAAAACTATCAGATAATGGTATGGAATTTCAACTCACTCTCGTTTTTCAAAGTTATGTTTTCTTCCAAGCTGTTATATTCACCTTAGCTTGTAGGGTTTAGGCTTCTTCAAATATGGGGAGATTGTTGGGTATTGTATCCACAATGTACCTGATTTGAAGAATCCCCTGAACAAGCTAAGGTGAATTGACAATGTATTTGATTACTTGTCTTTAAGTTGTGCTTGCAGTTATTCATCGCTAAGTACACACCAATGTCAGGGTGCTGTAGGTCAATATACATGGGTCTGTGCAACGTAATCCCTCGTTGAGCAGATCAGTGTGTTGGCTTACGTGTACTCTCTCTATTTGAGTGTATTTATTTTCAAGCATAGGGTTATGTAAGATCAAGAGCAGACAAGGAGCAAGGATGGGCCAAAGACCAGCTCACGGGAAGAAAGACGAAAATCATCTAAGTACAAATCGACGAGAATCACTAAGTGATTCTCGCCGATTCGACTAGTGATTCTCGCCGAATCGTCGAGAATCACGAACTGATTCTCGTCGATTGCTGACGATTTTCTCGAAGCCGCCTTGAATTCTTCTAAGGAAGAATCGTCGAGAATCACGAAGTGATTCTAGCCGATTCGTCGAGAATGACTCTGCATTCTCGATGATTCGGCGAGAATCAATTGTGATTCTCGCCGATTCTCACCGGCTTGTGTTATCAGTAGAGATTGAATTCTGTTAAGTAGAATTCGGCGAGAATCGTAGTTGATTCTCGCCGATTCGGCGAGAATCACCTACGATTCTCGCCGAATTTGACTTAGGCAATTTTCGCCTATTCTCTGGACCGGTCCAAGTTAACTGAACTATTTCGAACCGGACTTAGAGTTTCCTTTTGGTGGGGCCCACAACGGTCATGTGGGATGACCTAATGTATATATACCTCCGTATGGTTTAGCGGAAGATACAGGAATACACGATTTCAAAAAGAAAGGCCGCCGACGTGACCTAGATCGCGATCTTGCTCCGCCGCCGTCGTCGCCGCTCGTGCAGTTAGTCGTCGTTGCTGATCACGGTTTCTTCCAGATCTCTGGCGACAGAAGCTTAGCCTAGCACAGCGTCTCACGCGTATAACCAGAGATCTTTTGTCTCTTGATTCGTAGATCGGGAAAACCATCCCCTTCTGAATCGAACGAGACGATTGATCCTAGTGTGACCATTGGAAGACCTTGCTACCTTTGCTACGAAGGTTGAATCTCCATTGCATCGCCGCAGCACTCCGTTGTCGCCGCCAATCCCGAGAGCCAAGCTGCCGCCCTTTGTCGCCACCGGTTTCGGGGAGATTCTCTCCAAGAGAGATCTAGGGTTGTGGACTCTTCGTTGACTTCAAGAATACATCGTCGAACGAAGAGGGACACCTTAGTCTCCATAAGTTGTTTGTATTTCTAATACATTCTATTTTCAATTTCATTGTAAAGGAACGATTGGTTCCTAGTTGTAAGGGTTGGGTGCAACCCGTGGTGTGGGAGTGGTGACTCCTACGTGTGGAAGGGTTCCTTCCGTTAGTGCAAGGATTGGATTTCAATCCTGTTGGTGAAGTGACCGAGTCGTCCCTGGTTGGGAGATAGGTCGAAGGGGGAAAGTGGACGTACCCAAATCGGGGAACCACTATAAATTGCTTGAGTCTTTTCTGTGCTGTGTTGTTTAATTTATTTGTGCAGGTACAGTTTTTAATTCTGCAAAAACGCTACAAGACACCTATTCCCCCCCCCCCCCATAGGTGAAGCTAGTTGGCACTAGGTGGACTTTCATATCTCACTACGCACAACCCGATATAATTTCGGCTATTTGCACCCACTCAGAATGGGTAGTTACGACGGTGGTTACACGGGTGGTTTCCCGCACATTAAATGATGGAAATCGCATTGGGATGAACGAAAGACAGAGGCGAGGGGTCGATAAGTGGTGGCGACCGGCGGTGAGAGGCTGCGTGATGGGACGGTGACCGGCCGTGAGGCCAGCCACAGGCACTCATGGTTACAGCTGTGTGGCCAGCCGCGAGGCGGGGAGGCGGCCGGCGTGAGGCAGAGCGGCGGTCGCATGTGAGGCCGACCGCAAGCCGTGGGTGGCTTGCTAGGCGACGGTTGGTGTGTCGGTTGGGAGAGTTTTTGGAGAGTTAATCGCGCGGGGGGATCGCACGCGGTGGTTAGCGTGCGGATTGCACGTGGATCGTGTGTGTGGCGATCTCCTTGATAACCCCCACTACGTTAGTAAGGGGACATGAAATTTCAACTAGTTGCAGCACAAAATTCCTAAAAATAGAGGAGGACCCATCAATATTGTTGGAACCGAAAAATAAGTCCCTTGTGGAATTCAGCCTTAGGGAAGGGGTGGTCGCGCGCCAACTTCTCTCCTACAAGCAAGATGACAAGAAAACAAAAGGAAAAGACCTAAGGGCTCGGCGCAGAGGTCCCACTACAAACCCGAAAGATCTCAGAGCGCATCCCCTCCCTTAGCCAAATGTCAAGCTAAGGCTACCTTAGAAATCGCAAGAAGGTCTGGGATACAGTGTGCATGCCTTATAAGGTGCCCCTTGGGTCCTATTTATAGGATTCTGAAAACGGCCTGCAAATAGTAAACTTCCGCAGTTCTGAACAGCTATTGCAACCCAACGGGGTCTGCCAACAACATAACTCTACTGTTCTAGAAGGATATTGGCATCCCCTGCAAGGGTACCTAGGTAATTTGGCTGATGGGCCCTACTTGATAGGTTCCAAGGATCTGGAGATCAACTCGCCGCAACACTCCATCCCACTGAGGCAAACACGACCTGGCTCCCGCAGCTTGCCTTCCTTCCTTTAGGCGAGTGCGAGCCAGGCCACATCAGTCCTCCAGTCCTCGGTCTAAGGCGGGATGGCGGCGAGGTCGCTTATGAAAGGGCGGGCTGGGTGGTTCAGCTCGCGCGGCTCGCCCACCTAGCCACGACAAGAGCGAGCTGGCCGCTCTAGGCTGCTACTTCAGGACTGGAGCTTAGCTCGAAGAAGGCCGAGTTCACATCGGCTAAATTCGGGTGGGCGCAGGCCGGGTGTCCCAGCTCACTCAGCTCGCCCATCTAATTTTGGCGAGCGCGAGCTGGCCATACTGAATTCTCTCGTTCTGGCCTGGTTGACCCACTCGGCAAACACAGGGTTGTACACAATTCTTGCTCTTTTTGATCTTGGCTGAGCTCAAAAAGAATCATCCAACCCATGTGTTCGGTGTGTGCTTTGCTGAGCTTGTGAGAATCTTTCGGTGGGTTCCACCGCCATGCTATAAATATACTATCGGACCTTTGGAAAAAAAAACCCACCTTCTTCTGATCTCTGTTGTGAGTTATACCTGAGCGATGCCTGTGTCCGAGGAGATGCAAGCGTGTATGATGGCTGCGGCGGAGGGAACCAGGGAGCAGAACCTTGACGCAGCCTCGTGGTTAGCGTGTGGGTCGTCCAGTACCCTTTTTAGGACGATAAAGGGGAGAATCATTAGGCGGTCACCTGCGAACGACCCCCCAGGGTCCAGCTCGGCGGCCGGTGCTGAGGTCGCCCCTGCGGTATGCAAACTTCCTTCTTGATTCATCTTTTTGCACCTAATTCTTTTTCTCGTAAGTGATATCTCGTGGAGACGATGTCGGAGGGGAGCTTGATCGTCTCATTCCTCTTACGACCGGTCAGGTCGCCAGCCCTTCGGGCTAGGGGCGCCCCCGTGCGGCGAGTTTACAGTCGCCGCTTCCCCCCCCCCCCCCGGGCTAGGTAAGACCTTCATAACTCCTGAAGGGGAACTCTTCCAGGGCCGACCAGGATCCTCCCGGCCATCTGCTGGCGCGGGTGACGTGCCGACCTACAGTGAGTCTTCACTCTTTCCTGTTTATCATCGTTTGCTCCCGATCCTCCCTTCTGCAAGCTTCAATGCGATCTCCTCCTCCGACGTTGACATGAGCGAGAGGTATTCGCCTCCCCCTGATACAGATCACATTTGAGAGTACCTGGGTGACCCGCTGGATGCTGAGAGGATTAAGAGGCAAGTAACGCGGCTATTCCAAAAGCACACGCTACTGTTGTAGGAGATTTACAATAGGGTAGAGAAGGACAAGGCCAAGACGGAGGCGAGATTGGCGATTTTGGAGGGGAAGAGACGACCAGCCGATGGGGATAGAGTTACTTCTCTGGGGGTGCACATTACGCGAGCCGAGGAGCGGCTTAGGCACGCCTCGGAGGATGACGACCGGGCTCAGGAAGAGCTGTTGGCGGTTCGCGAGTATCATTATCCTCGCATACCGCCCCGATCCGGGACGCGGAGGCAGGGTAGGTGGAAGTGGATTCAGTACTTAGCCGTCTGCCCCCTCCCAGCTTTTGATCGGTTGTGCCGTGTCTTGCCCGCATTCTAGTCCAGTTCACGTGGTAAGGTCGCGAACTTTCTTTTTATGGGACATTTTAATATTTTTAATAATTCGAGACTCCCTCGCCCACCAACGGGCCTAATGCTTGTTATGTGTTACTTTTATTATGTTGTAGTTTAGTTCTCTCTGGGTGAATGTGGATGAAGCATTCTTGCTCGCCTACCCCTTCTTTATGCGGGTGGGAGATTATTGAACCGGCTCGCCCGTCAAGTCTCTGCGGGAGCGAGCAGGGGGCTTGCAGATTGCGTGTCTGAACGGCATGCTCATCTCAATTGGCGGGTGCGAGGCACAGTTTGCCCGTCTCTTGGGTGAGTGCGGGCGAGCGCGTCTTGCTGTCGAACGGTCTTAGCGGTGCATCGGCGAGTTGATGTAAACCCGCAGTTGATCCGGAAGTCGAACCGTCAGGGTGTATTCTGCTATCCGCACTTTTCACGTCGGCAGAACATTTTCCCGCCCTTTTTTCTTCCTATAAATAGGCTCTGCCGGCCCTCTCTCACCCACCGCATTTAAGATTTCCCCTTCTCTGCTTCCTGCGAATCCCGGTTCACCTGTTTTCTACGAGAACTCCGGCATCCCGCTCGGCAATACTCCCGCGAGATGGGTGGTGGTGAGGCGGATGGGCGGAGCAAGTGCGCCTCGACTTTCTCCGAATACGACTTCTCTCACACCATTGTTTTTGAAGACGAGTTCTTTGAAATTATTGGTAACTACAAACCACCGGGCTTCGTGGCGAGGCGACCCGAGGTGGAGGAGAAAATCAACGACCCGAGGTGGAGGTGACCCCGATTTTTCGATGATTTTATTTGATTTATTATCGTTCTATTTATGACGTCAGGGCGTTACCCTTTTTACGTCATGTTGTCGGCGCTGCACCGTTAGTGCATTTTCGCGTCCGTTAGTTCTGATTTACCAGATTTTGGGATTTTCGTCGAAACTGAAAGTTTTCAAGTTGGTAAGTTAAGTTTTGTGATTTTGGACTTGCTCGTCAAGTTTCGTCGCGACCCGAGCATTTTTTGAGTCTCGGCACGCGTTTATAGTTTTGTGTCATTTACTTTTGTCATAGACTTTAGGAGTGTATAACTCGAGATTGGCACGCCGGATTTGGTTTCGTATTCGTCGTTGGATCCGTAGCGTCAGTATTCGCCTACGGTGCATTCGTTTAATTCGGCGCGCGATTAGGCCTCCGTTTGAGCTCGCAATTTCCTTATTCAAAGATATATAGATTGAATATTATAATAATTAAACTCTATTCATCCCTAAAGTTTAATCAAGGTATTTTTGCAAATTCCACTATTCATGAGGACAAAAAAGAGCGTTGTTCATGCAAATGTTAATTTGTTGTTTTCTCGGGTAGTCTGACCCTTCTCGAGTGAAATTTTGACTCTTCTCGAGTGAAATTATTGTTGGAATTCGAGTGGGTTATGCTGGAACTCGAGTGGTTTATGCTGCCACTCGAGTAGTCCGTTCCTTTCTGTGTTTGGGCGCCGTTTTGAGGGTCAAAATGGTATCGTATCAAAAAATAGTTAACATGAAATTTGTTCATCTCAACGAGATCTATAACTTTTATGTTGAGCACTTTTCGATTTGAAGCCTATCTTGAGCCCCTATTTTCGTTTTTTCTGCTGCTACTCGAGTGATTTTTGCTGTTACTCGAGTGGGTTTTGCTGCTACTCGAGTAGTCCGCTTCTGTCTGTGTTCGGACGCTGTTTTGAGGGTCAAAACGGTATCGTATCGAAAAATGGTTAACATGAAATTTGTTTGTCTCGATGAAATCTACAACTTTCGTGTTGCGCACTTTTTGATTTGAAACCATCTTAAGCCCCTATTTTCATTCTCCGTGCGCCCGTACTTAAATCGTCCGTTTCTTCCTATTTAGACTATATATATATATCTACTATATTAAAAAGATATATGGTGGTCTGCCAATATCTTGAGTTCAAAAATAGGGGGAAAATAGATAGCCGTCGGATTTAAGTGTTTTGATCCAGAACCGTTGGATTGTGGGCTGCAAATACGGAATTGGCCTGCAAATAAAAAAATCCCCAGAAATCCTCACTATTTCTCTCTCCTAAATCCCGATTCCCATTTTCCCCACCCGCACCCCCCCCCCCTGTGCTCATCTCAACCACCGGTGGCGGAGCCGCCGGCCGGGGGTTGTCCGGGTGCGAGTGGGCAGGGCCACTGGCGGCGGGGGCCCTGCCCGTGAGCCCCAAAACAAGAAGGAAGGGGAGAAAAAATCTGAACTGTTCTTCGCTGTGTCGACTTTCTCAAGTCGGACCACCTCCTTTTCTACCTTTTCTCGAATGAAATGGCATTGGATGTCGATGTGCTTGGTCCTTGCATGGAAAACTGGATTCTTGGCTAACTGTATAGCCCCTTGGCTATCACACCATAACATCACCGGACCCTGCTCAAAACCAAGCTCCAAGCATAACCTGCGTAGCCATGTGGCCTCCTTACTAGCATGAGTAAGAGCCATGTACTCTGCTTCCGTCGACGAGAGTGCCACCACGCATTGTCGCCGACTCATCAACCTGATAGCTCCTCCAAACAATGTGAACACATATGATGCAGCCCCACCGCTAATTGATGATGACCCGGTTGCCGAGGCGCTACGGCATAAAGATCTTAGACGTCGTGATGACGCTGAAGGAAGTGCACGTTACAACCTCCGCCCGCGGCGTGCTCGAACCGCCATGAAAAATTAGCTTTAATTATCTTATTTCGTGAAACTCTATTTTTATATTTTTAGAATATAAAATTATCCAATGTTTAAGTGATAATTTTATATTCATGACATGTTTTATTTATTTAATTTAAACAATTTTATTTTTGGTGTGCACTTAGCCATTCGGGTGGATGAGATTACATCTCCATCATGAAGGGTTAAGGCTTATTGTAATCTCCTATTTAAGGAGGTGTTTATGAGGAATCAAGCATTGAAGAATTAAAACCTAAAATTTCCCCTCCAAGTGAAATTTCGGCCAAGGCTATCATCTAGCCGCCGCCCCCTCCCCTTGTGTGGTGTGAAGCCGCCGCCCCCTTGCTCCCTCCATCCGCGCGGTGCGACTCCGACGTGGCTTCCTTGGTGCGACTCCGCGGAAGAAGGTTGCAAACCCTTCGGTGTGACGCCGGCGGATCCGTGGAGAGAGTGATTCTCCCACAGTTATCTTGTGTGAAACGCTTTCCGGTTGGGTAATCTCTTCCCTCTCCCTTGTGTGATTCTCTTCTTTAGTTGTGGTGGTTTTGCGCTCGTTTTCTCCGGATCTTTAATTTAATCGCTACAAGTTTTGAATCGAAATCGCCGTTGCAAGGCTTTTAATTCCGGATCGGGTGGATCCTATTTGCTTTAGCGGATCTTGGCCTATAGCCTTGGTCTTGCTCTCTAAAAGGAGTGGCAACCTTTGTGTTTTCTTGGGGAATACTCCGACTCAAATTTCCGATCGTTGTTTTCGAGTCGACCATTCCTCCTTTGTTATTTACGATGCGTTCTTGCGACGAGAACTATTGTGGGCGATAGGTGCTGCGTAGGTGCGGTAGATCTACGACGTGTAGTGCGTAGGAAAGCGTTAGTTTCGTGGAGATCTCCGACTCGGGACGCACCCTACACCAATTTGGTATCAGAGGGAGGTTGTTTCAACTTCCACGTTGCAAACATCCTCTCTGCGTTTTTCGTTGGTTGATCTGAACTTTCAAAGATCTGAAATTTTCGGATTGTTCTGCGTTTAGTAAATCTCTCGGAATTTTATACTTGTCAAAAAAATCTGAAAAAAAACTGTAGCTTCCTGCACTTATTTCCAGCAACATTAAAAAAGAAAATTTTTTGATTCGTCCTCGTTAGGTTAGCCTGCAAATTGGATCTTCGTAATTCTGTCTAGTTGGTCTGCAAATAGCGGGCTGAAATCTACATTTTTCAGCAAAATTTCAAAAAAAAAAATTTTAACGACCTACGTGTTTCTCACATCAAGCTTTTCAAAAAAAATTTATTTTCATTCTAGCTACAGCCCTAGGGAAAATCATCTTTCATAATTTTCTTGGTCTTGCATGCGCACTAGGCTAGGCACGGAATATACGGCGCCGTCTACGTCTAGGATGGCTGAGAACGGGAATGAGCTTCATAACGCTGAAGCGATAGCAGGTCTACGTAATGATATAGCGGAGCTTAGGGCCACTTTAGCACAGATTTTACAAAATCAAGTTAGGCCACCACCACCTCCCGTTCATGTCGAATTGCCCCATCGGCGTCGACACATCTCCGATTCGGACTCTGATAGGGACTCCCCACGATTTCCCCCTCGAGGCCATCGCCACGAGCGAGAGTTCGACATTACGAGGGTCATCAAGATTGATGCCCCCACTTTCGACGGCATGGGAGATCCACAGAACTTCCTTACTTGGATAGTGGACATGGACTGTTACTACGACTGGCACCATCTCACAGACCCCCAAAAGGTCCAAGTTGCCAGGATGAAGTTGACAGGTCGTGCCAAAACCTATTGGCTAAATAAAGAGCGTAGGCTAGGGGCTGGAGACGGAAACTCAATTATTGGGTGGACTGTAATGAAGAATTTGTTGACCGATCAGTACGTTCCCGCGTACCATCGGACACAGATGTTTGATGAGCTTGCCATCCTGCGGCATGGCTCAAATTCAGTAGCGGAGTATATGGGAGAACTGAAGGACCGAATGGTGCGTTGTGATCTGAAGAAAATCCCCGAGGTTACCCTTTCTAGATTCCGTAAGGGGCTTCAACCCGATATTCAGCAGAAGCTCTTACGTTATGGCCACACAGATCTAAACACGACATTCAATGCCGCCCTCGACATTGAGAAACACTTAGCATCTAAGGCCCACTCCCGGTATTCCCATACGAAGGGAAAATCCACCACCGGAGCTTCGTCCTCCACATATCAGGACAAAGGGAAATTCTGGTCCGCCGAGTCCAAGTCTGTTGTGATCACTGCTAGGAACACTAAGAACCCTGCGAGCGAACGTATTCCCATCGGAAAGGTTAGCAAGACTAACGCTACATGTTACTCTTGCGGCATTCAAGGTCACTACGCCTTCGAATGCCCAACGAAAACTAAAGCCATAGCCTTGTTAGAGTCGACGACTGATTTTGCGGATTATGTTTATGAGGCTGCTGAGGAGAGCGACCCAGAAGGGGTCCCAAGTGACTTAGAGGACGATCACCCCCTTATGGTGATGCGTTGTATCTTGACCACTCCTTGTCCATTAGATGATTGGAAGAGGACGAGCATATTTTCGCTGATTTTTAAGAGTGGCGAGAAGCTTTGCAAGCTGATTATTGATAGTGGTAGTTATGTGAATGTCGTATCTGAGAACGCCATTGCACGTATGTCCTTGACCATGGAACCACACCCGACCCCATATCAGGTCGCTTGGATCAACAAGATCTCTGTACCCGTTACCAAGCGATGCCTGGTTCCACTCTCATTCAAATCCTACATTGATGAGGTGTGGTGTGATGTCCTTCCGATGGACGCTTGTCATGTGTTGTTAGGCCGCCCTTGGCTATATGACCGTGATGTTACTCATTTTGGTAGAGCCAACACTTATGAATTCAAATTCAATGGCAAAACCATCACCTTGAGACCGACCATCCCAAAGGAGCCCGTAGTCTTGGCTAAGGACACCACTATCCCGGTAGAACGGAAAACGTTGAATCTAGTTGGTAGGAAAGAGTTTGAGAGAGATCCGTTCCTTGATGGAATTATGTATGCGCTAGTCCTCCTAAGTTCGAAGCCCGATTCTAGCATTTTGGATGAGTTACCTAGTGAGTTATGGGTACTATTGGAAGAGTATAGGGACGTGTACCCGGATGAGTTGCCGCCCACGTTACCCCCGCTTAGGAATATCCAGCATGCGATAGACCTCATCCCGGGGTCTTCCTTGCCAAATCAGCCCCATTATCGACTCCACCCCGCAGCTCATCTGGAGTTGCAGTCCCAAATAGAGGGCTTACTGGAGAAGGGTTTTATTAGGATTAGTATGAGTCCATGTGCTGTACCAGCCCTACTTGCCCCCAAGAAGGATGGTACATGGAGGATGTGCGTTGATAGCCGGGCTATCAACAAAATCACCATCAAGTATAGGTTCCCCATTCCCCGCCTAGATGATTTGTCAGATGTCTTGTCTAGAGCCACCGTATTCTCCAAATTAGATCTTCGGAGTGGCTATCACCAGATTAGGATACGAGAGGGCGACGAGTGGAAGACGGTATTTAAGTCGAAGGATGGACTGTACGAATGGCTTGTCATGCCCTTTGGGTTATCCAATGCCCCTAGTACCTTCTCCCGGATGATGACACATGTCTTTCAGCCATTCATGGGGAAGTTCGTTGTCGTCTACTTTGACGATATACTGATTTATAGCACCTCTACTACCGAGCACATCTCCCACATGAGAGTGATCCTTTCCACCCTGCGGAAGGAGACTTTATTTCTCAATCTTAAGAAATGCACTTTCAATGCCTCGGAGGTAGAGTTCTTAGGTTATATAGTCGGTTTTAAGGGTATTCGAGTTGATCCGGGCAAGGTTCAGGTCATTAAGGACTGGCCCATGCCAACCACCCTACGTGAGGTACGTAGTTTCCATGGGTTAGCCACGTTTTATCGACGTTTCATACGAGACTTCAGTAGTATTATGGTGCCTATCACCGACTGTATGAAGAAGGGAGAGTTTACATGGACGAAGTCTGCCACCTATGCTTTTGAACGAATAAAGGAGCTTATGACTGAGGCACCTGTCTTACGTCTACCTGACTTTGCTAAAGTCTTTGAGCTCACATGTGATGCGTCTGGGGTAGGGATTGGAGGTGTCTTGAGCCAGGAGGGCCATCCCGTTAGCTATTTTAGCGAGAAGTTGTCAGGTCCAAAGCTGAACTATTCAAATTATGATAGGGAATTTTATGTTGTAGTTCGATGTCTACACCATTGGAGGCACTATCTCTGATAGTTTAACTTTCAAGGCAGCCTAAACACCTAGAGGGGGGGGGGGTGAATAGGTTCTGCTTCTCTTTCTAAAACTTCTAGGCAGAATTCAATTTAATAACTAATACAATAAACACAGCAATCACAGAAAACAAAACATCACAGATTGCACTATGTTTTATAGTGGTTCCCCAAGGTCTGGGTACATCCACTTTCCCCCTTCACCTATCTAGCAGTATGCTAGATTCGGCCAAACTTCCACTTATCTCAGATCAATAGATCTTACAACTCAGAACCCAACTGGTTCCTACAACTCAGGCACAACTGCCCTACCTCAGCCTTGCCCCAAGGCCTACAACTCAGAGAATATCCTTCTCCTACACTCAGGCAAACAGCCCTACCACTCAGAGTTCAACACTCTTACACTCAGCCTTTATAACATAGGCTTACAACTCAGATCTGTATAAACAGATCCTACAGAAATATAGAAAAGATTGTTTTAATTGTCTTGCCAAAGTTGAGAGAGAAAAGGCAATGACAATTCTTGATCAGCTGATGCAATCAACTGTTTCTTAGCCTTCTTCAAAGTTTCTTGAAAATGTACTTAGCTGAGTTGATTCCAAACAGCTTCTTGAGAATCCACTGGTGGATTCTTTCTTCTTCTTCAAATTCTGACTTGATCTCTCTCTATCCAGAACTTTGAATGATTCTTCTGAATTCTGATTAGAACTCTTCTTAGATCTATCCTTAGATAGTCTTCTTAGATCTCCCGGAGAAGATCTTAAGTGCCTAGCACTTTCTTGAAATGAGTAGAATTGTAATCCTTCTCCACTTTCTGATCCAATGTATTTCAAAAGGTCAGTTCTATATGTTGTTGATTATGTTTTTCTCCTTCTGAATCTGTCTATTTATAGACATTCTTCATGGTAACCGGCTGATCCGGTTTCTAACCGTTTTCTGACAAGTCTGATAACTTCAGTTAACCGGTGATAACCCACAGCTGTCAAGTCTTCAAACAAGTCCTGTGCCTTAGTCTTGAATCACAAGTTGTTGAAACAGTCTGTCAGAAAGTGTCGAGACAATCTGTCTATTTGTGTCGACATAATTGACTTTGGTGTCGACACAGTCTTCAGTGATGTCGACTAAGTTGCCTTTGAGTCGACACAGCTTCTTCTGCAAATAACTTGATCTTGACTCTTCAGTGTGTCGACACAAGTCCTGTGTGTCGACACAATTATTGTAGAATCATAACTTTAGTAAGTGTCGACTTAGCCTTCAGGTGTCGACACATTCATTCTTTAACTCTGCTATAATGTGTCGACTTAATCACAATGTGTCGACACATTCTGCTGGTGTCGACTAACTTGAGGTCGACTATTTTCTTCTGTGTCGACACATTCAGATGATGTCGACAATCTTGAGATCGACTATATTCTTCTGTGTCGACACATTCTCCCAATGTTGAGGTCGACGCTTTTCTTCTGTGTCGACACAATTTCCCAGTATTGTGTCGACTCTTTTCTTCTGTGTCGACACAATTTCCCAGTGTTGTGTCGACTCTTTTTCTGTGTCGACACAAATTTCCAGTGTTGTGTAGACTTACTTCTTCTGTGTCGACACTTTTTCCCAGTGTAGTTGTAGACTAACTGCTATGTGTCGACACTGCTTCCCAGTGTTGTGTCGACTCTTTTCTTCTGTGTGTCGACACTGCTTCCTTTGTGTCGACACTTGGACTTAGAATTTTTCTGCATACTTTATCAATTCTCCACCTGCACATGTCAACTTAAAACAACATCAAATACACCTTGATGTATATCATTGAGCTAAGTTGGGCTTCTTCAAATCAGGTACACATTTTCCAATGTACCCAACAATCTCCCCCTATTTGGAGAAGTCATAACCCCTATAGCCAATGATATACACCATTTATAAACAGTACTAAATGATGATTAATGACATAGCAGGAATACTTTAATATAAACAAAACATAACATAGAATAATTCATCACAGAATGCACATTATAATATGCCAAACAACATTTTGTTTATAACAGGGTAATGTTTGATTACAAAGTTTTACATTTGATGATTACATCACAACATTACAAAATATTTAAAACAAAATCAGGATTGATCAGGCTCTCTAATCATAATCCCTTTGCCAGACTGAATTGTAGCTGTCACAGGAGCTTCTGATTCTTCAGCTATCTTCTTTCCTTTAAGATCAGCCTTCTTCTGAGCTTCTTCCTTGATCCTTTGCCTTTCAAAATAATGAAAAGGCTTTGGGAAGTATTTGCTTGGCTCCTTAGCATCTGATGGCAGTCTTCCCAGCTTGGCTTTCCTTCTGAATTGTACAATTGCCTCTTGCCTTGCCTCATACTTCTGCCATTCAATTTCATTGTACCACTTCCCTCTCTCATGAACTTTATCCTGTACAGCTTTCCATGCAGTGAGTATGATGTTCCTTGAAGTAGGACTCCACTGCTCATAATCTGGCTTCAGTACAGCCTGCTCTCTGAATTTCTTCTTTGCCAATAGAGCATCCTGCTGTTCTTTCAGAGTAGCCTCAGGCTTATCAACTTTTCCAAAGACAATATTAGTAACCTCCTTTGGAGGACTATACATTCCTTGAACTTTCTGATCAATCAAGTCAAAATCTGGAGGGGGGTATATGACTTGGGCAACCTCAGGTTGATTGCCTTCAAGTAGATTAGATTGTATTCCTGACTCAGCTACCATAGCATCATCACACAATGGGGGATATCCCAAAGTGGCTCGTATGCTATTGGTCACCCACTTGGCGTGCTCAGAGCCTGTATGAATTAGCATCCTCTCCCCCTTTATGGCTTCTCTTGATACATGATCTCTAAGATCTTCTTTTTGAAATCGAATTTGGCCATCCAAATAATTCACTCCCTCCTTGAAAAATGGTCTTAACTTTTGAAGCTTTTCAGATATTTCCTTTTGAGAGGTTGTGATGGCAGTCTTAACAGATGCAATAGCAGCCTGAAAATTCTTATCAAATTCTTCCATTTCTTTGGCTCTATCTGCAGGCATACCTGGAACAATCTTCTTCACCTCTTTAATGATCTCATTATGAGATTCAGTTAAATTTTCATTCATTCTGATTTGATTTTCCAGAACATAACTTTGCTTCAAAGCAATATCATCCACCTTTGTAGAGATAGCCTCCTGTTGTTTAGCCAGATAAACTACAGCATTGCCACCCTTGTGGAAGCAATCTGTCATTTCAGTTTTATGCAAGTTGACTTGAAATTGGATGGACTTGATATCCTGAGCTAAGTCAAACTGAACTGACTTGCTATTTTCATCAACATACTTCTCCAGAGCCATCCTTTGGTCATCCAATTTTACTTGAAGATCTACCATAAATTTATTGTAATCAAAGGCTGGAGAAACTTGTGGAGTTGTGGTCTGTAAAGCCTGCTTATAGTTCTTGCTTCTTCTCTTAAAGACAACAAGTTTTCTTTTCTTTGCCATCCTGGCATCTTCAGTTTCTGTTTCAGAGGAAGTATCTACATGAATTCTTTCTTGTGGATGATGAATTGTATCTGTTCCAAGGGGTTGTTGCTCAGCTTCAAAATCCACAGGCTCATCCTCAACCTGTGTTTCCACAGCAGCTTCCTGATCAATGTCCATTCCTATGGACTTCTCAATATCTGGTCCACCTCCTTCTGTATCAGCAGCAGTATCAACATCTGGGAATAACTCCTCCATAGTAAATTCCAGTTGAGTGGTCACTTCTGCAGCAGTTAAATCTTGAGATATGTTTAATTGTGCTTCCTCTTGGACTTGCACCTCAATATTTGTAGTGGCAGGAGTAGGTGTGGACACTAGCTCCCCCTGAACCTGTGCAGTAATAAGAATATGAGCAATGTCTTTTATAGTAAAATACATTAGCTCCCCCTATACCTAAGCAGGTGTTGATACCTTTGGAGCAGAAATGGAAACTGGCTCCCCCTGCATCTGTGCAGGTGTTGATACTTCCTGGACCACAGTTGAGTCAAGCTGTGTCCCTTCTTGTACTTGTTCAGATTCTTGATTTGGTGTAGGGGATTGCACAGGGGTGTCTGGCCTGCTCTCTTCAGGCACATCCTTGGACAGCACCCTATCCCACCTGGAGAATAGTCTCATATCCATTCTTCTCATATGGTTAATCTTACTCCCTTGCAGCTGCTGCATCACATCAGGAATCACTCCAGTGAAGTACAGGCTCATGATCCTAGCCATGTTAGGCTTCTTGATTCCCTCTTTGATCTTGTCAAAGAGCACTCCTGACCAATCAGTAGGAATAGTAAAAACTATCCTGGTCATCAGGCTGAACATATAGGCAGAAATCCTATCATGTCCACATGTCTTGCAGAGGATTACCTTTCCAACTACTTCAGACAAGAACTTCCCTTGCTGATTCATTCCCTTTCTGTTGAATGCAGCTCCAATCTTCAATCCTGAATCCAGGCCACACCATTGAAGGGCTTCCCTTATCTTAGATATAGGAACTTCCTCTTCATTCTCAACCACTTGCAGTTGGAAGATCTTTCTTAAACTTCTTTGATTAATCTTTACCTTCGTCCCTTGAACAGTGGACTTAATCTTGAGGCCAGTAGAATGGACTGATGCAGAGATAAAGAACTCGTGCACCTCCTTCTTCCAGATCTTAGTTGGTTCTGAAATGAGAAATTCTAACCCTGATGCAGAGAGAAGGGTGATAACTCCTTGAACATCAGGCGGCGCCTCTGCAAAGGCCTGGCGCACTAACTCATATCCTTCATTGATGTTATCTTCAATCCTTGGCGCCATCGTTGTGTCGAGAAAGCTTGAGAGAAGAGAGAAAGAAAGACTGTCGACACAGGGTTTGAGTCTCAAAAACCTTGAAAGCGTGTCGACACAAAGAGCTTTTGACCTATTTATAGCTTCTGTTGAAAGAAGTTCAAAAGGCGCCAAAAACAGTCTAAATGTGTCGACACAGACGGAATGTGTCGACACAAGCTTCTATTAACTCGACATTTCTTCAGCCTACTATGTGTCGACACCAATTTGTGTTTATGTCGATACCTTGGATACATAGTAGAGAGACAGAAATTCTGTGTCGACACTAAGGACAAGTGTCGACACATATTCTGTAAGTGTCGACACCATAATTCTGGGTGAGTCGACATTACATTTCTGGTTAAGTCGACAATAAAACTCTTAAGTGTCGACACATATTCTCTGTGTCGACACAATATTTCTGACTTGTCGACATAATTTCTCTGAGTCGACACATTATTACTGAATGTGTCGACACATTCTTACTTAGCCAATTTCTGTAACTTCAATGTGTCCTTTTTAACACTTGATTATGTTGTTACTACTTTTACTTACTTATAAACCATTTCAATAGCATTGTTAATGATTTTGTTTAATACATTAATCAATGGTTAACATACCTAATTCAATTTTGAATTTATTGAATTTGGTTTCATCTAAAGGCTTAGTAAATACATCTGCTATTTGATAATCTGTTTTTACAAATTCCAATGAGATGTCACCTTTTTCTACATGTTCTCCAAGAAAATGATATTTGATTTCTATATGCTTAGTTCTACTATGAGAAACTGGATTATTAGCAATAGAAATAGCACTCTTAGAATCACATAAAAGGGGTGTTCTACTTACCTGAATACCATAATCTTTAAGCTGATGCTGCATCCATAATAGCTGTGCACAGCAGGTTCCAGCAGCAATATACTCTGACTCAGCTGTGGAAATTGCCACACTAGTCTGCTTTTTACTACTCCAAGATATCAGTCTTCCTCCCAGGAATTGACAAGTACCTGTAGTACTCTTTCTATCCTCTCTACATCCTGCAAAATCTGCATCTGAATAGCCTGTTAGTTGAAAATCTCTATTCCTAGGGTACCAAAGACCTAGAGTAGGAGTGCCCTTTAGATATCTCAGAATCCTTTTGACTACAGTATAATGAGATTCTTTAGGGCAGGCTTGGTACCTAGCACAGACACATGTTGCATACATAATGTCAGGTCTACTAGCAGTGAGATATAGTAGAGACCCAACTATTCCTCTATACAATGATTCATCAACAGGTTTACCTGCCTCATCTTTGCATATTGGCATACTTGTTCCCATAGGAGTTCTCATGGAGGAGGATGACTCCATACCATATTTCTTAATTAATTCCTTGGTGAACTTAGACTGGGATATGGACAATCCATCATCAGTCTGTCTTACTTGGAGTCCCAAGAAGAACTTAAGTTCTCCCATACTGCTCATCTCAAACTTCCCTTGCATAAGTTTGGCAAACTTTTTACAAAGGTTGTTTTCAGTAGATCCAAAGATTATGTCATCAACATAGATCTGGACTAAGATGATCTTTCCTTTGGATTCCCTAAGGAATAGAGTTTTGTCTATCTTTCCTCTTGAGAATTTATTCTCAATGAGGAAGGTAGACAGAGTTTCATACCAAGCCCTTGGAGCTTGTTTTAACCCATACAAAGCTTTCCTAAGCTTATACACAGAATCAGGTTTAAGAGGATCTACAAAACTTGATGGCTGCTCTACATATACTTCTTCTTTAAGATCACCATTCAGAAATGCTGACTTCACATCCATCTGGTATACTTTGAAGTCTTGGTAGGCTGCATAGGCAAGGAACATTCTGATTGCCTCCAGCCTTGCTACTGGAGCAAAGGTTTGATCAAAGTCAATCCCTTCTTCCTGCCTGTATCCTTTTGCAACCAATCTTGCTTTATTCTTTACTATTATTCCACTTTCATCTAGCTTGTTCCTATAGATCCACTTAGTTCCAATTATGTTGTGGCCTCTTGGTTTAGGAACAAGCTCCCAGACTTTGCACCTTCTAAATTGATTCAGCTCCTCTTGCATAGCATCAATCCAGTACTGGTCTTGGATAGCTTCTTCAAACTTCTTAGGTTCCATTTGGGACAAGAAACTAGAATGCAAAACTGTGCTTTGATTTCTGCTTCTAGTTTGCACTCCTTGTCTTGGATCACCAATTATCTGATCAGTAGGATGATCTCTTAGATATCTTATAGCTGGAGGTAGATTCCCTTCAGGTTGTGCATCTCCAGCTTCTTCATTCTGCTGTTCCTCTTGGTTTTCATCAGCTTCTATTATCTCTTGTACTCCCCCTGGACAGCAGCCTTCATTTTCCAATGCTTCCTCTTCCTTTGAAGCTTCAGCAATGGAGAGCTTGTCCATCTTCTTGCTTATACCTGTTGAGTCATTTGATCTACAAGACAACTCACAATTGATTAATCTTGTTTCATCAAATACAACATGCACAGATTCTTCAACAACTTGAGTAGTTAAGTTGAAGACTCTGTAGGCCTTACTATTTGTGCTGTACCCAACAAATATCCCATCCTGGGATTTGGCAGCAAACTTAGTCAAATATGACTTGCCATTGTTAAGTATATAGCATTTGCAACCAAAGATCCTAAAATAGGATAGGTTTGGTTTTCTGCCTTTCACAATCTCATAGGGAGTCTTTCTGTGGCCTTTGGTGATAGAAGCCCTATTGATGACATGACAAGCAGTGTTAACTGCCTCAGCCCAAAAATATTCTGGGAGAGAGGTGTCACTCAATAGAGTTCTACCTGCTTCAATTAATGTTCTATTCTTTCTTTCAGCAATACCATTTTGCTGAGGTGTTCTAGGTGAGGAGAACTCTTGGAAAATCCCAAAGTCTATACACAAGTTTGTTATGCTTTCAGATTGAAACTCAGTACCATGGTCACTTCTAATTTTGACCACTGTACTATTCAGTTCATTCTGAATTTGCTTTACAAAATTAAATAATACACTTGGGGTTTCAGATTTTTGTCTCAGAAAGAACACCCATGTAAATCTAGAATAGTCATCTACAACCACTAGAGTGTAGACCTTCCTACCTAGACTGTGAACTGGCATAGGACCAAAAAGATCCATATGCAAGAGGTATAAGCACCTCACAGAATCCTTGTTTTCAAGGCTTTGAAATGAGGTTTTTGTCTGCTTGCCCTTTTGACAAGCTGAGCATACCCCTTCCTTTATACACTTAACTTGAGGCCCATTCCTCACTAGTTCTTTACTAAAGAGTTGGCCAATTGTCTTGTAGTTTAGATGAGCCAATCTCTTGTGCCACTTAACACAATGAGAAGCATTGTCATCAGCTACAAGACAAATGGGGGATGCCTTATTCTCACATTCAAAATTAAGGCAATACACATTTCTCTTCCTATACCCAGTCAATATGATCTCTTGATCACTTGACCTTTTGATATGACAACCATCCTTACCAAATGAAATGTCATATCCTAGATCACTTAGCTGGCTTATGCTTATTAGATTATGTTTCAAACCTTTTACATAGGCCACTTGGGTGATAGTAATTAGGTTTGAAGAGATGTTACCAAATCCTTTGATGACTCCTTTTTCAGATCCACCAAAGATCACTTTATGTCCATCTTTGACAGATGAATACTCCTTCAGCAGCCCCTTTGTTCCAGTCATGTGCCTGGAACAACCACTATCCAAGTACCATATAGGGGCATGGTAACTTGGATTCACCTGCAATACAAAATTACTTACCCTTAGAACCCAAGTAAGTCTTGGGTCCTTGGTTCAGGTTAGCCTTAATAAAGTTATCATAACCTCTTCTAACAAGTAGACTCTTATTCTTTATAACACTTGTGTTATACCAACAGTCCAATGCAAAATGACCCTTCTTGCCACAGCACCAACATTCAAACTTATTGTATCTAGATCTAGATACATTCTTGTCAGAAGCATTTCTGTTCATTGCTGGTGCTGTTGCAACTTCACCTACTGATTTCTTAAAACCATAGGGTTTATGACCATAGGTAGGCCTGCTTGCCTTAACACCCTTGTTCTTCAGAACATTTGTCTTAATATGATCCTGAATGTCTTCATGATCATATATGTTAGAAGGCACTTTCTCCTTACCAAACCTTATGGGGACTGAAAGGTTTAGTGGCTGAATAGGGGCTTTGCCTTTCCTCTTGAATCTGCCAGCCCTGGAGTTACCCTTAAATCCTAATCCAGCCTTACCCTTCTGAGTGACAAATTCATCTATCAAGGGTAAGACAGATTTTGGCTTAGAGTAACTAGCCACTAAATCCCTTTCAATTCTAAGTCTGTCCTCCAGACTCTTTACTTGATCATTAGTATAATTAATTGTGCCCATCTGAATAATAGTTATATTCTTCAGCTTGGCAATTTCAGCTAACTTTTGATCAAGGACTTTTTCTAACTCAGTTGTTGCAACCCTTAGATCAGCAATTTCCTGAGCCTGTGATTTAACCAGGTTCTTGCTTTTCTTAAGGGCCTGCAACAGGTCCCCATACTTGTCTATCAATTGATAGACATCTCCTTCAGATCCAGATACATCTTCATCACTTGATGCAGATGTAGCTGATTCTTCACTTGTATTACAAACAGATGTACAAGAAGGACAGTTTACCTCATTAGAACCAGACTGATTCTGGCATAGGTCCTCTTCTGATCTTGTCATCAAACCCATGCATTGATGTTCATTGATGGAGTCTAGCAACTGCATAAACTCCTCTTCCTCAGATGCAGCATATAATCCAATATATGCTTCAGCTTCAGATCCTGATTCTGAAGTTGACTGGTCTGACAGACTTTTATCTTTCTTTGCTACAAAGGATTTCTCCTTCTTGCCTTTCTGATAAGTCTTCTTCTTTTCTGAAGATTCCTTCCTTTTGTCAGGACAATCAGCCACTACATGTCCAGACCTATTGCAACAATAGCAGACAATCTTTGAAGTAGTGGCTTTGCTGGGCTTTGACCTGCTTTTCTCTTTCCTTGATGACCTTCTCTTCTGATAATAGTCATCTACTTGCTGTGATGAGGAAGGCCTAGACTTCCATTGCTTCTTTTTCAAGAACCTTTGAAATTGCCTAGTGAATGCAGCAAAGTCTGCATCTGAATCACAGCTGACTGAACCCTTATCTGAATTTTCAGAACTACCTTCTTCAACTTCCTTAGGAGGAGATGGTGATTTCCTCCTATTCTTTCTAGTGGCTTCAGCATTAAATGCCACAGTCTTTTCTCTATGCTCTCCTCTTGAGTTTCTTTCCTCCTCCTTCCTTACCATAAGTTGCATTTCATAGGATAGCAACTTTCCAAACAGAGTTGGAGGAGATATCTCTGCCAATTTTGCCACTTCTCTTATGGCACAGATCTTTGTATCCCAATCCTTTGATAAGGATCTTAAGAATTTGTCATTCAGTTCATAGGTACTGAAGACTCTTCCATAGGAAATTAGCTCATTCACAATTCTATAGAATTTCTTATAGCACTCAGTTATGCTATCAGATTTTCCTTGTCTAAAACTTTCATACTCCTGATTTAGCATAGATTTTCTATCCAGCCTTACTTCTTCAGATCCCTCCATGTAGACAATCAATGTGTCCCACATCTCCTTGGAGGTCTTGCAGTGAATCAGATTCTGAAATGTTGAATCATCTATGGCACTGACAATGATGTTCTGTGCCCTTTTGTCCATGGTTGCCAAGATGATTTCATCCTTGGTCATTTCAGAATAAGTCTTTGGTGTTTGGATATTTGCATCAAGAACAGATATCTTCATTGGTATGAAGGGGCCTTCCTGTACTGTGATGTAAATCCTTGGGTCAGATGCTTCCATAAACAATCTGACTCTTTCTTTCCAGATCCCAAAGATTTCCTTCTTGCATATGGGTAATTTCATTGACCCTAGCTCCTTATGATTCTCTCCAGAACCCATCTTCTTGATTCTTGAATCTGCCTATCAGATCTACCTCAGACTGTTAAGTCCTTTTTGAGGAACCTCCCTCTGATACCACTTGATAGTTTAACTTTCAAGGCAGCCTAAACACCTAGAGGGGGGGGGGGTGAATAGGTTCTGCTTCTCTTTCTAAAACTTCTAGGCAGAATTCAATTTAATAACTAATACAATAAACACAGCAATCACAGAAAACAAAACATCACAGATTGCACTATGTTTTATAGTGGTTCCCCAAGGTCTGGGTACATCCACTTTCCCCCTTCACCTATCTAGCAGTATGCTAGATTCGGCCAAACTTCCACTTATTTCAGATCAATAGATCTTACAACTCAGAACCCAACTGGTTCCTACAACTCAGGCACAACTGCCCTACCTCAGCCTTGCCCCAAGGCCTACAACTCAGAGAATATCCTTCTCCTACACTCAGGCAAACCGCCCTACTACTCAGAGTTCAACACTCTTACACTCAGCCTTTATAACATAGGCTTACAACTCAGATCTGTATAAACAGATCCTACAGAAATATAGAAAAGATTGTTTTAATTGTCTTGCCAAAGTTGAGAGAGAAAAGGCAATGACAATTCTTGATCAGCTGATGCAATCAACTGTTTCTTAGCCTTCTTCAAAGCTTCTTGAAAATGTACTTAGCTGAGTTGATTCCAAACAGCTTCTTGAGAATCCACTGGTGGATTCTTTCTTCTTCTTCAAATTCTGACTTGATCTCTCTCTATCCAGAACTTTGAATGATTCTTCTGAATTCTGATTAGAACTCTTCTTAGATCTATCCTTAGATAGTCTTCTTAGATCTCCCGGAGAAGATCTTCTTAAGTGCCTAGCACTTTCTTGAAATGAGTAGAATTGTAATCCTTCTCCACTTTCTGATCCAATGTATTTCAAAAGGTCAGTTCTATATGTTGTTGATTATGTTTTTCTCCTTCTGAATCTGTCTATTTATAGACATTCTTCATGGTAACCGGCTGATCCGGTTTCTAACCGTTTTCTGACAAGTCTGACAACTTCAGTTAACCGGTGATAACCCACAGCTGTCAAGTCTTCAAACAAGTCCTGTGCCTTAGTCTTGAATCACAAGTTGTTGAAACAGTCTGTCAGAAAGTGTCGAGACAATCTGTCTATTTGTGTCGACATAATTGACTTTGGTGTCGACACAGTCTTCAGTGATGTCGACTAAGTTGCCTTTGAGTCGAAACAGCTTTTTCTGCAAATAACTTGATCTTGACTCTTCAGTGTGTCGACACAAGTCCTGTGTGTCGACACAATTATTGTAGAATCATAACTTTACTAAGTGTCGACTTAGCCTTCAGGTGTCGACACATTCATTCTTTAACTCTGCTATAATGTGTCGACTTAATCACAATGTGTCGACACATTCTGCTGGTGTCGACTAACTTGAGGTCGACTATTTTCTTCTGTGTCGACACATTCAGATGATGTCGACAATCTTGAGATCGACTATATTCTTCTGTGTCGACACATTCTCCCAATGTTGAGGTCGACGCTTTTCTTCTGTGTCGACACAATTTCCCAGTATTGTGTCGACTCTTTTCTTCTGTGTCGACACAATTTCCCAGTGTTGTGTCGACTCTTTTTCTGTGTCGACACAAATTTCCAGTGTTGTGTCGACTTACTTCTTCTGTGTCGACACTTTTTCCCAGTGTAGTTGTAGACTAACTGCTATGTGTCGACACTGCTTCCCAGTGTTGTGTCGACTCTTTTCTTCTGTGTGTCGACACTGCTTCCTTCGTGTCGACACTTGGACTTAGAATTTTTCTGCATACTTTATCAATTCTCCACCTGCACATGTCAACTTAAAACAACATCAAATACACCTTGATGTATATCATTGAGCTAAGTTGGGCTTCTTCAAATCAGGTACACATTTTCCAATGTACCCAACAATCTCCCCCTATTTGGAGAAGTCATAACCCCTATAGCCAATGATATACACCATTTATAAACAGTACTAAATGATGATTAATGACATAGCAGGAATACTTTAATATAAACAAAACATAACATAGAATAATTCATCACAGAATGCACATTATAATATGCCAAACAACATTTTGTTTATAACAGGGTAATGTTTGATTACAAAGTTTTACATTTGATGATTACATCACAACATTACAAAATATTTAAAACAAAATCAGGATTGATCAGGCTCTCTAATCATAATCCCTTTGCCAGACTGAATTGTAGCTGTCACAGGAGCTTCTGATTCTTCAGCTATCTTCTTTCCTTTAAGATCAGCCTTCTTCTGAGCTTCTTCCTTGATCCTTTGCCTTTCAAAATAATGAAAAGGCTTTGGGAAGTATTTGCTTGGCTCCTTAGCATCTGATGGCAGTCTTCCCAGCTTGGCTTTCCTTCTGAATTGTACAATTGCCTCTTGCCTTGCCTCATACTTCTGCCATTCAATTTCATTGTACCACTTCCCTCTCTCATGAACTTTATCCTGTACAGCTTTCCATGCAGTGAGTATGATGTTCCTTGAAGTAGGACTCCACTGCTCATAATCTGGCTTCAGTACAGCCTGCTCTCTGAATTTCTTCTTTGCCAATAGAGCATCCTGCTGTTCTTTCAGAGTAGCCTCAGGCTTATCAACTTTTCCAAAGACAATATTAGTAACCTCCTTTGGAGGACTATACATTCCTTGAACTTTCTGATCAATCAAGTCAAAATCTGGAGGGGGGTATATGACTTGGGCAACCTCAGGTTGATTGCCTTCAAGTAGATTAGATTGTATTCCTGACTCAGCTACCATAGCATCATCACACAATGGGGGATATCCCAAAGTGGCTCGTATGCTATTGGTCACCCACTTGGCGTGCTCAGAGCCTGCATGAATTAGCATCCTCTCCCCCTTTATGGCTTCTCTTGATACATGATCTCTAAGATCTTCTTTTTGAAATCGAATTTGGCCATCCAAATAATTCACTCCCTCCTTGAAAAATGGTCTTAACTTTTGAAGCTTTTCAGATATTTCCTTTTGAGAGGTTGTGATGGCAGTCTTAACAGATGCAATAGCAGCCTGAAAATTCTTATCAAATTCTTCCATTTCTTTGGCTCTATCTGCAGGCATACCTGGAACAATCTTCTTCACCTCTTTAATGATCTCATTATGAGATTCAGTTAAATTTTCATTCATTCTGATTTGATTTTCCAGAACATAACTTTGCTTCAAAGCAATATCATCCACCTTTGTAGAGATAGCCTCCTGTTGTTTAGCCAGATAAACTATAGCATTGCCACCCTTGTGGAAGCAATCTGTCATTTCAGTTTTATGCAAGTTGACTTGAAATTGGATGGACTTGATATCCTGAGCTAAGTCAAACTGAACTGACTTGCTATTTTCATCAACATACTTCTCCAGAGCCATCCTTTGGTCATCCAATTTTACTTGAAGATCTACCATAAATTTATTGTAATCAAAGGCTAGAGAAACTTGTGGAGTTGTGGTCTGTAAAGCCTGCTTATAGTTCTTGCTTCTTCTCTTAAAGACAACAAGTTTTCTTTTCTTTGCCATCCTGGCATCTTCAGTTTCTGTTTCAGAGGAAGTATCTACATGAATTCTTTCTTGTGGATGATGAATTGTATCTGTTCCAAGGGGTTGTTGCTCAGCTTCAACATCCACAGGCTCATCCTCAACCTGTGTTTCCACAGCAGCTTCCTGATCAATGTCCATTCCTATGGACTTCTCAATATCTGGTCCACCTCCTTCTGTATCAGCAGCAGTATCAACATCTGGGAATAACTCCTCCATAGTAAATTCCAGTTGAGTGGTCACTTCTGCAGCAGTTAAATCTTGAGATATGTTTAACTGTGCTTCCTCTTGGACTTGCACCTCAATATTTGTAGTGGCAGGAGTAGGTGTGGACACTAGCTCCCCCTGAACCTGTGCAGTAATAAGAATATGAGCAATGTCTTTTATAGTAAAATACATTAGCTCCCCCTATACCTAAGCAGGTGTTGATACCTTTGGAGCAGAAATGGAAACTGGCTCCCCCTGCATCTGTGCAGGTGTTGATACTTCCTGGACCACAGTTGAGTCAAGCTGTGTCCCTTCTTGTACTTGTTCAGATTCTTGATTTGGTGTAGGGGATTGCACAGGGGTGTCTGGCCTGCTCTCTTCAGGCACATCCTTGGACAGCACCCTATCCCACCTGGAGAATAGTCTCATATCCATTCTTCTCATATGGTTAATCTTACTCCCTTGCAGCTGCTGCATCACATCAGGAATCACTCCAGTGAAGTACAGGCTCATGATCCTAGCCATGTTAGGCTTCTTGATTCCCTCTTTGATCTTGTCAAAGAGCACTCCTGACCAATCAGTAGGAATAGTAAAAACTATCCTGGTCATCAGGCTGAACATATAGGCAGAAATCCTATCATGTCCACCTGTCTTGCAGAGGATTACCTTTCCAACTACTTCAGACAAGAACTTCCCTTGCTGATTCATTCCCTTTCTGTTGAATGCAGCTCCAATCTTCAATCCTGAATCCAGGCCACACCATTGAAGGGCTTCCCTTGTCTTAGATATAGGAACTTCCTCTTCATTCTCAACCACTTGCAGTTGGAAGATCTTTCTTAAACTTCTTTGATTAATCTTTACCTTCGTCCCTTGAACAGTGGACTTAATCTTGAGGCCAGTAGAATGGACTGATGCAGAGATAAAGAACTCGTGCACCTCCTTCTTCCAGATCTTAGTTGGTTCTGAAATGAGAAATTCTAACCCTGATGCAGAGAGAAGGGTGATAACTCCTTGAACATCAGGCGGCGCCTCTGCAAAGGCCTGGCGCACTAACTCATATCCTTCATTGATGTTATCTTCAATCCTTGGCGCCATCGTTGTGTCGAGAAAGCTTGAGAGAAGAGAGAAAGAAAGACTGTCGACATAGGGTTTGAGTCTCAAAAACCTTGAAAGCGTGTCGACACAAAGAGCTTTTGACCTATTTATAGCTTCTGTTGAAAGAAGTTCAAAAGGCGCCAAAAACAGTCTAAATGTGTCGACACAGACGGAATGTGTCGACACAAGCTTCTATTAACTCGACATTTCTTCAGCCTACTATGTGTCGACACCAATTTGTGTTTATGTTGATACCTTGGATACATAGTAGAGAGACAGAAATTCTGTGTCGACACTAAGGACAAGTGTCGACACATATTCTGTAAGTGTCGACACCATAATTCTGGTTGAGTCGACATTACATTTCTGGTTAAGTCGACAATAAAACTCTTAAGTGTCGACACATATTCTCTGTGTCGACACAATATTTCTGACTTGTCGACATAATTTCTCTGAGTCGACACATTATTACTGAATGTGTCGACACATTCTTACTTAGCCAATTTCTGTAACTTCAATGTGTCCTTTTTAACACTTGATTATGTTGTTACTACTTTTACTTACTTATAAACCATTTCAATAGCATTGTTAATGATTTTGTTTAATACATTAATCAATGGTTAACATACCTAATTCAATTTTGAATTTATTGAATTTGGTTTCATCTAAAGGCTTAGTAAATACATCTGCTATTTGATAATCTGTTTTTACAAATTCCAATGAGATGTCACCTTTTTCTACATGTTCTCTAAGAAAATGATATTTGATTTCTATATGCTTAGTTCTACTATGAGAAACTGGATTATTAGCAATAGAAATAGCACTCTTAGAATCACATAAAAGGGGTGTTCTACTTACCTGAATACCATAATCTTTAAGCTGATGCTGCATCCATAATAGCTGTGCACAGCAGCTTCCAGCAGCAATATACTCTGACTCAGTTGTGGAAATTGCCACACTAGTCTGCTTTTTACTACTCCAAGATATCAGTCTTCCTCCCAGGAATTGACAAGTACCTGTAGTACTCTTTCTATCCTCTCTACATCCTGCAAAATCTGCATCTGAATAGCCTGTTAGTTGAAAATCTCTATTCCTAGGGTACCAAAGACCTAGAGTAGGAGTGCCCTTTAGATATCTCAGAATCCTTTTGACTGCAGTATAATGAGATTCTTTAGGGCAGGCTTGGTACCTAGCACAGACACATGTTGCATACATAATGTCAGGTCTACTAGCAGTGAGATATAGTAGAGACCCAACTATTCCTCTATACAATGATTCATCAACAGGTTTACCTGCCTCATCTTTGCATATTGGCATACTTGTTCCCATAGGAGTTCTCATGGAGGAGGATGACTCCATACCATATTTCTTAATTAATTCCTTGGTGAACTTAGACTGGGATATGGACAATCCATCATCAGTCTGTCTTACTTGGAGTCCCAAGAAGAACTTAAGTTCTCCCATACTGCTCATCTCAAACTTCCCTTGCATAAGTTTGGCAAACTTTTTACAAAGGTTGTTTTCAGTAGATCCAAAGATTATGTCATCAACATAGATCTGGACTAAGATGATCTTTCCTTTGGATTCCCTAAGGAATAGAGTTTTGTCTATCTTTCCTCTTGAGAATTTATTCTCAATGAGGAAGGTAGACAGGGTTTCATACCAAGCCCTTGGAGCTTGTTTTAACCCATACAAAGCTTTCCTAAGCTTATACACAGAATCAGGTTTAAGAGGATCTACAAAACCTGATGGCTGCTCTACATATACTTCTTCTTTAAGATCACCATTCAGAAATACTGACTTCACATCCATCTGGTATACTTTGAAGTCTTGGTAGGCTGCATAGGCAAGGAACATTCTGATTGCCTCCAGCCTTGCTACTGGAGCAAAGGTTTGATCAAAGTCAATCCCTTCTTCCTGCCTGTATCCTTTTGCAACCAATCTTGCTTTATTCTTTACTATTATTCCACTTTCATCTAGCTTGTTCCTATAGATCCACTTAGTTCCAATTATGTTGTGGCCTCTTGGTTTAGGAACAAGCTCCCAGACTTTGCACCTTCTAAATTGATTCAGCTCCTCTTGCATAGCATCAATCCAGTACTGGTCTTGGATAGCTTCTTCAAACTTCTTAGGTTCCATTTGGGACAAGAAACTAGAATGCAAAACTGTGCTTTGATTTCTGCTTCTAGTTTGCACTCCTTGTCTTGGATCACCAATTATCTGATCAGTAGGATGATCTCTTAGATATCTTATAGCTGGAGGTAGATTCCCTTCAGGTTGTGCATCTCCAGCTTCTTCATTCTGCTGTTCCTCTTGGTTTTCATCAGCTTCTATTATCTCTTGTACTCCCCCTGGACAGCAGCCTTCATTTTCCAATGCTTCCTCTTCCTTTGAAGCTTCAGCAATGGAGAGCTTGTCCATCTTCTTGCTTATACCTGTTGAGTCATTTGATCTACAAGACAACTCACAATTGATTAATCTTGTTTCATCAAATACAACATGCACAGATTCTTCAACAACTTGAGTAGTTAAGTTGAAGACTCTGTAGGCCTTACTATTTGTGCTGTACCCAACAAATATCCCATCCTGGGATTTGGCAGCAAACTTAGTCAAATATGACTTGCCATTGTTAAGTATATAGCATTTGCAACCAAAGATCCTAAAATAGGATAGGTTTGGTTTTCTGCCTTTCACAATCTCATAGGGAGTCTTTCTGTGGCCTTTGGTGATAGAAGCCCTATTGATGACATGACAAGCAGTGTTAACTGCCTCAGCCCAAAAATATTCTGGGAGAGAGGTGTCACTCAATAGAGTTCTACCAGCTTCAATTAATGTTCTATTCTTTCTTTCAGCAATACCATTTTGCTGAGGTGTTCTAGGTGAGGAGAACTCTTGGAAAATCCCAAAGTCTATACACAAGTTTGTTATGCTTTCAGATTGAAACTCAGTACCATGGTCACTTCTAATTTTGACCACTGTACTATTCAGTTCATTCTGAATTTGCTTTACAAAATTAAATAATACACTTGGGGTTTCAGATTTTTGTCTCAGAAAGAACACCCATGTAAATCTAGAATAGTCATCTACAACCACTAGAGTGTAGACCTTCCTACCTAGACTGTGAACTGGCATAGGACCAAAAAGATCCATATGCAAGAGGTATAAGCACCTCACAGAATCCTTGTTTTCAAGGCTTTGAAATGAGGTTTTTGTCTGCTTGCCCTTTTGACAAGCTGAGCATACCCCTTCCTTTATACACTTAACTTGAGGCCCATTCCTCACTAGTTCTTTACTAAAGAGTTGGCCAATTGTCTTGTAGTTTAGATGAGCCAATCTCTTGTGCCACTTAACACAATGAGAAGCATTGTCATCAGCTACAAGACAAATGGGGGATGCCTTATTCTCACATTCAAAATTAAGGCAATACACATTTCTCTTCCTATACCCAGTCAATATGATCTCTTGATCACTTGACCTTTTGATATGACATCCATCCTTACCAAATGAAATGTCATATCCTAGATCACTTAGCTGGCTTATGCTTATTAGATTATATTTCAAACCTTTTACATAGGCCACTTGGGTGATAGTAATTAGGTTTGAAGAGATGTTACCAAATCCTTTGATGACTCCTTTTTCAGATCCACCAAAGATCACTTTATGTCCATCTTTGACAGATGAATACTCCTTCAGCAGCCCCTTTGTTCCAGTCATGTGCCTGGAACAACCACTATCCAAGTACCATATAGGGGCATGGTAACTTGGATTCACCTGCAATACAAAATTACTTACCCTTAGAACCCAAGTAAGTCTTGGGTCCTTGGTTCAGGTTAGCCTTAATAAAGTTATCATAACCTCTTCTAACAGGTAGACTCTTATTCTTTATAACACTTGTGTTATACCAACAGTCCAATGCAAAATGACCCTTCTTGCCACAGCACCAACATTCAAACTTATTGTATCTAGATCTAGATACATTCTTGTCAGAAGCATTTCTGTTCATTGCTGGTGCTGTTGCAACTTCACCTACTGATTTCTTAAAACCATAGGGTTTATGACCATAGGTAGGCCTGCTTGCCTTAACACCCTTGTTCTTCAGAACATTTATCTTAATATGATCCTGAATGTCTTCATGATCATATATGTTAGAAGGCACTTTCTCCTTACCAAACCTTATGGGGACTGAAAGGTTTAGTGGCTGAATAGGGGCTTTGCCTTTCCTCTTGAATCTGCCAGCCCTGGAGTTACCCTTAAATCCTAATCCAGCCTTACCCTTCTGAGTGACAAATTCATCTATCAAGGGTAAGACAGATTTTGGCTTAGAGTAACTAGCCACTAAATCCCTTTCAATTCTAAGTCTGTCCTCCAGACTCTTTACTTGATCATTAGTATAATTAATTGTGCCCATCTGAATAATAGTTATATTCTTCAGCTTGGCAATTTCAGCTAACTTTTGATCAAGGACTTTTTCTAACTCAGTTGTTGCAACCCTTAGATCAGCAATTTCCTGAGCCTGTGATTTAACCAGGTTCTTGCTTTTCTTAAGGGCCTGCAACAGGTCCCCATACTTGTCTATCAATTGATAGACATCTCCTTCAGATCCAGATACATCTTCATCACTTGATGCAGATGTAGCTGATTCTTCACTTGTATTACAAACAGATGTACAAGAATGACAGTTTACCTCATTAGAACCAGACTGATTCTGGCATAGGTCCTCTTCTGATCTTGTCATCAAACCCATGCATTGATGTTCATTGATGGAGTCTAGCAACTGCATAAACTCCTCTTCCTCAGATGCAGCATATAATCCAATATATGCTTCAGCTTCAGATCCTGATTCTGAAGTTGACTGGTCTGACAGACTTTTATCTTTCTTTGCTACAAAGGATTTCTCCTTCTTGCCTTTCTGATAAGTCTTCTTCTTTTCTGAAGATTCCTTCCTTTTGTCAGGACAATCAGCCACTACTTGTCCAGACCTATTGCAATAATAGCAGACAATCTTTGAAGTAGTGGCTTTGCTGGGCTTTGACCTGCTTTTCTCTTTCCTTGATGACCTTCTCTTCTGATAATAGTCATCTACTTGCTGTGATGAGGAAGGCCTAGACTTCCATTGCTTCTTTTTCAAGAACCTTTGAAATTGCCTAGTGAATGCAGCAAAGTCTGCATCTGAATCACAGCTGACTGAACCCTTATCTGAATTTTCAGAACTACCTTCTTCAACTTCCTTAGGAGGAGATGGTGATTTCCTCCTATTCTTTCTAGTGGCTTCAGCATTAAATGCCACAGTCTTTTCTCTATGCTCTCCTCTTGAGTTTCTTTCCTCCTCCTTCCTTACCATAAGTTGCATTTCATAGGATAGCAACTTTCCAAACAGAGTTGGAGGAGATATCTCTGCCAATTTTGCCACTTCTCTTATGGCACAGATCTTTGTATCCCAATCCTTTGATAAGGATCTTAAGAATTTGTCATTCAGTTCATAGGTACTGAAGACTCTTCCATAGGAAATTAGCTCATTCACAATTCTATAGAATTTCTTATAGCACTCAGTTATGCTATCAGATTTTCCTTATCTAAAACTTTCATACTCCTGATTTAGCATAGATTTTCTATCCAGCCTTACTTCTTCAGATCCCTCCATGTAGACAATCAATGTGTCCCACATCTCCTTGGAGGTCTTGCAGTGAATCAGATTCTGAAATGTTGAATCATCTATGGCACTGACAATGATGTTCTGTGCCCTTTTGTCCATGGTTGCCAAGATGATTTCATCCTTGGTCATTTCAGAATAAGTCTTTGGTGTTTGGATATTTGCATCAAGAACAGATATCTTCATTGGTATGAAGGGGCCTTCCTGTACTGTGATGTAAATCCTTGGGTCAGATGCTTCCATAAACAATCTGACTCTTTCTTTCCAGATCCCAAAGATTTCCTTCTTGCATATGGGTAATTTCATTGACCCTAGCTCCTTATGATTCTCTCCAGAACCCATCTTCTTGATTCTTGAATCTGCCTATCAGATCTACCTCAGACTGTTAAGTCCTTTTTGAGGAACCTCCCTCTGATACCACTTGATAGTTTAACTTTCAAGGCAGCCTAAACACCTAGAGGGGGGGGGGGGTGAATAGGTTCTGCTTCTCTTTCTAAAACTTCTAGGCAGAATTCAATTTAATAACTAATACAATAAACACAGCAATCACAGAAAACAAAACATCACAGATTGCACTATGTTTTATAGTGGTTCCCCAAGGTCTGGGTACATCCACTTTCCCCCTTCACCTATCTAGCAGTATGCTAGATTCGGCCAAACTTCCACTTATCTCAGATCAATAGATCTTACAACTCAGAACCCAACTGGTTCCTACAACTCAGGCACAACTGCCCTACCTCAGCCTTGCCCCAAGGCCTACAACTCAGAGAATATCCTTCTCCTACACTCAGGCAAACAGCCCTACTACTCAGAGTTCAACACTCTTACACTCAGCCTTTATAACATAGGCTTACAACTCAGATCTGTATAAACAGATCCTACAGAAATATAGAAAAGATTGTTTTAATTGTCTTGCCAAAGTTGAGAGAGAAAAGGCAATGACAATTCTTGATCAGCTGATGCAATCAACTGTTTCTTAGCCTTCTTCAAAGCTTCTTGAAAATGTACTTAGCTGAGTTGATTCCAAACAGCTTCTTGAGAATCCACTGGTGGATTCTTTCTTCTTCTTCAAATTCTGACTTGATCTCTCTCTATCCAGAACTTTGAATGATTCTTCTGAATTCTGATTAGAACTCTTCTTAGATCTATCCTTAGATAGTCTTCTTAGATCTCCCGGAGAAGATCTTCTTAAGTGCCTAGCACTTTCTTGAAATGAGTAGAATTGTAATCCTTCTCCACTTTCTGATCCAATGTATTTCAAAAGGTCAGTTCTATATGTTGTTGATTATGTTTTTCTCCTTCTGAATCTGTCTATTTATAGACATTCTTCATGGTAACCGGCTGATCCGGTTTCTAACCGTTTTCTGACAAGTCTGACAACTTCAGTTAACCGGTGATAACCCACAGCTGTCAAGTCTTCAAACAAGTCCTGTGCCTTAGTCTTGAATCACAAGTTGTTGAAACAGTCTGTCAGAAAGTGTCGAGACAATCTGTCTATTTGTGTCGACATAATTGACTTTGGTGTCGACACAGTCTTCAGTGATGTCGACTAAGTTGCCTTTGAGTCGACACAGCTTCTTCTGCAAATAACTTGATCTTGACTCTTCAGTGTGTTGACACAAGTCCTGTGTGTCGACACAATTATTGTAGAATCATAACTTTAGTAAGTGTCGACTTAGCCTTCAGGTGTCGACACATTCATTCTTTAACTCTGCTATAATGTGTCGACTTAATCACAATGTGTCGACACATTCTGCTGGTGTCGACTAACTTGAGGTCTACTATTTTCTTCTGTGTCGACACATTCAGATGATGTCGACAATCTTGAGATCGACTATATTCTTCTGTGTCGACACATTCTCCCAATGTTGAGGTCGACGCTTTTCTTCTGTGTCGACACAATTTCCCAGTATTGTGTCGACTCTTTTCTTCTGTGTCGACACAATTTCCCAGTGTTGTGTCGACTCTTTTTCTGTGTCGACACAAATTTCCAGTGTTGTGTCGACTTACTTCTTCTGTGTCGACACTTTTTCCCAGTGTAGTTGTAGACTAACTGCTATGTGTCGACACTGCTTCCCAGTGTTGTGTCGACTCTTTTCTTCTGTGTGTCGACACTGCTTCCTTTGTGTCGACACTTGGACTTAGAATTTTTCTGCATACTTTATCAATTCTCCACCTGCACATGTCAACTTAAAACAACATCAAATACACCTTGATGTATATCATTGAGCTAAGTTGGGGTTCTTCAAATCAGGTACACATTTTCCAATGTACCCAACAATCTCCTCTTCAAGGAGTTTGTGATCCTCTCTGATCATGAGGCTTTACGTTTCATCAACGGCCAGCATAAGATCAACCCACAACAGGCTAAGTGGGTGGCTTTCTTACAAGGTTACACGTTTAATCTCAAGCACCTTAAGGGAGCTGATAACCGAGTCGCGGACGCCCTTAGTCGTCTTTCTATTTTACTCACCTCTATGGAAGTACATGTTGTAGGATTTGAGCGGATTAAGGATGAGTACGCTACGTGTCCTGACTTCCAAGACTTTTATTTATCTGCCCAGGATAGTTCCCCACTACGATATCTGCATACGTTATCAAGGACGGTTACCTGTTTAGGAACGGGAAGCTATGTATCCCGCAGTCTTCGTTACGACTACATATCATATGGGAATTGCATAGCGGAGGGTTGAGTGGCCACTTCGGTAGAGATAAGACAATTACGCTAGTCGAGGACAAATTCTATTGGCCAAAACTGAAGGTTATGGTGGGGAAGATAGTGAGTAGCTGCCGCACGTGTCAGCTGTCTAAGGAAAGTAAAACCAACGTTGGATTATATACTCCCTTGCCTATTCCCTCCATGCCTTGGGTAGACGTTAGTATGGATTTTGTATTAGGCCTCCCCATTACTCTACGCTGTCACGACTCAGTTTTTGTAGTGGTGGATAGGTTTTCAAAGATGGATTATTTCATCCCATGCAGTAGGACAAACGATGCGTCTCACGTTGCTAAACTATATTTTAAGGAAGTCGTTAGTCACCGTGGAGTGCCAAAGACCATAGTATCGGATAGGGACGTAAAATTCACTAGTTATTTTTGGAAAACTCTTTGGATTTTAATGGGAACGAAATTATTGTTTTCCTCCGCCTATCACCCCCAAACTGATGGGCAGACGGAAGTGGTTAATCGGAGCTTAGGAAATTTGTTACGATGCCTTGTGAGTGATCACAAGAGCACTTGGGATCTTCTCCTTCCCCATGCCCAATTAGCCTACAATAACTCCAAGAATAGGTCTACGGGTCTGTCCCCAAATGAGATTGTCCACGGGTATAAGGCTCCTGTGCCGCTTGACTTGGTGTCGTTGCCCCCAACGTACAAGGCAAGTCAGTTTGCACAATCATTCGCCCAACACATCCATGATTTACACGCACGTATACAGGCCACTTTGACCACGCAATACGACTCATATCAAGCGCACGCTTATTTACATCGGAGAGTATCAAACTTCAAAATTGGCGATCTAGTTTTAGTCCGTTTGGTTCCCGAACGCTTGCCAACTGGCACCGTTAAAAAGTTGGCACCAAAGCGCGCCGGCCCTTTTCGGATTATTAAAAAGTTAGGTGACAACACTTTCGTTTTGGACTTGCCTGCTGATTGGGGGATTTCCCCCATTATTAACGTTTCGGATTTAACGATGTTTGTGTCACCACCACAAGAGTTGATTTCTTTGTCGTCTTCTTCTCCCACTCAAAATTCTGATGGGTTGGGGAGTGGTAGTTTGGATGATCTCTCTCTTTCGGTCCCCGCAGGTATAACATCGGATGGTACGTTGCCTTCTTTTACTCCTACTGCTGACATGTTTCCCAGGTTTCCCAGGACATTCCTCACTCCAGATATGATACTTGTTGTGGAACCGTTCACTACTCCGGATGGTACTACTTACCGCTTTCTGGTCCGTTGGCGTGACCGCCCCCCTTCGGACGACTCTTAGGTACTCGCGACAGAGCTTCAACGTTTGGATGTCGAGCTTCTCCGCCGCTATCTCTCCACTCACGCATCAGAGATACGTGATTTTGAGTGGGGGAGGATTGATGCAGCGCCACCGATAATTGATGATGACCCTGTTGCTTAGGTGCTACGGCATAAAGATCTTAGACGTCGTGATGATGCTGAAGGAAGTGCACGTTACAACCTCCGCCTGCGGCGTGCTCGAACCGCCATGAAAAATTAGCTTTAATTATCTTATTTCGTGAAACTCTATTTTTATATTTTTAGAATATAAATTATCCAATGTTTAAGTGATAATTTTATATTCATGGCATGTTTTATTTCTTTAATTTAAACAATTTTATTTTTGGTGTGCACTTAGCCATTCGGGTGGATGAGATTACATCTCCATCATGAAGGGTTAAGGCTTATTGTAATCTCCTATTTAAGGAGGTGTTTATGAGGAATCAAGCATTGAAGAATTAAAACCTAAAATTTCCCCTCCAAGTGAAATTTCGGCCAAGGCTCTCATCTAGCCGCCGCCCCCTCCCCTTGTGTGGTGTGAAGCCGCCGCCCCCTTGCTCCCTCCATCCGCGTGGTGCGACTCCGGCGTGGCTTCCTTGGTGCGACTCCGTGGAAGAAGGTTGCAAACCCTTCGGTGTGATGCCGGCGGATCCGTGGAGAGAGTGATTCTCCCACAGTTATCTTGTGTGAAACGCTTTCCGGTTGGGTAATCTCTTCCCTCTCCCTTGTGTGATTCTCTTCTTTAGTTGTGGTGGTTTCGCGCTCGTTTTCTCCGGATCTTTAATTTAATCGCTACAAGTTTTGAATCGAAATCGCCGTTGCAAGGCTTTTAATTCCGGATCAGGTGGATCCTATTTGCTTTAGCGGATCTTGGCCTATAGCCTTGGTCTTGGTCTCTAAAAGGAGTGGCAACCTTTGTGTTTCTTGGGGAATACTCCGACTCAAATTTCCGATCGTTGTTTTCGAGTCGACCATTCCTCCTTTGTTATTTGCGCTGCATTCTTGCGACGAGAACTATTGTGGGCGATAGGTGCTGTGTAGGTGCGGTAGATCTACGACGTGTAGTGCGTAGGAAAGCGTTAGTTTCGTGGAGATCTCCGACTCGGGACGCACCCTACACCAATTTGGTATCAGAGGGAGGTTGTTTCAACTTCCACGTTGCAAACATCCTCTCTGCGTCCTTCGTTGGTTGATCTGAACTTTCAAAGATCTGAAATTTTTGGATTGTTCTGCGTTTAGTAAATCTCTCGGAATTTTATACTTGTCAAAAAAATCTGAAAAAAAAACTGTAGCTTCCTGCACTTATTTCCAGCAACATTAAAACAGAAAATTTTTCGATTCGTCCTCGTTAGGTTAGCCTGCAAATTGGATCTTCGTAATTCTGTCTAGTTGGTCTGCAAATAGCGGGCTAAAATCTACATTTTTTAGCAAAATTTTAAAAAAAAAAAATTAACGATCTACGTGTTTCTCACATCAAGCTTTTCAAAAAAAAATTTATTTTCATTCTAGCTACAGCCCTAGGGAAAATCATCTTTCATAATTTTCTGGGTCTTGCATGCGCACTAGGCTAGGCACGGAATATACGGCGCCGTCTACGTCTAGGATGGCTGAGAACGGGAATGAGCTTCATAACGCTGAAGCGATAGCAGGTCTACGTAATGATATAGCGGAGCTTAGGGTCACTTTAGCACAGATTTTACAAAATCAAGTTAGGCCACCACCACCTCCCGTTCATGTCGAATTGCCCCACCGGCGTCGACACATCTCCGATTCGGACTCTGATAGGGACTCCCCACGAGTGCCCCCTCGAGGCCATCGCCACGAGCGAGAGTTCGACATTACGAGGGCCATCAAGATTGATGCCCCCACTTTCGACGGCATGGGAGATCCACAGAACTTCCTTACTTGGATAGTGGACATGGACTGTTACTACGACTGGCACCATCTCACGGACCCCCAAAAGGTCCAAGTTGCCAGGATGAAGTTGACAGGTCGTGCCAAAACTTATTGGCTAAATGAAGAGCGTAGGCTAGGGGCTGGAGACGGAAACCCAATTATTGGGTGGACTGTAATGAAGAATTTGTTGACCGATCAGTACGTTCCCGCGTACCATCGGACACAGATGTTTGACGAGCTTGCCATCCTGCGGCAGGGCTCAAATTAGGTAGCGGAGTATATGGGAGAACTGAAGGACCGAATGGTGCGTTGTGATTTGAAGGAAATCCCCGAGGTTACCCTTTCTAGATTCCGTAAGGGGCTTCAACCCGATATTCAGCGGAAGCTCTTACGTTATGGCCACACAGATCTAAACACGACATTCAATGCCGCCCTCGACATTGAGAAACACTTAGCATCTAAGGCCCACTCCCGGTATTCCCATACGAAGGGAAAATCCACCACCGGAGCTTCGTCCTCCACATATCAGGACAAAGGGAAATTCTAGTCCGCCGAGTCCAAGTCTGTTGTGATCACTGCTAGGAACACTAAGAACCCTGCGAGCGAACGTATTCCCATCGGAAAGGTTAGCAAGACTAACGCTACATGTTACTCTTGCGGCATTCAAGGTCACTACGCCTTCGAATGCCCAACGAAAACTAAAGCCATAGCCTTGTTAGAGTCGACGACCGATTTTGCGGATTATGTTTATGAGGCTGCTGAGGAGAGCGACCCAGAAGGGGTCCCAAGTGACTTAGAGGACGATCACCCCCTTACGGTGATGCGTTGTATCTTGACCACTCCTCGTCCATTAGATGATTGGAAGAGGACGAGCATGTTTTCGCTGATTTTTAAGAGTGGCGAGAAGCTTTGTAAGCTGATTATTGATAGTGGTAGTTGTGTGAATGTCGTATCTGAGAACGCCATTGCACGTATGTCCTTGACCACGGAACCACACCCGACCCCATATCAGGTCGCTTGGATCAACAAGATCTCTGTACCCATTACCAAGCGATGCCTGGTTCCACTCTCATTCAAATCCTACATTGATGAGTTGTGGTGTGATGTCCTTCCGATGGACGCTTGTCATGTGTTGTTAGGCCGCCCTTGGCTATATGACCGTGATGTTATTCATTTTGGTAGAGCCAACACTTATGAATTCAAATTCAATGGCAAAACCATCACCTTGAGACCGACCATCCCAAAGGAGCCCGTAGTCTTGGCTAAAGACACCACTATCCCGGTAGAACGGAAAACGTTGAATCTAGTCGGTAGGAAAGAGTTTGAGAGAGATCCGTTCCTTGATGGAATTATGTATGTGCTAGTCCTCCTAAGTTCGAAGCCCGATTCTAGCATTTTGGATGAGTTACCTAGTGAGTTACGGGTACTATTGGAAGAGTATAGGGACGTGTACCCGGATGAGTTGCCGCCCACGTTACCCCCGCTTAGGAATATCCAGCATGCGATAGACCTCATCCCGGGGTCTTCCTTGCCAAATCAGCCCCATTATCGACTCCACCCCGCAGCTCATCTGGAGTTGCAGTCCCAAATAGAGGGCTTACTGGAGAAGGGTTTTATTAGGATTAGTATGAGTCCATGTGCTGTACCAGCCCTACTTGCCCCCAAGAAGGATGGTACATGGAGGATGTGCGTTGATAGCCGGGCTATCAACAAAATCACCATCAAGTATAGGTTCCCCATTCCCCGCCTAGATGATTTGTTGGATGTCTTGTTTGGAGCCACCGTATTCTCCAAATTAGATCTTCGGAGTGGCTATCACCAGATTAGGATACGAGAGGGCGACGAGTGGAAGACGACATTTAAGTCGAAGGATGGACTGTACGAATGGCTTGTGATGCCCTTTGGGTTATCCAATGCCCCTAGTACCTTCTCCCGGATGATGACACATGTCTTTCAGCCATTCATGGGGAAGTTTGTTGTCGTCTACTTTGACGATATACTGATTTATAGCACCTCTACTACCGAGCACATCTCCCACATGAGAGTGATCCTTTCCACCCTGCGGAAGGAGACTTTATTTCTCAATCTTAAGAAATGCTCTTTCAATGCCTTGGAGGTAGAGTTCTTAGGTTATATAGTCGGTTCTAAGGGTATTCGAGTTGATCCGGGCAAGGTTCAGGTCATTAAGGACTGGCCCGTGCCAACCACCCTACGTGAGGTACGTAGTTTTCATGGGTTAGCCACGTTTTATCGACGTTTCATACGAGACTTGAGTAGTATTATGGCGCCTATCACCGACTGTATGAAGAAGGGAGAGTTTACATGGACGAAGTCTGCCACCTATGCTTTTGAACGAATAAAGGAGCTTATGACCGAGGCACCTGTCTTACGTCTACCTGACTTTGTTAAAGTCTTTGAGCTCACATGTGATGCGTCTGGGGTAGGGATTGGAGGTGTCTTGAGCCAGGAGGGCCATCCCGTTAGCTATTTTAGCGAGAAGTTGTCAGGTCCGAAGCTGAACTATTCAAATTATGATAGGGAATTTTATGCTGTAGTTCGATGTCTACACCATTGGAGGCACTATCTCCTCTCCAAGGAGTTTGTGATCCTCTCTGATCATGAGGCTTTACGTTTCATCAACGGCCAGCATAAGATCAACCCACGACACGCTAAGTGGGTGGCTTTCTTACAAGGTTACACGTTTAATCTCAAGCACCTTAAGGGAGCTGATAACCGAGTCGCGGACGCCCTTCGTCGTCTTACTATTTTACTCACCTCTATGGAAGTACATGTTGTAGGATTTGAGCGGATTAAGGATGAGTACGCTATGTGTCCTGACTTCCAGGACTTTTATTTATCTGCCCAGGATAGTTCCCCCACTACGATATCTGCATACGTTATCAAGGACGGTTACCTGTTTAGGAACGGGAAGCTATGTATCCCGCAGTCATCATTACGACTACATATCATATGGGAATTGCATAGCGGAGGGTTGAGTGGCCACTTCGGTAGAGATAAGACCATTACGCTAGTCGAGGACAAATTTTATTGGCCAAAACTGAAGGTTATGGTGGGGCAGGTAGTGAGTAGCTGCCGCACGTGTCAGGTGTCTAAGGAAAGTAAAACCAACGTTGGATTATATACTCCCTTGCCTATTCCCTCCATGCCTTGGTTAGACGTTAGTACGGATTTTGTATTAGGCCTCCCCATTACTCTACGCCGTCACGACTCAGTTTTTGTAGTGGTGGATAGGTTTTCAAAGATGGATTATTTCATCCCATGCAGTAGGACAAACGATGCGTCTCACGTTGCTAAACTATATTTTAAGGAAGTCGTTAGTCACCGTGGAGTGCCAAAGACCATAGTATCGGATAGGGACGTAAAATTCACTAGTTAATTTTGGAAAACTCTTTGGATTTTAATGGGAACGAAATTATTGTTTTCCTCCGCCTATCACCCCCAAACTGATGGGCAGACGGAAGTGGTTAATCGGAGCTTAGGAAATTTGTTACGATGCCTTGTGAGTGATCACAAGAGCACTTGGGATCTTCTCCTTCCCCATGCCCAATTAGCCTACAATAACTCCAAGAATAGGTCTACGGGTCTGTCCCCGAATGAGATTGTCCACGGGTATAAGGCTCCTGTGCCGCTTGACTTGGTGTCGTTGCCCCCAACGTACAAGGCAAGTCAGTTTGCACAATCATTCGCCCAACACATCCATGATTTAAACGCATGTATACAGGCCACTTTGACCACGCAATACGACTCATATCAAGCGCACGCTTATTTACATCGGAGAGTATCAAACTTCAAAATTGGCGATCTAGTTTTAGTCCGTTTGGTTCCCGAACGCTTGCCAATTGGCACCGTTAAAAAGTTGGCACCAAAGCGCGCCGGCCCTTTTCGGATTATTAAAAAGTTCGGTGACAACACTTTCGTTTTGGACTTGCCTGCTGATTGGGGGATTTCCCCCATTTTTAACGTTTCGGATTTAACGATGTTTGTGTCACCACCACAAGAGTTGATTTCTTTGTCGTCTTCTTCTCCCACTCAAAATTCTAATGGGTTTGGGAGTGGTAGTTTGGATGATCTCTCTCTTTCGGTCCCCGCAGGTATAACATCGGATGGTACGTTGCCTTCTTTTACTCCTACTGCTGACATGTTTCCCAGGTTTCCCAGGACATTCCTCACTCCAGATATGATACTTGCTGTGGAACCGTTCACTACTCCGGATGGTACTACTTACCGCTTTCTGTTCCGTTGGCGTGACCGCCCTCCTTCGGACGACTCTTAAGTACTCGCGACAGAGCTTCAACGTTTGGATGCCGAGCTTCTCCGCCGCTATCTCTCCACTCACACATCAGAGATACGTGATTTTGAGTGGGGGAGGATTGATGCAGCGCCACCGCTAGTTGATGATGACCCAATTGCTGAGGTGCTACGACATAAAGATCTTAGACGCCGTAATGACGCTGAAGGAAGTGCACGTTACAACCTCCGCCCGCGGCGTGCTCGAACCGCCATGAAAAATTAGCTTTAATTATCTTATTTCGTGAAACTCTATTTTTATATTTTTAGAATATAAAATTATCCAATGTTTAAGTGATAATTTTATATTCATGACATGTTTTATTTCTTTAATTTAAACAATTTTATTTTTGGTGTGCACTTAGCCATTCGGGTGGATGAGATTACATCTCCATCATGAAGGGTTAAGGCTTATTGTAATCTCCTATTTAAGGAGGTGTTTATGAGGAATCAAGCATTGAAGAATTAAAACCTAAAATTTCCCCTCCAAGTGAAATTTCGGCCAAGGCTCTCATCTAGCCGCCGCCCCCTCCCCTTGTGTGGTGTGAAGCCGCCGCCCCCTTGCTCCCTCCATCCGCGTGGTGCGACTCTGGCGTGGCTTCCTTGGTGCGACTCCGCGGAAGAAGGTTGCAAACCCTTCGGTGTGATGCCAGCGGATCCGTGGAGAGAGTGATTCTCCCACAGTTATCTTGTGTGAAACGCTTTCCGGTTGGGTAATCTCTTCCCTCTCCCTTGTGTGATTCTCTTCTTTAGTTGTGGTGGTTTCGCGCTCGTTTTCTCCGGATCTTTAATTTAATCGCTACAAGTTTTGAATCAAAATCGTCGTTACAAGGCTTTTAATTCCGGATCGGGTGGATCCTATTTGCTTTAGCGGATCTTGGCCTATAGCCTTGGTCTTGCTCTCTAAAAGGAGTGGCAACCTTTGTGTTTTCTTGGGGAATACTCCGACTCAAATTTCCGATCGTTGTTTTCGAGTCGACCATTCCTCCTTTGTTATTTGCGCTGCGTTCTTGCTACGAGAACTATTGTGGGCGATAGGTGCTGTGTAGGTGCGGTAGATCTACGACGTGTAGTGCGTAGGAAAGCGTTAGTTTCGTGGAGATCTCCGGCTCGGGACGCACCCTACACCAATTTGGTATCAGAGGGAGGTTGTTTCAACTTCGACGTTGCAAACATTCTCTCTGCGTTCTTCATTGGTTGATCTGAACTTTGAAAGATCTGAAATTTTTGGATTGTTCTGCGTTTAGTAAATCTCTCGGAATTTTATACTTGTCAAAAAAATCTGAAAAAAAAACTGTAGCTTCCTGCACTTATTTCCAGCAACATTAAAACAGAAAATTTTTCGATTCATCCTCGTTAGGTTAGCCTGCAAATTGGATCTTCGTAATTCTGTCTAGTTGGTCTGCAAATAGCGGGCTGAAATCTACATTTTTCAGCAAAATTTCAAAAAAAAAAAATTAACGATCTACGTGTTTCACACATCAAGCTTTTCAAAAAAAAATTTATTTTCATTCTAGCTACAGCCCTAGGGAAAATCATCTTTCATAATTTTCTGGGTCTTGCATGCGCACTAGGCTACGCACGGAATATACGGCGCCGTCTACGTCTAGGATGGCTGAGAACGGGAATGAGCTTCATAACGCTGAAGCGATAGCAGGTCTACGTAATGATATAGCGGAGCTTAGGACCACTTTAGCACAGATTTTACAAAATCAAGTTAGGCCACCACCACCTCCCGTTCATGTCGAATTGCCCCACCGGCGTCGACACATCTCCGATTCGGATTCTGATAGGGACTCCCCACGAGTGCCCCCTCGAGGCCATCGCCACGAGCGAGAGTTCGACATTACGAGGGCCATCAAGATTGATGCCCCCACTTTCGACGGCATGGGAGATCCACAGAACTTCCTTACTTGGATAGTGGACATGGACTGTTACTACGACTGGCACCATCTCACGGACCTCCAAAAGGTCCAAGTTGCCAGGATGAAATTGACAGGTCGTGCCAAAACTTATTGGCTAAATGAAGAGCGTAGGCTAGGGGCTGGAGACGGAAACCCAATTATTGGGTGGACTGTAATGAAGAATTTGTTGACCGATCAGTACGTTCCCGCGTACCATCGGACACAGATGTTTGACGAGCTTGCCATCCTGCGGCAGGGCTCAAATTCAGTAGCGGAGTAAATGGGAGAACTGAAGGACCGAATGGTGCGTTGTGATCTGAAGGAAATCCCCGAGGTTACCCTTTCTAGATTCCGTAAGGGTCAACCCGATATTCAGCAGAAGCTCTTACGTTATGGCCACACAGATCTAAACACGACATTCAATGCCGCCCTCGACATTGAGAAACACTTAGCATCTAAGGCCCACTCCCGGTATTCCCATACGAAGGGAAAATCCACCACCGGAGCTTCGTCCTCCACATATCAGGACAAAGGGAAATTCTGGTCCGCCGAGTCCAAGTCTGTTGTGATCACTGCTAGGAACACTAAGAACCCTGCGAGAGAACGTATTCCCATCGGAAAGGTTAGCAAGTCTAACGCTACATGTTACTCTTGCGGCATTCAAGGTCACTACGCCTTCGAATGCCCAACAAAAACCAAAGCCATAGCCTTGTTAGAGTCGACGACCGATTTTGCGGATTATGTTTATGAGGCTGCTGAGGAGACGACCCAGAAGGGGTCCCAAGTGACTTAGAGGACGATCACCCCCTTATTGTGATGCGTTGTATCTTGACCACTCCTCGTCCATTAGATGATTGGAAGAGGACGAGCATATTTTCGCTGATTTTTAAGAGTGGCGAGAAGCTTTGCAAGCTGATTATTGATAGTGGTAGTCGTGTGAATGTCGTATCTGAGAACGCCATTGCACGTATATCCTTCACCACGGAACCACACCCGACCCCATATCAGGTCGCTTGGATCAACAAGATCTCTGTACCCGTTACCAAGCGATGCCTGGTTCCACTCTCATTCAAATCCTATATTGATGAGGTGTGGTGTGATGTCCTTCCGATGGACGCTTGTCATGTATTGTTAGGCCGCCCTTGGCTATATGACCGTGATGTTACTCATTTTGGTAGAGCCAACACTTATGAATTCAAATTCAATGGCAAAACCATCACCTTGAGACCGACCATCCCAAAGGAGCCTGTAGTCTTGGCTAAGGACACCACTATCCCGGTAGAACGGAAAACGTTGAATCTAGTTGGTAGGAAAGAGTTTGAGAGAGATCCGTTCCTTGATGGAATTATGTATGCGCTAGTCCTCCTAAGTTCGAAGCCCGATTCTAGCATTTTGGATGAGTTACCTAGTGAGTTACGGGTACTATTGGAAGAGTATAGGGACGTGTACCCGGATGAGTTGCCGCCCACGTTACCCCCGCTTAGGAATATCCAGCATGCGATAGACCTCATCCCGGGGTCTTCCTTGCCAAATCAGCCCCATTATCGACTCCACCCCGCAGCTCATCTGGAGTTGCAGTCCCAAATAGAGGGCTTACTGGAGAAGGGTTTTATTAGGATTAGTATGAGTCCATGTGCTGTACCAGCCCTACTTGCCCCCAAGAAGGATGGTACATGGAGGATGTGCGTTGATAGCCAGGCTATCAACAAAATCACCATCAAGTATAGGTTCCCCATTCCCCGCCTAGATGATTTGTTGGATGTCTTGTCTGGAGCCACCGTATTCTCCAAATTAGATCTTCGGAGTGGCTATCACCAGATTAGGATACGAGAGGGCGACGAGTGGAAGACGGCATTTAAGTCGAAGGATGGACTGTACGAATGGCTTGTCATGCCCTTTGGGTTATCCAATGCCCCTAGTACCTTCTCCCGGATGATGACACATGTCTTTCAGCCATTCATGGGGAAGTTCGTTGTCGTCTACTTTGACGATATACTGATTTATAGCACCTCTACTACCGAGCACATCTCCCACATGAGAGTGATCCTTTCCACCCTGCGGAAGGAGACTTTATTTCTCAATCTTAAGAAATGCACTTTCAATGCCTCGGAGGTAGAGTTCTTAGGTTATATAGTCGGTTCTAAGGGTATTCGAGTTGATCCGGGCAAGGTTCAGGTCATTAAGGACTGGCCCGTGCCAACCACCCTACGTGAGGTACGTAGTTTCCATGGGTTAGCCATGTTTTATCGACGTTTGATACGAGACTTCAGTAGTATTATGGCGCCTATCACCGACTGTATGAAGAAGGGAGAGTTTACATGGACGAAGTCTGCCACCTATGCTTTTGAACGAATAAAGGAGCTTATGACTGAGGCACCTGTCTTACGTCTACCTGACTTTGCTAAAGTCTTTGAGCTCACATGTGATGCGTCTGGGGTAGGGATTGGAGGTGTCTTGAGCCAGGAGGGCCATCCCGTTAGCTATTTTAGCGAGAAGTTGTCAGGTCCGAAGCTGAACTATTCAAATTACGATAGGGAATTTTATGTTGTAGTTCGATGTCTACACCATTGGAGGCACTATCTCCTCTCCAAGGAGTTTGTGATCCTCTCTGATCATGAGGCTTTACGTTTCATCAACGGCCAGCATAAGATACACCCACGACACGCTAAGTGGGTGGCTTTCTTACAAGGTTACACGTTTAATCTCAAGCACCTTAAGGGAGCTGATGACCGAGTCGCGGACGCCCTTAGTCGTCTTACTATTTTACTCACATCTATGGAAGTACATGTTGTAGGATTTGAGCGGATTAAGGATGAGTACGCTACGTGTCCTGACTTCCAGGACTTTTATTTATCTGCCCAGGATAGTTCCCCCATTACGATATCTGCATACGTTATCAAGGACGGTTACCTGTTTAGGAACGGGAAGCTTTGTATCCCGCAGTCATCGTTACGACTACATATCATATGGGAATTGCATAGCGGAGGGTTGAGTGGCCACTTCGGTAGAGATAAGACCATTACGCTAGTCGAGGACAAATTCTATTGGCCAAAACTGAAGGTTATGGTGGGGCAGGTAGTGAGTAGCTGCCGCACGTGTCAGGTGTCTAAGGAAAGTAAAACCAACGTTGGATTATATACTCCCTTGCCTATTCCCTCCATGCCCTGGGTAGACGTTAGTATGGATTTTGTATTAGGCCTCCCCATTACTCTACACCGTCACGACTCAGTGTTTGTAGTGGTGGATAGGTTTTCAAAGATGGCTTATTTCATCCCATGCAGTAGGACAAACAATGCGTCTCACGTTGCTAAACTATATTTTAAGGAAGTCGTTAGTCACCGTGGAGTGCCAAAGACCATAGTATCGGATAGGGACGTAAAATTCACTAGTTATTTTTGGAAAACTCTTTGGATTTTAATGGGAACGAAATTATTGTTTTCCTCCGCCTATCACCTCCAAATTGATGGGCAGACGGAAGTGGTTAATCGGAGCTTAGGAAATTTGTTACGATGCCTTGTGAGTGATCACAAGAGCACTTGGGATCTTCTCCTTCCCCATGCCCAATTAGCCAACAATAACTCCAAGAATAGGTCTACGGGTCTGTCCCCGAATGAGATTGTCCACGGGTATAAGGCTCTTGTGCCGCTTGACTTGGTGTCGTTGCCCCCAACGTACAAGGCAAGTCAGTTTGCACAATCCTTCGCCCAACACATCCATGATTTACACGCACATATACAGGCCACTTTGACCACGCAATATAACTCATATCAAGCGCACACTTATTTACATTGAAGAGTATCAAACTTCAAAATTAGCGATCTAGTTTTAGTCCGTTTGGTTCCCGAACGCTTGCCAACTGGCACTGTTAAAAAGTTGGCACCAAAGCGCGCCGGCCCTTTTCGGATTATTAAAAAGTTAGGTGACAACACTTTCGTTTTGGACTTGCCTGCTGATTGGGGGATTTCCCCCATTTTTAACGTTTCGGATTTAACGATGTTTGTGTCACCACCACAAGAGTTGATTTCTTTGTCGTCTTCTTCTCCCACTCAAAATTCTGATGGGTTGGGGAGTGGTAGTTTGGATGATCTCTCTCTTTCGGTCCCCGCAGGTATAACATCGGATGGTACGTTGCCTTCTTTTACTCCTACTGCTGACATGATTCCCAGGTTTCCCAGGACATTCCTCACTCCAGATATGATACTTGCTGTGGAACCGTTCACTACTCCGGATGGTACTACTTACCGCTTTCTGGTCCGTTGGCAAGACCGCCCCCCTTCGGACGACTCTTAGGTACTCGCGACAGAACTTCAACGTTTGGATGCCGAGCTTCTCCGCCGCTATCTCTCCACTCACGCATCAGAGATACGTGATTTTGAGTGGGGGAGGATTGATGCAGCGCCACCGCTAGTTGATGATGACCCGGTTGCTGAGGTGCTACGGCATAAAGATCTTAGACGCCGTGATGACGCTGAAGGAAGTGCACGTTACAACCTCCGCCCGCTGCGTGCTCGAACCGCCATGAAAAATTAGCTTTAATTATCTTATTTCGTGAAACTCTATTTTTATATTTTTAGAATATAAAATTATCCAATGTTTAAGTGATAATTTTATATTCATGGCATGTTTTATTTCTTTAATTTAAACAATTTTATTTTTGGTGTGCACTTAGCCATTCGGGTGGATGAGATTACATCTCCATCATGAAGGGTTAAGGCTTATTGTAATCTCCTATTTAAGGAGGTGTTTATGAGGAATCAAGCATTGAAGAATTAAAACCTAAAATTTCCCCTCCAAGTGAAATTTCGGGCAAGGCTCTCATCTAGCCGCCGCCCCCTCCCCTTGTGTGGTGTGAAGCCGCCGCCCGCTTGCTCCCTCCATCCGCGTGGTGCGACTCCGGCGTGGCTTCCTTGGTGCGACTCCGCGGAAGAAGGTTGCAAACCCTTCGGTGTGATGCCGGCGGATCCGTGGAGAGAGTGATTCTCCCACAGTTATCTTGTGTGAAATGCTTTCCGGTTGGGTAATCTCTTCCCTCTCCCTTGTGTGATTCTCTTCTTTAGTTGTGGTGGTTTCGCGCTCGTTTTCTCCGGATCTTTTATTTAATCGCTACAAGTTTTGAATCGAAATCGCCGTTGCAAGGCTTTTAATTCCGGATCGGGTGGATCCTATTTGCTTTAGCGGATCTTGGCCTATAGCCTTGGTCTTGGTCTCTAAAAGGAGTGGCAACCTTTGTGTTTCTTGGGGAATACTCCGACTCAAATTTCCGATCGTTGTTTTCGAGTCGACCATTCCTCCTTTGTTATTTGCGCTGCATTCTTGCGACGAGAACTATTGTGGGCGATAGGTGCTGTGTAGGTGCGGTAGATCTACGACGTTTAGTGCGTAGGAAAGCGTTAGTTTCGTGGAGATCTCCGACTCGGGACGCACCCTACACCAACATAACCACTGGTAGATCTCCTGCTATCCAAATCACCACCCCAATCTTAGTCCACGTGCCCAACCACGTCTAGGACTCCTTCATCGCCAGCACCTTCAAAACAGATAGAAAAATTTGAGGTATCGCGAAGATACCTGAGAACACGCTTCACAGCGTTCCAATGCTCCTTCCCGGGCTTAGCCATATACCCGCTCAACACTCCCACAACATGAGCAATGTCAGGGCGAGTACAAACCATGACGTACATCAAGCTCCGCACTGCACTAGCATATGGAACATTCGTCATGTCCTCGATCTCCTTATGTGTCTTGGGACACATATCCGCAGACAACTTGCTCCCTACTGGCATAGGAGCTCCCACTGGCTTGCAGTCAGACATGTTGAATTTCTTCAACACCTCTTCGACGCACCTCTGCTGCCCTAACCGCAGCTTCCTCTTGCTTCGATCCCTGGAAATCTACATTCCCAAGATAACCTTTGCGGGACCCAAATCCTTTATCTCGAATTTGACCGAGAGCAACTTCTTCATCTGGTGGATCATCTTGACACTATTTTCCACCAGTAACATTTTATCTACATAGAGTGTCAAGAAAATGAATTGCTCACCCTTCCTCTGGAAATAAACACAGTGGTCCTAATTCGGCCTTTCAAAACCCAACTCCAGCATGTAGGTGTCGAACTTCAGGTACCACATTTTTGGAGATTGCTTAAGTCCATAAAGAGACTTCTTCAGCCTGCACACCAGATCTTCTTTGCCCTTGGCCTCAAACCCCTCTGGTTGCCTCATGTATATCTCTTCCTCCAAATCTCCGTGAAGTCTTCACATCCATTTGCTCAATCTCTAAATCATTCACTTCCGCAATAGAGAGAACCAACCTGATCGACGTCAGCTTTGCTACCGGCGAGAAAATCTCGTCATAATCCACACCTTCAACCTGGGAGAAACCTTTTGTAACCAACCTTGCCTTGTACTTCTCCACGGTGCCATCTTCCTTCACCTTCTGCTTGAAGACCCATTTGCACCCAATGACCTTCCTCCCCTTTGGAAGCTTGCACAGACTCCAAGTCTGATTCTTCCGTAGAGAATCCATCTCATTCGCCATCGCGAGCTCCCACTGATTTGAATCAGCCCTTGATCTTGCATCCCTGGCAGAGATGGGATCTTCACCAAGCATATTAAGACAGTAATGTGCCCCAATGGCACTAAGAGAATATCGAAGTGGTTCCCTTTTCTCTCTCGTCGAGCGCCTCAGAGGTGGAACATCATCAACTTCAACTACTGACCCACCTTCAATGTTCACCGTCTCTAAATCGTCTGATTCTAAATCAGACTCAGCTCCAGCAGTAGTAGCCCCTTGAGCATCAACCTGAGAATCAACTTCTATGCTCCTGGCTACTGTCTCCTCCTCTGCAACCCTTGACTTCCCTGCTTGTGTGCTGACCTGTGGACTGACTTCATGAAACACCACATCTCTGCCGATCGTCACAGTCTTGGTCACCGGGTTCCAAATCTTGTACCCCTTGACGCCTTCTTTGTACCCCACAAAAATGCACTTCTCGGACTTCATATCAAGCTTTCCCCTTTTCTCTTTTGGAATGTGAGCATAGGCATCACACCCAAACACACGAGCGTAAGACAGATTCGGCTTCTTCTTGAAAATGGCTTCATAGGGGGTACACCCCTTCACTGCAGAGGTAGGGGACCTGTTCTTCAGATGGTTGGTTGTAGTCACTGCTTCAGCCCAGAACTCCGCCCCCAAACCAGCCCAACTACGCATGCACTTGCTCTTCTCCATCAATGTCCGATTTAGCCTCTCTGACACTCCATTTTGCTATGGGGTGTAGGGTGTGGTTTTCTGTCGTACAATACCCTGCTCAGTACAGTACCGCTCAAAAGCATCAGCACAGTACTCGCCCCCATTATCAGAACGAAGGACTTTCACTTTTCTCTCCAACTGGTTCTTGTTGCTAAGTTCGAGTGGTGTGCAACAGTCGTGGGATTGAAGAGGAAGATTGGAGGAGCTGCTCTCACCGTCGAAAGATGTCCACCAAGTGGGAGATTGTTGGAGATCCGAAGCAGTGGTGTTTTCCGGCGGCGGCTCTTCTTCCGGTTTCTTGTCCAAAGAGAGAGGTGCGAGGTAGGGTCAGTTTTTGATCCTTGTAACTTTATAATCTGTATTTTGCTTTGGTGAATACAAGAAGGGAGGGGAGAAGGGGAGAGAAGACGTAGCCCGGTTTTAGGTGAACCTCTATATATCTTTGTGTTTGTACTGTTTTTTTTATTTCCATTCTTCGTTCGAACTATTCTTCGTTCGAACCGGGGCTCACGAGCAGGCCCCCCGCCGGCGGTGGCCCTGCCCACTCGCACCCGGACAACCCCCGGCAGGTTCGCCGGGGTCCGGCGAACCCGCCGGTGGGCACTGTTCAGGCCGCCGCCGGCGGCGTGGATGAAGCCTGTACAGGCGGAGGTATCAGGGGAGATTGGGATTTTTCTTTTAAAATTTAATTTTATAAAATTTAGTAATAATATATTATATATAATATATTATTTTGTAATACTTTAAAATATTAATAATTAAAAATATTAACCAAAAATAAAATATAATACTTTAAATTTAAAATAATACAAAATTACATGATAAAAAATTTCGGGGGCGGGCTGGATTCTGTCGCACGGGGCCGTAGGGGCGGAGCCCCGGGAGCGGGCGAAGCATGTCGGGGGCGGGCGGAGCCCGCAGTTGCTGGCCAGGTACTGTGGTGCGTGGCCATCGGGCCGGAGGTCCGTGCCTGTCACCAGCGGCGGAACTAGGATTTTGAAGTCGCACGGGAACAATCTAAGTACTGTCAATTTTGGGGGTTCAGAGGTAGCGCCCCCAAAATAATTTTTTTTTGCAAAGATATTTTTGTAAGGAAAATATCTTCTTTTACCAATTGCAACTAACTCCTGAGAATCTAACGAACTTTGACATGCCCATTTTTAAGAAAAAAATTTCTCCATTGCACTAACTAAAACGCTGCATAAAATTGACGGGACATTCCCGTTAACACGACTAGAACTAATCGATATGCACATCACAAACATCAACAATCCGGGCTTACCGTCACGGGTAGGCTTCACATAGCATGCCTAAATCCAGACTCGCATGTCGGATTACTAATGCAAAAATATATCGGGGATGGACACAATCGACCCGAAGGTTCGCAATGAACCAAGGGAGACACACACCGCATCCAATTGAAGGCGGGTGGCCCTCCTAAGCAAACTAAAACAGAAAACTGGTGAACAAAAGTAATTACCAATGGTGTGTTCCAGCAACACAAGGCGATTGGAGCTCCAAATCAACCATTCACGATGGATTCTAGCAACACAATGGTGTGTACCTAACATTAAAATGCTCGAAGATTAGCATGGATGAAATCAATCCAGAAATTCTGAAATCTCCTGATTTCTGTCCAGAAATCTCCAGATTTTTGTACTGAAAAATCATAGATGATTTCTGGACTGATTTAAGTTCAGAAATCCTCCAGATTTCTGGACTGATCATTTCTGGACTGAAAACAGTCCAGAAATAATCAGTCCAGAAATATGGAGATTTCATTCCAGAAATCTGGAGATTTCTAGACTGATTTCAGTCCAGAAATCTGGAGATTTTTGGACTGATTTAAGTCAAGAAATAATCAGTCCAGAAATCTGGAGATTTCTTTTGGACTGATTTCAGTCCAGAAATCTCCAGATTTCCGGACTGATTTCAATCCAGAAATCTCCAAATTTCCGGACTGATTTCAGTCCAGAAATCTCCAGATTTCTGGACTGAAGTAGGAAGAAGAAGAAGAGGAAGAAGAAGAAGAAGAGGAAGAAGAAGAGGAAGAAGAGGAAGAAGAAGAGGAAGAGGAAGAAGAGGAAAAAGAAGAAGAAGAATGTGCGATCGTCGACGCCTGACGGGCTAGGGCACGGGAGCAGCGACGGGCTAGGGCACTGGAGCAGCATGCTTAGCGACGAGATTTCTTCTCCCCCGGTGAAAAACGCAAAAAAACCGGTCGGGCACGTGCCCAGTGGTAGTTCCGCCCATGCCTGTCACTCGTGTGTGTGTGTGTGTGTGTGTGTGTGTATATATATATATATACACACACGTATACTTAGAATTAGAACCGGTCCACTCCTTTCTTTAGGACTGTTCTCCTTCTTCTTCATCGAGCCGGACAAGAACTGAAGAAATAAAAAGAAAGCACGACGATGGCGGAGCGTGAGATTTCGTGAACCTTCCGGTCGCTGCTGATGGAGCTCCGGTGCTCGAAATCTTTGTCCGAGCATAGATTCGGAAAGTTCTCGACGAGATCTACGCAATCGTGGTAAACTTTTCCCGTTTTGTAAACTTTTTTGTTAGGGATTTTTGGCCCTAACTTCTATTTCATCCACTCTTGTTCAGATTTCGACTTTACTCGTCTCCCTTAGTCCCGATCTGCGACGAGGTGTGATTTGGAGAATTTCTCTGGTAACACCAAGCAAGTGTCTCCTTTCCTCCTTTTTTTCTCCTTAAGTTCTCATTGTAAGACTTTCGTCATATATTATTGTCCCTGTTTTTTTAGAGTATAAGATGTTAAATCTTTTAGGTTTGCGCTTAGGGTAAATTTTTCGATGCTGCTGAGTGTAGGACGCGTTGCGCTTAGTTTTAGGACGATTGTAGGTTTGTGCTTCGACTTAGTGTTGAAATTCTTAGGTGTTGTGCTGATTTTGGATGATGATGTTGGGGATGTGAGGGTTGGTGTGGATAATAGCCCACCCAATCGGGAGCCCCTTTTTTCTGTGGATGATCATAGTGGGGGTATGCTTTTGTTCTCCTGTTCTGGACTGTTGGGTCTGGTTGGCCCGGTTTGGCCATGTTGTTGACCACAGTGCCGCTTGTGAGACATTTGAGGATCCGAAGTTGGGCTTTAGGGCGCTTGAGGTGGTCGCCCTCTCCGGTCTGCAATGTAGTTATACCATGTGTTGATGATACACCCTCTTCCGAGACGTTCGTGCTCAGTTGGTTCTTAGTGGATTATGCCACAGTTTGCTAAATCTTGTTGTTTATGCTCAGACTTGTTCATTTTCGCACTTGGTACAATTTAATTCAGATGTATTTTATTGGCTAACCTTTCTCTACTCGATCAAATTTGGCTAATTGTTGTTATGGTTGTTTTTTTCAGTTTTCTGTTTCCCTTGGGTTGGGTTTGGTACACCCTCCTTTGTTAAATTCTTTTCATACTTGTTTACTTGTACTCTTGTCACTTGTACTTTTTTGCTTGCTGAGGTGTTCTTCTTTTGAATGCCTCAGGTGCAGGGTTGTAGCCGGTGGTGCGGCTGAGTGGTGTTGTTGATGTGCGTGCCTCGTGTTTGCGAGGTAGCTTTTGGTACTCTTGTTGTTTGGTTCAGACTTGAGAACTTTTAGTGGGTTCGTGTCAGGTGTTTGACGCCCACTAATTATTTATTGTTGTTCTTGGATATTTTGCTAATTACTAGTGTCTACTTTTATGGTAGTAGTTCTTGCTCTCTGGGAAGGATTTATGCTAGGATGCATATAGATATTTTCAAATATAAAACAAACTAATATTATTTCATGCATAGCACGATTTAAAACTCTATGTCACTATGTTTAATAACGTACCAACTACTTTGATATTATTATTATAAATTTAGAGTACTGCATGCCATGAGTTTTCCTTTTGGGGATGTTAGACTCATGTAGGATGTCTAATTTGATTACTATAGTATTTTTCCACTGCGTTCAACTACTTTCTCCCTAGTGGACTAATGAGACACAAAGCCGAGGGATACGACTAATTGTCTAACCCAAACTAAACTTCTTCAATTGATCATTTAAATCTTATGTTTGTGTTGATTTGGAGTGTTGCTTGGACGTCTGCAGTTATCCTCTGCTGACGTGGCATCATGACGCGCATTTTCCCTTACTCTGATGTTCCGCCGTTGTGGGAGAAATGCGCGTTGTGACAGTTGGTATCAGAGGGAGGTTCTGCGAGAGGGGCAGTTGGTTTGGCAAGTTAGTCGAACAACTTGCCCTTAAGCAAAACTCTCGTCATGTCATTCATTGCATATACACACTAATATATCATCAGTAGATCTTGATGGAAGCATGAACACTACACTCATAGCACAAAAGAAGTATACTGGGCATATTATGTAGTATAGGATGCATAATATGTGTTTGTATATGGATCCACCATAGGTGGTGACATGTAACGGTTATGTAGTATGGGATGCATAACCACCATCACATGGATGCCCATTAGCACGTTTTACCTTTTTGTTACATACAATATTATGTAGTATAAGATGCATAACATTGTATGTGTACACCGCTCATACATGCATTAAGGTTTTTTTTAGAATGCATAACACTGCATACATATCATATCATTGCATAAGAACACATGTCAAGTTAAAGATCTACATGATGACATATGTACACACATGATTTGAAATAAAAATGTAATCATTCATGCACTCATATAATAGGCACAAGAGTCATAAGGATGAGGGTGTTTCACCCTAAGTAGGACATGCCATCATTTATTTTAAATCCCAGAGCAAGCTAGCAGCATGAGCAAGTATCTAAGTTTGTATGTCTGAACTAAGTTGTAAGTCTAGCAGGTTACGCTAGGTGTTGATAGATCGTTCATTGTTTTTAGAATGCCGCCTAAGTGTCCGGTGACGAGGACTACTCCCCAGTTAGAGGGAGAATCTTCTGGTTCCCAGAGTGAGGCCGTAATAGAGGGATTGCGACAGAGCAATGAGGCCCTGTCGAGGCAGATGTTGGAGATGCAGTCGCAGATCCAGTCGTTGTTGCCAGTCATGGCGAGTCAGTCGCAGAGAGCGCAAGAGCCCATCGTGGATCTAGTTGTTCCCGTTCCCCCCGCTCCTCTAGTGCCCCGGCGGTGTTGCCACCATAGATGACTTTAATTTCACACTTTCAAAGGTTAGGACCCCATACATATGATGGCAAGACAGATTTTATGTCATTAGATGACTGAATGATTGCCATCGAGGAGATTTTCACCTACTCTAGTATCTCTGCGGACCAGAGAGTGATGGTTGCCGCTTATCAACTCAAGGGCATGACAAAGAGTTGGTGGTTGAGGGAGAAAGAAATCTTGAAGGATGGATGCTCGTGGGAGTCCTTCAAGGAGTTGTTGTTGAAGAAGTTCTTGCCGTCTGTGGAAAGAGACCGGTTGATGAATGATTTCCTTCATTTGAAGCAGAGACAGCTTACCGTTAGTGAATACGAGGTGGAGTTCAGTAAGCTGGGCCGCTTTGCTCCTGACTTGGTATCTTTAGAATCCAACCGAGTCAAGCGATTTCTGGGTGGTCTTCGGAATGACATCCAGTAGCTTACCAATGTCTACGGATCCGAGACTTATACTGAGGTGGTAGAGGCTGCTCTGAAGGTGGAATCCATTGACAATGTCAAGGTCAGAGGTCAGCAGATGAGGAAAGATAAGAGGAAGTCTGTTGAAGGTAAGGAATCACAGGAATCTGGGACTATTAAGAAGAAAAGAGGCAAGGAAGTGTGCATTTTATGTGGTCAGGCATGCCACCCGTTTGAGATATGCTACCAGAGACTGGGAGCTCGGAAGCAAGAGCAGGTGCACGCGATTCAGGGCGCTCCCAAAGAGAGATCAATTTGTTCCAGTTGCAATAAGACGAGGCATGATGCAGCCCATTGTTGGAAGGACAAGACCTGTTATCTATGTGGGCGGAAGGGGTATGTCAAGACCCGTTGCCCGTAGGCTCAGCCCCCATTGCAGCCAGTGCCACTTCAGGCCTTGCCGCCACTACAGCTCATGGACAAAGGGAAGGGCAAGTTGAACGTGGTGTTCGTGGATGAAGCTCAGACGTCGACCCAAGTTATTTAAGTTTAGATTCTAACCTAGTTTTATTTTCTATGTGTGATCTAAATGTCAACGTTCTTTTCCCTTAGCCGCATATTTAATCTTATAGGAAAGTTTAAGGTAAGTAACTGTTGGGCGCATGTCCTTTTCGATTTCGGTGCTGCCCACTCGTTCGTGGCTAGATCTTTTGAAGAGCGTCACCGTTTGACCCTCAATCCTATTGACGACCTGTTCTGTGTCAAGTTCCCCTCAGGTGATTTCGTGGTGTCAGATCAGGGAATTCAGAGTTGTCCAGTCCAGTTGGGAGATTTTCTCGCGGTTGCTGATCTAAAGGTTATAGACTTGGAAGATTTTGATGTAATCCTGGGCATGGATTGGCTATCGAAGTACGATGCAGTAATCTAGTGAAAGGTCAGATGCTTGGAATTCAAGATGGATGACGGTCAATGCAGAAGCATTTGTGGTTATTCACGCCAAGATTCTCCGATCATTTCCGCAGTAAGTGCTCGAAAGCTTTTGAATTCAGGATACTTTGCCTGTTTGGTTTCAGTGTTGGCGACCGTTGTTAGTTTGCCTCTTGTGGAGGAGATTGTTGTAGTGCGCGAGTTTCCTGACGTGTTTCCTGATAATCTTCCTGGTCTTCCGCCTGAGAGAGATGTTGAGTTTGTCATAGATTTAGAACAGGGTACCCGTCCTATCACTAAGGCTCCGTACCGTATGGCTCCACGTGAGTTAGGAGAGCTGCGTACCCAGTTAGACTAGTTGTTGCAGAATGGTTTCATTAGGCCAAGTTCGTCACCATGGGGTGCTCCTGTTCTGTTTGTAAAGAAGAAAGATGGATCAATGAGGCTGTGTATTGATTACAGAGAATTAAATAAGATGACCATCAAAAACAGATATCCCTTGCCAAGAATCAATGATTTGTTCGATCAGTTGCGTGGTAGATCTGTATTTTTCACGATTGACCTGCGTTCAGGTTATCATCAGTTGAGGATTCGTGAGGAAGACATTCCACAAACTGCTTTTCGTTCGCGGCACGGACATTTCGAGTTTTTGGTAATGTCATTTGGATTGACTAATGCACCTGCCGCATTCATGGATTTGATGAATAGAGTGTTCAAAGACTTCCTGGATCACTTCGTGATAGTGTTTATAGATGACGTCTTCACATCGATGAACTTCGGGTGGGCGCGGGCCGGGTGGCTCAGCTCACTCAGCTCGCCCATCTAATTTTGGCGAGCGCAAGCTGGCCATACTGAATTCGCCCGTTCTTGCCTGGTTGACCCACTCGACGAACACGGGGTTGTACAAATATATAAATATGTTAATTTATAACTAATTTTAACGGTAACAATCGGCTCAGTTTTGGGTAGGCATGTCCAAAGAGACCGGGCCTAGTGGGCCTGCTCGAAAAAAGCCCGACTAGGCCCGGCCCGGGAAAAGCCCTACTCGGGCCTAGTCCCAGCTCGGGGCGCTCACAGGGTTCCGATATGGAGCCATTGTCTGGCCCGATACCTGACCTAGGTCGGGTCGACAAAGCCCGAATTTTTGGTTGGCCCTGACCCGAGCCGAGGCAAAGCCCTACCAAGGCCCCCGCCCAAGCTAGCTCTTATAAGAGCCTTTAGACCAACGAATCTTATAAAAGTCGTTGACCAACGGCTTGCCAGCAGCTGGTAGCTTTGCCAACTGCCGCCAAAGCTGCTGCTGATAGTAGTTGTACTGCTGTCAGCAACAGCAGCCGTTAGCCTGGGCCCTAGGCTGCACAGCCTAGGCCCTAGGCTATTTTAATATATATTTTAAAAAATTTAAAAAAATAATAATAATAAATTTTTAAAAAATTATATACCCCCCTCCTGTCAGCCGACCCCCTCCCTCTCTCTCTCTAACACACTCTCACTCCTTCACTCATGCACTCACTCTCACACTCTCTCTCTTGTATTTTTTTTTAAAAAAAAATTCATGCATGGCATCGTACTCCTCAACGTCAGCGTCGTTAACTCGATCAAAGCACGACCGAAGTGGTGGAACATCATTATACGACGCCAATTTGGGAGCATTTTGAGAAGGTTAAAGTTGATGCCGTTGAATTCAAGGCGCGGTGTAAATTATGTTCAAAGTTGCTAACCCTTACCGACAAATCGGCACTAGCAAGACACCTTAAGTCTTGCATTACAAAACAAACTCCCGAGTTCAGTCAGGGCCAAATTTCAGCATCAGGGCAAATTTGGACGTATGATCAACTTCGACAACGAGAGCTGCAGGTGAAAGACGCAATTTTGAAAGGCATGTGAGTTTAACTAGTGACGCTTGGAGTAGTAGCACAAAAGTAAGATTATCATATATTTGTATCATGTGTCATCTGATCGATCCCGTTTCATAAGAGCTAAATAAGCGCGTAATATGTTTTGAAGGTTTTGATTTTCCACACACATGTAAAGCTATATATTAGATAATTATTAATTGTGTGCAAAAATTTAAAATTATAGAAAAAATAATGAGTATTTCTTTTGATAACGCTAGAAATAATAACGTCGCATTAGAGTGGTTAAAACGCGATTTAAAACCAATGTTAAATGGTGTGTTTTTTCACACTCGATGTGTTTGTCATGCTGTAAATTTAGTGGTACAAGATAGTTTAGCTGCTATGAAATCCTATATTAGTAAAATTCGGAATATGCTAAAAGTTATTTATTATACTAAGCAATGAAGTCAAGATTTTAGAAAATTTGTATACGTACAAGGTCAAAAAATTTTGAAATCTCAATTTGATATGCTTGTGAGATGGAACTCAACATATAAAATGTTAAAAAGAGCATTTCAATAAAAAAATACTTCTTATGAAGTATTATACTTTACTAAATCTTCATGATTTGACTGATGTCGATTTAGATGTACTATCAAATTTTATTGGTTTATTAAAATGTTATTATCATAAAATTCAAGTATCGGAGGTAAAAGAAGCTTTAAATATGATGAAAAATGAAAAGACGGTTGGGTCAAACGATATACCTGGGCGGCACCTCACAAATCTCTTCGTGAGTGAGCCTTTCTCCCGGTGGTGCGCAGGTTATTTCTTCTGAAAGATGCCGGAGGCCGCCTCCAGTGCCTCGATGAGCAGGGTGTGTGGAACTGGTGGCATCAGAAAAGTCTTCAGATTCATTTTTTTCGTGGGGGACTTGTTGAGGAAGAATGTGATCCTAAGCCGAAGGAGGGGGATTAGCCGGCGCTGGAGGTTGAGGAGGAGCTGGATGAGCTGTAATATTTTGAAGGAGGACGAGCATCTCAGTTTGACGCTCTTCCATATACTGCATGCGCCCTTCCAAGGCAGATACGGTTGGGAGAGCGGCCTCCCCACCGAGAGTTGCGCTGACGACTGAGTGAGAAGGAGCCAGCTCAACGCATCCTCCAGGTGGTTATCCATTGGTGGTATGGGTGCTCCTTCTGGCCATGGGTGCAAGTCACGAGTACTGCTGTGTAGATGGTACTGTCTTCTAAATATTCGATGGATGTTGGGAACTGATTCCCACAAACGGCCCCAAACAGTGTAGCCAAACTCGACTCCCCGGTCGGACCGGAGTAACTCAGACCATCTTAGCTCATGGAGCGGTCGAGCGCGCGCACAACCAATTAGAGAGAAAATTTTTACACGATGTTTTGACGTGGAAAGTCCCCTCAACCGGGTAAAAAACCACGCGACTGAGTCTGTACCGGTCGAAATCCACTATTGGCTTGCGGTTACAGCTTTCCAGGAGAATCGAGAGCGACAGGTTGCTCCTCATTACACTTTGTAGATGGGAGAGAGAGAGAGACTTAGGCTCACAGCAGGCAACAGGCTGCTCCGCGTGAGGTTTGTGGCTTTGGCGATGCGCTCGGACGTGCGCTTACTGTTGCAGGTATTTCTTTTTCGTCACTCGTCCGTGGACTTAGATAGATTTCAGTGGAGAGGTGATGTCTTGCAGGTGGCCCGAAGAAGGCTCGAAGGAGGCTTGAAGATGGCTTGAAGGAGGCTTGAAGATGACTTGAAGATGTCTCGAAGGTGGCTCGTAGGACGAATCTGACAGATCTCTTGCATGAGGAAGAAAAAAGCAGAGGAGCGAAAAAGAGAGAAATGAGGAGGCATGCATCTTTTTATAGCCTTTGGGAGGTGGTTATGGTGGTTATGCGACTATCCGCACACCATAACAACCATTATCATACTCTTAAGCATACCCTCATGCGAATATCATTCACATGATATTTCGCTAAATGAAGACCCACTATCCAATTGATGTGTCCCCCCACTAACCATGATGGTTAGTGGGTGGTTGCGCCCCCCAAAACGAACGGCAACGATCGTGGCGAGACGATCGAACGACAGGGGAATCGCTTCAAGGTGGGAAAGAAGAGCGGCCGGCCACCGCCTTGCGGGTGGCCGGCACCGGCCGAGGGCGGTGGGCCGCCGGTGCAACTTCGGATGGAAAGGGCATGGGGAGCGTCCAGAAAGGGCCGGCCGAGCGTGGTGGCAGCGGCTGCCGGGCGCGCCGCCAACCTGAACGGGGGCGCCGGGCGGAGGGTGTGGCTCCGGCCAGCTGCGAGGCGCAGCCGGCCGGTGCCGGTCCGAACGGGGGAGACCCAACTCCTCCTGTGGCGGCCTTGAGAGGGAAGGCTCCCTGTCGGCCCGAGTGTGCGGCGGAGCCGCCATGCCATATAGTCGTGAGGCGCGATCTCTCGACCGGCCAGAAACTGGGTCGGCTCGAACCGACCCGCCGGCGGCGGAAGAGATTTGTCAGCCCCTGGGCGACCGATCCCAGGACAGCTCGCGGAAGACGAGCCAGTGCGCCGATCGCGCGCGATGATCCCCACTTAGATGGTGAGATCTTGGGGAAATGGCTGAACGCATCCCAAAATTCATTATGAAAGGCCTTGTCCCTATCAAGAATCTATGCAATTGGATTAGATTCCATAACTTTTAAATTTCTAAGTTTTTTCGTCGTTTGTTCCTTGCTGGCGACATTGGTGGTGGGCGGCAATTGTGGTCATGTGCGGGGGCATTGGTCGTGTGCGGCGATATTCGACGTGGGCGGCGAAATTTAGCGTGGGTGGCGACATTCGGCGTGGGTGGTGACATTGGTTATGGTTGCAACATTGATCGTAAGTGGTAACATTGGTCATGAGCAGGGACATTCGGCGTGAGAAGGGGCGGATCCTGGGGGCAAGCAGGGGCCCAGGCCCCCCCTTAGATTTTTTATTTTATTTAATATCTTTACTGCTTAGAGGTTTCACACTAATCTCACGATCATTTTGCGCAGCCGGCCCCCACAATCCCACAGCAGCACGTTGCACGCTAGCACTAGCGCACTGCCTTCCATTTTACACAGCCGGCTCGCAACCCTGCAGGCCGCAGCAGCACCGGCAATCGGCCATTCAAGTCCACCACGACACCACCGGAATACCAGATCATTGTCGGCGGTAAGTTCTCAATTTCATTTTCCATCTCGCCTTCCATCCACAGATCCACTGAATCATTGATGACTGATCCATAGGGTTTCGGCCCTCATTGCTCTTATCCTTCTTTGGCAGAGAATATAGATTAAGGCAATACCTCCCACGAGTCCTACCGCTGAACTAGAACCCATTCATTCCAAATTTCCAATTAAAATTTGGTATTGTTGTATTACTAGTTGCTACATCAAGAACACATTTCACCCAATACATCATTTAATTTGTTTATGTCTGAGCGAGGTCAAGGATATGATGGTGCAAGTAACATGCGGGGTGAATGGAATTGTTTAAAAGCTTTGTTTCTTAATGAATGTTCACAAGCTTATTATGTTCATTGTTACACGCATAAGCTTCAGCTAGTTCTTGTTGCAACGTCAAGTGAATGAAAGCAGTGCATAATTTTTTCAATGAACTGATATATATTGTTAATACTGTTGGTGCTTCTTCGAAACGGAATGATCAATTATTAGTTGCGCAAAAAAAATATTTTGATCACATGATTGCTCTTGGTGAAATTGAGACCGTCACAAGAGCAAATCAAATTTGTTCACTGCAATGACACAGGGACACTAGATGGTCGTCACATCTAAACTCTGTTTGTAATGTTATTAATATATATAATGCCACTTTCTCCGTGTTACTTGATATTAGTGAAAAAAACGAGACATCTGCACAACAAGGAGATGCTAAAGCAGCTTTTAGAAAGATGAGTATTTTTGAATTTGTATTCATCTTATATTTGATGAAAGAAGTTTTGGGAATCATCGATCTTCTATGCAAAACACTGCAACAACAATCTCAAGATATATTAAACGCTGTAAATTTAGTTTCAACAATGAAATCTCTCATTCAAAAATTATGGTCATTTGGTTGTGAAACCTTTTTACAAACCGTGAAGATATTTTGTGAGCAAAAATGAAGTTGAAGTTTCTGACATGAGTGTTAAATACAATGATCGTCGCTTTTGAAGTTCACGTGATATCATTATAGTGGAACGTCATTTTCGGATGGACATTTTTAATGCAATAATAGATTGTGGGTTGCAATAGCTGAACTCTAGATTCAATGAAAATTCTATGGAACTACTTCGTCTTAGCATGACTTTAGATCCGAGCAATGAATACAAAATTTTCTATATTGGCGATATATATTCTCTTGCAAAAAATTTTTACCATCAAGATTTCACTGAACATGAGCTTTATGTGTTGAAAACTAAGTTGCTACATTATGAGCTTGATGTTCCTTCTCATAAGAATTTGAAGAATTTGTTTACAATTTCTGAACTTTGTGAGAAACTGATGGAAACGAAGAAATCAAAGACCTATTATCTTATAGACATATTGATTCAACTCATTTTGACCCTTCTAGTCTCAACTACAACTACAGAACGATCATTTTCAGACATGATTGTTAAAAGAAGACTTCACATCAACAAGGAGGATAAATTTCTAACAAATTGCATGACTTTATACATTAAACGAGAAATAACAGAGAAGTTTGATAAAAATTGGATCATAGATGAATTCTATGAAATTAAAAATCGGCGTGCAATGTTGAAATAACTTGATATTATAGTTATTTATGTCTCATTTTACTTATTAGTTTTAGTATTGTTTGTTTACTTCTTAAATGTTTGATATCATTTGTATTTAAAATGTTATCACATTTGCTTCTTTACAGTATTTTCATCTTGTCCTATGTCTCGGCCCCCTTGCTACAATTACTGGAACTCCCCTGGGCGTGAGCGACAATATCCGGCGTAGGTGGTGACATTTGACGTGAGCAACGACATTTGGTTCGAGCGACGACTTTGAACTAGCATGATAATAGACATGCAGTCAGGTAGTTCTTAAGAGATCGCTAAGGGTAGATGAAAAGAATACAAGTCTCAACTTTTGATTGCTCTAAGCCTCTAACCGACCAAGAAATTGTCCTTCAAACACTTTTAGTGGAGCAGATGATAAGATAACACAGCCTGGCTACGTATTGGCTCTAAAAAAATAATCACAAACCATGGTTTTCATGAATCTGAAAACACGGGCCCCTCATTTCTCCGAATATGAACGTAGTGGAGGATTTGGTAGCCCCCTGATATCCCAGCAATACTTATCAATAGAAAGCCTCGGAATACAAAACAACCCCTCAAAAAATCCCCCCCCCCCCCCCCCCCCCCCTCGCATAATAAAGTAAATATTCATGCCTTCATGGTGCCCTAAATTAGTTAGGTTGAGGAAAAAAACTGTATGATCATTTATTATATTTAATAATTATTTAATTATGATCATGTATGTATAATGATTTAATTATGATCATGCATGTATAATATTGTTATCTTTATTTTATTTTATAATAAATATACGATTTTGTCAATATTATTCAATTACAATAATAATATGGAAAAAAAATTTAAGTGTTAAGAAATAATCATTAAATTCTATGTCATTATATTAGTGACAAAAACTTTTGGATACTAAGGATCCATTTGGCACCATGGCGGTGGCCGTGAATGCGTAAACTCCCGACCTCACATAATGAACTCCCTTCACTTTTATGTTTAAATTATTTCTCCTAAACCACTGTCTTGCCAAGCATATATTCTAATATTCTATGATATGATGGTGGAGTTTTTGGCTATGTTTGGGGGGACTTATTTTCACCGGTCAAGCGGTTACCACCGCATGTACCGGACCTAAATTTAGGTCCGGTACATGCGGTGGTAACCGCTTGACCGGTGAAAATAAGCCCCCCCCAAACGAAACCTTTGTCTAAATTCATCCGAGCAAAAAATGTTGCGTCAAACTGAGCATAAATGGGTTTTGGTTTTATTAGCAATATAAAAAGTATTTTAGTGACCAAAATTTTTTTGTTTCCTAAATAATGACTATTTAGTGAGGAAATATTGTTTTGCCACTATTAAATATTTTTAGTGACTAAATATATTGATTACTAATTGTTTTTTTAAGCTGTGTTTGTTTCCAAGGAATTGAGATGCAACAATTGGATTTAAAGTCAATTTCAATTTTGTTGTTCGGATAAATGCGAGAATTTTATCACAGAAATTGAAATTAGTAATTTTACTGTTCAGCTGCATATTAGAATTTTTACCAGAGAAGACATTTTTATGTATTTTTCTGCACGGGCGCAATTTTTTCTGCCAGAGCGCAAATTTTTCTGCCTGGGCGCTTTTTTCGCCCGAGCACGCATTTTTCAGCCCGGCCGCGCTTTTTCCGCCCGGACGCGCATTTTCCGCCCGGGCGCGCATTTTCCACCCGGGCGCGCATTTTCCGCCCGGGAGTGCTCATTTTTGTGCCCGGACGCAAAAAAATTTTTTTTGCCCGGGCGCATTTTCCGCCCGAGCACGCATTTTTCGCCCGGGATCGCATTTTACTCCCGGGCGCACATTTTTACACCCGTGCGCGCTTTTTCACAGGTATTTTTCCTCAGGGTGCGATTTTTTCACTCGGACTTGTTTTTTTCGCTCGGGCACGGTTTTTTCGCCCGATTGCAAAATATTTTCCTGGGCGCGAATTTTTCGCCCGGACACGAATTTTCTACCCGGGCGCGGTTTTTTCCCCATGGCGCAATTTTTTCACCTGCACTTGTTTGTTTAGCCCGGACTTGTTTTTTTTCGCTCGGTCGCGATTTTTTCGCTCGACCAAAAGGTGGGACTCAGGAAAACTCGCTACACCATTAAGGTTGCCCTGAGTGCAAGAGACGTTTGACTGATTGCAACAACGTCTGTGATATGTGATGCTAAAGTTGCACATTTATATTAAATATGTAAACATGTTAATTGCTTGCATGGATTAAGCACCACCACCAAGAGAAAGGGGTGAGGTCGTTATAATTTGGTCAGCTCCAATTGACCGTTGTCTTGTTTTCCACTGCTTGGTGGAATGTTTTGCGTGCAGATGTTGCGGGACCAGGAGGGATGTAGTTGGCTGGAGCCCAAAGCTCTGTCGGCCCTCAAAGAATCAAATTTTTGTTGTTGTTTTCATGTGTTGCCGGTCTGCGTGTCGAAGTTTGGAAATCACTTTTGTTTTGAAGAAAAATTATTGATGTAAGAACTTAGGGCCAAAACTATGTGATGCATGTCTTTTCATTCCTTGTGTTGTGGTTAGTGGACATTCCATTTTGGATGATTGGTATATAACTCTTATATGTTTCCGTTAAAATGCAACTCTATTTTAGGGTGCGTTTTCAAAATATAATAATTTATGGTTTCATTTCGTAACCTTTTAGTCAGTTCGTGTAATATGGTGTGGGGCCCCGACCGGACCTTCTGTTATATTATTCGTGACGGAATGAAGGTGTTACATAGTGCAAGCATTGTGATGACAGTGTGGGCGCGCGGAGGTCAACTGGCTCAAAGGCCACATATGCAACAAACGTGACAAATCTCTAGCCTAAGTTATCAACTAAGTTATAAGTAGGAGTGTAACTCAGAACATGTTGGATTGGTTACTCGGAACTAGGAATTGATTCATACAAATTCAGTTCCACATTTTTGGTACAGAAATTGACCCATATACTTGAAACCAAGAATCATATCCGAACCAAAAAATTCACTTCAATTTTCCATTCTACCATACAAACTTTGGGTTGATCATTACCCATATTATATAGAGTAATGCAACAAGTTACAAGTAAAAAATATAAAAAAAAATTCTCTCTAAATTTTAGCATTGTGAATTTGTTTTTTTTCTCCATTAATCATATAAGGTTCATATCATAATTACACCTAGAGTTTAATGATGTCAATTTGAATTTGGATGGTAAAATATTTTTAAAGTCCATAAGCAAAGATGTCTTATGAATTTTAAGTATTACACAATATATATTATGTATCATCTATTAATAATATATATACATATATATGATTGGTCCAATTATCGGGTAACCAACCTCAAGAACCGAGAACTGACATATGATCGGTTCTAATTTTTTTAGAAACCGGAACAAAACCGAGAACCACTAAAACCGACCCAAATTAATCAGTTTGGTTTGATTTCGGGTCAATTTTCGTTTCTAAAATTGAGAGAGAGAGAGAGAGAGAGAGAGAGAGAGAGAGAGAGAGAGAGAGAGAGAGAGAGAGAGAGAGAGAGAGAGAGAGAGAGAGAGCAAGATGGGGAGCCGGCGGCTGAGCGTAAGAGCAGTTTGAGGAAGAATGAAAAAGGCCCCTTTGGGCAAACTCTATTCCAGTATGTATTTATAGTACAACATTTATACCCGAACCAATCAGGTGATGACACATGGACTACAACAGTAATGATAATAATAACATCATAATAATACACTTAACACTCCCCCCTCAAGGATGACGCAGAGGACAAATGCTGAGTTTGTCGCTGATTTCTCGAAGTCTATCCTTGGATAACGGCTTGGTAAAAACGTCAGCAAGTTGGTCGGATGAGGGGACGTAGGTGACCGATAGAGCACCACGAGCCACAAGTTCCCTTATGAAATGATAGTCAATGTCAACATGCCTGGATCTTGAATTTGAAGTTGTATTGCGCGACATCTGAATGGCCGACTGATTATCACAGAGGATGAGCGGCGACGAGAGAATCATCAGACCAAGCTCGCGTAATAGGCAACAAAACCAACTCATATCAGCAGTGGCATTAGCTAGAGACCTGTATTCGGACTCTGCACTGGAGCGCGCGATGGTGGGTTGTTTCTTGGCGGACCAAGAAACAAGATTTCCACCGAATAACACACACGTGCCCGAGATGGAGCGACGAGTCATGGGATCCCCTGCCCAATCGGCGTCCGAGAAGGCTACAAGAGACGGAGAGAGACTCCTTTGAAAATGTAGCCCATAGTCTAAGGTGCCTTTGATATATCGAAAAATCCTCTTCACAGCCTGAAGATGAGATGTCCTGGGATCCTGTAGGAACTGGCACACTTGATTGACCGAGAAAGCAAGATCCGGTCGAGTCAAGGTGAGATACTGCAGCCCACCTACCATGCTCCTATAGATTGTCTGATCGGAGAGGGGGTCACCCGAGTCGAGTGTGAGCAAAGAGCTTGTTGTAGCCGGTGTTGAGCATGGTGCACAAGTCAACATGTTGAATTTTCGGAGCAAAGATATGGCATATGATGATTGAGTTATAGTGAGATGGTCCGAGCTCCGAGTAATCTCCATTCCGAGAAAAAATCCAATGGGACCAAGATCTCTAGAAGCAAATTTGTTGCAAATAGATCCGATGAGAGCCGAGACCAGCTTGGTGTCAGATCCGGTGATGATGAGATCATCAACATACACCAAAACCACTAGAAGTGAATGTGAGTCACGACGGATGAAGAGAGAGGAATCTGCTTTGAAAGCCTTCTGAGATGAGAAAGGAGTGAAGTCTTTGAAACCACGCATGCGGCGCCTGTTTAAGATCATAGAGGGCTTTGGTGAGATGACAGACATGATTCGGTTTTGACGAATCAATAAAGCCAGGGGGCTGCTCCATGTATACATGTTCTGTCAAATCCCCATTTAGAAACGCATTGCGGATGTCCAGTTGACGTATTGACCAATTATTTGAGTGAGCAAGGGAAAGTATCAAACGGATGGTGGTATGCTTGACAACCGGGCAATAAGTTTCTTCATAGTCCACACCCGGTCTTTGATGGAAACCCTTAGCCACAAGTCGCGCTTTGTGACGGTCGATCGTGCCATCTGCGCGCCGCTTGATCTTGTACACCCACTTGCAGCCCACAATATTTAGGGAATGGTGGGTTGGTACAAGCGTCCAGGTACTGTTTTTAATGAGCGCCTTGTATTCCTCCACCATGGCATCCCTCCATTCGGGGTTCACACATGCCTGCTTGAATGTCGCTGGTTCTTGCAGACTATCTGAGAGATGGGCAATCATGGCATTCGGAAGCGAGAACTTTGCACGACTTAGAATATCTGTGATATGCCGAAACCCACGAGGAGGTGGGGTGGAGCTCTCGGGTGGTTTGCTATGCCGAGGAGGCCAAATGAAGGGGAAATGGGTGCTGAGTGGTGAATTCCTCTGATGGCCGAGCAGGTCTGGGGTTGATTAAACGCTGATTGGAAACACTCGGATGCTGGCTATCCTGAGATTGAGTGGGTGTGGAGACTTCTGGCCCAAGTGAATCCTGTATTTGGCGCTGAACCAACTCGCGGGTAGAGTGTGAGCCACCAAGGTCCAAACCTGTTATGTCATGTGTTGACAAGTCATGGGGTATAGGCAGTAGGTGAGAAATTGCGTGAGGGAATGGCTTGGATGTTGTGCCCGAGAGAGAGTGGCTTGGACGGTTGGTTGATTTAGTTGAGAGCAAGGGATATGAAGTCTCGTCAAAAGTTACATGACGAGAAATGTACACACGTCCAGTGGGAGCGTGAAGACACTTGTAACCTTTGTGAATAGAGGAATAACCAATGAAAATGCAGTGGATAGAGGGCGGCATGAGTTTTGTGCGACCAGTTGGTGGTAGGAGAGGGAAGCAAGAGCAACCAAAAACCCTTAGGACAGAATAGTCGGGGGGTCGACCAAAAGCAAGATGATGTGGAGTATAGTTCCCGATTACGGGTGAGGGTAGCCGGTTTATCAGAAATACGGCAGTGGAAAAAGCTTCGGCCCAAAATGAGTGAGGCAGGCCGGATTGGAGTAGAAGACATCGACCCAAGGTTACTATGTGCCGATGTTTTCTCTCGACCACACCATTTTGAGCAGATGTGTAAGGACAAGATACATGAATAGAGATGCCGCACTTGCCCAAGTGTGATTTGAAACGTTCATTCAAGAATTCACCCCCACCATCACACTGAACAATTTTGATGCGTGTAGAGAAAAAGTTTTCAGCATAGTTTTGAAACAAAACAAAATTAGAGAAGACATCAGATTTTTGTTTCATAGGATAAAACCAAACATGTCTGCTGAAATCATCAACTACAGATAAATAATAAAGGTGGCCCGAATTAGAAATATCAGGTGATTGGCCCCAAACATCTAAGTGCAAGAGATACAATAAGCTCGGACTTGCCGATATACGTGGACTAAAAGGTAAACAAGTTGCTTTAGAAAGAGAGCAGACATGACACTTGCCCAAAGTGGAGGTTGTAGAGATCGATGCTGATGATAGAGCCTTGGTGAGGACCGGTTGAGATGGATGGCCAAGACGAGCGTGCCAAACAGAAATGGGGGCATGAGAGCTGAGAAGAGCATGACCGAAACTGGTGGGTGGAGGAGTGATGTGGTAGAGACCATTACGACTGCGGCCAGTAAGCAGCGTTTGCCCCGTCGGTTTGTCCTTGATAGAAAAACCAATAGAGTCAAGGATAAATAAGCAATGATTATCTTTAGCAAATTGATGGACAGAAAATAAATTCTTGCGAAGAGACGGTACACAAAGAACATTAGGTAGTGTGAGGGAGCCACTGGTAGTGGGTAAAATGACTTTGCCAACACAAGAAACAGGTAAGATCTCACCATTTCCAACAGTAATTCCACGGTTACCTGAAGTAGAGCCCATATCCAAGAGGGAGTTTTCAGGTTTGGCCATATGATGGTTGGCTCCTGAATCCAGTATCCAGTTGTTATCGTTCTGTTCGTTCAGAGAAACAGCACCCATCTGATCTGGAAGGGAGGCCGAGTACGCAAAATTGTTGCGTTGATAGCAGGTGCGAGCGGTGTGTCCCGGCTTAAGGCAGATTTGGCAAGACTCATTTGGGTGAACAGAGGCGGGTATTGGTAGCAATGGGGGCAGCGAGCTCGACTGATTTTGATGGTTTGAGCGTTGATTTTGCTGAGAGTGTCCGTTGTTCCAACGGTTCCCGTAGCCTCCTCGGTTCCCATGGCCGCCACGGCCAGAGTTGGCCCATCGGTTTCCACCTCCTCGGCCAGATCTCCAATTGTTATGAGAATGACGATTACTTCTCTCGTGGTGGTTTGATGAGGAGCCGGCCGACCGATTTTGGGCAAATAGCGCTGAGCCGGAATCATGATGCTTCGGCCGCAGGCGATTCAGTAGTGCCTCTTCATTCAGTAACATGTCGAAAAGTTCGTCAAACGAGGAGGGAGGTCGCAATTCAATAAGGGAGAGGAAGCTTTGATATTCCTCTCTCAGCCCGTCGGTGATGTAATCGACAAGGGCTGAATGGGAGATGGGTTCACCAGCGGCGGTGAGGGCGTCGGCCACTCTCTTGGCACCCAGCAGATAGTCCGTCATAGAGGATGTCGGTTTCTTCTCAAGAGTTCGCAGCTGTTTGGTTAAGCTGCTGACGTGCGCCTTGGTCACTGGCGCGAGACGGCGTTGAAGGAGAGCCCATGCTTCCGGGGCTGTCGTGCAGTCCATAATCATGAATTGGACTTCGTCGGAGAGGGTGGCCCGAAGCCAACTGAGAACAAGGCGGTTGAGACGATTCCATGTAGCATATGCAGAGGAAGGGCTGCCATCCACGGACGCCGGGGGAGGAGGAAGAAAACCCGGTTCGATCACATAAGTGATCTCATGCACGGCGAGGACGTCAAGAAATTGAAGGCGCCATATACGATAGGTGTCTTTCTTCATCTTCGTCGAGAAGGAGGAGGCAATGTTGATAGAGTCGGCGATCTTTGGGAATACCAAATCAATAAGCGGCACGCCATCATCGTGCGGGTGCTCGTCGGCATGAAGGGTGGAGTTCAGGTCATGATCGGAACCATCCTCTGATACCATGATGAAATCCTTAGGCCGATGCTAAGAGAGAGAGAGAGAGAGAGAGAGAGAGAGAGAGAGAGAGAGAGAGAGTAAGATGGGGAGCCGGCGGCTGAGCGTGAGAGCAGTTTGAGGAAGAATGAAAAAGGCCCCTTTGGGCAAACTCTATTCCAGTATGTATTTATAGTACAACATTTATACCCGAACCAATCAGGTGATGACACATGGACTACAGCAGTAATGATAATAATAACATCATAATAATACACTTAACAAGCATGATGTTAACATACTCAAGAAAAAAATGATGTTTTTGAAGACGTTGGCTGATAATAATCAAGAGAGTACTCATTATGATGGATTTCATTTGAATACGGGTAATTATTGAATGTGGATTTTCACATTTATCATCTACATAGCTTACACAAGAATAACAAAAAAAAAACCAGCTTTCTTACTTTTCAAATTCTAATGCATGCGGCTTTGCCACACGAAATGACGAAATTTTTTGCAATTTCGCTCATAATCAAGAATAGGAAAACATTGAACCTATGCCTGTAACACTAGGATAAAACCAAAATCAGTGCAGGAAAAAACGCTAGCCACAAAACCCTGTTGGGATCATTCAAGCATAAGCTTCGAAATATATCTTGCAGTTTAATTTTAAAAAAACATTTATTTCATTCAACCCAAAAGAATCAGTACATGAAGATGAAGGTAAAAAAACCCGCAGAAAAGGATTTCCTGTATTATAATGTTAATTATAATGTTACTGGCTCAAATACTGAATTCTGAATGGAAATTGACATCTGATTAAGCTTGCGACATAATGAGCAACCCAAATGGAGCCCGACTCGGTGCACGAGAAGGCATGAGTATGCCCCTCCCTTTCTACCGAAAGTGCTGCACCAGGCACCTGTTTTGAAATCTGCAGTTTAACAAGAAATGCATGGAGAATTAGGGAGGAGAAATCAAGGGGGGAATGGATTTGGAGCGGATACATCTGTACTCAAACTCAAATTCCATCAAAAAAGCTGAAGTTCATGTGTAAGGGTCAACTACATGGTATATCTACGCTAACATATTTGGTGTGGGACTAAACTACTGTTGTGAAAATGTGAGTAGATTGATCAAACAAACAAAAAAACAAAGCATGGAAGACACATTTACGTGGTTCATCCCAATATAGGCTATGTTCACGGGCAGCAGCAGTCCATTTTTCACTAGATATAGGCGGTTAAAGAAAGTGAACGAATTTCAGTTTTTCAAATAATCCAAACCCTAAAATGACGAGGAGTTAACCTGTTCTAGAATCTTAGTCAGACATGATTGAAGCAGACTAAGGTTCTGTTTGGAGGAACTTATTTTTACTGGTCAAGCGGTTACGATCGCATGAACCAGACCTAAATTAAGGTCTGGTTCATGCGGTCGTAACCGCTTGACAGGCGAAAATAAGTCCCCCCAAACGGAGCCTAAATAGTTCACACAAATGTCACAGGCTGCATAAGCATAATTGATATTGGTTGAGTGCCAGACACGGGGCTCTACCTCTATGACCCCACGCGACAGTACTCGGCCAGCGGCGGCGGGCTACTCCCACCCCCTGCGGGCTTTCGCCCCTACGACCAATCACGACGGTACCTCGAATGCGATAGGTTCGGGGCTCCGCCCCTATAAATAATTTAATGCAACTTAAAATTAATATAATATTATTTAATAAACTTTAATATAGTTGAATGGTTTAATGACAACTCCTCAAAAATACCGTTGACATGTCTAATGACAACTTTCTTCGAATTGACCACTGACATGTCTAATGAAAACCTACCATAGTAAGTGTAGGAATACTCTAATAAAAACTTTTTGAATTTTAATAATTTTCATCATTTTTTTTCTATTTTGAGATAGTGTAATTACTTGAATTGACATTATATTTTAATTTTTTTTGAAATAAACAATAATACATGTGTAAGTCATTAAAATATAAAAATGGGGGCATAATTGATATTTTTGAATGTTGCACAAAAGACAACTTTTCCCTTATAGAAGTGAAAGATATATATATATATATATCGGGTTAATAACCAGGACTTCAAAAGGGAGTCTGCATAATTACGGGTTGAACCCCTCTATCTTTCGAAATTACAATTACCTCCCCTCTAAGTTTCCCTAGTTTACAAAAATGCCCCTTCCCTTTGAAATGTGGATGGAATATATATATATATATATATATATATATATATATATATATATATATATATATATATATATATATATTTATTATATAAAGCGATATAGCATTCTTGAAGCACACCGTTAAACTCATCAGGACCGTCCGATCTCCAGAAGACGTCATCTAGTCATTGGATATAAAAAAACCGGTCTGCCATTAACCCAATCTCCAAAAAAATTACCGTTCATATCCAGGAAAATCCCGATAGCCCTCACCTTCCGCATCCTGCTACCGCAAATTCTCTGCCGGCGGCCTGCCCGGCGTCCACCGGCGGGTTCGCCGGCCTCCGGCGAACACGCCGGTGGTTATCCGGCGGCGAGCGGGCAGGGCCACCGCCGGCGGTGGCCCTGCCCGCTCGCCGCCGGACAACCACTGGCGTGTTTGTCGGAGGAAGGCGAACCCGCCGGTGGACGTCGGGCAGGCCGGCGGCGGCAGATCTTGGTCTCATGGGCAGGGCCACTGCCGGCGGTGGCCCTGCCCGCTCGCCGCCGGACAACTCCCGACGGGTTCGCCAGAGGCCGGAGAACCCGACGGTGGGCGCCGGGCAGGCCGGCGGCGGCTCCACAGACGGCGGCATTGGCGGGCAGGTGGCTGGCCGGAGGCGGAAGGGGAATAGTGTTACAGGATTTTTTTAATTATTTTTATTTGGTTTTTTATTTTACGATTTAATTATATTCTTTAAATAATTAATAAAATTATTAAATCTCTAATAAATAAATTTTAAATACTTTTAAATTATAAAATTTTAAATGACTGCCGGGGGGCGGGCGAAGCCCGCAGCGACGCATCGAGAACGGGAGGAGCCCGTTCGAAAATGCTAGTATATATATATATATATATATATATATATATATATATATATATATATATATATATATATATAAGGTTAATTACCGGGACTTCTACAGGGAGTATGCATAATTAGAGGTTGAACCCCTCTATCTTTCAAAATTATATTTACCTCTCCTCTAAGTTTCCCCAGTTTACAAAAATGTCCCTTCAGTTAGTGTTAGAGAATACTAGGAAAAATAATGTATTGACCCATTAACTTGACACATGTAGGTTGTGTTTTGTCCCATATTGTTTGTATAGCTAGATCTTCCTCTCCTCTCTCCTATATATTTGTACTCATACTTATTTTTCTGCATTCAAGAAGTATATACAAAGTTTGGATCTTTTTCTAAATGGTATCAGAGGATACGGTCTGGCCTGTCTTTTTCTAACCGCCCGATCCTCCTGTTAACCGGGCAGCTTGTTCTCCTGCTTAACCGCGTTGCCCTGCAGTCTCCTCTCTTTCTAACCGCGGCTTCCCGAGCGGTTAAGTTTTCAGGCCGCTTCTCTTGCTCTCTCTCTCGTGGCTTCCACCTCCTCTTCCCCTCTTGCCCCCCCTTTTATAAATCTCTCGGTCAGGTGGGGCCCTCTCCCTCTAATCGCGCGGTTTCTTCCCGGCTAATCCGCTTCCTGCCTACTCGCCGCGGGATCTTTCCTACCCGTCTGCTCGCCTCTCTCCTCCCTTCTCGCGCGACTTCTTCTCTTAGTCGCCGCGACTTCTCTTCTCGCCGCGGCTTCCCTAACCGCTGCTAGCACCGCATCTTGATCGCGGCATTTTTCCTTGCCACTAGTGTGTTCACCGTGATCATGCGGTCTTCTTTGCTTAGTCGTTGCGACTTCCTTACCCGCTGCGGCTTCCCTTCCCGCCACAGCTTTCCTACTCGTTGCGGTTTCACCAGTCGCTGCGGGCTTCTCGCACGGACCTTTCTCAGCCGATGTGGCCTCTCTACCTGCACCGGGCTCCGCATCTTGGTCGCGATCACTTGCTGCTGGTGTGTTGACACCGAGACCGTGCGGCTTCTCCTGTTCTCTTGTCAAGGCAGCTTCTCTTATCTAACCGCTCCGGGTTTCAGGTTGCGGTCTGCCTCTACCCACCGCGGCTTGTTTCCATCCGCTGCGGACTCTCTTTTATCCGCTAGTCGTGGCCTTTCTTGTCGCTGGTGCGTTGTCACCGTGACCGCTGCGGACTATTCCTTGCAAGGTGTTCAGCTGTCCACCGAGCTCTGTGGTGTCTATTTCTGATGGTGGTACCTCCTTCCTTGCTCAGAGCTCATCCTGGATTTTGGACTCCGGGGCCTCTCACCTAGAGCTGTCACTTAAAACCGAAAACCGTAAACCGAATCGGAACCGAACCGGAACCGCAAAGAACCGGACCGAACCGTTTGCAAATTATTCGGATTCTTGTTTGAATTTTGGAACCGTGAACAACTTTGGTTCGGGTGTGGTTCTTACATTTTATTATCCGGACCGGAACCGGAACCGGAACCGCAACATACAAGTCTCAAGCGGTTTCAAGATTTTTGGACCCGATCCGAACCGGACCGAAGTAGAACCGAACCGCAACCCGTTTATTATTATTAATTTTATTATAATATTGTTATAATTTTATAATCTATCTATAATATTTATACTTACTATCAGGGATAAAACAGATGCAGTTTGGACTCAAACTGTAATCACACCAAAATTGGTTGATTTGGACTGAACAAACCGCACTAAAACCGTGTGATATGGTTTGACATTGGTGCGGTTTGAAGTCGGTTTTTACAGTACAGTTTTGATTTTTATATAGTTATATAATGTATTTTCAATTTTGCTTATATATTTTTCTGAAATATTTTATTTTAAGAATATAGAAGATATATAATTATTATTAAATAGTAATCATGAAAGACACAACTAATTGTAGCTGATTATTACGGTTGCGCAAGCTGGCGAGATGCGCGCAAGCCGACTAGACGTTGTGACAAGTTTTTACACGTAGGAAGGCGACAGATACTAGCCCACAGATCGTGGAAGACACCACGAGGAGTGCGCAACTTAATTATTTTTATTTTGTTGTTGTTTTGAGTTTTACTATTTGCAGACCGCTTTTATTTCATTCGGTCAAGTTTGATTTTGTTTTAGCTGGAACCCATTTGAACCGGACCGAACCACATAGAAGCATGTCAACGAGACGCGCACAAGCCAACTAGAGTCGTAGCAAGTCTACACACGTAGGAAGACGACATATACTAGCCCACCGATCGTGGAAGAGACCCTCGAGAAGTGCGCAACTTAATTATTTCTATTTTTAAGGTGTTTTGAGTTTTTTGCAGACCGCTTTTATTTCATTCTGTCAAATTTGATCTTAGTTTTAGTTGGAACCGATTGGAACCGGACCGAACCGCATAGAACCGGACCGAACCGTTTGTGACCGGTTTGATTTTGGTTCTTGTTAAACCGTAACCGGAACCGTTGACACGATGGTTCCATAAATTATGATGGAACCGGAACCAGAACCGGAACCGGTCAAACCAAATAAGGTTTTGGTTCTAACTTGAAGAACCGTTACCTTAGCGGTTCGGTTCATGGTTATAATAGAACCGGAACCGAACCGGAACCGTGACAGCTCTACTCTCACCACATTACCTCATGGAAACCACCATAATATTTGAACTCCGTGCATCCCAAGTTCATTACTGTTGCTAGTGGGGATACAATTCCCGTTTCTGGCGCGGCACATATTCACCTTACTCCCTTCATTACTCTTCGCTCTGCCCTTCATGTTCCGGGCTCTCCTTTCAACCTTCTCTCTGTTGGTTGACTCACTACTGACCTTGATTGTGATGTAATTTTTTCTTCCAACTTGTGTGTTGTGCAGGATCGCAAGATGCAAACTATCATCAGAAAAAGGCATCTGTCGAATGGACTTTATATCTTTGACCCCTCTCCCCCAACGGTGTTGTCCTATATTAGCTCGATTGATTGACATCGACGTCTTGGTCACGCTCCACTAAACATACTCAGAAAATCTCTCCCCGACGTGTCCCTCCAAGAGTTCATGTGTGAGTCTTGTATCTATGAGAAACATCATCGGTCTACGTTCTCACCACATACTACTCGGAGTCCTGCTCCCTTTGATCTAGTACACTCCGATATTTGGAGACAAAATTGCAAGTGTTTTTGGATATCGTTACTTTGTCACATTTGTAGATGACTACTTTCGGGTGACCTGACTGTATCTCCTTCGTGACCGCTCTGAATTACCCGGTGTATTTCGTACCTTTTTCATTGAAACTCGCAACCAATTTTCCACTACAATTAATACCCTCCACACCGATAATGCCTGTGAATACACTAGTCATGTCTTTGCACACCTCTGTGCTGAGTTTGGGATAATCCATCAAACCTCATGTGTCTATACCTCCCAATAAAATGGCGTTGCTGAACGCAAGAATCGACACATGCTTGAGGTCACCCGCTCTCTTATGATTCAAATGAATGCTCCCAAACAGTATTGGAATTTTGCGGTTTCTACCTCCTGCACTCTTATTAACCGCATGCCTTCCTCTATTCTCAATTTTACGATTCCCTTCAATCTTCTTTTTCCCTCCAAACCTCCCTTCTCCATCACCCCTCGCGTGTTTGGCTGTGTGTGCTTGTTCATCATTTTGGCCCGTCCACTGACAAAACTTGCTCCTCGTGTCACTAAATATATGTTTGTGGGTTATTCTCGGACTCAGAAGGGTTACGTTTGCTTTTCTCCCAAGGTTCGCAAAGTTGTTACTTCTGCTGATGTCACCTTCCTCGAAGATCAGCCATATTATTCTCAACCAGCTAATTCTCCTCTTCCACCACCTCTACCGCGGCCTGCTATCCCAGTTCATTCAAACCCTCCACCTTTTCTTCCCACACCAATCCCACCTAAACAACCTACACCACCTATCATTCGTGTGTAACTCGACGTCCTTCTTCATCTACTGCCCTATGAGAGCTGCCTTGCTCTAATGATGTTTTGCAACCTGCGGATCCGGCAACAGGTTCCACTGCCCACCCGCTGGCCAACTATGTCTCTTTTCACCGCATATCTCCGGAACTCCGACAAAGTGCACTTTCTTTATCCTCTATTTTCACCCCTAATTCTGTACATGAGGCTCTCCAACATCCCAGGTGACGGGCGGCTATGGACGAGGAAATGTCTGCTCTTTGGGAAAACCACACATGGGATATGGTCCCGCTTCCTCCTGAACAATCTTGTGTGGGATGTAAGTGGGTGTTTACCGTCAAATAGGGTCCGGATGGGACGGTTCACCGTTTGAAAGCTCGTCTAGTAGCTCGCAATTTCACTCAACAACAAAGTCTGGATTATGACGAGACTTTTTCTCCAGTCTCTAAACTTAACACTGTTTGTGTGTTGATCTCCCTCGCGGTTCACCGTCACTGGGCAATGCACCAACTGGATGTAAAAAATGCTTTTCTTAATGGCGATTTACAGGAGATCATTTATATGCAGCAACCTCCCGGATTTGAGACCACGAGAGTCTCTTGTTTGTTGTCTGAAAAAGTCTCTTTATGGTCTCAAACAATCTTCTCGAGCATGATTTGATAAATTTAATAAGACCGTTAGTGTTGTTGGGTTCACTCGGAGCTCGGCCGACTTCTCTCTGTTCACTCGTCATCGTCCAACAGGCACAGTGATTCAGTTAGTATATATGGATGATATTTTGATTACAAGAGATAATTTTCCAGGAATAAGGATGATCAAACAACATCTGGCGACTGTGTTTCAAACAAAGGACCTGGGAAGCCTTCGATATTTTCTTGGTCTCAAAGTGGCTCGGAGACCTGATGGGCTTGTGTTATCTCAGAGAAAGTACTGTCTTGACTTACTTCATGATGCGGGCTATTCTGGATGCAAGCCTGCTGATACTCCCATGGATATCAATCATAAGCTTTGTGCTCATGCCTCGGACTATGATTTGCTCCTTCCGAATCCAGAGTATTACCGTCGTCTTGTGAGAAAGCTGATATATCTCACTGTTACGAGACCTGATATATCATTTGTTGTTGGAGTTGTCAGTCGATTTATGCATGAGCCACGTATCTCTCATCTTCAGGAAGTCGAGCGTATTCTTCAATACTTGAAGACTGCTCCTGGACAAGGACTTGTATACAAGCCCTCTTCGTCTCCCTTATCTCTGATTGCATACTCTGATACTGATTATGCTAGCTCGTTGGATGACCGTCGCTCCACAAGTGGATATTGCACTTACTTTGGAGGACATCTTATTACATGGCGCAGCAAGAAACAGTCTGTGGTTGCTCGCTCATCTGCTGAGGCCGAGTATCGATCGATGTCAGCAGTTGTATCTGAGCTCATATGGCTTGAGGGTCTCCTTGATGATCTAGGAGTCAAGCTCTCCTCACCTGTCACTTTATTTTGCAACAGTCAAGCTGTACTTCTGGACTCTTTGATGGGCCAGATCCTGAGATCCCATGTGCTGGGGAAGCACATCAATATTTTGTCATTGACTTCTGTCAATGTGATCTCTTTATCAAGGGTTCTTAGCTCATTGATGATGGAGCTGAGTCTGGTGTACATTGCATCAACTGATTCTGCTTCAGTCTTCTTGAAATTCTCATATTGGGATGTGAGGTTGAACCTTCTGTCATTCCTCTCATCAGCTGAACCAGCTACAATGTGGTTCAGTGAGTCCCACATGACTTTTGCTGAAGTGCAATCAGCCACTTTCTGGAAAGTTTCATCAGACATGGTCTGAGCCAGAATGTTCATAGCTTTTGTATCAGCTATCTTTGCTTTCTTGTAAGCATCATTGTAGTCAGGAGGTGGCACTACACTCAGATTTGTTGAAGTTGTAGCAGTAGTTGCAGCAGGTGGTGTTGGTGGTCCTGTCAAAATAGAAGAAAAGATATCTTCATCAATAGAGTTCATATACAGTCTGATTCTTGCCTTCCAGATGCTGAACTTAGCTAAGTTGAATACTGGAGGTTTGGTGCTAGAGTAATCCTTGTACTGGGTCATGAAGTGAATATCTATAAACATGGTATCTATCTAGATCTTGTGACTCAGGTGTTAGCATTTACAGTCAGTCAACCTCCCTCTGATACCAATTGAAAGTGAGGATAGATACAACTCTAGAGGGGGGGTGAATAGAGTAATCAAAAATATGACAATCTACTCAACTCCCTTAGAGTAAATTTGCGGAATAAGTATATAGATATATGAAACCCTAAAGCCTAACACAAAGTGAGGTGCACAAGAGAAAACTAACTGTAATTACAGTTTAAGCTTTAGTCCTAACACAGCAACTAGCAATCCTAGTTAATTCTACTCACAGTCACAGTGCAGTAATTAAAATAAGCAACACAGACAACACAAGAAGATTTATAGTGGTTCCCTCTCAATAGGTACATTCACTCTTCTACCACCCTGGTAGGAATCCACTACAAGTTTTTGTTCAGGTGTCCTGCCACCAACTGATCTGATTCAGATAGATCAAGTAAACCCTTTGAGCTTTTGATCAGGAGCTCAAAATCCAACACAGGTTTTTGCTCAGGTGCCATGCCACCAAGATTCACTTTTGAAGGGAGTAATAACCCTTTGTACAGGAGGTTGAGAGAGTTAGAATGTCTTCTCTATTGTTAAACAAAATTAGAGAAGCTAGTGGATTGCACTGAGCTATAGAAAGCTCTGAAGGAATCAAAGCTCCCCCTGGCTTAGAGAATATCAAGGAAGAAGCCTTGCTTCAGGGTGCAGGATCTCTTCAGAACTCTTGACAGAGAAGATCTGTTGTCTTGAAGTTCTTGAAGGAGCAGCTTGAAAAAGACTCTTGATAGAGAATGAATGTTCTTCTTCAACAGCTTTTCTTTCTTCTTCTTCTTCTACTTGAAGCTCTGAGTATGAATGTTCCTGTAAGCGGGATGAACTCAGGATTGAAGAAGAGAGTTGTTCTACACTTGTTCTTGTTGTTGAATCTGTGAATCTGAATATCTGTATATCTCTATTAACTGTATTAACTGTGTGTGTATTTCTTTCAATAGCTCTTTATATATCAGCCTTTGTAACGGCTTCTAACTTTCTCTTGATTTGAATCTTGTCTTCTTCTGAGATCTGCAATCTGTGTTGCAAATAACACATAGTACAAATAGCCTGCAGAAGGACATTCTATAAAGAAATAAAGCTTTCTTAGAAGCTGCTTATCCATTCTGAAAGTCCAAAAGATATTAGAGAAAGTCACATCAAAAACAAACTCTTTACGGCCAAAGAAAGACATCTGTGTCTAACGGCTATAAAGGACAGCATGGCAGATAAAGCACACAGATTTGTCAACTAATAGGACAAAAGACTTTGTCAGATAGAACTTGACTTATGCATAAAGAATTAGGATAAGATTGCCTTGATATATAAGCATAAAATCAATGAAATAATCTTTAATAAAATAAACCAGATATATAAGAAATAATTCACAGAATAGAAAGAGTACAATATCTCTAAATGCAGACAAAAAGATAATCGAACGAATCACGACGATCGTCGAACTATCCAAGCAGATAGTCGAACTATCAGAGCAGATAGTCGACCTACAAGAAATCTGTCGGGACAGAAAAAGTCAAGCAGGACTCGACGATCGACGATACTGAGACCACAGATCGTCGAGCTTAACAGAGATGAACTAACTCAGAGATAGTCGATTTGCTGTCTGACGATAGTCGATCAACTGATAGACGATAGTCGATCAACTGATAGACGATAGTCGAGCGGCGTTCGACCATAGTCGAACTAAAAACACTTAACCAGATTTTCAATCTGGATAAACAACAACTCTACACAACTGATAGGATCTAACCTAAATCTAACATTTGACCATAGATAAATCTTGGGTCAAGAAACTAATTGAGAAGACTTAACTCAAATCCAAACTATGCTACCAACAATCTCCCCCTATTTGGGTCAAGTCTCTCAAAACAAAAAGAATGTTATAAATAAATATAAAAACAACAATAACCTGTTAGGATCAAAGTGTATCATATCATATCAATAAGCAGCATTTCATATCAAACATAAAATCAAACAATCAAGCAAAACAGACTGTCAATACAAATAAATTAAACAATATCAGAGTCTAGTTTAAAAGTGAAAGAAACAGGAAGGAAGGAAATTTTCCTTTTAGGATCAAGAACATCCTTCTTTGAAATCTTCAAGTCCTGTTCTCCAATAATCTTAGATTCACTTGCTCTGGGCAAAACAGCCTCTAGATGATTTTCCATATATATTGAGGCATCAAAAACTTCTGGTCTGACTTGATATCTGTCTAGTTCCTTTTCTCTGAACTTTGACATAGTTGTTAAGCCTGTTATGTCTTTGCCTTCAGCTTTAGCTTTTCTAATTTGGGCTGATCCAACTAACTCAAGAAATCTGGCCATCCTGAACTCAGGATTAAGCTCTTGGCTTTCATAAGCATTTTCATCAGCTAGATCTAGAGGCTTTATAGTCTTGAACTTTGTAGAAAGGTCTAACAGACCTGCAGCTGGTTCTATGTCTTCTTGAATAACAAGAGATGATGGTGGAGCAACCTCTGCAAATTTCTTGCTTGACTTGTCAGAGTAAATTACTCTTTTTCCTTTTGAATCTACTTACTTAATCTGAGCTGGCTTTTTGGAGGGAAGAATTTTGCTCTCCTTAGAAGGTGAAACCTTTCTTTTAGGTGAAGGAGGAGGAGAAAATGTTGGTTTCTGGTAGGTCATCTCCTTCACCTGCTCTTTAGGTCCAACTACTTGTCTTTGTAAGCCTGAATGAGATCTGTCCTGGTAACCTGGGTTTCCTCTTCTCTGATGTGCCTGAGAAGGAGTAAATCTGGCTGGAGGAGATGAGGGATTAGAAAATACATTCCCTGAAGCTCCTGCACTAGGAGGAGGAGGAGGACCTCTAGGGGTCCACTTGGGAGCTGGAGTATCATATCTTTTGCTCTTCTTCCTCTTCTTCTGCTGATTTCTAGACAGTCCCATCCAATATTGAAAATCCTTAGACTTGGGGTAAATCCCTTTCAATATGTAATAGGGGATGTCATTCTCTGGATTTGGAGGAGGAGGAGCTTGAGCTTTCCTTTTCCTTTGAGCAATTTTCCTTTTCTTGGTTCCTTCAGAATCCTCTGAATCTTCCTCATCATCAGAATGAGATGATTGAGGTTGGTCATATGGATCAATGATATCTTGAACAGCTTTTTCTTTAGCTTTTAAAGCAGCCTTTTCTTTTTCTTCCTCTATGGCATCCTGAGCCAATAGGAAATCCAGGTCTAATCCTGGAGTATCATCCCATACAGTTGATTTCTCTTCTGAAACATCTGTAACTGTCTTGAGGACCAGTTCTTCTGCAGCAGGTTCTGGAGCATCTTGAGCTTGATCTGCAGAATTTCCTAACTCCCAAAGATCATCTAGTAGGAGGTAATGACTCCTTCTAGATACATGACAACAATAGGAGTAGATGATTCTTCAAGACAAACTCTGAAAGCAAATTCAGCCTCAGTTATAACTTGAGCTTCTGGAGCAACAGCTGTGTCTTGAATTTCAGCTGTATCTGGAACTGCAACTGCAACTGATGTTGTAATCTCTGAATCTGCAGCTGTATGAATTTCATCTGATGGTGTATCTTCTGGAACTGCAGCTGAAAGAATGACTAGTGGAAGTCCTGAGACATCTTCCTGGAACATCTCCCCCTGCCTGACTTTAGTGGGTACTGAACTCAGGCCCCTAAGAGAAGAGGGCTCAGCAGAATTTGAGAGGGATGTAATGGAGGATGTAAGAGATGAAATGGAGGCAACAAGAGAGGCAATTGCTTCTTCAATCATTGATTTGATTGAAGGAGTAATTAACTCCATGATGCTTGCAATGAGAGCTGGTGTGATTTCAAAAGATGTAGATGGGGGAATCACAACAGATGGATGAACATCAGGGATGATGTTCTCCTGATGAGATGCAGATGCATGAACTGCTGATGGAGATGCAGATGTATGAAGATCAATATGATCTTGATGTGAAATTGGTGACTGAGGTGGAGTTGGAAGTGTCTCAGTAACCAACGGATCAATGCTAAGATTTGAAATTCCAGCAAGGTGTGAAGGAGTTGGAGATGCTGGTGGTGATGCATGGAGAATAGCAGTGGATGTAGATGGTACTGTAATAGAAGTGAATGGCAATGCAGATGCGGATGTAGATGGAATGGGGGAAATGGAAGAGCCTCCTTCAATTAGATGGGGAGTGACTGTTACTGTCCTTGTGTTCTCAGATGAAACAGGAGCAACCCCAGCAGGTGAAAGCTTCTGGATATTCCTTCTCCACTTGATGAACAAAGTGAGATCCATCTTCTTGCTTGCATTGATTGATGTTGAGACTGTTCCCAACAGCTGAGGATACTTCTCTCTTAGAAATATCCTAATCACCCTACCAAGGGTTACCTCTTTCTTTGAATTCTTTTTCCTGATTAAATCAAAAACTATTCCAGCCCAATTTATTGCTTTACTGTAAGCAATAACACACATTAAGGCAAACTGCTGCCTGGTAATGTTATCGTGTGCAGAGTGCTTTCCCAACAACACTTTCCCTACTAGTTCTGTTAAGAACTTGATCTTCATCGGGAAGCTTACCTTCAGCAACTTGGAAGGAATGCCTTCAGCATGTCCTAGCTCTAATAGCATCCGGCTATACTCCTGAGTATCTTGATCATACTCTTCTTGACCATTGATCAAACAAAAAATCTCAGTTAAGACGGCAGGAGTCAAAATTACCTCCTCGCCGCCGATAGTCCCTGTCATCGATTCGTTGCTGGAAGACGATGTATAGACCCATTCTTTGATTTCTGGAATATTTATCTTAATCCTTGTAAACATAAGCTTCTCCAGTCCTTAATCTTTGCATAACTGTAGCATTTCGAGAATATCGGCATCGCAGGCATTGAAAGAATAAAAATCGACGCTAAAGCCGGCATCAAACTTCATCACGGTCAGCAAAGCTGGAGCAATCGCCATGGATTTGGTTGAGGAAGACGAGAGAGACGAAAGCAGAAAGCGCGGGGCAGAGCTCAAGTCAAACCTTTCAAGCAGGAATGAGGAATATGAAACGACGAGCTCTGTCGACTACAAAAAGCACGATCTATTAACCTAGGTCGACCATCGGTTTATATTTAAACAGCAATCATCGACCTATTTCAACAGATACTAGAAACGATGGTCGATCGATCGTTCGACGATCGTTTCCTGAAGCAAAGTAGTCGAGCAATCGATTGACTATTTCTGTCTTCACAAACAATCGAGCAGTCATCAACCATAGGTCGACGATAGACTCAACCTGTTTGACAATAATCGAACGACATTCGACGATATTCGAGCAGATTTCAACATAGGCAGAAATTACACTTGGTCTATTCCATTTATCATACCTAGTTGATTCAAAAAGAACAGTTACTTCTGTTCATCTAAGGGCTTGGTGAAAATATCACCTCTCTGAAGGTCAGTGGATATGAACTCAAGACTGATTTTGTTCTTTTCCACATAATCTCTTAGAAAATGGTGTCTGATCTCAATGTGCTTGGTCCTAGAGTGGTGCACAGGATTTTGTGCTATGGAAATAGTACTGGTACTGTCACACATGATTTTTGTGTTCTTGTGTGTGTACCCATAATCCAAAAGCTGGTTTTGAATCCACAGGATATGTGAACAACAACTAGCAGCTGCTATATATTCAGCCTCTGCAGTTGAAGTTGAGACAGAAGCCTGTTTCTTGCAGAACCAAGAGACTAATCTCTCTCCCAGGAACTGACATGTCCCTGAGGTACTTTTCCTGTCAACTCTACAACCAGCATAGTCAAAATCAGAATATCCAATTAACTCAAATTCTGATTCAGCTGGGTACCACAGTTCTAAATTTGGACATCCCTTCAGGTATCTCAAAATTCTCTTGAGAAGAATCAAATGAGATTCTTTGGGGTTGACCTGGAATCTAGCACATAGGCATGTGACAAATATTATATCAGGTCTACTTGCAATTAAATACAATAGGGAACCAACAATGGCCCTATAGTTTTTCTGATCAACTGGCTTACCCTTATCATCAGAATCTATAACTACATTTGTAGTCATGGGTGTATGCATTGCTGAAGCATCAGCCATCCCAAATTTCTTTACCAATTCCTTGACATATTTGGATTGGGAGATGAAGATGTCATCAGCATCTTGCTTTACTTGGAGACCAAGAAAGTAAGACAGCTCACTCATACTACTCATCTCAAACTTAGAGTGCATCAGGTCTGAGAACCTTTTGCATAGTTTGGGATCAGTGGAACCAAAGATAATGTCATCCACATAGACTTGAACTAACAGGATTGTGTCCTTGTGATGCTTAACAAACAGGGTTCTATCAACTACTCCCCTAACAAAGTTGTGCTCTAACAGGAAACTAGCTAGAGTCTCATACCAGGCTCTGGGTGCTTGCTTAAGTCCATAAAGAGCTTTTTGCAACTTATAAACAAATGAGGGTTGAATTGAAGAAACAAACCCAGGAGGTTGTTCAACAAACACTTCTTCCTTTAGCTCACCATTTAGGAATGCACTTTTAACATCCATTTGAAAAACCTTAAACTCCATATAGGCTGCATAGGTTAGAAAGATCCTTATTGCCTCTAGCCTTGCAACAGGGGCAAAGGTTTGGTCATAGTCTATACCTTCCTCCTGTCTGTAGCCCTGAGCTACAAGCCTAGCTTTATTCCTTATAATAGTTCCTTGGGCATCCAACTTGTTTCTGAACACCCACTTGGTGCCTATGATCAGTTGGCCTTTTGGTCTTGGAACCAAAGTCCATACTTTACATCTTTCAAATTGATTAAGCTCATCTTGCATAGCAAGGATCCAGTGGGAATCTAGCTCAGCATCTTTTATGGTGATGGACTCAATTTGTGAAAGGAAACAAGCATGCATCACATGCTGTCTTAATTTATATCTTGTTTGCACACCAGCTGATATGTCACCAATCACTTGAGATGCAGGATGATCTCTAAGTGTGACAAGATCAGTACGTGGGATGTGATCTTCAACAACAGTTTGGATTAATTCCTCTTGTGAAATAGGATTAACTGTTGGTGGTACAGCAACTGCTTCCACAAAGTCTTCATCACTGTCTGAATCAGTGATATGAAGAGTTGATAGAGGGGGAATCTCTTGGGTGAGATCCTTGCATAACTCTGGTACCTGCAATGAGTTTGAGGAAGGAGAAGTTTCTTTCTCCTTGTAAAACATTTTTGACTCATCAAAGGAAACATGCACAGACTCTTCTATTTTTAAAGTTGATTTGTTAAACACCATATAAGCTTTGCTTACTTGGGAATATCCAAGAAAAATTCTCATTGAAGCTTTTGCTTCAAACTTTTTAAGGTATTGTTTGTTGTTATTGTGAATGTACATTACACAATCAAAGACTCTAAAATAATTAATTTTAGGTTTCTTTCCTTTAAGTAACTCATAAGGAGTTTTACCCTTAAGCTTATGTATTAGACTTCTGTTCAAAACATAATTAGCTGTGCTAACAGCTTCTGCCCAATAAGAGAGAGACATGTTAGCATCTGCCAACAGTGTTCCTGCAGCTTAAATTAGGGTTCTATTTTTCCTTTCCACTACCCCATTTTGTTGAGGAGTTCTAGGAGCAGAAAAGCTATGTTTGATACCTTCTTTCTCACAGAATTCTTGCATGAGAAGAGACTCAAACTCAGTATCATGATCACTTCTGATCAAGGCAATATGAGTAGAATACTCAGTCTGCACGCATAGCAGAAAATCTGTAAGAACTTTGAAGTTATCAGCCTTAGTTCTCAAAAAGAACACCCAAGTGAACCTAGAAAAATCATCTACAATCACTAAAGTGTAAAATTTCCCTCCTAGACTCTGTATTTTTATTGGGCCAAAAAGTTCCAAGTGCAATACAGGATTCTAGGTGAATTACTTTTATTTACAGATTTGAAAGAATTTTTTGTTTGCTTGCCTAATTGACAAGCCCTACATAGACCTTCCTTCTTGTAGGGGCAAGAAGGTAAGCCTCTAACAAGGTTGTATTTAGATAACCTAGATATATTCTTGAGGTTAACATGGCTAAGCCTTTTATGCCATAAGGTGTTGTTATTGGTTACTTCATTAAACAGACAGATTTCAGATTGAGTTGAATTAAAATCTACTAAGTAAATGTTACCATGTCTAATGCCTACTAACACTACATTACTATTTAAAGTAATATTGCAAAAAGTGTCAGTGAATGATACCTGATAACCTGCATCACATAACTGGCTTACTGAGATTAAGTTGTGTTTCAGCCCAGTTACATATGCAACCCTTTTGAATGTCACTGCTCCAATGGTAAACTTACCATATCCTTCTGTTTGACCACAGCTGGAATCCCCAAAGATCACCATTGGTCCAAGCTTGGCCTTGAACCTTGACAGATTGTTTTTGTTTCCTGTCATATGTTTGGAACAGTCACTATCCAAATACCATTTGTCTTTAGTAATTGGATAGGTCTTCACCTGCAAAATAAACAGTTAGACATTGTGGACCCAGACAACCTTGGGTCCATTATTCTTCACATAATTAAAACTTGAAATGAAAGAATAAGAAGGCTAAGGTTTATATCCTAAGGGATAGGATCTCCTAGGTGGAATACTCCATGCAGTTGATGGGTCAATGAACCTAGTGTTTCTAAGGTTCTGATTATTATTTTAAAAATCATGTTCAGATCGTCGATCGACGTTCGATGATCGATGCCCAGATCGTCGAGTATCGGTCGACCATTGGGTCTGCGATCGTCGAGCATAGTTCGACGATTTTTGTATTTCTTTAAATTTCTGTTTTTTCTTTTCTCTCTTAGCCTTATTTAAAGCTTTGTTAACTTGATTTACTTGCTCAGTATTCTTTATTCCATCAGCTGAAATAAAGTTTACTGGAGTGGAAAGATGGTTTTTCAAAACCATGAGGGGTTCACTTGGTGAAGCTCCTAAGCCTAGCTTATTGTTACCTGTCCTAGTGTTTGACATGCTAGTAATCTCTAGCAGCTTAAGACTTCTACCATTAAGAGATTCTTCTAATCTTTTAGATTTGGCTAGTTCAGTTTTAAGAAATTTGATTTCTTCAGTAGATCTAGTGAGTTCAGCTTCTAGCCTAGCATTTTCACTAGATAGGGATTCTGATTCAGCTATCCTATTTCTAAGCTCCTTAATTTCCTTCTCTGAGCTAATTAACTCTAAACAGAGAGATTTAAATTCAAATCTAAATTAAACAGAAGTAAAATCATAAGAAGACAATACCTGATCTGAAGTAGACATTTCTTCTTCATCAGAACTCTCTGCAGCTGAATGATTGTTGCAGGCATCAATTGCAATTAGGAAAATTTCTTTTGCCTTCTTCTCTTCCTCATCTTCACTGGAGTTTGAGGAGGAAGATTCCTCATCAGTATCACTCCAAGTTTCAGTCACAAATCCTTTCTCCTTCTTCTTGTTTTTGTAGGAGGAGGACTTGGAATGGTTCTTCTGATATTCTTTGTCTTTTCTCTTCTCCTTGTTCTTTTCCTCTGGACACTCAGGTAAAATGTGTCCAGGTTTCCTGCAGCCATAACATATAAGTTCTTTAGCTGGTGTTCTGTCATACCTTGGCTTGTCTTCATATCTGGAAGACTTCTTTCTGAAGTCCTTTCTGCTCATTTTGAGAAATCTTTTGGCAAAGAGTGTCATTAGCACCTAATTTGATTGGCTTCCTTCAAATGCATCAGCAGCCTTTAGAGCAAGAGTTTGCTCTTTCCTGGTAGGAGTGGGAGTCTTGGCTTCAGCTTCAGCTTCCCTGGTCTTCAATACTTGCTCAAATGATTTGAGCTTGCCAAGGAGAGCTTCAGTTGAGATCTCAGTTATACTTCTGGACTCTTTGATGGGCAAGATCCTGAGATCCCATGTGCTGGGGAAGCACATCAATATTTTTTCATTGACTTCTGTCAATGTGATCTCTTTATCAAGGGTTCTTAGCTCATTGATGATGGAGCTGAGCCTGGTGTACATTGCATCAACTGATTCTGCTTCAGTCTTCTTGAAATTCTCATATTGGGATGTGAGGTTGGACCTTCTGTCCTTCCTCTCTCAGCTGAACCAGCTACAATGTGGTTCAGTGAGTCACACATGGCTTTTGCTGAAGTGCAATCAGGCACTTTCTGGAAAGTTTCATCAGACATGGTCTGAGCCAGAATTTTCATAGTTTTTGCATCAGCTATCTTTGCTTTCTTGTAAGCATCATTGTAGTCAGGAGGTGGCACTGCACTCAGATTTGTTGAAGTTATAGCAGTAGTTGCAGCAGGTGGTGTTGGTGGTCCTGTCAAAATAGAAGAAAAGATATCTTCATCAATAGAGTTCATATACAGTCTGATTCTTGCCTTCCAGATGCTGAACTTAGCTAAGTTGAATACTGGAGGTCTGGTGCTAGAGTAATCCTTGTACTGGGTCATGAAGTGAATATCTATAAACTTGGTATCTATCTAGATCTTGTGACTCAGGTGTTAGCCTGTACAGTCAGTCAACCTCCCTCTGATACCAATTGAAAGTGAGGATAGATACAACTCTAGAGAGGGGGTGAATAGAGTAATCAAAAATATGACAATCTACTCAACTCCCTTAGAGTAAATTTGCGGAATAAGTATATAGATATATGAAACCCTAAAGCCTAACACAAAGTGAGGTGCACAAGAGAAAGCTAACTGTAATTACAGTTTAAGCTTTAGTCCTAACACAGCAACTAGCAATCCTAGTTAATTCTACTCAGTCACAGTGCAGTAATTAAAATAAGCAACACAGACAACACAAGAAGATTTATAGTGGTTCCCTCTCAATAGGTACATCCACTCTTCTACCACCCTGGTAGGAATCCACTACAGGTTTTTGTTCAGGTGCTCTGCCACCAACTAATCTGATTCAGGTAGATCAAGTAAACCCTTTGAGTTTTTGATCAGGAGCTCAAAATCCAACACAGGTTTTTGCTCAGGTGCCCTGCCACCAAGGTTCACTTTTGAAGGGAGTAATAACCCTTTGTACAGGAGGTTGAGAGAGTTAGAATGTCTTCTCTATTGTTAAACAAAATTAGAGAAGCTAGTGGATTGCACTGAGCTATAGAAAGCTCTGAAGGAATCAAAGCTCCCCCTGGCTTAGAGAATATCAAGGAAGAAGCCTTGCTTCAGGGTGCAGGATCTCTTCAGAACTCTTGACAGAGAAGATATGTTGTCTTGAAGTTCTTGAAGGAGCAGTTTGAAGAAGACTCTTGATAGGGAATGGATGTTCTTTTTCAACAGCTTTTCTTTCTTCTTCTTCTTCTACTTGAAGCTCTGAGTATGAATGTTCCTGTAAGCAGGATGAACTCAGGATTGAAGAAGAGAGTTGTTCTACACTTGTTCTTGTTGTTGAATCTGTGAATCTGAATATCTATATATCTCTATTAACTGTATTAACTGTGTGTGTATTTCTTTCAATAGCTCTTTATATATCAGCCTTTGTAACGGCTTCTAACTTTCTCTTGATTTGAATCTTGTCTTTTTCTGAGATCTGCAATCTGGGCTGCAAATAACACATAGTACAAATAGCCTGCAGAAGGACATTCTATAAAGAAATAAAGCTTTCTTAGAAGCTGCTTATCCATTCTGCAAGTCCAAAAGATATTAGAGAAAGTCACATCAAAAACAAACTCTTTACGGCCAAAGAAAGACATCTGTGTCTAACGGCTATAAAGGACAGCATGGTAGATAAAGCACACAGATTTGTCAACTAATAGGACAAAAGACTTAGTCAGATAGAACTTGACTTATGCATAAAGAATGAGGCAAAGATTGCCTTGATATATAAGCATAAAATCAATGAAATAATCTTTAATAAAATAAACCAGATATATAAGAAATAATTCACAGAATAGAAAGAGTACAATATATCTAAATGCAGAAAAAAAGATAGTCGAACGAATCACGACGATCGTCGAACTATCAAAGCAGATAGTCGAACTATCAGAGCAGATAGTCGACCTACAAGAAATCTGTCGGGACAGAAAAAGTCGAGCAGGACTCGACGATCGACGATACTGAGACCACAGATCGTCGAGCTTAACAGAGATGAACTAACTCAGAGATAGTCGATCTGCTGTCTGACGATAGTCGATCAACTAATAGACGATAGTCGATCAACTGATAGACGATAGTCGAGCGGCGTTCGACCATAGTCGAACTAAAAACACTTAACCAGATTTTCAATCTGGATAAACAACAACTCTACACAACTGATAGGATCTAACCTAAACCTAACCTTTGACCATAGATAAATCTTGGGTCAAGAAACTAATTGAGAAGACTTAACTCAAATCCAAACTAGGGTACCAACACAAACCTACCTCCCCCCTTCTTTTAAAACCAACCCGAGCCAGCAGACCCGCATCCCGCACCCCGCGCGACCTTTCCTCCCGATCCCGCTCCGTCGGCCACGCCCTCGTCTCCCGAGCGCCCGACGGCCCTCTCCTCCGCCTGTAGTGGCCGGCAACTCCTTCCTCCAGGCCCATCGCCTCTTCCCCTTGTTTCCCCGTCGTCTCTGATGCTCCCCTTGGCCGGCAATTCCCGCACAACCCGTCTCTTGGCCGACTGCTTCCAGGAGGGGATGACAGAAACTTATTTCTCCCTTCCTCTCCTCTTTCTCCGGCCAGTGAGGGCAAGGACATCATTTCTTCTCCGGCAACCCTAGCTCCTACTTGTTCCGGCCGGTGGTTTTCGTGAGGGACTCCTAGGGTTTCGCTCGAAACCCCTCTTCGTGGATTTCTGAGCCCAAATCTGGACTCCTTGGGTAAGGAATTTCATCAATCCCTCATTTTTAGTTTGCCCTGATTTTTTTTGGAAGATTTCAGCCCTCCGATTGGCGTAATTTCGTCGACCCCCCTTGGATTTGTCGTAAAGTCAACTAATTTCAGTTCTGTTTGCATTTCCGGTGCCGCTCGTTGGGCTTAGGTGGTGGAATCGCGTCAAGCTTGGGATTTTCGTCTCCAAACGCCGCCAAAACTCCCGATCCCTCGCGGTAGTCTCTTCTCCCCTCACTCTCGAGGGAGGTAAATTCCTAAACTCTTTTCCTTTGTGTGGAGCGATTATCAAACGCATGTGAAGACATAAAAACGTGTTTTGGAATGCATTTTTTCATTTCGAGCAGGTGTAGTTAGAGCTTTTAACCTCGCTTGCGCCACTTGACTATCGCGAGCATTTTTCGACATCACTTTAAGGCAAGTAGAGAACCCCCTCTCACTTGCAAAACTTTAGATTTAATCTGGTTACCTGTTCTTTTACAAATAATTTCCTTTTTACAAAATTCTGAACTCTAAAAATATTGACATAACAAAATATGATAGGCAATCACCTAAGTACAAAACTATAAGACAAATCCGTAGTTGTAAACGAAATCCTTGAATTGTAGCGTCTAACTGGGCATCTGTCTACTGGTATAGTCACGACAAGCAGGATTACTTTTTCGATAAGACTTGCACTCAGATATGATCGTGAGCCATGTGCGCCCGCTATAGTACGTACACACTTCATCGATCACGACTTACAACATATTACATATATAAATTTTAGGATATACTCCGGAGTAGGCTAATATTTCAGATATGCCTGTTGACCTGATTTTTGGTATGTTTGGTAGTTTTGTACAAGATATATCAGTACTCGGTTATGTCTGTTGTTTTTGCTCTCATTTTAAAATAATTAATTTGCTCATGTTTAAATTCTAAGTTCTAAGGCATTTTCCATCTGTCTTGAAATTGCCTTAGAGTTCGTGACTGCGCTGCCTGCTCTCTGAGCTACTTCTCGTTCAGCTTCAGCTTTGCTTAGAGGTTTTTTATTTATAGTTGTCTGCATCAGGTTCTATGATCCCTTTACTGTCTGTCTATCATGTAATAGTTATAGTAAGACATTTTTTTTTGTATCATGGACAACTCCTAGGATATTTTTGATGTATTAGATCATCTTATCTATAATATTTTCACTACTGTTATTATTGCATTACTTCTGTTTCAGCACTGTGTGTAGCATTAAATTTTACAAGAAAATACATGTGCATTAATTCTCCATGTTTTAAAAACTTTAAGTGCTTCCGTACATTTATACCCAATAAATTGTTCAAACAAAAATTACTATTTTTAATTCAATAAATTGTTCAAACAAAATTACTATTTTTAAAACTATTTTAAGTATCACCGCATCCGCCTTAGCAGGCATGGTTCCTTTCCGCTCATGCCTGTGGCATCACGGCCCGCCCGAAGCGCACTCTGACTTCCGTCGAGACGGGTCGTGACAGGTTTCGAGTTTCTTGAAGGTGTCTCGATTTCCAGAGAGATGAGATAAGGTGGGGGATGGAATTCTATGGTCCGCTTTATGCACGTGCTCGCCGCTTGAGTATATGTTCATTTGTTTTCAAATCGTTGAAATCGCATGAAATCAATTATAATCGCCGGTAAGTAGTTCTAGAATGAGGATTTCAATTCATTTTTTTAATTTTCAGTTGGATGTTATGTGTTCATTGGCTTTTAATTTTTACTCATACCACTTTTGGGTACTATTATTTGACTTCAGCTTTTCATCTCAACGATGTGAAGTGCTACTTGGACTTAGCTAGGACTGACATAGATTTACTTTGTCAATTTTAATGCTATTGGGGCTTTACTACGGGTGAAATACATTTGACTTTAGAAGTGGAAATTTTAATGCTAATAGAAAATGTCTTTCTGATGCAGAACCCTTTTAGGAAATTGTAAGAGGAACAAACTAAAGAAAAAGGTAACTTTTACGTGTTGATATTATTTTTGATGGTATTTTTTAAAAACATTCACTGATGATTATTTTTAATGCTAATAGACAGATGACTTTTTGATACAGAATCCTTTTAGGAAATTATAAAGCATCAAATTAAAGAAAAATGTAACTTCTATGTGTTGACTGAATGAATGATGGTATTTTTAAAAGCATTCTTTAATGATTAAGATTATTATAGTTAATCGTGCTTCGGGCTCATGCATATGAAGTTTTTCTCTCATGTACAAGATTTCTGTGATGTTGCCTCATTTATATGTCTTCTTGAACTGTTCTTACCTACCTACTTGCCTCATTTTTATGCTGTTATCTGAATATCTTTGGCGGTAACTACATTAAAACTATCTAGATTGAATTTCTATGGAGGTAATCTGTATTCTAATTTTCTCATTCTTTACGAACACTTATTTTTTAAATTCTAATAGAGCTAAATCAAGTATACATATAACCAATATGTCGAATGCAAACCAAAATCACATGGTCAGTGCAGTCGGCAATCAACTTTCTCAACCGCATTCCATTATCCAACATGACCCCCCTACGGAACATCGGTTAACCGTAACAAACACCAACAACTTGCACACCAGAACAAACCGTCGACGAGGAAGACCTCCTAAATACTCATCCACTCAATAGAGACACTAGACAACTAAAGCCCGAAGAAGGGAACTTCGCACAAATAAATAGAGCAATGATGCATCCACATCAGGTTAAACGCAATGAACCTTACAACTATAATTATCCACCAATAATACAATTACTCAATGAAATAACTTCAATTCAGCGCAAAACAACTTCTCCACTACAACAACTATATATACGCACGACAATGACGTACCAATGCCAACACAACGACGCCGACTTGAAGTTAGTTAAGACCAAGGTCGGTGGCGTTGTGTTGACATTGTATGTCATTTTCGTGCTGACAAACTTAAGATGGATAAAAAGAAAACTTACGATGCAATAAGTTTCGATGAAAGAGAGATCTCCTTTGAGAAATTCATTCAGTTATAGAATTTTAATTGGACAATTTTTGATGCAGTATATAATCAAATACATATGAAGAAGTCATGTTTATAACTCCGTTTTTTGAAGTTCACATACATTTGAAAATGGAATACCACAAAAAAACTGGAGAAGAATAGTCTAAGATAATGAGTTGAGAACTTACCCTCCAATCAATTGGTCAGAATGAATATAATGACATGCTACCAAAACCATATTCAAGATGGAAGTAAATGAAAGAAGACAGACTTTCTTTCATCATAGATCCACACAGATTAAAGCAAACTTATTGTTAACCCAAGTAAAATAAAGCATCAGAGAATTAGTTACATCAGTGAGTATATCCACAAACAATCGTAGAAGGTTATAGATCTAGGAAAGAATCATTTGTTCATCTCTGTTTTGCGAGGAAGGGTGCGTGGAGGGAGGTGGTCGGGGATGCCGGAAGGCTGAGCCGAGGTTGGAGGAGGCACGCTTTAGAACCTTGCTTGGTCGGAGAGGCATTCCATTGGAGCAGGCGTTCCCTTGGGAGTCCGGGATTGTTGTTGTTAAAACAGAAACCTAGGGCGAGCGAATCAAAAACTAGGGGCAAACAGAAACATGATGGCAGAAGCTAGGGCGGTCGAGGGAGGAGATATCTCACCGGGAGCAACAGTACAACAGAGAAATTGTTGGGGGAGCGGTTGTTTGCTAGAGGTCAGGGGAGGAGAGGGTTGCGTTATATTCAGACCAGGGTCAGCGTCGTTGTGTTGGCAGTGGATCAGTGGTAGGTCATTGTCGTGCGTATATATAGGTGTTGTAGTGGAGAAGTTTTTTTGCACTGAATTGAAGTTAGTTCAGTGAGTAATTGTATTATTGATGGATGATTATAGTTTTAAGGTTCATTGTGTTTAACCTGACATGGATGCATCATTGCTCTGTTGATTTCTATGAAGTTCCCTTCTTCTGGCATTAGTTGCCTCACATCTCTGTTGAGTGGATGTGTACGTAGGAGGTCTTCCTCGTCGACGGTTTGTTCCGATGGGCAAGTTGTTGGAGTTTGTTATGGCTGACCAATGTTCCATAGGGTGGTCATGTTGGATAATGGAATGTGGTTGAGAAAGTTGTCTGCCGACTGCACTGATCACGTAGTTTTGGTTTGTATTTGACATGTTGGTTATATGTATACTTGATTTAGCTCTATTGGATTTTTAAAAATAGGCATTCTGAAAGAATGAGAAAAATGAAATACAGATTATCCATGTAAATTCAATCTAAATAGTTTTAATCTAGGAAGCACCGGTACGGGTACCGGGTACGATACGTATCCGGTACGACAGTACGCCAAAATTCTAAAATCAAGAATACAGGTATGGCGGGATACGCTGTATTAAATTTAATAAATATATATGCATATATCAAAAATACATTTATGCATTCTCAAAACAATAAAACATGAAGCATAAATAATAAATTAAAGTACAAGTCCATAACTAATGCAATATAACATGAAGTACTTAGACATAAGCTATTTATAATTATTTCAAATAAAACGATGTTCATCAATCATTTTCTTCATCTTCCTCCATATTGTTGGAGACCAAGACACTTAGTTATTAAAGGCGCAAGGCGCACCGAGGCGCAAAGGGGTCTTGGAGCCTAGGCGCAAAGCTCAAGGCGCAGGCGCGCGCCCGAAGAAGATAAGGCGCAACCACATTCATTTTAAATAATCGACATTAAACATCAATTCATCTTCTTGAACATAATCTTTATATATTCTACTCATTAATCATTCATTACTATCATTTATATCTCTTAAAAAATAAAATCAATATGATCGTCTGCATCATATCTAATTCTCAATGATCGATTATGTATCAAAAACACTAAATCATATAAAAATTATTGTGTTTTTGTATTATTTTTTTCATTATTTTGAAAAAAATAGGTTTACAACAAAAAACACACTCAGGCGCGCCTTTAATGTCCAAAGGCGCAAAAAAGACGCACGAAAGCGCAAACCTCTGAGCCTGGTGAGCCTGGAGCCTTAGGCGCGCCTGAGGCGCGCCTTTAATAACATAGCCAAGACATCTTCAATTTCTGGCTCATCTAAAGACAAGTTGGCAAGCATAAGCATGCCAACTCCATCAAAAGGATTTGCCCATGCATCTCCTCCTATATCTCACGTTCTACTCCTTCCTTGACTGTAGATTTCATTTCTCCTCGATAATAAGCGTAGATTATTATGCACGTACACCAAATCATCAGCTCGTTGTGGTAGAATTTTGTTTCTTCTCAATGAGTGAATGAATGAGTATGTGCTCCAATTTCTCTCGCAGTAGGATGATGAAGAAGGTTGACCTAACAACTTCAAAGCAATTTTTTGTAATTTAGGTGCCGAAGTTCCATAGTAACTCCACCAATCCTTGGGCAATAATGGAGCTCTACTCTCCAAACTATCTTGCTCACTAAAAGCTTGACCAAATCCCGTGAACCTAGAGAACTCATTGATACTATATTCCTCTCCAACACATCAGAAAAATATCTTCTTAAGCATTTATTCCTCTCCAAAGAAATCTCCTCATCCGTATTTGGAGCAACTCTATTTGGCCCTCCTTCAAGCCATTCTCGACTATAATACCTACAAATAAAAATATATAGTAAATAAATAAATCATAGTAAATGTTTAATATTAAATAAGAAAAAAAACACCTTAGATTAAGAGAATGAGCCATGCAATGCAGTGATGTGCAACTCTTGGTCCATCGATCAACGAGGACAGAGAGAAATGAGCTTCCAAGTCCGTCAACTTCTCGTGTTTATATATTTCAAGCTTCACATTTTCTATCATTGAATCCCACATGTCATATACCAGATGAAGATTAGGTTTGTCTATATCACAAACCCTAAGCATATCATATATGAGTCTTGTTATATAAAGGATCTAGTCCACATCATCCACCATTTGTCACTATAGATGATGTTTTTAACCTCTAGAGCTTTCTCAACATCATTTGTTCTATACATAGTCCATTCGGGACATCCAACCATATTAAGCAAGTCCATCTTCACAAGTTTAAACCTCTTCAACATCACTATAGTGGAAGCAAATCGTGTCTCAGCAACTGCAAGTAACTTCAGTGAAACAAAAGAGTTATACATGTTCAACCTGTATTGATGATTCATTATGAAAGTCCTGATTGATTGAGCATCATTAGCCACTTGAGTTATCCATCCACAATGTTTTCTAACTGTTGCATCACGATCAGTATTATTGGCTGTGCAAATATTTTTTAATGCTAGATTTAAAGTGTGTACAACACAAGGTGTCCTAAAAATATGTGGGAATCGTGCCTCCACAATTGCTCCTACGGCCTTACACACCGGTGCATTATCAGTGATAACTTGTATAACATTTTCGGCACCAACTTCATTAATATTTCAATCATCAAATTTGCAATATAATGTTTATCCTTACAATTCACCTGATGCATCAACAGCCTTTAAAAAATAGGACCATCCTCGGAGGCCGCCATAAAATTAATCAAAGGTCTTCTTTGAGCATCTGTCCAACCATCACTGACTAAGCTGATTCCCTTTAGGGGCCAAATATCTTTAATTAGCTGAAGCATTCTAGTGATATTTGATTTTTCTTTCTGCAAAAGTGTTGTTCCGGGGATATTATATCCAGGAGGAACAAATCCATCAAGATTGTGATTAGCAGCAAATTTATATGAACTAACATAATATGGATTTCTAGGTAGATGAAATGGCTGAAGTCAAATAACATTACCCAAAAGTGATAAAGTATGAGTAAAAATGAAAAGTAAATGAACATATAACATCCAGCTAACAATTTAAAAAATGAAGTGAAATCCCCGTTTTAGAACTACTTACCTGCGATTTCAATTGATTTCATGCAATTTCAACGATTTCAAGCCAAATGAACATATACTCAAGCAGCGAGCACGTGCATAAAGCAGACCACAAAATTCCATCCCTCACCTTATCTCATCTCTCTGAAAATCGAGACACCTTCAAGAAACTAGAAACCCTAGTTTAATAGTTCCCCCACCCCCCTCTTTTCAATCGGCTGAATCAGAGTCCTCTTGTTCTAGAGATAGTGAATTGATGCAACTAGCGATATATTCTAAGTTGGAATCGTTTTTGTTTTTATTCATCGACTAACCGTCTATTGATATTTCAAATTTTTTATTTCAAATTATTGCTCATATTTTTGAGTTCAAATATTGATCGACTAACCATCAGATTGAAAAAAAATAGCATGAGGATAAAGTTGAATAGTATGTTTTACCTATATAAATAAACATAAAGCAAACTTGAGATACAATAATCACATCAGAAAAATTGTAATGCAATCTGTTGATGAGAGATCTCCTTTGGTAGCGTAATTAAACAAACTTAAGATAAACAGTAAAAGAGTTTGAATTGGAAAAAAACTTACGATGCAAGGGGTTTTGATGAAAGAGAGATCTCCTTTGGGAATTCATTCAGTTATAAAATTTTAATTGGCCAATTTTTGATGGAGTATATAATAAAATACATATGAAGAAATTGTTGGTGTTACCATGATGATCTGGAAGTGGTCAAACAGGTAGTCTCACTGCCAACGCGATACGAGCCTATATGGTCGCACATAAGAGCGTTTGGAGAAGTAGGAGGAATGGATTGTGTTGGTCTTACTCATGTGATGAGCGAAGGACCAAGCACTTGTAGGCGTTGAGTGCTCGAGACCTCACAGCTCAGGCGTTGAGTGAGTCGAGACCTCACAACTAAGGCGTTGAGTGTGTCGAGACCTCACAGCTAAGGTGTCGAGTGCGTCGAGACCTCGCAGCTAAGGCGTCGAGTGCGTCGTGTCCTCACTGCTAAGGCGTCGAGTGCGTCGAGTCCTCACTGCTAAGGCGTCGAGTGAGTCAAGACCTCACAGCCAACGCGTCGAGACATCTCGTTGATTCGTCGAGTCATCTCATATATTCTGGGTCTGCGAATAGCAACGGTTCAAGCCTGTTAATACTCCTGGGTATATATATATATATATTTGTTGCCTTAGGATTCAAGATGTATGAGTTAGGGAGAACCCGAAACTGATGGAAAGTGTTTCCCGAAGTATCGATCCCGTCGCTCCCGTCGCTCCCGTAAACCCCGATTCTGACGCCCACCGCCTCCACCTCTCCTGGTGCAGACCTAGCAGTCTGTGGAGACGCAGAGGGCTTTCCATTCCCCATCCTGGATCTTGTTTGGCAAAGTGTCAGTGTTCTCCCCGTTCGTGTGGATACCAGTAGAGCCACAAATCCATTTTTTGCGTGAACTCACCCGCCAGCCAAGAACAGTTCTGGAGCATCTTGATTGAGTGTCGACTTAATCCCATTCACGTATACTCCTATTTTGTTATGCAAACTTCTTGATCAATGCTCATCGCAAGGTCCAAGTTTCTCTTTAAGGTTTTCTTGAACTTTATTCAGCTGCACACATTTGATGTGCTAATGTGCTATTGAGGATAACCCTACAAAAATCATGTTTATAACTCAGTTCTTTGAAGTTCACATACATTTGAAAATGGAATACCGCAAAAAAAAAACTGGAGAAGTATAGTCTATGATAATGAGTCGATAACCTACCCTCCAATCAATTAGTCAGAATGAATATAATGACATGCTTCCAAAACCATATTCAAGATGGAAGTAAACGAAAGAAGGCAGACTTTCTTTTAGTAAAGATCCACAAAGATTAAAGCAAACTTATTATTAACCCCAAGCAAAATGAAGCATCAGAGAATTAGTTACATCAATGATTATATCCACAAACAATCGTGGAAGGTTATAGATCTGGGAAAGAACCATTTGTTCACCTCTGTTTTGCGAGGAAGGGTGTGTGGAGGGCGATGGTTGGGGATGCAGGAAGGTAGAGCAGAGGTTAGAGGAGGCACACTTTAGAACCTTGCTTGGTCGGGGAGGAGTTCCGTTCGAACGGGGGTTCCCTTGGGAGTCCAGGATGGTTGCTATGGAAACATAAATCTAGGACGGGCGAATCAGAAACCAGGGACAAACAGAGACATGATGGGCGGAAGCTAGGGTGGGCGAGGGAGGAGATATCTCACCGGGAGCAGCAACACAATGGAGAAATTGTCGGGGCGGGAGCGGTTGTTTGCTAGAGGTCATGGGAGGTTGCGAAGTTTTAGGGTAGCGCTGTTTAAAATAAACCGCTTATCATAAGAGGAATTATGAATGAAGGGCATATATATATATATATATATATATATATATTATAGGTTGCACCCTTCTTACTTTTGAAATTACAAGCACTTCCCCTGAAATTTACATTTCATGCACAAAAATATGCCCTCGGCATAAATTTTAGGGGGGGGGGGGGGTTGCGCATGATTGTTATGAAATGTAAACTTTAAGGGAGATTAATGTTATAAAATGTAAATTTCAGGAGAAGTTTGTGTAATTTCAAAAGTAAGAGGGGTATAGCCTGTAATTATGCTAACTTATAGAGAAAGTTTTGGTAATTATTCTCTCTTCCTCTCTCTTATATATATACGAGTGACAGTGCACAAGGGGCCCCCCGCACGACAATAGCTGAGTGTCTCCAGCGGGCTGCACCCACCCCCGGCGGGACGGGGCTATTTATGTTATATTTATTATAGTATATAATTTTAAATTATATATTTTTGTTAATTATTCTTTAAAAAAATTCTTAAAAATTATAATTATTCTTAGAAAAGAAGGGTTTTAGGTTGAGCAAGGCAAATACAGAGTATATTGGGCTTAAATTTAGCAGTACAAGAAGGACAAATGACTTCAATATTAAGTTGGGTGATTAAGACATATCCCATAGTGAGTGTTTTAAATATCTTGGATCGATAGTTGAAAAAGACGAAGGTGTTGATAAATATGTGACATATAGAATCAAAGCGGGTTGGTTGAAGTAAGGAGGCACGTCAGGGATCTTATGTGATCGTAAAGTACCACTAAAACTTAAGGGAAAGTTTTACTGTACTGCAATTAGACCCACGAGGCTCTATGGTTCTGAGTGTTGGGCAGTGAATTGTGTGCATGAGCAAAAAATGGGAGTTGCGGAGATGAGAATGCTTAGGTGGATGCGTGGACACACGAACTGGATAAAATTAGGAATGAATGTATCAGGGAAAAGACAGGAGTAGCACCAATTGCAGAGAAGATGCGAGAAGCTCGACTAAGATGGTTTCGACACGTACAAAGGAGACCATTAAAGGCACCTATTAGGCATTGTGACAGTCTAATCACTAGGCATGTTAAACGAGGGAGGGGTAGATCAATAAAGACTTGGAATGAAACTATAACGACAGACATGATGTACTTGGGCATTAGTGAGATTATGACAAAAAATAGGGCACAATGACAACAAAGGATCCATATAGCCGACCCCACTATAGTGGAATAAAGGCTTGAGTGTTGTTATTGTTATTCTTAAAATTTATTTTTAAAAAATAATAATAATAAAATATTCTTAAAATTATATAATTTTTAATTATATAATATTATTAGTTATTATAGTATTTACTTTTTATTCTTAAAATTTTTAAAAAAAATTAAAAGAACGAAGCTCGACCCCCGTACGATTTTGGCCGCCACCGCCGACGGCCTGCCCGACGCCCACCGGCGGACTTGCCGGACTCTGTCGAACCCGCCAGGGGTAGCCCGACGGCGCTCCGGCTGGCGGTGGCCCTGACCGTGAGCTGCGAGTTTGACGGTGAGCGCCGGGTAGGCCGGCGGCGGTGGCGGCTCCGCTGGCGGTGGCGGCCAAAACCGTGAATAGTTGTAAAATTTTTTTAAAAAAAACTACTGTCGTGACTCACCATTGATCGGCGGAAAAAATGAACGGCTGGGATCATTTTGGAAGACCTCGCTGTTACACCATGCAATTTGATTGGCTGATGATATTTTTTGTATAAAGTATAGAAATATGTATATATATAAAGCTAGTAAGCAAAGCAAACTTTACATAAAATAATATCAGTTCAAAGAAAAGAAGGCATTACTCACCTCTTCATAAAATGACAACGGACTCCAGTGATCATCATCGCCAAACAAAAATGTGATTTGCTTCACATTCTCCTTCATGAATCCCCAATCTGGCTCACCCGCAAGCTAGAGTAGTACATAAGGGATAACTTCATTTAACAAAATCAATATATAAAATAATTTCTTGATGAAATAAATAAATAAGCAAGCTTTCCTCTAAATACAGTAGAAATAGGTTCTGATTTGGTAGAATCATTTATTAGCTTCTACAAATTAATATCCGCATAAATAGATTTGCTGTATCAAAATTGGCTTTAGGGTTTCCACCAGGAGACTCACCAATCTTGAGAGTATGGTTGGAAGTATAGATTAGTTGTTAAATGTAAATTGAAAAAAAAGATCATATATGTAAAGAAATGCCTCAAAGCTTGTATATACTTCTTGAATGAATAGTTACAAGTATGAATACACTTATATAAGAGAAGAATGAGAAGAGAAATCCTAAATACAAGATGTGGGACTAATACATGGAGAGAGAAAAGAGAGAAAACATGGGCCCTTAATTGGGCTTTTCTAACACTCCCCTGCAAGTTGGAGCGTACAAGTCGAAGGCACCAAGCTTGGATAAAAACTGATAGTATAGAGGCCTGGAGAGAGCTTTTGTCAGGATGTCCGCAACTTGGTCTTTAGCAGGAACATGCTCCAAATCTATCTTCTTTGACTGTACCTTTTCTCGGATAAAGTGACAATCAACTTCGATATGCTTTGTGCGTTCGTGAAACACCGGATTCTTGGCAATATGTATTGCTGCCTGACTGTCACAAAATAAGGTAGACGGTGATGAGAGACAAACACCCAAGTCTTCCAGAAGGCTCTCAAGCCAGGTTAGCTCGGAAGCAACCGCAGCCATAGCTCGGTACTCGGCTTCAGCAGAAGAGCGTGCAACCACGGATTGTTTCTTGCTACGCCATGTTATGAGATGACCACCAAAGTAAGTGCAGAACCCCGTAGTGGAGCGCCTATCATCGATAGATCCTATGTAGTCAGCGTAAGAGTAAGCGACGAGTGATAGAGATGTGGATGGCTTATACACAAGTCCTTGTCCGGGGGCGATCTTGAGATATCGAAGGATGCACTCGACCGCTTGAAGATAAGATGTCCGAGGAGCGTGCATGAACCGACTCACAACTACTACAACAAACGAGATGTCCGGTCGAGTCACCGTAAGGTAGATCAGCTTCCCAACCAAGCGTCCGTAATATTCCGGATTTGTAAGCAGCTTGTCGGAGTCAGAACTATGGACCGAGAGCTTGTGATTGGCGTTCATAGGAGTCTCTGCAGGTTTGCACCCAGAATAACTTGCATCATGAAGGAGGTCCATACAGTACTTCCTTTGAGATAACACAAGACAATCAGAGCGTTGTGCGGCCTCGAGCCCAAGAAAGTACCGAAGGTTGCCCAGATCTTTGGTCTGAAAAGCGGAATTTAACTGTTCCTTGATCTGTTGTATTCCTGTCGTGTCGTTGCCAGTAATCAGGATATCGTCAACGTAAACCAGAAGAATCACAGTCCCGGTTGACCGGTGGCGAGTGAAGAGAGAAAAATCAGCCGAGCTCCGAGTAAAGCCACTAGTATAGACCACCTTACTGAATTTTTCAAACCACGCATGCGGGGACTGTTTGAGACCATAAATGGATTTCTGAAGGTGACATACGAATGACTCCCCCGTGGTCTCAAACCCGGGAGGTTGCTGCATATAAACTGTCTCCTGCAGATCGTCGTTGAGGAAGACATTCTTAATATCCAACTGATAAAGCGGTCAGTGACGATGAACTGTCAAGGAAAGAAGAACGCGGACCGTGTTCAATTTGGCCACTGGAAAGAAAGTTTTCTCATAATCAAGGTCATGTTGCTGAGTAAAGCCCCGGGCCACGAGGCGTGCCTTCAGACGGTCAACAGTGCAATCCGCCGCATGCTTTACAACAAAGACCCATTTGCAGCTCACATAGGTATGGCCAGTAGGAAGAGGGAACAGATCCCAGGTCTGGTTAGCCCAAAGAGCCCGCATTTCATCTTCCATGGCTGCCGCCTGCCCGTCACCCTAGATGTGTAAGCGCCTCCTGCACAGAGTTAGGAATAGAAATAGAGGAAAGAGAGGTGGCAAAGGCGTAGAGAGGTGGTGTCAGCCGATGGAGAGAGACGTAGTTGGCCAAGGGATGAGCTGTAGAGACGGGAGCCGGATCTGCCGTAGCCGAGGTATCGCTGGTAGCGGGGAGCTGGTTCACGGGAGTATCCTTGGATGGACGTCGAGAGTAGACCCGGATAAGTGGTGGAGGAACCCGAGGAAGAGCTGGTTGAGAGGAGGAAGAAGAGGGTAGAGACGACGGCGTGACTGGTACGGCAGGACAGGGAAGAGGTAGAGCAGAAGACGAGGTGGGGCAAGGTAAGTGGAAGGGCTGGTGTTCGCAGAAGGTGACATCTGCAGAAACAACCAGCCGACCATCAGAAGGAGAGTAGTAGACATCCCTTTTGAGTCCGGGAGTAGCCAACAAACATATACTTGGCAGCCCGAGGAACAAGCTTGTCGGAAGGAGGGCCAAGATGGTGGACATAGCACACACACCCGAAGACCCGTGGTGTGAGAGAGGTGGGGTTGGTGGAGGGATAGAGAAGTTGGAGCGGTGAGGCAAAATTTGGCACAGATGAGGGGAAGTGGTTAATAAGATGACAGGCTGTGGAGACGGCAAAATTCCAATATTCGACCGGAACCTGCATTTGGAACATAAGGGAGCGGGCAACATCGAGAAGATGACGATTTTCCGTTCGGCGACCCCGTTTTGCTGAGGGGTATAGGCACATGAAGTTTGATGGATGATACCGAACTCGGTGCAAAGAGTAGAGAAGGCACGCTCGGTATATTCGCGAGCATTATCGGTGCGGATGACTTGGAGGGGGGTGGCGAATTGCGTACGCATCTCAGTTAAAAAAGCACGAAACACAGAAGTAAATTCAGTACGGTCATGTAGTAAATAAAGTCATGTAGTACGCGAGTAGTCAACAATAAACGTGACAAAATAACGATAACCAAAAATACTGGGGACACGATAAGGACCCCATACATCAGAGTGTACTAAAGAGAGAGGAGTACTACTCCTAGTACAAGCAGGGGAAAAGGAAGAGCGATGTTGTTTGTCGTAGATACAGGATTCACAAGAGAACTCCTGCAGAGGTACATCAGGAAGAGCCCGCTTGAGAATCGGTAGGGGGGCATGCCCAAGGCGGCGATGCCAATCAACCGTGGAGATAACAGATAGAGTAGTAGGTGGGATGTCCAAGATATAAAGCCCTTTCAACAGCTGCCCCTTACCAATGGTACTCCGGGTGCGACGATCCTGCATAAGAAAAGAAGAAGGTGAAAAAATTATGCAACAATCAAGATCGTGGGTGAGACGACTAACAGAAAGTAAATTGAAAGGGGATCCCGGAACATGAAGAACCGAGGAAAGAGAGAGAGTCGGAGTAAGCTGAAGAGCAGCGGTGCCAGAGACAGGAAGGGTATCACCGTTGGCCACAGTGATGCAAAGGGGATGAGGCGTCCGTTGGTACTTGGTGGGCTTCTGGGAGGTAATATGGTGAGTGGCCCCGTAATCAACGATCCAGCAGGGACTATGAGAGAGACAGGTTATACCTTCAGCAGAAAAGGACGCGACGGAGTCGGAGGAGCGGCTGAGGGCACCTTGAAGCTGTTGGAGTTGGGTGCGAAGCTCATCAATATCTTGGCGGGTAGTGGAAGCCAGATCGGGGGCAGAAGGCCTAGTGGGAGTAGGATCAGCAGAGGTAGTAGCAGTAAGGTGAGGAGGCAGGTCGTGCTTGCGGTAACAAGTAGCTTCGAGATGATTATCGCGGCCACAGTAAGTGCATTTCATAGAAGAACGACCACCACGTCCCCGAGACGGTGCCCCCCCCCCCCGAGTGGAAGATCCACGAGTTGGAGGGTTCGGAAGGAGAGGCTGCTGAAGAAGAGCTGAGGCAAAATCATGAGGAGCCTCGGAAGGAGGCGTGACCTTTAGCAGCATGGAGCATACATCAGACAGGGACGGAGTTGTGGCGGACGATAGGATTTGTGCTCAAACACTATGCAGGTGGGGAGGAACACGAGACATTATCATGGCGATGGCGACAGCTTCTTTATGGTTCCGTTGAATGGCTAGATCAGTAGTAGGAGGCTGATGTTTAATCCAAGTCTTGACCAAACTCTTTGCTTTAGCCACAAAGGAGAGCATATCGCCAGGAGCACCGGGGGAAAGATTCTGAAGATCAGAAATGATATTATAGAGATGCTGTAGGCTGTCATGCCCGGAGTAAAATGAGTGAAGCTCCTCCCACATGGTTTGGCTGTGTCATGATACATGGTCATTCGGTAGGGCTCGGTGTCCATGGAGTTGAGAAGCCAGGATTGGACCCGACCATCGTCGCGAAGCAGGTCATCGGAGGGAGCAGTCGGAGGGGACCGGGTCAAGTGGTGAAGAAGACCCTTCGTCTGCAGAACACGGCGAACCGAGTGAACCCATTCAACAAAGTTCCTTTTTCCAGTGAGGGAGATAGTCGTAATCCGTAATTCGTCACGAAATTCGGAAGCCGAGGCAGCCGCACGGGCTGGCGGAGCAGAAGTAGCAGCAGAAGTATCGGAAGCCATGCGCGGCCAGCAGAAGAGGTCGGGCGGTTAGAAGAGGATTGCAGCGCGGGTAGCAGAGAAAGGCCGGGGGGCAAGAAAAAGGTAGTCGCACGGTCTCGGCGGACACGCCAGCGACCAGGAGATCGCAACCAAAATGCGACTAGCAGAGGGAGATCGCAAGCGACAAGGCAGGTCGCGGGCGAGTAGCGAGTAGGAAGGACAGCAGCGGATAGGCGAGGCCGCAGCGATAAGCGAGAAGCGGGTCGCGGTGAGCAGAAGAGGCAAGTTGCTGCGAGCCGCGATCGGATAGAAGGAGGTCGCGCGGCGAGCAGGAGAGGCAGGTCGCTGCGGGCAACGAGCAGGGAGAAGCCGCAGCGGAGAGAGAGAGACCGCGCGGCGAGTAGGAGAGGCAGGTCGCTGTGAGTAACAATCAGCGAGCAGGGAGAGACCGCGGCGGATAGAGAGACCGGGCGGTGAGCAGGAGAGGCAGGTCACCACGATCAGCGATCAGTAAGCAGGGAGAGGCCGCAGCGGATAGAAAGAGTCCGCGCGGGAAGAGAAGGTGAGAGAAAGGTGGACCCACGTGAGAGAGGAGTATAAAAAAGGAGGAGAGGGAGGGAGGAGGTGGAGGCCACGAAAGAAACAGAGGGGTGGGGGGGAAGCGGATAGAAAAGAACAAGCCGCAGGAGTCCGCGGGAAGGAAAGACCGCGCGGACAGCCGGTTAGGAGAAGAGACCGGTTGCGGTTAGGAGAAGAAACCGGGTAGGCCGGATACAAAAGGAGGAGACCGGTTGCCCTCTGATACCATGTAAAGAAAGGTCTCAAAGCTTGTATATACTTCTTGAATGAATAGTTACAAGTATGAATACACTTATATAGGAGAAGAATGAGAAGAGAAATCCTAAATACAAGATGTGAGACTAATACATGGAGAGAGAAAAGAGAGAAAACATGGGCCCTTAATTGGGCTTTTCTAATAATATACAATGCTAATTTTAAAATAATATTAGAACACCTTATATTCATGGAATTTTGAAAAGAAAAATGGAATAAAAAAAACATAATATAATCACCAAGCTAATCTTGAGGTTATTGATCGAGAAAATCCGGTAAGGACGGAACTAGAAAAGAGGGGATCTACACTATGAAGGCTCTTTTCATAGGGGTTTAAGGAGTTTTGAGGGTGTTAAGTCCCATAGGTTGTCCTAGCTTAGGTCATGTTCCTAGGTGTTAGCACCCAAGTGTCGACCGCACCCATCAGGCAATGTTATGTTACTGCATTGTTATCAGGGCAATTGATGTGTCTACATCATAGATTTTTTTTTCATTTGTAAGGCCTAGATTCTAAATGTGACATTCCTAGAAGTGGAGTTGATGGCTTCACCATCACAATCTGGCCATGGAGTTGAGACTCGTGTGATTTGCTAACCACTTAACATTGGCCAATCTTTATCAACATATTCTTGTTGGATTTCATGACGATAGGTATTTTTGGTATTCTCTGATTGTTCTCAATAGAGAAAATTAATGATCTCCATGAATGGGTAAGCAGATTCAATGAAGATTCATTTAAATCATGTCTCTCATTTGAATGGCACGCTTCCACTCATGCTCCATAAATTAAAATACAGTATAGTGTTAACTGGATACAATTCTTGACAAAAATGGCAAAGATTTTCTAGCATTTACCAAAAATAAATAAATAAGATAACTTTTTGGGACCTCTTCGCAATGTATACAATAATATAATATAAAAATTAATAGAACATCTATAAGATCTGTTGCGGGTCATTGGGTTTTCTGCTGGTCCAGAAAATCGGACCGGCTTAGCTCGAGAGTGAGCCGAGCGCACAAATAGTCAAATGAAAACCAAGTAGCAATGACACGAGACGATTTAGCATGGGAAATCCGGAAAGGGTGAAAAACCACGTGATCGGATCTGTGCCGGGCCAAAATCCACTAGAATACTTGAGGTTACAAGAGTTTGAGTTCCCAGGAGGGTGACATGTCATCTCTCTGTTTACAATCCTTAATGGCTGAGAAAAGGGGAAAAAACAGTCCACGAAGCTTCCGCGAGACTGTCCACAAGAACATATTTCTATACCTTCTTTGGTGCTTGCTGAAGCGCCCAAGTGAGAGTTGAGCGTGAACAGACTTGAGAGCGAGACGAGGGAATTTAAAGCAAAGGAATGATCTAAGTCTCATGTTCTCGCCGGAAAACCTCAAAACTTTCTCTTGACACTCTGGTTGTTTGTCTTCAAATGAAGGTTTGGGGATCTTTTTATAGATATCTTGAATGGGCGCGCTGGTAATTGCATCTGGCTGAATATGGGGTTGACCAATAACGTTGTTCGGTTCCGATCACCTGAATCATCAATTTCCCGAAAATGGCGAACATGCCCCCACTCCCCAGGGGCGGTCTGGGCGTCCCGGGCAAGTTGACCGATGACGGTCGCGGCCAGAGGCGGCGACGGCGGCTAGGGGCGGCGGGGCACCGGTGGGGCGCGTGCATACGGGGAGAGGTCGCACATACGCGACCTTGCGCGCCTGCGGGCGCGGGGAGGCCGTGTGCGCGGCCAGGCGCGCGCGGGGAGGTCGTGTGTGCGGGGAGGTCGTGCACACGGCCAGGCGCGCGCGCACGAGGAGGTCATGTGTGCGGCCTCGTGCGCATGTTTGAGCGGGAATGCAGGGGGTGGTGCGCGCCTCGTGGCTACGTGCACGGTGCCACACACGCGCTTTGTCTGATCCCTCCTTTTGTCGGCTTTGCGAGCAGTCGAGCAAGCGTCTTTTACCGCGCAGCTCACTCGGTCGGGTTGACTCGCTTGGGTGCTTCAGTGTGCTTTGACTCAGATAATTTTAGGGGGAACCCCATCAGGTCTGCGTTGACTCTGATAACTTTAGGGGGAACCCCATCAGGTCTGCTTTGACTCGGATAATTTTAGGGGGAACACCATCAAATGGCCCCTAATTTTCGCGTGTCATGAAACACAAAGAGGCGAGCCCAAAAATTACGAATGGTTTTTGTGACTACTATAAGTCGAGCACATAAATATGATGGCGCGCGCTGCCTATCTTTTATTTGCAAAGCGAAATCATGAGCATTCTTTCGATTGAATTCAGAGATCTCTAGTGATTACGACGGATATCTTTCTCTTTTTGAGAATATTGGGTTTCCTCTTTTAAGGGAGTGAGATACGGCAGCTGTGCCTTTTTTGATTTATTCAAGCTTTCCATTATAAGCCATGTGTAGGATTTATAAATTTGAGGTTTCACTCATTTATTTTCTGTATTCTGCAGCGGAGATTTCGGCGGGAGCACTTGATTGGAGTGCGAGAAGATTTTTTGGTGCAGTGCCGCACACGACCATGTGTCGCGCTCGCGGCCGTGGTTTCGCACGGCTGCGCGGCGTGCACGTGCCGGTGCAGCGCTGTGCGCAGCCATTGTGCCTCGCGGCTACGCGGCATGCACATGTCAATGGAGCGCTGCGTGGGGCCGCATGCTGCGCACGCGCAGTCGTGGAGCCATGCGGCGTGAGCGCGCCAGAGCCACGCTGCGCCTGGTCAAGTGTAGTGCGCACGACCATGGTGCCACGCGTAGCTGTGGGCAGTCGTGGGGTGCGCGTGCGAGGGCGTGTTGTCGTGCACGTGTGTTTGTTTTTGGCTTGCTTGGTGCGTGGGTTGACCTGTGAAGCCTTTGACTTTTCACCTCTTCCTTTCCTTTATTGTTTATTGTGCTGACTCTCACTATGCTCCAAGTACTGAAGCGTAATTTCCGAGCAAAATCAATGTGTCTCCCTTCAACTTTGACCGAGGACTGGATGGGTGTATGGCGGAAGCGCTTCGGTATCCTGGCAAACATCGAAGTAAGGATTCCGCTCCCGGAGGAGCGTGCTCAGAGTCCTCCCGCGGGTTGTCACGATTTCCGAGGGATCATTGAAAGCTGGCTTTTGGATCCCTCCCACCGAGGCTTGGAGATCTTTCGATTCGCGGCATTCTGATTACGTAGTTTTCCTCGGTAGGGATGACGAGGATCATGGGGTTGATCTGTTTCTTCTAGGGACATGGTTTTTGACTGACCGTCCAACCTTTCTGAGAATGGTGTAAAGTTTTCTCTGGCTCCGACAATGGGATCGAGGTGAAGAGTAATAAGTGGCTTGCTTTTTAGGACAAGACAGACTACCGTCAAGGGGGCACTTTTTGGGTTCGTCAAGAATCCTTGGTGATTTCCTAAGGCTTAGAGGGAGCTCCCGAGATGTTGATGCAGGCTTGCGGGTCAGGAGTACGATTTCTCTCCCGTGTTGGGCTTTGAAGACCCGCATGAGTTAGCGAGCATGATCCTGGGGATTGGTGCCTTTGTTGGTGAGAAGAGACTGGCCTTGGCGGGTCTCTCTACAATGTTGAGCGGAGCTGTGTCGTTTCCTTGGAGCAAGGCAAGAAGAGGAAATTAGTCTTCTCGCTAAAGCGTGCGGAGGTAGGGGCATCCTCCGTCGCTCTTGAATATGTTACGGAGGTTGACGACGACTGCTCGAGCGAGTTTGAGTATGGTGCCCCTCCCCCTGATCCTGAGGAGACTCTGGAGTTTCCTGTGGATGAGCTGTCATTACGGGATGGGCTTGTGTCACCTCTTGTTGCTACGAAGGGAAAGAAGCGTGAGTCCTCTTTTCAGGATGCTATGCTAAAGGTACATTGGTCGTTTTGTTTGATCATTCCCTGGCCATGCACTTTGTCGCAATTCTGATCCGGCGTTTGGTTTCTTTAGTTAGATGAGCTGTGTGACGTCTTACTTATGCAGGACAGCAACTATGTAACTTTGAAGGATTATTTCGTGTCTCTTCGGGCGAAGCTGACCTCATCGGAGGAGTACCTAGCTTCTGTTAGGAAGAGGAGAGAGAAGACCATCACTCGCTTAAACAGGTCGGAGTCTGACCTCGCTGCTCCCCAGGCTGAGAACGAGGCGCTCCGGGGGAAGCTTTCTGTGGCTGAGGCAAGTCTTTCGAAGGCCTTCTGTTGTGTTGAGGCAGCCAGGACGGAGATGTCCAAAATGGAGGTTGATATGGCGTGGATGAAGGAGGATAAGGCGTAGATGGCTACTGCGCAGAAGGACGTTGAGACAATGCGGGCTTTCGCGATTGCCGAGTACAAGGTGTTCAACGTCTTCAGAGTGAAGCGAGCCTGGATTGCAGAGGAGGATCGTTTGGAGATGATGAATACGGAGGTTGATCCACTGTTAGAGGATGAGCGCGATGTCGCATTCCGCCTTGGATTTGGTAATGACTTTCGTCTGGCGCGGAGGATGCCTGAGCGCTCTGACCTTGGGATAGACGATGCCTCAGATGACGATCCTGACATCGATATCGATGGATGACTTGCTGGCATCCACGTTGTGCTTGCAGGTTGTACCTTTTGTTTGTCTTTTACTTTTGTTGTTGGTGCGCTTAGCACCGTTGTATGCTTTTCTTTGTGATGTAGCCCATGTGGCATTTTTCGAGATTATATGGGTGCTCTTTTATCGATGTTGTGATGGTTTGGAAGTGTTTTGCTTTTCACGTTCCTTTTGCTTGAACACGTGTGCGTGATGTTCAACGTCAGCTTTAGTGACTGTTATTTGGCGTCGAGGCCAGGGATCAATGCTTGAGCGTGATGCGGAGGGATATTTTCCCCCTTGTTCGCATGGTACGGAAGGATCCGGAGTTTGATATTGTCAATGTGGCTCATGGGAACTCAGGGTCCATCCTGCTTGGGTTCTGGAAGAAGACTTGTGGCTTGCTTTTTCCCTAGGGTGTAGAAGTGCTCAGGGTTTGTTCATTCAAGAGGTGCAAAAGGACTTTTGTTCGTTTGCGGCTTAGATGGGTACGAGGTCAATGCTATTGTGAGGTAGAGAATGACATTTGTCTGTTCGTGTTTCGGAAGGACACGAGGTCCGTTCTATTAAAGGAGACGAAGGACCTTTGTCCGTTCATGTCTCAGAAGAACATAGGGTCCGTTCTATTGGAGGAGGCGAAGAACTTTTCTCCGTTCATGCCTTAGTTGGGTACGAGGTTCGTCCTTTTTGAGGTGGTAAGGGCCTTTGTTCGTTCATGCCTCGGACGGACATGGGGTTCGTTCTATTTGAGGAGGTGAAGAACCTTTGCCCGTTCGCGGCTCAGGAGGACACAAGGTACGTCCTATTGGAGGAGGCGAAAGACCTTTGTCCGTTCGCGCATCAGGAGGACACGGGGTCCATCCTATTGGAGGAGGCGAAGGACCTTTGTCCGTTTGCGCCTCAGGACACATGGTCCGTCCTATTGGAGAAGGCGAAGGACCTTTGTTCGTTCGCGCCACAGGACGCAAGGTCCATCCTATTGGAGGAGGCGAAGGACATTTATCCGTTCTCGCCTCAGAAGGACACTAGGTCTGTTCTATTTGAGGAGAATAAGGACTTTTGTTTGTTCGCGCCTCAGGAGAACACGAGGTTCGTCCTATTTAAGGAGACGAAGGACATTTATCCGTTCGCGCCTCAGGAGGACACAGGTTTGTCCTATTGGACGATGTGACGGACTTGGTCCGTTAGCGCCTCAGAAGGACACGGGGTCCGTTCTTTCTTCAATAGATTTGACTGCAGATGAAACCAGAGTGTAGCTATAACATTGCTGAAAAAGGAGATACAAGTGCACGCGAGCTTCTTCTTGTGGCTTATTCTTGAAAGTCCGCCTCAAGCTCCGCTTGCATCTTGGGGAGTTGTGTTCTATGAGAAGATATCTATTATAATGCCTGATGTGAGGGTGTCGGTCCGAAGAGCCCTTAATAGCGGTTCTCTAAGAATGGTGTTGCATGTTGAGTTGCTTGCAAGATGATGAACTAGATGTTGTATGTGGTTTGCACCGGAGGGTTCCCTAGAGTCACTGGTCAGATGATGTTTCCTAAAATGAGGATTGTTGGGTGGCCCATGACGTGGGTACCCCTGCACCTAGCTGGACGTTCCTTCCAGAAATTCCAAGCTAAAGCAAGGTTAACAAAAACAGGACGTTCGCAAACACATTATTGTCAACCAATATCCCAACAACTTCCATAGGGGGATCAATGATGATTGCACTGATGTGTTGATGGCTTGGCGAAGATCCTTGTATCGTGGGAGGGGCCGCACGCGCGCAAGTCGGAACCCCATCATGTCTGTTTTGACTCAGATAATTTTAAGGGGAACCCCATCAAGACCCTGAAGTGATACTCAACAATATTATCTCATCTTCTTGTATATGGTATCATAAGGGGTTCAACTCCTTTAGTCGGTGATTTGTCAAAATCTCTCACTACGATCCATCTCAATCTCCATCGAGCATATCTTCCCTCTTTGCCAGGTTTTGGATTTTGGGTTTTGACTTTAGGGTTGGATTTCTATGTTTTCCTAACATCATACATAATCTTTTATATGGCATCTGACTTGCCTGCTAACTGACATCTGACTTGTTAACTCGCATCTGACTTTTCCTGACCTCTGAAAAATATGAATTTTTTAATCTTTTCGGAGTATGATTAACATCCAAAATTTTCCAACATTTTAGTTGACTTTTACTGAACTCTGAAAAGTATGAAAATTCTCTATATTAGAACAAAACCTTATGAGTATCTCAAGCTCTAAATTTTCAGACTTTTCTTCTGAATTTTCAATTGAGTGTTCAGCAAAACTGGATGCATATATATAGGTACCGAGTCACATGTGATCTCCATCAAGTTATTTTGCTCAAACTTCTTCCCGCAATTCATCGCAGTCCTCATCGCCATTCATCTCTGTCTCCCTCGAGAAATTTTCACATCTTCGTCACCAGAACTGCATCTTCTCCTTGCCGAGTTTTAGCCTCCATCTCCTAAGGTGACCCAATTTTTCCTCTATCTCCCTGCAAAGTCCTTTATTTGATATAATTAGCCTATGCCGGTCCCAAACCCGGATGAAAAATGGTGAGGGTTTAAAAATTTGTGAACTGCGGAAACTAGCAAACCAGGCGCAGGAACACTCAACCTATCTGAAGCCAAGTAAACCAGATGCACAAGAAGACTAAAAAACCTTGTACTATCAATAATCTTTACAAGCCGAGGCATACATGGTGAGACATGATTCGCCGATGTATCCGATGAAAGCACAAAAAACAAGAAATTACAAACAAGCCACGCGGTCTCAAGGAGAAACCGCCGACCCTGCCGAGCTTCCTAGGGAGTCCGCTGAAGCCGCCTAGTCACAAGACCGCAACCAAGGCGCGCGGACAACCCGTTATTCCAATGCTGAAAAGGAACTCTGTCTACTGACATGCAAGCCATCTAACCGCAAGGTCGTCTAGCCTCCAGATCCCGCGAACTGCTGCTGCCGAACTGAACAAGCCGCCAGAAGCAGACAGCTTATTGAACTAGGAAAGAGTTGCAGAAGAGAAAACCGTCTGGTCGCAAGCTGCGACTTGCTGCTAACCGCTGGTTGCTAACCGCAGAGTCCGCATTATCACTGACCGAAGTCAGAACCAAGTCTCTGGCTTTCCAGCGTTATCCGCACAACCTGCACAACACAAACCGGTCAACTCCACAAAACGCGCGACTAGAAAACCCTATTTGCAGCAACTACCCGAGCTCGCTTAATGTTCATTCGGATGTCCAATTGTTATGACAGGGGGTCCTATTTATAGGCACAGAGAAGAGTGTGATCACCGCTCTAGCCGATAGGATCACCACCCTATCTCGCGACGAGCACCAAGTATACCCGCATAGCCGTGGATACAAAACCAGACCGCCGCGACTAGGCTAGAAAGCCAGTCCGCCAAAGTCGCACCACCAAGGCCGGATACCTAGCCAATTTGCCTTGTCGCCAAAGCACAAGCCAGGACAAGAACGTCATACAGGCGGACACTGCGAATACAGCCTCAGTCCGCACAAATGCGGACACAGCTCCAGTCTGCACGCGCTTGCGGTCACTACTCTGACCGCACAAACTGCGAGACCTTCCGGACTGAGCACACCTGGACTTGGTACAAAACCGGACCAAGTCCACACCACCAGTCATCCCTGGTGCGAACACAGCACCAGCGGATACAAAGACTAGTCCGCACAAAACCGGCGGACTCCAGAACCAGTCTGCACAAACCGACAAATTGCGCGGATAACCATGAATTGAACTTGAAAAAGTTAAGTAAATCAGAGGAGTAAAAGTATCAGAGGTAAAAGATGCTCTAAATAAGATACTGAAGTTAAAGAGGATGTCAGACCATTGGAGAGAAAGTATCTTGGTACCTTTGTATAAAAATAAAGGAGATATACAAAATTATGTTAATTACAGAGGAATTAAATTGATGAGTCATACCATGAAATTATGGGGACGAGCAATAGAAAGAAAATTAAGAAGAGAGACTAACATCTCGGAGAATCAATTTGGATTCATGCCAGGGAGATCGACCAAGTAATCTATACATCTCTTGAGGAGACTCATTGACAACTATCAAGAAAGAAAATAAGATTTGCATATGTTGTTTATTGATCTTGAGAAGGCTTATGATAGAGTTCTAAGAGAGATCTTATGGAGAGTCTTAGAAAAGAAAGGTGTAAATGTATCATATATTGACATAATCAAAGATACGTATACAAATTCGGTGATAAGGGTGAGGACATCTGGAGGATTAACATAGAAATTTCCTATTACTGTTGGATTACATCAAGGTTCAGCTTTAAACCCTTATCTCTTTACTCTTATCTTAGATGAGCTCACCAGACATATCCAACAAGTAATACCTTGGTGTTTATTGTTTGCGGATGATATCGTTTTGGTTGATGAGAAGCGCGAGGGTGCAAACGCAAAACTTGAATCTTGACAAGATACTTTAGAAAAGAAGGGTTTTAGGTTGAGCAGTGCAAAGACGGAGTATATGGAGCTTAAATTTAGCAGTACAAGAAAGACAGATGACTTCGTTATTAAGTTAGGTGATCAAGATATTTCTCGTAGTGAGTGTTTTAAATATCTTGGATCGATAGTTCAAAAAGATGGAGGTATTGATAAAGATGTGACACAGTATCCAAGCGGGTTGGTTGAAGTGGAGAGGCGTGTCAGGAATCTTATATGATCGTAAAGTACCACTAAAACTTAAGGGCAAGTGTTACCGTACTGCAATTAGACCCATGATGCTCTATGGTTATGAGTGTGCAGTGAATTATGTACATGAGCAAAAAATGGGAGTTACGGAGATGAGAAAGCTCAGGTGGATGTGTGGACACACGAGATTAGATAAAATTAAGAATGAAAGTATCATGGATAAGACAGGAGTAACACCAATTTCAGAGAAGATGCGAGAAGCTCGTCTAAGATGGTTTAGACACGTGCAAAGAAGACCATTAGAGGCACCTGTTAAGCGATGTGAGAATCTAGTCACTATGCATGTTAGACGAGGGGGGGTAGACCAATAAAGACTTGGAATGAAACTATAAAGAAAGACATGATGTACTTAGGCATTAATGAGATTATGACAAAAGATAGGGCACAATGGCGACAAAGGATCTTAATAGCCGACCCCACTAAAGGCTTGAGTGTTGAACTACACTTACAATCACCATTCCTCTTCATAGGACTTCATTTAGGGTTCGTTTGACGCGGTGTTTTGGACGGCTATTTGGGGCAAACGCCGCAAAACGGCGGGTGAACAAATGCCCTTCGACAGCATTTGCTCCGGCTGGACCCGCCGCGCCATGAGAAACGGGGCAAAAAGCCCTGTTTCGAACCCCGGGTCATCCCCTCTGGTTCGAAAGCTCCGGCTGGAGCAGTTGTTTCCTTCTGCCACCGTCGCGCCAAAGGAAGCCTTAGACTTCACTTGGTAGAGCGGTTGTGGTAGTAAAAGGAGTTGTTGTAAATACAAGTTTGTAAATTGAGTTGTTGGAAACTGGTTGCTAGAAATGGAGATTTGTTTGAATAGTCTGAGATTGCAAAACTGTTAAAACAGAGAACCGTTTGGCAAAACTACGGTGACATTTTATAAATATTTTTTATTATTTAGGTTTTTTTAATTTTTTTCTTATAAATCTAGATATATTAAATTGTTGAAAATAATTAATTGGAAACAAGCAAAACTGCGGTGGCGGTGGCCGTGACCGTGAGACCCAGTTCAAATATATACAGTTGACTATGCAGATACTCCGAACACTTTCAAGCTCTATGTAGTTGTTCGGCAATGAAGTCACGCAATGCCACCATCTCATCCACCCCTACCCGAATCCCTCTAACATGGTCTCCACTTGAGCTTTCATTAATTTGTCTTGTTCTTGTCTGAAGGCCCGCTGGGTAAATGAAATGCTCGTCTTTATCACAAGCACGAAAATGAATGTCTGAGCGAGATGAATGCTTGCAAATATAATTATGCAAAGTCATTGTTATAATCACAATGCCTCGTTGCTTTGTCAAACAATGTATATTAATTTTTGTTATGAAGGCCTTGTGGATTAGTAAATAAAAGGAGATTATTAGGTTTGTTTTTTGCTTCAAAAAATGAGGAGATTAGTAGGAAATTAATATTTTTCTGCTTCAAAAAAATTTAGCAGATTAGCTGGTTCCATTTTCTGCCTTGCCAGTTTGGATTTCCTGAAGGTGTTGCTGCGGAGGAGGAAATTAAAACTTTTCTGATCCAGGAGGAATGTTGGATACCCCGAATATTGACTCTAAGATCTGTTGCTCTGTCTTCATTGTTGTAGATGTAGGCCGACATATCTGACATGTCGGTCGACATAAAGGTTTTGGAGATAAAATGCCACGACATCGATATTTTAAGCAAAAATGTAGTTTTTGAAAATATCACTCGATATATCCGTTTAACCCGATATATCAGGCGATATTTCGCGACCGATATAACGTCGAGAGTGTTAAAAATATTGTTTTCATTTTTTATAAGACCAAACACCGATTAAGGTGTTACCGTGTGACCTTGAGGTCATGAGTTCGATTGCTAGAAGCAGCCTCTTGCAAAAATGCAGGGTAAGGTTTGCTTACATTTCACCCTTATGGTGAGATCCTTCCCCGGACCCTTGCTGCACGGGGATGCTTTGTGCACTGAGTTGTCTCTTTTGAAGAGACCAAACAGAAATATTTTATTTTGTGCTTCATTTCATGCATCTCTCTAAGTTTAGTGTCGATTAATTTCTCATCTCGCTCTCATTTGGTGAACTTTATCTCGTTTATTGTAGTCGGCGACTCTTTTTTGTGGAATTTATAAACATACACTATGTGTATATATGTTTATTGTGTAATTTTTAAACATATATTTTGTATTCAATTGTATATATTTATAAAAACTGTGTATATATATGAATAAATTTATTTAAAAACTAAAATCCGACATTGTAAAATATCTCTGATATATCCCCGCAATCCGACATTCGATATTTCAAACTCAAACCGATATGAACCCGACATCCGACATCTGCAACCTTGTCTGTCTTCAATGGAGAATGAGGAAAGAAAAGCTAGAGAGACTGGACATTCGAGGAAATGTAAGGCAAATTCCACGACTGCAAGCTGCTTCTCTGTACAGTGGAGATCACGTATTCAGTTCGCTCTTCATTCGGGTTGGGGAAGAAGAAGAGAGGTCACCTTTCCGCGGAGATTGAGCAGCTTTCGTTGAGGGAGATTGAGCTCATTTTCTTGAGCCCGCGAGTGAGATCTGCTCACCCTTTCTCTTCTGAAAAGCATAACAGAAGAAAACACGCTAAACTGGAGCTCGGGAGTAGGGGCAGCAAATGGCAAAAATTGTAGAAGGAGACAAACGCGTTCGTTCTGAATAGATGGCGGAAAAACAAATTGTTTCGTATGCAACATTACGTTTATCCTAAACGCACTGGAGTTCAAAAGCTTAAACAAACAGACCCTAAGAGTGAGGGCTGCTATCCTTTTATTGAGCTCTATCTCCATCTGTCGTGTTTTAATTGGAACTATGGGAGGGCCTAAACGGATGTGTTACACTACTGCTAGGGTTCTAAGCGAAGAGAAAACTAGAAACAAAAAGACGGCTAGGGTTTTTGGAAGAAGAAAGGAATACCTGAAATTGATAATGCATGCCTCCAAAGAGGGGGGAAAAGGGGTATTTATGGAGCCCCCTTTTCCCTAGGGCCGGCCGGCCCCCATTGAGGGCTGAACCGGTGTGGTTCAGCCCTCACTCCTCTTATTGATTAATTGCGGGCTGAACCGGATGGTTCAGCCCGGTCTTTGTCCGGCGCTCCTTTAGGTCTTCTGGCGTACTTGAATCCTCGGAACCGCAGATCGTCCGGGGCCATAACATTCCCCTCCCCATCAAGAGGCAGCTTGTCCTCAAGCTGGAAGTCGGGAAATAACTCCCGGAACTCCAAGAAGTCCACCCACGTGTTGTGGGCCTCTGAGAGATCCTTCCACTTGACCAGAATCTTTGAACGGTACTCCGTGCCATGTTTCTTCCATCTGGACAGCAAGATATCCTCGGGGCTAGGGCGCAGCTCCCCCGTCGTAGTAGCCTCGGGTAGAGAGGGAAGCACTGTGGCTGCCGCCCCCAGCTTCTTCTTCAACAATGACACATGGAAGGTGGGATGGATGCGAGAGCCCTCAGGAAGGGCAAGTGTTTATGCGACCGGCCCCACCCGTCGAGTGATGCGAAACGGCCCATAGAAGCGTGGGGCTAGCTTCTGATTGGATCGGCGAGCAACTGAAAGATGTCTGTAAGGCTGGAGACGGAGGAAGACCTCGTTCCCAACCTGAAAGGTCCGCTCCGTCCGGTGCTTATCGGCCTGCAACTTCATCCGGTCCTGTGCAACCCGGAGATCGTCCCGCAAGAGAGCCAAGGTCTGATCCCGGTCTCTTAAAGCTCGATCCACGGCCGGCAGCGCTGTGCTTCCCGGTTCATACGACCGCAGAGTGGGTGGTGAGCGCCCGTAGACAACCTCGAACGGAGTGATCCGACTGGCCGTGTGATACGAAGTATTGTAGCAGTACTCCGCCCAGTGTAACCATCGAGTCCACGTGCGGGGCTCATCCATGAAGAAACAGCGAAGATACGTCTCGACCCCCCGGTTCAGCACCTCTGTCTGGCCATCTGTCTGCGGATGGTTTGTCGTGCTCATGCGTAACCTGGTGCCCTGCAACCTGAAAATTTTCTGCCAAAATTTGCTGAGGAAGGTCGGATCGCGATCCGATATGATGGAGCTCGGGAGACCATGTAGGCGCACTACCTCCCGGGCAAAGAGATCGGCAACGGTCTCCGCGGTGTAAGGGTGGCTGAGAACGAGGAAATGGCCGTATTTGGATAGCTTGTCCACTATGACCAAGATCACGGACTTGCCTTGAGACCGGGGCAAGCCCTCAATAAAATCCATCGAGACCGTCTCCCATATCTGCTGAGGAATCTCCAAGGGCGTGAGCAACCCTGCTGGTGAGGACGTCTCATACTTCTGTCGCTGGCACATATCGCACTGCTGCACAAAACGCTGCGTGTCCCTGTGTAACCCCCTCCAAAAGACATTGGCCCGAAGCCGCTGTAATGTGCGAAGCACCCCGGCATGGCCTCCGGTCGGGGACGAGTGGAACTCCTGTAACATGACCTCCTTCCAAGAGGACGAAGCGGGAATGACGACCCTCCCGTGGTAATACAAATGTCCGCCAATCAGCTGGTACCCTAGAGGGGAGGGTTGGCCCTGAGACAAGGCCTCCACAATAGGTTGGAGCTCTGGGTCGGCGGCTATCTCCCTCTGAATGTCATTCAAGGACTCGATCAACGGTACCGAGAGGTGGTAGAGCGTGCTCTCCGGTAGGCGGGATAGGGCATCGGCCACCAAGTTCTCTTTTCCCTGCTTGTACACGATCTCATAGTCATACCCCAGCAGTTTGGTCAACCACTTCTGCTGGAGAGGAGATGCAAACCTCTGATCCAAGAAGTGTTTCAGGCTCTGGTGATCGGTGCGAACTTTAAAATGATGGCCTAGCAGGTATGGGCTCCACAGAGTCACTGCGTGTAAAATTGTTAGCATCTCCTTCTCGTATGTGGAGAGGACCAAAGTCCGAGGTGCCAAAGCCTTGCTGAAGTAGGCCAACGGCCGCCCCTCCTGCATCAAAACCGCCCCAATTCCCACTTCTGAGGCGTCCGTCTCCACTACGAACTCCTTGGTGAAATCCGGTAGTGCGAGCACCGGCGTGGTCGTCATAGCCTCCTTGAGAGCGGAGAAGGCCCGCTCCGCCTCTTCATGCCAAGTAAAGGACTCTTTGTGGAGGAGCTGGGTAAGTGGTCGTGTCAGCTTACCATAGTCCTTCACGAACCTTCTATAGTATCCAGTGAGGCCCAGGAAGCCTCGAAGTGCTCGCACGTTAGCCGGTCGCGGCCACTCCACCATGCTCTCTATCTTCTTTGGGTCCGCCCTGACCCCTTGAGCCGAAACCAAATGCCCCAAATATTCCACCTCTGACTGTCCAAACGAGCACTTCGATAGCTTGGCATAGAACCGATGCTGCCGCAGAATGGTAAGAACTTGTGCCACGTGCTCAACATGCTCCTCCCACGACCGACTGTATATCAATATATCATCGAAGAAAATGAGTACCGATCGCCGTAGGAGTGGCCGAAAGGTCTCATTCATCACGGCCTGGAAGGTTGATGGGGCATTGGAGAGCCCAAAGGGCATCACCAAGAACTCGTAATGCCCATCGTGTGTGCGAAACGCGGTCTTGTGGATGTCTTCCGTCTTCATCCGAATCTGGTGGTAGCCGGACTGGAGGTCCAGCTTGGTAAACAAACTCGCCCCATGCAGCTTGTCCAGGAGCTCGTCTATCATCGGTATCGGAAACTTATCCTTGATCGTTGAATCATTCAGGTTGCGGTAATCCACGCAGAAACGCCAAGACCCGTCTTTCTTTTTCACCAGGATGATGGGTGAGGAAAAGGCGATGGTGCTCGGCCGTATGATGCCGGTTGCCAGCATCTCTTTCACACTCTTCTCGATTTCGGCCTTCTGAATGTACGGGTACCGGTAGGGTCGGACGTTTGGGGGAGCAGCCCCTTCCTTCATCTGTATGCCGTGATCCCTGAACCTGGGCGGAGGAAGGCCTCGGGGTTCTTGGAACACATCTCTGAACTGGGACAGAAGTGCCTGTATCCTCTCTGGAATGTCTGGTGGGTCTTGGGCCAAGGCCTCCACCCCGACTACCATGGCCATCGGGGATCCCTGCTCCTCCAACCGCTGCAAGCTCCTCAAGGAAATCTCCTTCAAAGGTGAAGACCGAATGCCCTGCAGGCAATAATCCTTCCCCTGCTGGGTGAACTCCATCGTCAAACGAACCCAATAAGTGGTCACCCTCTGTAACTGCCGTAACCATTGGACCCCCAACACCATGTCTGAACCCCGAATCGGAAGCAGGTACATATCCGTGTGGCACACAGCTCTGCACGCGGATCTCCACCCTCTTCATCACCCCCTCGCACCTTAGCTTGCTTCCATCTGCTACCATCACCTGGAAAGCTGTCTCTCTGTCAATTGCCTGTCCCACCTTCGAAGCAACTGCGGGGTTGATGAAATTGTGGGTACTCCCACTATCCACCAGGATGGTCACTCGCTCCTTGCCCACCCAGCCTGTGAAACGGAGCGTCACCGGGGCCGCGCATCCCTCCATGGCCTGCAAGGAGACCCCGAACTCTGCCAAATCCAGATTTGCCAAATCCAGATCCTCCACGACGGCTGCCTCCATATGGTCCTCCTCGTCATCCTCCTCATGCAACATAAACACATGGACCTTCTGACAAGCGTGTCCCTTGGTGTACTTCTCATCACAGTTAAAGCACAGTCCCTTCTCTCTCCGGGCCTGCATCTCTGGCCATGTCAACCTGGTAACTGTAGGTCGTACGGGAGGCGGCTGCTCTCGTCGTACCGCCGCGAAAGCCGCAGGTGGCTTGGTTGTCATCCGGTTCCGCTGCCTGTTGTAACGCTCCTCCTGTATCCGAGCGATGCTAATGGCATGGCTCAGACTGCGCGGTAAGTAGGCGTGGACCTCGTCCCGCAAGTACTACTTCAACCCTGAGATGAAACAACTCAGCAAGGTCTGCTCGCCCCACGCGATGCGGTTCGCCAACCGTTCGAACTCCGTCCGATACTCTGTGACGGTCCCCCGCTGACGCAGTTTTTGAAGGGTAGCCTCCACGTCCTCGTACTCCAGCAGCCCAAAACGAGCCGAAAAAGCCTCTATGAACTCCGGCCACGGGGCAAAAGTGCGTCCCCGCATAAACCATTGCGTCCACTGATATGCGTCCTCCTCAAGATGAAAGGCCGCCAGTTATACCCACTGAGCCTCGGGGATCTCCTGATATTTGAAAAACAGCTCCGTCTTCTGGATCCACTCCAGAGCGTCCCCTCCCCTGAACTTGGGGAAGTTCATCCGTGTCCGTTTGGGCTGCATGTACAGTCTCTGATAAGGCCCTCCAAAAACCGCCACCGTCTTGTCCCATTACCCCGGGTTGCCCAAAATCTCCTTGAATTCCTCCATGGTTCCACCCCGGATTTCTTCCCGGTCCCATATTGGCCGGACCATATCCTCCGTTAGGAGCGTTCGCTGGATGGGGCGGAAAAATCCCGGTGGCGCCCCCGAGAGGGACCGCATTTGCCCCGGTTGGGCGAAACAATCCGAATCCTTGGGGTTGTGATCTCCATGGCTGTCCCGTAGGCTGCCCGAACCCTCCTCCTTGCCGCAGCAGCCCGCCGTGAGTCTGCAGTGGCTGTTCGAACCCCCAAGTCGAAGCCGACCCACCGCCGGACCCCCAGGGGCCTCCCGTGACTTCCGCCGCCCGACCAGGGGGGGCAGAACCTCCGCTGAACCCGCCGCCGCCCTCTGGCTGTCCGCCCGGAAGTCCTCCGGCCCGAAATGGGGCCGTCGGCCCGCGTGCGGCTTCCGGCGGAAGTCCCGCGCCGGATCCGGAGCCAGACGCTCCTGTCGGCCCGCCCCCTTGACTCCCGCACCCCGTACTTCCTCCGTTAGGGAAGTTTGTCGCCTCTGTGTCGGATCCCGCACCGTTCACCGCCTTCCCCTTCAGATTTTGCAAGAGGAGGGATTTCAACTCCTCCATCTTCTCATCGAGGCGTTCTTCCAGATGTTGTTGCGAGTTCTTCATGCTTGCTTCGATTGCCGCTACGGAATCCGTCAGCGCAACATAGTTCTCCTCGATGGTGGCAAAACGCGCCGTCTCCGCCTCCGTACGCGTCACCATGGTCGCAGGAAGGATGCTTTGACACCAAATGTTACACTACTGCTAGGGTTCTAAGCGAAGAGAAAACTAGAAACAAAAAGACGGCTAGGGTTTTTGGAAGAAGAAAGGAATACCTGAAATTGATAATGCATGCCTCCAAAGAGGGGGGAAAAGGGGTATTTATGGAGCCCCCTTTTCCCTAGGGCCGGCCGGCCCCCATTGAGGGCTGAACCGGTGTGGTTCAGCCCTCCCTCCTCTTATTGATTAATTGCGGGCTGAACCGGATGGTTCAGCCCGGTCTTTGTCCGGCGCTCCTTTAGGTCTTCTGGCGTACTTGAATCCTCGGAACCGCAGATCGTCCGGGGCCATAACAAGATGCATGTTGATGAATGTTCATATTGCTTTATGTTGATAAAATTTCTAGAAAATTTCATCTTTTACTTTCAAGTGGTGCATATTTATGAATATTAAATTAGCCTTCATCCAATCCATGTTCAATGTTGAAAGCAGAATCTGTCATTTGATCATTTTGGTTCCAGCTTCTAGTTTCACTTCAGTGGTTTGCACTATGCTTATGATGATCTTGAATTATGCCGATTCAGTAAGGCTGTCCTCTGACAAAAAAGAGAAATTTGTAACAACTGGGTTACGAGAAGCAATTAAATTTGATAAAGAGTGTAGGATAGCCGTGACAAAAATCATGTTAGTGGAAGAGTTACCATTAAAATTGAAGGTCAAAAATTCCGCAAATTAGAGACAAGTTGAATGTACCCTCTCACACTATGGCAACTAAATATTGCTCCAAACATTTTATTATGAAGAAAAAAAATTAAAAAGACGAGAGGTTCAAAATATTATGTTTAACAATTGATAATTGGATTTCTATCCAAAAATATCATCATATTTGATGCAACCTGCGTCGCCTCGTTTTGATTATTTTATCGCACATGTCGTTTATTATTGTAGCGCACGCTTTCGCGCATTTTCTACTTGCAGTTGTATCGCGCACGTATTAGCGCTTTTGTGTATTTTTGTATCGCGCATGTTGTTCGCGCAATTTTTGTTTGGCGCGTTGGTGTGACCGGCCAACGTGACCCTAAATGCATAGGTCCGGTATTTTAGGAGGTAGGTTAATTAGGGCAAGCAAATTTTAATTAACTATTTTATTATAATTTTCCTACGCCGCAGCCAGCACCGCCTTGGAATTTTCCATTCACATTGTCATTACTCCTAAAAAACTCATATTCCTATTTTCATATGGATGGCTGCCAATAGCATTAAAACCCTATTCCCTCATATATAAACTAACCCTCCCCTCTATTCATATGGGACTGGAAATGAAAAACTGAACGGGATCTTCTTCCTCGTTCTGGTTTTTCTCCAGCGCCGCCTAATCCCGCGACCAAATCGATCGACGCCGCCTCTTCCTCCCTCCAAGGCTCCGGCGCCGCCTTTGGTGGTCCTTCCCAGGGCCGGCGAGTTCTCACACTGCTTTCCTCTTCCCCGACTGCAACCCCGACAACCCGCACCATTCCAACGCCCCTCTTCGTCGACGTCGACGTCGTCTCCTGTGGAGCCACCCACAGTTGTCGTCGAGTTCGCCAGAACCCTCCTGGGGCACTGTCGACGGCCCCTACGCCCTCCTCCGACAGATTCAGAGTTCCTCCGGCGATTTCCTCGCTTCCAGCCGACTCTTCCCTGCTCCAGTGCTCGCTACAGCCGCCCGATCAACCACCTGCTCCCAGTGACTCTTCCACGGCTAGCCTCCTTTATTTCCGGCAATCTCTGTCCGGCCATTGCCTCCTTCCCCTTTGGTATACCTCTCTACCCCTCATTGCTCCTCCACAACCTTTATTTTGTGTTTTAATATTTAAATGAATAGTTATTATTATGAGTTTGCCCTAATGAATTCCATTTCCTGATTACCGTTATTCCTGTTACATGTGCATGCCACCAATTAATTTTTGTGCCTGTGGAATTTAAGTCTCATGACGTCATTATAATCGTGCTGTGGTTCGCGAGCGTTTGTGACACTTTAGTCGTTTTAGTCGTTAGAAATAGCCGCCAAAGTCTCCCGCGCCATTAATTTTAAAAGATCGCTATATTTTAATTTCAAAACTACAACCCTACGATTTTAAATCACATCAGTTTGGTGTGGCTGCTGGGATATCTCACTCCTATCGTGGGATAGCCGAGCGTCGGTCGCCTTCAAGTTCTAGGTTTAGATTTTTATTTTCGTTTAAAAAAAAAAGATGAGTGACTTAAATGCGCGCATTAAAGCTTTGATGAAAGATGTTGAGTGCGTCACTGCTGACGTTCGACAGAATTTGCGTGGGTTGTGCACCTCTGTTCACAACCTGGAGGCGACAATGCACACGCATTATGTTGCTCCTGCATACCTCCACACATCCTATCACATAGTGGAACCCGAGGTTCGGTATCTCGTTAGTCCCCCACATCTCGTCAGTTGCACGACGAGCACTTTAGCTCCACTCACTCCCGCTGTGACGCTTACTTCAGTCGAGGAGTTTCTTCCGGAGCCCCTGCTCCAGGAAGAAAATTTTCCTCCTATCTTTGTTACCCCGACTGATGTCACGACTCCACGTGTCTCCGCTACAGTTCTCCCTTCAGTCGAGGATGTTCTTCTTGAGCTCATGCTCCGGGAAGAAGAGCTTCTTCCTATTTTTACCACCTTGACTGAAGTCGTGTCTCCACCTATCTCCGTTTTAGCACCCCCTTCGATCGAGGAGGTTCTTCCCGAGCCCCTGCTCCAGGAAGATGAGTTATTTCCCTCTCATTCTTTCCTCATGATTGACATGGTGTGTCCACTTTCCCCCACTGACTCACATCCTTCAGCCGCCGAGTTGTTTCCCGAGTCCCCACTCCAGGGAGAACTTACTAGTGATGTGTCACTTACCTCGGTTGACACTTCATCGCTTTCTCTTCTCCCAGCGGAGTTGGTTAGTGATGAGACCCTCATCTTGGGTGACACAAACTCGAGCGTCTTTGGTCCTGACGTTCTTAGCACACTACCGCCACAAACCCTTGCGGCCACAGACATTGTGTTTGGTGGTCCCTCACCAGTGTCCCTTGAGTTGCCACCCCATATTGATTTTGTTTTTGGCGAGCACGCATTTGGTCTACATCACTTCTCTTTAGATATAGGACAACATGTTGCACCACCACGTCACTACCGTCTGCGTTCTGATGCTTCTAAGTTTAGAAATCTCGAGAGAGTCGAGACAATACTTAGATTTTTTTCTCCTCATCGGGACACCCGCTTCAAAGGTTTTCTATGGAAAATTTTTCACGGTCTAATTGGGGCCTTCTTAAAATTTTGTGACTCGAGTGGGACGTTAGCAGGTGAAATTAGGACGATATTCGATCTGGGTCTAGCAGACGTTCGTAGATGTCTATCGGATGAGAGCATCTTGCGTCATGAGTTGCTGATTTCACGGGCTGATTCTACTTGCTTCATGTTCCCCCTATTGCCACATGTTTTCCCCACGCACCGCCCCTATCATGCTCTGAAAGCTCTAATAATTACTGTTTATTTAAATAGTTGGCATGAAATTTTGACTAAATGGATTGCGAGCTTTAGAGATGAGAGGTTACTTGTAGGTTTTGGATCGTAGCCACGACATCAGCAGGGCAGCATGTAGCATTTATCCGATCGACGCTTGGATTTTCTACTTGCAGGTTACATCGAGTCTCGTCGGGGTCGAGCTCTTTCAACCCCGGGAGAATTGATGCAACCTGCGTCGCCTCATTTTGATTATTTTATCGCACATGTCGTTTATTATTGTAGCGCACGCTTTCGCGCATTTTCTACTTGCAGTTGTATCGCGCACGTATTAGCGCTTTTGTGTATTTTTGCATCGCGCATGTTGTTCGCGCAATTTTTGTTTGGCGCGTTGGTGTGACCGGCCAACGTGACCCTAAATGCATAGGTCCGGTATTTTAGGAGGTAGGTTAATTAGGGCAAGCAAATTTTAATTAACTATTTTATTATAATTTTCCTACACCGCAGCCAGCACCGCCTTCGAATTTTCCATTCACATTGCCATTACTCCTAAAAAAATCATATTCCTATTTTCATTTGGATGGCTGCCAATAGCATTAAAACCCTATTCCCCCATATATAAACTAACCCTCCCCTCTATTCATATGGGACTGGAAATGAAAAACTGAACGGGATCTTCTTCCTCGTTCTGGTTTTTCTCCAGCGCCGCCTAATCCCGCGACCAAATCGATCGACGCCGCCTCTTCCTCCCTCCAAGGCTCCGGCGCCGCCTTTGGTGGTCCTTCCCAGGGCCGGCGAGTTCTCCCACTGCTTTCCTCTTCCCCGACTGCAACCCCGACAACCCGCACCATTCCAACGCCCCTCTTCGTCGACGTCGACGTCGTCTCCTGTGGAGCCACCCACAGTTGCTGTCGAGTTCGCCAGAACCCTCCTGGGGCACTGTCAGCGGCCCCTACGCCCTCCTCCGACAGATTCAGAGTTCCTCCGGCGATTTCCTCGCTTCCAGCCGACTCTTCCCTGCTCCAGTGCTCGCTACAGCCGCCCGATCAACCACCTGCTCCCAGTGACTCTTCCACGGCTAGCCTCCTTTATTTCCGGCAATCTCTGTCCGGCCATTGCCTCCTTCCCCTTTGGTATACCTCTCTACCCCTCCTTGCTCCTCCACAACCTTTATTTTGTGTTTTAATATTTAAATGAATAGTTATTATTATGAGCTTGCCCTAATGAATTCCATTTCCTGATTACCATTATTCATGTTACATGTGCATGCCACCAATTAATTTTTGTGCCTGTGGAATTTAAGTCTCATGACGTCATTATAATCGTGTTGTGGTTCGCGAGCGTTTGTGACACTTTGGTCGTTTTAGTCGTTAGAAACAACCGCCAAAGTCTCCCGCGCCATTAATTTTAAAAGATCGCAATATTTTAATTTCAAAACTACAACCCTACGATTTTAAATCACATCAATATTTGTCTGACTGGTCAATGGATAGAAAAATTAGATGCCATAAAAAGGATCCTTAATGTTGGAATGAACATTGATCACACTAGTGAGGGAATTGATACATAAATAATGAATTGTTTGTCAACATAATAAATAAAGAAAATCTTCACAATTATCATGGATAATGTCTCCACCAATGATGTAATTGGAAGGCATTTGAAGGGAAAAAGTAAGGACCATAAAAGCACCACGCTAGGGCACAACTTTCTGCAAGTTAGATGGTTTGCCTATATACAAAATTTAATTGTTTAACGAGGGATTGAATCAATCAAGAAGATTCAATTGATAATTATGCGAAGGCGATTTTCTCAACAACTAAGAAAAATATAAAAATGTGTAGAAAATGTTGCTATAGAGAGAATAACTCTTTTGCACATAGATGTTGACATGAGATGCAATTTCACTTTCAGTGGATTAAATAATTAAATTTCATATCCAATCATCTTTAACAATGACAATAAAGTTGGTGAACCTCAAATTACTGAAGATTGGCATAATGTGAGACAACCTGCGAAGCTTTTAAAGATGTCTTATATTGTGACTTTGTAAGTTTTTGGCTCCAAATGTCTACCTTCACATTCATTTTTCAGAAAAGTTCAACGATAGAACACATGATAAAGATAATGTGGCAGTTAGGATTCTGATACAAATAATATTGCATAACACATGAAGGCGATGCTTGAAAGTATAGAAATCTTTTAAAAACAAAATGTATTATTATATGTCGCTTTTGTTTTGGACCACCAATGCAAGTTAAAGCAATTATGAAGTGTTTCAATGCAAAGCTAATGAAATGGGTCAATTGACAGAAAGCACACCCCATCAATTATATGATCATTACAATGCTACTGCAAACTGAGTTCTGAGTTAGACTCTAAGTAGCCAAGTATCAAGCTCAGAGAGTTTATGGATAAAAAAGAAGTGGAATATAATTTCGTGGCTTACCAAAAATATTTTTTGGCGATGATCCTGGAAAAAGAAGTTGCAGTCTGTAGAGGTATATTGATGTATAGTCTAAAAGAAAAGTCATTGTAGACGCAACTAAATTTGATATTTTGAATTGATGGAAAGTCGACTCTTCAAGGTTTCCAATTCTTATCCCAGATAACCAAATATATTCTAGTCATTCAAATCTCAATGATAGCTCCTGATTTAGTTTCCACTAGTGGGCGCACACTTGATCCATTCAATAGTAGTTCATTAGCACCTAAGATGATTGGAGCTCTTGTTTGTACATGTGATTGGTTTTGTTGCAAGATGACCTAATTGAGATAGGAGAGATGCACACCATTTTTGGGAATTATGAATAGCTGAAAAGGTAATTGTTAGGAATCGAGATTGAGATCTCGACACGGGGAGGTGGAGAACCGGATTGAAGTAGACACTCCTTCCCTTGTTCTTCCTCCATTGGTAACAATTGGAATGACCTATAATGGAAACTTGATAGATTCAACTATCGTCAAACAATATAAGTTGATTAACACAAGCAAAGATACATGATATCGAGATGAGCTCGAGAAAATCTCTCAAGGGCAGGATCCCTCTAAGAGCCTACTCTTCAAGAGAGTCAAAATGTCTAATGATCAAATGATGACTCACTCTCATACTAAGAGCTCCTTATATAGATGGAGACCCACAACAAGACGAAATACAATAGTAAGACAAAATACACAAGTAATTAAGAATACAAGATAATCCATAAAGGTAGCCACATCTTTGAGAGAGCTCTTACGTAGTGAGGCTAATAGTTTGAGTGGCACTTGTCTCGAAGACATATATGTACCAATACACCCACCAAGAAAATCGACCTTGTCCTCAAGATCGTGTATGTAAAGAACCAACAACCGTGCGTCATCGAATTTCAATAGTTGAATGTCTGGTGGGTGGGTCATATGAAACATCAGGATTGTGGATGTGTTGTAACTGACTAGTTGTGGCGTGTCTGGGCAATGTCGTCCAAAGTAGTGTAGATCGCTTTATGGCGTTGTTTGGAGGGTAAGAAGAGCCTTGCCTCCAAAATCGGGGAACAATAAGATGTTGGTTGGAAGGGTCTAAAACAGATGTACTAAGTTGTTTGGTTCGGATTCTGAATGAGTGCAATGACGAAGAAAATATTTACTTGGATCTTTGCTAATGAGAGAAGGAAAAAATAATCATTGAAAAGAGAGGGTAGTTGATGACAAGGGAATGGTGAGAACAATCAACGAATTGAACACGCAAGGAGGTCCCCATGTTGACCGAGTGAATAGCATGGCAGGTGACCTTGGGTGAGAGAGAGAGAGAATGGATGTTGGATGACAAATTGGGGAAAAAAGGATGGCTTCCCTGCTGGGAGTGAGATTAATTGTTTATGCCCAGCCAGTTCAAGGTGAAGTAATGTGTGAATGATTATTTGATTAACACAAGCGAAGATACATGATATCGAGATGAGCTCGAGAAAATCTCTCGAGGGCAGGATCCCTCTAAGAGCCTATTCTTCAAGAGAGTCAAAATGTCTAATGATCAAATGATGACTCACTCTCATACTAAGAGCTCCTTATATAGATGGAGACCCACAACAAGATGAAATACAATAGTAAGACAAAATACACAAGTAATTAAGAATACAAGATAATCCATAAAGGTAGCCACATCTTTGAGAGAGCTCTTATGCAGTGAGGCTAATAGTTTGAGTGGCACTTGTCTCGAAGACATATATGTACCAATACACCCACCAAGAAAATCGATCTTGTCCTCAAGATCGTGTATGTAAAGAACCAACAATCGTGCATCATCAAATTTCAATAGTTGAATGTCTGGTGGGTGGGTCATATGAAACATCAGGATTGTGGATGTGTTGTAACTGACTAGTTGTGGCGTGTCTAGGCAATGTCGTCCAAAGTAGTGTAGATCGCTTTATGGCGTTGTTTGGAGGGTAAGAAGAGCCTTGCCTCCAAAATCGGGAAACGATAAGATGTTGGTTGGAAGGGTCTAAAACAGATGTACTAAGTTGTTTGGTTCGGATTCTGAATGAGTGCAATGACGAAGAAAATATTTACTTGGATCTTTGATAATGAGAGAAGGAAAAAATAATCATTGAAAAGAGAGGGTAGTTGATGACAAGGGAATGGTGAGAACAGTCAACGAATTGAACACGCAAGGAGGTCCCCACGTTGACTGAGTGAATATTGGCAGGTGAACTTGGGTGAGAGAGAGAGAATGGATGTTGGGTGAAAATTTGGGAAAAACAGGATGGCTGCCCTGCTGGGAGTGAGATTAATTGTTTATGCCCAGCCAGATCAAGGTGAAGTAATGTGTGAATGATTATTTGAGGTGGAAAAAGCAGTATGGCTACAAGGGTGAAACTATCGATAGGTTCGACATGTAGTGGTGTGGGGGCTCAAGGACGATAGACTGGGGTGACGTTGTGAAAAAGATGCGAGAATTGAAGCTTGCGGGGACAGCGGTCGATGTGATCGGGTGAGGAAAGAAGTATGAAGAGGCGGGGTGGTTGGAGCTAGGAGAGGAGCATGCGTCGGGTGATGTCGAGGGCAAAGACAAATCGAGATGGCGTCAAATTGTTTTGGGTGGTATGGACGGCGATCGTAAGAGAAAACGTTTAGGAAACGCATGGGATGAGTACTAGGGGTGTGCAATGGAATCAATTGGTGTTGGTGCGAGCGGAAAGGGATGATGACAATGTGGGGTTGAGGACGAGTGTGTTTGCCCGCTAATGAGATTGGGAGGTAGTCTAGATAGGAGCAGCGTGGGTCGCAAGGAGGCAGGTCAACCATAGTGTTTGGTATTGGGGAAGCTCGACACCATTGGTTTGGAGATGAAGACATATATTGGTGGGGAGAGAAGGAGACACTAGTGAAGAGCACGTGCCATGTTTAGATATTTCTCAGATTAGCATCCACAATAACACAACCACAATCAAGTTTGCATAGCAGAAATAAAAAACAGAAAGTAAAATCAATAAGCAGCACAAAAATAAACAACACATAAGACACAAGAAATATAGTGATTCTCCAAAATCTGGGTACGCCCACTCTTCTACCAATTTGATAGGAATCCACTATCACAATATCTGAGTCTTTTGAAAAGGAGACTCTCAGAACCAGAGACTGAAACTTTAGATAAGGAGACTCTTAGAACCAATGACTAAGTCTGTTGGTAGAAGACTCTTAGAACCAATACACTAGATCTTTTGATAAAGAGATCTTGAACCAGATAACCAGATCTTTTAATAAGAAGATCTTGAACCAGACTGAATTCTTTGAAGAAAGAAAATGAGAGAGAGTAACAGAAAAGAATAAGAAGTAAGTCTTCTGAATTGATAATGAAAGGGATTCTGAATCTTTTGATAATGAGAGGGTTTTAAAGACTCTTTACTCAACGAAAGAAAATGAGAGAGTAAGAGAAAAGAAGAAGAAGTAAGTCTTCTGAATTGAATCCTCTTTCAACAAATTTCTCTCAGGATTCTTGGCAGTCTAGTGGACTGGATCATGTATATGATTAATCTTTTATGAGAAGAAAGGATTGTTTTGCTCTTTGATCAAGTGTTATCAGATTATTCTCAGATTCTGTGTTGCAGGGAGAAGAAGAGAAAGAAGAAGAAGTTGTCGAAAGATCTATCTTGATAATTTCTGTAGTTTATTGTGTATATTGATTTCCTCGACTTCAAATCTATGTATATCACTCCCTAGAGAATTTCAAATTCTTCCCATTAGGTAATGAACTTCATAAGGAATGAGATAACATCCTTCTATAATTGTCTTCATAAATCCTGTCGACCTCTTGAAAATTCTTTTTTATACTCGTTTGGAAATACTGTCAGAAATCTTTTTCTTTCAATCAGCTCTTCAATTTTGAATAACTTCTATAATTATAATTTTCATAAATCTTGCGTGTTATTGTTAATTTCTGTTAAAGTTATTTCTCAATTCTCGCATGTATCAAAGCTCACAACGATCCTTTGGTTGTGACTGTTGTCTGCACATCTCGCGGTCTCTTTGGATGTCTTCGTTTTATCCTAACCGTCGCTCCTTTGTCCTACCACTTCGGCTCGTGCGGATTTCGATTTCTTAACCGCCCGCTCTCTCTTCCTCCCTTTGTGCGGTTTTCGGCTACTTGACCACCTGCTCTCTCTTCCTCCCTTTGTGCGGTTTTCGGCTTCTTAAACGCCCGCTCTCTCTTCATCCTTTTGTGAGCGGTCTTGCTCCTCTCGACTGCATGTACGCAAGCTTCTTCCAGTTTGTGCGTTCTGCGATCTCTCTGTGGCTTGTCCGGTTAAGGTTTTCCGACCGCACCCTCTCTTTATGTCAACTCGAGATGCCCCGTGCAAGCTTCAGCTCCCACCTCTTCAACTTCAACTCTTTCCGACAACCTAGATAGTACTTCAAAGTTGACCGGACCAAACTATCCTGACTGGAGTGTCTCCTTCACCTTCCTTCTAAGGTCTCCGCGCAAACTTCGTCATCTCACTGAAGACCCTCCGGCAAAAGGGCCAGCTACCTATGAAGACTGGGATGTTAATGAATCCCTGGTTTGAACATGGCTTGTTAACAGCCTCTCTGACAAATGTCTGCCCATCATTCTCCACGATGACAATATCAAGGCGGTCTGGAATCATCTTGTTGCTCTCTACTCTAAAGGAGCTCAGACTTCTAGCATATATACGTTATATGTCGACCTCTTTGCCTGACCCACCATGATTCCAGCTGTTGCATAACAGGAGGTGCAAGCTCTTGACGCCGAACTTCTTCAACATCGCCCCTTCTACGCTGACCTCGCTGAACAACACAACCACTTCCAGGAACTCCTGGTGGTGTGTTATCTTCTTCGCCTCTCGGAGTCCTATGATATGATTGATAACAAATTTTTGGCAAAGTAGACTCACCAACCCTTGATGCCACCGCTGCTCGCATCTCTGTTATCCCCACTCTTCTGCAGTGACCTTTGCTTGCTTCCCCGCCACCTCCTGACAATTTTGCTCATCAAGCTCACCGAGGTAACTTTAGTAGCCATGGAGGTCACTCAGGTAGACGAGGTCCTTTCCGGGCTCTTTGCTCTCATTACAGAAAAACTGGTCATTAGGTGGAACGTTGCTGGGTCAATCATCCTCATCTTCGACCACAAGCACACAAGCGGGTGATGCATCTTTCTCTGCATCCAAGAAGTCTGCCTCTCTTGCCACCTTTTCTGGTAGTGTACATGTGGCAACCCAGGGTTAGTGGCTCATTGACTATAGTGCTACTAATCATATGTCGGGCAATCCTCACTTTTTTATCTCAATTAGACAAACACAATCGGCCACCACCGATTTTGATTGCGTATGGATCTCCATCTCCTGTGTGCGGGAATGACATGGTCTAAGTCACTCCGTCTCTTCAACTTGAGGATACTCTTTGCGTGCCTACATTTCCTTGCAATTTGCTCTCTGTTACATCTCTCTGCAGACATCTAAACAGTTCAGTCATACTTAGTAATTAAAGGCACAATGCGCACCAAGGCACAAAGGGGTCTTGGAGCCTAGGCCCTAGGCGCAAGGCTCAAGGCGCAGGCGCGCGTCTGACGAAGGCAAGAGGCAACCACATCCATTTTTAATAATGAGCATCAAACATCATTTCAGCTTCTCGATCAAATTCTTCATCTAGTCTACTAATTAATCATTCAATATTATCGTTTATATCTCTTAAAAATAAAATCAATGTGGTCACTTATATCATATCTAGGGCTTATCACACAATTATCTTTAACCAACAATAAATCAATAAAAAATTATTAAGTTCTTGTATTATTTTTTTCTTAATTTTTGAAGAAAAAAATTTACAACAACATTTTCACTCATACGCGCCTTTTATATTCTGAAGGCACAAATAAGACGCACAGAGGCGCAAACCTCTGAGCCTGGTGAGCCTGGATCATTAGGGGCGCCTCAGGCGCGTCTTTAATAACATAGCATTCACGTTTACATATACTACTCGTTCTATTCAAAATCCTCACTCCAAGAAGACGATTGCTATTATGACTAAGAATAATAGCTTTTACTTGATTATGTCTCCGCTCTCACTGTGTCTACCAACTCCAACTCTCTTCTTCAGTGGCATCTTTGTCTCAACCATCCTCCATCTTGCTTCCTCTACCATCCCATGCCATACCTGCAAAAGGATTGATCCTCTCTCAACTGTGAAGCCTGACAGTTTCTCCTCTTATTCAGCTCGACATAGGCGTCACTCTTCACGTCTATTTGATCTTGTTCATTCAGACATCCGGGGTTCATCTCCTACCAAATCTGTTGGAAGGGGAAGTCTGTATTTAGTTACTTTATTGATGATTTTTTGAGATATGCCTAGACGTATTTGTTAAAAGAACATTCCGAACTCTACTCTGTTTTCGCAACATTTTGTAATGAAATTCGTACGTAATTTGATGTTGGTCTCAGAATTCTTCGTACTGATAATGCTAAAGAATATCTTAGTAATCGTTTTTCAACGTTTAGTAATGATAATAGTATTATACAACAAACTAGTTGTGTTTATACGTTTCAGCAAAATGAGGTTGCGGAACGGAAAAATCGTCATTTTCTCAATGTTACGCGTACTCTTCTCAGTCAGATGAATGCTCATCGACCATATTGGGGATATGCCATCTTCATCTCTTGATATCTCATCAACCACATTCCCTTCACTATTCTCCACAAACCCCTTTCTTTATCCTGTACCCAGGTGAAACACCTTACCCTCCACCCCCCACCCCGTGTCTTTGGTTGCACGCCCTTTGTCCACTCTCCTTCACCAGGTTAGGATAAACTCTCTAATTGCGCAATTAAATGCATCTTTCTTGACTACTCTTCTACTCAAAAGGGTTATCGATGTTAATGACCCTCTTCTTCGAAAACAATGTCTCTGTCGATGTTACCTTCTTCGAAACTACCCCACCTCGAAAGATCTGACACCCACGCCACCTTATGATACTCCTACTTTTATACCTCTTCTTTCCTCCCCTCCACCTCCCCTTCCCACACCACCATCTCCTTTTCCACCTCCAACCACCTCTCCTCCTACCCCAGGGCTATCGATGCCAACTCTCAGGACAACACTCTCTTCCTCGGATGGATTTGATATAGATGAGTTTTCGGACCTTGATCTACCCATTGCTCTTTGCAAGGGTGTTCAGACGTGTACTCAACACTCTACGCATGATGTTGTCTCGTATGCTCGACTTACCTCATCTTGCAGAAACTTTGCTCTAGCCCTTTCGACTATTGTCACCCCAGTCAACTTACCAAGAAGCTCTTACCATACCACATTTGAAGGCTGCCATGGATAAAGAAATGACCACCCTAACAGAGAGTGGTACTTGGACTATAATCCCTACTCCAAGACTAGATGTTGTTGGTTGTCGGTGGGTGTTTGTCATAAAGTTCCATCCTGATGGTACTGTGGATCACTATAAGGCTAAGCTTGTTGTCAAAGGCTTCACTCAGACTTATGAAGTTGACTTCTTTGATACTTTCTCCACAGTTGCTCACATCAGCACAATTTGGGTTCTCTTCTCTGCCGCTATCAACAAAAATTGGTAGATGTCCCAATTAGATGTCAAAAATGTCTTCCTCTATGGTGATCTTCAAGAAGAGGTCTACATGAAGCAACCTCCTGGATATATTGCTCAAGAATAGTCTCAGGTATTTAAGTTAAGGAAGGCTATTTACGGGCTCAAGCAAAGTCCTTGGGTCTGGTTTGAAAAATTTAGCAAAATTATCTCCATCATTGGCTTTGCTCGCAGCTCTGCAGATCACTATCTTCTTAAACGAAAAACTTCAAATGGGATGGTTGTTTTGGCTGTCTATGTAGATGACATCTTCCTCACTGGTGATGATAAGGATGGGATAGCTCTGACAAAGAAATACCTTCTTCAACACTTTGTCACCAAAGATATAAGACTCCTAAGTACTTTCTAGACATTGAAATTTCATGAAAATACAACTTTGTGGTTCTCTCTCAACTCAAATATGTCATTGATCTTCTAAAAGATACAGGACTGCTTGGTGATAAACCTACTCGATGTTCAATGAAGGCGGGTGAAGATAAACGTTGGAACGAGGACTCGCCACTTCTTTTAAATATTACTAAGTGCAAACACCTAGTAGGTAAACTTATCTACCTGATAGTAACAAGGCCTGTCATTTGTTATGTTGTAGGCAAGGTTAGTCAGCTCATGCAAGCTCTCAAGGAGTGTTATCTACAATCTGCTCTAAAAATCTTAGAATATGTGAAAGGGTCTCCATGGAAGGGACTACTGTTCCAAAAGAACAACACTTGAGGGTTGAAGCCCACTCAAATGCCAGTTATGTTGATGAAAAAGACGATCGAAAGTCTACATTTGTTTTTTGTACGTTTGTAGGAAGAAATTTGGTTGGTTGGAAGAGCAACAAACAAGCAATTTTCTTTAGATCAAGCGCTGAGGCTGAGCACAGGAGCATGACTTCAATTAAATGTGAATTAAAGTGGTTAAGAAAACTTATGTATGACTTGGGAGATGATGTGAAGCAGAGACGAGCACGAGCTTTGGGCCCGTTCGGGACTGAATTGGCGACTTACCATATATGGCGTGCCCGGATCGACAATCAGACTCCGCAGATGTGTCCAGATCCGCGTCGCGAGTCAATATCATATATTAATTTATTTTTATTGGTTTATTTTCATGCATTTTAGTGGTCTCTCCAACCGGCCAATCATAATCGTTGATAAGGATGCTCTAGTGTCTTGTTTTATTATAAATAATGGTCTAAGAGACTGAACCAAGGCATTGCAAATTTTTGGAGACAACAATCCCGGAATCTAGCGATCACCCCTCGGTGTCGACGTCGTGGAGCCCTAGGTGACAACTCCTAGGTTGGTTTTTCTTCCCCAAACCCTTCCTCTACCCCCAGCCTTCATTTTCCACCCCTCAATCCCTCCCTCCAGCCGCTGCAAGCCCCCCAAACCACCCCCTAAACCCAGCGGCCTGCTGTTCCCAGCACTCTGCAGTCGCTGGCCTCCAGGAAGCCCACCGCCGGCCTGAACTCGCCAGCCTCCAGGCCACCACCTCCCTTCCCCCCCCCCCACTTCACCGGCCACCCAGCCCCCTTCCTCACTCTGACGACCCTCACTCAGCCGCCGCCTCCCTCCCACACCCCCTTTACAGCCGGCATCACCCTCCCTACCACCGGACGGCCACTTCCTTCCCTCCGCTTCGTAGAGCCACCTCCAAATCGCTCTAATTCTCTAGATCCATTCAGATATGAGATTTTCAGCCCCCGATCCGTTATTTCCACCACCCACCCGCCTTTCCCTAGCTCGGATCCGACCCGAAATAGCGGATCCACCCTCCCCCGGCCCGGATCTACTTGTACGCAGCCGGATCTACCCATTTCTTGTCTGATCTCTTCACTGCCGAGGACAGCCACCACATCATTTTCACGCCGCTAGTTCCACCTTCGATCGCCGATCTACGCATCCGGATCCAAAGTCTTCAGTGTCTTGGTCAGCTCACTACTTTGGTGAGCCTCTCATTGTATTAGAACATTTGATTGATATCATTATTGGTTGATTGTCATGCTTTGCTTAGATCTTGGCTTGTAGAAATTTGTTGCGATACATTTATAATTTGCAGGTGAGATTTATTTGCCGCGCGCTTAATCTTGGCTCTCCGAGCGGAGGAAAGTCATTAAATAATTGCTGAATTGAATGTTTGTTCATTTCCTTTAATTAACTGCGTGTGTTGAAATTGTTATTGCTCAAATTAATTTGTCGTCGTCACCGACGGTTTGCATCGCATTTAGAGTTGGATTAAAGGGTCACGCCCACACCCCTTCCCTAGGAGTCTAGGTTTTGTCCGCCCCGTAACCTGCCCTACATCTGGAGAAGTCTATGACTATTCTTTACCAATGTTCTGTGACAACAAAGCTGTCATATACATATCACAGAATCAATCTTTCATGAAAGGACAAAACATATTGAAGTTGACTGTCACTTCATCAGAGAAGAATTCCTGAAGAAACAAATCAGAACTCCATTCGTCACCTCCAATAACGAGCTAGCAGATGTCTTTGCCAAACTTGTATCTTCCACGTTTTTTGAGATATGTGGCAATCTGGGCATGATAGACATGCTCAAACTTGATAACACAAGTATATATTGGCAGTCAACCAGTCTAATCTAACTGCAATTTTTGTGCCTGGTAAATAATCTTGAGGAAAGTGTGTTTACCGCAAGCTGTAGTGAAGACCGGCGGATTCAAACTTGGTTCCTACTCAAGGTTGATGCTTGTGTTGGGTGATTACCTTGTGTAACCACACATTCCGTGTGGTTAGATCGTGTGTGACCGCGATGACCGTCTAGTCGCCGTTCTGTAAATTCGTGTGATTTAGTCTCACACTGTCTATTTGTAATCTCACTCTCCTCCTCCATTCTATATAAAATAGACCATTCTCATGTAATATTCAACTTTTTTGGAAAAAAAAATTCAGTTATTTTCAATTTCCTGCGTGTTATTGTTTATTTCTATCAAAATTATTTCTAAATTCTAACAAGTCGAATAAGGTCGCTCAATGGATTGCTGAGCAATGTGGTGTCCTGAAGCACAAATTGCAAAAAATTTTGTAGTCTTCCTAGTTCATGTGTGGGTATTCCTGCATGAGTTGTGCTTACCATATTTGGGTTGAAGCCACTAAATGTTAAGCTATCAAATTGATCCATTCAGCCAATGTAGTCCGTTGATTGACGAAAAAACTGTTCACAGGATTTGAACTACTCATCGGAGAGGAAAATTCAACTTCATATACCACGGAACACTCCCCGTATTGCCTCTAGATGGAGGTGTGCCTCCTAGAAGGTTCAAATGTTTGCTCCGCATGGTAATTCAGAGGGGTCCTAATGAATCCCAGTTGGTGGTGAATGTTCTAGAGGGGCTAGGCCCATGATTCCTCCTAGAAAATGGCTCGTCGGAGGTTGAAAATCCCCAACGACGGTTTGCCAGAGATGAGGTGGTGGCCAAGGGTGGATGGGTGTAAAATGGCCCCAACCTCGATGGAGACCAACAAACCATGGGCATTGTGATCCCGCTCCAGATGAGATCAACAATTCGTGTCGATTGGCATGGGATAGACCCGAAGCCCCCACTGGGAATTCTCTCCAAAGTCGAGGATCTCACGGACAACGAGACCAACATGCATCGGGGCTAGGTAGGCGGCATGCCTTGCATTGCTAGCAGAGGAATCAGTGGTGACCTCAGTGAGTATTGCCTGGATTTCTCCGAGTTGATTTGATTCAGCATCCATGGTGAATTGAATTTGATACCAAGATGTTAGGAACCAGGGATGCAAAACTCATCACAAAGCGGTGGAGAACCAGAACGAAAATGACAGTCCTTCCCTTATCTTTCCTCCTTCATTACTCTTGAAATGAACTATGATGGAAACCCTGGATAGGAGAAGAGGAGAGATTCAGAGGTAGAAAGGGCCTAGGGAAGATGAGAGAAATTAGGTTAAACTTGCTTACCTCCTTCAAAACATCTCATGCCTTTAAATAGGCAAACATTCCACATGATTCAACCAAAAACTAAAGACTCACTAAGAATATCTTATCAATACAAACAACTAAGATATTGATTAAAAGTCTCCAAAGGATAACTAGATGCGACTGCTTGTAATAATAAGTTGTTCTTAGTTTTACTGAACTTTTTATCATATATTTACTTATATATTATTATTCCTCAATCTGTTTCTTTTATAACTACTGTAAGTTCTACATATATGATCTACTTGTCTTCTCACATAGTAAAAGGTGAATGCAGTGAGGTGATTCTGAACTAATTGACTCTAATGTATCGATGTAAGTGTGGTAATGAGCGAGGATCCTACAATTATGCAATGCTTATGCAAGTGTCTGACAAATATAATAACAATGAATGTCAGTCATGCCCAACTTGCCCAATATCTTGTCAAAGGAACACTGAATCAGGCCCTTAGTAAGCTGGTTTGAGCGAGGATCCTACAATTATGCAATGCTTATGCAAGTTGTTGGTTTGATGGGACAAAAGGGGTACACACCATGCCCCTTACTATGTTCTCCTTAATGAAATGTTTGTCGATCTCCACATGTTTAGTACGGTCATGTTGGACTGGGTTGTGAGTAATGCTGATAGCGGCTTTATTATCACAATAGATCTTGATTGGACCACCGCATTTCACACTCAAGTCCCTCATAATCGACTGAATCCATAACCCTTCGCATATCCCAAGCATCATTGCCCGGAACTCCGCCTTGGCAGTGGATCTGGCTACGACATGTTGTTTCTTGCATCTCCGGGTCACTAGATTGCCCCCAACAATGGAGCAATATCCTAATATAGATCATCGATCATCAATTTAACTCGCCCAGTCTGTATCTGTGTAAACTTCTACCATTAATGTCTTGTTGGGTGTAAACAGTATGCCTTTGCATCAATGTGATATGATCTTGGTGAGTGCATGTATTGGCTGAGAACTCCCACAACATAAGATATGTCCGGACGGGTATGAGAGAGATAGATAAATTTCCCCACCAGTCGCTGGAAATCAGGTATGTCATCAATCATTTCTCCACCATCTCTATCAAGCTTTTGATTGACTTCAATTGGGGTGTCAGCAGGTCTACACCCAATCATTCCAGTTGTTTCCAATAGATCCAAAATGCACTTCCTTTGAGATATAAAGATCTCATGCCCTTGATGCCAAAAAAATATTTGAGAGTACCAAGGTCCTTCACTTCGAACTCGATTGCAACCCTAGTGACAAGGGTGAGGACATCTGGAGGATTAACACAGGAATTCCCTATCACTGTTGGCTTACATCAAGGTTCATCTTTAAGCCCTTATCTCTTTACCCTTATCTTAGATGAGCTCACCAGACATATCCAACAAGAAATACCTTGGTGTTTATTGTTTGCGGATGATATCATTTTGGTTGATGAGACGCGCGATGGTGTAAACGCAAAACATGAATCTTGGCAAAATACTTTAGAAAAGAAGAGTTTTAGGTTGAGCAGGGAAAAGACGGAGTATATGGAGCTTAAATTTAGCAGTACAAGAAGGACAGTGACTTCGTTATTAAGTTGGGTGATCAAGATAATCCGTAGTGAGTGTTTTAAATATCTTGGATCGATAGTTCAAAAAGGATGGAGGTATTAATAAATATGTGACACAGAATCCAAGCGGGTTGGTTGAAGTGGAGGCGCGCCAGGGATCTTATGTGATCGTAAAGTACCATTAAAACTTAAGGGCAAGTTTTACCGTACTGCAATTAGACTCGCGATGACCTATGGTTCTTAGTGTTGGACAGTGAATTGTGTACATGAGCAAAAAAGGGAGTAGCGGAGATGAGAATGTTTAGGCGGATGTGCGGACACACGAGATTAGATAAAATTAGGAATGAATGTATTAGGAATAAGATAGGAGTAGCACCAATTGCAGAGAAGATGCGAGAAGCTCGACTAAGATGGCTTGGACATGTACAAAGGAGACCATTTGAGGCACATGTTAAGCGTTGTGAGAGTCTAGTCACTAGGCATTTAAACGAGGGAGGGGTAGACCAATAAAGACTTGGAATGAAACTATAAGGAAAGACATGATGTACTTAGGCATTAGTGAGATTATGACAAAAGATATGGCACAATGGCGACAAAGGATCGATATAGCCGACCCCACTATAGTGGGATAAACGCTTGAGTGTTGTTATTGTTGTGTCGTAATCTCCTCTGTGTCATCATCAGTTATCATTATATCGCAATATAGACAATAAGAGCGGTCACCTTGTGGTGGAGACCAGCCCCGATCAGGACGTCGCAAAAGTACTCGACGCCGCACCCAACCGGACCTTTATCGACCTTGAGGCGTGCATATTGCAATGCGTCGCTTGTAATTGTTGTCGTAATTATTTTGTGTAATTTGTGTGATATATATATAAGTTTATAAATATAAATATATATATATATATATAAGTTTAAAATTTCTGAAATTATATATTTATATATATATATATATATACGGTTATATATCATATATATATATAAGTATCGTATTAGATTAGGTTATATGCCGGTTCATCTTCCCCGACCCAGATCTGTAGAAGAAACGGCGGAAGCTCCTCGCCGACCTTCCCACGACCAGCCCACGATCCGGTCGCGCGTCTTCATACCCGAAATCAACGCTGGGCCTGGAGTAGTTCCCCCTCCACGACGAGCCACGACGCCCCAACTGCTGCAGTTCTGCCATGACCGCACCTCAAGCTTCGGGCAGTTCCGCCATGGCCGTGGCAGGGTTTGGATTTTCTTCTCTTTTTTGTTTGAAACCCTATAAAAGGGATGTGTGTTGTTTTTTTTTAGTAGTGATTGATGAATATGTTATATGTTTGAAATTATTGAGAAGATTGCAAGTTTTTGCTGCTCGTGTTGTTGATTTTCGGTGAGAGTTTCGGTTGCTGTTGCTTGCGGTAGCTTCCCTGTTAGGAGTGCCTGTAGTTGGAATGTCCTGCTGTTTGAGAGGGATGATGAACAGTGTAGGTAGAGGTAAAAAATTGAAGGTTGCTGCTTGTCTTTCCGAGTGAAAGGCTTGCGTTTCTTTGGCTTCCTGTAAGTGTTGTCGTTGAAATGCTTATGTGATCCCTGTAGATGAATGTTAGTGTAGGAGTGGTTTGTTGCCATTATTGTTTTCCCGATTGAAGAGGAAGGTCAACAGTGAGTTGTGTTTTTTTTATTCAGTACACAGTGAACATAGAAGTCACTGTGAGAGATGACTTGAGTTAGGGATCGGGAAATTAGATTCGTTTGTGCTTTTACGATTCCATGGATCCACCGTGAGTGATAGAGATTTCGTGGAACCTCTTTGAGTGTGAGAGCAAATAAATTTTAGGTTTGTTAGGTTTGTGGCTTTCTTACATTGTTGAGTGATTCCGTGGAACCACCTTGTGAGAGAGAGAGAATTAATTCCTTGGTGCCCGTGTGCGATAGCGGCCGACCTCGGAGCGAAGGACGAAGGTGACGAGGAGTTCCTCGCGTGATCGCCATCGACTTCGAATACGGAAGACGTCTCTTCCATGGGTAATTGTTCTCCTTCCTTTGTGTGTGTCTAAGTCTTCTCACTAGGATAATTAGACTCATTATTGGTTTTCGCCCGAACTTCGTCAGCAAACGCTACGTCGAAAACTCCAAACGGAAACGTATTTGGAGTTCACGATTTCCATTTTGCTACGACAAAGGGAACGGAACGAAAGTTGCAAGCTTCCGTCCCCGGATTTAAAATCGAACCGTATTTAAGAAAATCCATTTTGAAAGGAGAAGTAAATTTGTGCTTTAAGACTCCAAGTTGCAAAAATTTTAAAAGTGCTGCGCCCGCTCATAGATTTGCAAAAGTCATATCTCCTTGCATGCATTAGGGTTTCCAAGAAAAAGCCGACAGGCGCGTACACCATACGCGTCGTCCTGCATCACCTTGCCATGTCGGTGTTTCACGAACAAGGTATGATCAGTGTTGCACCGCTTGTACTCGAATGACATCATTGCTTGGTGAAATCTCCTGAACCAAGCCCGAGGCGACTGCTTCAAGTCATACAAAGCTTTCTTTAGCCTGCAGACTTTCCATGCTGACCCTTTTGGAAGAACACTAGGAGGCAGGGACATGTAGACTTCCTACTAAAGATCACAGTGAAGAAATGCATTTTTCACATCCAACTGACAGAGACTCCATCCTTTGTAAACGCCACATGAAAGCAATATCCGGATTGAATTCATTTTCGCAGCTGAAGCAAATGTCTCATGATAGTCAATATCAATTATTTGAGTGTATCCTCTAGCAACCAACCTAGCTTTATATTGTTCAACCAGGCCTTGGGAATTCTGCTTCATAAAGAAGACTCATTTACAACCCACAACGATTTTTCCTTTAGAAAGGTGAACAAGATCCCAAGTATGATTCTTGTCAAAGGCAACCATTTTCTCCAACATAGCTACCTTTTATTCACTGTGCTCAAGAGCTTCCTGCCAACAGGGAATAGTTATGGAAGACAAGGAGGTGATAAATGCTTTATGTGAAGAAGACAAAAATTCATAGGTCACAAAATGGGAAAGAGGATGCTGAGTAGAAATACAATTACCTCTGTCAGTGCCGGAAGATAAATCAAGTGGAGGCCTAGGTAGTGTGGTAAGGACTGTGTTAGTGCCATGTCGTCGGTGACGGTAAACTTGCAATGGAGGAGGCATGGGAGGAAGAGACATCACCGGATCACAAGGGATAGGAGGAAGAGGCATCACCGGATCACTCGGGATAGGAGGAAGAAGCATCACCGGTAGGAAGAGGAAGGGCATCACCAGACCACTAGGGATAGGAAGAGAAATAGGAAAGGGAACAGAAGCAGGGGAAATAGGCAAGGGAACAAAAGTTGGGGAACTTACTTCCCTAGTACTCGTCTCCCCCTGAAGAGAGGTCTCATAGTAAGCTTAAGATTCCTGAAATGTGACATCCATAGTGAGAACTGTCCGCTTAGTGATGGGATGAAAGCACTTGTAGACTTTCTGGGTGGGTGAGTAGTCAATAAAAACACAACGCAGAGCGTTGGGGTTCAGTTAATTTTGGGATGGATGTGCACAAAACACACACCCAAAGATATGAGGCGAGAGGGAAGTGGGACTAACCCAGAGAGTGGCTAGAGAAGTCTGAAATCCAAGAACACGAGTAGGCATACGATTGATGAGGTAGGCAGTTGTGAGGATTGCATCAACCCAATAATATTTCAGGAGGTTCATTCGGAGAAGGAGACATCTAGCAACCTCAAAGATGTGTCGATTCTTGCACTCCGCAACCCCATTTTGAGTTAGAGTGCAAGCACATGAAGTTTGATGTATGATACCAAGATCAGTCAGGTAATTCTTAAAACGGGAGTCAATATACTCATGACCATTGTCACTACGCAAGACCTTAATGGTAGCACTAAATTGAATAGTAACTATCTTATGAAAGCGTTGAAAAAGAGAAAACACGTCACTTTTATGTTTCATCAAATATACTCAAGTATAACGAGAGTAACAATCAATAAACGAAACAAACCAAGAGCAACCAAAAATAGACACAATAGGACTAGCGCCCCAAACATCAGTATGAATAAGGGCAAAGGGAACAGAGTTATGCGGAGACATAAGAGGAAGAGAACTACGATGATGCTCACCAAGTTCACATACATCACAATGAAAAACATTAAACCAAGCAATGAACATAGTAGGAAGCAAAACTTCATAGTAGAGATATGGGGATTGTAACATCCAAAGTTTTAATGCAAGAAATAATTTAATTTTGTAGGGTCGAGTCGCGACGGATTCTGACTGAGGCAGTGCGTCGTCGAGGTATGATATAAATTTGGTTAATTGACCGCATTCTTTGATATGGGATTTAGGTTAGTCATAATTTTAGTGAGACGTTTTTTTTTTAATTTTAGTATCGAAGCGCGACAAGAAATCGTTATGTTCAAGAGCGTTAGTAGAGAGTGGGTAGCGTTTAGCAAAGTTTATCATTTTGAGAAAAGGGGGTGCCTATAGCAGTTTTCCCCCTCTCCTTACGGTTAATTAGAAAACCGGAAGACATGTAATTAGGTCCCACACACGCCTCTATCTTTTTACGGGAGATAAGAAACCGCAAAGTTGTATAGCCCGCAACTCTTATTTTTTTCTCTCGGGAGGAAACTCGTACAGCAGCCCCGACGACGCACGAAACCGCCGTGCCGACGACGCCTCCCGAGCCCTTCCGCCGGCCGATCCCTTCCAGTTCGCAACGCCGGCTTCTCCTCCATCCTCTACGGGTGTCGGTGGGTGTTCCTTTTCCTTCCTTGGCCGTGGAAGAGCCGGATTCAACCCTAACCGGAGGAAGTTGAAATCGTTCGTTTCCGATGAGTCTATTTCTCCCTTGTCTCCTTTCCTTCGTGGAAATCCTTCGATTCGGAGGATACGTTAAACTAATTTGCATTCCTATTGCCCTACTTTAGGTTTTGGTGTTCGTGGTTCACCGCGGAATTTTGTAGGGCGCTTGGAGGGCCTAAATCGCTATACGCAAAGGTAATATATGAAGATTAGCATTTGTTTTTAGTAGCCCTAGTTGTATGGAAATGTTTCCACGGGAAACCCTAAAGGGAAAAATTATGAAATTATGGCTGCTCAAAATTGCAGGACTTCGGTGGCCTCGGGGCAACACTCTGAAGGTCCCCAGCAGTAGAATTGCCTTCGGAAGAGAAGATGTCGTCGCGCCGAGTCTACGAGCGCCGCAACACCGCTGTAAAGAAACCTAACTTCTGCTAATTAGACATAATAATAAATATATATTTTGTATACACATGAGTAGATTTATTTCAAGTACCATGACCATGCATAGAAAGCTGTGGTGATAGGAAAACAGTTACGAAAAACGTGTATGGTGACACTATTCTCTGAGACCGAAGTAGTCAGGTCATGAACAGTAACGTTAGGTACGAAAGCGTTAACCGTGTAAGTAGGTTTGGAATTTGTCCAAACAAGGGCGTGAATGCCCCTTCAAGTCGACCACAAGAAAGTCAAGGGTCGCTCAGTAGTTCACCAAAAAGATTTCTCATGCAGAGTAGCGTCAGACCAATAAGGTCAGCCAGCACGCAGAGTTCTTTCGTGCTAGGTAGAGGCGCACTACCTTTCTCATAAGGCACATGGAACCTTATGAGTAGTACAGACTTGGGAATTGTCTTCCCTTGAGCCAGTTAGCAGATTCGAGACCGTGTCCGCGTGACACTAGAACTTTTGAGTTCATCAGATGGTCTCGGGTTGTCAGTTTCAGTTGCGCGTTAGGAGCTACTCTGCCTAGAGCCTTCCTAGTAGATGAGCAGGTTAGAAGTCATATAGAACTCAAGTATAAACCTGTCGTGAGTCAGTACACTAGTTAGTCAACGTTAGGACTTGGGTAAATGAATGGAAAGTCACGAACATAGAACTAATAGTGGTGTTGACCAGGAAGTATAGGAAAGGCATGCATAACATATAGCATAAAATGTTTTCAGTGCACGAGACTATTTTAAATGTATGCATTCATATGAAAAATTGTTTTTAGTGTCACTAGGAGGAGTTATTTTTCCTTACTCTGACCCCTCGTGGGCAATGTTTTTCAGGTGACCCAGGTGGGAAACTACGTCTAGGATAAGCGTTGTGGTGACAACAGTTTGTAGTATTTTTCCCATTCAATTTACTCTATTTCAGCATGTACTTGTAGATGTGGACAATGTACCTGATTATTATTTTGCATAACTTGTATCAGACTATTATTGTTATTCAGATTTTCAGTTAATTCAATTCCAATCATTGTTTAGTGGCTCTGTGAATCCCGATATCAGGTATGTATTACCCTTAGTTTACTTTTTAAACTTTCGTTGTAAGTCTTAAATTGCTTAGTATCGACTTTTATTACCTGCTGCTACTAGTTTTAATACTGTTTCCTAGTTTTCTTTATATCGCTGACCCGTCCGGACGGCTGATTTTTGAAATACTGGGAAGGGGTGTTACAGGGATGGCCAAGACAACAGTGCCAGACATCTAAATCAGAGAGCCAATCAGCATGATGAGCCTTTGGAGACTGGATGAGGCTGGAACATGATGAGGTGGAAGGGTCAAAGACATCTAGCCTATTGCTCAGTCTACAAGAGTCCATTGTTGTGGATATCCTCCGACATGGCCGATATATCGGCCGACATAAAGGTTTCATAGACAAAACGACACGTTTCCGATTTTTTTTTCAAAATATCCTTTTGGAATATATCCTCCGATATGTATGTTATTAACCGATATATTCGCCGATATATCGGTCGATATATCCCGACATTTTAACGACTGATATTTTTCAATTTATTTTAATTAGTGTCTATGGTCTAATAGACAATAAACCAAAATTATTTCATTGTTTAGGTTCTTTTTTTCTTCCTCTAGCTTTTCTTCCTTGCTCAAGTCCGTCATCGACTTTAATTATGCATGATGTTTGAATTATGGAGTAAATGTTCCTTATCTTTCATTATCATCGGTAACTTCTCAATATTTTGCTTACTCTTGTTTTATTTTACGTGTTATATCGTTATTACTAGTGCAACACAAAATATTTATATTAGTTTCGTAAATTTAGGAGTTCAATAAATATCAAATAATACTCATATAAATAATTAAATATTAAAACACGATATATGAAATATCCCTGATATATCTCCCGACATATTAAAACTGACATGAAAAACCTAAACTGACATTTCCCCGATATCTGACATCTACAACCTTGCCAGAGTCAATTATCATCCCCATCTTTAGGTCCTGAAAAACATAAGAGGTGGGAAAAAGGTTACTGAGCAGTTAATAGAGTTAGTCACATGATTAATAGACAAAAGATTTCGAGTGAATGCAGGAATATGAAGAATAGATGAGAGAGTGAGAGAGGAGCAAGAAATAGATCCCTTCACTGTAAGGGGGGATTGAGATCCATCAGCAACACACACTTTGTCTCGGTCAGACAAGGGAGTGTAGAACACAAAACCTATGGTTGACCCAGTCATGTGGTCAGTAGCTCCTGAGTCAATGATCCACTGTGAGGACGGGAGTGTGGAAGCAACATGAGCACCTGGAAGGCCCTGGTGGGCATAGGAAGGGGATGATGAACTGGACTGCTCAGAAGGTGGACCATGCATCAAGCGACGGAAAGCAAGGATTTCTTCACCAGGAAGAGTGGGGGAGCCGCATTTGAATCTAGAGAGTGAGAAACAGAGGTGTCATCCACAGCATCAGACAAGTGTGCAGATTTGGGCAGAGATGATCGGCCAGAGCCACAGCAACCACGAGGTGCAAGGCCACCTCTAGGAGAAGGGAAACCATGAAGCTTAAAGCAAGTAACACTCTAGACATAGATAACCTCGAATAGAAATCGAGGTGAAGGCACAAAAAACACAAAGGGTATCACAAGATAAGAGTCGTCCTCATAGAAAGAGGGAAAGGAACCATAACTCCAATAGTGATTGAAGGAAATAAAGAGGGAATGCCAGAAAGGGGGTATCAAGAGCCCATGGCACCGACACCCCTAGAGGACGGGAGAGAACCTCCCGCTGGTTGCGAAACGAACTGAACGGTTATCTGGAGGCGCTGGAAGAAGTGGCTGGAGTCGACGGAAGGTGCGGATGCGGATGGAAGGGGCGGACGATGCAGGAGTGGTGTGTCCGAGCTTGGGCGGACGCGGGTGTGCACACAGGACAGGAGGTACCAGCTGTAGAGAGCGATCACGAGAGGGATCGATAGCGGTATTGCGAACAGGAGCGGCTGCGGTATCGCGAACGGAAGAAGGATCTGGTAGTGTCGGCGGTATCAGCGGTATCGGGAGGAAGTACAAGAACCCTAAGGATCTGATACCATGTTGTCGATTGAAAAGGAGAGAACTAATATATCATTCAGCACCACTCCTGATTATATAGGAGTGGGAAATGAGTGCAGGGGTAAAGACAGTCAAAATATAAAATAACGCAACATAACAAAAAGAGTATCTCCAACAATAGTAACTTACAATTAGAACTTGTGTAAGCAATTAAGACCAAAAGATGGGAATTGGTGGTAGTTTCAGGCTTTGGACAGTGGGGTGATGCAATCCAGATGCTAAAATATTTGTTTCCTGCACTTGTTTGAACTTCCCAAAGGACTAGATGTCATAGGGGAGGTCGTATGGCAATGAAAATGTCAAGGTGGCCAACTGGATGATGTGATAGATACAACTGCAGATGGAGGCTTTCCGGTAGTCGAAGACTTCTAGGCAATGTCTAAGAGAGGCAGTTCCTGCAGCCCAAGGAGGCAGGGAATCAGCAGCAACAGTTGGCGGGATGGTGGTCGACCGGATGAAACTCCACCCAAAAAGTGGTTGGCAAGGGATGAGGAAAGATCTGCACCAATGGCCTATTGAAGCGAGAGACCGTAAACAGGGACAAGGATGGTTTGCGGCCTATGGAGTCGCCGACTACAGAAACTCGACAGCAAACCGCCATTGCGCTTGCTGGATTGGTCGTAGTCTATGCGAGAATGACAAGGGGAGTCACTGATTGGCCTAGGGGAGGAGTAACCGTCAACAACTATCTTGGTAGTGGGTTCCAGATGGATTTTAGTGGTTTGCCAAGGTAGTTACTAGTGGTTGTAGTTAGTTACTTGCGTGGAGATTGGTAGGACACGAGACAATTGTTGTACGGCTCTTGGGGAAGTGTTTTCCGACGACAAACGGTGGAAGATGAAGGGTATGGCCAGCGGTTGAAAGGCGAGGAGCAGGGCTAGGCTTCTGCACCTAGGTTTCATGGTTTCAGGCTTTCAGCACCGGGAGGGATCAGAAAATCTGAGATTCTTCTTCCAAATTTTGTAATATCTGAAATTGAACTCCCAAATCTTATATATATGCTATAGAAAAGCAATTTGACGAAGTGTAGGATGACAAACTTTTGGGAATCTCCAGATAGATTAAGATTCCATGCATACAATACATGTATCAATCTTCTGCAAAACATTATTTATGTTAATCTATAATTTATTATTATTTATGTTAATCATTTTTCAACAAGAATGAGCTAGCGTTATTCTCCAATATGGTTGAGGACTCGAGGTACTTGATGTATAAATGAGAACAATTGCTTTTGGCAAAAAAAATAGCTTCAAATACAAATATTCTGTCAGCCAACAAGGAAAAAAGTGCACGAGTAAACGACACAACTAATCTTCAATAGTGAATCCATAATTAGAACGTTGATTTGTACCTCTTTAAACTCTGACTTTGCCATGAATAATGCATTGCGGACCGTGTGGTACTGCATGTTCAAAACAAATAAAATATTCTGAGCAATTTAGTGTCACAGGTTTAACTGTAATTGCTCCAAACATTTGAAGAAACTATTTAATCTCAGCTGTATGCGGGTTTCTAGATCAAATATTTTGGATAATATATGCATGTTAGGCTAAATTGCTTGCTAAAATAGCTTGCTGAAATGTTATCGGGTTGATAGTTTGAAATGGTGGGTTGACCAGATATACAAACTAAAGAAAGCACTTAATTGCATACAAATGGTTCTTGAACTATTTTACAGTATAACATATGAATAGTAGTGATCTAAGCTTAAATCAATTCAAGGGGGATATGGCCGGAATCTTTCCTAAGGCAGAGCCTGAACAGGAAGGGGAGGCGGTAGTTCGGCAGAGGATCAGAAAACAGAACCCGGGAGAGGGAAATAGTATTTCTGAAATCAGCCGTCCGGCCGGGTCAGCGATATAAAGAAAACTAGGAAACAGTATTAAAACTAGTAGCAGCAGGTAATAAACTCTATACTAAGCAATTTAAGACTTACAGCGGAAGTTTAAAAAGTAAACTAAGGATAACCACATACCTGATATCTGGATTCACAGAGCCACTAAACAAGATTGGAATTTGCATTAACTGAAAATCTGAATAACAATAATAGTCTGATACAAGTTATATAAAATAAAACTCAGGTACAATGTCCACTTCTACAAGTACATGCTGAAAAAGAGTAAACTGAATAAGAACAATACTACAAACTGACGCCACCATAATGCTCATCCTAGACGCAGTTTCCCACCTGGGTCACCTGAAAAACAGTGCCCACGAAGGGTCAGAGTAAGGAAAAATAACTCCTCCTAGTGACACTAAAAAAAAACAGTTTTACTTATGAATGTATTCATGCCTTTAAAAAATAGTCTCGTGCACTGAAAACATTTTATGTTATATGTTATGCATGCTTTTCCTATACTTCCTGGTCAACACATCTATTAGTTCTATTTTCGCAACTTTTGTTCTTTTACCCAAGTCCTGACGTTGACTAACTAGTGTACTGACTCACGACAGGTCTATACTTGAGTTCTATGTGATTTCTAACCTGCTCATCTACTAGGAAGGCTCTAGGCAGAGTAGCTCCTAACGCGCAACTGGAACTGACGACCCGAGACCATCTTACGAACCCAATTGTTCTAGTGTCACGCGGACACGGCCTCGAATCTACTAGCTGGCTCAAGGGAAGACACTTCCCAAGTCTGTACTACTCATAAGGTTCCATGTGCCTTATGAGAACGGTAGTGCGCCTCTACCTAGCACGGAAGAAACTCTGTGTGCTGGCTGACCTTTTTGGTTTGACGCTACTCTGCAAGGGATATCTTTTCTGGTGTACTTCTAAGCGACCCTTGACTTCCTGGCGGTCGACTTGAAGGGACATTTACGCCCTTGATCGGAACAAATTTCAAACCTACGAACACGGTTAACGTTTTCGTACTCTACATTTCTGTTCACGATCCGACTACTTGGGTCTTAGGGAAATCGTGTCACTCTACACGTTTTTCGTAACCGTTTGCCTATCACCACACCTTTCTATGCATGGACATGGTATTTGAAATAAATCTACTCATGCGTAAACAATATATATATTTTATTATATGTCTAATTAGCAAAAGTTAGGTTCCCTTACTGCGGTGCTGCGGCGCTCGTAGACTCGGCGCGGCGACATCTTCTATTCCGAAGGTAATCCTACTACTGGGGACCTTCAAAGTACTGCCCCGACCCCACCGAAGTCCTGCAATTTAGGGCAGCCCTAATATCAACATTTTCCCTTAAGGGTTTCCGGTGGAAAATTTCCATACGGCTAGGAATACAAACAATAATGCTAACCTATTATTTTACCTTTGCTTGGGAGTGTACAAGGCTCACTAAGTGCCCAACTCCAACTCCGCGATGGATCACGTACGCCAAAACCTAAATAGGGCAAAAGGAAATGAAAATTAGTTTAACCTAACCTCCAAATCGAAGGATCTTCATGCGGAAATCGAGATAAAGGAGGAATCGACTCACCGGAACCAAAACGGAACTCAACTCCTCCGGTTAGGGTTTGACCCACTTCTCCCACAGCCAAGGAAGGAAAAGGAATACCCACCAATGCTCGTAGAGGAAGGAGGAGAAGCCGGAGTAGACTTCTGGAGGGAGGGAGGCCGCCGGCTAGGGCTTGCGGAAGCCCGGCTGGAAGGAGCGTCGGGTGCGCTGCTAGCGGGAGGCGGAAGAAGACGGAACGGGCGCGGGTTTCTTCCGTGAAATGAGCTTACGCGTTTAATAAAGTTGCGGGTATGCGGTTTGGATGTTAACCGCATGAGGAGAGGGGTGATACTTGCTATTGGCACCCCAAAATGATATTTCACACTACTAACACCTTTTTTTAGACGGTTCTTTTCGCGCATTTTGTACTAAAATTAAAAATGCGTCTTACTAATTATGATTAACCTAAATCCCATTTTAATGAATGCGGTAAATTGGCCAAACTTATATCATACCTCGACGACGCGCTGCCTCGGTCATAATTCGTCGCGACTGGACCCTACAATTTTAAATAAATTTTGCGTCAAAAAAAAATCGGATGTTATAGAGCCTGAACAGGAAAGGGAGGCGGTAGTTCGGCAGAGGATCAGAAAACAGAACCAGGGAGAGGGAGAAGATAGCAGATAACACAAAACATTCAATTCATATATTCGATAGAACCACAACACAACCGCCGTGGGGAAATATATAGCCTCCAGACTCATGGTTACACCGCACCAGTGGGAACAATTAAATAAGTTGAAAGCTAGTAACGCAGATCGTCGTCCCACATAACTAAAGTCGATCGTCGATCGCTAATCCCCATAACTAATGCAATCGTTAATTGTCGTTCCCCATAACGGCGATGGCCGATTGCCATTCCCGATAACTAATGGCGATCGCCGATCACCATTACACATCACACACATCCACACAACACTCAGGTCGGTGGTAACAGTTAGAGCAAACGGTTACAGGTAAATTCAAATCAAAACATAAAAGATTGTATCAACACTCGCTCCTTCAAAAGATCCATGTCCGCAATGATCAAAAGAAAACGAACCCTCCTCCAGGGATCATAATCAGTCTGAGGAGGCTTTATGATTTTCAAGAGCTAGATGTAGTCATCTAGATTGTTGGGCAACCCATTGAAGTAGTTAGACGAGGAAGGCCGACCGGGGTTGCTGCCTTTTAATCTGGTTTGCTTCCGACTCCAAGGAGGGACATGGAGGTTCAGATGATGGAATTTGCAGATCAAGCCATGCGGACAAATCCTGGTCGCTTTCATGATCGGGCAGATGCAGTCGTGCTTCTGATAGCACCCTCCACCTTCAATAGCACGCCCACCCCTTTCACTTGCTCAGAAATGCTCCTGAGTCGTCGAGGCCTTAGCACGCAGGGAGTAATGGCTGATTCGAGCATTGGTAGTATTCTGAATGAGTAATCTCAGATGAGGGTAATTTTTCATGACATAATCACCAAAGGGTGGGCTTGTAGCAGACGATGGCTGATCCTAAAGGACCCGAGTATTATTGCTTGATGGATTGCGCCAGTTAGTAGTACGCTGGAAACATGATCATTGTGGCATGCCACGAGCATGGTTGGTTGTGATCGCCATTCCACATAACTAAAGTTGATCAGCGATCGTCGATCTCCATAACTAACGTCGATCCCCATAACTAACGTCGATCTGCAATCGACGATCATCATTCCCCATAACTAACGCCGATCGCCGATACACATCACACATAATCCACACAACACTCACGATGGCGGTAACAGTTAGCGCAGGTGGTAACAGTTAACGCAGGTGGTAACGAAAAAATTCAAATCAAAATAAAAAAAAAAGGATCGTGTCAAGTACTAACCACAAAATATCCGCAACAAAATGAGTATTATGAAACACACAAAACAAATAGTTTTTGACGCAGGACGAATCTACGCCTAACAGATGTGTGATTCCCTAACCCCAAATGCAATGCAAAAAATAAAAAAAAAAATACAATAGATCTACAAGCACACAATTAAATACAGAATCCAATAAACAAGATGCTCACGACATAAATTCTAATACGATGCAAAATGTGAATGATTTGAATCATACAACTACGTCAACATGTAATTAATTACATAACAAAACATAAAATTTGTGCATTGGACAACGATTAATCACAATTATTCATATCAAGTAAACAATGACAATTGCAAATTAATTAAGAGTGCATATGAATTAAATAGCATAGAGAATAGGTAATACACGTCTAATTGAAAGAAGATCTATCCAACATCATTTGAGTAAAGTATGACCAGAAATAATAAGGTCGATCTGTCATGGGCTCGCTCGTAACACATCGGTAGAGTCGCAGGAGGATGGTCAGGGGCACAAATGATTGAGGTGGGGGATACCGTGGAGCTGGAACCGCAGTTGCATAGGTGGAATACTGGGCTTGCCTTCCTCAACTAACAGATTCCTGGTGGGGCATAGGGATGCCATATGGCCTATGCCAGAGCAACAACAGCACTGAACATTCCCCAACCGAGTGACCGCAGGAGGTCCGGTGGTGATAATCTTGTCCTTCGTGTCCACAGGAGTATGAGAGGTTTCTGCGGGAGTGGTAGTGTTTGGGGTTGGCCTCCTAAATGTGGGCCTGCCCGGTATGGGGGGAGCCTGACAGGGACCTGCTAAACATAGGTACTCCTCGTACTCGAGAGCCATCGGATGAACCTGCTCTACCGTCTCCATTTGATGGGGAAAAAGCTCCCTACATAACTCAAATCTCAATCCTGAAAAAAATTGGGAAGCAGTGGCACTAATCTCCTCTCGCAAATCACTTCTCACGGATAACTCGTCAAATCGTGACATATACTCCGCTACCGATAGTGTGCCCTGGCACAATGCATAAATCAGATAATACTGGTCTCAATAGGAGGCGGGAGGTATTTATACTTCAATCGACGCTTCATGTCCTCCCATCGGATAATGGGACGGTATCCATCTTGATGAAGTGACCTCTCTAGGCTGGTCCAGAAAATCTTGGTTGGGCCAATTAGCTTCATCCTCTCAAATCTAACGCGTCGCTCGTCAGTCATATCATACCATTCGTAGTCAAAATGACATCGGGCTCGATAAGGAGGGGACGAATGCTATGGTGGACAGTCCTCCTGAGGGTGAAAAGGTCGATTTGGGGCAAGTCCATGTTGTCAGTCGTGAATGTGATCGAGGGATCGCCTCCGGTTGGGGATTACTCTTGTGGTTGGCGGGCTCTCGTGGTGGCTGATTCCTAGCACGCCAATCTTGTGGTTGGCGGGCTCTCGTGGTGGCTGATTCCTAGCACGCCAATCTTGTGGTGGGAGGGAAACTCATTCTCCTCAGATGGAACGTCGTGTGGAGTGGGTGGGTCCTCCTTGCTTCAGAAGTGGCCTGCTCTCGATGATCCTCGAGGACATTGATGCGGATGCGTAAATCATCAAATTGAGCGCTCATCTGATCAAATCGATCATCATCAACCGTTAAAATTCTGCGGGTATCATTTTGGAGTTGGAGTTGGTGTTTCTCTCGTCGGTAAGGTTCGGGTCGGACATGAATAAACGATAAGGTCTACCACTAAGTAACATGCAAGTAACCCTAACCTGGGTTCTGATACCAATTTGATGTAGGGTAGGTCGTGTGACTAGGAATGATATCGATTCAAGTTCGAGCGATTTGGATTCGGATCGAAATCGAAATTTTTGAGTCGAACTTGGCTCGAAATCGAAATTTTCGAGTCGAACTTCTCTCGAAATCGAAATTTTCGAGTCGAACTTGGCTCGAAATCGAAATCGATTTCAAGTTGAGTCGGCATGACTCGAAATGACTCGACTCCGAGTCGGCTCAAAATCGAATCGAGACGTCTCGAAATTGAGAAACTTTTCTCTTTATTCATAGTTGACTCAAAATTAAATTGGGCAACCTCTAAATTTAGCAAATGAAATACTAAAAGAGTTCACTCTTTTTATTTATGTTTAAATTTTAGTATTTTTAATTTTAAAATAAGAATATATTAATAAATACATAATAATTTTAATCAATTCGAGCTGATTCGAATAATATTTCGAGCGATTCAAGGCTGACTTGAAATCAGATTCGAGTCAAATTGAATCGACTCAATCAATTTTAACCGATTTTGATTCGGCTCAATATTCGAGCGATTTTCGAGCAACTTTCGAGTTTCAAACAATATGTTCAGCCCTACATGTGATATGGGCGTGCCAACGCTAATGCAAACCTATGTTGATGTGTGGGAAGGACTCAAATAATTCAAATTCAAATGATGTGTCGATTTCAATTAATCCGGAAATAAAATGTTAGCAATAAAATTATAGTACTTTTGGCAAGACAAGACAACGTGAACGATTATTTTCGGGTGCACAAGCAAAATCATGCTCGTCTTCACATAAGATGTTTTTTACTACAATTGTTCATGAATAAGCTTTATATAATAACAAAAAATAGAAACCAATTACACAAACAGATTAAACTTTCCAAACAAATATGCAATGTTTTCCAATATTTAATAAAGAAAATAAACAAAAAGACAATAATACTTACGAGCAAGGGAATCCAGTAGTAACAGTTGATGTCAAACTGCTGTTGTGTAAAGACGAATTCAGCTGCAGGAAACAGAGAGGGAGGAGTTGTATTGGTTAATGTTGTTGTATAGACCTGGGCGGACAGGCGGCTAAGACTGGCGGTTTGGTAGCCGGGCGGTCAGCCCGGCTAATCTCTGTGTTGCTGTATAGACCTTGGCGGACAGGCGGCTAAGACTGGCGGTTTGGTAGCCGGGCGGTCTGCCGGCTAATCTCTGGGATCTCGGTGGTCGGCTGCGTGTTCTCTGATGGTGACCGGGCGGTTAGTGCCTACTAACCGCACGGTTAGGCGGTCTCCTGGGCGGATTGGCGGTTAGCTTTGTAGATGATGTTTTTGTGTATTTAATCTCACATTGGGTATTTGTATTCTCTCTCATCTCCTCCATTCTATATAAGGGAGGCTATACCTTTGTAATACTTAGTTTTTTGGATAATAAAAATTGCATTACTCCACTTTCCGGTTTCTATATTTCTATTCGCACATGGTATCAGAGGACTCGATCTAGTCCTCCTGATTGCGTTTTCTTCTGTCCGTGCAACCTCTGCCTACTCGCCGCGGCCTGTCTTTCAGCTCGCGCGAGCTCTCTTCTCCCATGGATTCTTCTATCCTCCTCTTCTGTTCGCGCGGTCTGTCTGCTAGCCGCCCGACTTCTCTCCCTCTGTTTGGTTCTGCGGCTTGGTCGTGGCTTCCCTGGCCGCTGGTGTCTGCCATCGTGACCGCTGCAGATCTTTTTCTTCCTATCCGCGCGATTTCTCTCTGTTCGCGCGAGTTCTGCCTTGTTTAGGCGGCCTCTCTGCCCTTCTTGCCGCTAGTGTGCTGACACCGTGACTGCTGCAGCTTCTTCTCTCTGCCCTCCGCGGTTTGCTTTTTTGTTCGCGCGGTCTTCTCGCTCTCTCTATCCGCGCGGCTTCTTATTCTTCCCGCCCGGTTTCCCTTGTTAACCGTGCGGCTTCTCTTCTTGTGCTTCGCAGCTTGGTCGTGGCATTGCTTGCCGCTGGTCTAATTGTGACCGCTGCGATCTCTTCCTTCCTTTGCTCGCCCGGTCTCTCCTCTTAACCGCACGACCTCTCTTCCAGGATGACCAATTCTGATGGCTCCACCTCGTCTACTGTCGTTGTCCCACCGCCTCCTCCTCCTCCTCCTGCTTCCGGGAATCTTGGCACCGTCTCTAAGCTTCTGGGGCCCAATTATCCCGACTGGAGTGTCTCGTTCACTTTTCTTCTCCGCTCTCAGCGCAAGCGTCATCATCTTACCGATGACCCTCCGCCTGCGGACTCTGCCCAGTTTACTGACTGGGAAGCGAATGATGCGCTGGTTCGTACTTGGCTGGCGAACAGCCTGTCCGATGAATGTCTTCCTGTCATCCGTCACGATGAGACGGTAAAACAAGCTTGGAATCACTTGACCGCTCTCTACTCCAAGGGGGGACAAACATCTCGCATCTATACTCTCTATGCAGATCTCTTTGCTCGCCAGTCCATGTCCCCTCCTGCAGCTTACCAACAAGTCCAAGCCCTTGGAGCTGAGATTCTACAAAATCGTCCTCTCTCGGCAGATGTGGCCACTCAGCTGAAGCACTTCCAGGAACTCCTAGTGGTCTGTTACCTTCTGCGGCTTCCGGACTCATACGATATGATCCGACAGCAAATTCTTGGAGAGGCTGAGTCTCCTACCCTGGATGCTACTGCTGCCCGCATTGCCGCTGTTACCTCTCTGCTCCAACGCCCCTTGCTTGCCGCTCCTCCGGCTCCGGATGCCTATGCCCACCAGGCTCATCGTGGTGGATTTAGTGGTCGTGGTAACCACTCTGGCGGGCGTGGCCCTTCTCGCTACCTCTGTACTCATTGTGGCCGCCCAGGACACTTGGTTGACCGCTGCTGGACAAAGCATCCGCATCTTCGTCCCGCTGGTGATACTCCTACTTCTTCCAAGCCATCTGCCTCCGTGGCCACGACTTCAGGTAGTGCCCACGTGGTTACCCAAGGTAAATGGCTAATCGACTCTGGCGCCACTAATCATATGACGGGCAATCCTCAGTGCTTTTCTCTCCTAGAAACACATGATCGGTTGCCCCCTGTTCTCGTTGCGGATGGTTCTCCCTCTCCGGTGCATGGAACGGGCATGGTTCAAGTTACTCCGTCCCTTCGCCTGGCGGATACTCTTTATGTGCCCAAGTTTCCGTGCAATTTATTGTCGGTTACTTCTCTTTGCAAGCAACTTCAGTGTTCGGTAACATTTACTCCTTGTTCGTTTCAGGACCCGGACTCCAAGCGGACGATTGCTACTGGGACTGAGAGGGGCGGTCTCTACTTCCTTGATGATGTATCTGCTCTTACCGTTTTCTCTCCCGCTTCTACAGATCTTCTTCAGTGGCACCTTCGCCTGGGGCATCCTCCCTCGCGTCTCATCCACCAACTGTTTCCTCACCTACCTCAGCAGGACTCTCCTATCAACTGTGATGTCTGTCAACTGGGCAAGAATCACCGTTCCCCCTTTCCTCCTAAGAAAGGTCGTGGCTCTTCCAAGCCGTTCGACCTTATTCACTCTGATGTTTGGGGACCTTCCCCTACCCTCACCATCGGGCGTGGAAGTTCCTATTTTGTAACCTTTATTGATGATTTTTCTCGCTGTACGTGGGTGTATCTATTAAAGGATCGCTCCGAACTTTTTTCTGTATGGACGTCATTTTATTATATGATTAGAAATCAATTTGATGCTTCTGTCAAAATTTTTCGCTTTGATAATGCAAAAGAGTATCTGAGTAGTGATTTCGCTTCTTTCTGTACGCAACATGGCATCATTCATCAAACTAGCTGCGTCTATACCTCCCAGCAAAATGGGGTGGCGGAACGTAAAAACCGTCACCTCCTCGATGTCGCTCGCACTCTCATGACGCAGATGCAGGTTCCTCGTAGCTATTGGGGCTACGCGGTCCTCATCTCCTGCTACCTCATCAATCGCATTCCCTCTACCGTCCTCAAAGGCAAAACCCCTTTTTCCATCCTCTATCCCTCCAAGGACCCCTTTCCCTTACCACTCCGCATTTTTGGGTGCACTGCCTTTGTTCATAGCCCTGCCGCAACTCGCGACAAATTGTCCCCTCGTGCTACGAAGTGTATCTTTTTGGGTTACTCCACAACTCAAAAAGGTTACTGCTGCTTTGACCCTGTTCATCGCAAGCAGTTCGTCTCGGCGGATGTGACATTCTTTGAGAATGCCGCCTACTTCTCTTCTGATCTCCCACAGGTTGATGGATCGAACCTCCCTCTTTCTCCTACCGACTCGACCTCTCCACCCATTCTCTCCACCACATCCACTCCTCTTGAGCTTCCTCCATCACCACCTCCACCAGCCGCTCCTTCTCTTGATCATGATCCTTCTCCCTCGTCCCCTCGGACGTCTCTCTCTTCTCCCGGGCCAGCTATCTCCGTCATGGATGCACCGGCGACTGAGGAATTCGCGGACCTGGAGCTGCCCATTGCCCTTCGCAAAGGGGTTCGGACGTGCACCCAGCACTCGCTGGCAGCTGTTATTTCTTATGATCGGCTAACACCTTCTCGCAGGGACTTCGCCCTAGCCATCTCCGCGACTACCACACCTCGCACCTACCAGGAAGCCCTTGATATTCCTCACTGGAAGGCTGCCATGGATGACGAGATTGCTACTCTCTCTGACCGGGGCACTTGGACCCTTGTGCCTCCTCCTTTTGGCACGGATGTGGTTGGTTGTCGCTGGGTGTTTGTCGTCAAGTTCCGTCCTGATGACAGTGTGGACCGGTACAAAGCCCGTCTTGTTGCAAAAGGGTTTACTCAGACCTATGGTGTTGATTACTTTGACACGTTCTCGCCAGTTGCTCGCCTCAGCACCATTCGGGTCCTTTTATCGGTGGCGGTCAACAAGGATTGGCCTATTTCGCAGTTGGACGTCAAGAATGCCTTCCTCTATGGTGACCTTCACGAGGACGTCTACATGGAGCAACCTCCTGGGTATGTTGCTCAGGGGGAGACTCAAGTATGCCGGTTGAAGAAGGCCATCTATGGCCTAAAGCAAAGTCCCAGGGCGTGGTTCGATAAGTTCAGTAGCATCGTTGGGGCTATCGGTTTCACCAGGAGTTCGGCTGATCACTCCTTGTTCATTCGCAAGACATCTTCGGGTCTGGTTGTGCTAGCTGTTTACGTGGACGATATTCTTCTTACTGGCGACGATCAAGCTGGTGTAGCCTTGACGAAGGTCCATCTCCGCCAACACCTAGTCACGAAGGATATGGGCTCTCCAAAATACTTCTTGGGAATTGAAATCTCTCGGAAACCGGGTTCTTTGGTTCTCTCCCAACGGAAGTATGCTCTTGATTTGTTGAAAGAGGCAGGATTGACGGGTGCTAAACCTGCCCGGTGTCCCATGGCTCCTGGAGAAGACAAGACATGGACAGACGAATCACCACCTCTATTGGATACTACGAGGTATCGGCGTCTTGTTGGCAAACTCATCTACCTTACGGTGACCAGACCAGACATCTCCTATGCAGTGGGAAAGGTCAGCCAGTTTATGCAGTCGCCTAGGGAATGTCATCTTCAATCCGCTCTAAGGATATTGGAGTATGTGAAGTCCGCACCTGGGAAAGGTCTTCTCTTTCAGAAAAACGGTCACCTAAGAGTCGAAGCGTACTCCGACGCTAGCTATGCGGACGACAAAGGGGATCGCAAGTCGACTTCCGGATTTTGCACGTTTGTTGGAGGAAACTTGGTTAGCTGGAAGAGCAAGAAGCAGTCAGTCGTCTCCAGGTCTAGTGCGGAAGCAGAATATCGTAGCATGGCATCAACCACGTGTGAGTTAAAATGGTTGCGGGCTCTCATGTTGGATCTAGGAGAGGTCTACAACTATCCACTTCCCATGTTCTGCGACAACAAAGCTGCGATCTACATTTCTAAAAATCCAGTCTTCCATGAGCGAACAAAGCACATAGAGGTTGATTGTCACTTCATTCGAGAAGAAGTGTTGAAGAACCAGATTTGCACTCCGTTTGTTACCTCGGAGAAAGAGCTGGCAGATATATTCACAAAACCTGTGTCCGCCTCTTTCTTCCACATTTGCAGCAAGCTAGGCATGATTGACATCTATGCTCCAGCTTGAGGGGGAGTGTTGCTGTATAGACCTGGGCGGACAGGCGGCTAAGACTGGCGGTTTGGTAGCCGGGCGGTCAGCCCGGCTAATCTCTGTGTTGCTGTATAGACCTTGGCGGACAGGCGGCTAAGACTGGCGGTTTGGTAGCCGGGCGGTCTGCCGGCTAATCTCTGGGATCTCGGTGGTCGGCTGCGTGTTCTCTGATGGTGACCGGGCGGTTAGTGCCTACTAACCGCACGGTTAGGCGGTCTCCTGGGCGGATTGGCGGTTAGCTTTGTAGATGATGTTTTTGTGTATTTAGTCCCACATTGGGTATTTGTATTCTCTCTCATCTCCTCCATTCTATATAAGGGAGGCTATACCTTTGTAATACTTAGTTTTTTGGATAATAAAAATTGCATTACTCCACTTTCCGGTTTCTATATTTTTATTCGCATAGTTAAGGCTGGAATTTGTAAGAGGAAAACAATAGCTGGCAGGAGGATGGTGAAGCAAAGGAAAAAAAGGAATAGTAGGCAGCTGACAAAGAAAGTGTGCATTAAGAAATTGCAGAATGGGGTGTTAGGGCTTGCAACTATACTTGGATGAGAAAGGAGGGACGTTGGCAATGGAGGGAAGAAGAGATTGTCGAGGGGTTTTGGTGGTGGCAGCGAGCAAAATGTAGTGGCGTATGGGGGGCAGTGAAGAGAGAGGGTGTGGCTAGAGGACAGGAGACAATAGTGGGATTAGAGCTGTCACTTAAAACCGAAAACCGCAAACCGAACCGGAACCAAACCGGAACCGCAAAGAACCAGACCGAACCGTTCGCAAATTATTCGGGTTCCGGTTTGAATTTTGGAACCGTGAACAACATTGGTCCGGGTGTGGTTCTTACATTTTATTATCCGGACCGGAACCGGAACCGGAACCGTAACATACAAGTCTCAAGCGGTTTCAAGATTTTTAGACCCGATCCGAACCGGACCGAAGTAGAACCGAACCGCAACCCGTTTATTATTATTATTACTATTATATTGTTATTATTTTATATTTTATCTATAATATTTATACTTACTATATCACGAGTGGAGCTGGTGCAGTTTGAATCCAAATCGTAATTGAACTAAATGAGATCGATTTTGGACCGATCAAAACTTCACCGCATAAAAACTGTGTGATATGATTTGACATTGGTGCGGTTTTGAGTTAATTTTTGCAGTGCATTTTTGATTTTTTATACAGTTATAGAATATATTTTCAATTTTACTTATATATTTTTTTGAAATATTTTTTTGAAAAAATATATAAGATATACAACTACTATTTATTAGTAATCATGAAAGACAACTAATTGTAGCCGGTTGTTACGGTTGAGCATGCCAACGAGATATGCGCAAGCCAACTAGAAGTCGTGGCAAGTCTAAACGCGTAGGAAGGCGATTGATACTATCTCACCGATCGTTGAAAAAACCGTCGAGAAGTGCGCAACATAATTATTTCTATTTTGATGTTGTTTTGAGTTTTACTGTTTACAGTCCGCTTTTATTTCATTACGCCAAGCTTGATTTTTATGTTAGTTGGAACCGATTGGAACCAGACCGAACCGCATGGAACCGGACCGAACCGTTAGTGACTGATTTGGTTTTGGTTCTTGTTGAACCGTAACCGGAACCGTTGACACAACGGTTCCAAAAATTAAGCTGGAACCGGAACCAGAACCGGAACCGGTCAAATCAAATAAGGTTTTTGTTCTAATTTGAAGAACCGTTATCTTACTGGTTTGGTTCGTGGTTTTAGTAGAACCGGAACCGAACCGGAACCGTGACAGCTCTAAGTGGGATGTATGGCTAGTGGCAAGGAATTACAAGAAATGGGTTTTGATGGATCGAGAGAGGACAAGCGGTCTGGACCTGAGGGTGCCCTACAACGTCGGTGAAGAAGAAGATCCATAGGAGCCAGCGACATGGTGACGGGGAGAGGAGCGATCTCACATGTAGTGGGAGTGTAATCATGCGGCAAGGAGGGGGATTTTGCGATGAAAACAAGTAGAGAGCGACTGTGATTTAGGGGATTGGTTGTGCAGTTACAGAGGGGAAGAAAAGAGCGTGGGAAACATGGGGAGGGTTCACGAGAGACATAAAATAAAGTAAAAATTTTAAAAATTAAATTGGAATGTAGCACCCTGGAGTTTGTGACATTGTACCACGATTAGATTGCAGGTTATGGAATCCTCACAAAACAAACAATGCCTGAAAATGGAAGTCTCTACCCCTATTTATAATGAGAGGGCGGTTGGGCACCGGTATGAATGGCTATGATTGGTCGTTACGTCTGGTATCCCAATAATGCTAAATAATGTCCAAAAAATAAAATAAAATGCATATAAATAGTAAAACGTTGCTCCAGACACGCTCGAGGTCTCAGATCGCATCTGATCAACGTATCATATGCAATTACACAAATGCGGGCCCTGCCGAGTGATATCTCGATCTCCTCTGTCGATTACAATCGTACGGCTGATCCCCATAACGGGATCTCGCGGTGTCACACTACGATGTGATTGTGGGATCTGGATTCTCTTAAAGGGCTTTCAATGCCTCAAAATGACAGTCCTCCCCTTTATTTATAGCGAAAAGGGGGGCTAGGGCACCGTATATGAACAACTATCATTGGTCATTACACCCGACGACCAAATAACACTAAAAGTATACAAAAAAACATTGAAATGTAGAAACGACGTTTTGTACGCGCTCATGGTGTCGGATCGACAATCTGAACAACGTCTCATGCGCGGGTACACAAATGTTGGCCTAACTGAGTGGTGGCCCGAAGTCCTGTGATGATCATGCAACTGATCCCCATCAACTCCCCCGACTGAAAATCCTTCATCTCCGATGAATGGAAATGGTCGTACTAACATTGAAGATTGGCGGCAAGTCTATCAAGCTCTATTGCCCAAATCCAAGTGTCACCACAGATGGGGAGACCAATCCAGTGCATCAAGTAAAAACAAGATAAGCCATCTTGGGTGATGGTGCACTCATGCGCCACAATATCAGAAATGCTCTCACCTCACGTGCTAGTGGATCCAAAGGAACCCGTGCAATCAATGGAGTGAGGGCAAGCCCGTAGGTGCTCGTCCAAGCTGGTCAGGGTATGGGTCCGGCTGTAAGTGAGAGGGTGATGGGGGTGGCTCAAGGTCGGGGTTCCGATGCTCGAGAGGCTCAAAGTAATGTGTCAAATCTTTCGTATTGAAAATGAGATGAATACTCATATTTGCCGGGAAGTCGATCTCGTAGGCGTTTGTTCTAATTTTCTTTATAATCTTACAAGGACTCATTCTCTTAAGATATAGCTTTTTAGCTGCCCCTTTTAGGAACCTCTTTATGCAAATTCTCACCATGACCTGCTCGCCCACCTAAAAATGTTGTTCATACATGTGATCATCTGCATGTGCCTTATATAATTCATTACTACTATACCAATTTTCTTCCGGACCAGTTCATGCAGATCATGTATATGATGGATAGACTCAACGGATTCACTAGGGTGTGATGCTAAAGAAACCGAGCGAGGTTAATTGGCTTCCTAGGCTAATATCCTAACAATATATGAAATTGGCTCATGCCAGTAGACCTATTGGCGGATCTATTACATGCAAACTCAGTTATTGACAACACGGAATTTCAAACCGACGGGTGCTGACAACCTAGAAACCATAGAAAATTCTCTAAACTCGTGCTTGCGATCTCAGTCTGGCCATCAGCCTGCATGTGATAAGTTATGGAAAATTCAAGGATCGTACCAATCTTATGTCATAATGTCTTCAGAAACAACTAATGAATCGTATGTCACAGTCAGACACTATAGATTTGGGTAAACAATGTAAATAAAAGATGTCTACTATGAAGAGGGGCGCTAAGTGAGCCGCATCTGCAGTCTTGCGTAGGAGTGGTATCGAGTCGATTTTGATCAAGTTAGGCTCGAAATCGAAATCGAAATTTTCAACTCGGAGTCGACTCAAAATCAACTCCAAATCTATTTCGAGTCGAGCCGGCTCAAATGGAAATCAAATCGATTTCGAGCCGGCTCGAGTAAATTTTGAGCCGGCTCGAAATAAATAAATTTTTATTACTAAAAATTATGTTTTAAAATTATACATTCACTGGAGGCAAAACTAAATTAAGGCGATGGGATGTTGCAGAACGAACTTAGTTAAGGCGCAAAACGGACTTAATTAAGGAGTACAACGGACAGGCGGTAGAACATAATTAAGGCGCAAAACAGACAGTGCGCAGAACGGACAAAGTGCAGAACGAACTTTATTAAGGCGCATAACTTAATTGGAAAGTGTGATGGGATGTTTCCCTTATGTCATATTGGAAAGTGGAAAGCTAAAGCATTATATTTAATAAAATAACTCATAGCGTGATAAAAAATTAGACAGAGTGGAATTTGGAAAGACAACTAATAGAGCTCAGCATTTAATAAAAAAATGAAATTATATTTAATCAAACCGGCTCGAATCAACAAACGAGCGACTTGTACGAGGCTCGAATCAACTTTCGAGCCAATTTGATTCAAGCCAATTTGATTTGGTTCATTTTAACTCGTTTTCAATTCGATCAAAAATTCGAGTGATTTTCAAGCGAATAACGAGTTTCGACTATTATGCTCACCCCTAGTCTTGCGACAGGAAATAAAATGGGCCATCTTTCAGAACTGGTCTACCACTAAGAAAATGGAATCATGCCTCATCAAAGTGTGAGGAAGGCCCAGTACGAAATCCATGTTGATATCAACCCAAGGCTGGTATGGGAATGGAAGGAGGGTAGAAAGTCAAGTATCTGTTTTGAACCCTTCGCATTTTGACAGGTGTCACAGTGACGCACAACTCTTGCCACATTCTTCGTCAAGATGAGCTAATAAAAATGGTATGCAACCAATATAATCATTTTTTTCTCTATTGAAGTGTTCTGCAGTGCCACCCGAGTGCAATTCATGTGCGGAAATAGCTAAATGACCGAACTTTATTGCTCCAAAAAGTTACATAATACATCAATAAATTAGGCACCCAATTCTCTGATCTTTTTATCATTTTTGCGCCTCACGTGCTTCATGAGCGCGTTTGCGCCTAGGCTCCAAGACCCCTTTGCGCTTCGGTGTGTCATGTTCTTCCTCAAATAGAATGTCGGGTGGAGTGAGTGGGTTCTCTCTCATTTGGGAAGTGGCATGCTCTCGATGATCCTCAAAGACATCGACGTGGGCGCATAGATCGTCAAATTAAGCATTCATTTAATTGAACCGATCTATCATCAGTTGTTATAATTTTGTAGGTGTCATTTCAGAGTTGGAGTGGGTGGTTCTCTCGTCGGTAAGGTTCATGTCAGACATATTGGTTATGTTGGATGGTGGTGTGTAGATAGCATTTATTCTTGTATTATGTATTACTATTTATATCCCCCCCTATGTGGAAGAATATATGCAATTTTATTTTCACATCTTATTTGGTATCAGAGGAGTTGGCATAACCCTAGCCCGATTCTCTCGTCTCGCACGCCGTCCGCGCCGCTCGCCGCTTCCCTGCGCCGCCTCCTAGACCTCACGCCGGCCTCGTCCAAGGCGATGTGATCCGCACGACGCGACGCGTCTCTCGCCTGCATCTCCCGCGATCATCCCGCAGACCATCCCGCACGTCTCCCGCGATCATCTCGTCGGCCCCGTCTCTGTGATCCTTGGTTTTTCTATCCCTTTGGGATGAGATTTTCTTCTGATTAGGGGGCTTCCTCTTCCCCCATGAATTCCAGATTTTCTCCTTGTGTTTAGGGGGCTTCTTCCCCCATGAATTCACGATTTTCTCCTTGTGTTTAGGGGGCTTCCTCTTCCCCCATGGATTCCTCCTCTCTTACTTCGACTGATGGCTTTGTTCGTCGCATAACTACCTCTCTTCTCAATGAACGGAATTTTATCGCTTGGTCCAACTCCGTGCGAGTTCATCTTGCCGGACATGACAAGCTCGATTGGCTTGAACCTAATGGTGTTCCAAAACCTACCGACGACAAGGCTATCCGTCAATGGCGCACAAAAAATTTCAAGATTCTCGGGTGGCTTCAATGCTCCATGGAGCCCCGGATTTACGAGCAGTTTATGCGGTTTGATTCTGTGTCGTCTCTTTGGGCTGCCTTGAAGCGTACCTACGGTCACACCCGCGTTGATACGCGGATTTATTCTGTGTTTGAGGAGATTTCTACAGCTCGTCAGGGGGACTGTTCCGTGCACGAGTACTTTACCTTTCTCTCTGGGAGATTCCAGAAACTCTCAGACCTCGAGCCGCTTAGTGCTTTTCCCCATCCCGAGGATCTGCTTGTTGCCAAGCATCGCCAGGAGAAGCGGGAGACCTACCAGTTACTGATGGGCTTGCGGCCCGAATTTGAGCAGATTAGGGTTCAGATTGTCAGCATGAACCCTCTTCCTGATATTTTGGATGCTTACTCCATGGTTGAGGAGCATGAGCGTCGTGCCCGCTTGACTGCTGTCTCTTCCATTCCTGCTACCGTTCCTCTTCCGGATCATTCAGCCCTGGCGTCTGGTCGTTCTTCTTCTGTGAGAGGGGGCGGACTTCTACCCCCCGTGGCCGTGTGGGTGGCCGCGGGAGCCCGTTTGCTGTTGTTCAGTGTCAGCACTGTCTGCGGACTGGTCACGAGAGGGCCAGGTGCTAGTTACTCTTTCCTCACCTGCGCCAGCAGTCTTCCGCTACTCGTACCGTCACCGCTACTTCTTCCGACTTTGGAGGCCAGCCTGATTACAGTACCTCTTCTGGGACTTCTTCCGCTGACTGGAGTCAGCTTATAGCTCAGGTGCATCAGCTTCAGTCTCAGCTTCAGCAGCAGTCCTCGTTTCAGCCTCCTTCTGCTCAGTCGTTGCCTACCTCCTCGTCGTTCTCGTCGACCTCGGCATCTGCGTCAGGTACCTCGACGGCCCTTCATGTCACTCATGAGGGGCATTCCTCCCCTTGGGTGATTGACTCTGGGGCCACTGATCATATGACTGGTGAGCCACACTTTTTCTCCTCTCTTGTGTCTCCGAGTGTCCATCGGCAGGTTCGCCTTGCTGATGGATCCGTGATACCCATTCTTCACCAGGGCACCGTTCCTCTCTCACCCTCCTTCATCTTGGGATCAGTTCTTCATGTTCTCAAGCTTGCTTTAAATCTTCTTTCTGTTAGTCAACTGACTCGTACATTACACTGCTCGGTGACATTTTTCCCTTCTGGCTGTGTTTTTCAGGACTTGACCACGAAGAGGACTTTTGGCTACGGCCGTGAGCGCGATGGGCTTTACCAGCTGGATCTCCCACCTCAGACATCATCACCCTGTCTTCCACCACCATCCATTGGTGCTGCTGCTACTACATCTTCTCTTTGGCATGCCAGATTGGGACATGCAAACCCTAAGATTGTGTCCTCCCTGTTTTCGAGTGTCTCATTTGAGCACCCGTTTCAGTGTGATATGTGTCAGCTTAGCAAACACACACGCACTTCTTATCCTGTTTCTATTTCTCGTAGTTCTGCTCCTTTTGAGATTGTTCATTCAGATGTTTGGGGGCCTGCCCCGGTTGTATCTTATGATGGTTTTTGTTACTTTGTCTCTTTTATAGATGATTTTACTCGTTGCTGTTGGGTTTACCTTATGCGTACAAAATCTGATGTTTTTGATTTTTATACCCAGTTTTCTCATATGGTTGTTACTCAGTTTTCCTCACGTATCCGGATTCTTCGCTCCGATAATGGGGGGGAGTACACTTCTTCCTCTTTTTCTGCTTTTCTTGCTAGCCAAGGAATCCTTCATCAATTCTCGTGTCCCTACACGCCCGAACAAAATGGACTGGCAGAACGCAAAAATCGCCATCTCCTGAATGTGATCCGATGCCTTCTCCTTGGGTCCCATGTCCCCAAGTTATTTTGGAGCGATGCTCTTCTTACGGGGACCTTTTTGGTCAACCGTTTGCCTTGCCAGCCTCTAGCGGGTCGGGTTCCTCTGAGCCTCCTATATCCCAGCCGCCCTTTGTTTCCTATTCCCCTTCGGGTGTTCGGATGTGTGTGCTTTGTCCAAGATCGTAGTCCCACTCGGACTAAACATGATAACAAAGCTCTTTGATGCTTATTTTTGGGATATTCCTCCTCATCCAAGGGATATCGCTGTTTTGACCCCACTTCTCACAGGACTTTTCACTCCATGGATGTGACGTTCTTTGAGGATACCCCATTCTACAGTATCCCTCCACCATCACAGTCTGCTCCAGTTCTCATTCCTCCTTCCACACCACCACAGCCGGCCCCTGTTCCCCTTGCTCCGTTACACGACTCGATTCCGGCTCAGACATATACCCGGGGTCCACGTGGGCCCTCACATGTTCACCCTATCCTTCGTACTCCGCTGGTAGAGCCCAGCTCACAGGATCTGATGTCATATCCTCTGACAGGTGATGTTCTTCCTTCTTCTGACTTGCTTATTGCACTTCGCAAGGGTAAGCGTTCTTGTGTTACTGACCATCCTGTTGCAAGCTTTGTGTCCTACTAGCGTCTCTCCCCAGGTTACCGGGCTTTCCTGACTGCCACCAATCAGATCAGGATTCCGCGTTCGACGACTGAGGCATTCCAGCATCCTGAGTGGGTGGCGGCTATGGAGGCTGAGATGTCAGCTTTACAGAGGGTTGGTACCTGGCGTTTGGTCCCCCTTCCCACCGGCAAGAAGACTATTGGGTGTCGGTGGGTCTACACCATCAAGTATAATGCTGATGGGTCTCTTGCACGCTACAAGGCTCACCTTGTCGCGAAGGGCTTCACCCAGACTCCAGCGGATTACGGGGTGACCTTTGCCCCTGTGGCCAATCTTTTTACTGTCCGTCTTCTTGTTTCCCTCACTGCCTGCCTTGGATGGCCTCTTCACCAGCTGGACGTGCCAAATGCCTTTCTTAATGGCTCTCTTAATGAGGAGATTTATATGGATCCGCCGCCCGGTTACGAGCTTCAGGGGGAGTATTTGGGACGTGTCTGTCTTCTGCTGAAGGCTCTGTATGGGCTGATGCAGTCCCCTCGTGCGTGGTTTGAGCGGTTTGGGACTGTTGTGCTTCAAAATGGGTTTACCAGATGTCATGCAGATCACACATGCTTTGTTCGGACTGCTGCGGACGGTCGCATGGTTATTATTCTTGTCTATGTGGATGATATCATCCTTACTGGTGATGACAGCTCGGGTATTCTTGAGATTAAGGAGGTGCTTCGTACGACATTTGAGGTAAAAGATCTGGGACCTCTGAAGTACTTTCTCGGAATTGAGGTGGCCAGATCCAAGCAGGGGATCTTCTTGTCTCAGCGCAAGTATACACTCGACCTTTTGAGTGATACTGGCCTTCTTGGGTGCTCTCCAGTATCTACACCCATGGACCCGAACCACCGCTTACACGCTGAATCCGGCGACTCTCTCTCTGATCCGGGCAGATACCAGCGTCTTATTGCCAGGCTTATCTACTTGACCAACACTCGCCCAGATATTATCTTTGTTGTGAGTGTGGTCAGCCAGTTCATGCATGCCCCCCGTACTTCTCACCTTGATGCAGTTTTTCGGATACTTCACTACTTGAAGGGATCTCCTGGCATCGGGCTCTTCTACCATTCGTCCCCATCTCCCGGACTTATCTGTTACACAGATTCTGACTATGCTGGTTCCATCACTGATCGGCGCTCTACTTCAGGGATGTGCACTTTCTATGGTGACAATCTCATTTCCTGGAAGAGCAAGAAGCAGAGTGTCGTCTCCCGCTCCTCTGCTGAAGCTGAGTACCGAGCTATGGCCCATGGAGCCACGGAGCTCCTTTGGCTTTGTACTCTCTTGACCGATCTGGGCTTTCCTCCTTCCGGTTCCTCGACGCTGGTGTGTGACAACCAGTCTGGTCTCATGCTAGCCTCTGACTCTGTTCTGCACGAGAGGACTAAGCATATCGAGGTTGATATTCATTTTCTCCTGGAGCACATTCGTTCAGGGACTCTTGCCACGACCTATATTCCCTCCGCCGAGCAGACTGCAGATGCCTTCACCAAGGCGGTTGGGCCTTCCAGACTTCTCTCTACTTATGGCAAGCTGGGCTTGCATGATCTCTTCACGCCAGCTTGAGGGGGAGTATTGGTTATGTTGGATGGTGGTGTGCGGATAGCATTTATTCTTGTATTATGTATTACTATTTATATCCCCCCCTATGTGGAAGAATATATGCAATTTTATTTTCTCATCTTATTAGACATAGACTGATGATAGAGCCTATAGTTACATAACATGCGAGTGGCCCTAACCTGAGGATCTGATATTGAATTTAATGCATGGAAGGCTATGAAAGGTGAGGGCCAACACTAATGCAGGCCTAAGTGAGCGGTGTAGGGAGACTCAAACAATGTTAAATATATGATGCATGAATAATTGAATTGATCCATTATCAAATAGAGAAGTAAAATTTAAATAGACTAAGCAACCAAACACAACATTCGCATCAATTTTCAACAAAGAAATCAAGATAGATTTTCCTTCGAACGAAGTGTTCTCCATTACAATTGTTACGCATGGATTATTATACGAAAACAAGAAACAAAACAAATGCACTAACAATCAACACTTCCAAACACATTTATAAAATGAATCCAATATTCAATAAAGTACAAGAAACAAAGTACAAAAATACTCACAGGCACAAAGATCTGGCAATAGGGCTAGTATCGAGTAGTCTTCCTTGTGAGGAAGGGTTGCAGGAAGATCCGGGTGGGTTGGTTGCGACTAGATAGCCATAAGAGGCCGCTAGTGGAAGAAACACAAACAAAAACATTGGTGGTTTGCTGTAGGGAAAGAGGGCTTGTGGTTTGGAGGGGGAGGTGGTCTGGTCGTGAGGTACACGAGAAAATGTTGTTGTTGGGAGGTCGGGTGAGAAGAGGGAAGGAATTTGTTGTTGCTGAGAAGGGGAAAAGTAGACTGTCGGAGATGGAGGAAGGAGACGAGAATGCGTGGTTGGAATCAATAGGCACTAACGTACTTGTTGGAACACCCTATTACTAATTTGGGTCAGGATCACTATGTCTATAGGATTATTGCATTGACCTTGTTGTATAGAGTAAAGGTCAACTAGTTAAGGTCTAAGGCTTAGAACTTAGGTTTGAAGCTTTCCCCAAGACCTCCTAGTTCAGATGAGAAGCTCAGATATAGAGTTCAACTTGTCGTCGAGCTCAGATCGACGAAGCGTCGAACCACGTTCGACTATCTCTGAGCTCAGGTCGACGAGGCGTCGAACTCAGTTCGACGATCGCTGAGCTCAGATCGACGCTTTCTGTCTAAGACTAGTTCTAATATCTCTGAGCTCAGTTCGACGATAGTTGAGCTCAGATCGACGATTATCTTTTGAGATCGACGATTTTTTGAATTCTGTCAGTTTGTTAAGGATTTCAAATGTCTTCAAGTCAGAGCATTTATTGAAGAAGATTTTCAGCCGTTATATTAAATCTAGAGCAAGTTTCAAAGAAACAAAGAAGGAATGTTATTTAGGTTTTTCCTCCAGAGACAGTTGACATTTAAGGAAAGCATTTATGATTTTGCTAACGGCTATCTAGAAGATTTGAATACTGGATTTCATATTATGATTCAGAGAAGAAGAAAGATAGAAGAAGAAGAAAAAGAAAAAGAAGATCAATAACACAGAACAGAGAACAAGCTTCTATTCTTTCTGATTCTTTCTGATTCCTCCTGATTCAAAGTTTCTCAAGTCTTCATCATTCATACTCCAGACAACACACATTTCAGTTCTTGCTGAAATCATCTTTTGCTGGAGCATTCTTTTCATTGAAGACCTATCACCCTTGCAAAGCTTCTATTCCTGAACTCTTGCTAATCTCAGGGGGAGCTTTGACAACATCAACATCCATTTGTGCTTCTCTCTGATTGTTGACAGAGAAGACAACCTAACCTTTTTCTTTTTCTTTCCTGTAAAAGGGTTCTTTAAACTCCCTTCAAAAGTTTTGTTTTGGTTTCTGAGACCTGATCAAAACTCAGTGGTGGCAAGACACCTGATCAAAAAATCTGGTTTAGTTTTTGAGCACTTGATCAAAAGCTCATTGGTGCACAGGACACCTGATCAACTCATCTTGCAGTGGATTCCTACCAAGGGTGGTAGAAGAGTGGATGTACCCAGGTTTTGGGGAACCACTATAATTCCTTGTGTCTTCTGGTTGCTTGTTATTTTGTTTGTTGTGTGCTGTGGATTTGCTTCTTGTATTTGTTTTATTCTGATTACTGTTAAGCACTCTACACTAAGTAAATTAAGTCTTCCACTGCTAAAGTAATTTTTAAATTTGCAAAATTATTTTAAAACACTTTATTCACCCTCCTCTAGAGTGAAGGGTTGATCTTACACTCACTTTCAATTGGTATCAGAGCGAGGTTGGTTGTTCATACAGGCTAACACCTGAACCAAAAGATCTCTCTTAAGATCCATCATTAATAGAGGGTTATTTTTATTATATTTATTTTAATCTAAATTCATGTCACAGAACAAAGATTATGCTAGCACCAGACCTCCAGTGTGCAATCTCTCCAAGTTTGCACTTTGGAAAGAAAGGATCAGATTATACATGAATTCCATTGATGAAGATATTTTTAATTCTGTTTTGATAGATTGCCCCAAGCCTCCTGCAAACACAAGCACAAATGTTGTTCCACCTCCTTCAGAAACAGATGCTAACATAAAGAAATGGAAGGTTGTTGATGCTAAAGCTATGAACATACTAGCTCAGACAATGTCTGATGACATCTTCCAGAAGGTAGCTGAATGCAACTCAGCTAAAGAGATTTGGGACAAGCTATCTGAGCTTGTGTCAGGATCAGCTGATAAGAGAAAAGATAGGAGATCTCATCTCATTACTCAGTATGAGAATTTCAAGAAAGCAGAAAATGAATCAGTAGCTGACATGTACAACAGACTAAGTCTGATTGTCAGTGAACTCAAGACATTGGACACGGAGATCTCTCTCACAGAGATAAATGACAAAATCCTAATGTGCTTTCCCAGCACTTGGGATTCAAGGATCTGGCCCATCAAGGATGTCAGAAGTCTAAATGAAATCACTATAGAATCTCTATTGGGCAAGCTCAAATCTTATGAGCAGCTCATCAAGAATAGAGAAGAAGAGCAGAAGACAACTTCTCCAGCAGTCAAGAAGGAGAAGTCAATTGCTTTCAAGGCAACAAAAGAACAGCCTGAAGACAAAGTCACAGGCAATGAAGAACTGATGAACCTCCTAGCGAAGAGGTTCTACAAAATGACCATGAAGGACTTCAGAAAAAGGTCATCCAGAGGCCAAGAAAAGCCAAGGTATGATAAATCAAATAATAAAGAGATTATTTGTTATGGTTGCAGGAAACCAGGACACATACTGCTTGATTGTCCAGAAAGTCAAAATAAGGACAAGAAGGACAAGAGAGAAAAGAGAAAAGATAAAGACTCCAGAAGAAATCACTATGACAGATCCTCTTCCAGCAAAAACAAGCACACAAGGAAGGGATTTGTTACTGAAACATGGAGTGAAACAGAAGAAGAATCTGATGCATCATCAAGTTCAAGTGATGATGAGGATGATGCACAAGAAAAAGATTTTTGCATGATCGCAATCAATGCATCTCAGAACAACACTGATTCAGAACATGAATCTGAATCTGAATCTGAACCAGAGCTAGAAGAAGATCAGGTAATTGATTCATTTGATTTTAATTCTGAGGACTTCAAGTCTGAATTTAAAGCACTGTGTTTAGATCTACTTAAGTCTGAGAAAGAAATTATCTCTCTCAGAAATCAGTTATCTAAATACAGTACCTTAAGTTCAGATAACCTCAAACTCTCAGATGAGTTAGAATGTTGTAGGGAGCAATAGCTTCACTGAAAAGTGAACTATCTGAGTCCAAGAAGTTTGAAGAATCCCTCAATGGGAGAAGTATCAAGCTGATGGACATCACAAGCACAGTGAACTCAAGATTCAATAGTACACTGGGCTTGGGTGCTTCATCCAGCCAACCTATTGTGTTAACAACTCCCATTAAATTTATCTCTGATAAAGGAAAAGGAGTTGTGGAGGTAGCTAAAAAAAAATCTGATCTACCCAAAGAGAACAAAGTTTAATAGAAATCATCAAACGGAGCTCGACGATCTCTGATCTCTGAACACAAACAAGATCGATCGCTGAACGGAGCTCGACGATCTGACCCAAGATCGTCGAACTCAGGTCCACGATCGTCGAACGGAGCTCAGACATATGACCAGTTCTCAAGGGGTGCATCAAAAATTAATTCTAGATATCCTACATCTCAAGGGTTCAACCCTTATACTGAACGGATAATTCCTCTTAAGAGATATCATCCTGAAGGTTATAAGAGTCAACCAGGGATGTCTTATATTTCTGATTTCAAAGGTTATCAAGCTAGACCCAAGGTAAACTGGGTCAAAAACAAATGAACTGTTATTTGTGCAGATGAAGACCTATCCAACCATGGACCAGCACTGGTATCTGGATAGTGGGTGCTCTAAGCACATGACTGTAAGCAAGGGTAACCTAGTATCCTTCAAGGCTAAGCATGGACCCAAAGTGATGTTTGGAGATTCAAACTATGAACAGACCAAAGGATATGGTATAGTTAAAATTGGGTCAGTAACATTCAAAAAGGTAGCATATGTGGAAGGACTGAAGCACAACCTTATTAGTATCAGTCAGTTTTGTGATGAAGGTTACAAAGTCACATTCAACAAATCTTCATGCTTCATTAAATCAGAAGACAACACAACTGTGTTGACAGGTAACAGAAGAGGTAACATTTATCTAGTAAATTTTCATTCAACCAAGGTAGATATCTGTTTATTTAATTCTCTTAGCAAACCTAATGAATTATGGCATAAGAGATTAGGACATGTTAACCTTAGAACCATTGCTAGGCTATCCAAGGACAACCTTGTTAGAGAACTACCTTCTGGCCCCTACAAGAAGGAAGGACTCTGCAGGGCTTGTCAATTAGGCAAGCAAACTAAAAAAGCTTTAAGTCACTTAATAAGAGTGATTCACCTAGGATTTTGTACTTGTTACATATGGATCTGTTTGGACTCATTACTGTACAAAGCCTAGAAGGGAAATCTTATACTTTAGTAGTTGTAGATGACTTCTCTAGATTCACATAGGTGTTCTTTCTGAGGAAGAAGTCTGATAACTTCAAATGTTTGACAGAGTTTCTCAAATGTATACAGATTGAGTTCAATACTCACATAGCCCTGATCAGAAGTGATCATGGGACAGAGTTTGATTCTCTTCTTATGCAAGAGTTCAATCAGAAGGAAGGGATCAGGCACACTTTCTCAGCTCCTACAACTCCTCAACAGAATTGGGTAGCTGAAAGGAAGAATAGAACCCTTATTGAATCTGCCACAACATTGTTGACAGATGCTCACCTTCCTCTATCCTTTTGGGCAGAGGCTGTGAACACTTCAAATTATGTTCTGAATAGGAGTTTGATACATAAGCTAAAGGGCAAGACTCCCTATGAATTACTCAAAGGGAAGAAACCTAAAGTTGATTATCTTAGAATTTTTGGTTGTATTTGCTACATTCATAACAATGACAAGAAATACTTAGCAAAATTTGAAGTCAAAGCTAATGAAGGAGTGTTTCTGGGATACTCAATGATCAGTAAGGCCTATAGGGTTTATAATAAATCATCTCATAAAGTTGAAGAAACAGTGCATGTCTCTTTTGATGAAACTAATATGTCTTACAAGGAGAAGAGCACTTCTACCATAGACCCTTTGCAGGTACATTCTCTATCAGAGAATTTGGACAGGTTGAATATCATTGAAAAAGATCCATCACCTTCATCCACTCAACAAGAAGCTGAAAGTAGTGAAAATGAAGATGACAGTCAGATTTTAGCAAGTCATGGTGACAATCAAAATGAAGAGTCAGTTGTTGTTCCACAAGAGGAAACAACAACACAGGTTGGTGAACAATCAACACTCATTGTTGATTTAGTAACAACAAAAGATTATCACATCTCTCAAGTGATTGGAGACATCTCAGCAGGTGTGCAACTAGAAATCAGATCAATCAACATCAGATGCACACTTGCTTTCTTTCTCAAATTGAGCCTCAATCCATACAAGATGCAGAACAAGATCCAAACTGGATCATTGCAATGCAAGAGGAATTAAATCAATTTGAAAGAAATAAAGTTTGGGAGCTAGTGTCAAAGCCAAAGAATCATCTCATTGTTGGAACAAAATGGGTATTCAGAAACAAGTTAGATGATCAAGGAGTTATTGTAAGAAACAAGGCAAGGCTGGTTGTTAAAGGATATTCTCAAGAAAAAGGCATAGACTATGACCAAACCTTTGCACCAGTTGCAAGGTTAGAGGCCATAAGAATCTTCCTAGCATATGCAACTCACAAGAAGTTCAAAGTATATCAAATGGATGTCAAAAGTGCATTCCTAAATGGTGATATCAAGGAAGAAGTTTATGTAAAACAACCTCCAGGTTTTATCTCTCTAACTCACCCTGATTTTGTATATAAATTGCATAAAATATTATATGATCCCAAACAAGCTCTTAGAGCATGGTATGAGACCCTAGCTTGCTTTCTCTTGGAAAATGATTTTAAAAGAGGTAGAGTAGACCAAACTCTTTTTATTAGAACTCATAAGTCCAATATCCTACTAGTATAAATCTATGTAAATGATATTATTTTTGGTTCTACTGATTCAAATTTGTGCAAAAGGTTCTCCAACCTAATGCATTTCAAGTTTGAAATGAGTAGCATGGGTGAGCTATCCTTCTTTCTAGGATTGCAAGTCAAACAACATGCTGATGGCATCTTTATTTCTCAAACCAAGTATGCAAAAGAATTGGTTAAGAAATTTGGTATGTCTGATGCATCCTCTATGAAAACACTCATGCCTACTAATGTTGTATTAGATGTTGATGAACATGGGAAACCAGTTGATCAGACCACATATAGAGCAATGATTAGCTCCTTATTGTATCTTACAGCTAGTAGACCTGATATAATGTTTGCTACATGCATATGTGCTAGATTCCAAGTCAGCCCTATAGAGTCACACCTCACATTAGTTAAGAGGATTCTTAGGTATGTGAAAAGTTGTCCAAATCTAGGTCTCTGGTATCCAGCTGATTCAGGATTTGATTTAACTGGATTTTCAGATGCTGATTATGCTGGATGTAGAGTAGAAAGGAAAAGCACCAGTGGAACTTGTCAGTTTCTTGGTGACAAACTTGTCTCCTGGTTTTGCAAGAAACAAACATCTGTGTCCACATCAACTGCTGAAGCTGAATATATGGCAGCAGATAGTTGTTGCTCACAGATATTGTGGATTCAAAATCAGCTCCTGTACTATGGCTACAACTTAGAGAAGTCCAAAATATTTTGTGATAATATTAGTACTATTTTCATAGCTCAAAATCAAGTCCTCCATAATAGGACCAAACACATAGAGATTAGGCATCACTTCTTAAGGGATAATGTAGAGAAAAGTAAAATTGAACTAGAATACATCTCAACTGATTTACAAAGGGGAGATATTTTCACTAAACCCTTGGATGAAAAGAAACACATTTTCTTCCTTAATCAGTTAGGAATGTTAGATGGAGGCAGTCTTAATTAAATTCCAAGATCTTAAAAACCTAAAAATTGACAAAAACTAGGTTAAAAATTTGAGTTTCCTAGTGTCTGTAGGTTTTCTCTGAACTCTGAACTGCGCTCGACGTTTTTCATGAAGATCGTCGAACGGAGCTCGGCGTTTCCAGATAGTGCTAGACTATCCTTCTCGGTCAGCGATCTCAAATATCGTCGAACGGAGATCGACGATGTTGAGACCCTTCAGTTTCCCCTAGAGCCGTAGATCGTCGAACTGAGTTCAACGATCTTTCCTTTTCTGCGTCGAACCCTGATATAAAATCATTTTTCAGGCGTCGTTCTCATTTGCGCTTTCATACCTTCTACAAGAATTTTCTTTCCCTCCAAACTCTTCTACACTTGATCTTGTTTATTTTTGCAGGAAATATGTCGGTCTCAGTCGCCGTTCTAGCCGCAATAAAATTCGACACTGGCTTTGATATTGACATGGAATCTTTCCAGGGGACTGATCAGATGTTTAAGGACATTCTGTAACTCTTCAAGGAACAACTTGTAAATATTATGACTACCAGAATCAAGTTAGCAGCAGATGAGATAAAAGAATGGGTCTATACTGCCCATAATCTGGATCAAAATTCAGTTGTTGGAACCATCTCAGGGACACAGGTATCCCTAACCCCAGGTATTCTTACAGAGGTTTTTGGATTAAGTACTGGTATGATAGCATAGAACTATCAGGAGTAGAATTTTTTGCAATGTTAGATAGAATGGGTCATAATTCTGAGAACCCTAATAAACTGCTGAAGAAGAATCTATCCATGGAATATAGATTTCTAGCAGATGTTGTAGGAAAGATCATTTTGGCCAAGCATTCAGCCCATGATATAATTTACAGGTATCAATTTTGTTTAATGGCTGCAATAGTGGATAAGAAGCACCTGGATTGGGAAGAAATTTTCTTTGATTTGCTTAAGAAAAAGATAAATAAGAATTTTGTAAACTTTGGAAGGATTTTGGGCCTATTCCTGCAGAATAGGTGCCCACAGCTATTGGTGTCCAATGGGATGCATATCAATGCATCAAAGAGGCTTTCTTCTGCCCTATTTGGCAAGTGGGGGAGACATATTGTCAAACCTAGAAGGGCTCCTGCAGCTAAAGCTTCTTCAGGCACAAGGACTGAAACAGTCACTCCTCCTCAGTCCACTGCCCCAGTAGAAGTTTTGTCATCCCCTTCCATATCCTCTCCTCCTTCTCCACATCCAGTTACATCATCCATACCTTCACCTCAAATAGCTTCTCCACCTCCTCCAGCCACCCATCAAGAAGATTTTCATCCACTACATTACTTCACATCCATAGATTTAGAATCATCCCCCCATCTTCCATCATTCCACCTTCTAGATGATTCCTTCATGGATGCTTCTCCATCTTCACCTCAAGCCATTTCATCCACCTCAACATCCTTACAACAAATCCTACATGATATCATATCTCAACCATCCTTTCCCCCTTCCATCTCCTCATTCCTACCATCAGTCACTATCCCAGTTCCATCCATTACATCCATTCCAATATCTCAACCATCCATACCACTTCAATCTACATCAACTCCATCTCTCTCTGCAGCTCCTCCCTCTACCTCTACTCAGGTTAATCTTGAGCAAGTAGATCTCCTTCCTCTAGCAGATAAGCTATATGAGTTGTTGGCACCCAAGCTAACTCTCTTATTGGATACCTCCTTAGCTCCTTTAGTCAAGACATTAAATGATTTATCTGTTAGGATTTCTTCTTCCTTCTCCCTTCAGGCCATCCCTTCTTCTGGGGGCCTAGATTCAGTTCTCACTGAATCTAGGCAGAGGGAGATTCCATATGAAGAAGTGCTGCCCTCAGAGATTTCAGAAACGCAGGTATCAGAAGTTCCAGCTTCAGAGAAAGTTCCAGTTCCAGCTCCAGTTCTAGCTCCAACCATCAGTCCTGCAGTAGACCTCCATTCATTATTGTCATTATTTTATTCATTTTATAGCAGTTATCTTCCAGCACCTCTCCATGCTGAAGATTTAACCAAGGCTATAGTTCCCTTCTCATGTTGTGATTCCAATCTGCTACAGATGTATATCAATTCTGTTAAGATTGTGGAAAGTGTTCCTTTGGTTCATGCTGTTGCTGCTGCTGTTGTTTTCTCAGAGGCTGTGATAGTGCAGTTTGTTTAGTTTCTGAGTCTACTGCTTCAGTTGATGTTCCTGCTGTTTCAGCTGCTGCTCCTGTTATCTCTACTGCACCTACTGCTTCAGCTTCTGTTCTTGTCTCCATTTCTAAAGAAGTGTTAAGGCAAATAGATGCTTTATTTGATGAGCCTCAGAGCTCTGATGATGATGAATTCAGAACAGACTCTAATGACTTTTCTACAACTATTGCAAAGAAAAGGAAAGCTAGAAGTAAAGCTATGAAAAGAGTCCCAATTGAAAAGACTACTTCTGATCATGATATTCCATATTATATTCTGCACAACTGCCCTATAACTGAGCACTGGATGCAATATTCTAAAAATCAGTTGAAGGTCATGAGGAAGAAAAAGAAATATGATAAAGGAACCTCTCACTATAATCCTCCTCCTTCTCCTTCTCCAGGTGCAGGATCTGGTGGAGACTCAGCTCCTCAATCCTCCAATATCTCTTGTCAAAGATCCTCTCAATCCCAGTTTCAAGGAAGATCTCAATCTAGAGGATATCAACAAAGAGGTAATCAGTCAAGAGGCAGTCAGTATAGAGGCACTCAAAGAGGTTATCAGGTTTATTCCAGAGGACAGTCCAGGCATCAACCTTATCAAAGGAAAGGACAAAGCCCAAGTGATTCCACTTCTGGTCCTTTTCCTTATAAGCTCAAAGAAGGTTTTCATCAAAAAGCTCCTCCCACTGACACCATCAATAAGTATGAGCCATCAGTTCCATTTGAAGATCCAGAGAATAACCCAGTCTCCTGGACAGCAAAACTAAAAGAGATGACTGCATTAGATCAAATCAAGAAAGCTAGAGAAAAAGGCCAAGATACTTCCAACATTTCTACTCTGTCAGATCAAAGAAGACAAGAACTTGAAAGGTACAGCTCTAAGAAATTTTTCAATACTGAGAAGTATATGCAACTACATCCTGAAGCTGTAGTCCCTAGAGGCAGAAGCCAGAAGTCTCTTGGTACTGCTGATGATATGAGATCAAAGAAAGACTCTGAAAATCCTAGCAGAGAAATTCTGTTTAAGAAAGGTACTGACAAGAAAAGTTAATGTAAGCTGAACAATCTCATCTCTGCTGAACTGTTTGCTGTGATATATTTATATATTTGTGGTTCTGTAATGTTTTATGTATTTATGTTTTTGTTGATTTTATTTCTAATAATTCATGTAAATAGTAATCCTAACTCAAATAGAGGGAGATTGTTAGAACACCCTATTTATATATTTGTGGTTCGACGATCTCTGATCTCTGAACACAAACAAGATCGATCGCTGAACGGAGCTCGACGATCTGACCCAAGATCGTCGAACTCAGGTCCACGATCGTCGAACGGAGCTCAGACATATGACCAGTTCTCAAGGGGTGCATCAAAAATTAATTCTAGATATCCTACATCTCAAGGGTTCAACCCTTATACTGAACGGATAATTCCTCTTAAGAGATATCATCCTGAAGGTTATAAGAGTCAACCAGGGATGTCTTATATTTCTGATTTCAAAGGTTATCAAGCTAGACCCAAGGTAAACTGGGTCAAAAACAAATGAACTGTTATTTGTGCAGATGAAGACCTATCCAACCATGGACCAGCACTGGTATCTGGATAGTGGGTGCTCTAAGCACATGACTGTAAGCAAGGGTAACCTAGTATCCTTCAAGGCTAAGCATGGACCCAAAGTGATGTTTGGAGATTCAAACTATGAACAGACCAAAGGATATGGTATAGTTAAAATTGGGTCAGTAACATTCAAAAAGGTAGCATATGTGGAAGGACTGAAGCACAACCTTATTAGTATCAGTCAGTTTTGTGATGAAGGTTACAAAGTCACATTCAACAAATCTTCATGCTTCATTAAATCAGAAGACAACACAACTGTGTTGACAGGTAACAGAAGAGGTAACATTTATCTAGTAAATTTTCATTCAACCAAGGTAGATATCTGTTTATTTAATTCTCTTAGCAAACCTAATGAATTATGGCATAAGAGATTAGGACATGTTAACCTTAGAACCATTGCTAGGCTATCCAAGGACAACCTTGTTAGAGAACTACCTTCTGGCCCCTACAAGAAGGAAGGACTCTGCAGGGCTTGTCAATTAGGCAAGCAAACTAAAAAAGCTTTAAGTCACTTAATAAGAGTGATTCACCTAGGATTTTGTACTTGTTACATATGGATCTGTTTGGACTCATTACTGTACAAAGCCTAGAAGGGAAATCTTATACTTTAGTAGTTGTAGATGACTTCTCTAGATTCACATAGGTGTTCTTTCTGAGGAAGAAGTCTGATAACTTCAAATGTTTGACAGAGTTTCTCAAATGTATACAGATTGAGTTCAATACTCACATAGCCCTGATCAGAAGTGATCATGGGACAGAGTTTGATTCTCTTCTTATGCAAGAGTTCAATCAGAAGGAAGGGATCAGGCACACTTTCTCAGCTCCTACAACTCCTCAACAGAATTGGGTAGCTGAAAGGAAGAATAGAACCCTTATTGAATCTGCCACAACATTGTTGACAGATGCTCACCTTCCTCTATCCTTTTGGGCAGAGGCTGTGAACACTTCAAATTATGTTCTGAATAGGAGTTTGATACATAAGCTAAAGGGCAAGACTCCCTATGAATTACTCAAAGGGAAGAAACCTAAAGTTGATTATCTTAGAATTTTTGGTTGTATTTGCTACATTCATAACAATGACAAGAAATACTTAGCAAAATTTGAAGTCAAAGCTAATGAAGGAGTGTTTCTGGGATACTCAATGATCAGTAAGGCCTATAGGGTTTATAATAAATCATCTCATAAAGTTGAAGAAACAGTGCATGTCTCTTTTGATGAAACTAATATGTCTTACAAGGAGAAGAGCACTTCTACCATAGACCCTTTGCAGGTACATTCTCTATCAGAGAATTTGGACAGGTTGAATATCATTGAAAAAGATCCATCACCTTCATCCACTCAACAAGAAGCTGAAAGTAGTGAAAATGAAGATGACAGTCAGATTTTAGCAAGTCATGGTGACAATCAAAATGAAGAGTCAGTTGTTGTTCCACAAGAGGAAACAACAACACAGGTTGGTGAACAATCAACACTCATTGTTGATTTAGTAACAACAAAAGATTATCACATCTCTCAAGTGATTGGAGACATCTCAGCAGGTGTGCAACTAGAAATCAGATCAATCAACATCAGATGCACACTTGCTTTCTTTCTCAAATTGAGCCTCAATCCATACAAGATGCAGAACAAGATCCAAACTGGATCATTGCAATGCAAGAGGAATTAAATCAATTTGAAAGAAATAAAGTTTGGGAGCTAGTGTCAAAGCCAAAGAATCATCTCATTGTTGGAACAAAATGGGTATTCAGAAACAAGTTAGATGATCAAGGAGTTATTGTAAGAAACAAGGCAAGGCTGGTTGTTAAAGGATATTCTCAAGAAAAAGGCATAGACTATGACCAAACCTTTGCACCAGTTGCAAGGTTAGAGGCCATAAGAATCTTCCTAGCATATGCAGCTCACAAGAAGTTCAAAGTATATCAAATGGATGTCAAAAGTGCATTCCTAAATGGTGATATCAAGGAAGAAGTTTATGTAAAACAACCTCCAGGTTTTATCTCTCTAACTCACCCTGATTTTGTATATAAATTGCATAAAATATTATATGATCCCAAACAAGCTCTTAGAGCATGGTATGAGACCCTAGCTTGCTTTCTCTTGGAAAATGATTTTAAAAGAGGTAGAGTAGACCAAACTCTTTTTATTAGAACTCATAAGTCCAATATCCTACTAGTATAAATCTATGTAAATGATATTATTTTTGGTTCTACTGATTCAAATTTGTGCAAAAGGTTCTCCAACCTAATGCATTTCAAGTTTGAAATGAGTAGCATGGGTGAGCTATCCTTCTTTCTAGGATTGCAAGTCAAACAACATGCTGATGGCATCTTTATTTCTCAAACCAAGTATGCAAAAGAATTGGTTAAGAAATTTGGTATGTCTGATGCATCCTCTATGAAAACACTCATGCCTACTAATGTTGTATTAGATGTTGATGAACATGGGAAACCAGTTGATCAGACCACATATAGAGCAATGATTAGCTCCTTATTGTATCTTACAGCTAGTAGACCTGATATAATGTTTGCTACATGCATATGTGCTAGATTCCAAGTCAGCCCTATAGAGTCACACCTCACATTAGTTAAGAGGATTCTTAGGTATGTGAAAAGTTGTCCAAATCTAGGTCTCTGGTATCCAGCTGATTCAGGATTTGATTTAACTGGATTTTCAGATGCTGATTATGCTGGATGTAGAGTAGAAAGGAAAAGCACCAGTGGAACTTGTCAGTTTCTTGGTGACAAACTTGTCTCCTGGTTTTGCAAGAAACAAACATCTGTGTCCACATCAACTGCTGAAGCTGAATATATGGCAGCAGATAGTTGTTGCTCACAGATATTGTGGATTCAAAATCAGCTCCTGTACTATGGCTACAACTTAGAGAAGTCCAAAATATTTTGTGATAATATTAGTACTATTTTCATAGCTCAAAATCAAGTCCTCCATAATAGGACCAAACACATAGAGATTAGGCATCACTTCTTAAGGGATAATGTAGAGAAAAGTAAAATTGAACTAGAATACATCTCAACTGATTTACAAAGGGGAGATATTTTCACTAAACCCTTGGATGAAAAGAAACACATTTTCTTCCTTAATCAGTTAGGAATGTTAGATGGAGGCAGTCTTAATTAAATTCCAAGATCTTAAAAACCTAAAAATTGACAAAAACTAGGTTAAAAATTTGAGTTTCCTAGTGTCTGTAGGTTTTCTCTGAACTCTGAACTGCGCTCGACGTTTTTCATGAAGATCGTCGAACGGAGCTCGGCGTTTCCAGATAGTGCTAGACTATCCTTCTCGGTCAGCGATCTCAAATATCGTCGAACGGAGATCGACGATGTTGAGACCCTTCAGTTTCCCCTAGAGCCGTAGATCGTCGAACTGAGTTCAACGATCTTTCCTTTTCTGCGTCGAACCCTGATATAAAATCATTTTTCAGGCGTCGTTCTCATTTGCGCTTTCATACCTTCTACAAGAATTTTCTTTCCCTCCAAACTCTTCTACACTTGATCTTGTTTATTTTTGCAGGAAATATGTCGGTCTCAGTCGCCGTTCTAGCCGCAATAAAATTCGACACTGGCTTTGATATTGACATGGAATCTTTCCAGGGGACTGATCAGATGTTTAAGGACATTCTGTAACTCTTCAAGGAACAACTTGTAAATATTATGACTACCAGAATCAAGTTAGCAGCAGATGAGATAAAAGAATGGGTCTATACTGCCCATAATCTGGATCAAAATTCAGTTGTTGGAACCATCTCAGGGACACAGGTATCCCTAACCCCAGGTATTCTTACAGAGGTTTTTGGATTAAGTACTGGTATGATAGCATAGAACTATCAGGAGTAGAATTTTTTGCAATGTTAGATAGAATGGGTCATAATTCTGAGAACCCTAATAAACTGCTGAAGAAGAATCTATCCATGGAATATAGATTTCTAGCAGATGTTGTAGGAAAGATCATTTTGGCCAAGCATTCAGCCCATGATATAATTTACAGGTATCAATTTTGTTTAATGGCTGCAATAGTGGATAAGAAGCACCTGGATTGGGAAGAAATTTTCTTTGATTTGCTTAAGAAAAAGATAAATAAGAATTTTGTAAACTTTGGAAGGATTTTGGGCCTATTCCTGCAGAATAGGTGCCCACAGCTATTGGTGTCCAATGGGATGCATATCAATGCATCAAAGAGGCTTTCTTCTGCCCTATTTGGCAAGTGGGGGAGACATATTGTCAAACCTAGAAGGGCTCCTGCAGCTAAAGCTTCTTCAGGCACAAGGACTGAAACAGTCACTCCTCCTCAGTCCACTGCCCCAGTAGAAGTTTTGTCATCCCCTTCCATATCCTCTCCTCCTTCTCCACATCCAGTTACATCATCCATACCTTCACCTCAAATAGCTTCTCCACCTCCTCCAGCCACCCATCAAGAAGATTTTCATCCACTACATTACTTCACATCCATAGATTTAGAATCATCCCCCCATCTTCCATCATTCCACCTTCTAGATGATTCCTTCATGGATGCTTCTCCATCTTCACCTCAAGCCATTTCATCCACCTCAACATCCTTACAACAAATCCTACATGATATCATATCTCAACCATCCTTTCCCCCTTCCATCTCCTCATTCCTACCATCAGTCACTATCCCAGTTCCATCCATTACATCCATTCCAATATCTCAACCATCCATACCACTTCAATCTACATCAACTCCATCTCTCTCTGCAGCTCCTCCCTCTACCTCTACTCAGGTTAATCTTGAGCAAGTAGATCTCCTTCCTCTAGCAGATAAGCTATATGAGTTGTTGGCACCCAAGCTAACTCTCTTATTGGATACCTCCTTAGCTCCTTTAGTCAAGACATTAAATGATTTATCTGTTAGGATTTCTTCTTCCTTCTCCCTTCAGGCCATCCCTTCTTCTGGGGGCCTAGATTCAGTTCTCACTGAATCTAGGCAGAGGGAGATTCCATATGAAGAAGTGCTGCCCTCAGAGATTTCAGAAACGCAGGTATCAGAAGTTCCAGCTTCAGAGAAAGTTCCAGTTCCAGCTCCAGTTCTAGCTCCAACCATCAGTCCTGCAGTAGACCTCCATTCATTATTGTCATTATTTTATTCATTTTATAGCAGTTATCTTCCAGCACCTCTCCATGCTGAAGATTTAACCAAGGCTATAGTTCCCTTCTCATGTTGTGATTCCAATCTGCTACAGATGTATATCAATTCTGTTAAGATTGTGGAAAGTGTTCCTTTGGTTCATGCTGTTGCTGCTGCTGTTGTTTTCTCAGAGGCTGTGATAGTGCAGTTTGTTTAGTTTCTGAGTCTACTGCTTCAGTTGATGTTCCTGCTGTTTCAGCTGCTGCTCCTGTTATCTCTACTGCACCTACTGCTTCAGCTTCTGTTCTTGTCTCCATTTCTAAAGAAGTGTTAAGGCAAATAGATGCTTTATTTGATGAGCCTCAGAGCTCTGATGATGATGAATTCAGAACAGACTCTAATGACTTTTCTACAACTATTGCAAAGAAAAGGAAAGCTAGAAGTAAAGCTATGAAAAGAGTCCCAATTGAAAAGACTACTTCTGATCATGATATTCCATATTATATTCTGCACAACTGCCCTATAACTGAGCACTGGATGCAATATTCTAAAAATCAGTTGAAGGTCATGAGGAAGAAAAAGAAATATGATAAAGGAACCTCTCACTATAATCCTCCTCCTTCTCCTTCTCCAGGTGCAGGATCTGGTGGAGACTCAGCTCCTCAATCCTCCAATATCTCTTGTCAAAGATCCTCTCAATCCCAGTTTCAAGGAAGATCTCAATCTAGAGGATATCAACAAAGAGGTAATCAGTCAAGAGGCAGTCAGTATAGAGGCACTCAAAGAGGTTATCAGGTTTATTCCAGAGGACAGTCCAGGCATCAACCTTATCAAAGGAAAGGACAAAGCCCAAGTGATTCCACTTCTGGTCCTTTTCCTTATAAGCTCAAAGAAGGTTTTCATCAAAAAGCTCCTCCCACTGACACCATCAATAAGTATGAGCCATCAGTTCCATTTGAAGATCCAGAGAATAACCCAGTCTCCTGGACAGCAAAACTAAAAGAGATGACTGCATTAGATCAAATCAAGAAAGCTAGAGAAAAAGGCCAAGATACTTCCAACATTTCTACTCTGTCAGATCAAAGAAGACAAGAACTTGAAAGGTACAGCTCTAAGAAATTTTTCAATACTGAGAAGTATATGCAACTACATCCTGAAGCTGTAGTCCCTAGAGGCAGAAGCCAGAAGTCTCTTGGTACTGCTGATGATATGAGATCAAAGAAAGACTCTGAAAATCCTAGCAGAGAAATTCTGTTTAAGAAAGGTACTGACAAGAAAAGTTAATGTAAGCTGAACAATCTCATCTCTGCTGAACTGTTTGCTGTGATATATTTATATATTTGTGGTTCTGTAATGTTTTATGTATTTATGTTTTTGTTGATTTTATTTCTAATAATTCATGTAAATAGTAATCCTAACTCAAATAGAGGGAGATTGTTAGAACACCCTATTACTAATTTGGGTCAGGATCAATATGTCTATAGGATTATTGCATTGACCTTGTTGTATAGAGTAAAAGTCAACTAGTTAAGGTCTAAGGCTTAGGACTTAGGTTTAAAGCTTTCCCCAAGACCTCCTAGTTCAGATGAGAAGTCCAGATATAGAGTTCAACTTGTCGTCGAGCTCAGATCGACGAAGCGTCGAACCCAGTTCGACTATCTCTGAGCTCAGGTCGACGAGGCGTCGAACTAAGTTCGACGATCGCTGAGCTCAGATCGACGATTTTTGTCTAAGACTAGTTCCAATATCTTTGAGCTCAGTTCGACGATAGTTGAGCTCAGATCGACGATTATCTTTTGAGATCGACGATTTCTGGAATTCTGTCAGTTTGTTAAGGATTTCAAATGTCTTCAAGTCAGAGCATTTATTGAAGAAGATTTTCAGCTGTTATATTAAATCTGGAGCAAGTTTCAAGGAAACAAAGAAGGAATGTTATTTAGGTTTTTCCTCCAGAGACAGTTGACATTTAAGGAAAGCATTTATGATTTTGCTAACGGCTATCTAGAAGATTTGAATACTGGATTTCATATTATGATTCAGAGAAGAAGAAAGATAGAAGAAGAAGAAGAAAAAGAAAAAGAAGATCAATAACACAGAACAGAGAACAAGCTTCTATTCTTTCTGATTCCTTCCGATTCAAAGTTTCTCAAGTCTTCATCATTCATACTCCAGACAGCACACATTTCAGTTCTTGCTGAAATCATCTTTTGCTGGAGCATTCTTTTCATTGAATACCTATCACCCTTGCAAAGCTTCTATTCCTGAACTCTTGCTAATCTCAGGTGGAGCTTTGACAACATCAACATCCACTTGTGCTTCTCTCTGATTGTTGACAGAGAAGACAACCTAACCTTTTTCTTTTTCTTTCCTGTAAAAGGGTTCTTTAAACTCCCTTCAAAAGTTTTGTTTTGGTTTCTGAGACCTGATCAAAACTCAGTGGTGGCAAGACACCTGATCAAAAAATCTAGTTTGGTTTTTGAGCACCTGATCAAAAGCTCATTGGTGCCAAGGACACCTGATCAACTCATCCTGTAGTGGATTCCTACCAAGGGTGGTAGAAGAGTGGATGTACCCAGGTTTTGGGGAACCACTATAGTTACTTGTGTCTTCTGGTTGCTTGTTATTTTGTTTGCTGTGTGTTGTGGATTTGCTTCTTGTATTTATTTTATTCTGATTACTGTTAAGCACTATACACTAAGTAAATTAAGTCTTTCATTGTTAAAGTAATTTTTAAATTTGCAAAATTATTTTAAAACACGCTATTCACCCCCCTCTAGAGTGAAGGGTTGATCTTACACTCACTTTCAGTACTGATGCAGGGAACGCTCGGGTAGATAAGGGAAGGGGAGACAATGTGGACTGCGGATAGGGTTGGGGTCGTTGGCTTCCAGCAAAGGAAAGGATACACGGTTTGGAGAGGCGAGCGGCAGGGGAAAGCAGCAATTTAAGGAAAGAGTCGTGTAGATGGTATTTTATTGACGGGAAGACAAATAGGGCTTGTGGTTATTACTGTGGCTCCACGATATGGGAAATTCAAGAGAGGGAAAAGGGTAAAAACTAAGGGAACCGGGATGTCGCACCTCGTGATCTCGCGGCGTCACACCATGACGTGATTGCTAGCTCTGGATTCTCTTACAAGACTCTTAATGCCTCAAAATGGTTGTCCTCCCCCTTATTTATAGCAGAAGAGGTGCTAGGGCACCCGACGTAAACGACAATGATTGGTCGCTATGCATGATGCCTAAATAACACTAAAATTGTCCCAAAAAATACAGGAAATATAGAAACGATTCTCCGGGCGTGCTTGTGGTGTCGGATCAAGGATCCGATCAATGTCTCCAGCATGAGTACATAAATGCGGGCCCTTTCGGGTGGTGGCCCGAAATCCCGTGACAATCCAATGGTCAATCCCCATCAGTATTTCTGTAAAATATAGAATACAAGAATCAAAATTACATAAGTAGGGACGTGAGAGTGAACCACCAGACGAATGCAAACCCAAAGCGAGGTGTTGGGGAATATAAATTTGATTATGCCCTAGGATGATGTGAGTATGTAAAGAGTGAATTGATAGTGTTTGCAAATAATAATGAGCACATGACATAAATAATACTCAGATAAATTTAAAAAAGCAAACAAGCTAGACATTCCTCCGATTTCGGAGACAATAATTAAATGAGCAAGCAAATAAATCCTTGAAGACTGGTGGAGGTTGTTATGTAGACATATTTCAATGGGAAGGGTTTTGGGGTTCGTCCAAGGGTCATGGAGGGATGGACGTGTTGTACGTGGCTTGGGGAAGGGTTGGGAGGAGTATGAGGGCTAGAAACAGGGTTCAGGAAGCGGCTTGAGTATGGAAAGGGGATATATAGGGACGTTTCGCTCGGAAGAGGGATGAGTGCGCGTAATTTAGATCTGGACCAGTCCAGAAAGGTCGGTTGAATGAGTGGTCGGCTGGGAAGGAAAGGCTGAGGTGGGGAATGGTTTTTAGGGTGCATGGTGTCTATGTTTTGAAAGGCTCGCTTGAGGTGTGCCTGAGGCGTTGGGCGCACCAGGTGCAGGCAAGGTAGCCTTGACAAGGCCAAGGCTAGCGGCTTGCCTCAAGCGCGCCTCATAGATTGTTTAGGCGCGGTTAATGCACGCCTGACTGTTTAGGGTTAAAACTGGTCCGGGTTTTTTAGGGTTATCATCAGTTAAACTGTTAACGGTGCGGTTCGATTTTGCTTTCCTCATTCTTTCGCCAAATCCGCCTCTCTCACGCTGCGGACGAATCATTATCTCCCGGTGTCATTGTCCTTCTCTTCCTCTCACCCGTTGATGTCCACTCGATCTGGAGTCGCCGCAGCTTGCCGGAGACAAAAATCTAATCCTCTAGCCTCTCTTCTAGCCTGAGTCGACTCCGCTCCTCTTGCTGCTCTTCTCAAATCAAGCGGTCACCTTCTTCAACGGTATATGATTTCCACACTGCTTGTGTTTTGTATTTGTATCCATGAGATAGATGAGAATTTTTCAAGATGACTTCATAATCTAGTCGTAATATTTTTGATGAGAGTTGTTCAAGATGAGAATTTGCAAAAGATATCCAATGCCTCATTTCCATTCACTACATGAAGATTAGGGCAGAGATGTGCATCTGGTTATGCCTTGCTTAATAGTGCAGTTCATTCATAGTTGATTCTTTGAACGAATTAAAAATTAACTAAAATCCTTCTTAGTTCATTCTTAGAATAGATAAAAACAAACAACTTCATTCTTAGTTCATCCTTATTTCATTATTATTTCATTCTTAGTTTATTCTTAGTTTATTCTTAGTTCATTCTTTGTCCTTTTTTAGTTTATTCTTTAATTCATTATTAGTTTTCTTAATTTATGGTTAGTTCATTCTCAATTGGCCAAATTGTGCGGGTGACAAATGTCATATATTGGTTTTAATAAATTTATGCTTGTAAAAGGTTGCCGTTTATTTATCTATATGTTTGTAAACAGTGAACTGGGCTTCCAATTCACTGTTTTATTGTGAACTGGGCTTCCAATTCACTGTTTTACAATTGAATTCTTACGTGTTCAATGTTGTCATTTTATTATGTCATTTAATGGTAAAAATAATGAACATAACCTGCTCCAGAGATAGATGTCTTCTCAGTATATATACCACGCATTTTTTACTGTATAGTCTGTACCAACAATCATTATGGTTCATGTTGATTATCCTAACTTCACCTCTTTTCCTTCTCAATATTCATCTTTTACCACTCTATTAACATTTTGATTTCAAGATTATCCAACCTTAGATTAATGGCATTTCAATAGTTTTCTGGAATCAATGGAATTGTATTCACATTACCTTCCTCTGCCCATCTTATGATCCATCTTCTATCTTCTATGACACACTAGTAAACTAGCTAAGCCTATTGTTAGGTCATTTAGTGAATTGGGCGTCCAATTTACTGATTTTCAATGAATTAGGCGTCCAATTGACTGATTTCAGTGAATTGGGCGCCCAATTGACTGATTTTCAGTGAAGTGCGCGCCCAATTGACTGATTTTCAGTGAACTGGGCGCCCAGTTCACTGAAAATCAGTGAAGTGGACGCCCAATTCACTGAAAATCAGTGAACTGGGCGCCCAATTCACTGAGTTTCAGTGAACTGGGCGCCCAAATCACTTATTTTCAGTGAACTGCGCGCCCAAATGACTTATTTTCAGTGAACTGCGCGCCCAGTTCACTTATTTTCAGTGAACCGGGCGTTCAATTCACTTATTTTCTGTTCAAACTTATTCTCAGTGAACAGGGCGCCCAATTCACTTATTTTCAGTGAACAGGGCGCCCAATTCACATATTTTCAGTGAATTGAGCGCTTAATTCACTTATTTTCAGTGAACTGGGCGCCCAATTCACATATTTTCAGTGAATTGGGCGCCCAATTCACTTATTTTCGGTGAATTGGGCACCCAATTCACTTATTTTCAGAAAATTGGGCACTTAATTCACTTATTTTCAGAAAATTGGGCACTTAATTCACTTATTTTATTTTATTTTTCATTTTTGCACCTCACGTGCCTCGAGCACGCGCCTGCGCCTTGCACCTTATGCCTATGCTCCAGGACACCTTTGCGCCTCGGTGCGCCTTTAATAGCATGGGATGGGGTTTGTTATGGAGGAAGGGAGGAGCGACTGGGTGGTTTGGGCTGCAAGGAGGTTGGGGTTGTTGTTTTGGTAGGTGGGATGGATTAGGATTGTGGAGAGGGACATGAAAAGTGGAAAATAACGCAATGAAAGATATAACCTGGAGGTCAACACCTAGGGTTGCAGGATCAGCACTGCCAATGATTAGAAAACCTTTGGAAGAAGACTTCAAAATCTGTGATAACCGTCAAACTATCCCCCCTATGAAGCATTGGTACGGGTATGAGTACTAGGTACAATATGTATCAGGTACGGTGATAAAATAAAAAAATGAATGCGGGTACGTTTGGGATACGCCGTAATTAAAATTGACTTATATAAATACACTTGCAATATGTCCATGTATATGCATGTCCTGTAACACCCCAGTTTACTATGAGGGCGCTACAGGTCTGCAGACCAGCGACCACAACCCATCTCCACGGATCTGATTGGTCGCGGCCGCTAATTCCAATGACGGGTTATTGAGGATGGGGCTTGCGGACAATCAGATCCGTGAAGATGGGTTGTGGTCACTGGCCTGCAGACCTAAAGCGCACCTACAGTAGATCGGGATGTTACATAAATAGTGCACATGCGCGTGCGCATGTGCTTTAAAAAGTGCACTTTTAAGTAAAGCCCCGGTCTACTGTGGGTGCGCTACAGGATTGCAGACCAGTGACTCAAACCCATCTCCACGAATTTGATTGGTCGTAGCTGCTAATTTCAATGGCAAGTTGTTGAGACTGAGGCATGAACTCCAGACCTCTTAGATAAGATAGCTCTAAACTGGTCCTCATCACCAACTGAGTCGCCTCCAATCAGATCTGTGTCTCTGTTTATGTAGCGCCCCGTTCTACTATGAGCGCGCTATGCAAACTAGTGATGCAAACCCATCTCCACGGAGCTGATTGGCCACAACCACTAATTCCAATGGCGAGTTATTGAGGCTAGGGCTTGAACCCCAGACCTCATAGATAAGGGATCTCTAAATTGTTCCTCATCACCAACTGAGCAGCAACTTAATTGAAATTAGCGGTCGCGACCAATCAGATCAGTGGAGAGGGGTTGGGGTCACTGGTCTCCATACCTGTAGGCTGTAGCGCACCCACAGTAGACCGCTTTTTTTTCCCCGGTCTACTGTGGGTAAGCTATGGGTCTGCAGACCAGTGACCCCAACCCCTTTTCACGAATCTGATTGAACGTAGTCGCTAATTCCAATGGCGAGTTGTTGCAGCTAGGGCTTGAACCCCAAACCTCCTAGATAAGAGAGTTCTAAACTAAACCTCATCACAAATTGAGCTCCCTTATCTAGGAGGTCTGGGGTTCAAGCCCTAGCATCAACAACCCGCCATTGGAATTAGCGGTCGCGGCCAATCAGATCCGTGGAGATGGGTTGGGGTCACTGGTCTGCAAACCTGTAGCGCACCCACGGTAGACCAAGGCGTTACATGTTCATGTGTCAATATATATGCACATGTATATAGTAAAAAAATAAAACAATAAAATTTAAATTAAATTATTTATAGTTTTAACGAAAAAAAAAAGATACTTAAAACAGAAGCACATTTTATTACTATAATAAACAAACGCTGTTAGTTGCATTTATGGTTCACAATTTTTTCTTTTCTAAAAAGACACGAAAGTCTTTTGTTATTTCATAAAAACATACTCCTATCACAATCTGCAGAACGATTTGGCAAGTCCAAATGTATCTAAAGACTTGAGTAACAGGTGTATCCGTCGAGTATCGGGTATGTACCGGTACCAGATACGTATCTGGTACGGGTACGTGGCTCTCAAGGAAGTATCGGTGCTTCAAATCCCCCTTCTTTTATTTATAATAAAGCATGAGTAGGAGAACCATCTTGGGAGAATACGATGGTTCTCCGATCTCACTAAATAAAATACTAAAAAAATAAACAAATGCAAGTAAAATATTGAAACACCGCTCTGAACGCGACTACGGACTCAAAAAGTTCATCAAGCATGCCTCGAAACTTGTGCTCCAATGTCTTGCAGATCCCCATCACAAAGATACGATTGATAAACAATAAGAACATTAAATGCAATTAATGCGGTAAAATTAGGAGAAAAGGGTAGACCAACAGTAACGTGAATAGAAGTTCAGAAAGATTTCTGCAAATTAGATTCAACATCCCAGATAGAACTAAACAATTTGTGAACGTAGAAACACAATTTGCAACTGAATTCAAATCCAAAATTTTAGGAGAAGAATAATCTAACCTTCAAAAGGCTGCTGCATGCAGCATCAACTGCTGTTCTAGACCATGATTGACCAACAAGTCCACGTACAAGAGCTCTTGAAATAAGCATGGGAAATGACCCCAATAAGGCCCAAAAATAGCTGATGGATGCACCTAAAAGTGAAGACCTGAAATCAAGCTTGTATTTAGAAATGGGGGGATAAGAGAAGAGATATTCGGACGATCATTCTTTTAGATGAAATATTAGACTTCTAACTGCTCATAGATTTATCTCACACTGCAGCAGTTATTGAGTAACGGACAAGTACTGTCACTGTCACACACTGCCCAGAGGAATCCATGAACAATCCCTACTTTATAAGTTAACTAGCATCCGTGCACAGTGTCCCCACGCGCACATCGTACCTTAGGTTTCCTTCTAAAATTTAATTGAAATCTTATGATCCTCGAGAAGATTATGAAAGTGATTGCGATTATTTAGTAATTTTAGGCCAATTTAAAGCAAAACTAATTCTGAACCATCTAAATTAAAAATAAATAGACATTGATGATTGATTTGACTTTAAAGCATCTCATCACTCATTTTTAAAGAAAATTAAATTTGAACCATCAAAATCAAAACAAAAATGTAAAATGACGATTAGTTTGATTTTAAAATATTACATTACTCACTTTTCTTTCCTTTTATCTTATCTTGAGGAAAAGAATAAGTAAAGTGGACAGCTTAAATATTACATCAAAGAAGTGGCTTCCCCTTGTAGATATTAAAGATATATCATTTATATTAAATTAATTTAAATTATTTGATATTATACATATATAATCTTAATAATTCAATTATATTATTATGGTATCTCTATAATTAATTTGCTTTAGCATCACATATTATAAATAATGGTTGTAGATATATAAATATTGTGCAGCTGTAATGAGAAATTACATCTAAATTTTGTCAATTTCCAAAACTCTGTTGCAGTTATAAATGCAGCAAAATATTCAACAAAACACGGCAAATGGAGCTGATTCTCGAGATAGTTAAATATATTTATAATATTTTATTTTTCTTAGCATATAAATATGTAAGCCCGGTTTAGGGCAAAGATTATCGATCCATTCTATTCTACTTGGTATCAGAGCGGACAGGTCTTTCCGCCGCTCGCTCGACGTCGCCGCTCGCTCGCTCGCCTCGCCGATCGTTCCCGACAAGTCTTTCCGCCGCCGCTCGCTCGCCTCGCCGCTCCCTCGCCTCGCCTCTCACTCGCGTCGCGTCGCCGATCGTTCCCGATCGTCGCGTCGCCTCTCCCACTCGCGCCGATCGGGAAATCTGGCGTGATCGGGGCCGCATCTCCTCCCATCGCCAGATTGTTGTTCTCTAGTCGGGCCTCTTCCGCCTAGCTCCTCTTCGTCTCCAGTTCTCCTCTTCCGGCTTGCCGTTTTGTCCTCTATGGGGGCTGCCGGAGACGCCTCCCTTACATCCTCGGGTGTTCTCTTCAGTTTTACATCTTCGGCTTTCAGATCTAGCTCACACCCGTAAGATGTACTCTTTTTTCACTTGAGATCTTTGTACTCTACTATGGATGATCAATCCACCTTTTCTCCTGCTTCTCAATCCGGTGCTCTTCCCGGTTCCCCGGCCCCCCAATCCGATACTTTGCACAGTTTCTCGGGCGATCCTCCTCGGAGTCATGGCAAGTCATTGAAGATTACTACTGTTGCCTTGGATGGCACAAATTACCTGGAATGGTCTAGGGCGGCTCAACATGCGATTCGCAGCCACCAATTATATGGCCTTATTGATGGTACTATCGTTGAGCCATCATGTTCTGATCCCTCGTGGCGCAAATGGGATGCGGACAATTCGTTGGTCGTCTCGTGGCTTTTTCATTCGATGTCTCCTCAGGTGTATCAGAGTTATATGTTGTTGGACTCCGCATACGATATTTGGACGAGAGCCCGTGATACTTACTCCCAGGCAGGCAGTTCGATGCAGGTACATGAGCTCACTCGCCGTGTTCTGGAACTGAGACAGGGAACTATGCCCGTTGCTGCCTACTATTCTGAGTTTTAACGCCTTTATCAGGAGCTGGATTTCTTTAATACCTTTACTGCAGCTTGTACGACTGATACAGTGGCTCTTCTGAAGGATAAAGACCGTTTTCGTGTTCACGTCTTCCTTATGGGCCTTAACATGGAGTTTGATGTTGTTCGACTGCATGTTCTCCATCGTGAGCCTCTTCCCTCCCTTCGGGAGGCATTCAGCATGCTCCTCAGTGATGAGAATCGTCGTCGCACTCTTGGCTCCACTACAGATCATTCTGCGCTCGCTGGCATGACTCGTGGCCCTCCTCTTGTTTGTAGTCATTGTGGGAAGACAGGCCATGTCAAAAGCTCTTGTTTTCGTCTGCACCCGCACCTTGCTCCAGGTGGTCGGGGCTCTAGTACCCGCGGTAGAGGAGGGTATCGTGGTGGTGGTGGTGGTCGTCACTCTGGTAGTCGCTCTCAGTCTTCTGCTCACTCTACTGAGCTTCTGGAAGATACCTCTAGAGGCCTGTCTGCTGCTGAGTTAGAGGCCTTCTGACGCATGTTGCGCTCCCACACTGACTCTACTTCTGATTCCTCTCACGCTGTTGTTGTCACTTCAGGTCTGTCCAGTGCTCATGCCGTGTCTTCCACACCTTCCGAGTGGATTATCGACTCAGGTGCGACCGACCACATGACTGGCTCTGCCTCAAGTTTTACCTCCTACACTCCTCTTTCTAGTCGTGATAAGGTTATTGCTGCCAATGGCTCTCTCTCTGCCATTGCTTGTAAAGAAACGGTCCCGTGTTCCCCTGACCTATCACTTTCCTCTGTTTTGCATGTCCCTTCTTCTCCCAGAAATTTACTCTCTATTAGTCACTTGACTAACTCATTACACTGTTTTGTGACATTCTTTCCTGATGTTTGTGTTTTTCAGGATCTGGCTACGAGGCGGACACTTGGCAGTGGTAGGAATGTTGGCGGCATGTACTTGCTGAACCTGTCTTCTCCCAGTGCCCTATCTTCCACAAGATCTCCGACTCTTGATGATCTTCGACGATGGCATCAACGCCTTGGCCACCCTTCTCATTTATATCTTACTAAATTGTTTCCCGTCTTTCATCATTTACTTCAGTCATTTTCTTGTGATGCGTGTGAACAATCTAAACATGTTCGTCGTCGTTCTACTCATTTGTCTGTTCCTAGTCTGTATCCATTTGATGTTATTCACACTGATGTTTGGGGTCCTTCCCGCGTTCTCTCTTTATCTGGATATAAATGATTTGTAACGTTTAATAATTGCTACTCCCGCACTACTTGGCTTTATATGCTTAAAAAGAAAAGTGACGTATTTTTTTGCTTTCAAAAATTTCATAAGATGGTGGTCCAACAATTCGGAGGCACAATACGTGTGTTACGTAGTGATAATGGTGGAGAATATGATGATCGCGGTGTCTTTGGGGCCTATCTTGCGGACCATGGCATCATCCATCAAACTACGTGTGTTCACACCTCCACTCAAAATGGGGTGGCCGAACGAAAGAATAGGCAGTTGCTGGAGGTGGCCCGGTGCTTACTTCTTTCTATGCACCTCCCTAAATCCTACTGGGGGGAGGTTGTTCTTACAGCCGCGCATCTCATTAACCGTCTTTCGTCCCGTGCTCTCTCGTTTGATACGCCCCTATCTCGTCTAGAAAAAACACACATTGTCCACACTTCTCATCTTCCCCTCGTATCTTTGGCTCCGTGTGTTTTGTTCATGTCCATACCCCGCATCGTGATAAACTCGATGCGCGGTCTCTTCGGTGTGTTTTTGTTGGTTATTCTTCTACAACTAAAGGGTATCGATGTTATCACCCTCCGACACGCCGGTACTATTGTATTGTCGATGTCACCTTTCGTGAGGGGGAGTCGTATTTTGATCCTCGTCAGGGGGAGATGACTAGCACTGGTGCCGAGATGATCGCCTCCCCGCTTCCTATTGTTGCTACTCATCCTATTTCTCCACCTGCTCCTATTCCTCCACCTGCTCCTATTCCTCCACCTGCTCCTGTTCCTTCCACCTCCGCTCCTCCGATAATATACACATACTCCCGTCGTCCTACGACTGTTGAGCAAGTGCAGACTGAGGATGTTCCGCCAGTACCGGTGACTGTCTCCAGCCCAAATTCTGATGATGACCTCCATATTCCTCTTGCCCGTCTTATAGGTAAGAAGGGTAGCACTAAACACCCCATTGCCAACTACATTCGTTACGATCACCTTTCTCAGGCACATCAAGCCTTTATTTCTTCTCTTTCATCCATTGTTATCCCTAAGACATGGCAGGAGGCTGTTCAGATACCTGAATGGAAAACGGCAATGGAGGAGGAACTGCGTGCCTTGGACAAGAATAATACATGGCGGCTGGTGAGCCTTCCTCCAGGGAAGCGAACGGTTGGATCCCGTTGGGTTTTCACAGTTAAACAAAACCAAGATGGTGTAGTGGAGCGGTACAAAGCTCGTTTGGTGGCTCAGGGATATACCCAGGCTCAGGGTATTGACTACCAGGAGACCTTTGCTCCTGTTGCAAAGATGAACTCTATCCGCGTGCTTTTCTCGGTTGCTGCAAGTCGTAGATGGGAACTTCTTCAGCTCGATATCAAGAATGTTTTTTTGAATGGTGATCTGGAGGAGGAAGTATACATGGATATTCCACCGGGCTCTGTTATCAAAGGGTCCAAGGGGAACGTGTGTCGAGTTCTAAAATCCCTGTACGGCTTGAAACAGTCTCCGAGAGCGTGGTTTGGACGTTTTTACAAGTTCATGCTTCAACTTGGATACACTCAAAGTCATGCTGACCACACACTCTTTATTAAGAGAAAGGGTGCCCATGTCTCTATTCTTATTGTGTATGTGGACGACATCATCATTACCGGGGACCACATGGAGGAGATCATTTACTTGAAGGAGCAACTGAGCAAAGAATTTGAAGTTAAAGACCTGGGAAAGCTGAAATATTTCTTGGGAATTGAAGTGGCGAGGTCTCAACAATAGATTTTCATCTCCCAAAGAAAGTATACTCTGGATCTTCTTGAAGAGACTGGGACGCTTGGGTGAGCACCCGTGGACACCCCTATTGAGGCTAATCACAAAATTGATGCAGATATTAGTGGAGAAAAGGTGGATGTCTCAAAATACCAACGTTTGGTTGGTCGACTCATATACTTGTCTCATACTCGCCCTGACATTACGTATGTTGTGGGAGTCCGAAGTAGGTATATGCACTCTCCTTCCATTCGTCATCAGCAGGCGGCCTTTAGAGTGTTGCGGTATCTCAAAAAGGCACCAGGTCGTGGGATCCTTTTCAAAAACGGCCAATCATTAGAAGTTGAAGTGTTTACAGATGCTGATTGGGTTGGTAGCCAAGACGATAGAAAATCAACCACGGGGTACTGCACCTTTGTGGGAGGCAACCTCGTTTCATGGAGGAGCAAGAAGTAGAATGTGGTGGCTCGATCAAGTGCAGAGGCAGAGTATAGGGCAATGGCACAAGGTGTTTGTGAAGGACTGTGGTTGAGGACTCTTCTTCGGGATATTGGTCTTCAGGGGAACAATCCTATCATGATCTACTGTGACAACAAAGCTGTCATCAGTATTGCGCACAATCCAGTGCAACATGATAAAACCAAACATGTGAAGGTTGACAGACATTTCATCAAGTATCACCTAGACAAAGGGAATATTTGCACCCCTTTTGTGAACTCATTCGATCAGCTTGCGGACGTCTTCACCAAGGGTTTATGCAGTGACAACTTCAAGGACAACACAAGCAAGTTGGGAATGATCAATATATATTCCCAACTTGAGGGGGAGAGTTAAATATATTTATAATATTTTATTTTTCTTAGCCTATAAATATGTAAGCCCGGTTTAGGGCAAAGATTATTGATCCATTCTATTCTACTGAGATAACTGACAATATGTTGTGGCTACAACCACAATATAATTTGAATACACTTGTATGATGCAGTTATAACCACAACATAATAGAAACCATGGGCTAACAATTAGGTAGACATGATTACAATGGCGACATTGTGCTGCAGTTATAAGCGCAGCAGGTTTAATACCAACACACCAGTCCACTAAACCAAAGCATAAAACTTAATTGCGGCTGTTACGACTGCAGCTGCAGTTGTGATTTATAACAACCGCACAGTTTTTTTTAATTTAGCCGTTGTTGTAGGCCACAAGAACCCATTTTCATAGCTTTCTTCTCTTTTTTTCTTGGTAGGGACTGCATGATGTATCTCAAATGTTAGAAGCAATAACAAAATCTCCATTTAATTTAATACAAATGTCGAAGAAGGCTAATTATGGAAACAAAATTAGAACAATCTTAACTATACTTGGAGAATGAAAAACATAATGTAAAACATGATAAGGTATCAAATACCTTGAAAGCACAGCAAGCACAGACTGCTTCAATGAACTTGTGTTTACAGTCAAAAATGGGTACAGAAGAACAACAAATATCACCTAACACAAGTAAAAAAAAATATTCATGTTTACAAACAAGGAATATATATATATAAGTAATAATAGTGTGTTTAATGATCATAAGTCATCTGTTTTGTGGGTTGTGTATAAAACAATATAAGACTTGTGTTACGGACAGGCTACCCCCCTATTATCCTAGGCGTGCGCCTAGCGGGGGACCCACCGTATTTGCTTAACAGGCCCGCGGGCCGTACACCCCAACCCCTCTCGCCACGTGTTCTCCGTGGCGCGGGTTGTTGCCAAGGGGCATCGAACCCCCGACCTTGATAAGAAGCGCTTAACGCTCGCCCTCATCACCAACTGAGCCGCGGCTCAGTTGGTGATCAGACTCTGCGGAAGCGAGTCTTATCTAGGAGGTAGGGGGATCGAGCCCCCGCCTCAACAACCCGCCTTGCGGTTGCCAGCTATGGATCCGTTAAGTGAGCAGCCTGGTAGCCGCTATGGAGAAGGGTTGGGGTGTATGGTCTGCGGGACCTGGTGCGGCAGGGTTGATACGCACCGCGCTGCTCGCAGGGCCATCTAACCCAAGATCCATAGCCGGCCGCACCAGGTCCCGCAGACCATACACCCCAACCCTTCTCCATAGCGGCTACCAGGCTGCTCACTTAACGGATCCATAGCTGGCAACCGCAAGGCGGGTTGTTGAGGCGGGGGCTCGATCCCCCTACCTCCTAGATAAGACTCGCTTCCGCAGAGTCTGATCACCAACTGAGCCGCGGCTCAGTTGGTGATCAGACTCTGCGGAAGCGAGTCTTATCTAGGAGGTAGGGGGATCGAGCCCCCGCCTCAACAACCCGCCTTGCGGTTGCCAGCTATGGATCCGTTAAGTGAGCAGCCTGGTAGCCGCTATGGAGAAGGGTTGGGGTGTATGGTCTGCGGGACCTGGTGCGGCCGGCTATGGATCCTGGGTTAGAGGCCCTGCGAGCAGCCCGGTGCGTATCAACTTGCGTGTTCTATCCATCACCTCTTTGAGGAAAACTGTTTTGAGTCTTGGTTGGCGGCATTTCTTAGTTGGTCTGTACACTTAGTTTTATTAACCAGAATACTGTTAAACAGATATACATATATATATAGGAGTATCACCTGTTCTGGGAATCTCTTGAGGAGATCCAAACATACATATGAGCCAATGGAATGCCCGACCTTCAACAAAACAGAGGATAGAAACATTCTCAAGGAATTACCAGAGATATATATGCACTTAGATGAACGAAGATTCATAAAGCTGGTTGCAAATACTTGAGAGAAGATTAACAGTGATGACGATATGAGATAATATGCGCATTGCACAAATCCATTTATACTCGCCCATTTGGAAAATTAAATAATTATTAAATTAATAATTTTGCCACTCAGGGAGTAGTTGCTTCAAAGAACAGATTGAACATCTTGTCCACGCTATAAATAATACATAAATACCCCCCTCCCCAATAAAAGAAAATAAAAATACTAATGGAAAATAGACCATTCTAAATGAGCAAAAAGGTACAATTTTATGGAAGAATTCAGACTCTAGATCATGGTGGTCAGTATACCAATATAATCGGAAGGTGCTTATTTTGACGTTCTTTGATGAAATCCACCTGAAGATTGAAATATACATAGACATCACGTCACCAGGAGATAAAACAAATATCTGTTGAATAAAAAAAATAGAAATTGCTAAAACAATAATTTAGTATATGAAATGTGCATGCAGATTGAACTACATTCAAAAATAATGTTAAATGCAGTCGTCCAAGGAAAAAGATATTCACAAATCAACAGTAAGAGAATCGTTACTATTGCATGACTAAAAAAACTATTCAGTGCTAATTCATGTCAGATGTTGCAAATTTTACCAAGAAAAACTTGAGAAGCTAAATACTTTTGTTATGAAGTAAACCTAGATAGGGGAGGTAGTGTGTGTGTGTATATATAAATATATATATATATATATATATATAGAGAGAGAGAGAGAGAGAGAGAAAGACACATGTGCATGTGCGTGTTGTGTGAGGGAGAAAGAGAGAGTTAGAGTTGGTGCTCCGGCTGAACTAAGCGACTACAATTTTTTGTAAAATTATGTTAGGGATCCCACGTTATGTATCATCTTATGTGTCTTCATGTATTTGAGTCGACTTGTATGAGTCGAGTCGTATCAAGTCGATTCCTTAGAGTCTAAATGTTTTTAGTGTTTATATTTTATTTAAAATTTTAAGGTTAATGCCTTGGATCTATAATAGACCCCTCGGGTCATTGTATGAGGTATGAATGAAATTAACCAATTTCTATTCTTTTCTTGAGTTCTTTTCTCCTCCTCACATTTGTAGGGTTAAAGTTGAGGACAGATTCCCTTCTCCCTCTCCCCTGGCATTCTTTGCGTGTTAAGCTAAGGTCCTCTTGCATCTCCGCCTCCACCGCCACTTCTGATGGAATTGAAAAATCTACTGCAAGAAATATTTGGATAAAAAAATTACACGGCCAAATAAATCGCCGTGGGGAGCCTCAGTGCTATTTATCAAGAAGAAAGATGATTCTTTGCGGCTATGCATTGATTATAAATAATAAAATAAGCTCGCTATCAAGAAGAAATACCCTCTACCACGTATCGATGAAAAAGTATTTTCTAAGATTGTCCCGAGGTCAGGTTATCGCCAGTTGAGAATCAAGAAAATATTTATAAAACAGTCATTAGTACGAGATATGGGCACTTCGAATTTATGGTGATGCCATTTTGGACGTACTAATGTGGTAGCAATTTTTATGGATCATAAATAGTGTTTAATTTTTTTTTAATAAATTTGCAATTGTATTTAGTAGTGATATCCTCATATACTCCAAAGAAAGAGATGATCGTGCAAAATTTTTGAAATGCTGATTTTGGTTGAATGATGATTCCTTTTAGGTCGTATTGTTAATGAACATGGGTTATTAGTGGATCCGGTAAAGATGGAAGCAATTATGAATTGACACGGGTATTCGACTATGAAAGAAGTAAATAAGTTTTCTCAATTTGGTAGGTGATTATAGGAAGCTTGTAAAAGATTTTTCCAAAATAGCTTTGTCGCTAACGAGATTGACCCGGAAGAATGTCGCCTTCTATTGGGATGAAATGCCAAAATGCATTTGAAGAATTGAAAGAAAGATTGACAACAACACCGGTGTTGGTGATGCCGAGTGGAACCAAAGATTTTCAAATTTATAGTGATACGTCCCTCAAGGGTTTTGGATGTGTGTTAATGCAGAATGGTAGAGTAATAGCATATGCCTCGTAACAGCTAAAGGATCCTGAAAGAAATTATCAGGCACATGATCTGGAACTGACAACAATTATTTTATACTAAAGATATTGTGGCGTTACTTGTATGGAGTTAGATGCGAGAATTTCACTTATCATAAGAGCTTGAAATACATTTTCTCGCAGAAAAACATAAATTTAAAATAGAGGCATTAGTTGAATTTATATAGGATTATAATGTGGAAATAAAATATCACTCAGGAAAAGCAAACATTTTGGTTGACGCCTTAAGCAGAAAGAGCATAGCGTCACTAATAGTTAAGCTCGCAGATCGGGACCAGCTAATACAAGAATTTCAAAAGTTAGAAATTCTAACAATTGAAACTATCCAACAGACGCATGGTCAAATTTATGATATGATGATTGAGTATCCAATCAAGGAGATAATTAAGAAAACATTGAAGCAAGATCAAATTCTCACCAAACTACTTCAGAAAGTATGAAACAGCCAAACAACTACTGAGGAGGAGGATGAATTGTTGTATATTAATGGTAGGACATGTCCCAGATGTTAATAATCTTCACAACGAGGTGTTTTATGAAGCTCATAAAACAATCTGTTCAATTCATCCTGAAAGGACGAAACATACCAAGACTTGAAGCAGGAATTTTGGTGGTCAGGAATGAAAAACAACGTGATTAAGTATATTGTTAAATGTTGTGTTATGGGCGTCGCACCCCATTATTATCGAGTCTTATTATGTATTTCATATCGAGTTTTATTGTGTACTGTTAAGTATCGGGTCTTTATTTATATCCAGTCTAGTGTAGGTTATATCGTGTTGTATTGTTATTATACTACATATTTATGTTGCGTCGTGTCATATTTAGTCTGAGGTATCATAGTTACATTCATGACCTTTTGTAAGCCTATATAAAGGCACAAGGTATGTTGAATGGACATATCAAATGAAGAAATCTAATTCCTTGTCCCCCTAATGAGATCTTGGAAGCTCTCCCTCCCTTGAGCAAGCCCCCCTTAGGTAGTCAGGGTTCCGACTCCGTTGTATCCTCGCCTTTGGTCATCCTCCAACATCTCCACCAGTGTTAAGGGCTAGGCTTCTAACATCTTGGTATCATAGGATTTTGATCCTCCTCTTCCGTCGATGTTCTCTGAAGTCGTTGTTGTTTACCCAAGAGCCCGCGACCGGCCTCAAGCCAACACTCAAACCGCGCGGTTAGAATTTACCTAACCGCGACAATTATCAGTTCGCCAAAGCCGCACGCGCCCAGCAAGCTGTCCAGACCGCTAGGAATAACCGTCTGGTCGCGCGGTCTATTTGTTTTCTTTTAGCTTGTATCTCGTCACCTCTGCCCAGTTCTCCTATACCTCGGCAGGCGGTTATTTTAACTTTGCCCTCTTGGGCAGGACCCCGAGCCTATAAATAGGGGGCGCAGCACTCCCAAAACACGCTGACTTGAATCCAGTAGCTCGTTTGTTAAGAGTTGCGGTCTCGATTATAGGGTTTTGCGGTCTCTTGCTCGCGCGGCTTCTTCTTTCAAACCTTTGTAACCGCTTCATTCATTCAATAGAAAGCTCACCGCAAGAGAGGCATTCGTTGCGGAGAGACAAGTCTGGTGTTGTCACTTGGCGGCTCTCTCGTTCTTTTGTTATTCGCATGTGTTTTAGTTCCGAGCCTCTTTTCCTACGTCATCCAACCCTTCTCGCGGTAGTGCGCGGAGAGTTGGTGTCAATTTTGATACCAACAATTGGTGCAGTGAGCGTGGAACCTGAAGATTTGCGAATAACAATGTCAGACCGCGAATTCGCCAAGCGCTCAGGTCGCTCAAGTCCCAGTGAAGCCGCGCTCTGGGAAGCCCTTGAGCATACTTGGCGAGAAGCCGAGCAATCTCGCCTGAAGGCTGAGCAGTCTCGCAAAGAGACTGCCCAGCAGTTCGAAGCCATCAGTCAAGCGCTAGCCGCTCTCACACTGCGACTAGCTCCTCAGCCCGCGCAGCCCGCAATTCTCGCAATGCCAGCCCCAGCTCCGGTGGTGGGGGCTCCTCCTATACCCTATCTGCTAACGCTGACTGCAGCTCCTCTACGGCCTCAAGAAGAATTTGTTGCTCGCCGAGATTTCATCAGGGAGGCAGCCAGGGGAAATCCAACCAGAGCGCTGAACTTCCAGGAAGAATATGCAGCCTGTCCTCCTGCTCAAGACGTTGTTGCCTATCCTCTGCCCCCTCCTGGTGCCTCCTATGAGGAAGCGGGGGAGCCCTCTCCCTTCACTGATAGAGTTCGCTGGGAGCCTGCACCCAACAACTTCAGGGAGCCCCGTCTGTGGATGTATACTGGAGAGATCGATCCGGTCTCGCACCTGCAGGCCTTTGAATATGTCATCGCCCTGAGGACTCCCTAAGACGCGACAAGGTGCAAACTTCTTATGACCACCTTCCAGAAAGAGATAATTGAAGTGACGAACGTTGACGCAGAGCAATATAAAGTAACACTGATAAATGAGATCTGTGAAGGTCCTCTAAAGTTCGAGGTAAATGTCAGAGAGTCGAGAACTTATCAAGAAATGATCAACCTGGCAAACATGTATATCCCAGATGAGAGATTCAACCCTACTTATGTTACTAATCTGACTACAAAAGCAAGTCAAAGGGTTGTGGCAAGCTCTTTAGCCTATCAAAGACCTCCTCGAGAGTTCCAACCGCCTGCTCAGCAAGGAAAGAACTTTTGCCACCGTCGCCCTCATATAGGCCATCAAGAACTTCAGCAAATGAGGTTGTCGTTGGCCGCCTCATCCGCTCCATCTGCTCCAGTATTGTCGGTGATGTCTGTGTACCAGTCACAGTATCTGCTATTTCCACCTCCAACTGCTCAACCTCTTCCACAATATGATGATTCGCAGGAGTCCTTCACTCCTCTAAATGTCTCTATGGAAGAGGTAGTCCAAATCCTTGAGAAGCGATCTGATTACAAGAGGCCAACTCCTTTAAAGGCAGATGTCAAGTCCCGTAACTTCGCACTCTACTGTGAACATCATTGAGAGAGGGGGCACTTGACCGAGGATTGTCGAGCTCTCTGCATCCTGGTGGAGAAGCGTTTGAAAGAAGGAAAGTTGTAGTACTTTGTCCTGAGGAATGATTTTGCAAGGTCGTCTACTTCAAAGGAGAAGGAAGTGGTGGAGGTTTCTTGGGAGTGTGAGGAAGTGAACGGCGTTGGCCACCTTGGCAACATAAATTTTGAAAGTGAATGTGTTGAAGCTGATGACGAGGGTTCCCTCGGTCGCCTTTTTTGCATCCATGGAGGGGTCGAGCCCGGGTCATCCCGGAAGGCCGGCATTTTCAGGGTCTTCCGACAGAAGATAGTTGTCACCTCCTCTTCTGCTCCTGTAAGGGGATTCGTCACATTTGGCTAAGATGACCTTCCCCTGACTGCCAACCCGTTCAACGATGTTCAAAGCAGTCATCGAGAACTATATGGTGCACAAGATTTTGGTGGACACTGGTAGTTCAGTAAATCTCCTTTTCAAGCCAACTTTTGAGGCCCTGAAGACTGGGAAGCCTTTGTTTTTCACCGAAGGGCCGCTCTACGATTTTTTAGGAGAAAGAAAAGAAGTGGAAGTGTCACACTCTCTGTGACACTCGTGGGAATTACAAAGCTCATCCAGTTCATAGTAGTTGACGCTCCAAGCAACTATTATGCCATTTTTGGAAGACCTATACTCAATGAGTATCAGGCAGTGGTGTCTACTTTCCATCTGTCCATCAAATTCGCTCGTCAGGGGAAATAATATCGGGTCCAGAGTGATCCAAAGCTAGCCCGAGAATGTTATGTCAGGACAGTCAATCTGACCGAGCAAGAACCTCTCTCATAAGCTCTCCTGCCTCAGCCTGTGCTAGAATTTTTCAATCCTCAAGAAGCTACTGAAGAGCCAGTAGAAGAAGATGCTAGAGAAGAAGCTCACCTGGAACCTACCCAGGTGACCCAAGAAGTGTCAATTGCTGAAGATGGGGAGAAGAAGTTCTCCATCAACTCTGAGCTGTCAGAGGAGGAGAAGCCCCAGTTGATCTCCTGCCTCCTAAAGAATCTAGATGTGTTTGCCAGGTCCGCGGAAGACATGCCAGGAGTGGATACAGACGTCTGCAACCACCTGAGCATCAATTAAAATTTCAGGCCAATCAAACATAAGAAGAGGTCGGTTGTGACGACTCTAGCCCAGCCAATAAAGGAGGAGGTAGTCAAACTCCTCAAAGACAAGTTCATTCGAGAAATCCAATTTCCTAAATGGATTCTAATGTTATAATGGTAAAAATGGCAGGGGGAATGTAGAGAATGTGTGTTCATTTCACTAAACTAAATAAAGCATGTCTTAAAGATTGTTACCCCTTGCCTTGGATAGATTCTTTAGTTGATTCCACGGTTGGGTATTCGTGCATGAGCTTTTTAGATGCATTCTCTGGTTATCACCAGATTAGGATGCATAAGCCTGATGTGTCTCACACATCGTTCATTACGAATAACGGTTGCTACTGTTATCTCGTAATGCCTTTCGGGCTTAAGAATGCGGGTGTGACCTATCAGTGTATGATGGACTTTGCCTTTAAGCAGAAAAAAAGGAAGAATCTTGAAGTATATGTTGACGATCTTCTCATTAAAAGTAAGTCCTTCTCGTCGCACTTGGAGGACCTCGTAGAGACGTTCGCTACTCTGCGGAGGTATAAGATGAAGTTAAATTTGTACAACCTCGGGCTCGCACGAGGAGGACTCGGAAAAGAGAGGACTAGAAGGACCCCAGGAGCAGATAAGGCGCTAGGCGAGACGAACCCAAGGGAGGATCCACTCGCGCTAGGCGAGACGGACCCAAGGGAGGATCCACTCGCGCTAGGCGAGACGGACCCAAAAGAGGATCCATTCGCGCTAGGCGAGACGAACCAGGTGGCGCTCTCGCCCGCGGGGGCGGCGCTCTCGCCAATCACCGGTTCGGCAGGAAGTTGGAGGACCGGTTCAATTAATGGGCAAAGACCGGTTCAGGTGGCAAACGGTTCTTTTTTCCAGCTTCAGAGGTTTTTACTTCTTTACCCTTAGTGGTCTGTCCATAATCCTTCAGAACAGCGGAGTTTGGCTGTTAGCAGACCCGACCCAGGGTATTCTGGTAATTTCATGAGTGGTTTGATTTGGTTATTTGCAGTTCAAATCTTGAGGCATATAAATAGACCGGTAAGGTGTCTGAAAGAGAGAGGCATTGGAACCCCTCTTTTTCTCTCTCCTTCAGGCACCTAGCTCAGCATTGGCTAGGGAGGGGGAGAATCACAAGTTCTTCCGGGTAAGAGGTGGGACCTCCGAGCTGAAGCCCTCGGTCTGTTTTTACAGGAATCCTATTGGGAGCGTGGTCCAGAGAGAGTAGGTGTAGGCTGCAACCTTAGATCCGAGCTTTAGGAGGAGCCGACTTTGTTGGTTCCAACATTTTTGGTGCGGTGCGCGTGAATCGCAGCCTACACAGAAGAACTTTGGATCACCTCATGGCAGGAGACCAGGGAGGAGAAGACGAGGGTGGGTCCCAGAACCCGGGGGGATACGTTGGGAGAGAGGAGTTCATGGCGTCCATTGGAGGTATCATGGACATGCTGCAACAGATCTCGCAGCGAGGTGATTGCGTGAACCCCCTCCCTCAGGCGTCGGTCCTCTCGCCTCAGGAGGGAATCGTCTCGGCAAGGGTAGGCGAGGACGCGCCAGGGGGGCGGCCTGGGAAAGAGAAAGTGATGGAAGGAAGCGGGCGAGATCTGGCAGGAAGGGAGCTGTTCCCCAGCCCGGCAAGTGTCGTCTCGCCAGGGGACGTCGCCGCGCGAGTAGAGGTGGCGAGACCCCTGGTGAGAGGATCGCCTTTTTGTGAATTGATTCTTTCGGCTCCCGTCCCGGAGGGATTCCGCGAGCCTGAGATGAACTATTATGTGGGAAAGGACGACCCTCTCCAGCATCTGCAGTGGTTTGAGGACGCAGTCTCCATCGGACCAATGACAGACGCGTTCAAGTGCCGCCTTTTTGCCATCACGTTGAAGGACAAAGCTAGGGACTGGTTCCATCAACTCCCGGCGGGGTCGATCTACGGTTTCGAGGACTTGAGTATGAGTTTCCAATTGCGCTTTTTGACCTCTAAAAAGAGGAAGAAAAACCCGGAGTCCATTTTCTTGATCAAGCAGAAGGCCGAGGAATCCTTGGCCCAGTACGTGGATCGTTTCCAAGAAGAAATCCTAGACATCCAGGAGGTGCCGGGATTCGCTCTCCAGATGGCCTTTACGGTGGGACTAAAGGAAGGCTTCTACAAGATGAGCCTGACCAGGAAGGCGTCGTTATCATTCGAAGGGTTGATGGAAAAGGCAGCAAAGGAGATAGCGATGGAGGCCGCAAACCCGGCGTTTGCTAAAAAATTGGCAAGGTTGACAGAAGTGGAGTCGAGAGAATCAGGAGGAACGAGGCAGCAGGAAGGAAGGAGGAGGGAGGAGCCAAAGGGGTCGGCGCATCAGGAGTTGGGTTGGAGGCAACTGGGAGGCCCTGTTCAGGGGCAAGGAAGAGGTTTTCCCCCGGGAGGAAGGAACTACTACCAGGGAGGACCAGGAAGGTTACATCAACTAGGATGGGGACATGGTCCGAGACCACTCCCACCCCCGCCTCAGCAAGCTATGGCCATAGGTCGGGGGCGAGGAAGAGGAAGAGAGCGAGGGAGAGCAGGAGCAGGAGCAGGGAGAAGGAGGAACCCCCAAGAAGGGAGGCAGGAGGGAGAGGTAGTTGTGCCATTCTGCGACTTCCACGAGGAGGAAGGCCACCCGACGGCTACCTGCCCAGAATTTCTAGAATTAAAGGGGAGGAGAGGAGCGGGTGAGCAGCAGCTACCAGTGCGGATAGTAGAGATGACTGGAACGGGGGAGGAAGACTGGTGTGTGGACCGATCGGACGAGGGGGATCGAGGGGGGATCGGGATGATCCATGGGGGAGTGGGGATTGAAGCCACCCGCAAGGCCAGCCTTCATACCATGTATCGTCGAGGCGTTGCTTCGACGTCGCAAGCCCCACCCCCGGACGAGAAGATCACTTTTTCTAGGAAGGACTTGCTGGATCACGAAGATCCATTCTGCGATGCCTTGGTAATTCGGACCGCAATCGAAAACTTCACGGTGTCGAGGATCTTGGTAGATAATGGGAGCTCGGTAAATGTCATTTTCAAGAAGGCATTCAACGAGATGAGGGTAGAGGCCAGGAGAGTGTTGGCGGCAGATGGACCGCTGTTCGGATTCTCAGGAGAAAGGAAGGAGGTCGAGGGTGGAGTAGGACTCCAGGTGACTCTGGGAGGGCTGTCCAGAAATTGCCGCTTTGTGATAGTGGACGCCCCCAGCAGTTACAACGCTATCTTTGGGCGCCCTTTAATCAGCGCTTTCAGATGCGTGCCATCATCTTTCCATCAGTGCTTAAAGCTTAATTCAGGGGGAACGCAGATCAGGGTGCGGGGAGACCCGAAGGCAGCCCGAGAGTGCTATGTGACGGCAGTAAACACCATCTCGTGGAAGGGTGATGTAGAAGAGCTAGAGAGGAGGATGGCGGGAGAGCAGGTGGATGGAGAGGAGCAGGTGGATGGAGAGGAGCAGGTGGATGGAGAGGAGAGAGGAGGCTGGAGTAGAGAGAGGCATTGCGGTGGAGCCAGAGATGGCGGGAGAGCAGGTGGATGGAGAGGAACAGGTGGATGGAGAGGAGCAGGAGAGGAGAGAGGAGGCTGGAGTAGAGAGAGGCATTGCGGTGGAGCCAGAGATGGCGGGAGAGCAGGTGGATGGAGAGAAGCAGGAGAGGAGAGAGGAGGCTGGAGTAGAGAGAGGCATTGCGGTGGAGCCAGAGATGGCGGGAGAGCAGGTGGATGGAGAGGAGCAGGTGGATGGAGAGGAGCAGGAGAGGAGAGAGGAGGCTGGAGTAGAGAGAGGCATTGCGGTGGAACCAGCAAGGGCACGAGAACAGGAAGCCAGAAGAGAGGTGGAGGAAGTTGGAGGGAAGAAAAGAAAGATAAGAGACGTGGAGGAGCCATTCGAGATGGAGGCTCAGCCAGAAGGGCGGAGAGGATCATTGCTGGGAAGAGGTCTTGGGCGGGAGGGAAAAAAGTTCGCAGGGGAAGCGGTGGAGGTCGTGGAGGAACGAGAACCCAGAGAACAAGAGGAGAGTCTGAGGGATCAGGAGGGAGAAGAGGAGCCCTCGAGGCTGAGGGCAGCAGTTGAAGTACGGGAAATGGGCATCTATACGAAGGAGGGGAGAAAGGAGAAGATCAAGGTCAGTGGAGAGCTCGGCCTAGAAGACCAGAAAGAAATCCGAAAATGCGTGCAGGAAAATATCGACATCTTTGCTTGGAGTGCAGCCGACATGCCGGGGATTGACGCGGACGTGACGTGTCATCTTCTCAACCTTGACCCCAAGGTTCGCCCCGTCCAATAGAAGAAGAGGGTCATCGCTTCTCAGATGGCTAGGCCTATCAGAGAGGAGGTGGAAAAGCTACTCCAGGCGGGATTCATATCTGCCAACAAATATCCGGGGTGGGTGAGTAATGTTGTAATGGTAAAAAAGAGGAAGGGGAAGAGGCGGCCGACCTTTTTTCTCTCTTCGGACCTCGATTGGCGTAGCCCAACATAAGCTCCCAGCCGGGAGGCAATGCGAGGAAAAAAAGAAAAAATAGATTATCAGATTATCAGATAAAGCCCTGTTAACCAAATATGTGACACTAATAAGAGTCATGTACCCTAATAGATTAGGGAGAAGAAAATAGAGCAGTTAAATCATTGAAACAGGAAATTATCAAAGCAGATAATTATTAAAATATTCCCTCCCGCTCGAGGCGGGCGGCACGTTCGCAGGGTGCGGAAGTTTTAGCGAGAGCACCGCTTAAGTTATTATTACAGAGCCTAGAATAAAAAGGAAGCGAGACGCGAGACTAAACGGGAATTCTTCAATTCTTATGCCATCTCCAGCGTCCGCCGCCGCGAGATCTCGTGCAAGGAGGCCGGTTGGGGAGATGAAAGGCGCGAGCCGCGTCTACTCCACGACGCGCGAGACGGAGCTGCTGGTCGACCTCGCTCAGGATCGTCTGGGGATCGGTCTCGTCTATCTCAATGTCCGCATCAATTTCGGAAGTCAGGCGAGCACACTCCACCTCCAGCCAGTCGATCCGCCGATCAGCCGCGTGCTTATCTTTTTCTAACTCATGGATCATGAGTGTTTGCTTCCGGAACATCTCGCCAACTCTAAGTTTCATCTCCAACAGATCCATGGGATCACCAAGATAGTCTTCGATCTCGCCTATAGGAGGAAGAGGCGAGAAGACTACCTGCCTTGAGCGCTCCTCAGCAGGCGAATCCTCAGCAGGTGAGTCCACCCGTACATCTACAAAGCAAGGAATAGGATAAAGAGGGGCCTTTAAGGGAATGTTGACAGCGAGCAGGGGGAAGGTCCAAGGCAGTGGGGCCCTTACCAAAGTAGTGAGAGGTCCCGGCGACATGGGAAGGATCTCCCTTCTTCGCTTCAGGAGTAGGGGGTGGACGGTGGAGGCGAGACAGAGTCTGGACGGGGGTCTGCGAGACGAATTCGGTCGCTACCAGGACGATGAAGAGACGCGGAGGTTATCTGAAAGTAAATAAAAAAGGGCACTGCAATGAGGAGAGGATAAAGAAGAAGAAAGGTAAGCGAGAGTTTCACCTCCTTTTCTCGGGGAGAGGAAGTAGGAGGGATGCGCTTCTCCGGAGGGTCGCGAGAGGGGTCCTCCACTAAGGGAGAAAGGTCAATTTTCCTCGCCTTCTTCGGATTGGAGGAAGAGGGCGGTAGGGAGGAGGAAGTGCGCATGGGAATTAAGTTCAGGGCCGCCGCGCTAGCCTTGTTCCTTTGACGCACCAGCGCGATGCGATCGCGGAAGCTCTTACTAAGAGACATGACAGTGGAAATGGATGGGGTGAAATATGGAAAGAAGAGATTCTCTGCATACAGGAAGGAACCCCGTATTTATAGACTTAAGGGGGGGAGGGGCCCCCCACCAGAAAAAGATTCCGTCATAAAGTCGCTATGGTGATACGAGCCTCGGTTGAACTTTTCTTTTCGAGCTTACACAACCTTGAAAAGAGCGGGGATTGTGTACAACCTCGGGCTCGCACGAGGACTCGGAAAAGAGAGGACTAGAAGGACCCCAGGAGCAGATAAGGCGCTAGGCGAGACGGACTCAAGGGAGGATCCACTCGCGCTAGGCGAGACGGACCAAAGGGAGGATCCACTCGCGCTAGGCGAGACGGACCCAAAAGAGGATCCATTCGCGCTAGGCGAGACGAACCCAGGTGGCGCTCTCGCCCACGGGGGCGGCGCTCTCGCCAATCACCGGTTCGGCAGGAAGTTGGAGGACCGGTTCAATTAATGGGCAAAGACCGATTCAGGTGGCAAACGGTTCTTTTTTCCAGCTTCAGAGGTTTTTACTCCTTTACCCTTAGTGGTCTGCCCATAACCCTTCAGAACAGCGGAGTTTGGCTGTTAGCAGACCCAACCCAGGGTATTCTGGTAATTTCATGAGTGGTTCGATTTGGTTATTTGCAGTTCAAATCTTGAGGCCTATAAATAGACCGGTAAGGTGTCTGAGAGAGAGGCATTGGAACCCCTCTTTTTCTCTCTCCTTCAGGCACCTAGCTCAGCATTGGCTAGGGAGGGGGAGAATCACAAGTTCTTCTGGGTAAGAGGTGGGACCTCCGAGCTGAAGCCCTCGGTCTGTTTTTCCAGGAATCCTATTGGGAGCGTGGTCCAGAGAGAGTAGGTGTAGGCTGCAACCTTAGATCTGAGCTTTAGGAGGAGCCGACTTTGTTGGTTCCAACAAAATCCTCTCAAGTGTGTCTTCGGGGACAGTAAGTGGAAGTTCCTCGGTCATCTCCTTGCGCCCGAATGCCATGCCCCTAACCCCAATAAGGTGAAAGTCATTCTTGATATGGCACCTCCTCGAAATCAGAGAGAAGTCTGCCAGCTGGGAGGAAGGCTAGCAGGCCTCAGCAGGTTCATCTCAAGGGTAGGAGACAAGAGCGCTCCTTTCTTCAAGACCCTCAGGGAGCCTATCATTTTTGAGTGGACTAAGGAGCGCGCCATAGCTTTTGAGCAGCTCAAGAAGCAGTTAACGTCGACTCTCTTGCTCCAAATCTCTCTTGAGGGAGAGATCCTTTTTATTTACTACCTCAGCGTGGGTTAAGAAGCTGTCAGTTCGGTACTCGTCAGAGAAGAAAAAAGAAGCAATTTTCTGTCTACTATGTCAGCCATATCTTGAAGGATGCAGAATCGAGATACTCAATCTTAGAAAAATTGGTCTTAGCTCTGGTCACCTCAGCTATTCTTGTCATGGCGTCGCCTAGGCGTCCAGACGCCTGAATGTGTACAAGGCGTTGAATGGCATGTTATAAAAATTTTTAATTTAAATAAATTTATAATAGACTGTGGTTTTTTAAAAACCACAGTCTAAAGTGTTTAAAAAAAATTAGGCTAAAAAAAAAATTTTAGCCTAAAATTTTTTTTTAGAAAACCTATACATACTTTAGACTGAGAATTTCATAAAAACTGCAATCTAAAGTGTCTTGCTTTATTTTTATAATGTCTAGTTATCACATGGCGACTTGCTCGCCTTATTTTCGCCTTGCGACTTGCTCGTCTTATTGTCGTCTTGCGACTTGCTCGCCTTATTGTCGCATTGCGACTTGCTCGCCTTGACTTGCGCCCTTTGCCTAAGCGTCCAGGCGCCCGATGCTCGCCTTGGTTCGTCGTGATAACAATGATCTTAGGCCAAAAGCTCAGGTCATACTTCCAATCCCACTCTATTCAGGTGGTAACGGATTTACCTTTGAAAGGTGTGTTAGAGAAATCCGAGCTTTCAGGCAGGCTGGCCAAGTGGGCTACTGTGTTAGAGAAATCCAATCCCACTCTATTCAGTGAGTTTAATATCTCTTATGTTCCAAGAACGACAATCAAGGCTCAAGTCCTGGCGGATTTTCTGGTTGACATGATGGAAGCTTGTCCAATCCCAGAAGTGAAACCTCCTCTGACTTGGACTATCTTTGTCGATGGTGCCTCTGGGAAGGGCACCTCAGGTACAGGAGTTGTCCTCATAAATCCAAATGGAGTAAGACTGGAGCAGACAGTGAAGTTCTACTTCCCGATTACTAACAACTAGGCAGAGTATAAGGCACTCTTGGCAGGTTTAAGGTTCGTTAAAGAGCTCAGGATTGAGGATGTGCAAGTAAAGATGGATTCTTTGGTAATGGCATCTCAAGTTCTGGGCAACTTTGAGACAATAAATCCAATCTTGCATAAGTATTTGGCACTTGTGAAAGCAGAAATTGGGAGGTTCAAAAGCTTCACTATTCAGCATATCCCAATATCTGAAATTTTGGAGGTGGATGGACTAGCCAAGTTTGGGCTTATTACAGGATGGATGACGTCAGAACTTTTCCGTCCATCGATAGAGGAAGCAGAGTTAATGCAGATCGATCAGTGTCTGTCATAGATGGATCCTTTTATTCTTTACCTTTCAACAGGAGAATATCATCCATCCATTAAAGATAAGAAAAAATTTAAGATCAAAGCAGCTCATTATTATTTGGTATTAGGAATTCTCTACAGGAAGACTTTCTTGTCGCCCCTAGCCAGATGTGTTTCAAAAGAGGAGATTCCTGTGGTGCTTCAAAAAGTTCACTCTAGTGAGTACGACGGTCACTAAGGAGCAAGAACCTTAAAAAATAGAATTCTCAGGCAAGGCTATTTCTAACCTCAAATGCGGAAAGACGCGGAAGAGTATGCTAAGAGATGTGTTTAGTGCCAGAAATTTACTGTTCTTCAGCTTCAGCCAGCTCAACAACTCAAATCCATAGCAACGTCGTGGCCCTTCGCAGTTTGGAGCATGGACCTTCTTGGCCCTTTTCCAATAGTTGGCAGGCAGCGTCGTTTCATTATACTTATGATCGACTACTTCAACAAGTGAATTGAGGCTAAGGCGTTGGCCAAGATTACCACCCAAGTCATCGGGAATTTCATTTGGGAAGAGATCTTCTGTCGGTATGGTATTCTCATGGCAATCATCACCGACAATGGTCCTCAATTTAACAACCCAACGATGATCAATTTTTGCAATCAAATCAGGATAGAGCTGTGATTCTCATCGGTGTATCATCCCAAGAGTAATGGACAAGTCAAAGCTACAAATAAGTTGCTTCTAAATCTCTTGAAAAAGAAAGTGCAGAATCTCAAAGACAATTGAGCAGAACAGCTTCCATTTGTTCTTTGGACCCTCAGGACCATGCCTTCTTCAGCAACCGAGGAGACGCCGTTCAAGCTCTCCCACAGCTCGGAAGCCCTTGTTCCGATCGGATTTGAGTTGTACAGCCCAAGAGTCCTGCTAGCTAAGCAAGGAGGAAAGGACTTGATGGATCAAAATGATGAGGAGATGAAGTGCAGTCTTGACTTGATCGAGGAACTCTGAGATGAGGTCGTTGTTAAGCAGGAAGAAGTCAAAAGAAGGGTTGCTAAATACTTCGACAAGAATGTCAGAATCAAACAGCTCCTAGTTAGAGATCTAGTCTTGAAAAAAGTTAACGCAGCAGCTAGGGCCGAATCAATCGGGAAGCTCAACCGAAACTGGGCAGGACCATATGTTGTCAAAGAGGTGCTAAAGAATGGAGCGTATTGTCTTCAAACTTACGATGGGAAAGACATCTCTCACACTTAGAGCGGTGATGATCTCAAGCGGTTCTACTCAAGAACACTGTCCACTCATCTACCTTTTTTTATATTTCAAATACTATGATTATTTGGGTTGAGATCTCCGTACTGACATTTTTTGTCTTGTGATCTCTTGTTAAGCTTTATGTAATTAAGGATCACTGAACCAGGAGGCATTGTCGAGTCCTGCTTGAACCCCAACAAAATTGTTGTCCTTAGCGTAACACCACGATGACCACACGTTGTGGGGAGATTTCGCTCCGTGTAGTAGAAGCTTGCCAATTCTCATGCGGAGGACTTCGAGATCTTGGGTCCCTGCTGGTATCTAACGCACCTCTGGAATGGATCTTAATGTCAAGTGTTAAATCGGGGAATATACTTTAAGCATCATCTTGAATGAATTTTGGTGAATATGCCCCATGCGACTAGAATCCGCAGTCGGAGTTCATCAATCCTCAATAATCTGGTTTTGTTTCCTTTTTCTGATCGCAAAAGTGGCTGTATCACTGGGATTTTATATGCTACTCGCATCATGGCACTCTCCTTTGGCATAATTTTTTATTATGGGAATTTTTGCAAGAATAATAAGCTCGTGTGACTAGCTCCGCGGGCTAATCTTTTGTTTTATAACCTATGGCTCGTTTCTCAAGGTATTGTGCATAGAATTGTTGGTAATACAAGATGGCCTGACTAATTCTCCGGGATGTCATTTATGCAGCCAGAGCGGTTAATTATCGGTTGTTTGAATTCATTCTTCAAAATATTAAGGTTATCAATAATCATCAGCGGTCTTAGTATTCAGTTAACTCTCTTCGTGAAATCTTTTGAAAGCAATAGGCCTCTATTCATGGACTGGTGTGATTAATATTGTAGTCTCGTTCAACTGAGACTTGGGTCATAACCATTCTTCCAAAAATCTCTTGCACTAGTTTTATCGCAAGTTATATGATAGAACACTTCTTGACAACACAAAATTCTCTATGGAGGATAGATCTCAAGTTATATTAAAACCTAAAAAATACTCTTCAGGACTTGGTCGCGCGATTTCAAAGAAGCCTATTCGCCTGTACAATGTGACTAGATACTTGGTCGATTCAGAAGAATGAGAAATAAAGATGAACAGATGACCACGTAAGTTGACATTCATCATTTATCATTACACGAAAAGCGATAATCATACCAGTATCTTTCATTATAAACTCAAAAGTTACATGTAAATATATGCACTCGCGCGGTTAACAAAAAGAAGACCGTCGAGTTTTCAAAAAACAAAATACATCATATTCGTGTCTAATCGTCCGGTTTGAGTTTTTTGGCCGCAAGCAATCCGTCTGAATCGGCTGCTCCATCAACGTCAACATTTGCTGACAACCAATAATCACTACTAGATGACTCAGAACTCGAAGATGAGCCTTCACTGTTGTCTCCAAAGTCTCCGCTCTTCAAACTGGGGTCATCTTCATCGCCTTCAGAAGAGTCATCAGCGGACTGCGACTTCAAGCCGCCAGTATCTGACTCGGCGTCCATACTTCCTTTGTCGTCACTATCTTTTGTTGCCTCTTCTTCCCCTTCACCTCTCTCCTCTTCTTCTTCTTCAAATTCCTCTTCTTCCTCTTTCTCGCTCTCCTCTTCACCGACCTTACATTTACCCTTGGTCGCGCGATCTAGGGCGGCCACCTTTTTCTTAAGAGTAGGGTAGAGGTCAAGGAAGGTATAGTCTTCAAACTGCTTTGCCAAACCGCCGAGCTCCTTGAGGCGGGCAAGGGCTCTTTCGATGCCTTTCTTCATATGGGGAAAGATGGTGTCCTGAAAGACTGGATTCGTCGGGTCATGCATTTTCTGCAAAAGAAAGGATTAGTCAAATCGTGCAACTTCAAACAATGTAATTGCGAACACATCAGATGATATCTTACCGCTTTCTCATCCTTTAGCCGCGTGATTTCTTCATTCTTTTGTGCAACTAAATTCTCTAGTTGTGAGTTGTCATTCTGCAACCTTTTATAGACAAAGCTCATAAAGTGGTTCGTCACAAAGCTCCTTGCGTTGACCTGTGCGGCTAGGCGCGGCAAGTCTTCTGAAGGAACTTTTCTCAACGCCTTCAAGTTGCGCTTTCCATACATGGCAGCCCCGACAGCAGTAGCATGGAGAGTAAGTTTCTCACTCCACCAATAAGGAAGAGCGGTTGAAACTTGGACGCATTTGTCGCACGGGTGCCACCACATAGTCGGCCTGCCATGAAGATCTTTCAGAGAACTTCCCATCCCATGAAGAGGGAACGAGTCCTCAAAAGAATCTGCGGCTACATCGTCTTCAGCACTGCTTCTTAGCAAGTTCTGCTCTCTTTTCTTTTTGCATAAGGGATAAACCGCCCGGGGTCTGCGGCTTGTTCAAAGGAATAGCTAGGGCAATTGTGGAATAAGAATCAAGTCAGTTCGCGAACTATGCGGTTACATAATCCAAGTCACAGGAAAACCTACTATCCTCTGAAGAGATCCCTTCCAGTGAGGGAAACAGCGGGATGTAGTGATTGACATCAAGTCGCTCACCCATGAAGAACTTATATATGTTCTCTTCAATCTCTCCTAGCTCGTTAGATTTGAATTCGCTCTCCTCCCTGATTTGCGGATTAGTTGGAAAAATACCAAGGTGACCTTCAAAGATCTGGTAACGTTCAAACCAGGTATGCACCTTGTTCGGCAAGTTTACTACTATCAGCCTCATGCGTAAAGTATAAAATCCCCTTAAAGAATACTGTTGGCCTCCGTAATTGACAGCACCGAGAAACATCTGCGAAAAAGGTTCATGGAGAACCTCACACTCTCAGACCGCAAGTAGCAATAAAGCTGTAAATTGAGGCTATGGAATTAGGTGACAGCTGGCCCGGCACTACCCCATAATGATCGAAAACCACAACCGCTTCCTCCATCACAGGAAAGTGGAAGCCGTAGTCAAAGTGGTCAATAGGTATTGCGATCTGATGTGTATTGCATGTATTAATCCTCTCATCCCGCTCCGAAAGACGTGCGAGAAGAGAGTTTTGCATATGCTTTTTAACAATTTTATTTTGATAAATACTTATCTCTAATATAGATATTGGTTATTGATTTTGTTTTTTTTTTGTAAGCATTTAAAAAAGATAAGAATTCACTTGGTTTATTGACTAACCATATAGATAAATAAAGGTTTTTAGGAGAAAGACAATGGTGGACGACGACAGTAAGAAGAAGGTACGGGAGAAGAAGCGGATCTGGATGGAGAGGAATCAACTATGGGTAGAGGTGATCATATCAGTGTTTGAAGTACTTGACGCTCACCGAGAGAGATGCAGAGACCCGGATTGCAAGCAGAACTTTCACTTTTACTTTAAGTAGATAACTATTTTTAGTATATATACATACATATATATGTATATGTGTGTGTGTGTGTTAGATGATGTATAGTCATCAGCAGTAGCATATAATACATTTATTTTGTGCCCTCATTTTTTTTATATCTAGGGCATTTTGTCCATGTAACGTTATGTACTTTAAAGTAATGAAATGAAATTTTTAATTTTGCATTGCATTCCTCTTTTAGTACTCTGTCATATAATGAATACTTCTATATGATTCACGTTGAATGTTCTTATCTTCTGCCTCTGATAATGCGTGAATTTTAAATGTTCAATTGTGGCGGCTGCTGAAAAATGGGGTCGTTACACTTAGGCTAATAAAATATGTAAAAAGACTCATAGCAAGGCCCGGTTAGAGCACATTACCTCTTTAGAATTTAGTCTCGCATCTTAGAATGGGATTATTGCTCCTTCCTATCCTCCTATATAAGTGTACAAATACTTGTATGTATGCATGTATGAGAAGTAAATAAAAAAATATTTCTTTTTATTTCTCTTGCTTCCGTTTTTTTCACATGGTATCAGAGCGAATCGATCATAAAATTAATTTAAGTTTTCGTTCGGCCTTGCTCATGTCCGCGCCTCCCAGTCTTTTTTGGGCTGTCAAGCAGTCTGCTATCTTCAGACCGCAGCTCTGTATCGCATGCCCATGCCCCTGCTTTCATTCCCCCATCCATCCTACTGCTTTTATAGCCTTTCTTTGTTGCTGCTCTGGGACCAACCTGTCTGGTGTTTCTCGCAGTCTCTCGTGCATTGTCTGCAAGGTCGTGCAGAGCACCTCCTAGCCGCAGCACTTGATCCGAAGCTCGTCCAATCTATCCGGTGAATTCCTGTCCGCAAAAGCCCATCCCCCCCCCTACGGAGCTTCCTCAACTCCCCTACTGAACCCACCGAGGAATGGCTCCGTGATGACGGTCGTGTTCAATTCTGGATCCTAAACTTTATGAACAGTGAACCATATCGCATGACCATGTAACATGAGACAGTCAAGGCTATATGAGAGGAACTTCACTCCCTCTACTTTGGCAAGGATATTCTAAAAAAATAGTTTGGCATCCTCACGGACCTTCAATCTCTTGAACCAGGGGTGGCTGGAGACCTAACATCCTTTGTTGCGAGATCAAAAACTCTTGTCGAAGCTTGGATTCAACATCGGCCTCAAACTACTAACCTCGCTACCCAACGTGCCTAGAAAGAAGCTATTGGAATTGTCATGATGATGCCTCGTGTTCTACCTCATCTCCACAGCTCTGAGCTCAAATTATTTCTTCCTCCACCATCCCCTCTCTTTTGGATGTGTGTTCAATGCTCTTGAAGGTCACCCCGACTCCTGATGCTCCTTGGACTATCTCTCCGGCTCTCCTCCAGCACACTTTTACACCTCACCCTACTTCTCCATCAGCTCGTAAGCTCGTACCACTTCTCGGGGTAGGGGTCACAATGGAAGGATTCTTCATAAGTGTACTCTCTATGGTCGGGATGGTCATCTTGAGACCACTTACTATCGTAAGCATGGTATGCCCCCACAACAACATGCATCTATTGTGGTCGATACACCTTCTACCACCCGCAACGACATTGATGTCTTGCGTACCCAGCTCCAGCAACTTCGGGGGATGATCTCTTGTTCATCTGGCTCTATTGTGTCGATCTTTAATGAAGGTATCTCAAGTCTCTCCCATAATCAAACTTGGATTGTGGAATCGGATTCCACACACCATATTACTCCGCAGAAACCTCCTCAGTACTTGAACTTTGCGCATCCCAAATTCATCATAGTGGTCAATGGTGACACCACCCCGATTTTTGGTTATGCTGATGTGCCCCTCACTTCAGCTCTCTCTCTTCATTTGGTTCTTCATGTTCATAACTCTCCTTTCAACCTTCTCTTTGTTAGTCGTATTACTCAAGACCTCGATTGATCTGTAACATTCTCTTCTTCTACTTTTGGTGTGCAGGATCAACGGACGCAGAATATCATTGGTAAAGGGCGACTGTCTAACGGGCTCGACACTCTGGACGTTCCTCCAACCATTTTCTCCTCCGTCAATTATGTTGATTGGCATCGGCGTTTTGGGCATGCTCCTCTCCCAATTCTCAAGAAAGTTATTCCCAACCTCTCTCTTACTGACTTTACTTTTGAGTTTTGTATCTCTGGAAAACAGCATCGTTCTTCCTTTTCTTCTTATTGTACCCGGAGCAATGCTCCTTTTGTTTTAGTTCATATTGATATGTTGGGACCTTATAAAATAACTAATGTTTCTGGTTACCGTTATTTTCTTATATATATTGATGATTACTCTCGCATGATACGCTTGTATTTACTTTATGATCGTTCTAAACTAACTCATGTGTTTCATGTCTTTATTGTCGAGACTCGCGCACAGCTTTCCAGCTCCAATAAAATACTTCGAAAAAACAATGTGTGTGAATATACGAGTCATGCGTTTAATAATCTGTGTACTGGGTTTGGGATCATCCATAAAACCTCATGTGCTTATACCTCCCAACAAAATGGTGTAGCTAAGTAGAAAAATCGTCGCCTTTTTGTGGTCGCTCACTCACTTATATTTCAAATGCAGGTTCTCAAACTCTATTGGTACTTCATAGTTTCTATAGCTTGTTACTTCATCGATCGCATACCCTCCTCTATTTTCAACTATAAGACTCTCATTAATCTCCTATTTCCCCCCATACCTCCCTTACAAGTCACACCTCGCATTTTTGGTTGCACCTACAATGGTCACTATCTTGGCCCCTCCACCGATAAGATTGCTCATCGTGCTACCAAATATATGTTCATTGGTTACTCTCGCACACAGAAAGGTTATGTCTGCTACTCTTCAGACGATACGAAGGTTATTACATCTACGGATGTTACCTTCCTCAAAAACCAGCCTCCTACACTTTGCAACTCCACCGCCTCCTACACTTTCGCGTCCTACCGTCCCTATTACTTCTCACCTACCACCACTCCTTCAAACCACAGCCACATAACCACAAAACAATCTCTTCTTTGTGTGTATGCTCGTCGCCCTACTAATGTTTTACAATAGTTACCCTCTACAGCTGATACCTCGTAGCCTGAAGATCCATCACCAGTGTCTACTGCTCACCCCCTGGGCAATCTTGTGTCCTTGCATCTCCTTTCTCCGGTACTCCACAAATTTTCAGCTTCTTTATCATGTATTTCCACCCCCTAACTCTTTGCATGAGGCTCTTCAACATCGGCGTCTTGGGCATGCTCCTCTCCCAATTCTAAAGAAAGTTATTCCCAACCTCTCTCTTACTGACTTTACTTTTGAGTTTTGTATCTCTGGAAAACAGCATCGTTCTTCCTTTTCTTCTTATTGTACCCGGAGCAATGCTCCTTTTGTTTTAGTTCATATTGATATGTTGGGACCTAAAAAAATAACTAATGTTTCTGGTTACCGTTATTTTCTTATATTTATTGATGATTACTCTCGCATGATACGCTTGTATTTACTTTATGATCGTTCTAAACTAACTCATGTGTTTCATGTCTTTATTGTCGAGACTCGCGCACAGCTTTCCAGCTCCAATAAAATACTTCGAAAAAACAATGTGTGTGAATATACGAGTCATGCGTTTAATAATCTGTGTACTGAGTTTGGGATCATCCATAAAACCTCATGTGCTTATACCTCCCAACAAAATGATGTAGCTAAGTAGAAAAATCGTCACCTTTTTGTGGTCGCTCGCTCACTTATATTTCAAATGCAGGTTCTCAAACTCTATTGGTACTTCATAGTTTCTATAGCTTGTTACCTCATCGATCGCATACCCTCCTCTATTTTCAACTATAAGACTCTCATTAATCTCCTATTTCCCCCCATACCTCCCTTACCAGTCACACCTCGCATTTTTGGTTGCACCTACAATGGTCACTATCTTGGCCCCTCCACCGATAAGATTGTTCATCGTGCTACCAAATATATGTTCATTGGTTACCCTCGCACACAGAAAGGTTATGTCTGCTACTCTCCAGACGATACGAAGGTTATTACATCTACGGATGTTACCTTCCTCAAAAACCAGCCTCATACACTTTGCAACTCCACCGCCTCCTACACTTTCGCGTCCTACCATCCCTGTTACTTCTCACCTACCACCACTCCTTCAAACCACGGCCACATAACCACAAAACCATCTCTTATTTGTGTGTATGCTCGTCGCCCTACTAATGTTTTACAATAGTTACCCTCTACAACTGATACCTCGTAGCCTGAAGATCCATCACCAGTGTCTACCGCTCACCCCTGGCCAATCATGTGTCCTTGCATCTCCTTTCTCCGGTACTCCACAAATTTTCAGCTTCTTTATCATGTATTTCCACCCCCTAACTCTTTGCATAAGGCTCTTCAACATCAGGGGTGGTGGGCAGTCATGGATGAGGAATAACTTCTCTTTGGTCAAATCTGTAACATCTCATATGTCTAACAAAAATAAATAAGTTCAAAAAATATATATTAATAAGAATAACTTAAGTGGCAATTTTGTAATACCCGTCGGCCCAGCCTCCTCTTCCCGAATCCCGCAATACACAGCCGCAAGTCCCGAATCTAGCTCTTGCGCAACTCTCCCGCTCCGTGCAGACCCCTTCTAGCCAGTCTCGGTGGCTTCTGTGCTTTCCCGTCGCCACCTTCTCCTCTGCTAAGGCTAGCAGCCGCCTATTGCTCCTCCCCACGACTTCCTCTAGGCCTGGCGCATCTCCTTTCCCTCTTCTTCTTCTTTGTTCAGCAGGTCACCGGGTCCTCCTCCGTAGGGGCTGGAAGCGCCTCTTCATCCCCTAGCAGCCCTTCATCTCCCCTTCATCTGCGATTTGGCCGGTCGATTGCAAGGGGGTCGCTTAGGGTTTTGCTCGATTCCTCCTCTCCTTGGATTTTTTTTAATCCGAAATTGATTTCCTTGAGTAAGAAACTCCGTCAATCTCTTGTATTCAGATTTGCACTAATTTTTATTGGGATAACTTCCGCTCTCCGATCGATGTAATTACGTCGATCCCTTGTGCGGTTGACATATATCCGTCTAATCTCAATTTTTATTTGTGTTTCTGGTGTCGCTCATCGGATCTAGTGGTGGAATCGCTTCAAGCCCTCTCTGATTTAGGGCTTCCCGAGCCTAAGCGCCGCCAGAACCCCGTTTTCCTCGTGGTAGTGTCCTCTTCGCTCATCCTTGGGAGAGGTAAAAATTTCTAAACTCCTCTTATGATATGTTGTGCGATTAGCAATGCCTGGTCAAGCATAGAAAGCTTCGTTAAGGCGAATAGTTCATCAATTTTGGGTCTTGAACAGGTTCAAATAGAGTCTTTGGCCTTGCTTGCGCCGCTTAGCTGTCGCCGGCAGTTTCGGTTTCGCTTTAAGGCAAGTAGAGGACTCCCTCCCGCTTGCAAGTTTTGGATTTAGTCCTTGTACCTGCTTCTTATGATTATAAATGTTATTTGACAACCTCTAAACCGTCACATTATTGACATAGGTTAATATGATATAATGTCACTAAAATATGAAATACTTAAAAATCTTATTGTCGTAAACAATCTTTGAAATGTAGCGTCTAATCGGGCAACTATCTACTTGCATGGTCACGATAAGCAGGATTACTTTTCCAACAAGACTTGCACGCGGATCCGAGTGTGAACCATGCGCGTCCACTAAAAACACCTACACACTTCATCGATTACGGCTTACAATATTACATGAACAATTTTAGGCTTTACTCCGGAGTAGACTAACATTTTCAGGAATTTCTGTTTGACTCAATAGCTTGCATGTTTACTAGCTTTGCTACAAGATAAATTGGTACACAATTGTGCATGTTTACTTCTGCTCGTACTTTAATTAATTAATTTGTTCTTTGTTTAATCCTAAGTTCTGAGGCATTTTCCTTCTTGTTTGGATTTTTGCCTTAGGTTCCGTAACTGCGCCGCCTGTTTCTTGAGGTGTTAAGTGTCGAGTTCCTATATTTCTGGAGGTTTATTTTTGTTGTTGGTAGTCAAGCTCTATGTATTTTGTTTCCTTTACTGTCAGATTTATTTATCATGTACTAGTTATTATCAGTCTTTTTTTTTGTTTCATGGACAACTGCTAGACTTACATTGATGTATCGGCATATTAAAATTAATGGCATATTCACTCCTTTGGTTTATTTCATTTATTTTTGTAACCAGTTTTGTGTGTATCATGAGATTTTATTAAAGTACATGGGTATCACTTTTTCACTCAAGCTTCCGCATACAATAACGAACTAATTTTCTCAAAGTTAATTATTTTTAAAACTAACATTTCAATTTCAGATCTCGCCTAACAGACATGGATTTTCCTTTGCTCATGTATGTGGCATCACGACCCGCCCGTAGCACACTCTGATGGTTGTTATTAGACGGGTAGTGATAGTTTGTATCAGAGCGAGGTTAAAGCATCTAAGGATAAAGTATTTTATAAACTCTATATATTTTGAAATCTATTACGAAAATATATATGCATGCATCATTTTCTCACTCACCATGTCATTGTCTGTTGTTCGAGGCTGAAGCACTCACACTACACCCATAAGCATGAGTAGTATGCACACGAATGTTAAGGGAGTATGGGCAAACTTAACATTTATGGGCATATGAATTTCCACTATGATATACACCGCTTGCGAATATTAAATTGTATGAGCGGTTTAATATTTTCAAATGCAATAACATTAGTATCATAATATACATGACATGTTAAGCGATATGGACACTTAACATGGCATGTGTATCCGTTCATGAACATTCGTAGGAATGCATTTTAGGCACAAATTGCATTGCATGCATAAGCATAACTCATTGCACAAGTGTTAAGCTAAGAACAACAGATGGCGATTGTACACACATGGATTTTACAAATAATTTTTTATCGCACGCGATTTTATTGTCGCATTTGCATTTGCATGGTCATTACCTAGAAGTTGTCCAATGAAAATGCTGTAACTATTACATGATTTATTTATCCAACAGTATTAGAATGCTACAACCTCTAATTCAACTCTTTTTGTTTAGCTCGACTGTTCTCTTACTCGATTCTTTTGTGTTCCTTTCTAGATGGCTCCTAAGCGATCGCAGCGCAAGAAGATTATCTCCTCTGCGGGAGGAGCTTCTGGAGACGTCATTGCCCAGCTGCTGAGGCAGATTCTCGAACGTCTCACTCGTCTGAAAGAGGATCGTCAAACTCATGATCCATCCCTTGATTCCGGCAACGCGGAGACAGCTGGAGCTACTATTACCACCGTTCTTGGAGCCACCCATCCTGCCCCTGGTTCTTGAACTGGCTCGCTTGCTGTCACCTTGGTGGCCCCGCTCATGTCAAGTCTAGCTACTCCTCCTGTAACGATGGCAGATACGTTGGCGTTCAAGAGGCTGAATTCGTCGTCTTTCAATGGCAGTCGAGATTTCTTCGTCATTTCTGAGTGGCTCTCCCAGATAGAGAAGCACTTAGAGTATGCTGGAGTTCCTGATGCTCAGAAGGTTCTTCTTGCAGCCTAATAGCTGACCGAGAATGTATGCACCTGGTGGCTTCAGCGCTGCAGTCTCCCCAATTCTTCCGTCATGACCTGGGGACAGTTCAAGGATGAGCTCATGGAGAAGTTTTTCTCTTCTGTGGAGCGAGACAAGTTAGCTGAGAGGTTCTTGTCCCTTCAGCAGCCCGGCAGGACAGTGATTGAGTATGAGATAGAGTTCTCCCACATATCTCTCATTGTCGCAGAGTTCGTGTCAGACGAGTCAAAGAAGATCAGACGTTTCGTGAAGGGCCTCAGACATGACTTCCGCAAACATGTGGAAGCTCATAGCGCCACCACCTACGCGGAGACTGTGGGAGCCGTCTTGCAGGTGGAAGCTATTGAGTTAGACCGTTCTGCTAAGAAGCTCCAGCATGGTACAAGTAATGCCGTCATATCTGACCTCAAGCGCAAGGGTGTTCCATCTCAGGAGCAGGGTCCCAAGTCCAAGGAGGTGTGTGCCTACTGCCACAAGGTTGGACATATCGCACAAGTCTGTCGCTCCCTCCTGAAAAAGCAGAAGATAGTTGTTCCTGCACAGTAGCCACAGATGGCGCTTGTCTATGCCTCATTTGTCTGTGCTTGCTGCAAGAGATCGGGCCACTTGGTGAAAGACTGTCGCCGCAAGAAGAATACATGCTTCAGATGTGGGCAGGTTAGGCACCATGTCAAAGAATGCATCGTGAAGGAAAGTCCGATCCCCGTTCAGCCTTTGCGAGCTATTCCTGGGGCCCAAGAGAAGGGCAAGGCTGTGTTGAACGTCATCACTCAGGGCGAGGCGCTAGCATCTACCGACGTCATCTATGGTACGTTTTGTGTAGAGTTTTAATTTTCTGCATTCTTAAATTTGACTTACCTTAGTATCGAATGATCTTGAATGCGTTTATGATTTCCATTTTAGGGAGTTTTAGGGTCAAGAATAAGTGGATGCAAATCGTATTTGATTCCAGTGCATCTCATTCCTTTATTCTGCATCATATTGTGGACCTTCATAGTTGGCCTACTTCACCACTTGAAGTTTCTTTTGAGATTTTTGTGTCCGGTCATCTGCGCCTCTCAACTAAAGGCATTCTCAATTGTCCGATCTTGCTTGGTGAATTGCAAGTCGTCGTCGACCACATAGTCCTAGATATGACAGAGTTCGACGTGATCTTGGGTATGAATTGGCTGGTCGCGTATCGGGCAAGGCTGGACTGCGTGGCAAAGAGGGTCAATCAAAGTATCGATAGCAAGGACTACAACATTCATGTTCAGACCACTCGCAGCCACCTAAAGGTAATTTATATTGTGCGCGCCACTCGGCTTCTTAGCCAAGGACGTTCTGTTTGCTTTGTTTATGCTTCGCATTCGGATGCTACCTCTCCTCAACTCGAGTTTATCCCGGTTGCTTCTGAGTTTCCTGACGTTTTCCCCGCCGAATTGCATGGGATGCCTCCTGATCAAAATGTAAAGTTATCTATTGATGTAGAGCCTGGAACACACCCCTTATCTAAAGATCCATACCGTATGGCACCGCGTGAATTGGAAGAGCTTAGATCGCAATTGGATGAGTTGCTTGAGCGTGGGTATATTCGTCCCAACTCTTCTCCTTGGGGAGCCCCCGTTTTCTTCGTTAAAAAGAAGGATGGATCCATGAGATTGTGCATCGACTATCGGGATCTGAATAAGGTAACCATCAAGAATAAGTATCCTCTCCCGCGCGTGGATGACCTATTCGATCAGCTTAAAGGAAGTACCGTTTTTTCCAAGATAGATCTAAAATCAAGTTACCATCAGTTGAAGATCAAGAAATCCGACATCCCCAGGACGGCCTTCCGGACTCGATATGGACATTTTGAATTCTTGGTGATATCTTTTGGGTTGACTAACGCCCCTTCTGCTTTCATGGATATGATGAACTGTATCTTCTGTGAGTATCTGGATAAGTTAATCATTGTTTCCATTGATGATATTTTGGTCTACTCCAAGACTCGTGAAGATCATGCAGCCCATCTTAGACTCACTCTCTCCACCCTTCGTCAGCATCAACTTTATGCCAAGTTGGCGAAATGTGAGTTCTGGCTGGATCGTGTTGCCTTCTTAGGCCATGTCATTTCAGGAGATGGACTTTCCGTTGATTCTGCCAAAATTTTCGCAGTTATGGACTGAAAGCGACCTTCTATCCCTACTGAGATCTGCAATTTCCTTGGTTTGGCTGGCTATTACCGGTGTTTCGTCAAGGGTTTCTCCTCTCTTGCTACTCCTCTGACAAAGCTAACTCAAAAGCATGTCAGGTTCGAGTGGTCAGATCAGTGTGAGCGGGCCTTTTCTGAATTGAAGGAACGTTTGTGTTCAGCGTCAGTTTCAGCTCTTCTATCAGAGGGGTTAGACTTTTCAATTTATACTGATGCTTCCGGAATTAGCTTGGGTTGTGTCCTGATGCAAGAAGATCGTGTTATCGCTTAAGGGTCGAGGCAGTTGAAGATTCATGAACGCAACTACCTCATTCATGATCTGGAGTTCGCTGCGGTGGTGTTTGCTTTGGAGCTTTGGTGTCATTATCTTTATGGCGTGAAATGTCACTTCTTCACCGACCACCAAAGTTTGAAGTATATTTTCGTTCAGAAGAATCTCAATATTCGTCAGAGGCGTTGGCTAGAATTCATAGCGGATTATGACTTACGGCTCACGTATGTTCCTGGTAAGGCCAATTCAGTGGCAGATGCGTTGAGCCGACAAGCTTCTGTTGTCGCTCGTGCGCCCATATCAGTTATTCTTGTAGCCTTGATTGATGACCTTAATTGGATGGGCATATCCATCGCACTCGAGGGTCATGAAGAGGTTTCTGGTCTGTTATGGGTAGAGCAGGTGAAAGATTTGCAGCCATCTGATCCCGCACTCCAGCGCATTCGCCATCAGGCTGAGCTTGAGATTATTCCGGATTTCTCTATCTCTAATGATATTCTGCATTTCCAAGGTCGCATATGCATTCTCAATGTTCCTGTATTGCTTGATAGTATTTGTCAAGAAGCTCATGAATCTCGCACATCCGGTCATCCAGGAAATAATAAGATGTATCATGACTTGAAGCAGATCATGTGGTGACCGGGTATGAAGAATTATATTGCTCGCTTCGTCTCTCGTTGCCTGACGTGTTAGAAGGTGAAAGTTCAGCGTCAGCGCCCTGGTGGTCTTTTGCAGTCATTGTCTATCCCGGAATGGAAATAGGAAGACATCTTTATGGACTTCATCATTGGGTTGCCTCGTACACCGAAAAGGCATGATGCGATTTAGGTCATAGTAGATCGCATGACTAAAGTGGCTCACTTCATCCCGTACAAGGAAGGTCATTCCACCGAGAGATGGCCCGGATTTATGTTTCAAAGATGGTTAGACTCCATAGTATCCCTCTGCGGATCGTATCTGATCGTGACTCGAGATTTGTATCCCACTTCTGGAAGGGCTTTCAGCAAGCTTTGGGCACCGAGCTCAACCTGAGTGTCGCTTATCATCCAACTACTGATGGTCAGACCGAAAGGGTTAATCAGATTCTTGAAGACATGCTTCGGTGTTATATTCTGAAATACAAGGGAGCTTGGGATAAGCACCTACCGTTGGTCGAGTTCACCTATAACAATAGTTATCAAGAGAGCCTCAAGATGGCCCCCTTCGAAGCATTGTATGGGCGTCATTGTAGTACCCCTCTCTATTGGTCACAAGTTGGTGAAAAGGTTGTGTTGGGCCCTGAGTTACATCAGGAAATAGAAGAAGTCACCAAGAAGACTCGCTTTTAGCTCAGTCGGGTCATCGAGAGACAGAGAAAGAGTGCAAATCAGCGCCGCCGTCCGTTAGAGTTTGTTGTGGGTGTTTCCTGAAGGTTTCTCCTACTCCTGTGGTGAAACGGTTAGGTCGTCATCATAAGCTCAGCCCGAGGTTCGTGGGACCGTATGCTATTTCAGAGCGTGTCGAAAGATCTGTTTATCGTCTGGAGTTGTCTGTTTCGTTGTCTGGTGATCATGATGTCTTCCATGTCAGTCAGCTTCGGAAATATATCCATGATCCTAATCGCATCATCGAGGAAATCTCGGTGGTTCCAGAAGCCAATCTGTCTTACCCGGTCAAACCCGCCAAGATAGTGGAGTTTCAAGAACGCAAGTTGCGCAAGAGGACCATTCCTATGGTCAAAGTACTTTAGCTGCATGGCAAGTCAGAGGATTTCATCTGGGAGCTTAGAAAAGTTATGCGCAGCAAGTTTCCGCAACTCTTCTCCTGACCTTAGTAAGTCTTTGCACTTGTCCTCTGTTTCGGTATTTGCATAGTTAGCATTCATGTCTTAATTTGCAAATCTTGCTGGAATGGATGTCATCTAATTTTTGTCATACTAAACCCCATTCAAAGAATCCTCAAAAGTTTCGGGACGAAACTTTTTTTTAGTATGGGAGATTGTAACATCTCATATGTCTAACAAAAAATAAGTAGAAAAAATATATATATTAATAAGAATAACTTAAGTGGCAATTTTGTAATACTAGGACATTAGGTTTTCCCCTCCCCTCTTAAACCCGTCGGTCCAGCCTCCTCTTCCCGAATCCCGCAGTACGCAGTCGCAAGTCCCGAATCCGGCTCCTGCGCAACTCTCCCGCTCCCGTGCCGACCCCTTCTAGCCAGCGTCAGTGGCTTTTGTGCTTCCTCGTCGCCACCACCTCCTCTGCTAAGGCCGACAGCCGCCTGTTGCTCCTCCCCACGACTTCCTCTAGGCCCGGCGCATCTCCTTTCCCTCTTCTTCTTCTCTGTTCAGCAGGTCACCGGGTCCTCCTATGTAGGGGCTGGCAGCGCCACTTCATCCCATAGCAACCCTCCATCTCTCCTTTCTCTGCGATTTGGCCAGTGGATTGCAAGAGGGTTGCTTAGGGTTTTGCTCGATTCCTCCTCTCCTTGGATTTTTTTTAATCTGAAATTGGTTTCCTTGAGTAAGGAACTCTGTCAATCTCTAGTATTCATATTTGCCCTAATTTTTGTTGCGATAACTTTCGCTCTCCGATCAATGTAATTACGTCGATCCCTCGTGCGGTTGTCGTATATCCGTCTAATCTCAGTTTTTATTTATGTTTCTGGTGCCGCTCAACGGATCTAGCGGTGAAATCGCTCCAAGACCTCTCCGATTTAGGGCTTCCCGAACCTAAGCGCCACCAGAACCCCGTTTTCCTCGTGGTAGTGCCCTCTCCCCTCATCCTTGAGAGAGGTAAAAATTTCTAAACTCCTCTTATGATGTGTTGTGCGATTAGCAATGCCTGGTCAAGCGTAGAAAGCCTCATTAAGGCGAATATTTCATATATTTGGAGTCTTGAACAGGTTCAAATAGAGTCTTTAGCCTTGCTTGCGTCGCTTAGCTGTCGCCGACAGTTTCGGTTTTGCCTTAAGGCAAGTAGAGGACTCCCTCCCGCCTGCAAGCTTTGGATTTAGTCTTTGTACCTGCTTCTTATGATTACAAATGTTATTTGACAACCTCTGAACCGTCACATTATTGACATAAGTTAGTACGATAGAATGTCATTAAAATATGAAATACTTAAAAATCTTATTGTCGTAAACAATCTTTGAAATGTAGCATCTAATCGGGAAACTATCTGCTTGCATGATCACAACAAACAAGATTACTTTTCCAACAAGACTTGTACGCGGATCCGAGTGTGAACCATGCGCGTCCACTAAAAACACCTACACACTTCATTGATTATGACTTACAATATTACATGAACAATTTTAGGTTATATTCCGGAGTAGGCTAACATTTTCAGGAATTTCTGTTTGACTCAGTAGCTTGCATGTTTACTGGTTTTGCTACAAGATAAATTGGTACTCAATTATGTCTGTTTACTTCTGCTCGTGCTTTAATTAATTAACTTGCTCATTGTTTAATCCTAAGGTCTGAGGCATCTTCTTTCTTGTTTGGATTTTTGTCTTAGGTTTCGTGACTGCATCGTCTGTTTCTTGAGTTGTTCAGTGCCGAGTTCCTGTGTTTCTGGAGGTTTATTTTTATTTTTGCGTAGTCAGGTTCTACGTATTTTGTTTCTTTTACTGTCAAATTTATTTATCATGTACTAGTTATTATCAGTCATTTCTTCTGTTTCATAGACAACTGCTAGACTTTCATTAATGTATCGGCATAATAAAATTAATGGCGTATTCACTCATTTGGTTTATTGCATTTTTTTTGTAACCAGTGTTGTGTGTATCATGAGATTTTATTAAAGTACATGGACATCATTTTCACTCAAGCTTTCGCATACAATAACGAACTGGTTTTCTCAAAGTTAATTATTTTTAAAACTAACATTTCAATTTCAGATCCCGCCTAACAGACATGAATTTTCCTTTTCTTATGTTTGCAGCATCACGACCCGCCCGTAGCGCACTCTGATTGTTGTTATTAGACGGGTCGTGACAAAATCAGACTTGGGATCTAGTCCCTCTTTCTCCTAGACAGAACTGTGTGGGATGAAAGTGGTTATTTGCGATCAAACATGGACCGGACTGGATGGTTGAAAGGTTATAAGCTAGGCATGTGGCTCATGGGTTTACTTAGCAACATGGCCTCGATTATGACAAGACTTTCTCACATGTCACAAAACCGAATACTGTTCATATATTTTGTCCTTAGTTGTTCATCAACAGTGATCGTTACACCAACTGGACGTCAAGAATGTTTTCCTCAATGGCAATCTTGATGAGACTATCTACATGCAACGACCTCCTGATTTTGAGATCACGGGAGAGTCCTTTGTATGTCACCTCAAAAAAAAAATTTATGATCTCAAACAGTCTCCTCGAGCATGGTTTGACAAGTTCAGTCAAGTTGTTTGTGATGTCAGGTTCACTCGAAGCTCGGCTGGCTTTTCTTTATTTACTCGTCATCGTCCGACAGACACATTGATTCTCTAGGTTTATGTTGATGATATTTTGATTACAGAGGATGATTTTAAAGAAAGACACATGATTAAGCAACACTTGGCCTCTGTTTTTCAAACTAAAGACCTGAGAAATCTTCGGTACTTCCTTGATCCCGAGGTAGCAAGGCGCCCTGATGGTCTTGTCCTATCTCAACGGAAGTACTATCTTGACCTTCTTCATGATGTTGGTTATTCTGGATGCAAGCTTGTTGATACGCCTATGGATGTCAATCATAAGCTCTGTGCTCATGCCTCCGACTCCAATCTACTCTTTTTTAGCCCATAGTATTATCGTCGTCTTGTAGGGAAGTTAATTTATCTTACAGTTACAAGACCTGATATATCTTTTGTTGTTGGGATTGTCAGTCGATTCATGGATGCTCCACGGATCTCTCACCTCCGGGTCGTCGAGTGCATCCTCCGATATTTGTAGACTGTTCTTGGACAAGGGCTTGTATGCAAGCTCTTCTTCCTTATCTCTTATTGCCTACTATAATGTTAACTACGATGGCTCTCTGGATGATCGTCGTTCCACAAGTGGGTATTGTACATATTTTGGTGGACATCTTATCACCTGACATAGAAATAAGCAGTCTATGATTGCTCACTAATCTGCCAAAGCTGAGTATCGTTCAATGGTTGATGTTGTGTCTGAGCTTACATGGTTGGAAAGCCTCCTAAGTGACATGGGAGTCAAACTTACCTCACTCGCCACTCTCTTTTGCGATAGTCAAGTTGTTATACATATTGCTAAGAATCATGTATTTCATGAATGCACCAAACACATCAAAGTCGAATGTCACTTTGTTCGGGAGAAGGTTCAACTGAAGAAATTAGAACTAAAACATGTTCCTGCCGTCGTGCAAGTTGCTGGCATTCTCACTAAAGTCTTACCACGTCTGTTGTATTATCAGTTCTTGTCCAAGCTTGGTGCTTACGATTTGTATGCTCCAGCTTGCGAGGGAATGTTGAATAAAATATATAAAATGACTCATAGCAAGGCCCAGCTAGAGTCCATTACCTCTTTAGGAATTAGTCTCACATCTTAGAATGGGATTATTGCTCCTTCCTCTCTTCCTATATAAGTGTACAAATACTTGTATACATGCATGTATGAGAAATAAATGAAAATTATTTATTTTTGTTTCTCTTACTTTCGTATTTTATCACAACCACAAAACTAAAATTAATTTTTGAAATAAGATTTGTAATTAAACCTGTCGATGAGCTATAGTAAAAAAATTGTTATGAACTGAAAGATACGACTATTTTGCTATAATGTGTTCATTAAACACAGTATAATTTTTATTTATCTTTTCTTCTTGATGCAGGGTAAAGGAGGGAAGTGCGGTGTTAATCTACCGGTGAAATGATGGGGAGACGCTACTAATGAAACTAAAATGATGAAAAGCATGAACAACTTCCAAAAAGATATTTCTCCTTATTCATATCACAAGCTATATATGAATGACACATAGCGACCCTCCATCCCTAATTCTTTCGGTATGAAGCATTGCCACAATTGATTGATAGGACTAAAGTTTTCCTAGTAAACTAATGTGTGGTGTCAACTTTAAGAATGGGGCCAAATAGGGCTAGATACATTATACTAATACAACACGCTACAACTGAGAACAATAATAAAAAAACTTGCAAATCAATTTTGTGCGTAACGAGAGCACAAGAAGCAAAATATAAAATATGGTAGTGTTTCGAGTAATGAATTGAGGGATATGTAAAATACTATGGTTGAAGCTCATTCTAGAAGATTAAGGAGATGAAAAATTGAGATTATACAGAAACAGCAATACTTCAATCAGCAATGCACATAATCATGTGCAACAAGTTCAATCAAAAAACGCAGAGAATAACAGGCATTTAACTAAAGAGAAATTGGATAGTGGATTGATCGCTCCATATGTGACTACTATCGGATTGTTCTATTAGCCCACATATGTGCGTATAAAATTACTATGCAGTTTAGTATTGTTGAATGATATACGTAAAGGCCCGTTTAGCCTCTTAACTACCTAGGATGTTTAGTCCCACATCATGTAATAGAGATCTCTCTCTCTCCCTATATATTTGTACTCACACATGTATTTTTACACTGGAAAAAGGATATACAAGGTTTTACTGTTTTTCCTTCTCTGATCGTGTACTTCTCTACATGGTATCAGAGCCAATACGGTCCTACTCCTGCGGCCTATGATGCACCGGGACGGAAACGGGATACGGGATACGATACGAAACGGATACGGGAAACGTGATTTTTAAAAAAATAAGGATACGGGAAATGTTTTTAATTATTTTTAATTATTTTAATATAAGTACTAATTAATATAAGAATAAGACAACTAATAAACTATTTGTACATATAAGCGATAAATTAAACATTCTATCACATGTCCACATCAATATATCATTACATCAATTGATCATTGTTTTTTTACATTCACATGCAAAATATCAAGTTTAAAAATTAAACATTCTCTCCAACAGTATCAAGTATCAACTTCATCATCTTCTTCAATAATCGAGAGCTCCAACCTTGGTTCATCAAGCGATAAATTAGCTATCTTCAGTGTACCTACATCTTCGAATGACTCAAAGCCATCGCCCGCAATATCCCACAATGTAGACTCTCCTTCATTGTATTTTTGATCTCTTCTAGAAAGAAGTCGAAGATTGCTATGAATATTTATTAAATCTTCTGCACGTTGTGGTGTCATTCTATTCCTTTTCATTGAATGAATAAAAGAGTAGTCATCTAATAGAATACAATGTGGGGCTAGCTGTCTCCTCTATCACAACTAGTCTTAAAATTCACGTGTTCTGGAAATTAATAAAATTACATTTAAATAGAATGGTATTAAACAGTGTGCAACAATCCAGTGAACAACAAAAGTTCTCATTTATCTTTGAATATGCAGTGTGCAGAACATAAGAGTGATAGAACTCTACAGTAAATGTTGTGCTAGTTAAACCTAGAGTATCAAATGTTGTGAAGAAGAAGAAGCTTACCGTGAGATCGGGAGAGGGGAGCAGCGTCGATCAGCAGAGGGGAGCAACGTCGGGAGAGGGAGAGGGAGAGGGAGAGGGGAGCAGCGTCGATCAGCAGAGGGGAGCAGCGCCGGGATCGGGATCGGGAGAGGGAAAAGGGAGTAGCGCCGGGATCGGGAGAGGGATCGGGATCGGGGAGCAGCGCAGGATTGCAAACCTAGCAAGATTTGCGTAGATTAGCGGGATTGAAATAGCGGGATTCGCGTATCCCCCGAACGGGATACGCGAATCCTAAATATTTTTTATTTTTTATTTTTAAGTGCGTTTCCTGGAGTTTCGGAAACGTGTTTCCGCGAGTTTCCGGGCGTTTCCCGTATCCGGTACGCGTTCGAGTCGATACGTTGCCCATTTTTAAGTATCTGTGCATCATAGCCTGCGGCTAAGTTTTTTTTAACCACTGGTGTCTGTGTCTTCCCGCGCGGCTTCTTCTCTTATCCCCGCGGCTTCTCCTCCGCTCCTTCTCGCGGTTCTCTTGTCCCGCGCGGCTTCTCCTCATATCCGTGCGGCTTCTCCTCCGCTCTCTCTTCTCCTTCCGTGGAACCACTCTCCTTTCTTCTCTCCCCTGGCTTTTTATAACCATCTTCCGCTCCCTCACGGTGGGTCCCTCCTTCTCCTTCTCGCGCGGAGTTCTCTTCCTATCCGCGCGACCTCTCGGTTTCCCGCGGCTTACTGGTGTTGCAGGCTGTCCCTTGACCGTTGCTCCTGCTCTTCTTACCTCTCTGTCAAGCTTCTTTCTTCACGCTGTTGTTGTCCGCAACTTTCTTGGTCTACCCGCACGGTCTGCTTCTCTCTTCTACCCGCACGACTTCTTGTCGCGCAGTCTGCTGGTTTCTCGTCGCATGGTCAGCCCGTTGGTATTGCTGCTTCGACCTACTCTCCTTGTCGCGGACTTGTCTTGTCGCGCGGACTTGGCACCTACTGCTCTTCACCTTGCGGCTCTATCTAGTCGCGTGTTCTGGGCGCATAGTGTGACTAGTACGGGGTGCTTGTCACACGGGATTCTTCCTTGACGCTGCGGCTTGATCTCTTACCGCTGGGATTGCCTCCTCTCTCTAACCGCTTCGCATCTTGGTCGCGGCTTCTTTCCGCTGGTGTATTGACACCGTTACCGTGCGGCTTCTCCTGTTTTCTAGCCGGGGCGGCTTCTCCTCTCTACCCGCGCGGACTGTCTTTGGCCTTTCTTCTCCGCTGCGATCTTCTCTAACCGTTGCGGCCTCCGTTTTCTGGTCGTGGCCCTCTGGCTGCTAGTGTTGCCACCGTGACCGTTACGAACTTGGCCCTGCCGCTCAGGTTGCTCCTTGCTGCTGCGGCTTGTTTTCTTAGCCGTTGCGTCCTCTTTGCCAACGGCTACCCATTCATCTACACAGAGCCTTACGAAAGACATTGCTGACTTGCGCCTCCAAATCCAGCAACTTCAAGGGAGGATCGATCATTCTTCAAGTTCTGTGATATCCATCTCTAGTGGGGTGTTTTCTTGTCTTGCCCATAGTTCGTCCTGGATCTTAGATTTTGAGGCCTCCCACCATATTACCTCACAACGGCCATCTCGCTAATTGGACTCGGTGCATCCCAAATCTATTATTGTTGCAAGTGGGGACACCATTCCAGTCTTTGGCTCCGCTGACATTCACATTACTCCCGCCATCACTCTTCGCTTTGTTCTTCATGTTCCGGGCTCTTCTTTCAACCTTCTCTTTGTTAGTCGTCTTACTCATGATCTTGATTGCTCAGTAACATTCTCCTCTACTTCTTGTGTTGTGCAGGATCGCAAGACGCAGTCTATCATTGGACAAGGGCATCTTTCGAATGGTCCCTACATCCTTGGCCCCTCTCCTCCGACGGTTCTGTCCTCTGTTAGCTCTTCTGAGTGGCATTGATGTCTAGGACACCCTCCTCTAAACATACTCCGTAAAGCTCTTCCTGATGTCTCCATCCGGGAATTCACGTGTGAGTATTGTATCTATGGAAAACATCATCGGTCTACGTTCTCGCCTCATCCCACTCGGAGTGCTGCTCCCTTTGATCTTGTTCACTCTGATATTTGGGGACCCTACAAAATCACCAGTGTTTTTGGCTATCGTTATTTTGCTACCTTTGTAGATGATTACTCTCGAGTGACATGGTTGTATCTTCTTCGTGATTGCTCTGAACTGCTGGGTGTTTTCCGTGCCTTTATAACTGAAACTCGCAACCAGTTCTTCATTACAAGGAAAACTCTCCGTTCTGACAATGCCCGTGAGTACACTAGTCATGCGTTCACCAACCTATATGTTGAGTTTGGCATCATCCACCAAACATCATGTGTGTATACCCCCCCCCCCCAGCAAAATGGTGTTGTTGAACGCAAGAATCGCCACCTCCTTGAGATTACCCGCTCTCTCATGTTTCAAATGCATGTTCCCAAGAAATACTGGAATTTCGTGGTTTCTACTGCATGTTCTCTTATTAACTGCATGTCTTCCTTTGTTCTCAACTTTGCGGTTCCCCTCAACCTTCTCTTTCCCTCCACACCTCCCTTTTCACTCTCTCCCCATGTATTTGGTTGTGTGTGCTATGTTCATAATCTTGGCCAGTCCACAGACAAGCTCGCTCCTCGTGCCACGAAATATATGTTTGTAGGTTACTCCCGTACTCATAAGGGTTATGTCTGCTTCTCTCCTACAGATCATAAGGTTGTTACTTCTACTGACGTTACCTTTCTCGAAGATCAGCCATATCATTCTCCTCCCACTAGTTCTCTCCTTCCACCACTCCTTCTACGGCCTGCTGTCCCCATTACTCCCAACCTACTGCCTTTCCTTCCTACACCACTCCCACCAAACCCACCTCCTCTTCCTACGCCTCTCCCTCACAAACCACCTGTCATTCGTGTGTATACGCGTCGCCCTTCTTCCTCCACTACCAGATTGGAGATGCCCTCCTCTGATGATATATTGCGGCCTGACGATCCGGCAACTTCTTCAACCGCACACCCACTGGCGAATTATGTCTCCTTCCACCGCCTCTCTCCGGACCTTCGCCAATTTGCTCTTTCTTTATCCTCTATTACCATCCCTACTTCTGTGCAGAAGGCTCTCCAACATCCGGGATGGCGAGCGGCTATGGACAAGAAAATGTCTGCTCTTTGGGCAAACCACACTTGGGATCTTGTCTCTCTTCCGTCAGGACAGACTTGTGTGGGTTGTAAGTGGGTGTTTTCCCTCAAACAAGGCCCAGATGAGACGGTTCAACGTTTGAAAGCTCAATTGGTGGCTAGTAGTTTTACTCAACAACAAGGTCTAGATTATGATGAGATCTTTTCTCCAGTTGCCAAACTGAATACTGTTCGTGTGTTGATCTCCCTCGTTCATCGGCACTGGCAGGTGCACTAGTTGGATGTAAAAAATGCATTTCTTATCTGCAGGAAACCGTCTATATGCAACAACCACCCGGGTTTGAGACCATGAGGGAGTCTCTCGTCTGTTGTCTGAAGAAGTCTCTTTATGGTCTCAAACAGTCGCCTCGGGCATGGTTTGAAAAATTCAGTCAGACTGTCAATGCGGCTGGGTTCACTCGGAGTTCAGTCGACTTCTCATTGTTCACTCGGCATCGTCCAACAGGCACAGTGATTCACTTGGTATATGTTGATGATATTCTAATTACGGGAGATGACCTTACAGGAATACACATGATCAAACAACATCTGGCAACTGTGTTTCAAACAAAGGACCTGGGAAGCCTTCGTTACTTTCTTGGTCTTGAGGTGGCTCGGCGACCTGATGGACTGGTATAATCTCAAAGGAAGTACTGTCTTGACATGCTGCATGTGCGGGCTACTCTGGATGCAAACCCGCCGACACTCCCATGGATAGTAATCACAAGCACTGTGTTCATGCGTCAGACTCTATGTTGTTAAAGGCGCGCCTCGGGCGCGCCTAAGGCTCCAGGCTCACCAGGCTCAGAGTTTTGCGCCTCTGTGCGCCTTATTTGCGCCTTTAGAATATAAAAGACGCATTTGAGTGAATTTTTTATTGTAAACTTTTTCTTCTGAAATTAAGAACAAAAGTACTGCAAGAACTCAATAATTTTTTATTGACTTAGTGTTTGTGAAAGATAATTGTGCGTAGAGATTTATATATGATATAAGTGATCACATTGATTCTATTTTTTAAGAGATATAGACAATGTTAATGAATGATTAATTAGTGGACTAGATGAAGAATTTGATCGAGAAGCTGAAATGATGTTTGATGGTGATTATTTAAAATGAATGTGGTTGCGCCTTGCCTTTGTCAGGCGCGCGCCTGCGCCTTGAGTCTTGCGCCTAGGCTCCAAGACCCCTTAGCGCCTTGGTGCGCCTTGCGCCTTTAATAACTAAGGTCAGACTCTGATCTACTCCTTCCAAATCCTGAGTATTATCGTCGTCTTGTGAGAAAACTGATATATCTCACTGTTACGAGACCTGATATATCATTTGTTGTTAGGGTTGTTAGTCGATTCATGCATGAGCCGCGTATCTCTCATCTCCAGGCAGCTGAGCTCATTCTTCGATACTTGAAGACTGCTCCTGGACAGGGACTTGTATACAAGCCCTCTTTGTCTCTCTTATCTCTGAGTGCTTATTGTGACGTTGATTATGCCGGTTCATTGGATGATCGTCGCTCCACAAGTGGATACTGCACCTATCTTGGAGGACATCTCATTACTTGGCGTAGCAAAAAACATTCTGTTGTTGCCCGCTCATCCACTGAGGCCGAGTATCGTTCAATGACAGCTGTTGTGTCTGACCTCACTTGGCTTGAAGGACTCCTTGATGATTTAGGAGTCAAGCTTTCCGCACCGGCCACTCTATGTTGCGACAGTCAGACTGCCATACACATTGCCAAAAATCCTGTTTTCCATGAGCGGACGAAGCACATTGAGGTTGACTGTCATTTTATTCGAGAAAAGGTTAAATTAAAGAAGGTAGATTTAATGCATATTCCAGCTACCGAGTAAGTTGCTGACATCCTCACCCAGGCCTTACCACGACCTCTGTACTATCAGTTCTTATCCAAGCTCGGTGCCAACGATTTATACGCTTCAGCTTGCGGGGGAGTGTTGAACGATATATGTAAAGCCCCATTAGTAAAGGCTCGTTTAGCCTCTTAACTACCTAGGATGTTTAGTCCACATTATGTAATAGAGATCTCTCTCTCCCTATATATTTGTACTCACACATGTATTTTTACACTGGAAAAAGGATATACAAGGTTTTATTGTTTTTCCTTCTCTGATCATGTACTTCTCGACAAGTATTTCAAATAATTGTATCAAATATGGGAATGTAGAACACCTATTCACTACATTTTGGGGTATATGTAATCAAACATTTGTTGAGACCAAATCATCGCGATTTCAGCAGAATCTTGTCGCCCAGAGAGTGAGCGAAGTGCCGGAAGAAATGAGGAGGTATCTTGAACTTACACAGACTATCAATTAAGGCTATGAACAGATATAATCACATAAGATTGTGTTATGACCCCACACAATCCATTATCTGTTACTTTTTTATATATTTAAATGTCAAGTTGATGGCGTTGCTTAGAGGTTGTCATGCATGTCGCATATGTTTATTTAAAAGCACCTTCAGGCTATGGAATGACAAGAAATATAATCATTTTCCTCTTAGTTTCCCTTTTCCCTTTCTCCCTCTCCTTCCCCGAATCAGTATGACATTTTGAGCATCGTTAGGTTGAGCTCGAATCCCTCGTCGCATCTCGTAGGTCGAGCTCGACTCACTGCAAACAACTCCCCTTGTATCTCTTACATCTCTACCACCCTTGTTACCTCGGGCCACTTCCGGCAAGCTTCAGATATGTTACATACAATCCCATAACAGATTGTTCTTGGGTCGAAATTGAGCTTTACTAAAGAGATATGGTACACATTTCATAAATAAAGTTTCATTGTAGCAGCATAAGGTCAACAAGTACAAGATCCTATATACAATCAATCATTTACAGAACCAACATCGCATCAGCAGCGCCAAAAGAGTAAACCAGGAATTTAAAAGAAATAAAAATAAAATATAAAACCTTGTGATTTATTTGCTCTTGTAAGGAAAAAAGTCTTCCAAAGGCCAAATCCTGGGGATAAAACACCATTAGTATCATTTCATAAATAAAATGTATTCTTCACTGTTAAAGAATTAAATTAGAATCTCAACCAGTAAATCTTTGAATGATAAACAAGAAGATTCTAGCATGCATGGTACTTGTTAGAAAAGCCCATGTAAAGAGCCTATTAATGGGCCCATTTTTGTTTTTCCTCTTCTCTCTTCTTTAGTCTCACATCATGTATAGGATTGTTCTCTCTCTTTCTTCCTCCTATATATTTGTATTCTCTTTTTGTATTTAGACACGCAAGCAATACTTACAAGTTTTTGTGCTCTCTCAACATGGTATCAGAGCTGCCTTTGTCTAACCGGACGGCCTTCCCTTCTCGCGCAAGGCGCGCGGCTAGTCTTCTACTAACCGCCTCTCTCTTCCCTCCCACCCCTATCCCGTGGCCTCCACCCTCTTTCTCTCTACTCTCTATCTTTTTATAGAAGTATCTCTCACCAGTGGGGCCCTTTCCCACCTCCCTTATCCCGCGCGGTTTCCTCTCTACCTGCGCGGTTTGTTTCTTTCTCCCTACTTTCTTCTCCCGTGGGCCCCTCCTCGGATGCTACTCGCCCGGTCTCTCTGCCTATCCGCTTGAGTTCTCTAACTCGCGGACTCTTCTCCTATCCGCTCGAGTTCTCTACCTTGCGGATTCTTCTTCTACCCGCTCGAGTTCTCCTACTCGCGGCTTCCTCCTCTTGCCCGCTCAAGTTCTTCTACTCGCGGCTTCCTCTTCCTGTCCGCTCGAGTTCTACTCGCGGCCTCCTTCTTTGCTCTGACCGCTGGTGTGCACACTGAGACCGTGCGGTCTATCTTCTTTCCGCATTTTGGATCACGGTCCATTTGGCCACTGGTGTACACATTGTGACCGTGCGGTTTGCTTCTCCCGCATTGTGGTCGCGGTCTTCTCCTTGCCTGCCTGCATGTCGAGCGGTCTCTAGTTCTTCTCACAGCGGCCTTCGTCACCCGCTTCAGTCTCTAGTCGTTGCGGCTTGCTAACCGCCTGACCTGTAACGGTCTCTGTCCTGCTGCTTCTATGGGCTCTTTTGTCAACTCCACCGGCCCGGCGGCTAGTCCACCTGCAGACCGCCCAGCTTGTCCAGCAGACCGCCCGACTTGTTCTGCTGAAATCCGCGACGAGCTGTGTATAATTACCATTTCTCTCTCTGGGAAGAAGAACTTTATCCCTTGGGTGCATTCTGTACGACGGGTTCTTCAGGCCAAGGGCCTTTTGCCTCACCTCACTCAGGCATCTCCATCTCCTCCAACCGACGACTGGCTCCGCAATGATGATCGCGTTCAAACTTGGCACCTTAATTCCTTGGATGGTGAACCTTATCAGATGGCAATGTATCACGAAACTGCCAAGGCTATGTGGGATGAGTTGCATTCCTTGTACTTAGGCCGGTACAGCCTTCAGCATCTCTACGACATACTCACTGATCTTCTCTCTCTCGACACTGGCGGGGCTTCGGACATGACTTCCTTTGTCGCTCGAGCCAAGACCCTGGCTGAGGCCTGGATCCAGCATCAGCCGTCTACCAATGATCATGCTGCTCAGCGCGCTCAGAAGGAAGTCGTCTGCATTGTCATCATGATGACCCGTGTTCCGTCTCACCTTCAGAGCATTCGGACTCAGGTTCTGGCTTCTCCCACAACACTGTCTTTCTCTGATGTTTGCTTTATGCTTCTCCGTGTGTCACCTCCTCCGGATACTTTTGCGCCTTCTCCCCCGGCCCTTCTTCAGCAGGCCCCATCCCCCCTACCGTCCCCTCCTACCTCTGCTCGTAGAGACGTTCGGGATACCAGGGCCGTGGGCGTGGTGGTCGGGGTCGGCCGAAGTGTTCTTACTGCGGGAAGGACGGCCACCTTGAGGCGACCTACTACCGGAAGATTGGTTATCCTCCTCGTCCGACGGCGTCTGTTGCTGTTGACGCCTCCTCTGCCGCCCCTCCTGACCTTGAGGTCGTTCGTCTTCAGCTCCAGCAACTACAGGGGCTACTCAACCCGCCCTCTGCCTCAGTTGCCTCTGTCTCCAACACAGGTACTGCTTGTTTATCCACCAGTCCATGCTGGATCGTGGACTCAGGTGCCACTCATCACATTACCTCACGACGGCCTGCCCGGTACTCGGATTCTCCTAATCTGAAATGTATCACTGTGGCTAATGGGGAGACGGTTCCCGTCTCTGGCTCGGCGGATCTCTCTCTCAACACGTCGATTTATCTTCGCTCGGCTCTTCATGTTCTGAGCTCCCCGTTCAATTTACTTTTTGTGGGTCGCCTTACTAGTGATCTTGATTGTTCTGTCATATTCACATCTACTTCTTTTGTTATACAGCATCGGCGGACGCAGACTACCATTAGTAAAGGCACATTGTGGAACGGGCTCTACCTTCTCGATGACTCTCCTATCATTCTATCCTCTGTCTCTTCCAGTGAGTGGCATCGACGACTTGGGCATGCCCCCTCTGTCGGTCCTCCAGCGGACTCTTCCTGATATATCTCTTCATCCGTTTCAGTGTGAGTATTGTATCTTCGGCAAGCAGCCGTGTTCTTCTTTTCCTGCGCATTGTACTCGGAGCACTGCTCCGTTTGATTTAGTGCATTCCGATGTATGGGGTCCTTTTAAGATTACTAGTATTTTTGGGTTTCAGTACTTTATCACATTTATTGATGATTACTCTCGCATAACATGGCTTTACTTACTTCGTGATCGCTCCGAGCTTGCCCGTATTTTTTCGGTCTTTGTCCTTGAGACCCGTACATAATTCCACACCACCCTAAAAACATTGTGCACCGATAATGCTCGTAAATACACCGGTCACGAATTTACGGATATGTGCTCTGAATTCGGGATTATTCATCAAACATCATGTGCCTACACACCCCAGCAGAACGGCGTTGCCGAACGAAAGAACCGCCACTTACTCGATGTAGCCCGCTCCCTCATGCTTCAAATGCATGTTCCCAAACCTTACTGGAACTTTGCGGTCTCCACTGTCTGCTTTCTTATCAACCGTCTCCCTTCCTCCGTCCCCCACTATGCTACTCCGTTCAGCCTACTGTTTCCCGCCACTCCGGTATTTCCTCTCCCGCCTCGTATCTTTGGAAGCACCTGCTACGTCCACCGTCTGGGGCCGTCCTCGGACAAGTTGGATCCCCGGGAGGCTAAACACATCTTTGTCGGATATTCGCGCACCCAGAAGGGTTATGTATGTTATTCTCCAGCTACCCGAAAGATCTCGGTCTCTGCTGATGTTACCTTCCGGGAGAATCAACCTTTTTTTCCTGCTCCTTTCATCGCTCATCAACCGCCCGTTCCTCTCCCGCCATCCATCCCACGTCATGTTATCCTCGTTACTGCACCACCTTCACCGGTTCCACCTGTACCGGCTCCTGCTCCCTACAAACCACACGTGTGTCTACACTCGTCGCCCTCCCAATTTCGTTGCCCCTCTGCAGTCGGCCTCAACCACGGTTACTCTGCGTCCTGCTGATCAGGTACAGCCCTCCACTGCTCATCCACTGGGAAATTGTGTTCTCCCTCCATCGCCTCTCTCCCCAACTTCACACATTTGCTACTTCTCTTTCCTCGGTCTCTGTTCCTAACTCTGTATAGGAGGCGCTCCAACATCCGGGCTGGCGGGCCGCCATGGAGGAGGAAATGGCTGCTCTCTGGGCTAACCAAACATGGACTCTAGTACCCCTTCCTCCGGGTCAGAAACCGGATGGGTGTAAGTGGGTCTTTGTCATCAAACATGTTGTTGATGGGTCGATAGACCGTCTGAAGGCTCTTCTAGTGGCTCGTGGCTTCACCCAACAACAGGGGCTCGATTATGAGGAAACTTTCTCTCCAGTGGTCAAGCTCAATACCGTCTGTGTCCTCATCTCCGTAGCTGTCCATCGCAAGTGGCCCTTACTCCAACTGGATATCAAGAATATCTTTCTGAATGGTGATCTCCAGGAGACGGTATATATGCAGCAACCATCCGGGTTTGAGACCACGGGGGAGTCTCAGGTATGTCGTCTTTTGAAGGCTCTGTATGGTCTCAAACAATCTCCACGGGCATGGTTTGACAAGTTCAGTAAAGCCCTTCGGGATATTGATTTTACTCGGAGCTCGGCCGACTTCTCACTGTTTACTCGTCACCAAACAACAGGAATGGTTCTTCTGTTAGTATACGTTGACGATATCATCATTACAGGAGATGACTCACAAGGGATACAGGCGGTCAAACTACATCTGAGTTCCGTCTTTCAGACAAAAGATTTGGGGCGCCTACGGTACTTCTTGGGTCTTGAGGTGGCCAAATGGGCTTGTCCTCTCTCAACGGAAGTACTTCCTCGACCTCCTTCATGATACGGGCTATTCAGGCTGTAAGTCGAGTGACACCCCAATGGATGTAAACCACAAGTTGTGCGCCCAGGCATCTGACTCGGATCTCCTACTCCAAAATCAAGAATATTATCGCCGCCTCGCTGAAAAATTGATCTATCTCACGGTAACCAGACCAGATATTTCCTTCGATGTGGGTATTGTCAGTCAGTATATGCACTCCCCTCGAAGATCTCATCTTCAGGTTGTTGAACGCATTCTCAGATACCTTAAAACAGCTCTCGGCCAAGGACTTGTCTACAGAACCTCCTTTTCAGCTCCAACATTGGTGGCATACTCGGATGCTAATTATGTTGGTTCCCTTGATGACCGGCGATCAACCAGTGGTTTTTGCACTTATTTTGGAGGACATTTGATTACATGGCGAAGCAAGAAACAAGCGGTCGTTGCTCGATCATCAGCTGAGGCAGAATACCGGGCAATGGCATCTGTTGTGTCTGAACTGACGTGGCTTGAGAGTCTTCTCGCCGATATGGGTATAAAGCTACCTTCACCAGCTCTCCTCCTCTGTGATAGACAAGCTGCTATACATATTGCCAAGAACTCGGTCTTTCATGAAAGAACAAAGCATATCGAAGTCGATTGTCACTTCATCCGGAAAAAGGTTCAAATGAAGAAGCTCGATCTAAAGCATGTTCCAGGGACTGAACAAGTTGCGGATATCCTCACAAAGGCTCTTTCCAGTACCCTCTTCTATCAGTGCTTGTCCAAGCTTGGCGCATACGATTTGTACGCTCCAGCTTGCGAGGGAGTGTTAGAAAAGCCCGTGTAAAGAGCCCATTATTGGGCCCATTTTTGTTTTTCCTCCTCTCTTCTTTAGTCCCACATCATGTATAGGATTGTTCTCTCTCTTTCTTCCTCCTATATATTTGTATTCTTTTTTGTATTTAGACACACAAGCAATACATACAAGTTTTTGTGCTCTCTCAACAGTACTTAAAATAACAGCAGTGAAGTTCATTGTAGTAAAATCCACGGAAGCCAAATGAGTTATCATGTTAATGTCTAAAGATTTTTACCTTAACAAAAATTCAACTTAATACTTAAAATAAGTTAGGAAAATATTTATTATCTTACTTACTTTTGGATTTAGAAAATTTTAAGAAAAAAATGAACTATTATGTTTGATTCAGTACTATGATGTTAAAGCCACGCCTAAGGCTCAAGGCTCACCAGCCTCAGACGTTTGCGCCTTTGGAGCATAAAAGACGTGTCTGAGTGTGATTCTTTTAATAAACTTTTCTTTTCAAAATAAAGAAAGAAATAATGTTAGAACTCAATATTTTTGCATGATTTAGTATTTTTGAAACATATTTGAGCGTTGAGACTTAGTTATGATGCAAGTGATCACATTGATTCTATTTTTTAAGAGATAAATGATAGTATTGAATGATTAATTAGTAGAATAAATGAAAAATTTGATCAAGAAGATGAACTGATGTTTGATGTTGATCATTTAAAATGAATGTGATTGCGTCTTGCCTTTGTCAGGCATGCGCTTGCACCTTGCGCTTAGGCTCTAAGACCCCTTTGTGCCTTGGTGCGTCTTGCGCCTTTAATAACTAAGATTCGGTGTTAAACTATTTAGTTCAAAACCTAAACATTTCAATGCTCAAGAATGACCAAGGAGATATCATGTATTCATGGTATGTGCATGCTATTGAAACAAGTGGGCATTCGATGTTGGGGAAAGTTAATCCAATTACTCTATTCAGTGGCAGATGGTGGAGGGCAAACACATGGATGGAATTGCAATATTTTTGGGAGGAAAAGTGGGGTAGGTTACCAGATAGTAGTTCTACTGTGATAATACATGGGCATTAGGCAACCTATGGACAAAAAGTTCTTCGTTCATTCAACATAAAAGCCTGAGCCTACAGATGGACTACTGATAGTAAGTCGCATAGCCAGTTAGCTCTAAATAGGCAATTACAAAAAAATTAAATCATATAAGATAATTGGTGTTAAAACACTTGATCATGCCACGTCGGTCCTAATCTTTAGTAGTCAAGTGTAGACTTGTCAAACTTAACCATATAAGATAATTGGATGTATGCAGCTTGGACGGAAGCTAGAGTCGATAGGACTCAACGATGTGATCGGTAAGAAAGGGCATGGAGGAACTTGTTGAGAGCTTCACGTGGATCCGGTTAGCCACAGTGATCTACCGATGCAAGGAGAGCTTCACAAACACTTTGTCGTTGAACTCAAACTAAATGTGTACGTTTTTTGGCAAGTATTGTCATCTGTTGTTGGGAACAGTGGATATGAAATATCAGTTAACGGAAGATCTCACCCTGGTCTTGGAGCTGGTGAGATGCTCTCCGCATAGCACTCTCCCCGTAGATGCCAAAGGTGGGAGGGTCCTTTGTAGACTGCTAGGAATGGAGTGATGTTGGTTGTCTGAAATGAGGTATTGCGTGAATACTTGACCCAATCTACTAAAGTAGACCGTTTGGGGGATGTGGCGAAGTGAAACACCAAAGATATGTCTAAAACTATTAATATGATTAGTGCTTATGTGACACAAGCAAGATTAAGTGATTTTGGGAAGACTTGGATGATTTAATAAGGGATATCCCACAAAGAGAAAATATTTTCATAAGGGACTTAAATGTACATATAGAGAAGAAAATATAGATTTTGCAACCGTTTATACTGGATTTGGGTATGGAGAAAGAAAAAAAAAGGAAAAAGCATTTAGACTTTGCTCCCCAACAATGGCCTCGATATGGTAGCCTCGTCCTTTGTAACGATCGAGACTGGTAAGTCCATCAGTCCACACAGTTGTCCATGTATCAGTAAATGATTTGATTATTACCGCAGCGCCTGCTTCTTCAGGAGGAACTCTCAGTTGAGGATTCAGTGGAACAGAATTGGTCGGGTGATAGAGTCATGGAAACACTTGTTTCTTCCATCTTTTTTACCTTAGCTCCATGGAACAATATGCTACTGCTAAAACATAGAAGAATTGAAATCTTAGATCACGATGTGTAGATGATATGAACTGTCTAAATAAGCATTCTTGAATGGCGAAAGAGCATATTACTCGCTACATCAAACAATTTCTATTAATGAAACTACGTAAATCCATCGAAAAATAAGCATGTCCGAAATGGTTGTTGTTATCTACTCCAATAACGAATTATTGATTTCATCGAATAACTAAGTAAAATAGATAGACTTTTTTCTTCGTCTCAAGTTGATGGATCTTCTCAATTGGAAGATCACCTATATAGATAATACACATTCCAGTTGACCGGGCCTCATTCTCATTGTTTTGTTTTGAAGCAAAGATAAAATTTGCTCTAATCAACCGACTTCATCGAGAAAGATTACTTTTTTAGGGCAAGAGATTGATAGCGAGATCTCAAATCAACTTCTTGGTTTCATGGTTTATCTCAGTATAGAAGATGATACTAGAGATCATTATTTGTTTATAAACACTCCAGGCGGATGGATAATGCCAGGAATATCCATTTATGATACTATGCAATTTGTGTCACCAGATGTACATACAATATGCATGGGATTAGCCGCTTCAATGGGATCTTTCATTCTGCACGGGGGAGAAATTACCAAACGTCTAGCATTCCCTCACGCTTGGCGCCAATGAGTTTATAATTGAGATGAGAAAAAAAAGAAGACTATGTCAACGTTGAATCAAGTATGAATCAAATAAAAAATAAAATAAATAATAAGTAATAATAGTTGAAATCAAGTCTTCTTATTTTCTTCTATTGTATTTACCCATGAGGGGTATTGTTGTCTTTGTACCTTTCTCCCCTACACATATATGTGTGAGGAGTCCTCTTATTATTCATGATTGAATTTTTCCCTTTCAACTTGGTATCAGAGCAATACCCGAACCCTAATACTTCCTCCCCGCCGCTCGCCGCTCGCCCTTCCTCGTTCGCACGCCCAATCTTCTTCGTTCGCCACTCGCCGCTCGCCCGATTTTCATCCTCCTCTGCTATTTTGTCGCCACTGCCGCGCATGGAGCCCCACGGCTCTCTCGCCGGCAGCGGGGCATGCTGAGGAAGCCGGCCGTCTCCTCGTGAAGCATCACCGCAGTCGTTTCCTGCACTCGCCTTCATCGCTGTTTCGCCCTACGTCACATGTTGATGCATCGCTCGCCGACGTCGCCTGTCACTGCTTCGCCGACTTCGCCTGTCGCACGTCGATCCCAATTCAGGTCCCGATCCAGATCCCGACTTCGTCTGTTGCTGCCTGTCGCACGCCGATCCCGATCCCGATCCAGATCCCGTCTTCTCCTGATGCATCAAATCGGCCTCCTGCATCCAGATCCTGTTGCTGTTTCGCCTCTGCTACATCCAGATGCTACTCCTGATGCATCAAGTTCTTAATCCTTTGTTGTAGCCAGCCTTCTGTTCTTGCCGACTACTCTTTTGTCATGGATGATTCCTCAGCTGTGGTTGATTCTACATCCCCGATGGCTATGGCTTCCCCGATGGGTGAATCTCAGCGGCCCTCTGGCCATGCTGGTTCCTTGAAAATTACCATTGTTCCACTGGAGGAACAAACTACCTCGAATGGTCTCGTGCAGCACAGCATGTTATCCGCAGTCATAAGTTGTTTGGATACATTGACGGGACTAAGGTGGCACCACCTAGGGCTGATTCTTCTTGGCCGCGATGGGACTCAGAAAATTCACTGGTGGTATCCTGGCTTCTCCATTTTATGTCACCCAAGGTGTACCGCAGTTATATGCTGATGGACTCAGCCTACGAGATTTGGACTCGAGCACGGGAGACCTACTCAGATTGGGAACTCCACTCAGGTCTATGAGCTTACTCGCCGTATGTTGGAACTACGGCAGGGATCTATAACAGTTTCCACCTACTACTCTGAGTTCGAGCGTATCTCTCAGGAGTTGAACTACTTCGACCAGTTTACACCTGCCTGCACTGCCGATGCAGTCCTATTGCAGAAGAGAGACGAACGATTCCGCCTACATGTGTTCTTGATGGGTTTGGGCATGGAGCTGGATATGGTTCGCACCAATATTCTTCATCAGTCTCCTCTTCCATCTCTCCGGGAGGCCTTCGGTATGTTTTTTGGCGATGAAGATCGTCGACGTTCTCTCAGCACGGCAGTTCCTCCTCCTGATCGATCTGCCTTTACGAGTACTGCACGTGGTGGCTACAGTCATACCAGCACGATTCCCACTTGCGCTCATTGTGGTCGTCGGGGCCATTCTCGTGAATTGTGCTTCAAGCTTCATCCTCACCTTGCTCCACCTGGATATACCCGTGGCCGTGGACATGATCGTGACCGTGGTCGTAGTGGATCCCGCCAGACCGGTACCGTTCTCATGAGACTGCTTATTCCACATAGATGCAGGAGGGCCATCAGGGTCAGCTCCCGGATCACTTCACCACATCAGAATTGGATGCTCTACGACGCCTGCTTCACTCTCAGTCTGATCCTACTCCGAGTGGTACTTCCTCTTTGTTTGTTACCGCTGCGATGACCAGTGCCCATGCCGTTATGTCTCCTTCGTCTGAGTGGATTATTGACTCTGGCGTCACTGACCACATGACTGGGTCCTCTACAGGTTTTTCCTCCTACACTCCCTTGACTGGTAAGGACAAGGTTGTCTCTGCCAATGGTACCTTGTCTCCTATTGCTGGCAAGAGTCTTTTTTCATGTTCCCCTTCTCTTCCTCTCTCTTCCGTCGTGCATGTCCCTTCGTTTCCCCGCAGTTTACTCTCTATTAGCAACCTTACTAAATCTCTTAACTGTTCTGTAACATTTTTCTCTGATTCTTGTTTTTTCCAGGAACTGGGTACGAAGCGGATACTTGGCAGTAGTAGGAATCGTGGTGGTCTGTACTACCTGGATACTACACCAACATCCATTGCTCTTTTGATGCAGGCCCATGGTTTAGAAGAGAGATTTTCTTGGAGCTTCCAATATATATAGGGATGAGGGGAATGATTATAGGGAAAACTAGGGAATAATTATATATGGAAAAAAAAATGAGATAGAAAAGGTGGTAGATTATAATTAATTCTTTTTTTGTTAAATGGAGGTGGTTGTCAGTTTAGGGAGGGGAGGAGGCAGATGTTGTCGGGTTATAGGAGGGTGTGGTGGCCGTTGGTGGTGGAGGAGGGAGTAGGGCCGGCGGCTGCTTGGTGGGGGAGGAAAGAGAGGAGGTGGGTGTGAGGAAATAATAGAGAGGGAGGGAGAGAAAAAGTGGCTGCCTGGATAGAGAGAGGGGGCCGAGAGATTGAAAGGGAGAGGGGAAGAGTGTGGCTGCTTGAATTGAGAGAGAAAGGAAGGGAGGAGGGTGGTAGCTGTTATTTGAGAGGAGAGGGGAGGAGGAGGGAGGCCGGGAAAGGTAAGAGAGAGAGAGAGAAGAGTTGACCGGTGGCCGGGGGGGAGGAGAAAAAAAGAGGAGAGGGAAGAGATGGCCGAATATTGCCTAGGGGGAGAAAAAAATCACACTTGATTTTCTTGGGTTTTCAATTTTTTCATTCTTTCAAAATACTTAATCAAACAAAACATGACTATATATAGCCTTACACCACTCAATCTCCTTCATACATATTTAGAACAAAATAAAAACAATTCCAAAATTAAAATGCATGAAAATGGAAGCAAATATATGATGGTTATAAGTATCCATCATAATTACAAGAATAAAAATATAATTATAAGATTGCTTAGATTAAAACATTGCTTAAATAGAAATTGCCATAAATAGAAATTGCATAAAATGATAAAAGATAAATAATAAAATATATAATTTTAATTTTAATTTATAATTATATATTTTATTTAAAATGGTGCTGGCAGACGTCGTGCAAAATATGAAGCGGCGTTGGCGAAGAAGCGTCACGGCATTGACGAAGAAGCGTCGCGGCGTTGGCGAAGAGCGTCGTCATCATCTTTCTTCTTCAGCTGCTACTGACGCTCGCCGCTGGCACCTGCGTCTTGGTCATCCGTCTCCCGTTTACCTTCAGAAACTCTTCCCTGCTTTACCTCAGTTTATTCCTAGTTTAAAATGTGATGTATGTGTTATGTCTAAACATGTTCGTCATTCAACATCTCATATATCTTCTCCTAGTAGTACACCTTTTGCTGTTATACATTCTGATGTCTGGGGACCATCCCCGACTGTATCTTTAACTGGTTATAGATGGTTTGTTACCTTTATAGATTGTTTTCTCGTACTACGTGGGTTTATCTTTTGAAGAAAAAAGGAGAAGTTGCTTCTGTTTTTCAAACCTTTCATAAGATGATACAAACACAGTTCAATGGAACAATTCGTGTACTTCAAAGCGACAATGGGGGGGATATGATGATCGTGGTGAATTTGGGGCATATCTCTCGAAAAATGACATCATCCACCAAACCACGTGTGTTTACACTTCTACCCAAAATGGTGTGGCCGAACACAAAAACAAGCATCTCCTAGATGTTGCTCATTGTCTCATCATCTCCATGCACCTTCTGAAACCCTATTGGGGTGATGCCATCCTGACGGTCACTCATCTTATAACCCGTTTTCCTTCACGGGTTCTAGCGTATACTACCCCCCTAGCTCGTCTTTCTTCTACGACTGTTGTTCATACCTCTTCTCCTCCACCCTGTGTGTTTGGGTGTGTCTGTTTTGTTCATGTTCATCAACCACTTCGTGACAAGCTCGATCCTCGAGCTATCCGTTGTGTTTTCCTTGGTTATTCTACCACCACCAAGGGGTACAGGTGTCATCATCCCCCCTCCATACGTACTTACTGTACCATGGACGTGACGTTTCGCGAAGACGAATCTTATTACTTAGCTTCGACTCCTCATCGTCAGGGGGAGGAGGATGTGATTGGTACCGTTCCTCTTCCTCTTATTCCACCTGTGATAGGTACCGTTATGCCCTCTGACGCTCCTACTCCCACTATGTCATCCACTACAGATACAGATATCTCTCATATACCCCTTTCTCATCATCCATCTCTCATCACGCCGCTACCTCATGTTTATCATCGTCGAAAACCAGGTGAACAGGCCGTCATTGCTCCGCCGCTGCCAATGCTGCCTTTGGACTCAGATCCTGATGTTGATTTACATGTTCCCATTGCTCAACTAAGAGGTAAGGCCTGATGTACCGAACACCTCATTTCTAACCATGTTGTTTATAATCATCTTCTAAGCCTCACCAGTCTTTTATATCCTCCTTGTCCGAGATCTCTATCCCTAAGACATGGCAGGAGGCACTTGGCATTCCAGTATGGGCTCAAGCAATGAAGGAAGAAATGTCCGCTTTGGAGAAGAATCACACATGGGTTGTCACCCCTCTCCCTCCTGGTAAGAAGCCCATTGGTTCAAGATGGGTCTTCTCAGTCAAGCAGAATTCGGATGGGAAAGTCGAGCGATATAAAGCTCGGTTGGTTGCCCGTGGTTATACCCAGACTCCGGGGATTGATTACCAAGAGACATTTGCACCTGTTGCAAAGATGGACTCTATTCGTGTGATCATATCTTATGCTGTGATTTTAGATTGGGAACTTCATTAACTGAACATCAAAAATGCGTTCTTGCACGGGGACCTCGAGGAAGAGGTGTACATGGTCTTCCTCCAGGCTTTGTGAGGAACGGACAAGAGAGCCTTGTCTGTCTCTTATGGAAGTCTTTGTATGGGCTGAAGCAATCCCCGAGGGCATGGTTCGGTAGATTTCACAAGGCCATGATCCAGTTTGGCTACAAGCAGGGACACTCAAATCATACATTGTTTGTCAGGAGGAATGAAGGAAAAATTGTTGTTCTGATTGTTTATGTTGATGACATTGTGATCACAGGAAATGACACAGATGAAATCTCCAAGTTGAAGGCCCGCCTCTCAGCTGAGTTTGAAGTAAAGGACCTGGGAAGGCTACGCTACTTCCTAGAAATTGAAGTGACCCGTTCTGACAAAGGTATTTTTATCTCCCAGCGCAAGTATGTGTTGGACCTACTAACGGAGACCGATCTGCTCGGTTGTGCCCCTGCAAACACCCCTATGGAGGAGAACCATAAGATCGATGAGGATAGCAATGGTGATCGTACAGATGCCTCCAGGTATCAAAGATTGGTGGGAAAGCTCTTATATCTCTCACATACTCGCCCCGACATTACTAGAGCTGTCACGGTTTCGGTTCTACTAAAACCATGAACCGAACCACTAAGGTAACGGTTCTTCAAATTTGAACCAAAACCTTATTTGATTTGACCGGTTTCGGTTCTGGTTCCGGTTCCAGCTTAATTTTTGGAACCGTCGTGTCAACGGTTCTGGTTCCGGTTCAACAAGAACCAAAACCAAACCGGTTACTATCGGTTCGGTCCGGTTCCATGCGGTTTGGTCCGGTTCCATGCGGTTCGGTCCGGTTCCATGCGGTTCCAACTAAAACCAAAATCAAGCTTGACGGAATGAAATAAAAGAGGACTGCAAATAGTAAAACTCAAAACAATATCGAAATAAAAATAATTATGTTCCGCGCTTCTCGACGGTCTTTTCCGCGATCGGTGGGATAATATCAATTTCCTTCTTATGCGTGTAGACTTGCCACGAATTCTAGTTGGCTTGCGAACGTCTCATCGGCTTGCTCAACCGTAACAACCGTCTACGATTAATTGTCTTTCATGATTACTAATAAATAGTAGTTTTATATCTTCTATATTTTTTAAATAAAATATTTCAAAAAAATATGCAAGTAAAATTGAAAATATATTATATAACTGTATAAAAATAAAAAAATATACTGCAAAAATTGACTCCAAACCGCACCAATGTCAAATCATACCATACGGTTTTTATGCGGTGAAATTTTGTTCAGTCCAAAATCGACCCTCTTTAGTGCGATTGCGGTTTGAGTTCAAACTGCACCAGCTTCACTCGTAATAGTAAGTATAAATATTATAGATAAATTATAAAATAATAACAATATAATAATAATAATAATAATAAACGGGTTGCGGTTCGGTTCTACCTCGGTCCGGTTCGGGTCGGGTCTAAAAATCTTGGTTGCGGTTGAGACTTGCGGTTGCGGTTGCGGTTGCGGTTGCGGTTGCGGCCCCGGCCCCGGCCCCGGCCCCGGCCCCGGCCCCGGCCCCGGCCCCGGCCCCGGCCCCGGCCCCGGCCCCGGCCCCGGCCCCGGCCCCGGCCCCGGCCCCGGCCCCGGCCCCGGCCCCGGCCCCGGCCCCGGCCCCGGCCCCGGCCCCGGCCCCGGCCCCGGCCCCGGCCCCGGCCCCGGCCCCGGCCCCGGCCCCGGCCCCGGCCCCGGCCCCGGCCCCGGCCCCGGCCCCGGCCCCGGCCCCGGCCCCGGCCCCGGCCCCGGCCCCGGCCCCGGCCCCGGTCAGGATAATAAAATGTAAGAACTACACCCAGACCAATGTTGTTCACGGTTCCAAAATTCAAACCGAAACCCGAATAATTTGTGAACGGTTCGATCCGGTTCCGGTTCGGTCCGGTTCCGGTTCGGTTTGCAGTTTTCGGTTTTAAGTGACAGCTCTAGACATTACATATGCTATTGGGATCCTGAGTAGGTACATGCATGCACCAAGGGTCAGACACCAGGAGGCGGCTTATCGTGTCCTCCGGTATTTGAAGAAGTCCCCAAGACGAGGGCTACTGTTCTCTAAGAACAATCATTTGCGGATCGATGTTTTCACTGACGCTGACTGGACTAGATGCCACGATGACCAGAAATCTACAACGGGTTATTGCACTTTCATTGGAGGAAACCTGATCACATGGCGTAGTAAGAAACAGAATGTGGTGGTCAGATCTAATGCTGAGGCTGAGTATTGGGCAATGTCCCAAGACCTCTGTGAAGGCCTTTGATTGCGTACCCTATTACAAGATCTGGGCCTTCAAGATGAAGCTCTCATATCCATGTACTGTGATAACAAAGTTGTCATCAGCATAGCACACAATCCAGTTCAGCATGACAGGACTAAGCACGTTGAGGTGGATCGTCATTTCATCAAAGACCACCTTGAAAAAGGAAGCTTAGTCACACCCTTCGTTCACTCCAGAGATCAGCTGACTGATATCTTTACCAAAAGTCTAGGATCCAATGTCTTCACTGATGATATTCAAAAGCTTGGAATGACGGATATCTACCGATCGACTTGAGGAGGAGAGTTGAAATCAAGTCTTCTTATTTTCTTTACTATTGTATTTACCCATGAGGGGTATTGTTGTCTTTGTACCTTTCTCCCTTACACATATATGTGTGGGGAGTCCTCTTATTATTCATGATTGAATTTTTCCCTTTCAACTATAATAACATGGCACTTAGAGTTCGATATGAACAAACATTTTTTTTATAACATGAGAATTTTGAATATGAAAGAAGGGTTATTCCCAATTTGATCTTATGTGCCAAGAATAAATTTTGGCGTCACAAAACATTTTTATTCCACGGCGGAAGTCTTTTTCTTTATCTTTATGTTATGAGAAAAATAGTCAAAAAATTGAAAAAAAAATGATTAGATCATTCTTGTCGGATTAAATCAAAAGGAAACTTTGGGATTGCTAAACACAGATGAGATAAATATATAAAGCCACAGAACCACCATAATATATTTTTTTACTACGAAAGGAAGGGTGGTAAATGGATCATTTAATGATTTGGATCGGATGGAATCTATTTATTTTTTCGATAGAATTTCTTATATCGAAAAATAAATTCCATTACAGAGTCGTATGCAATGTACAATAGATGCCCGTGTGGTTGTTTAATTCTATTTTTTTATCTTCCCTCTTACTTGAACTCAATCATGCAAGATAGAGATAGAAGATCCGTTCGTGATGTTATTGTTAGATATAGTGTACATTATGTATGGTAGAGATAGCTTAGACTCACTTTGGGTGTTGTGAGCACCCTCTCTTGTACATGTATATATATCACTATTGTTAGTGAGAATAATATGATTCGATCTCTTCTTATCATGTTATCAGAGCGTTAGGGTTTACCACTCCGTCGCTCCTCTCGTTCCCACACATGGAACGGTCGTTGCTCGTTTCCCGCACGTCGTGCTCGAATGCCCTTCCCACTCGTTGACCGCAGATCCCGCACATGCTTCTACTAGCTTCAGCAATCGCCTATTCCGCTCCTGCTAGCTTCCACCTCCGCAATCGCCGATCCCGCTCCCGCTAGCTTCAGCCTCCGCAATCGAGGATTCGCGTCATGTTCTGTCGCAAATCCTGCTCAGTCATAGATCTCTCCTATTTCTATGTCGTGCAGCCCGCGGTCCGCTGATTCTACAACCTGTCTTCCTCCTCCGTCCCATCTACAGCCCGCCGATCTTCGCTGCCTTCTGCAGCCCGAAGCCCGCCGATCTTCGCTGCCCTCCGCAGCTCGACGCCCGTTGATCTTTGTTGCCTCTTACAGCCAGTCGGACTTCGTCGGTATCCTCCATCCTCTATCAAGCGCAATTTTCCCTAAGCGACCACCTCCGTCCTCCATTGGTTCGATGGCATCGTCTCACTCCTCATCTGCCTTCCATCAGAAGGTTGATGTCAACCTCAACGGGCAGAACTACAAGGCATGATCCGCCACCGTCGGTGTGATCCTCCATGGTCTCGATCTATAAGACCAGATTGACGGCACCGAGTCTGCTCCACCTCCACCGGCTGCCAATTCTACGGCCACCCCACCGATTGCCAGTCTTGCGGACTCCCTCACTTCCACTGTCAACACAACCAATTCCTCTCAGCGCTCTGACTGGGCGAGGTGGCGCACTGACGACTCTCGCGTGATAGTCGTCATATGTCAGTCATGCGAACTCCCCATTAGCATGACCGCCTACGAGTTACCGACAGCCAAGGCGATGTGGGATCACTTGCGTCGCCTCTACCTGCCATCCAGACAGGCTCTGTACTACTCCCTATTTCACACCCTTGGTGTCTGCTACCAGTGTGATCAATTTGTACAAACTTTCTTTGTTGAGCTCCTGGACCTCTGACATCAGTGTGATGAGATGGCACCTTCCCCCTGCGTTACTTGCACTCAGTGTGTTTCTACATCTCGGGATCGCGACTTCCAGCATATGTATTGGTTCTTATGTGCCTATGCCTCAAGTTCGAGCCTGTTGTAGCACATCTTCTGCACTGGGATCCTCCGTCGTCTATTAGTGATACCTTGGCCTTTATGATTATTAAGGAGACTCGTCTCCTCTCCTTGGACACTACTGCTCCTCCTGGTGTGATGCCTCATGTTGTTTTGGCTGCTCTGTAACTTCTAATACAGTCTTCTCTCGTGAGTGCTCCACTGCTACCCTTGCCTAGTTACAGTGCTCCGGTGTGCCATGTTCCTCGTCCTCCTCCTCTGACGCCCTCTATTGCTCAGTCAGGTAATCCTCGTCGCCGGCATATCTGCTGTCACTACTGTCAATGTCTTGATCATGTCAAATCTGAGTGTCACAAGCTTCAAAGGGCTTAGCAGTTTAGTCACCAGCGTGCCCCCAGTGCACCTTTAGCTCACTTTTCTGCTCTGGCGCAGTCACTCTCTATTTTTGAGCTCGCTCAGCAGATTGCTCAGTAGCTCTCTTATGGTTCATTGTTGCGCTCCTCTGCCTCTGTGCTCTCACTGGATGATTTTGACGTCTCTACCTCTCAGTCGGCTGCCTCCGCCCCTTCAAGTATCTCTCCATCCGACTGGCTGCTTAAATTTGGAGCCTCTTTTTACATGACCTATGATGTCACCCACCTCTTGTTCTGTCATCAAGTCTCTTCTGACCTTAGCATCATGGTAGCATATAGCATTATTCTCCTTATCATCAGTCGTTGTCTCCTTCATACCAGTCTTTTTCATGTTCTCGATGTTGCCTACATACTTTAGTTATCCAAAAAACTTATACCCGTCAGCCAACTCACATCCCACGATTTTCTAGTTATTTTTGATAAGTTTGTGTGTCGTGTGCAGGATCATCTGACAGTGACACTCCTTGAAGCTGATCGTCGTCGTAGCGGGGTGTACGTCCTTGATCGTCTCCATCTTTCATCCACTTCATTGCCACCGGTGGCTTCTACGTTATGTCTTCCTTCGGTGGGCTTCTCTCAGTGGCATCACCGACTCGATCATCCCAGTGGTTCACGTCTAATTTCTCTCATCAGTCATAGCTTTCTTAGTCGTGTTTCTGTTAATCGGTCTAACTCATGTAAGTGTTGTAAGTTTGGTAAACAGCTATAACTCTCCTATCAATCTAGTGAGTTTAGGTCTCAGCATCCTTTTGATTTAATTTATGTTGATATATGGGGTCCTGCACCTTTTATATCCAAGGGCGGACACTGGTATTGTATTTTTTATATTGATGAATATTCTCATTATTGTTGGGCCTACTTTATGCATTCTCATTCTGAATTTTTTCATATTTCTATTTTTTTTTGCTATGGTGCACACCTAGTTTTCTGCATTCATCCGAATTTTCTATTCTGACTCAGGGGGGAGTACTTCTCTCATGTTATGCGATTTCTTATCTACCCACGGCACTCTCCCTCAGCTTGCTTGCCCCGGTGCTCACGCTTAAAATGGTACCGTCGAAAGGAAGCATCGCCACATTATTGAGACATCAAAGTTATAAAATAATCATAGGAATAAATCCCGAAAATATTAGTTATAAAATAATCATAGGAATTAGGAAAGATAAGAAGAGAATCTATAGGAATAAATAAAGTTTGAAGCACAGTTATAATTTTGGAGGAGGCAGCTCAAACTTTCTAAAAACATGAAATCAAATATGTGCTTCGCAAGCATTAGAAAAACAATATTTTCCAGGAGAACACAAAGAATGTCTTCAAACTTTACTGAAACAACCAATCCATCATTTACAGTAATTAAGGCAACATAAACACTGTCTCAGGTCAGTAAACTAAAATGGTACCTCCTTTGAATGAGATATATGCCCAATAGCTGAATATCAACATAAATGCGGCAATAATCAGTGAATAATAGTGTAGAAACGGTAATCTCCAAGCAAATTTCTCAGTTGATACTCCTTGCCTGTTATAGATGCACTACCCTCAAGCTGTTCGTAGAGTGATTCAACAAATTCCTTGTAAAAAGAAACAACACCTGCAATTATATACAACAGTATTGAAATTTGATGCATTTTTTCATATACAATAATCAAAACCCTAACATTGTGCAGAGGGTTTACTACCTGGGTTCCCAGGGATAAAGAGAACATTCAAAGAGGGTTCTTCAGACACAACTTCAAGCAATTCGGTCGAGAAGCTGATTCAATTAAAAAAACACTGATCATTAGCATAATAAGAACTACATAAACCAAAATTCTGGGAAAAGGAAGAAGATTAAAATGATACCCGGAGACAAGACAATTTCTGAAACTAGCTCTCTTTCTTTTGAAAGATGGCAATGTCTCTGAATCCATGGAAAGACTTCTGTATCCCGCAGTAGATTTCATCCTAGAAAGGAAAAAAAGCATTCTTTTGTATCTAATTCCCCATGGCTGAAAGAGTAAAACAAAAAGGAAGATAAGAAAGACGATTTAATGGCGGAGTTAAGATGGAAAAATTCAAAAAAATAATGAAACCTCGTTGCTGCCTGATTGAAAATAGGGTAAGAAAGGCGAACGCTGCAGGGTAGAGAAAACATTTGGTGCAAGCACTTTTTTTTGTTCATGATATATGGTCATTTTTGATTATATGCAACCAACTGCTTTCGTCGCCTGCAGCCAACTGCTTCCGCCGCCCGCACCAAAGTGCTTCCTCCGCCCGCACCAAAGTGCTTCCTCCGCCCGCAGCAAAGTAAGGTAAATTCATCCCACCCTAAAACCTCATTTCCTTCCTCTCGACGTTTCAATTAGAGAGAAAGCATTGGATCTTACTCAATTTTTTTCCTTTAAATATTTGCAATTTTATAGGTCAACTAATTGATCAGAAGCAAAATTCAACCTTTCATCGTCTGTGTCATCCCGCCCTCAATGGAGATTGGTCTACAACATTCATCCTCTACAAGGTAGCAATACATTATTTGAACATTGGTTGTTCTTGTCGTTGTATAAGACATAAGACGTTTGAATTGTTTTTAAAATTTTAATTTGTAGTGAATCAAATGTATATCCGGATGTCGATAGACACTTTGAAACCGAAATTCAATTTCCATCAAGGGAATCTTTAATTGAGTGGGCTCGTAATGTCGGTAAAAGCCTTCGTTAGAGAAGACTTAATGGATGAATTGGTGAAAAGAGAAACACTATATGAGGCACTTTTTGGAGCTCCTAGAAAAATGGAACCTTGAGTGTAAATGCTCACCCGCACCATTTGAAAGTGGATGTCCATGCCAGATATGGGGTTAATTATATCTTCTTGTTAAAATATTGGTGTGGCTTTAATTTCACGAAATCAGAGTATGATGTTTTTTTCATTGGACTTCGCACTTCCTCAAATCTCAAATGTAATTTTTATTAGATTCGTGAATGGTAATCATTTTGTGAGACTGTGCATGAAAGAAGGATGTTCATTGCCTCAACTTTACTCCCCATGGAGGAGATATCATACACACATAGCGAGTTCATGGGAAAGCATTCTCAACAGCAAATCATGAAAGGTGTAAATTTTAAGTTCAAAATTCATAGTCTATTAAATTACTTACAACAATACTAACAGTGTTTAATTATATTGCAGAATATTTTTAGGTGTATTAAAGACAAGCAACTTCATGGGAATGAACCATCGACAACAAATTGAGAAAGATATACATTTTGATTTATTTTCCTAAGCATAGTAATTTATACATAAAATTTGTAACATTATTTTAATTTATTGCAGAGGTTTTTGAGAGCTATTGAAGATGAGTGTATTTTGGATTAACCTTTTTGTAGCAAAATGACGTGATAACTAGTCAACTTTTGTAATGTTAAGTGATATACTATAGTACAAACATTTTTATGTGTTTTTTTTAAGTTTTTTGAGTGGTTTGCTAGTAACCATTTGGTTTTCAAATAGCCAATTTCAGATTTTTATGGTTTGCTGGTAGTAAAGATTTGCTAACAACCAAAATGAGTTTGCTTATAACAGCACCCTTAAAAGAAAATCGTAGGTGGGAGGGGTTTTTTTAATCGAAGGTTGGAGGGGTCTTTTGAAAACTCGGTATTCTGATCGAACTTGAGAAGGATATGAAACAAATCCGCACGGATCCGAGTTCAGTGCACCAAAACAAACAACAAGAGGCCAGGATTTCTGGGATGAACTCGGTCAACAAAACTGGGCGAGGGTTCATTCAGTTGGAGAGTTTTAGCAGTGAGGAATTGAAATTCAATCAATTCTAAAACCCGCAGGAATTGAAAGTGAGCTGGATTTCGATTATGATGTTCAGATGAAAAACACGTAAGAATTGAAACTGAGTATGAAGTTGCACCTTGAGAGAGAACAACTCATACAAATTATAAAAAAAATTGGTTCATTGCCCATCCAAATCCCCCTTCAAAAACACATCCATAGATGTTTTGATTTAATGTCTCGCAAAATCCTCCGCAAAGTTCTTGAACATACATCTCAAGGGACTCCGTCAACAATGAACTTACTCGCAGTTCTATCGACAGCACTGGGATTACATAGCAGATAATAATCTAGACAGTAAATTAGCTCTATTTTCCCTCCATTTGAAGAAGGACAAATTTATCATACTTTCCCGATTAAATTCATCTGAATGCCCTATCGAAATGGCCACGCATGTAGTCTCTCCCTAACCGTTCCCCCAGCTCCCTCAGTCTCCAGCTATGGTTTGCCGTCTCTGCATCTTCGCCCTCCAGCAGCCCCGGTATGAAAGAGATCCCCGGATGCCCTAGAGAAACGGAGTTTCCCGTGGATCACCGCCTAGGATTGACGCAGAGGGACAAGAAGAAGAAGAAGAAAAGAAGAGGTAGAAGAGGTTGAAGAAGAAGAAGAAGAAAACGAAGAGGTAGAAGAAGGGTGGGTTTCTTTTGGATGGATACCTGCTGATTTGCAGACGGAGCGAGAGGAGCAGCCGGGGCAAGCTGTCGGGCGAGGCTCACAATCAAAATACCGAGTTTTCAAAATGGGTTTAGGTACGACAAGAACGGGTTTTTTGAGTAATTGGCCAAATGAACCTTCTAATTATTGTGTTTTGGCATAATGTATCCTGAATTTAATTACTTTAAGTCTTGCAGATTACATCCTAGGCTATAAAAATAGGGGTATTTTGGTCTTTCTTTTCAAAATTTTAATATCAATGATTGTGTGTTTAATCGTAGCCGTTCCAGCAAAATTTTCCAATTACTTAAAGCTTTTAAAATTTTAATATCAATTGTGCCTTTCAAGGTTGCAAAATTGTTATGGCCATTCCAGCAAAATTGTTATTAACCGTAGCCCGGGCTGTGTGTTTACTTGCAGCTTCATTCCTTCGAATCAAGCAGGAACAATGCAGTTTATCATGCGGATGAAAATCTTGTTGCAGGATCATTATCAGGCGGCGTGTTCGGAAATTGCACATAACATATTGATCACATAACTACAATAGCATTATATATTGATCAACCGGCTAGCAAAACTACAGTAGCATTACATATTAATCACATAACATATCGCACTCCCATTACATATCCAACATAACATTGTGAATACATGACTATTCATAAACAGAACACCAAAATAACATTGTGAATACGCCTTGGCCGAAGCTTCTCACATCAAGTTTTCCTCCGCACCTACAAATAATGGAAGATAAGTATTAGTTGCGAGATAATAATTGTAGTTGCAAACTAAATATAAATAAAAATAATTCTTACCGGAAGTTTGGACTTTTTAGGTGACGTTGACTGCGTTGATGCACGTGTCATGGTACATCGTTTTTTGTTATGCTCACGCTCTCCGCAGTTTGAACATGTGTATTTTAATCCGTGCCTTTTGATTCCATATTTTTTGGCCTCTAATTCCTTGGGTTCTTTTCTTCTAGCATTTTGTTACGGTCTTCCGCGTTTTTTTTGTATGTTGGACCATGGCACTATAGGATTCAAATTGGCAAAAGGTCACTCCTTTTGTGAGTTGATAGGATTTAATAAATGTTCATAAGCTCTCATTAACATTTCTTTTTTATACCAAATTCTCACGTAATCTTCAACATTTTCTCTACGATAGAAGATACAAGATGTTGCATGCTCACAAGGAATGTCGGTGAGATCCCACTTTCTACAACTACAACTTCGTAGACTTAAATCCATCGTCCATTTGTCCCATTCCATCCTTGAACTTCAAATTTGTTATGATCATTCCATACTAAAATGTAGTTGTGTGAACTCTTCTTGTTTTTTTCCAATATCCTCTGTATTGAAGGGCAAACTTCTCCGCCGAATTTCAACATTTTGTCCCGTTGAGTGTGGAGTCTCTTCATGAGTATTACTCTTATTGTCTCCAACATTGATATTATAGACTTTTCTCTAGCCTTTAAGATGGCATTGTTAAAACACTCGCAAAAATTGTTAAGAAGCATATCGCACTTAGGCCATACACTGAAATGATACTTTGTCCAATGTCTTTCATGTCTTTTCCTAAGCCAATCATAAGCTTTTTTATCACAGGCCTTTAACTTTTCCATTTTAGCATTAAAATCCACAATCCTTGTTGTTGACGCAGCTCGCCATAGCAAATCCTTTAGTTGCAAATGTAACACCCCTATCCGTCGTATAGCATATAGCTGTAGGTCCGGCCGCGGCCCGACGCCATATACTACGGACAGACCGGTTGGTTACTTATTGAAACCATTCAACCAATCATGTCGTCCTACACAACATCTAGCGGAAGCAATTTATTAGGTTGCAAAAGAAATAAGAACCCAGCCACAACAGCATGAATGTCCACTACAAACTCAGGAATGTATACATACACCAAAAGAGAAATGGCCTTAAGGCCTTACACTGTTCACTTAATAAAAGAAGTGTTTTCATACTTCGGCTCGCGGCCGGTCACACGTGAATACAATAAAAACACTCAAAATTTGGCCTTCGAGGGCCGGCGCAGCAACTTGGGCTTTTAGCCCGCTATTTTCCGCTCGGCTCCGCAGCACCTGCAAGCAATAAACCACCGCCCGGTGGCAAACAATAGCAACGGTCAGCAATGCTGACCAAATTATAACGATCTCGCCCCCACATTCGGGGCGACGATGCTCTTTCCCTGCACTTTATTAGCATAGGCACTTATATAAAGTATTTGCCCTTCACCACAGGCGTAGGCTCGCACGGCCACACACCCCGTGCACTCAGGGCACATTCTCGGCGAACCGGCCGACGTCACGTCAATTCAAGCCATAGACATTCCCAATCCACCACCGCCTCTTGCACGGTCATCCATATGAGCATTTTGTCTTATTGGCCTTGGTCACGGCAATTTAAGCCATAGACCGCCGAAGACCCTCATCCATGCCAACGGTCCTACCGAACGACATAGACCGGGTACGGTTCCGCCTGACCCGTGCTCATACCGCAACGATAATTTAAGCCATATGCGTAGGCCAAGACTCACCGAGTCCCGTTTCCACCACAATAATCACATAACCCGGTTATGTTCACGTTGGCTCCCCGGCCATCGTGTTGGCAAAACCCGCTTTTGCCCAGTTTTCCGGGTGCACCTTGGAGTTAATCTCCAAGGCTCCCTGATGCAATCTACCACGTAGAAAACCCGAAAACACCCAAACATCCGGATTCTTGCCCGGTTCAAATGCAATGCAACATCACCGATCCGGCTCTACTTGTCCGGATAGGCTTCACACATAATGCCTATGTCCGTTTTCGCATACGGACTATACACAAGGGGGACTTTACATATCTATCCCAAGGAACGCTCCAACTCTTCGCTCACTCGCGAGAGAGGGCTTCCTATGCAAAGGGAAAAAGGGCTTCACATGCCCAAGGATGAGAAATCGTTACCCTTGTGTTCTTCCGCGGCGCCATCGAAAACTATGTGGTTGGAAAGCACCGCAACGGCGTCACCTCCGCGGATCTGGACTCGGATCGAGATTCGGAGCTCCGACGCTCCACCGGCGGCCGGATCTTGGTCTCCAACCTCTCACCTTGCTCTCCCTTCTCTCTAGGATTTAGAAAGAGAAAACCCAAGTGAATATGGGGTTTGAAAACCCTATTTTTGGGTTTAAGCTGCCAGCAACCACTCCCAGCCGTCGGATCCCAAGTCAAGGAAACGAATGGCCACGATTAGGCCTTAAAATACAAAATCTGCGCCGAACACGGGTTGCAACACGGCCGTGTGCCTAGCCGTGTCACCCATTCGCCGTCTCGATCGAGTCGAAAAACCAGCACACGGCCTTTGACACGGCCTCCGACACGCCTGTGTCGGGACCCGTGTCACGCCCCCCGTGTGCAATCGGCCAACAATTCGCAGTCAGAGAGGTACACGGCCTTGTGACACAGCATCAGACACTCCCGTGTCAAATTTGACACGCCCGTGTTTGTGCCCGTGTCACGGCCCGTGTACCACAATTGCAGAATCCCTGGAGTGACACGGCCTGGGACACGCCCGTGTCCTAGGTCGTGTTCTATAACTCGACTAGCGTCGACCGCCAAAGCGTCGACCGCACGACCCGAGGCCGAACACGCCTGTGTCACGCCCGTGACACGCCCGTGACACGCACGTGACACGCCCGTGACACGCCTGTGACACGCCCGTGACACGCCCGTGTCACGCCCGTGACACCTGCTCCAAAATCCAAACTGGGCTTAAAACATCACCCGTCCCTCTTTTGAGTTTCGGGGTGTTACAACTCTCTCCCCCTTAAAAGAATTTCGCCAACGAAATTACTAAAGGAAAGTAAACATAAAATCAAGAGCGGTACCTGAGCGAAATAACTCTGGGTACTCCTCCAGCATGGTCTGCTCCCGTTCCCAAGAGAGTTCCTCACGACCGCAATTGTCCCAACGGACCTTGACCATTCGGATTTCCTTGTTACGGAGCCTCTTGACCTCTGCATCTTCAATACAAACGGGCTTGACCTTAGTCGTCAACCCTTCGTCCACCGGTACTTGATCAACTGCGATCACCTGCGAAGGCTCTTGCACCGCCTTCCACAATACAGAGATGTGGAACACATCGTGTAGTCCACTCAACTCCACCGATAGCTTCAAACGGTAAGCAGCTTCGCCGACTCGCTCCAGAACCTCAAAAGGTCCAAGGTATCTTGGGCTCAGCTTCTTTAAGCGTCTCACCTGCGAAACTCCCTTGAACGGCTTCACTTTCAAGTATACCCAATCGCCTACCGCGAACTCCACGTTCCGGTGCTTGGCATTGTAATACTTCGCCTGCCTGTCCTTAGCGATCAACAAGCGCTCCCGAATGATCTGCACCAACGAGGTAGCACTCTCCACCTCCTGCTTCTTGTACAACCTTGCCTCACCCGTTTCAAGCCACGATAACGGCGTGCGACACTTCCTACCATACAGGGCCTCGAAGGGTGCCATTTGTATACTCGCTTGGTAGCCATTGTTGTACGCAAACTCCACCAAATATAGGTGGTCCTCCCAATGCTTCCCGAAGTCTAGAACACACATGCGGAGCATGTCCTCCATCGTTCTATTGACTCTCTCGGTCTGCCCATCCGTCTGCGGATGGAAGGCTGTGCTGAACTTCAACTTTGTCCCCAGCATCTGCTGCACCAACCTCCAATCATTGGACGTGAAACGTCCATCACGATCACTCACAATGCTGCGAGGTACACCATGCAGTCTAACTATATTGTCAACATACAACTTTGCCAATTTCTCCACTGGATCATCCTTCCTATGCGGAATGAAATGCGACACTTTAGTTAACCGATCTACGATCACCCAGATGGCGTCGTTCCCTTTCTGCGACCTTGGCAACCCATGCACAAAGTCCATAGATATGTCGTCAAACTTCCACTCTGGTATAGGCAAGGACTTCAGAAATCCTCCCGGCTTTTGGCATTCCGCCTTCACCAAGGCGCACGTTTGGCATTTAGCCACGTACAACGCCACATCTTTCTTGAGCCCCGGCCACCAAAACAACTTTTTGAGATCACGATACATCTTCGTGCTCCCTGGGTGAATTGAGTACTTGGTATGATGTGCCTCGTACATCAACTCCGCCCGGAGGTTACCCCCACTCGGGACGCACAACCGATGATCCTTCCTTAATAAACCATCTTCCACCGAGAAACTAGAATTTGACCCATCCAGAGCGGCCTCCATAATCTCCTTCATGGAGTCATCTAACTCCAATGCCTGCCGAACCCGGTCAGCCAGGTCAAACTGCACCTCTGTCCAGTTTAACATTGCTTTGGCGCTTTCTGCTTATCAACGCAACAGATCTCAAGCTCCTCCAACTCCCGTACTAGCCGCTCATCATGCACCGACAACCAGTTGGCTTGGGCGGGAGCCCTACGGCTCAGCGCATCCGCAACTGCGTTGCCCTTCCCGGGTACATAATGTATTTTGAAGGTGTAGTCCCCTAGGAACTCCATCCACCTCCTCTGCCTCATATTAAGGTCCTTTTGATCCAACAAGTATTTTAGGCTCTTGTGATCGGTGTATATATCGACCCTTACGCCGTAAAGGTAGTGCCTCCACAACTTGAGTACAAATATCACGGCCGCCAACTCCAAGTCGTGCACCGGATAATTTCTTTCATGCACCTTCAACTGACGCGATCCATACGCTATCACGCTCCCATGCTGCTGAAGGATTTCACGTGTAGTGGTAGGGCGAATTTAAAAAAAATTGCAGATACCAACAACACAAAAGATCGTGTGTCTCATGATAATGGCCTAAACAGGGCTATGTAAGTAAAAAGAAACCTAACTCATCACATCTAACCGTCACAAAGGCGTTAGAATTTATACCTCTAGAGAACAAGATCTCTAGCCGGAAGAGGTAAGTTGTCGGAGAAGATGTTGACGATTCCACCGCAACGATGAGGCCGACGCCTCGCCTCTTAGTTCACCTTGAACCCGAACAGCGTCAAAGCTCTATTCCGTTGACGGGGAATAGAAACAATAGCTCAGATCTAACTTCCTCTTGCACCGATGACTCCAAATGGCCGAGCCACACTAGTCGCCGGGTAGGGAAGAGGAAGGTGGAGAGGGATCTAAAACCGTTGAGGAGAAGGAGCAAACTCAAGCCATCACTGAAGCCATGGACGACCGGGAAGAACCACCTAAGGTTGGCGAACGACACAGAGATGGCGGCGGCAAGCTTGCTCGGAGAAGGAGATGCGAACGCCGAGGATTTGGCGGCAGCAAGCTTGCCCCACGACGGAGCAGCGGGCGGCGATGCCAGCGTCAAGCTCGCTTGGCGGCGAAGAAGGGGCTGCACGATGATGGCGGCCGGGAAAGGTAGCAGATCGCAAAAGCCCTTCTTCTCCTAAGTCTTGCGGCTAGGTTTTAGACAAAAACAAAACCCCCGTGAACTTCTTCTGCTGCCTCCTCTCTAGGTTTTATCTTATATATATAAAACTACATATATATTATATACATATATTTATATATATATTTACATATATATATATATAAAACATACATATATACTGATATATATAAAACTATATATATTATATACATATATTTATATATTTACATATATATAACATAATCCCATAATACCAATTACAGTGCACTCCTATCAAAACGATTACGACGACTCGCTCCGTCATAATATTTCTTTTGATAGTCGCACAGGAATTTTATCTAAGCATGTCGAGTCACAACATAACACATTCGCACATACTATAGTAAGTCGAACTGAAACTGTTCCCGTTCATTTGGTGCGACCTTATAGAGGAACTATGTCATCAAGGCGATAATATAACATTCTATATTACGGACTATAAGTGGCTTTGTCACTGCATTATAGTCGCCTCAATAACGTAGTAACTAGGTAACGCATTTTGATGACCTGTGTCTTTTTTTCTTGTCGCGTGATATTACGAATATAGTGCAAAATAGGAGCGTGTCATTTTTGCACTATATTTAATATTTTCCCGGTCTCATAAGCGACGTGTATTTATAACTACATCAGTTATATTGCATGTAATACAAACTCGCTTTACCAAGGGGCCCGACTATATCACTTCCCAAATAAATTTGGGGACAGGCGATATTTCGATGTGTAGATTCCTTACGCGCAAGTGTGACCAACGAACCACAATATTTATCACCATCAGAAGATGGCCTTCAATTGTAATCACATTGTCCACACCGGCGCGCTAAATCTACACGTCTCATATCTAAAATCATTAGACACGTTGCAAACATTAACGATACTAAACACATTCCAAATAATGTTGCAACAAGTGGTCAATCTCTATATGTATGAATTCAACCATATACATACTCGCATGATTAAACGATAACATCTATCAACATTTATAGAACTCAAATGTACTTTAATCATGCGACAATCTTGACTCGGTAGTCAATGTTCCCTTTGACTACCACGAAAGAGAGCATATCTAAAGACTACATGACATAACAAAATTCACTGTTCTATGGTTCAAGACCATGAGCATCTTCTTGAACCTTACATGAAACATGTCATATAATCTAGGAACAAAAATGTAACCATTACATTTATATCATGAACATTTAAATAAATAATACAATAAAACAACTTTCAAAACACCACATCTTTCAATCTCCCACTTGTTTTTAAAGTTTCTTAGTTCAAAGGAAAAATACAAAACAAAAGAGCAACCTATAAAATCACTCATCAAGCCACTCTCCATGGTCGTGTAACCCCATGGACTCGAAATGAATTTCGCTCTTGGCTTGAGATAAAGGTTTAGTGAAGGGATCAGCTGTGTTGCTGTTAGTGTCTATCCATAAAAGTGCTATCTTGCCTTCCTCAATGAAGTCCCGCGTTACAAAGTACTTTCTATCCATGTACTTTATTTTGTGGTGTGACTTTGGCTCCTTTATTTGAGAAATGGAGGCACTATTGTCACAAAACAGCTTCAAGGGACCTTCACTTGACGGAACAACTCCAAGTTCCTCAAGGAACTTCTTCATCCAAACTCCTTCTTTGCTGGCTTCAGCAGCTGCCATGACTTCCGCTGCGGTGGTTGAGTCAGCAGTCGTTGATTGCTTCCAACTGCGCCAACTCACGGCCCCACCATTCAGAAGAAAAACAAATCCAGACTGAGATTTCCTGTCATCCGGATCTGTCATGAAACTAGCATCCGTGTAGCCTTCTACAGCTAGTTCCTTATGCCCACCAAAAACAAGAAACTTATTCTTGGTTCTTTTCAGATACCTAAGAATATTTTTGACAGCGGTCCAATGATTGGGACCCGGCGAAGCTTGATGTCGGCTCGTTATGCTTAGAGCATATGCAACATCAGGTCTTGTACAGGTCATGGCATACATGATGGAACCTATGGCGGAAGCATAGGGAACATTCTTCATGTACTCAATGTCTTGGTGCGTAGAGGCACAAAAGGACTTGCCAAGCTGTAAAGACGTCTTCATTGGCACGTTCCCTTTCTTAGAGTTTTCCATATGAAACCTTTCTAAGATCTTGTCAATGTAAATACTTTGACTTAAGCCAATGAGTCTTCGTGACCTACCTCTATATATCTTAATTCCCAAGATATATTGAGCTTGTCCCATGTCCTTCATTGAAAAGATGGTTTTCAATGAGTCTCTTGTTTGTTCCATTAACGGTAAATGATTTCCCATTAATAATATATCATCGACGTACAAAACTAGAAATATGATGTGACTCCCACTAACTTTCTTGTATACACAAGGTTCTTCCTTGCTTTGGATGAATTCGAGAGTTTTAATCTCTTCATCAAAGCGTTTGTTCCAGCTCCTTGATGCTTGCTTCAAGCCATAAATGGCCCTCTGAAGCTTGCATACTTTCTCGATATTTTTCCGATCTTCAAAACCTTGAGATTGCATCATGTACACTTCCTCAATAAGTTTTCCATTCAGGAAAGCTGTTTTGATGTCCAATTGCCATATTTCATAATCATAGAAGGCTGCGATAGCCAACATGATTCGAATCGTTTTGAACATTACAACGGGTGAAAAAGTTTCAGCGTAGTCAATCCCTTGGATTTGACTGAAACGTTTCGCCACGAGTCTTGCCTTGTAAGTCGTTATGTTGCCATTCATGTCCATCTTCCTCTTGAAGATCCATTTGTTGGGAATGGACTTCTTTCCAATAGGAAGGTCAACCAAATCCCATACTTGATTGTCATACATGGATTGCATTTCTGATTTCATGGCTTCTTGCCAGGCATCGGAATCTATTCTTCCTAATGCTTCTTCATAGGTTAGGGGGTCTTCTGTGTCAATTATAAAGACTTCATGAAGACCCATATAAAGGTCGGGTTTCCTCTTCACCCTTGTAGACCTTCTTAGTTCATTTTGCTCATTCGGTTCACCTTGAGGCTCTCGAATTTCTTCCACTATAGCTTGTGGAACTAATTCTGGTTCAACGCGCGTCAAATAATCATCTAATTGCGCAGCGTGAATCTCCTCAACATGAATTTGTGGAGGTGGATGGCCCACACGAGTAAAGGAACTATATGTGATATCTCATGATCATCTTGAATGTCAGAATTCACCTCATGATCATAACTTCGTAGGTCCTCTTGAGTTTCCTCAAGTGTTATCCTACGCTCACATCCTTCAATTCTTTCAAGAAATTCTTTCTCTAAGAATGTGACACCCTTCTTTACGAATAATGTATTCGTCGACTTGCGCCAAAAACTATACCCTTTCGTTTCTCTTGGGTATCCTATGAAGAAATATTTATCAGCTTTGGGTTCTAATTTAGTCGATTGCATACGTTTTACATATGCCTCGCTTCCCCAAATCTTAAGAAAAGATAAAATGGGCGGTTTCCCGAACCATATATCATAAGGAGTATTTTCAACAGATTTTGTTGGAACAATATTTAAAGTGAGAGTTGCGGAGAGAAGCGCATGACCCCAAAAATACAAAGGGAAATCGGTCCGGCAAATCATGGAACGGACCATGTCAAGCAAGGTTCGGTTTCTCCTCTCGGAGACACCATTCCATTGCGGGGTGCCAGGAGGAGTAAGTTGTTGTACAATACCACACTCCTTTAGGTAAGTAATGAACATGTTGCTCAAGTACTCACCTCCTCGATCAGTTCTCAAATTCTTAATTCTCTTGTCAAGTTGGTTCTCTACTTCATTTTTGTATTCCTTGAATTTCTCAAGGGATTCACTTTTATGCTTCATAAGATAAACATAGCCGTAGCGGCTATGATCATCCGTGAAAGTGATGAAGTACCTATAACCATCTCTTGCACTTGTACTCATTGGACCACATACATCGGAGTGTATCAATTCCAATAAGTTGTTCGCTCTTATACCTTTCTTGTTGAATGGTGTCTTGGTCATCTTTCCAGCTAAACATGATTCACATGTCCCAATTGCATCAAAATCAAATGAGTCCAAGAGATTGGATTGATGCAATTTCCTTATGCATTTTTCGTTTATATGACCAAGGCGATGGTGCCATAAGAGTGTCTCATTTATATGAGATATTTTGAGCCTTTTGTTATTTATATTTAACATATGTTTATCTTCTACTATATTAAGCAAATACAAGCCATTTGAAATGAAAGCATTTGCATAAAATAAACCATCCTTCTCAATTGTCATTTGTGAATTATTTATCACAAAACAAAAGCCTTCTGCATCCATACATGATACAGAAATAATGTTTCTCAAAATAGAAGGGACATGATAAACATCTCTTAAAACAAAACATAAACCACTAGATAAATGAAGGGTGAGGGTGCCAACAGTAACCGCTGAGATTCTTGCACCATTTCCAACCTTCAGCACAACCTCTCCTTTGGAGAGAGCTCTCCTATCCCTTAGTGACTGCACATTAGAAACTAAGTGAGCACATGATCCGGTATCCATTACCCAATCAAGGATAGTAGTGGTCAAGTTTAGATTTAATTCAATAACGAGTATACCTTTGGGACGCTTGCGTTCAACCTTGCCTTCATCCAAGTCACGCTTGTACTTGGGGCAATTCATCTTGTAGTGTCCTTTCTCATGACAATGGAAGCACTCGGTGACAGCAGATGGAGAGTTCTTCACTTTGCTTCCCTTGGAGGTGCTCGCATGAGCTCCTCCCTTATTGTCTTTGAAAGATGACTTTCTACCAGCAGTTTTATTTGCGACGGTGCCTTTATTCTTAAAGGGCTTCTTGCTACTTGACGCAACGGCTAAGACAGAATTTGCCTTTGTCTTACCCATATCTACCTCAGCTGTTTTGAGGGCATTATGGAGCTCATTCATAGTCATCTTCCTTTCACCCATATGATAGTGCATAATAAAATCCTTATACGAGTAAGCAAGTGACCCCAGTATGATATCCTCAGTTATGTCATCAGGAAGTTGAGAATTCAATTTCTCCAATTTCTCCAGATAGCCCTGCACTTTAAGGAAGTGCACTGAAACAGATTCACCCTCCATCATCTTGCACCTCGTGAGTGCTATGGTGGTCTTATAGCGCTCTTTACGAGCACTATCAGTGAACATCTTTTCCAATTGTGCTATGATTTCCTTAGCGGGAGTATCAAGAAATTTCCTTTGCAATTGATCGCCAATGCTGGCTAAGATCAATGTCTGCACAACACGCTGTTGTTCATTCCATTTCTTCTGTTCCTCCTTTTCAATATCAGTTGGTTTGCCTTCTCCTTCTCTTCTGGGCAATGACCATCCAGAATTTGTTGGAGATTTTCCAAATGCAACACGATATTCAACTTGAGGATCCAATCAGAATAGTTTGAACCGTCATTAGCAAGAGGACTCTTATCAATCATGGAACGCAGAAAATTTGGCAGGGTTGACATTTTCTAAAAAATAAAGAGAGAATGAACATTAATTTATTTACGGTTCATGATAAAAAAATACGCTATTGCCATATCAAAATAATATAGACACGCACGAGATCCCTTCCAAACAAGCGGACTCATCCATTTGCTTGTCCAGGTAGATACAAGGCACCAATCACAACCTTTTAAGCGAAGCTTAACTTTTGTGACTCTCAATTCATATTATTGCATGATAAAAAAAATGAATAATATAAATAAAATAAAAAAAACCTTTTTCCCAAAATATTCAAACCTAGATCTTGAAAGTCCTGTTTAAGAAAACTCATTTTATTGGGCAACTAGTGTGGTCACGGAATTTCCACAAAGAAAAAATAAAATGTGCCTCACACAAAATATAATCTCTCGTGGCATAATACCATGCTCACACACGTTCCACCTTGTCTAGTGTTTGGAATCACACTCATGATCATCCAAGGAGACTAGCTTAAGTGGATAAAATGAGAAGGAAAAACATTCTTAAATTTTTCTTTTTGCATTCCTCCAAAGAGAGGGGGAATAACAAAAAAAAAACATCCTAACTCACGACATTCTAATTATTACATGCATCCCAAACAAAATTACATTCCAGAGATAACAAAAAATAAATAGATGCGTAAGCGAGCAAACATAAGCCTTGTCTTAGCAATGGATAGGTTAGTATACACAACCCATCTTGATTCAACCAAATCAATTTAAATCCAAAAAAAAATTGATCTCCACATAATCCGTACGCCGACGAATTACCTAAGCTTGAATCAAGGGTTGGGACATAACCAATCCAAACCTCTAGGTACAAAAAGTAAGGCCCATTGTCATGAGACGTCTAACCTCCCTCTGATACCACTGAAGGATTTCACGTGTAGTGGTAGGGCGAATTTAAAAAAAAATTGCGGATACCAACAACACAAAAGATCGTGCGTCTCATGATAATGGCCTAAACAAGGCTATGTAAGCAAAAAGAAACCTAACTCATCATATCTAACCGTCACAAAGGGGTTAGAATTTATACCTCTAGAGAACAAGATCTCTAGCCGGAAGAGGTAAGTTGTCGGAGAAGATGTTGACGATTCCACCGCAACGATGAGGCCGACGCCTCGCCTCTTAGTTCACCTTGAACCCGAACAGCGTCAAAGCTCTATTCCGTTGACGGGGAATAGAAACAATAGCTCAGATCTAACTTCCTCTTGCACCGATGACTCCAAATGGCCGAACCACACTAGTCGCCGGGTAGGGAAGAGGAAGGTGGAGAGGGATCTAAAACCGTTGAGGAGAAGGAGCAAAGTCAAGCCATCACTGAAGCCATGGCCGACCGGGAAGAACCACCTAAGGTCGGCGAACGACACGGAGATGGCGGCGGCAAGCTTGCCCGGAGAAGGAGATGCGAACGCCGAGGATTTGGCGGCAGCAAGCTTGCCCCATGACGGAGCAGCGGACGGCGATGTCAGCGTCAAGCTCGCCCGGCGGCGTAGAAGGGGCTGCACGATGATGGCGGCCGGGAAAGGTAGCAGATCGCAAAAGCCCTTCTTCTCCTAAGTCTTGCGGCTAGGTTTTAGACAAAAACAAAACCCCCGTGAACTTCTTCTGCTGCCTCCTCTCTAGGTTTTATCTTATATATATATATAACTACATATATATTATATACATATATTTATATATATATAAAACATACATAAAGCATACATATATACTGATATATATAAAACTATATATATTATATACATATATTTATATATTTACATATATATAACATAATCCCATAATACCAATTACTGTGCACTCCTATCAAAATGATTACGACGACTCGCTCCATCATAATATTTCTTTTGATAGTCGCACAGGAATTTTATCTAAGCATGTCGAGTCACGACATAACACATTCGCACATACTATAGTAAGTCGAACTGAAACTGTTCCCGTTCATTTGGTGCGACCTTATAGAGGAACTATGTCATCAAGGCGATAATATAACATTCTATATTACGGACTATAAGTGGCTTTGTCACTGCATTATAGTCGCCTCAATAACGTCGTAACTAGGTAACGCATTTTGATGACCTGTGTCTTTTTTTCTTGTCGCGTGATATTACGAATATAGTGCAAAATAGGAGCGTGTCATTTTCGCACTATATTTAATATTTTCCCGGTCTCATAAGCGACGTGTATTTATAACTACATCAGTTATATTGCATGCAATACAAACTCGCTTTACCAAGGGGCCCGACTATATCACTTCCCAAATAAATTTGGGGACATGCGATATTTCGATGTGTAGATTCCTTGCGCGCAAGTGTGACCAACGAACCACAATATTTATCACCATCAGAAGATGGCCTTCAATTATAATCACATTGTCCACACCGGCGCGCTAAATCTACACGTCTCATATCTAAAATCATTAGACACGTTGCAAACATTAACGACACTAAACACATTCCAAATAATGTTGCAACAAGTGGTCAATCTCTATATGTATGAATTCAACCATATACATACTCGCATGATTAAACGATAATATCTATCAACATTTATAGAACTCAAATGTACTTTAATCATGCGACAATCTTGACTCGGTAGTCAATGTTCCCTTTGACTACCACGAAAGAGAGCATATCTAAAGACTACATGACATAACAAAATTCATTGTTCTATGGTTCAAGACCATGAGCATCTTCTTGAACCTTACATGAAACATGTCATATAATCTAGGAACAAAAATGTAACCATTACATTTATATCATGAACATTTAAATAAATAATACAATAAAACAACTTTCAAAACACCACATCCTTCAGCTGCAACAACACGCAGCCCAAGCCACTACCCGAAGCGTCGCTATACACCTCGAAGCCCTCGGTCCCACTCGGCGAACTAAGCACTGGCGCCGTAGTCAACCGCCTCTTCAGCTCCTCAAAAGCTTGCACGCACTCTTGCGTCCACAAGAATTTTTGATCCTTCCTTGTCAACTTCGTGAGAGGTAATGCTAACCGCGAGAAGTTCTCTACAAAGCGCCTGTAATATCCGGCAAGCCCGAGAAAACTACGGACTTCCGCGACAGAAGACAACGCAGGCCACTCCCGTATCGCAACAATCTTCGCCGGATCCACCGCTATACCTTCCCCACTCACTATATGACCAAGGAACGCTACCGAGGGTAGCCAGAACTCGCACTTGGAGAACTTTGCGTATAACTCATTCCTTCTCAGAGTCTCCAACACCAGGTGCAAGTGCTTGAAGTGGTCTTCCTCGCACTGCGAGTACACTAGAATATCATCAATAAAGACGATCACAAAGCGGTCCAGGTAATCTCTGAACGTCCTGTTCATCAGATCCATAAATACCGATGGCGCATTCGTCAGTCCAAACGGCTTGACCGTGAACTCGAAATGCCCAAACCTCGTACTGAACGCCATCTTCGGGATATCACACTCCCTGATCCTCAGCTGATAGTATCCCGACTTCAAGTCCAACTTGGAGTATAACGACGATCCGACTAACTGATCAAAGAGATCATCAATCCTCGGGATCGGGTACTTATTCTTCTCCGTCAGCTTGTTCAACTCTCTGTAGTCGATACACAGCCGCATACTCCCGTCCTTCTTCTTAACGAAGAGGACCAGTGCGCTCCAAGGCGACGAGCTTGGACGCACATAACCTTGCTCCATCAGCTCCTCTAGCTGAACTTTCAACTCTGCCATCTCCTTAGACGCCAACCTATACGGAGCACGTGACACCGGTTTGGCCCCCGGCACGAGCTCGATGGTGAAATCAATCTCCCGCTGCGGTGGGGCTCCGGGAAGACTATCCGGGAACACATCGGGGTATTCGCAAACCACGGGAATGCTATCCAACGTGGACTTTGGCTCCACAGCCCCCACTATTACGAAGAATAGCTCTGCACCAGCACGAACCGCCTTCACCACCTGAAGAGCAGACATCAGTGTCTTGCTCGACCCCTTCAGCCCCTCGAATGTAGTCTCCCTCCCTACACCCAGCTTGACCTCCTTTCGGTCGTAGTCGATCCAAGCCTTCTGCTCTGACAGCCAATCCATTCCAAATATGACGTCGAACTCTACTAACGGCAGTAATGACGCTAGCAAGTCGAACTCTTGGCTCCCTATGTGAACCTTTACGGCGCACACCCTGTCCGCACGCATCGAGCACCCATTCAGTAGCAGCACATCCAACTTGTCCTTCGCCATCGAAGAAGGGACTCCGATGCGCGATATGAAACTTTCGGACAAGAAGGAGTGTGAAGCTCCCGTGTCGAACAGTGCCCGTGCCGGACTATCACTAATCACAACAAAGCCTATACAAACAATATTAGGCTAACAAGCAATAGACAACAGTATATAAAGTTAACTTGCTGTAAATTAACTCGTACCTGTCACCACGTCAGCTTGTTTAATGTCCTCCTGCTGGCCCAAGTGATAGACTCTAGGCTGAGTCGGAGCATAGTGGGACGCGATTGACTCCACCGCCTTGCCCTTCTCTTCGTAAGTAGCTCCTTGCTTTCTCTCGGACTTTGGGCGTCCGCTCCAGCAATCGCGGGCAAAGTGCCCCGTCTTTCCACACATGAAACAAGCGCCGGGGGTTCGATTAGTGGTTACCCCCGAAGCACCACAGAAGAAGCTGGACCTGACGTCCTAGCCTTCTTGAAGAATTTTCGATAGCCCGACTTCGACGTAGTCGGCGCTTTGAATTCCGATTTCTTCCCGCCAGAATCCTTCTTAGCTTGCACATTCTTCATGTCCTTCTCCAAGGACCGGGCCGAGTTGACCAAGGTTAGGAAACCCTGCGCCATGGGCCCTGACAGTAGCAACCTCAGCTCATCTCTTAACCCTTCATAGAAGCGGTTAGTCTTTCGCTCCTCGTCGGCAAAGGTAGTGCTAGCATATCTCCCCAACCGAGTAAACTCGTGGAGGTACTCGTCTACAGTGCTATCTCCTTGCACCAACTTTTGGAACTCGTTCTCCAATGCGATCCTCTGCGCTGAGGGGAGGTATCGAGCCATGAACAATCTCGAAAACTCCGCCATAGGAACTTCGGCCAACGACCTTCCCCTCAACTGGTGTAGCTCTAGGCCTTCCCACCATAACCTTGCGTCCCCATCCAACAGGAACGTCGCTATTGTGGTCTTCTGCCGCTCTTCCATTTCTGTAGCTGTCATCACCCTATTGACTCTTGAGAGCCAATCTTCAGCCTGGGTCGGGGTTCCCGTTCCTGAGAACACCGGTGGGTGGAAGCCCATCACATGCTTCAACTGTCTTTCAGTTGCTCTCCGAGGCAACTCCGGCTCCACTGCCACCTGCTCAACCCTTCTAGGCTCCGCCGCTTGGAGCGGCACTTGCTCCCCCACAGGAGCAGGCTGCTGCACCTGTCTTGCAGGTTGCGCATTAATCATAGCAAAGACAGCTTCTGCCACCAATCTAATGGTCTCGGCAGACGGAGGTGTTGCAGGCGCTTCACTTGGCGCACTGCTTGCCTCAGAACCTGGCCATTCTGACGGCCCAGCACCACTCCTGGTCACCTATAATCGTGCAAAACACCGATAAGCGACCAAAAATTACTGCAAACAACAATTATAAGAACACGCAGGTTCCTCAAACATGTGTATTTTCATTCCTAAGTGGACATTCATGGGTTCTTTTCATGTTATAACGATGACGCACACATGTGCTCACCACCCCTTAAAGTGAATTCGTCCACGAATTCATTTAAGTTTGACCGAAACCAGTAGTCTGATACCAATTTGTAACACCCCTATCCGTCGTATAGCATATAGCTATAGGTCCGGCCGGGGCCCGACGCCATATACTACGGACAGACCGATTGGTTACTTATTGAAACCATTTAACCAATCATGTCGTCCTACACAACACCTAGCGGAAGCAATTTATTAGGTTGCAAAAGAAATAAGAACCCAGCCACAACAACATGAATGTCCACTACAAACTCAGGAATGTATACATACACCAAAAGAGAAATGGCCTTAAGGCCTTACACTGTTCACTTAACAAAAGAAGTGTTTTCATACTTCGGCTCGCAGGCCGGTCACACGTGAATACAATAAAAACACTCAAAATTTGGCCTTCGAGGGCCGGCGCAGCAACTTGGGCTTTAGCCCGCTATTTTCCGCTCGGCTCCGCAGCACCTGCAAGCAATAAACCACCGCCCGGTGGCAAACAATAGCAACGGTCAGCAATGCTGACCAAATTATAACGATCCCGCCCCCACATTCGGGGCGGCGATGCTCTTTCCCTGCACTTTATTAGCATAGGCACTTATATAAAGTATTTTCACTTCACCACAGGCGTAGGCTCGCACGACCACACACCCCGTGCACTCAGGGCACATTCTCGGCGAACCTGCTGACGTCACGTCAATTCAAGCCATAGACGTTCCCAATCCACCACCGCCTCTTGGACGGTCATCCATATGAGCATTTTGTCTTATTGGCCTTGGTCACGACAATTTAAGCCATAGACCGCCGAAGACCCTCATCCATGCCAACGGTCCTACCGAACGACATAGACCGGGTACGGTTCCGCCTGACCCGTGCTCATACCGCAATGACAATTTAAGCCATATGCGCAGGCCAAGACTCACCGAGTCCCGTTTACACCACAATAATCACATAACCCGGTTATGTTCACGTTGGCTCCCCGGCCATCGTGTTGGCAAAACCCGCTTTTGCCCAGTTTTCCGGGTGCACCTTGGAGTTAATCTCCAAGGCTCCCTGATGCAATCTACCACGTAGAAAACTCGAAAACACCCAAACATCCGGATTCTTGCCCGGTTCAAATGCAATGCAACATCACCGATCTGGCTCTACTTGTCCGGATAGGCTTCACACACAATGCCTATGTCCGTTTTCGCATACGGACTCTACACAAGGGGGACTTTACATATCTATCCCAAGGAACGCTCCAACTCTTCGCTCACTCGCGAGAGAGGGCTTCCTATGCAAAGGGAAAAAGGGCTTCACATGCCCAAGGATGAGAAATCGTTACCCTTGCGTTCTTCCGCGGCGCCATCGAAAACTATGCAGTTGGAAAGCACCGCAACGGCGTCACCTCCGCGGATCTGGACTCGGATCGAGATTCGGAGCTCCGACGCTCCACCGGCGGCCGGATCTTGGTCTCTAACCTCTCACCTTGCTCTCCCTTCTCTCTAGGATTTAGAAAGAGAAAACCCAAGTGAATATGGGGTTTGAAAACCCTATTTTTGGGTTTAAGCTGCCAGCAACCACTCCCAGCCGTCGGATCCCAAGCCAAGGAAACGAATGGCCATGATTAGGCCTTAAAATACAAAATCTGCGCCGAACACGGGTTGCAACACGGCCGTGTGCCTGGCCGTGTCACCCATTCGCCGTCTCGATCGAGTCGAAAAACTAGCACATGACCTTTGACACGGCCTCCGACACGCCCGTGTCACCTGCGACACGCCCGTGTCGGGACCCGTGTCACGCCCCCCGTGTGCAATCGGCCAACAATTCGCAGTCAGAGAGGTACACGGCCTTGTGACACGGCATCAGACACGCCCGTGTCAAATTTGACACGCCCGTGTTTGTGCCCGTGTCACGGCCTGTGTACCACAATTGCAGAATCCCTGGAGTGACACGGCCGGGGACACGCCCGTGTCCTAGGCCCTGTTCTACAACTCGACTAGCGTCGACCGCCAAAGCATCGACCGCACGACCCGAGGCCGAACACGCCTGTGTCACGCTCGTGACACGCCCGTGACACGCCCGTGACATGCCCGTGACACGCCCGTGTCACGCCCGTGTCACGCCCGTGACACCTGCTCCAAAATCCAAACTGGGCTTAAAACATCACCCGTCCCTCTTTTGAGTTTCGGGGTGTTACAGCAAACCTCTAAATTTTTGCTTGAAATTGTTATACATATGCCTTACACAAAATCGGTGTTCAACATTGGGCAATAAATTTTCAATAGCTTTTATCAATCTTTTTTGCTTATCTGAAACGATGGTCCACATATGACTATTCTCAATACATAAGTCTTCAATAAGGAGACTAACAAACCATTGTCAAGTCTTAGTATGTTCCTTGAAGACATAAGCATACGCAATAGGAAACATATTATTATTCCCGTCAATGCCGACTGCACATAATAGTACTCCACCGGTTGATGTCTTTATATGAGTGTCATCCAAACCTATGATCGGTCTGCATCCAGCCATAAACCCTTTCTTCAACGCACCCCAACATATGTAAAGCCTCTTGAAAATACAAGTTTAAGAGGCTACGTCGTGCTTACATTTTACCTCTAGTGTAGTGTCCGGGTTAGTTCTATAAATCTCCTCGCAGTAATCCAAAGCATGGAATATTGCTCCATTTCAGTACCGTTAATAACTTTGGAAGCATGTTGTTTTTCTCGATACATCTTCCAGATACTTAACAGTGTTTTGTTCTCCATCTGCATCACCCCTTGCATTGAAGTAGCAGGCCAGTCTGGGTTGCTCCTAATGTGGTGCTCGTATTTTTGTGCAAGAAACTTAACTTTGCATTGTTGAGAATTTGCAGCCATGTAGCATGTATGCTCACCTTTAATGGTTTTGACTTGAAAAGTTCTCTCACTTTTCGATATAAAATAAGCAAATAAAATCCAACCACAATCACATGTAATTTGAATTTTGTTGCTACAATTTTTAGTAAATTTAATCGGTCTTCCTTGTTTGGTAGCATACATTCTTACTGCGTCCCGAAAATCTGCAATGCTATTGAAACATAAACCGACATTAAACTCAAAATTAGGATCATCGGCATCTCCTTGATAAATTTGAACCTGTGCGGATTTTATTTTCTCTGATTTGGACGTTGAATGACTACAATAGGGTTTATGTGGTACTCGAACATGTTTTTCCAAAACAAGATTTGATTCCCTTAAACCCACAAATTCAATTTCATCATCAACATTTTCATCATACAACGCATCATCTACCTTAAAATCACTTTCCGCTAGATCATCCGTAAATGACGAATCATTTCCATCTGAATCTTCTTTCATTCCATGTGAATCACTACTACTACCTAGAGGGCATTCCTCTTGCGGGCAATGGTCATCAATCAACATACTCTCCCATTTAAAATCAGCGGAATGAGACATTCTTAAATCCAAAATAAAAAAGTACATAAGAGAAAAATTACACCACAAATCTGGAATACTGTACAGGAATACTTTGAGATTAAAGTATTAGGTTTTACCTAAAAGGACTTTCCAGGAATACTTGACGAGCAGGGAGACGACGCGCGGGAAGGAGTGAGCGGCACGGGAATTCGTCGATCTCGACACAGGGACCCTGGAAGGCATGGAATTGGAGGAAGACGACGCAGGGAGGCGGAATCGGGAGCCTGTAAGTTGTCCGGGATGGAATGAGTGAGTGTCACAAGAACTCGTCGAGCTTGACACAACAACCCTGGAATGCGTGGAGTCGGAAGGATACGACGCAAGGAGGCGACATGGGGACGTGGGGCATGGATGGGCGGCGTAGGCAGCTGGCGCAAGGATGGGCAGCGTAGGTAGCCGGCGCAAGGATGGGCGGCGCAGCAACTTGGCTGCTGTTATAAGCACCAGACAAAGATATTACATGTGCCTTGTTTTCTTCCTGGACCAAAATACCCTCAAATTTCAACATCAGGGTGCAAATTGTCAAACAACAAGTAATTGTAGGGTGCAATCTGCCAAATTTAATAATTCGGGGTGCATTCTGCCAAAACGCTATAATTGCAGGGTGCATTCTGCCAATTACTCGGTTTTTTTAATCTTACAATATTTTACTGTTCCATGTTTGGAGAGGAGGAAGAAGAAAAACGAAGCGGAAGGAGTGCTCGACTATCGCTGACATCACTAGATATCACACTAGCGATATTATTAGGCTTTTTTTAGGGTTGATAGATGGATTCATTGAAGAAAGGAATCCAGCCAGAGACACACACACTCGCGATATTATTGGGCTTTTTTTATAGTCAACAAACCCTAAACCTCTAATAAATACCATGTTGTTGATTGCTGCCTTGGCTACAAAGGTCTAGCTCATTCACGAACAACGGTTCATAATCACCGCGTTCAAGACCGCCACCTTGTCCCTCGAGATACTAGATTTAAGGGTCTGGATCCTCTCGGATTGAAGGGGGATCTTGATTTGCTTTTAAGGCTGCTGTTATAAGCAAACTCATTGTGATTGTTAGCAAACCTTTACTACTAGCAAACCATAAAAATCTGAAATTGACTATTTGAAAACCAAATGGTTACTAATAAACCACTCAAAAAACTTTAAAAAAACACATAAAAATATTTGTACTATAGTATATCACTTAACATTACAAAAGTTGACTAGTTATCATGTCTTTTTGCTACAAAAAGGTTCATCCAAAATGCAGTCATCTTCAATAGCTCTCAAAAACCTCTGCAATAAATTAAAATAATGTTACAAATTTAATGTATAAATTAATATGCTTAGAAAAATAAATCAAAATGTATACCTTTCTCAATTTATTGTCGATGGTCCATTCCCATGAATTTGCTTGTCTTTAATACTCCTAAAAATATTCTGCAATATAATTAAACACTGTTAGTATAATTGTAAGTAATTTAATAGACTATGAATTTTGAACTTAAAATTTACATCTTTCATGATTTGCTGTTAAGAATGCTTTCTCATGAACTCGCTATGTGTGTATGATATCTTCTCCATGGGGAGTAAAATTGAGACAATGAACATCCTTCTTTCATGCATAGTCTAACAAAATGATTACCATTCACGAATTCAATAAAAAATATATTTGAGATTTGAGGAAGTGCGAAGTCCAATGTCAAAAATATTATACTATGATTTCATGAAATTAAAGCCACACCAATATTGTAACAAGAAGATATAATTAACCCCATATCTGCCATGGACATCCACTTTTCAAATGGTGCGGGCGAGCATTTACACTCAAGGTTGATGAGTAATTCCATTTTTCTATGAGCTCCAAAAAGTGCCTCATATAGTGTTTCTCTTTTCACCAATTCATCCATTAAGTCTTCTCTAACTAAGGCTTTTACCGACATTACGAGCCCACTCAACTAAAGATTCCCTTGATGGAAATTGAATTTAACTTTCAATGTGTCTACCGACATCCGGAAATACATTTGATTCACTACAAATTAAAATTTTAAAAACAATTCAAACATCTTAAGTCTTATACAATGACAAGAACAACCATTGTTCAAATAATGTATTGCTACCTTGTGAAGGATGAATGTTGTAGACCAATCTCCATTGAGCGCGGGACGACACCGGCGATGGAATGCTGAATTTTGCTTCTGATCAATTAGTTCACCTATAAAATTGCAAAGATTGAAAGGAAAGAAATGAGAAAGATCCAATGCTTTCTCTCTAATTAAAACGTCGGGAGGAAGGAAATGAGGTTTTATGGTGGGATGAATTTACCTTACTTTGCTGCGGACGGAGGAAGCACTTTGGTGCGGGCGGAGGAAGCACTTTGGTGCGGGCGGAGGAAGCACTTTGGTGCGGGCGGAGGAAGCAGTTGGCTGCAGGCGACGGAAGCAGTTGGTTGCATATAATCAAAAATGATCATATATCATGAACAAAAAAAGTGCTTGCATGAAATGTTTTCTCTACCCTGCAGCGTTCGCCCTTCTTACCCTATTTTCAATCAGGCAGCAACGAGGTTTCATTATATTTTCGAATTTTTTCCATCTTAACTCCGCCATTAGATCGTCTTTCTTATCTTCCCTTTTGTTTTTCTCTTTCGTCCATGGGGAATTAGATACAAAAAATGTTTTTTTTCCTTTCTAGGATGAAATCTACTGCGGGATACAGAAGTCTCTCCATGGTTTCGGAGAAATTGCCATCTTTCAAAAAAAAGAGCTAGTTTCATAAATTGTCTCGTCTCCGGGTATCATTTTAATCTTCTTCCTTTTCCCAGAATTTTGGTTTATGTAGTTCTTATTATGTTAATGATCAATGTTTTTTTAATTGAATCAGCTTCTCGACCGAACTGCTTGAAGTTGTGTCTGAAGAACCCTCTTTGAATGTTCTCTTTTTCCCTGGGAATCTAGGTAGTAAACCCTCTCCACAATGTTAGGGTTTTGATTATTGTATATGAAAAAATGCAATCAATACTGTTGTATATAATTGCAGGTGTTGTTCTTTTTACAAGGATTTTGTTGAAGCATTCTACGAACAGCTTGGGGGTAGTGCATCTATAACAAGCAAGGAGTATCAACTGAGAGATTTGCTTGGAGATTACTGTTTCTACACTATTATTCACTGATTATTGCCATGTTTATGTTTATATTCAGCCATTGGGCATATATCTTATTCAAAGGAGGTACCATTTTAGTTTACTGACCTGAGACAGTGTTTTTGATGCCTTAATTACTGTAAATGATGGGTTGGTAGTTTCAGTAAAGTTTGAAGACATTCTTTGTGTTCTCCTGGAAAATGTTATGTTTTCTAATGCTTGCGAAACACGTATTTGATTTCATGCTTTTAGAAAGTTTGAGCTCCCTCCTCCAAAATTATAACTGTGCTTCGAACTATATTTATTCCTATCGATTCTCTTCTTATCTTTCCTAATTCCTATGATTATTTTATAACTAATATTTTCGGGATTTATTCCTATGATTATCTTATAACTATGATGTCTCAAAAATGTGGCGATGCTTCCTTTCGACGGTACCATTTTAAGCGTGAGCACCGGGGCAGGCAAGCTGAGGGAGAGTGTCATGGGTAGATAACAAATCGCGAAACATAAGAGAGGAACTCCCACCAAGTCAGAATGGAAAATTCAGATGAATGAAGAAAACTAGGTGTGCACCATAGCAAAAAAATAGAAATATGAAAAAAAATCAAAATGAGAATGCATAAAGTATTCCCAACAATAATGAGAATATTCTTCAATATAAAAAATACAATACCAGTGTCCGCCCTTGGATATAAAAGGTGCGGTACCCCATACATCAACATGAACTAAATCAAAAGGACGCTGAGACCTAAACTCGCTAGACTGATAGGGGAGTTATAACTATTTACCAAGCTTACATCCTTTACATGAGTGAGAGCGATTAACAAGAACACGACCAAGAAAGCTATGACTGATGAGAGAAATAAGACGTGAACTACTGGGATGACTGAGTCGATGATGCCACTGAGAGAAGCCCACTAAAGGAAGACATAACATAGATGCCACTGGTGGCAATGAAGTGGATGAAAGATGGAGACGATCAAGGATGTACACCCTAGCTGCTATGACGACGATCAGCTCCAAGGAGTGTCACTGTAAGACGATCATGCACACGACACACAAACTCATCAAAAATTACTAGAAAATCGTGGGATGTGAGTTGGTTGATGGGTATAAGTTTTTTGGATAACTAGGGTATGTAGGCAACATCGGGAACATGAAAAAGGCTGGTATGAAGGAGACCACGACTGATGATGAGGACAATAGTGTCATATACTACCATGATGCTAAGGTCAGAAGAGACTTGATGACAGAACAAGAGGTGGGCGACATCATAGGTCATGTAAAAAGAGGCTCCAGATTCATGCAACCAGTCGGAGGGAGAGATACTTGTAGGGGTGGAGGCAACCGACTGAGAGGCAGAGATGTCAAAAGAATCCAGTGAGAGCACAGAGGTAGAGGAGCGCAATAATGAACCATAAGAGAGCTACTGAGCAATCTGCTGAGCGAGCTCAGAAATAGAGAGTGGCCGCGCCAGAGTAGAAAAGTGAGTTGAAGGTGCACTTGGGGCACACTGGTGATTAGACTGCTTAGCCCTTTGAATCTTGTGACACTCAAAATTAACATGATCAAGACATTGACAGTAGTGGTATCAGACATGACGGTGATGAGGAGCACCTAACTGAGCATCAGAGCAGGAGGATGAGGAACATGGCACACCGAAGCACTGCAACTAGGCAAGGGTAGCAGTGGAGCACTCACGAGAGAAGATTGTGGTAGAAGCTAGAGAGAAGCCAGAACAATAAGAGGCATCACACCAGGAGGAGCAGTAGTGTACAAGGAGAGGAGACGAGTCTCCTCAACAATCACAAAGGCCAAGGTATCACTGATAGACGACAGTGGATCCCAGTGCAGAAGATGTGCTCGAACAGGCTCGAACTTGAGGCATAGGCGCATAAGAACCCATACATATGCTTGAAGTCGCGATCCTAAGATGTAGCAACACACTGAGTGCAAGAAATGCAGGGGGAAGGTGCCATCTCATCACACTGATGGCAGAGGTCCAGGAGCTCAACAAAGAAAGTTTGTACAAACTGATCACACTGGTAGCAGACACCAAGGGTTTGAAATAGGGAGTAACACAGTGCCTATTTGGATGCCAGGTAGAGGAGACGCAAGTGTTCCCACATCGCCTTGGTTGTAGGTAACTCGTAGACGGTCATGCTAATGGGGAGCTCGTAGGACTAACAGATGACGACTATCGCGTTAGAGTCGTCAGAGCACCACCTCGCCCAGTAAGAGCGCTGAGAGGAATTAGTTGTGCTGACAGTGGAAGTGAAGGAGTCCGCAGGACTGGCAATCGGTGGGGTGGCCGTAGAATTGGCAGCTGGTGGAGGTGGAGCAGGCTCGGTGCCGTCATTGTATCCCTATAGATCGATACCATGGAGGATCACACCGACAGTGGTGGATCATTCCTTGTAGTTCTGCCCGTCGAGGTTGACATCAACCTTCTAATGGAAGGCAGATGAGGAGTGAGAGGATGCCATCAAACCAATGAAGGACGGAGGTGGTCGCTTGGGGAAAATTGCGCTTGATAGAGGACGGCGGAGACCGACGAAGTCCGGCTGGCTTCAAGAGGCAACAAAGATCAACGGACGTCGAGCTGCAGAGGGCAGCGAAGATCGGCGGGCTTCGGGCTGCAGAAGACAGCGAAGATCGATGGGCTATAGATGGGACGGAGGAGGAAGACAAGTTGTAGAATTAGTGGACCGCGGGCTGCACGACAGAGAAGGAGGAGCGATCTTCGACTGAGCAGGATCTGCGACAGAACATGACGTTAATCAGTGATTGCGGAGGCTGAAGCTAGCGGGAGCGGGATCGGCAACTGCGGAGGCGGAAGCTAGCGGGAGCGGGATAGGCTATTGCGGAAGCTAGCAGGAGCAGGTGCGAGATCTGCGGTCAACGAGTGGGAAGGGCATTCGAGCACGACGTGCGGGAAACGAGCAACAACTGTTCCATGTGTGGGAACGAGAGGAGCGACGGAGTGGTAAACCCTAACGCTCTGATAACATGATAAGAAGAGATCGAATCAAATTATTCACACTAACAATAGTGATATATATATATATATATGTGTGTGTGTGTGTGTGTGTGTGTGTGTGTGTGTATAAGAGAGAGTGCTCACAACACCCACAGTGAGTCTAAGCTATCTCTACCATACATCATGTACATTATATCTAACAATAACATTACGAACGGATCTTCTACCTCTATCTTGCATGATTGAGTTCAAGTAAGGGGGAAGATAGAAAAATAGAATTAAACAACCGTACGAGCATCTTTTGTACATTGCATACGACTCTGTAATGGAATTTATTTTTTGATATAAGAAATTCTATCGAAAAAATAAATAGATTCCATCCGATCTAAATCGTTAAATGATCAATTTACCACCCTTCCTTTCGTAGTAAAAAAATATATTATGGTGGTTCTGTGGCTTTATATATTTAACTCATCTGTGTTTAGCAATCCCAAAGTTTCCTTTTGATTTAATCCAACAAGAAGGATCTAATCGTTTTTTTCCCCAATTTTTTGACTATTTTTCTCATAACATAAAGAAAAAGAAAAAGACTTCTGCCGTGGAATAAAAATGTTTTGTGGCGCTGAAATTTATTCTATGCACATAAGATCAAATTGGGAATAACCCTTCTTTCATATTACTATCTAAATAAAAAATTCTCATGTTATAAAAAAACAATAATGTTTGTTCATATCGAACTCAAAGTGCCAAGCTATTATTACTTATTCTTTATTTTATTTTTTATTTGATTCATACTTGATTCGGCGATGACATAGTCTTCTTTTTTTTCTCATCTCAAATATAAACTCATTGGCGCCAAGCGTGAGGGAATGCTAGACGTTTGGTAATTTCTCCCCCGTCCAGAATGAAAGATCTCATTGAAGCAGCTAATCCTATGCACATTGTATGTACATCTGGTGACACAAATTGCATAGTATCGTAAATGGATATTTCTGGCATTATCCATCTGCCTGGAGTGTTTATAAACAAATAAAGATCTCTAATATCATCTTCTATACTGAGATAAACCATGAAACCAAGAAGTTGATTTGAGATCTCCCTATCAATCTCTTGCCCTAAAAAAGTAATCTTTCTCGATGAAGTCGGTTGATTAGAGCAAAATTTTATCTTTGCTTCAAAACACAACAATGAGAATGAGGCCCGGTCAACTGGAATGTGTATTATCTATATAGGTGATCTTCCAATTGAGAAGATCCATCAACTTGAGACGAAGAAAAAAGCCTATCTATTTTACTTAGTTATTCAATGAAACCAATAATTCGTTATTGGAGAAGATAACAACGACCATTTCGGACATGCGCATTTTTCGATGGATTTACGTAGTTTCATTAATAGAAATTGTTTTATGTAGCGAGTAATATGCTCTTTCGCCATTCAAGAATGCTTGTTTAGACAGTTCATATCATCAACACATCGTGATCTTAGATTTCAATTCTTTTATGTTTTAGCAGTAGCATACTGTTCCATGGAGCTAAGGTAAAAAAGATGGAAGAAACAAGTGTTTCCATGACTCTACCACCCGACCAATTCTGTTCCAGTGAATCCTCAACCGGGAGTTCCTCCTGAAGAAGCAGGCACTGCGGTAGTAATCAAACCATTTACTAATACATGGACAACTGTGTGGACTTATGAACTTACCAGTCTCGATCGTTACAAAGGACGAGGCTACCATATCGAGGCCATTGTTGGGGAGCAAAGTATAAATGATTTTCCTTCTTTTTTTCTTTCTCCATACCCAAATCCTCTATAAACGATTGCAAAATCTATATTTTTCTTCTCTATATGTCCATTTAAATCTCTTATGAAAATTTTTTCTCTTTGTGGGATATCCCTTATTAAATCATCCAAGTCTTCCCAAAATTTTATTTTATTAATTTCACATAATCTTTTTTGTGTCACATAAGCACTAATCATATTAATAGTTTGAGACATATCTTTGGTGTTTCACTTCGCCACATCCCCCAAACGGTCTACTTTAGTAGATTGGGTCAAGTATTCACGCAATACCTCATTTTAGACAACCAACATCACTCCATTCCAAGCAGTCTACAAAGGACCCACCCACCTTTGGCATCTACAGGGAGAGTGCTATGTGGAGAGCATCTCACCAGCTCCAAGACCAGGGTGAGATATTCTGTCAACTGATATTTCATATCCACTGTTCCCAACAATAGATGACAATACTTGCCAAAAAACGTACACATTTAGTTTGAGATCAACGACAAAGTGTTTGTGAAGCTCTCCCTGTATTGGTAGATCACTGTGGCTAACCACATCCACGTGAAGCTCTCGACAAGTTCCTCCATACCCTTTCTTACCGACCACATCGTTGTGTCCTATCGACTCTAGTTCCGTCCAAAGCTGCATACATCCAATTATCTTGTATGATTTAATTTTCTTATATGGTTTAGTTTGACAAGTCTAGTATTGACTCCTAAAGATTAGGACCGACGTGGCATGATCAAGTGTTTTAACACCAATTATCTTATATGATTTATTTTTTTTAATGTCCTATTTAGAGCTGACTGGCTATGTGACTTACTATCAGTAGTCCATCTGTAGGCTCAGACTTTTATGTTGAATGAACGAAGAACTTTCTGTCCATAGGTTTCCTAATGCCCATGTATTCTCATAGTAGAACTAATATCTGGTAACCTACCCCACTTTTCCTACAAAAATATCTCAATTCCATCCATGTGTTTGCCCTCCACCATCTGTCACTGAATATAGTAATTGGATTAACTTTCCCCAACATCGAATGCCCACTTGTTTCAATAGCATGCACATAACATGAATTCATGATATCTCCTTGGTCATTCTTGAGCATTCAAATGTTTAGGTTTTGAACTAATTAGTTTAACACCGAATCTTAGTTATTAAAGGCGCACCAAGACACAAAGGGGTCTTTGAGCCTAAGTGCAAGGTGCAAGTGCATGTCTAACAAAGGCAAGACGCAACCACATTAATTTTAAATGATTAATATCAAACATCAGTTCATCTTCTTGATCAAATTCTTCATTTATTCTACTAATTAATCATTCATTACTATCATTTATCGCTTAAAAATAGAATCAATATGATCGCTTGCATCATAACTAAGTCTCAATGCTCAAATATGTTTCAAAAACACTAAATCATGCAAAAATATTGAGTTCTAACATTATTTCTTTCTTTATTTTGAAAAGAAAAGTTTACCACAAAAATCCGACTCAGTCACGTCTTTTATGCTCCAAAGGAGCAAACGTCTGAGCCTAGTGTGCCTTGAGCCTTAGGAACTTATCCTTAATCAATGTGTCAGTTAGTATTGTCTCTTCAGACTTCTTAATCAGGCACTTATCCTTATGAAAATTAATGGCATAGCCAATGTCACATAGTTGGCTTATGCTTATTAGATTATGTTACAATCCTTCAACATAAGCTACCCTTGAGATGGTGACTATGCCATTTGAAATCTTACCATAACTTTTAGTCTTCCTTCTATCAGAACCTCCAAAGATGACTTTGGGTCCATCTTCAACTAAAGAGTAGTCTATCAAAAGGCTTCTTGATCCAATCATGTGCCTAGAACATCTATTATTTAAGTACCAGATGGGAGTTTGATTGGTCTTTGGACATTCCTGCAAAAGAAATTACTTTTTATTAGGTACCCAAATCATGTTAGGTCTTAGATACTTGTTAGTATTTGCACCTTGCCTTGACCTTAGACCTGATAGAGGAGCATTGTGGAATTGTCCAGGCCTTGGTACTGGTCTGCCAAGGAGTGATTTATGGATAGTTGGGTTGAACCAGCTATCAATTGCAAAATTTCCAACCTTCCCACAACACCAACACTCAAACCTATTATACCTTCTTTTGGAGATCACAATAGGAGGTGTATGAGTCCTCTTTGGATTAGAGGAATGTCTGCAAGAGATTGCATGTGAGCCTTTTCTTGGCTTGTGGTGTTGTGTTGGTGGTGACTTAATATCCACAGCCACAGTTGTGCCCTTCCTAGCATCTCTTCTTGCAAAGCCACTTTCTTTACCCTTGATGGTTGTGTTGATACCAAACATAAAGGGACCATGGTCCTTCATCACTATCTCCTCATAAGCTACCTTGAGGGCAATTTTTCCATATTGCACATCTTTAGTTCCACTAATAAAACATCCATTTTTCCAGTGTTCATAGACACTTTCTAGGTCATAGCCATTTATGGCTAAGGGAACCTTTTTATAATTTATGGGTTGTATGGGTGCCTTTCCTTTGGCCTTTGTTGTTCTCGTATTCCTCTTCTTATATCCTACACCATTTTTATATGTTGTAGAGAAGGTGTTTACTATAGGGAGAACAGTCTGGGGCTTAGAGTATTTTGCCACCAGTTTCCTTTCCTTGAGGAGATCATTGTCAAGCTTTTTAAATATCCTTTCTTTTTGAATGTGAAGCTCTGCATGCACATCAATAATTCCCTGGAGTTTAATGATTTTTAAATTCATTTGATGGATCTTGTCCATCCATTACTCAAGCTGACCCTTCAGAGGTTTGAGGAGTTTAATCTCTTCAGCTTTCTTCTTTGCAAGCTTCCTGCTTTTTCCCAAAGATTTCAGGAGAGGCTCATACTTCTCCACAATCTCATCATAAGAATTCTCTGGTTAAGTTTCCTCCACATTTCTAGAAGATGAGGTGGCCTCTTACTCAACATCAGTTTCATAATCTGGATCAGATAAGATAATTTTAGATTGTACCTTATCAAGATGAGAGTCATCCTGGTCTTATTTATTATCTTGAGCCATCGGTCTATAGCTCTCTTTCTCTTCTTTATCATCACAATCAAGGGATGATAGTGGAGCCCTGATGCATATCTGGGTGACAGTAGGTATTGCATGTTCAATCAGTGCAGTCAGGCCTACATAGGCTTCTTCCTCTTAGGATTCTGTTGAAGTTGAGACCGAGCGGTCTGGCTGTCTGTCTTGGCGGGTTAGAGACCGCACGGTTTGGCGGTTTCCCTTCTGCGGTTTGATTGTTGTGTTGTTGCTATCTGGTTGCCGAGCTCTCTGGCGGTCTCCCCTTGCGGTCTCTCTCTCTCTCTGGTGGTAGCCGTGCGGTTAGCTCTTCTGTCTAACCGCGCGGCTTGTGCGGTTTGTTCTGTATAGTCCGCTTAGTCCTGTAAATTTTTAGTCCCACATCTCTTATTTGTATTCTCTCATCTCTCCTCCATTCTATATAAGGGAGGGCATACCTTTGTAATAGATACCTTTTTCTGATAATAAAATTTCAGTTATACTATTTCCGGTTTGTTTCAGTTCGTTTCTCACATGGTATCAGAGCACTCGACCTTCTCCTCCTGATTCTGTGCGCCCTGTCCGCGCGGCTTCCCTTTCCTCTCGTGGCCTGTTTCCCGCGGCTTGTTTCTTCCGCCTTTGCTTGCGCCCTGTTCGCGCGACCTGTTTCTATTGCTTGCTTCTTTCTTGCGCCCTGTTCTAGTCGCCGTGACCTGTCTCCGCGGCCTCTTTTGCCTTGTTCGCCTTTTGCCTCCCGATATCCTCCTCTTCTATTCGCGCGGTCTGTCTGCTAGCCGCCCGACTTCTCTCCCTCTGTTTGATTCTGCAGCTTGGTCGTGGCTTTTCTGGCCGCTGGTGTCTGACATCGTGATCGCTGCAGATCTTCTTCTTCCTATCCGCGCGGATAGTTTCCTAACCGTGTGGCTTCCTGTTGTTCGCGCGGCAGATCTCTTTCTTCTAAACGCTGCGATCTCTCTCTGTTCGCGCGAGTTCTTCCTTGTTTCGGCGGCCTCTCTGCCCTTCTTCCTTCGCCGCTCTCTCTCTTGTCCCCGCGACCTGTCTCTAAGTCGCAGCGGCTTGTTCTCCTCTGTGCGGCTCTTCCCTTAGCCGCTCCTGCTTGTTAGTCGCCGCGACTTCCGGTTAAGTCGCGCGACTTGTGCTTCCCTATACCGCGCGGCTTGTTTTGGCGGCCTCGCGCATGTTCTTTTGTTCCTCCCTTCATGGCTTCCATATACTCCTCAAAGCCGTTCGCCTTGGTGGTCACGTCTTCTGATAGTACCCACGTTGTTACTCAAGGAAAATGGTTGATCGACACCGGTGCTACTAATCATATGACCGACAATCTCCAGTGTTTTTCTCTCCTAGAAACACATGGTCGGTTGCCCCTAGTTACTCTCGCTGACGGCTCTTCATCATCGGTTCATGGGACGGGGATAGTTCATGTCACTCCGTCTCTTCGCTTGGAGGATACTCTCTACGTGCCCAAGTTCCCGTGCAACTTATTATCTGTTACCTCTCTATGCAAGCAATTACAATGTTCTGTTACCTTTACTTCTACTACTTGCTCTTTTCAGGATCCGGACTCCCAACGGACGATTGCTACTGGGACTGAGAGTGGCGGCCTATACTTTCTGGACAACATTTCCGCTTTCTCCACCTTCTCCTCCACCTCCACAGATCTTCTCCAATGGCATCTCCGCCTTGGTCATGCTCCTCCTCATCTTCTTCATCAACTTCTGCCCCACCTTCCTCCACAAAGTCCTCCGCTCAACTGTGAAGCATGTTAGCTTGGCAAGCATCACCGCTCCTCCTTCCCTCCAAAGCACGTTCGTGGATCCACCCGTCCGTTTGATCTCATCCACTCCGATATTTGGGGTCCTTCTCCTACTCTTACCGTTGGTCGGGGTAGTTCATATTTTGTCACATTCATTGATGATTTCTCTCGCTGTACGTGGGTGTATCTGTTAAAAGATCGCTCTGAATTATTCTCTGTATGGACGTCCTTCTATCTCATGATCAAAACTCAGTTTGAGGTTTCTATTAAAGTTCTTCGATCTGATAATGCCAAAGAATATATCAGTCATGACTTTTCTGCCTTCTGCATGCAAAATGGGATTATTCATCAAACGAGTTGTGTCTATACTTCACAACAAAATGGTGCGGCAGAATGCAAAAACCGTCACCTTTTTGATGTCGCTCGCTCCTTGATGACCCAAATGCATGTTCCTCGCTCCTATTGGGGCTATGCTGTTCTCCTTGCCTGTTACCTAATCAATCGCATTCCCTCCACCGTTCTCCATGGAAAAACCCCTTTCTCCATTTTGTATTCGGGCAAGGAGCCGTTTCATCTCCCTCTCTAAATATTTGGATGCACTGCCTTTGTGCATGCCCCTTCTGCCACCCGTGATAAGCTATCTCCTCGCTCCACCAAATGTATCTTTCTGGGGTACTCCACCACTCAGAAAGGTTATTGTTGCTTTGATCCCATCCTTCGTAAGCAGTTCGTTTCTGCTGACGTCACCTTCTTCGAGAATACCTCCTACTTCTCGGATGACTCCCCGCCTCTTCTCCCAGCCTCTGATTCTCCTGCTGTTCCCTTTGTTCCCTCGTCTCCCACTACAACATTCACCCCTACTCCGCCCTCATCCACTTCTCTTCTTCCACCTCTCTCTCCCTCTTCTCCACCACCTTCTCCCGCATCTCCGCCGCCGTCGCTCTCTACTCCCGGGCCAGCTCTCTCTACCACAGATGCTCCGGATGACGAGGTACCTGCTGACCTGGATCTTCCTATAGCTCTTCGCAAAGGGGTGCGGACGTGTACCCTACACCCTCTTACTGCTGTTGTTTCATATGATCGTCTTACCCCTTCTCGCAGGGCCTTTGCTCTAGCTATCTCTGCCACTGTCACGCCCCGCTCCTACCAGGAGGCCCTTGCTATTCCTCACTGGAAGATGGCCATGGATGAGGAAATGGCCACCCTAACGGAGCGGGGTACCTGGACTCTTGTTCCTCCTCCCTTCGGTACTGATGTTGTTGGCTGTCGCTGGGTCTTTGTGGTGAAATTTGCCCCGGATGGCAATGTGGACCGTTATAAAGCTCGCCTTGTTGCTAAGGGCTTTACTCAGACCTATGGGGTTGATTACTTTGACACCTTCTCTCCTGTGGCTCGTCTCAGCACTATACGGGTTCTTCTCTCTGTGGCGGTCATTAAAGATTGGCCGATTTCCCAGTTGGATGTAAAGAATGCCTTCCTTTATGATGATCTTCAGGAGGCCGTCTACATGGATCAACCTCCTGGGTATGTTGCCCAGGGGGGAGACACGAGTATGCCGGCTGAAGAAGGCAATTTATGGCCTCAAGCAAAGCCCTCAAGCTTGGTTTGACAAGTTCAGCGGCATCGTGGCGGCCGTTGGTTTTGTGCGCAGCTCTGCCGATCACTCTCTATTTACTCGCAAAACCTCCTCGGGACTGGTGGTTCTTGCAGTGTATGTTGATGATATTCTTCTCACTGGCGATGACCAGGAAGGGGTAGCCTTGACAAAGCGGCATCTTCGTCAACATCTGGTCACGAAAGATATGGGCTCTCCAAAGTACTTTTTGGGGATCAAAATCTCTCGGAAGCCCAATTCCTTAGTCCTCTCCCAACGTAAGTATGCCCTTGATCTTTTAAAAGATGTAGGATTGACTGGGGCCAAACCTGCTCGATGTCCCATGGCTGTTGGAGAAGACAAAACCTGGACAGATGATTCGCCTCTTCTTTCAGATACTACGAGGTACAGACGTCTTGTTGGTAAGCTCATATATCTCACAGTGACCAGACCCGACATTTCCTATGCTGTTGGCAAGGTGAGTCAATTCATGCAAGCTCCCAGGGAGTGCCATCTGCAGTCAGCCTTATGGATCTTGGAGTACGTCAAAGCCGCACCTGGGAAAGGATTGCTTTTCCAGAAGAATGGTCATCAGATGGGTTGAAGCTTACTCAGATGCGAGTTACGCTGATGACAAAGGGGATCGCAAGTCTACCTCCGGTTTCTGCACCTTTGTTGGGGGTAATCTGGTAAGCTGGAAGAGCAAGAAGCAGTCTGTTGTTTCCAGGTCCAGTGCTGAAGCAAAGTATCGGAGTATGGCGTCGACCACTTGTGAGCTAAAATGGCTACGGGCTCTAATGCTGGATTTAGGAGAGGTCTACAACCATCCGCTACCTATGTTCTGTGATAACAAGGCTGCCATATACATCTCCAAAAATCCGGTCTTCCATGAAAGAACCAAGCACATTGAGGTTGACTGTCATTTCATTCGTGAAGAGGTCTTAAAGGAACAAATTTGCACTCCCTTTGTCACTTCTGATAAAGAGCTGGCTGACATCTTCACCAAGCCAGTTTCCGCCTCGTTTCATCATATTTGTCACAAGCTGGGCATGATCGATATATATGCTCCAGCTTGAGGGGGAGTGTTAAAGTTGAGACCGAGCGGTCTGGCGGTCTGTCTTGGCGGGTTAGAGACCGCGCGGTTTGGCGGTTTCCCTTCTGCGGTTTGATTGTTGTGCTATTGCTGTCTGGTTGCCGAGCTCTCTGGCGGTCTCCCCTTGCGGTCTCTCTCTCTGGTGGTATCCGTGCGGTTAGCTCTTCTGTCTAACCGCGCGGCTTGTGCGGTTTGTTCTGTATAGTCCGCTTAGTCCTGTAAATTTTTAGTCCCACATCTCTTATTTGTATTCTCTCATCTCTCCTCCATTCTATATAAGGGAGGGCATACCTTTGTAATAGATACCTTTTTCTGATAATAAAGTTTCAGTTATACTATTTTCGATTTGTTTCAGTTCGTTTCTCACAGATTCAAAGGAGCTGGTGTCACTGTCACTCCAGGTTCTTTCCTTCTTTGCCAAAAGGCTCTTTTCAGATCTCTTGCCTTTCTTGTGCTTGTCCTCCTTATGCCCTTTCTTCTCCTTTCTTTTGACTGGGCAGTCAGCTATAACATGCCCAGTCCTGTTACAGCAATAACAAACAATGTCAGCAATAAATTATTTGTTCTGTTTGTAACCATATCTGTCCCTCTTGAGCTCCTTTCTGAATTTATCAGAGGTCTGATTATGCCTTCTGGAGTTTGAAGAAGAGGAGGGTTTGGAATTATTCCAATGCTTTCTCTTACTCAGCATCTTCTTGAAATGCCTTGTGAACAAGGCTAGATCTCCATCAGACATCTCTTCCCCAGAGGTGCTTGGTTCAGACTCTTCTGACACCATTTCTTTGCTTGGGGAAAATTAGGCCTTCTCCTTGCCTCTGTTGGAGCTATCAGTTTTCAAGGCCATGGATCTTTTCTTGTTTTGCCCTTCATTCTTTCTTGTATTCAGATGAAGCTCATGTGACAACACTTTCCCAAACAAATTTTGGGGTTCAATATTCCCCAGATTTCCCATCTCCTTGATAGAAAAAATCTTAACAACTCATACTTTATACAGGGATCTCAGGAACTTGGCATTTAGTTCATAGTTGGAGAATATTCTTTCATAATTTCTCAGGCCATTTACTATCCTGAAGAACTTATCATAACAATAAGAAATGTTGTCTTTCTTCTCCTATTTTAAAGCTTCATATTCCTAATTAATAAGGAATTTTCTGACATCCCTGACCTCTTCTGTCCCTTCCATGTAGATAATTAGAGTGACTCACATCTCTTTGACAATCTTGTAATGAATAAGGTTTTGGAAAGTAGAATCATCAATTGCACTGCCAATGATGTCCTTGGCTTTAACGGCCCAGGCCCGACTCCTTTAGAGCTTCAATGGGATCCATCTGACACTGCTACAGGGCTGCAGCCCGTACAACCTCAACGCCTCTCTGGCCTATTTATCAGTACAGTGTGTTGTTGGCGTTATGTTTCGAACCCACAACCCTTGATAAACAACCTTCAACAGCATTCATCACCAACTGAGCTACACTTTTATGTAACGGCCCAAGCCTGGCTCCTTTAGAGCTTTAATGGGAGCCATCTGGCGCCGCTATAGGGATGCAGTCCGTACAAACCCAATGTCTCTCTGGCCTGTTTCTCAGCACAGTGTGTTGTTGGAGTTAGGTTTCGAATCCACAACCCTTGATAAACAACCTTCAACAACATCTCATCTGGTGATGAAGCTGTTGAAGGTTGTTTATTAAGGGTTGTGGGTTCAAAGCCTAGAGCCAACAACACACTGTGCTGAGAAACAGACCAAAGAGGCGTTGGGGTTATATGGGTTGCAGCCTTATAGCGGTGCTAGATGGCTCCCATTAAAGCTCTAAAGGAGTCGGGCCTGGGCCGTTACATTGGCTCTCTTATCCATTGTGGCCAAGATGACCTCATCTTTGGACATCTCTGAAAGCTTCTTGATGACTTTTAGATTTGCATCAATAGCTGACACATTCATTGGGATATAGGATCCCTCCTCAATACTGATAAAAACTTTGGGATCTTGTTGGGAATATTGCCCTCAATGTTCCCTAGATTTGAAGAGGCATGATAATCAATACTAAGAGTAAAATTGTATTTGATGTTATTTAAGTTCAACATGTGTAGGATGTTTCTTGGAACAAGTTTAGACAGGTTGTCTAAGTGATTGTGACAGATAGTCACAAGGTAGAAAGGTGGAGAGACAGAAATTTGTCTAAGTCTACAAGCGTTGAGTGAAGCCAGTTCACTCAATGCCAGATATCAAGGAAGGATGCTGGAAAGACAAAAAATCATCTAAGTCCACAGGCATTGAGTGAAGTCAGTTCTGTCAATGCCATATGACAAAAAGTGCTGAGTAAAGCATAGACAGTCAAAGCCCAACAGTTTGCAAAGCAGATTTGTGGTTAAGTCCATAGGGGTTGAGTGAAAGCAGTTCATTCAACGCCATATAACAAGAGGCGTCGAGTACGATACAGTCTGTCAAAGCTTTAGCATTGGCAAGGAGGAAAATGTGGCTAAGTCCATAGGCATTGAGTGAAGCTAGTTCACTCAACTCCATATAACAAGAAGCGTTAAGTTAAGCTCAAGCATACAAAGTATATGAAGAATCTGTCAAGAAATCTGGCTAAGTCTAGAAGCGTTGAGTGAAGCCAGTTCACTCAACGCCAAGCCCAGACAGTCAAAGCTTCAGCATTGGCATAGGAGAATTCTGGTTACGTCCAGAAGCGTTGAGTGAGGACGGCTCACTCAACTCCCAAAGGAGAAACTTTGATAGGACAAATGTTCAGTCAAAGCTTAAGAAGATAGACAGACAAATCTATCTAAGTTCAGATGCGTTGAGCAAGGACAGCTCACTCAACGCAAGCTCATCAAGAAGATCAGCTAAGTAAAGAAGTATTGAGTGAAGGCAGTTCACTTAACGCCTTAGCAAGATAGCAGGCATTCAGAGCAGCGACTAAGTCTAGAAGCATTGAGTGATAAAGGCTCACTCAATGAACTCAACGCCTAAACAGCTGAAAGATTAACTAAGGACAAAAGCATTGAGTGAAGGTCATTCACTCAATACACTCAACGCCTGTCAGCAGAAAGTTGGTCCAAGGACAAAAACATTGAGTCAGGGCCGCTCACTCAACACACTCAGTGCTTAGCATTGTAGAAGTAATTGGCTAAGTCCAAATTTGTTGAGTGATGAAGATTCACTCAACGCACTCAACGCCTGGCAGTGCAGATTTATTGGCTCAAGGTTTTTACATTGAGTGAAGGTTATTCACTCAACACACTCAACGTCTGGGATGAAACTGAGAAATCTGCTAAGTACACAAATACTAACGTCAGCAAAATGTCAGCAAAGTTCAAAATGTTGCGGGAAGGCTGCAGTACATGACAAATGGCATCGGAAGCCTACTGTACGACTTTCTCTATAAAAATAAAGTTGCAACCAACAACTTCACCCAGACCCACGGGTCAAAGAGCCGTTGGACAGTGGAAGATAAAATGGTTTGAGATTGGCGGAAGCAGAAGAACTTTTAGGGTTTAACATTTCGCAAAGAGGTGGAACTTCATCGTCTTCTCCCTCGCCATTGTTGTAGAGATTGAAGCTGAAGTTCAAACCCACTGGTCTAAAAGTTCACCCAGATAGCTGTAGCGATTTTCACCAACTACAACAAGTTCATAAAAGCTTTCTGAGAAAGAAGAAGAAGCAGAGTTATCTGGTATCTACAGTCAAGGTTAGTTGAAAGAAGAATACAAAGAACTTTCAAATCACTGTCTTCATCAGCAAGATCAGAAACCTATATTTCTGAGTTACTTTCAACACAAGCAGCAGTTTACTAAAGATCTTCTTTCTTGTTGCTGTGAAGAAATTTTGGGGTGAGATTTTCTCAGCTTAGGAAGCAGAAGGCTCAGAGATATTTCTCTGGAGTCAAATCAACACCAACCAACCATTCTCTCTGTAGGATCCATTCTTGGATCTGAGATGTAGGATCCTTTGGATTTGAGTTGTAGGCCTATTTTATAAAGGCTGAGGTAGGATCATTTGTTGATCTAAGTGTAGGGCATGTGTGCCTGAGGTAGGGTTGTTTGCCTGAGGTAGGAGAGTCATTCCCTCTTAGGTAGGGCCTTTGTGTCTGAGTTATAGGATCCAGATTTGGATCTGAGGTAGGGCTTTGTGCCTGAGCTGTAGGAGAGTCATTCTCTGAGTGATAGGTGATCTTTGGATCACTTAGTTATAGAAGCAAGCTTGCTCTGAGGTAGGGCCTTGTGCCCGAGGTAGGTCTTGAAGAATACTGAGAGATCCCGAGGGATCTGTGTTGTAAGCTCTTAGGAGCTGAGTGTTTTGTGTGGTGTGTCTTGAATGTATGTACTCATAATCTGGGGAACCACTATAAATTCTATGTGTTCTTTGTGTGGTGTTTCTTGAAAACTTAAAACTACTAACTCACAACACACTTAAAGAAGGAAAAGTAGAAAGACACCAAAAACCTATTCACCCCCCCCCCTCTAGGTGTTTAGCTACCCTTGAAACTAAAGACTTTCAGGTGGTATCAAAGCCAGGTTGCTCAAAAAAGACTTAACAGTCTAAGTAGATCTAATAGGGTAGCTACAAGGATTATACTTATGGGTTCAGAAGAGAACCATATAAAGCTTGGTTCCATGAAGCTTCCAATCTGCAGGTAAGAGAGCTTTGTGATCTGTAAGGAGAGGGTCGAGCTTTTCATGGAAGCATCTAACCCAAGGATCTTTATTACAGTTAAAAAGGGACCTTTCGTCCCTATGAAAGTCTCAGTTCTGGATGCAATAGTCTAGACACCAAAGAGATATTCTGAAATGACCAAGGATGAGGTCATTCTTGCCACCGTGGATAAGAGGGCTCAGAACATCATAGTCAGTGCTATTGATGATTCTACCTTTCAGAATCTAGTTCACTGCCAGCCCTCCAAGGAGATGTGGGAAACTTTGATGGTCTACATGGAGGGAACTGAAGAGGTCAGAGACAAGAAGTTCATGATCAACCAGGAGTATGAGGCTTTCAGCCAGTCCAAGAAAGAGAGCATAGCTGATTACTATGAAAGATTTTTCAGAATAGTGAATAAGATGAGGACCTATGGGAGGGTCTTCAGCCATTATGAGCTTAATGACAAGTTCCTAAGGTCTCTAACTAGAGACTGGGACACCAAGATCTATGCCATCAAAGAGGTGGCAAAGCTAGGTAATACTCCACCTCATACACTATTTGGAAAGCTGCTCTCTTATGAGATGCAGCTGGCTGCTAGGAAAGAGGAGACCATCAGCAAATCCCAGGCCAAGGAAAAGTCTTTGGCTTTCTGAGATGACAGCACCAAGAAGAACAAGGAGAGGATTTCATCTCCTCCAAGGAGGTCTATTGATTCAGACAACACAGTGCCAAGCTCATCAGAATGCAGCAACTCTGATGAAGAATTTGTTGCCTTCTCTAGGTAGTTTCAGAAGCTGATGAAGAGAAAGTAGTAGAGGAGCAGACCTTCCTTCTCCTCTCATCACAAGAAGAATCACTCCAAAGGAGACAGGTATGATTCTAAAACTAGTAAACATATTTCCTCTAAAGTTATTTGATATTGCTGCAGCAAACTTGGGCATGTGATTGTTGACTGTCCAGTAAAGAGAAGAGAGTCTGGTGAGAAAAATATCCACCAGCATAAGGGCAAGGAAAAGTCCTCTATTGCAAAGAAGGAGAATAACTTGAGTGAGTCTGACTCAGCATCTTCTGAATCTGAAGAAGAGGAAGTATATATTGGGTTATTTGCTGTTGAAGAAGAAGCTGAAGACTATCATACTGCCAGGATAGGGATCAGAGCCCATCTGTCATTTTCAGATAGTGACTCAGAGTAGGATGAAGATGAAGAAGAAGCCAGTAGCTGTTATGGGCTTATGGCCAGGTCTGATGAAGAATCCAGCTAGGGTCAGCCTAGTCCAGAAAAGGTATTCTATCTATCCAGCTCATCTTCTGAATCATGTTATGAGACTAGTACAAATTCTGATGTATCATCATCTAGTGATGATGATGGGTAATCAGAGGAAGATGACAATCAATTGATGGACAAGTATGGTGCACTTCTGGATGCTTTCAAGAGAAGCAAGAAGTTGGCAAAAAAGCAAGCTGAGGAGATTACCTCCCTTCAGTTAGCTACTTCCCAGCAGGCTGCGAACGTAACCCTGCTAAATCAGAAAGCTAGGGAAATCATCCAACTAAAAAATATCTCTAATTCAGATTGGCACCATCAAATTCAAGAATAGTATCATTAGGGATCTTGAAGAGAAACTCTAGAGGGAGAAAAGGAAAGTGACTAGCTATTCTAAGCAGAGTATTGTGTTGCCCTTGATAGACTCCTTCTCTTCTCAAAAGGGTAAGAAGAGGTTGAGATTCAAGGGAAGCATAGGAGTTGCCTACTCCATAGGGAAACACAAAGCTCCAGTTCTGTCTCTAACATCCAAGACTCTCATTCCCTTTAAGAAAGTCCTGTTGCCTTCTAACAGGTATTACCAAGAGAGCATCTATGGTCACTGGATGAATGGTAGATCCACTAGTATGAACAAATATGTTCACAGCTATGGTGGAAGGTATAGTAGGGGAATGATTGCCTTTAAGGCTCCCCATGAAAAAATTCAAATGGCCCATCATGGACTATTTGTCTTTGATACCTCATCCCTCACTCTCAAGAATAAGGCAATGGTCTTTGCTTAAGACCTTCCAACAAAGAATCAGACCAAGGATAAGTCTATCAGTAGGCCAGATCTGGCTATCTCTGTTGCAATAAATGGCATGTAATCTACAAAGAAGACTGTTGTAAATAACATTTAGAGCAAGCCAAGAAGGTCTGATGAAAGACTCACCTTCAGTCAGAACCTTACTGAAAGGCACTTGAAGAAGGCCGTTGAACCTCTTACTTCTATAAAGTCAGTAGTTAACCCAACCGCAGGACCTGCTCAGAAAAAAAGATATAATATTCATGAGTGTTGGTGTTGTGGGAAAGTGGGGTATTTTGCCTTGGATTGCTGACACAATCCTACTGTGCTGAGAGCTAGTGTTAGTCTTCCTGCCAAAAAATCTGCAGGAAGACATGTTCATTTTTAGGCTAATCAGAACCTAAGATTCAATAATTATTATAGTCATAAGGTAAGATAAACTATTTGCTATAGGTTAGTCCAAGTGCCCATACCCCTATATGATACTTGGATAGTGGTTATTCCAAGCACATGACTGGAATAAGGAGCAATTTAAAGGAGTACACTCTAGTGAAGGATGGACCCAAAGTTATCTTTAGTTGTTCAGATAGTGGAGTGACAAGAGGCTATGGTAAGATTACCAATGACATAGTCACCATCTCAAAAGTGGCTTATGTTGAAGGGTTGCAACACAACCTCATAAGCATAAGCCAGCTATGTGATCTTGGCTATGTCATTGTATTCCACAAGGATGAGTGCCATATTAAGAGGTCAAGTGACCAAGAGGTCATCTTGACAGGCACTAGGAGTGAAAATGTTTATTGCTAAAACTTTGTATGTCTTAATAAAGACTCTCCTATATGTCTAGTTACAAATGAGAAAGTCTCATATTGTGTACAATGGCACAAGAGACTAGCTCATTTGAATTATAAGACTATTGGCAAGCTCTTTAATGAAGATCTAGTTAGGAATGGTCCCAAGATGAAATGCACAAAGGAAGGCATTTGCTCAGCATGCTAAAAGGGTAAGGAGACCAAAGATTCCTTCAAGGGCATTGGGACCAAAGATTCTGTCAGATGTTTATACCTCCTGCATATGGACTTGTTTGGTCATATGTCAGTTCATAATCTAGGTAGGAAAGTCTACACCCTTGTGGTGGTTGATGACTATTTTAGGTATGCTTGAGTTTTCTTTCTTAAGAAAAAGTCTGAAACTCTTGATATCTTCAAGATATTTGTCAAATAAATTCAAAATGAACTTGACAGTACTGTTGTCAAAATCAGAAGTGACCATGAGACTGAATTTCAGTCTGAAAGCATGATAAGTTTCTGTGAAGAGCAAGGGATTTATCAAGAATTTTCGTTTCCAAGAATACCCCAGTAAAATAGGATTGCTGAGAGAAAAAATTGAACTCTCATAGAGGTTGGTAGGACCTTGCTAAGTGACACATCTCTCCCAGAATATTTCTGGGCTGAGGGAGTAAATATTACATGACATGTCCTTAATAGAGCCTCTATCACCAAGAGCCACAAGAAGACTCCCTATGAGATTATGAAGGGCAAAAAACAAAATCTGTCCTATCTCAGGATCTTTGTTTACAAGTGTTATGTACTGAATAATGGGAATTCTTATATGACTAAGTTTGCTGCCAAGTCCTATGATGAGATTTTTGTTGGATACAACAATCATAGTAAGGCCTACAGAATCTATAAATTGGAAAGTCAAGTTGTAGAAGAGTCTGTTAATGTAGTTTTTAATGAGTTAACGATGATTAATAGTGAGCTGCCAAGCTCCTCTTTTAGTCCTGCAGGTATAGAGGTGATGATGGATAAGCTAACCATCAAAGATGTTGCTCCATCAGTCCAAGATGGAGTGGAAATTCTAGAAGAAGGGCAAGACACACTTGAAGTGGATGAAGATCAGCAAGATGCAGCCACTGAAGCTGATGCTGAAGGAAGATTGCCTCCAGCTGTCAGACATCTAAGAGATCATCCAAGATACCAGATTATTGGTGATGCCAACCAAGGAGTGATGACCAGGAGTAGAAGTCTCAATACAACAATGTACTCAAGCTTCCTATCATAGGTTGAGCCCAAGATATTTGAAGAGGCCAACGTAGATCAGTTCTAAATTATAGCAATGCAAGAGGAATTGAACCAGTTTAAGAGATGTAAGATCTAGAAGTTGGTTCCCAGAACATAAGGACATAATGTCATTGGAGTCAAGTTGATTTACAGGAATAAACTTGATGAAAATGACATTATAATCAATAACAAGGCTAGAATGGTAGTTAAGGGGTACAGACAAGAAGAAGGTATTGACTTTGATCAAACCTTTGCCCTTGTAGAAAGATTGGAAACTATCTGACTGTTCCTTTCATATGCTACATACAAAGATTTAAAGTCTACCAGATGGATGTTAAGTCAGCCTTCCTGAATGGTGACTTAAAGGAGGAAGTCTATGTTGAACAGCCTTCAGTTTTGTTGATTCTAACTCTCTTGAATTTATTTATAGACTTAGGAAAGCTCTATATGGGTTAAAGCAAGACCCTAGAGCATGGTATGAGATATTGTCTAGCTTCATCATTGAGAACAAATTCTCAAGGGAGAAGATAGACAAGACCCTATTCCTAAGAGAATCTAAGGACAAAATCATCCTAGTCCAAATTTATGCATATGACATAATTTTTGGGTCTACTGATGACAATCATTGCAGGAAGTTTGTCAAACTTATGCAAGGGAAGTTTGAGATGAGCAGTATGTGTGAGCTTAAGTTCTTCTTAGGCCTCCAAGTAAGACAGACTGAAGATGGATTGTCCATATTCCAGTCTAAGTTCACTAGGGAGTTGATTAAAAAGTTTGGAATGGAGAATGCCTCCACCATGAAAACTCTCATGGGGTCAAGTATGCCTATAGACAAAGATGAGGCAGAGAAACCTATTGATGAAACTTTGTATAGAGGGATAATTGGATCCCTTTTATAGCTTACTACAAGTAAGTTATACATCATATATGTTACATGTGTTTGTGTTAGGTATTAGGCTAGCCCTAAAGAATCTCACTACTCTACTACTAAGAGAATTTTGAGGTATCTTAAGGGCACATCAGATCTTGGTCTATGGTACCCTAAAAATAGGGATTTTGAACTAACAGACTATTCAGATGCAGATTTTGCAGGCAGCAAAGCGGACAGGAAGAGCACTTCAGGCACCTGTCAGTTCTTGGGTGGAAGACTTGTGGCTTGGAGCAACAAGAAGAAGACAAGTATTGCAATATCAACAACTGAGTTAGAGTATATCTCAGCAGGTAGCTACTGTGCATAGTTTTTATGGATCCATCATCAGCTCCAGGACTATAACCTTAAGATAAGTAACACCCTTATGTTCTGTGATTCTACAAGTGTAATCTCCATTGCTAGGAATCCCATCTCTCATAGTGGGACTAAGCATATTGAAATCAGGTATCATTTTATTAGGGAGCATGTGGAGAAGGAAGACATTAGTCTTGAGTTTGTCCCTACAGACAAGCAAGTGGCTGATATCTTTACTAAGCTACTAAATAAAGTCAAGTTCAACACCTTCAAGTTTAAATTGGGTATGTTGAACTTGGTATAGCTTTAGTTGCTCCTTATGATGTTTGTGTTATAGGAATTACCTTTCTTGCAGGTAAATAAGTCTATCAAGGGGTATCGAACTTTCAAGTCTATCAATTGGTATCAAGACTTAGATGGACTCAAGTGTCCAGTAAAGAGAATGACAGCATATGCTACTGTTGATGGGGAGTAAATCCAGCTGTTGCAGGAACAAGTTCAGCTTCCAGGACAATGCACAGACTGAGGGGGAGATCAACCCAAGTGAATGGCTGCTACTGTGAAGTCGTTGTTGTTGCTGAAAAGTCAATGCTGCAGCAGGAGAAGAGGAAAAGCCAACACCTCCCTGACTATAACTGTATTCTATAGAAGTTTTCAGTGGTATGAGGAGTGGCATTAACTCAAGTGGATACTAATAGCAGCTAGCTCAAGTGGATCAATAGACCACTCCAGAGTCAAGTGGCCGCAATGATGTGCTGTATCAGTGGCATCAACACAAGAGGTATGACATCTATTCAAGTAGGTTGATCACTAGGATAATTTCTCAAGCGGTCTCAACATAAGATTTTGGATAGGATCAAGAGATAATTTCTCCCATAATCCTATCACCTCCCTCATTATATAACTATTTCTTTTGAAGAAGTTAGAAAGGGGGAGATGGTATCAATGTGGAAGCAATACTTGGATAGGGGGGTGGTATCAATGTGGAATCAATACTTGGATAGGGGGATGGTATCAATGTGGAAGCAATACTTTGATAGGGAGAGATGGAAGGCATTCAGAGAAGCGGCTAAGTCTAGAAGCGTTGAGTGATGAAGGCTCACTCAACGCACTCAATGCCTAATTAGCTGAAAGATTGTCTAAGGATAAAAGCGTTGAGTGAAGGCCATTCACTCAACACACTCAACCCCTGTCAGCAGAAAGTTGGTCAAAGGATAAAAGCATTGAGTGAGGGCCGCTCACTCAACACACTCAACACCTAGCAGTGTAGAAGTAATTGGCTAAGTCCAAATTCATTGAGTGATGAAGATTCACTCAACACACTCAATGCCTGGCAGTACGGATTTGTTGGCTAAGGATTTTTGCGTTGAGTGAAGGCTATTAACTTAACACACTCAATGCCTGGGATGAAACTGAGAAATTGGCTAAGTGCACAGATGCTGATGTCAGCAAAACATCAACAAAGTTCAAAATGTTGTGGGAAGGCTACAATACATGACAAATGGCGTCGGAAGCCTACATACGACTTTCTCTATAAAAGCAAAGTTACAGCCAACAACTTCAGTCGGGCCCACGGGTCAGAGAGTCATTGGACTACGAAAGATAAAAAGGTTTGAGATCGTTGGAAGCAGAAGAAATTTTAGGGTTTAACATTTCGCAAAGAGGTGGAACTTCTATAACACCCCAAAATCCCAAATTTCCAAAGTTTGGAATTCAGGCTAAGACACAGCCTAGGACACGGGCGTGTCCTACTCGGGCTTCTCGAGAAGGCGTTGAGTGTGGTTTGGTCTCGAGAAGGCGTTGAGTGAGGCACGCGGCCTGGGACACGAGCGTGTCCCAAGCCGTGTCCTTCTCGGTGTGCACTCAACGCCATGCTCTCGACACTCAATGCCATGAGCTCAACAATCGTTGAGTGAAGCACACACCCAGACACACGGGCGTGTTAGAGGGAGTGTCCCTCTCGGGTTATGGCCAAGGTTATGAGGCCTGTCAAAATACAGGCTAGACATGGGCGTGTCTGAAGCTGTGTTAGGACACACGGCCTGTGACACGGGCGTGTTACAGGGCCGTGTCCTTTCCTGGATGAGTCGGTTCGTGTACCGCTTACAGTACATGACCTGTGATACGGGCGTGTCACAGTCCGTGTCAGCCACAAAATTAGACTTTTTAGCCAATTTGTGGTCGTTCGTTTCCCTCATCCTTAATCCAATGGCCCCAGGTATTCCCAGCTGGGTTTATCTCTTAGATTAAGTGAAGATATCATTTTTCACTTATCCATTATCTCTCTCAAGAGCTTAGTGAAAGAGGAGAGCTAGGAGGAGGAAGAGGAGAAGATCCGGCCACCGCGGGAGCATTAGAGTTCTATTTAGAGATCTGAGGCCAGATCTGTGGAGGCAAGATCGCTGCGGTTCTTTCCACCGGCTAAGATTTCTATGTCTCCCAAGAGATCGTCAAGGGTAAAGATCTTCCTTCTTGGCCATCTGAAGTCATCCTTTATGCATGAGCATGGGATCCTCCACTAAAAGGTGGAAGAGTAAGTGATCCCCGTGGGTTGATAGTTGTTATCCCCAAGTGAGTCTGCATTTAGACCCGGAAATATGTAGTACGGGATAAGCATATTGTGTGAAGCCCATCTTGATAGGTTGGTCTGGATTAGTGATGTTGTATATTGCGCACCTGAGAAGACTCCGCGTATAAACGTGTGGTTTGTGGAGTTGAAGGGTTGTGCCTGTGAAGGGGAGTAGCAGGAAGTACTGGAATGACAAGTTCCAGGAAATACCCTTGTATTGCTTGTGCTGCAGCCAGTCCTTTATGGGTAGTGTGGCCATTGTGAGGCCAGTCCTTGACAGACAGCGTGGTCATTGTGAAACCAGTCCTTGGTGGACGTTGTGATTATTGTGAGCTGAATGCTCTTAATAAGGCTTCATGCCGAACAGGAAAGGTAAAACCGACCCGCGGCTTTGGTTATAGCCACGAGTATGACGTACTCGGTGATGGCAAGGCAACTTGAGTAATGGGGCGGTGGCTGATCCGTACCTGCGTTATGTTGATTGTACAGGAGAGCGTCAAGGCATTGAGCTTTCATCAGTGGCATAATGAGAGTCTTAGGCCTGTGCGCCAGTAAAACTAAATGCTCAATACCGTGTAAACGGTGGTGTTGACCCTGGTTCGCCGGTGCACCAAAAATGTGCCCTGAGTGCATGAATCGTCGGGCCGTGTGGCTGACTATTGTGATGGATTGCTTGTGCGTGAGAGCACAATATATATGATATCTGTCAATGCATTGCTATACTTGTAGGGAAGGAATGCCACTGCCCCGGGAAAGGGGTAGGATTGTTATAAATTGGTCAGCTGAATGCTGACCGTTGCCCTGTTTACTACCTTCTCGATGGGCTGTCCCTGTGCAGGTGCTGGTGAGCTGAGTGGGAAGTGAAAGGGCTGAAGTCCTGCGGATGCTACTGCTGCTAGCCCTTGAAGGTTGCTTTATCTTGTATTTTGTTCATGTGTGGCCGTCCTGCGCGCCGTTGTATGTAATCCACACTTTGAAAAAAGGAACTGCAAGGCCTAAAGGCCAGCTTGTGTGTATTTGTTGTACACTCTTTTATGAGTTGATACATAAATATGGTATATATATATATATATAGTGTACATTCCTGGTATGAGTTCATCATTGTTGTTAAAATCTTCCGCTAGCATGCTCTGAGTTAGGATGCAATGGTGTAGTGGTATTAACCTGTGACCTCGCCGTCTGTTTGTGGCATATAGTGTAGGGCCCCGGCCGGACCTTCTGTTATATGTTGTTTAACGGGTGGAGTTGTTATATTTTGGTATCAGCTGGTCTCGGTCTTCCTCTTTCGAATTCGTAGTCGAATTCTTTTGTGGGGTGGCGAGCACGTGTCTGTGTGAACCGCTTTAACACTAATGAACTCTAGAATGTCCACTAAGTTATTCAAATACACTTGTTTGAGGGACCTGTGCGTTCCTATTTTATTGTTATTACTTGCGTGAGGTCGCTAATGTGTGTCTTGTCCACCTATAGGTGACTCGTAGTGGTGTTGGGCAATCTGAGCCCCAGCAATCTGATGAGAGTACGTCACCAGCTGAGGTGTCTACACCTCCTCCTTCTGCGGAAACTGTTCGCTTAGTTGTTGAGGCCCTCTTTGCAATGTTTCAAGCACAGCCTGTTGGGCAAGCACAGCCGGCAGCGGTGCTAGAAAGGGTTGCTGTAAGGCCGGAACCTTTTGCGGTTGTGGACACTCGAGCAGTTGAACGACAGTTAAAACACTTTATGAGTTTCAATCCACCTACGTTCACGGGCGAGGGATCCCCAACGCAGGCTGAGGATTGGTTATCGCACATCAAGCGTATATTGACGGCTATTGGGACGGAGGAAAATCAGAAGGTCACCTTGGCTACCTTCATGTTAGAAGGTGAGGCTCGGTTATGGTGGGACGAGTTTGAGTTACGCCATTTAGCGGGCAGGAAGTTGACTCAAGTGTCGATGGAGGAATTCTCTCGAATGTTCTTGGCAAAGCATTTGTCAGCGGCACAATGCATTGCTATGGAGAACGAGTTCCAACGGTTAACGCAAGGAGAAAGTAGCGTTGATACGTACTTACATGAGTTTACCAGATTGGGACGATATGCGGGGTCGATCTTCGCAGATGAACAACGGAAAACAAATCGGTTATATGAAGGTTTGCGGGACGAGTTGAGGTTCTTGCTCTCCAGTTCGGTGACCCAAGGGTTCCAAGCCTTGTTGATACTGCGTGTGCGCTGTAAAAAGATATGAAGCGGGTGCAAGGTAAAAAGGACTTGGCTATAATAAAGCCAGAGTTCAAAGCACCCTGCCCTGGAAAATCATACTATAAGAAGAAGTGGGACAAGAGGTCCAAGCCTTCTGGGCAAACTTCTATGACTGTGACGTCGGGAGCAACTTCAAGGCAGGAGCCTCGTACCTGCTTTACCTGTGGCAAAGTAGGGCATATAGCCCGTGATTGTAGGGTTGCTCAGCCAAAGGGGGAAAAGAAGACGGGCACATCTTATGCTGAGAAGGGCAAAGCAGTGGTAGTGTCCTCTGCATCCCAGGTGCAACCCAGAGTTTATAATCTTGGCCAGCAGAAGGCTATAAAGCAGGGTGACGTCATCACAGAGACGATTTAATTTATTACTTGCTTTGCTTTTATTGCATAAATTGTTTGTAGCTTGTACCTGATGTGTGTGCTACAGACTTTGTCCTAATTCAGAACAACCCGGCGAGAGCCCTGTTTGATACGGGTGCTTCGAATTCTTTTCTGTCTAAGGACTTTGTGTCGCGAATTAGAGTACCAAGTCGTGGGACGACAGATATGGTGAAAGTATTATTGTCGAATGGTTGTGTGATGATTGCGGATAGAGCTTGCGATGTTGAAGTTCAAATAGGAGGTCAAGATTTCGGTTTGAGTGCATCTGTGCCACCGATATCGGAGTTTGATGTGATCTTTGGCATGGACTGGCTCTCGGAGCAGCGTGCCTGTATTGATTGCAATTCAAAGGAGATCACACTGGGCTAGAATACCGAGCTTGAGACTAAGTTCGCTGGTATGCGAGGAGTGAGCGGGACCTTGATGTCTGCACTCCAAGTCGCCAATGCTGTTCGGAGGGCGCAGAGTTATTCTTCACGCTTGTTCAGGCTGTTGAGCCAAAGGCTAGTCTGCATGAGGTTCCGATTGTATCGGAGTTTGCCGATGTATTTCCTAAGGATCTTCCTTGGTTACCACCCCAGCGGGAGATTTACTTCTCTATCGAGTTGGTGTCAGGTACGAAACCTGTGGCCGCTCGCCATATCACGTCGTGCCAAAAGAAATGGTGGAGTTAAAGGTCTAACTACAAGAGTTGCTAGAACAGGGATACATACGCCCAAGTATGTTACCTTGGAGCGCGCCTATTCTATTTGTGAAAAAGAAAGACAGTAGTTTACGGTTATGTATTGGCTATCGTGCGTTGAATAAGCTGATGGAGAAAAACAAGTATCTGATTCCACGGATAGACGACTTGTTTGATCAGCTAGTGGGGTCAACCGTCTATTCGAAGTTGGATATAAATCGGGATATTACTAATTACGGATTCGGGAAGGTGACATTTCCAAGATAGCGTTTGGAACACGCTACCGTCATTATGAGTTCGCGGTAATGCCGTTTAGGCTATGTAATGCGCCTTCGGTATTCATGGATCTAAAGCACCGAACGTTCTGAGAGTACTTGGATATCTTTGTGATCGTATTCATTGATGATATATTGGTGTACTCTCAGTCGGAAGTTGATCATGCGAATCATTTGCGGATGGTGTTGCACACCTTGCGGAGTAACAAGCTTTATGCCAAGTTCTCAAAGTGTGAGTTCTGGCTATCGTCAGTGGCTTTTCTCTGCCACGTGGTAAGTGGATAGGGCATAAAAGTGGATCCATCAAAGATAAGCGCCATACAAGAGTGGCCGGTGTTGTCCTCAGTGGCTGAAGTTATAAGTTTCCTTTGTTTGGCAAGGTACTACAAGCGGTTTGTAGAAAACTTCTCACAGATCGCTTTGCCTCTTACCACCTTGATGAGAAAGGATCAAAAGTTTGTTTGGACGTCGGAGTGTGCGCGAGCGTTTGAAGAGCTGAAGAGTCGTTTGACCACGGCGCCTATGTTGACATCGCCATGTGGTACAGACGGCTGTGAGATCTATAGTGATGCGTCAGGGAGCGGCTTAGGCTGCATTCTTCTGCAGTTTGGTAAAGTGATTGCTTATGGCTCATGCTAGTTAAAAGTGCATGAGCGGAATTATCCCGTCCACGACTTGGAGTTGGCGGCGGTGATCTTTGCGCTTAAATTGTGGCGGCACAATCTTTATGGCGTAAAAGTGGATATCTATACAGATCATAAGAGCCTAAAGTATCTATTGGACCAGAAAGAGCTGAATATGCGACAACGAAGGTGGATGGAGTTCCTTGGGGACTACACCTTTGATATTCACTATACTCATGGGAAGGGAAATGTGGTCGCTGATGCCTTGAGTCGCAGGAATCCGTTGCGGGCAAGTTGGTTGCAGATGCATGATGAGTATCTGATCCAGGAGCTGGAAGCATTAGAAATTTCTTGTGTTGATAAGAATTCCATAGCTGATGCATACTTGAACTGGATGGAGGTACAGTATGACCTTGCAGACAGGGTTCGGCGAGCAACAGAGCTTGATGAGAATCTCCAATGCTATGGGAAAGATGGGTCAGATGGCCAATTCTCACCGGGTGATGGCTTGTTACGCAAAGATGGTTGAATGTGCGTCCCAAGTGCGGGTAAATTGAGAGAAGAGTTGATGTACGAAGCTCACTTTACAAAGTACTCGATTCACCATGGGAGCACAAAATGTATACGGACATGAAGAAGCTGTTCTGGTGGCCAGGCTTAAAGAGAGGCATAGCTCATTATGTGGCTAAATGTCAAACTTGTGCTTTGGTGAAAGCAGAATGCCAGAAGCTTGGCGGTTTCCTGAAGTCGTTACCGATTCCGGAGTGGAAGTTTGATGATATCTCAATGAATTTCGTACACGGGTTGCCAAGATCTCAATGCGGGAATGATTCAATCTGGGTGATTGTAGACCGGTTGACAAAAGTGCCTCATTTCCTACCGAATAAGAGGGACGATTCCGTGGAAACCTTGGCAAAGATCTATGTAGAGCAGATTGTCCGGTTGCACGGTGTTCCCCAGAGCATCGTTAGTGATCGTGATGGGCGATTTCCTTCGAATAATTTGAGGCTAATCCATCAGTTGTTGGGCACAAAATTAGCATTCAGTACAGCCTTTCATCCCCAAACGGATGGCCAAACTGAGCGGACCTACATGCCGATGGAAGATATGCTCCAAATGTTCTCCCTGGACTTTGGTAAGAGATGGGAAGATCATCTCTATATGGTGGAGTTTGCCTACAATAATAGCTACCAAGCGAGCATCGGTATGGATCCATATGAAGCTTTGTACGGTCAAAAATGTCGTACACCGCTAGCTTGGGCGGAAGCAAGAGAATCAAAGTTATATCCGCGCAAGGATGTCGAAGAAGCTACTTCAACGATACGCTCTATTCGTGAGAGGCTATTGATAGCCCAGGATCGACAAGCATAGTACTACAACGCCAAACACCGAAACGTGGAGTTCGCGGTGGACGATTGGGTATATTTAAAGATCAAACCATTCAAAGGCGTGTCCAGGATTCGGAGGTTGAAAAGGCTAAGTCCGAGATATCTTGGCCCGTTTGAAGTGGTGGAGCGAATTGGGGAAGCTGCCTATCGACTAGCTCTTTCGGCAGAGCTGAGTGGCTTGCATGATGTGTTTCACATCTCAGTGCTTCGAAAAACCGTCAAGGATCCAGCTCAAGTGGTGGAGAATGATAGTGTACCGGTCGAGTATGGGCTAACGATGAAGGTTAGGCCCATTCGGATCGAAGACTGAGCCGAGAAACGGTTGCGGAACAAGAAAATTGGGATGGTCAAAGTCCGGTGGGACAATTGTGGCCATGAAGAGCTAAAATGGGAGCGGGAGCAGACCATGCGCGCGGAGTTTCCCGAGTTGTTTGTTTAAACTGTATAATCGTGCGTCTTTAGTTGATCATATATTTTGTTATATATCGTATATCTTTATTGACTGCTGGGTTTCCTAGTTGTACCTAAATTTCAGGATGAATTTTTGTTAAGGAGGGGAGGGTTGTAACACCCCAAAATCCGAAATTTCCAAAGTTTGGAATTCAGGCTTAGACACAGCCTGGGACACGGGCGTGCCCCAGGGCATGTCCTGCTGGGGCTTCTCTAGAAGGCGTTGAGTGTGGTTTGATCTCGAGAAGGCATTGAGTGAGGCACACAGCCTGAGACACGGGCGTGTCCCAAGCCGTGTCCTTCTCGGTGTACACTCAACGCCATGCTCTCGACACTCAACGCCATGCTCGACAATCATTGAGTGAAGCACATGCCCAACCATACGGGCGTGTCAGAGGGCGTGTACCTCTCTGGTTATGGCCAAGGTTATGAGGCCTGTCGAAATACGGGCTAGACACGGGCGTGTCTAAAGCCATGTCAGGACACACGGCCTGTGACACGGGCATGTTACAGGGCCGTGTCCTTTTCTGGATGAGTCGGTTCGTGTATCGCTTACAATACACGGCCTGTGACACAGGTGTGTCACAGGCCGTGTCAGTCGCAAAATTAGACTTTTTAGCCAATTTGTGGCCGTTCGTTTCCCTCATCCTTAATCCAATGGCACCAGGTATTCCCAGCTGGGTTTATCTCCGAGATTGAGTGAAGATATCATTCTTCACTTAGCTCTTATCTCTCTAAAGAGCTTAGTGAAAGAAGAGAGATAGGAGGAGGAAGAGAAGATCCGACCACCATTGGAGCATTAGAGTTCTGTTTAGAGATCTGAGGCCAGATCTGCGGAGGCAAGATCGCTGCGGTTCTTTCCACCGGCTAAGATTTCTATGGCTCCCAAGAGATCGTCAAGGGTAACGATCTTCCTTCTTGGACATGTGAAGTCTTCCTTTATGCATGAGCATGGGATCCTCCACCAAAAAGTGGAAGAGTTAGTGATCCCTGTGGGTTGATAGTTATTATCCCCAAGTGAGTTTGCATTTAGACCCAAAAATGTGTAGTACGGGATATGCATGCTGTGTGAAGCCCATCTAGACAAGTTGGTCTGGATTGGTGATGTTGCATATTGTGCACTAGAGAATACTCCACGTATAAACGTGTGGTTTGTGGAGTCGAAGGGTTGTGCCTGTGAAGGGGAGTAGCAGGAAGTACTGGAATGAGGAGTTCCAGGAAATACCCTTGTATTGCTTGTGCTACGGCCAGTCCTTTGTGGGCAGTGTGGCCATTGTGAGGCCAGTCCTTGGCGGACAGTTTGGCCATTGTGAAGCCAGTCCTTGGTGGACGTTGTGACTATTGTGAGCTGAATGCTCTTAATAAGTCTTCGTGCCGAACAGGAAAGGTGAAACTAACCCGCGCCTTTGGTTATAGCCGTAAGTAAGCCGTACTCGGTGATGGTAAGGAGACTTGAGCAACGGGGGGTGGCTGATCCGTAGTTGTGTTATGTCGACTGTATAGGAGAGCGTCAAGGCATTGAGCTTTCGTTAGTGGCATAATGAGAGTCTTAGGCCTGCTTGCTAGTAAGACTAAATGCTCAATACAGTGTAAACGGTGGTGATGACCCTGGTTCGCCGGTGCACCAAAAATGTGCCATGAGTGCACGAATCGTTGGGCCGTGTGGCTGACAGTTGTGATGGATTGCTTGTGCGTGAGAGCACAATATATATGATATCTGTCTATGCATTTCTATGGCTGCAGGGAAGGAATGTCACTGCCCCGGGAAAGGGGTAGGATTGTTATAAATTGGTCAGTTGAATGCTGACCGTTGCCTTGTTTACCACCTTCTCGGTGGGCTGTCCCTGTGCAGGTGCTGGTGAGCCAAGTGGGAAGTGAAAGGGCTGAACTCCCTGCGGATGTTGTTGTTGCTGCTATCCTTGATGGCTGCTTTCTCTTGTATTTTGTTCATGTGTGGCCAGCCTGCGCGCCGATGTATGTAATCCATACTTTGAAAAGAGGAAATGTAAGGCCTAAAGGCGAGCTTGTGTGTATTTGTTGTACACTCTTTTATGAGTTGATATATAAATGTGGTTTATATATATATAGTGGACATTCCTGGTATGAGTTCATCGTTGTTGTTAAAATCTTTCGCTAGCATTCTCTGAGTTAGGATGCGATGGTGTAGTGGTATTAACCTGTGACCTCGCCGTCTGTTTGTGACATATAGTGTGGGGCCCCGGCCGGACCTTCTATTATATGTTGTTTAATGGGTGGAGTCGTTACAACTTCATCGTCTTCTCCCTAGCCATTATTGTAGAGCTTGAAGTTGAAGTTCAAACCTGCTGGTCTAAAAGTTCACCCAGATAGCTATAACGATTTTCACCAGCTTCAACAAGTTCAGAAAAGGTTTTTGAGAAAGAAGAAAAAGCAGAGTTATCTGGTATCTACAGTCATGGTTAGATGAAAGAAGAATACAAAGAACTGTCAAATCATTATCTTCATCAGCAAGATCAAAAACCTGTATTTTTTAGTTACTTCCAGCACAAGCAGCAGTTTACTGAAAAATCTTCCTTCTTGTTATTGTGAAGAAAGTTAGGGCTGAGATTTTCTTAGTACAGGAAGCAAAAGGCTCAGAGATATTTCCCTGGAGTCAAATCAACACCAACAAACCATTCTCTTTATAGGATCCATTCTTGGATCTGAGCCGTAGGATCCTTTGGATCTGAGTTGTAGGCCTATTTTATAAAAGCTGAGGTAGGATCATTTTTTGATCTGAGTGTAGGGCCTGTGTGCCCGAGGTAGGGTTGTTTGCCTGAGGTAGGAGAGTCATTCTCTCTGAGGTAGGGCCTTTGTGCCTGAGTTGTAGGATCCAGCTTTGGATTTGAGGTAGGGCTTTTTGCCTAAGCTATAGGAGAGTCATTCTCTCTGAGTGGTAGATGATCTTTGGATCACTGAGTTGTAGGAGCAAGCTTACTCTGAGGTAGGGCCATGTGCCTGAGGTAGGTCTTGAAGAAGACTTAGAGATCCCGAGGGATCTGTGTTGTAAGCTCTTAGGAGCTAAGTTTTGGAGAAGTGACTTATCTAACACACTGTTAGAAAGGTGGGAGGAACAGTGGATGTACCCATAATCTGGAGAACCACTATACATTGTGTGTGCTTTGTGTGGTGTGTCTTGAAAGCTTACAACTACTAACTCACAACACACTTAAAGAAGGAAAAGTATAAAGAGACCAAAAACTTATTCACCCCCCCCCCTCTAGGTGTTTAGCTACCCTTGAAACTAAAGACTTTCAGATCTAAAGTTTCTATAAAAAGCATAACCCTTTGCTTGCAGATTCCAAAATTATCCTTCCTATAGATAGGAAGTTTCATGGAGCTTAGTTCTTTGTAACTTTCTCCAGAGCCCATTGTGATGTAAATCATTCAACCCTTTAAGAATCTTGTTCAGTTGTTAAGCCTTATTAAAGTACCTCCTTCTGATACCACTTGAAAGATGATGGTTGCTACTCAGCTAGATGGGTGAATATGTGATTTACTAATTTTCTAAATTTATTTTTGAGTTATTTTACTTAGAGCACAATGAGAGAGCAGATCACAGAACAATCATAGACATAACATAATATACAATGATTTATATTAGTTCCCCAAGAATGAGTACATCAACTTTCTCTCTACACCTATCTAGCAGAGTACTAGCTTAGGTTAAAACTCCTCCAAATTCTCTTCTTAGATTCTCAGATCTTATAAACTCAGGAACAAAAGTTTAATACCTCAGACCTCCACAAAGGTCCTATACCTCAGGCTCTTAGTCCTACACCTTATATCTACAACCAAATCCTACAACTCAGGCTTTCCTCAAGTCTTACAAACTCAGGCTACCAAGACCAAAAACTTATGCTTATCACATGCCTTACAAACTCAGGCTCAACAGTCCCTACAACCTCAGATCTGTAACTAGATCCTATGCTTAGATTCACAAAGAAATCTTACATTCAGATCCTTCAAGGATCCTACTCAATAATAGATTACAGAGTTTTTGACTCAACACTAAAAAGCTTAAGTCCTCAAAAAGAAGCATACACAGAAGGCTTCTTCTTCTTTATCTTGAATAGCACTTGAATTTTCTTCTTAGAATAGCTGGCTTGATCAAGATAACTTGCAGTGGTTGAAGATGAACTCTTTGAATGATGATCACTGAGCAATTCTTTCACGGGACTTAGAAGAATAGTAGCAAAAAACTTTTTGTGAATTCTGAGGGCTTGTTAATATTTCTAAAGAGCTTGAGCTTGTAAAAACTTCACTAACTTGGTAACCCTTTATCAAGTCTCCAAGTCCTCCTTTTATACTTGTCTAGGCCGACAGAGTGAATTAAGATTCAATTTGAATTCTCTAATGGCTAGGATAATCTTCCTTTGGCAAACACTTGATTAGAAAACTCCAAACGGCTATATTAATTATGTACAAGGAAGATTTACAATCTTGGAAATATTCTGGCTGAATCTCTTCAAATGATCAACAAGAACTTTAGGAAATAATCCTGATTTGAAATAAGCAACGACGGTTGAAATTTGATTAAGGAAGGAATTCAAAATCTTGGTAATATTCTCTAATGAATGAGAATATTTTTCCTTGATGGCAATCCCTGACTTTCTGCAGTAAATCCTGTGAATCAATTTGACTTGAAATCTTTGCAGAATCTGCTCCTTAAATTAAGGACTTGGTCGTTGTACCACGTGTCAAAGTGGAGAAAAATAAATCTAAGTAACCATGACATGACCCCATCGACAAAGTCAAATGGCTCATATAAATTATGTGTGGTCAACTTAGAATTTATATAAGTTACATAAGGAAACTCTAGTCACTTAGCAAAATTAGTATGCAACAACAATTTGTCATCATGCAGTCGATGCAGTCAAACTTTTTTCCTTCGATGTAATCGATGTAGTCAAACTTTTTCTCTTCAATGCAGTCTGCAGTCGAACTTTTCCTATGCCGTAAATTTGATGCAGTCAAATTTTTATTAACTATGAACTGGAAGCAGTTGAACTCGATGCGGTCGAATTTTCCCTTAGACTTGCACTTGATGCAATCACATTTTTCCTTAGCCTTGAACTCGATGCAGACAAATTTTTACTTAGCTTTATAGCTTATGTTGTAACACCCCTGCTCGTTTCAAGGAATATAACAACGGGTCCGGTCGGGACCCCATGCCATATTGAATGAACAAATGAAAGAGTTACTAAAGGAATATCAATCTATAACACTAAACAACAACACATAATAGAATTATATGCTAACAGAAGCATTTAAATAAACTTGAACTGGAATGTCTACACCACTATAAGAATGATTAAACAACAATTACATTGTCTTGCTTTGAGCTTAAGGCCATACACACGAGTAAAAGTTTAACAACTACATGATTTTCATACATCGGCACGTAGGCCGTCAAAACATGAATAGCTAAAACAAAACATTAGTATTTGAGGGCCTGCATAGCTTGGGCTCCTGCCCGCTATTTCCTACTTGGCTTTCCGACACCTGTACCTGTATGAACCACAAAGATGTAGCAACAAAAGAAGGTAACAAGTCAGCTTTTGCTGACCACTATCCACGAACACGTGGTATAACGACCCCACCCCATTCTCAGGGCAGTGGTATTCCCTCCCTGCATATTAGTAAACAACAATAGTGTATATATATAATTAAGCTAGAAAGTGCAATGACAAGAATCTAAGCACACATATTATACACACAATCATCACAAACATTGGAATACATGTCCACACGATTCGTGCACTCATGACACACTTTCGGTGTACTCTTTGAGTCCTTCCACCATCCCTTGTCCCAGACACGGATGATCCCACCTTGAGCATTCTTCTAGTCCGACATAAAGTCAAGGACTCTCTCCTATGCCAATGACGAAAGCTAATTATGTTAGGCACTCTAGTCGGATGACATAGTGCGAGTACAGTTCAGCTCTTTCCCGTTGCTCAAATCGTCGTGCCAATAAATGACAACGACGCGGGTCAGCCTCCCCTTTCCTATAAATGACATAACTCACATTATGTCCCATAGTTGGCACTCACTACCACACCAAGCTGGGCACAACAGGCTCTACAGTTTCACCAATTAGGCAACATGTCCCATGTACATAGGCCTCACACACCTCCTTGAGAGCTACCTCCAGCGGTAACACTACCGTCGGGCGGTACCTAACAGAACTCCGATTCTGCTTGCTTTTCTGGGTATTTTCTGAAGTTATCCTCCAAGACTCCCTGTCACGCTCTACAACACTCAAAACTCGAAAATGGCATGCAACACGGAGTCTTCTCCGGCACATAAATATCAATATAAATATTACTACTCCATACCAACTTTTTTGGATGGGTTTCACACATCATGCCTATATTTGAAGTTGAAACGGACGTCTATATGCAATATATGTCAGGGACGTACTCAATCAACATAGAGAAAGTCTAGTCATATGCTAATTAGCGAAAGAGGCACTTTCATATGCGAATATAGAAAAAAAGAGGACACACCAGGCTCCATGAATCAAAAATCCAATCGGATAGAAAGAACCACACCGGGGTACTCTCCTGGATCTGGACTCGGCTCGCGATTTGGAGCTCCGAAGCTCCGGGAATGGCGGAAATAGTTCTCCTCCTTCCTTTACTCTCCCCTCTCTCTAACTCTATAGAAAGAGAAACCCTAAGATAAAATGAGGTAAAATCCTCATCTCACGACATTATACCAGCAAGAGTAACTCCCCATTGTCAGATCCTATTTGAAATCGATGAATGGCCAAGATTTGATTTAGACTTCCTATTCTAAGCGCTATCTCCGCACGGTATCAAGCTACCACCGCACGGTATCAAGCTACCACCACACGGTACCTCGGTCAATAGCTTCTTCAGCAAGCCCACCGTTTAAACCCTCCACACACTCGCTGACACGTGGTTGTCAGAACCTAACACACTATCACCACGCGATATCACACTACCGTTGAGCTGTAGTAAATTCAATGTATAGTTAAGTCGGCTTCGTCGAATGGTTCACTACCACCACGTGGTATCCTACTATCGTCGAGCGGTAACTCATATAGAGCTATGACAATTAAATGCATAACGCTACCGCCAACGCTAACACTATCGTCGGGCGATAGCATTCTGTGAGCTATTTCTACATAAACTCTGGGGAATAACAACTCTCCACCCCTTAAATAAAGTTCGTCCCGAACTTCCATAATGAAAGGAAACAACAAAATATAAGCAAAATTTGAATGGTACCTTGGCGAAATAGCTAGGGAAACTCCTCAAATATAGACTGCTCTCGTTCCCAAGAAACTTCTTCACGTCCGCAATTGTCCCAGTAGACTTTGACCATTCGGATTATTTTGTTCCATAGCTATTTAACTTCAGTGTCCTTGATGTGAATAGACTTGAACTTAGTCTTTACTCCCTATCGACTGACACTTGATCAATATCAACCACTTGAGTAGGCTCTTTCAATGACTTCCTCAACACTGATATGTGAAACACATCATGCAAGCTGCTCAACACTGTCGAAAGAGCGAGCTGATAGGCAGTTTCACCAACATGCTCCACAACTTCAAACGATCCAAGGTTCCACAGACTTAGATTTTTCAAGTGTCGAATCCTTGACACACCCTTGAATGCTTTGATCTTCAGATAAACAGTCGCCTACGACAAACTCGATGTTCTGGTGCTTGGTGTTGTAGTGTTTGGCCTACCTATCCTAAGTGGTCAACAATCGCACCCAGATTGTTTGTATGGTTGAAGTAGCATTTATCTTTAACTTCCTTTCGCTTAAATAACTTAGTTTCACCCATCTCAATCTAAGCCAAGGGTGTACGACACTTTCTACTATAAAGGGCCTTGAAACATGCCATTTGTATACTTGGGTCTGAATTTTAGGGGAGTTGCCTAAAATTTAGGGGAGGAGAAAGTGGGGTAGTGGGATAGTTATGGAGGTGGTTATGGGTAGTGGAGGTGGTTGCCGGCTGGTGGTTTCCGGCTTGTGGTTTGTGGTGGACAGAGGTGGATGTCGGTGGTGGTCGCTAGAAATATTTTTTGGCGATCGCCGAAAAATTTAAAATGAAGGGAAATTGAAGGGGAGGCTAGGGTGGATCACCGAGGGTGTCTGGAAACATTCTCCGGTTATCGCCAGAGGTGGAAATGGGGGGTATAGGGGGTTGTTTCCCTTTGTGGGAGATGAAGATGGTAGAGGTGGTGGTGGACTTGGGACGGATGTAGGGTAGATGATGGACAATGGGGGCAAGGGATGTTATAGGGGTGGTGTTTAGAGATACTGTTGAATAGAAATCAATAGGAGCATTGGAAAATATATGACCTGCAAAGAAGAGAAGAGAATCGACATTAATGCAAAGATCAATCAAGATTGAAAGTAAACCAAAAGACATGCAGTAAAGAGAATCAACCTAGGATTTTGGATGACGCCTTAGGATAATGGACAATGCACTAGGGTCATGGAATAAAGAAAACAACGGTAGCTACAAACTTTGTGGCAGTTTTACTAGAGTGTGGCTGAATGGGTCTGAGTTGATTTTGGCGAAGATCTTGGATGGTTGAATGGGGTTTAGGGTTGATTATGATAAAATTTCGGATGGTCAAATGGATTGGGTTGATTTTTATGAAGATCCTGGATGGTCTTGGTAACTCCCTGACCTAGTAAGCTTGAATTAATAAGGCGGGAATAATAATGTGATTTTGAATTTTTTACAGTACACAGATCAAAAGCAATAAATAAACATATTTTATTGATATTTTATAATTTACAAGTACAATTTGTCACACATACATATATTTTTGCCTTTACATTTTTACATGCAGTTATTGTAAGCAAACTTGATCATAAATAGATGATCCTCCCACTGCTTTCTTAAATCCAAGACGCACATGCAGAGCATATCCTTTATTGTCCTATTGGCCTTTTTGGTCTACCCATCAATTTGAGGATGGAAGGTCGTACTGAACTTCAACTTGGTTCCTAATAGTTGGTGGATTAACCTCCAATCATTTGAAGTGAAACGCCCATCACAGTAACTTACGATGTTATGGGGCACACCGTGCAATCATACTATATTATAGAGCTTTGCTATCTTTTTCACTGAATCATCTTTCCAGTTTGAATTGAAATGTGACATCTTTGTCAAACAGTCTACGATTATCCATACAACATCGTTCCCATTCTACAATCTCGGCAATCCATGCACGAAATCCATCGATATATTGCCGAACTTCCATTCCGGAATCGAAAAAGACTTTAAAAATCCACCAAGCTTTTACATTCAGCTTTCACCAGTGCGCAAGTATGACACTTTGCCACGTAGTGAGCTATGTCCTTCAAACCCGGCCACCAAAATAGTTTCTTCAAGTCTTTATAGATCTTTGTGCTCTATGGGTGGATCAAGTACTTAGTAAAATGAGCCTCGTACATCAACTCCTCCCGTAAAGTGCCAAAATTTGGAACGCATAAACAATCGTCTTTCCATAAAAGACCGTTTTCATAAGAAAACTCAGCATTAGACCCATCCACGGTCTCCGCGCTGCATAATGTTTCATGCTTTCATCAAGCTCCAACACTTGTAAAATCCTGTCCACAAGGTCACACTACACCTTCGTCCAGTTCAAGCATGCGTTCACCGTTTTACTCCTCTCAACACAAGAGATTCCCAAGACTTATAAGTCATTGATGAGATGCTCATCATGCCTCAAAATACAGTTTGAGTGTGTAGAAGTCCTTCGGCTCAATGTATCCGCAATAACATTTTCCTTGTCGGGAATATATTAAATCTTGAAGGTGTAGTCCCCGAGGAACTCCATCCACCTTCATTGTTGCTTGTCTAAGTCCTTTTGATCTATCTAATACTTTAGGCTCTTATGGTCTGTAAAGATATCGATCTTCACGCTATACAAGTAGTGTCATCAAAGCTTGAGAGCGAATATCATGGCCGTTAACTCCAAATCATGGACCAGATAGTTCTTCTTATGCACTTTTAAATGGCAAGAGCCATACACAACAACCTTCCCGTACAAAAGAAGAATGCAGCCTAAGCCGCTCCCTGAGGAGTCACTGTAGATTTCGTAGCCTTCCGTACCACATGGCGAGCACAAAATAGGCGTCGTAGTCAAACGGTTCTTCAATTTCTCAAAAGGTTGTGCCCAAGCCGGCGACCAAACAAACTTCTAATCCTTCCTCATCAAGGTAGTGAGAGGTTGTGTAACACCTCCACCCGTTAAATGACATATAATAGAAGGTCCAGCCGGGGCCCCACACTATATGCCACAAACAGACGGTGAGGTCACAGGTTAATACCAAAACACCATCGCACCCTAACGCAGAGCATTCTAGCAGAATATTTTAACAATAGCTTGAACTCAAACCAGAAATGTCCACTTATATATATATAAACCACAGTTATATACAACCTCTTGAAGGAATGTACAACAAATACAAACAGGTTGGCCTTAAGGCATTACAGTTCCTCTTTTCACAGTGTGGATTGCATACATCGGCGCGCAGGCCGGCCACACATGAATAAAACACAACACATTTTGCTTAGACTTCAAGGGCTAGCAGCAGCAGCAGCAGGTACTTCTGCCCTTCATTTCCCGCTCGGCTCTCCAGCACCTGCACAGGGACAGCCCACCCAGAAGGTGGTAAAAAGGCAAACGGTCAGCATTTAGCTGACCAATTTATAACAATCCTACCCCTTTTTTGGGATAGTAGCATTCCTTCCCTGCAGGCATAGACAGATATTGCATATATTGTGCTCTGACGCACAATCAATCCATCATAACCGTCGGCCACACGGCCCGACGATCCATGCACTCAGGGAACATTATTGGTGCACCGACGAACCAGGGTCAACACACCCGTTTAAACGGTATTGAGCATTTAGTCTTAATGGCGTGCAGGCCTAAGACTCTCATTATGCCACTGACGAAGCTCAATACCTTGCCCTTCTCCTATACAGTCGAAATAACGCAGGTCGGGATCAACCACCGCCCATTGCTCAAGTCGCCTTGCCATCACCGAGTACAGCGTACTCAAGGCAACATCTGAAGGCGCGGGTCGGTTTCACCTTTCCCATTCGGCAAAAAGCCTTTTTAAGAGCTCGCAGCTCACAATAGCCATAATGTCCACCAAGGAATAGCTTCACAATAGCCTTGCTGTCCACCATGGATTGGCTACACTGTCTACAAAGGACTGGCTACACTGTAGCCACAACACAAGCAGTACAAGGGTATTTTCCTGGAATTCCTCATTCCAGTACTTCCTGCTACTCCACTTCATAAGCATAACCCATCGACTCCACACACAACATGTGTATACGTGGAGTCTTCTCCGGTGCGAAAGGTGCAACATCACCAATCCAGACCAACCTGTCCGGATAGGCATCACACAACATGCCTATCCCGTACTACACATTTCCGGGTCTAGATGCAGACTCAACCAGGGATAGCAACTATCAACCCATTGGGATCAATTACTCTTTCCACCTTTTGGTGGAGGATCCCGTGCTCATGCATAAAGGAGGACTTCACTTGTCCAAGAAGGAAGATCGTTACCCATGACAATCTCTTGGGAGACATAGAAATTTTAGCCGGTTGGAAAGCACCGCAGCAGCCTTGCCTCCACAAAACTGTCTTCGGTTCTCGAGTCGAAACTCGGGAGCTCCACTGACGGCCGGATCTTCTCCTCCTTTCTATCCCTTCTCACTTCTTCTTTAGCAAGAAGATGGCCAAGTGAAGAATGAAATCTTCAGTCAACTCTGGAGTTAAACCCAGCAGGGAATAACCTGGGCCACAGGATCAAGGATGAAGGAAATGAACGGCCCCAGATCGCCCTCATAAGTCTATTTTTTGGGCTGACACGGCCTGTGACACGCTCGTGTCACAGGCCGTGTACTACAAGTGGTACACGAACTGACTCATCCAGAACAAGACACGGCCATGTGATACGCCCGTGTCATATGTGTGTGTCCTAACACGGCTTCAGACACGCCCGTGTCTGGCCCGTGTTCACCAGGCCTCACTATCTGGGCAATTCCAGAGAATGACACGGCCCTGTGACACGCTCGTATCACAGGCCGTGTGCCTAGACACAGCTGCATACACGCCCTTTCCCAACTATGTTCACTAGGCCGCACAAACCCGAGGACATGAACTCTGACACGCCCGTGTCATTGGCTGTGTGGGGGCACCCTGGACAAATCTAGAGAAGGACACGACCTAAGACATGCCCGTGTCCTTGGCCGTGTGCCCCAACCCAGAGCAGGACACGCCTTGGGACACGCCTGTGTCCCAGGCCGTGTTGCCCTGTCTTAACTCCATTTTGGGCTTTTGGGATTTTTGGGTGTTATAACCCTCCCCTCCTTACAATAAATTTCGTCCCAAAATTTTCATATAGCGAGGAAACTCAGCAATCACAATGTTATAACTTCAAAATGTCTGTTATAACAAAAGACGCACTATACAACAGTTTAAACAAAAAACTCGGGAAATTCAGCTCGCATGGTCTGCTCTCGCTCTCATGTTAGCTCCTCTCGGCCACAATTGTCCCATCGGACTTTGACCATCTCTATTGTCTTGTTCCGCAATTATTTATCAGCTCTATCCTCGATCCGAATGGGCCTAACCTTTGTTGTTAGCCCATATTCGACCGGTACGCGATCAATCTCAATCACTTGAGCTGGATCCTTGATGACTTTTCGAAGCACTGAGATGCGGAACACATCATGCAATTTACTCAATTCTGCCGAAAGATCTAGACGATAGACAGCTTCCCCAACTCGCTCCACCACTTCAAACAGACCAAGATATCTGGGAATTAGCTTTTTCAAATGCCGAATCCTGGACACACCTTTGAAGGGTTTGATCTTCAAATATACCCAATTGCCCACTGTAAACTCCACGTTCAGGTGCTTGGCGTTGTAGTACTTTGCCTGTAAATCTTAGGCTATCAGTAGCTTCTCTCGAATAGAGTGTATTGTTGAGTTAGCCTCTTCGACTTCCTTACGCATATATAGCTTGGATTCGGCTGCTTCTGCCCAAGATAATGGTGTACGACACTTACGACCATACAGAGCTTCAAACAGTTCTATACTGAGGTTTGCTTGGTAGCTATTATTGTAGGAAAACTCCACCATATAGAGATGATCTCCCCATCTCTTACCAAAATCCAGGGCGCACATTCGGAGCATATCCTCCATCGTCCTGTTGGCCCTCTCAGTCTGGCCATCCGTTTGGGGATGAAAGGCTGTACTGAATGCTAACTTTGTTCCTAATAATTGATGAATTAGCCGCCAATCATTCGATGTGAATCGCCCATCACGGTCACTTACAATGCTCCGGGGAATACCGTACAATCGGACAATTTGCTCCACATAATGTTTTGCCAAGGTTTCCACTGAATCGTCCCGCTTATTCGGTAGGAAGTGAGCCACTTTTGTCAACCGGTCTACAATCACCCATATTGAATCATTCTTGCGTTGATATCTCGGCAACCCGTGCACAAAATCCATTGAAATATCATCAAACTTCTACTCCGGAATAGGTAACGACTTCAGGAAACGGACAGGCTTCTGACATTCCGCTTTGACGAATGCACAAGTTTGACATTTAGCCACATACTGTGCTATGTCTTTCTTTAGTCCTGGCCACCAAAATAACTTCTTCATGTCCTTGTACATCTTTGTGCTCCCAGGGTGAATTGAGTACTTTGCAAAGTGAGCTTCATACATCAACTCTTCCCTCAACTTACTCGTACTTGGGATGCACAACCGGCCATCTTTCCGTAACAAGCCGTCATCCCAGGAGAATTGGTCATCTGACCCATCCTTTGCATAGCGTTGGAGACTTTCATCAAGCTTCGTTGCTCGTTGAACCCTGTCCGCAAGGTAATACTGTACCTCCGTCCAGTTCAAGCATGCATCGGCTGTGGAATTCTTGTCAACACAAGAAATCTCTAACGCTTCTAACTCCTGGATCAGACGCTCATCATGCATCTGCAACCAACTTGCCCGAACCGGAGTCCTACGACTGAACGCATTAGCGACCACATTTCCCTTCCCGGGAGTATAGTGAATATCAAAGGTGTAGTCCCCCAGGAACTCCATCCACCTTCGTTGTCGCATATTCAGATCCTTCTGATCTAACAAATACTTTAGGCTCTTATGATCTGTATAGATATCCACCTTTACGCCATATAGATAGTGTCGCCACAATTTCAGCACAAAGATCACCGCCGCCAACTCCAAGTTATGGACGGGATAATTCTGTTTGTGCACTTTCAACTGGCGTGAGCCATAAGCAATCACCTTGCCAAACTGCAGAAGAATACAGCCTAAGATGCTCCCTGAAGCATCACTATAGATCTCATAGCCATCTGTACCACATGGCGATGTCAAAATAGGCGTCGTGGTCAAACAACTCTTCAGCACTTAAGAAGCACGTGTGTACTCCGACATCCAAACGAACTTCTGATCCTTCCTTGTCAACGTGGTCAGAGGCAAAGCAATCCGTGAGAAGTTTTCCACAAACCGTTTGTAGTAGCCCGTCAGTCCAAGAAAACTCCGGACCTCGGCCACTGAAGACATCACTGGCCACTCTCGTATGGCACTTATCTTTGATGAATCCACTGCTATGCCCTCTCCACTTAACACGTTGCTAAGAAAAGCCATCGACGACAGCCAAAACTCACACTTGAGAACTTGGCATAGAGCTTATTCCTCCGCAAGGTATGCAACACCAACCGCAAATGGTTTGCATGATCGGCTTCTAATTACGAGTACACTAAGATATCATCGATAAATACAATCACAAATAAATCCAAGTACTCTCGGAACGTTCAGTGCATTAGATCCATGAATACCGAAGGCGTATTACATAAGCCAAACGACATTACGGTGAACTCATAATGCCCGTAGCGTGTTCCAAATGTTGTCTTGGGAATGTTACCTTCCCGAATCCTCAACTGGTAATATCCAGATTTTAAATCCAATTTGGAATAGACGGTTGATCCAACTAGCTGATCGAATAAGTCATCTATCCGTGGAATCAGATACTTATTTTTCTCCGTCAGCTTATTAAACTCGCGATAGTCGATACATAACCGTAAACTATTGTCCTTCTTTTTCACATACAGAACAGGTGCGCTGCAAGGTGACATACTTGTGCGTATGTATCCCTGTTCCAGCAACTCTTACAGTTGGACTTTCAATTCAGCCATTTCCTTTGGCGCTACGCGATATGGCGAGCGCGCCATAGGTTTCGCGCCTGGCATCAACTCAATCGTGAAGTCGATCTCTCGCTGGGGTGGTAACCCAGGAAGATCCTTAGGAAATACATCAGCAAACTCCGACACAATCAGAACATCACTCACATTGGCCTTTGGCTCAACAGCCTGAATAAGCGCGAAGAATAACTCCGCACCCTTCCGAACAACATTGATGACTTCGAGAGCAGACACCAAGATCCCGCTCACTCCTCGCATACCAACGAACTTAGTCTCAAGCTCGATATTCTTTCCCAATGTGATCTCCTTTGAATTGAAATCAATAAAGGCACGCTGCTCCGAGAGCCAGTCCATACCAAAGATCACATCAAACTCTGATAGCAGTAGCATAAATGCACTCAAACCGAAATCCCGACTTCCTATTTGAACTTCCACATCGCAAGCTCTATCCGCAAGCATCACACAACCATTCGATAATAACACCTTTATACTATCTGTCATCACATGAATTAGTACTCCAATTCGAGCTACAAAGTCCTTAGACAAAAATGAATGTGAAGCACCCATATCAAACAGGGCTCTCGTTGGGTTATTCCGAATCAGGACAAAGCCTGTAGCACATACATCATGCACAAGCTACATAGAAAGTAGGAATATAAACAAAGCAAGCAATATCTTAAATCGTACCTGTGACGACGTCACTTTGCTTTATAGCCTCCTGCTGGCCAAAATTATAAACTCTGGGCTGCGCCTGGGATGCAGAAGACTATACCACTGCTTTGCCCTTCTCAGCATAAGACGCGCCCATATTCTTTTCCCCCTTTGGCTGAGCAACCCGACAATCACGGGCTATATGCCCCACTCTGCCACAGGTAAAGCCGGTACGAGACTCCTGCCTTGAAGTTTCTCCTGACGCAACTTTCATAGAAGCTTGCCCAGATGGCTTGGACCTCTTGCCCCACTTCTTCTGGTAGTACGATTTTCCAGGGCGGGGTGCTTTGAACTCTGGCTTTGCCACAACCAAGTCATTTTTTCCTTGCACTCGTTTCATGTCCTTTTCCAGCGCACACGCAGTATCGACCAATGCCTGAAATCCTTAGTTCACCGTACTCGAAAGCAGGAACCTCAACTCATCCTGCAATCCTTCGTAGAACCGATTGGTTTTCCTTTGTTCATTCGTGAAGATTTACCCCGCATACCGTCCCAATCTTGTAAATTCATGCAAGTACGTATCAATGCTACTTTATCCTTGCGTTAACCATTGGAAATCGTTCTCCGTGGCAATGCGTTGTGCCACTGGTAAGTGCTTGGCCAAGAACATTCGAGAGAACTCCTCAATCGAAACTTGTGTTAGCTGCCTGCCCGCTAAATGGTGTAACTCAACCTCGTCCCACCATAACCGCGCCTCTCCTTCCAACATGAAGGTGGCCAAGGTGACCTTCTGACTTTCCTACGTCCTGATCGCTGTCAATATACGCATGACTCGCGATAACCAATCTTCTGCCTGGGTTGGGGATCCCACACCCGTGAATGTAGGTGGATTGAAGCTCATGTATTGCTTCAACTGTCGTTCAGCTGCTCGCAGATCCACAGCCTCAACCAGTTCGGATCTTACACCAACTTGGTCTGGCACCAATGCCGGCTATGCCTTTCCGGCCGGCTGAATCATGGCAAATAGTTCCTCAGCAACTAAGAGAACTGTTTCTGCAGATGGAGGAGGTGTAGACACCTCAGCTGGTGTCGTACTCTCATCAGAACGTTGGGGCTCCGATTTCCTAGCACCACTACGAGTCACCTATATGTAAACAAGACACACATTAGCGACCTCGCACAAGCAATAACAACAATTTAGGAACGCGCAGGTTCCTCAAACAAGTGTATTTACATTCTTCAGTGGACATTCAAGAGTTCAATAGTATTAAAGCGGTTCACACTTATACGTGCTCGCCACCCCCCACAAAAGAATTCGACCACGAATTCGAAAGAGGAAGACCGAGACAATCTGATGCCAAAATTTAATGCCTCCACCCGTTAAATGACATATAATAGAAGGTTCGGTCGGGGACCCACACTATATGCCACAAACAGACGGCGAGGTCACAGGTTAATATCAAAACACCATCGTACCCTAACGCAGAGCATGCTAGCGAAAGATTTTAACAATAGCTTGAACTCAAATCAGGAATGTCCACTTATATATATAAACCACAGTTATATACAACCTCTTGAAGGAATGTACAACAAATACAAACAGGTTGGCCTTAAGGCCTTACAGTTCCTCTTTTCACAGTATGGATTGCATACATCGACGCGCAGGCCAACCACACATGAATAAAACACAACACATTTTGCTTAGCCTTCAAGGGCTAGCAGCAGCAGCAGCAGGGACTTCTTCACTTCATTTTTCGCTCAGCTCTACAGCACCTGTACAGGGACAGCTCACCCAGAAGGTGGTAAACAAGGCAACGGTCAGCATTTAGCTGACCAATTTATAACAATCCTACCCCTTTCCAGGGGCATATCATTCCTTCCCTACATGCATAGCAATGCATAGACAGATATATAATATATTATGCTCTCATGCACAATCAATCCATCATAACCGTCAGCCACATGGCCCGACGATCCGTGCACTCAGGGCACATTCTTGGTGCACCGACGAACCAGGGTCAACACCACTGTTTAAACGGTATTGAGCATTTAGTCTTAATGGCGTGCAGGCCTAAGAATCTCATTATACCACTCACGAAAGCTCAATACCTTGACGCTCTCATATATAGTCGACATAACGCAGGTACGGATCAACCCCCCCCCCCCCCCCCCCCCCCCCCCGTTGCTCGAGTCGCCTTGCCATCACCGAGTACAACGTACTCGAGGCTACATCTGAAGGTGCGGGTTGGTTTCACCTTTCCTATTTGGCAAGAAGCCTTTTTAAGAGCTCGCAGCTCACAATAGCCATAATGTCCACCAAGGACTGGCTTCACAATAGCCACGTTGTCCACCAAGTACTGGCTACACTGTCCACAAAGGACTGGCTACACTGTAGCCACAACACAAGCAGTACAAGGGAATTTTCCTGGAATTCCTCATTCCAGTACTTCTTACTACTCCACTTCACAGGCACAACCCATCGACTCTACAAACTACATGTGTATACGCTGAGTCTTCTCCGGTGCATAAGATGCAACATCACCAATCCAGACCAACCTATCCGGATGGGCTTCACACAACATGCCTATCCCGTACTACACATTTTCGGGTCTAGATGTAGACTCAATCGGGGATAGCAACTATCAACCCATTGGGATCACTTACTCTTTCCACCTTTTGGTGGAGGATCCCATGCTCATGCATAAAGAAGGACTTCACTTGTCCAAGAAGGATGATCGTTACCCTTGACGATCTCTTGGGAGCCATAGAAATTCTAGCCAGTTGGAAAGCACCGCAGCAGCCTTGCCTCCACAAAACTGGCTTCGGATCTCGAATCGAAACTCGGGAGCTCCATTAGAGGCCGAATCTCCTCCTCCTCCTCCTTTCTCTCCCTTCTCACTTCTTCTTTAGCAAGAAGATGGCCAAGTGAAGAATGAAATCTTCAGTCAACTCTGGAGTTAAACCTAGCAGGGAATAACCTGGGCAACAGGATCCAGGATGAAGGAAAGGAACGGCCCTAGATCGCCCTCAAAAGTCTATTTTTTGGGCTAACACGCCCGTGTCACAGGCCGTGTACTGCAAGCGGTACACGAACCGACTCATCCAGAACAAGACACGTCCATGTGACATTCCTGTGTCACATGTCGTGTGTCCTGACATGGCTTCAGACACGCCCATGTCTGGCCCGTGTTCACCAGGCCTCACTATTTGGGCAATTCCAGAGAAGGACACGGCTCTGTGATACGCCTGTATCACAGGCAGTATGCCTAGACACAGCTGCAGACACGCCCTTGCCCAGCCGTGTTCACTAGGCCGCACAAACCAGAGGAGGACACGACCTCTGATATGCCCATGTCATTGGACGTGTGGGGTTCCCTGGACAAATCAAGAGAAGGACACGGCCTAGGACACGCCCGTGTCCTTGGCCGTGTACCCCAACCCAGAGAAGGAAATGCCTTGGGATACGCCCGTGTCCCAGGCCGTGTTGCCCTGTCTTAACTCCATTTTGGGCTTTTGGGATTTTGGGGTGTTACAACAGCTCAACTTGTGATGAGAGTTTAAAGAAATCCATAGTTAAGCGTGTTCGGGCTGGAGTAGTACCAAGATGGGTGACCTCCTGGGAAGTCCCTGTGGTGCGCGCTTGACTATCGAGTTTGACTCATCAAAGGGAGGTTGTGGCCACCAACAACCTGTCAGTAGGCTAGAGAGCGGTTGGGGTGCTTGGGCTGCAGCCCAGTAGCGATTGTAACGGCCTGACCCTTTAGACCAAACGTCGCCGACCTACCAGTAGCCCGGGTTTAGAGCTAAGAGGCCCGCAGGCTTGTCTCGCCCCACGGCACCATTGGTAGTAAGCCTAAACATCAAGGCCTGCAGGCCCATTGCACCCCAACCAAATCTCCGCGCATGTTTATCAGCAGCGGTAGGTTGTTGCCACGGGATCTCGAACCCGCAACCTTAATAAGAGAGTCTTAATACCACTCCTCATCACCAACTGAGCGGCTCAGTTGGTGATGAGGAGTGGTATTAAGACTCTCTTATCAAGGTTGCGGGTTCGAGATCCCGTGGTAACAACCTACCGCTGATGATAAACAGGCGCGGAGATTTGGTTGGGGTGCAATGGGCCTGCAGGCCTTGATGTTTAGGCTTACTACTAGTGGTGCCGTGGGGCGAGACAAGCCTGCGGGCCTCCGAGCTCTAAACCCGGGCTACTGGTAGGCCGGAGGCGCTTGGTATAAAGGGCCGGGCCGTTACAGCGATGCCTAGAGCGGAGCCATGACATTGACACGTTGGATCGGCTAGGGTCGTTACAGGTAGAGCTATCCGCAAGAAGTTATCTACGAAGCGCTTATTGTAGCGAGCAAGTTCTAGGAAACTTCGGACTTCCGCCACCGTAGACAACACAGGCCACTCCCATATCACACCTATCTTTGTCGGATCCATTGCAACTCCCTCTCTACTGACCACTTGACTGAGGAACGCTATTGATGATAGCTAGAACTCACATTTTTGGAACGTGGCGTACAACTGACTCCTTTTCAGAGTTTCCAAAATAGTGCGTAAGTGATCCACATGATCTTATTTCGACTGAGAGTACACCAGGATATCGTCAATGAAGAATATTATGAACTGGTCCAAATACTCTCTGAATGTTCTACTCCTTAAATCCATAAATATCAAAGGCCCATTTGTAAGGCCGAACGACATAACTGTGAACTCGTAATGCCCGTAATGCATGTTGAATGCCGTTTTGGGAATATCACTTTCCCTGATTCTCAACTGGTAATAACCGGACTTCAAATCCAACTTGGAATACACAGTTGACCCAACTAGCTGATCAAACAGATCATCAATTCTCGGAATTGGGTACCTATTCTTCTCTATCAGCTTATTCAGTTCCCAGAAATAGATACACAATCGTAAGCTTCCATCCTTTTATTCACAAAAAGAATTGGTGCACTCCAAGGTGATGAACTCGGGCGCACATAGCTTTGCTCTAACCATTCTTGCAACTGAACTTTTAGTTCTGTCATGTCCTTTGGCGCTAATCGTTATGGAGAGCGTGATATAGGCTTGGCACCTAGGACTAGTGAAATTGATCTCTCATTGAGGTGGAGCACCGAGAAGATCTTTAGGGAATACGTCAGCAAACTCCAATACTACATGAATGCTACTCAAACCGGGCTTGGGCTTTGAAGCCTCCATTAGCGTAAAGAATAACTCCACGCCTTTGCAAACTGCCTTGACTACTTGGAGAGCAGATATCAGTATCTTGCTTGATCCCTTCATACCAAAGAAGGTAGTCACCTGACCAGTATTCTTCCCCAGCTTGGCCTCCTAATTGCAATTGATGCACGCATGCTGCTTTGAGAGCCAGTCCATGCAAAGATCACATCATACTCCAAAATAGGTAGTATTGATGCTTCCAAGTCGAGCTCTTGATTTCCTACCCGCACCTTGACCAAACAACACCTATCCACACCCATTGGGCAGCAACACATCCAATTTATCTCTTGATATGGAGGAAGGCACTCTGATATGCAGAATGAAGTCCTTAGATAGAAACGAATGAGATGCTCCCGTGTCAAAAAGTGCTCTTGTCGGATAGTCAAGGATTATTACAAAGCCTAAGGTACACACCCAAGTCAAACATATGTACGCAAGGTATATTGAACGTAAACTACATAAGCTGCATAAAAGTCATATCTTTCACCACATTGCTTTGTTTGATGGCCTCCTGCTGGCCCAGATTTTAACGGCCCAAAATACGAAATGACCCAAATGGATAATAAATTTGAATAATCAATATCCCCTATGATGAAAATAAAGAAAATAAGTATTAATTTGATGTCGCTTTGAAACTTGAGTTTGAATGCTTTTGAAGTTTTGCGGCGCTCAGTTCGTTTTAAGTGGAATATGATGTTATTTTATTTAATTTCATTTATAACTGGTGGTAATCTAAATATTGATAAATTTAATTGTAAAGGACTGATATGAAAAAAGAAGACTGGTTGTACTGTTACTTCATTATTGAGTTGGACTATTAAGAGGCTTAATAAGATCTAAATCTAATTTGCTTGAAGGCGGTGGCTTTCATAGTGATACCAATATATAATTTTGTTGTCCTATTCTTGAGGCATATCTCATTTCTGCTCCAGGAGTGTTGTCGGTCGGACTCAAAGCTATGGCTCACGGTGGTTTCCACCTTCTTCCTCCTCTCCCTCTCTTATCTCCACGAAATCATGGGCTCCTATGATTGTTGTTGGGATCAAAAGTTTGGCAAGGGTTTGCTTGGCCTGGGACTAGTCGGACTCGTGTTTTTGGCAGAATCGGTGCCCAGAATGGTTTTACTGCACTGCAAGCCTTCTTTTCCCTTTCATCCCTTGTGTTTTCTTGGGGATTTCATGATCAAGCAAGTTAGGGTTTCTCTCTTTTGAGATTTGTAGGTGTGTGATTTTGGTTGGTCGGGTCAGCTGCTTATTTCCCTTTTATTTTGGGTATTGATAGTAGGTTGTTATTTGGCCGGTGATAGTGGTTAACTGTTACCTTGATTTTCCTTACAAAGCACTAAAATGTTAAGTTTACATTGGGGATTTTTGTGGTACTATTAGGATAGAAAAAAAGGGGTTGGGTCATAATCTCTTTTTCTGTTTGGTGCATTGGCCAGCTATATATTGTTGTTGGTTTTTCCCTCTTGGTCAGCTGTTGATTAGGCTGGAGAGTTATATTGTGATTTTAGTCAACTACTGCTTATCTTCTCTCTATAGTGGGTAGTGGTCAGTGAATTAAGCTAATGATTTCCTAATCATATATAAGTTGTTGTGGGTTTTCCTCTTGGCCGACAATCTCTTATTGTTTAGACCTTTATGTGATTATTTTTGTTTATAGATGTTGGGGATTTGCTTTGTTTTTGCTGGCTAGCTATTGTAATTTTCAATGTTGAGTATTCATTAGGGTTCTTCCTAGTTGGTTGCTAAGTAAGGTGAATTGTAATTGGGTTTTGTTATAACTTTGGAATAAATGGTCTGATAAATAGCTGTCAAATGATGTTATCAGAATAATCAATGTCATAACTATAATGAGGCGCAACCCCGGTATAAAAGACCCTAAGTGATACAATTTTTATACAGATACCGCGATGTATGGCTTCTCAAAATAGGCACGACGATGACATGAAATGCTATAAAAGGAAGAATAAATGATGGTGAGAGCTACCTATTTAAATTTATGCTTTATTGCTCTCTTTTTCATTATGTGCACTTTTATTATAAAGAATGTCAAATACATAGCTACTTACATATGCTAGCATGGATTTGTAATATATCACTGATACTTATTGTCGTAATATTGTATGGCCTTGACAAAGACAAACAGGCGATTATTATTCTGAGGGGATTAATAAATAAACAAACACAAAGTATTTAAAGAATTGCATATAGCTAACACAAATAGAAATGCATCGGTGCATGAAAATGTTAAGGGTATAACTGAAGGTAAATGTGCTTAAAAAATAATTATGGTTTGTCAAATCAGTCAGCCGAAAGGCATAATGCATGTTGGACGTACTGATTTGGACACTGTAGACCCTGGGGGTCAGACTGAAATACTGAAATGCAGATATGGATATCGTTACAGTTACCCTTAACATTATATAACTTAAAAGATGAAAAGATAACATAAGAATGTATGGTTATACAGTTACACCAATACATTGATAACACATGAGAACTGATATGGTTTTATAGTTACACTGATATGGTATATAGCCATTGAATGTTATTATTAAATAATTGGTTATACTGTTTTATGGATACTAACATTACAGTTATAATGTTGCTTCACAGTTTCATTACTAGTACGAAAAAAGGGTTAATATAGACATGTTTTTTGCTTTGCTTAATTCTTCTAATTTATATGTACAACAGTTAAAGAAGTATATCCTTATTTAGTTATATTTTTAGACTAAGCTCGTCGTCACTTTTGTTTAGGAGTTTAATGTGATCCTAAATACATAAAGAAAAGTGAAGTTGATCATGGAAAGACAGAAAAGACTCATGGAATACTTCAATTTATAAGGTACATTTTTATTATGTATTTTATTTTATACTCCACTAGCCTTACTTCAACATAGGATGAATGTATTGAATATAGCTTAGATACATAATTATGTGGGGTCTAAAATGGGGGCCTCACACAGATTGTACACTCGGGGTAGCGCCGGGGTATAGTGGGATACAGACGACTCCGTTGCTTTCCCTTTCTCGACATACGATGCACCCATCTTTTTATCCGTCTTTGGAGGACGACTCAACCGGTATTGAGCATAGCGTCCAACTTTGCTGCAACTATAGCACGTAAGTAGACCTTTCCCTGTAGTAGCTCTAGAAATAGTAGAAGGAGCTGGCCCCGACAGTCAAAACTTCTGCTTGCTTCAGAACCCAGACTTTGAAGAGCTCAACACTTTGAACTCATGCTTCTTTACACCACGGTCCCTCGTGTTCTGGACCCTTTTATGTCTTGTTCTAGCGATCTAATTGTGTTGATCAAGGTAAGAAAAGCTTGGGTCATCAGGCCTACTAGAAGTAACCGTAAATCATCATGTAGACCTTTATAAATTTGGTTGGTCATCCGCTCCTCATCTGTAAATGTGGAGCCTACATATTCCCCAATCTAGTAAACTCATGCAAGTAGTCATCAACACAACTCTCACCCTGAGTTAACCTCTAGAATTTATTCACCATAGCAATCCTCTGTGCAAATGGGAGATATCAAGCCAGAAACAACCTTGAGAACTCGTCCATCGAGAAATCAGTAAGCTGTCTTCCCGCAAATTGGTGCAACTCGAACTCGTCTCACCATAGCCTTGCCTCTCCATCCAACAAGAAAGTAGCCATGGTGACTTTCTGCCACTCCTCTATCTTTGTTGTCGTCATAGTTCTCTTAATATGAGAGAGCCAATCTTCGACTTGCGTTGGGGTTCTAGTACCCGCAAACACTAGAGGGTTGAAACTCATCACATGCTTTAGTTGCTTCTTTGTTCCTCGCCTTGCATGGGAAGGAGGCTGCACTTGCCGTCCTGGTTGGGCATTGATCATGGCAAAACACATCTTCAGCTACCAACCTTATCATTATAATAGATGGAGGGGTTGCTGGCACATCATTATGAGCACTAATCTCCGTAGAGTGTTGATGTTGAGACTGTCCTGCACCACTCCTAGTCACCTATACTTATGCAACACATAATTTAGCAACTCCAAAACATAGCAAATAATAATCAAAGGAACACTCAGGTTCCACAAACAATATTTTTAGCATGTTTCATGTGTGTTTTTCGTTCCTAAGTAGACATTTACTGGTTAATTTTACATTTTTAAGGTGACGCACACACGTGCACTCCACCCCTTAAAAGAATTCGTCCACGAATTTAGCGAATAACGGACCGACACCTAGAGTGTTATACCAAATTGCAACACCCTTGCTCATTCCAAGGAATATAATAGTGGGTCCGGCCGGGACCCCGTGCCATATTGAATGAACAAATGAAAGAGTTACTCAAAGAATATCAATCCATAACACTAAACAACAACGCATAAAAAAATAATACGCTAACGAAAGCAATTAAATAAACGTGAACCGGAAAGTTCACGCCACAATAGAAATGATTAAACAACAATTACATTGTCTTGCTTTGCCCTTAAGGCCTTATATATGAGCAAAAGTTTAACTACTATATGATTTCTATACATCGACATGCAGACCAACAAAACATGAATAGCTAAAACAAAACTTGAGCCTTCGAGGGCCTGCACAGCTTGGGCTCCCGCCCCGCTATTTCCCGTTTGGCTCTCCGTCACTTGCATCTATACAAACCATAAATATGTGACAACAAAAGAAGGTAACAAGTCAGTTTTTGCTGACCATTATCCACGAACACGCGGTATATCGACCCTACCCCATTCCCGGGGGGTGGGGGTGGGGGTGGTGTTCCTTCCCTGTATATAAGTCAACAACATTAGCATATTTATACAATTGAGCAAGAAAGTGCAACGACAAGCAGCCAAGCACTTATGTTATACACACAATCATCATAAATGTTGGAACGCACGTCCATACGCTTCGGGAAATCATGGCACACTTTTGATGTACTCCTTGAATCCCACCACCATCCCTTGTCCTAGACACGAGTGATCTCACCTTGAGCATTGTTCTAGTCCGACCCAAAGTCAAGGACCCTCTCCTATGCTAACGATGAAAGCCAAGTACATTAGACACTCTAGTCGGATGACAGAGTGCAGGTATAGTTTAGCTCTTTCCCGTTGCTCAACTCGTCGTGTCAATCAACAAGAATGATGCGGGTCAGTCTCCCCTTTCGCATAAACAACATATCTCACATTATGTACCATGGTTGGCACTCATGGACACACAAGGCTGGGTACAGCAAGCTCCACAGCTTCACAAACTAGCCAATTTGTCTCATGTACATAGGCCTCACACAACTCCCAGGGAGCTACCACCAACGGTAATACTACCGTCGGGTGGTACCTAACTGAACTTTGATTCTGCTTGCTTTTTCAGGTATTTCCTGGAGCTAGCCTCCAAGACTCCCTACCACGCTCTATAACACTCAAAACCCATAAATGACATACAACACTGAGTCTTCTACGACACACAAATATCAATGTAAACATCACCGATCCAGACTAACTTGTCCGGATGGGCTTCACACAACATACCTATATTCGAAGTCAAAACAGATGTCTATATGCAATATATGATGGGGATAGACTCAATCGACCCGGAGAAAGTCTAGTTGTATGCTAATTAGCCAAAGAGGCGCTTTCATATGCGAATATAGAAATAAAAGAGGACACGCATGTCTTAATAAGAGGAGGAAGATCATTACACTTGAAGGCCTCTTTGGCCCCATGAATCAATAATCCAATCGGATAGAAAGAACCGCACCGGGCCGCTCTCCGTGGATCTGGACTCCGCTTGCGATTCGGAGCTCTAAAGCTCCGTCAATGGTAGAAATAGTTCTCCTTCTTCTTTCTTTGCTCTCCCCTCTCAATAACTCTTTAGAAAGAGAAACCCTAGGATAAAAAGAGGTAAAGCCATCATCTCACGACATTATACCAGCAGGAGTAACTTCCCACCGTCGGATCCTATTTGAAATCGACAAATGACCAAGATTCGATTTAGAATTCCTGTTCTGAACTCTACCGCAGTGCGGTATCAAGCTACCTCCACGCGGTACCTCGTTCGGTAGCTTCTTCAGCAAGCCCACCATTTAAACCCTCCACACACTCAATGATACGTGGCTGCCAGTACCTGACACACTACCGTCGAGTGGTATCACACTACCGCTGAGCGGTAGTAAATTAGACATATCGTTACGTTGGATTTGTCGAATGGTTCACTACTTCCACGCAGTATCTTACTACCGTTGGGCGATAACTTACAGAGAGCTATGACAATTAAATCTGCAACGCTACCGCCGATGCTAGCACTACTGTCGGGAGGTAGCATTTTGTGAGTTATTTCTGCATAAACTTTGGGGAGTTACATATGCCTCTGTACAAACCACTCTTGACCCTCGATTGACTCTCTACGTTGATGGAGTATTAGGGATCGAGGGAGCAAGGGCAGGATTACTTTTAATAAGTCTAGAGATGATCACGCTAGAGCAAGGACTCAGATTAAAGTTTTCAGCGACTAATAATGTCACCGAATATGAGACTCTAACTTCCGGACTCTGACTTGCCATCGAATGCCAAGTAAAAATCCTGAACATTTATTCGGATTAACAGCTTGTAGTCTCGCAGATCGAGGGAGATTACGAGGCAAAGAATGACCATCTACTAGAATTGCTGCCCTCTCTACTATCCCTTCTTCTGGGGGCCTGGCTTCAGGACCCTCTAAAACCAGGTAGGGGGAGATGTCCTGTGAAGAAGTTCCAGTCCCTCCTCTAGCAGCAGCAGCAACAATAGTTCCAGTTCCTCTTCTAGCAGCAGCAGCAGCAACAGCAGATTCTCCTGAGGCAGACATTCCAACAGATATTACTGATATTATAGATGATTCTGATATGGATATGGCTTATGATACAGATGAAGAAATAAGCATTGCTGGTGATTTTATCATAAATCCCACAGTTCATTTGAACTCTTTACTCAATTCTTTCAATCCAATTTACAGAATTTACAGAAATGTTTTTCCTAATTTTGATGTTGATTACTCCAAGACCATTATATGTTATTCTGCTCCAAAAGGCCTGTAGTTGTAGATCAACTAAGAGAAAGTTTTGTAGTTCTAGAAATTACAGATATATTAGTTGTTGAAGATGTTTGTAGTCCTCCTCCTCTTATGTGGGCTGAGTCTCCTATGCCAGATTATGATGATATTATGTTTGCTGACATGGAAGAAGAGGAAGGAAATCAGATTGTTACTGAAAGTTTGCAGAGCCAGAAATTCTAGAACAGCCTCAGGCTGAGAAGCAGATCTCTAAAGATGCTCTTAAGGAAATTGATGATTTATATGACAATCCTCCTGGATCATCTGATGATGATGAGGAGGAGGAGGATTCTGATGACTCTGGTCCTAAGAAGACAAAATCTAAGAAGTGAAAGATTCCTGCCAAAGCTATTCCTAAGCCTAATCCTACAGCTGACACACCTTATTACATTCTGCATAATATTACTCCATATCATGAAATGCCTCAATGGATGTGGTTATCCAAAAATGAGCAAAAGGAAAGGAAGAAAAGAAGAAGATACAAATCCCCACCTAAGCAAACCAGGAGAGGACCTCCTCCTCCTACCGTAGGTGCTTCAGGAAGTGTTGCAAAAACTCAGAAGCTAGCTTCCAGTAGCTCTCAAACTCCTAGGCCAGCCTCCCATCAGTCTTCAAGACCTGGTGGGAAGTACAGTCAATACAGACCTCCAGGGTCTTACTATTTAGGCCATCCTCAACAGTCTCTTCCTCCAACAAACTTTAAACAACAATCCATTATTTTCAGAAATTCTCAAAAGTCTGTTCAGGATGCTTCAAAAAATGATCTAGAGAGACCTCCCTCTCCAGTTTATGAACTTGAGTTAGATCCAAACTTCAGAATGGCTAGATTTCAAGAATTGATTGGCTTGTCTCGGATGAACAAAGCCAGAGTAGAAGGATCAGATCCATCAGAGTTTACTACTATATCTACCTATAGGCAGAAAGAATTTGACAAATTTCAGGTAGACAGGCATTTATTTGATCTAAATGAATATATGCAGGTATATCAAGAAGCTGTTGTTCCCAAAGCTTCATCTATGACAATTCTTGGAGTTCAAGACATAAAAATATCTAAGAAGGAAGCAGAGAATCCTCACTTGACAATTATTTTTGCGAAATCATCATCTTCTCCTCCCTCTGAAATATCTTGAACATTTATTTCTTTGTGATATATATATGCGTATTGCACTTAACTATATCATATCTGCTGATTAGTTTAAAATTCGGTCAGATATTTATATTGCTTTGTGTTTTTATGCTTTTCTATTTTTTTTGGTGACCTCACCCAAATAGAGGGAGATTATTGGATCCCTAGTTTGGATTTGGACTAGGTTCACTATTAGGTTATTGACCCATCATGTATAGCCTAGGGTCAGTTTGTTAGTTCTAAGGTTAGGACAGTCTGACTATATTAGACATCTTATGATCCTATCTTGAGAAGACTTCAGAGATTCAGACTTAGAAGAATTGTAGTTTTTAAGAGTTCAGATAAGTAGTTCGACGTTCTTCGAACTCAGCTCGACGATCGTCGATCGCAGATCGACGAACTCAGAGTTTTAACTCTGAGCTGAGCTCGATGAAATACGAGCTCAGGTCGACGAACTCCCTCCTCTACTCAATTTCTCTGGTCGACGAAATTCTACTTCAGGACGACGAACTTGGAGCTCAGCTTTGACAGTTTTTCTCCAGATCAATTTTCTATGAGCTCAGCTCGACGAAGACGATTTATCAGCTCGACGATCTTGAAGTTCAGGTCGACGAAATCTGTCCTGAGGTCGACGATTTCTGTCAGTATCAGTTTTGGCGATTTCTCTGTCATTTTGATTTCAATTGGTATTATTATAAGGTAGTAATTCTATGATAATTAATGCTTATATTCTCAAGAATATAACCGTTGCTTGGCAACATTAATTATGGATTTCACAGAGTAAATTACTTGACATATTTACTGAGATAGTTGAGGAAACATATTAAAGACATTTTTCAGCCGTTTCAACTCCCAGAATCTCAGCAGCAAATCAAGGATAATATTCAAAATTCAACAGCTTGAAATCCTCTCAGCATATAAAAAAGATCTTTTTCAAAAAGAAGAAAAACATGAGATCTTTACAAAAAGAATTTTTTTACAGATAATTGATACAGAGAATAGTATTGCCATCTACAAGAAATTGAAGTAGAACAATACACACAGATATCTAATCTTCTTCAGTTTTCTGCTTCAGGATTCACAAGGACAACTCTTCAACACCAATCCAAGATGTTTCTGAAGATCTTCATCAAGTCCTACACCCTGTGCAAAGCTCTCATCTTCTTGAACCATTCAACATCTCAGGGGGAGCTTTGACAACAACATCCACTAAAGTCTTCTCAGTTGTTTGAGAAAGAGAAGACAACATCACTTTTTATTTCCCACTTTAAAAAGGGTTTCCAACTCCCTTCAAAAGTTATCACCTGGTTGACAAGTCTCCTTATCAAAAGACTTGATTTGGTTTTTGGACACCTGATTAAAAGCTTAAAGGTTTGTGAGATCTCCCTTGAAATTGATCTTGTGGTGACAGGGCACCTGAGCAAAAACCTGTGGTGGCAGGGCACCTGATCAAAAACCTGTTAGTGGATTCCTACCAGGGTGGTAGAAGAGTGAATGTTCCCAGTTTTGGGAAACCACTATAATTTTCTTGTGTCGTTTGATTGTTCCTTTCTTTATTTCTGTTGTGCTGTGATAGTTTCTTTTTCTTACTTCTCTTTATATATATACTACTATCACTTATTTTAATTCCACTGTAAAAACTGATTAAGTTTTTAAAATACTATATTCACCCCCCTCTAGAGTTAGTTAGATCTATCCCCTCACTTTCAATTAGTATCAGAGGGTCTGTTCATTTGATTTCACAGGCTAATACCTGAATCAAAAGTTCTTTGATAGATCTTAATATCTCTAGTGTCTCTCTTATATCATGGCACATAATAAAAAATATTCAAGTACAAGACCTCTAGTCTGCAATCTGAATAAGTTTGCAATCTGGAAGGCAAGAATCATATTATATATGAATTCTATTAATGAAGACATCTACAACTCCATTTTGACAGGTCCTCCAAGTCAAGAAGCTTATACTTCAACAAGCACAAATGCAGTCCCTCCACCTAAATGGACTGATGCTCAGAAAAAGGCAAAAATTATTGATGTAAAGGCCATGAACATTCTGGCACAAACCATGTCAGATGATATATTTCAGAAGGTGGCTGAATGAACTTGAGCTAAAGCCATTTGAGACTCTATAAACCAAATGGTTTCATGATCAGCTGATGAGAGAAAGGACAGAAGATCCCATCTTATCTCTCAGTATGAAAATTTCTAGAAGGATGAGTCTGACTCTGTGGCTGACATGTACAACAGACTCAGCTTAATTATAATGAGCTGAAAACATTGGATAAAAACATCTTACTGACAGAGATTAATGACAAGATCCTTATGTGCTTCCACAGCACATAGGACTCCAGGATCTGGCCAATCAAGGAGGCCAGAAGCCTGAATGAAATATACACTGAGTCACTTCTAGGCAAGCTCAAATCTTATGAGCAACTGATAAAGTCAAGAGAAGCAGCTGAGCAGAAGACCTCCTCATCAAGAAGGAAGGAGAAAAACATTGCTTTCAAAGCATTTGAAGGACCAGAAGCTCCTCCAGCAAATAATGAGCTCATAAGCTTATTGTCCAAGAGATTCTACAAGATGACCAGAAAAGATTTCAGAAGGAAGTCATCCAGACAAGATGATAGACCAAGATATGACAAAACTCCTACCAAGGAGATTGTCCGCTTTGGTTGCAAAAAACCTAGACACATTCTTTTTGAGTGTCCAGAGAATTTGATCAAGGAGAAAAGAAGAGATAAGGACTCCATAAAGAAGTACATCAAGCCCTAGTCAAGCAAGCATAAGAGAAAGGAGAAAGGTTTTGTTGCAGAAACCTGGAGTGAGATAGAAGAAGAATCTTCATCTTCCAACTCCAGTGAAGATGAGTAAGAAGCTAAAGCAAAAGAAGTTTGCTTGATGGCTATCAATGCATCAGATAGCTTTTCAAAAGCTGAAAATTCAGAGAATAAAGACTTTGAATCAGAAGAGGATCAGTTAATATCCTAATTTGATTTTAATTCTGATCATTTCAAAACTGAATTTAAATTATTATATAATGATCTAATCAAATCTGAGAAGGAAATCAAACTTCTAAGAGATAGGCTAACTGAACATGAAAATCTATTATCTGAAAACATTGAACTAAAAGATAAACTAGTTATAACTTCAGAAGAATTTATTTCTTTAAAAACTAAAACTAAATGAGGCTAAGCAATTTGAAGAATCCCTTAATGGGAGAAGCATCAAATTGATGAACATCACAAGCACAGTAAATATCAGGCTCAATGGCAAGCTGGGCTTAGGTGCTTCATCAAGCCAACCTCATTTAATTCAGAAAAACATTCTTTCTACACTCATAAAATTTATATCAGAAAAGGGTAAAGAAAAGGTAGATGAAAACATTGAACCAACTGAATTAAAACAGAAACCTAAGAAAAAGAGAAAGAATAAGAAAAACCTTAATCATAACAATGTTCAACAGATTTCGTCGAACTCAGATCGATGAAATGTGTACAGTTCGTCGAACTCAAGTCGACAAACTCTGAACGCAAATTTTTAATATAATTATTCTTTGAACTGTGATCGACAAAACCAATATGGTTCGTCGAGCCGAGATCGACGATTTTGGGGCTCAGAGAATGAATATTTCCATTCTCTGAATGGAGTTCGACGAACTCATCCCTATTCGTCGAACTCATTTCGGCGAACTTATCAGAATTCGTTGATCCCAGTTCAACCTAACAAAAACTTTAATTATTCAAGAACATTTAATCATTCAAAAGAATTTGTTAATCCATTCACCCAATGGATAATTACACCTAGGAAATTTCACCCCTTAGGATATAAGAACCAACCTGAATACTCTTATATCTCTAGCTTTAGATATGAAAAGAATCAAGGACCCAAGGTTACCTGGGTCAAGAACACCTAACTTTTCATCTTGCAGGTGAAAGACTATCCTACCACAGAGGAACAGTGGTATCTGGATAGTGGATGCTCAAAGCACATGACAGGTAGCAAGGACAACTTAACAAACTACAAGTCCAAGCTTGGTCCAAAAGTGATATTTGGTGACTCCAACTGTGGTCAAACTAAAGGCTATGTGATTGTCAAAATTGGAGCTGTCATTTTCAAGAAAGTAGCATATGTGAGTGGTTTAAAACATAACTTGATATCCATAAGCCAATTATGTGATGAAGGTTATCAGGTATCCTTTAACCATTCTTCTTGTATTATATCTTTTGTAGATAATAAAACTGTCTTAACTGGCATTAGGCTAGGAAACATTTATATTGTAAATTTCAAATCTGCTATGTCAGAAATCTGTTTATTTAATCAAATTAGTAACAATAATGAACTTTGGCATAAAAGATTAGGACATGTAAATCTTAAAAAAATTGCTAAACTCTCTAGCGACAACCTTGTTAGAGGATTGCCTACTTTCCCCTACAAGAAGGAAAGCTTTTATAGGGCTTGTCAATTAGGCAAGCAAACCAAAAATAGTTTTAAATCTATTAACAAGAGTAATTCACCCATGATTCTGTATTTGCTACATATGGATCTATTTGGACTCATTAATGTACAAATCTTGTGAGGGAAATCTTATACCTTAGTCATTGTAGATGACTTCTCTAGGATCACTTGGGTGTTCTTCTTGAGAAACAAGTCAGATAACTTTAAAGTTCTTATAGATTTTATTAAGAGCATAAGAATTGAGTATTCTACTCCAGTTGCATTGATCAGAAGTGATCATTGTACTGAGTTTGAATCTCTTCCTATGTAAGAATTCTGTGAGATGGAAGGTATCAGGTCTAGACAGTTTAAGAGGTTGCTCAACAAAAAGGGTCAAATGAAAAATCAACCATTGCTTCTCTGCTCCTAGAAATCCTCAACAAATGGGGTAGCAGAAAGGAAAAACAGAACCCTGATTGAAGCTGCAGGAACATTGCTTGCATATGCTCACACTCCCCTATCCTTTTGGGCAGAGGCTGCGAGCACAACAAATTATATCCTGAATAAAAGTTTGATACATAAACTTAAGGTCAAGACTCCATATGAATTACTCAAAGGGAAGCAACCTAAAATAGACTATTTTAGAATCTTTGGTTGTGTATGCTACATTCATAATAATAATAAGAAACATCTTAGAAAATTTGAAGCCAAAGCTGCAATGAGAATTTTTCTTGGATATTCCCAAGTCAGCAAGGCTTATAGAGTATTTAATAAATCTACTTTGAAAATGGAAGAATCTGTACATATTACATTTGATGAAGTTAATATGTATTACAAGGAGAAAGATTCTTCTACCAAAGATTTATTATAGGTACCCCAACTATGTGAGAAATTGGATGATTTGAACCTCACAAATGAGGCTATATCACCTCCTTATCCATATGATGATTAAAATAGTGAAGAAGATTTGAATGAAATGATTGCTGAACCTTCAACAACAAATTTAATTTCACAAGAGGAATTATTTCTTAATGTTGTTGCTGAACCAACTCCTCCAACTGATCTTGTCACACTTAGAGATCACCCTGTATCTCAAGTGATTGGAGACATATCAGTTGGTGTTAAAACAAGGCATCAACTTAACCAAAATTTGATGCATTTTGCTTCATATCTCAACTTGAGCCCCAATCCATAAAAGATGCAGAGCAAGATCCCCACTAGATTATTGCAATGCAAGAGGAGCTCAATCAGTTTGAGAGATGCAGAGTTTGGGACTTAGTTCCTAGACCCAAAGACTCACAAGTTATTGGAACTAAGTGGGTATTCAGAAATAAATTGGATGCACAAGGAGCTATCATCAGGAATAAAGCAAGGCTGGTAGCACAAGGATACAGACAGGAAGAAGGAATTGACTATGATCAAATCTTTGCACCTATTGAAAGATTGGAAGCTATCAGAATATTTCTTGCATATGCAGCCTACAAAAAGTTTAAAGTCTACCAAATGGATGTCAAGAGTGCTTTCTTAAATGGTGAAATCAAAGAGAAAGTATATATTGAACAACCACCAGGTTTTATTTTTCCAACTTATCCCTTTTTTGTTTTCAAATTGAATAAATCTCTTTATGGTTTAAAGCAAGCTCCGAGAGCTTGGTATGAGACCCTAGCTAGCTTTCTTTTAGAGCATAAGTTCATTAGGGGCATTGTAGATAGGACTTTGTTTATTAGGCATCATAATAATAACATTTTGTTAGTACAAATATATGTAGATGACATTATTTTTGGCTCTACTGATTCCAAGCTATGCATAAGGTTTTCTGACCTGATGCATTCTAAGTTTGAAATGAGTAGCATGAGTGAGCTTTCTTACTTCCTTGGTCTCCAAGTGAAGCAATCCCCTTATAGAATTTTCATCTCCCAATCCAAATATGCTAAGGAATTAGTTAAAAGATTTGGGATGACTGATGCATCAGCCAAGAAAACACCCATGGCTTCCAATACTGTGACTGATTCTGATGAACATGGCAAGCCAGTTGATCAGAAAACATATAGGGCTATTGTTGGGTCCTTATTATATCTCACAGCTAGTAGGCCAAACATAATGTTTGCTACATGTCTTTGTGCTAGGTTCCAAGTGAACCCTAAAGAATCTCACCTTATTTTCTTAAAAAGAATTTTGAGATATATAAAGGGTTGCCCAAATCAAGGACTTTTTTATCCAACTGAGTCAGAATTTGAACTAACTGGATTCTCAGATGCTGACTTTACTGGATGTAGAGTTGATAGGAAAAGCACATCAGGAACATGTCAGTTCCTTGGTGACAGGCGTGTGTCTTGGTTTTATAAGAAACAAACATCAATTTCCACTTCAACAGCTGAAGTTGAATACATTGCAACTGGCAGTTGTTGTTCACAAATATTGTGGATTCAAAACCAACTCCTAGATTATGGATATAATCTAAATAATTCAATTGTATTTTTTGATAGTACATGTGCAATTTCCATTGCACAAAATTCAGTGCATCATAGTTGTACAAAGCATATAGAAGTAAGGCATCATTTCATTAGAGATTGTGTGGACAAAAAGAAAATTAATCTTGTCTTTATCTCTATTGATTTACAAAGAACAGACATCTTCACCAAACCTTTGGATGAGAAGAAACCACTGTTCTTTCTGAATCAGCTCGGTACGATCAATGGAGAAGCATTAATTTAATTTTTTGTTTGAGGACGAAGAATTTGTCACAGTTCGTCGAACAGAGATCGACGATCTGAGAACAGTTCTTGAGAAAATTCGTTGACCTGAGATCGATGAACTCTATGTTTGAAGTTATTTTCGTCGTGCGGAGATTGACGATCTTACTTCAGAAAAAATTTTGTTGATCTGAGAACGACGAAAAGGTTTCCCCTCTTCAGACTGAGATCGACGATATTATTTCTTCATGAAATTTTTCGTCGACCTGAGAACAAAGATTTTCTTTTATTTTCCCAGGACGGAGTCTGCCGCTTCATATTCTGAAAACCTTATAACTAGGTTTTCTTCGAGCTCCATCCCACACTTTTTGTTCTCTTGCACTTGATCTCTCTTTCTTTTTGCAAGAAAACAAATGGCGATTCCGGCAATTTCCATTTCCGGCATGAAGTTTGACACCGGTTTTGACATCGACTTCGACTCCTTCTGTCATTCTGATCAAATTTTCATGGACATTCTACAGTTATTTGAAGATCAACAATTGAAGAAATTTATGACCACCAGGATCAAGTTGGCCGCAACTGAAATAAGGGAGTGGGTTTATACTTCATCTTCTCCAGATGTAGACACTCTTACTGGCACCATTGCAAGATATCAGGTTACCCAAACCCCTGATGTTTTAACAGAGATTTTTGGTTTGATAAATGGATACGAGGATATTGAAATAGATAGTTCTGAATATGATAATATGTTGATTAAAATGGGTCATTTTGATGGAAGCCCTAACAAACTTCTTAAAAAGAATTTATTTGTTGAATATAAATTCCTTGTTGATGTCATTGGGAAAGTGTTGTTGGGCAAACACACAGCCCATGACTATATAACCAGGCACTAGTTCTAAGTGATGTGTGCCCTGGTAAACAAGAAAGCTGTAAATTGGGGCAAGATTCTATTTGAGTTGATTAAAAAGAAGAACTCTTAGAAAGAGGTGTGTTTTGGGAGGATTTTAGGCATTTTCCTCTAGGCCAAGACATCTGAACTACTGGTCTTGCAAACCACATTCATTAATGCCTCCAAGAGGCTTACATCTGCCTTATTTAGTAGATGGGAGAGGACTATCCCTAAACCCTCAAGGGCCTCCGATTCCAGGACTTTTAAGGACATAAGGGCAATTACAGCTACTCCCCCCTCTAGAGTTAGTCAGATCTATCACCTCCAAAAGAAATTACTCCCTCCATCAGAATTCCTTCACCTCCTTCTCAACAACAACCATCCATTTCCTCTCCAATACTTACTGGATTACCTTCACAACCCCATTCTCCACTTCCTCAATCTCCAATCCACATATCAGAGGATTCTCCATCTACACCACCTCAGTCTCCTCTTCCAACTCATCTGGCTGACATTACATCAACATCTCCACAACCCAACTTCAATCTGATATATCCACCTCCACCATCTCCACATCAATCCCCAGCTCAATCATCCATCCTGGACATCACCACTACATCAGTTCCTACCACAAAAAATCCTTCTACCATAATTCAAACCACATATACTACCATTCCATCAACATTCCTTCCAACCCTACCTCCATATTCCCTGAATTCCTTCATACAGACTTCCCCAATGCTTTTTTTGTATGCTCTAATTGTGGACATCATTCCTCCTATACTCCCTCTGCTCCAGAACCCCTATATTTAAATTTTTATAATATTGCTAAAGATCTTAAAAAATTCATCTCTCCTACTCTAGAGTAATTAATAGCAAATGTTATTGCTCCTCTCTCTACCTCTATCACTTCTCTATCTACTAGAATTGTTGCCCTCTCTACTGTCCCTTCTTCTGGGGGCATGTCTTTAGGACCCCCTAAAACCAGGCAGGGGGAGATGTCTTGTGAAGAAGTTCCAGTTCCTCCTCTAGCAACATCAACATCAGCAGTTCCAGTTCCTCTTCTAGCAGCAACAACAGTAGATTCCCCCTAGGCAGACATTCCAACAGATATTGTTGATATTATAAATGATTCTGATATGGATATAGCTTATGATATAGATGAAGAAATAAGCACTGCTGGTGATTTTACCATAAATCCCACAGTTGATTTGAACTCTTTACTCAATTCTTTCAATCCAATTTACAGAATTTACAGAAATGTTTTGCCTAGTTTTGATGTTGATTACTCCAAGGCCATTGTATGTTATTTTGCTCCAATAAGTCCTACAGTTGTAGATCAACTAAGGGAAAGTTTTGTAGTTCCAGAAATTACAGATATATTAGTTGCTGAAGATGTTTGCAGTCCTCATCCTCGTATATGGGTTGAGTCTCTTATGCCAGATTTGGATGATATTATGTTTGCTGACATGGAAGAAGAGGAAGAAAATCAGATTGTTACTGAAAGTTTTGCAAAGCCAGAAATTCTAGAATAACCTCAGGCTGAGAAGCAGATCTCTAAAGATGCTCTAAAGGAAATTGATGATTTATAAGACAATCCTCCTGGATCATCTGATGATGATAAGCAGGAGGAGGATTCTGATGACTCTGGTCCTAAGAAGACAAAATCTAAGAAGAGAAAGGTTTCTGCCAAGGTTGTTCCTAAGCCTAATCCTACAGCTGATACACCTTATTATATTCTGCATAATATTACTCCATACCCAGAAATTCCTCAATGGATGTGGTTATCCAAAAATGAGCAAAAGTAAAGGAAGAAAAGAAGAAGATACAAATCCCCACCTAAGCAGACCAGGAGAGGACCTCCTCCTCCTCCTGCTGTTGAAGGTGCTTCAGGAAGTGTTGCAAAAACTCAGAAGCCAGCTTCCAACAGCTCTCAAACTCCCAGGCCAGCCTCCCATCAGTCTTTAAGACTTGATGGGAAGTACAATACAGACCTCCATGGTCTTACTATTAAGGCCAACCTCAACAGTCTCTTCCTCCAACAAACTTTCAACAACAATCCATTATTTTTAGAAATTCTCAAAAGTCTGTTCAGGATGCTCTAAAAACTGATCTAGAGAGACCTCCCTCTCTAGTTTATGAACCTGAGTTAGATCCAAACTTCAGAATGTCTAGATTTCAAGAATTGATTGGTTTGTCTTAGATGAACAAGGCCAGAGCAGAAGGATGAGATCCATCAAAGTTCACCACTATGTATACCTACAGGTAGAAAGAATTTGACAAATTTCAAGTAGACAGACATTTATTTGATCCAAATGAATATATGCAGGTACATCCATAAGTTGTTGTTCCCAAAGCTTCATCTATGACAGTTCTTGGAGTTCAAGACATAAAAATATCTAAGAAGGAAGCAGAGAATCCTCATAGGACAATTATTTTTGCTAAATCATCATATTCTCCTCCCTCTGACAAATCTTGAACATTTATTTCTCTGTGATATATATGTGTATTGCACTTAGCTATATCATATCTACTGATTAGTTTAAAATTCTGGAAGATATTTATATTGCTTTATGTTTTTATGCTTTTCTACTTTTGTTTAGTGACCTCACCAAAATAGTGGGAGATTGTTGGATCCCTTGTTTGGATTTGGGCTAGGTTTACTATTAGGTTGTTGACCCATCATGTATAACCTATGGTCAATTTGTTAGTTCTAAGGTTAGGACAGTCTGACTATATTAGACATCTTATGATCCAGCCTTGAGAAGACTTCAAGAGATCCAAACTTAGAAGAATTGCAGTTTTTAAGAGTTCAGATAAGAAGTTCGACGTTCTTCAAACTCAGCTCGACGATCGTCGATCGCAGATCGACTAACTCAGATTTTCAACTCTGAGCTGAGCTCGACGAAATACGAGTTCAGGTCGACGAAGTCCCTCCTCTGCTCAGTTTCTCTGGTCGACAAAATTCTACTTCAGGACGACGAACATGGAGCTCAGCTTTGACAGTTTTTATCCAGATCAATTTTCTCTGATCTCAGCTCGACGAAGACGATTTCTCAGCTCGATGATCTTGAAGTTCAGGTCGACAAAATCTATCCCGAGGTCGACGATTTCTGTCAATATCAATTTTGGTGATTTTTTTGTCATTTTTTTTCAATTGGTATTATTCTAAGGCAGTAATTCTCTGATAATTAATGCTTATATTCTCAAGAATATAGTCATTGCTTGGCAACATTAATTATGAATTTCACAGAGTAAATTACTTGACTTATTTACTAGGACAGTTGAGGAAACACATTAAAGATATTTTTCAGCCGTTTCAACTCCCAGAATCTCAGCAGCAAATCAAGGATAATATTCAAAATTCAACAGCTGAAAATCCTCTCAGCATATAAAAAGATCTTTTTCAAAAAAAAAGAAAAACATGAGATCTTTACACAGAATTTTTTACAGATAACTGGTACAAAGAATAGTAATGCCATCTATAGGAAATTGAAGGAGAACAACACACACAGATATCTAGTCTTCTTCCGTTTTCTGCTTTAAGGCTTCACAAGGACAACTCTTCAACACCAGTCCAAGAAGTTACTGAAGATCTTCATCAAGGCCTACGCCCTGTTCAAAGCTCTCATCTTCTTGAACCATTCAACATCTCAGGGGGAGCTTTGACAACAACATCCACTAAAGTCTTCTCAGTTGTTTGAGAAAGAGAAGACAACATCACTTTTCATTTCCCACTGTAAAAAGGGTTTCTAACTCCCTTCAAAAGTTATCACCTGGTTGACAAGTCTTCTTATCAAAAGACTTGATTTGGTTTTTGGGCACCTGATCAAAAGCCTAAAGGGTTGTGAGATATCCCTTGAAATAGATCTTGTGGTGACAGAGAACATGAGCAAAAACCTGTGGTGGCAGAGCATCTGATCAAAAACCTGTTAGTGGATTCCTACCAGGGTGGTAGAAGAGTGGATGTACCTAGTTTTGGGGAACCACTATAATTTTCTTGTGTCGTCTAGTTGTTCCTTTCTTTCTTTTTGTTGTGTTGTGATAGTTTCTTTTTCTTACTTCTCTTTATATATATACTACTATCACTTATTTTAATTCCGCTGTACAAACTGATTAAGTTTTTAAAATACTTTATTCACTCCCCCTCTAGAGTTAGTCAGATCTATCCCCTCACTTTCAGGGAAGCACGACGCTTAAGGATGCGAGCAGTAACCTTTATCATCATCAACGGAGAGTTGTACACGCGGACCTTCTCCATGCCCTACTTGAAGTGTTTATCAGAATCAGATGTTGAATACAAATTGCGGGAAGTCCGCAGAGGAGTTTGTGGAGAGCATTTAGGCGGCAAGACATTGGCTCAGAAGATTCTACGCCAAGGCTTGTGCTGGCCTACCATTAAGAAAGACGCAACCAAATTCGTTCAGAAATGAAAAAGTTTCTAGATTCACTCTAATATTCTCCGGCATCCTCCGGTCATTCTAATAGCGCTATAAGGAGCATAGTCATTCGCATAATGGGGAATCGACCTTCTCGGACCCCTTCCCCAAGCTTCATGACAAAGGAAATTCATCATAATGGTCATTGATTACTTCACCAAGTGGGTTGAGGCGGAGCCCTTAGCCAAGATTACAGAAGAGAATGCCAAGCAGTTTGTTTGGAAGAACATTGTATGTCTCATTGGCATTCCCGCTATCATCATTACAGACAATATGACACAATTTACCGGGAGATCCTTTACAAAAAAGTGCGAAGACCTGAAGATCAATCAGTGACACACTGACGTAGCACATCCTCGGACCAATGGGCATATAGAAGTGACAAATCAAACCATTCTGAAAGGATTGAAGACACGACTATAAGAGGCGGGGGACAATGGGTTGATGCACTCCCAAATGTATTATGGGCATACTGAACTACAGAAAGGATCCCACTGGAGAAATGTTGTACAATCTGTGTTATGGGAATGAAGCCATTATCCACGTTGATATTGGAATCCCCAGCACCTGAGTCATGAACTTCGACCTTAAAAAGAATGACGAAGCGCTTCGGGGAAATCTTGACCAAGTCCCAGAAGTCAGAGACACGGAGGCCCTTCGCGCAACTGCCTATCAAGGACGTGTATGTAGGATCAAACGCATACCCAACTGTTCCAAAAGCCCGGACTGTTGGAAAAGGCATTACTTAATTTCTTAAATAAGTAGCATAGCGCCACAGGTCAAGTGAAGGAACGTAAGACACAATAATCCCCCCCGGCATCCAGCACAACCCGTCGGCTCAGAGGTGGGGTTACCACATGGCCCACATGGCTCAGAGATGGGGTTACCACATGTCCATGGTTGCTTGACCCGCCGGACCCACACAGGTAGAAGGGAAAAATTGGGATTTAATACCCCCGGTCTTGAACCCGTGACCTCCTCTGATACCAAATGTAGGATCAAGCACATAACCAACCGTTCCAAAAGCCCGGATCGTTGGAAATGGCTCTACTTAATTTCTTAAATAAGTAGCAGAGCGTTACGGGTCAAGTGAAGGAATGTCGGACCCAACAATGTAGCATGGCGTTACAATCGAAGAGTGAAGACCAAACCTATCAACGTTGGGGACCTGGTCCTATGAAGTATAGAAGTAGCAGGCAAAGGACCACAGGGAGACAAGCTCTCACCAGCATGGGAGGGACCGTATGTCGTCACGACGGTCATCAAGCAAGGAACCTTCAAGCTAAGAATGGCGGAAGGGAAGACACTTCTGCGTACATGGAATACGCAGAAGCTGCATCGATTCTACCAGTGACATCTTTTTTTTTGTTATGTGTTTTGATTTTATCAGCAATTTCTTATTTATTGTTTGAACTCTATGATTTAGTATTGTAAAAGCCGCAAGCACAGACTCATACACATTATCTTTCATTCAAGTACTACATTCTGTTTCCTTCAAGTAATGACTAATCAAAATTCAATTAGATAAGACTGCGCATACGGTTTGAATGAGCAAGCTCTTCACTGACCTTGCCTTTCTTCGCCTCACAGTCGCCCGGGCCTGCCCCCTTGCGATCAATTTCAAATGAAGTCGCGAGACTGACTCGTGCAAATTAGGTAAGACTGTGCATGTAGTTTTAATGAGCAAGCTCTTCCCTGATCCTGCCTTTCTACGCCTCACAATCGCCCGGGCTTTCCCCCCTCGCGATCAATTTCAAATGAAGTTGAGAGCCTGACTTGCGCATATTAGATAAGACTGCGCATGAGGTTTGAATGAGCAAGCTCTTCACTGATCCTGCCTTTTTACGCCTTACAATCGCTCGGGCCTGCCCCCTCGCGATCAATTTAAAATGAAGCCGCGAGCCTGATTCGCGCAAATTAGGTATGAATGCGCATGCGGTTTGAACGAGTAAGCTCTTCACCGATCCTGCCTTTCTACGCCTCACAATCGCCCGGGCCTGCCCCCTCGTGATTAATTTCAAATGAAGCCGTGAGCCTGACTCGTGCAAATTAGGTAATACTACGCATACGGTTTGAATGAGTAAGCTCTTCACCGACCCTGCCTTTCTATGCCTCATCCTCGTCATGGCCTGCCCCCCTCACGATCAATCCTAAACAAAGCCACGAGCCTAACTCATGCAAAATAAACAAAGACACGAGCTAAACTCATGCAAAATTATTGGATCCCTAGTTTGGATTTGGGTTAGGTTCACTAATCTAGGCTAAGTCAGACCCACATTGTATAGCCAGGATCTAGTCTAGTGTCTTAGGTGTCAGTTAGGTCAATAACTCAGTAAGAAAAGACCAAGACATCAGAGACTTAGAAGACAGCAGAGACTGAACAAGGAAAAAAAGTCGTTCGACAATCTCTGAAGAGAGCTCGATGATCTTCGTTCTGCGATCGACGATCTCAGAGTTAAATCTCTAAATGCTGAGATCGATGATCGCTGAACTTAGTTCGACGATCTCTGATCTATCTTCAGAATAGAGATCGACGATCAACCATCTCAGTTCGACGATCTTGAAGCCCAGTTTGGAAGGAAGATTTTCAGGTCAACGATCACAGGGCTCAGCTCGACGATAGAGGATGTTTGAGTTCGACGATCTCTGGACCAGATCGACGATTACTGCCAGATCAACATTTTATTCCCTGCAGTTATTGTTTTCCTTATTGACTGATTTTTATATTTCTTATATGACTTTGAGTGATTAATGCATATATTCTCTGAATATAGCAGTTCCTTGGCAAGCATTAATTACTGGTATTCACAGAGTCATTATACAACCATTCTTAGGACAGTTAGGGAAATGAGTTAATTCTCTTATAGTCGTTGCACGAGTTCCCGTGATTCCTGCATTCAATCAATGTGTGCCATTTCAAATTTAGTTTGGAATTATTCAAAGAAAATATACTCAGAGAATAAATGGGATAGAGAATTATTATGCAGTAGTCATAGACATATTTTGTTAGAGAACACAAGACAGTAAAAAAAACAACTTTCAGTTCTTCATACAAGTGTTTATCCAGGAAGCCTGTAGAGACATTCATCTTCAATCAGTCTCTGCTTATTGGAATCCAATGTAACAATCCGACCCATTAAATAACATATAATAGAAGGTCCAGCCGGGGCCCAACATTATATGCCATAAATAGACGGCGAGGTCACAGGTCAATACCAAAATACCATCGCACCCATGAATGTCCACTACTATATAAATAACACATTTATATACAAGAACAGGAAATGTATACAAGCCCACCGCTCACGGCCTTACGGCCTTACAAGTTTCTCTTTACAAAATATGACTTCATACATCGGCACGCAGTCCGGCCACACATGAAATCCAAATCTTTGTATGGCCTTCGAGGGCATAACAGCAGCAGCAAGGGCTTCAGCCCGCTCAATCCATTTCAACATCAACAAGGGCAGCACCTGCATATGGACATCCACCCCATGAGTGATAAACAAAGCAACAGTTAGCATTCAGCTGACCAATTATAACGACTCTACCCCTTACCCGGGGAAGTGGTTCCTTCCCTGCATGCAATACAATCACAACATGAATATATTAATAAACAATATCATCACAAACGCCGGCCTTCGTGCCAGACGCTCCGTGCACTCAGGGCACGCTTACGGTGTATCGGAACATCCCTCGTACACCACCGACTAGAGGTTCTTAACTTGTTGGTGATGGAGCATAGTCTACTATAGCGCGCAGACTGGAGACCCTCTCTCCCATCCCATTCAGAGGTAGTAACCACACGACAACCATAAGCACTATCAGTCGACCTAACCACGTAGTGTAACAAGCCTAGGGAAATCTCCCCGCTGCATTGCTACCAATCGACCGCTCACCCAATCCTACCACTGAACTTGTTGGGTGGCCCACCCACTCAGAGGTTTTTCACTTGTTGGCCCTGGGCATCAGCCGCCAAACCCCTAATGGAGGCCTCTTGCACCCAGCCACTCAGAGGTGCTCTCTCATCACCGACACATAGTGCCGCTTTTTAGTCCATCATACGGCTCGTACCGAGCATACAACCAAAGGAGCTATGCAAAGCTTCCTTACCACACTTCACAAGCGTCCTCACATGCTCCGCAAGCTATTCGATGTATACACAGAGTCTTCTCCGGATCGCAGCATCACCAATCCATACTATACGTCCAGATGGGCTTCACACAGCATGCCTATTTCGTACTACACACTTCCGGATCTAAATGCAGACTCAACCACTGGAATCACTTACGCTCTTCCATCTTTTGATGGAGGATTCCATATATATACATGCATAAACACAGGGCTTCACCTGCCCAAGGAAGAAAGACCGTTACCCTTGATGATCGCTTCGGCGCCATGAAAGAACTAGCCGAATGGAAATCACTACAGCGGCCTTGCCTTCGCAACGCTGAACTCGGCTCTCGGTTCGGACCGCTGAAGCTCCACCTGTGGTCGGAAAGCTTCTCCTTCTTCCTTCCTTATTCTCCTCTCTCTCTTCTCTTTAGAAAGAGAATGGCCAATATAAGAATGAGATATTCATCTCCATTCTCGGCCTTATAATAGCAGGGATGAACTTGGACCACATGATCCAAATAGAAGGAAACAAACGGTCTCGATCTGCTTTGAAAAGCATCTATACAGAGCTGACACGGCCTGTGACATGCCTGTGTCACAGGCCGTGTTCCTTGAGCGGTTAGAGAACCGACTCAATCTGGAATAAAACACGGGCTACGACACGCCCGTGTCACTCCCTGACACGCCCGTGTCAACCAGTACATGGCCGTATGAACCGGCGTGTCACCCCATCGACACAAGCCCGAAACACCCGAGAAGAACACGGCTAAGGTACACGCCCGTGTCCTTGGACGTGTGCCCAACACGCCCCTGTGAGACGCCCGTGTCACAGGCCGTGTCCCACGCTCAACGCCACTCCACTCAACGCCACTCAACGCCGCCTGTTTACCCACCCGAGTAGGACATGCCCTTGGACACGCCCGTGTCCAGGTCATGTCTCCTCTCGACGATCGTCGACCGTGCTATCTCGAGAACTCGACTCGACGCACATCGCAAAGGACTCACCCGTGTCCCAGGCCATGTGCACCGGATACGCCCTGGGACACGCCCGTGTCCCAGGCCGTGTCACCTAGTCTGACCCCATTTTGGGACTTAAGGTTTTTGGGGTGTTACAATCCTCTCCTCCTTAGAGAAATTTCGTCCCGAAATTTAACGCAACGTAGATACCAACACAACCACTCCTTTGTTGCAAATATACAAGATGATCCGGGGTTACTCTCCCCACGTCCTCGCATCAACACAAGTGTTTTCACAAACACACATACATACAATATATACAAAGTACAACATACACGCAATAAAGTGCACACTCCACTTTATTTCCGCTCATCTGCGTATCTAAGCAACTTCTTGACAGCCTCCTGCAACTCCAGGTTAAACACTCGAGGCTATTGTACTTCATGATGTGAGCTTTGTGTCTCCTGCACTCCGAGATTGTACACTCACGGTTGTGCCCGGGATGCAGATAATTCCGCCACTGCCTTACCCTTTTCCTCATAGGATGCACCTGACTTTTTCTCACCCTTCGAGGCGCCACTCCAACAATCTCGGGCGATATGCCCCTGCCTCCCACATTTAAAACACGTACATGTTTCCACACGTACTTGCCCGTACGTTGCTTCCTAAGTAACATTCGACTGAGCTTGTTCAGTAGGCCTGAACCGCTTCTTATCACGTTTCTTAAACTCCGATTGATCGGACTGCGGAACTTTGAACTCCGACTTTTCCGCCGCCAAGTTTTTCTTGTCCTGCACCCGTTTCAAATCTTTATCAAGCACACAAGTTGTATCTATTAAGGCTTGGAAGACTTGGTTCACTGAACTCGGAAGCGCCAATCTCAACTCATCTCGGAGTCCCTCATAGAATCTATTCGTCTTCCGTGCTTCTTCCGCAAAAGTCGACCCCGCATAACGCCCTAGCCTGGTAAATTCATGCAAGTAATCATCCACAGACTTCTCCCCCTACACCAGACGTTGGAATTCATTCTCCATAACAATTCTCCGTGATACTGGCAAATGCTTTGCCCAAAACAATCTAGAGAATTCGTCCATCGAAATTGCTCCCAGGCCTCTGCCTGCCAAGTGGTGCATCTCGACTTCATCCCACCACAGTCTTGCCTCTCCTTCCAGTAGGAAAGTGGCTAACGTCACTCTCTGCCCCTCATCAATCATGAGCGCTGTCAGGATCCTCTTCACTCTAGAAAGCCAATCATCCGCCTGCGTTGGGGAATTCGTCCCGACAAACGTAGGTGGATGAAAATCCATAAACCGCTTCAGTTGCTCGTCAGTCGCTCGCTCGTCCACCTGAGCTTCAACACGCTCTTACCTTGCACCAACCCGAACTGGCTCCATTATAGGCCTTGCCTGCCCAACAAGTTGTGCTTGAATCATGGCAAATACCGCCTCCGCAACTAGGCGTACGGTTTCCGCAAAAGGAGGAGGTGTGGGCACCTCAGCTGGTGCCGCACTCTCATCTGAACGTTGGGGCTCAGACTGCCCAACACCACTCCTTGTCACCTATATGTGAACAAGATATCAATAAGCAACCTCCAATCCAAAAAGGGCAAACATACTGAATACACCCGCGCACATTCCTAGTGGACATTCTTGAGTTCAATTATGTTAAAACGGTTCGCACGTACACGTGCTCGCCACCCGACAAAAGAATTCGGCCACGAATTCGAAAGCGGAAAACTGAGAGGCCTCTGATACCAAAATATAACAACCCGACCCGTTAAATAACATATAATAGAAGGTCCGGCTGGGGCCCCACATTATATGTCACAAACAGACGACGAGATCATGGGTTAATACCAAAATACCATCGCACCCTAACCTAGAGCTTTCTAGCGGAAGCTTACAAGTTGCACGAACTAAATTCATGAATGTCCACTACTATATAAATAACACATTTATATACAAGAATAAGAATGTATACAAGCCCACCGCTCACAGCCTTATGGCCTTACAAGTTTCTCTTTACAAAATATGACTTCATACATTGGCACGTAGGCCGGCCACACATGAAATCCAAATCTTCGCACGACCTTCAAGGGCCTAACAACAGCAGCAAGGGCTTCAGCCCGCTCAATCCATTTCAACATCAACAAGGACAACACTTGCATATGGACATCCACCCCAAGGGTGATAAACAAAGCAACGGTCAGCATTCAGCTAACCAATTATAACGACCCTACCCTTTACCCGGGGCGGTGGTTCCTTCCCTGCATGCAATATAATCACAACATGTATATATTAATAAACAATATCATCACAAACGCCGGCCTTCGTGCCAGACGCTACATGCACTCAGGACACGCTTACGGTGTATCGGAAGATCCCTCGTACACCACCGACTAGAGGTTCTTAACTTGTTGGTGATGGAGCATAGTCTACTAAAGCGCGCAGACTGGAGACCCTCTCTTCCATCCCACACTCAACGTCACTCCACTCAACGCCACTCAATACCGCCCGGTTACCCACCCGAGCAGGACACGCCCTAGGACACGCTCGTGTCCTAGGCCGTATCGCCTCTCGACATTCGTCGACCGTGCTATCTCGAGAACTCGACTCGACGCACATCATAAAGGACATGCCCTGGGACACGCCCGTGTCCTAGGTCGTGTGCACCAGACACGCCCTGGGACACGCCCGTTTCCCAGGCCGTGTCACCCAACCTGACCCTATTTTGGGACTTAGGGTTTTTGGGGTGTTACATCCAAGACCTACACCATGTACTAGGCTTTGGTTTCCTGAACCAATCAAGATCATCAGGACAAGCCTTGACTCCATCAGGATCACTCTCAAGTCTTCTCTCATTTGCTTGAGAAAAGAGAAGACAACTCAACTCTTTCTTTCCCCCCTCTGTGTATAGGGTTTTTACTCCCTTCAAAAGTAATTCCTGGTTGTGAGGTCTCCTAATCAAAAGACTTCAAGTGGTTTTCCGGCACCTGATCAAAAGCCAGAAAGGTTGCAATATCTCCCAAGAAATAGATATTTCTTGGTGGCAGTCACCTGATCAAAAACCTGAGAGTGATTCCTACCAGGGTGGTAGAAGAGTGGATGTACCCAGATTTGGGGAACCACTATAATTTCTTGTGTCGTCTGATTACTCTTTCTCTTATTGCTCTTGCTACTTGCTGTGATATTTAGAATAACTCTCTAGTTTTCTTTTATTTATTTAATTATTGGTATCACATATTTTAACTCTGATAGAATAGCATAAAACAGCCAAAAGTTTTAAACACTCTATTAACCCCCCTATAGAGTAGATCTGAATAACTCCCTCCTTTCAATTGGTATCAGAGGATTGTGTTTCCTGGTTGAACAAGCTAATACTTGAACCAAGATCCCTGCTTATTCAGATTTCCTTTTCCTTAGTTATTCATTTATCACATGGCACAGAATAAGGACTATGCAAGCACCAGACCTCAAGTCTATAACTTAAATAAGTTCAGTATCTAGAAGGCAAGAATTAGACTTTACATGAACTCAATTGATGAAGACATCTTCAACTCCATTTTGACAGGTCCATCTCAACCAACTGCAGCCACTTATACATCTACTGACACTCATGCAGTTCCACCACCAAATTAGACTGATGCACAGAAGAAAGCAAAGATTATTGATGCCAAGGCCATGAACATACTGGCCCAGACTATGTCAGATGACATATTCAAAAAGGTTGTTGATTGCACATAAGCGAAGGCCATCTGGGACTATTTGAACCAGATGGTGGCTGGCTCAGTGGAAGAAAGAAAGGATAGAAGATCCCTTCTCATTTCCAAGTATGAGAACTTCAAAAAGGAAGATGCAGAGACAGTTGAAGAAATGTATGGCAGACTGAGTGCCATCATCAGTGAACTGAAAACATTGGACAAGGACATTTCACTGACTGAGATCAATGACAAGATATTGATGTGTCTTCCCAGCTCATGGGACATAAGGATCTGGCCAATCAAGGATGCTAGAAGTATTACAGAAATTTCCACAGAAATACTTATAGGAAAGCTCAAATCTTTTGAACACCTGACAAAGACTAGGGAGGCAGAGCAAAAGGCTTCTACTCTAGTCAGGAAAGAGCATAATATTGCTTTTAAGGCTATAGAGGAAATAACAACTCATGTTGTTAATGAAGAGTTCTTGAGCCTCTTAGCAAAGAGATTCTACAAGATGGGCAAAAGATACTTCAGGAAGAAGTCGTCCAGACAAGAAGATAAACCCAGGTATGACAAAACACCAACTAAAGAAGTTGTTTGTTTTGGTTGCAAGAAACTTGGACACTACATCTCTGAGTGTCCAGAAAATCATAAGAAGGAGAAAAGAAAGGACAAGGACTCTAGAAACAGAAGTACAACAAGCCTTTCTCAAGCAAGCATAAGAGGAAAGATAAAGGCTTTGTAGCAGAAACCTGGAGTGATACAGAAGAGGATTCCTCTTCCTCTAGCTCTAGTAATGAAGATGAAGAGGAAGCAAAGGCAAAGGAAGTTTGCCTAATGGCAATTGATGCTTCCAGCACTCATTCAGAAGATGACTCATCATATGATGAAGAACCACTCTCTAAAGTGGATCAGGTACTCTCATCCTTTGACTTCAATTCTGAAGATTTTGTACATGAATTTAAAACTATGTGTATGGATTTAATTAGCTCAAAGAAAGAAATTAAACTACTTAGAGAGCAATTAAACGATCAAAGTAATTTAGTTACAGAAAACAATCAACTAAAAGATGATATTATACTTGCAAATGAACAGATAATTAAATTAAGAACTAAACAAGCTGAGGCAAGGCAACTTGAAGAATCCCTTAATAGGAGAAGCCTCAAGCTGATGGACATTACTAGCACTGTTAATGCCAGACTCACTGGCAAGCTGGGCTTGGGTGCTTCATCAAGCCAACCCCCACTAGTTCAGAAAAATATATTAAGGACTCCTGTAAAATTCATTTCTGAAAAGGAGAAGGAACTAATCTATGAGAAACCATCAACAGCAAATAAGAACAAACCTAACAAACAGAAAAATAGAAACAGACAAAATAAAAAAAACAATGTTCAGCAATTTTCGTCGAACTATGATCGACGAAATGTGAACAAATCGTCGAACCCAGATCGACGATCTTTGAACGAAAATTTTTACTATAATCAATCGTCTTACTGCGATCGACGATTTCTGTATGGATTGTCGAGCAGAGATCGACGAACTTGGGGCACAGAGAATGAGTATTATCCTTTTCTGAGCAGAGATCGACGATCTCAACCCATATCGTCGAACTCAAATCGAAGATCTTACTTCCAATCGTCGAACCCAGTAAAAAGTAATAAAACTTTTAACCTTAACAGAAATTCTAACCTTAACAAAAACTCTAATCAGAAAAGAGAAACTGTTAACCCTTTCACCCTTTGGGAATTACCACCTAGGAGATATCATCCACTAGGATATAAATCTCAGCCAACTAGTTATGTTATCTCAAGCTTTTCTTATCAAGAAAACAAAGGACCCAAGGTAACCTGGGTCAAGAACAATTAATCTTTTAATGATTGCAAGTAAAGAACTATCCATCATATAACCAACAATGGTATCTGGACAGTGGGTGCTCAAAGTACATGACTGGATGGAAGGAAAACTTATTCAGCTATAAGTCAAAGCTAGGACCTAAAGTTATCTTTGGTGACTCCAATTATGGCCAGACTGAAGGCTTTGGAGAAATCAGGATAGGATCATTCACATTCAGAAAGGTTGCATATGTAAGTGGATTGAAACATAACTTGAACTCCATCAATCAACTTTGTGATGAAGGATTTCAGGTAACATTCAATCAGTCCTCTTGCATTATTTCTTCAGCTGACAGCATAGTTGTCTTAACAGGTTCTAGAGTATGTAACATTTATATTGTTAACTTCAATTAAGCCATAAATGTAATTTGTTTATTTAACCAATCTTGTAATCAAAATGAACTATGGCATAGGAGGTTAGGACATGTAAACTTAAAATACATTGCTAGGCTATCTAAGGAAAACCTTGTAAGAGGATTGCCTTCTTACCCCTATAAGAAGGAAAGCATGTGTAGAGCTTGTCAACTAGGCAAGCAAACTAAAAATAGTTTCAAATCCATTAATAAGAGTGACTCACCTAGGATTTTGTATTTGCTTCACATGGATCTCTTTGGACCTATTACTGTACAAAGCCTAGGAGGAAAGTCTTACACCTTAGTTATTATAGATGACTTCTCCAAGTTCACTTGGGTGTTTTTCTTGAAAAATAAGTCAGATAACTTCAAGGTTCTTACAGATTTTCTCAAGTGCATACAGAGTGAGTTCTCTACTCAAGTTGTATTAATTAGAAGTGATCATGGAATTGAGTTTGAGTCTCTTCTTATGCAAGAGTTCTGTGAGAAGGAATGTATCAGGCAATGTTTTTCTGCTCCTAGAACTCCTCAACAAAATGGGGTAGCTGAAAGGAAAAAATAGAACCCTGATTGAAGATGTAGGTACATTACTTGTTGATGCATACTTGCCCCTTTCCTTTTGGGAAGAGGCAGTGAGCACAACTAACCATGTCCTGAATAGAAGTTTAATACAAAAGCTTAAGGTTAAGACCCCCTATGAGTTACTCAAATGGAAGAAACCTAAAGTAGACTATTTTAGAGTATTTGGTTATGTTTGTTATATACATATTAACAACAGAAAATACAGTAGAAAGTTTGAAGCCAAGTCTGAAATGAGAATTTTTCTAGGATATTCCCAAATAAGCAAGGCTTATAGGGTCTATAATAAATCTACCTTGAAAATTGAAGAGTCTGTACATGTATCTTTTGATAAAACTAACATGTTTTATAAGGAGAAGAATACTTTACAAGTTAGACTTTGTGGGTACCTACTTTGTGTGAGAATTTGGAAGTTGTGACCCTCACCCCTGAGGATGTTACATCATCATCTCCACAAGTAGTTGAAGACAGTGATGAGGAAATCAGTGAGCCCACTTATATTGTTCCAGCAGCTGAAATAATTCCATAAGAGGAATTACCCCCACCAGCTGTTGAACAACCAACTCCTGCTGATTTAGTCACACTTATAAATCATCCTATATCTCAAGTGATTGGAGACATATCAGCAAGTGTGCGGACTAGACATCAACTCCACCGGGACTTGATGCATGCCTGCTTCATCTCTCAAGTTGAACCTCATTCCATTCAAGATGCTGAGCAAGATCCCCACTGGATCCTTGCAATGCAAGAGGAGCTCAACCAATTTGAGAGATGTAAAGTTTAAGAATTGGTCCCAAGACCAAAGAAATACCCAGTAATTGGAACAAAATGGGTGTTCAAAAATAAGATGGATGCACAAGGAACAATTATAAGGAATAAGGCTAGGCTTGTTGCTCAAGGGTATAGGCAGGAAGAAGGCATTGATTATGATCAAATCTTTGCACCAGTGGCAAGGTTAGAGACAATCAGAATTTTCTTGGCCTATGCTACTTCTCAAAAATTCAAAGTCTATCAAATGGATGTAAAGAGTGTTGTTCTAAATGGAGAACTCAAAGAAGAGGTGTATGTTGAACAATCACTAGGTTTTATCTCACAAACTCAACCTTCTTTTGTTTATAAGTTGCATAAAGCTCTCTATGGCCTCAAGCAAGCTCCAAGAGCTTGGTATGAGACCCTAGCTAGCTTCTTGTTAGAACATAGATTCTCTAGAGGCATAGTAGATAGGACTTTATCTATAAAGTACATCATGACAAAATATTGTTAGTACAAATATATGTAGATGACATAATATTTGGCTCTACATATCCCAAACTATACAAGAGGTTTTCCAACCTTATGCATTCAAAGTTTGAGATGAGTAGTATGGGTGAGCTATCCTACTTCCTTGGTATCCAAGTCAAGCAGGCACCTGATGGCATTTTCCTATCCCAATCTAAGTATGCTAATGAGCTGATCAAAAGGTTTGGGATGGCTAGTGCCTCATCTAAGAAAACACTCATGGCTATCAATACTGTGATTGACTCTGATGAGCATGGGAAACCTGTTGATCAAAAATTATATAGGGTCATTGTTGGGTCCCTGTTATATCTCACAGCAAGTAGGTCAGATATCATGTTTGCTACATGTCTTTATACTAGTTTCTAGGTGAACCCAAAAGAATCTCACCTTATTTTACTTAAAAGGATTTTGAGATATATAAAGAGTTGCCCAAATCTAGGACTCTGGTATCCTGCTGAGTCAGAATTTGAGTTGACTGGATACTCAGATGCTGACTTTGCTGGATTTAGAGTAGACGGGAAAAGTACCTCTGGAACATGTCAGTTCCTGGGTGCTATGCTTGTCTCTTGGTTTTGTAAAAAGCAGACATCTGTGTCTACATCAACAACAGAAGCTGAATATATAGCAGCTGACATTTGTTATTCTTAGATGTTATGGATACAAAATCAGTTACTAGACTATGGATACAACTTAAATAATTCAACTATATTTTGTGATAGTACTAGTGTTATTTCTATAACACAAAATCCAGTCCATCATTCTAGGACTAAGCATATAGATGTAAGACATCATTTCATTAGGGAGTGTGCAGACAGAAAGAAGATTAATCTCACCTTCATCCCTACTGATTTGCAATGGGCAGATATTTTCACCAAACCCTTGGATAAAAAGAAACATCTATTCTTCATGAATCAGCTAGGTATGATTAATGGAGATGAGATTATTTAACTTTCTGTCTGAGCTCGATGATTTGTTGACAGATCGTCGAACGGAGATCGACGATCTGCTAGCGTCTCGTGAAGTCGATCGTCGAACGGAGATCGACGATCACTTCTTAGTGAAACAATTGTCGTCGAATGGAGATCGACGATTTTTGGTTCAGAGAATTTATCATCGATCTGAGATCGACGATTTATTCCTTCTCTTCGATCTGAGGTTACCGAACTTATTTTATATTAACATATTTCTCCAACCTCGGTTTTGAAGTTATTTTAGTAGTTAATTCGCTTGACTAATCCCGTCTCTTCGTTTTCTTAAACCTTATAATCTAGGGTTTAGACGGAAATTGTCCCGCGCTTTCCATTTCCCTTCTGCACTTGATCTTTGTTTTTCTCTGCAGGAACTCTAAAATGGCACTTACAACGGCGATTTTGTCAAGCATGAAATTCGATTCTGGTTTTGATATTGATCTGGAATCATTCAACCACAGTGATCAGATTTTTCAGGACGTGTTGAAACTATTTGATGCGCCAAAGTTACAGAAGTTGATGATGACAAGGATGAAGTTGCCAGTGACATAAATCAAGGAATGGGCTTATACTTCATCATCAGACGAACAGTCATTGGTAGGAACTATTTCTGGACAGGCGGTAAGTCTAACCCCTGTCGTTCTTACTGAAATTTTCAGTTTTGTTAATAGAGAAGATGATATTAACTTGGATAAAGAATAATTTGTTGTCATGCTTGCCAGAATGGGTCATGCTGATGCAAACCCTATCAAGCTTCTGAAAAAGAACTTGTCCCCTCAATACAAGTTCTTGGCAGATATTGTGGGTAAAGTGTTGCTTGGGAAGAACACTGCCCATGATAACATATCCAGGCACCAGTTTCTTTTGATGAGTGCCTTGATTAATCAGAAGGCAGTAAATTGGGCTGAAACCTTGTTTGAGTTGATTAAGAAGAAGACAAATAAGAGAGAGGTCTCTCTTGGCAGGATTCTAGGGATTTTTCTCACTGAAAAATACCCTTAGTTGTTGACATTCCTGACAACCTTCATCAATACTTCCAAGAGGCTGACCCCAGTTCCCTTTGGAAAGTGGGAGAGGACTATCTCAAAGCCCTCCAGGGCTCCCTCCACCCACAGGGCTTTTGAGGACACAAGGACCGTTTCAGTCACTCCTCACCCTAGGGAAGATGAGCCGGAGATTCCTCCTCCTCCTCTTTCATCCCCAGCTAGACCTATTTCTCCACCCCCAGCCAGACAAACTTCTCCCTTTTCATATCCATCAACTCCACCTCCAATCCCTCCTCCAGCATCTCCTCCTCCACTATCCCCACTACCAAATTATCTAAAAGAGATCCCTACCACTAACATTTCTATCCAAACCTCACCAACCTTTGATCTCAACTTTTCAAGACCAACTACTTCACCATCCCCTTCCCCAACCCATTTACTATCTCATGAATCTCATGAACCTTCCACTCCTTCCCCCCCATACAAAATAAATGGTTATCCCTGAATCAACCACTCAACCTACCATTTCCACCATCTGTACAGCTTGTGGACATTCTACTTCTTCCCTACCATCCACATCATCTGACCCATCTATTCTCATTGCTCTCCTCACCCCTACCATCAAAACTATTGTAAAGGATGTCATTGCACCTCTACTAGCCTCTTTCAATTCTTGTGTTGCCTCTTTCTCTGGCCCTTCTTCATCTAGAGGCCTGACAGTAGAAATTACTGCTACCAGGCAGGGGAGATATCCAGTGAAGAAGTCCCTCCTCCTCCAGCAGTTAAAGTTCTGGCAGTTGTAGATACAGAGATTATAGATACAGGTTTGATAGATATAGAGCTTGAGGATATAGTGTTAATAGATGCAGAGCTTGAACCATTTCTGACAGATGATTCTTTGAATTCTTTGGAAGTAGAAACTCTTTCTGTTGGACATACTGTACATCCTTTAGGAGAATTGTCTGCTATCTTAGATCTTTTTGATCTCTCTTTTAGCTCAATTCCTTCTTTTGAAATTCCTCCATATTATACAGATATTGTATGTTATACTGCTCCAGTGAGCTGTACAACCCCATATTCGCTGGGAGGGACCCAAAGGCTTCAATGGTCAGGATTGGGCTAGTCTCAAGCTAACCTCGGGTTAACCCTAAGGCATACTTGGGGAGTTCTCGCCCTGTAGGAGCTCTCGCCAAGGGCAGGCGAAAGCTGAGGAAACTAGGGCAGATAGTCGACCTCTCGGCAGGAGAGATCGTCGACCAACCAGGGCAGATAGTCGACCTCTCGGCAGGAGAGATCGTCGACCAACCAGGGCAGATAGTCGACCTCTCGGCAGGAGAGATCGTCGACCAACCAGGGCAGATAGTCGACCTCTCGGCAGGAGAGATCGTCGACCGACCAGGGCAGATAGTCGAGCTCTCGGCGGGAGAGATCGTCGACCGACCGAAGCAGAGGGCCTGACTGCGGAAGCTCCCGCCTTAGGGAGAGCTCCCGCCCAGGGCAGGCGAGAAGGCCTTAGGTGAACCTTCTTTCGCATTAACATCATGACTACCTAGCGCGAGAACCTTCCTGGCAGGAGTTCTCTCCAAGGCGGACCTAGAGGGGACCCAGCGAGAGCCTTCTAGGCCGGGGGTCTCACCAAGTGGGCCCACGGGGTGGGACCCGGAGTCCAGAGAAGATTATTTTATTATTATCCCGAGGTAAAATTACCCAAATGCCCTTAGGAGAACAGCGGGATTTGGCTATTGGCAGATCCTTCAGGGGTATTTCAGTATTCTCAGGCCAAAAGAAGACTATAAAAAGACCCATAGGGGCTCTTTGGAAGGCAGGCTTTCATTATTCTCCCACTCTAGTGCCTTCTGAGGAGCTCCCAGCCCAGCATTTGGCTTTGGAGGGGAAGCTCTCAGAGATCTTCCGGGTGTGTGGTGGGACCTCCCAGCTGAGGCTTGGGGTCAGTCTTTTGACCTTGGCAGCCAGTCAAGGGTCGAGGTAAGAGAGAAGTAGGCGTCGGCTGCACTTTGGTTTGTGAACATTCGTTGGGGTCATTTTTGGCTTCAACAGTTATGGTGCGGTGAGCGTGGAGAGTGGCCAGCACAGAAAAACTCAGTTGAACGTCGTGGCTATAGAAGAGGAACTAAGTGACGACCAGGGTCATGTGATGAAAGGAGTCCCCTCCCACCCCTCAGGGTCACTCCTGACGGTCTCGATGTTTTATCCCAAATGTTTTCCCTGTTCGTGCTTTAAAGTGCCAGAAGGAGATAATATCATTTTCCTCCCAGTGAGGGTGTGCTAGCAGGTCCCCATAGATCAGCATGAACCAAATCTAGTGGACCTAGAGTAGGTAGTTTGGGGGAAGGGCAGGAGATGAGTTTTTCCTCCCACGCACGTTTCACACATTGGAGTGGTGACGGTGAGACTTAGCATTCCTCCAACATGTTTCACATCTTGGACGAGTTTAAGGAAGGAGAAATTAAGATGGCCAAGCCGATGATTTCATAGGAAGGTAGTGGGAGTTGGGCAATTCTGAGTGCTGGATAGAACAATAGATCCTTATGAGGAGCTTTTTGTGGCATCACTTGATACCCGACCAACCATTGATTCTGGGGCCAGTTCTCCTAATAATTTTTCGGTAGCCTTCATAAAGGAGCAGCCAGGAGAGTCATTCGGAAATCGACATACCAAGTGGTATTGATTTTTTGTTCAAGTTTTGATCTGCAGTCTCTTGCACCATGTACATCAATGAAAGCATTTAGCAGCATCGCAGTTGTTCTTTTTGCACATCGTACAAAATAGAGGTTCTTCTTCGACATCAAGAAATGGAAGTCAATCATCCAGGAGACTTGGAAGGAAATCAATGTCACCAACTAGCTCGAGAAGTATTGGTTCGTCACATAGTCATGATAGGGACCAATTTAGCTCTTAGTGTGATGGATCAACACAAAACACCTCAGAATATGTTCAGACCACTTATTTCTAGTGTTCCCGCAACAAATTTCCGGCCCATTTTCTCGAGGAACTCTTCTCTTACAACTAGTAGCAATGCAAGCTCAGAACAAGGTGTTATTAATGTTGCATTTGATGTGGAAGGCAGAGAACTTGAATCAACAGAACAACTTATTGGATGGGAAAGGGCTGAAGATGAAACCCATGAGTAAGTATTTCTATTTGACAGAGCGGATGAGATTATCAAAGATGCTAGTCATGAGGCACTCTATAGAAACCCTAAAAGACTTGAGGAGGACTTTGGTGAAATTTTGTCAAAGAAATTTGATTCAGAAGATATCTAGAAATCCCATGGTTCACATTGGTATAGAAACTAATACAACTCTCGATTCAGCACATTTTACCGACAGCGATTGTGATGTTGATGGCCACAAATTGATGAGATTTTGCTCCAAACGCTCTAGAAAATTTAAGATTCGGTATGTGACTGAAATTACAAATCTAAGTCAGGAATGCATTGAAGAAGATAGGACTTGTACTGCAGAAATAGATCTGACTTGTGTCTTTGACTAAAATTGTTGGGTCTCAAATGGACGCCATAGCGTGTGCGTTAGGAAAAGGACTGCTCAATATTGATGCGCCTGAGTTTAATGAGGGTAATGATAAAATTATGCTTCATTAGCATGACAGGAACATCATATTGGAGTCTAATTCCTTACTGAACATCTGCTCTACACAACTGTTGAATCAAATGGAGTTTGAGAGTTTCGATCTGAATCTGGACAGAAATAAGAATATGAATAATACACAACTGTTGAATCATGCTGTTAATTCCGGTTTAATAGTTGATATTGATGGAGGAGCGGGTGTCTCGATTCTTCTGATGTAGAGAAGTAGCAGTACTAAGTGGCCCATTTTACAAGGAATCACTGTGTCTGCTACAGATATTCTCTGTTCCGAGATTTCTTATTCGAGAGATGATGCTTATAGAAGAAGCAGTGGAAGAGATAGTCTTTTAACTTCTTCTTCAGTTGATCTAGTGGGATCATGCATGCAGACAGAAAATTCCCTTCAGTGCTTTTCTGATATTTACAATATGAGGGATGCTGTTCTAAAATATGAGGAATGCCCCTGATAGTGAAGAAACAAGTAGTAGTTATACAAAAATTTTAGGACATGACAGAGAAATACTAGTTGCCACTGAAGAACATGTCGACACTTTGGAGGGATCAAATGTTAATATATCTTCACCTTCAAGGACAGTCTTTTCTGATATTTACATAATATCAGAAGGGACTGATACTCTCAAGGCAACACTCGGTTCTGAAAGTGAACAAATTTTGGAACGACAAGGAAATCATGATTTACCTTGCCCTTGGGCACCCGAAATTATGTGCGGCGAAGACTGTGTCATCCATTCATGCTGATGGACATAATAATGGAACCAATGCCCAAAGTGTGGATGTAAGAAATAATATTAGTGGTTGCTAAGAAATGGAGGATGATCATAATAGGTTGGACTGTAATTCTCAATAGGTTAATGTTGATGAAACTACGAAATATTCTTCCTCACTAAAAATTTAATTACTGCGAAGCTTCAGTGCTTTTGAGGACTGCCAACCTGAGTTTATAGGGTCACATTGTCCAGATTATCTTGAAGAGTCCAATAGTGATACTGTCCCCCAATCAATATGTGACATATCCTTGTCTACCCCAGAACCAATTATTGTTGTCCAAGAACATGGAAACCACGATAGTGCTTTCAAAAAATGTGCCTTGGGGAGAACATCATATGATTGACCCTAGTTCCCGAGAGGGTGGACATAGCGGGTAGAGTTGCCTCGTGTCGGACTGTTACTTGGTTGACTCTGTCAACAGTTCTTTTGAGTTATTTGATTACCTTTATTTTTGCTTATAGTTGGTTTGGAGAGGAGACCCCCAGGTAGACCCACTGCGCAGGCTCCCATCTAGCCGGCAGGTCCGTAGGCTCGCCTGCGGGGGATAGGATTGGTTTGATCGTCATCGGCACCCCGAGCTCGGCTCGGCCCCAGGTAGACCCGCTGCGCAGGCTCCCATCTAGCTGGCAGGTCCGTAGGCTCGCCTGTGGGGGATAGGTTTGGTTCGATCGTCATCGGCACCCCGAGCTCGGCTCGGCCCCAGGTAGACCCGCTGCGCAGGCTCCCATCTAGCTGGCAGGTCCGTAGGCTCGCCTGTGGGGAGAGGTTTGGTTTGATCGTCATCGACACCCCGAGCTCGGCTCGGCCCCAGGTAGACCCGCTGCGCAGGCTCCCATCTAGCTGGCAGGTCCGTAGGCTCGCCTGTGGGGGAGAGGTTTGGTTTGATCGTCATCGACACCCCGAGCTCGGCTCGGCCCCAGGTAGACCCGCTGCGCAGGCTCCCATCTAGCTGGCAGGTCCGTAGGCTCGCCTGTGGGGGAGAGGTTTGGTTTGATCGTCATCGACACCCCGAGCTCGGCTCGGCCCCAGGTAGACCCGCTGCGCAGACTCCCATCTAGCTGGCAGGTCCGTAGGCTCGCCTGTGGGGGAGAGGTTTGGTTTGATCGTCATCGACACCCCGAGCTCGGCTCGGCCCCAGTTAGACCCGCTGCGCAGGCTCCCATCTAGCTGGCAGGTCCGTAGGCTCGCCTGTGGGGGAGAGGTTTGGTTTGATCGTCATCGACACCCCGAGCTCGGCTCGGCCCCAGGTAGACCCGCTGCGCAGGCTCCCATCTAGCTGGCAGGTCCGTAGGCTCGCCTATGGGGGATAGGTTTGGTTCGATCGTCATCGGCACCCCGAGCTCGGCTCGGCCCCAGGTAGACCCGCTGCGCAGGCTCCCATCAAGCTGGCAGGTCCAAAGGCTCGCCTGTGGGGGAAAGGTTGGCTTTTGAGATGTTCTGGTTTAGCCACTTCTACGACACCCCGAGCAGGGCTCGGCCCCAGGTAGACCCGCTGCGCAGGCTCCCATCAAGCTGGCAGGTCCGAAGGCTCGCCTGTGGGGGAAAGGTTGGCTTTTGAGATGTTCTGGTTTAGCCACATCTACGACACCCCGAGCCGGGCTCGGCCCCAGGTAGACCCGCTGCGCAGGCTCCCATCAAGCTGGCAGGTCCGAAGGCTCGCCTGTGGGGGAAAGGTTGGCTTTTGAGATACTTCGTTCTTAGCTGCTTCTACGACACCCCGAGCCGGGCTCGGCCCCAGGTAGACCCGCTACACAGGCTCCCATCAAGCTGGCAGGTCCGAAGGCTCGCCTGTGGGGGAAAGGTTGGCTTTTGAGATACTTCGTTCTTAGCCACTTCTACGACACCCCGAGCTCGGCTCGGCCCCAGGTAGACCCGCTGCGCAGGCTCCCATCTAGCTGGCAGGTCCGAAGGCTCGCCTGTGGGGGAAAGGTTGGCTTTTGAGATGCTTTGGTTTAGCCGCTTCTACGACACCCCGAGCCGGGCTCGGCCCCAGGTATACTTATTGTAAGTAAGGGTATAAGGGCAGCTCGGTAGCAGGGAGCGCTACAAGTATCAAGGGGTTCAAAATGATCAAAAGGTGTCCAATGAGTCTAGTGTTTTGAATGCAAATTTTGGATTCAATCAAAATTTTTCTTTTGGGTCGGCTCCCACTCGCCGGATACTTGGGATTGGACATTTCTTTCCGAGCTTGTACCAATCTCGAAAAGAGCGGGGATTGTGTACAACCCCGTATCCGGGCGAGCGGGATCCTCCCCAAGTGACGGACTCGGGACATGCTGTGAGCGGCAATGTGGCACAGCCCCGCCCGAAGAGGTGCGGATGCTCGTGCGGACGTGCGCGTGTTTACGGGCGTATGGTTTCTATATTATACATATAATATATATATAATGCATAATATATATATATATACTTATTATATAATATATAATATAATATATTATATAATATATATATAACAATAATGATGTATATGAGATATGGGAAGAAAACAAAAAAGCAAAAGAAGCAGTGGGGGGGCTCGGTACAGAGGAAGAAAACAAAAAAAGGAAAAAGGAAAAGAGGGTGCAGGGGGTACGGGTACAGGAGGGCAGAACAAAGAGGAAGAAGAAAAAAGAAAAGAGGAGGAAGAAGACCTAAGCCCCATGGCCGCCCCTCCTCCCTCTCTGGATCTCTCTCTCGTCGGCCGCCTGCAGCACCCCCGACGCCAGCCCGGCCTCCTCCTCCTCTCCCATCGTCGACCGGCTGGAGCCCGACGCCGCCATCCGCTCCGCCTCTCTCTCTCTCGGCCATGACCGCCACCTCCAGCGGGGCCGAGCTCCTCTCGGCCCCCCACTTCCAGCCCAGGCCGCCTCCAGGAAGCAGCAGGGCCGAGCCCTAGCTCGGCCCCCTCTTCCCGTCGACCGTCCGGCTGCCCCTCTCCCTCTCTACTTCCGGCCGCCTGGAGCAGCACAACCCAACGCCAACACCGGCCTCCTCCTCCTCTCCCGTCGCCGGCAAGCCCACGCCAGCCGCCTCCTCCTCTCCCTCTCTCGGCCTGGAACGGCAAAACCAGGCCGAGCCCAGCTTCTCTCCTCTTCTTGGCCCCCTCTTTCAGGCCGCCACCAGCGGGGCCGAGCTCCTCTCTGCCCCTTCTTCTTCTTCCAGGCCGCCTCCAGCGGGGCCGAGCTCCTCTCGTGGCCGCCTCCAGCGGGGCCGAGCTCCTCTCGGCCCCATCCTCTCGTCGCCGCCTCCAGCGGGGCCGAGCTCCTCTCGGCCCCATCCTCTCGTGGCCGCCTCCAGCGGGGCCGAGCTCCTCTCGGCCCCATCCTCTCGTCGCCGCCTCCAGCAGGGCCGAGCTCCTCTCGGCCCTCATCCTCTCGTCGCCGCCTCAAGCGGGGCCGAGCTCCCCTCGGCCCCCTCTTCCCGTCGTCGCCTCGAGCAAGGCTCGGCCTAGAAGGGAGCCCGACCGCCGCCATCACCGCCTCGAGCAAGGCTCGGCCTAAAAGGGGAGATCGGCCACCGGCACCGCCGCCAAGCACGCGCCAAGGGTAACGATGTTTCTTCTTGGGCAGGTGAAGCCCTTATTTTGCATATTTGCATGGAAGCCCCTCTCCACCAACGGGTGGGGGAAGGAAGCTCTCCGACGGGTTGACGTGTACGTCCCCGCTATTAATTGCATCTAGTATCCGGAAGTGTGAGTACGGATTTAGGCATGCTGTGTGAAGCCCATTCGGACGTACGAGCCGAATTGGTGATGTGCTGTGTGAAGCCCATTCGGACGTACGAGCCGAATTGGTGATGTTCTGTGTGAAGCCCGTCCGGACGTATGAGCCGGATCGGTGATGTTCTGGGATTCCCGGAGAAGACTCCGTGGAAGTTGGATACTATCTGCTTGCAGGGAATGCGCACCGTAGCCCCGAAAAAGGGGTGTACGGGATATGTTTGGCCCGCTTATGTTAGCCGACTGTCGTTCAGCTGGCAGTCGTTCGTCGAGACGTTGGTGTACAGGTGTTGCAGTACCAAGCGGGGAATAGCGGGCTTAAGCCCGAGCTTGTGCCGGCCCTCGAAGGCCTTCTTTTATTTATATTGCCGGCCTGCGTGCTGATGTACGGAATTCATATTCCTATAATAATTTATAACCTGTGATGCTCTGTGAATGTCTGATTTACCTTTTCCGCTTTGGGCGAGCGGTGTGCTCGTGAACCGCTCGTCCCGTGGGAGCCCCGAGGTTTATGCCGGGAAGCCCCTGTTGACCTGTTGATAGCCTTTTAAGGCAGCGGAGTCGCGCTGTCTGCAGCCCAGTTGGGCAGCGAGTTGTAGAATTGCTCGGCGATGTTGCGCCTTTAGTAGCGCAGGTGAGGAATATTTTGTATTGACCCAAGGAGACACATCTGGATAGGAGAGAGTTGGTCTTGAGACCCTCCTTAGATGTTCCGGTCGGCCAAAAGTGCCCTCCGAAGGTGTCTTAGCTCAGCCTTTGGCTTGGGAGGGGAAGAGTTCGTTAGTCTTCCGGGTATGCGGTGGGTCCTCCACGCTGAGACCTTGGGTCTGTCCCTTACGTTCCTAGTCTAGAGCCTAGATCCTTCATTTGAGTGTAGTAGGTGTGCGGTCACCCCTCTTTTGGGACCCCGAACTCCACGGAAGTCAATTTTGACTTCGGTCAATTTTGGCTTCAACAGTTATGTGTACAACCCCGTATCCGGGCGAGCGGGATCCTCCCCAAGTGACGGACTCGGGACATGCTGTGAGCGGCAATGTGGCACAGCCCCGCCCGAAGACGTGTGGATGCTCGTGCGGACGTGCGCGTGTTTACGGGCATATGGTTTCTATATTATACATATAATATATATATAATGCATAATATATATATATATACTTATTATATAATATATAATATAATATATTATATAATATATATATAACAATAATGATGTATATGAGATATGGGAAGAAAACAAAAAAGCAAAAGAAGCAGTGGGGGGGGCTCGGTACAGAGGAAGAAAACAAAAAAAGGAAAAAGGAAAAGAGGGTGCAGGGGGTACGGGTACAGGAGGGCAGAACAAAGAGGAAGAAGAAAAAAGAAAAGAGGAGGAAGAAGCCCTAAGCCCCATGGCCGCCCCTCCTCCCTCTCTGGATCTCTCTCTCGTCGGCCGCCTGCAGCACCCCCGACGCCAGCCCGACTTCCTCCTCCTCTCCCATCGTCGACCGGCTGGAGCCCGACGCCGCCATCCGCTCCGCCTCTCTCTCTCTCGGCCATGACCGCCGCCTCTAGCGGGGCCGAGCTCCTCTCGGCCCCCCACTTCCAGCCCAGGCCGCCTCCGGGAAGCAGCAGGGCCAAGCCCTAGCTCGGCCCCCTCTTCCCGTCGACCGTCCGGCCGCCCCTCTCCCTCTCTACTTCCGGCCGCCTGGAGCAGCACAACCCGACGCCAACACCAGCCTCCTCCTCCTCTCCCGTCGCCGGCAAGCCCGCGCCAGCCGCCTCCTCCTCTCCCTCTCTCGGCCTGGAACGGCAAAACCAGGCCGAGCCCAGCCTCTCTCCTCTTCTTGGCCCCCTCTTTCAGGCCGCCACCAGCGGGGCCGAGCTCCTCTCGGCCCCTTCTTCTTCTTCCAGGCCGCCTCCAGCGGGGCCGAGCTCCTCTCGGCCCCATCCTCTCGTGGCCGCCTCCAGCGGGGCCGAGCTCCTCTCGGCCCCATCCTCTCGTCGCCGCCTCCAGCGGGGCCGAGCTCCTCTCGGCCCCATCCTCTCGTGGCCGCCTCCAGCGGGGCCGAGGTCCTCTCGGCCCCATCCTCTCGTCGCCGCCTCCAGCGGGGCCGAGCTCCTCTCGGCCCCCATCCTCTCGTCGCCGCCTCAAGCGGGGCCGAGCTCCCCTCGGCCCCCTCTTCTCGTCGTCGCCTCGAGCAAGGCTCGGCCTAGAAGGGAGCCCGACCGCCGCCATCGCCGCCTCGAGCAAGGCTCGGCCTAAAAGGGGAGATCGGCCACCGGCACCGCCGCCAAGCACGCGCCAAGGGTAACGATGTTTCTTCTTGGGCAGGTGAAGCCCTTATTTTGCATATTTGCATGGAAGCCCCTCTCCACCAACGGGTGGGGGAAGGAAGCTCTCCGACGGGTTGACGTGTACGTCCCCGCTATTAATTGCATCTAGTATCCAGAAGTGTGAGTACGGATTTAGGCATGCTGTGTGAAGCCCATTCGGACGTACGAGCCGAATTGGTGATGTGCTGTGTGAAGCCCATTCGGACGTACGAGCCGAATTGGTGATGTTCTGTGTGAAGCCCGTCCGGACGTATGAGCCGGATCGGTGATGTTCTGGGATTCCCGGAGAAGACTCCGTGGAAGTTGGATACTATCTGCTTGCAGGGAATGCGCACCGTAGCCCCGAAAAAGGGGTGTACGGGATATGTTTGGCCCGCTTATGTTAGCCGACTGTCGTTCAGCTGGCAGTCGTTCGTCGAGACGTTGGCGTACAGGTGTTGCAGTACCAAGCGGGGAATAGCGGGCTTAAGCCCGAGCTTGTGCCGGCCCTCGAAGGCCTTCTTTTATTTATATTGCCGGCCTGCGTGCCGATGTACGAAATTCATATTCCTGTAATAATTTATAACCTGTGATGCTCTGTGAATGTCTGATTTACCTTTTCTGCTTTGGGCGAGCGGTGTGCTCGTGAACCGCTCGTCCCGTGGGAGCCCCGAGGTTTATGCCGGGAAGCCCCTGTTGACCTGTTGATAGCCTTTTAAGGCAGCGGAGTCGCGCTGTCTGCAGCCCAGTTGGGCAGCGAGTTGTAGAATTGCTCGGCGATGTTGCGCCTTTAGTAGCGCGGGTGAGGAATATTTTGTATTGACCCAAGGAGACACATCTGGATAGGAGAGAGTTGGTCTTGAGACCCTCCTTAGATGTTCCGGTCGGCCAAAAGTGCCCTCCGAAGGTGTCTTAGCTCAGCCTTTGGCTTGGGAGGGGAAGAGTTCGTTAGTCTTCCGGGTATGCGGTGGGTCCTCCACGCTGAGACCTTGGGTCTGTCCCTTACGTTCCTAGTCTAGAGCCTAGATCCTTCATTTGAGTGTAGTAGGTGTGCGGTCACCCCTCTTTTGGGACCCCGAACTCCACGGAAGTCAATTTTGACTTCGGTCAATTTTGGCTTCAACAGTTATGGTGCGGTGAGCGTGGAAGCAGCCGGTGTAAGAAAATCTCGAGTTGAGTCCCATGGCAGGAGGCGAAGGTGAAGGATCAGGCGCAGGAGGATCCCCCACCCGGGTGGACGAGGCGACGAAGAAGATGTTTGAAGACTTCAGGCGGGAAGTCATGCAGACGATCAACTTGGCCTTCTCGGCAAGGAATGAGTGGGAGACGCCGCAGGTTCCGGTGGAGGTGGTTCCGCTGCTAGGCGAGAACGCTCCAGGGCAGCGCCCCGGGAAGGAAGTCCCGGTGGAGGCAGGCGAGAGGGACGTAGCCGCGCGGGAGCTTTTCCCAGGCCAGCGTCTCGAGAAGGAGCTTCCGGTGGATCTGGGCGAGAAGGAGGCGACGGTGCGGGAACTCTTCCCCGGGCATGGTCTCGCGGATCGGTCCAGCCAACCGAGGTCGCGAGACGGGCCTTCTCGCCAGGCGGGAGGCGAGACCCCCTTTAGTGAGCTCATTGTCCCGGCTCCAGTGCCGGAGGGGTTCCGGGAGCCGGACATGACCTACTACACCGGGAAGGATGACCCGGTCCAGCACGTGCAATGGTTTGAGGACGTAGTGTCCATCAGACAAATGTCCGATGCCTTCAAGTGTAGGCTTTTTGCCATCACTCTGAAAGAAAAGGCCAGGGACTGGTTCCACCAGTTGCCGGCGAGTTCCATCTACAGCTTTGAGGATCTGCGCAGGGGTTTTCTATTGCGGTTCTCAACTTCGAAGAAAAGGAAGAAGGAGGCTGAGTGCCTGTTTGCAGTGAGGCAAGGGCCGGAGGAGACGTTGGGTCATTATGTTGACCGGTTCCAAGAGGAGATTCTCCTGGTCCAGGAGGTCCCGGGGTACGCGCTGATGCTTGCCTTCACCCTGGGGCTGAGACCAGGGTTTTTTAGCATGGAGTTGAAGAGGGTCCCCCTCTCTCTTTTGAGGAGCTCATGGAGAGGGCGGCGAAGGAGATAGACTTTGAAAGGGCAAACCCTGCGTTTGCGAGGAAGCTGGCCAGGTTGGCCGAGGATGATGTAAAGGAGCCGGTAGTGGGAAGTCAGAGAGAGCAGAGGGAGCAGAGGGAGCCGAGGGAAGATAGGAGAAGAGAAGAGCCCCGAGGGCAGGGCCAGCAGCATGGGGGGGCCAGGGAGCCGAACAACCGACTGGGTTGGAGGCCTCAGGAGGGTCGCCCCCAGGGCCAAGGAGGACCTCAGGGAAGAGATAACTTCCGGGAGCAAAGAAGGCTGGAGCAGGGAGGATGGCGACAAGGACCAAGGGGTCATTTCCCACCACCGCAGGAGGCCATGGAGGTGGGAAGAGGAAGAGGAAGAAGATTTTAGGGAGCCGGAAGAAGGGGAGGAGGAGAAGGAAGAGGGGGCAGGGAGGCGTTGCCCTATTGTGACTTCCATCAGGAGGAAGGTCACGCAACGGCCACCTGCCCAGAGTTTCTGGAGATTAGAGGGGCCAGAGGGGTCGGGAGGCAAGATCCGCCTGTAAGGATCGTTGAAGTACAGCGAGAAGAGGCGGAGGACAGGTGTGAAGACAGGGTAGACGTGGGGACCCGAGGAGGGATCGGAGTGATCCATGGGGGAGTGGGGATCGAGGCAACCCGCAAGGGGAGCCTTCAAACCATGTTCCGCCGAGGGGTCGCCTCGACCTCCCAGGCTCCCCCCCCCCCCAGAGGAGAAGATCACTTTCTCATCCGCGGATATGCCAGACTATGAGGATCCGTTCTGCGACGCGCTTGTGATCCAGACAGCGATAGAAAACTACACCGTCTCCCGGATACTGGTGGACAATGGGAGCTCGGTGAACGTGATCTTCAAGAAGGCCTTCGATGAGATGACGGTGGAAGGAAAAAGGGTCCTGGCTTCTGATGGACCGCTTTTTGGCTTCTCCGGAGAAAGGAAAGAAGTGGAAGGGGGAGTGGGCCTGCATGTGAGGCTTGGGGGCGTCTCACGGAACTGTCGGTTCGTGATCGTAGACGCCCCGAGTAGTTACAATGCCATCTTTGGACGTCCCCTCATCAGCGCCTTTCGCTGCGTACCCTCCTCATACCACCAATGCCTCAAGTTCAACAATGGAGGGGTGCAGGTTAGGATCAGGGGGGATTCGAAGATGGCAAGGCAATGCTATGTGACGGCGGTTAATACCGTGTCGTGGATGGCGGAGGCAGAGGAGTTGGAGAAGGAGATGGATGAGCAGGAAGGGGTTGAGAAGGGGGAGATAAGCCTGGGAGAGGCGATGGAGGTTGTTGAGGAGTTGGCAGAGGTGGAGGAGATCAGCCTAGAAGAGGCGAGAGGAGTGATGGATGAAGAAGAGCAGAGGCAGGAGGAGAGCCTGGAGGAGGCGATGGAAGTTGATGAGGTTGGGGGAGAGGAGCTCGAGTTTGAGCAGGAAGAGGCAAGGGTAAGTTGGGAGCGGTCGGGGCTGGAGCCGGCCGAAGAAGTGGTGGAGATGGAGGTGCTTACAAGAGCGGGGGAGGCGCAAAGGATTCGGATCAGCGGAGGCTTGAGCCTCGAGGATCAGGAGCGGATGCGAGCCTGCATCCAAAGCAACGTCGACATCTTCGCTTGGAGCGCGGCAGACATGCCGGGCATCGACGCGGACGTGGCCTGTCATCGCTTGAACCTGGATCCCAGAGCCCGCCCCATACGCCAAAAGATGAGGGCCATCGCCACCAAGCTAGAAGCCCCCATCCGAGAGGAGGTTAAAAAGCTCCTGGACGCAGGCTTCATCTCAGAGATCCAGTATCCAGGCTGGATCTCCAACGTGGTAATGGTAAAGAAGAGAGGAGGAAAATGGCGCATGTGTGTTGATTTTTCTTTATTAAATAAATCATGTCCCAAGGATTGATACCCCTTGCCTCGAATCGACGCGCTGGTTGACTCAGTCGTTGGTTTTTCTCTTATGAGTTTTTTAGATGCATTTTCAGGTTACCACCAGATCCGGATGCACCCTCCTGATGTCAAGGATGTTTCCTTCATCACGAGAGAGGGATGCTTCAGCTATAAGATGATGCCCTTCGGATTGAAGAACGCAGGGGCGACGTACCAACGTATGATGGATCGAATCTTTCGAGATCAAAGGGGAAGGAACCTGGAGGTCTATGTGGATGACCTCATGGTCAAGAGCAAGTGTGTTGATTCCCACTTGCGAGACTTGGAGGAGACATTCGCCACCCTGCGAAGGTTCAAGATGAGGTTGAACCCCTTGAAGTGTGTCTTCGGGGCTAGTCACGGGAAATTCCTCGGACACCTCTTGACTCCCGCGGGGGTAGAGCCTAACCCCGATAAGGTTAAGGCTATCCTAGACCTGGAATCGCCTCGCAGTGCCAAGGAGGTCCAGCGCTTGACCGGGAAGTTGGCCGGGCTAAGCAGGTTCCTCTCTCGGTCAAGGGATAGATGTTCCTCTTTCTTCAAAGTACTTCGTGGCAACCAAGCATTCGAATGGACGGTCGAGTGTGAAGAGGCATTTCAGGGGCTGAAGAGACAACTCTCCCAAGCTCCGTTACTTCAAAGCCCGAAGGAAGGGGAGGACCTAGCCTTGTATCTCGGAGTGGGGGGAGAGGCAGTGAGCTCCGTCTTGGTTAGGGAAGAGGGGAAGAAGCAGTTACCCGTCTATTATGTCAGCCGAATCTTAAAAAAGGCAGAGCTCCGATACCCCATCCTGGAGAAGCTAGCGTATGCTTTGGTCATCTCAGCTAGGAAGCTTCGCCCTTACTTTCAAGCACACTCGATTAGGGTGGTAACCGACCATCCCCTTCGCAAGGTCTTGGAGGGGGTGGAACATTCAGGAAGGTTGGCAAAGTGGTCCATCGAACTAAGCGAGTTCGACATTTCTTTCGTCCCGAGGCTCTCCATCAAAGCCCAGGCCGTAGTGGATTTTCTGGCGGACTATGTTTCCGAAGCCGAGGTTGAAGAACCAAGGCCGCAAGAAGCGTGGAAGATGGTGGTCGACGGGGCCTCAGGAAGGCACTCCCTGGGAGGAGGTGGGGTGTTGGTAAGCCCTCAGGGAGTTACCATAGAGCAAGCAGTGACTTTCCATTTCCCTGTAACCAATAACCAAGCGGAGTATGAGGCTGTGATCGCTGGCCTTCGCTTGGCAAAGGAGCTGGAAATCTAGGAGGTGGAGGCCTTCACCGACTCAATGGTGGTAGCATCGCAGATCCGAGGCGATTTTGAGGCCCGGGAGCCTACCCTCGCAAGATATCTATCAAAGGTAAGAACTATTATTGGAGGTTTCCGTTCTTTTTCTATTCAACATGTTCCCAGGGAGGAAAGCATGGCAGCCGACCGATTAGCAAAGTTCGGGCCTCGGGGTGGAGGTACCCTAACTGAACTATTTCGACCAGCCATTGAAGAGGGGGAGGTGATGGAGATGAATCGGCGGTCCTCATGGGTAGATCCGTTGGTGACCTTCTTGACCACAGGAGAACTGTCGGAAGAAGTCAAGGATGCAAAGAGCTTCAGGCACAAGGCGGCTCATTACCTGATGCGGGAGGGGAGCTTGCATCGGAAGATGTTGTCAGGGCTCCTCGCGAGATGCGTAACCGAGGAGGAAGTCCCGAGGATCCTGGAAGAGGTGCATTCTGGAGAATGCAGCAGTCATTCAGGGGGAAGGACATTGGAAGCAAGGGTGATAAGGCAAGGATATTTCTGGCGGACCTTAAGGAAGGATACAGCTGAATTCGCAAGGAGGTGTCGGAAGTGCCAAGTACATGCTCCTCTCCAGCTCTTGCCCGCCCAAAGGCTTCGAAGCATCACGGCGCCATGGCCCTTCGCCATTTGGGGAATGGACCTGGTTGGACCCTTTCCTCCAGCTAGCGGGCAGAGGAGGTTCCTCCTAGTTATGATTGACTACTTCTCCAAGTGGCTGGAGATCAAGCCGCTAGCCAAGGTAACCTCCCAGGTCATCAGAAACTTCATTTGGGGGGAAATCATTTGCAGGCACGGACTGCCCCAAGCGATAGTGACGGACAACGGTCCTCAGTTTGCCAGTGAAGAATTCATCAGTTTCTGCACCCAATTGGGAATTGACCTCAGGTTCGCCTCTGTCCATCATCCTCGGAGCAATGGCCAGGTGGAGGCGGCAAACAAAGTCATCGTCAACTTGCTCAAAAAGAAGGTGGAGAACCTGAAGGGTAGCTGGGTGGAACAGCTCCCTTCCGTCCTGTGGGCCTTGCGAACAACTCCGAACACGGCCACAGGAGAGACCCCCTTCAAGCTCTCTCATGGGTGTGAGGCTGTCCTCCCTGTAGAGTTCGAGGTTAGGTCCCCAAGGGTCGCGGCCGCAGCTGAGGGAAGCGAAGCTTGGAGGTTGGAGAATGAGGAAGGGTTGCGCCTCTCATTAGATATGGTGGAAGAGCTGCGGGATATTGCCGCCATCAGGCAAGAAGAAATAAAACGGCGAATGGCTCGGTACTTCAATAAGCACATCAGAGTCAAGCAATTCACCGAGGGGGATCTAGTACTGAAAAAGTTCGATGCTGCGAGAAGGTCGGCCGCGGTTGGTAAGCTCAACCCTAGCTGGGAAGGGCCTTACATAGTAGAGAAGGCTCTGGTTAACGGAGGCTACTATCTCCAGGACGCGGAGGGAAGGACCTTGAGTCACACCTGGAATGGTGATGACCTGAAGCGCTTCTACCCGTAGGAGGGAAAGAAGGATTGTAATGTTGTAAACAACTGTTGCATTTTCAATGAGTTTATTTCAAAATGTTGACTGTCGCTGAATAGGCAATCTTTATGTTTTTTATTTTAACTGGCTATGATTCCTCATCTCAGTGATAGAATAGGCCTGGTTGAAGGAATCTTCATCAACACCCCGAGCTCGGCTCGGCCCCAGGTAGACCCGCTGCGCAGGCTCTCATCTAGCTGGCAGGTCCGAAGGCTCGCCTGTGGGGGAGAGGTTTGGTTATCTTCATCAACACCCCGAGCTCGGCTCGGCCCCAGGTAGACCCGCTGCGCAGGCTCTCATCTAGCTGGCAAGTCCGAAGGCTCGCCTGTGGGGGAGAGGTTTGGTTATCTTCATCAACACCCCAAGCTCGGCTCGGCCCCAGGTAGACCCGCTGCGCAGGCTCTCATCTAGCTGGCAGGTCCGAAGGCTCGCCTGTGGGGGAGAGGTTTGGTTATCTTCATCAACACCCCGAGCTCGGTTCGGCCCCAGGTAGACCCGCTGCGCAGGCTCTCATCTAGCTGGCAGGTCCGAAGGCTCGCCTGTGGGGGAGAGGTTTGGTTATCTTCATCAACACCCCGAGCTCGGCTCGGCCCCTGGTAGACCCGCTGCGCAGGCTCTCATCTAGCTGGCAGGTCCGAAGGCTCGCCTGTGGGGGAGAGGTTTGGTTATCTTCATCAACACCCCGAGCTCGGCTCGGCCCTAGGTAGACCCGCTGCGCAGGCTCTCATCTAGCTGGCAGGTCCGAAGGCTGGCCTGTGGGGGAGAGGTTTGGTTATCTTCATCAACACCCCGAGCTCGGCTCGGCCCCAGGTAGACCCGCTGCGCAGGCTCTCATCTAGCTGGCAGGTCCGAAGGCTCGCCTGTGGGGGAGAGGTTTGGTTATCTTCATCAACACCCCGAGCTCGGCTCGGCCCCAGGTAGACCCGCTGCGCAGGCTCTCATCTAGCTGGCAGGTCCGAAGGCTCGCCTGTGGGGGAGAGGTTTGGTTATCTTCATCAACACCCCGAGCTCGGCTCGGCCCCAGGTAGACCCGCTGCGCAGGCTCTCATCTAGCTGGCAGGTCCGAAGGCTCGCCTGTGGGGGAGAGGTTTGGTTATCTTCATTAACACCCCGAGCTCGGCTCGGCCCCAGGTAGACCCACTGCGCAGGCTCTCATCTAGCTGGCAGGTCCGAAGGCTCGCCTGTGGGGGAGAGGTTTGGTCATCTTCATCAACACCCCGAGCTCGGCTCGGCCCCAGGTAGACCCGCTGCGCAGGCTCTCATCTAGCTGGCAGGTCCGAAGGCTCGCCTGTGGGGGAGAGGTTTGGTCATCTTCATCAACACCCCGAGCTCGGCTCGGCCCCAGGTAGACCCGCTGCGCAGGCTCTCATCAAGCTGGCAGGTCCGAAGGCTCGCCTGTGGGGGAAAGGTTGGCTCCTATGATACTTTGTTCTTAGCCACTTCTACGACACCCCGAGCTCGGCTCGGCCCCAGGTAGACCCGCTGCGCAGGCTCTCATCAAGCTGGCAGGTCTGAAGGCTCGCCTGTGGGGGAAAGGTTGGCTCCTATGATACTTTGTTCTTAGCCACTTCTACGACACCCCGAGCTCGGCTCGGCCCCAGGTAGACCCGCTGCGCAGGCTCTCATCAAGCTGGCAGGTCCGAAGGCTCGCCTGTGGGGGAAAGGTTGGCTCTTGTGATACTTTGTTCTCAGCCGCTTCTACGACACCCCGAGCTCGGCTCGGCCCCAGGTAGATCCGCTGCGCAGGCTCTCATCAAGCTGGCAGGTCCGAAGGCTCGCCTGCGGGGGATAGGTGGAGTCCTTGACTCTTTGATCCTTGGTCCCTGGTTGGTAGATACTACGTTACAACGAGCTCGGCTCGAACCCCGGTAGACCCGCTGCGCAGGCTCCCTTATAAGCTAGCAGGACTGACGGCTCACCGGTGGGGTAGGGGTTTAATTGGTCGGAAAAATATGTGAGCAGGGCCCTGGCCTAGACCGGAGGCAAGGCCCTAAAGATCTCGGCTCAGAGGTCTCAGCCAGTAAAAAGCCTCGGTTGGGAGGTCTCGGCCAGCAAGGGTCCCGGCTCAAAGGTCTCGGTCAGCAAGGGTCCCGGCTCAAAGGTCTCAGCCAGCAAAGGTCTCGGTCAAAGGGGGGTTCTCGCAAAAGGAGGCTCCCGGCGGACCTGAGCAGGACGACTTAATCGACGACGCGAGGTTCCCGCCTAACGGATCTCTAAGAAAGGTTATCCTAAAGAGACTAAGGGTCTCGGCGGAAGCTCGCGCGGAAGCCATTCGGCAGGATAATATACTTTCAAGCACGCTAAAAATGAAAGATGAAACATTACTTTACATAAAATTAGTTACAAAAGTTGGAGCCTCTCGCTCATTACAAAAGAAACAAAAAGAAAGAAGAAGTTTAAGGGGACGCGTTGTAGCTCCCGCTGGTGCTCTCGCTTGAACCATCGCCAGAGCTCTCTTCAGACGTCTCGCCAGCGGCGGTAGAAGTCCTTGGGATGTCTGAGGGAGGCGAGTCCGGCGCGCCCGGAGGTTTGGGAACTGGATCGTAGAGCCAAGGCAGAAGTTGGCGAGCGTCGATGGTCGCGCCGTCCTCCTGAAGCAGCTTGACGTCTCGCAGCGTCTCGAGCGTCAGCTTGACGGTTGCCTGAGCGTTGGCTTGGAGCAGCTTGTCAACGTCGTACTCCGAGAGGTAACGACTCCGCAGCCTCGCATCTAGCTCCGGAGGCGGGACCTTCGCCAGCTCTGCGCGAAGTTGTTCCCTCAAGAGGACGCTCTCGCAGCGCGCGTTGGCCAGCTCTGCGCGAAGCTCCCTGACTTGGGCAGAATCCTGTAAAAGAAGAAGGGGAGTTCAGTCTGGAAACATCGCACCATCATAACTTTGAAAAACGAAAGCAAGGGTTCGGGAGGGTCTCGCTTACCTCAGTCGCGGAGCGTAGAGACAGCGCCAGTCGAGCATCCGCAAGCTCTTGTTGAGCTTTCACGAGTTCTTCTCCCGCGGTGTGCGCTCGAGCCATCGCGTCCTCCCTCGCCTTGCGCATATCGGTGAAATTCTTGTCAAGGGTGATGCTTCGGCGCGCACACATATACGCAAGCTCGAACCCGCGCAATAGAGCCCGGATGGCATTGAAGGCTATAAGGCGGGTGGACATCTGGTCAAATACGCTGGCATCCTCCCGGCTATAAAGGCCGTACCCAAGCGAGAAGGCCTCGCCAGTTACATCTTCCCTCTCCGCCCAGCTGGGAAGGAGCGTCGTAACTTTGATCAAGTTCGACTCAGGGTCCCACTCCATCTGAGGCTTCCCCTCCACGTCGACGTACTTCACGCCAAAGCCGAAGTTCTTGTGCCCTCTCGGCACCTCCTGGGGCGGGGCACTGGCAGAGGTTTCGGCGGCGACCACTCCTCCACCAGCCCCGCTCGCGGCCGATGGGTTCCCGGTAGAAGCCTTGGCGCGGCTCTTGGCGGCGGCATCCATCTCGCTGGCCATCTGAAGGATCGCTTCAAAGGACCTGCCCTCGGGAGGAGGTTGGACAGGCGAGACGGCCGGGGCTTTCCCCTTCTCAAGAGCAGAAGGTTTAGGCCTCTTCAGCGTTCGGAGAGGAGGAAGGGTGACCTTCCGCTTCTTGGCCGGTGGCGGCATGGGAGGGGCTGGATCTTCTCGGCAGGCGCTGGCGCTAGCTTCCGCGAGCGCAAGGGAGCCTCTTGCGGCCAGACCCTCGACACCCCGGCCTTCAGCAAAGGGCTGGCGCAGAGGGACCTCCCTCTCTCCTGCAAAGTTAAAGCACTTCAGCACAAGAAAATCTTTGATAAAAGAGGGAATCTGAGGCGAGACCGTACCTTCGCCCGAGTGAACAAGTGGGAGGGAGTCGACGTCCCGCCGAAGGTAGGGAACGTCGAACTCCTTGGTCCCGAAGAATTCCAGGATTGCGCTCTCGCGCGATCCCAGAGCAGGCGGTTTGTAGGCCGCGTCCTCGTACTGAACGGGCTGAAGCGGGATGTTGCTGAAGTCTCCGCTGACATAGACAAACTTCTCGCCCCAGTGGTGGTGCTTGTTGGCGAGACCGGTAACCTCGAGCAGTTGCCCGGAGAAGAAAACTACCCCCCCCCCCCCCTTGGCGCGGAAGTTGAATAGCTTCCGGAAGATGGGCAGACTAAACTCGATCCTCTCAGATCACATATAGCATATGAATGCTATAAGTATCGCGACTGAGTTCGGGTTTAGCTGGGCGGGAACCACCCCATAATAGCGAAGAGCTAGCCGAACCTCCGGCCAAAGGGGGAGGCGGAAGCCCACCTCGAAGTGCTCGAGGGGGATGGCAAGCTCTCCCGCCCCCGGAGTATTCACCCTATCGTGATTCCCCGGGTTCCGCGCCGAGAAGCCGGCGGGAATATAGCGGTCAACGATCAGGTTATACTCGTCTAGGGTAAGCTTGCAGGAAGGGAAAAGGTGTTTTTGAAAAGCTTCCGCGCAGTGGGCGCGACCCTTGCTCTCGCCAGGCATGGTGGGTTTGTGAGTAAGAGCGAGAGCTGAAGAGGGGTCGAAGCGAGAGCAAGAATGCGAAAGCAGGGAGGGAAGGCTGAGGTTCCGGATCGAAGAAGTAAATGCGGTTGGTAGACTTCTCTATTTATAGGAAAACGTAATCATCATGAATTCATCCGACAGAGAGAGAAAGTGACAGCAGAGTACAGCTGTCAGAATCCGGGCTAACGGCGCCTCGATTCTCCCCCTCAGGATGGCAGCGTTCAACGGTCGTTTCGGGTTTCGACGCGACCTCCTAGATTGGCGCAAGCCTCCTAGGTTAACACAAACCTCCTAGATTGGCGCAAGCCTTCTAGATTGGCGCAAGCCTCCTAGGTTAACACAAACCTCCTAGATTGGCGCAAGCCTCCTAGGTTAACACAAACCTCCTAGATTGGCGCAAGCCTCCTAGGTTAACACAAACCTCCTAGATTGGCGCAAGCCTCCTAAGTTAACACAAACCTCCTAGATTGGCGCAAGCATCCTAGATTGGTGTAAGCGTCTTAATTGAAATGCCTCGCAGAGCAATAAAAAGAAAAGGAAAAGAGAGACATGGGTAGAAGCGAGATCCTCGCTAGCGCAAGCTGGGTAAAACTTAATTAGTAATAATGTTTGTTACAGATGCATTGATAAAAGAGATACATTGAGATTAAAAGCAGGAGGGCTAATAGGGTTTCCAGCTCCATCGTCCTCGTTCTCGTCGCCTAGTTCTTGGAGGCGCCAACAGGTTGAAGTAAGACGATAGGGTGGTACACCCAAGGTTGATCCGCCTGGCGTGATCCCGGATCTGCGAGATGCACCTCCCTGGCGAAGACTCGGCCGAAGGCCCTCCCGGACAATCAGTCTCGCCCAAGAAGAAATCCCGCTCCAGAGCCTCCAGCCTTTGCTCCACGGATTCGCGGAATGCTTTCGCTGCGGCAGTATGGCACGGTCTCGCCGGATAAGCTTGGCCAAAAAGACCGAGATCTTCCTCCTTCTACCCTTCGCGCTCCCAGCGCTGTTCAGGGTTTCCTCTATCTCGCCAGACGAAGGGAGAGGGGACTCTTCATCCTCTTCTTCCTCGTCTTCTTCTTCCTCTTCTTCTCCTTCCTCGTTGACTCCCGACCGCAAGCCAGGATCACCTGCGAAAGAAACGTGCGAGAATTTTGGTTAAAGCATGGCGATCAACGGTTTTAAAAGGTCTCGCATACCTGCGGTTGGGCGAGAACCGTCAACCAAAGTTGGACGAGAAGGCCCGGCCCCTCCGTTGGTCCCATAAAGAAGGTGAAGAGGCTTGCCCAGCCCCGGGCGGAAGGGCTCGCGCGCGATAATCCCGGCCTGGCCGGAAGCAGGAGGGGAGTTGTCTTTTCTCAGGGGACGATCGGCATCCTTGAGAGTAGCGGAAGGTTCAGAAGCCGCCCCTCCCGCCTGCAGGATAGGATTGGCCGCCGCAGGAGGCACTTCAACGGTTCTCGCTTCATCTGCCCGGGTGGTTAGACCCGGGTCGGCGGGAGTTGGCACTGCGAGAAGACGGTTCAGAAAAGAAAAGGTCGGGTCGAAATACTGACAAGGGAAAATGTACCTATCGTTCCGGTTTCGGCCGGAGGAATCCTCTCCAAGACCCGCGTTTGGTCCTTGGGTGAATGAGCGGGCAGGTTCGAAGAACTTGGCGGGATCTCGTCGCCATCGTTAGGAGAGGCTTTCTGCGAAAGCTTACGTTAACTGTCGGATCCAGTGCACAATCAGCTCGATAGGAACGGTTGAAAGGCTTACCTTCTGCGGAGAAGGATCCCCCGCAGGATTGGGAGTGGGGGAAGGAGGATCCCTGTTCTCGCGAGAAAGGTCCCGCCGGACCACCTTCGCCCTTTTCTTTTCCTTCTTCTTCGGCTCGGACGGCCCGGCGGTAGAAGTCTTTCTCGCTAACCATGGAGCCACCGCCGCACAGTTAGCCAAGGCCCGCGCTTGGGCAGCGGCTAACCGGTCTTGGAGGTCTTGCGGAAGCGGTTTGGCAGCACGTTTGGGATGCATGGTAAGCTCGCGCAAAAGTCCCGGGGGGGCGAGAGCTCAGTCATAAAAACAGTATTTCAAGGGCGAGGCATATGGTCGCCTATCGGTGCATATTTATAGCCGCAGTAGGACCCACCAAAAGATTCCCCTGGTTAGTTGGCACGTGTCCAGCGAATATTTCGGGGGTTGGACTTGTCTTGTCGAGCGCAGGGCTAGCTCGAAAAGAGCGGGGATTGTGTACAACCCCATATTCGCTGGGAGGGACCCAAAGGCTTCAATGGTCAGGATTGGGCTAGTCTCAGGCTAACCTCGGGTTAACCCTAAGGCATACTTGGGGAGTTCTCGCCCTGTAGGAGCTCTCGCTAAGGGCAGGCGAAAGCTGAGGAAACCAGGGCAGATAGTCGACCTCTCGGCAGGAGAGATCGTCGACCAACCAGGGCAGATAGTCGACCTCTCGGCAGGAGAGATCGTCGACCAACCAGGGCAGATAGTCGACCTCTCGGCAGGAGAGATCGTCGACCAACCAGGGCAGATAGTCGACCTCTCGGCAGGAGAGATCGTCGACCGACCAGGGCAGATAGTCGAGCTCTCGGCGGGAGAGATCGTCGACCGACCGAAGCAGAGGGCCTGACTGCGGAAGCTCCCGCCTTAGGGAGAGCTCCCGCCCAGGGCAGGCGAGAAGGCCTTAGGTGAACCTTCTTTCGCATTAACATCATGACTACCTAGCGCGAGAACCTTCCTGGCAGGAGTTCTCGCCAAGGCGGGCCTAGAGGGGACCCAGCGAGAGCCTTCTAGGCCGGGGGTCTCGCCAAGTGGGCCCACGGGGTGGGACCCGGAGTCCAGAGAAGATTATTTTATTATTATCCCGAGGTAAAATTACCCAAATGCCCTTAGGAGAACAGCGGGATTTGGCTATTGGCAGATCCTTCAGGGGTATTTCAGTATTCTCAGGCCAAAAGAAGACTATAAAAAGACCCATAGGGGCTCTTTGGAAGGCAGGCTTTCATTATTCTCCCACTCTAGTGCCTTCTGAGGAGCTCCCAGCCCAGCGTTTGGCTTTGGAGGGGAAGCTCTCAGAGATCTTCCGGGTGTGTGGTGGGACCTCCCAGCTGAGGCTTGGGGTCAGTCTTTTGACCTTGGCAGCCAGTCAAGGGTCGAGGTAAGAGAGAAGTAGGCGTCGGCTGCACTTTGGTTTGTGAACATTCGTTGGGGTCATTTTTGGCTTCAACATGAGCACTAATATTTTACATCAGCTTCTTCAGAGTCTTTCAGCTCCAGTGCCTGAGCTCTCTGCAGCTCCAAAGGCTGAGCTTATCAGTATGCCAGAGGTTGAGATTTCAGAGCCCAAGACTTTTTCTCCTCCAACCTATGTCTGCTCTACTTCTCCAGTCCCAGACTTGGATGAAGTTATGGCTGCTGATGCAGCTGAAGAACTTTCAGTTATAAAAGATATTGATGATTTGTATGATAATCCACTAGGCTTATCTGATAATGATTATGATACAGATTCAGATTTAGACTCAGATCCGGATGTCAGCAAGAAGAAGAAAGTGACCAAGAAAAGAAAAGCTCCAGTGAAGGAAGTGCCTAAGTCTAATCCTCAAGATGACATTCCTTACTTCATCAAGCACAATTTTACTCTCACATCAACTACTCCTCACTGGATGAGATTTTCCAAGAATGAGATGAAGGCTCAAAGAAAAGGAGAAATACTGGTTCCTCTCCTGTCAAAGTTTTCAGGAAGGATCCACCTCCTCCTCCTCCTCCTTCAGCAGGTGCTAGTGAGAATGTTGCTTCTAGGACTGCTCCTCCTCCCAACAGCAGAGTTCTTATGCCCCTAACTCTCACAGTAGACCATCCAGGTCTTACTCTAAGGGTTATTCAAGAAGGAGAGGTATACAGTATGATCAGGCTGACAGAGAAGTTAGTTCAGATTCTAGCAGGAGATTCAAAATTCCTGGAAAGTTCAGTGAAGTCAGACCTCCTCCAAATCTCCATGACAGTTAGTCTCAGCATACAGCAATAGAAATAAAATTCCAAGAACAGTCAATCAGGCACAGGAAGCATCTAAAGATCTATCTTGATTCAAAAGAAGATTCTTCACAGTATGAACCTGAGCTAGATCCAAACTTTAGGATGGCTAGGTTTCATGAATTGATTGCTCTCTCCCATATAAACAAAGCTAGAAAAGAAGGAGCTGATCCTTCTCAATTTTCAACAATGTCCAAGTACAGGGAGAAAGAGTTTGAACTATTTGATATTGATAAGAATGTTTTTGAAGCTAATGTCTATATGCAGGTTCACCCTGAGGCAATTATTCTCAGAGTAGCATCCATAAAAGTTCTTGGTGAAGCTGACATGAAAATGACAAGACAGCAAGCAGAAGATCCAAAAAGAAGAATTGAATTTACTAAGCCAGCTTCTGGCAAGACTTAGTACTGTTTTCTTTTTGTGTCTATATCTCTTATTGTAAATATCTGTTGAATTTTTCTTATCATTCATGACAGATATGTTTGTTTAGTTTTGCTGTTGTATTCTTTTATTTTTCTTAGTGACCTCACCCAAATAGGGGAAGATTGTTGGATCCCTAGTTTGGATTTGGGCTAGGTTCACTAATCTAGGCTAAGTCAGACCCACATTATATAGCTAGGGTCTAGTCTAGTGTCTTAGGTGTCAGTTAGGTCAACAACTCAGTAAGACAAGACCAAGACATCAGAGACCTAGAAGACAGCAGAGACTGAATAAGGAAGAAAAGTCATTCGACAATCTCTGAAGAGAGCTCGACGATCTTCATTCTGCGTTCGACGATCTCAGAGTTAAATCTTTAAATGCTGAGATCGACAATCGCTGAACTTAGTTTGACGATCTCTGATCTACCTTCAGGATAGAGATCGACGATCAACCATCTCAGTTCGACGATCTTGAAGCCCAGTTTGGAAGGCAGATTTTTCAGGTCAACGATCACAGGGCTAAGCTCGACGATAGAGGATGTTTGAGTTTGACGATCTCAGGACCAGATCAACGATTACTCCCAGATCAACATTTTATTACCTACAGTTATATTTTTCCTTATTGACTGATTTTTATATTGTTTATATGACTCTGAGTGATTAATGCATATTGAAAGTCTACCTAGTGCCAACTAGCTTCACCTATGGGGGGGGGGGAATAGGTGTCTTGTAGCGTTTTTGCGGAATTAAAAACTGTTCCTGCACAAATAAATCAAACAACACAGCATAGAAAAGACTCAAGCAATTTATAGTGGTTCCCCGATTTGGGTACGTCCACTTTCCCCCTTCGACCTATCTCCCAACCAGGGACGACTCGGTCACTTCACCAACAGGATTGAAATCCAATCCTTGCACTAACGGAAGGAACCCTTCCACACGTAGGAGTCACCACTCCCACACCACGGGTTGCACCCAACCCTTACAACTAGGAACCAATCGTTCCTTTACAACGAAATTGAAAATAGAATGTATTAGAAATACAAACAACTTATGGAGACTAAGGTGTCCCTCTTCGTTCGACGACGTGTTCTTGAAGTCAACGAAGAGTCCACAACCCTAGATCTCTCTTGGAGAGAATCTCCCCGAAACCGGTGGCGGCAAAGGGCGGCGGCTTGGCTCTCGGGATTGGCGGCGGCAACGGAGTGCTGCGGCGATGTTATGGAGATTCAACCTTCTTAGCAAAGATAGCAAGGTCTTCCAACGGTCACACTAGGATTGATCGTCTCGATCGATTCGGAAGGGGATGGTTTTCCCGATCTACGAATCAAGAGACAAAAGATCTCTGGTTAGACGCGTGAGACGCTGTGCTAGGCTAAGCTTCTGTCGCCGGAGATCTGGAAGAAGCCGTGATCAGCAACGGCGACCAACTGCACGAGCGGCGACGATGGCGGCGGAGCAAGATCGTGATGTAGGTCACGTCGGCGGCTCTTCTTTTTGAAATCGTGTATTCGTATGTCTTCCTCTCAACCATACGGAGGTATATATACATTAGGTCATTCCACATGACCGTTGTGGGCTCCACCAAAAGGAAACCCTAAGTCCGGTTCGAAATATTTCAGTTAACTTGGATCGGTCCAGAGAATAGGCGAAAATTGCAAGTCAAATTCGGCGAGAATAGTAGGTGATTCTCGCCGAATCGGCGAGAATCAACTACGATTCTCACCTAATTCTACTTAATAGAATTCAATCTCTACTAATAACACAAGCCGGTGAGAATCGGCGAGAATCACAATTGATTCTCGCCGAATCGTCGAGAATGCAGAGTCATTCTCGACGAATCGGCGAGAATCACTTCGTGATTCTCGACGATTCTTCCTTAGAAGAATTCAAGGCGGCTTTGAGACAACCGACAGCAATCGGCGAGAATCAGTTCGTGATTCTCGACGATTCGGCGAGATTCTCGTCGAATTGGCGAGAATCACTTAGTGATTCTCATCGATTTGTACTTAGACGATTTTCGTCTTTCTTCCCGTGAGCTGGTCTTTGGCCCATCCTTGCTCCTTGTCTGCTCTTGATCTTACATAACCCTGTGCTTGAAAATAAGTACACTCCAATAGAGAGAGTACACGTAAGCCAACACACTGATCTGCTCAACGAGGGATTACGTTGCACAGACCCGTGTATATTGACTTACTGCACCCTGACATTGGTGTGTACTTAACGATGAATAACTGCAAGCACAACTTGAAGACAAGTAATCAAATACATTGTCAATTCACCTTAGCTTGTTCAGGGGCTTTTTCAAATCAGGTACATTGTGGATACAATACCCAACAATCTCCCCCTATTTGAAGAAGCCTAAACCCTACAAGCTAAGGTGAATATAATGGCTTGGAAGAAAACACAACTTTGAAAAATGAGAGTGAGTTGAAATTCCATACCATTATCTTTAGAGCATTTGGAGCATACACCTTAGCACCTTAGCCGAGAGGGTAATCTCCCCCTTTTCGGCTTCTGCAAATCTGGGTCTGGTGCATTTGACATCATGCTCCCCCTCAGTTCTTGCACTTGTGCTTACCCTTGAGTTCCTGGCAGAGGCTCCCCCTAGATGCACGAGCCTGGAGCTTCTGTAGTCTTCATTCCTCATAGTTTAGCATCCCCAATTCAGTTTTGAAAAGACTGAACTTGGCCTCGTCTAAGGGCTTTGTGAAAATATCTGCAATCTGCTTGTCCGTGGGGACATAGCAGAGAGAGATGTCCTTGTTCTCCACGTGCTCCCAAATGAAGTGGTAGCGCACTTCAATATGCTTCGTTCTGCTGTGTGATAACGGATTGTTGGCAATGGCAATTGCACTGGAGGAGTCGCAGTACATCTGTACTTCCTTGAACTGAAGGTCATAATCAGCTAACTGATTTCTGATCCAAAGGAGTTGTGCGCAACAATTGCCAGCTGAGATGTACTCAGACTCAGCTGTGGAAGTTGCTACACAATTCTGCTTCTTGCTGTTCCATGAGATAAGCCTTCTTCCGAGGAATTGACACGTCCAGGAAGTGCTTTTCCTGTCATCCCTACTCCCTGCAAAATCAGCATCTGAAAAACCTATTAGCTCGACATCATTATTTCTCGGGTACCACAAGCCAAGATTAGGGGTACCTTTAAGTATCTAAGAATTCGCTTTGCAGCGACATAATGAGATTCCTTAGTGTTCACCTGATATCTGGCACAAACACATGTGGAGAACATGATATCCGGTCTACTTGCAGTAAGGTAGAGCAGGGATCCAATGATGCTTCTGTATTTGGTTTCATCAAAAGGTTTCCCTTTCTCATCCTTATTCAGAGACATGGTGGATCCCATTGGAGTCCTCATAGAGGTTGCATTCTCCATTCCGAATTTCTTGAGGAGTTCATTGGTGAACTTTGTCTGAGAAATGAAAATTCCTTCCTCAGACTGTTTCACTTGAAGTCCCAAGAAATACTTCAGATCTCTCATACTGCTCATTCCAAACTTTCCTTGCATAAGTTTAGAAAACATTTTGCAAAGATTGTTGTCCGTTGAGCCGAATATAATGTCATCGATATAGATTTGCACCAGCAAGATCTTGCCTTTGACTTCCCTGAGAAACAATGTCTTGTCTATTTTTCCTCTAGAGAACTTGTTCTCAAAAAGAAAACTAGACAAGGTCTCATACCAAGCTCGAGGAGCTTGTTTGAAGCCATATAGAGCTTTATTAAGAAAGTAGACATGATTAGGATAAGTAGGATTGACAAAACCTGGAGGTTGAGCGATGTATACTTCCTCTTTCAAGTCTCCATTCAAGAATGTCGATTTCACGTCCATCTGGTAGACTGTGAATCCTTTGTGAGAGGCATAGGCTAGGAACAGACGGATTGCCTCGAGCCGTGCAACTGGCGCAAACGTCTGGTCGAAGTCAATCCCCTCCTCCTGTCTGTATCCTTGAGCCACCAGTCTGGCCTTGTTCTTGATGATGACCCTGTGTTCATCCAGCTTGTTTCTGAAGATCCACTTGGTGCCAATCACGTTTTGCGTCTTAGGTCTGGGAACCAGCGTCCAGACTTTGCATCTTTCGAATTGATGCAGCTCATCTTTCATGGCCAATATCCATGATGCATCTTTGTTCGCTTCGTCGAACTTCTTTGGCTCAACCTGCGACAGGAAGCTAAAATACAGAATCTCGTTAAGAGTACCTCGGCGAGTTTTGACACCGTCTTGGGGATCTCCAATGATTTGATTTTTGGGATGATCCCTCACGTGTCGGAGCTCTAGAAGTCTTGCATCAGGAGCTCTAGCAATTTTTGGGTCTCCTTCCTCTTCAGGGAGGATTGCTCCATCCTGATCGTCATCCTCTCCGATCGGCGTTGATGTGGAGACCTTGACGTATTTTGGAGTTGCATCTTTCTCGGGCTCATCCAGGTGTAGCTTTTCAAGTCTGGCACCTGCATCTTCAAGAAGGCTACTAGAAGACTTGCAATTAAGCAAACTTCCTTCATCAAATACAACATTTATTGATTCCTCTACCACTAGGGTTTTCTTGTTGAAAACTCTATAAGCCCGGCTATGGCTACTATAGCCCATGAATATGCCTTCGAAGCATTTTTTCACCAAACATAGTACGCGGGTACTTCCCATTGTTCAGTACATAACATCTGCAACCAAAGATCCTCAAATAGGACATGGTTGGTTTCCTGCCTTTCAGTAGCTCGTAGGGTGTCTTACGATGACTTTTGTTGATCAACGCCCGGTTTTGAACATGACAAGCCGTATTGACAGCCTCGGCCCAGAAGTATTCTGGGAGTGAAGCGTCATTCCACATTGTCGTGCAGGCTTCAATGAGTGTTCTATTTCTCCTCTCCGTAACTCCGTTTTGTTGAGGAGTGCGCGGGGAGGAAAACTCATGAAAGATACTAAGTTCTTCACAGAACTCTGTCATAGCACCAGACTCGAACTCTGTTCCATGGTCACTTCTGATTTTGACCACGGAGCAGTTAAGTTCGTTCTGAATCTGCTTGACAAAGCTGGTGAAGATGTCAAGCGTATCAGACTTGCGTTTTAAAAAGAACACCCAAGTAAACCGAGAGTGATCATCGACAATCACTAGCGTATAAGACTTCCCTCCTAAGCTATGAACTTGCATTGGACCAAACAAGTCCATGTGCAGAAGATAAAGACATCAGGAGGAGTCTTTGTCTGAGATGCCCTTAAAGGTAGCCCGAGTCTGTTTGCCCATCTGGCATGCAGGACAGGGACTATCTTTGATGCACTTAATAATGGGAGCATCCCTTACTAAATCTTTGGAAAATAGCATATTAATTGTCTTGTAATTAATATGTGTCAATCTCTTGTGTCATTGTTCACAAAGAGATGCACTGTCTTTTGCTACTAGGTATACGGGGGTAGAAGAATCTAGACTGAGAAAATCTAAACAGAAAATATTTCTGCTCCTAATGCCGGTTAATACCGTCTCCGAAGAGACACATGATAGTATCAGGCATTTATCCTTGCAGAACTTAATGTCATACCCTTTATCACATAACTGGCTTACACTGATCAGGTTATGATTTAACCCTTCAACATAAGCTACGTCAGTGATAGAGAGTATACCGTTGGAAATCATACCGTAACCTCTGGTGACTCCCCGATCAGATCCCCCAAAGATGACTTTGGGTCCATTCTCGACTGGAGAGTACTCCCGCAGCAGGCTTCTTGTCCCAGTCATATGACGGGAGCATCCACTGTCCAAATACCATATGGGATTTTTGGTGGTCTTTGGACATTCCTGTAAAACAGAATTAATTTGCCTTAGGAACCCAATCGAACTTTGGTCCTAGATTCCTCGTTAGCATGCTCCCCCTCGAATGGTTAGCCCTACGAGTGGTCTGCCTCGCATTGCCAACATGAGGAGTCTCGTTATTCCTCGGATTAAACCAGCAATCCATGGCAAAGTGACCAACTTTGCCACAGCACCAGCAGTCAAATCTGTTATACTTTCTCCTAGGCACCTGCTTCACTCTTGGAACGGAAGGTTCAGCAGGGGCCTCGGACTTGGAGGTGGAGGCATCATGATGACAACAGTCGCATGATTTCTTCACCTCCTGGTTTCTCAGTGTAACAGGCTTGGCCTTAGGTGCCTGCTTCCTATTATGGCCGCTAGAAAAGTGACCATAATTTTCCACGCGGATTTCCTCATAAGGTGTCTTGAAGACACTCTCACTGAAGTTGCGGGGGAAGGTCCAACAATCATATTGGCTCTTTGGCTTTGCAACCGAGGGCCTGAAGTGATGGCCATATGTTGACTCAAAATCATGTTGGTTACAGGGAAAGCTGGGCTTTCTGAACGCAACAGGACTGAGTGGGGCCTTTCCCTTTTCAGCAGCAGAGGCCTTCTTAGCAGCCTTATTCTTCTTCTGGTTCCTGTTTCTCCTGGATGAGGAACCAGGTACCCCTACGTGCCCCAAACCAGCTTCTTTGGCCTGAGCAGTGAAGGTATCAACCAGTGGAAGAACTGTCTTTGGCATAGAGAAGCTCTTAACGATCTTCTTTTCTGCCGCAAGTTGTTCTTCCAACTTATCAATTTCCTCTTGCTTAAGATCGAGGAGCTTAAGAGACTCTGAATGCTTAGAAGTCAGGTCCAAGTGCTCCTGTCGGAGGGAGATCAAACTGGTGATCTCTTCCCTCAGGGATACACTCTCACATTTAAGGAATTTAACTTCCTTTTTCTCAGCCTTCAGTCTCTTTCGACACTCCTCGAAAGTATTGAGCAGAAGCTCATACTTATCGAGGAGCTCAGCTTCACGGGCCGAAGGGCTATCCTCAGGGTCATCATCCTGAGACTCAGGATCAGAGTCAGAGTCGGAGAGAGGGGTGTGAGCTTTTACCTTCCCAGTGAATGGGGGGCATTCTCCTTCTGAGTCAGAGCGACCCATTAGCCCAAAGTAGGCTTCCTCGTCATCGCTGGTGTCTGACGTGTCAGATTCACTCAGCGTCTTTGGCTTCTTCGCGATGTAACTCCTCTCCTTCTTCTTGTCTTTTGAGGACCTGTGCTCCTCTCCCTTTCCCTTCTCCCTCTTGCCTTGTTTGCAATCAGCCACGACGTGTCCTGGCTTGTTGCAACCAAAACAAATAATGTCAGATGAGCGGTGTTTGTTCGGTTTGGAAGCATACCTGTCAGAAGAATAGTTCTTCTGCTGATGCCTAGAGGAGGAGCCGTCTCTCTTTCTCTGATTTCTCAGCTTGAGGAACTTCTTGAATTCCCGGATGATAAGAGAGAAGTCTTCCTCTGACAATTCTGAGCCGGAGGAGCATGGCTCGGAGTCTTCCTCCTCATCCTTCTTCCACGCATGGGAAGAAGCAGCACCCTTGCCCTTTCTGGAATGAATGGCTTTTAGGGCCACCATCTTTTCTTTAGCTGCGGCTTTCTCTGCTTCCTCTTCAGCTTTCCTTGTATTGAGTTGAAGCTCATAGGACATGAGCTTCCCAAACAGAATTTGAGGGTCGGTTTCAGCAAGTTTGCCAAACTCTCGGATGGCGCAGATATTTGTGTCTCATTCCTTAGTAAGGGACCTAAGGAATTTATCATTGAGTTCACCGTCAGTGAACACTCTTCCATACCCCTTGAGTGCATTGACGATCTTGAGGAAGTTTTCGAAGGTAACTCCGATCTCCTCCTCGGGCCCTTGCCTGAAGGCCTCATATTTCTGATTCAGGAGGGATCTCCGATCATCCCTCACTTCGTCTGTGCCCTCCATCAGGATAATCAGGCTGTGCCAGATATCCTTAGCCGTCCTGTAGTTACAGAAGTTCTGCATCATGGAGTCATCGACTGTACTGATCAATATATTCTGTGCTTTCTTGTCGAGTCCTACCAGCACCATTTCGTCCTTGTCCATTTCTGACAGCTTCTTTGGCACTTGTTTGGTAGGATCAAGGGTGAAGGCCTTTGTGGGAACATAAGGTCCCTCCTCAACAATCATGAACAGTTGTGGGTCGACTGCTTCCATGCAGAATCTGATTCTTTCCTTCCAGATAGGAAAGTTCAGTCTGGTGCACACTGGGATTTTGCCGGAGTACTTGAGTCCGTCCATGGTAGATATCTGTCTTCTTCTTGACACTGGTGGCAGGATTCTACTCAAGGTGTGAACCTTTTTGATGAGTAACCTCCCTCTGATACCACTTGAAAGTCCACCTAGTGCCAACTAGCTTCACCTATGGGGGGGAATAGGTGTCTTGTAGCATTTTTACGGAATTAAAAATTATACCTACACAAATAAATCAAACAACACAGCACAGAAAAGACTCAAGCAATTTATAGTGGTTCCCCGATTTGGGTACGTCCACTTTCCCCCTTCGACCTATCTCCCAACCAGAGACGACTCGGTCACTTCACCAACAGGATTGAAATCTAATCCTTGCACTAACGGAAGGAACCCTTCCACACGTAGGAGTCACCACTCCCACACCACGGGTTGCACCCAACCCTTACAACTAGGAACCAATCGTTCCTTTACAACGAAATTGAAAATAGAATGTATTAGAAATACAAACAACTTATGGAGACTAAGGTGTCCCTCTTCGTTCGACGACGTGTTCTTGAAGTCAACGAAGAGTCCACAACCCTAGATCTCTCTTGGAGAGAATCTCCCCGAAACCGGCGGCGGCAAAGGGCGGCGGCTTGGCTCTCGAGATTGGCGGCGGCAACGGAGTGCTGCGGCGATGCTATGGAGATTCAACCTTCTTAGCAAAGGTAGCAAGGTCTTCCAACGGTCACACTAGGATCGATCGTCTCGATCGATTCGGAAGGGGATGGTTTTCCCGATCTACGAATCAAGAGACAAAAGATCTCTGGTTAGACGCGTGAGACGCTGTGCTAGGCTAAGCTTCTGTCGCCGGAGATCTGGAAGAAGTCGTGATCAGCAACGGCGACCAACTGCACGAGCGGCGACGACGGCGGCGGAGCAAGATCGCGATGTAGGTCACGTTGGCGGCTCTTCTTTTTGAAATCGTGTATTCGTATGTCTTCCGCTCAACCATATGGAGGTATATATACATTAGGTCATTCCACATGACCGTTGTGGGCCCCACCAAAAGGAAACCCTAAGTCCGGTTCGAAATAGTTCAGTTAACTTGGACCGATCCAGAGAATATGCGAAAATTGCCTAAGTCAAATTCAGCGAGAATCATAGGTGATTCTCGCCGAATCGGCGAGAATCATAGGTGATTCTCGCCGAATCGGCGAGAATCAACTTCGATTCTCGCCTAATTCTACTTAACAAAATTTAATCTCTACTGATAACACAAACCGGTGAGAATCGGCGAGAATCACAATTGATTCTCGCCGAATCGTCGAGAATGCAGAGTCATTCTCAACGAATCGGCGAGAATCACTTCGTGATTCTCGACGATTCTTCCTTAGAAGAATTCAAGGTGGCTTCGAGACAACCAGCAGCAATCGGCGAGAATCAGTTCGTGATTCTCGACGATTCGGCGAGAATCACTAGTGATTCTCGTCGAATCGGCGAGGATTCTCGTCGATTTGTACTTAGATGATTTTCGTCTTTCTTCCCGTGAGCTGGTCTTTGGCCCATCCTTGCTCCTTGACTGCTCTTGATCTTACATAATCCTGTGCTTGAAAATAAGTACACTCCAATAGAGAGAGTACACGTAAGCCAACACACTGATCTGCTCATCGAGGGATTACGTTGCACAGACCCGTGTATATTGACCTACTGCACCCTGACATTGGTGTGTACTTAGCGATGAATAACTGCAAACACAACTTGAAGACAAGTAATCAAATACATTGTCAATTCACCTTAGCTTGTTCAGGGGCTTCTTCAAATCAGGTACATTGTGGATACAATACCCAACATATATATTCTCTGAATATAGTCGTTCCTTGGCAAGCATTAATTACTGGTATTCACATAGTCATTATACAACCATTCTCAGGATAGTTAGGGAAATGAGTTAATTCTCTTATAGCCATTGCACGAGTTCCCGTGATTCCTGCAGTCAATCAATGTGTGACATTTCAAATTTAGTTTGGAATTATTCAAAGAAAATATACTCAGAGAATAAAAGGGATAGAGAATTATTATGCAGTAGTCATAGACAGATTTTGTTAGAGAACACAAGACAGCAAAAAAAAGAACAGCTTTCAGTTTTTCGTACAAGTGTTCATCCAGGAAGCCTGTAGAGACATTCATCTTCAATCAGTCTCAGCTTTATGGAATCCAAGACCTACACCCTGTATAAGGCTTTGGTTTCCTGAACCAATCAAGATCATTAGGATAAGCCTTGACTCCATCAGGATCACTCTCAAGTCTTCTCTCATTTACTTGAGAAAAGAGAAGACAACTCAACTCTTTCTTTCCCCCCTCTATGTACAGAGTTCTTACTCCCTTCAAAAGTAATTCCTGGTTGTGAGGTCTCCTGATCAAAAGACTTCAAGTGATTTTCCGGCACCTGATCAAAAGTCAGAAGGGTTGCAATATCTCCCTAGAAATAGATATTTCTTGGTGGCAGTCACCTGATCAAAAACCTGAGAGTGATTCCTACCAGAGTGGTAGAAGAGTGGATGTACCCAGATTTGGGAAACCACTATAATTTCTTGTGTCGTCTGGTTGCTCTTTATCTTATTGTTCTTGCTACTTGCTGTGATATTTAGAATAGCTCTCTAGTTTTCTTTTATTTATTTAATTATTGTATCACCTATTTTAACTCTGATAGAATAGCATAAAACAGCCAAGAGTTTTAAACACTCTATTCACCCCCCCCCCCCTCTAGAGTAGATTTGAATAACTCCCTCCTTTCAAAAATAAACAAAGCCATGAGCCAGACTCACGCAAATAAACAAAACCACGAGCCAGACTCGCGCAAAATAAACAAAGTTACGAGCCAGACTCGTGCGAAACCAACAAAGCCGCGAGCCCGACTCGCGCCAAGCAAATAAATGCCACACACCCTGAGCAAATTATCTCATCTGCTAGTGCTCGAACGAATTAGTTGTGTCATCATCCATTATAACATCCTTGCAGCATTTGGGCAAAAGGTTGAAGAACAACCCTGTTACAATAATAGCATACCAGAATGTATAACAAAACACTGTCAATGACCATCAAAAATAAAGACAAACATACAACAGACTCAACCAAAGGAGACACAAGCATAAAGAAATCACGCCACTATACATCTGTCACATTAATATCAGAATCAGGACTCAGACTTTCGTCATCCAAAATATCATCAAAACTAAGGTTAGACACATCACACTTCAAACTTCTGGCAACCAGGTAAAAGGCCTTGAACACTATGCGCCTAAGTGCGAGCTCGCAAGCATCCTGCATCTGAGGCTCCACTTCTCTAGTCCAAATCTCTTCATGAACCTCCTCGCTAATCAAGCAACGACCATGTTTGTAATCTAGCGAATCCATGTATTCGGCAAGAACGACGACCTTCAATTCTGTCAAGCGATCTTCAGAAGAAAACGACTCCACTTGAGCCTTCAATACCCCAAGCTCTGTTTCCAAATGGGAAATCTCTCCCTGGGCATTCTTCAGCATCTGCACGGTCCTCTTTACAAAGGATTTTTCCACCTCCAATGACGCTCGAGCCTCCTCTAATTTTGCCTTTAGCTCCAACCCGATCCGGTAAAATCGGGAAACATCCAGATCAAAAATGTCTCTCATAGAGGCAAGCGAGTTTGCCGCTGCTCGAAACTTCTCCTGAAGAGCCAAATATCCGTCTTTTAAACTCATGTAACGGTCGTTCTAAGTGACAACAATATGAGCCTTGGCCTCGATTTATAAGGAAAAAATAGAAGAGTCAATACGACACAAAAACTAGCAAAAGAAAAACCCAGAACTAGCAAGCTTGCTTATAACATCATTCATCGCCTTCAGAGAAGAAGACATTCGTGGAGCGGGGACTCGGGAAGAGGAGCCCAAGGGTCAGAGCATCCCAGTACTTGCACGTCAACCTCCATAGAAGTAGTCTCGGCTCGACGACAAAAAGGAACAGCCTCATCAAGAGAAACCATACAAGGCTCTACACCCTCGTCACTACAGATAACTGTAACAGCCTTCCTCTTTTGATCACGAACGGGAGAATTCTCAGCTATTCACACTGAATCAGAAGAGATCCCGCACCGCAACAAACGTTTTTCCTCTACAAATGAGGAAATACTAAAAAGGCGATTGGCCAACTCACGGGGCTCCGTGAATCTGAGCATCGGGGAAAACTCTCGCGCTCTCCCATTCTGACTGCGACAACGGTCCGACAGTGCATTCCACAATTCTGGCAAGCCCCAAAAATTTCTAACATAGTCGAACAAAGTATTCTCGTGACGACGGTCCGTCCGAGTCTCGAAATCAAGCCATCTTTTTATTGCTAAAAATCTCAACACGGCCACCACCATCAATGCAAATATCGCACCAGTCTCTAAAGCAGACCAGGAAAAACCTCAAACTGTGCTCCCTGAAAAACGCAACCAGTCCTACCAAGCGCACCATCCCAAGCGAAGTAAACTGAGTCATTTGAATGCCACAAAACTTCAGAATGACAATCACCTCCTCGCACGGGGGAAGTCAGAAGTCTGACCTCAGAGTAATCTCACAAACCGTCAACCAGCCTTTCGGAGGATTTTGAACCCTTTCCTCAGTACGCGGTATCCTTACCTCAAGATCAGCAGCTAAACCGTATCACTTTCTCCAGATTGCAATTTGATCATCGGTAAGCGATAAGCGCAGGCGCATCGGTCTTGCAGTACGCTTAGAAGCCTAAAATAAAAGGAAAAGCAAGAATTAGTGCCCGAAAATAAGAGCAAATCCCCGCGAAACAAAAGCGTTAGCACATGCATAGACATGCGCGTACACGTACTTAATCGCACCCAATAGTACGCACAACCGGGTATGCACGTACCCAGGAACACGTACACCTGACCGCGCGTGCCCGCACGGCCAGGTCTGTGCGCAACCAAACACGCGCACACCCGAACCCACATGACCAGGAGCGCTCGCGACAAGGTGCGTGCGCGCACCCGAGTCTGCGCACACGACCTACGACCTACTTGGGTACCTGCGCGGCCAGGTATGCTTGCGACCAGGTGAGTGCACACCCAAGGCCACAAGCCCAAGTACGCGCGCGACCCCCCCCCCCCCCCCCCCCCCCCCCCCCCCCCCCCCCCCCCCCCCCCCCCCCCCTCTCGCGGCTCGGGCGCCCGACCGCGCTCGGCTGCCCCTCTTCCCGCGGCTGCCTCCCGCGGTCGCGAGGTGCCGCTCGAGCGGCCAACCGCACCTGGCCTCCCCGCCTTTCACGACCGTCTCCCGCGGCCACGAGCCCTCCCGCCGTGGTCGAGCGACTCGCCGACCGATACTTCCCTCGACAGCAAGCATCGTCGGCGGTTTGGTCTCCCTTGCATGGCGGTAGCCGCCCTTGCATGGCTGTGGCTGCCCTTGCATGACGGCTCTTCCCCACCGTTCGATCGCTCATGGCCATCGCCGTTCATTTTATACGTAACCACCCACTAACCATCATGGATTCATGATTAGTGGGGGAATATTTTTATTAGAAATATTTGTCTGTGTATAGTGTATTTGATGACAAAAATACGCATTCTAAACTATACTATAAATGATTATGTTGGTGGTTACGGTGTGCGGATAGCCGCATAACCACTGTAACCATCTTATGGAGGCTATAAAAGGAGCTCAGACCTCCTCATTTCTCACTTTTTCACTCCACAGCTTTCTCCTTCCTCTGGCCAGAGCTCTGCCGGATTCCTCCTACGAACCATCTTCAAGCCGCATTCAAGTCATCTTCAAGCCGTATTCAAGCCATCTTCAAGGCACATTCAAGCCATCTTCAAGCTGCATTCAAGCCACATTCTAGCCATTCTCAAGCCATCGCTGCCTCGCCAAAACCCGCCTAGATCCGCGACAAGCATCGAGAAGGAAGATCTCGCGACAACAAGCACTTAATTCATCCACGGCCTTTCCGCAAACAAGCCTCGTGGGGCGGCCTGTTGGCCGCCACGAGCTAGCAATTCTCTCTCTCACCTCCAAAGTGTAACGAGAAGCGGCATGTCGTTCTCGATTCTCAATGAAAGTTGTAAATGCAAGCAGATAATGGAGTTCGATCGGCACAAACCTGATCGCGTGGTTTTTTACCCGGTTGAGAGGTTTTTTTCACGTCAAAATCACCCTCTGTACTACTCTTTGACTTTTTGACTGATTGCGCACTCGACCGCTTCTAGGCTAAGACGGTCGAATTTGGACCGATTTAGAGCGCCGAGTTAGACCGCAACAATTCTATAACATCATTTCTTTTGAAATAGATAATAGAATTTGGATTTAATTTTAAACATAAATCAGTTGATGTCATCTTTGGTTAATCACTAAGTACCAATTAAGTTCTTATAGTAGAATTATATATATGTGTGTGTATATATATATTTCAATTATTTGAATTCATTTTATATAAAATTCTTCCTTTGAAATCTAAACAAGATGGTGAGAGTTGGAGCATTGGTAATGAGCTGGTTGACAATGGACCTGTGGAAAATGTAGAGAAGTTATTACGGTCTCAAAGGTCAAGATGACATTTTGGAGTTGTGGCGGTGCAAGTTGGAGAATTACCAGACAATTTTTTTAGCGTTGATGTTTTCCCCCATTAGAGATGGGGCAAAAATGCCCAAACAAACAGTGAAAAATGAAACTCAAAATAATTTTTGATATTTGGCACAACAAAGAAGTTCCAAAATAAGAATACTTAAATTTTTCATTTTTTAATAATAAATGTACACACATCATTATATTGAGAATATCAAGTATCAATAACTACATCATTAAACTACAATCAATCAAATAATAAGGGAATTATTAAAAGCACCGTACTTTTGGCTAATCGCACCGCTTTGTTAAAAGCACCGCAGTTTTTCACATATTGTTAAAAGCACCGCACATTGTTATCCGCACCGCAATTGAGATAAACGCACCGCACTTAATTTATGAATTAAAATAAGTTCTCATTGAATTACAATATTAATATAAACTCAATAGAAAAAATATTTGATACAAAAAAACCATCAAATGTGTTGTCCAAATTGTTATGCTCTTTTCTTCAAATATTTGTGATCTTCATCAACGACATCTATAATATGGACCAATAATACTTGGGGCACAATTCACGATGAGAACCAATAATATTGCAACAATTTACTTCTAAACATAGAAACAGTAATGAACTCTCAAAGAAATTTCAGAAGTCCTTTAACATAGGTGATTGTTAACCGCAACTTTTCGCGCCTTTTCGAAATACGTCTTGTACACGCAATTTCAGGAAAAGTGTTCAACACAAAAGTTGTAGATCTCGACGAGATCTACAACTTTCGTGTTGAACACTTTTCCTGAAATTGCATGTACAAGACGTATTTCTGAAAGGCGTAAAATCTGAGCGTGAGGAGAGGCGGCGTTGGCGCTGATATCTGCCGGTGTCGGCGACGGAAAGAGCTGGAGGGGGCGGGAGGAGGCGGGAGGAGCCAGCGGCGCGTCAAGAGGCGTGAGGAGAAGATCGGGATCTTAGGGTTGCGGTGCGAGAAAGCAGCAGTGCGGTGCGAGGAAGCAGCAGTGCGGTGCGGGTGTATTTTTAGAGTGACAAATTTTAAGTGTTAAAAGACCTAAATGCGGTGCGATTAGCCAAAAATACAGTGCTTTTAACAATTCCCAATAATAAACAACTAAATAATAGACAATACTCAACACTGTGAGAATCGAATCCATGACCTCCCAGACATGAGACTTCTTCTTATCCAACTGAGTCAAGTTTCATTGACTTTAATTTTCATTTAATAAGAGTTGTTTATGATTGTCATTACTTTTTAAAAAATGCGGGAGGTTTGAATATTCAAAAATTTTTAATCATAAACTGACTTTACCTAAGATTCTTTGGCTAAAAAAATCAACAAACATTCAACCAAACTCAACCAATCCCATTGATAGAGAAGTGGAAGCAAGATTTGGTCCACGCCGAAGCAACTAAACCTCCTCCTCAGATATGACCGGTTCAAATCTTCAACCAAAAGCTTCTAGACCAGACCGGGACCCACAATCTTCCTAACCCCGCACGCGAAAATACGTACAGGGCCGATGGTCGGAGAAATCATAACGGTAACGGTAGTTTTACGATTTGACAAAAATACCCTCCCATCTCCAGCTAATTTATATCCAAAACACGGGGCACTTACGACACTTCAAAAAAGGACCCAAAGAATAAACCCCCAACGTGTACATTTCGTTTTCGCCACAGGCGTCGCTCGGAAGCAACCGCTTCTCTCGTCTCCCCCCTTGACGCCATTACCAAAACTTCTCAATGATGATACAAAGAAGGCGACCTCGCTTTGCAAATCTTTTTTTATAAAGCAATAAAAGAAGCTGCAATTTGCTGTAGTTTATAGAATCATTGCAGGCATTTCTTGCATCTCAAGTCTCCCCGCATTCGCCTCTTCTTCTTCCTCTTCTTCTTTCTGCCACAAGACGACCGCCGGATATACGAATCCTTCATCGGCTGAATAAAACCCCCAAAATATTTTGCACGGGCGTGAAAGGTATATCCTCCTCCATGGATTCGTTTCTGCAGTTGCTATTCCGCTAAGCCGATTGAGTTTTAGTTCAATTCTGCTTCTCTCTTGTGCAGGCAGATTGGGGGATTTGTAAGATCTGATCTATGTTAGGGGAGTTTGTAACCAGAGTTCTAGTGTGAGTTGATTGCCCTTTTGATTTCGCGAGGTGTTTGATTTTACTGATTTTAACATGGAATTAGAAGATTTAGTGTTCATTAAAAGCGAAATTGATCTAAATTTTCTTGTAGATTGGTGCTTGGATATGCGTATCCGGCATTTGAGTGCTTCAAGCTCATGGAGAAGAGCAAAATTGATGTGCAGCAGCTCTTGTTTTGGTGCGAATACTGGTAATTTCATCTTCTTCCATCGTTCCTTCGATTTATTTTTTTCTTGTTTATTGTTAGTGCCGGCTAATTTGATGGTTATCTCCTTAAGCTAACTCTAAATACATTAGTAATCAAGATCCGGTAATATATGTGTTTACCAAATTAGGTGAAATATTATCTCAGTATTAAATCATTTAATACACTATAAAAAGGAGGAATGCCATGGTCAAAATTAATTATTCTAACTATATTTATTCTTCAAGTAAATTGACATTAAATCAAATAAATAATATTTGAAAATTAATATTGTTATCCTAATAACTATAACATTAAATGTTAATTAAATAACAATATTAGAAATCTCCAAGCAATATTCATAAAAGGAATTTTAGGTTTGGAGGACCTTTAGGCTCCATTTAACGTGATATTTTTGCTTCCTTGAGTTTGGACAAATTAAATGCCAGTCATTTCTATATGTTTGGCATGACAATCAAGAAAAAATTTAGTTTCGGACATAAAAATAGTTGAAGTTCTTTGGGTGAGGTCAGACATGCACGAACGACGGTTTATAACTACCATGTTCACGGCCACCATTGCCATGACAAACAGTGCCTTAATTCAAAGTAGGCTACCGGGTTCATAATTCTAATTTTTTTTTTGTGAGATTTGTCTGTTTATTTAGTAATTTATTGTTTAATTGATTTTTATTTAATGATATAGTCATTAATGTTTAATACTTTGAGCGTAATGATCCTTGTACATTTATTTATTATTAATAAAAAAGATTTTTTTTGTTTGATGTAAATAAAAAAATGAACTATTTTGAAAAACAGTATTTTATGATTATCAGTTGGAAAATGTCAAATTAGAAACCTTGAATGGTTCAGATTACGTTGCCTTGAACGGTCCACATTACTTGCGTGATTCCAAATCTTATTTTACATTTTCTTTTGATTAAATAATTTATTTTGACTCCCTCAACATACATTTTATCTCAGCTACTAAATAATTGTTTTTTTTAATATATATTATTAATAAAAATGCAGGGTGATAGTTGCCATCGTTACAATCTTTGAGAGGTTTTTCGACATCTTTGTTTCATGGTATGTATCTTTTTGTTCTCATCAATGCAGAATCCAATCTCATTGTAATATCAAAATTCCTATATAAATTGGAAATTGGAATTATTAAATTAAAATTGGAATCATAAAATTAAAATTGGAATTATATAATTGGATTATGATTTTATCGTCAAAATAATATTTAATTGGAATAAAATTTCAAATAAAATTGGATTATGGATCGGGATCCTCTCCATTTGGGGCCCAAAATGGAGGTCCATTTCACGGTCCGGATGTATTCTCAGTTGATTCAATGATGTAAATTTTTTTGAATAAATAAAAATATAATACGATGAAATTAGTGAATCCATTGGATCAGCCTAAAAAAGATTTGGTTCTTGAAATGAATATTAATTATTTCACTTGAAATGTAGAGGATCATGATGCAATTCTTATGCCTGACTCGTGATTTATGTTTGTACCATGCGCAGGCTACCATTATATGGCGAGACGAAGCTGGCGTTTTTCATCTACTTATGGCACCCTAAAACGAGGGTAAAGTAAAAGCTTTCAACAAAACTCACTGATGCTAAACATTAGTCTTATGGGCTGCTTCGACTGCAGGCAACCACTAAAAATGTGTCATTTTAGTTTTACGGTTCGGCATGAAAAATGCGGGCGTGCCCATGCATGTCTAGGACCTCGGCCAAATAATTTCTAAGCCTGCCAATGTGCATCCAGTTAAATATTGTTGCGGCGGCGGCGCTTTTTGTCTTTCTCGTTAACAGGCGAGCTCGTTGTTCGCAATCATAGACGGTCGACCCTAAATCCACGACAGCCACCGTCTCACACCAAATGGGTTCTATGCCTGGAGAAATTATTGCGACAATTTTTCGGCGGTTAAGGCTCTGTTTGGCACGGTGGTGGTGGGTCATGAACAAGGGTTAAATTCAAAATTTTGATTATTTTAAATATGAAAAATTAGAAATGAAATTTGATTATTTTGTCCATGGACGTTTATATGTATCTTGCAAATGCCAGAAGGTATGCTGATTAAAAATAATATGTGGCATGTAACCAAAAAAGAATATTTGGCTGGCACACACAATATCCCAAATTTAGGAAACGGGATATCCACAGTCGGATCGGATGTGGTCATATTTATTAGGTGGTTCAGATGAAAATGATTCTCATCCCACGGCACAAAAGTAACACGAGAGATTTTTGTTTCCTAAAAAAGGTGGGGGTTCCCATATCTATTTTGAGCCATAGGATGGGGATTCTCCTCTCTAATTTTTCTTTTTGGGGGTACGAGGAGTGGTGTTAAAATCATCATAAAAAAGTACTTGCAGTCCAGGTGTTGCTTCACCTATTTGGCTCATGAGTGGCGCCTATGTGGGCTTGCCGCACTCGAGTTGCTTGGCCCAACTCTCAACAAAAAATCCCCCCAAAACCTCCGTTTCGATCCCCCCCCCCCCCTCGAGTCAAGGAACTTCGTCAAGGAACTTCATCCACTTTAATGTTCAAAACTACTTTTCGAGTCAAGGCACTTCATCCGTTTCGATAACTGTGGTCATGTTAAACATACATTTTATGACTGTGATGTTTATGTCAAAATTTATTGGTTCAGAAAAAGCCGCGCCTAAGACTGTGTTTGATGCAGCTTATTGCTCCAATGAGGTTGAACAAAAACATCATTGTCATAGAATGTATGTTTGTTATGACAAATGTCACTATCGTTGCCAAAAAAAGAAACTAGTTCGGGGCATAAGATCATAATATGACAATAATATTTTTGTCCAATCTCATCGGAGTAAATAATCCATCATAAGCCACGCCAAAAGCAGCATAACATTTCGTTTGGCATTAGAGTAACAATGGTGAACATTGTGATTATGAACAGTCATGTTGACTTCATTCATTTTTTTTTTATGTTCAAAACTAATTTTATTTTCTGGTTGATGGCCATATAACCATTGTCTTTCCTAACTTGTATTGTGATTTTTTTTTTGTTCGGCGCGCAGGGCACGAGGTGGGTGTACGAGGCGTTCCTCCGGCCGCTGGTGACTCAGCACGAGCCGGACATCGAGCAGAAGCTGCAGAGCTACCGGGCCAGAGCCGGCGATCTCCTGCTCTTCTACATCAAGAACTTCACCGAGCAAGGCCAATCTCTCTTCCTCGAAATGCTCCATTATATTACATCATCCGACCCCAATTCCAAGGTACAATTCCTTCTCTTCTTCTTCTTCTTCCTCCTCCTCATCAATACACATATATAAATTCTCCGACGTCTCTTGATCCCCCCTAATATTCCATTCCGCAGAAGAGTAAACGGTCAGGATCATCCGGCTCAGATGACCCCCTGGCAATCAGACGGTCTGGAAATGGTAAGGAGGATTTCTCTTACAGCCCGGAGATGGAAGAGGCCCTCCGTGCAGCCCAAGGGGGGAATCGGCGATCCCGTCCCCGCCATTAGATTTTTAGGATTCTGCTGTGCATATTTTGTTTTTCAATTTCTTTTGTAAGAAGAAGAAGAAGAAGAAATGTAATTGTCAATCAACAGTCTGTCTACAATTTAGTGCTCTTCTTTGTAGAGGGCCGCCATCGAGGAAGAAGAACTTTGTCATTCCATTTTACAATTTTTTAATAATTGTTTTTTTTTTAAAAAAAGTAAATTGAATTTTGATCTATCTACATGATACCTTGAGCAGCGAAAAAAAACCAAGTTCAGAAAAAAGGCGATTATTGTTTGTTGGAAATGAAAGTGTCGGGCATGCTCGATCGGATCACCGTAAATCGCTGACGCTTGCACAGCAGAGAATCCTTCCGATGAACTCGAAGCAGCAGCGGAGCGGCCGGAAGGCAGCTTTGATGGCTTCGAGGAGCCGCCGGAGAGGACGATTTTGGCTGGAGGAGGATCCGGTGCAAGAAGGCGTCAGGTGGAGGTAGGCATAGACCGCCTGCTTAACCAGCGGGTTTCGGATCTGGATCTCGCATCCGGTGGCCGTCGGCGAGGCAACGCAGCTCCGTGGTGAGGAAACCAGGAGGTCGCGGATGCTTGTGTAGCCATCGCGAGCGTATGTGTCGGAGTTCCAATTACTGTGCTCAAGCTCGCTATTCGCGTCTGGACGGAGGTTTAGCACCGCCGGCAGGGAGGGATCCTTTCGAAGGAGAAAAGGCGGTCGGGGAACCGGCGGCGATCGCCAGTGGCGAAGCTTGAAATCGCTGTTTTGTGTGGTGGGGAGGGCGTTGCCGATGGTTGACATCAGCGTTAAGAGCAAGGGAGCAGGAAATTAGAGAATTTGCGGCGGCGACGGAGACCTTCCAGTCTCCGGCAAACTATTTCGGCCTCTAGATTACTCGGCTGCTCATTGCCGCTCTTATTAGTAGGAAATTGCTGGGAGCGTCTTTTGATCAGCACCGTCGAGCAGAAAAATCGACGGTTTTGAGGATCCAAGCCGAGTGCCCAATTTATCGTGGCCGCTCTCTAGGAAATAGGATATGTATTATTTATTTAGGACTTAAGGAGTGCTATTAATTAATTTTATGATGTAAATATTCTGCTACTTTTACTCCCCACTTCATAAGTATCCTAAGCTCGTCAAATTACATATTTACCTGTTGGTCTCATAAATTTAAATTTGACGCTGATATCCGCATCGCAGTTTTGGCTAGTCGCATCGTACTTTTTTTTAGGTTTTTGTGCTTTTTGGAAATATCGTCTTGAACATGCATTTTTCGGAAAAGTGTTCAATACAAAAGTTTCATCTAGGATCTGAACTGTATCATTATAAGAACTGAACATTATGACAAGAAAAGATTTGATTCAAAGGGAGAAGAAGCGTCAGAAATTGGAACAGAAATATTATTGGATTTGTCGATCCTCAAAAAAAGAAATCAGCAAAGTTCCCTCGTTGAGGGAAAAAAATGAGACATTCTTGGAAAATTGCAATCCCCACCGCGTAATAGTACACCTATACGTCTTCATCGACGTTGTTTTTTAACCGGAAGGCCTAGAGCGAACTATCAAGACTTTGGACTGTCTGGACACATTCTTCGAGAAATGGTTCATGCATGTTTGTTACCCGGCGCAACAAGATCAAGTTGGTAAGGGGAAAATCTTGTTTCTTATTTGGATAGATCTCTACGATCTATGATCATAGAATATAGGGGCCCCTTTACCATTTTGTATAAATAGATTATTCTATTTGTATAGATATGATAAGAGGGGCTATCCAATCTTTCTTCGGGTTGAACACATTTCCGAAAAATCGTGTACTTTGGAAATATGTTCAAGTTTTGCGTCTTTTGAAAATACGTCTTGTACATGCATTTCTAGGAAAAGTGTTCAACACAAAAATTGTAGATCTCGACGAGATCTACAATTTTTAAGTTGAACACTTTTCCTAGAAATGCATGTACAAGACGTATTTTCAAAAGGCGTGAAAAATTAACAGAAAGTACGGTGCGAATAGCCAAAACTGCGTTGCGGATATCAACGTGTTGAAGTATGACTGGGCGGATTGGCGGTTAAAATCAGCGGGTTGTTAACCGCACGGTCAGGCGGCTTATCTCCAGCGGATTGATGTCCAGACTGTTGTTGTTGGTGTCCGGGCGGTCTTGCGGTCTACTACTGCGACATGTTCTCTTCTGTCTCTGGTGTTGTCGAGCGGTTAGTGTTGTCTAACCGCGCGGCCTTGTCGGCCTGATCGGTCACTTTGTTCTAGCCGCCCAGCTCTGTATTTTGCTTTTTTAGTCCCACATTGTTTATATGTATTTTCTCTTCTCTCATCCATTATATAAAAGGGAAGGCATATCTTTGTAAAAGATAATTTGTTGGATAATAAAACTTTCAATTATTCAAAGTTCTGACTCCTTTTTGTTCGCATATTCGCTACTTTCACATGGTATCAGAGGAAACGATCGATTCCTCCTGATTCTTTGCCTCCTATCCGCGCGACTTCGCTCTTTTCTCGCCCGGATTATTCTCGACTCGCGCGACCTCTTTTCCCTTGTCGCTGCACTGTTTGCACGACCTCTGTCCGTCCTTTGCTCTGCTTCCTGGTCGTGGCCCGTCTTGTCGCTGGTGTGTTGACACCGTGACCGTTGCAACTATATCCTTTGTCCGCTGTGAACTTCTAGTCGCGCGGGTTCCCTCGTGTTCGCACGGGGTTTTTTTTCTCGCGCACTTCTCTATTCGCGCGATCTCCGTTCCTGTTCTCTACTCTGCTTCTAGGTTGTGGACCTTCTTGCCGCTGGTGTGCTGACACCGTAACCGTTGCAGCCTCTCCTCTTTTGTCCGCTACGGACATCCCCTAGTCGCGCGGGTTCCCTCGTGTTCGCGCGGCCTTTTTCTTCCCTTCTTATCCGCGCGACTTCTATTCTTCCCGCGTGGTTTGCTGTGTTCTCTATGGCCAATTCTGATATCTCCACCCCCGTCATCTTTACCTCCATCACTCACGTGGCTCATCCCCCTCTTCCTCCCACTCTTTCCGGCAACCTTGACACGGTTTCTAAACTTGTTGGTTCCAACTATCCGGATTAGAGTGTGTCTTTCACCTTTCTCCTTCGTTCTCAGCGAAAACGTCATAATCTCACCGACGACCCTCCTCCTCCCGGATCTGCTCAATTGATGACTGGGATGCAAGTGATGCGCTTGTCCGCACTTGGCTGGCCAACAGCCTCTCTGATAAATGTCTTCCTATTATTCGTCATGACGAGACGGTCAAGGCAGCATGGCTTCACCTCGTTGCTCTCTACTTGAAGGGGGCCCAGACGTCCCGCATTTACACTCTCTATGCAGACCTCTTCGCTCGCCCTTCCATGTCACCTGCTGCGGCGTATCGGCAGGTTCAGTCCCTTGGGGCCGAGATCCTCTAGAATCGCCCATTCTCCGCGGACTTGGCCGAACAGCATAAGCACTTCCAAGAACTCCTGGTTGTTTGTTATCTTCTACGACTTCCATAGTCCTATGATATGATCCTCTAGAATCGCCCATTTTGGATGCTACTACGGCTCGCATCGCCGCTGTTACTTCACTGCTCCAACATCCTCTATTATCCTCTCGTCCTCCATAGGACTCCTATGCTCACCAAGCTCAACAGGGTGGCTCGAGTAGCTGCAACCATTCAGGAAGTCGAGGCTCGTCCAAATTTCTCTGATCTCACTGTGGTCGTACCGGCCACCCTGTCGAACGCTGCTGGCAGAAACATCCTCATCTTCACCCCTCTAATGATACATCTTCCTCCACCTCTGCCTCCTCTCGGCCGTCAGCCTCTGTGGTCATGACTTCAGGTAGTGCCCACGTCGTTATCCAAGGTAAATGGCTGATTGACTCTGGTGTTACAAATCACAAGACCGACAATCCTCAGTGCTTCTTTCTTCTAGAAACACATGATCGATTGTCCCTAATTCTTGTAGCTGATGGTTCTCCTTCCCCGGTTCATGGGACGGGCATCGTCCAAGTCACCCCGTCGCTTCGCTTGACAGACACTCTTTATGTCCCGAAGTTTCCTTGCAATTTATTATCTGTTACTACTTTTTGCAAACAACTTCAGTGATCCGTCTTATTCACTCCTACTTCGTGTTCTTTCTAGGACCCGAGAACCCAACGGACGATTGCTACTGGGACTGAGAACGGCGGCCTCAACTTCCTCGACAACGTTTCCGCGCTCTCCGCCTTATCCTCATCTTCCACAGATCTTCTTCAATGGCATCTTCGCCTTGGACATCCTCCTCCTCGAATTCTTCGTCAGCTTCTGCCCTACTTACCTCACGCCAGTCCTCCGCTCAACTGTGATGCGTGCCAACTTGGCAAACATCACCGCTCCTCCTTCCTGGCGAAACAAGTTCGTGGCTCCACTCGCCCGTTTGATCTCATTCATTCTAATGTCTGGGGTTCTGCTCCTACCCTCACCGTTGGTTGGGATAGCTCTTATTTTGTAACTTTTATTGATGATTTCTCTAGATGTACCTGGGTGTATCTGTTAAAAGATCGCTCTGAACTATTCTCTATATGACAATCTTTTTATTATATTATTAAGACTCAGTTTGATGTTTTTATTAAAGTATTTCGCTCTGATAATGCTAAGGAATATCTAAGCCATGAGTTTTCTTCTTTTTGCGTGCAACATGGGCTTCTTCATCAGACCATTTGTGTTTACACCTCCCAGCAAAATGGGGTGGCGAAGCGTAAAAATCGTCACCTCCTCGATGTCGCTCGCACTCTCATGACTCAGATGCAGGTACCCCGCTCCTACTGGGGATATGTTGGTCTTCTCGCCTGTTATCTCATCAATCGTATTCCCTCTACCGTTCTCCATGGCAAGACCCCTTTCTCCATTCTCTACCCGAGTAAAGAACCATTTCATCTCCCTCTTCGTATCTTTGGGTGCACGGCTTTTGTGCACGCTCCTTCCGCCACCCGTGATAAGCTTTCCCCTCGTTCCACCAAGTGTGTCTTTTTGGGATACTCTACTACTCAGAAATGATATTGTTTCTTTGACCCCGTTCTACGCAAGCAATTTGTCTCTGCGGATGTCACCTTCTTCAAAAATGCGTCATACTTCCCTCCTGACTCATCTCTTTCCCCTGTTGACTCTGATTCTCCACCGTCTCCCTCCACTCCTTCCACGCCGGTCAATGTATCTCCTCCTACATCATCTCCTCCTCCGTCTTAGCCTCCCTCCCCACCTCCTCCCTCTTCTCCGTCGTCTTCGCTCTCTAGTCCCGGGCCAGCATTCTCTGTCACGGACGCTCCGGTCGCTGAGGCACACGTCGAGTTGGATCTTACCATCGCTCTCCGCAAAGGGGTGCGGGCGTGTACACAACATTCGCTTGCGGCAGTTGTTTCCTATGATCGGCTTACTCTGTCTCACAGGTCCTTTGCTTTGACTATCTCGGCCACTGCTACTCCCCTCACCTACCAAGAGGCCCTTGCCATTCCGCATTGGAAAACTGCCATGAATGAGAAAATTACCATTGTTACTGAAATAGGGACCTGACAACTTGTTCGTCCACCGGTGGGTACTGATGTCGTTGGTTGTCGTTGGGTGTTTGTTGTGATGTTTCGCCCAGACGGTACTGTGGATCGCTACAAGGCCCGGCTGGTGGCCAAAGGCTTTGCATAGATGTATGAGGTTGACTACTTTGACACCATCTCTCCGGTCGCTCGCCTCAGCACCATCCGGGTTCTTCTCTCTGTGGCCATCAACAAGGATTGGGCGGTTTCCCAACTTGATGTCAAGAATGCCTTTCTCTATGTGGGGATCTTCAGGAAGATGTCCACATGGAGCAACCTCCTAGGTATGTTGCTCAGGGGAAGACACGAGTATGCCGGTTGAAGAAGGCCATCTATGGACTGAAACAGAGCCCTCGGGCGTGGTTCGATAAGTTCAGTGGAATTGTGGCTGCCATCGGCTTTGCAAGGAGTTCGGCCGACCACTCATTGTTTATTCGCAAAACTTCTTCAGGACTGATGGTTTTAGCGGTATATGTGGACGACATTCTTCTGACTGGCGATGACTAGGCTGGGGTGGTCTTGACAAAGAAACATCTCCGTCAACACCTGTTCACCAAAGATATGGGATCCCTAAAATACTTTTTGGGGATAGAAATCTCTCGGAAGCCCGAATCATTGGTTCTCTCCCAACGTAAATATGCTTTTGATCTTCTACAAGAGGTAGGACTAACTGGTGCCAAACCGGCACGGTTTCCCATGGTTACTGGGAAAGACAAAACATGGACATATGACTCACCCCTTCTATCCGATGTCACGAGGTACAGACGTCTGGTGGGCAAACTCATTTATCTCACAGTGACTATACCAGACATCTCTTATGTTGTAGGCAAGGTTAGTCAGTTCATGCAAGCTCCTAGGGAATTCCATCTTCAGTCCGTCTCGAAGATATTGGAGTATGTCAAAGCAGCACCGGGAAAAGGGCTTCTCTTTTAGAAGAATGGTCATCTGAGGGTTGAAGCCTACTCAGATTCAAGCTATGTAGATGATAAAGGCGACTGCAAATCCACATCAGATTTTTGCACATTTGTTGGAGGGAACCTTGTGAGCTGGAAGAGCAAGAAATAGTCTGTTGTCTCTAGATCCAGTGCAGAAGCCGAATATCGGAGTGTGACGTCAACCACTTGTGAGTTAAAATGGTCACGTGCTCTCATGCTTGACTTAGGAGAGGTCTACAACTATCCTCTTCCTATTTTCTGTGACAACAAGACCGCTATACACATATCCAAAAATCTGGTCTTCCATGAGAGAACGAAACATATAGAAGTTGACTGCCATTTCATTCGTGAAGAGATCGTGAGTAAACAGATTTGTACTTCGTTCGTCACCTCCGACAAAGAGATAGAAGATATCTTAACCAAGCCGATCTCTACTTCCTTCTTCCATATTTGTGACAAGCTAGGCATGATTGATATCTATGTTCCAGCTTGAGGGGGAGTGTTGAAGTATGTCTGGGAAGACTGGCGGTTAAAATCAGCGGGTTGTTAACCGCACGGTCAGACGGCTTATCTCCAGCGGATTGATGTTCAGACTGTTGCTGTTGGTGTCCGGGCGGTCTTGCGGTCTACTACTACGACATGTTCTCTTCTGTCTCTGGTGTTGCCGAGCGGTTAGTGTTGTCTAACCGCGCGGCCTTGTCGGCCTGATCGGTCACTTTATTCTAGCCGCCCAGCTCTGTATTTTGTTTTTTTAGTCCCACATTGTTTATATGTATTCTCTTTTCTCTCCTCCATTCTATAAAAGGGAGGACATACCTTTGTAAAAGATAATTTTTTGGATAATAAAACTTTCAATTATTCAAAGTTCTAGTTCTTTTTTGTTCGTCTGTTCGCTACTTTCACACAACGCCCTTTAAATTTTGTTATGTTACTAGTTCAGCAGTGATCAAACATTTTCTAATAATTTTATTATGGGTAGACCGATATAATTTTTACTTTATGCCATTCATATTGGGTGGTTACACAGGTGGTTGCCCGTGCATCAGACCGTGAAGATTGTGTGGGGACGATCAGATGACAGAGGAGGGCCGACCGACGACAAGGCTCGGCCGGTGAGGACCGATCGGGTGGCCGGGGCCGGGCGGAATCTGCCCTCAAGGTGGGCGGCCTTGTGGAGGCTGAGCTCACGGCGGGCTGCTGAGCATTTAGCCGCCTACCTGGCCATGAGGTCGCGCACAAGGAGTGCGCAGCCGGAAGGCCGCATGACGACGAGTGCGCAGCCGGAAGGCCGCATGACGACGAGTGCGCAGCTTCCGGCCGTCTGCCCGCCTGGCCTTGGCGGGCGAGCGGGGCGAGCGGCCACGCGAGGGAGCCTTGGCGGGCGGTGGCTGGCCGTGGGGCCCACTGCCCGCTTGCCTCCGCGGCTGCACGGGCGGGGACACAACCAAAGTAGCGGCGGCATACCGGCCGCTGTTGGTTGATGCGATGGCAGTCGGGGCACGAATCAGGCGTGCCGGTCGCGTGCGCGATAATTTCCTCCATAACCCTCCATTAAATTAACGGAGCATGAAATTTCAACTAATTGCATCAGAAATTTCTATAAATTGAGAGACTCCATCAATATATTTACACTAGCAAGCCTTGTTTATATTCCAATTTTGGGTTCATTTAAATTAACCTGGGCTCAAATATTAAAAAAAGAAAATAATAATAAACTCACGATGGAATTAGCAAATATTAACGTAAAATTTTCAGCAAATCTACAGAGCACTTTAGAGTGAAGTTATTGGTGGGTTTTTGTATGCATCATATCACGAGAGAAAGTTGGGGTCCGACATGCTTGTGCACTAATGAGCCAGATCTTTAGTAGCTGGCCACATACACACATATTATTTATATGCACACACACACCCACACACACACACACACACACGAGTGTCCGATACCGGGTTCCGCCTCTATGGCTACGCGTCACAGTATCCGACCCGTGACGGTGGGCTTCGCCCGCACCCGGCTGGCTTCGCCAGCCCGCGACGGGTCGTTGGCGCGACAGTACCCGACCGGCGACGGCGGGCTTTGCCCGCTCCCGGCGGGCTTCGCTCGTCCGCAGCTCGCTCCACCCGACCCCCAACATATACTTATGAGTACTCAAAATGACCGTAAAAAAATATAAATCAAGAATACAATTTTATTTTGTAAAACAAATTATATTTTAACGTTAAAATATTAACCCTTCTCTTATCATTCCTAGTTAGAGACAATAAATTTATGGTATCTAGTGTTTTTATTTTTTTATTTTATTTTAATATTGTAAAGTTGTGTAATTAACTTAAAGGATATTGTCTTTATAATATACTAATATAAAGTTCTGTATAATTGTGTAATTATGAATACAACTATAAAGACAATATAGGAATATTTGTAATGTTTCACCAAAGATTAGTTTTCGTATAATAGTATACAAGTGACATGCACGGGCTTTCGACCCTGGGGGCATTCGACGGGGGTGCGACAATCGGCGGGGTGCGACATTCGGCGGGGTGCGACATTCGGCGGGGTGCGACATTCGGCGGGGTGCGACATTCGGCGGGGTGCGACATTCGGCGGGGTGCGACATTCGGTGGGGTGCGACATTTGTCGTGGGGACGACATTTATCGTGGGCGCGACATTTGTCGTGGACAGTACCCGCCCCTATGACCTCGCACGACAGTACCCGCCCGCTCCCGGCGGGCTCCGCCCGACCCGCAATATATACATATGAGTACTCAAAATGACCGTAAAAAAATATAAATCAAGAATATAATTTTTATTTTGTAAAACAAATTATATTTTAACGTCAAAACATTTATTTTTCTCTTGTCATTTCTAGCTAGAGACAATAGGTTTAGGCTATCTAATATTTTTATTTTTTGTATTTTAATATTGTAAAGTTGTGTAATTATCTAAAAAGATATTATCTTTATAATATACTAATATAAAGTTTGGTATAATTGTGTAGTTATGAATACAACTATAAGGGCAATATAGGGACATCAGTCAATGTTTCACCAAAGAGTTGTTTTCGTATAATAGTAGAGATATATGGGTGTTGTTATTTAAACCCCAAAAGGGGATATTTGAACCCATAAAAAATTCAATAATATAGTTAAACCCCTCCTCTTCAGACCCGATATTTGTACCCGACCTAAACCCTCGCCCGCAGCCTCGCGCCCCATCTCCCCCTCTCTGCGTCGCTCGTCCTCCAGGCGTCGTCCAGTTCGTCCAGGCGGTGCGTCATCCAGGTGCTCGTCCAGGTGCTCCCGCGCCCTAGTCGCTGCTCCCGTGCCCTTGCCGTCGCTGCTCCCTTGCCCGAGCTGATCCCGCTTGGTATCTTCTTCTTCTTCTTTCTGGACTGCTGCAGATTGCAGATTTCTTCTTCTGGTTTTTGAGACTTCTGGACTGCTGCACATTTCTGGACTATTGGAGATTTCTGGACTGAAAATTTCAGTCCAGAAATCTGGAGATTTCTGGACTGAAATCAGTCCAGAAATCTCCAGATTTCTGGACTGATTTCAGACAAAAATCTGGCTGTGTTTAGTAAAGCTAATAGGTAGGTTAAATTGAATTTTATGAATTTTTATGGGTGTGCAAAGAATAAAAGTTGGAGATTTCTGGACTGTTTTTTTAGTAATTTCCTTTTTTCTCCTGTCAAACAGATCAAAAACTCACTAGCCAAGTTCATGAAATTGTTGGACGCATAAATGGGGGCTTTGACACACTAATTGTTGACTTGCTGTTCCTATACATCATCTGGTTTGTCTTCAATTACTCACTTTATTGATTTTTCTAAGCTCTATTGTTTCAGTTATTAATCAGATGTATTCTATTTTGATTATATCAAACTTTTTTCGAGTCGTCATGAATCTTCCAAACTTTTTTTTTATGAATGTGTCTAGGAGTCAGCTACCTCATCATGAGCTCCAAAGAGTTGGTATTGTTTGAAAATTCTGAATTTTATGAAGATGTTGAAGTGCACTTCACCACAGCCATACGTTTTCAAAGTAAAGAAAATTTGATAGACTGGGCTAGAAATATTGCCAAAGATTTGGGGTTTGTGCTTATTATAAAACGCTCGGACAAGCTTACTGATAGAGCCACACCAAGAGTTATTCTTTGTTATGACAGAGGTGGGTTGCCTACAGATCCTGAGAAATCGAAAGGTTACGTGAAGAAAAACATCAGAAAATCTAGTTCTAAGCGTTGCGGGTGCAAATTTGCTTTAAAAGGTCATAAAAATGAGTCCGATGAATGGAAACTAGTAATTATACACGGTGTGCACAATCACCAGTTCGTTCATCTAGAAGCACACCCGTACGCTGGTAGACTAGATGTCGATGGACAGAAAATTGTCGAGGAGATGTACAACGCCAGATGTAAGCTCCGCAAAATATTGGCAATGCTTAAAAAGAGATATCCTGGTAATTGTACAACCCTAAGAACGATCTACAATGCGAAGGATAAACTTTTAAGAGCACAATTGGAAGGTGGAACTCCTATTCAGTACCTGTTCAAATGTATTAATGAAGCCGGTTATGTCAGTTTTACACAAGTGAATGAGAGCACGCTACAACTAGAAAGTATTTTTTTTGCTCACCCAACTGCGGTTCGTTTGGCTAATATGTTCTCAAGTGTTTATATGGTGGACTGCACATATAAGACGAACCGTTATCGATTGCCTCTGCTCTCAATAGTTGGTGTAACTTCAACCAACCAGCCTTTTTTTTGCTCATTTGCGTTTATGTCAGCTGAAAATGAAGCATGTTACAAATGGGCACTTGAATGTTTTAAGCTTATTTTTGATAAAAATGTGCATCCAAATTTATTTGTGACGGACCGCGAGCTTGCATTGATGAATGCAATACAATATGTTTTTCCAGAAGCCAAAAACCTTCTATGCCAAGTTCATATACACCGTAATATCTTGGCGAACTGCAAAAATTTTTTTACACATGCCAAAGAATGTGATGTTTTCCTCGGTATTTGGCAACTTGTAGTCAACTCGAGTACAGAAAATGAATTTCAAAAGCAGTTTAATCAGTTGTTGAGCACGTACTCTAGCAAGTATCCCGTAGTGGTAGAATATGTTAAAAATATTTGGGTTGAACCATATAAGGAAATGTTTGTTTCAGCTTGGGTTGATAAGTTTTTACATTTAGGAAACACTTCTACAAATCGCGTAGAGGGAGGGCATAGCCAACTTAAGAAATTTCTTGAAGTTTCTATCGGAAATCTTACAACCGTTTGGCAAACATTTGATAACATGATAAATTTGCAGCATACAAAAATCAGGCGATAATTTGGGCAAAGTAAAATACAGGTTTTTGCAGGTTTTAAAGGTGTGTTGTACGCAAATCTTGTAGGTAGTGTCTCTAATGCCGCCTTGGATATAATCAAAAAGACGGAAGAATCCGTCAAGTCCGGGGTCGTTCAAGCATGGCAGTGCACACATAAGATCAGGTATACACTTGGATTGCCTTGTGCACACGAGCTTGTTCCTTACATGAAAGATTGTAATTCTATACCGTTATGATTGGTGCACACTCAATGGAAGCTTCTAACGTTGCATGAGAAACCAGATTTGGAAATAAAAGAGAAACAACATGAGTCAGTGGAGATAGAGAACGATGTCAAGGAAATATTGAAAAAAATACAGTAGTATAAGTGATCTCCAAAGAAGGGAAATCAAAAGAAAATTGCGTGAAATCGTCACCCCGGACGCTAGCCAAACAAAGGATCTTAAATTGCCAAATAAATTGAGAGGCCGTCCAAGGGGAAGTTTGAAAAAGTTCATTGACGATTATAAATCTACACGAAGAGAACCGTCACATTTCGAGCATGTTCTTAAGGAAGAACATGCGGTCTTCAAGATTAAGAAAGTGAAATTGCCAAGGAAAATAATTAGAACAAGGGGCGGTTTGGTAGAAAATGTACGCAACCAACTACCACTGATGGCGCAACCACATCTCCTTGATGTTGTTGATATACAAGGCGATGAGCACTGCAGATAGAGTCATTAGCATCGCTCTACATATGGGAGAAAATTGGATGCAAGTGAGACATGATTTGGCGGGAGAACTGCATGAAAACAAATTGTTATACATAGAAATTTTTGGAGAATCGAGGAGATTAGAATTACTGCATTCTCTTGATTGTTGGGTGGTGCCAGCCCCGCTTGATAGGTGGATGGCATTGCCCGACATGGCTCTAATTGTCGCGTCAAGGTACAACATACAGCTTGTGCATTTTTCTAGGGACCAATCATTCACGTTTCTACCTCTTCATTCGGCTCCACCGGCGGTTCGAATCACAATTCATATGAGATTTATAAACGATAACCACTTTGTTCTATTGAAGATGAAGGAAGAATGCCCACCACCTTCTGTATTTCTGGTGTGGAGAAGGTATCATCAACAAGTAGCCGAAGAGTGAGACATTCCATATATTACACGTTTGATTTAGTTAGCCAGGTATGTCAATTTAAAATATTCGATTTACCCTAAACCCTAATGTTTAGAGAACTAATCCAACATATTGTTTGGTATTTTGCAGAGTGCAAATTGTCTTGTCACTACTTGAAGTAGCCCGCTACATTTTGTTCCAAACAAGGTAAAAAAATGACTTATTAATTTGTTGACTTGCATTTGCACATTTAATTTGAACCGTTATTTCTTGCAGGTGAATGATATGGGAGGCAAAGAATGATATAGCATTTTGACATTTTGATATGAGAGACATTTTGACATTTTGATATGGGAGGATATGGGAGACATTTTGACATTTTGATCAAATGTTTGATGTAAAAGAACACTAACACTAACTATATTATCATTTTGTCCTAAATTATTTTGTTTGTTAGTACATGCGCCAAGGTAAAGATATGTGAGGCTATTAATAGATGGTTTAGGTTATGTACTGTGGGTACAAATATCCTAAATGGGTAAAAATAGCTTATTTGGGTACAAATATCGTTGGGTTACAAATATCCATTTTTGGGGTGTAATTAACATCACACACACACACACACACACACACACACACACACACACTAGGCTTCGTCCGTTCTCGATGCGGCGTTGTGGGATTAACCCGCTTGACATTCAAGCGGACTTCGCTTGCCCCATGCAATTTTTAAAATTTAAAAGTATTTACTTAAATAATTAAATAAAAAGTATTTTTAAAATATTTAAAATATTTTAAAATTTAAATTAATTATTCAAAGAAATAATTAAATAAACAAATTAATTAAAAATCCTGTTACACCCCCCCCCCCCCCGATCGGGCCTCACTTCAGTCCGACTGAATTGGACTGAAAAATTGTTGTTCCGGAAATACCCTCATGCCGCATCACAAGAAAAGAAAATCACGGCTCTTCTTTCTCGCGATCTGGACTGAATTTATTTAACATTGCTCGGCGATTCTCTCCTCTCCCCCCCCCCCACATCGACTTGCGCCGCCCTAGCTCCTCGATCTTCTCCCTCCCGGACGGAAGCCCCCACCTCCAGCGATCGTTCTTCCCGGTGAAAGGCTCATGTCGCCGCCATCTCTCACCGTCGCTGTTTCCTCACTACAATGTCGCCTGAAGCCACGAAAGCCTCCCATCTTTCAGCCTCTTTGACGGAAACCTCCAGGGAAGCTCTAACAGAGGTTCTTCATCTCGGCCAGCGATCAAATGTTCTTCTCCTCCATGTGAAGGTTTAGGATGATGAGGTAGCTCCTCTTCTTCTTATCTTCTTCATAGCTCTGTCTCTTCTTCTCCAACGATCAAATGTTGGTGTGACTGTGGATCCAAAATGAAATTTATAATGACTCTTGAAGTGCTAGATTTAGAGTATATGTATTATAAATCATTTGATATTGTATCGCTAATAGAAGCTAGGAAGAGAATGAATAACGCCCCGACTCTTGATTTCTTTCCTTGTTGTTGTTTTAGTCTACCTTGTGATCGAAGTTATCTTTTTCCTCCTTATTCACTGATTTTTCACTACATTCTTACGAATTTTCATCCTAATTTGTTGTTGATGGCTTGGTATACAGAGATCCATAAATAACACTTAAAGAAATTTAGTATGTTAGCATAATGTAGTAAACTTCTTGAGCATATTCAAGTGTCATTTGAAGTGTATCCTTAATCCTTACAATGGTTTTTTAGTATCTTAATTTGACAGAATTGCAAAATCAAATCATAACCTCCAGATCTGATAGATATCATATAACACGTCTAGAAAAGTGAATGAAAAAGTGTATGCTCTACTGCGGGTAATATCTGCTAATTATAGTTGGATTTTATGATGTTTTAATTATCCTTTATTTCTGTCTTTGTTGATTAGTTCACAGTACTTTAAGCTCAAAAACACTGTCTTTTATTTTTCTTTATTCATCATGATTTATTGCTCACAAAATTCTTCAATTATTTAATAGGATGGCTCATTGACTCTGCTTCTAGGATCTCCAAGCTCAAGAAAGACAACGCTTCTGCTAGCTCGTGCTGAAAAGCTTGATCAAAAATTAAGGGTAGGCCTTTAAACTTCTGTATGAAGATATTAAGTGTTGATTTTGTGTAGTTTATATATGTTTGCATATATAAACATACCTAAGGTATGTTTATTTTGAGTAGTTCATTAACACATTTGTCTTCTTCTTAGGGTTGCTTAGTTTCTTAGGACAGATTATCGAAAGCAATATTCTCGTGAACAATATTTTTTCATTCAAAGGTACTTTCCTCTTCTAAATTATTGTATTTTTAGGTACTAGTGATTACTAGTGAATTTACCTTCTCAGTTGTAAACTTGTAGTGAATCATGTTGTAGTCTTATAGCTAGATTACATCTCTTAAGTCATATTTTTTGATTAATTTTTTTAGCAACTTGAGTTTGCATTAACAATGGCTTTGTTTGACAGGGCTTATTTGCTCCAGTTAGTCTTCGTTCTTCCTCCTATCGCCACTGACTTTGCCATTATCCATCACAGATTGTCTGCATGTTAGTCATCATCGTCAATGAACGATATCGACCATGTGTTGCGGGACATTATAAAAACACAACGATCGGTGGAGACCCTCGTCCGTCGCTGCCCTAAACTTTCGCCGGAATTGATTCTGACTCAAACGCCGCCACTCTATTCGCCAGCATTCGACTGCTCCACTAGTGAGCCGTGTGTTTGTGGCAAGCAATATGACACATTGTACAAGATTCAAAAGTATTGGATCAAGATCCAACTGAAACTGATCGAGGATGACATGCAACCTCCTATCTGAATCGATCAGCCTATGCCACTATGGAGCAAGCGTCCCGACCTGAACGCATATCTACTGAAACCGTTGTTCTTGATCGATCCGGAACGACAGTATGGCGTCAACGTGACAGCGAGTGCATGCCTACCTTGCAACAAAGTCGGCTTTCTTTTCTGCAAGCAATTCAGTGCCCCGTAAATCATCGATTGCATCGACACCACCTCATTTGGTCTCTATGCTCGATACATGCGCAAGAATTCGAAGAGCTCGAGAGGCTGTGATGCCACATTCCATGTCATGGACGAGGCCAAAACCGAGAAGTTGATCCCGACGCCCATCTTCCTTAATTATCTCGTGCAGCTGTTCGAACAGAGCGCACACAACGTCGGTCTTGTTCAAATGACATACGACTTGTACACGTCCCGTTTCGACAGTGTTAATGTTGCCAAGGTGATTCATTGTGCTCAAACGACTCGATACATGCGTCAAGCCACGCTATACCGTGGTCACATGTTGTGGTATTTGGAAATGCACGCTCGGGATGCTGCACTCGGGCAATCATCGTTGCCTCAGGATCCGACAGTATTTCCTGATTTTTTGTCATTCTTTCAGCATTGCAACAGGTACAATGACACTCTCAGTCCAGTGGAATCAACGCTGACAGGCCTGGTCAACGACTGCATTGCTCGCCAACTCTCGTTCTTCAGCCGAAAGGAAGGCGCCGTCACCGGGACTCATCTCTCGGTCGACCATCATCACAACGTGCCGGGACACATGAAATTGACGGATGAGTTCAACGGCAGGAAATTCGCCCCCATTAATGGATTGCACTCCATCATGAACGAGCGCCAACAAATCCTCTCCCATCAATTCAAAACCAGGACGGGCAATGCGGAACATCGATCTGTTGGTTAGGGTTTGCTGAAACATTACAACGCTTACGATACTGATACGTCGCTGCTCATCATGTACCTGGACAAGTGCTGCGATGATTGGAAATGGCTAGAAGAATTTGAGAACATAATTGTTCTCCTCGACAATCACCACTTGATCACGAGGTACCAGGACAATTCAAACGGCGTGGATCGTGTTCGGCACGAACAATTCATATCTGTCGTGGCCGAAATCATTGTTGGCACTGGACAAGCTCCAATGCGGGAAGGCTCCATCATTGAGGATGAATTGGATGCATTGTTGGATCGCATTGAAAAGTGGGAAATCGAGAATTATGTGCCCCATCCAAGCGCATCGTGATGAGAAAACTTCTCGCTTGCCACGAGACGCAGAAAAAGTACATCAGAAATTGCTTAATGCCATCTGCATCAACTACCGGCATGGATCATTTCTTTCGTTCGAGTCTGCGCCGTGGATCGGGGAAGAACAAAAACTTGTGACGCCATGTACGAGCCATTTGCCCGGAGACCATATCCCTTGAAGGAGGGAACTTACTGCTCCATGCAGTTGTAGCTCAAATCAACTTTCGAGGCGAACTCCAATTCGATCCTCGCTGGGCATATTTGTCAATTTCTGGTATGCATATCATTCTCACTCAGTATCTCGCATTGTTTTCGACCGATGGCATCACTCCCTCGCATACATCTCTGTCGATGATATTTCACCTATTGCCTCTCTCAATTTATGATTGTGACGACAAATTTTGATTGACGACAGCATTTGGATAATCCCTTCCTCAACTACCCGAAAATCATGCAGGGCAACTGGAAACGCTTGGAATGGTCGCAGAATCAATATTCAATAATACAATTTGGTCGAGTCGCATGTTCGATGTGATTGTGCATGATGCCCTTGATGTTATTGCTGCTGTTGTCGAGCGGGCTCTCGATGATCATTGCATCGTTGAAGATGATATTACACCGCGAGACGATGATGATTCGAGTCATGTCGACAACATTGATTCGTTAATTGGCGCCGAATCTGGCATCAAAGTCAGCAACGCTCCCCATTCTATTAAGTCCAATCACAAGCGTCGCAAACCAGGACCAACATCGCATGAGTGCAGCTCTTCATCGAGTCACAATAAGAAACCTTGCAGCCTCAATGCATAGGGCAATGAACGTCAGTCGGCATTACAAGGGATTAATATCCGGGAAGCTGTCATGAGCACTTCATATATGATCAACCCCTTGGAGCGTCGCTTGCTCCGAACGATTGTTCTCAAATTTCTTCTGCCCGATGAACTCCAGGATCTGAAGGATTTCCCCATTGAATCCTTATATCTTCCAAAATTACATCAAATCTGGTCTGTTCTTATTTCGGCTTTGCATAGCACCAATTTCGCTTTCAAATGGTTCATTCGACCGAAATCGAAACATGTCCTGAAACAACACCTGGAGGACATGATTGCTCAGGCCCAATTCAGATTGCCCATTCAACGAGCAGCACCCAAACACAACATCATTACTGCACTGAGTCAAGCCGCGCTAGTGATTGCTCTATTGCGGTCGCCCCCTGTTGCCAGTTTCAACATTGTGCAATTGGAAGAGATTGTGACGATGACTACAACTCGAATCTTCACCTTAGCAACCGACGCCAATCACTGTTCACGTTAACCCCGTGCATCGGATTTGTAATCTATGCCCGAACAACTCATTGAAAGATCATCAGACAATATCATTAATCGACTGGTTCTACAAGAGATTGATGTCGGGCATGCCAACAATATTTGAAAGTTTTTTATTTCAAGGGTAGCTAAACACCTAGAGAGAGGTGAATAAGTTTTTAGGTCTTTTTACTTTCTTTTAGACTTTATCTGAGTTACTGTCTGATGTGATTAGTTAGTATTGCTTTCAAGAAGATCGCACATAACACACAGATGGTTTATAGTGGTTCCCCAGAGTATGGGTACGTCCACTGTCCCTTCCACCTTTCTAACAGTGTGTTAGACAAGATCCTTCACCAAAAACTCGGCTCTTAAGAGCTTACAACACGATCCCGCAGGACCACTCAATCTCCTCCAAGACCTGCAACTCGGGCACAAAGACCTACAACTCAGTGATCAAAAGATCACCTACCTTAGGCTAAAATGCTCTACCACTCAGGCTAGAAGGATAACCCTACCTCAGATCCAAAGGATCCTACAACTCATATTCACACTTGAATCTTACCACTCAGGTCAAAGCCCTATGCTCAAATTCTTAACAGAATCCTATCACTCAGATCTATACAAGATCCTACACTCAGCCTTTATAAATAGGCTTACAACTCAGATCTAGAAAGATCCTACAAAAAATTAGGTTTGTTGATGTTGAATAGACAACAGAGAAATAATCTTTGTGTCTCCCTCCTTCTGTTCTAAGAAAGATCAGACCAGATTTCTTCTTCACAGCACCAGAAAATAATCTTTAGGATAAGCTCTGCTTGAGATGTGAAGTAACTACAGCAGGGGTTTGCCTTGGATACTTTTCCCTCAGAGAAATATCTCTGATCTTGTTGTTGATGGTGTTGATCTCAACAGCTATCTTGTTGAACTTTTGGATCAGTCGATTTACACTTCTGCTTCGAGCTCTGCAACAATGGCGAGGAAGAAGAAGAAGTTGCGTCGCTTTGCGAAAAGACAAACCCTAAAAATTATTCTCTTCTCTACCGATCTCATTCCTTTTATTATTCGTCGTCCAATGACTAATTTGACCTATGGGCCCAACTTTAATTGCAGATATATAGCCTTCCTTTTACAGAATAAATCTTACAGCAGGTTGCCGCGCCATTAGTGGTGGGCTGTAGCTTTCCCGCAATGAATTTGAATTCTGTTGACTTATGTTGACTTTTGCTGACGTCAGCATCTGCGGACTTAGCCAAAATCTCAGTTTCATCCCACGCATTGAGTGCATTGAGTGAACAAGCTTCACTCAATGCCTCTGGACTTAGGCAATTCTTCTACCTTGCTTAGACGTTGAGTGTGTTGAGTGAACTGACTTCACTCAATGTCTCTGGACTTAGTCAATTCTTCTGCCTTGCTTAGGAATTGAGTGCTTTGAGTGAACTGGCTTCACTCAACGCCTCTGAACTTAGCCAATTTTTCTGCCTTGCTTAGGCGTTGAGTGCATTGAGTGAACTGGCTTCACTCAACACCTCTAGACTTGACTGCTACTTTTTTTATCTGGTAGGCCGTTGAGAGTGTTGAGTGAGCTATCTTCACTCAACGAATCTAGACTTAGACAGATTTTTCTGTCTATCTTCATTAAGCTTTGACTGACCATAGCTTCATCGATGCTTTCCATTTTGGGCATTGAGTGAGCTGACCTCACTCAACGCTTCTGGACTTAGTTAATTTTTTTGTCTCCTTTTTTGGCTTTGACAGGAATATCATGGCGCTGAGTGAACTGGCTTCACTCAACGCTTCTAGACTTAGCCATATTTTTTTGACAGATTCTCTGTGGCTTTGACTGAAGTTGATTCAATGCTTCTAGCTGTATGACATTGAGTGAGTTGACATCACTCAATGCCTGTGGACTTGACCACTTTTCTGTCTTCCTTCCTCTTAATCTTTGACTGCACAGTCTTTCCTCGACGCATTTTGTTGTATGGCGTTGAGTGAACTGGCTTCACTCAATGCTTGTGGACTTAGCCACTTTTCTTCATTATCAAAGCAAAGGCTTTGAATGACTGGTCTTTACTCGGCACTTCTGCTCAACTGGCATTGAGTGAGATGTTCTCACTCAACGCATCTAGACTTAACCAGAATTTTGCCTTTGTCAATAACTCTTCTTGACATCTGGCGTTGAGTGAACTGACTTCACTCAATGCCTGTGGACTTAGTCGAATATCTCTATCCAGCTTTCTTCCTTAGACATCTGGCGTTGAGTGAGCTTGTTTCACTCGACGCCTGTGGACTTAAACAGATTCTTGTCTTTCCAGTTTCCTTCTTTTAGTCCACCTGTCCAATCCATGTGACAAGGAACCACTTACATGCATGAGCTTGAACATATATCAAATACAACTAGGTGTGTACCATTGACTTGTTTGACTTCTTACAAATCTGAGACATTGGATCAATGGACACAACAATCTCCCCCTATTTGAAGAAGTCAAAACTCTTATTCAAAATTCTTTGTCAATGATATACACCAACATATGCAGCAATAATATATGTCAAAAAGAGAGTTATAGGATACCACATTTTCCTTGCATGTATGGTGATCATCACCTACTCCCCCTGTTTTGTTGCCTTACCTTGGTCATTTCCTTGATCATTCCCTTCTCCCCCTTTTTTACTTTTGTAGAATAGTTAGGGAGGTGTTGGCCATCTCTGATTATCTTCTCCCCCTTTCTGGTTTCAGATAATCAACTAGTGCAGCTACTAGTTTCTTCTCTATAGGAGGCTGAATATGTTCCTATATGGTGGACTTGCTCTCCCTCACTAGGAGCATCAGTACTTGCTCTCCCTCAACAGGAGTATCTTCTATCATTTTATCTGATAGACACTCTAGTACATTCAAGTCTTGATATCACTTGTGGTCTTCATACCCTACAATAAGTAGTAATTCCTGCAACCAAAAACAAAGTGAGGAGCAACTGAATCTATACCAAGTTCAACATACCCAACTCAAACTTAAAGGTGTTGAACTTTGTTTCATCTAGTGGCTTGGTGAAGATGTCAGCCACTTGCTTGTCTGTAGGGACTAACTCAAGACTGATATTTTCACATTCCACGTGCTCTCTTATAAAGTGATACCTAATCTTGTTTAGTCCTACTGTGTGAGACAGGATTCCTAGCAATAGAGATTGCAGTAGTAGAATCACAAAATAAAGGACTTCTACTTATCTAGAGGTTATAGTCCTTGAGCTGATGCTGGATCCACAATAACTGTGCACAACAGCTCCCATCAGCTATATATTCTGACTCTGCAGTTGAAATGACAACACTTGTTTACTTCTTGCTATTCCAAGACACTAGTCTTCCTCCCAAGAACTGATAGGTGCCTGAAGTTCTTTTCCTGTCCTCTTTGTAGTCTGCAAAATCTGTATCTGAATAGCCAATTAGTTCAAAATCTCTATTTCTAGGGTACCATAGGCCAAGATCTGGTGTGCCCTTAAGATACCTCAAAATCCTCTTAGCAACAGAGTAGTGAGATTCTTTAGGGCAGACCTGATACCTAGCACAAATATATGTAGCATACATGATGTCTGTCCTACTTGCAGTAAGGTATAGAAGGGAGCCAATTATCCCTCTATACAAAGTTTAATCAACAAGTTTCCCTGCCTCATCTTTGTCTATATGCATACTTGACCCCATGGGAGTTTTCATGGCGGAGACATTCTCCATTCCAAACTTTTTAATCAACTCTTGGGTAAACTTAGACTGGGATATGGATAATCCATCTTCAGTCCGTCTTACTTGGAGGCCCAATAAGAACTTAAGTTCACCCATACTGCTCATCTCAAACTTTCCTTGCATAAGTTTGGTAAACTTTATACAAAGGTTGTTATCAGTAGATCCAGAGATTATGACATTTATATAAATCTGGACTAGAATGATCTTGAGCTTAGATTCCCTTAGAAATAGGGTCTTGTCTATCTTCCCCCTTGAGAATTTATTCTCATTGAGGAAGCTAGACAATATCTCATACTATGCTCTAGGGGCTTGCTTCAACCCATATAGATCTTTCCTAAGTCTATAAATAGATTCAGGTGAGTTAGAGTCAACAAAACCTGGAGGCTGTTCAACATAAACCTCTTCCTTTAAGTCACCATTCAGAAAGTCTGACTTCACATCCATCTAGTAGACTTTGAATCCTTGGTATGTATCATATGTAAGGAATAGTTTGATGGCTTCCAATCTGGCTACTGGGGCAAATGTTTGATCAAAATCAATACCTTCTTCTTGCATGTATCCTTTAGCCACTAGTATAGCCTTGTTCTTAACTATAATGTCATTTTCATCAAGTTTGTTCATGTAGATCCACTTAGTTCTAATGACATTATGCCCTTGTGGTCTGGGAACCAGCTTCCAGACCTTACACCTCTTAAACTGGTTCAGTTCCTCTTGCATAGATATAATACAGAACTTATCTATGTTGACCTCTTCAAATCTCTTGGGCTCAACCTGTGACAGGAAACTAGAATACAAAGCTGTATTCAGACTTTTACTCTTTTTCACCACTCCTTGGTTAGCATTACCAATAATCTTGTGTCTTGGATGATACCTTAGACGTCTGACTACTGGAGGTAATCTTGCTCCAGCTTCCTGATCTTCATTGTCTTCATTTTATCGATCTTCATCCACAACCTGTGTGCCTTGTGCTTCCTCCGGAATGCACACTCTATCAACTTCATCTTGAGCTATTGGAGCAGCTTCCTTGATAGTCAGCTTATCCATCATCAGCTATATACCTGCAGGACTAGAAGAGGAGTTTGGCAGCTCATTGTTAATCATAGTTGACTCATCAAATATTATATTAACAGACTCTTCTACAACTTGACTTATCAAGTTGTAGATCCTATAAGCCTTACTATGATTGTTGTACCCAACAAAAATTCATTCATAAGACTTGACAACAAACTTAGTCACATGAGACTTCCCATTATTCAGCTCATAGCACTTGCTATTAAAGATCGTGAGATAACCCGGGTTTGGTTTTCTGCCCTTCAAGATCTCATAGGGAGTCTTCTTGTGATTTTTGGTGATAGAGGCTCTGTTAAGGACATGACATGCAATATTCACTACATCAGCCCCGAAATATTCTGGGAGAGATGTGTCACTCAACAAGGTCCTTCAAGCCTCTATGGGAGTCATATTCTTCCTCTCAGCAATCCCATTTTGTTGGGGTATTCTTGGAGAAGAAAATTCTTGGTGAATCTTTTGCTCTTCACAGAACCTTGTCATGCTATCAAACTGAAATTCAGTCTCATGGTCACTTCTAATTTTGACCACAGTAATGTCCAATTCATTCTGAATTTGCTTGACAAATATCTTGAAGACATCAGGGGTTTCAGACTTTTTCTTCAAAAAGAAAACCCAAGAAAATCTGGAAAATTCATCAACAACCACAAGGGTATAGACTTTCTTACCTAGACTACGAACTAACATGGGACTAAACAAGTTCATATGCAAGAGGTATAAATACCTCACATAGTCTTTGATCCCAATGCTCTTGAAAGAAGCTTTGGTCTGCTTTCCCTTTTGGCATGCAGAGCAAATGTCTTCCTTAGTGCATTTCATTTTAGGACCATTCCTAACTAGTTCTTCACTAAAGATCTTGTCAATTGTCTTATAGTTCAAATGAGCTAGTCTCTTGTGCCATTGGACATAGTATGAGACTTTCTCATTTACAACTAGACATATAGGAGAGTCTATATCTAAACACAAAAAATTTAAACAATAGACATTCCCACTCCTAGTGTCTGTCAAGATGACCTCTTGGTCACTCAATCTCTTAATATGACACTCATCCTTGTGGAATACTATGTCATAGCCAAGATCATTGAGTTGCCTTATGCTTATCAGGTTGTGTTGTAACCCTTCTACATAAGCTACTTTTGTGATAGTGACTATGCCATTTGTGACCTTACCATAACCTCCGGTGACTCCTCTGTCTGATCCATCAAAGATCACTTTGAGTTCATCCTTCACTTGAGTGTACTCCCTCAAGTTGCTCTTTATTTCAGTCATGTGCCTGGAACATCCACTGTCCAAGTACCATATAAGGGTATGAGCACTTGGACTAATCTATAAGAAATGATTTAGTTTATCTTAGGACCCCAATAGGTATTGGGTCCTAGGTTCTGATTAGTCAGAAAAAAGACTTGTCTACCAACAACTTTTCTGACTGGTGGACTAACTATTGCTCTAGCCACATTGGGATTATGCCAATAATCTATGACATAGTGGCCCACTTTCCCATAACACCAACACTCATGAATGTTGTACCTTCTTTTCTGAGCTGGTCTGTTAGCTGTGCTGACAACAACTCTCTGTCTAGAAGGAACAACAACAACCTTTCTCAGGTTCCTTTCATCTAAGATCTAACTAAAGGTAAGTCTTCCAGTAGACTTATTTGGCCTGCTCTAAATGCCATCAGCAGTAGTCTTCTTTGCAAAAGACATGCTCTTGATAACATCAAAAATAGCCAAATTAGGCTTGCTGATAGACTAACCCTTGGTCAAAGTCTTTGTTGGATGGCCCGAAAATTTGGCTGCAGCCATATTCTTGAGAGTGGGGGTTGGTACACCAAAGAAAAATGGTCCATGATGGGCCATTTTAATTTCTTCTTGGGCTGCTTTGAAGGCACTCATCCCCATTTCTCTTCTCCTTCCATTGGAAAGTACACTTGTATTCTTCCAGGAAGAATTCACATTCTTCTAGTGACCATACATAGAGTCCTGCTCATACCTATTAGAAGGGAGTATTACCCTTTCAAAGATAATGGGTGGCTGAACTGGAGCTTTTCCCTTTCCTTTGAAAGGGGCAGCCCTTGCGTTTTCCTTGAATCCTAAGCCCCTCTTGTTTCTCTGAGAGGAGAAGGAGTCAATGATGGGCAACACATAATTAGGCTTAGAGTAGCTAGCCACAATTCTCTTCTCCCTCTGGAGTTTCTCTTACAGATCTCTAATGAGACTGTCCTTGTATTTAATGGTGCCAATCTGAATGACTTTGATGTTCTTCAGTTGGCTAACCTCCCTTATTTTTTGTTCCAGCAAGGTTGCTGACTCATACTATAGGGAAGCAGCATGCTGAAGGGAGATAATCTCCTCAGCCTGCTTTTTGGCCACCTTCTTTCTTTTCTTTAAAGCAATCAGAAGTTCACCATACTTATCAATCAGTTGATTGATATCTTCCTCAGATTCAGAGTCACCTTCATCCCTGGATGAAGATGCTTTAGAATTGGGACCAGTCTCATATTCTGACTCAGATGATGAACTGGACAGAGAGTGTACATTAAATGGACCAGGTTGATCCTGACAGGATTCCTCATCAGACCTTGCCATCAGCCCATAACAACTGATGTTATCTTCATCTCTTTCATTCTTATTTTAGTCATTGTCTGACTGTGATAGAGGGTCCCTGATCCCTATCCTGGCAGTAGGATAGTCTTCAGCTTCTTCTGCCTCAACAATAACCAGCCATATGTAGGCTTCTTCTTCTTCTTCTTCAGACTCTAATGAAGATGAGTCAGTCCAGATCTTCTCCTTCTTTGCAATGAAGGACTTCTCCTTCTTTCCTTTGTGCTGATGAGCCTTCTTCTCACCATCTTCCTTTCTCTTGACTGGGCAGTCGGCTATAGCATGCCCTGACTTGCTGCAGCAGTAACACACAACTTTAGAAGGAATATATTTACTAATTTTAGAGTCATACATGTCCTCCTTAGAGGGTTTATTATCAGTTCTGTAGTGGTCCTTCTTGTGGTGAGAGGAGGAGGAAGGTCTGCTCCTCCACCCCTTCCTCTTCATCAACTTCAGAAATTGCCTAGAGAAGGTAACAAATTCCTCATCAAACATATTATAGTCTGATGTGCTTGGTTCTGAGCTGGCTGACTCAGCTGGCTTTCTTGGAGGATATGCAAACCTCTCCTTGCAGTGAACCAGGTTCTGAAAGGTAGAATCATCAATAGCACTGACTATGATGTTCTAGGCTCTCTTGTCCAAGGTGGCAAGAATGACCTCATCCTTGTTCATCTCTGAATATGTCTTAGGTATCTAGATATTGGCATCCAGAGCTGAGACTTTCATAGGGATGAAAGGTCCCTCTTTGACTGTCACAAAGATCCTTGGGTCAAATGCTTCCATGAAGAGTCTGACCCTCTCCTTCTAGCTTCCAAAGCATTTCTTTCTGCAGATAGGAATCTTCATGGAACCGAGCTCCTTATGGTTCTCTCCCGAACCCATAAGTATACTCTAACTTCTATCCTTGGAGATCTACTCAGACTGTTAAGTCTTTCTTGATCAACCTCCCTCTGATACCACTTGAAAGTCTTTGATTTCAAGGGTAGCTAAACACATAGAGGGGGGGGGGTGAATAGGTTTTTAGGTCTTTTTACTTTCTGCACTTCTGCTTCGAGCTCTGCAACAATGGCGAGGAAGAAGAAGAAGTTGTGCCGCTTTGCAAAAAGACAAACCCTAAAAATTATTCTCTTCTCTGCTGATCTTATTCCTTTTATTATCCGCCGTCCAATGGCTCTTTTGACTCGTGGGCCCAACTTTAATTGCAGATATATAGCATTCCTTTTACAGAATAAATCTTACAGCAGGTCACTGGCGCCATTAGTGGTGGACTGCAGCTTTCCCGTAATGAATTTGAGTTCCGTTGACTTATGTTGACTTTTGCCGACGTCAGCATTTGTGGACTTAGCCAAAATCTCAATTTCATCCCAGGTGTTGAGTGCGTTGAATGAACAAGCTTCACTCAAAGCCAATTCTTTTTCTTTGCTTAGGCATTGAGTGCGTTGAGTGAACTGGCTTCACTCAACGCCTCTGAACTTAGCCAATTCTTCTGCCTTGCTTAGGCGTTGAGTGCATTGAGTGAACTGGCTTCACTCAACGCCTCTAGACTTAGTCAATTCTTCCACCTTGCTTAGGCGTTAAGTGCGTTGAGTGAACTGGCTTCACTCAACGCCTCAGACTTGGCTGCAACTTTCTTTATCTGCTAAGCGTTGAGTGTGTCGAGTGAGCTGTCCTCACTCAACGCATCTGAACTTAGACAATTTTTTCTGTCTATCTTCATTAAGCTTTGACTTATTATAGCTCTGTCGACGCTTTCCTATTTGGGGGTTGAGTGAGGTGACCTCACTCAATGCTTCTGGACTTAGTTAATTTTTCTGTCTCCTTCTTCTTTGGCTTTGACAGGATTATCATGGCGTTGAGTGAACTGGCTTAACTCAATTCTTCTGGACTTAGCCATATTTCTTTGACAGATTCTCTGTGGCTATGACTGAAGTAGCTTGATTCAACGCTTCTATCTGTATGACATTGAGTGAGTTGATATCACTCAACGCCTGTGGACTTTGTCACTTTTCTGTCTTCCTTCTTCTTAATCTTTGACTGCACAGTCTTTACTCAGTGCATTTTGTTGTATGACATTGAGTGAACTGGCTTCACTCAACGCCTTTGGACTTAGTCACTTTTCTTCACTGTCAAAGCAAAGACTTTGATTGACTGGTCTTTACTCGACGCTTCTGCTCATTTGGCATTGAGTGAGCTGTCCTCACTCAACGCTTCTAGACTTAAAAAAATTTTTGTATTTGTCAACAACTCTTCTTGACATCTGGCGTTGAGTGAACTGACTTCACTCAACGCCTGTGAACTTAGTCGAATATCTGTTTCCAGCTTTCTTCCTTAGAAATCTGGCTTTGAGTGAGCTTGTTTCACTCGACGGCTGTGGACTTAGACAGATTCCTGTCTTTCTAGCATCCTTCTTTGAGTCCACCTGTCCAATCCATGTGACAAGGAACCACCTGCATGCATGAGCTTGAACATACATCAAATACAACTAGGTGTGTACCATTGACTTATTTGACTTCTTATAAATCTGGGACATTGAGATCAATGAACCCAACAACATTCATTGGACTAAAGTGGTCGCCCCTGCATACGCCCGCATTGCTTCCCATCGTGAGGATCTGCTAAAGATGACCCACAAGGAGATCCAGAATCATTGGGAGTATCTTGCATGCCTAGCATGCGACATCAACCACATCGACACGACCAGACCATCATTCCTGTTTGCAATCGCATTCCAAGGCGGCCCACCAGCATGGCCATCCAGGCTCCCTCAACATTCCGATGTCGCTGCCGGCCGAACCATCAGTTCCAGCCGCATCTCCGACCACCCGTAATTCAAATCAACCGGCCTCTTCTACCGTCATCACAACGACAGAGGAACTTGTTGTGGCCAACACGTCCGCCGTCAGCGAGATTGGTTCGCATCCATCATTCATGGTTGATCAACAGTTGCCTAGTTTGAATCAGATATTGGCGGCCACCGTCCCCGCCCCATCTGCAAGGAAGTCGTTTTCCCAAGCGGAGGAGCTGCTCAATTACTTGCTGACCAGTCCAGCAAAGCCCTCCCATGTGAAATCAGCGACTGGTTATCAAACGTCTTGGAAGAGGCTGGCCAATCATTTCTTGTACTGGGCGCGATTCGCGTGGGTAATGTGGATGAACTAGTTTCAGGCCCGGTCCGATGGGCAGCTCAACCAAATGGTCAAAGATGATAACAAGAAAAAGAGCTTGCAACACTCTTTGTGAACTGCGGACAGGTAACATCCTCTTGCTTGATCGATGTTCGATCATCCTTTTTAGTTTAGTGTATTGTTTTTTGTTTTAATTTTTTCAACATCATTATTATTGCTTTGAAGCTTTTTGTAACATGTTCAGTTGATATGGAATTTTTTCAATGTCATTGTTATATGCTCGTAAATGTTATGAAAATTAGGTTTTTTTCAGTGCTTACTCGAATGCTGACTCATGCACATGCATTAAGATACTGCAGATCTTGATATTGGGTTGTGAATAAATTATTTTGTTAATGGTATGACCGTGAAAGTTGATACTGCGTATATTTTGGTTTCCTGATACTGAATGTTTTTATTTGTGAGCCTTATTAGGAAGTTAACTGGTCAATCTGTATGCACCTTGATCATCTTTATTAGCCTTATCCTATCTATCTAAGACCAACTTTAACAATTCTAATTTTCCACTTGTTCCTTCTGAGTGGTGTTTGTGGGGATAAGCCTATTTTTCATAGTGTCTCTTGAACAACTATTCATATTACATTTTATCATTCTCCTTAATAATTTGATAATGTTTTTTCTCTACCTGTCTAATGAATTTCATTTTCTGCACTTTTGTATTTGATGTTCAAAGTACCCATTTTATTTTAATTATTAAATATTCGACAAATCACACACCAAAATTCCATAAACTTATTCCTCCTAGTTTTGTCACACATTATTCTTAAAATTCTCTTTTATGTCTCTTAATGTTGATATTGATGCTTTTTTACAACTCAATACTCGACCAATGCATTATGATCGACCTAATTTATTTTTATAGAATTCACCTTTATTTATCCATGATATTTCTTCACGCAAAATACTTTTGGGTGTATTTCATTTTAACCATCCTTAGTTCTAGGAGTTATATCCTCATCTATATATGTTATGGAGGGGTCTCATAGTGAGGCGCCTGATCAAATCGGGTTGGTCTAGTTGTAATGATCGAAGAGCATTTAACCCACAGAGTGATGTAGAATTCAACTTCTCGACATATTTATTTTGTTCTGTTAAAGTATTGTATTTTATTTCATAGGTAAAGTTTTTGGTATCCAAGCTAGTTTTTTAATTACATCCATTGGAGGGATTAGTATGGGGATGACACTTCAAAACTTACGATATCTTTGCTTCAGGACCCAAAACCAAAATTATGTGAATTTTGTGTGAATTGACACATTAGTTTACATGCTCATTCCCTTATTAATGACTGTTGTGTGTTCAGTTCTCTTAAATTCATGTGTTTGAGACTTCTTTTTTTTTGCTTGAATGAATAGTTGTCTTAGGATGGATATGGCGATGCAGTTTAGAATCTACTAAATCTAATTAATCTGATATATAGTCTTATTATTCCTTTTATTACATAGGACATTTGTTGAAATTGTCTTTGACCCTAGAGTTAGAAATTGCTTTCTTCGTATTGAGCATTACTCATGTGATCGGTCAAACACAATTTTGCAGGTATACTGAATCTCACAGTTCCATCTCTATTATGATTGAATTTATTGAAAGATTAGGTTGATAGACCCTAAACACCTAGAGGGGGGGTGAATAGGTTCAAATCCTTTTTAATCAACTTAGGCAATTAACAATGTTAAAGCATAGTAAAATAATCACAGCACAAACAATCACAGCAAGTTCACAGCACAGTACACAATGGTTTATAGTGGTTCCCCAATTTGTGAGTACGTCCACTCTCCCCCTTCACCAATCCAGCAAAGTACTGGATTCGGCCAAGCTTCCTTCCACTATCTCAGATCCACAGATCTTAAAACTCAGAACACAACTAGTTCCTACAACTCAGACTTCTTCAAGTCCTACACCTCAGATTCTTCCCAAGAATCCTACCTCAGGCAACAACCCTACCTCAGCCTTTATCACCAGACCTACAACTCAGACTTCTTCAAGTCCTACCTCAGGCACTCAGCCCTACCTCAGCCTTTATAAATTTAGGCTTACAACTCAGATCTATATAAGATCTTACAAGGAAATTAATTGTTTAAAACAATAAAAACCTCACCCCTATAAAAAGAGAATAGGGTGAAGGCTTTTTGATCAGTTCTTGATTGAACTGATTACTCTAGATCAAACCTATCTTAGCTTTATTCAAAGCTTCTTGAATGTGAACAAAGTAAGGTTGATCTTCAATTGGAGTTGGATTTGATCTTCAATCCAGCTCCTTCCTGAATTCAGAATCAGATCTAAATTCTTCTTGCAGACTCTTCAGGATCTGCCTTCTTCTGGGTTTGTCTCTTGTTCTCCTTTTTTACTTCTCAAATTCTCAAGCTATTCATACTTTTTCAGGCTTCAAAGCTATATTGGCTTGTGATAACACAGGTCTTTATATAGACCCCATTTAAGGTTACCGGCTGATCCGGTTCATAACAGCCTTCTGACAGCTCTAACAGATGTGTTAGCTTTGTTACTTATGACAGCTGTCGGGTCTTCAGTCTTGACAACTGACTCCTCCTTGAACTTCTATCTCAGCAGAAAAGGGCGTTGAGACAACTCCAAATACTTGAAAGTCCACCTAGTGTCAACTACCTTCACCTATGAGGGGGGGGGGGGAATAGGTGTCTTGCAGCGTATTTGCGGAATTAAAATTGTACCTGCAGAATCAAAACAGACCACACAGCACAAAAAATAACACAGACAATTTATAGTGGTTCCCCGATTTGGGTACATCCACTTTCCCCCTTCGACCTATCTCCCAACCAGGGACGACTCAGTCACTTCACCAACATGATTGAAATCCAATCCTTGCACTATCGGAAGGAACCCTTCCACACGTAGGAGTCAACACTCCCACAACACGGGTTGCACCCAACCCTACAACTAGGAACCAAATGTTCCTTTACAATGAAAAATAAATTGGAGTGTATAAGAAATACAAACAACTTGAAGATCTAGGTGTCCCTTTTCGTTAGACTACTTGTTCTTGTAGGCAACGAAAAGTCCACAACCCTTGATCTTTCTTGGAGAAAATCTCCCCGAGACCGGCGGCGGCAAAGGGCGGCGGCAAGGCTCTCGGTGTTGACGGCGGCAACTGAAAATAGCAGCGATGCACTGGAGATTCAATCTTCTTAGCGAAGTCGGCAAGGTCTTCCAACGGTCACACTAGGATCGATCGTCTCGATCGATTCGGACGGGGATGGATTTCCCTATCTCAAATCAAGAGAAAAAAGATCTCTGGTTAGACGCGTGAGACGCTGTGCAAGACTTGGCTTCTGTCACCGGGGATCTGGAGGAGATCAAGATCTGCTACGGTGACCACTGCACGAGCGGCGGCGACGGAAGCGGAGCAGGTTCGCGAATTTAGGGTTAGTCGGCGGCTCGGCTTTCGTATTCTGTATGCGTTCATTACTGTACACAAATACCTGTGTATTTATACAATAGGTCATGGAGATGACCGTTGTGGGCCCCACCAAAGCAAAGACCAAAGTCCGGTTCAAATAGCTGCAGGTAACATGGACCGGTCCAGGAATTCGGAAAAATCGCCCAAGGCAAAATCGGCGAGAATCGTAGGTGATTTTCGACGAATCGGCGAGAATCACTTACGATTCTCGCCGAATTCTACTTGGCGAATTCTGGCTGCACAGGTTATAGAGGCCGGGGAGAATCGGCGGGAATCACATTTGATTCTCGCCGAATCGTCGAGAATGCAAAGTCATTCTCGACGAATCGGCGAGAATCACTTAGTGATTCTCGACGATTCTGCCTTAGAGAATTTTCTGACTGCGTCGAGACAGCCGGCCCAACTCGGCGAGAATCATCTAGTGATTCTCGACGACTCGTCGAGAATCACTAGTGATTCTCGACGAATTGGCGAGAATCACTTAGTGATTCTCGACGATTTACACTTAGACGATTCTCGTCTTTCAACCTGAGAGCTGGTCTTTGGCCCATCCTTGCTCCTTGTCTGCTCTTGCTTTATCATAGCCCTGTACTTGAAATTAAGCACACCCCAACAGAGAGAGTACACGTAGGTCAACACACTGATCTGCTCAACGAGGGATTACGTCGGGCAGACCCGTGTATATTGACCCACTGCACCCTGATATTGGTGTGTACTTAGCGTGGAATAACTGCAAGCACAACTTAAAATATTTCATCAAATACATTGTGAATTCATCCTAGCTTGACATATGGCTTCCTCAAATCCAGGTAATTGTGGATACAATACCCAACAATCTCCCCCTATTTGACGAAGCCAAAATCCTACTAGCTAAGATGAATACCACCATCCAGAGAATAAATAAGACATACAAAAACAAAAGCAAGCAGAACAATACTTGAGTTAAACATGAAATCATATATATATATAAATCCACAAGGCTTGTTCATATGATAATATGAGAAAATTGATATGCAATAAGAAGCGGAAAAGGTCCTAAGCCTATTTCTCCTTAGCAAGACTATCCTTAAGCTTTTGAGCCAGGAATTTCTTGCTTTGCCTTTCGAAATATTCCTTAGGCTTTGGATGATATCTGGGAGGAGGGGCTTTATCTGCCACGGTGTTGTTCCTGAAAAATATGTTACGTTTAGCTTCAAATTCTTTATGCCGCTCCCATTCGTACTGACTATATACATCATTTCGATTTATTTGCCCCCTCTGCTGTAACAAAAATGTGTCCAAGATAATACTCTTTGATACAGGACTCCATTTTTCGTTCCTCACATCATCCTCCTTCAATCTGATCTTCTTTTCAGCTTGCGTTTCCCTAGATGTCCCTTCTTGAATTTTTCTCTTGTTCCTGGCTTTTGTTAGGGCTTCTTTGTCAAACATGGCCATCAATTTTGCTTTGGAACTGTCCCTAGCAGCCCCTTGAGTATCAGCTTCACTTAAAAGAACTCCTTCTGCACTTGCTCCCTCATTAGGAACTCCTTCTGCACTTGCTCCCTCATCATTCACAGTATTATTCTCAGGAGTCTCAGGAGCAGGATTACCCTCAGGATTTTCAGGGATATCGGTGCCTAATACTTGTTTGAGCAACCACCGGCAACTGTCATAAACATATACATTAGACTGGTCGAAGTTTTTGATGATGATTTGCTGAAGCTCGACCATTTTAGCAGTATATTCTTCCTCCCCCTTTTTGACTTCGACTGCAATGGAGTTTGCATAGGAGTGCAGGGACTCATCTATGTGCTTCAGAGAGTTTGAGAACTCAGTCAGCAGGCCTTTTTGATTTGCATTTAGAAGCACCATGTTGGCATCGAATTTCTGTATGCTATTTGACACAACATGTGCATTACTATTAACTATTCCCAGAGTATCTGTAGTCTTTTTAAGACCTTCCATAAGAAAAGTGACAGCTTTGCCGACTGTTGTATACTTGTCTTCGAACTTCTTCTCCATTAGATCCAGTTTGTGATTAATTTCCACAACGTTCTTGAGCATTAGATTCTCAGACTTCTTAATTCTTTTTAACACTTTCTTTTGAGCTTGCTCAAAAGATACTTTGAGCTCATTCACTATCCCTTGGACAATGTTTACCGTGTGATTTGTTATATTTGCTTGAAGTGAAGGAACATCAGGCACGCCCTGGTTTGTCTCCTCAGCAGAAACACTGGGTGAGCTGGACACTCGAATAGATTCCATGGGAGGAATACCGACATCCACTGTAGGATGTTCCGGAATGTTCACAGAAGGTTGCTGAGAGGGCTCCCCCTCCATTCTTGCATCCAATTTCTCAGGAGCTTGTTCCTCAGATGGAACATCAGCAGCATCCCGAGGAGTCACCACTTCCATCCTCTCATCAGCTACTTCCTCTTCCACCACTTCCTCAGTTTCCATGTTCTCAGTCTTATCTGCAGAGTTGTGCATATCTTCCTCTACTTCTTCCTCCTCCTCCTCATCAGCCACCTCATCTCCCAGGTAATTCATATCTTCCTCACCTTCCTCTTCCTCCTCCACATCTGCCACTTCATCTGCCACCACCTCCTCACCGTCTTCTTGCACAGTCTCCACAACATCTTTAGCTATCTGAGAAATATCAGATATGATGTTTGCAGAAGAGTGTACAGGCCCCCCCCTCAGTTCCTGCAATCAGTGCGTCAGGAACTTCACTGGGTGCTGCCATAGAATGTGCAGGAGCACTGGTGTCCTCGGCCGGAGATGCTTCCTCTTGGTCTATTTCCCTGGCAACCTGCCCTATTCGACGCTCCCACCGGTCGAATATGCTTACGTCCATCTTTTTCAAATAGTGCAGAGGCACTCCTTTGCTCATGTCGAATGTATCTCCGTCCAACTGATTCAGATAGAGGCTGATGATTCTGCCAAAGCTGGGGGTTCGAAGTGTGTCTTTAATTCTTTCAAAGAGCATGGCTCCCCAATTGAACCGCTTTCGGCAGACGATCGCCACCAGAATTTTGAACATTTCCCCTGAAATATGGTCGTGGGATCCAGGTTTGCAGATTAGAGCCTTCCCAATGATGTCAGACAGCAATTTTCCCTCCTCGTTCATGTCTTTCCTTTTGATTGACCTGGTCCCCCTGGCCAGTCCACAGAAGGATAGGGTCCTTGCTCTATCCTCGTCCTCCAGGTAATCTTCTTCCTCACAACTGGATAGCCGCAGGCATTGGGTCAGTTTCCTGGCGGATAACTTGATCTTCTTCCCAGCAACCTTGCTCTTGATGGAAGTGTCTTCGTGACAGAGCTTGGCAGTTGCAAAGAACTCCAATACTTCCTTATCCAAGATCTTGCACGGGTGCTCCAGCACGAACGTCAGTCCCGCTTCCTCGAGCATAATGATTATGTTCCTGAACTCGTCCGAGGCCTGGGAGAATCCGGTTCTCACTAGCTCGTATCCAGTGACCAGGCCTGCAGAAGTCCGTGGAGCCATAGCAAACTAGGAAGAAAGGGAATACCAATTTCCAAGTCTAAGGATCTCCAAAACCAAGAGAGTGAGAACAAAATCTACACTAAGCTCAAGTCACGGTAAGGGACAAGATGGAGATTACCTAGTGAGGAGAGGCAGTGAAAGTTCCGGCTGCTTTACCAGAGAGACGGCGAGCCGATCCAAGGCAAAGCTTGGACGAGTGCCTGGTTGCGAGAGGAAGTCTTCAGGAGGTGTCGTTAGGTCACCACGAAGTGCCGAAGGAGGAACCCGCTGGGAGGAGAAGTCGAAGGGATTCCTACGGAGCTTGGACAGGGTCTCGCCGAACGTTGGAATTTGAAGGGTCGGCGGGATTTAGGTTCGATGTTATAAGCGGGTTTATATATATTTATGTCCGAAGGCTTTGTTCGACGGAAACTACAACAGTTGAATATTGATCATCGGGAATGGCAGAATTTGGTTCGCACGGGTGAATTTTGTTCGATGATACCATGGTGGAATTTAGTTTGAGGGAAATCGCTGAGATTCCAAATTTATGTCGTTGTCAAGGGTAGGAAAGTCTTAATAAGCATAATTGTTTCTTAATCCAACCAAGGGGTTCAAAATTTTCGAGGGCGGACTTATGGCTGAAAATGTCAAACTAATCACTACTAATGTAACTGAAGGTTATCTTACACTTACACTCCTTCCCTAAGTTACTGAGCATACGTGAATAATTTTTCTATATGACCATCTAATTTCAAAAGAAGTGAGTTCATTATTAAGAGTGGATATGTCAACATACATATATACATATATGGAATTGTTTATGCTTTATGGCTCAAACATTTAAGGCTAATTGCAGTTACCTGTGATAACAAGATGTAACATTCACATCATCAGCACAGAGTATATCAGGAGGTCAGTATGCATGTGCCTGTAATGATGGCACTGCTCCCATTCTCGACACTTTTTCCACGTCATTCTTGGAGCATCTCCTGTCCGGTTCCCATCAGGGTTGCGGGAACCTAGACTACCCTGCAAAAGAGTGTTACCTTTTCTTAGGAACCCAATAAGTATTGGGTCCTAGGTTCCTGTCAGCATAATAATTGGAATGCCTCCCCTCAGGAATCATGGTGGGAGGACTAACATTGCCTCGAGGATGTGGAAGTCCCCTTGCCTTTGACACAGAAGAGTTGTGCCAACAATCTATGGCAAAATGACCGACTTTGCCACAATACCAACATTCATGAATGTTGTATCGCCGTTTGTGACCTGAACGGGTGACTGAGGTAGTCATAGTTCTAGGTCTAAACGGGATAGAGCCGGATATGCTAACAGAATTGTCTCTTCCACCGTGACTATTGGAAGGGTGGAAAGAATGCATATGGCAGGCGTCATGAGGCCTGGGAGGTGGTGCCTTCCTTTCAGTCAACCCCCTTCCAAGGACCCCATGAGTCCCAACAACATGATTTCTAACCCCCCTTTCCTGAGTCCTAGGGAGGTGAGAGGCGCATTGTGAGCTGATGCTGGCAGATTCATGACGAGTTGGGGCTGTGGCCGAGAATACAAAGGGCTTGGTGGAAGCCTGAGGTATTCTCTTCTGGGTGGCCATGACAGCCCTTGCATTATGGGTGCCTCCACATGAGGGCAAATCAACCTTGCAGTGACCACGATTATTCCTGTGGTCATACCTGAAGGCATGATGAGTACTCTCCCTGCCTGAGATGGGGGGACGGAATACCGTTTCCCCATTTCTCCAGGACTTAATAATACGGGAGATCCACCCATTTTCTCCCTTTCTTTTGATAGCATCAACCTTGGAAAAGTTGGATACTATCCTCTTCTCATTCTCTAGACTACTCTCTAGATCTGAGATTTTAGAGTCCTTAACCTTATTGGATGCCAATTGGAGAACCAATAAGATTTTCAGCCGAGCAATCTCCTGAGCTTGCTCCTCAACAATCAGGTTGCTTTTCTGAAGGACACTCTTCAGGGCATCAGGATTTTCTGGAGGGCAATCATCCAAAATATTCCTGTCTTCAGGAACATGAGGAAGAGAGGGGCAAGATAAAGAAGTTACCTGGTCCTGACTTAGCTGATCAGGAATAGTGTTAGGACTGACCGGGGCAGCTGCGTCATCCTCAGCTGAGCAGTCTTCATCAACTTCCTCCTCAGTCTCTGATAAGGACACAGGAGCCCTGATACTGAGAAATTGGTCATCACTTTCTTCTTCAGAAATGCTGACCCCCATATATGCCTCATCCTCTTGCTGACGACTTATCTCTGTTCTGTCTGATCCCTCCATGAGGTCTGATACAATTTGCCACAAGGACTTGGCCCTCTTACACTTTTCAAGTCTTGACCGGGAAGGTCCAGTCCAGACATCCAGGATGATTTTACGAATCATTTTATCCAAGTTGAAAAGAGAGAATTCAATCTCAGACATTTCAGTAGTCTCCTTGGGGATCTGCATATCCTTTCTAGAGCAGGAGGCCTTCATGGGAATGAAGGGACCCTCTTTCAAAATGAGTGATGCTCGAGGGTCGATGGCCTCCAGATGAAATAGTACTCTCATCTTCCATACAGGATAGTACTCCTTTGTACATGAGGGGAGTCTTAGAGGAGGGACATCATAATCCAACTCCATGCTTGAGTCTGATCTTCTTGTTGACACTAGATGCAGGAACTTACTCGAGGTGTTAACCCCTTTGATGAGTAACCTCGCTCTGATACCACTTGAAAGTCCACCTAGTGTCAACTACCTTCACCTATGGGGGGGGGGGGAATAGGTGTCTTGCAGCGTATTTGCGGTATTAAAATTGTACCTGCAGAATCAAAACAAACCACACAACACAGAAAATAACACAGACAATTTATAGTGGTTCCCCGATTTGGGTACGTCCACTTTCCCCCTTCGACCTATCTCCCAACCAGGGACGACTCGGTCACTTCACCAACAGATTGAAATCCAATCCTTGCACTATCGGAAGGAACCCTTCCACACGTAGGAGTCAACACTCCCACAACACGGGTTGCACCCAACCCTACAACTAGGAACCAAATGTTCCTTTACAATGAAAAAGAAATTGGAGTGTATAAGAAATACAAACAACTTGAAGATCTAGGTGTCCCTTTTCGTTAGACTACTTGTTCTTGTAGGCAACGAAAAGTCCACAACCCTTGATCTTTCTTGGAGAAAATCTCCCCGAGACCGGCGACGGCAAAGGGCGGCGGCAAGGCTCTCGGTGTTGGCGGCTGTACAACCCCGTGTCCGCCGAAGGGGCCCAAGCAAGCAGGCGGGCCGGGCCCCAGCCGCCTCTCTCAGGCGGGCCAGCCCCCCGCTCGCCTCTCCTAGGCGGGCCGGGCCCCAGCCGCCTCTCTCAGGCGGGCCAGCCCCCCGCTCGCCTCTCCTAGGCGGGCCGGGCCCCAGCCGCCTCTCTCAGGCGGGCCAGCCCCGCTCGCCTCTCCTAGGCGGGCCGGGCCCCCGCCGCCTCTCTCAGGCGGATCGGTTGCAGTCCACCCCCCTCCAGATGACAGGGGGGTGACCCGACAAGAGGTGCGCATAACCAGCCAGAACAGCGGGGTTTGGCTGTTGGCAGGCCAATCCAAGGGGCTCTTTAGTAAATTCAGACCACCAGAGGCGGGTTATTTGCAGACCATCCAAGGTAATCTATAAATAGGACCCAAGGGGTACCTCAGGAGACACGCTTTTCTGTTCTCAAGTCTTATAGCGCTTTCTGAGGTACCTTAGCCCGGCAACTGGTTAAGGAGGGGAAGCGCTCTAAGATCTTCTGGGTGTGTGGTGGGACCTCCGAGCCGGGCCCTTGGTCTAGTCCTTGTCTCTTCTTTTTTCCTTGTCTTTTCCTTACAGGAGCGAAGTAAGTGCGCGGCCACCCCTTTCCCAAGGGTCGAACTCCACAGAGGCTGGTTTCCGGTTTCAACATTTTGGTGCGGTGAGCGTGGACAGTGGTCAGCAGAGAAAACCTCCTACAGGCTCGATGATCGGAGATGAAGGACAAGGATCAGGCAGGGGCAACTCGCCACCCCCTCCCCCACCCCCAGCGGCAAGCGTGCCGGCGGAGCTTAGGGAGGAGATCCTCGGGCTCGTCAGGACCGCCCTCGGCATGCGAGCTGAGAGTGCGACACCGGCAGTCCCGGTGGTCGCCGCTCCCGCACTCGGCGATGACGCGCCGCTCAGGCGACCAGGGAAGGAACCCGCCGAGAGAGGCGAGCGCGAGTTCCAGGGGCGAGTTCTTTTCCCCGGCTCGGCCGCCGAGTACCACTTCGGCGAGACTGGAGGGAGGGAATTCCCGTCTCGCCCGGCTGAGGGGGGGAGCCCCTTCAGCGAGTTCGTTTCTTCAGCCCCAGTTCCCGAGGGGTTTCGCGAGCCAGAGATGACTTACTACTCCGGGAAAGGAGACCCGGTCCACCACATCCAGTGGTTCGAGGACATGGTCTCTATTCGACAGATGTCAGACGGCTTCAAGTGCCGACTCTTCGCCATCACCCTCCGAGAGAAGGCGAGAGAATGGTTCCACCAGCTCCCGACCGGGTCCATCTACTGCTTCGAGGACCTGCGTCGGGGGTTCATGTTGAGGTTCACCACTTCCAAGAAGAGGAAGAAGGAGGTGGAGTCCTTGTTCCGTGTCAAGCAGAGGGTGGGAGAAACCCTGGGGAGTTACCTGGATAGATTCCAAGAGGAGTTGTCCCAAGTGCAAGAGATGCCGGGGCACACCATGATGGTGGCCTTCACCCTGGGTCTTCAATCTGGGTTCTTTGCAATGGAACTCAAACGGTCCCCCCCAGTGTCTTTTGAGGCGCTCTTGGAGAGGGCAGCTAGGGAGGCCGACATGGAGGCAGCGCATCCGGAGTTTGCCCGAAGGTTGGCCAGGTGGGCCGTGGAGGAAGAGAGGCCAAGGGGTGGCCGAGGGCAGGAAGAGAGAAGGGTTTAGCCCCGGCAGAGGGAACAGCCGCCGCCGCCGCAGCATCAGCAGCAACCCAGACAGGGGCGGCATGAGCCAAACTTCCGGCTGGGGTGGAGACCCGAGTGGCAGGAGCCCGGGGCAAGGAGAGGGTTCCGCGGAGGGGATTACCGTCAAGGAGGACAGGGTCAGTTCTACCCTCCAGGCGGGATGCAGGGCCAGAGGCCGGCCCTTCCCGACCAGGAGCAGGCTATGGCCATAGCACTGGGGGAAAGGAGAAGAGCAGCACGGAGAAGAAGGAGGGATGTGAGGGTGGAGTTGCCTTACTGCGACTTCCATCAGGAGGATGGGCATGCCACGGCCACATGCCCAGAGTTCCTCGAAATGAGGGACCGTCGGGAGCAGCAACAGCAACAACGTCCGGAAGTGCGGATCGAGGAGATCCGGCCTCGGGCGGAGGAAGGCCGGTGCGAAGACCGGGTGGATGTGGGCTCCCGAGGAAGGATCGGAGCGATCCACGGGGGGGCTGGGATCGAGGCCTCCCGCAAGTCGAGCCTCCACACTATGTACCGCAGGAGCGTTGGCTCCACGTCCCAGTCCCCGCCCCCGGACGAGAAAATCACCTTTTCCAGGGAGGACATGCCGGGTCACGAGGACCCCTTCTGCGATGCGCTGGTCATCCAGACAGCCATCGAGGACTTCACCGTCCCCCGGATCCTCGTCGATAATGGGAGCTCGGTCAACGTCATCTTCAAGAAGGCGTTCGATGCGATGAAGGTGGAGGCCCGAAGGGTGTTGGCCTCGGACGGACCCCTGTTCGGCTTCTTAGGGGAGAGGAAGGAGGTTGAGGGAGGAGTGGGACTCCATGTCGTTCTAGGGGGGCAGTCCCGCAATTGCAAGTTCGTCATCGTGGACTCCCCCAGCAGCTACAGCGCCATCTTCGGGAGGCCTCTCATCAGCGCCTTCCGCTGCGTCCCCTCATCCTTCCACCAGTGCTTAAAATTTAACGTCGAGGGGGTCCAGGTCCGAGTCCGCGGAGACCCCAAGGAAGCGAGGGAGTGCTATGTCACGGCGGTGAACTCCATCTCTTGGCTGGAGGGAGCCGAGGAGATGGGGCAGAGGCTGAGGGAGGAGGAGCCGGAAGCGGGCGGGGACGAGATGGAGGTGGAGGAGAGCCGCGCCCAGGAGAAGGTCGCGGAGGAGATTCAAGAGCCGGCTGAGGCGATGGCCGTGGTAGAAGCTGAGGAGGAGGTCCTCGCCTTCGATGAGGGGGAGGCTGAGGAGTGGGAGGCACAGTCCAGTCTGGAGGCGGCAGAGGAGGTGGCGGAGATGGAGGTCCTAACCACCGGAGGCAGGGTGGAGAGGATCCGCGTCAGCGGAGGATTGACCCCGGAGGCTCAAGGCAGGATGCTGGAGTGCGTCCAGAAGAACGTGGACATCTTCGCATGGAGTGCCGCGGAGATGCCCGGGATCGACTCCAACATCGCCTGCCACCGCCTCAACCTGGACCCGGAGGCTCCCCCCATCCGACAAAAGAAGAGGCCCGTTGCGGACAAGCTCGCCGAGCCCATCAGGGAGGAGGTAGCAAAGCTCCTCAAGGCCGGCTTTGTATCTGAAATCCAATACCCCGGCTGGGTCTCCAATGTTGTAATGGTTAAAAAAGGAGACGGCCGGTGGAGGATGTGTATCGATTTTTCCCTTCTTAATAAATCATGTCTTAAAGATTGTTACCCCTTGCCTCGGATCGACGCGCTGGTTGACTCAGCCGTCGGTTTCCCTTTGATGAGTTTTCTAGATGCCTTTTCAGGTTATCACCAAATCAGGATGCACCCTCCGGACGTCAAAGACGTCTCATTCATCACAGGGGATGGGTGCTATAGTTATAAAATGATGCCCTTCGAGCTGAAAAATGCAGGGGCGACCTACCAGAGAATGATGGACAGGGTCTTTCAAGGGCAAAAGGGAAGGAACCTGGAAGTTTATGTAGACGATCTCATGGTCAAGAGTCCGGACCTCGACTCCCACCTCCGGGACCTAGAAGAGACCTTTGCCACACTCCGCGGGTGCAAGATGAGGCTGAATCCCCTCAAATGCACCTTCGGGTCAGGCAGAGGAAAATTCCTGGGACATCTCCTCACCCCTGCCGGCGTAGAGCCCAACCCCGACAAAGTAAGGGCAATCCTGGAGTTGGAGTCCCCGCGGAATGCGAAGGAAGTGCAGCGATTGACTGGGAGGCTGGCGGGACTGAGCAGGTTCCTCTCACGGGCCGGGGAGAAGTGCTCTCCGTTCTTTAAAAGCTTGAGAGGAGGCAAAAAATTCGAGTGGACCTCGGAGTACGAGGAGGCATTCCAGGCCCTAAAGAAGCAGTTGACTCAAGCCCCCCTGCTCCAAGGGCCAAAGGAAGGGGAGGACTTATTCCTATACTTAGGGGCTGGGGCCGAGGCCCTGAGCTCTGTTTTAGTTCGGGAGGAAGGGAAGAGACAACTCCCGGTTTACTATGTAAGTCGAGTCTTGAGGAAGGCCGAGCTCCGGTACCCCATCCTAGAAAAGCTGGCCTTCGCCCTCATCATCTCGGCCCGGAGGCTCCGGCCCTATTTCCAGGCACACACGATCCGAGTGGTGACTGACCACCCTCTCCGCAACATCTTCGAGGGGGTGGAGCACTCCGGCAGGTTGGCTAAGTGGTCGGTGGAGCTGAGCGAGTTCGACATCTCCTTCGTACCTCGCCTCTCGATCAAGGCCCAAGCCATGGCCGATTTCCTGGCTGACTATGTGGTCGAGGTGGCGGAGGAGGAACTCACTCGCCCGGTTCCCTGGAAGGTCATGGTGGATGGTGCGTCAGGGAGGCACTCCCTGGGGGCTGGGGTCATCTTGGAAAGCCCCCAGGGGGCGAGGATCGAGCAAACAGTGGTGGTACATTTCTCCATCACCAACAATCAGGCCGAGTATGAAGCCGTGATTGCGGGTCTACGCCTGGCCAGGGAACTGGGGGTGCATGATGTGGAGGTCCTCACTGACTCCCTGGTGGTGGCCTCCCAGATCAATGGGGAATTCGAGGCAAGGGATCCCACCCTGCAGCGTTACTTGGCGAAGGTAAAGGGAGTCATCGGCACCTTCCAGACTTTCTCCATCCGGCACGTGCCTCGGGAGGATAACGAGCAGGTGGACCAGGTTGCAAAGCATGGACCCCGGGCGGGGGGAACCATCACAGACCTCTTTCGCCCATCCATCGAGGAGGGGGAGCTGATGGAGGTGGAACAGCACCCCTCCTGGATGGACCCATTCGTCACTTTCCTGACCACCGGGGAGTACCCCACGGGAATGGACGGAAAGAAACTCAAATACAAATCGGCATACTACCTCATCCGAGATGGCCAGTTATATCGAAAAACTCTCTCAGGGATGCTGGCGCGTTGTGTGGGCGAGAGGGAGGTCCCGAAGATTCTAGAAGAGGTCCACTCCGGGGAGTGTGGGAGTCACTCTGGAAGTCGAACCTTAGAAGGCCGGATCGTCAGGCAGGGATACTTTTGGCCGACTCTGGGTCTCGACGCGGCAAAATTCACAAAGGAATGCCATAAGTGCCAGCTATTTGCTCCCCTCCAACTGCAACCGGCTCAGCGCCTCAGGAGTATCACAGCTCCCTGGCCATTCGCCATCTGGGGAATGGACTTGGTCGGGCCCTTCCCCCAAGCCAGCGGCCAGAGGAGATTCTTGCTCGTGATGATTGATTACTTCTCTAAGTGGCTGGAAGTCAAGGCGCTGGCCAAGGTGACCTCCCAGGTCGTCAGAAACTTTGTGTGGGGGGAGATCATCTGTCGTCATGGGTTGCCCCAGGCCATCGTCACAGATAATGGCCCTCAATTCGCCAGTGCCGAGTTCACCAGCTTCTGCGAGCAGCTCGGGATCGACCTCAGGTTTGCCTCAGTTCATCACCCCCGAAGCAATGGGCAGGTAGAAGCGGCAAACAAGATTATCGTAAACCTCCTCAAGAAAAAGGTGGAGAACTTGAGAGGAAGCTGGGTGGAGCAACTCCCCTCGGTTCTCTGGGCCCTCCGAACCACACCCAACACAGCGACAGGGGAGACGCCTTTCAAACTCTCCCACGGGTGTGAGGCAGTACTTCCGGTGGAGTTTGAAGTCCGGACACCCCGGGTGGTCGGGGCCGGAGAGCACAAAGAGGAATGGAGAGCCAATAATGAAGAGGAGCTGCGGCTCTCTCTCGACATGGTCGAGGAACTGCGGGACCTTTCAGCCGTGAGGCAGGAGGAGATAAAGAGAAGAATGGCCAAGTATTTCGACAAGCACGTCAGAGTCAAGCAGTTTGCTGAAGGAGACTTCGTCTTGAGGAAGGTGGACGCGGCAGGAAGGTCAGCCGCAGTGGGAAAGCTCCATCCCAATTGGGAGGGACCATTCATCGTGCAGGAGGCATTGAAGTCGGGGGGGTACCGCCTCCGGAATGTGGAGGGCGAGACCCTAAGTCTCACTTGGAGCGGGGACGACTTGAAGCGTTTTTTTCCTTAAAATTATGTAAACCGTGTCCAATCTCTAATGGAATTTCTTGCGGTAGACTTGTTTTCCCCCCTGATGAGAGATGAATATCATTGCCTCAGACCCCGAGCAGATCCCGCTGCCAGGCTCTCACCAAGCTGGCAGGACTGGATGTCACTCGGAGGAGTCTGCCTCAGACCCCGAGCAGATCCCGCTGCCAGGCTCTCACCAAGCTGGCAGGGCTGGATGTCACTCGGAGGAGTCTGCCTCAGACCCCGAGCAGATCCCGCTGCCAGGCTCTCACCAAGCTGGCAGGGCTGGATGTCACTCGGAGGAGTCTGCCTCAGACCCCGAGCAGATCCCGCTGCTAGGCTCTCACCAAGCTGGCAGGGCTGGATGTCACTCGGAGGAGTCTGCCTCAGACCCCGAGCAGATCCCGCTGCCAGGCTCTCACCAAGCTGGCAGGGCTGGATGTCACTCGGAGGAGTCTGCCTCAGACCCCGAGCAGATCCCGCTGCCAGGCTCTCATCAAGCTGGCAGGGCTGGATGTCACTCGGAGGAGTCTGCCTCAGACCCCGAGCAGATCCCGCTGCCAGGCTCTCACCAAGCTGGCAGGGCTGGATGTCACTCGGAGGAGTCTGCCTCAGACCCCGAGCAGATCCCGCTGCCAGGCTCTCACCAAGCTGGCAGGGCTGGATGTCACTCAGAGGAGTCTGCCTCAGACCCCGAGCAGATCCCGCTGCCAGGCTCTCACCAAGCTGGCAGGGCTGGATGTCACTCGGAGGAGTCTGCCTCAGACCCCGAGCAGATCCCGCTGCCAGGCTCTCATCAAGCTGGCAGGGCTGGATGTCACTCGGAGGAGTCTGCCTCAGACCCCGAGCAGATCCCGCTGCCAGGCTCTCCCCGAGCTGGCAGGGCTGGATGTCACTCGGAGGAGTCTGCCTCAGACCCCGAGCAGATCCCGCTGCCAGGCTCTCACCAAGCTGGCAGGGCTGGATGTCACTCGGAGGAGTCTGCCTCAGACCCCGAGCAGATCCCGCTGCCAGGCTCTCACCAAGCTGGCAGGGCTGGATGTCACTCGGAGGAGCCAGCCTCAGACCCCGAGCAGATCCCGCTGCCAGGCTCCCACCGAGCTGGCAGGGCTGGATGTCACTCGGAGGAGTCTGCCTCAGACCCCGAGCAGATCCCGCTGCCGGGCTCTCACCAAGCTGGCAGGGCTGGATGTCGCTCAGAGTCGGCGATCTCTCGCCGAGCAACCAGGGAAGGGAGGCGAGCCAGGAAGGCGAGTCGGCGAGCCAGGAAGGCGAGTCAGCGAGCCAAGAAGGCGAGTCGGCGAGCCAAGAAGGCCGGCCCCGGCGCATAAAGGAGCGAGCCCTAAGCACGGCGCGCGAGTGGAGAATTTGGACTCTCACGTCGCCAGAGATCAGGTGAGCGGGCCGGTCAGGATGACCCTATGAGGCCGCAACGCCGGCCCCAACCTTCGGCCCGGCGGGTCACAGGGTGAATTAGAGGAAAAGGTTCGGAAGCACCAAGACCCCCCCCCCCCAAGAGGCCGGCCCACACGAAGTCTTTACGCATGGAGGACGGGCCCAGTCCACTCGCGTCGCGGAAGGTGCGACTCGCCGCTCGCGTCGCGCCAGCTTTAGTGTCTCGAATCTAGATCTACGTCCCGAACCTCAAACGGGCGGGCGGCCTCACTTGCTCGCCCGCAGCAACGAAAATCAGAGCTAATCAACAAACGGTGCACAGTAACGATTGTGAGGCGGAAAATAATTGGCAATCGAGAAAATGAATGCAGTGAATATATTATCTTTTACAAAATTACAACTGCGGCCCGCGGCGCGATATCACAAAAAATAAACAAAATACATGTCCAAGGGGGGGGGGGGGGGGAATAGAAGCCTCAAGGTGGCGAGCCCTTCAGATGCGGTGATACACGCCTGACTTGGGTACTGGGAGGAACAGCTCCGGTACCACTTCGGTCACCCGCAAGCCAGAACACTCGTCCTTGAGGAGCTTGGCCCGCTGCAACGTCTTGAAGAGGTACGTCGCCGCGTCGGCCCCGTTCTGTTGCATCAGAACCGCCAGGTCGTACTCGCTGTGATGAACGAGTTGACAGCCGCTCGAAGAGGCCGGCGGGACGGCAGCAGCAGCCTCGAACGCACCCACCCGCGCCCGCAGGGTCTGGTTCTCCAGCTGGAGGGTGGCGATCTCGGTACCAAGTCGGCTGGCGGTCGCCGCATCCTGCAAAGAAATGTATTAGGACGAGTCGCGGGATAGAGGCGGGTGCGAGTGAGACGGCTTACCGCGCCCCCTTGGTACTGCGCGAGGGCGGCGTCAGCCGCTTCGAGCCGCCTTCGCAGGTCATCCGCCTCCTCCTGGGCGAGCTTACGGGCCTCCTCCTTCTCATTGATCAACTTGTTGAGCGAGGGGGCATCTCTGTCCAGCCGGAGGCATCGCCGGCCGACCATGTGGGCCAAGGCGAGGCTTTGAAATTGCGCCCGCGCGCTCTCATAAATAAGCACCCGCGTGGCCTCCTCGCCGTAGGTAGAGGCGTCCTCCCGCCCGTACACGCCGAAGGAGAGATTGAAGGCGTCCCTGGAGGCGGTGTCCTGCTCCGACCAACTAGGCAGCAGCGAGGACACCGAGACGCGGTTGCTCTCCTTGTCCCACTGAAGCAACGGGGCACCGGATCTGTCCGTGGGCCCCTCGCCGTAGCCGAAGTTGGAATGCCCTCGGGGAACCGGCGTCTCGGCGTGCCGAATCGCCGGTAGCTGCCGCGACGACCCAGCCGCCCCGCCAGCGGGATCAGCGGTCGAGGGAACCGCGGGGGCGGGGGCGGAGGATGGTTGATCCGCGGGGGCCTTGCCCTTATCGCCGACTGAAGGAGCCTGACCGCCCGTTTTACTCGGCTTCTTAGAAGGGGGAGGGCCCTGAGTCAGCTCACCCCCGGATCGCTTCTGGCCGGCGGGAGCCGAGAGCTCGCGGTGAGCTAAGGCTGTCGCTTCGGCACGGCCAAGCTCGCCTACAGCGGTCCACGCGCTCTCGTAAGGCGGGCGGAGAGGGACGTCGCGCTCGCCTGCAGAAACAAGAGTTAGAAAAGCCAAGGTACGATTCAAGCAGTGGCGAGCGAGCCGCTTACCTTCCCCAGGCGGGACGGGAACGAGGTCGTCCAGATTCCGGCGGGGGAAGGCGACCTCGAAGTTCTTCCCGGCGAAGAACTCATATAGTTTGGCCTCATGGCCCCCCAGGCTAGGGGGCCGATAGCTCGCCTCGCCGAGTTGCACCGGCGAGAACGGAATATTGCCGAAGTCGCCCTTGACGAAGACGAACTTCTTGAGCCAGTTGTGGCTCTTGTTGACCGTCTCCCGCACCTTGGCGTGCATGCTCGCGAAGCACGCGGTCCCGTCCTTATTCGCGCGGAAGGAGAACAGCTTGCGGAAGACCGCAAGGCTGAACTCAATCCTCTCCTCGCGAAGGTAGCAGGCGAACCCGACTACGACAGCGATGGAGTTCGGGGTCAGCTGCCCCGGGACGACCCCATAGTACTTGAAGACCTGGCGGACTTCCGGCCAGAGGGGTAGCCGGAGCCCCGCCTCGAAGTGGGCCGTCGGGAGAGCCAGCTCATCGCCCGAGAGCTCGTTGATCCGTTCATCCTTCCCGGGCCGCCTCGCCACGAAGCCAGGCGGGATGAAGTTGCCAACGGTGTCCAGAAACTCCTTCTCCGAGACCGAGGCGGGAGGGAAGCTGTGGTCGGCAAAGATCCAGGCACACCTGCCCCTCCCGTCCGCTTCGCCACTGCCGCCAGTCATCTCGCGGGATTAATAAGCAAGCCGAGCGAGAGGAAAGAGAAAAGAGAGGGTTCTCGCGAGGTAAAATGGGAAGGGCTCTTGAATGCGGTAGGTAAAATAATAAATGAAGGGCCTATTTATAGGGCCGGGGAAAGAGCGGGAAAATCGGAAAAGGCGGGAAAGTGAACTGACAGCAGAGCCAGCCCCGACGCTTCGATTCCCGAGCCCCGCCCGGGTCCGCGTCGAATCGCCGGTCGGCCGCGAGATTCTCCCGGCCGCGAGCCATCCCCTCTCCCGCGCAGAGTAGATTTTGAGAGGAATGCCCAGTCGAGGGGGGACGAGCGAACCGCCCGCCTCTTCTAGGCGGCCCGGCCCTCGCTCGCCTCTTCTAGGCGGGCCGGCCCTCGCTCGCCTCTTCTAGGCGGGCCGGCCCTCGCTCGCCTCTTCTAGGCGGGCCGGCCCTCGCTCGCCTCTTCTAGGCGGGCCGGCCCTCGCTCGCCTCTTCTAGGCAGGCCGGCCCTCGCTCGCCTCTTCTAGGCGGGCCGACCCTTACCCGCCTCAACTAGGCAGGCTCTCCAGGGTTAAAGCTGAGAACCCAGCAAAAAAAGAAATGATAATAAATAATAAATAAATAAATAAAAGGGGGAAAGAGAAAGGCATGCGCCCTGGAACGGGCGAGAAGACCCCTGAATTATTACAAGCAATCGTTCTTAGATAATATCCGACACCGACAAACTGGGAAGGATCACATCGAGACGATTCAGACCCTGCGAGCAACTGCGGGCACGGGCGGGCGAGGCAGGTGGCTTAGTACTCAATCCATTTCCACCTACCCCGCCTCTGCGAGCCGGTTCGAGGCGGCACGCGAGAGTCATGATACTCCCGAACCGCCGCCAGCTCCCGCTTGGTCTGATCGGCCTGTTTCGAAATGTTTGACAGCCGCTCCTCAGCTCGCGTAATATGCGCGCCCGGAGATGTCGGCTCATCCTCCTCAGCCGAGCCCCTTGCCCCCTCCAAAGCAGCGAGTCGCTCCTCCGCCCTGACTCTGTCTCTCTCCATCCCCACGAAGGCCTCTTTGAGCAGCATCGTGTGTTTTTGAAACATTCGCGCCACATGCGCCTTCATCTTCTCGCTATCATGCGGGTCGCCCAAGAAGTCCGCGATGTCTTCCGGCTCCACGGGAGGCGAGTACCCCTCGCTCATCTCGACATCGGAAGAAGCGACGCGATACCCTGCGGAAGCGAGGTCAGAAGCAGACGAGCGGCGAATGGGTTAACTTCAGGGGGGTTACCTGGCGTCGGTACGTCTCCCGCGTCGGGAGCAGACCGAGAGGAACCCGGCCGACCTTGGAATGATTTCCCTCCCGGGGCGACGAGCGGCTTCCCCAGACCCTGGACTCTCAGCGGGGGAGGAGTCGCAGGAAGGCTGCGCGCTGGAGAAAATGGACTGACGCCCAGGTCGATCATCTCCACGGAGAGATCCGCAAGGTTCCCGGAGCCCCCTTCCAATGCATCCTCAGGGGGCGTCTCCTGCGAAGGGAAAAGTCAGTAGAAAGCATAGGTCACAGGGCGAAACCACGCACCCAGATTCGACCTCGGAGCCGCCGGAACCCAGATCATCACTCGGCGTGGAACGGCGGACAATCTTTCCCTTCGCCGGCTTAAACTGCAGGCCGGAGGATATGGGCGCCAACCACGGGGCGGCCGCGAGAGCCTCCTCCCGACTCTCCTCCCTAGCGGCAGCCAACCGAGCACGTATCTCCTCAGACGCAGGCATCTCCTGGCCTCAAACCACGCAGGAAGCAAGAGGAGAGGGCCAGTTATCGAAGGCCCGGTGGCTTATTTATAGCTAAAAGGCGGGTCCCACCAAAAGATTCCCTCCAGCTCAGCAAGGTCGTCGCCGGACACGAGGGTTGGACATTTCTTTCCGAGCTTCTGCGAAGCACGCAAAGATCGGGGATTGTGTACAACCCCGTGTCCGCCGAAGGGGCCCAAGCAAGCAGGCGGGCCGGGCCCCAGCCGCCTCTCTCAGGCGGGCCAGCCCCCCGCTCGCCTCTCCTAGGCGGGCCGGGCCCCAGCCGCCTCTCTCAGGCGGGCCAGCCCCCCGCTCGCCTCTCCTAGGCGGGCCGGGCCCCAGCCGCCTCTCTCAGGCGGGCCAGCCCCGCTCGCCTCTCCTAGGCGGGCCGGGCCCCCGCCGCCTCTCTCAGGCGGATCGGTTGCAGTCCACCCCCCTCCAGATGACAGGGGGGTGACCCGACAAGAGGTGCGCATAACCAGCCAGAACAGCGGGGTTTGGCTGTTGGCAGGCCAATCCAAGGGGCTCTTTAGTAAATTCAGACCACCAGAGGCGGGTTATTTGCAGACCATCCAAGGTAATCTATAAATAGGACCCAAGGGGTACCTCAGGAGACACGCTTTTCTGTTCTCAAGTCTTATAGCGCTTTCTGAGGTACCTTAGCCCGGCAACTGGTTAAGGAGGGGAAGCGCTCTAAGATCTTCTGGGTGTGTGGTGGGACCTCCGAGCCGGGCCCTTGGTCTAGTCCTTGTCTCTTCTTTTTTCCTTGTCTTTTCCTTGCAGGAGCGAAGTAAGTGCGCGGCCACCCCTTTCCCAAGGGTCGAACTCCACAGAGGCCGGTTTCCGGTTTCAACAGCGGCGGCAACTGAAAACAGCAGCGATGCACTGGAGATTCAATCTTCTTAGCGAAGTCGGAAAGGTCTTCCAACGGTCACACTAGGATCGATCGTCTCGATCGATTCGGACGGGGATGGATTTCCCTATCTCAAATCAAGAGACAAAAGATCTCTGGTTAGACGCATGAGACGCTGTGCAAGACTTGGCTTCTGTCACCGGGGATCTGGAGGAGATCGAGATCTGCTACGGTGACCACTGCACGAGCGGCGGCGACGGAGGCGGAGCAGGTTCGCGAATTTAGGGTTAGTCGGCGGCTCGGCTTTCGTATTCTGTATGCGTTCATTACTGTACACAAATACCTGTGTATTTATACAATAGGTCATGGAGATGACCGTTGTGGGCCCCACCAAAGCAAAGACCAAAGTCCGGTTCAAATAGCTGCAGGTAACATGGACTGGTCCAGGAATTCGGAAAAATCACCCAAGGCAAAATCGGCGAGAATCGTAGGTGATTCTCGACGAATCGGCGAGAATCACTTACGATTCTCGCTGAATTCTACTTGGCGAATTCTGGCTGCATAGGTTATAGAGGCCGGGGAGAATCGGCGGGAATCACATTTGATTCTCGCCGAATCGTCGAGAATACAAAGTCATTCTCGACGAATCGGCGAGAATCACTTAGTGATTCTCGACGATTCTGCCTTAGAGAATTTTCTGACTGCGTCGAGACAGCCGGCCCAACTCGGCGAGAATCATCTAGTGATTCTCGACGAATCGGCGAGAATCACTTAGTGATTCTCGACGATTTACACTTAGACGATTCTCGTCTTTCAACCCGAGAGCTGGTCTTTGGCCCATCCTTGCTCCTTGTCTGCTCTTGCTTTATCATAGCCATGTACTTGAAATTAAGTACACCCCAATAGAGAGAGTACACGTAGGCCAACATACTGATCTGCTCAACGAGGGATTACGTCGGGCAGACCCGTGTATATTGACCCACTGCACCCTGACATTGGTGTGTACTTAGCGTGGAATAACTGCAAGCACAACTTAAAATATTTCATCAAATACATTGTGAATTCATCCTAGCTTGACAGGTGGCTTCCTCAAATCCAGGTAATTGTGGATACAATACCCAACAATGTCGACGCAAATAGACTATGTGTCGACACAAGTCTTGAAGGTGTCGATACAGCTCCCACATTGTCGACACAGTCATACTTTATCTTCTCGACACAGCTTCTGTTGGATGTGTCGACACAAGTCCTGTGTGTCGACACAACTGCTTCTGGTGTCGACATAGCTTGTGTTAATAGATTTCTTGAGTGTGTGTCGACACAAGTCCTGTGTGTCGACACAACTAACACAACTACTGTAGACTGAACTTCTGTGTGTCGACATAAGTCATGTGTGTCGACACAGTTGCTTCTGACAGAATTTTTGTGTGTCGACACAAGTCCTATGTGTCGACACAGCTGTTGCTGACAAAATTTCTGTGTGTCAACACAATTCCTGAAGGTGTTGACACAACTGACTTCTGATGTCGACACAAGTCCTTCACCAGTGCCGACACTTATACTTAGAATATTTTCCTGCATTTCTTTAACCTGCACATTCAAACTCAACATTCCATCAAATACACCTTGATGTATATCATCGAGTTAGGTGAGTCTTCTCCAAATCTGGTACATATTTTCCAATGTACCCAACAACTTTCCCCTATTTGGCGAAGTCATAACCCTTAGTCAATGATATACATCACTTATAATAAAACAAAGAAGATGTATATTATCATTTCACAAGCAGGGTAACTCATAAATAGAAATAGCAAGGAATAACATTTATTATCATCACAGAATATGATAACATTAATTAATTAGGAATAAGTGTTTGATTTATAAGATTGTTTAGAACAAAATTTACATAGTTCTAAGACTAGCCTATCTATCCCTAATATTGATCAAGCTTCTTGATCACAATTCCTTTGCCAGATTTTATCTTTGCTTGCATATTAGTTTCTGAATCATCAGCCGACTTCTTCCCTTTCAGATCTTTCTTTTTGAGCTCTTCGACCTTAATCTTTTGCCTTTCAAAGTAATGATAAGGCTTTGGAAAGTACTTGCTAGGCTCCACAGAGTTAGCAGGTAACTTTCCAGCTTTGATATCCTTTCTGAACTGATGTATGACATCTTGCCTCTTCTTATACTTGCTCCATTCTTGTTCAGAGTACCATTTGACTCTATCATGCATATTGTCTTTTACAGCTTTCCAGGCAGTAAGAATGATATTTCTGGAGGTTTGACTCCATTGCTCAAAATCAGGCTTTAATTCTGCCTATTCTCTGAATCTTTTCTTAGAAAGTTGAGCCTCTTTCTGAGTATCTCTAGCTCTTTGTGCGTCTTGCTCTTTTTTTAAAGCAGCTTCAGACATTTCTACCTTTGCAATAATAACATTATGAGCCTTCTGTGGAGAGCTATACATATGTTGTACTGCTTGATGTACTTCTTCAAAATCAGTTGGAGGATAGATGACTTGTGCAACTTCCTACTGAACCCCTTCAATGTTGGCAGGTTGAATACCAGATTCAGCAGTGTTATCATCATCACAAAGGGGTGAATATCCAAGAGTAGCTCTGATGTTATTAGATACCCATTTAGCATGATCAGAGCTGGCTTTGACTAACACTCTCTCCCCCTTTATGACTTCTCTAGCCACATGATCTCTTAGATCATCCTTTTGAAATCTTACTTGATCAGCCAGATATTCTGTACCTTCTTTGTAGTAGGCTCTGAATTTGTTCATGTAATCAGAAATAGCCTTTTGAGATTCCTAAATGGCCGTTTGTACAGCAGCTAGATCTTCTTGGATTTGCTTGGATACTTTAGTTTTTAAATCAGTAGAAATACCTCCCAGTTTTTTGAGAATTTCATCATGTGAGTCCTTGAGATTTTCATTTGATCTGAATTGATTTTCTAGAATATATCCTTGCTTGACTGCAATGTCTTCAATTTCAGTCTTTATCATCTGTTGTTGCTTGGCCAGGTAAACCACAACATCACCTCCTTTATGAAAGCAATCTGTCATCTCCTTCTTATGCAAATTTACTTCAAATTTGGTAGATTTGATATCTTGTGCCAGGTGTAACTGCAGTTCTTTGTGTGACTCATCCACATACTTTTCCATAGCAAGTCTTTGCTCATCCATTTTCACTTACAGTTGTATTAGAATAGAATTGAAGTCTATTCCTGGAGTAGATGCTTGAGGCACTGTTTGTAAGGCTTTCTTATAACCTGTGCTTCTTTTCTAGAGAGCCACCAGCTTCTTTTTCCTAGTCATGGAAGCTTCTTTATCATCAGAAGAATTTGAGTAACTTTCTATATCCACAGTATCCTTAGGGCTGGAGACATGTAGTTGCTTCTCCCCCTCAGTCCTTGGCAGCTCCCCCTCAGTCATTGCATCTTGGAGGTCAGGAAACAATTCTTCCAAAGTTACCTCCTGCTGCATTTGAACAGGAGGTATAATTTTCTCTTGTCAAAAAATAGTTCTCCCTAGACATTAAGATCCTTATCTAGGGTTTTCTCTAAGCTGGAGGAGTGGAGGTGCTCATCTTGATCTTGATCTAGCATATGCACATCCTTTGCTTCTTTCTCAGAGATGACTGTTGCTGCATTGTTGATTTATGATACAATGTTCATAACAGTATCACTTGCATACACACTCTCTAGAGCAACTTCAGTAATAACTCCCCCTTGGACAGGCAGCTGTGATTGTTCAGAGTCTTGAACAACTGAAGTTTCATTGTTTTCTCCCTCTGGAGATGATACCACCTGAGTGTCATTAGTTTGGATGCCCTCCCCTTGGGCTTGAGCTTCTTTATCTGGTTGTAGTGTAGGTGATTTTCTTTATTATTCTTCATCTGAGCTGAAGACAACCCGTTCTTCAGAATCACTGGAAGATTCTTCTTCCTGGGTGGTAGTTTTCTTTTTCTTATCTTTCTTCACTGGTTTCAGTGGAGTAGAAACATCTTTGGTCAAAACTCTATCCCACCTGGATAGTATTCTCAAATTCATTCTTCTCATGTGATTTATCTTGGTTCCTGAAGTTTGATTCATCACCTATGGAATGGTGGAAGCCAGATACAAGCTCAATATCCTACCTAGATTAGGCTTCTTGGCACTTTCTTTGATTTTTGTCAAATATTACAACTGACCAGTCTGTTTTCACTTGGAAGATAACTTTGGTCATGAGTTTGAACATATAGGCAGAGATCCTATCATGTCCTCCTATTTTGCAGAGAATAAACTTTGCCTATTATTTCTGACAGGAATTTACCTTGGGAATTCATTCCCTTTCTGGTCATTGAAGAACCAATCTTGGTATTGGGATCCAGCCCACACCATTGGAGTGCATCCCTTATCATGGAAGATGTGATATCTTCTTCTTCCATAATCTTTGGAAGCTGAAGTGACTTTCTGATATTTTTCTGAGAGAGTTTTACTGTAGAACTATTTACAGTGGACTTCAACTTCTTTTTTTGAGAATCCATTGTTGCGGAAGAGTAAAATTCAAGAACCTCTTTCTTCTATATCCTTATAGGTTCAGAGACCAAGTATTCCAATCCATTTTCTGCGATTAGGGTAATCACCCCCTTGATGTCTAGCGAGGCAGTCTCGAACGCCTTGCGTACTAGTTCATATCCTTCATTGATCTTTTCTTCCTGTTGTGCCGCCATTGGTGAACGAGAGAGATGAGAGTCGACATGAGATTTTCTTGTCGACACAAAGTCTAGAGTCGAGAGTTCTGAAAGAACAGTCGGCCAGATTTTGTCTTCTCCTATTTATAGTGTGCTTGTAAAGGGTAGGTCAAAAGACGCGCCTAACTTAGGAATAAACTAGTCGACAAAACTTTACATGTGTCGATATAGATGACCTAGGTCTCGACAAAACTTTGTTGAAGTCGACATGTCTATGTGTCGACATACTTTTGCCTGTGTCGACATAGACTACTGAAGTCTCGACAGAACACTGTAAGTGTCGACATGTCTATGTGTCGACATAGATTTTTGTGTGTCGACACAAAAATCTTCTAATACATGGTCTCGACAGAGTTGTGTCGACGCAGACTTTGTTTGTCGACACAGATTTTATTTCTGTGTTGACACAGTCTGCTTATTTATCGACACAACTTGTTGATAGTGTCGACACAACTTGCTGATAATATCGACACAGTTAGCTTGTGTCGACACAAACTTTCTAACTTAGCCAAATTTCTTTAGGAAGTTTTGTACTGACTAAATATCTCATTCTAGGTTCAACATACCTAATTCAATTTTAAAATGATTGAATTTACTTTCAACCAGAGGTTTTGTAAATATATCAACAACTTGATTATTAGTGTTGACAAATTCTAGACTTATGTCTTCTTTTTCAACATGTTCTATGATGAAGTGAAACTTGATTTCTATATGCTTAGTTCTGTTATGTGAAACAGGATGTCTAGCTATAGAAATAGTACTAGTAGAGTCACAATATAATGGAATTCTACTTACCTTGATGTCATAGTCTTCAAGTTGATGTTGTATCCACAATAACTGTGCACAACAACTACCTGCAGCTACATACTCTGATTCAGCAGTGGAAATAGCTACACTTGTCTGTTTTTTGCTGCTCCATGACACCAACCTTCCACCTAGGAACTGACATATACATGTGATGCTTTTCCTGTCTTCTTTGCAGCCTGCAAAGTCTGCATCTGAAAAACCTGTTAGCAAGAAATCTCTATTCTTAGGGTACCAAAGACCTAGATTAGGTGTGCCATTTAGATATCTCAAAATTCTCTTTATAACACAATAATGAGATTCCTTTGGGCAAGCTTGATACCTAGCACAGACACACGTAGCATACATGATGTCTGGTCTACTAGCAGTCAAGTAAAGTATAGAGCCAATTATCCCTCTATACAAAGACTCATCAACAGGTTTTCCTGCCTCATCTTTGCCTATAGGCATACTTGTCCCCATTGGAGTTTTCATGGTGGAGGTTGTCTTCATGCCATATTTCTTGATTAACTCCTTGGTGAACTTAGACTGAGATATGGACAATCCATCATCAGTCTATCTAACTTGGAGTCTCAAGAAGAATTTCAGCTCACCCATGCTGCTCATCTCAAACTTCTCTTGCATAAGTTTGGCAAACTTACTACAAATGTTATTTTCAGTTGATCCAAAGATAATATTATCAACATATATCTGGACTAGGATGATCTTGTCTTTTGATTTCCTAAAGAATAGAGTCTTATCTATTTTCCCTCTTGAGAATTTATTCTCAATAAGGAAGGCAGACAAAGTTTCATTTCAATCCATATAGAGCTTTCTTAAGCCTATATACATAGTTGGGATAATGAGAATCAACAAAACCTGATGGCTGTTCTACATATACTTCTTCCTTCAAGTCTCCATTCATAAAAGCTGACTTGACATCCATTTGAAATACTTTGAACCCTTGATAAGCTGCATAAGCCAGGAATAGCCTTATTGCTTCCAACCTTGCCATTGACGCAAATGTCTGATCAAAGTCTATCCCTTCTTCCTGTCTGTAGCCCTTTGCTACCAGTCTGGCTTTGTTTTTGACTATGGTGTCATTTTCATCTAGCTTGTTCATATAGATCCACTTAGTTCCTATGATATTGTGATTCTTAGGTTTAGGAACTAACTCCCAGACTTTACATCTTATGAATTGATTCAGCTCTTCCTGCATGACATCAATCCAATTTGTGTCTTGTATGGCCTCTTCAAACTTCTTAGGTTCCATCTGGGATAGGAAGTTTGAACATAGAACTGTGTTCATGCTCTTGCTTCTGGTCAGAACTCCATGACATGCATCACCAATAATTTGGTGTGCTGGATGATCCTTCAAATGTCTTCTTGCTGGAGGAAATCTGTCCATCTCTTGGTCTTCTTCATTTTCTTCATCTGGATGCACTTCATTGTCTTCATCTTTATCTAGTGATTCTTGTACTCCCCCTGGACAACATCTATCATTTTCTTCATCCTGACTTGCAGGTTGGTCTTCACTAATTGTAAGCTTGTCCATCTTTTTTTCAAACCTGTAGGGCTAACAGAAGTACTAGACAGCTCACAGTTAATAAGCATAGACTCATCAAAAACTACATGGACAAATTCTTCTACAACTTGTGTAGTCAAGTTGTAGATTTTGTATGCTCTACTGTTATTGTTGTACCCAACAAATATCCCTTTTAAGGATTTGACAACAAACTTAGTTAGATAATGCTTGTCATTATTCAGAATATAGCATTTGTTACCAAAGATCCTAAAGCAGGATATGTTTGGTTTTCTGTCTTTCATATTCTCATAAGGAGTCTTCTTGTGTCTCTTATTGATGTAAGCTCTATTGAGAACATGATATGCAGTGTTTACTGCCTCAGCCTAAAAGTATTCAGGGAGAGAAGTGTCACTTAGTAGAGTTCTACTTGCCTCAATAAGAGTCATATTCTTTCTTTCAGCAACCCCATTTTACTGGGGAGATCTAGGTGAGGAGAACTCATGATGAATCCCAAATTCTTCACAGAACTTTGTCATACATTCAGACTGAAATTCAGTCTCATGGTCACTTCTGATTTTGACCACTGAATTGTTAAGTTCATTCTGAATTTGTCTAACAAAATTCTGGAAAATAGTTGGAGTTTCATATTTCTTCCTCAAGAAGAAAACCCATGTAAATCTAGAATAGTCATCCACAACCACAAATGTGTAGACTTTCCTACCTAGACTATGAACTTGCATAGGACCAAATAGATATATATGCAAGAGGTATAGACATCTTACATAATCTTTGGTATCATGTGTTGGGTTTATCTAGGAGGTTGGCACAACACTTGTGCACGCAGCGGAAGTAATAAAATCTAGAACAACCCAAAGAGATTGGATCGGGCCATGAAAATTGAATCAAGAAGTTATACATAACAAGGCAAAAATTACCTCTTCAGTGTTGAGTCACAACTCAACAAAGATGCTCCAAGTGTGATTCCTTGTCGGGGCGAGTTCCACGTAGAATAGTATCTACGACTCTGCAGAAATCCACATGAGCGGGAGAACAGCTAGCTTTGTCGCACGAAGGGTCGGGAAGAAAGTCGACCGCACCTTGCAACTCCACGGACTGCTAGGTCCGCGCTAGGAGAGGCAATATCGACGACGATCGTCGGAAATGGGAAGGTCGGCGGAGCAGATGCGGCGGAGGAACACTACCGTCGGCGATGTTCGGGATACGACAGATCGGAAGAGCAGCGGAACACTTCCGTCGGTTTTCGATCGGCCGTAGGATAAATCGCATATGAATCCCAAAACCCTAAGTCCCTATTTATACTAAAAGTATAAACAGACCTAAAGCAAAGATATCCGCAGACCATACAAGTTAGGGTTTCTGGATGAGTCGGCGGGAATCACATCCAGAATCGGCGAGAATCGGTCGGCGAGAATCACCAGCAGAATCGGCGTTGAGTGCGTTGAGTCATACTCGACGACTCTCGCCGAATCTGTCTTGGCGTTGAGTGCGTTGAGTCATACTCAATGATTCTCGCCGAATTTGCCTTGGCGTTGAGTGCGTTGAGTCATACTCGACCACTCTCGCCGAATCTACCTTGGCGTTGAGTGCGTTGAGTCATACTCGACGACTCTCGACGACTCTCGCCGAATTTGCCTTGGCGTTGAGAGCGTTGAGTCATACTCAACCACTCTCGCCGAATCTGCCTTGGCGTTGAAAGCGTTGAGTCATACTCAACGATTCTCGACGACTCTCGTCGAAACAGTCTTAGTCGTCGAGTCATACTCGACGACTCTCGACTAACCATTCTCAATGAACTTTCCCGGCAACGATTGTCGGACCCCCATACTTAATGGTGATTGGTAACATTTACCAACACAGTCAATCTTCCAACTTCTCCACATGCTCTTATGTGCGACCCTGCAGGCTCATATCGCGTTGGCAGTGAGATTACATGTTTGACCACTTCTAGATCACCATGGTAACTCCAACAGTCTCCTACTTGATCTTGAAAGTATCAAACCAAAAACCTCACAAACAATGAGCGGCATCTAGCAATGCATCATTGCTCCCCAAACAATAGTAGTTCATAACTCATAAGCCTTCATGACCAATGTTCGAGCGTTGTCTTTGTCCCTTTGTCCCTTACATCCGGAAAGAACTAGAGGCATGGACTGTGTCACCCTCATAATAGCTCAATCCAAGTTTCTTGATCTAGAACGGACTTCCAGAGAATGGTGAGTCCAATATCACATACTGACTCAACTAAGCATGACCATGCATTTCTCAGTCCAGTTCCATCAAGGAGCCCATAGATGCAACTCCTGTCATATAGGAGGACAAATCCCATATCTGCTCACACACAAACACCCAAATGATTCGTAACATACCCAACAACCACCCTTATCATCAACCTTTCTCAAGGAAGACTTTAGATGGCATCAAATCACGCTCTTCCTCACTTGATGAATGCTGTGACGTCAGGTCAAAGGACCACAACACCATTGCCAATTGAGACCTACTCGTGACACGTTTAGATAACAATCCACAGAGTAATCTCAAGTTGGGTTTGTCCAGTACAACTTGTTCATTAACAAGTACCCACGTGATGACTTGATATCACAATATCATGACCTGTGAGAACTGGTCATCAGTCAACGCACGTGCCAGTCTTAAGGTATCATCATCACCCTTAGTTTCTATGATGATACAACGACCATGGACCTTTTAAGAATGAAGCTTCAAATAAATCATAGGCTCTCACATTCAAGTCACGTACTTGATGTCCTATGGAAGCGAACACTCTTAGGGTCCGTTCGTTTCACAGACATTGATATTGAAGTATTGGCTTTGAGAATATGAATGTCAATTCTCTTGTTCGTATCAAAGATTTTAAAATGGAATTGGCTTTCTGATGGAAAGTCGTCGATATTCACCGTAATCTAAAAACTCATAGATTCAATATCTATCTCTAGTGGCGGATATTGAGATCACCAACTCCGGTTTTCCAAAATGAGACCATTTTTTTAGCCTGAACGTGATTTTTTTCGGCCGAACGCAATTTTTCATCGGGACGCAATTTTTTTGCGCAGACGTGTTTTATTCGTCTGTGTACGATTTTTTCGCCCAGACGTACTTTTTTGTCTTGACGCATTTTTTTTGCCCGGGCAGGTTTCTTTCTCCCGAATGCGATATTTCTACACGAATGCAGTTTTTGTCTCTATGACGCAATTTTTTCGCCAGCACGCAATTTTTTTGCCCGAATGTGTTTTTTTCGCCCGTACGGAAATTTTTCGTCACGACTCAATTTTTGATCGTCTAGGCCGAATTATTCATCCAGATGTAATTTTTTCGCTCAGACACAATTTTTTTCGCCCGAACATGAATTATTCGGCCAAACGCGGTTTTTTCGCCTGAACGCGTTTTTTTCCTCCCAGAGGCGATTTTTTCGCCCGGGCGCGATTTTTTCGCTCGGGCGTGATTTTTTCGCCCGGGCGAGATTTTTTCGCCCGAACGCAATTTTTTGGCCCGAACTCGGATTTTTCGCCTGTACGGGATATTTTTGCCCAGACGCGAATTTTTCGCCCGGACGCGATATTTTGGACCGGACGCGATTTTTTCGCCCGGACGCGATTTTTTCACCCGTACGCGATTTTTTTGCCCGGACGCAATATTTTCGCCCCGACGCAAATATTTCGCCCCGACGCAAATTTTTCGCCCCGAAGCAAATTTTTCGCCCGGACGCGAATTTTTTGCCCGGACGCGAATTTTTCGCCCGGAAGCGAATTTTTCGCCCGAACGCGAATTTTTCGCCCCAACGCGAGTTTTTCGCCCGGACACGAATTTTTCGCACGGACGTGAGTTTTTCGCTCGGACGCGACTTTTTCGCCCGGACGCGATTTTTTCACCCGGACGCGATTTTTTCGCACGGACGCGATTTTTTCGCCCGGACGCGAATTTCTCGCCCGGACGGGTTGTTTTCGCCCGGACGCGATATTTTCGCCCGAACGCGAATTTTTTCTCCCGGACGCAAATTTTTCGCCCGGACGCGATGTTTTCGCCCGGACGCGATGTTTTCGCCCGGACACGATTTTTTCGCCCGGACGCGATTTTTTCGCCCGGACGCGATTTTTTCGCCCGGACGCGATTTTTTCGCCCGGACGCTAATTTTTTGCCCGGACGCGAATTTTTCGCCCGGACGCGAATATTTCGCCCGGACGCGAATATTTCGCCCGAACGCGAATTTTTCGCCCTGACGCAATTTTTTCGCCGCGATGCAATTTTTTCACGTCGGGGCGAAAAATTCGCTTCGAAGCGTAAAAAACGCGTCCGAGCGAAAAAACGCGTACGAGCGATGTGCTTGGGCGAAAAATTTGCGCACGAGCGCAAAATTCCCGCTTGGGCGAAAAATTCGCGCCTAAGCGAAAAATTCTCGCCCGGTCGAAATATTCGCGCCCGGGCGTAAAATTCGCGCTCGGGCGAAAATTTCGCGTCCGGGCAAAAATATCGCGTCCGGACGTTAATATCGCGTCCGAACGAAAAAATACGACCGGGCGAAAATATCGCGTCTGAACGAAATAAATGCATCCGGGCAAAAATTCGTGTCCGGGCGAAAAAATCGGGTCCGGGCGAAAAATCGCGTCGGTGCGAAAAATTCGCCTCCGGGCAAAGAAATCGCGACCGGGCGAAAATATCGCGTCCGGGCCAAAATATCGCGTCCGGGCGAAAAAATCACGCCCGGGCGATAATATCGCGTCCGGGCGAAAAAATAGCGTCCGGGCGAAAAATTCACGTCCGGGCGAAAAAATTGCATTCGGACGATAAAATTCGCGTGCGGACGAAAAAACAGCGTTCGGGCGAAAAATCGCGTTCATATGAAAATTTCGCATTCGGACCGAAAAAATCAAATCAGAGTGAAAAAATCACGCCCTGGCGAAAAAAACACGTCTGGGCGAAAAGAACACTTTTGGGCGAAAATTTCACCTCCGGTCAAAAAATTCGCGTTGGGGTCGAAAAACTTGAGTTTGGTCGAAAAAATCACGTCCTAAGAAAAAATCACGGTCGGGCTAAAAAATCGCATTTGTGATTTTTAATTGTGATCATTAATAGCATTGATCAATGTCAATTCCTATGACAGAATGTCTTTCTACAAACGAACAACAAAAAAATATAAATGTCAATTCCTATGACAGAAAGTCATCGTGCCGCCGAACAAAAAAATTGGTTTTAAATTCAATGTCATTTCTCATGTGTATTGATATTGGATTGAAAGTCAATACTTCAATATCAATGTCTGTGAAACGAACGGACCCTTATGGTATTTATCATGTTACAATTTAACTATCACATAGAAAAATCACAATAAAAGAACTTGCCATTAATTATAAAAAGGAAACATTTGGTACACAAATCATCATATGAATAAACAATAAACAACCAACAGAATATATGTTTACATGCAACCCACAAGACTCCCACTAGAGTTGATCATTCAGGTATCGTATACCCATTGATCTAGTATGACCATCATGCTTTCTCTGTGCGAGAGGCTTTGTCAGTGGATCCGCAATATTCTCCTCAGTCGGCACTCTGCGAATGTTCACATCTCCTCGTTCGACAATCTCACGAATAAGATGGAACCACCGAAGTATGTGCTTGGAGCGCTGATGGGATCTAGGTTCCTTAGATTGTGCAATTGCACCATTGTTATCACAGTAGAGAACTACGGGACCAACAATGCTAGGAACTACATCAAGCTCGCCGATGAATTTCCTAATCCATACAACCTCCTTCGCTGCGTTAGCCGCAGCGATATACTCGGCCTTTGTTGTAGAATCAACAACTGTCTCTTGCTTGGAACTCTTCCAGCTCACAGCTCCTCCATTAAGGCAAAACACAAAACCTGACTGAGACTTTGAGTCGTCCCTGTCAGTTTGGAAGCTAGCATCCGTGTAACAACTTACAACGAGCTTTTCCTCTCCACCATACACCAAGAAAACATCCTTAGTCCTTCTCAAGTACTTCAGAATATTCTTGACTGTAATCCAGTGACACTCACCGGGGTCTGACTGATACCTGCTAATCATGCTCAAAGCAAAGGAGACATCAGGTCGAGTACATAACATTGCATACATGATTGATCCAATTGCCGAAGCATATGGAATCAACTTCATGCGGTCCTTATCTTTACAAGATTTTGGACACTGGTCCTTAGAGAGATTCACACCATGAGACATGGGTAAAAATCCTTTCTTGGACTCAAGCATGTTGAACCGCTTCAACACCTTTTCAATGTATGTACTCTGGGTCAAACCCAGCAACTTCTTCGATCTATCTCTATAGATCTTAATACCGAGTATGTAAGTCACTTCACCCAAGTCCTTCATAGAAAAGCAGTTCCCTAGGTTGTTCTTAACAACTTTCAGGGTAGGAATGTCATTCCCAATCAAAAGTATGTCATCTACATACAATATCAGGAAGACAACAATGCTCCCACTGATTCGCTTGTAAACACAAGACTCATCTTCAGTCTTGATGAAACCAAACTCTTTGATTTTCTCATCAAAACGAAGATTCCAACTTCGAGAGGCCTGTTTCAGTCCATAGATGGACCTATTCAGCTTGTATATTTTAGTGGCTTCATTTGGGGATACAAAATCCTCGGGTTGTGTCATGTACACTTCCTTAAGGAGGTTTCCATTAAGGAAAGCCGTTTTGACATCCATCTGCCAGATCTCGTAGTCATAATACGCAGCAATAGCAAGCAATATCCTTATGGACTTTACCATGGCAACAGGGGAAAAGGTCTCATCATAGTCAATACCATGAATTTGCTTGAAATCCTTAGCCACGAGTCGCCCTTTGAATTTTTGTACATTCCCATCCATGTCGGTCTTCCTCTTGAAGACCCATTTGCACCCTATGGGTCATACCCCTTCAGGTGGTTCTACTAAGTTTCAAACTTGGTTTGCATACATGGAGTCTATTTCGGATTTCATAGCCTCTTGGTAGGTTGCTGGCTCATCATCATGATCCATAAGCAACACATTACCTATTTGAGACACGAGAAATCCATATCTCTCAGGCTCAAATCTTGGTCTACCAGATCTACGTAGGACTTGTGTTTCTTGAGTAGGTTCTCTAGCTACAATATCTTGTAGTCCTATCTCAGAATCCAATTCCGGTTCATTCACTACCTGTGGTTCTTGAACTTCTTCAAGTTCTACCTTTTCAGTCGTTCTTGATAAGAACTCTTTCTCCAAGAAGACGCCAGTCCTTGTGACAAACACTTTGCCCTCGAACGGTAGGTAAAAGTAATACCCTTTCGTTTCCTTAGGATATCCCACCAGATAACATTTATCCGATTTGGGTTCCAGCTTGTCAGACATTTGACGTCGCACGTATGCCTCACAGCCCCAAATTTTAATGAACGACATACTAGGACGCTTCCCAGTCCATATTTCATATGGTGTCTTCAGAACCGTTTTCGTTGGAGCGCGATTCAGTGTCATTGCAGCAGTCTCTAAAGCAAAACCCCAAAAGGAAACAGACAAGTCTGCATGACTCATCATCGAACGTACCATGTCTAACAAAGTACGATTTCTCCTCTCAGACACACCATTATGTTGTGGTGTTCTAGGTGGAGTGAGCTGTGATACAATACCACACTCTTTCAGATGATCACGGAACTCATGACTCAGGTATTCACCACCTCGATCAGATCGGAGTGCTTTAACCCTTTTACCCAACTGGTTTTCTACCTCATTCTTGAACTCTTTGAACTTTTCAAAGGTCTCGGATTTGCACTTCATAAGATACACATATCCGTATCTACTGAAATCATCAGTAAATGTAACGAAGTAGAAATACCCACCTCTAGCCATGGAACTCATGGGTCCGCATACATCACTATGTACAACACCCAAGAGATCCTCAGCCCTCTCAGTATAACCAGTGAAAGGGGTCTTAGTCATCTTGCCTAACAAATAAGATTCGCATCGCTCAAATGATTCATAATCAAATGAGTCCAAAAGTCCATCTTTATGGAGCTTGGATATGCACTTCTCGTTTATATGGCCCAAACGACAATGCTAGAGATATGTAGGGTTTGAGTCATTTGTTCTTAATCTTTTATAATTTTCTACATTATAGATCTGATGGTCCAAGTTCAAAACGTAAAGACCATTAAACAATTGGGCTACAGCATAACAAACATCATTCTTAAATATAGAACAACAGTTGTTCATAATTATAAAAGAAAATCCAATCATGTCCAAGCATGAAATGGATATAATGTTTCTAGTTATTGCCGGAACAAAATAACAGTTATCTAGTTCTATTACAAGCCCACTGGGCAAAGAAAGACGGTAAACCCCTACGGCCACAGCAGCAACTCTTGCTCCATTGCCGACACGAAAGTCCACCTCCCCTTTACTCAGCAATCTTCTCCTTCCCAGTTCCTGCAAATTTGTACAAATGTGAGAACCACATCCGGTATCCAATACCCAAGATGAATGAGCAAAAAGATTTATCTCTATAACGTAAATACTTGAAGCGGAAGTCATACCTCCCTTCATTTTCTACAGACCCTCAATGTACGAAGGACAGTTCCTCCTCCAATGACCAGCCTTGCCACAGTGGTGGCATTTCCCCTCCTTCACTGTGCTCTTCTTCTTCATCAGTGCAGAAGACTTGGGCTCAAGATGTGACTTAGGTCCCACCTTCGTCTTCTTGAAGCCCTTGGCCTTGCCCTTGCCCTTATGCACCATCAGTATGGGGCTTGCAGGCTTGACCTTCTTCATATTGATCTCGACAGTTCTCAACATGCCTAGGAGCTCGGACAGTGTCTTGTCTATCTCATTCATGTTGTAGTTCAAGACAAACTGCTCGTAACTGTCCGACAACGATTGCAGGATCAGATCTGTGGCCAACTCTTGACCCAGAGGAAAACCCAGCCTTTCAAGGTTCTCTATATACCCAATCATCTTGAGTACGTGAGTCCCTACTGAGTCTCGAGCTCCCATCTTGCACTAAAATAACGCTTTTGTGACGTCAAATCTCTCTTGACGAGCTTGCCCTTGAAACATTTTCTTGAGATGCTCGTCAATCTCCTTGCACCCCATGTTCTCATGTTGCTTCTGAAGCTCAGAGTTCATGGTGGCAAGCATAAGGCATTCGACGTCTAAGGCGTCATCAATATACTTCTTGTAAGCATCCTTATCAGCACGGGAAGAATTCCCGGTCGACACCTCGGGGGCTTCTTCTTCCAAGACGTAGAGCTTTCACTCTTGTCTGAGAACAATTCTCAAGTTCTCATACCAGTCCATATAATTAGTCCCACTGAGCTTATCCTTCTCAAGGATGGCTCTCAGAGACAGAGTGGAGTGCGAACCACTTGCCATAGAATTCTACAAGAATTTATGCAGAATAAAATCAGTACCAAAGTTTCAAAATACAATTATTTTTCTTAATTTGGACTTCAACTAAAACTCCCACTATTTTATTCGAAATAATAACCCTCACTATCAATTCGGAGAGTTCATGCGAGCTACTCTCTTAGTGGACAAGATCCGTATTTCACCAACACAATGAGTCAGCTTTGGCTTTCCTCTCACAATGTGGTTATTTAGGTAGGCAACGCTTGCCAATTGCATCCTCATGAAATTCTTGTATGGTTGGTGAATAACTCCTTATTCGCATCCATCACATGGTGCATGCTAACCCCATGCCTCTAAGCACTCAACCTTTGAGGTCACCTAGTTAAGCTAGACCCGATGTCGACAGTGGGATATCACAATTATCCGCTCGCACCCTTACCAAGATAGATTAATGCACCTTGCTTTGGCAAGCCCACACTTCATCGATCGAGGCAGGAAAAGTGTCATTCATCGGAAGGCATCCGAACACTTAATATTTGATGAAGGGATTTTTGATAATAGGTTAACAATTAACCATGATCAACATTTGATCAATGTGCACATCCAAAGGAAAAACACTTCACTTAAATCCCCATGCATCCCTTATGTGCACAACAGAACACTATCAACATTTGATAGAAGAAAAGGGAAAAATCTGAACATCTGGATACTTCCAAATCTTCAGGTTTACATGCATTGGACAAGGGACAAAGGCAACTCAACTTCAAGCAGTAGTCAAGCTCATCTCTCCTTGTTGGATTCAAAATCCAAAACAAAATCGAGGGATGGTTACTGCTAAGGAGACAATAATTCCTAACGATTAGAAATTACTACAAAATTCCAGACGTTCCCGGCGGGGTGCCAAGATTAAATCTAGACATTTAGAACACTTCTAAATCCCTAGGTTTACACGTACTGGAATAACCTAACTTCTAATACAACAATCATGGCCGAAACCTCGCTCTGATACCACTGTTGGGTTTATCTAAGAGGATGGCACAACACTTGTGCACGCAGCGGAAGTAATAAAATCTAGAACAACCCAAAGAGATTGGATCGGGCCATGAAAATTGAATCAAGAAGTTATACATAACAAGGCAAAAATTACCTCTTCGGTGTTGAGTCACAACTCAACAAAGATGCTCCAAGTGTGATTCCTTGTCGGGGCGAGTTCCACGTAGAATAGTATCTACGACTCTGCAGAAATCCACACGAGCGGGAGAACACCTAGCTTCGTCGCACGAAGGGTCGGGAAGAAAGTCGACCGCACCTTGCAACTCCACGGACTACTAGGTCCGCGCCACGAGAGGCAATACCAACGACGATCGTCGGAAATGGGAAGGTCGGCGGAGCAGACGCGGCGGCGGAACACTTCCGTCGGCGATGTTCGGGATACGGCAGATCGGAAGAGCAGCGGAACACTTCCGTCGATTTTCGATCGGCCGTAGGATAAATCGCATATGAATCCCAAAACCCTAAGTCCCTATTTATACTAAAAGTATAAACAGACCTAAAGCAAAGATATCCGCAGACCATACAAGTTAGGGTTTCTGGATGAGTCGGCGGGAATCAGATCCAGAATCGGCGAGAATCGGTCGGCGAGAATCACCAGCAGAATCGGCGTTGAGTCATACTCGACGACTCTCGCCGAATCTGTCTTGGCGTTGAGTGCGTTGAGTCATACTCAACGATTCTCGCCGAATTTGCCTTGGCGTTGAGTGCGTTGAGTCATACTCGACCACTCTTGCCGAATCTGCCTTGGCGTTGAGTGCGTTGAGTCATACTCGACGACTCTCGACGACTCTTGCCGAATTTGCCTTGGCGTTGAGAGCGTTGAGTCATACTCGACCACTCTCGCCGAATCTGCCTTGGCGTTGAAAGCGTTGAGTCATACTCAACGATTCTCGACGACTCTCGTCGAAACAGTCTTAGTCGTCGAGTCATACTCGATGACTCTCGACTAACCATTCTCAATGAACTTTCCCGGCAACGATTGCCGGATCCCCATACTTAATGGTGATTGGTAACCTTTACCAACACAGTCAATCTTCCAACTTCTCCACATGCTTTTATGTGCGACCCTGCAGGCTCATATCGCGTTGGTAGTGAGATTACATGTTTGACCACTTCTAGATCACCATGGTAACTCCAACATCATGTCCATGGAAAGAGGTCTTGGTCTATTTGCCCTTTTGGCAAGTTGAATACACACCTTCATAAATGCACTTGACTTGAGGACCATTCCTCACTAACTCCAAACTAAAGAGTTGTCCTACTATAGTTCAGGTGACCTAGCCTCTTGTGCCATTGGACACAATGAGATGCTTTCTCATCTGCAACTAGACAGATAGGTGAGTACTTATTCTCATAATCAAGGTTAAGACAATAGACATTTCCTTTCCCAGTGTCTGTCAGAATGATCTCTTGATCACTTGACCTTCTTATTTGACACACACCCTTGAGGAAAGAAGTGTCATAACCAAGATCACCAAGTTGACTTATGCTAATTAGGTTATGTTTCAGACCTTTTACATAAGCCACTTGAATGATAATGATAGAATTATAGGAAATGTTACCAAACCCTTTTTAACTCCCTTTTCAGATCCACCAAAGATCACTTTGGGTCCATCTTCTTTAGGGGAGTAATCCTTCAACATCCTTCTTGTTCCAGTCATGTGCTTGGAACATCCACTGTCCAAGTACCATATAGGATAATGGCCACTTGGACTCACCTGCATCAAATAAAATTACCTGTCCTTAGAACCCTAATAGTTATTGGGTCTTAGGCTCAGGTTAGCTTGATTTTTGACATGCATACCTGCAGCCTTTCTGACAGGTAAGCTGGCCTTATTCTGAATACTAGCATTGAACCAACAGTCAATGACAAAGTGGCCCACCTTGCCACAACACCAGTACTAAAATCTGTTATACCTTTTCTTAAGTACAGGCTTAATAATATTGTTGTCAGCAGTCCTTTTAAGTGCATGTGCTGGAGCAGCAAATACTAAGGATTCCTTAAGAACCTGATGGGTTTGCTCATGGGGTGCCCTATTAGCATTTGCACCCTTGACATCCAGATCACCATACTTATAGTGACCATGAGTGATGTCATGATCATACCTGTTAGTAGGCTGCATCACTTTCCTAAAAGAAATAGGGGGTTTGAAGGCTAGTGGCTGAACTGGGGCTTTGCCTTTTCTTTGAGAATTGGCTGCCCTTGTTCTTCCCTTAAAGCCTAATCCTGTCTTACCTTTTTGGGAGATGAAATTATCAATTATGGGTAAGACTGACTTTGGCTTAGAGAATTTAGCAACTAGATCCATCTCTTTCTGAAGTCTTACTTCCATATTCTTGATGTGATTATTTTTGAAAGTGATTGTACCAATCTGAATAACAGTTATGTTTTTTTAGTTTGGCAACCTCATTCAATTTCAAATCCAACATCTTTGCTGAATCTGATGCAGCCAGTTTGAGAGATTCAATTTTCTCAGTCTGCTTCTTGACAAGGAATATGCTTCTCTTAAGGGCTTGCAACAGACCACCATACTCATCAATTAATTGATGAACATCCCCTTCAGATTCAGAACCATTCACATCTCTTGATGCAAATGTTTCTGATTCTGATCCAGTATAATACTCAGAAGCTAAGGATGGATTGTATACCTTACTGGGACCAGGCTGATCATGGCACTTATCTTCCTCAGATAGAGCCATCGGCCCTCTAAAATAATATTCTTCACATCCATTGATAAAATCCAGCATTTGCAAGAATTCAGATTCTACAGGATCCTCTTCTATAGAGAACAATCCAATATAGGCTTCTACTTCATCCCCTTCTCCAGATTCTGATGATGAAGAGTCAGTCCAACTCTTCTGCTTCTAGACAACAAAGAATCTCTCCTTCTTGCTCTTATTCTGATGTTTTAGCTTGTCCTTACACTCCTTTATTTTATCAGGACATTCAGCTATGACATGTCCTGGCCTATTGCAACAATAGCAAACAATTTAAGAAGAAGTTTGTTTACTAGGATTAGAGTCATACCTGTCATCCTTAGAAGTCTTCTTCTTCTTGTAATAGTCATCCTTGGAGGAAGATGAAGATGGATTGGTTCTCCATTTCTTCTTCTTCATGAACCTTTGAAACTGCCTTGTAAAGACAATAAAATCCTCATCAGAATTGTGGCTGTCTGAAGTGTTGATGTCAGTATCTTCTGGTCCAACTTCAGCAATTTTCCTGGGAGGAGAAGGTGACTTTCTCCTGCCATTTCTTGTGGCTTCAGCCTTGAAGGCAACTGAGCTTTCTTTGTATTCGGACCTATTGCTTTTCTCCTCCTCCTTTTTGGCAGTGAGCTGCATCTCATAAGATAACAGTTTACCAAACAGGGTTGGTAGAGGTGTATCAGCAAGCCTGACAACTTCTCTGATGACATATATTTTTGTATCCCAGTCCTTGGTTAGTGACCTGAGAAACTTGTCATTCAGTTCATATGTGCTAAAGACTCTTCCATAGGTCATTAACTCATTTATAATTCTAAAGAACTTCTTCTAACATTCTGCTATGCTATCTGACTTGGCTTGTCTGAAGCTCTCATATTTTTGATTCAGCATGGAATTTCTATCCTCTCTAACTTCTTCAGTTCCCTCCATGTAGACAATCAAGGTGTCCCACATCTCCTTGGAGGTTTTGCAATGAACCAGATTCTAAAATGTAGAATCATTTATGGCACTCACAATTATATTTCGTGCTCTCTTGTCTAAGGTAGCTAAAATGATCTCTTCCTTAGTCATTTCAAAATAGCTCTTTGGTATTTTAAGATTTGCATCAAGAACTGATATGTTCATAGGAATGAAAGGACCTTCCAAAACTGTGATATAAATTCTTGGATCAGATGCTTCCATGAACAATCCGATCCTTTCTTTCCATATGCCAAAATTCTCTTTCCTACAGATAGGTGGTTTCATGGATCCAAGTTCCATCTGATTTTCACTTGAACCCATTCTGGCTAATCAGTTAATTGTCTTGGAGATCTACTCAAACTGTTAGTTCTATATTTGAGGCAACCTCCCTCTGATACCACTTGAAAGATTAGGTTGATAGACCCTAAACACCTAGAGGGGGGTGAATAGGTTCAAATCCTTTTTAATTAACTTAGGCAATTAACAATGTTAAAGCACAGTATAATAATCACAGCACAAACAATCACATCAAGTTCACAGCACATTACACAATGGTTTACAGTGGTTCCCCAATTTATGGGTACGTCCACTCTCCCACTTCACCTATCTAGCAGAGTACTGGATTCGACCAAACTTCCTTCCACTATCTCAGATCCACAGATCTTACAACTCAGAACCCAACTGGTTCCTACAACTCAGACTTCTTTAAGTCCTACACCTCAGATTCTTTCCAAGAATCCTACCTCAGGCAACAGCCCTATCTCAGCCTTTATCAACAGGCCTATACCTCAGACTTCTTCAAGTCCTACCTCAGGCACTCAGCCCTACCTCAGCCTTTATAAATTTAGGCTTACAACTCAGATTTATATAAGATCTTACAAGGAAATTAATTGTTTAAAATAATAAAAACCTCACCCCTATAGAAAGAGAATAGGGTGAAGGCTTCTTGATCAGTTCTTGATTGAACTGATTACTCTAGATCAAACCTGTCTTAGTTTTCTTCAAAGTTTCTTGAATGTTAACAAAGTAAGGTTGATCTTCAATTGGAGGTTGAGTTGATCTTCAATCCAGCTCCCTTCCTGAATTCAGAATCAGATCTGAATTTTTCTTACATACTCTTCAGGACCTGCCTTCTTCTGGATTTGTCTCTTGTTCCCCTTTTTTATTTCTCAAATTCTCAAGCTATTCAGACTTTTTCAGGCTTCAAAGCTATATTAGTTTGTGATAGCACAGGTCTTTATATAGACCCCATCCAAGATTACCGGCTGATCCAGTTCATAACGGCCTTCTGACAGCTCTGACAGATGTGTCAGCTTTATTACTTATGACAGCTATCGGGTCTTCAGTCTTGACAACTGACTCCTCCTTGAACTTCTATCTCAGCAGAAAAGGGCGTTGAGACAACTCCAAATGTGTCGACACAAATAGACCATGTGTCGACACAAGTCTTGAAGGTGTCGACACAGCTCCCACATTGTCGACACAGTCATACTTTATCTTCACGACACAGCTTCTGTTGGATGTGTCGACACAAGTCCTGTGTGTCGACACAACTCTTCTGGTCTCGACATAGCTGGTGCTAACAGATTTCTTGAGTGTGTATCGACACAAGTCCCGTGTGTCGACACAACTGCTGTAGACTGAACTTCTGTGTGTCGACACAGTTGCTTCTGACAGAATTTCTGTGTGTCGACACAAGTCCTATGTGTCGACAAGGCTGCTGTTGACAAAATTTCTGTGTGTCGACACAAGTCCTGAAGGTGTCGACACAACTGACTTCTGATGTCGACACAAGTCCTTCACCAGTGTCGACACTTGTACTTATAATATTTTCCGGCATTTCTTTAACCTGCACATTCAAACTCAACATTCCATCAAATACACATTGGTGTATATCATTGAGTTAGGCGAGACTTCTCCAAATCTGGTACACATTTTCCAATGTACCCAACATTTATGAATCTCACAGTTCCATCTTTATTTGTTATTCTCTTGCATCCGAACAAAACCCACATCTCTCTCTCCCTCCTTTTTTTTCTTCATTTTCCTCCTCTCTTTCTCCCTCTCTCCCCCTTTCCTTCTCCTCCCTCTCTTTTTCTTTCTCCCCCCTTCTTTCACCCTCATACCAAAGAGAAATCCGGCGCACCCCCCCTCTCGTGCAACGCGATGGAAGCCCTCGACATATATCTTTCGGCCTAGAGCCGATCTCCCTACCGGCGAGACGTCGGAAGTGTAGTGGTGTGACGCCAACTCTCTTCCCTTGTCGTGGTGCGAAGCCTACTCTCTCCCCTCGTGGTGGTGTGACGCCATCTATTCCCCCTCGTGCGATGCGACAAGAATCCGCGTGAGGCTCACTGTTGGGCATCCATTTCTTCCTCTACTTTGTGTGTGATTCTTCTGTATTTCATTTTCTTGCTATTGTAAATTGTCCGTGTGTTCGGAAGCAATGGACAAATCGATGGTTAGGAAACACGTAGGCGGAAGCGGAAGCTCGATATTCTTGCCTTGAGCGGTGTTGCCCGATAGTGATCTATTGTTGGGATTAGTGAACCTCCACATAGGAATATTAATTCCTGTTAGCACCATTTGACGGATTGAAGCAAAATCGGTTAGTGCCCAATCTGTGGAGGAATCGTTAAGCACTCGCACGCCACGTGTTTGAGGTAATGGGTCTATGAACGCGTGAATTGCATTTGCAGTGAGGGCGCGGCCTGTGTGTGCTCCACATCACTCCATTTTCTCCGGCAAAAAAGGGAGAAAACAGGCGTTCAAGCATTGATTCTTTCCCCTCTCTACGTTGCTTACTTCCAATGGCGCCACTTGTCTCTACTCCCCGCCATAAATTATAAACTCTTATCGCATTTTGATCGAAAAAAAGTGCAAAAATAAAAATAAAATTAAAATTACAAAAGAATTGCTAAAGCCACGGGAGTCCGGGACGGTTTATACCTGCAGCTGCAGGCTTCCTCTAAAATCCTATCATCGACAGCCGCGCGGCTTACTAACCCCAACCTGAACCTAATCCTATCGCGCTTTCTTTGCCCTACTCATCTCCTGCCTTGCAACAGTCGCTTGCGAATTTGTCGAAGCCAATGATGGCGGCGACTTTACTCTCCGGCTGCCAGACACTTCCCCGCCCCACCTCCGCCGCCCTCCGCCGCACGCCACCTCGAGGACGTCTACCGTCTTCTTCGATGCATCAGCCGCCGGCGCGGCTTGTCCTACAACACGCGATACCGGAAACCACCGAGAAGGGCGCGCAGACTTCGTCTTCCGCGGAAGAGATGACCGAAAAGTACGGACTCGAGTTCGGCCTCTGGAAGGTCCGCTCGCTATTTATTAATCCCCTTGCCTGAAAAGCTTGTTATGTTAGATTCTTGGAGAGCTTTACTTTTTTTTTCTTTTTTTTATCCCCTGGTTGGATGGCAGATATTCAGATCCGAAGAGGGAGATAATGGGGCGGAGAAGGAGAAATCGAAGGCGGAGCAGGCGAAAGAGCTGCTTGCGAAATACGGAGGAGCCTACCTGGCGACCTCCATCACCCTCTCCCTCATCTCCTTCTCGCTGTGCTATCTCCTGATCAGTGCGGGGATCGACGTTCAAGCTCTGCTCGGCAAGGTTCGTCGTCTGTGGCATTCCTCGCTTTCTCAAACAAGGATGTGATTGAGAGAGAGAGAGATTGATAGTTTACTTGGGTGTGCTGCAGGTGGGCATTATGTTGGATGAGAATGGGGAGAAGGTGGGAACCTTCGCTCTGGCCTATGCGGCGCACAAGGCTGCGTCGCCCATCAGATTTCCTCCCACAGTGGCCCTAACGCCGGTTGTCGCCGGCTGGATAGGGAAGAAGTCGGCCGAGAAAAATGTTAACTGATGGCTGCTTACTTTGTTTCACCTTTTTTTTTTGGAACATGACCCTGAGTTTCTGTAGATCTTACCAAGCATACATAATATATACATACTGTGGATCTTTGATGCTTACATTTTCACTGCCATTTCTCTTAATGAAGTGCTCTAGTGTTCCATAGCATTGTTAAAAGCAATCAAAAATGGCAATATGTTAAAAGCAATCGCTCAAGTTTCTAAATTGCTTTCAATTTAAATCTAGGCTCAGTTTGGGGCGTTGGTGACGGCTGTAAATACATGGGTTAAACGGTCATTCATTAATGATCACCTAACAAATATCATTCGTTTAAACATAGAAGTCAATGAAGTTCCTTAGGCGTGCATTAACAAATGACAAATTAATCCCCATGTTGATGGCTGTCACCACCATGCCAAACGGAGCCCTAGTTATTTTAACTTGTAAAGCACATTTTACCTCAAAAATTATCTTAAAAAATGACTATCCATGACCAATTTTGATTTGCTGATGGTCATTTCTAGTTTTAATTAATCCTCTCTCTCTCTCTCTCTCTCTCTCTCTCTCTCTCTCTCTCTCTCTTTATATATATATATATATATAATGTACTAAATTTATAAAAATTCTCACTTCACCAAAAATTTGTAATTCTTGATCTCTAATATTTGTAACTTTTATCACCTTCAATAGGGTATGTTCTTATCACACTACAATCTATACATCAAAGTTTAAACCAACTGGCTAGCCATAAGGGGAGCAATATTGAGTGCATAAGGCTACCTAAAAATTGATAGAAAACAACTACCCTACAAAATTTTATTGATCCTTTTTGCTAAACTATAGTAATGGTGCAACTCCATTGGCTGTACACGCAGTTTTTGCATTTGGACTCGCAATTCCTTCAAAGGCTGGTTTCGTAATATTGACAGTTTTTATTGCTCTTCTCCAAAATTGGAGCATTGTCATTTCTTCAGAAAGCTAGAATCAACTGTGGGTAGTTTTGGGTGATTGAGATGCATCCCCAGGTGGGACATCAGACTCGGGCGTGCTGATGCTGTCAACCAAAAAGTCCGCCGGATTCACATCCCACTCGCCTTTGATTAGTTTAGGAGGCAGCATATTATGGCCAAATCCACGCAATACAAAAGAAGCAGGCACATGAAAATAGAAGAAATATTGCCAAAATTGCAAATTGAATCAGGAGGATGGATATGCATGTGAGAAAGGATACAGGGTATGTTCCACATATCGCTCATGCTGAACCCTGTCTCTGAATGCAGCCAGTAGTCTTCATCAGCCTGCAAAATATGATAGATGCTTGAATAAACTCAATGCGGCAGTTGCTCTGTTTCATGCAAACAAATGTCAAAATTAAATACATTCTATCAAATTCAATCACTATATTATCATCACTGGAGACCTGGGAATCAAAGACAGGCATGTGGATCCTTCTTTTCTCCTAAATAAGTCTTCTAGTCTATATTTTTGATTAAATACAGAGGGCCATCAGTTCGATTTCAACCACAGACGAAGAGATCTGCACTTGAACTTTATTAGATGACATTTGTATGATAAAGATCATCCATTTCTTAAGGGATAACAAAACCATCATCTATCATGAACACCTCAGTAAGGCAATGAGATTTAACTTGCACAATATGTATTCGCCGAGGGAAGGCTAAGCCTAATTATAGACTCATGTCAGTAGGAAGTTGACCGTTGACCAAGAAGAATAACATCATCATAGATACGTAGAAATCAGCCAAGGAACACGTCATTTCATCTCGCCAACGAGGCCCTCCTGAGGTCACATAGGAGAGATCCCTCAGAGCTGCCAATGAGCTCGCACCGATGTGATCGGGTTCGCGAGATCATTCCTGGCGATCTCAATCAGCTCACCAGTCATACTGCATAACAGATCCAGTACTTTGCAGGTCCGATAGTCGCAAACCACAAAAAAACCCAGTATGAATTGCCTATAAAATATAAATAAGGCACCAGAGTACACAAGAAAGGCACGCTCGACCACCCTAAGGTTCCTCATTTCACCGAGATTGTGCTTTCCTTGTGCCTAGCGCAATCTTGGTTTTAGAAGAGGAAGTTTCTATAAACTTTCGGGTGTATGACAAAACCTTCTCGCTGCAGCTCGTGGATCTTATTTCTAGACAGTCCAGCTTTTAGTTCTCTTGAATAGTTTCCCTTGTCATCATTGTCGCGCTGTTCGAACGTAGGACCGGTGATCCCCGGGCTACCCTTTTAGTCCGAACTCTACTCCACCGGTTTCCTGGTTCCAACATAACTCACCTTACGAATCCTCGGTCGACCATATATCAGTATCCTTGAGAGCTGTTGATTCATTGAGGTTATTTTGCAACCCTCATTGAACTCGTTGAAACCATGATTCCACCCGTAACAGGATGTCAAACAAGCGAAAGGGGACAACATATAAATGGCCAGTGACGAAGATAAGGAAGCACAGAGTGAGGAGTGAGAGATCTGGAAGAAAAATGTGAGGAGAGGAAACTCAGGAAAGTTTTGGCTGATCTCATGTTAGATTTTCTGTGCTCTCATTCTAAGATGGCTCTGGCAACCTATCGCTTTTTTGCTCACTTTCTAGATCATTTGAGAATTGATAAACAAATATTACATTAAGCTAAAATTTTCTTGTTTTAAAGAGGGATAAGTGGCTGCACTTACATCAGCATCAGCAGGAGCAACCTTCATTATGCCCCCCAAGTGATCTTGTGGAGCATTCAAATCCGAGTTCATTCTCCAAGTATCATAGCTCTGAGGTTCCATTATGCTGTCTTGGCTACAGTCTGTGAATGCAACCTTCACCATGCCACCCAAGTGATCTTGTGGCGCATTCAAATCTGAGTTCATTCTCCAAGTGTCATAGTTCTGAGGTTCCATTATGTTGTCTTGGTTATGGTCTGTGAATGTTAGAGCACCTGATTCCTCGTTGCAGACTGATTTTGATGTAGAAGGGAGCTCTGATGATGTATCACCAGCATTCATCTCCTCAAATTTGGCCTCAAATTTACTGAAAACGTACGTAAAAAGGAACAAAATGCATGATAAATCAAAGATGTTAAAAGTTGGGTGGTAAGGCAGCTGTTACCTGACAAGATAAATATCTATTTCACCCATGGAACTTCTAAGAACCATTCTATATCTCCTCTGGGAATTTTCCCCAACCTTCATATGCATGAGGTGCAGAAATAATGACAAACTTACAGGGAGCAGCAAAATTCAGTCAAAGAATCGCAAGCTCAACATCACTTCAAGCCTACCTCGTCAGGATCTGGGACTTCCAAGGTAGTGCCAAGTGGAGCTTGTACCGCAAACAGTGTTTGATTCTGCAGACAAAGAAGAAGAAATAATTAATCTGTATTGCTCGACTAGACAGAGTAAGAATTATTTACTTCAAACTTTATAGATGTAGAAGACAAGTAACAAAGTATACATTATACAGCAATGAAAACCTGAAAGCAAGGTAGGCTGTTGATATCCTCTGCAGTCACATAAAGCCACCTGCATAAGTTGGAAGGATGTAAAATGAAGGGTCCATGGAATATATGAACATTGGGTTATGGTTGAAGCACCTACTTAGAACTATTTTCATCTTCACTTAGTTCCCGTATCCTTTCTTTCATTTTGCTGCAAGGGGCTTTTAAATCAGGCTAAACAACATCAATGTCTACAGATAATTGTGATATAATGAGTAACATACTTAATACTAGCATCCAAATTACGCTCCTGCAGAGTAAGGTTCTCAACCTCAACCTGAAGAGAGGATAAAATATGAAAAAAAAAACAGATGCTAGATATGACAAGCCACGTTTTAAAGAAAAACATGGCCGAACAAATTGAATGCACGGCATCATTTAACAAAAAGAAAATGATTTTTCAACATGCCTGTAAAGTTGAAGCATCGTCAACTTCACCGGGTCCCAATTCCTCAACACCCCTGTGAAAGGTCAGACCTTTAATTCATTTTGAATTGTACTGAAGGTTATAGATGAAAGAACATTGCATAAATGTAAAGAATATTTTACTTCCAGAGGAAGTTGTTTTTCCGTCTTTTCTCTATCAGTCCAATTCCATCTAAAACATTTGTGATGTCATATATTCGTCTCTTTTTCACCTACATAACGACACATCTGTTAGCACATCTCGCACTCGTATTCTACACACTTTCTATTAAGTCACTTTGTGAGTACAAAGTAAAGTAATCAGTAGGTCTAACCTCCAAAATTTCAGCAGCTTTGTTTAGGTCAACCAAACCATTCTCAGACTGTCTAAGCAAATTGATGAATTTCTTGGTCAACAAACCTTCATTTTAGTTTTTTTAAAAAAGTAAAAAGTATGTTGTAATTCCAAATACTAACACTGAATACTCTGATTACAAGCACGCACATAACAAATCATCAAGATCGACAAACCACATAAATTACCTAAAGAGTTATCAAATCGGCAAGTAGTTGTTGGTGTGGGAAGATTGCTAGAAGGGGAACCTACAAAAGGGTAGGATTAATATGCTAATGGAAGAAACTCCAGCCACGGTAAAGGTGAGCAGGCTTATCCACATTAAAAATTGTGATAAAAGAAACAATCAATTTGATGCGAGAATTTTCACTTTGTCAAATTCAAATGCATCTGGGACATATAGTGGATGAAAGTACAACATGAAGCTGTAAGTGAACATGGTGATTGCTCAAGATAACTCATATTTCCTACACACCTGCATTTAGCGAAGGGTTCTGGGGTCCAGAGTTATCATATTTCAGAACTTTGCATCTGACATAATTCCTTCCCTCAATCCATGATACTGGTGTGCGGGAACTACTCCCTGCCTCAGCACATCGAGGGATAGTTGCCAATCGACTTGATTTGTCTGCATCATTTTCTCGGTCACCTGTTCGCTTTAACTGAAAGTGAGCATCGTTACAAGATTGTTTGTAGTAGCATAGAAATATTTTGGAAGTTCATAAAGGTATTTCTATTGAGATGCACGCTTTTGGAATTTGAAATAATTTCTATTATTTTTTCCTACATAAATAATAATATAGATGTACATGAAGTTAGAGATCCAGAGCTATTTGAATGCTATATTAGTGCTTCAAATTATAAATTTCTTTAAAATACAATTAAAAGATAACAATGATAAGTTGATAACTTGGTGAACCAGTTACACAGTAGTTTAGTTTGTCTTAAAATTGTTTTCCAGAGATGCATTCAACAATTTATATAAATGCAGTGATTCTAACAAAATGCATTACCAACAAAAGGAGAATAAAACAGCATAATAATGTTTAGTAGAAAGGTAAGGAGGGAAATACTTGCTTGATCCTTATTCATTCATATAGGGCATAATATATAGGAAATACATTGACAATTACAACTTGGCTCACGATGTGGGACTAAATCCACGCACATACAAATACTAATATAATAATACTAAACAAATAATCTCAACTTGTTTCACCATAATTTATCTTCAGAATATTTTTTTTAATGATAGTAAGTTGAAATAAAAAACTTGTATTATTAGGGCCACATTTTGGCTATTTATAGGTTACACCTCAACACATATTACAACACTCCTCCAGATTGGCGAAAGATATTCACTAAACTCATCTTGTTACAACCCCAGATCATATCCTCTGAACTAAGTCTCTTAGTCAAGCAGTCTGCAACCTGCCCCTTTGTCGGCATGTGACTCAACTCCAGTAGCCCGTTATCAAGCTTTTTTTTGATAAAAAATCTATCAATCTCTATATGTTTGGTACAATCGTGTTAAACTAGATTGTTTGCAATATTGATGGCTGACTAGCTGTCACACCACAGCTTCATCCTTCCCTTTTTGTCCAGCTTCAACTCCTCAAGCATTCCTTTTAGCCACATGAGCTCTGCAACCCCTACCACCATGGCTCTGTACTCTGCCTCTGTCGTCGATTTGGCCACTACCGGCTGCTTCTTGCTCCTTCATGAGACCAGATTGCCTCCAAAAAATATGCAATAGCCTGAGGTAGACCTCATATCATCCGCACAGCTTGCCCAATCAGAGTCGCAATAGCCTTCGATTCTCACGTGTCCATTTCTCCTGAAGGTAAGCCCCTTTCCAGGAGCACTCTTCAAGTATCGCAGAAACTGGTATACTGCATCCATATGGCCCTTCCATGGATCATGCATGTAGAGGCTCACCACGCTAACAGAGAACGGATGTCCGGGCGGGTGTGACTCAAGTAGATCAACTACCCGACTAGCCTTTGGTACATTTCCCGATCTCCTCGTTCTTCGGCCTCTACACTCAGTTTGCACCTTTGAACGATTGGCGTCGCAACATGTTTGCACCCCAACATCCTGATTTCAGTGAGGAGGTCCAACGCATATTCCCTTTGGGAAAGAATTATCCCCTCGACCTCATACGCAATCTCGATCCTAAGAAAATATCGAAGAAGACCCAGGTCTTTCACCTCGAACTCCATGTCTAGGGCCCCCTTGAGACGGCTAATCTCCCGCTCACCATCCCCTGTAATGATCATGTCGTCCACATACACTGCAAGCATGGTGGTGTAACCTCCATTTTGCCTGAAAAACATCGTGGGATCTGTGTTGATCTGGTGATACCCCATGCCAACCATTGCTCTCCTGAATCGGTCAAACCATGTACGGGGTGACTGCTTCAGCCCATAGAGGGATTTTTTCAGTCTGCAAACTCTGCCTTCTGTCTTGGCTGTACCAAATCCTGGTGGTATCCATGTACACCGTCTCTGTTAAATCCCCGTGAAGGAATGCATTCTTCACATCTAGTTGGTGCAGCAGTCGTCCTCCGTTCACTGCCAGGCTGATGAGATTCCTAACAGTGCTCATCTTCGCCACCGGTGCAAATGTCTCATCGTAGTCGATGTCGTAGGTCTGGTTGTACCCCTTGGCCACCAATCGAGCTTTGTAGCGCTCAACCTGTCCATCTGGGTTCTGTTTTACGGTGAACACCCACTTGCACTCAACGACCTTCTTGTCCTTTGGCAGCCATGCCAGCTTCCAGGTCTTGTTCTTCTCAAGGGTCCTCATCTCTTCTTTCATTGTTGCCTCCCACTTCGGATCGGCTTTGACAACCTACCAATTGTTAGGTACAATAACACTATCCAAAGATGCAATGAATGTTCCGTGTGCAGGGGAGATATGATCATACGAAACAAAATACGTGAGGTCCCAACCATATATGTTAGGAGAATTTCTCGCATTGCTACGAGTAGTCTTCCGTAACATAAGAGAAGAAGTAGGGAGAGGAGAAATGATATCACCTGAGGCTTGTGGAGGTGTAGGTGTTCCAGAAGAGGGGGGCGACGCAGGCAAGGGTCAAGGAGCTAGACTGGGCACCGACCCTAGATCTGGTACTGCTGGAGGCTTTCTCCTTCTACTGTATGTCAGCAGTTCCCCCTGAGCCGTACGTCTCATACCCTGCCTCTGCTCCTCAATCTCCTCCTGCTCATCATCGCTCTCCTGCTCCTCCGCAAATCCTCTCTGCCATACTCCCAGATCTGTCACCAACATCTCTCTTTCTAGCATTGTACTTTCTTTATCTGATGAGTCTAATGTAAGTAGGACTCCCTCTTGCCGATAGTATTGTTCCAGCTTTCTAAAATGAACATTCATGCTCACAAAGCATCTTTTCTCCACTGGGCTCCAACACATGTAACCCTTTTGAGTACGAGAGTAGCTCACAAACATACACTTGACTGCTCTTGCATCAAGCTTACAAACACCGATCTGTTGTCCTTCACGAAGCACACACAGCCGAATACCTTTAAGGGAAGTATCCCCCCAATGTGTCCCAGTAGCTGCTGACACGGAGACTTCCACCCTAGTACATGTGATGACATCTTGTTGATCAGCTATGTCGTTGATAACACGGCATAACCCCACAGGCTCTGAGGCACCTTCATATTTAGCATCATACTCCTTGCCACGTCCAGAAGGTGTTTGTTCTTCCTCTCCGCCACCCCGTTCTGTGCTGGTGTGTAGGCACATGTGGTCTGGTGCACTATCCCATGAGTTGATAGGTATTCCTCCATTGCCTTGTTGGTGTTTTCCGTCCCATTGTCTGACCTTAGCACCTTAATCACATCACGATATTGTGCATGTACCAGCTTATGGAAATCCCGAAAGCAGGTGAACACCTCGCTTTTATTTTTCATCAAATACAGTCATGTAACACGAGATATACAATCAATGAAAGTAACAAAATACTTATAACCATTTAAAAGCTTACAGTACAAGATCCTCAGACATCAGAATGAATAACATCAAAAATAGAAGAGCTTCTTCGGCCCGTACTAGCATAAGAACTCCTAGTGAGTTCGCCTAAATCACATGCATCACACATCAATCTTGCTTTATTTGCTGCATCAAAAACCGTTGGAAACAACCTAGCTAAAGTTCTAAAGGAGGGGTGGCCCAACCGTCTGTAATGGAGTATGAGCACATCCTCTGCACTCATCTTCTGTCCTCCACCCCTCATTGTCTCTACCACAGAGATCAGAGTCGCATCAAGTCCTTCCTGATCCAGATACCACACCCCATCATGTCAAGTTTCAGTCTCAAGTATTCGCCTCGTCCCTTTCTCCTGGAACGTCACCTTAGGTATATCAAAAGAAACAACATATCTTAACTGAATAATTATGGAACTAATGGATAAAATGTTAACTGGGAAAGATGGAGCATGCAAAACATTAGAAAGTGTTACCGAAACTGAACAATTAACAATACTCTTACCGACCACTGGCTGGAACGTTCCGTCCGCCGTCTGGATGCTATCCTCCGTGGCTAGACGGGTATAGGAGGAGAACTCGTCTGTATTTCCTGTCACATGGCGGGGTGCGCCTGAGTTGATGATCCAGTCTGATACCCTGGAAGGAGATATAGATGCCAGTGCACGAGATCCATTAGAAGGTGGGTGGGCGTACATAGCGACCCCCCCCCCTCCCCGCTCCCTCTCTGCTCCCCTCGCCCGCCTGCTTCCTCTTGATACCCTCCATCATGCTAAGGAGGGTCTGCTCCTCCTCTGTATAGATAACGCCAAGCTCCTCCACACTCTCAGTCATACCCAAATCGGCCTGATAGTCTCCTCTATCACCACGGCCACGACCACGTCCCCGTCCGCCCCCCCGAATCTCTCTCCTTGGGCGGCTTGGAGCATGCATGTCTCAGGTGGCCGACCTCACCAGAGTTGTAGCACTGTCGGATCTCTTCCCTCTGTCCAGTAATACCAGGAGCCGCAACCGCTAGTGCTGACTTCACAGGCATGGACCCTCCTGTCCTTGCCTGCAGTTTGAGACACGTCTCCTCCTGAATCATACTAGAGATGGCCTCCGTAAGGGTAGGAATCGTCGTACCTGATAGGAGTAAAGCTCTCCGTTGATCGAACTTATCATCTAGCCCCTTCAGGAACTTCATCGTCCTTTCTTCCACGATGATTTTGGAATCCCGGCATTGTGGATCACTGCAGCACATCCCACCAGAGGCGTGATCGTAGTCCACCCATAGTCTCTCCAACTTAGAGGCATACTCCTGCATCGTTTTCTCCCCCTGAACAGTGTCATCAATTTCTCCCTTCACCTGGAAGACCCGCAGAGTATTCCCCACAACATCATCATATGTGTTCTTCAGCTTGTCCCAGGCCTCCATGACTGTCTCGAGGCCATCTACCGTGGCGGCAATCGATGGAACCTGTAAGACCCCCCTCCCCCTTACCAAGGAGGTTACTGGTCTTATGCCAAAAACCGCCGCCTTACGGTGACACTTAGCACACACGGCTAGTCAACACCGCAAGACGCCGATCCTGCCGGCTTGTACGACCATTTACCTGTAGGCCAAGTGAGAATAGAAGTACATTGAGCAATTATAAAAACTAGCAAGTCCACAAGTCACATCAATATCATCACATATATAGATGAAAAGTACAACATACCACAATGAGTAAAAAAGAGAGTTAGGGCTTATGCACGATACATGCCAAAATGGAATCAAATCTCTCTCTCTCTCACACACACAACAACACTATGCGGAAGCGGTAACTGAAACACTCGTCATCATCTGACGCTGAGCTGCGGTAGTAGTACGTGGTATTTGCTCCTCAGGTCCTGCCACTTCGTCATGCTGGTCGTACTGGTGCTCCAGCTCCTCGAACTCCTAAAATGATATGGTCACAACCGACCGTTAGTCATAAAGATTAAGCCATTTTGTCCTCGCCTCACCCCCCCCCCCCCCCTGACTCCTAGGCATCGAGCGGGAGGACGAAAATGGAGGACAACAAAGCAGTATCAAAATGGAAGCAGGTGACGGTGGATCTATTCTATCATGGATATATTTCTAACAGTTATGTCATTACATTAGCAGTTCTATATGTAATGTAAGTAAAGATGTACTGAAAAAAGTGCAGTATGTAAAGTAAAGAAACTGAGCAGAAAGTAAACAATCTATCGCTACATTAACATCACAAGAGTACTTTAACTTATATGAATGTTCATACAAACTTATAAGTTAAGGTTTCAGGAATTATAACTTATCATATAAAAAAGCTCATACAAATTTATATGATAAGGATCTGTAGTGCGTATGATCTATGTATGTATGTATGCTATGATATGTTATGCGGGTTATGATACATACAAGTGCAACTCACACACATGACTCTGTGATCACAGTCCTTTAGTTCCCACTTTTTGGAGTTAACTGAACTCTCTGGTACCACCGTTGTGGCTACGACAGCAGTGGAGCGGGCGTCTCCGCATCCTAGGCAGGTATACACACTACCAGGCCTAGACCCTTCGTACACCTCCGTACACGTCCAAGGTGCACATTACGGAGTCTCTGTGTACTAATTTACTGGCAAATCCACCAGTCCTTTTGGTCGGGTGTGCGTTTTCGGGAATTGTCCTCCAGACCGCAGTATAAACAACCTACTGGCCCCTCAAACCCTCACACCTCACCTGAGTCATCGTACTTCCGTCGGTGTGACGACTGACCAATACCGCATGACCCGCCACTAATATGTTCTATGCACATGCAAGTTATTTTGAAACCCGAGCCTCCAGCTCGCAGGACCAACCCGTCCTGAAGTAACCACCCGAGCCTCCAGCTCGCAGAACTAAACCCGTCCTGGTATCAAAAATTCGAGCCTCCAGCTCGCAGGACTAAACCCATCCTGTATCCAAACATCCGAGCCTCCAGCTCGCAGGACTAAACCTGTCCTTTATCTAAACATCCGAGCCTCCAGCTCGCAGGACTAAACTCGTCATATATCCTCATCCGAGCCTCCAGCTCGCAGGACTAAACCCGTCCTGAATCCAAACATCTGAGCCTCCAGCTCGCAGGACTAAACCCGTCCTGTATCCAAACATCCAAGCCTCCAGCTCGAAGGACTAAACCCGTCTTGTATCCTCATCTGAGCCTCCAGCTCGCAGGATTAAACCCGTCCTGAATCCCTCCAACCCTATACGGGTGAGTTTGTCACATCGTTCCCTTAACCTATTAGACTACTCTTGTCTAATTCTTGTTATACATAGCAGTTTAGGGTTAATCTTTGGACTACCCAGGGCATGCCCGGTGAAGGGCTCTCGATGGCACTAGGAACTACGATGGGCTAAAACCCAAATCTCCCTTTCTCAAGGACACTTACTTTTATTAATGTCTACCCATTATTAATACTCCAATCTCGTTATTACTCTTGAGTAAACCTAATAACTTAAGTACTGATTGGGAGAGCGACGATCTTTCGTCGGGCGCCATTATAGTTGTTCTCCTTGTGGCTTGCACTCTATCACTCGTTACTATGTAGTGACATACTCGTGACACCAAGCAGGGTTTTAACTTCCCAATACTTCTCTCAATCCAACCACCTATCATTTCCCTGTGGATCCTAATATTACACGTCACTTTTTACTAAGCGCAGCCCATGATCTAATTCTAACCAGTATGAGATGACTTCCAATTCCTTGGACCAAAGGCCCCTAAATATTTATCATGGATTTGTTATGTGTATGAAGTTGACCATTTAGAATTTCATCATTTTTCTAAGTATTTAGGACCATAAATTAAATCATTTAATTAGGTGACCAAGGTCACTTTAAACATGAACTACATTATGTCTAGATAATTTATATGGAGTTCATATAGGTTAAAAATGATTGTTCATCAAAGATGCTAATTTTTCCACTTGATTTACCACTCATTTTTTATTTATGATTATAATGATAATTATTCCATTTTTCAAATGAAGTACCTAAAATATTCAATTAAAAAATCATAGAAAATTACTGATGATTAACATTGTCATAATAGTAATCAAAACAGAATTTCATACTCCTAATCAGTGATTTGACCTAAAATAATTATATGTGAACATTATTACAAAAATGTCACTACTAAGGTTTTCAGCATAATTAATCATCCAAATATTCTTAGATAAATTCATAGGGGTTTATATCACAGAAATAAGAGTCTATACATTTTTCCATAATTTTCCAAACATTATTACCCTTACTTTTAATTTAAATCTCAAAAAGGTAAAATTGTAAATATACTAAATACACAAGATATAATTCTCAAACAAGCTCATAATTTTTTTCAGAGATGTGAAATGTCCTATTAGGTCATGAAACAAAACTTTGGAATTTTCTAAGGTCAGTAGCCTTATTTCTCATTTTTAATTCTAAATGAGCTAATTTTCCAATAATTCAATTTAATGGGATTTTTGATCCCAAAAATCTCAATCTTTTTATGGAAGGTGTATTTCATCCCTATGAGCCTCTGTCTAAAATCCCACGGATATGCATTGAGCCTAATGGGCCAATTTCCCATTTTTCTATTTTTACAATTGACACACTATTTACAAATCTACCTCCACCACGTATGTTGGATTTCCCAACATGCAAAGTTCCAAATGGTCTTAAACTTTTACCATGGTCATATGATGACCCTATGGTCATGCCACCCAAATTTGGGGGTATTTGGAGTTGTTACAATTATTTAATAAATCAAATTTTGACTAAAATCATAGGAAAATGTCCTCCAAAAATTCTCATTTTTGGACATAGTCTAAGTATGGTATACACACATGCTTGACCTAAATTTCACTGCATGTAGACTTATGGATTAGCCTAAGCATCCATTTGAAGTTCTGTCATAGTATAGGAGCAGTTTTAAGAGAATGACCCTACAAGGAGCTACAGTGCTCCAAATTGCAAGTTTAGGGTGTCAAAACAAAGGTAAGACCTAGGGCTACATTTTCTATGTTGAAAGTTTCCTCTGAATATGCCTCTACAAGGCCTAAAATTATCATGCAAGTGGTTGTTTAACATGTGACAGAAATACACATAATAATAATACTATGTTATAGTTTGTAAGATTTAAATTGACGGCATCCTTGCATCTTCCTCCTCCAGCCGACGATCCAGATTATCCCGAACTGGGCAATGTTGATCTCTCATTTCCGACCACTTGGGCCACTGCCACCGCTGGCGATTATCTCCACCACCTTTGTAGAGGTAGCGGCTGGCGTTTCCCGGCGATATGGTCGCCGGAGGCGGCTCCTCCGGCGAACCCGAGCAAGAAGAAAAGCTCGGTATTTCTCCCTCTTCCTCTCATGGCATCGGACTCAATTTAGCCTGATATCTCTCCTAGTGGATCTAGAAGACTAGCACCGAGGGAGGGGAGGAGAAACGGACCTGGATGCGAACTTGGCGGCGGGTACGGTAGTGGTGAGCCATGGCCGACCCTTGCTCCGGCGAGTAAGCTCAATTTCTGGTTTCTCCAGCAAAAGCTTAGCTCCAGCAGTCGTTTTCCACTCCTCTGGGTTCAATGAAGGTGATGGTGGGCTTGGCAAGAATGAAGGTGACGGTGGGCTTCTCATTTCTTCCTTTTATAAGAAGAGTTAGGGTTTAAGTGGCTTGTCACGTGTCACCTAATAATGGACCGTCAATCATCACTTTAAATCGGTCTTGGCCTCGAGACACTCTAATATTGGACTGCCATTTATTGCTTTAACTAAGTCTTGATCGAGGAAATGGGGTCCAATGAGCCTTCAGCACTTATCCCGAAAATCTGGTTCAACCCGTACATATGAACAAGTAAACAGTTTTTAGACAAAAAATACTCTAAATCCAAAAGCGTTGAGTGGTGTTGAGACCACTCAACGCCTTGTTGAGTCCCGAGTTTTCTAAGTTGCGTTGAGTGGCGTTGAGACCACTCAACGCCTCAGCATCCAAAATGTTTCTAAATCAAAAGCGTTGAGTGGCGTTGAGACCACTCAACGCCGTGTTGAGTCCACTCAACGCCTCAGCATCCAGAATGTTTCTAAGTCAAAAGCGTTGAGTGGCGTTGAGTCCACTCAACACCGCGTTGAGTCCACTCAACGCCTCAGCATCCAAAATGTTTCTAAGTCAAAAGCATTGAGTGGCGTTGAGACCACTCAACGCCGCGTTGAGTCCACTCAACTCCTCGGCATCCAGAATGTTTCCAAGTCAAAAGCATTGAGTGGCGTTGAGACCACTCAACGCCGCGTTGAGTCCACTCAACGCCTCGTCGAATGACGTCGAGTGCACTCGACGCATCTTCGAATGGCGTCGAGTGCACTCAACGCACTCGACGCCTATTGACTCTAGAACATTCTTTTCCTAAGTTAGAGTTGATTGAACCCCATAGTGGGTCCTATGTGAATCCATCCTAACCCTTGGGCCAAACCTAGTCTATCCTCATTCATCCACCACATATCCTACCATAATCTTAATTAAAGGGTCTAGTAGGAAATGAGATGTTACACAACCAAGCTAAGAAGCCACATAAACACGGTCATATGGGCCGACTCCCACTCATCTCCAGCCGAGTTCTTTGGTTTCTTCAACGCCCCTGTCAGAAAACCCCCAACTTTCTTTGATGTCAGGATCTTCTTCACACGGCGTGACCAACTTAGGTAGTTCGTCGGTCCATCCAGCTTAAGATCGATCGGTGGAAGTTCCAATTTCGCAGGCCGTTGTGATGAACCAAACACCATCAACAATGTGACCAACTCGTCGGGGCCCAACATCTTGAAGACGCCCGTCATCGTCCCCTCCTTCAGCTCCATAGATAAACTTCCAACCAATCACTGTGTCTCGCTCGGTATTATGAAATACATCGTCCTGCCCTGGATCTGATCACCGCATCAGGAGTGACGCAAGGAGGCACTAGGCCACGAAGGTCGGCGGCCGGAAGCAGTGATAGCGGCCTCCTGAGGCTACGGGATTGCTATTCCCGCAGCCCTAGAGGCCGTATTCAGGCAGCCCTAGACGAGCGCGAGCGGGAGAGACGAGCGCGAGCGGGAGAGACGGCCGCCGATCTGGAGAAGACGAGCGCAGGAGACGGAGATAGAAGCGACGCAGGTGACGGCGAGGCCTCCTCCGATCGGTGGTAGGGACGGCGAGGCGAGCGGGCAGCGACAGCGGAATCGGCGTAGGCGGCTTCGTTCGGGAGAAACCGCAGTCGGCCCCAACCCTCTGATACCAAGTTGAAATAAAAAGCTTGTATTATTAGGGCCACATCTTGACTATTTATAGTTTACACCTCAACATACATATTACAACATAGTACCAGTATCTCATAGTATATGATATAACCAACTCAGAATTAAAAAGACAAATAACTAATGTTTGTATTACAATGCGCAGCCAGCCAAATGAGACAGTAACTTGGAGCCATGTGTGAATTTTGCGAAGGAAAAAAGGATAATTGGAAGTAGCCCAATGCTCCCTTGGGAATGAATGATTCACAAAAGTCAAACCAAATAGTTTTTGTATTAGCCTGGTGATGATGCTAATGATAAAAAGCATTCCAAGATTTGGATGGTTCAAACTAACTACTGCTAATTGCCAATTGCTCAGTCATGAGAAAAAATGCACCATTCCTCCCACCACATTAAAAACATATTTAAAAGCACTTTATTTACTAATTAGAATGTATCCTTAACATCCGACATATAAAACCATAAATAAATAATCTAGGAACGACAAGCATTTTCAGAGACAAAAAGACATGCCAAACATAGAAGCTCATGCAAATTCCAGATAACGCTGCATCCAGTATATAGGTTTTTCAAACAATCAGTGGCATATGACTAGATCACTTCAAAGAAATTAGGATCTACACCTAGAAAACTCTTGCAAATTAAGATAAACAAGTGTTGTAATATTAGAAGAGTGGTGTAGGCTATAAATAGCCGGGTTTTGCCCTAATAATATTATGTTTTAGTTTCAACTTGGTATCAAAGCCGGGGGAAGGAAAAGTGCGGCTCTGCATAGTGCTTCCGTTGCCGACGCCGAACGACGCTCGTCTTCCCGACTCCGAACGACGCTGCCGCCACTTTCTGCTGTTGTGCCGCCGCATCTAGCGGGTCTTCATCGTTCCTCAGTGCCTCCTAACGTCCCTCAGGATGCGGTGATCGGATCCAGGGCAGGCAGATGCATTTGGTGATACCGAACGAGACACAATGATCGGTGGGAAAGTTGATCCATGGAGCCGAAGGAGGGAACGATGACAGATGTTTTCAAGATGTTGGGCCCGGATGAGTTGGCCACATTGTTGAAGATGTTGGGTTCATCGTAACGACCGGCGAAGTTGGAACTTCCACCGATTGATCTAAAGTTTGATGGACCGACGACCCACCTGAGTTGGTCACGCTGTGTGAAGATCCTGGCAGCGAAGAAAGTTGGGGGTTTTCTGACAGGGGCGTTGAAGAAACAAGAGAACTCGGTTGGAGATAAGTGGGAGTCGGCTCATATGACCGTGTTTATGTGATTTCTTGGCTCGGTTGTCCCATCGATTTCCGTCACGGTAGATGACCTCAAGACAGTCATGGAGGTCTGGGATAAGTTGAAGAACGCATATGATGGTGTGGGGAACACTCTGCGGGTCTTCCAGGTGAAGGGAGAAATCGATGACACTGTTTAGGGGGAGAAAACGATGCAGGAGTACGCCTCCGAGTTGGAACGACTATGGGTGGATCACGATCACGCCTCTGGCGGGATATGTGCAGTGATCCACAGTGTCGGGCTTCCAAAATCATCGTGGAGGAAAGGACGATGAAGTTCCTAAATGGGTTAGATGACAAGTTCGATCAGCGGATGGCTCTACTTATGTTAGGTACGACGATTCATACACTCATGGAGGTCATCTCTGCTATGATTCAGGATGAGACGCGTCTCAAACTGCAGGAAGGGACAGGAGGGTCCATGACTGTGAAGTCAGCACTAGCAGTTGTTGCCCTTGGTGTTACAGGACAGAGAGAAGAAATCCGACAGTGCTACAACTGTGGTGAGGTCGGTCATATGAGACAAGCATGCTCCAAGCCGCCCAAGGAGAGATATTTGGGTGGTGATGGATGGGAACGTGGTTGTAACGCCCCGAAACTTAAAAATGAAACGGGCGGTGTTCGAACCAAGTTCGGGTCTTGGTAGGGTGAACACGGCCTGTGACACGGGCGTGTCACAGGGCGTGTCGTGCTCGGGTAGTCGAGTCGAGGTCGACGAGCGTTGAGTGCTCGAACACGGCCTGGGACACGGGCGTGTCCCAGGGCATGTCAGGCACACGACATATGACACGGGCGTGTCACATGGCCGTGTACTCCTCTGGAAGTTTGGTCCTGTGTCGACTGAGGGACACGACCCGGAACACGGGCGTGTACTGTATGACACGGGCGTGTCAGTTTCGGCACGGGCGTGTGGTCACCCGTGTCCACCAAGGGACGTGATGGTTGGCGTGGCGGTTGTTGGTGACACGGCCCCTGGTCACGGGCGTGTCGAGGACCCGACACGGACGTGTCAGGTTGGGACACGGGAGTGTCCCAACCCGTGTCCTTTTCTGTGCTCGATATTCGTGGCTGGATCGAGGCACACGGCCTGGGACACGGCCGTGTGCAAAGCCGTGTTCGGCCCAGGATTAAAGAATTTCAGGCTAATCTGAGCCGTTCGTTTTCTTTAAATAAGATCTAACGGCCCAGATGAGTTCCTGCTTGTGTTTAGTCCGGGATTAGAGGTTTAATTCCTCATTTCATCTTTAACTCCCTCTTTCTAAGAAGTTAGAGAGAGAAGAGAGCAAGGAAGAAGGAAGGGAGGAATCCGGCCGCCGGCGGAGCATCGGAGCACGAAATTGAGAACCGAGACTAGATCCGCGGAGAGAATTCCCTTGCGAAACCTTTCATCCGGCTAGTTTTTCATGGCGCCTAAGCAGACTTCAAGGGTAACGATTCTCAACTTGAGCATGTGAAGCTCTTCTTCCTTTGCATAGGAAAACCCTCTCCCGCGAATGTGCGGTGAGTTTGCGGTGTTCCTTGGGGTAGATATGTGAAGTCCCCCTTGTTTAGAGTCCGGAATCGAAGTACGGGCATAGGCATTGTGTGTGAAGCCTACCCGAACGTATTTGTCTGGATCGGTGATGTTGCATTGCATGAATAGCCGGAGAAGACTCCGTGCGTTGTTTTCGGGTTTCTACGTGGTAGATTGCAGCAGGGATCCTTGGGGATTAACTCCAAGGCGCACCCGGAAAACTGGGCAGAATCGTAGTTCTGCTAACTTGGCGGCCGGGGAGCCAGCCTTGAACATAACTGGGTTATGTGATGTTTTGAAATGTTTTAGGATCCGGGTGAAGCTTGGCCCGCGCGTACGTCTTAAAGTGACTAGGCGGCGTGAGCAATGGGCGGGTGGAAACGGACCTGGGCTTTGCGGTTCGGTGCTAGAGGCCCTAAAGTGGAACTGGCCGTTGGCATAGTCGGGAGTCTTGAACTGCGGTCGGAAAGACTCAAAAATGCTCACAATGTTTGTCATACTGAGGGTGGTGGTGAAGCCACGGAATTGATCGGATTCACCGAGAATGTGCCCTGAGTGCACGGGGTGTTTGGCCGAGCGAGCCTACACCTGTGGCGAAATATATATTTGCACTTTACTATTTAGCTAGGCTAATGATATGCAGGGAAGGAACACCGCCGTCCCGATTAAGGGGCGGGGTCATTATAATTTGGCCAGCTTTAGCTGACCGTTGCTTTGTTTGCCACCGTGCGGTGGAATGTTGCTTGCAGGTGTTGCGGAACCAAGCGTTAAGTAGCGGGTTGAAGCCCAAGTTGCTGAGCTGGCCCTCGAAGGCCAAGCGAACTGTTGTTTTACTTTTGTCATGTGTGGTCGGCCTGTGAGCCGATGTATGTAAAACATTATATTGTCAAGTGAACATTTGTAAGGCTTTAAGGTCATGTACTCTTTTGTGTATTTGATGTATTTCATTCATGTGATGTATAGTGGACATTCATGTCAGTGTTGTGCAAATTTTGGGTTCTCTTAAACTGTTTAAAACCTTCCGCTAGAATGCTCTGTGTTAGGATGAGTAGTTGGGTTTTTGGTATTATTCTGTAACCCTTCCGACTGTCCGTGGTATATGGCGTCGGGTTCCAGCTGGACCTTCTGTTATATGTCATACGACGAATGTGGATGTTACAATTTGGTATCAGACTAGGGTGTCGGTCGTCTGTATTTGAATTCGTAGGCGAATTCTTTTAAGGGGTGGTGAGCACATGTATGTGCGTCATCATTATAACATAAAAGAACTCACGAATGTCCACTTAGGAATGAAAAAATACACTTGTTTTGAGTAACCTGAGTGTTCCAGTGATTGCTTTTAGCAATTTGTGTGTCGCCTAATCGAGGGTTTATGCTATTATAGGTAATTAGGATCGGTGTTGGGCAATCTGAGCGTCCGCAATCGGCGGAAAGTAGTGCACCGAGTGACGTGTCTACAACACCTCCTTCAGCAGAAACCATCAGATTGGTGGCTGAAGCAGTCTCTGCTATGATCAATGCCCAACAAGTGCAGCCCGCACCACCTGCTAATGAGCAAGAACCGATTAGAGTGGCAGAGCCGGGAGTGGTAGAGCGTGGGGTAGTTGATCCGGTAATTCCAAGGAGAGCCACGGAGAAACAGCTCAAGCATGTGATGAGCTTTAATCATCTGGTGTTCGATGGGATGGGAATGCCAACTCAAGCTGAGGATTGGCTCTCTACGATGAAGAGGGTCATGACCGCCATAGAAACTGCGGAGTGGCAGAAGACCACAATAGCGACTTTCTTATTGGCTGGTGAGGCAAGGATGTGGTGGGACGAGTTGGAGGTTCATCTCTTAGTGGGAAGGCAACTTGCCGAAGTACCGATGGAGGAATTCTCAAGGTTGTTCTTGGCAAGATACCTACCTTCTGCCCAGAAGCTTGAGATGGAGAATAAGTATCTTGGTTTGACTCAGGGAGTGAGTAGCGTGGATGAGTATCTCCACGAGTTTACTCGGTTAGGTCGTTATGCTGGTGCTATGTTTACTGAGGAAGAGCGGAAGACTAACTGATTTTATGAGGGCCTACGGGGCGACCTACAGCTACTCCTCGCTGGGCCTAAGGCACAGGGCTTCCTAACCTTGGTTAATGCGGCTCGGTCTTTGGAAAGGGTCGCGAAGAAAGTTCAAGAGGAGTCAGGGGAAAAGAGGCAGAAGGCTTCAAGTTCAGCACCTTCGTCTGGTGCGACGGGGGAAAACTCAAGTCGAGTCCCAGGAGCGTGCTACAACTGTGGAAAGGTGGGGAATTTTGCACGTGAGTGTTGGAGCGGACGTGCAAAGTCCGAGAAGAAACGTGGAGCAACTTATGAAGAAAAAGGAAAGGCGGCGGAATCAACCGCATCCCACCAAGCTCCAGCCCAGCCTAGAGTTTACAACCTTGGTCTGCAAGAGGCCATTAAGCAAGCTGGCGTGGTGACAGGCTTTGTGTTAGTTTTCGATAGTCCGACGAGAGCCTTGTTTGATACGGGAGCTTCGCATTCCTTCTTGTCCGAAAGATTCGTATCGCGCATCGGAGTTCCTTCCTCAATGGCAAAAGACAAGTTGGATGCATTGTTGCCAAATGGGTGCTCAATGCGTGCGGATAGAGTCTGTGTGGTAAAGTTGCGGATCGGGGATCAAGAGTTTGATTTGCAAGCGTCAGTACTGCCGTTAATGGAGTTCGATGTAATCTTTGGAATGGACTGGCTCTCGGAGCAGCGAGCATGCATTGATTGCAACCGAAAGGAGGTTAAGTTGGGACTGAATACCGATCGGGAGACTACGTTTGCATGCATGAAAGGGTCGAGCAAGATTTTGATGTCGGCACTTAAGGTGATTAAGGCAGTTCGGTCTGGGGCAGAACTGTTTGTCGCATCGGCACAGGCTTCAACGCCTAAACCTAGTCTTGACACTATTGCAGTTGTGTCCGAGTATCCCGATGTATTTCCAGACGATCTCCCGGGAGCCCCTCCTAAACGGGAGATTGATTTTACAATTGAGCTGGTGCCGGGTGCCAAACCGGTGTCACGCTCTCCGTATCGGATAACGCCTAAGGAGATGGCGGAGTTGAAAGTACAACTGCAAGAATTATTAGAGCAAGGGTATGTGCGTCCAAGTTCGTCGCCTTGGAGCGCACCGGTCCTCTTCGTTAAGAAGAAAGATGGGAGCTTGCGACTCTGTATTGACTATCGGGAGTTGACCAAGCTTACGGAAAAGAATAAGTATCCGATCTCAAGGATTGACGATCTATTTGATCAGTTGGTTGGGTCAATGGTATATCGAAGCTAGATCTGAAATCCGGATACTACCAGCTAAGGATAAGGGAAAGTGACATCCCAAAGACAGCGTTCAGCACACGGTTTGGGCATTACGAGTTTACGGTCATGCCGTTTGGGTTGACCAATGCGTCATCCGTGTTTATGGATTTGATGAACAGGACGTTCAGAGAGTACCTGGACCATTTCGTGATAGTATTTATCGACGACATCTTGGTGTACTCGCGGTGTGAGGATGATCACTACAAACATCTGCATATGGTATTTGAGGAAGAATCAGTTGTATGTTAAGTCCTCCAAGTGTGAGTTCTGGTTATCCTCAATCGCGTTCCTTGGTCATATTGTTAGTGGTGATGGCATAACGGTGGATCCGGCGAAGATAGCGGCAATACAGGAGTGGCCTGAGTTGACTACGGTGGCGGAAGTCCGGAGCTTTCTGGGGCTTGCCGGCTACTATAGGCACTTCGTAGAGAACTTCTCGCGGATAGCGCAACCACTCACGACGCTGACAAGGAAGGATCACAAGTTTGTATGGACGCTGGAGTGCGCACAGGTTTTAAAGAATTGAAGAGGCGGTTGGTCACGACGCCTATTTTGCGTTCGCTGAGTGGGTCCGAAGGGTTTGAAATTTATAGTGATGCTTCGGGAAGTGGTTTGGGCTGTGTTCTGCTACAGCATGGAAGCGTAATAGCCTATGGATCACGACAGTTGAAGGTTCATGAGAGAAATTATCCGGTCCATGACTTGGAGCTAGCGGCCGTGATATTTGCTCTAAAGCTGTGGAGGCACTATCTTTACGGTGTGAAGGTCGATATCTACACCGATCATAAAAGCCTGAAGTATTTGCTAGATCAGAAGGACCTGAACATGAGGCAGCGGAGGTGGGAGTTCCTGGGGGACTACACTTTCAAAATACATTATGTGCCCGGGAAAGGAAATGCAGTGGCGGATGCGTTGAGTCGTAGGGCACCGGCACAAGCCAACTGGCTGGCGGTGCATGATGAGAGTTTGGTCCGTGATTTGGAGGCATTGGAGATCTCCTGCGTTGACAAGCAGGCTAGTGCTGAGGCAATATTGTATTGGACGGAGGTGCAGTATGACCTAGCTGATAAAATTCGACGGGGTTTGATTCAGGACAGCAGTATGAAGCAAATCTTGGATGAATCATTGGATGGGTCAAATTCCCAATTTGCGGTTGAAGATGGACTGCTAAAGAAGGGCGGTCGCCTATGCATCCCAAGTGCGGATAACCTTCGGGAGGAATTGATGTACGAGGCTCATCATACCAAGTACTCAATCCACCCAGGGAGCACTAAGATGTATAGGGACATGAAGTTGTTTTGGTGGCCAGGGCTGAATATGGATGTAGCACTTTATGTGGCGAAGTGTCAAACTTGTGCCTTGGTGAAGGCGAGATGCCAGAAGCCCGGAGGTTTCTTGAAGGCCTTGCATATCCCGGAATGGAAGTTCGACGACATTTCCATGGATTTTGTGCATGGTTTGTCAATGTCGCAAAGGGGAAATGACTCCATCTGGGTGGTCGTAAATAGATTGACAAAGGTGTCGCATTTCATTCCGAATAAAAAGGAAGATCTGGTGGAAAAGTTAGCCAAGCTCTATGTGGATAATATTGTACGATTGCATGGTGTGCCCCGCAGTATTGTTAGTGACCGAGATAGGCGCTTCACGTCAAATGACTGGAGGCTGGTACATAAGTTGTTGGGAACTAAGCTGAGTTTCAGCACAGCCTTTCATCCGCAGACGGATGGTCAGACCGAGAGGGTCAACAGGACAATGGAGGATATGCTTCGCATGTGCGTCTTGGATTTCGGAAGACAGTGGAAAGATCACCTGTACATGGTAGAGTTTGCTTACAATAACAGTTTTCAAGCGAGTATTGGAATGGCACCGTTCGAGGCCCTGTATGGGAGAAAGTGTCGCACGCTGTTGTATTGGTTGGAGACAGGCGAGTCAAAGTTATATAAATGTCAGGCAGTGGAAGACGTCACTTCAATAGTACGTACGATTCAGAAACGGCTAAAGATCGCTCGGGACAGGCATGAAAAATACTATAATGCCAAGCATAGGAATGTGGAGTTCAGTATTGGCGATTTGGTGTACTTGAAAATCAAGCCATTTAAGGGTGTCTCGCGGATTCGACGCTTGAAGAAGCTGAGTCCGAGATACCGTGGACCGTTTGAGATCCTGGAGCGGATTGGCGAAGCAGCGTATCGATTGAAGTTGTCGGTGGAGTTGAGTGGGCTACACAATGTATTCCACGTTTCGGTATTGCGGAAGGTGGTACAAGAGCCTTCTCAGGTTGTTGCGGTCGATCAAGTGCCGATTGATAATGGGTTGACGACCAAGGTCAAGTCAGTTCGCATTGAAGACTTTGAAGTCAAATGGCTCCGCAACAAGGAAATTTGAATGGTTAAAGTCCGATGGGATAACTGCGGACGCGAGGAGCTTTCATGGGAGCGAGAGCAGACTATGGTGGAAGCATACCCCGAATTATTCCACGCAGGTAATCTTTAAGTTGTTTTGTGTACCTTTACATAATTTCGTGGACGAAATTCTTTAAGGGGGGGGGAGATTTGTAACGCTCCGAAACTTAAAAATGAAACGGGCGGTGTTCGAACCAAGTTCGGATCTTGGTAGGGTTAACACGGGCGTGTCACAGGGCGTGTCGTGCTCGGGTAGTCGAGTCGTGGTCGACGAGCGTTGAGTGCTCGAACACGGCCTGTGACACGGGCGTGTCCCAGGGCGTGTCAGACACACGGCATATGACACGGGCGTGTCACATGGCCGTGTACTCCTCTGGAAGTTTGGTCATGTGTCGACTGAGGGACACGGCCCGGAACACGGGCGTGTACTGTATGACACGAGCGTGTGAGTTTCAGCATGGGCGTGTGGTCACTCGTGTCCACCAAGGGACGTGACGGTTGGCGTGGCGGTTGTTGGTGACACGGCCCCTGGTCACGGGCGTGTCGAGGACCCGACACGGGCGTGTCAGGTTGTGACACGGGCGTGTCCCAACCCGTGTCCTTTTCTGTGCTCGATATTCGTGGCTGGATCGAGGCACACAGCCTGGGACACGGCCGTGTGCAAAGCCGTGTTCGACTTAGGATTAAGGAATTTCAGGCTAATCTGAGTCGTTCATTTTCTTTAAATAAGATCTAACGGCCCAGATGAGTTCCTGCTTGTGTTTAGTCTGGGATTAGAGGTTTAATTCCTCATTTCATCTTTAACTCCCTCTTTCTAAGAAGTTAGAGAGAGAAGAGATCAAGGAAGAAGGAAGGGAGGAATCCGGCCGTCGGCGGAGCATCAGAGCACGAAATTGAGAACCGAGACTAGATCCGCGGAGAGAATTCCCTTGCGAAGCCTTTCATCCGACTAGTTTTTCATGGCGCCTAAGCAGACTTCAAGGGTAACGATTCTCAACTTGAGCATGTGAAGCTCTTCTTCCTTTGAATAGGAAAACCCTCTCCCGCGAGTGTGCGGTGAGTTTGCGGTGTTCCTTGGGGTAGATATGTGAAGTCCCCCTTGTTTAGAGTCCGGAATCGAAGTACGGACATAGGCATTGTGTGTGAAGCCTGCCCAGACGTGTTTGTCTGGATCGGTGATGTTGCATTGCATGAATAGCCGGAGAAGATTCCGTGCGTTGTTTTCGGGTTTCTACGCAGTAGATTAGCAGCAGGGATCCTTGGGGATTAACTCCAAGGCGCACCCGGAAAACTGGGCGGAATCGTAGTTCTGCTAACTTTGCGGCCGGGGAGCCAGCCTTGAACATAACTGGGTTATATGATGTTTTGAAATGTTTTAGGATCCGGGTGAAGCTTGGCCCGCGCGTACGTCTTAAAGTGACTAGGCGGCGTGAGCAACGGGCGGGTTGAAACGAACCTGGGCTTTGCGGTTTGGTGCTAGAGGCACTAAAGTGGAACTGGCCGTTGGCATAGTCGGGAGTCTTGGACTGCGGTCGGAAAGACTCAAAAATGCTCACAATGTTTGCCATCCTGAGGGTGGTGGTGAAGCCACGGAATTGACCGGATTCACCGAGAATGTGTCCTGAGTGCACGGGGTGTTTGGCCGAGTGAGCCTACACCTGTGGCGAAATATATATTTGCACTTTACTATTTAGCTGGGCTAATGATATGCAGGGAAGGAGCACCGCCGTCCCGATTAAGGGGCGGGGTCGTTATAATTTGGTCAGCTTTAGCTGACCGTTGCTTTGTTTGCCACCGTGCGGTGGAATGTTGCTTGCAGGTGCTGCGGAACCAAGCGTCAAGTAGCGGACTGAAGCCCAAGTTGCTGAGCTGGCCCTCGAAGGCCAAGCGAACTGTTGTTTTACTTTTGTCATGTGTGGTCGGCCTGTGAGCTGATGTATGTAAAAAATATTGTCAAGTGAACATTTGTAAGGCTTTAAGGCCATGTACTCTTTTGTGTTTTTGATGTATTTCATTCCTGTGATGTATAGTGGACATTCATGCCAGTGTTGTGCAATTTTTGGGTTCTCTTAAACTGTTTAAAACCTTCCGCTAGAATGCTTTGTGTTAGGACGAGTAGTTGGGTTTTTGGTATTATTCTGTAACTCTTCCGACTATCTGTGGTATATGGCGTCGGGTTCCAGCTGGACCTTCTGTTATATGTCATACGACGGATGGGGGTGTTACAGTGGTTGTGGTCATGGTGGCAGAGGAGGCTATCGAGCCAATTTAGGTATGAATGAAAGTGGGGAGGAACTTGGTGTTATCTATACAGAGGAGGAGCAGACCTTACTTAGCATGGCGGAGGGATCAAGAGGAAATAGACGGGCGAAGGGAGCAGAGATGGGGGGGGTCGCTATGTATGCCCACCCACCTTCTGATGGATCTCTCGCTCTGACATCTATATCTTCTTCCAGGGTATCCGATTGGATCATCGATTCAGGCGCATCCCATCATGTGATAGGAAATGCATGCAAGTTATCCTCTTATACTCGTCTAGCTACTTCAGATAGTATCCAGACGGCGGACGGTACGTTCCAGCCAGTGGTCGGTAAGGGTACTGTTAATTGTTCAGGTTCGATAACACTATCCAATGTTTTGCATGCTCTTTCTTTCCCAATTAGCCTTTTATCCATTAGTTCCATAATATTCAACTGAGATGTGTTGTTTCTTTTGATATCCCTAAGATGACTTTCCAGGAGAAAGGAATGAGGCGGATACTTGAGACGTTTTTGATATTATTCATTCTGATGTCTGGAGATCCTACATGTTGCGCCGCCAATCGATCAAAAGTGTAAACTGGGTGCAGAGGCCGGAGAACCAATAGATCGGGAAATGTACCAAAGGCTAGTCGGGAAGTTGATCTATTTAAGCCACACTCGCTCGGACATCTCATTCTCTATAAGTGTGGTGAGACGCTACATGCATGACCCGAGGAAGGGTCATATGGATACAGTGTACCAGATTCTGCGATACTTGAAGAGTGCCCCTGGAAAGGGGCTGATCTTCAAAAGGAATGGGCGCGTGAGGATTGAAGGCTATTGCGATTCTGGTTGGGCAAGCTGTGCGGATGATAGGTCTACTTTAGGCTGTTCCATATTTTGTGGAGGCAGTCTGGTCTCACGGAGGAGCAAGAAGCAGTCAGTAGTGGCTAGATTGACAGCAGAGGCGGAGTACAGAGCCATGGCAGTAGGGATTGCAGAGCTCCTGCGGCTTAAAGGAATGTTTGGGGAGTTGAAGCTGGACCAAGGAGAAAGGATGAAGTTGTGGTGCGACAGTCAGTCAGGCATCAGTATTGCAAACAATCCAGTCCAACACGATCGCACCAAGCACATAGAGATTGATAGGTTTCTTATCAAGGAGAAGCTTGATAATGGACTACTGGAGTTGAGTCACGTACCGACCAAGGGGCAAGTTGCAGACTGCTTAACCAGGGGACTCAGTTCAGAAGATATGATTAGGGGTTGTAACAAGATGGGTTTAGTGAATATCTTTCGCCAATCTTGAGAAGTGTTGTAATATTAGAAGAGTGGTGTAGGCTATAAATAATCGGGTTTTGCCCTAATAATATTATGTTTTTGTTTCAACTACAAGTTAACCGCTAGCCTACAACACTATTTTTATATGTTACTCTTTGATAGTAACATTGTCCTAAAAGTACATAAAGAATTATAATGGACACTAAAGATTATACTAAGCAACTTGAGAGATACAATAGTGAATTATACTCGCACCACGGTTCCTGGAAGCTGGATCCTCTTAAGAACTCATAGAGTGTACAAAATTTCCAAAGGCATAATAACCCTAAGACTCATCTACACTTCATTATATATAAAAAGAACAATCTAATAGCTAACTTATCAAAATGGCTTCTAAAAGATAAATTATATAAAGATGCATCACTAAAAAGATAATATTACAAACAATTAATTAAATAAACCTCATATGGGAGTTAGTATAATTACAAGTTGCACTCATCTATCTTTTGAAATTACCAAAATCTTTTGTGGCGCAGGCGGAAATCGTAAGGAAGGAGAACCGATCGGCGCCGGCCACGATACACTGGAATCCACCAGTTAAGGAAACCTACCCGACCCTTTTCTTCTTTAAATAAGGAAAAGTCAAGTAAGAAAACCCCTAAAACTACCCAGCAGTATTTAACTCCTGCTGGGATTGTCAAAATAACTCATAAAAGTAAAGCAAAGTAAAACATGACAACATTAAAATATCATAATCACTCAGCCAATGTCGAGCTGGGGCACAAACGCCTCATAAATTTCGGCGGGTTTAACGTCAAACCAAACGAGACATGGCGTTGCGAACTTCCTGTTGACGGCTTGACCAAGCAGCCTTTGGTGTTCCAATCGATCCAAATAGCCGGACGACACTTGTTCTACATCAGTCCCTCCTACTTCAAGAAAACTCATCCTCGAGTGAAGCTCAAGATATAACGGCTCATCAGAAAGGTGATAGTCCGTCAAGTCAGACGCATTGATATTGCATGAGATGTTCATATCTTTTGAGAGATCCACCACATAAGCATCATCGTTCATTTTGTGCACAACCCGGACTGGACCAAATTTCTTGGGATGAAAATTATGGCAAGTTCCAGCGGGGAAATGCTCCTTGCGCAGTTTACCATGACCATGTCGCTGATGACAAAAGTATTATGGTGTCTATGTTGATCCGCGGTTGCCTTATACTTCTTGTTGGACTGCTTTAAATGTTGCCGTACGGCGAGATGCATGTATTGCACTTGCGCCGCCATCTGCTAGGCTGCCATATGGGTGCTTGGACAGCAAGGTAGTCGAGCTAAGTCGAGGACTTATCGGGGTGGTGTAGCGTGCATAATTGTAACGTCCCTGATTTTTCGACAATTATTTTTTATCCTCTTGGAGACGTCATAATGATGTAAGGGCGTTAGGTTAGCGCGGAGTTGACGACGCGTCGTCATTAGTGCGTTTTTGCGTCCGTCGGGTCGAGTCGACCAAATCTTGGAATTTTCATCGAAATTGTAAAATTTCATGATACGAATTTAAATCGATTAATTTTGAATTTGTCCGTCAAGTTTCGTCGCGATCCGAGCAATATTGGAGTCTCGGCGAATTTTTGAAGTTTTGTATATTTAATGTTCGCCGTAAACTTTAGAAATTTATATCTCGAAAACGGCGAGTCGGATTTTGGTTTTGACTTCGCCGTTGGATTCGTAGCAACGGTTTTTACATAGGGTGTGAATTTCGTTTGAATCAATGTGTTAGACCTTTCGTAATATTATAATATTTACATTACTATTATTACAATTTTTGTTATTATTATTAATATAAAATGAATTTTTTATAATTCGTTTTATATTCTTATATTCTCTCTCTCCGAAACTCACCGAACGTGTGTTTTATACCCACTCCATCCTATTATTGTTGTTATAATAATAATAATTATTATTACTTTTATTATTATTATTATTAAGATTCATTGAATACTCCCCTCCCCATACTCACCGAACTAATCCTATTAGTATTATTATTTTTATTATTTTTATTATATATATATATATATATATATATATATATAAATTATATCTCTTCTCCTCCCTTGTACAAAGGCAGACCGAACCCCTCCCTCCCGATTTCTTTTCTTCCGCCGAATCAGAGCGAAGCGAGCCTTTTTCGGGAGCCTTCAGACCGCCACCACCGGAGCTCCGGTGTACGAAATCTTTGTCGGAGTATAGATCCGAAAAGCTCTCGACGAGAGTTACGCGTGTGTGGTAAGTTTTGTCCGTTTCGTGAATTTTTTAACGTTATGATTTTCGGCCCTAACCGCCGTTATGGCCAAATCTTCGTAAGTTTCGCCTTCCCGCACCTTCGCTTGGTTCGATCTACGCCGTGGAGTATTTCGGAGGGCGGATTTGGGTAAAAATCAAGGCAAGTGTGGTTTTGCTTGCTTTTCTTCCTTTGCGTTCACCTCCGATCGTAGGGTGTTTAGTAAGTCTTAATTTGTCGAGTAAATTAGTAAGTGTCGGTCCGTGAAATTATAAATTCGTCGAGTATTATTCCATTTCATCAGTGTTTGTTCGTCGTGTCGTTTGGATGTCGCGTCATTTCGACCACGTATAACACTGGTTTCGTAGTGAGTATCGGAAGTATTGTGAATGTCTTGGCGCATACCGTTTGACTTGGAAATCATCGTTGCGAAAGCTTGTGAGTCTTGCCAGGCTATTTGGGTCGTCGCGTCGATCGTGTGTCACGATTTTGGTCTAAGTCTGTTACTGACTGCATTACTTAGAAATTATAATGTGATGCTCATAAACATAATAGAAGATTTGTTGGGCTGTGCACGTTGGGGTTACTCCTTCGGCATAGTGTCATGGTTGTTGGGTCTGTGCGCATCGTGGTTAATCCCGTGACACAGTACCTCTCTTGTTTGTAGATCATACACTCAGGCTTGCACGGTGTTTTGATGTCCTTCTTGAGTTGATCAGTCTCATTTAAATTTGAAATGTAATATGATATCTAATAAGATATAGGTAAATATACAACTTCTTGGCGCTTGGTACTGAGATCGCTTTGTTATAACGGCATAGCTAGTTTTACTTCTCTGTTGTTTTTTTGTCCACTAATACTGACTTTTGCTGCTAGTTTGCTTGTTTGGTTCCAGTCTACTTGGAGGTTTGTCATTGCTGTTTGGTTCCTTTTACCACTATTTGTTACTGAGGTATTCTTCTTTTGAATGTCTCAGGTTCAGAGCAGTAGCAGGTGTGACTGGTAGAGTTTGTGGTTTTCAGAGCTGCGGCTAGTTGTTGTTACTTGTTTCCTCCTCAGTTTGGTGAGATAGTTGTTTCCTTTATTTAAGATTAGACTTGAATTATATGGGTTCGTGCCCGTTTGTTGACGCTCATAGTGTTAGTTTCTGATGTTGGTTACTTTCTAGTCTTACTGTTGTTACTTGATGTTAGTTATGTACTTGCTTTTTGGGAAAGATTTATGTTAAGATGCATGTTAGGTATTTTTAAATATAAAAAAACTACATTCTAGCATAATTACATAGCATCTATTTTAACTAAAATTCATTTTATTTAAAGAGCCATAAAACAATCTTTTTATTTATACTAAATGTAGAAGTCACATTCCATTGCAAAAATTGTTGAGTCTCTATGATCATATAGGATAATAAATGAAATAAATTGAGTATTTTCCGCTGCGTAAACTTATACTTTCTCATTCGTGGACTAGTTGATCCACCACAACGAGGGACACGGTCGGTTATACCTAAAAATACTAAATATGTTTTAAAACATAATTCACGTGTTTTTTATAAAATAAGCGAAAGGACCGTCTGCAGCTGCTCCCTGCACGGCGTGACATCACGATCGCGTATTTTCTCTCACTCTGATAGTATTTTTATACTGAGAAAATGCAGGTTGTGACAGTTGGTAACAGAGGGAGGTTGTTCGACAAGTTGGTCGGATATTGCCTGCACGGCGTGATATCACGATCGCATATTTTCTCCCACTCTGATAGTATTTTTATACTGAGAAAATGCGGGTTGTGACAGTTAGTATCAGATGGAGGTTGTTCGACAAGTTGGTCGGATGACTAATTCTGATATAGTTTTAGTTGTCTAAATTCATTGCATACACACACCTAAGTGTCATCAGTATGTCTTGGCGGAAACATGAACACTACACTCATTGTAACATTCTAAGCTGACGCAAAATTTTATTTTAAATTGTAGGGGCAAGTCGCGACGGTTTTTGATCGAGGCAGCGCGTCGTCAAGGTATAATGTTACTTTTCCAAATGATAGCGACTGTTAGTTCGTTAAGTGCGTTAATAATAGTGCGTAATGCATGTTATTTTAGAATCGATGCGCGCGGCGATTTCGGTTAGTATTCCAAAGAATTAGTGTGAGTTTAGGTGTGCCGATAACCGTTTATTAAGTTGTTTTGGTTGGAAATTGGGTGCCAATAGCGCTTTCCCCCCCCCCCTCTCCTCTTTGCGGTTAAGAAGGAAACCGCTGCAGCCCGATATAAACCCGCAACCCTCATCTCACGGGTTAGAAAGAAGAGCCGTATTTCCCGTCTCCCGCAATTGACGAGCCCGTGCTTCCGCTTTCCGCAAGGCGACGACGCACGGCCCGACGCCTTCCGCAGAGCCTTCCGCCGACCGATCCTCCTCCAGGAGCCTTCGCCGACTCCTCCCTCCTTTGCAGGCGCCAGCAAGCCTTCCTCTTCATTCCTTGGTCGCGGAAGTGCCGGGTTTCAACCCTAACCGGTGGTAGTGAAGTCTGTTTTGGTTCCGGTGAGTCGATTTCTCCCTTATCTCTATTCCCTTATGGAGATCCTTCGATTTGGAGGTTAGGCTAAACTAATTTACATTCCTATTGCCCTATTTTAGGTTTTGGTGTTCGTGGTTCACCGCGGAATTTGTGTGGAACGCATTGAGAGCCTCAATCGTTATACGTAAAGGTAATATACGAAGTTTAGCACATGTATTTTTTAACCCTAGATGTTTTGGAGATTTTCCACCGGAAACCCTAAAGGGGAAAATTATGAAAATAGGTTTGTCTTAAATTGCAGGACTCTAGTAGGTTCAAGGCAGCACTGAGTTTCCAGACAGTAGAATTTCCTTCGGAAGAGCTAATGTCGTCGCGCCGAGTTTACGAGCGTCGCAGCTCCGCTGTAAGGAAATTTGATTCATGTTAGTTAGACGTAGCAAAAATTATATTTTGTTATACGCATGAGTAAGTTTCGTACAAGCATCATAAACATGTATAGGGAAGTGTGGCGGTAGGAAAATGGTCGCGGAAAACGTGTAGGATGACGCCCTTTTTCATGACCCAGTTTAGTCAAATTATGAACAGTTACTTTAGGTGCGAAACTTTACCCGCGTATGTAGATTTGGAGGCTGTCCAACCAAGGGCATGAATGTCCCTTCTAGTCGAGCACAAGAAAGTCAAGGGTCGCTCAGTAGTCCACCAAAAGAGATATCCCAAGCAGAGTAGCATCAGACCGAAATGTCAATGAGCATACAAGTCTTTCCGTGCTCGGTAGAGGCGCACTACCTTTCTCATAAGGCATATGGTATCTTGTGAGCAGTATAGTCTTAGGAGTTTACTTACCTTTGAGACGATTAGTAGATTCGAGACCGTGTCCGCGCGACACTGGAACAATTGAGTTCGTAAGATGGTTTCGGGTCGCCAGTTTCAGTTGCGCGTTAGGAGCTACTCTGCCTAGAGCCTTCCAAGTAGATGTGCAGGTTAGAAGCCACCTAGAACTCAAGTATAGACCTGACGTGAGACAACACACTAGTTAGTGAACGTCAGGACTTGGGTTAGTGAACTAAAAGTCACGTACATAGACAAATAGATGTTTTGACCAGGAAGTAATGCGAAGGCATGCATAACATATAACATAAAAGATTTTTAATGCACAAAACTGTTTTTCTAAAGGCATGCATTTATCATATGAAAACTGTTTTTAGTGTCACTAGGAGTTATTTTTTTTTACTCTGACCCCTCGTGGGCAATTTTTTCAGGTGACCCAGGTGGAAAACTATGTCTAGGATGAGCGTTATGGTGGCGTCAGTTTGTAATATTTTCCCTTTCAGTGTACTCTATTTCAGTATGTACTTGTAGATATGGACAATGTACCTGGTTAATGTTTTATATAACTTGTATCAGATTATTAATGTTATACAGATTTTCAGTTATTTCGATTTCCATTCATGTTTAGTAGCTCTGTGAATCCAGAAATGAGGTATGTGTTTACCCTTAGTTTATTTTCCTAGCTTCCGTTGTAAGTTGTAAATTTTTAATAGATGTTTCTTTACCTACTGTATATTAGTTTTTAATATTGTTTCCTAGTTTTCTTTATATCGCTGACCCGGCCGGACGGCTGATTTTTGAAATACTGGGAAGGGGTGTTACACTCATAAGCATGACAAGAAGTATACGGGGCAAATTATGTAGTATGGGATGCATAATATGTGGTTGTATATGGATCCTTATAGAAAGCAACATGTGACTGTTATGTAGTATGGATGCATAACAATCATCACATGGATGTGTTATGTCGCCGCATCCGCTACAGTTTCAAGGGCAGACGTACTCTCGGCGCCCAAAAGAACGAAGGCCAAACAACGGGGCTGAACCATCCAGTTCAGCCCCCAACCAATGAAAGGAGCCAAGGGGGGGACTGAAAAATGATCCGGTTCAGTCCCCAAGTGGGGGGGGGGGCGGCCGGCCCCCTTGAGCCCCAGGTATTAATAAACCCGGGGCTCCCTCTTGATGGGCATGCACTATTATTCTCAAGGTACCTTCTCTTTCCCTCTTCCTAACCCTAATCCTTCTTCTCCTCTCTAATCTCTCCTAGATCTCTCTTCTTCTTTGCAAAGTCTTAACATGATGCTCATTAGATTTTATTTTATTTTCGTTACATGCGATATTATGTAGTATGGGATGCATAATATTTCATGTGTACGTCGCTCATGACATGCATTAAGGCCTTTTTAGAATGCATAGCATTGCATTCATAACATAACATAGCATTAGCACACGTGTCAAGTTAAGATCTACATGATGACACTCGTACACACATGATTTAAAATGAAAATTTAAGCATTCAGACATTCATATTTTATGCACAGGAGTCAGTAGGATGATGGTTCATCATCCTAAGTTAAGAGCATAACATCATTTCATGAATTCCCGGAGCAAGGTAACAGCAAGAGCAAGTATTTTCACATCGTTCATCTGATTTGAGTTAGGAAATTTGAGTTTGCTAGCTGATATGTCATAAGCTAGGTATTGACTAGATGTACGTTTATCCTGTAGAGATGCCGACAAAGCGCATTGGAACGAGGTCGACTCCCCAGTCGGAGGGTGAATCGCCAGGTGGGCAGAGCGAGGCCGTAATTGAAGGGCTGCGGCAGAGCAATGAGGTCATGTCAAGGCAAATGATTGAGATGCAATCGCAAATTCAGGCGTTGTTGACTGTCGTCTCAAGGCAACAGCCTAGAGTGCAGAACCCTGCAGTGGGTCAAGCCGTTCCTTTTCCTCCTGCTCCTCTGGTGCCCCCCCAGTGTTGCTGCCACCAGAGATGAACTTCATTTCGCATTTCCAGCGCTTAGGATCTCCTACCTACGACAGTAGAGCCGACTTCATGGCGTTAGACGACTGAACCATCGATATCGAGAAAATGTTTTCCTATTCTGGGGTTCTTTGAAGTTTGGGTGATGGTTGTCGCGTACCAGCTGAAGGGTCTTGCGAAGAGCTGGTGGTTAAGGGAGAAAGAGAACCTTACAGATGGATGCTCGTGGGAATCGTTCAAGGAGTTGTTGCTCAAGAAATTTTTGTCATCGGTCGAGCAAGACCGTCTGATGAATAACTTTCTGTACCTGAAGCAGAGGCAACTCACCGTTATCGAGTATGAGGTTGAATTCAGCAAATTGAGCAGGTTTGCTCCGTAATTGGTAGCCTCTGAAGCGGGAAGAGTAAAACGCTTACTGGGTGGTCTTAGGAGCGACATCCAGTAGTTGGCAAGCGCATATAGATCTGAGAAGTATGCTGAAGCGGTTGAAGCTGCCTTGAAGGTCGAGGCAATTGATAATGCAAGGAACCGTGGGCTGCAGGCGAGGCAGGACAAGAGGAAGTCTGATGACAGTGGAAGCTCTAGGACATTTGGCCCTGCTTCGAAGAAAGGACGAAAGAAAGTGTGCAGTTTCTGTGATCGGCCAGGCCATCATTCTGAAATGTATTTCAAGATACTTGACGCGCAGAAGCAGTCTCAGGTGCATGCGATCCAGGATATATCTAAGGGAGATCTTGTCTGCACCTACTGCCAGAGGAAGGGGCACGATGTGACCCGTTGCTTCAAGAAGGCTGGAGCTTGCTTACAGTGCGGTCAGAAAGGGCATCGGAAGGTTGATTGTCCGCAGTCCCAGCTCATGCTGCAGGCGATTCCTTTGCAGACTCTACCTCCGCCCCTGCAGCACGTGGACAAGGGGAAAGGAAAGCTTAATGTGCTGACCAAGGAGGAGGCTCGGTCCTCTGCCCAGGTGATTTCAGGTTAGTCCCTGACTTAGCTAGCAATCTTTTATAGTGGATTTTAGGCTTCTGCTTTTTTTTAGTTTCGCGCGCAATGTTTTTAGGTGAGTTTAAGGTGAAGAATAAGTGGACGTGTGTTCTCTTCGATTCGGGCGCTACTCACTCCTTTGTGGCTAGGAGTTTTGTAAACCGACATCGTTGGGTTGTTGATCGTTAGATGATGCTCTTAACGTCAAGTTCCCTTCATGAGATCTGGTGACGTCAAGTCAGGGTATTCAGCAGTGCCATATTTCTTTAGGTGATTTCCTAGCTTTCGCAGATCTGAAGGTGTTAGATCTTGTGGATTTCTACGTGATCTTGGGCATGGATTGACTGTCCCGATATGATGTTGTCATCCAGTGTAAGGTTAAGCGCTTGCATTTCAAGGGGGACAATGACCAACCCTTGAGCATGTATGGCTTACCGCGTAAGGATTCCCCAATCATTTCTGTGGTATATGCTCGTCAATTCTTAAAGTCTGACTGTGAATCTTTTCTTGTTTCTGTTTCTGTTATGGAAACTGCAATTGATGTGTCTCATATCGAGGAGATTTCTGTGGTGCGAGAGTTTCCATATGTTTCCCTACTAGTCTTCCCGGACTTCCTCCTAAGAGAGAGATGGAGTTCGTTATAGATCTTGAGTCGGGTACTCATCCTATTGCAAAAGCACCTTACCGCATGACGCCGCATGAGTTAGAGGAGTTATGTACCCAGTTGGATGAGCTTTTGCAGTGTAGCTTTATTAGGCCAAGTAATTCTCCCTGGGATGCTCCAGTCCCTTTCGTGAAAAAAGGATAGATCGATAAGGCTGTGTATAAATTATCGAGAGCTGAACAAAGTAACTATCAAGAATAGGTATCCACTGCCTCAGATCGATGACCTGTTTGACCAATTGCGAGGTAGTTCGGTATTCTCAAAGATTGACCTCCGTTCGGGGTACCATCAGTTGAGAATCCGTGAGTCAGATGTTCCGCGGACTGCATTTCTCTCCCGATACGGATATTTTATGTTTCTGGTAATGTCGTTCGGGTTAACGAATGCCCCTTCTGCCTTCATGGACATAATGAATAGAGTGTTCAAGGACTTTCTGGATTAGTTTGTGGTTGTATTCATAGACGATGTTCTGGTGTATTCCAGAAATGCTGAAGAGCATGTCTTGCACTTGCGCTTGGTTTTGGTTACTCTGAGAGAGCATATGTTGTATGTGAAGCTAAGCAAGTGTGAGTTTTGGCTGTCTCAGGTGTCTTTCTTAGGTCATGTTGTGAGCAAAGGTGGTATCTCTGTAGACCCGATAAAGATAACCGCAGTGTTGGATTGGAAGAGGCCTTCAACGCCTAAGGAGATAAGGAGCTTCTTAGGGTTGGCAAGGTAGTATAGGAGATTCGTGAGAGGATTTTCAACGTTGTTTGCGCCGTTGACCAAGCTTACGCAGAAGAGCCAAGCTTTCGTTTGGAGTGATGCTTGTGAAGAAGCCTTTCAGGAGCTTAACAAGAGATTATGTTCTGCTCTAGTTTTGGCGTTGCCTACGGAAGAAGTAGAATATGTTGTTTACGTGGATGCTTCGCGAGTTAGACTCGGTTGCGTATTGATGCAGAATGACAACGTGATTGTGTATAGATCGAGACAATTGAAGGTCCATGAAAAGAACTATCTTACGCATTACTTGGAGTTTGTTGCTGTCATTTATGCTTTGAAGCTGTGGAGACATCTTCTGTATGAAGTGTCGTGCAAGATCTATACAGATCACAAGAGTCTAAAGTATGTTTTCACTCAGAAGGTGCTGAATTTACGCCAGCATAGATGGTTAGAGTATGTTGTGGACTATGAAGTTAATATCCTTTATCATCCTAGCAAGGCTAACGTGGTGGTAGATGCCTTGAGCCGAAAGCCTGCGCATGTCTTTAACCTCTCTATGAAATCCTTAGTAGAGGAGTTCTTGTTGATGGATATAACCGTTGGGAGTAGCGCTTCGTCAAGTAGCTTGGAAGTGGTAGAGCCTTCATGGATTACGCTTGTCAGGCTACATCAAAAGGACGATCCCGATCTGCAGCATATCAGAAGCAGAACTGAAAAAGGGGAATTACCAGACTTTTCAATCGATGATGTGGGTACCTTGAAGTACCGTGGCAGATATTGTATTCCCGTTGTTGAAGATATTCGAGCAAAACTATGTAGTGAAGCGCACGGTTCTAGTGTTGCCTACCATCCTGGTTCCACAAAGATGTATCGAGATCTGAAACAAATTGTCTGGTGGTCAAGTACAAAGAATGATATAGTAAGGTTTGTATCTCAGTGTTATACTTGTCAGCGTGTTAAGCCTGATCATAGAAGACCTGGTGGTAAGTTAACGTCGTCGGATATTCCGAGTTGGAAGTGGGAGAGCATTTCTATGGATTTTATTACCGGTTTGTCGAGGTCTCCCTGAGGGCATGATGCGGTGTGGGTTATTGTCGATAGACTGATAAAGTGTGCTCACTTCGTGCCTTTCAAGATTGAATTCTATGGAAAAGATAGTTGAGCTTTATCTGGACGAAGTCATCAGGTTGCATGGTGTGTCTACGAGTATTATGTCAGACCGAGACTCCTGGTTCATGTCTCGTTTCTGGCAAAGCTTGCAGGGAGCTTTAGGCACTGATCTTAGAAACTCTACTGCCTAGCATCCTCAGACTAATGGTCAGACGGAAAGAGTAAATCAGATTTTGGAGGACATGATTAGATGTTATATTCTGGACTATGCTGGAGCTTGAGATAAACGCCTTGGACTGATGGAGTTCACGTACAACAACAGCTATCAGCAAAGTTTGCAGATGACCCCCTTTGAAGCCTTATACGGGAGACGTTGTCGAACTCCCCTATTTTGGGCTGAAGTTGGTGAGAAGCTTTTGCTCGATCATAAGCTTTAGAAGATATGAGCATTTCAGTGACGCATATTCGTGAAAAGTTAAGGTTGTCTCAGGAGCGATACGAAAAGTATGCAAATCAACGCGAGATTGATCTGGAGTTTGCGGTTGGGGACATGGTTTTTCTGAAGGTCTCTCTGATGTTAGGAGTTAAGAGATTTGGAAGGAGCCACAAGTTGGATCCCAGGTATGTGGGACCTTTCAAGATTGTGGAGCGCATCGAAGTGTCAGCTTATAGATTGGAGTTGTCTGATTCTTTCCCTAGTGTTCACGACGTGTTTCACGTGAGCCAGTTGCGAAAGTCAGTTCGTAGTGATCGGCATGTCTGACTCGGTGCCTCAATTGCAGCCTAATCTCTTGTATGTTGAAGAGTCTGTCCGTATTCTGGAGACGCAAGATCGAGTGCTGAGAAGGAAGACAATTCTAATGGTTAAAGTTCTCTGGCAAAATCAGGACGTCGAGAGTGCAACTTGGGAATTGAAATCTGAAATAAGAGAATCTCACCCTCAACTGTTCTCCTAGTTCCCTCCGGTTAGTATTTTCTATCAAGCGAGTTTTAGTGTATTTCTCTCATTGCTCTCTTGTTTTGATGCACGTCCTAAGTTTCGGGACGAAACTTCATTTTGGGAAGGGTGATTGTAATGCCCATGATTTTCTGACAATTATTTTTATCATCTTGGTGATGTTATAATGACGTAAGGGCGTTACGTTAGCGCGGAGTTGACGGTGCGTCGTCATTAGTGTGTTTTCGCATCCGTCGGGTCCAGCCGACCAAATCTTGGAATTTTCATCGAAATTGTAAAATTTCACGATACGAAATTAAATCGATTAATTTTGAATTTGCCAGTCAAGTTTCGTCGCGATCCGAGCAATATTGGAGTATCGGTGAATTTTCGAAGTTTTGTATATTTAATGTTCGCCGTAAACTTTAGAAATTTATATCTCGAAAACGACGCGTCAAATTTTTGTTTTGACTTCGCCGTTGGATTCGTAGCACCGGCTTTTACCTAGGGTACGAATTTCGTTTGAATCGACGTGTGTTAGACCCTTCGTAATATTATAATATTTATATTACTATTATTACAATTTTTGTTATTATTAATATAAATTAAATTTTTTATAATTCGTTTTATATTCTCTCTCTCGGCGAAACTCACCGAACGCATGTTTTATACCCCCCTCCATCCTATTATTGTTGTTATTATAATAATAATAATTAGTATTATTATATTTATTATTATTATTAAGATTCGTTGAATACTCACATACTCACCGAACTCCCCATACTCACCGAACTCATCTTATTAGTATTATTATTATTATTATTATATATATATATACATAAATTATATCTTTTCTCCTCCCTTGTACAAAGAGCAGACCGAACCCCTCCCTCCCGATTTCTTTTCTTCTGCCGAACCAGAGCGAAGCGAGCCTTTTCCGGGAGCCTTCCGACCGCCACCACCGGAGCTCCGATGCACAAAATCTTCATCGGAGCATAGATCTAGAAAGCTCTCGACGAGAGCTACGCGTGCGTGGTAAGTTTTGTCCGTTTCGTGAACTTTTTAACGTTAGGATTTTCGGCCATAACCGCCGTTATGGCCAAATCTTCGTAGGTTTTGTCTTCCCGCGTCTTCGCTTGGTTCGATCTACGCCGTGGAGTATTTCGCAGGGCGGATTTGGGTAAAAATCAAGACAAGTGTGGTTTTGTTTACTTTTCTTCTTCTGTGTTTACCTCTGATCGTAGGGTGTTTAGTAAGTCTTAATTTGTCGAGTAAATTAGTAAGTGTCGGTCCGTGAAATTATAAGTTCGTCGAGTATTATTCCATTTCATCAGCGTTTGTTCGTCGTGTCGTTTGGATCGTCGCATCGTTTCGACCACGTATAACACTGGTTTCGTAGTGAGTATCGTAAGTATTGTGAATGTCTTGGCGCATACCGTTTGACTTGGAAATCATCGTTGTGAAAGCCTGTGAGTCTTGTCGGGCTATTTGGATCGTCGCGTCGTCATGGTTGTTGGGTCTGTGCGCGTCGTGATTACTCCCCCGACACAGTACCTCTCTTGTTTGTTGATCATACACCCAGGCTTGCCCGGTATTTTGATGCCCTTCTTGAGCTGATCAGTCTCATTTAAATTTGAATTGTAATATGATATCTGATAAGATATATGTAAATATACAACTTTTTGGCGCTTGGTACTGAGATCGCTTTGTTATAACTGCATAGATAGTTTTACTTCTCTGTTGTTTTTTTTGTCCACTAGTACTGACTTTTACTGCTAGTTTGCTTGTTTGGTTCAGGTCTACTTGGAGGTTTGTCATTGCTGATTGGTTCCTTTTACCACTACTTGTTACTGAGGTGTTCTTCTTTTGATGTCTCAGGTTCAGAGCAGTCTCAGGTTCTCTCGCTCGAATTTTCACACACCTACTCAAGAATACAACTCCGAGATGATTCAATCCCGACGGGATTCTTCAGACTACAGCCTTGAAGTATGGTAAGTTCTCCTCTAACGAGGCGAGCGATAGCGAAGTACATGGTCTAAATCAAATGAAAGTGTCTCCTCAGTTTAATGAGGTAGTTGTTTCCTTTATTTCAGATTAGACTTGTATCATATGGGTTCGTGTCAGTTTGTTGACGTTCATAGTGTTAGTTTCTGATGTTGGCTACTTGTCAGTTTTACTGTTGTTACTTGCTGTTAGTTATGCACTTGCTCTTTGGGAAGGATTTATGCTACATGGTAAGTTCTCCTCTAACAAGACGAGCGATAGCGAAGTACATGGTCTAAATCAAATGAAAGTGTCTCCTCAGTTTAGTGAGGCAGTTGTTTCCTTTATTTCAGATTAGACTTGTATCATATGGGTTCGTGTCAGTTTGTTAATGTTCATAGTGTTAGTTTCTGATGTTGCATACTTGCCAGTTTTACTGTTGTTACTTGTTGTTAGTTATGCACTTGCTTTTTGGGAAGGATTTATGCTAGGATGCATGTTAGGTATTTTTAAATATTAAAAAAACTGTATTCTAGCGTAATTATATAGCATCTATTTTAACTGAAATTCATTTTATTTTAGGAGCCATAAAACTATCTTTTTATTTATAATAAATGTAGAAGTCACATTCCATTGCAAAAATTGTTGAGTCTTTATGATCATATAGGATAATAAATGAAATAAATGGAGTATTTTCCGTCGCGTAAACTTATACTTTCTCATCCTTGCACTAATTGATCCACCAGACCGAGGGACACGTTCGGTTATGCCTAAAAATACTAAATATATTTTAAAACATAATTCACGTGTCTTTTTATAAAATAAGCGAAAGGACAGGTTTGCTTGAACGTCTGCAGTTGTCCCCTGCACGGCGTGACATCACGATCGCGTAATTTCTCTCACTCTGATAGTATTTTTATACTGATAAAATGCGGGTTGTGACAATGATCGTTAATGGGGCTTTTTCTCAGTGGAGTGATTCATGACACTATTAAACTCAAATTCAGCTCGGGCTAAGGCGTTATCCCATTGTTTAGGTTTGTCATCACAGATGCTTCTTATCAAGTCATATCAAGTCAAATTGCCCAACTTTAACCACTTCTGTCTGTCCATCCAACTGAGGGTGAGCAGTACTACTATAATTGCGGGATGTATCGAACATCCTCCGCAGTGTTTTCCAGAAGTGAGAGAAAATTTGTGTCCCGATCTGATGTAATTGACCTCAGGACGCTATGCAAACACACACTTTCACAGAAGAATAACTTTACGATATGTCGATATGGGACGCATGTGGTTCGGTCTTCAACTTGAGGTGGCTCACCAGGGCTTGTGAAACAAAATTCTCGACACTTCCAATGTCACCGATAATCCGACAAATATTTCGATTAACAGAGCACTTCGTTTGAAAAATATAATAATGTTGGCAGAGTTCCTGCTTTGGGGAATATAATAACCGCAGCACGACACAACAAACAACACCACCCTCTTCTTCTTCCACATGTCATCGACTTCTTTTGCCCCATCAACAGCATCATCAGTGTTGCGCTCATGCTCCACGTAATGAGTGGAATTGCAAATGGGACAATTTTTAGAACAATGATCAATTTCATGACACCGATAACATTCGTCGCTTGTCAGTTTTGCATAAGGGTTCTTTCCAACTTCTCAAGCGACACGATTTTGTGGTGTTAGAAGTGAATTGGCAGGCTAGATCGGAAGAAGTTAAGCATTCCCATCATTATGGAGTTCCATAGTTGACTTAGCTCTTTGGCATCGACTACTAACCCGTCCCAATTGTATCTCCACTTTCAATACCATACTATGAGCCTCATGCACGATTTGGATACTCTGCAAAAGAAGATGATCCTAAACGGCATAGTCCAAATCATTAACATACCCGATGACTTGCTGGGAAGAAGACTCACTAAGGTTGTTGCGGGCCGACAAACGAATTTCGCCGCGTAGTAAACAACATATCGCCAATTTTGCTTACAATTTTGGAATCCATAGAAGAGGAATTGTTCATAATCAGGAGGAAGAAATTGACCTTTCAACAACTACATCATGCTCCACCGGGTGCGGACAGGAGCAAGTCCCTACCACTGCCAAGAAATTTGTAATTGATCCCGCTAAGCATGGGTGCCTCCTTTAAGCGATAGGCAACCATTTTTACCTTTAGGCACCCTACACAGAGAGAAATTGTATGTGAACCTGAAAAGTGGTCCTTCCTATCAGAGTCTGTCCATTTCCTATGGTTTATCGTGTCATCCACTAGCATATCTGTTGACCCCAAGAAGGTCAAATCCATCTGTGATTGGATCGTATCGACGAACATCCACGAGGCCCGTAGCTTTCATAGACTTGTCACCTTCTATAGGATGTTTGTCCAAGACTTCAGCATGATCATGGCGCCATTCAAGAGTTGCCTTCGGAAGGGAGAGTTTCAGTGGACCGCCACGGCCACTAGAGCATTCGAGGAAATTAAGGAGAGATTGACGATGGCCCCTGTATTGAGACTCACTGACTTTAGTCGCGCATTTGAGGTTGTGTGTGACGCGTCTGGTATCGGTATTGGTGGCGTGTTGAGCCAAGAGGGCACCCAGTTTCTTACTTTAGTGAGAAACTGAACGAGGCAAAGCAAAAATACTCGAACTACGATCGAGAATTTTATGTTATCGTCCAATCTTTGCGCTATTGGAAGAACTATCTCCTACCCCGGGAGTTGGTGCATTACTTTGATCATACGGCGTTGCGTTGCCTAGACTCGCAGCGCAAGTTAGGACATCGGCACGCTAAGTGGGTTGAGTATCTACAGGAGTTTCACTATGTTCTCAAACAACGCACTGGTGTTGAGAACAAACCCGCGGATGCACTAAGCAGTCGAATTATGCTCTTGCACACGATGAGAGCCCGAGTGGACGGATTCGAGAAATTGATCACGGACTATCCTACCTGTCCGGATTTTGGTGAGGTACATAACGCGTTGTCAAGGGACCCTCCGGATCCCATCGAGGGGTTTCAGATTATCGGCGGGTACCTATTTCGAGGCTCCTGCCTATGCGTACCCAGGACCTCTTATCGAGACTACTTAGCATAGGAGTTACACGCGGGCGGTGCCACCAACCATTTCGGGAGAGACAAGTCGATAGCTATTGTCGAGGACCATTTCTATTGGTCGAGCCTGAAGAAGAATGTAGCCCGCATAGTGCGACACTGTCGTATCTGTCAAACGGCCAAGGGTACGAAGCAGAACACTAGTCTGTATACCCCACTACCCATTCCCTGCCGTCCTTGGGAGGGCATTAGTATGGATATTATACTCGGGCTTCCCCGCACCCTGAGGAAGCATGATTCGATCTTCGTCGAGGTTGACCGATTTTCTAAGATGGCTCACTTTATTGCGTGTAGCAAGACCACCAACGCCCCCCATGTCGCGGCCTTATTTGTTAGTGGCGTGTTTAGATTACACGACCTCCCGAAATCTATTGTGTCTGATCGGTACGTGAGATTCATTAGTTATTTATGGAAGACCTTCTGGTGAAAGATCGGGACTACCCTAAAGTTTCCATCCGCTTACCACCGTCAAACGGACGGTCCGACTGAGGTATGAATAGAATTCTAGGCAATCTACTTAGAGAGAACATGCATCTAGTTGGGATTCAGTGCTCCATGTCGCGGAGTTCGCATATAATAATTACATCAATAGGTCACAGGGTTGAGTCCATTTCATATAGTGTCAGGTTATGACCATTGGAAGCCTATTGATCTTATTCCCATCCTAACTGAGTCACGCCCTAGTGAGTCTGTTGAGTCCTTCGCACGTCATTTGCATGAGTCAGTTAGGCGCAAAATTAATTAAAGCAATGAATACTATAAGGAACATGCAGATAAACATAGGTGAGAAAGGATCTTTCTAGTAGGTGAACAGATGATGGTAAGAGTCCGCACTAAGAGGCTCCCTCAGGGGCCTGCTAAGAAACTAAGCGTCGGGCGGATTGGTCCCTACACAGTCCTGAGACGCATCAGGACAAATGCTTATGAGTTGGACATTCCTACGAGCATGGGTATACATCCCGTGTTCAATGTCGAGGACCTGACGCCAAACTTTGCACTTCACGAGTATTCAGACCCCTACCTGGGCGGCCCTCCCGAGCCATTACCACCACTCAGTCCATGCCAGAGCCTTTTCCACCGCATTCATTGCCCCTTGCTCAGCCCACATCTGACACCGCCTACCCGGGATTTCGTCTCCACCGGCTTCACCATTGCACCACAGATCCCACTGGATCTTCCTACTAGAGTGTTGAGAGATGAGCATATTACTGAGATCATTACATATGAGTACGTCCCTCCACGGACGGTCTTTTGTGCCGCTATTTGGTTTGTTGGTGCAGACGACCTTTCACCGAAGACACCTGGATTGCTTTTGTAAAGCTTGATCGACTCGCCCCTGTACTTCGACCACCATACGATCGTTTCCATTCATCAGAGAAGAAGGCTTTTCAGTCGGGGGGAGTTGATGGGGGACCATCTGGCGTGACTCGGCGCAAGGCGGACCCCACCTTCGTTTATTCACGCAGGCGGACATGATTGAATCGGCGATCCGCTAACGCGGATGCGTCCGGCACATCGATCCGATGTTTTTCATATATAGCTTTATATTTTTCGAATATTATTTCAAGTATTTTTAGCCTTGAAACCATCAGCCAATCATAGTCGTTGATTCCGGGTGCCCTAATTTCAATTTCTTATAAATAAGATGTTAGGGTTGCACTTTATTTTACATTGTTGAAATTTGAAGAACTTCTTCCTCATTTCCGGTGATTCCCTCCGCGGTGCCGACTTCGTGGAACCCCTTGGTGACGACTCCTCGGGTAAGCTTTGTATCTTTGGTTCTTTTCCCCTCCGTATACCCCTCCCCTATTCTGTCCAGCCGCCGCCCCCATCAGGACCCCCCCCCCCCCCCCCCCGTTATGTCCCGTCGTTGCCCCCTCACAAGTCTCTCCAACCGCCATCACACAAACAGCCACCCCTTCCTCCACATCCAGCCCTTCCCAAAACAGGTCACCGCCCTGTTTATTCTTAGATTTGACTGCCCTCCTCTCCTCCTTGTTTGTTTTTGCCGCCCCACCTGTTGATCCACCTCCCCACCGCTCATCCCCCGCCCGGATTCACACAAATCTGGGGAATCCAACCCAGAACCACTCCTCCCCACTCCCAATTTGCTGCCACCAAACCGCTATTCCGTGGATCCACCTTCCAACATCCGACCATCACAAGATCTATCCAGATCTGGTAATTCCAGCCCAGATCCAACCACCCCTCCACCGAACCAGCCCTCCCACTTCTCAACCGACCTCCCCCTTATCCGATCTAGTCCACCTACCACTGAAACCCTCTTTTAGCCCTCCAACATTCAGATCTACTTTAATTACAGCAACCCTAATATTCCTTGTAGTGTTTTGTATTGGTTATTGGTTGTAAAACATTGTGGTGGTTTGCTTATTACATACTTGTTGGGATTTCAGTTAATATAGCATTTGTTCTTTGATAAATCTCTAACTGCATGCAGAAATGATTCGTCGCGCGCTTGTCTTTGGCCCTCCTTGCGGAGGAAAGCCGCGCCTTTAGCCTAAAAGAAAATTTATTCTCGTTTATAATGCAATGTTAATTATGCTACTTAATTGTTTGAGTTAATTATTAGCGCTTAATTGCAAGTAGTGCATGCATTGAGTCGTTGGGAAGTCGAGAATCACCATCACTCACCACTAGTGTGCATTTTAGGAGTCCACTACACACCCTACCCTACATCACTCTCTTCAAGTAAAGAACCAACACAAGACCCACCGGTAAATAAACAAACACACAAACCTTGAATACCGCGACTATATTGAGGGCGGGGGGGGGGGGGGGGGGACTGATTAGGATCCACCAGGTAAGTGACAACTTGCTGGCTAGTACTTGGAAGTGCTGAAATGAATTCCATCGAAGGCCTGGGTAAAACGGGCTGCTGCTGGAAGTGTTTTCTAGGGGTGCTGGACAAAATTCTGGAGGCAGAGAGGGGCTGGAAAGCATGCTCATAGAGGCTGGAATTAGGATTCTAGGTGGTGGAATTTCACTCCAGATGCTGTAATTTCACTCCAGATGCTGGAATGGGGAGGTAATTTGCTGTAGTAGAGGAACGGGAGGCTTGGTAAGGGTTCCGGGATGCTGAACGGAGGCTGGACAGCAGGTATGTGGCTGTGTGAGACGGGAGCGATTTTTAGAACCGGAGTCCGTTTCCAAATTTACTGTCCGGGACCAATGAGGAGAGGACGCTTGCCATTCACTTTTTGCGCGTGGGTCCGAGGTAGAGAGAGAACGTCATTCTAGAAGATCAAAATTATCACCCGAACGGAAAAAATTTTTGTCCGGGTTCTGGTCCCAAGAACTTGCGGTTGGACAGGGAACGGGTGAAGGGGGACTGCTGGTAAGAGAAATCTAGGAGAGGGTGGACTGGAGAGTGGCTCCACTTGGGAAATTGGGAGGGGGAAGGGGGGGTTGCAGGGAGGAGGGGGTCAACTGGTGGATCCACGTGAAGGAGGGGAGTGAATTAAGGGAGGGGAAGTTCTCAAGTAGCGTCAAGTGAAGGTGGGGAGGGAATAAGGGGTTGGCGGCTATGGAAAAAGTGGAGAGGGATAGTGGCTAGATTTTAGGAATGGTTCCTAAATTTTAGGAGAGTTGGGAAAGTGGGGGTAGTGAGAGAAGTTAGGAAGTGATTATGAGGTGGTCTATATAGCACGGGGACGAAAACGAGATACGGGATACGATACGAAACGGATGCGGGAAACGTGATTAAAAAAACAAGATTACGGGAAACGTTTTTTAAGTTTTAAATTATTTTAAGATAAGTATTAATTAATATAAAAATCAGTCAACTAATAAACTAAATGTGCGTATCTTGAATTGTACCGAAAAATAATTTAATAAGACTACAACATATGAAAACCAAGACTTCAAACTTATATTATACATTATTGGCATTTAATATAATGTTATAAACAACATTTCACCGGTCATGCTATGCTGATCAAACGCTTAAATCCTTGAAAAAAGTATTAACACTATAATAAAAATGAAAACCTATTTATAACTTATAAGGAAATTTAACACAAAAAATGAAATAAACAAGAACATTGCAGATGATTCCTGCAGCAACCGTGAATAAAAATATCAATTAATTATTTTAAAAAACATGGTTCCACTGCAAACACAGGTGGTGAGCGGAGAACAACGTAGAGCTGCGGGGGTTGGGGGAGAACGGCGCAGAGCTTTGGACCTTTGGTTACAGGGTTATGAGTCGTGCGTGAGTCGTGAACCCTAATCCCTAAAACTCAAATTATATCATGTGTGAGGTGAGTTGTGACTATCGTGTGTGAAGCGTGAACAAGAAAAGCGGGAAATGCGAAACCGGCAAGCGGGATACGCGCTTCCCAATTGTTATTTTAAATTATTTAAATATTGCATTTCCGACGTTTTGGAAACGCGTTTCTGGATGTTTCTCATATATGATACGCATTCGAGTCGATACGTGAAGCATTTTTAAGTATTTGTGCTTCATAGGAGGTGGTTACCGACCGGTGGTGGCTACAGATGGTCGTAGGTGGCCACTACTGGTGGTGGTGGTCGTCGGAGATATTTTTCAGCGATCACTGGAAAATGCAAAATGATGGGAAATTGATGGAAAGTGGCGATGGATCACCAAAGGTGGTTGGAGACGTTTTTCGGAAATCGTTGGAGATGGAAACGGAGGGTAAATGAGTTGTTTTTTGGGGAATTAGGGAGTGGTGATGAAGGGGGACCTCGGGGTGGCCAGTAAGGTGAGTTGTTGAGGGGAAATGAGCGGAAGATGCTTACTCCCACTGGCATCCTTATTATATGGTCTTAGTGGTCCTGTAAAAATAGAACCAAAAATACTTTCATCAATAGAATTCATGTACAATTTTATTCAGGCCTTCCAGAGTGCAAACTTCTCTAGGTTACACACTGAAGGTCTTGTAGATGCAGATCATTTAAAATTATTTAAAGTCATTTTGAAAATATATTTATATAATAATATATGTATTTTTTCAACTATTTAGATCCTTTGATCAATGGGTTAACTTTTATTTAATCAACCTCCTGATACCAATTGAAAGTGTGAACAGTTGAGTAAATTCTCAGAGAATTCTCTAGAGAGGGGGGTGAATAGAGATTTAAAATATTTGTTTTTTGAATTTAACTTATCACAATATTTGCATCCACGGAAAGATAGTCGGAAAGTAAATAAAGAAAATTAAAACACAGCACAACAAACAACACAGAAAAAGCACAGCACAGAAGACACCAAAATTATAGTGGTTCCCCAAAATCAGGACGCATCCACTCTTCTACCATCTTGGTAGGAATACACTATCTCAGTGCCCAAGTCTTTTAATAAGGAGACTATCAGAACCAAATTAGATCTTTTGGTAAGAAGATCTTGAACCAACACTAGATCTTTTGATAAGAAGATCTTGAACCAGTGACTGAATCCTTTGAAAAGTAATTCTAAAAACTTTTTACTCAAAATACAAGAAGAAGAGTAAGAAGTGAGAAGAAAAAGAAGTCTTCTAAAATGAGCCCTCTCTCAATAAATTTTTGTAGACTGTAGGCTTTAAGTGTATTGGATCTTCAGTATTTGATGAATCCTTGCTAGCAGAAGTTGCAAGGATTATATGCTTTTTGATCCAAGTTATTCTCTGATTTTCTTCTCAGAATGTTGTTGCAGCAGTCAGAAGAATAGGAAAAATAGAAGATAAGAAAACTTTTGTCGGCTCTGTCTGTATCTGTTCTGTATACTTCTTGTATATGTTCTCAATAATCTGTGTACGTCCTTCTTAGAATAAATTCGAATTTCTCTTAATCTTGGAAAATCTCTTCAGAAGGAATGTTATATTATTCTTTCATATCGGCTTCAATAAATTCTGAAATATTCTTCAAAAAATTTTTATAAAAACTCTTCTGAAGTTAGTGGAGAATTCTTTCCAGTAAGCTTTCTGGAAATAATCTTGGACAGATTCTCTGTTATTTCCATATTGAGCTCTATTCGACACTGCGTCGACTTTTAATAGAAGTTGCGTCGAGATCTGCCTTTAGAATGAAGTTCAGTCAACTTAACTTTATAATTGACGTTGTGTTGATATCATATTGACACATGCGTCCTCTTCTGTCTTAAGAGTAACGTTGACTCAACTCTTATTGTTGTTCTGACTTATAGTCGAAGTGACGTCGACAATGCGTCGACTTCATACCGACGCATATAAACTTTTCTTGATTTTCTTCTTCTAATCAGTGTCTACCTCATTCCTTTAACTCAACAAACTTCCTAAGACATCTATGACCATATTACCCTCACTATACAATATGGGTAATAATCCTAGATTGTAAAATCACTTATAATTTAACTTGTTAAGTTAAATCAACAGAGTTTTTCCCAATAGTCGAGACGCGCAAGAATGGTCAAGGCACAAGTGGACAGAGAAGGAGGGTGTCCGGTGACAAGGGTGTCGAAGATGATTGAGGGAGCGACATACAAGATTAAGTGACGGTTGCCTGTTGGAGGTCCTCGCTGGCTCAAAATGATCATTGGAGATTCGTGAGTTGGTTGATCAAGAGACATAGGGCAGGGATGTTGAATTGTGGTGTGCGTTGGATCAAAGGCATGGGGACTAAATGACGCAGGACGAATCTATAGGCGACGGGAAACTCGGTGACCTAACCCTACATGTTATGCAAGGCCCGACGGATTAGGCCACAGTTAGATAATAAATTTAAATATCTCACGCAGTTAAATTCACAACAAAGCACAATAATTTATTTAAGCGAGGCAAGCTTAGGCTTTCCTCCGCGCGGAGGGCCAAAGTGAGAGCGCGACGAATAAATCCTGCAAATCACAATAATTATCTAACAAAACACCACAATACACAATATCCAACTAATATAGTGATCCAATTCAATATAAAAATGCTGAAAATAATAATCCAGTACAACAAAATCTCAACAAATAGTGGGCTGACAAAGACATTGAAGAATCTGGAGCCGGAAATGCATGGATCGACGATCGAATGTGGAACCGACGGCGCGGAAATGATGACGATGGCTGTCCACGGCAGTAGATGATGAGATCGGACAAGAAATGGGAAGATCCGGCCACGTACGAGTAGATTCGGGCCGGGGAAGGGTAGATCCGCTGTTTTGGGTCGGATCCGGGCTAGGGGATGGTATACGGGTGGTGTAAATAACTGATCGGGGGCTGAAATTCTCAGATCTGGATTGATCTTGAGAATAGGGGGTGTAGGGAAGTGGATCCACGTGAGGGGTGACTTAAGAGTGGTCGGCCTGGGCTATGGGTGGTCGGGTGGTTGCTGGCTGGAGGGGGGACTGGGCGGCGGGTGTGTTGGAAGGTGGAGGAAGGTCTAGAGGAGGGTTTGCTGGGAGGAGGAAGGGGCGGCAGTACCTGTTGTTGGTCGGCGGCTTCTTAGGGGAGAAAAAACTATAAGAATGCAATAGTATATTTCATTAATGAATAGTGAATTGAGAAAGGAAGTTCTTGGCAGCAGGGAAGTCGGCTGTTTGGGGGTTGTAGGGGCTGCGGATACGGGTTTCGGAGGGGGAGAATGAGGGTTAGGGTTAGGGGTGCCTTGGAGAGGGAGATTGTAACGACTTCACCCGTTAAATAACATATAATATAAGGTCCGGCCGGGGCCCCACACTATATGCCACAAACAGACGGCGAGGTCACAGGTTAATACCAAAACACCATCGCATCCTAACTCAGAGCATGCTAGCGGAAGATTTAACAATAAAGATGAACTCATACCCGGAATGTCCACTACATATATAAACCACATTTATATATCAACTCTTGAAAGAGTGTACAGCAAATACAACACATGTTGGCTTAAGGTCTTACATTTCCTCTTTTCACAGTGTGAATTGCATACATCGGCGCGCAGGCCGGCCACACATGAACAAAACACAATAGAAAGCTTAGCCTTCAAGGGCTAGCAGCGGCAGCGGCAGCAGCAGCAACAGCAGGGACTTCAGCCCTTACTTCCCGCTCGGCTCTCCAGCACCTGCATAGGGACAGCCAACCCAGAAGGTGGCAAACAAGGCAACGGTCAGCGTTCAGCTGACCAATTTATAACAATCCTACCCCTTTCCCGGGACAGTGGTATTCCTTTCCGGCAGGCATAGCAATGCATAGACAGATATAACATATATTGTGCTCTCACGCACAATCAATCCATCACAACCGTCAGCCACACGGCCTGACGATCCGTGCACTCAGGGCACATTCTTGGTGCACCGGCGAACTAGGGTCAACACCACCGTTTACAAGGTATTGAGCATTTAGTCTTAATGGCACGCAGGCCTAAGACTCTCATTATGTCACTGACGAAAGCGCAATGCCTTAACGCTCTCATGTACCGACATGAAGCAGGTACGGATCAACCACCCCCCCCCCCTGTTGCTCAAGTCGCCTTGCCATCACCGAGTACAGCGTACTCGAGGCTACATCTGAAGGCGCGGATCAGTTTCACCTTTCCTGTTCGGCAAGAAGCCTTTTTCAGAGCTCGCAGCTCACACTAGCCATAATGTCCACCAAGGACTGGCTTCACAATAGCAACGCTGTCCACCAAGGACTGGCTACACTGTCCACAACGGACTGGCTACACTGTAGCAACAGCACAAGCAGTACAAGGGTATTTTCCTGGAATTCCTCATTCCAGTACTTCCTGATACTCCCCTTCACAGGTACAACTCATTGACTCCACAAACTACACGTTTATACGTGGAGTCTTCTCCGGTGCGCAATATGCAACATCACCAATCCAGACCAACCTGTCCAGATGGGCTTCACACAGCATGCATATCCCGTACTACACATTTACGGGTCTAGATGCAGAGTCAACTGGGGATAGCAACTATCAACCCACGAGGATCACTACTCTTCCACCTTTTGGTGGAGGATCTCATGCTCATGCATAAAGGAGGACTTCACTTGTCCAATGAAGGAAGATCGTTACCTTTGACGATCTCTTGGTAGCCATAGAAATTCTAGCCGGTTGAAAAGAACCGCAGCGGCTTTGCCTCCACAGATCTGGCCTCAAATCTCGAATCGGAACTCTAAAGCTCCAGCGGTGGCCGGATCTTCTCCTCTTCCTCCTCCTTGCTCCTCTCCCTTCTCTCTTCTATTTCGAAAGAGAATATCCAAGTGAAGAATGAAATCTTCACTCAAATCCGGGGTTAACCCAGCAGGAAATAACCTGGGCCACAGGATTCAGGATGAAGGAAATGAACGGCCACAAATCGCCCTCAAAAGTCTATTTTTTGGGCTGACACGGCCTGTGACACGCCCGTGTTACAGGCCGTGTACTGCAAGCGGTACATGAACTGACTCATCCAGACCAGGACACGGGCTTAGACATGCCCGTGTTAAGCCCCTGACACGCCCGTGTCAATCAGTACACGTCCGTGTTGAGGGGCGTGTCCCTCAATCGGCACAGGATCAACACTCCCGAAAAGGACACGGCTAAGGCACACGCCTGTGTCCTTAGCCGTGTGCCAAACACGCCCCTGTGACACGCCCGTGTCATAGGCCGTGTGCCACACTCAACACAGCCCGGTTACCAACCCGAGCAGGACACGGCCTCGGACACGCTCGTGTCCCTGGTCGTGTCACCTTGACACGCCCTGGGACACGCCCGTGTCCCAGGCCGTGTGCCTCACTCGAGACACACTCGAGACCCGCTCGAGCACCCAGAGCTGGACACGCCCTGGGACACGTCCGTGTCCCAGGCCGTGTCACCCAGCCTGAACTCCAAATTGGAATTTGGGGTGTTACAGAGATAAAAGCCTAGGAGTCATCACCTAGGGTTCTACGGAGTCAGCACCGTGGCGGGATGGCGGGATTCCGGGAATTTCTTTCACCAAAATCTGCAATGCCTAGATCAGCCCCCTATCACCTCAATTTATAATAAAACAAGGATTAGGGCATCCTCCATCAACGATTATGATTGGTCGGAGGTGGGGCCACCCAAATACATCGAAATAAATGCAAATATAATAAACTAACATATGAAATTGATTCGCAACGCGGATCCGGACGCATTCGCGGAGTCCAATCGTCGATCCGGGCACGCCATATATGGAAAGTCGCCAATTGGCCCGGAACGGGCCCCAAAACTTGTCATCCACTGCAAATGCTCGTCTATGCTCCACACCACTAAATTGATAGATGTTGGACACCATACAAAGCTAATAAAGGGATATAAATCGTGAGGTATGCTCGTGTCACCGATCTTGAGCCCACTTAAGAATTCCTCTCATAAAAAGTTTACAAGATTTCTAAAGGCATAATCCGAAGACTTATCTACACTCCCTCGTGCAGGGAGAGAACTTTATAACTAAATTAATAAAATGTCATTTAAAAGACAAGCTGCATAGACTCAGGTAGTTGCTAGAAGGGTCATCCAAGAATGCATAATTCTTTACAATCAATTTTAGCAATCTTGCATATTATGTTCCTTTGTTGTCTAATTTGTGCTGAGCTATTGTAATTACTGTTAATTTTATACAATTGAGAAATCTATGATACAAAAAAACATTAGAGATGCTATGTTTAATACATGTTTTTGGTAACATGTGTGGTAGAAGTCAATTCGAGATTGTTAATCTCTTAATCAATTTGAGATGGTAAATCTTCTCAAGTTTATAGAACTTTGTGGTTCAAATTCATACATCTATTCTCACCTCTAACCATTAACTCGAGGTACAAATGAAATCACTCATTAAATCACAACAACAATTTTACAACATTAACCGCCTAAACTTCCTTCCACAAAATCACTACAATGTAAAAAACTGAAATAAAATGCAACTCACCCCTCTAACTAGACCAAGTCAAGCAACAAACAAAATAATTCAATTAAATGATAAATTAAAATTTTCAACACACACGTTTACATATCAAAATGTAAATTAATATTTGCATGTCATGTCCTACTTTTTCAAGATATTGCATTTATAATATGTATGTAGTTTCATCTTCAAACACATGTTGGAATGCTTTTTTGTCATAAACCCATCAAGTATAGTGTGGTATAATTAGAATAAGTTATGTTAAAGCACAAATAAGAAATATTTTGATGGACACATTTTGGGGTGAGCCTATCGAGAATGCATAGAAATTGAAGTAACGAGGAAATAGAAATGAAGAGGAACAGGAGCAATTTCAATATTTATTTCAGATTTTATTTTAGTTCTTATTTCATTTGCAGTTTTTTATGTTGAATTATTACAATTTTGTATTTCATTTGTTTGTTTGTGTAGAGTTGGTTATTTGTTTTAAGTTAGTTATTTTATAAGGGTCCGCTTGGTTCGACGGAATTGGAATTGAGGAATTCAAATTTAGCAATTTTAATTCCTGCAAAAATGCAGGAAATGGAAATGAGTTGAATTCTAATTATATTCTTTGATTACATGATGTAATTGGGCAACGGGAATTGGAATTGACCAATTCTATTGTTCGGTTGCAGGAAGGAATTCATTCATTGGAATTGACCAATTCTATTGTTCGGTTGCAGGAAGGAATTCATTCATAGGAATTGAAAATCAAAATAGAAGTTCTCATTTCTTTGAAAAAAATTGTAAAATAGGACATGAAATCTATATAATGTACAGGACATGTATTTATCGTCGTGTAATTCTGAGTATTTTACAGGTTCACATATCAATGGAAGTTTTCATTTTTTGGAATAAATGATGTTTAGTTCTTAATTTATGTGTTTTGACTGACACTTGAATGGGGTAAAATGACTCTGAGAAAGAGTCCAAAATGGGAGAAGCCCTTGATCTCCATTTAACATGTTATTTGTTGAAGCTCACGAAAATCCCGACTCCAAATGTTCGGATCTAAGTGTAGCCCAAGGTTACTGGTCCCGCGATCCGGCCAACCGGCTCTGAAGGCTAGAGAGAAGAAGAGAAATGAAATATGAACGACCCCGGTGCTACAGTAGTGAGGTCTCACCACGTACCCAGAAGTTTGGAAAAAACTTCTCCTCCACAACCAAGATGGCTGAGCAAGGTATGAGGAAGGTACCACTTAGAGTCTTTGTACTCACAGAAAGGGGGGGTTCTCTAGAAAGAGATCTGCGGTTGAGGGGCCTGAGAGGTCGAAGCGATGCTCCTGCGATAAATAGTGTGGAGGGTTCCCTTGCGGGAAGCTCCTACTCATGTTCCTTCATGGATCAGTCCTACTCCCCCACCTCTTGCTTGGCCGACTCCTCTGCGACCTCCCTGGTCGACTCTATCATCGTTTCGCCATCGAACGGTGGCTTGAAGCATCTCAGGGTCATCAAAACCCATCTGCCTCTGAGCTTCTCCTCCTACTACTCCTCCTACCCTCCGTCTTGCTACTGAGCTTCTCCTTCTACTACTCCATCTGCCTTTGAGCTTCTCCTCCTACTACTCCATCTGCCTCTGAGCATCTCAAGATAAATAGTGTGGAGGGTTCCCTTGCGGGAAGCTCCTACTCATGTTTCTTCATGGATCAGTCCTACTCCTCAACCTCTTCCTTGGCCGACTCCTCTACGACCTCCCTGGTCACCTCTATCTTCGTTTCGCCTTCGAACAGTGACTTGAAGCATCTCAGGGTCATCCAAACCCATCTACCTCTGAGCATTCTCCTCTTACTACTCCTCCTACCCTCAGTCTTGCTTTTAGGAAGTCTGGACAAGTCATGGTGACGTGACCCTCGACCTGATGCAGCTCACAGTAGAGGGGGATTTCCTCTGATTCCTCCAATATGGCCAATTCCCCTATCTGGCAACCGCTTTTGCCTCTCTACGGTCACTCTCTCCTTGATTCCCACCTGGTTTGTAGTAGTTGTTCCTCTTCTTAGGGGAGAAATTTCTTCCAAGACCCGTTTGTCGGGGTCTCCCTGCAGGCCTCCATGGGGTTCAAATTACTAGGAACTGGAACCTCCGCCCCTCTCCCTGCTTTTTCGGAACCACAAAGGGGCTCTTTGCCTCCTCTTTTCGAGGCTCTCGCCTCCTCTGCTCCTCCTTGGCTCTTCCCTCCAATCTTCCGGCCTCTTCCCTTCTTTCCTCATTTGCTACTCCATTATCCTTTGATCGGGTGCCTCTTGCTCTTCATCGTTCTCTTCTCTGGTTACCTTTGTCAGCTTGGCCAAGAAGTCGTTGTTCGTTGAATCCCCTTGCACGAACTTGTTCTCCCTTTCGATCAGATCTTCATAGGACATGAGGCGATCTCTGTTGATCTCCAACTTGAAGAGATTCTCCCTCAGGCCGAATGACGGGGCCAACTGCAAGGTATAGCCATCAACCTACTAAATGTCAAGGACTTCCTCTTAAAAACGGTCAACGTAATAACCAAGTGTCTCGTGCACTCCTTGTTTTAAATGGAAGAGAGCAATTGCCTCTTTCATCCTCTTCCTTGGCATGGCGAATCGCGTCGTCAGCCCTCGGCGCAGGTACTCGAAGTAGTAAATGGAACTCCAAGGCAGTCGGTGGAACCAGTCTCTGGCCTTCCTTAGGCGAGCAACATTGATGCTCGTCTCTGGCCTTAATTCTCTGATGGACCGCAACTGCTCCTGCTTGCTGGCTTTGACCTGATCTTTGAATTTGGCCCTGATCTATGTAACACAACTGGGCTAACCCTTGACGAATATGAGTTGTGCATTATTATATAGTAATTAGCAGGATAATGTGAAGATCAAGTGAATAATAGCTCTTGAATGACATAAACAGGTGAATGAATATTGAATTTCAGTAAGATTACTGAAAATTTGAGAATTGTATTATGCAGCAATGCCAATAGGTGTTACTTGTTCCAACTGTGAGCCATTAGCATTGAACTTACAGGTACATGTGTACACTGCAGCAAATGTGGAGGAGGAGCTCGAAGAAGCTCAACGCGACTTCATCCGCAGAGAAGATATCGGAATAAGAAACAAAAGGAAGCTTCTCAGCAGCAGCGACAAACTTGGATTTCACATTTCTTGCCTCAGCAGCGGCGACAAACAAGGTGAGAAGTGGTTCTAGGTCTTCAATTTAGGGAAGAAACCGGGTGCCAAACAAAAATTTACTCGCTAAACAGATACATAGGATGGAGAAGGATGAGAAGAAGAAAAACAAGCTTTTTTTACCGCCGACAATTGCGGTGTCGGGGCGGCGAGATGATGAGGGGTCACACGACGGTGCTGGGAGTTCCTGTGCGGAGTCAAAAACGTGGAATTACTGTTGGGCGAGAAAAGAATTGGGCAAAGTGTATAAAGAAAACATATGGTTTTGCGGAATTCCAATTCCAGGGCTAACCCCGTCCATCCAAACACCTACAAAAGAATTATTTATACCCAAAGCTAATTCCAAAGATCCATTTCCGTCCAACCGAACAGACCATAAGGGTTTAAGGTAATAAAAGTTATGAACTGGTTGAAAAGGTTAAGAAACGAATTAATTAGTTTCTTTTGAGAGATTTGTGTGCTCTCTACTTCTAACTTTACAAATTCTTTAGGACCAGGCATGCATCCTTAGGCCATCTACTCCACTGTTGTAGGTTATCAACTTCCCAAAAGCTACCGTCTATAAATTTGTCCCTATTGCAAGCCATCAACTTTATTCACTCCATAACTCATTTTAATTTTTCCGCCAGCCATTCTCTATTCTACAGAGTACCCTTCAAGACAGAAGGAGTCAAGAATACTTTGTTGCATCATTGACAGTCATTGAGGATATAAAACAAACAAGAAAACTTCAAATTCTTCATATACCTCCTCAGTCAACCATCACCATGTGATTAAATTTATAACAATTTGGAATTGGAGCCCAACATCATGAGGGAAATTTTTGATTAACTGGGACAAATGATGGAAATGTTGACAAAACTCATTATTGATCAAACATCATAAATGCCCGACAGTCACATATGTCACTCTTTCCACGCATATTGATGGATTAACTTCTTCAGCGAGAGCCATTAATGGCGGTACTTGGATCAAGTCGGAAGTTAAAATGAAGTCCACCGACCCCTAGACCGCATCAGCATTTTCAAGAGAGACAGACACGACATTTGACGTTTGTGCCATTCTCAGTATAACTAATAAGACTTCCAGTATATGATGGGAAAGAAGATCCATTTTGGTGAAATACTGTGTGAACAATAAGTTAATAACCAATGAACTCCTTATAGAAAATGTGAATTGGATTAGCATCTTTTCATCTTGTAGGAGCAAGACAACTTTGGACTGTAATCGTAAGCATGGAAAATCCAAAGGTGGTATTACAGGATTTCAAAACTAATTGCAATATGAGGCTTAGATTCCCACTTTGTAGCAATTCACTAGGTGAATTGATATCATTAAACAAACCGGATTTGTAAGCAAATAATTAGAAAAAATTAAGACTTTATTGGCACGTGTACCTGATGTAGTATATGCACAAGTTGCAATCTTCGCCACAGGTTGTAAGAGAGATTACAATTGGATATGAAATTTCAATATCCACATAATCTGATTATAACCACTAGTTTTGCAAGAATCTGTGATTGGTGGCTCCAATCGAATAATAAATGGTTACACCAACTTCCTTGAGGAAATTTTAACCCACCACATGGGTTCACCGGATGGCAATAACTATCCACTTCCAATTACACAACCCGCTTTCATCAAACGGTTATCTTGGGTAGACATGATGGACAAGAGGCTAAAGGTCCATATGTAGTATATGCTCAAACAAGGTTACACCGGAATGGGATATGCAGCATGCTTGGGAACACAATCAAATCTATATGCTTTCAAAGTTTTATTCCATAAACAATTCCAAATGAGAAAATTTGGTGGTAGCCGTGTACAGCTATTATATGCAATTTTTGTTATAAGCACATCAGATCCCAATTGCCTATCTCTCTCCCAAAAGACATCTTAGAAAGTTTATTAACACTTCAATTTCCAGCCCAAGTTCCCAGTAGAGAAACGCCTACGAGAATTTAGTGTAATGCCAAATTTTTTTCAAACAATTCTACAAACTTGCCCAACTTTTGTGTCCCATAAGAAATAATTGATTGTAATATGGATTCATGCAATTTCTTTGAATGTGATATATGCTAGACATAAAGTAGTTTCCTATTCGAATAAATGGTGAAGGGTATTTTTGAAAATTGATTTACAAAAACAAAAGTAGAATTATGTTGATGCAGAACAGTCCTATGACGGGGGATAATGTATGATCACTAAATGCAGACACAATTCCAACGAGTAACTTGTAATAATTATGATTTATAAATGCAAACGCAAGAAAACTCCACAAAATAGAGAGCACGTGTTGGAGTATTAATATGAGAGTGCGCGAATCATAAATAAACAAGGCAATGAAAATCAAGACTAGCCTCAAACGGCGTGAAAACAAAGTTACAAAAACGATATGACGCGAGAAAGAAAACAAAAACTATTTCAACAAAGAATATTTAACAACCAATTTTAGAACTCACACAATTATAAGGTAGGAGGCTTAGTGAGATTTCTCGGGGCTCGAATTGAAGTAGGCACTGAATTCTGGGCTCCCAATGATGCTGAAGGCTGCGGGACAGCGCAAACCAAGGCTTGAAATGTGTCTCATGTGTCTCCCGGTGGCTGGAATAGGGCGATTATTGCTGCTGGTATGGCTAGAAGTTAGTTCAGGGCCGGCGGAGGAAAATTGGGGGGGGGGGGGCCTGGACTGCACAGAACCTGACAGGCTTTGCTGGGAGAGAAGCTGGCAGGCGAAAGTAGCTTCTGTCAGCAGTTGGGTATATTTAAAGCCCAAGGGGAGAAGAGGAATAGGGGATGCCGTTGACAAAGGCTGGGTGAGCTTTGTGGGGGTGGGGGGGCAGCTAAGGGAATGAGGACTGGAAATGGCAGCTGGAAGGTGTTTCAAGCAGCAGACAACTATTTAAAACCTTCCTAGACAGGAGCAGAAAGAGAGGAGAGATCTGTGAGAGGGTGGAAAGTAGTGGTGGCTGTAAGGAGGGAGTGAGTAGCTGGGTTGGTGAGGTGGGGAATGGATCCACGTGAGACTGTTGTGGGATTAGTGGGGAGGTGGAGAAAAGGGAAGGGGGGTGAAGTGAATTTTAGGAGTGGTGGTCCTATTTTAAGGGAATGGGGGTAATGGGGAAGTGAGGGTAGTGGGGAGGTGGTATGGTGGTTAAGGTGGTGGTGGGAGGGTGGTGGCTGACCGTAGGGGATACCCGGAGGTGGTGGTGCCCGGAGGCAGTTTCCGGCGATCATCGCAAAACATAAATTAAAGGGAATTTAAGTGGTGTTGGTGGAGGCTTGACTGGGATAGCCGGAGGTTTTTTCTGGCGATCGCCGAAAAACTGAAAATGAAAGGATTTAAAGAGGTTGGGGGTAGGGTGTTTTAAGGAACATGGTTATGGCTTGAGGGAGCTCGCTAGAAGCAGTTTCCAACGATCGTCGGAAAATTGAAATTGAATAAAAATACGTGGTGGTGGTTGTGGAGTTTGGGAGAGGGGTGGGTGGCTGGTTCATTGGTTGAGGATAGGGGGCAAGGCCGATCAAGGAACGCGGAGGAGGGGTGGCCGGCTAGGTGAAGTGGGCGAGGGAGAGATAACTATCAAACTTCACACTTGGATTCCGGCTTCGGCACCGAGTGATTTAAAGGAGGATTTTCTTCTTCACTCAAACTTTTAATGCCTCTAAAATGAACCTCCTAGCCCTATATTACGATTGATTTTGAGTTGAACTCGAGTTATTTGGGTTGGGCTCAAAATCGAAAATTTTGAATCGAACTAGGCTCGAAATCGAAATTATTTTAAGACGAGTTCGCTCGACTTGAAATGACTCGATTCCGAGCCATCTTGAAATGGAATCGAACCGGCTTGAAATTGAGCATTTTCTCTTTATTCTTAGTCGACTCAAAGTTAAATTGAGTTAGCTCCAAATTGAGTAAATGAAATCTTTTAAGACATTATTCTTTTAGTTTAATTTTATATTTCAGTGTTTTTAATTTTGAAATAATAATATAGTAATAAGTACATGATATTTCAATCAATTCGAGTTGATTCGAATCACATTTCGAGCGATTCAAAGCAGCTCGAAATCAACTAGAAATGTGATTCGAGTCAAATTGAACTGATTCAAATTAAGACGAATCAATTATATTCAACTCAATATTCGAGCGATTTATGGCGACTTTCGAGCTTCGAATAATATGCACAACCTACCCTATATATAGACTAAGGGGGGTCATCATGAATGATCGTGATTTTCTAAAATTAAAATTAAAACATAATTATAATTTCATAAAATTAAACATAAAATAATTCTAGTAAAATATAATATCAAAATTTGCCCTATTTTATCACTTTACCTAATTTGACAAACCAATTTATTCATGGTCTTATTGGTCGGTCACACCAATAAGCCGAAAAACACACGCAAATGATATGCGTGAAAACACACGGACGCATGCTAATAATATACACAAAACATATAGCGCAATTTAACATGCGCGGAAATAAAAGAAACAACAAGCGTGAAGACATGTGTGGCACTAATAAAAATGCGGGAAATAAACTAAAATAAGATGTGATTCTAGTTGCATCACTTGCTTCCATAATTCAACTGTACCAGAAATTTTTGGAGAAAGTAAGGCAGTCACTCTCTTTGAAGAAGATTCTTGTCAGCTTTGTGCCGTCGTGTCACTGTTGTTTGGAAGTCATCGTTGCCACTGTTGTTTGGAAGGCATCGTTGCCACCATTATTTGGAAGCCATCGCAGATGTCGTCGGTGTTGGAAGACGCCGCAACTGCCTCTGTTGTTTGGAAGTTGCACCTGCCGCCGTTGTCTAGAAGCCGTCGGTTGTTTGGAAGCCATCATCGTTGTACGGAAGCCGTTGTTGTTGGCATCACTGTTTAGAATCTGCCACCGCCGTCATTGTTTGGAAGATGCGCCGCCGCCATTGTTTGGTCTCCACCGCTGTTGTTTGGAAGAATCCTCCGCCACCACCTCTTGGAAGATGTTGGCGACGGAATCTCTTTGCAGACTTAGTTATAACAGTCGCAACTGAAGGAGGAAGAGAAGAATTTGCGATACTATCACTTTGGTGTTTTTGTTTGGACAACAATCTATACATTGATGAGCGCACTAATTGAAGATTGCAAGGATATTAGGAGGATTGTACAAATATGTCTTACTCGCCTCATATTGATATTTGCATTTAATTTATTACTATAAGTCTAATATTTTGTTTAGCATAGTAGCGAAGATCTTTTGTGGATTGAAGAGTGAAAGCCTGTATAATCTTTGTGAATTTACACATATTTAGTGACATCTTTCAAGGTAGAACTCTGATTGTCCCGTGATTTTCACTTAATTGAGTTTTCACGTTGTGTTGTTTTTATTTTTTTTATTTACTTGGTTTGCTTAACCGTTTGCATACCGCTAAACGGTCGCGTAGGTGCTCTTGTCAAATTAATTTATAGATGTTCAGGTCGGGTTTGCGCTGTTGGGATTTCCGGTCGCGGAAGCGCAATCCCCAGGAACAACTAAATACAGAGTCACGAAAAATACGTACTTCGCAAAATTTTATTAGCACAAAAAATTAGTAAGTACTCAAATTAAGAGATACACTCCGAAAATATACTACAGAAGAACTCGGACTACGAAAATCCGCAGGAGTTATATAAACTGGACTGCAATCCGTAAAACGGACGCACAAGATTCATACCAGAACGAACATTTGTCGTTGTCAAACAACCACCGCCGCCACCACCGCCGCCAAGAAGAGATCCAAGTCAGGACTTGATCTTGTCGCGAACGGGCAACCCGTCAACGTCACCGCTTGTGCACAACCACCACCGCCTACGAGCATGCAACCATCGATCATCGCGCACCTTGTCGCAGCCTGCGAATCAGACGCCTTGCCGCTACCCACACGATTTCGCTCTACGTTGCTGATGCAGCCCGCAATCGGATGTCGACGTCCATCGTCGTCTTCAATCGTGCACAATCGCTCTCCTCTTCAAGGCTTTAACTCTCTTTGGTTTGGCTTCTGGTGTGATCTTCATAGCTTATCTTCCTCTCCTTTTATAGAGTCATTTTATATGTATTAGCCTCTTTCCAAGAAGATTCCCCAGAAGTGCTCATCAAAGCACATGGGCAGCTTGGAGAAAAGTCTGCATTGGCGGCCGGTAGGTGGGGATGGTGAAACATGCGAGTCTGACTATTCAAAACCAACTCAACAATCATCATCTTGGTTTGAATTTTAAGCATCACAATCTGCACAAAACATCATCTGCATAAAACACTGTCTGCACGAAACAATGACTGCACAAAACCCCAATCTGCACGAAGCACCACCCCATGCTTGAGGCGTCAGTCGACTTATCGCAAGTGGAACTTCATCTATGCTCTGGTTCACCTTTGGGATGTCGATACACCCGGATCGCAAAAATTGATTCCTCGAACCCTAGTCGCAGAAGGGAGATCCACTGCACAACCTCGACCATCCACCATATCACCCGTAGAAATCATGGGTATACCACCTCGCACCGTGGTTCCCACCAGCTGGTACAAACTACCGAACTGCACAGCCTTCATGAGCATGATACACCCGTGTGTCACCGTCAGAACTCCTTTTCTCGCAGCAAAATTACAGCCACCCGAGTTCAAACTGCCCAACAATATCAGATTCTTACGCAGCTTGGGCATTAGATGTACCATCTCAAGCCTGCGCACCACCTCATCATGCATCTGTATGTCCACCGTTCATGTACCTGTAATCTCACAACTTGAACCGTCACCCAAATAAATCGACCTAGTTTCACCTTCAGAGAACTGAAATCGATGCATCTGAGCATATGTGTATAGAGTCGTCATGACTCTCATTGATGGTATAGAGACCAACACTCTCCACTCTCGGATCTAGCGTCACCACACCCGCATCCTGGACGTCTCCAAAACTTTGTGCACGCTGAGGGCAATTTCTCCTGATGTGACCGAGCTCGTGCACAACTCTCTTCTTCGACACCGACCAAGCTCGTGCACCTCTTGATCCCATGTCGAATGCTCTCCCCCGTCCATCTACCGCCAAAATATGCTCACCCCCAGGAGTGAGATCATTCAGCATCTGACTGGATGGTAACGCTGATGTGACCTCCTATAGCCCCACTGTATCCTTCCCATATAGGAGCGTGGTGACCATGTTTAAAGGATGACAGGAGCGAGGTAAGAAGTAATAGGGCCTTATCTTCTTCCTCCATCTCTGCACCAACCACATGCAATTAGTTTAAAAGGTTGTTGAACTCATTAAAGTGCTCATGCAGGTTGTCACCATCCCGCGTCTTAAGCTCATACAATTGTTGTTTTAACAACAACCTTGCAGTCAACGACTTGGCCAGATACAATCTCTCAAGCTCTCCTAAAATCTCTCAAGATTCTCTCAAAGCTTGATTGCAGACTCCTCGATGATAATGTTAAAGAGCACCTTGTCGGTAACACACATCTAGCGCTAGTGGCGTGCTTATCCAAGTCAATCCACTACTCATCCTTCACTTCAGCAGTCAATTTTTCTCGTCCCCGCAAAACCAGCATCAACCCCTGCTCGATTAGAGTATATCTTTGATGCGAATTTGCCACAAACTAAAAGTTTTGTTGTCATCAAACTTCTCCACTGAATACCGAGCCAAAGTTCCATTCTTCCTTGTCATAGTTGTCCTTCAGTATGACTAGTAAACCTAATTAATTTAAGGTTGAATTTAAAAGGATGGGAAGACAATCTAATCGTTCACCACCGCAGACAAATCTTTTCTTAAATGTTCAATCAGTCGCCTACAGAACCTGCTCTTATACGACTTGTTGGGATTTTCGATCACGGAAGCGCAATCCCCAAGAATAACTAAATACAGAGTCAAAAAAAAATATGTACTTCGCATAATTTTATTAGCGCAATAAAATTAGTAAGTACTCAAATTAAGAGATATAAATCAGAAAATATATTGCAGAAAAACTCGAACTACGAAAATCCACAAGGGTAATATAAACTTGATTGCAATCCGTAAAACGGACGCACAAAATTCGTACCAGAATGAACATCCGTCGTCGTCAGACGACCAACCACCACCGCTGCCTCCACCGAGAAGAGATCCAAGTTAGAACTTGACCTTGACGTGAACGCGCAGTCCACCAACGTCATCACTTGTGCACAACCACCACCGCTTAAGAGCATGCAACCATCGAGCACCACGCACCTTGCCGCAACCCATAAATCTGACATCTTGCTGCTACCCGCACGCTTTCGCTCTACGTTGTCGATGCAACCCGCAATCAGATGTCGACGCCCACCGTCTCCATCGGTCGTGCACTATCACTCTCCTATTCAAGGTTTTACCTCTCTTTAGTTTGGCTTTTGGTGTGATCTTCATAGCTTTTCTTCCTTTCCTTTTATAGAGTCATTTCATATGACTTAACCTCTTTCCAAGAAACTTCCTTGCGAGTGCTCATTCAATGCACATGGGCGGCTTGGAGAAAAACCCGCATTGACGGACGGTAGGTGGGGATGATGAAACATGTGGGTTTGACTATTCAAAACCAACTCAACATGCGCGCTCTCAAACCCAACATTAATGTGTGTTGGATGACATTGATTAGTGAATCAATTAGTTGCATCAATGTGTTAGACTAGTTATTGTCTCATTTGTATATGTTATGCTTTTATCTGCACTTCTCATACAATTCAGTCAGTGTCGAACCATAGAGCTCATCCTGGGTGAGATTGGTATTATATTCATAATTTTGGGGCTAAATTTAAGTTACACAATGGTCTATAGTATATAGCTCATGCATGGCATGTTGACATTAATCTTGGTGTAATTAACGTTTGTAGTTTTTTTAATGGTTGTGTGATTCACGTTTGTAGTTTATTAATGGTTGTGTGAATCATGATTTTATATTTTAAGTGAGTTTTTGTGACTCGCATGTGTGAAAACTAAGAGTGACCAATTTCATCTTTGCTACCTATGCATGAAGTTAACTATATATATATATATATATATATTTTTAATGTAATCTAAGTATCTGTAAGCAAAGGAAGAGAAATAAGATTCAGCAAAGTCTTTTTTTCCTCTCAATTGTGCTTCTCTCCTAACATTTGGTATCAAAGCCGCGTTGATTCTACGGCGATGTCAGGATCAAAATCCTACGCTAAGGTGCTAAGCGGTGACGTCTACGACTCCCCAAACAGTGGCGGATCCTATGCTAAGATGTTAAGCGGTGACATCGACGATAGTGGCAAATGGCCGTTGGCGGTGCATCAAGCAAGGGAGGCGGGGGTGACGTTGTGTTACCCGTTGCTTACGCGTACAAACTATGCGGATTGGGCTCTCTTGATGAGAGTAAATTTGTAAGCTCAAGGAGTCTGGGAGGCGATCGAACCGGGTGATGCTGAGTACCGACTTAATAGGATGGCGTTGGCAGCCATCCTCCAAGCCGTACCATCGGAGATGTTATCCACATTGGCGGTGAAGGACTCCACCAAGCAGGCATGGGACACCGTGTGAATGATGCGCATGGGTGTCGATCGAGTCTGGGAGGCGAAGGCACAAACACTCCGCAACGAGTTTAAGGCGATCCGCATGAAGGAAAGTGATTTTGTGAATGACTTCGCCATGCGGCTCAACAACATCGTCAATGGCATCCGTGCCCTTGGGGACACGATGGAAGATGAGAAGGTCGTCAAAAAATTCCTTCGTGTTGTTCCACCCAGGTACATGCAAATCGCCATCTCAATCAAGTAACTACTCGACATGAAGACCTTGTCCTTCGAAGAGCTCACCGGTCGTTTAAAGGCTGTTGAGAAGCGTTATGAACTTGGAAATAATGTTCGAGATGACCGTCGTTTGCCTCTAACAGAGGAAGAGTGGCTAGCACGCCACAAAAAGAGGGAGCCGGGAGAGGATTTCTCAGGCAGTAACAAGACTGCTGATAATGGTACTAGCGGGAAGCAAATCGTGATCAAGCCAAGCATAATGGACACAACAAAGGTGGTCGCGAAGGGAAGAAGATCGTTGTGGCGGGAAGTAGTCGTGGCAAGTCAAAGATAAAGTGTTTCAACTGCGGCATACTTGGGCATTATTCAAGTGAGTGTCGCAAGCCACGACGAGAACGCAAAGAGCAAGTGAACCTCACACTGGCCCAGGACGATGAGCCCGCGCTACTGATTGCGCAAACATGCACACTCACGAAGACCACAGAAGACTCGACTGGTGATATCATGCTCAATGGGTTCACGCACAAGTGCACCTTGGTCAAGAAGAAGATCACCAAGACAAAGTTTGGTACTTGGACGTCGGGGCAAGCAATCACATGTCCAGGTGCAAGGAAAATTTTACTGAGCTAGACACCAACATCAAGGGCTCGGAAAAGTTTGGGGATGACTCGGTCATCGATATTTGTGGGCGCAGATCGATGTTGTTCACTTGTCACAATGGCGAGCATCGCACGCTAACGGATGTCTACTACATCCCACAGATTCGCAGCGACATAGTGAGCCACGGGCAGCTCGATGAACACGGTTGTCAAACGCTCATCGAGGAAGGAGTATTGTCGATCCGCGATCGGCAACAACAACTACTTGTCAAAGTAAGAAGAACCAAGAACCACTTATATGTTCTTAACCTTGATATAGCAAAACCTGTGTGTTTGGCGGCAAAGTGCGGAGAACATGCATGGCGGTGGCATGCGCGCTATGGACAACTAAATTTCAAGGCACTCTGCAAATTGGTGCAACACAATATGGTTCGTGGGCTACCGTTGATTGATCAGGTAGATCAAATCTGTGATGGTTGCCTCGTTGGCAGGCAACGGCGAGCCTCGTTGGCAGGCAACGGCGAGCCTCGTTGGCAGGCAACGGCGAGCCTCGTTGGCAAGCAACGGCGAGCCTCGTTGGCAAGCAACGGCGAGCCTCGTTGGCAAGCAACGGCGAGCCTCGTTGGCAAGCAACGGCGAGCCTCATTCCCAAAGGAGACAAACTACTGCGCAAAAAATGTACTGGACCTAGTACACAGCAACATATGCGGACTCATCGCCCCAGCCACCCCAGGAGGCAAGATGTATTTTCTACTTTTGGTAGATGATCTCAGCCACTATATGTGGTTGACACTCTTGGATTCCAAAGACAAAGTGGTGGAGGCCATCAAACAAATCCAGGCAAGAGCTGAGGTGGAATCGGACCATAAGTTGAGGGCCATCAGCACTGATCGAGGCGGCGAGTTCATGTCCGCGGAGTTCGGGAAGCATTGTGCGGATCATGGCGTAAAGTGGTTCCTTACAGCGTCATACTCACCACAACAAAATGGCGTCGTTGAGCGGCGAAACCAGACGGAAGTCGCAATGGCCAGGAGTATGCTCAAGTCCAAGGGGATGTCAGGAAGATTTTGGGGTGAGGATGTCACGACGGCAGTCTATATCCTCAATCGTGTGCCAACCAGCAGCATCGACAGCAAGACACCTTACGAGGCATGGCATGAGAGACGTCCGAACGTGAACCACTTCCGCACGTTTGGGTGTCTAGGGCACGTAAAGGTCGTGAAGCCAAAAATAAAAAATTGGATGATAGAAGCACTCTCATGGTTTTCATCGGCTACGAACCCGGTTCTAAGGCTTATCGGATGTATGATCCGGTAGGTAGAAGAGTGCATGTGACCTGTGATGTCGTGTTCGACGAGGAGGCAAATTGGGAGTGGGATACATCAGAAGGTGAGGAGGAGCTGACCACATATAGTGAGGTACTCATTGTGGATTACTTCGCTAGCTCTATCGCAAAAGATGGTCACAACAACATGCCATCACATGAAAGTGATGAGGCGTCGATACCTTCCACGCCAAGTCACATCCCTGACAGCGGACCAATGACACAAGCAACTTCTCCAAGTGTGCCCATACAGGTGGTGAAACCACCTACCCTCGACGGCCTGGAATTTGTAACCCCGCCAAACTGTGCTTCGCCCACTCTGATGGAGTAGTATCGCGGTACCGCACGTTGACGAACATCTACCATTACACATCCGAGCTTGAGCATGAGTACGACAAACTGTGTGTTTTGATGGTCGAAGAACCTATGTGCTTTGCAGAAGCCGAGAAACATGAGTGTTGGCGGAAGACGATGCGAGAGGAGATGAAATCTATTGAAGATAAATGAAACTTGGCACCTCACTGATCTGCCGAGCGGATGTCGACCCATAGGCTTAAAATGGGCGTACAAAGTCAAAAAGGGCTCGCATGGTACTGTGGAGAAGTACAAGGCACGGCTCGTCGCAACGGGATATGTGCAACGACAAGGCGTGGATTTTGAGGAAGTATTTGCCTCGGACGCTTGTCTAAATACGGTGCGGTTCGTGCGGATGATCATAGCATTGGCGACACGCGAAGGTTGAAAGGTGCGCCATATGGATGTCACGGCGACATTTCTCAATGGAGATCTTAAAGAGGAGGTCTACGTAGCCCAGCCACCTGGTTTCATGGACGAAAACAATGGGCAAAAGTTATTAAAGCTCAGGAAAGCACTTTATGGCCTACGTCAAGCACCTAGAGCATGGAACTCAAAGTTGGACAACAGTCTTCTATCACTTGGGTTCGAGAGGAGTTCATTGGAGCATGCAGTGTACAAAAGAGGTATCAACACATTAACTTTACTTGTGGGTGTGTATGTCGATGATCTTATTATCACCGGATTACACCAACAAGAAATCATCAAATTCAAGGAGGAGATGAAGAAATTATTCACCATGAGCGACCTGGGTTTGTTGAGCTACTACTTGGGTATAGAGGTGCACCAGACCGATAATGGTATTACTCTGAGTCAGAAAGCATATGCACTAAAAATCTTGGAGAAGTGTGGTATGGTTGGTTGCAACCCGTGCCAAGTCCCTATGGAAGCAAGTTGAGCAAGGTGAGCACTAATCCTCCCACTAATGCCAGATTCTTTAGAATTATTGTGGGGAGACTTAGATACTTGATGCATACACGACCCGACATTGCTTACTTTGTGGGGTATGTAAGCCGCTTCATGGAGACTCCAACTACTGAGCACTTAGCAGCTGTGAAGCATATGTTGTGATACATTTGTGGTACTCGCAATATGGGCTGCCACTATAATAGGAGGAAAGGAGAAGATGAGCATTTGATCGGGTACAGTGACAGCGACATGACAGGTGATGTTGATGACCGAAAGAGCACAACAGGTGTGTTGTATCTTCTCGGGAAAAGCCTAATCAGTTGGCAATCTCAGAAGCAGAAGGTGGTGGCACTATCGCCTTGTGAGGCGGAATACATTGTTGCCACCACAGCAGCTTGCCAAGGTATTTGGCTCGGGCGCCTACTTGATGACTTGATAAAGAAGGATCTCGGTTGTGTCACAATCAAAATGGATAACAAATCAGCTATATTGTTATGCAAGAACCCTGTCCTCCATGACTGCAGTAAACACATCGATATCCGCTATCATTTCATTAGAGAATGTGTTGACGAAGGGAAGATAAATGTAGAGTATGTGCATACCGACGACCAGCTTCCCGATATTCTGACAAAGCCACTTGGTCGATTTAAGTTTTTGAAAATTCGCACTAAGATAGGTCTCCAAGTCATAAAGATCAAAGTCTAAGATTAAGGAGGTGAATGTTGACATTAATCTTGGTGTGATTCACGTTTGTAAATTTTTTTAATAGTTGTGTGATTCACGTTTGAGTTTATTAATGGTTGTGTGAATCATGATTTTATATTTTAAGCGAGCTTTTGTGACTCACATGTGTGAAGACAAAGAGTGATCAATTTCATCTTTGCTACCTATGCATGAAATTGACTATGTAAATATATATATATATAATCTAAGTATCTGTAAACAAAGGAAGAGAAATAAGATTCAGCAAAGTCTTTTTTTCCTTTCAATTGTGCTTCTCCTAACATGGCAGACGCTAGAAACCCCACTACTACCAAGTTCTGATTATGTCGACCCTAAAGTAGCTTTGTAAAAAAGGAAATCAACGTCAATGAAAACTAACAATTTCCCTTCACCATCATTGTTCAGCTCCAGCGGTCCTCATTGTAATCATGGTCAGTAAGATTCGTCTCAAACTCTCCACCAACAAATCTGATCCCAAGTCCCAACATATACTACAACAAGATTTACACGAATTTTATTCATGATTAGACATTCAATGCAATTCAAGTTCAACGAATAAAGCATACTCCACTTTCATAAATATGATAAGCAAGAAAGCATACCCTACTCAAGCCCTATCTAAATTGGAATGAACGAAAGGAAAAAAAACATGCAATCAGCACGAGACATTTCATTCCGCAATAACAAACTCACGGGAGATTTAATGACGATGCCCTCCGTGGCCTCCGCAGCGGCTGGCCGGTACTTGCTCTCAGATGAGAAACGGTGGTACTCATCTTGAAACGTTAACGGCTGACGGGAAGACGGAAGCGGAAGGTTGCGTTCCAACGGCTGGTGAATCGGATCAACCTCAGACTCCTTAGGGTGGCCCTCGGCTTCCCGATCGCCGGACATGAGGCCGGATAAGATCCTCGCCCCGAATCCAGTTCGAAAAACAGCAGTACTTGAGAATGACGACAGATGATCGTGGAATAAAAACCCCGGCCAATATCCTATTTCGTGAACCTTCGAGTGGATTTCCAGCTCTCCGGAACGGCGCCGATATGAAAAGGATCTCGAAGAATAGAAAACCGCCGGGGAATGGCAATGGCGGATCGCCGGATTAAGGTGTAGATTAGGGTTTGGAGGTTCAGGCGATGGATGGGAGACAAGGGAGAGGGAGGGGGTTGGAAAAGCGAAGAGCAGAGAACGAGGGAAGGGAGAAATACAGTTCGGATGGATATGGAGGGAAGGAGTGAGAGGATCTTGGAAATTAAAAAATAAATAAATAAAAAATGAAAATGGGCCCACATGGAATTTGGATATACTTTATGGCTTCGCGTGACCAAATTTAATGTTGACTAGTGAATAATCGTGCGCGACGAGGCATCCTTCGACTCGGCTCGGCGGTCTCCTCGGGATAATTTCTTGCCACTCTTCTATATCTTTACTGTGGTGGGACTGCTATGCGGCGGTGAATATATTTAAGCACACCGGGTAGTTTAAACCCATGAACTACGGCTCCGCATAGACCTCCTCATGAAGGAATAGAGTGGGTGTTCTGATAAAAACATATATGCCTTTCGGTAATCTGAATTCTGACATTTAGCGCGCGCATCTCAAAGTACGTACTTCGCCCGCCTGCTCCTACTGATGAGCGGTTTCCCACGACCAAAGTGATAAAAAAAAATTATCGAGCGCCTTATGTGCGAAAATACAAATAAAAAAAGTCATCATGGGGCCCATCTAAGGGAGGGGCTGGTTAGGGCCCAGGCCCCTCCCCAATAATTTTGTAAAATAGTTGGTGGATTTTGATTCTTGTTGTTGAGATAATGAATTTTGATAATTCATGTATTAAAAATGGTAGTCAGATGAGGGAAAAACGGTTCCGATAAGATTGAGACATTAAAACAAATTGTTGGAGGAATTTGTTGCCCCTGCTAACATTCTTAGATTCATCACAGGTCATCTTGAAAAGAACCGTGCGATAATATATCTTGTATGGTGATCTTTGGTGTGTTATAGGCACAAACACTTTTTTCCATGAGGATGAGTAGATTAGCTAAAAGTAACGATTGGGATCGCTCAAAGATCTGGTAGACTGGACTAAATTCGACTGCCATAGCCCAGGAGCGGTCGAGCGCGCCAACTGTCAAAGTAAGTAAAAAAGTTGGAAAAACTCGTCAGCGGGATGAAAAACCACATGGCTAGTTCTGTGCTGGCTAAACCTTCACTATTTATTTGTTGATGTACATAGCTTTCTTAAAGAACTCAAGGGCGACATACCACCTCTTGTTACAATTATGGATAGAGAGAATGGGAAGGACTTGGAGGGTGACATGTCACCACTCACTGAGCTGATAGTTTTACTTTCAAGACAGCCTAAACACCTAGAGGGGGGGTGAATAGGTTCTACTTCTGTATAAAAACTTCTATGCAAAATTCAATTTAATGGCTAACACAATAATCACAGCAATCACAGAAAATAAAACATCACAGATTGCACAATGTTTTATAGTGGTTCCCCAAGGTCTGGGTACATCCACTTTCCCCCTTCACCTATCTAGCAGTATGCTAGATTCGGCCAAACTTCCACTAATCTCAGATCAACAGATCCTACAACTCAGAACTCAACTGGTTCCTACAACTCAGGCACAACAGCCCTACCTTAGCCTTGCCCCAAGGCCTACAACTCAGAGAAGACCCTTCTCCTACACTCAGGCAAACAGCCCTACCACTCAGAGTTCAACACTCCTACACTCAGCTTTTATAACACAGGCTTACAACTCAGATCTGTGTAAACAGATCCTACAGAAATATAGAAAAGATTATTTAACTGACTTGCCTGAATTGAGAGAGAAAAGGCCAAGACAATTCTTGATCAGTTGATGAAATCAACTGTATCTGAGCTTTCTTCAAAGCTTCTTGAATATGAACTTAGCTGAGTTGATTTCCAAACAGGTTCTTGAGAATCCACTGGTGGTTTCTTTCTTCTTCTTCAAATTCTGGCTTGATCTCTCTCTATCCAGCACTTTTGAATGATTCTTCTGAATTCTGATTAGAACTCTTCTTTGATTTATCCTTAGATAGTCTTCTTAGATCTTCCGGAGAAGATCTTCTTAAGTGCCAAGCACTTTCTTGAAATGAATTGGATTGTAATCCTTCTCAACTTTTTGATTCTTATCAATGTTTTCAAAAGTTACTTTCTCCTTCTGAATCTGTCTATTTATAGACTTTCTTCATGGTAACCGGCTGATCCGGTTTCTAACCGTTTTCTGACAAGTCTGACAGCTTCAGTTAACCGGTGGCAACCCACAGCTGTCAAGTCTTCAAACAAGTCCTGTGCCTTAGTCTTGAACCACAAGTTGTCGAGACAGTCTGTCAGAAAGTGTCGAGACCATCTGTCTATCTGTGTCGACACAATTGACTTTGGTGTCGACACAGTCTTCAGTGATGTCGACTAAGTTGCCTTTGAGTCGACACAGCTTCTTCTGAAAATAACTTGGTCTTGACTCTTCAGTGTGTCGACACAAGTCCTGTGTGTCGACACAGTTGTTGTAGAATCATAACTTAGTAAGTGTCGACTTAGCCTTCAGGTGTCGACACAGTCTTCTTCTAACTCTGCTATAATGTGTCGACTCAATCACAATGTGTCGACACATTCTGCTGGTGTAGACAAACTTGAGGTCGACTATATTCTTCTGTGTCGACACATTTTGCTGGTGTCGACAAACTTGAGGTCGACTATATTCTTCTGTGTCGACACATTTTCCCAATGTTGAGGTCGACGCTTTTCTTCTGTGTCGACACAAATTCCCAGTGTTGTGTCGACTTACTTCTTCTGTGTCGACACAAATTCCCAGTGTTGTTGTAGACTAACTGCTATGTGTCGACACACTTCCTCTGTGTCGACACTTTTTCCCAGTGTAGTTGTAGACTACCTGCTATGTGTCGACACTGCTTCCCAGTGTTGTGTCGACTAATTTCTTCTATGTGTCGACACATCCTTCTCTGTGTCGACACTTGGACTTAGAATTTTTCTGCATACTTTATCAATTCTTCACCTGCACATGTCAACTCAAAACAACATCAAATACACTTTGATGGATATCATTGAGCTAGGTTGGGCTTCTTCAAATCAGGTACACATTTTCCAATGTACCCAACAATCTCCCGCTATTTGGAGAAGTCATAACCTTTATAGCCAATGATATACACCATTTATAAACAGTACTAAATGATGATATATGACAAAAACACAGGGATACTTAATTATAAACAAAATAATAAAAACATCATAGATAAAACAATCTATCATAGACTTAAACAATATTTTGTTTATTACTGGGTAATGTTTGATTACATTGTTTTACATTTAATGATCACATCACAACATTACAAAACATTATGAAGGAACTAAAACACAATCAGGATTGATCAGGCTCTTTAATGATAATCCCTTTGCCAGATTGAATTTTAGCTGTCACAGGAGCTTCTGATTCTTCAGCTATCTTCTTTCCTTTTAGATCAGCTTTCTGCTTAGCTTCTTCCTTGAGCCTTTGCCTTTCAAAATAGTGAAAAGGCTTTGGGAAGTACTTGCTTGGCTCCTTAGTATCTGGTGACAGCCTCCCCAGCTTAGCTTTCCTTCTGAATTGTACTATTGCTTCCTGTCTTGCCTCATACTTCTGCCATTCTATCTCATTGTACCACTTCCCTCTTTCATGAACTTTGTCTTATACAGCCTTCCATGTAGTGAGTATTATGTTCCTTGAAGTAGGACTCCACTGCTCATAATCTGGCTTAAGTGCAGCCTGCTCTCTAAATCTCTTCTTTGCTAATAGAGCATCTTGCTGTTCTTTCAGGAAGGCCTCTGGCATCTCAACTTTCTCAATCACAACATTATGCACATCCTTTGGAGGACTATACATATCCTGCACTTGCTTATCCAGAATTTCAAAATCAGAAGGGGGGTAAATAACTTGGGCAACCTCAGGTTGGTTGCCTTCAAGTAGTCCTGCTTGAATGCCTGATTCAGCCATCATATCATCATCACACAAGGGTGGACATCCCAAGGTGGCTCTTATACTATTTGTCACCCATTTAGAGTGCTCTTGGCCTGCATGAATCAATAACCTCTCCCCCTTTATGACTTCTCTTGTCATATGATCTCTAAGATCATCCTTCTGAAACCTTATCTGTCCATCTAGATAATTTATACCTTCTTTGAAAAATGGTTTCAACTTTTGCAGCTTGGTTGATATGTCCTGTTGGCAGGTGGAGATAGCAGTTTGTACTGAGGCAATGGCATCTTGAAATTTCTTATCAAAAGCTTCCATTTCTTTTGTTTTATCTGCAGGCAGGCCTGGAACAATCTTTTTCAATTCCTTTATTATCTCATGATGAGATTCAGTTAAATTATCATTCATTCTTAACTGATTTTCCAAGACATAGCTTTGCTTCAGGACAACATCATCTACCTTTTTAGTAATAGCCTCCTGTTGTTGAGCTAGATAAACCACAGCATGGCCTCCCTTTTGGAAGCAATCTGTCATTTCTGTCTTATGCATGTTGACTTGAAACTGGATGGACTTTATATCCTGAGCTAAGTCAAACTGCATAGACTTGCTATTTTCATCAACATACTTTTCCAGAGCCATTCTTTGTTCATCCAACTTCACCTGTAGATCTACCATAAACTTGTTATGATCAAAGGTAGGAGATACTTATTGAGGTGTTGTCTGTAAAGCTTGCTTATAATTCTTGCTTCTTCTCTTAAATACAACAAGTTTTCTTTTCTTGGCCAGCCTGGCTTCTTCAGTTTCAGTATCAGATGAAGTATCTAGGTGAATTCTTTCTTGAGGAGGATGAAGTGTATCTGTCCCAGTGACCTGTTGCTCAGTCTCAACATCCACTGGCTCCCCCTCAACCTGTGGCTCAACTTCAGCTTCCTGATCAATTTCCATACCTATGGACTTCTCAATTTCTTGTTCTCCTCCTTCTTTATCAGTAGTAGTATCAGCATTAGGGAATAACTCCTCCAGAGTAAATTCCAGTTGAGCTGTAACTTCTGCAGCAGTTAAATCTTGAGATAAGTCTAACTGTGCTTCCTCTTGCACTTGTACTGACAACAGCTTCTCCTGTACTCGTTCAGTAATTGTAGTATCTAGAGTAGGAGTGGACACTAGCTCCCCCTGAACCTGTGCAGTAATAAGAATATGAGCAATGTCTTTTATAGTAAAATACATTAGCTCCTCATACACTTGTACCTTATCAGTAGTAGATACATTTTGAGCAGGAGAGTGACCTGGCTCCCCATGCATCTGTGCAGGTGTTGACACTTGCTGGACTATAGTTGAGTCAGGCTATTCTTCAACCTGTGTCCTGAGTGGGTCTTCTTGTTGTTGTTCAGTTTCTTGAGTTTGAGAAGGGGATTTCACAGGGGTGTCTGGCCTGCTCTCTTCAGGCACATCCTTGGACAGCACCCTATCCCACCTAGAGAACAGTCTCATATCCATCCTTCTCATATGATTGATCTTGGTCCCTGGCTGTTGCTGCATCACTTCAGGAATCACTCCAGTGAGATATAAGCTCATGATTCTAGCCATGTTGGGCTTCTTGATTCCTTCTTTGATCTTGTCAAAGAGTACTCCTGACCAATCAGTAGGAATTGTAAAAACAATCCTGGTCATAAGGCTGAACATATAGGCAGAAATCCTATCATGTCCACCTGTCTTGCAGAGGATCACTTTCCCAATAATTTCAGACAAGAACTTCCCTTGCTGATTCATACCCTTCCTGTTGAATGCAGCTCCAATCTTCATGCTCGAGTCCAGTCCACACCATTGAAGGGCTTCCCTTGTCTTAGAACTAGGAACTTCTTCTTCATTCTCAACTACTTGTAATTGAAAGATCTTTCTTAAATTTCTTGGAGTAATCTTTACCTTAGTCCCTTGAACATTGGACTTAATCTTGAGGCCATTTGAGTGGACTGATGCAGAGATAAAGAACGCGTGCACCTCCTTCTTCCAGATTTTAGTCGGTTCTGAGAGTAGAAATTCTAACCCTGACTCGGAGAGGAGGGTGATAACCCCTTGAACATCTGGCGGCGCATCTGCAAAGGCCTGGCGCACCAACTCATACCCTTCATTAACGTTGTCTTCAATCTTTGGCGCCATCGATTCGTCGAGAAAGCTTGAGAGAAGAGAGAAAGATAGACTGTCGACACAGGGTTTTACTCTCGAAAACCTTCGAAGCGTGTCGACAGAAAGCGTTTTTCACCTATTTATACCTTCTGTTGAAAGAAGTTCAAAAGGCGCCAAAAACAGACTAAATGTGTCGACACAGACGGAATGTGTCGACACAAACTTCTATTGTCTCGACATTACTTCAGCCTACTATGTGTCGACACCAATTTGTGGTTATGTCGACACCTTGGATACATAGTAGATAGACAGAAATTCTGTGTCGACTCTAAGGATAAGTGTCGACACATATTCAGTAAGTGTCGACACCATTATCCTGGTTGAGTCGACATTACACTTCTGGTTAAGTCGACAATATAACTCTTAAGTGTCGACACATATTCTCTGTGTCGACACAATATTTCTGACTTGTCGACATTATTTCTCTGAGTCGACACATAATTACTGAATGTGTCGACACATTCTTACTTAGCCAATTTCTGTTGGTTCAACACCACTTGTAAGTGTTACTTCAATGTGTCCTTTTTTAACACTTAATTATATTGTTATTACTTTAACTTACTTACATACCACTTCAATTGCATTGTTAATGATTTTGTTAATACATTAATCAATGGTTAACATACCTAATTCAATTTTGAATTTATTGAATTTGGTTTCATCTAAAGGCTTAGTAAATACATCTGCTATTTGATAATCTGTTTTTACAAATTCCAATGAGATGTCTCCTTTTTCTACATGTTCTCTAAGAAAATGGTATTTGATTTTTATATGCTTAGTTCTACTATGAGAAACTGGATTATTAGCAATAGAAATAGCACTCTTAGAATCACATAAAAGGGGTGTTCTACTTACCTGAATACCATAATCCTTAAGCTGATGCTGCATCCACAATAGCTGTGCACAGCAGCTTCCAGCAGCAACATACTCTGACTCAGCTGTGGAAATTGCCACACTGGTCTGCTTCTTACTACTCCATGATATTAGTCTTTCTCCCAGGAATTGACAAGTACCTGTAGTACTCTTTCTATCCTCTCTACATCCTGCAAAATCTGCATCTGAATAGCCTGTTAGTTGAAAATCTCTATTCCTAGGGTACCAAAGACCTAAATTAGGTGTGCCCTTAAGATATCTCAGAATCCTTTTGACTGCAGTATAATGAGATTCTTTAGGACAGGCTTGGTACCTAGCACAAACACATGTTGCATACATAATGTCTGGTCTACTAGCAGTGAGATATAGTAGAGACCCAACTATTCCTCTATACAATGATTCATCAATAGGTTTACCTGCCTCATCTTTGCATATAGGCATACTTGTTCCCATAGGAGTTCTCATTGTGGAGGATGACTCCATACCATATTTCTTAATTAATTCTTTGGTGAACTTAGACTGGGATATGGACAATCCATCATCAGTCTGTCTTACTTGGAGTCCCAAGAAGAACTTAAGTTCTCCCATACTGCTCATCTCAAACTTCCCTTGCATAAGTTTGGCAAACTTTTTACAAAGGTTGTTTTCAGTAGATCCAAAGATTATGTCATCAACATAGATCTGAACTAAGATGATCTTACCTTTGGATTCCCTAAGGAATAGAGTTTTGTCTATCTTTCCTCTTGAGAATTTATTCTCAATGAGGAAGGTAGACAGGGTTTCATACCAAGCCCTTGGAGCTTGTTTTAACCCATACAAAGCTTTCCTAAGCTTATACACAGAATCAGGTTTAAGAGGATCTACAAAACCTGATGGCTGCTCTACATATACTTCTTCTTTAAGATCACCATTCAGAAATGCTGACTTCACATCCATCTGGTATACTTTGAAGTCTTGATAGGCTGCATAGGCAAGGAATATTCTGATAGCCTCCAGCCTTGCTACTGGAGCAAAGGTTTGATCAAAGTTAATCCCTTCTTCCTGCCTGTATCCTTTTGCAACCAATCTTGCTTTATTCTTCACTATTATCCCACTTTCATCTAGCTTGTTCCTATAGATCCACTTAGTGTCAATTATGTTGTGGCCTCTTGGTTTAGGAACAAGCTCCCAGACTTTGCACCTTCTGAATTGATTCAGCTCCTCTTGCATAGCATCAATCCAGTGCTGGTCTTGGATAGCTTCTTCAAACTTCTTAGGTTCCATCTGAGACAAGAAACTTGAATGCAAAACTGTGCTTTGATTTCTGCTTCTAGTTTGCACTCCTTGTCTTGGATCACCTATTATCTGATCAGCAGGATGATCTCTTAGATATCTTATAGCTGGAGGAAGATTCCCTTCAGGTTGAGCATCTCCAGCTTCTTCATTCTGCTGAACCTCTTGGTTTTCATCAGCTTCCATTATCTCTTGTACTCCCCCTAGACAGCAGCCTTCATTTTCCAATGCTCCATCTTCCTTTGAAGCTTCAGCAATGGAGAGCTTGTCCATCCTCTTGCTTATACCTGTTGAGTCATTTGATCCTTTGATGACTCCCTTCTCGGATCCACCAAAGATCACTTTAGGTCCATCTTTGACAGATAAATACTCCTTCAACAGCCCCTTTGTTCCAGTCATGTGCCTGGAACAACCACTATCCAAGTACCATATAGGGGCATGGTTACTTGGATTCACCTGCAATACAGAATTACTTACCCTTAGAACCCAAGTAAGTCTTGGGTCCTTGGTTCAGGTTAGCATTAATAAAGTTATCATAACCTCTTCTAACAGGTAGACTCTTATTCTTAATAACACTTGTGTTATACCAGCAGTCTAATGCAAAATGGCCTCTCTTACCACAGCACCAACATTCAAACTTATTGTATCTAGATCTAGATACATCCTTGTCAGAAGAATTTCTGTTCATTGCTGGTGCTGTTGCAACTTCACCTACTGATTTCTTAAAACCATTGGGTTTATGACCATAGGTAGGCCTGCTTGCATTTACACCCTTGTTCTTCAGAACATTAGTCTTGATATGACCTTGAATGTCTTCATGATCATATATGTTAGAAGGCACTTTCACCTTACTAAACTTTATGGGGACTGAAAGGTTTAGTGGCTGAATAGGGGCTTTGCCTTTCCTCTTGAATCTGTCAGCCCTTGAGTTACCTTTAAATCCTAATCCAGCCTTACCCTTTTGAGTGACAAATTCATCTATCAAGGGTAAGACAGATTTTGGCTTAGAGTAACTAGCCACTAAATCCCTTTCAATTCTAAGTCTGGCCTCCAGACTCTTCACTTGATCATTAGTATAATTAATTGTGCTCATCTGAATAATAGTTATATTATTCAGCTTGGCAATTTCATTTAATTTTTGATCAAGGACTTTTTCTAACTCAGTTGTTGCAACCCTTAGTTCAGCAATTTCCTGAGCCTGAGATTTAACCAGGTTCTTGCTTTTCTTAAGGGCCTGCAACAAGTCCCCATACTTATCTATCAATTGATAGACATCTCCTTCAGATTCAGATGCATCTTCATCACTTGATGCAGATGTAGCTGATTCTTCACTTGTACTATAAACAGATGTACTGGAAGGACATTTTACCTCATTAGGACCAGACTGATTCTGGCATATGTCCTCTTCTGATCTTGTCATCAACCCCATGCATTGATGTTCATTGATGGAGTCTAGCAACTGCATAAACTCCTCTTCCTCAGATGCAGCATATAGTCCAATGTATGCTTCAGCTTCAGATCCTGATTCTGAAGTTGACTGGTCTGACAGACTCTTATCTTTCTTTGCTACAAAGGATTTCTCCTTCTTGCCTTTCTGATAAGTCTTCTTCTTTTCTGAAGATTCCTTTCTCTTGTCAGGACAATCAGCCACTACATGTCCAGGCCTATTGCAACAATAACAGACAATCTTTGAAGTAGTGGCTTTGCTGGGTTTTGATCTGCTCTTCTCTTTCCTTGATGACCTTCTCTTCTGATAATAGTCATCAACCTGCTGTGATGTGGAAGGCCTAGACTTCCATTGCTTCTTTTTCAAGAACCTTTGGAATTGCCTTGTGAATGCAGCAAAGTCTGCATCTGAATCACAGCTTTCTGAACCCTTATCTGAATTCTCAGAACTACCTTCTGCAACTTCCTTAGGAGGAGATGGTGATTTCCTCCTATTCTTTCTAGTGGCTTCTGCATTGAATGCCACAGTCTTTTCTCTATGCTCTCCTCTTAAGTTTCTTTCCTCCTCCTTCCTCACTATAAGTTGCATTTCATAGGATAGCAACTTTCCAAACATGGTTGGAGGAGATATCTCTGCCAATTTAGCCACTTCTCTTATGGCACAGATCTTTGTATCTCAATCCTTTGATAAGGATCTTAAGAATTTGTCATTCAGTTCATAGGTACTGAAGACTCTTCCATAGGATATTAGCTCATTCACAATTCTATAGAATTTCTTATAGCACTCAGTTATGCTATCAGATTTTCCTTGTCTAAAGCTTTCATACTCCTGATTTAGCATAGACTTCCTGTCCAGCCTTACTTCTTCAGATCCCTCCATGTAGACAATCAATGTGTCCCACATCTCCTTGGAGGTCTTGCAGTGAATCAGATTCTGAAATGTTGAATCATCTATGACACTAACAATAATGTTCTGAGCTCTTTTATCCATGGTTGCCAAGATGATTTCATCCTTGGTCATTTCTGAATAACTCTTTGGAGTTTGGATATTTGCATCAAGAACTGATACCTTCATTGGAATGAAGGGGCCTTCCTGTACTGTGATGTAAATTCTTGGGTCAGATGCTTCCATAAACAGTCTGACTCTTTCTTTCCAGATTCCAAAAATTTCTTTCTTGCATATGGGTAATTTCATAGACCCTAGCTCCTTATGATTCTCTCCAGAACCCATCTTCTTGAATCTTGAATCTGCCTTTCAGATCTACCTCAGACTGTTAAGTCCTTTTTGAGGAACCTCCCTCTGATACACTTGATAGTTTTACTTTCAAGACAGCCTAAACACCTAGAGGGGGGGTGAATAGGTTCTACTTCTGTATAAAAACTTCTAGGCAGAATTCAATTTAATGGCTAACACAATAATCACAGCAATCACAGAAAATAAAACATCACAGATTGCACAATATTTTATAGTGGTTCCCCAAGGTCTGGGTACATCCACTTTCCCCCTTCACCTATCTAGCAGTATGCTAGATTCGGCCAAACTTCCACTAATCTCAGATCAACAGATCCTACAACTCAGAACCCAACTGGTTCCTACAACTCAGGCACAACAGCCCTACCTCAGCCTTGCCCCAAGGCCTACAACTCAGAGAAGACCCTTTTCCTACACTCAGGCAAACAGCCCTACCACTCAGAGTTCAACACTCCTACACTCAGCCTTTATAACACAGGCTTACAACTCAGATCTGTGTAAACAGATCCTACAGAAATATAGAAAAGATTATTTAACTGTCTTGCCTGAATTGAGAGAGAAAAGGCCAAGACAATTCTTGATCAGCTGATGAAATCAACTGTATCTGAGCTTTCTTCAAAGCTTCTTGAATATGAACTTAGCTGAGTTGATTTCCAAACAGCTTCTTGAGAATCCACTGGTGGTTTCTTTCTTCTTCTTCAAATTCTGGCTTGATCTCTCTCTATCCAGCACTTTTGAATGATTCTTCTGAATTCTGATTAGAACTCTTCTTTGATTTATCCTTAGATAGTCTTCTTAGATCTTCCGGAGAAGATCTTCTTAAGTGCCAAGCACTTTCTTGAAATGAATTGGATTGTAATCCTTCTCAACTTTTTGATTCTTATCAATGTTTTCAAAAGTTACTTTCTCCTTCTGAATCTGTCTATTTATAGACTTTCTTCATGGTAACCGGCTGATCCGGTTTCTAACCGTTTTCTGACAAGTCTGACAGCTTCAGTTAACCGGTGGCAACCCACAGCTGTCAAGTCTTCAAACAAGTCCTATGCCTTAGTCTTGAACCACAAGTTGTCGAGACAGTCTGTCAGAAAGTGTCGAGACCATCTGTCTATCTGTGTCGACACAATTGACTTTGGTGTCGACACAGTCTTCAGTGATGTCGACTAAGTTGCCTTTGAGTCGACACAGCTTCTTCTGAAAATAACTTGGTCTTGACTCTTCAGTGTGTCGACACAAGTCCTGTGTGTCGACACAGTTGTTGTAGAATCATAACTTAGTAAGTGTCGACTTAGCCTTCAGGTGTCGACACAGTCTTCTTCTAACTCTGCTATAATGTGTCGACTCAATCACAATGTGTTGACACATTCTGCTGGTGTAGACAAACTTGAGGTCGACTATATTCTTTTGTGTCGACACATTTTGCTGGTGTCGACAAACTTGAGGTCGACTATATTCTTCTGTGTCGACATATTTTCCCAATGTTGAGGTCGACGCTTTTCTTCTGTGTCGACACAAATTCCCAGTGTTGTGTCGACTTACTTCTTCTGTGTCGACACAAATTCCCAGTGTTGTTGTAGACTAACTGCTATGTGTCGACACACTTCCTCTGTGTCGACACTTTTTCCCAGTGTAGTTGTAGACTACCTGCTATGTGTCGACACTGCTTCCCAGTGTTGTGTCGACTAATTTCTTCTATGTGTCGACACATCCTTCTCTGTGTCGACACTTGGACTTAGAATTTTTCTGCATACTTTATCAATTCTTCACCTGCACATGTCAACTCAAAACAACATCAAATACACCTTGATGGATATCATTGAGCTAGGTTGGGCTTCTTCAAATCAGGTACACATTTTCCAATGTACCCAACATGAGCTATTTCTGTTTCCGCTACAATTAGGAGCTTTAAGCTGCGGAGGCTTTGGAGTCGTTAACATTAGCTTGAAGGCGGGAGCAGTTTGTTGCGTTTATACGTCTGGGCCTTGAAAGTTCAAGTGGCACGCTTCCCACGCCTAGTCCTATGTGATTTGTCTCATGTTATGCTTAGAGAAGTCTGGAGTGGCGGACTTGTCGTTTAGGGTTGCTAAGAAGTCAAGGTTGCTAAGAATGTCGAGTGTTCTACGCGTCGGGCTACAGTTGAGTTGTCTTTGACGGGCTCTGAAGTTGTTCTTGTAAACTGCTAGTGGCGCGGGCACGCAAACTTCGGGTGATCTGACGAGCTTGGTCTGCTGGCACTGAGAAGACTTGGTGGTCCCAACGGAGCGTGCGGAGACGCGGTTGGAACAGTCTGGACGGCGGAGACGCGCTTGGACGGTCTTGACAGTAGGGTGTGTGAAGGCGCGCGTGGACGATCCTGACGGCGGAGTGCACGAAGGCACGCTTGGACGATCTTGATGGCGGGGCGTGCGGAGGCACACTTGGACTGTCTTGACGGCGGAGCGCAGAGGGGCGTTTTGGCGGTCTTGACGGTGGAGTGCGCGGAGGTGTGCTTGGAGGGTCTTGACGGCGGAGTGTGCGGAGGCTCGCTCAGACAGTCTTGATGGCGGAATGCGCGACTGTGCGGTTGGTGGAGGAAAACGTGCAGAGCACTTGCCAATAGAGAGAGCGCAGGGCATTTGCTAGAGGAGAGCGCGCAAACACGCGCAAGGAAACAGAGCGCTCAAAGAAGAAGCGCGCACGAGAGAGCTCTAGGAAGAGGCGCGCGCTGGAGCTCGCTCGGAAGAGGCGTTCACGAGAGTGTGCAAAGAAGAGGTGCGCTCGGGAGCGCGCTATGAAGAGACATGTGCGGGAGTGCGCAAGAATGCGGTGTATGAGAGCGCGCTAGGAAGAGAAGAGGAGGAGAGAGAAATTCATAGGAGGAGGAGAGAGAAATTCATAAAAGTATTTTCCGGCAGAGAAAAAGATGAAAATGAAGATGAAATGCGTCTATTTATTGTTTTAGGAGGGGCAAGCCAGTAATTTTCCAACTTAACCACTGGCCGAACGGATATAATCGCTCTGTTTAAAGCACATGTATCGTCATATTTGCGCAAAATATGAGACTACTCCCGGCCGGAAAATAACCGCGCTTGTTGGAAAAATAACCGCCTCTCCAGCAAGGGGAGGGGCAGCCCAACGAGGGCGGCAGACGGAGGAGGTCAGGGCTGCCCAGATGGCGGCCGCGGTCGGGAGAGGCGACGACTGTCGACCGGGGTTTTGTGCTCCCGACTGGGCGCCGGCGGGAGGGCGGGCGCCCGCTCTTAGCGGCGGGGAGACCGCCCAATCCCGGCGGCCGATGGGCGGCCGAATCTGGGCGGCCTCACACTTGCTGTCGAGCGCCGGCGCAGGCCAGGATTCACCACCGCTTGCTAGGAGTGCATGGCCGTGCGGTCCCTTGCAGTAATCGTTATTTAGCGTGCCCTCTTCCCCACGGGGAAGCCATGACAGACTTGCCGACTGATTGTTCTGGGAGAGAAAACCAATAGAAACATTGTATTTTTCTGGTTATTAATGACTCCATGCATCAGAAAAAGAAAAGGCAATTGTGCATCAAATCTATTTTCCTTCTTCATTCCTGTTGCTGAAAGGACTCACGACAATGCTTTTTCAGAAAACTCCATTTTCGATCTTAATTCTGGAAACTGTGAGAATCGTAGGAGAGGGAAGGAAAGGCTATTGTATTTTCAGATCTACTGCATGCGAAATTGGTCGGAGTCATCGGGGATATCTTCATCTACATCGCCAATCAAAGGAGGGGAGGGCTCTCTTTTTGGTTTGTGGCGGCGATGGCGGTGGGCGCGATGGCGGCGATGATGGCGGCGGTGGCGGCTGTGATAATGACATTGGAGGCGGCTATGATTACGGCGGTGGCAGCAATGACGGCGGTTGGCAACCGACGCGGCGGTGATGACGATGATGGCGGCGATGACGGCGGTTGTTGCGGCGGTTACATGGTTACGTCTAGATACTCGCACCCCATGTATGGAGTGCGGTTAACACTTTCAAGGGGACCTCATCAGTAATAATTCAAAAATAATTTAAAGTAGAAATGATGAACATAATTATTTACATTTTAATTATATATATAGGGTGGTGTTAGAAGCACATTAAAACTGTTTATATGCACACCAATTATTCTTTTGCGGAATTTTTCTTAAGGGGGAACTGGGGTTCAAAGATTTGATATAGCTTGCTTCAATTATAGTAATTTGGCTTTTTTTTTATCATGTATATTAGATTGCATTTATAATCATGGATTTTAGTCTTTTGGTGGTGATGGAGTCTCTCTCAATTTATAGAAATTTTGGACTGCAAATAATTGGAATTCTCATGTCATCCACTAATTTAGTGAAAGTTATGAAAAAAACTGTCACACGTGCGACCCGCACGCTTGATCCATGTGCACTCCCGCATCCGCAAGGCGCGCTCGACGTCGCAGTCGGACTCCCCATCTTCGCCATCAGTCGATCCTTCGATGTCCGATCATCCTCACGCGATCTCCAACGTCCGACCACCCGAGTAGCCACCAGCGTAACTCACTCAATCACTACACCATATCATGTCTGTGGTAGCGCTAAAAAAACCGCTACTGTAGTTGAAAAAACCGCTATGGTAGGACTACGGTAGCAGTAGCGCGTGTGTTGCATCCGTTGTCGTGGTCGTAGAGAATGGTAGTGGTTACCCAATGTATTGTGACGTTCTTGCAACCACTGCTATAGGTACATCTATTGTAGCTGTTATGGTTTTCAATAGTAGCGATTATTCCATTTTACAACAACGGTTACGATACTTTATGATAGCGTTTATGCTTGTATTTGATAACATTTATGATTTTCTATGGTAGCGTTTATCGTCATATATAACAACGATTTTTATTCTCAATGACAACGATTTTGATGATCAATACAAGCAGGCCGAGAATGAACCCAAAATTCAATAATATTCAATTTGGACCCAAAATTCAATTACAAAAGTGAAATAAAAAAACTTTCATGTGTCTTGTCATTCTCAAGCTAAGAGTTAAAATTTTCAATGAAAAATAATTCAATTAGCTATATATTATCATCAACTAGATGACAAAAAAATGTAAACTTTCTGCAACCTATACATCTCGAACACTCAAATTGGTAACAGAATCAACAGACTAAGAAATTTGCAGCTCCTCCGCCAAATTTTCCACAGTTTGTGGCAGACGACCTCAAAGCGACACCTCCAAGTTCTTCTTTTGAATACTTCTGGCAGATCACGGTAAGATTGTCATCTCGCACAGAAGAATGAAATCACACCATAAGCTCAGCACACTCCCTGCACCATAATCGGGATTGTCAATTACAAACATTTCGCCTTACCGTCAAAAAAATTCAACTAAAAATATCACCAAGCACAAGAGTTTCATACCTCAGCTGCGGCTCTGAAAAAACATAATTTGGATTGTCAATTTCACAACCTCATATGTTCATGTTAAAAAACAATATTGCATAGTCATTAATTAAAGAACTGATCAATACATACAACATATGATTATTCAAGTTAAATCACATGTATGTTTGAAATTTGGTTCGGATCCAAATGGTTATTTTGAAATTCTATTTTTCCTAAATTATCGGCCTCCTAAATCAAGAAATAGGAAAAAAAATTATTATTCCTTGTTGTCAGGGATATGAAATAATTGGTTCTTTTCTTTTGGGCCATGTACGCATACCATCATTGACATTGTTGAAAATTTATTTATAGAGCTGCACCACCGTGAGGAGAGTAGAATTTTGCACCGCCTGTGGGAAGGGATCAGTCGGCCTGTGAGAAAAAAGTAGCCGCCGGCTTGTTCGTGGAGGAGCCTCCTTGGAGATAGGAGATTCGCCCATCTCTCTCTCTCTTCTCTCTCATACACGTGCACTCAGAGGGGCCACCGGCCTTGGGTGTTTGTTGCCGGACTTAGAGGAGATATTCGCCGGCGTTGAGAGAGGGAGTTGTCGTCTGGCTTATTAGAGTTTGTCGCCGGCGTTGTAGTGGACGTTCTTAGGAGTGGAGAGGTGTGGTGTCGACGGCGTGCGCGTGTGCAGTTAGCCTTGACGATGGTTTCTCTCCGGTGGTGGTGACGTTCTCCGGTGGCGGCGTTGTTCTCCGGTGGTGGTGCGGTTGAACGTCGGACTTCGACGTTGAAGGTTCGGTGAACCTTGTGCGTCCGCAAGGCGGATTGCAGTCCAGATCTCAGATTCTCGTCGCGGATCGTATGTGTCCGGTGCACCCTCGACGTATTTACCGGACGGTTATTTTTCTCTTATTTTCCCTTGTATTTGAATTTATATTTTGATTTATAAATTCTGTGGTTATTTTATGCTCTTGTTTACCTGCATTATTTTATAGTTGTGTTTGTGTGTGTACCGATTTTACAACAAGTGGTATCTGAGGGAGGTTGCGAGTAGGTGACTGATTGGACGTTCCATTTTAAGTTTGGGTCAACGGTAGCTGACGACATCGATCTGCTCCCTATCTTCCCAGATCTGATCCGTGAATTAATCAGATTACCTAGAGGTACTGCAGACAGTTATGGCAGGGAAGAACACTGTGTTGGCCAGATATTCGGTGGAAAATTTGACGGTAGCGGGAATTTTAGCCTATGGCAGATTCGGGTCAAGGATATGTTGGTTGAGCAGGGGTTGATCCAAGTGCTGCGGGGGCGTGATTCTTTGTTCGATCCGGTGAAGGACTCTGAATGAACGGAGATGGATGAGAGCACCACTAGCGCTATCAGGATGTGTGTCGACGACAAGGTGATGTTCAACGTCGGTATTAAAGAGTCCGCCGACACGCTATGAGAGAAGCTGGAGGGACTTTACATGAGCAAGCTAGTCATTGACCACGCGGCTGTTACTAAAGCAGAGATTGTACGACCTAAAGATGCAGGAGGGTAGTAACCTGCAGGAACACTTCAACGTGTCCAATGGACTTCTGAGCCAACTACATGTCGTTGGTGTGAAGGTGGAGGAAGAAGACAAGGCCTTATTGTTTCTTACCTCGCTCCCGGCGTCGTATAAGCACATGCAGACCACTCTGTTGTATGGGAAGGATACAAAAGACGTGGAGAAGATTACGTTTGCATTACTGTCCAGTCAGATGCTGTCGGACCCCGCTCCTGAGGGTGAACATGCTTTGGTAGTAGGAGGACGACGAGGGAGGCAGTTCGAGAAGGGATCTGGGAGTGCACGGTCCAGATCCGTATTAAGAAAGACAGTGAAGTGTTACCATTGCAGGCAGAGTGGTCATATCAGGAGAAATTTTTCGCAGCGTGCGCAGATTTCTGGGGACGTCCAGGGTGCGGGCAAGACGGCGGTAGCTACAACAGATGATAATGATGTGTCTCTCCTCATCACAGAGAGTCCATGTGACTTTGATAGCTGGGTATTGGATTCTGGTGCTTCGCAACACATTTGCTCGGATGCAGAGATGTTCAGTTCACTGGAGGTGACGACTGGGTCGGTTTTTCTGGGTGACGGCTCAGCATGTGAGATCACGGGGATAGGGACGGTGGACATCGGGACGCATGACGACACAATGCGCAGGCTTGAGCGGGTACACCCGGTGCCCAAGCTGCGCAGGAATCTGATATCGCTAGGCAGACTAGACTCCAGAGGATGCAGTTTTGCGGCGAGAGGTGGAGTTCTGACGGTGATGCGAGGGCGCACCATGCACAAGCGAGCTATGTAGTGCGGTAGTCTGTACTGGCTGATGGGGGCCATGATGCGAGGTGGTGTGCCCATGATTTCTGTGGCTGACATAATTGATGGTCGAGGTGGTGCAAGGGATCACCCTTCTAGTAGTCTGGCTAGGTGAGTCAGATTCAGCGATTCAGTTGCGTCTGTTGGAGCATGCGTTCCGCACTTCTTAGTTTGAGAATAACAAATCCCGGATGTATTTGATCTTGGTATGTGTTTTAAATGTGCAGGGATAACAAGTTTTTTAAGTACTAAGGAATGGCTGAGCATAGCATTGAAGAAATGGAAAGTCACACTATTGCTGGCGATAACGCTACCGCGGGCGATAACATGGACAGTTACTGCTGACGTCAGCCTTGAACCACATGATGCCGCACACGATGTCACGGTTGAACGATATCGCGAGGCGATACCGATATCGCCGAGCGATATCCCACGATCGTCACGTTCTCCACTCAGATCTGAAAGTCCGCGCGACGTGTGCCACGTGTCAAGCAACGGAGAGTTATCACTATCGCGGGGCGGTAACGCTAACGCCGGCGATAGCATAAAGATATATATACGACCAAATTTCAGGGAATTAATTGAAAGTGTAGAGCTTAGTTTTCCCAGAGAATTTTCAGAGCCTTCATCTCCGTTTCCAGACGAACTCCCTTGGTCCGTTGAAATCTCAAGAGCGAAGAAGATACGACCGTGCGTTCAAGATTGGAGATCTTCTCATCGGTCCACCATCATCTTCAAAGCTCATTATTTTGAGGGATTTTTTAAGTTTTACTATTATACTTTCATATTCACTTTTTATCTCTGTAATTGGGAAGGGAAAATCACCACCTTGTGTGTGGTGTCTAAGTCCGTGTGTGGCTTAGGGGCAAATCACCGCCTTGTGTGTGGTGTCTAGGTCCGTGTGAGGCTTAGGAGTAAATCGCCGCATTGTGTGCAGCGTCTAGATCATAGGTTTGATTTAGGGGGAGGCTAGTAGTCATATCTAGGGAGATATTGACTATAGCCTACCGGTCCTTGGGAGAAGGACCGGTGAAAAAGCTAAAAACTATTATCGTTGTAAGCCTTGATTTCAAGCTTTATTGGAATCATTTTACATATATATTTTGGAGAAATAAAATCTTGATTTTCATTTCATTGGTGTGTCTCAAACTTTACATCTAATTTCGTATTTTATAAATAGTTTGTTAAAATTTTAAAGAGCCCTTATTCACCCCCCCTCTAAGGGCGCCACAAGATCCTACAAGTGGTATCAGAGCCAGATTATTCCTAATACGGTTTCACCACCAGGAATTATGGCGCAGCATGACCATGCTTTCTCTGAGGGGCAAGGAATAAGTAGACCTCCATTATTCACTGCATCTGATTATAATTACTGGAAAACTAGGATGAAATGTTTTCTTATTTCTCTTGATATTGAAGTTTGGAATATAATAGAGACTAATTATGCTTGTCCCACTTATATAGTAGGAGATGTAGAAATGGAAAAACCAAAAGATAAATGGGATGATCAGGATAAGCTAAGGTGCAAAAATAATGTAAAAGCCATGAATGCATTATTTTGTGCATTAGATAGGACTGAATTTAATAGAACTTGTGCTTGCAATAATGCTTATGAGATTTGGAATTTACTTGAAGTAACTCATGAAGGTACCTCGCAGGTGAAGGACTCGAAGCTGTTTCAATTGGAATCGGAATTTGAAAAGTTTAGGATGGAAGTGGATAAGGACGTAGACTCAATGTACACAAGATTCACCAAGATAGTGAATGACTCAAAAGTACTTTGTAAAATTTTTTTAAATGGTGATTTGGTGAGAAAATTTCTTAGATCTCTACCCCCTAAATTTAATCCCAAAGTGACGGCAATTTCTGAATCTCATGATCTTAAATCTCTTAATATTGAAAGCCTGATTGGGAACTTGAAAACTCATGAAGTTGAATTGAAAATTCAACAACAAGAGTATATGGAGCCAAAGAAGAAGGAGTTGGCTCTAAGATCTAATAAAGAGGAAGGTAGTAATTCTGAGTATGAAGAGGAAGATGAGGAAAGTCTTTTCGATAGAAAATTTAAAAAATTTATGAGAAATCCGGAGAGAAGAAATACTTTTAAAAAGTATCTTAAGAAGGAGACGCTTAGAAAGAAAAAACAAAAGGATGACGATGAGGAGGAAGAAAGGCCCCCACCGGAGTGCTATCACTGCAGGAAGTTAGGACACATTCGAAGCAAGTGTCCAAAGTACTTGAAAGAACTTAAAGAAAAGAAGCACAAAGGAAAGAAGAAGGTCTTGAAAGCTGAAACATGAGATGATACTACTTCTGAGGATGCAAGCAGTACAAGCTCAAGCGCGGAGGAGGAGGCCAATATGTGCCTAATGGGAAAAAACGTCATATCTGATGACGAGTGCAGTGTCCAAAGCGACACTGAGGTAACTCCTCCAACTTATGATGAATTATTTTCTGAATTTTTATAAACTTGCAAATGTTTTGAAAAAAGTTTAAAAGAGAATGATCTTCTTAAAACTGAAAATAAAGTTTTAGTTAAAGAAAATAAAAAATTGTTAAATGAAATTAAGACTATTGGAAAAGAAAAAGTCTCTTGCCAAGAGTGTGATCACTCTATGGGAAGAATAAAAGAGTTTGAAGAATCTCTTTCCAAATCTCATTCAAAAATAAAAAAACTCACAAAAAAGAATGAGATTTTAGAGAAAGATCTAAAATCTTCTATTTCCAAAGTCCATGAAGGAAAGAAAGCTTTTGAACGTAGATGTGTAAATATAGTATCCGAGAATACTGAAATGAGGAACCAGATTCATGACTTAACACTAGCCATGAAAAAGTTTGGAATGGGCCAAAGATCACTAGATATTATCTTAGGTTACCAATGTCACGGATCTAGAAGATTTGGACTCGGATACACGACTAGAAACTATTGCCCGGCGATAACCACTACCGCCGGCGATAGTGATAAATCCAGAAAATCGAATTTTAAAAATCATCATAATAATAAATTAACTGATACTACATTTTCTTACAGTAAAAGTCCAGAGAAGTTATATTCTTCTCATTACGTTACATGTGCCAAATGCAATAGATTTGGTCACACCACAGACTCGTGCTGAAAGAAAGGAAAAAGTAAAATTAAGCAAATCTGGATGCCTAAGGCTTCTACCTATACTATGGGTGGAACGACTTGGGTAGCCAGATCTTTACTCACATCCTCTTTCTAGGTGTGATTGGCAGGCGAAGGACAAAGAAGTCGTGTGGTACTTGGACTCGGGTTGTTCAAAGCACATGACAGGTAATAAAGAGAAGTTCCTTAGCCTGGAGATGAAGAAAGGAGAAGTTGTAACTGTACAACCCCGTGTCCGCCGAAGGGGCCCAAGCAGGCCAGCGGATCGAGCCCCCCTCTCGCCTCTCCTAGGCGGGCCGGGCCCCAGCCGCCTCTCTCAGGCGGGCCAGCCCCCCTCTCTCGCCTCTCCTAGGCGGGCCGGGCCCCAGCCGCCTCTCTCAGGCGGGCCAGCCCCCCTCTCGCCTCTCCTAGGCGGGCCGGGCCCCAGCCGCCTCTCCCAGGCGGATCGGCTACTGCCCACCTCCCCCAAAATGATAGGAGGTGACCTGGCAAGAGGTGTGTATAACCAGTCAGAACAGCGGGGTTTGGCTGTTGGCAGGCCAATCCGAGGGGCTCTTTAGTAAATCCAGACCACCAGAGGCGGGTTATTCGCAGACCATCCGAGATAATCTATAAATAGGACCCAAGGGGTACTTCAGAGGGCACGCTTTCGGTTCTCAGTCTTATAGCGCTCTCTGAGGTACCTTAGCCCGGCAACTGGTTAAGGAGGGGAAGCGCTCTAAGATCTTCCGGGTGTGTGGTGGGACCTCCGAGCCGGGCCCTTGGTCCTGTCCTTTGTTCTTCTCCCCTTCATTGTTTCTCTTGCAGGAGCGAAGTAAGTGCGAGACCACCCCTTCCCCAAGGGTCGAACTCCACCGGGGCCGGTTTCCGGTTTCAACATTTTGGTGCGGTGAGCATGGAACGTGGTCAGCAAGGAAAACCTTCAGCAGGCTCGATGACTGGAGAAGAAGGACAAGGATCAGGCAGGGGCAGCTCGCCACCCCCTCCCCCACCCCCAGCGGCGAGCGTGTCGGCGGAACTTAGGGAGGAGATCCTCGGGCACGTTAGGACCGCCCTCGGCATGCGAGCGGAGAGCGCGACACCGGTAGTTCCAGTAGTCGCCGCTCCCGCACTCGGCGACGACGCGCCGCTCAGGCGACCTGGGAAGGAACCCGCCGAGAGAGGCGAGCGCGAGTTCCAGGGGCGAGTTCTGTTCCCCGGCTCGGCCGCAGAATACCATTTTGGCGAGACGGCGGGGAGAGAGTTCCCCCCTCGCCCCGTTGAGGGAGGAAGCCCCTTCAACGAGTTCGTCTCCTCCGCCCCAGTTCCAGAGGGGTTTCGTGAGCCGGAGATGACCTACTACTCCGGGAAGGGAGACCCCGTCCACCACATCCAGTGGTTTGAGGACATGGTCTCTATTCGACAGATATCCGACGGCTTCAAGTGCCGACTCTTCGCCATCACCCTCCGAGAGAAGGCGAGAGAATGGTTCCACCAGCTCCCGACCGGGTCCATCTACTGCTTCGAGGACCTGCGTCGGGGGTTCATGTTGAGATTCACCACTTCCAAGAAGAGGAAGAAGGAGGTGGAGTCCTTGTTCCGTGTCAAGCAGAGGGTGGGAGAGACCCTGGGGAGTTACCTGGATAGATTCCAAGAGGAGTTGTCCCAAGTGCAGGAGATGCCGGGGCACACCATGATGGTGGCCTTCACCCTGGGTCTCCAATCCGGGTTCTTTGCAATGGAACTCAAGAGGTCCCCCCAGTATCTTTTGAGGCGCTCCTGGAGAGGGCAGCTAGGGAGGCCGATATGGAGGCGGCGCATCCGGAGTTTGCCCGAAGGTTGGCCAGGTGGGCCGTGGAGGAAGAGAGGCCAAGGGGTGGCCGAGGGCAGGAAGAGAGAAGGGCTGAGCCCCGGCAGAGGGAACAGCCGCCGCAGCAGCAGCATCAGCAGCAGCCCAGGCAGGGGCGACATGAGCCGAACTTCCGGCTGGGGTGGAGACCCGAGTGGCAGGAGCCCGGGGCAAGGAGAGGGTTCCGTGGAGGGGACTACCGTCAAGGAGGACAGGGCCAGTTTTACCCTCCAAGCGGGATGCAGGGCCAGAGGCCGGCCCTTACCGACCAGGAGCAGGCTATGGCCATAGCACTGGGGGAGAGGAGAAGAGCGATACGGAGAAGGAGAAGGGAGGTGAGGGTGGAGTTGCCTTACTGCGACTTCCATCAAGAGGAGGGGCACGCCACAGCCACGTGCCCAGAGTTCCTCGAAATGAGAGGCAACCGGGAGCAACAACAACCACAACAGCGTCCGGAAGTGCGGATTGAGGAGATCCGGCCTCGGGCGGAGGAGGGTCGGTGCGAAGACCGGGTAGATGTGGGCTCCCGAGGAAGGATCGGAGCGATCCACGGGGGGGGGGGGGGGGGGGGGGGGGCTGGGGTCGAGGCTTCCCGCAAGTCGAGCCTCCACACTATGTACCGCAGGAGCGTTGGCTCCACGTCCCAGTCCCCGCCCCCGGATGAGAAAATCACTTTTTCCAGGGAGGATATGCCGGGTCACGAGGACCCCTTCTGCGATGCGCTGGTCATCCAGACGGCCATCGAGGACTTCACCGTCCCCCGGATCCTCGTCGACAACGGGAGCTCGGTCAACGTCATCTTCAAGAAGGCGTTCGACGCAATGAAGGTGGAGGCCCGAAGGGTGCTGGCCTCGGACGGACCTCTGTTTGGCTTCTCAGGGGAGAGGAAGGAGGTTGAGGGAGGAGTGGGACTCCATGTCGTCCTGGGGGGACAGTCCCGCAACTGCAAGTTCGTCATCGTGGATGCCCCCAGCAGCTACAGCGCCATCTTCGGGAGGCCTCTCATCAGCGCCTTCCGCTGCGTCCCCTCATCCTTCCACCAATGCCTAAAATTTAACGTCGAGGGGGTCCAGGTCCGGGTCCGCGGAGATCCCAAAGAAGCGAGAGAGTGCTATGTCACGGCGGTGAACTCCATCTCTTGGCTGGAGGGAGCCGAGGAGATGGGGCGGAGGCTGAAGGAGGTAGAGTCGGAAGCCGGCGGGGACGAGATGGAGGTGGAGGAGAGCCGCGCCCAGGAGAAGGTCGCGGAAGAGATTCAAAAGCCGGCCGAGGCGATGGCCGTGGTAGAAGCTGAGGAGGCGGTCCTCGCCTTCGATGAGGGGGAGATTGAGGAGTGGGAGGCGCAGTCCCGTCTGGAGGTGGCAGAGGAGGTGGCGGAGATGGAGGTTCTAACCACCGGAGGCAGGGTGGAGAAGATCCGCATCAGCGGAGGATTGACCCCGGAGGCTCAAGGCAGGATGCTGGAGTGCATCCAGAAGAACGTGGACATCTTCGCATGGAGTGCCGCGGAGATGCCCGGGATCGATTCCAACGTCGCCTGCCACCGCCTCAACCTAGACCCGAAGGCTCCCCCCATCTGACAAAAGAAGAGGCCCGTCGCGGACAAGCTCGCCGAGCCCATCAGGGAGGAGGTAGCAAAGCTCCTCAAGGCCGGCTTTGTATCCGAAATCCAATACCCCGGCTGGGTCTCCAATGTTGTAATGGTTAAGAAAGGAGACGGCCGGTGGAGGATGTGTATCGATTTTTCTCTTCTTAATAAATCATGTCCTAAAGATTGTTACCCCTTGCCTCGGATCGACGCGCTGGTTGACTCAGCCGTCGGTTTCCCTTTGATGAGTTTTCTGGATGCCTTTTCAGGTTATCACCAAATCAGGATGCACCCTCCCGACGTCAAAGACGTATCATTCATCACAGGAGATGGGTGCTATTGTTATAAAATGATGCCCTTCGGGCTGAAAAATGCAGGGGCGACCTACCAGAGAATGATGGACAGGGTCTTTCAAGGGCAAAAGGGAAGGAACCTGGAAGTATATGTAGACGATCTCATGGTCAAGAGTCCGGACCTCGACTCCCACCTCCGGGACCTAGAAGAGACCTTTGCCACTCTCCGCGGGTGCAAGATGAGGCTGAACCCCCTCAAATGCACCTTCGGGTCAGGCAGAGGAAAATTCCTGGGGCATCTCCTCACCCCCGCCGGCGTAGAGCCCAACCCCGACAAGGTGAGGGCAATCCTGGAGTTGGAGTCTCCGCAGAATGCGAAGGAAGTGCAGCGATTGACTGGGAGGCTGGCAGGACTGAGCAGGTTCCTCTCCCGGGCCGGGGAGAAGTGCTCTCCGTTCTTTAAAAGCCTGAGAGGAGGCCAGAAATTTGAGTGGACCTCGGAGTGTGAGGAGGCATTCCAGGCCCTAAAGAAGCAGTTGACCCAGGCTCCCCTGCTCCAAGGGCCAAAGGAGGGAGAGGACTTATTCCTGTACTTGGGGGCTGGGGCCGAGGTCTTGAGCTCCGTTTTAGTTCGGGAAGAAGGGAAGAGACAACTCCCGGTTTACTATGTAAGTCGGGTCTTGAGGAAGGCCGAGCTTCGGTACCCCATCCTAGAGAAGCTGGCCTTCTGTAAGACCCCCTTTTTTTTTCTTTTTCAACCACCGGGGTCTTAGGCCCAGAACCGCCGCTTTGCGGTGACACCTTCACGTCCTGAAGGGTCATCACCACAAGGCGCCGATTCTGCCGGCCAAATCGATCACAGAAAGTAGCACAATTATTGAAGTAATAGTAAACAGTCCACAATAATAAAATCACATATATAAATAAGTAAGCTCCACGAAGGGAGTGTCCACAGAAACATCAGAGTACTATAAATACGGGCTTATGCCCGGTACAAAATGTCCTCACTACAAGTCTCTCATGCGGAAGCGAAACAGAAACTACTCAAGGTTGAGACTCACGGTCCCGGCTGTGTGAACTCCGGAACTAGACTGCCCCATCTCTAGGCGCACCGATCTCTGGGGCTGCTCCTCCATGCTGGGCTCCACGATCCCCTAAAAGATGCGGTTCGAAAACCGTTAGTCATAAAGACTAAGCCCTATCATCCCCTACCCCTTCCCCCCCCATGGCTCCTAGGTACCGAGCGGAGAGGAAGAAAGGGAAGGACAAGAAGGTGGAGATTAACATGAAAACAGATGGCAGCGGAGACTAATCTAGCAAGTTGTATTAGGTGAGCAGTTAATAAGTTGTTGTAATAGGTCTAGCAGTAAGAAAAGCAATTAAATGAATTTAAACCTTCACTTATGCGAGAACACATAAGCAAAGGGATCTTTTACAAGGCTCCCATCGTATAAGTGTCCCATACCACTTATACCTTGGGGTGTCGGTTATCAAACAGCAGGGGTTATTATATATTGAAAATAACCTTTGATTTATAAACTTGCCCACACAAGCTTATAGACCAAGGGGTCGTTTTGCAGGTCCTAATGTATAAGCGTCCCATTCCACTTATACTTTAGGTGTCAAGGTTGTTATGAATGATTATGAAATGCAACTATATGGTGGGTATGTTATGTCATGCAGTGCAACTCACACACCCGACTCTGTGCACACAGACCTTTAGTTCCCCCTTTCGGAGCCGTTACCTCCCAGGATACCTCCGTAGTGGCAAACGGAAGCGGTGGGTTGGGCCTCGCCCACCTCCAAAACCAGTAAAGCACACTGGTCTGACCTATCGTACGCCTCAACGCTTGGTGCACAAAGCGGACGCCTGCGTACTCTTGCCGGCTGGCGCACCGGACTTCTGTTGGCGGAGTGCTAATCACCCCGCCGAGTCAACGATATCGGTGTCGGTGCAATCGAACTCCCCGATATCGAAAGACCCACCACCTTAACTTTTCCTATTTTATGCACATGCAAGTTAAATCGTAAGCACACAAAACCGAGCCGAAGCTCCCCGGACCAAAACGTCCGTCTCCAAACCAACCGAGCCGAAGCTCCCCGGACCATCCCGTCCGTTTCCAAATCAACCGAGCCGAAGCTCTCATCAACCTCCTGTGCCAACAGTGTTGTGAAGAGTGCAACCCTAGTTACTAAGTTACTCTTGTCGGTTTGTTATTACAGTTTACGTTAGCCCAGGACTGCCCCCGGTATACCCCGTGAAGGGCTCTCAAGGGGCACTAGGAACCAAGACGGTGCATTACGGCCCGAAGTTCCCTTTCGCAAGGCACTTATTGTTATTGGTTGTTTTCCCTTAGCCCGATTCCCTTCTCATATTACGATAGACTATCCTAGGGTGATTTTTAAACCTTCCACTCCTCGGGGAAGACGATCTTTCGTCGAGCCCGAGCACCTCTTAACTCTAGCTATCACCACTACTCACTACTCTTTATATCTTCCTAATGTAATTTCTTCCACAATTGTTCACCCAGACAAAATGTTTAAACCTCAAATACTTTCTCAGATCGTGTCCTATTGCATCTCACAACCTGCTATATGCAGACCGACCTAGGCTACATGTCGAACCGGTTATGCAATGATCCATTACTCATCCAAATGCCCTAAACTATTTACTGGAGACTTATCTTGGTATAAATAACCTAAATCCAGAGAATGGAAATTTTCTTAATTTAATTGGCATTTAATTAAATTCCTCGAAAATCTCAAGGGCCACCGGTTTGAACATGAACTATCCTAATTATTCATGCAAGATGTCCAGCAAATTTATGATAATTAGTAGACTATCTCAGAAGGCTAAATCCTAAGTATCATAATTTTCTATCATCAAAATAACCTGAAAACTATTTTGGAAATAATCTCTAATTTCTATAGTTTATGAATCAAATACAGAAAATATTCTTCCAAAAATTCTAAATAAATTATGACATGATGAATAAGGCCTAAAATTTGCACTGGCTAAGTTTCATAATTTTCCAGCAAGCATTTTATCCATAATAATTTTTTAAACATAAAAGCCCTTTCTATCATTTGTGAATAAAGTACTAGATTTACTCAACATAAAATTCTATAAAAATTCAGGGATCAATGTTCTACAAGTCAAGATCTAAATCCAGAATTTTAACTGATTATAATTAATGTAAAGCCTCAAATTAATTAAAACAACAAATTTGGCTAATAATCCTTTAACACAGGAAGTATAATATATATTAATCATAAAATTCCAGAAAAATTACCATGAGTCTAAAACATCCTAAAACCCCCTCCTCCCGAGTTTCACAATTTTTGGATTAGCTTTAGTGCTTAAAATAACTAAATTACGTTTCCATCCTAATCCTACATCTCAACTTTTGAGGTACCTAACTACCTCCAAATCCATCACTATTTCAACCAGAGGGTTTTCATCATATCATCCCCCTCTCCTCCAAATTTCAAGGGCATACAAGAGCTTTTGCTCCTATGTCCTTCACAAACCTCAAACTCCCACCCGTTGGAGTTGAGCCAATCTCTTAGGGTAAAATCCACCCTAAGCCACACCATGTTACCCAAGAGGGTAGACATAGACTCAACAATCAGTGGCCAACCACTTCAGCATCTTTTGAGGAGATTTGTCCACTCCATCTCCAAGTGTACTTTTTCCCCAAAGTACCCCTCACTAAGACCTATCTAGGACTTGATACTTCCCTATTCAAAACTCGACCAATCGAGTAGAAATTTTGTACAGATCTTAATATTGATGCCAGGGACCACCACCCAAAATTTGGGGGAGTTTGGGCTTAATTTCATCTCCTAATTAATTTTATATTGTTTATTAAATTTTTACAAAAACTTTAGGCAAAAGTTCTCCAAAAATTCTCATTTTTGGACAGCCTCTCAATATACATATTATAGACCTCCAGTCCAAATTTCAAGTCATTTGAACATGTTATGAACCGTGGGCAACCAATTCAATTTCTGGTTAGCCTAGGTCTTGATCCCACCAAAATGAGTGCTGTGGTCAAACCACTCACCCAAATTGAATAAAATCAATTTTATATTAAAGTAGACCCAGAGGGCTACAACTTTTGTGACTGGTCATTTTTCCTAAAACGGCCTCTAAGTGCCTCATTTTACAGCCCCAAAAATATATTCTAATAATACAATTTCCCATCTTGTAATTTATAATAATCTGTATATTATAAAGTTTATCCTACTGTTCATCTTCTTCATGAACCCGAAAAACCAGACACAGGAAAAATCATTTTTCCTGAAAGCATTCCGTGATCCGTTGCCGGCCGTCCGGTCACTTCCCTGGCCAGCCACCACCACCACCACCTCCGTTGAGGCGATGGCTAGCGGTCGGCGGTGGTTTGGCCGCCGGAGGTGGCGGTTTCCGGCGAACTCGAAATATCTTTTTCACGGTTTTTCCATGAAAACGAGAGATGGATCCGGCTCCGTTGAGCGCGAATCTCCTTCCTAAGAATCCTAAGATCTACCCATGAAAGAGAAGGAGTAGAGGAGGACCTTGTTCGCGGTTTGGAGGCGAGAAGAGCGACGAGGTGCCATGGCGCGGTGGTGGCGTTGCTGAACTCCTCTTTACAGCAAGAACAAGGATCTGCTTCGTTTGCTTGAGCGTGTAACCCTCTCCTCTTGTCCAAGTGGGCTTTTATAAATCAGGAAGTGGGAAGGTGAATGGGTAAATCCTTAATGGCCATGAAGGCTCCTCCCATTAACGTTTCGGTTATGATGCAGGGATAAGAAATGGTGGAAAACTGAACCGGTGTATCCAGCTGGCGGTTTTCTATTGGCCCACATTTTCCTCATTTATTATATATTTACAGAAGGAAAACGGCCTGAAATTACTCCTGGTGTAACTTCCCAAGCCAGCATTTATTTCCACGCGCGTTAGAATTATTTCGGGCCTGAACCGTCGTTTCGGCCAATGTCACGGGCGTGACACATAGGTCACGGGCGTGACAGGCCCGGGTAGCCCATTCTGGGTTCGACGATCGTCGAATTGAGATCGACGATCGTCGATCGAAGGTCACGGGCGTGACACCTGTGTCACGGGCGTGACAGACCCGAACGACAGATTTCGGGTCGACGATCGTCGAATCGAGATCGACGATCGTCGAAGGCGGGTCACGCCCTAGGTCACGGGCGTGACCTCCAGTCACGGGCGTGACATGCCCGAACGGCAAGTTTCGAGCTCGACGATCGTCGAATTGAGGTCGACGATCGTCGAAGGCTGGTCACGCCCTAGGTCACGGGCGTGACACTCATGTCACGGGCGTGACAGGCTCGGGCCGCAAGGTCGACGATCGTCTTACGGCGATCGACGATCGTCGATGGGGTCACGCCCATAGTCACGGGCGTGACATCTTGGTCACGGGCGTGACATGCCCAGACAGCGCGTTCGACGATCGTCTCGGGGAGATCGACGATCGTCGAAGTAGACACGCCCAGGTCACGGGCGTGACGGGCCGGTCACGGGCGTGACCAACCCGTGACCCGCAATATTGGTCGCTTTATTTCCAATTTTGGGCTTCCTAGGGTTCCGTCACGACCAATCTGACTCCTAGGGGTCTAGCCGGAAATGGGATGTTACAAATCCCAATAAACAAAACAAAAATTTCGTCCCCGAAATTGAGGTTGAGCCTACGGGGATTTCTATCGGAATAAATTAATCTTGTAACATCCCATTCGATCTTTCTATTGGGTTCAGGCGACCGTTCGTTTGATAACGAAGACAATCTCCCCAATAAACAAAAGATTAGCCCCTACCATTCTGATTAAGTGTGCATGCCTAGGTCCTAGATTTCCCTTGTCTAGTCTTAACATTCCAAAACAAGAAGGCAGTTTATAGTATACCGAGAGGTGGTGAGATGTACCTGACTGAACAACTCCGGGTATCTTTGCCTCATCAGATCCTGCGGTTCCCAGGTGTGCTCCTCCTGACCGTGATTTCTCCACAGAACCTTGACTAAGGGAATCTTCTTGCGGCGCAAGATCCGCACTCCTTTGTCATCGATCCGAACCGGCTCCAAGTGAACAGATCGGTCTGAAGCTACCGGCCCTTCTGTGGTCAAAATTCGCTGCTCCGGGCGTAGTAGAGCCCTTCTCAGCGAAGAGATGTGGAAGACGTCGTGTAGAGCTGCCAGCTCTGGTGGCAACTCTAGCCTGTAGGCTAAGGGTCCGATCCGCTCCAGGATCCGGTAAGGGCCCATATACCTAGGGCTGAGTTTCTTCCTCCGACCGCGCACCCGTGAGACTCCGTGCATGGGCCGGATCTTCAAGAACACTCGATCTCCTACCCGGAACTCCACCTGACGATGCCGAGCGTCATAGTATTTTGCTTGTCTGCTCTGCGTCTCCAGCATCCTATCTCTGATCAGCCTCACCTGAGCCTCGGTGTCTTCAACGAAATCCGATCCCAGCAGCTTCGGATCCTCGTCCTGAACCCAAGAAAGCGGGGTCCTACATTTCCTTCCATACAAGGCCTCATAAGGCGCCATCCTGATGCTGGACTGGTAGCTATTATTGTAGGAGAACTCGACCAAGGGTAACATCTTCTCCCACGGCTCCCCTCGGTCTAGTATACACAGCCGTAGTAAGTCCTCCAAGGTCCTGTTGGTGCGCTCGGTCTGCCCGTCCGTCTGAGGGTGGAAGGCCGTGCTAAAAGTCAACCGGGTGCCCAAATATGCCTGCACTGACCGCCACTCCCTGGATGTAAACCGTCCATCGCGGTCCGACACTATCGTCCGGGGCACGCCATGATATCGGACATACTGCTCCACAAACTTCCGTACCAGCACTCCCACCGAGTCATCCTTCCTGATCGGTATAAAGCGGGCCACCTTCGTCAGCCGATCGACAATCACCCAAATCGAGTCGTTCCCTGTCCGAGACCGGGGAAGACCATGTATAAAATCCATCGCTATGTCGTCGAACTTCCACTCCGGCACCGGGAGTGGCTGTAATAGTCCTGCGGGGTTCCTGCACTCCGCCTTCACCAACTGACACGCCTCGCAATGGGTCACGAAGTACGTAATGTCCTTCTTCATGCCCGGCCAAAACATCGTCCTCTTCAAATCAGCGGTCATCTTTGTGATCCCCGGGTGCACGGAGTACCGGCTGCAATGCGCCTCCGTCAAAATATCCTCTCGTATCTGGCCTCCTGCTGGTATATATACTCTGCCCCTGAAGTGGAGCAACCCATCCCTCAGGGAATAATCCCCTGTCGAACCTTCCTCCAAAGCTCGGAACATCGGCTCCGCCCACGCATCTGTCCTCTGTCCGTCCCGAATGCGATCCCGAATATCGTCAATGGCCACTATCGATGCCAGATACTCCCTATACAGATCTGGGTCATCCTCGGACACTAGGGATATCTGCATGTCTCTGAATGACTGGACCAGCTCCATAGACATAACCTGGGGCCCAGCTTCGGAAGTGGCCGCTCTCCGGCTCAACGCGTCGGCCACCACGTTTGCCTTCCCTGGGTGGTAGTGCATCTCATACTGATAATCTGCCAAGAACTCCACCCAGCGCCTCTGCCTGATATTCAGCTCCTTCTGAGTGTCCACGTATTTCAAGTTTTTGTGATCGGAGAAGATGTCGCAGTGGACTCCATAAAGGTAATGACGCCAGACCTTCAGAGCAAAAACGACCGCTCCCATCTCGAGGTCGTGCACCGGGTAGTTCCTCTCATAGGTCTTCAGCTGGCGGGAGGCATATGCTATGACATGTCCGTTCTGCATCAGCACCGCTCCCATCCCTTGGTATGATGCGTCGGTATACACCTGGAATCCTTCCTTTCCCGATGGAAGGGACAGAATAGGGGCTGAGATGAGTCGGTCCTTCAGCTCCTGAAAAGCCGCCTGGCACTGCGGGGTCCAGACAAAAGGTGTCTCCTTCTTTGTCAAAGATGTGAGAGGGAGGGCAATCCGAGAGAACCCCTCCACAACCTTCCGGTAGTAACCGGCAAGTCCCAAGAAACTGCGTACATCGGTGGTCGTCCTCAGCTGCGGCCAATCGCGAACTGCCCGAATCTTTGCTGGATCTACTGCTAGCCCGGCTCCGCTGATGATGTGACCTAAGAAGGCCACCTCCTTCAACCAGAACTGACACTTGCTGAATTTTGCATAAAGGTGGTGCTCCCGCAATCTCTCCAAGGTCAGTGCCAGATATCGAGTGTGTTCCTCCTCCGTCCTGGAGTAGATCAGGATGTCGTCTATGAATACTATGACGAACACATCCAAGTAGGCTTCGAAAACCCGGTTCATGAGACTCATGAACGCCGACGGAGCATTCGTGAGCCCGAAGGGCATCACGGTGAACTCATACAGGCCATATCTGCTACTAAAGGCCGTCTTCGGGATATCCTCCTCCTGGATCCGCAACTGGTAGTATCCTGATCTCAAGTCCAGCTTCGAGAAATAGTGGGCTCCCTCCAGCTGGTCAAATAATTCGTCTATCAGTGGGAGCGGATAGGTATTCCGGACGGTCAGCCTGTTTAGCGCTCGATAATCGATGCACAGGCGGAGTGTCCCATCCTTCTTCTTTACAAATAAGACCGGTGCTCCCCATGGCGAGGAACTCGGTCTGACAAAACCTGCCTCCACCAATTCCTGCAACTGGGTCCGAAACTCTGCCAACTCCTTTGGGGCCATCCGATAAGGGGCCCTAGACGCCGGCTTGGCCCCCGGCACAAGCTGTATCTGAAAATCCTGCTCTCGGTGTGGAGGTAATCCTGGTAGTTTCTCTGGAAAGACGTCAGCGAAATCTCGCACCACCGGGATGTCTGTTACCGACTCCTTGACTTCCGCCACCTCGAAAAGAATCTGATAGACCTCCTCTCCCTGCAGATGGGCCTTAACGGCCTGTACCGAAGATAAAGGTATGCGAGAGACAGGTCTTATACCTTCGATGGTAATGAAAGAGTCCCCGTGTCTCACGGTGATCCTCTTTGCCTGGCAGTCAATCTGGGCATAGTTCCAATGCAGCCATACCATGCCCATGATCAGGTCGTAGTCCGTCAGCTTCAGAATCGTCGCTGGAGCCTCGAACGCTTTTCCACCAATCTCCGCCTCCATATTGCAGTGATCCGTGGTAAGGAGCTCAGATCCATCCGGTAGTCGCACCCTCATCCTCGAGCCTGTGAACCGCTCCACACCTTCCAGTCCTTCCACGAATGACTCCGACACAAAGGAGTGAGTAGCTCCAGTATCGAACAGCGTGCGGGCAGGCTTGCCGCTGATGAAGACTATACCTGGGGTGATTAGATTTTCTTAGGGTTCTATAATGAGTTTTTACTTTCCTTGCTATCAATCTAGTGCGATTCAAAGTTTTAACAACTTAAAGGGGAAATTCTATGAAAACAAAGAAGCATTTCGGCATACCTGCGATGACCTGCTCCGGATTCCGCGGCTGTGCAAGGTCCAAGGCATATACCTGCTCTCTTCCCTGTCTACGATCTTCCCCCTGGTATCCTCGACCACGGCCGCGTCCTCGGCCTCCGTAAAGCTGAGCTGGTGGGCCGCCCTGATGTGCTGGAGGTGGCGCCCCCCTCATGGGGCAGTTCCTCCGAATGTGCCCAATCTGATGACAAAAGTAGCACTCTGGGGGATACGCCATTCCCCAGGGTCTCGGCATCTCCTGCATCCGAAGGGGTAGAGGGGCCAATACCACCTGTTCCCTCGGCTCCGGCCTCACGTCCTGACGAGGCTGGTCCTCTGTCCTCCTCCCCTCAGGTACAACACCTCGCCGCTGGTCATTCCTTCCTCTTCGTCCCTGATCCTCTGCTGGCCGTTTCCGGCCCCGGGTGGTGTGCCAATCTGCCTCAATCCTTTTGGCCATCTCCAAAATCCGGGAGATGGGCCCGTCAGATACAAACAAGAGGGCCTCCCTCAAGTCCTCACGTAGGCCCTTGTAGAACCTCCTGATATACCCTGCCTCGTCCAGCTGGTAGGAATCTGCGTATCGAGCCAGGTGGTCAAACTCTCGATGGTACTCCACCACGGTCCGAGTACCCTGCTTCAGCTGTAAGAACCGCTCCTCCAAGTCATCCCTAGCCGACTGCGGAACGAAATGCTCCAGCAGTGCGGCCCTGAACTCCTCCCAAGTGATCTCCGCAACCTCCCTATCAGCAAATGTCGTGTCCAACAGCGTCTTCCACCACCTCTTTGCATGGGACTCCAGGCAGGAGACAACCAGAGCCACCTTCTCCTCCCATGGATACCGAATCCCGGTCAGCATCTCGTACATGATATCTAGCCATTCCTCCGTCCGAACAGCCGACTCTGTCCCCAGATAGGACGGGGGAGAAAGACCCCGGAAGATGCTGAGCCAGTTGGCCCCCAGATTGGGCTGCGGGACCGGAACCTGCTGGGCCCTGAAGGCCTCCAGAATGGCAGTCAGGGTCTGTCCCATGTCTGACTGAAGGAAAGGGGTGGGGACCGGTGGAGGTGGTGCAACTCCCTGAGTCTGCTGAACTCCGCCCTGTGGCGTAGGCTGTGCTGGAGGCTGCGCAACGAAAACACATGCTGAGAAAACGTTCAAATACTACATAAAGGTGGACAAATTATATGTGATCCCCATATGGGCACACCACTGCTTCCGCTGCTTAGTTTGTCCCCAAACTAAAGTCGAGCGGGGGTGACCGAGGGTTTGTGGACTGCGACTTCCTTCTGATCGATGTTTCCTCTGATACCACTTGTAAGACCCCCTTTTTTTTTCTTTTTCAACCACCGGGGTCTTAGACCCAGAACCGCCGCTTTGCGGTGACACCTTCACGTCCTGAAGGGTCATCACCACAAGGCGCCGATTCTGCCGGCCAAATCGATCACAGAAAGTAGCACAATTATTGAAGTAATAGTAAACAGTCCACAATAATAAAATCACATATATAAATAAGTAAGCTCCACGAAGGGAGTGTCCACAGAAACATCAGAGTACTATAAATACGGGCTTATGCCCGGTACAAAATGTCCTCACTACAAGTCTCTCATGCGGAAGCAAAACAGAAACTACTCAAGGTCGAGACTCACGGTCCCGGCTGTGTGAACTCCGGAACTAGACTGCCCCATCTCTAGGCGCACCGATCTCTGGGGCTGCTCCTCCATGCTGGGCTCCACGATCCCCTAAAAGATGCGGTTCGAAAACCGTTAGTCATAAAGACTAAGCCCTATCATCCCCTACCCCTTCCCCCCCCATGGCTCCTAGGTACCGAGCGGAGAGGAAGAAAGGGAAGGACAAGAAGGTGGAGATTAACATGAAAACAGATGGCAGCGGAGACTAATCTAGCAAGTTGTATTAGGTGAGCAGTTAATAAGTTGTTGTAATAGGTCTAGCAGTAAGAAAAGCAATTAAATGAATTTAAACCTTCACTTATGCGAGAACACATAAGCAAAGGGATCTTTTACAAGGCTCCCATCGTATAAGTGTCCCATACCACTTATACCTTGGGGTGTCGGTTATCAAACAGCAGGGGTTATTATATATTGAAAATAACCTTTGATTTATAAACTTGCCCACACAAGCTTATAGACCAAGGGGTCGTTTTGCAGGTCCTAATGTATAAGCGTCCCATTCCACTTATACTTTAGGTGTCAAGGTTGTTATGAATGATTATGAAATGCAACTATATGGTGGGTATGTTATGTCATGCAGTGCAACTCACACACCCGACTCTGTGCACACAGACCTTTAGTTCCCCCTTTCGGAGCCGTTACCTCCCAGGATACCTCCGTAGTGGCAAACGGAAGCGGTGGGTTGGGCCTCGCCCACCTCCAAAACCAGTAAAGCACACTGGTCTGACCTATCGTACGCCTCAACGCTTGGTGCACAAAGCGGACGCCTGCGTACTCTTGCCGGCTGGCGCACCGGACTTCTGTTGGCGGAGTGCTAATCACCCCGCCGAGTCAACGATATCGGTGTCGGTGCAATCGAACTCCCCGATATCGAAAGACCCACCACCTTAACTTTTCCTATTTTATGCACATGCAAGTTAAATCGTAAGCACACAAAACCGAGCCGAAGCTCCCCGGACCAAAACGTCCGTCTCCAAACCAACCGAGCCGAAGCTCCCCGGACCATCCCGTCCGTTTCCAAATCAACCGAGCCGAAGCTCTCATCAACCTCCTGTGCCAACAGTGTTGTGAAGAGTGCAACCCTAGTTACTAAGTTACTCTTGTCGGTTTGTTATTACAGTTTACGTTAGCCCAGGACTGCCCCCGGTATACCCCGTGAAGGGCTCTCAAGGGGCACTAGGAACCAAGACGGTGCATTACGGCCCGAAGTTCCCTTTCGCAAGGCACTTATTGTTATTGGTTGTTTTCCCTTAGCCCGATTCCCTTCTCATATTACGATAGACTATCCTAGGGTGATTTTTAAACCTTCCACTCCTCGGGGAAGACGATCTTTCGTCGAGCCCGAGCACCTCTTAACTCTAGCTATCACCACTACTCACTACTCTTTATATCTTCCTAATGTAATTTCTTCCACAATTGTTCACCCAGACAAAATGTTTAAACCTCAAATACTTTCTCAGATCGTGTCCTATTGCATCTCACAACCTGCTATATGCAGACCGACCTAGGCTACATGTCGAACCGGTTATGCAATGATCCATTACTCATCCAAATGCCCTAAACTATTTACTGGAGACTTATCTTGGTATAAATAACCTAAATCCAGAGAATGGAAATTTTCTTAATTTAATTGGCATTTAATTAAATTCCTCGAAAATCTCAAGGGCCACCGGTTTGAACATGAACTATCCTAATTATTCATGCAAGATGTCCAGCAAATTTATGATAATTAGTAGACTATCTCAGAAGGCTAAATCCTAAGTATCATAATTTTCTATCATCAAAATAACCTGAAAACTATTTTGGAAATAATCTCTAATTTCTATAGTTTATGAATCAAATACAGAAAATATTCTTCCAAAAATTCTAAATAAATTATGACATGATGAATAAGGCCTAAAATTTGCACTGGCTAAGTTTCATAATTTTCCAGCAAGCATTTTATCCATAATAATTTTTTAAACATAAAAGCCCTTTCTATCATTTGTGAATAAAGTACTAGATTTACTCAACATAAAATTCTATAAAAATTCAGGGATCAATGTTCTACAAGTCAAGATCTAAATCCAGAATTTTAACTGATTATAATTAATGTAAAGCCTCAAATTAATTAAAACAACAAATTTGGCTAATAATCCTTTAACACAGGAAGTATAATATATATTAATCATAAAATTCCAGAAAAATTACCATGAGTCTAAAACATCCTAAAACCCCCTCCTCCCGAGTTTCACAATTTTTGGATTAGCTTTAGTGCTTAAAATAACTAAATTACGTTTCCATCCTAATCCTACATCTCAACTTTTGAGGTACCTAACTACCTCCAAATCCATCACTATTTCAACCAGAGGGTTTTCATCATATCATCCCCTCTCCTCCAAATTTCAAGGGCATACAAGAGCTTTTGCTCCTATGTCCTTCACAAACCTCAAACTCCCACCCGTTGGAGTTGAGCCAATCTCTTAGGGTAAAATCCACCCTAAGCCACACCATGTTACCCAAGAGGGTAGACATAGACTCAACAATCAGTGGCCAACCACTTCAGCATCTTTTGAGGAGATTTGTCCACTCCATCTCCAAGTGTACTTTTTCCCCAAAGTACCCCTCACTAAGACCTATCTAGGACTTGATACTTCCCTATTCAAAACTCGACCAATCGAGTAGAAATTTTGTACAGATCTTAATATTGATGCCAGGGACCACCAGCCAAAATTTGGGGGAGTTTGGGCTTAATTTCATCTCCTAATTAATTTTATATTGTTTATTAAATTTTTACAAAAACTTTAGGCAAAAGTTCTCCAAAAATTCTCATTTTTGGACAGCCTCTCAATATACATATTATAGACCTCCAGTCCAAATTTCAAGTCATTTGAACATGTTATGAACCGTGGGCAACCAATTCAATTTCTGGTTAGCCTAGGTCTTGATCCCACCAAAATGAGTGCTGTGGTCAAACCACTCACCCAAATTGAATAAAATCAATTTTATATTAAAGTAGACCCAGAGGGCTACAACTTTTGTGACTGGTCATTTTTCCTAAAACGGCCTCTAAGTGCCTCATTTTACAGCCCCAAAAATATATTCTAATAATACAATTTCCCATCTTGTAATTTATAATAATCTGTATATTATAAAGTTTATCCTACTGTTCATCTTCTTCATGAACCCGAAAAACCAGACACAGGAAAAATCATTTTTCCTGAAAGCATTCCGTGATCCGTTGCCGGCCGTCCGGTCACTTCCCTGGCCAGCCACCACCACCACCACCTCCGTTGAGGCGATGGCTAGCGGTCGGCGGTGGTTTGGCCGCCGGAGGTGGCGGTTTCCGGCGAACTCGAAATATCTTTTTCACGGTTTTTCCATGAAAACGAGAGATGGATCCGGCTCCGTTGAGCGCGAATCTCCTTCCTAAGAATCCTAAGATCTACCCATGAAAGAGAAGGAGTAGAGGAGGACCTTGTTCGCGGTTTGGAGGCGAGAAGAGCGACGAGGTGCCATGGCGCGGTGGTGGTGTTGCTGAACTCCTCTTTACAGCAAGAACAAGGATCTGCTTCGTTTGCTTGAGCGTGTAACCCTCTCCTCTTGTCCAAGTGGGCTTTTATAAATCAGGAAGTGGGAAGGTGAATGGGTAAATCCTTAATGGCCATGAAGGCTCCTCCCATTAACGTTTCGGTTATGATGCAGGGATAAGAAACGGTGGAAAACTGAACCGGTGTATCCAGCTGGCGGTTTTCTATTGGCCCACATTTTCCTCATTTATTATATATTTACAGAAGGAAAACGGCCTGAAATTACTCCTGGTGTAACTTCCCAAGCCAGCATTTATTTCCACGCGCGTTAGAATTATTTCGGGCCTGAACCGTCGTTTCGGCCAATGTCACGGGCGTGACACATAGGTCACGGGCGTGACAGGCCCGGGTAGCCCATTCTGGGTTCGACGATCGTCGAATTGAGATCGACGATCGTCGATCGAAGGTCACGGGCGTGACACCTGTGTCACGGGCGTGACAGACCCGAACGACAGATTTCGGGTCGACGATCGTCGAATCGAGATCGACGATCGTCGAAGGCGGGTCACGCCCTAGGTCACGGGCGTGACCTCCAGTCACGGGCGTGACATGCCCGAACGGCAAGTTTCGAGCTCGACGATCGTCGAATTGAGGTCGACGATCGTCGAAGGCTGGTCACGCCCTAGGTCACGGGCGTGACACTCATGTCACGGGCGTGACAGGCTCGGGCCGCAAGGTCGACGATCGTCTTACGGCGATCGACGATCGTCGATGGGGTCACGCCCATAGTCACGGGCGTGACATCTTGGTCACGGGCGTGACATGCCCAGACAGCGCGTTCGACGATCGTCTCGGGGAGATCGACGATCGTCGAAGTAGACACGCCCAGGTCACGGGCGTGACGGGCCGGTCACGGGCGTGACCAACCCGTGACCCGCAATATTGGTCGCTTTATTTCCAATTTTGGGCTTCCTAGGGTTCCGTCACGACCAATCTGACTCCTAGGGGTCTAGCCGGAAATGGGATGTTACACCTTCGCTCTCATCATCTCGGCCCGGAGGCTCTGGCCCTATTTCCAGGCACACTCGATCCGAGTAGTGACTGACCACCCTCTCCACAACATCTTCGAGGGGGTGGAGCATTCCGGCAGGTTGGCCAAGTGGTCGGTGGAGCTGAGTGAGTTCGACATCTCCTTCGTACCTCGCCTCTCGATCAAGGCCCAAGCCATGGCCGATTTCCTGGCTGACTATGTGGTCGAGGTGGCGGAGGAGGAACTCACTCGCCCGGTTCCCTGGAAGGTCATGGTGGATGGTGCGTCGGGGAGGCACTCCCTGGGGGCTGGGGTCATCTTGGAAAGCCCCCAGGGGGCGAGGATCGAGCAAACAGTGGTGGTGCATTTTCCCATCACCAACAATCAGGCCGAGTATGAAGCCGTGATTGCGGGTCTACGTCTGGCCAGGGAACTGGGGGTGCATGATGTGGAGGTCCTCACTGACTCCCTGGTGGTGGCCTCCCAGATCAACGGGGAATTCGAGGCAAGGGAACCCACCCTGCAGCGTTACTTGGCGAAGGTAAAGGGAGTCATCGGCACCTTCCAGACTTTCTCCATCCGGCACGTGCCTTGAGAGGATAACGAGCAGGTGGATCAGCTGGCAAAGCATGGACCCCGGGCGGGGGGTACCATCACAGACCTCTTTCGCCCATCCATCGAGGAGGGGGAGCTGATGGAGGTGGAACGGCACCCCTCCTGGATGGACCCATTCGTCACTTTCCTGACCATCGGGGAGTATCCCAAGGGGATGGACGGAAAGAAACTCAAGTACAAATCGGCATACTACCTCATGCGAGATGGCCAGTTATACCGGAAGACTCTCTCAGGGATGCTGGCGCGATGTGTGGGCGAGAGGGAGGTCCCGAAGATTTTAGAAGAGGTCCACTCCGGGGAGTGTGGGAGTCACTCCGGAAGTCGAACCCTAGAAGGCCGGATCGTCAGGCAGGGATACTTCTGGCCGACTCTGGGTCTCGAAGCGGCAAAATTCACAAAAGAATGTCATAAGTGGCAGCTATTCGCTCCCCTCCAGCTACAACCAGCCCAGCGCCTTAGGAGTATCACCGCTCCTTGGCCATTCGCCATCTGGGGAATGGACTTGGTCGGGCCCTTTCCCCAATCCAGCGGCCAGAGGAGGTTCCTGCTTGTGATGATTGATTACTTCTCCAAGTGGCTAGAAGTTAAGGCGCTGGCCAAGGTGACCTCCCAGGTCGTCAGAAACTTTGTATGGGGGGAGATCATCTGCCGCCACGGGTTGCCCCAGGCCATCGTCACAGACAACGGCCCTCAATTTGCCAGTGCCGAGTTCACCAGCTTCTGCGAGCAGCTCGGGATCGATCTCAGGTTTGCCTCAGTTCATCACCCCCGAAGCAATGGGCAAGTGGAAGCGGCAAACAAGATTATCGTGAACCTCCTCAAGAAAAAGGTGGAGAACTTGAGAGGAAGCTGGGTGGAGCAACTCCCCTCGGTTCTCTGGGCCCTCCGAACCACACCCAACACAGCAACAGGGGAGACGCCTTTCAAACTCTCCCACGGGTGCGAGGCAGTACTTCCAGTGGAGTTTGAAGTCCGGACACCGCGGGTAGTCGGGGCCAGAGAGCACAAAGAGGAATGGAGAGCCAATAATGAAGAAGAGCTGCGGCTCTCTCTCGACATGGTCGAGGAACTGCGGGACCTTTCAGCCGTGAGGCAGGAGGAGATAAAGAGAAGAATGGCCAAGTATTTCGACAAGCACGTCAGAGTCAAGCAGTTTGCCGAAGGAGACTTGGTCTTGAGAAAGGTGGATGCGGCAGGGAGATCAGCCGCAGTGGGAAAACTCCACCCCAATTGGGAGGGACCATTCATCGTGCAGGAGGCATTGAAGTCGGGAGGGTATCGCCTCCGGAATGTGGAGGGCGAGACCCTAAGTCTCACTTGGAGTGGAGACGACTTGAAGCGTTTTTTTCCCTGAAATTATGTAAACCGTGTTCAATCTCTAATGGAATTTCTTGCGATAAACTTGTTTCCCCCCCTCGATGAGAGATGAATATCATTGCCTCAGACCCCGAGCAGATCCCGCTGCCAGGCTCTCACCAAGCTGGCAGGGCTGGATGTCACTCGGAGGAGTCGGCCTCAGACCCCGAGCAGATCCCGCTGCCAGGCTCTCACCAAGCTGGCAGGGCTGGATGTCACTCGGAGGAGTCTGCCTCAGACCCCGAGCAGATCCCGCTGCCAGGCTCTCACCAAGCTGGCAGGGCTGGATGTCACTCGGAGGAGTCTGCCTCAGACCCCGAGCAGATCCCGCTGCCAGGCTCTCACCAAGCTGACAGGGCTGGATGTCACTCGGAGGAGTCGGCCTCAGACCCCGAGCAGATCCCGCTGCCAGGCTCTCACCAAGCTGGCAGGGCTGGATGTCACTCGGAGGAGTCTGCCTCAGACCCCGAGCAGATCCCGCTGCCAGGCTCTCACCAAGCTGGCAGGGCTGGATGTCACTCGGAGGAGTCTGCCTCAGACCCCGAGCAGATCCCGCTGCCAGACTCTCACCAAGCTGGCAGGGCTGGATGTCACTCGGAGGAGTCTGCCTTAGACCTCGAGCAGATCCCGCTGCCAGGCTCTCACCAAGCTGGCAGGGCTGGATGTCACTCGGAGGAGTCGGCCTCAGACCCCGAGCAGCTCCCGCTGCCAGGCTCTCACCAAGCTGGCAGGGCTGGAAGTCACTCGGAGGAGTCGGCCTCAGACCCCGAGCAGATCCCGCTGCCAGGCTCTCACCAAGCTGGCAGGGCTGGATGTCACTCGGAGGAGTCTGCCTCAGACCCCGAGCAGATCCCGCTGCCAGGCTCTCACCAAGCTGGCAGGGCTGGATGTCACTCGGAGGAGTCTGCCTCAGACCCCGAGCAGATCCCGCTGCCAGGCTCTCACCAAGCTGACAGGGCTGGATGTCACTCGGAGGAGTCGACCTCAGACCCCGAGCAGATTCCGCTGCCAGGCTCTCACCAAGCTGGCAGGGCTGGATGTCACTCGGAGGAGTCTGCCTCAGACCCCGAGCAGATCCCGCTGCCAGGCTCTCACCAAGCTGGCAGGGCTGGATGTCACTCGGAGGAGTCAGCCTCAAACCCCGAGCAGCTCCCGCTGCCAGGCTCTCACCAAGCTGGCAGGGCTGGAAGTCACTCGGAGGAGTCGGCCTCAGACCCCGAGCAGATCCCGCTGCCAGGCTCTCACCAAGCTGGCAGGGCTGGATGTCACTCGGAGGAGTCTGCCTCAGACCCCAAGCAGATCCCGCTGCCAGGCTCTCACCAAGCTGGCAGGGCTGGATGTCACTCGGAGGAGTCTGCCTCAGACCTCAAGCAGATCCCGCTGCCAGGCTCTCACCAAGCTGGCAGGGCTGGATGTCACTTGGAGGAGTCAGCCTCAGACCCCGAGCAGATCCCGCTGCCAGGCTCTCACCATGCTGGCAGGCCTGGATGTCACTCGGAGGAGTCTGCCTCAGACCCCGAGCAGATCCCGCTGCCAGGCTCTCACCAAGCTGGCAGGCCTGGATGTCACTCGGAGGAGTCTGCCTCAGACCCCGAGCAGATCCCGCTGCCAGGCTCTCACCAAGCTGGTGGGGCTGGATGTCACTCGGAGGAGTCGGCCTCAGACCCCGAGCAGATCCCGCTGCCAGGCTCTCACCAAGTTGGCGGGGCTGGATGTCACTCGGAGGAGTCGGCCTCAGACCCCATACAGATCCCGCTGCCAGGCTCTCACCAAGCTGGCAGGGCTGGATGTCACTCGGAGGAGTCTACCTCAGACCCCGAGCAGATCCCGCGGCCAGGCTCTCACCAAGCTGGCAGGGCTGGACGTCACTCGGAGGGGTCTGCCCCAGACCCTGGGCAGGATCAGGCCGGCGACTTCTCACCGAGCAACCAGGGATTGGATACCATCCCCAAGAAATGCCCGGGCGAGTCGGCGAGCCAAGAAGGTTGGTCCCGACGCATAAAGGGACGAGCCTTAAGCGCAACGCGCGAGGGAAGGGGTTAGGCTCTCGCGGCGCAAAATATTGAGCGAGCGGACCGGCCAAGATGCCCAGGCAAGACGACGAGCCAAGAAGGCCGGCCCCGGCGCATAAAGGGGCAAGCCCTAATCATGGCGTGCGAGTGGAGAGATTAGACTCACGTCGCCAGAGATCAGGTGAGCGAGCCGGTCAAGATGACCCTATGAGGCCGCAACGCCGGCCCCAACCTACAACTCGGCGGGTCACAGGGTGAATTAGAGGCAAAGGCTCGGAAGCGCCAAGACCCCCCCGAGAGACCGGCCCACGCGAAGTCTTTACGCACGGAAGACGGGCCCAGTCCACTCGCGTCGCGGAAGGTGCGACTCGCCACTCGCGTCGCGCCAGCTTTAGTGTCTCTCGAACCTAGATCTACGTCCCGAACCTCAAACGAGCGGGCGGTCTCACTCGCTCGCTCGCAGTAACGAAAATCAGAGAATCAACAAACAACGCACAGTAGCGATTGAGAGGCGGGAAACAATGGACAATCGAGAAAGTAAATGCAGTGAATATATTCTTTTACAAAATTGTAACTGCGGCCCGCGGAGCAGTCACACAAAATAAACAAAATACATGTCCAAAGAAGGGGGGGGGGGAAGATAAAAGCCTCAAGGCGGCGAGCCCTTCATATGCGGTGGTACTCGCCGGACTTAGGTACTGGGAGGAACAGCTCCGGTTCCACGTCGGTCACCCGCAAGCCAGAACACTCGTCCTTGAGGAGCCTGGCCCGCTGCAGCGTCTTGAAGAGATACGTCACCGCGTCGGCCCCGTTCTGTTGCATCAGAACCGCCAGGTCGTACTCGCTGTGATGAACGAGTTGACAGCCGCTCGAGGATGCCGGCGGGACGGCAGCAGCAGCCTCGAGCGCACCCACCCGCGCCTGCAGGGTCTGGTTCCCCAGCTGGAGGGTGGCGATCTCGGTACCAAGTCGGCTGGCGGTCGCCGCATCCTGCAAAGAAATTCATTAGGACGAGTCGCGGGATAGAGGCGGGAGCGAGTCAGATGGCTTACCGCGCCCCCCCTGATATTGCGCGAGGGCGGCGTCAGCCGCTTCGAGCCGCTTTCGCAGGTCGTCCGCTTCCTCCTGGGCGAGCTTGCGGGCCTCCTCCTTCTCGTCGATCAACCTGTTGAGCGAAGGGACATCCCTGTCCAGCCGGAGGCATCGCCGGCCGACCATGTGGGCCAAGGCGAGGCTCTGAAATTGCGCCCGCGCGCTCTCATAAATGAGCACCCGCGTGGCCTCCTCGCCGTAGGTAGAGGTATCCTCCCGCCCGTACACGCCGAAGGAGAGATTGAAGGCGTCCCTGGAGGCGGTGTCCTGCTCCGCCCAACTAGGCAGCAGCGAGGACACTGAGACGCGGTTGGCCTCCTTATCCCACTGAAGCAACGGGGCACCGGATCTATCCGTGGGCCCCTCGCCATAGCCAAAGTTGGGATGCCCTCGGGGAACCGGCTTCTCGGCGGGCCGAGTCTCCGCGAGCGGCTGCGATGACCCTGCCGCCCCGCTGGCGGGATCAGCGGTCGAGGGAGCCGCAGGGGCGGGGGCAGAGGATGGTCGATCCGCGGGGGCCTTGCCCTTGTCGCCGACTGAGAGTGCCTGACCGCCCGCTTTATTCGGCTTCTTAGAAAGGGGAGGGCCCTGAGTCAGCTCACCTCCTGATCGCTTCTGGCTAGCGGGAGCCGAGAGCTCGCGGTGAGCTAAGGCTGCCGCTTCGGCACGGCCAAGCTCGCTCAAAGCGAACCGCGCACTCTCGTAAGGCGGGCGGAGAGGGACGTCGCGCTCGCCTGTAGAAACATGAGTTAGAAAAATCCGAGGTATGATTCAAGCAGAGGCGAGCGAGCCGCTTACCTTCACCGGGCGGGACAGGGACGAGGTCATCCAGATTCCGACGGAGGAAGGCGACCTCGAAGTTCTTCCCGGCGAAGAACTCATATAGTTTCGCCTCATGGCCCCCCAGGCTAGGGGGCCGATAGCTCGCCTCGCCGAGTTGCACCGGCGAGAAAGGAATGTTGCCGAAGTCGCCCTTGACGAAGACGAACTTCTTGAGCCAGTTGTGGCTCTTGTTGACCGTCTCCCGCACCTTGGCATGCATGCTCGCGAAGCACGCGGTCCCGTACTTGTTCGCGCGGAAGGAGAACAGCTTGCGGAAGACCGCAAGGCTGAACTCAATCCTCTCCTCGCGAAGGTAGCAGGCGAACCCGACGATGACGGCGATCGAGTTCGGGGTCAACTGCCCTGGGACAACCCCATAATATTTGAAGACCTGGCGGACTTCCGGCCAGAGGGGTAGCCGGAGCCCCGCCTCGAAGTGGGCCGTCGGGAGAGCCAGCTCATCTCCCGAGAGCTCGTTGATCCGCTCTTCCTTCCCGAGCCGTCTCGCCACGAAACCCGGCGGGATGAAGTGGCCGACGGTGTCCAAGAACTCCTTCTCCGAGATAACGGCGGGAGGGAAGCTGTGGTCGGCGAAGATCCAGGCACACTTGCCCCTCCCGTCCGCTTCGCCGCTGCCGCCCGTCATCTCGCGGAACTGGTAAGCGAGCCGAGCGAGAGGAAAGAGAAAAGAGAGAGCTCTCGCGAGGTAAAGATGGAAGGGTTCTTGAATGCGGTAGGTGAAATAATAAATAAGGGCCTATTTATAGGGCCGGGAAAAGAGCGGGAAAAATCGGAAAAGGCGGGAAAGCGAACTGACAGCAGAGCCAGCCCCGACGCTTCGATTCCCGAGCCCCGCCCGGGTCCGCGTCGAATCGCCGGTCGTCCGCGAGAGTCTCCCGGCCGCGAGCCATCCCTCCTCCCGCACAGAGCAGATTTTGAGAGGAATGCCCAGTCGAGGGGCGACGAGCGAACCGCTCGCCTCTCCTAGGCGGGCCGACCCTCGCTCGCCTCTCCTAGGCGGGCCGACCCTCGCTCGCCTCTCCTAGGCGGGCCGACCCTCGGTCGCCTCTCCTAGGCGGGCCGGCCCTCGCTCGCCTCTTCTAGGCGGGCCGACCCTTACCCGCCTCAACTAGGCAGGCTCTCCAAGGTTGAAGTGGAGAACCCAGCAAAAAATAATAATAAATAATAATGAAAATAACAGCATGCGCCCTGGAACGGGCGAGAAGAACCCTGAATTATTACAAGCAATTGTTCTTAGATAATATCCGCCTCCGATAAACTGGGATGGATCGCATCGAGACGACTCAGACCCCGCGAGCAACTGCGGGCACGGGCGGGCGAGGCAGGTGGCTTAGTACTCAATCCATTTCCACCTACCCCGCCTCTGCGAGCCGGTTCGAGGCGGCACGCGAGAGTCATGATACTCTCGAACCGCCGCCAGCTCCCGCTTGGTCTGATCGGCCTATTTTGAAATGTTTGTCAGCCGCTCCTCTGCTCGCGTAATGTGCGTGCCTGGAGATGCCGGCTCATCATCTTCAGCCGAGCCCCTTGCCCCCTCCAAAGCAGCGAGTCGCTCCTCCGCCCTGACTCTGTCTCTCTCCATCCCCACGAAGGCCTCTTTGAGTAGCATTGTGTGTTTCTGAAACATTTGCGCCACCTGAGCCTTCATCTTCTCGCTATCATGCGGGTCGCCCAAGAAGTCCGCAATGTCTTCCGGCTCCACGGGAGGCGAGTACCCCTCGCTCATCTCGACATCAGAAGAAACGACGCGATATCCTGCAGCAGCAAGGTCAGAAACAGACGAGCGGCGAGCGGGTTAGTTTCAGGGGGGTTACCCGGCGTCTGCACGTCTCCCGCGTCGTCAGCTGGCCGAGAAGAACCCGGCCGACCTTGGAATGATTTCCCTCCCGGGGCGACGAGCGGCTTCCCCAGACCCTGGACTCTCAGCGGGGGAGGAGTCGCAGGAAGGCTGCGTGCGGGAGAAAGAGGACTAACGCCCAGGTCGATCATCTCCACGGAGAGATCCGCGAGGTTCCCGGATCCCCCTTCCAATGCGTCTTCAGGGGGCGTCTCCTGCAAAGGGAAAAGTCAGAGGAAAGCACAGGTCGAAGGGCGAAACCACGTACCCAGTTTCAACCTCGGAGCCGCCGGAACCCTGGTCATCACTCGGCGTGGAACGGCGGACAACCTTTCCCTTTACCGGCTTAAACTGTGGGCCGGATGATCTGGGCGCCAACCACGGGGCGGCCGCGAGGGCCTCCTCCCGACTCTCCTCCCTAGCGGCTGCCAACCGAGCGCGTATCTCCTCAGACGCAGGCATCTTCCGGTTTCAAACCACGCAGGAAGCCAGAGGAGAGGGCCAGTCATCGAAGGCCCGGTGGCTTATTTATAGCTAAAAGGTGGGTCCTACCAAAAGATTCCCTCCAGCTCAGCAAGACTCGTCGCCGGACACGAGGGTTGGACGTTTCTTTCCGAGCTTCTGCAAAGCGCGCAAAGATCGGGGATTGTGTACAACCCCGTGTCCGCCGAAGGGGCCCAAGCAGGCCAGCGGATCGAGCCCCCCCTCTCGCCTCTCCTAGGCGGGCCGGGCCCCAGCCGCCTCTCTCAGGCGGGCCAGCCCCCCCTCTCTCGCCTCTCCTAGGCGGGCCGGGCCCCAGCCGCCTCTCTCAGGCGGGCCAGCCCCCCTCTCGCCTCTCCTAGGCGGGCCGGGCCCCAGCCGCCTCTCCCAGGCGGATCGGCTACTGCCCACCTCCCCCAAAATGATAGGAGGTGACTTGGCAAGAGGTGCGTATAACCAGTCAGAACAGCGGGGTTTGGCTGTTGGCAGGCCAATCCGAGGGGCTCTTTAGTAAATCCAGACCACCAGAGGCGGGTTATTCGCAGACCATCCGAGATAATCTATAAATAGGACCCAAGGGGTACTTCAGAGGGCACACTTTCGGTTCTCAGTCTTATAGCGCTCTCTGAGGTACCTTAGCCCGGCAACTGGTTAAGGAGGGGAAGCGCTCTAAGATCTTCCGGGTGTGTGGTGGGACCTCCGAGCCGGGCCCTTGGTCCTATCCTTTGTTCTTCTCCCCTTCATTGTTTCTCTTGCAGGAGCGAAGTAAGTGCGAGACCACCCCTTCCCCAAGGGTCGAACTCCACCGGGGCCGGTTTCCGGTTTCAACAGTAACATTTGGAGATAATGAAAAAAAAGATCATCGGCATCGGTGTTGTGGGTAACAAAAGTTTTTCAATTTCAAATGTTTTGTTTGTAGAAGGCTTAAAATATAATTTGATTTCTATTAGCCAATTGTGTGATGAGGGTTAAAATAGTTTGTTTGAATCTTCTACAAATTTGTGCAAAATTCTTGATTCAAAAACAAATGAAATAGTTTTTACCGCACCTAGATGTCATAACGTATATATGATTAAATTTCATGACTTTTCAAATTCAACTTTAAAATGTTTTTATCAAAAAATGATGAGTTAGAATTATGGCATAGGCGACAGTACTGTAAATCTAACCATTAAGAGGGATCTAACCTTACTTTTTGGAGTTCTTGAGGGTTTCCGCTGAAGAATACGATGCCAAATAGTCCAGGGTCGAAAAAAGGAGGAGATGTGTCAGCCCTATCCAATTTTACGACTTTTATAACAAAAAACGCTATCGCCGCGCGTTATCGCTACCGCTGGCGATAGTGCATTTTTAAGCCACAACTCTCTAATATTCTGACACCTTTTCAACAACCTTGCTTCTAGTGTTACTGTAAATTTTTGGATGATTATCAGGATACGTTACCTATTACATGTGTTATATTTAATTTATCAGTACTTTAAACATTTTTTTAATTTGTCTTGCACTCGATATCTTTCTATACCTTTGATGACTAGAACTTGCATAGACTTGTTTCCGCATGCCTCTAAGTATGAGTAACATTTTATGTTTGATAATGTGCTTCCACTGACACGAGGTGATAGTTACACATACTTAAGTTTCTTATTACATGTTCTTGGTTTGTTTCAACGATTCGAATACAACGCTACAACTTTAATTTATGCTTCATTCATATTGGTTTTCAAAACTGATGGCCATTCTGAGAAAAACATTTTTTATGTTTGCAATACAAGTGAATTCGGAGTCCTAAGTCAAAGTTTCTAAACAAACAAAAATGAATGAAAAAAAATAAAACTGACTAGGATACTCCAATCAAGCTCTACTCACCCTCCTAATAAGTCTTAATGAGCATTGTGAGGTTGAGCACCTTGAAAAGGATTGTAAAGTGTCTTGTGCAAACAAACTTGACCAATTTTTTAAATCTTTATGATATGAAGTTATTTATGTAAAGATATTAGCTTCATGTATTAGTATATTGTAAACCTTCATGTAACATTATTTCTTAAGGAATATGTATACTAAATCACTCTTCACATGTACACATCATTATCATTTATAAAATTTCTTCTCATGAGAATTGGACCGGACATAGTCTTTCTCTTCTATTTCATCGTTTCTAATGCTTTTGATATCTTGGCCTGACAAATTTTCAATGTTTAAATTCAACTCTTAAATTAATTTTCTACACAACAAACAATTTTTCTGATAAAATTCCAAATTTTATGGTAATACTATTCCATGGCTGTTAATGTTGTTCTCATACTCCTCATATAACCAAATTCTACTCTCATTTCTTTAAGCTTCCGCATTTTGCAACTCGCTATTTTTTTTGTTTGTCTCCACCGACTTTTGCTAATACCAAAAGGGGGAGATTAAGTACGAAATAAATTGAGTAAAACATTTAGGAGGAGATCTTTTAAATAGGGGGAGATTATAGGGGGAGAAACTCGTGTGTATTATAGGGGGAGTTTATTATAACTTTTTGTGCACTTTGATTCATAATGATTATCTGAATTGTTTCACATTCTACTGGTCTCACACAATTTCTTTCTCAGGGGATTTGTTATTATCAAAAGGGGGAGATTGTTGGAGCATGTGTTCCACACTTCTTAGTTTGAGAATAACAAATCCCGGATGTATTTGATCTTGGTATGTGTTTTAAATGTGCAGGGATAACAAGTTTTTTAAGTACTAAGGAATGGCTGAGCATAGCATTGAAGAAATGGAAAGTAACACTATCGCTGGCGATAACGCTACCGCGGGCGATAACATGGATAGTTACTGCTGACGTCAGCCTTGAACCACATGATGCCACACACGATGTCACGGTTGAACGATATCGCGAGGCGATACCGATATAGCCGAGTGATATCCCACGTTCGTCACGTTCTCCACTCAGATCTGAAAGTCCGCGCGACGTGTGCCACGTGTCAAGCAACGGAGAGTTATCACTATCGCGGGGCGGTAACGCTAACGCCGGCGATAGCATAAAGATATATATACGGCCAAATTTCAGGGAATTAATTGAAAGTGCAGAGCTTAGTTTTCCCAGAGAATTTTCAGAGCCTTCATCTCCGTTTCCAGACGAACTCCCTTGGTCCGTTGAAATCTCAAGAGCGAAGAAGATACGACCGTGCGTTCAAGATTGGAGATCTTCTCATCGGTCCACCATCATCTTCAAAGCTCATTATTTTGAGGGAGTTTTTAAGTTTTACTATTATACTTTCATATTCACTTTTTATCTCTGTAATTGGGAAGGGAAAATCACCACCTTGTGTGTGGTGTCTAAGTCCGTGTGTGGCTTAGGGGCAAATCACCGCCTTGTGTGTGGTGTCTAGGTTCGTGTGAGGCTTAGGAGTAAATCGCCGCATTGTGTGCAGCATCTAGATCATAGGTTTGATTTAGGGGGAGGCTAGTAGTCATATCTAGGGAGATATTGACTATAGCCTACCGGTCCTTGGGAGAAGGACCGGTGAAAAAGCTAAAAACTATTATCGTTGTAAGCCTTGATTTCAAGCTTTATTGGAATCATTTTACATATATATTTTGGAGAAATAAAATCTTGATTTTCATTTCATTGGTGTGTCTCAAACTTTACATCTAATTTCGTATTTTATAAATAGTTTGTTAAAATTTTAAAGAGCCCTTATTCACCCCCCCTCTAAGGGCGCCACAAGATCCTACAGCGTCGACATTCAGAGGTTGAGCCCGAGCATGGATGAGTCGACTGGAGCAGGTCGGCTGACGCCTCAGGTTTTTTAGGTGGTGCTTCGTGCAGACTGATGTTTCTTACAGATCGTGCTTCATGCAGTGTTGCTTCGCACAATTGATGTCTAATGCAGATGGTGCTTTGTGCAGAAAGTGCTTCGTGCAGGTGGTGGTTCTAGATCCCAAACCAAGGTGATAATTGTTTGAAATTTGGTTCGAATCCAAATGGTTATTTTGGAATTCTATTTTTCCTAAATTACCGGCCTCCTTATTTAGGAAATAGGAAAATAAAAATTTCCTATGATTGGATTATTCTTGAGTTGTCAGGGATATGAAATAATTGGTTCTTTCCTTTTGGGTCATGTACGCATACCATCATTGACATTGGTGAAAATTTATTTATAGAGCTGCACCATCGTGAGGAGAGTAGAATTCTGCACCGCCTGTAGGAAGGGATCAGTCGACCTGTGAGCAAGAAGTAGCAGCCGGCTTGTTCGTGGAGGAACCGCCATAGAGATAGGAGATCCGTCCATCTCTCTCTCTCATCTCTCTCTCACTCGTGCACTCAGAGGGGCCGCCGACCTTGGGTGTTTTTGCCGGACTTGGAGAAGATATCCGCCGGCGTTGAGAGAGGGAGTTGCCACCAGGCTTGTTAGAGTTTGTCGTCGGCGTTGCAATGGACGTTCTTTGGAGTGGAGAGGCGTGGTGTCGACGGCGTGCGCGTGTGCAGTTAGTCTCGACGGTGGTTTCTCTCCGGTGGTGGTGACGTTCTCCGGTGGCGGCGTTGTTCTCCGATGGTGGTGCGGTTGAACGTCGGACTTCGACGTTGAAGGTTCGGTGAACCTTGTGCGTCCGCAAGGCGGATTGCAGTTCAGATCTCAAATTCTCGTCGCTGATCGTACGTGTCCAGTGCACCCTCGGCATATTCACCGGACGGTTATTTTTCTCTTGTTTTCCCTTGTATTTGAATTTATAGTTTCATTTATAAATTCTGTGACTATTTTGTGCTCTTGTTTACCTGCATTATTTTATAGTTGTGTCTGCGAGTGTACCGATTTTACAACAATGTATACATGCAATAATGCATAATCAAAATATGGGAGAAACAATCCATCTAGGCTCCATTTGACGCAGTGTTTTGATCCGATTTGTTTGGATAAAAAACGCCACAATTAAGAATGTATGTTTGGCATAACATTGGTTATGGCCTCCACCAAGAGAAAAAAACTTGGTTCGAAGAAATAGCCTGATACAAAACATTGCTTTGAACATAGGCGGACCTAGGTATGGACACACCCGGGCACGTGCCCGGGTGTGTTTTTTCGGCTTTTTGTACTGGCGCCTCTGACCTCTTCGCCCCTTCCGCCCCTTCGTTCTTGTTCGTGCCCGGCTGCGCTCTCCCGGCTGGCCGTGCCCGGCTTCGTTCTTGTTCGTGCTTCTTCGTGCCCGGCTGGCCGTGCCCCTTCCGCCCCTTCGTTCCCTCTCCCGAGTAAGCGTTCTTCTTCTGGATCCAAAAATCTGGCTCCAGATTTCTGGATCCAGAAATCTGGCTCCAGATTTCTGGAGCCAGAATTTCTTGATCCAGAAATTCTGGATCCAGAACTCTGGATCCAGATTTCTGGATCAAGATTAGGCATGGAAGAAACTTTTCTAGTTAATTAGAAGGTGAAATGGCTATTCTAACACAGTCAGGAAGTTGGTTTCTCCCTTTTTGCTAGGGCAAAAGGGTTATCTATTAAACTCTAAGTTGACTTATTCTTAAATGAGAAATTAAATGATTGTGATTATTATACGACTTGGTGATGGAAAAATAATTTTTGAGAGCAGAACTGAAAACAAAATCAACAACAATTATGAAGTTTATACTCGAAAGAAATGTATCCATAGATCCAATTCACTAATCTACTGGAACTATTTTCAAATGCTTTTCTAGTTCACTTTAGCATTTTCAATTTTGATGTCACTTTTGAGGGTATTCAGCTTTTGTGTTTAACTTGATCATTAAAGCATTCAAATGGTTTACTGATGTATACATAGATCCAACTAACTAATTCAGTATTTATCTCGACTGTTTCAGAATTCCTCAAATCAGTAAATCCTTTGGCATTGTGTGTCTAATAGATTCCAGGTTTGCAAATGAAGAACACATCTTGTCTTTTGTTTTATACTGTTTGCTCATGATTTTATGCTTTATAAATAGATTATCACTTGAATTTGTTTTATCCAATCCATCTATAGATTTTATGCTTTATAAATAGATTCTAGAGTAGATTTTGTGCTCCATAGATCCAGAAATCTGGATCCAGAATTTACATTGGAAAACATGATTAAGTAGTCGGCTGTACATATTTGACTTGAGATTCGTTTCAAATTGATTGCTTATTCTGTGAATTAACACTACTGATGTATAAATATTTAAATAATATTGTTACTTGATTTTAAATTTAAATTAATTGTGTCCGGGCTTCAAAAATTTCCTAGTTCCGCCACTGGCTTTGAAGAAATAGCCTTTATGACCGCACCTTCTTAAACATTATCTATATTTTTAGTAATTGTAATCACAATCACCAACACTCCCCGGTGACTCTCCCAAAAGTTGTATAAAAGTGTAACACTTCAACCTATAGTTGGAAGTAACGCATGGCACTTTGCAACATGACGAAACGTACCCAGAGTTTACTAGAAAGAAAGCACTCGACCAGTAGTGTATAGTTTTTCTTTAATGATTCAAAACAAAATCAAATTTATTATCTTCAGTAAAAAAAGGAAAAATATTCTATAAAAACAACTTGCAAATTGTACCAAGGAGTATGAGAAGAAGGATAAGAATTAAATAAATTTTCACTTTATTTCTACATGATTAAATGATAAACAGTCCGTGGCAAAATTAAAATAAAATTTCTTGAAAGCTTGATCTTTTAAATTGCCAAAACCTCTTTTCGGGCTTCGTTTGGCGCGACAGTGCCGGTCATGAATGTGGTGGTTATGAACCTCCGTGCATGAACGCTCAACCTACCTAAGGAATTTCATACATTTTATGTTCAAATCTAGTTCAATGACGGTGGTGTTTTTGTTCAAACTCATCGGAGCAAAAAAAGCTGCACCAAACGAAGCCTAAGTTTACATTATTTACGTGTGCAAAAAAAAATTCCTATAAGATCTATGCATTTTTTGGTACTTGTAACTTACAGGGGATGTGTTGGTAATTTTGAAGGATAGAGAGGATGTCCCTATAATTATGCAAAATTAGAAGAATATATATAGTTAAAAGTTAATTAAAAATGGACAAAAGTTTGAAGTATGAATGAAAAGGAAGTTAAGAAAAAGCAAGACATGAACATAGAGTCATAAGAAAACATAAAATCTTTCAGTTCTTCTTCTCTCCATTCTGGACTTTTGAAAGCGCATTCGGTGATGTCTTTTCCGGGAATAATCTTCCACTTTGGAATGAAACTACTGAGTTTTGTCAACGTCTTGATAACAACTGGATGAAGCTTTATCTCCTCAGCAACTGTTGAAATCCCAAATAAGCAATAAAACTTCCCTTAATAATCCATGCTACCATTCAAGACAAACTTTTGATTAAATGGGGCCATTTTTCTGAGTTTCTATGGAACATAACAGTTAGTAGATTGAGAAACAGAACCTTATGCAAAGAGATGAAATGCGAGAATGGACCTTGCACATAGGAACAACCAACACAACTCCATGCCAAAAGGATGGTTTCTTCCTATGTAAGAGAAGAACCACAACTCCCATGGATGCACCAAGGAGAAATCTCATCTTATTCTTGCTCCGGTGCAATGCGATACAAAAAAAGATGCATAAAACACATAATACAACATTAAGGAGTTTGATAAGAGTGAACACCAACATGAATCAATAGAATAATCAAGTTTAGGGTTTACCAATTACCGGATAGTGGGTAAAATCGGCCAATCGGGCAAGCACTAGCAGGAACAACTGCACAAGATTTATTTGGGCATCAAGAACACCTCGATGCCTAAGCCCAAGTAGTGGCAAACACCTCGTTGATGAACGAAGCGGAGCTCACAACTTGCATTCAGATAGCAGAAGCCGGAGGTAAAGGAGAAAGAACATCCCCTGCATCACCTACACCGCCGCCCGTCGTCCAGTCGCCATCTTAGAGAAGCGGAAGCTGCCTCCACGCCTCGCGGAAGGGCCGTTCGCGGGGTGTTTGTGCGACGGGGGATCAACAGAGCTCCGGGGTGCGAGGAGGGTTTTGACGTGCGGCGTGCTTAGCGAGCAGCGAGGTGCGGCGCGATGAGGGTTTTGACAAAGCAGCGGAGCTTATGAGAGGGTTTTAAGTTTAACCTAATAACTAGGTGGAGCAGATGAATATTTGGGGCATGTTAATTAATACAAGTTAATTACTACTAATTAATACATGTTTAGCCGCTTTAAGATATTTGGGGCAAGTTAATTAAAGAAGCAAGAACCGGTGAGCTTCTTGCTTTTTTAAAATTTTATTATTATTTTTTATTATCATTATTATTAGTATTAATTATTCTAATATATTTGTTAGTGCACAACGCAAAGGTGACCTGAAAAACCTTGAATATTTGGGGCAGATTCGCAACACTTATTTAAAAAGAGGCGGAAATTTTAGCTATGTTTTTAATGACAAAAGTTATTTTTATTTCTCCACATGGATTGATTTTCAAATCCCTCATAGCCAAAAAGTGAAAGAAGTTTAGGCACACAAAAAATATGTCAATAAAAAGAATGTGTAACTGACCTCTAAAATGGTCATAAAGTAACAAAATTTTAATGTAAACAAAAAAGAACTCGTGAGGTTGCTAAATAACTCGGAATCACACAGAGATAATAACTTTTATGATGGAAATTTTGGGGAAATTTTGGGGAAATGTGGGAGAAAATTTTGGGGAAAAATTAGGATGTGGTAGCATTTATAATATATAGTTGCGATTACAAACGCAACCATAAATTTCCATTGGTATCATTTTTGTAACCGCGACAAAATAACTGATATTGTAGGTATGATATGTTATTGTAGCGTATATTTATGAACAGTTGCGGTTTTAAATGCTACCATAAATATCTTTTAGTAGCGTTTATATAAGCGCTACAAATTAAGCGCTACACGAACTATACTAAATTGGCATGTAAATAATAATTATGCTAGTTAAGGTTAGCGGATAGCCGCGTAACCACAACAACCATCCATGTGACCTATGAATATGACTCATGTCTCTCTTTCATTTCCACGTTTTCTCCTCATCCGCTTCTCCTCCTAAGCGCGTGAGAGATCCTACGGGAATCTCCTTCACTCTTTGAAGATCTTTATCCACCTTCGTCCACCTTCATCCACCTTCGTGCGCCCTAAGCATTTCGCTCTGTGCGCATTCCTCCAATCGCAGTAGATAACCTACGCGCAGCGCTCTCAGCATTCAGCGCCCGCTAGTCATCAACACGCTTTCTCCTCTCCAGCCTCCCAACACAAGTAGAAGACCACCGGGTCTCCAGAGCGTGGTGCTCTCCACTGCAGTCAAGAAGAATACTTAGCTTCGTGAGTAGCGATCTGTCACCCTTCGAATACCATTTTCTCTCTCTCCCACAAGTTGTAACGAGATGCGGCATGTCGCTCTTGCATTCACGAGAAAGCTCTGTAAAATAACAACAAATATTCGGAAGTTTTGTCGACATCGAGCCACGTGGTTTTTACCCCTTTTCAGGGTTTTAACGTAAGAAAACCTTTTTGCATGTTGTCTCTTTCCGCTGTGACTGTTTGCGCACTCGACCGCCCCAGAGCTAAGATGGTCCAATTTAGACCAGTCTACCAAGAGCCTCGAGTGAGTCGTAACATGTGGAATTCATTTCAACTATGATGACCTTCTTTTAATAGTGATGAAAAGTCATTGAAACAACCTCTCAAACTGACCAGGCAAATGATGATTCCTCTCAATTAAGTCATTTTATTTTATATAGCAACAATTGAAAAAAGAAACACTTTTAGCAATTACTAATTCATTATTGCCCACTATTGTGAGTCACTCAAAGCGCTCGTAAACCGGCCATAGCGAACCATCCTAGCTCAGGAGAGGGTTGAGCATGCAAACAGTCATTGAAAAATATTGACGATTGACAAGTAAGTTTTTATATAGAAAAACCTGCAAAGGGGAAAAACAACAGGGATGGGCTTGTGTCGGCCGAATTCTACTATCTTCTTGAAGAGTTACACACGTATTCTTTTGAGGGTGACAATCCACCGCTTGTTACGATAGTTCTTCTGGGCCACATAGGTCGGCATGAATATAATAGCGGTGGATGCGCTCAGAAGCAATCTGGATTGATGGATGCGGGAACAAGGGCCTCTAGACTTGAGTGGCAGAGCCGGATGAATTCTACGAGCTGTCTTCTCGAAAACCTTCGAGGAGCGAAGGAGATCTTCGAGGCTCAGCGGGGTGCTTTGGAAGCTGAAGGAGATCTACGAGCAATCTCTGAAGGAATCTTCAAACTCCGGAGATATTCTTTAAGTGCAGATGAGAGTTATCCAAGGGATCTTCAAATTCTGGAGGAGATCTTTGAGCAATCTCCAAAGTCTAAGGAGATATTCGAAGGAATCTTCAAGTGCACAGAGAGATCTTCGAGGGAATTCTTGGGAACTCTCTTATGCGTGGAAGACAAGGTGTCACCGAATGAGAACTCTAGGCCCCTTTTATTGATTTTGGGAATGACAACCTGGTAATTAAGCTACCAGGGAGTTCAGTTGAAAGTAAGAATAATAGACTAAATTGTTGGTGCACAATTTTTCACCTAGTTCCTCCACACTCAATGACTGAACAAGGGTTACGGTGGAGAGATTGCGACTGTAACCAATTAAGTAGTTATTTAGCCCCTTGCGGGCTTGGCCAACAGAAGCATCACACAGAAAAATAGGGGTGCCGCTAGCAGTGGCGAACAACAGACTGACCTATCGCAGCGAATGTCTCTCTTGTGCGGGCTTTTGGATTGTATCGAGAAAAAAATAATAGAAGGGTGTGGATACTTGTAGATGTAACATCCCGAAACTCAAAAGAGGGACGGGTGATGTTTTAAGCCCAGTCTGAATTTTGGAGCAGGTGTCACGGGCGTGACACGGGCGTGTCACGGGCGTGACACGGGCGTGTCACGGGCGTGTCACGGGCGTGACACAGGCGTGTTCGGCCACGGGTCATGTGGTCGACGTTTTGACGATCGGAGATCGTCGAGTTGAGGCACACGGCCTGGGACACGAGCGTGTCCCAGGGCATGTCACTTTGGGCAGTTTCTTGAGTCAGGCACACGGGCCATGACACGGGCCCTGACACGGGCGTGCCAAATGCGACACGGGCGTGTCGGGTGCCGTGTCGCGGGCTGTGTCCTTCTTGGGTTGGGAAAGCTGGCCGATTGCACACGGGGGGGGGGGGGGGGCGTGATACGGGTCTCGACACGGGCGTGTCACAGGTGACACGGGCGTGTTGGAGGCCGTGTCGAATGCCGTGTGCTGGTTTTCGAGTCGGTCGAGACGGCGAATGGGTGACACGGCCAGGCACACGGCCGTGTTGCAACCCGTGTTCGGCCCAGATTTTATAATTTGAGACCTAATCGTGGCCGTTAATTTCCTTGGCTTTGGATCCGACGGTGGGGGGCTGCTCCTGGGTGGTTTTAGGCTGGAATTAGGGTGGAATACCCCCTTTTCTTTTGGGCATTCTCTCTCTAAGGGTTTAGAGAGAAGGGAGAGCAAGGAAGAGGTTGGAGACCAAGATCCGGCCGCCGGTGGAGCGTCGGAGCTCCGAATCGCAATTCGAGTCCAGATCCGCGGAGGTGACGCCGTTGCGGTGCTTTCCAACCGCATAGTTTTTCATGGCGCCGCGGAAGAACGCAAGGGTAACGATTTCTCATCCTTGGGGATGTGAAGCCCTTTTTCCCTTTGCATAAGAAGCCCTCTCTCGCGAGTGAGCAAAGAGTTGGAGCGTTCCTTGGAGTAGATATGTAAAGTCCCCCTTGTATAGAGTCCGTATGCGAAAACGGACATAGGCATTGTGTGTGAAGCCTATCCGGACAAGTAGAGCCGGATCGGTGATGTTGCATTGCATATGAACCGGGGAAGACTCCGGGTGTTTGGGCATTTTTCGGGTTTTCTACGTGGTAGATTGCAACAGGGAGCCTTGGAGATTAACTCTAAGGTGCACCCGGAAAACTGGGCAAAAGCGAGTTTTGCCAACACGGTGGCCGGGGAGCCAACGTGAACATAACCGGGTTATGTGATTGTGGTGGCGGAAACAGGACTCGGTGAGTCTTGACCTGCGCATATGGCTTAAATTGCCGTTGCAATATGAGCATGGGTCAGGCGGAACTGTACCCGATCTATGTCGTTCGGTGGGACCGTTGGCATGGATGAGAGTCTTTGGCGGTCTATGGCTTAAATTGTCGTGACCAAGGCCAAGAAGACAAAATGCTCATGTGGTTGGCCGTCCAAGGGGCGGTGGTGGAACGAGAACGTCTATGGCTTGAATTGACGTGACGTTGGCCGGTTCGCCGTGAATGTGCCCTGTGTGCACGAGGTGTGTGGCCGTGTGAGCCTACGCCTGTGTTGATGTGTGTTTACACTAATAAATTGCCTATACTAATAAAGTGCAGGGAAAGAGCATCGCCGCCCCGATTTTGGGGCGGGATCGTTATAATTTGGTCAGCATAGCTGATCGTTGCTTTTGTTTGCCACCGGCCGGTGGTTTGTGCTTGCAGGTGCTGCGGAGCCGAGCGGAAAATAGCGGGCTAAAGCCCAAGTTGCTGAGCCGGTCCTCGAAGGCCTAATTTTGAGTGTTTCATTGTGACCATGTGTGACCGGCCTGCGAGCCGATGTATGAAAACACTGTTATATCAAACAAACTATGTAAGGCCTTAAGGCCATTTCTATTTGCTGTGTATTGGAACATTCCTGCGGGTGTTATTGTAGTGGACATTCGTGCTGTTGGCAGGATTCTTAATTGTGCAACTTAATTTTTAATGCTTCCGGTAGGTGTTGTGTAGGGCGTGCAATTGGTTGAATGGTTTCAACGCGTAACCAACCGGTCTGTCCGTAGTATATGGCGTCGGGCCCCGGCCGGACCTACTGCTATATGCTATCCGACGGATAGGGGTGTTACAAATTGGTATCAGACTACTGGTTTCGGTCAAAATTAAATGAATTCGTGGATGAATTCACGTTAAGGGGTGGTGAGCACATGTGCGTGCGTTATCGTTATAACATGAAAAGAACCCATGAATGTCCACTTAGGAATGAAAATACACATGTTTGAGGAACCTGCGTGTTCCTATAATTGCTGTTTGCAATAGTATTTGGTCGCTTATCGGTGTTTTGCACGTTTATAGGTGACCAGAAGTGGTGCTGGGCCGTCAGAACGGCTAGGTTCTGAGGCAAGCAGTGCGCCAAGTGAAGCGCCTGCAACACCTCCGTCTGCCGAGACCATTAGGTTGGTGGCAGAAGTTGTCATGGCGATGATTAATGCGCAACCTGCAAGACAGGTGCAGCAGCCTGCTCCTGCGGAGGAGCAAGTGCCGCTCCAAGCGGCGGAGCCTAGAAGGGTTGAGCAAGTGGCGGTGGAGCCGGAGTTGCCTCGGAGAGCAACTGAGAGACAGCTTAATCATGTGATGGGATTCCACCCACCGGTGTTCTCGGGAATAGGAACCCCGACCCAGGCTGAAGATTGGCTCTCAAGAGTCAATAGGGTGATGATAGTGACAGAAACGGAAGAGTGGCAGAAGACCACGATAGCGACGTTCCTTTTGGATGGGGACGCAAGGTTATGGTGGGAAGGCCTAGAGCTACACCAATTGAGGGGAAGGCCGTTGGCCGAAGTTCCTATGGCGGAGTTTGCAAGATTGTTCATGGCTCGATACCTCCCCTCAGCGCAGAGGATCGCATTGGAGAATGAGTTCCAAAAGTTGGCGCAAGGAGATAGCATTGTAGACGAGTACCTCCACGAGTTTACTCGGTTGGGGAGATATGCTAGCGCTACCTTTGCCGATGAGGAGCGAAAGACTAACCGTTTCTATGAAGGGTTAAGAGATGAGCTGAGGTTGCTACTGTCAGGGCCCATGGCGCAGGGTTTCCTAACCTTGGTCAACTCGGCCCGGTCCTTGGAGAAGGACATGAGAAATATGCAAGCTAAGAAGGAATCTGGCAGGAAGAAATCGGAGTTCAAAGCGCCGACTACGTCGAAGTCGGGCTATCGAAGATTCTACAAGAAGACTAGGATGTCAGGTCCAGCTCCTTCTACAGGTGCCTCGGGGAAAACTACTAATCGAACCCCGGGCGCTTGTTTCACGTGTGGAAAGACGGGGCACTTTGCCCGCGATTGCTGGAGCGGACGCCCAAAGTCCGAGAGAAAGCAAGGAGCTATTTACGAAGAGAAGGGCAAGGCGGTGGAGTCAACCGTGTCTCACTATGCTCCGACTCAGCATAGAGTCTACAACTTGGGGCAACAAGAGGCCATTAAAAAGCAGATGTGGTGACAGGTACGAGTTAATTTATAGCAAGTTAACTTAGATACTGTTGTTTATTTCTTGTTAGCCTAATATGGTTTGCATAGGCTTTGTTTTGATTAGCGATAGTCCGGCACGGGCACTGTTCGATACGGGAGCTTCACACTCCTTCTTGTCCGAAAATTTTATATCGCGCATCGGAGTCCCTTCTTCGATGGCGAAGGACAAGTTGGATGTGCTGCTACCGAATGGGTGCTTGAAAGTCCACGTAGTGTCAACTACCTTCACCTATAGGGGGGGGGGGAATAGGTGACTTGCAGCGTATTTGCGGAATTAAAATTGTACCTGCAGAATCAAAACAAACCACACAGCAAAAAAAATAACACATGCAATTTATAGTGGTTCCCCGATTTGGGTACGTCCACTTTCCCCCTTCGACCTATCTCCTAATCCAGGGACGACTCGGTCACTTCACCAACAGGATTGAAATCCAATCCTTGCACTATCGGAAGGAACCCTTCCACACGTAGGAGTCAACACTCCCACAACACGGGTTACACCCAACCCTACAACTAGGAACCAAATGTTCCTTTACAATGAAAAAGAAATTGGAGTGTATAAGAAATACAAACAGCTTGAAGATCTAGGTGTCCCTTTTCGTTATACTACTTGTTCTTGTAGGTAACGAAAAGTCCACAACCCTTGATCTTTCTTGGAGAGAATCTCCCCGAGACCGGCGGCGGCAAAGGGCGGCGGCAAGGCTCTCGGTGTTGGCGGCGGCAACTGAAAACAGCAGCGATGCACTGGAGATTCAATCTTCTTAGCGAAGTCGGCAAGGTCTTCCAACGGTCACACTAGGATCAATCGTCTCGATCGATTCTGACGGGGATGGATTTCCCTATCTCAAATCAAGAGACAAAAGATCTCTGGTTAGACGCGTGAGACGCTGTGCACGACTTGGCTTCTATCACCGGGGATCTGGAGGAGATCGAGATCGACTGTGGTGACTACTGCACGAGCGGCGGCGGAGACGATCGGCAGACCAAGATCGAGAGCTAGGGCTCGACGGCGGCTGTCCTTTTTGAATTCGCGTGTGTTCCTCTTTTACTGTTCACATATACCTGTATATTTATACATTAGGTCATAAAGATGACCGTTGTGGGCCCCACCAGCAATAAGATCTAAGTCCGGTTCGAAATACCGCTGGAAACCTGGACCGGTCCAGGAATTCGGAAAAATCGCCCAAGGCAAAATCGGCGAGAATCGTAGGTGATTCTCGACGAATCGGCGAGAATCACTTATGATTCTCGCCGAATTCTACTTGGCGAATTCAGGCTGCACAGGTTATAGAGGCCGGGGAGAATCGGCGGGAATCACATTTGATTCTCGCCGAATCGTCGAGAATGCAAAGTCATTCTCGACGAATCAGCTAGAATCACTTAGTGATTCTCGATGATTCTGCCTTAGAGAATTTTCTGACTGCATCGAGACAGCCGGCCCAACTTGGCGAGAATCATCTAGTGATTCTCGACGACTCGTCGAGAATCACTAGTGATTCTCGACGAATCGGCGAGAATCACTTAGTGATTCTCGACGATTTACACTTAGACGATTCTCGTCTTCCAACCCGTGAGCTAGTCTTTAGCCCATCCTTGCTCCTTGTCTGCTCTTGCTTTATCATAGCCCTGTACTTGAAATTAAGTACACCCCAATAGAGAGAGTACACGTAGGCCAACACACTGATCTGCTCAATGAGGGATTACGTCGCACAGACCCGTGTATATTGACCCACTGCACCCTGGCAATGGTGTGTACTTAGCAATGAATAGCTGCAAGCACAACTAGAAGAAATTCATCAAATATATAGTGAATTCATCTTAGCTTGATAGGAGGCTTCCTCAAATCCAGGTAATTGTGGATACAATACCCAACAATCTCCCCCTATTTGACGAAGCCAAAATCCTACTAAGCTAAGATGAATTTCAACACTCCAGATAAAATATGCATTAACCAAAAGAGTGAACAATAAACGTAATCAGATCAATGTGAGAGTCAATTAATAAACCACACACATGTATATATAAATATGAATATCCACACAGAAATGTTCACATGATTACATGATAATGAAAGTTTAAATGTGATAACTACAAAAGCTAACATCCTAAGGATCTTTATCCTTAGCTATGTCTTCTTTAAGTTGCTGAGCTAATGACTTCCTGCTTTATCGCTCAAGATACTCCTTGGGCTTTGGATAGTATCTCGGAGGAGGGGCTTTATCTGCCACGGTGTTGTTCCTGAAAAATATGTTACGTTTAGCTTCAAATTCTTTATGCCGCTCCCATTCGTACTGACTATATACATCATTTCGATTTATTTGCCCCCTCTACAGTAATAAAAATGTGTCCAAGATAATACTCTTTGATACAGGACTCCATTTTTCGTTCCTCACATCATCCTCCTTCAATCTGATCTTCTTTTCAGCTTGCGTTTCCCTAGATGTCCCTTCTTGAATTTTTCTCTTGTTCCTGGCTTTTGCTAGGGCTTCTTGATCAAACCAGCTTCTTCGTTCAGTCCTTTCAGCAACTTTCTTTGCCTCGGCTTCGCTCATTGGTACTTCTTCAGTCCTTATTTCACCCGCAGTAGTACCAGCAGGACCCACATCCTCAGGCGGAGCAACAGGAACATGTATTCCTGATGCCTCTGTTACCAGCCAGTGGGCCGTTTCAAACATGTACCTATTCGAATTATCGAATTTGTATTTGTCAATTATTATTTATTAAGTTGATTAAAGGTGCAGTTATGATTTGGTAGTTTTGAAAGGCATACCTATTGGTCTGATCGAAGTTTAGAATTACTAACTATTGAAGCCCCGCCATCTTAGCGTTATACGCTTCCTCCCCCTTTTTGGCTTCGGCGGCTATAGAGTTTGTATAAGAATGCAGAGATGCATCAATGTGCTTCACAGTTTTACTGAATTCATCCAGCAGAGTTTTCTGATTTGCGTTCAGCGTTACCATGTTGGCATCAAATTGTTGTATGTTCTGTGCCACAACATGAACATTTTTATTGACTACTGTCAGGTCGTCAGTATTCTTCTTCAACCCTTTCATGAGAAGAGATACGGCTGTGCCTGCCTCTGTATATTTTTCATAAAATTTCTTCTCCATCACATCTAGTTTGTGGTTGATCTGAACCACATTCTTGAGCATGAGATCCTCAGAGTCCTTCAGTCTCTTTAGCACTTTGTTGTGGGATTTCTCAAACGCATCCTTAAGCTCATCCAGCATCCCTTGGACAAAATTAACAGTGTGATTTGCTATGTTTGCTTGAAGTGGAGGAGCTGCAGGTAGGCCCTGGTCAGGCTCCTCAGCAGAAGCACTGGGAGATCTGGATACCACTTGAAAATCCACAGGGGGAACAAAGGGTTGCTGAGAGGGCTCCCCCTCCATTCCTGCATCCGACCTCTCAGGAGCTTGTTCCTCAGATGAAACAGCAGCATCCTCCCGAGGATCCACCACTCTCTCCCTCTCAATTACTTCTTCCTCCATCTCAGTCTCCAAGTGCTCAGGCTTATCTGTAGAGTTGTGCATATCTTCCTCTACTTCTTCCTCCTCCCCCTCATCAGCCACCTCATCTCCCAGGTAATTCATATCTTCCTCACCTTCCTCTTCCTCCTCCACATCTGCCACTTCATCTGCCACCACCTCCTCACCGTCTTCTTGCACAGTTTCCACAACATCTTTAGCTATCTGAGAAATATCAGATATGATGTTTGCAGAAGAGAGTACAGGCTCTCCCTCAGTTCCTGCAATCAGTGCGTCAGGAACTTCACTGGGTGCTGCCGTAGAATGTGCAGGAGCACTGGTGTCCTCGGCCGGAGATGCTTCCTCTTGATCTATTTCCCTGGCAACCTGCCCTATTCGACGCTCCCATCGGTCGAATATGCTTACATCCATATTTTTCAAATAGTGCAGAGGCACTCCTTTGCTCATGTCGAATGTATCTCCGTCCAGCTGATTCAGATAGAGGCTGATGATTCTGCCAAAGCTGGGGGTTCGGAGTGTGTCTTTAATTCTTTCAAAGAGCATGGCTCCCTAATTGAACCACTTTTGGCATACGATCGCCACCAGAATCTTGAACATTTCCCCTGAAATATGGTCGTGGGATCCAGGTTTGCAGATTATAGCCTTCCCAACGATGTCAGACAGCAATTTTCCCTCCTCGTTCATGTCTTTCCTTTTGATTGACCTGGTCCCCCTGGCCAGTCCACAGAAGGATAGGGTCCTTGCTCTATCCTCGTCCTCCAAGTAATCTTCTTCCTCACAACTGGATAGCCGCATGCATTGGGTCAGTTTCCTGGCGGATAACTTGATCTTCTTCCCAGCAACCTTGCTCTTGATGGAAGTGTCTTTGTGACGGAGCTTGGCAATTGCAAAGAACTCCAATACTTCCTTATCCAAGATCTTGCATGGGTGCTCCAGCACGAACGTTAGTCCCGCTTCCTCGAGCATAATGATTATGTTCCGGAACTCGTCCGAGGCCTGGGAGAAGTCGGTTCTCACTAGCTCGCATCCAGTGACCAGGCCTGCAGTAGTCCGTGGGGCCATAACAAACTGGGAAGAAAGGGAATACCAATTTCCAAGTCTAAGGATCTCTGAAACCAAGAGAGGGAGAACAAAATCTACACTAAGTTCAAGGCACAGTAAGGGACAAGATGGAGATTACCTAGTGAGGAGAGGTAGTGAAAGTTCCGCCTGCTTTACCAGAGAGACGGCGAGTCGATCCGAGGCGAAGCTTGGACGAGTGCCTGGTTGCGAGAGGAAGTCTACAGGAGGTGTCGTTAGGTCACCACGAAGTGCCGAAGGAGGAACCCGCTGGGAGGAGAAGTCGAAGGGATTCCTGCGGAGCTTGGACAGGGTCTCGGCGAACGACGGAATTTGAAGGGTCGGCGGGTTTATGTTATAAGCGGGTTTATATAAGCGGGTTGGCGGGTCTCGACGAACGACGAAATTTGAAGGGTCTCCCCAATTTGAAGGGTCGGCGGAATTTGAAGGGTCGACGGAATTTAGGTCGATGTTATAAGCGGGTTTATATATATTTATGTTCGAAGGCTTTGTTCGACGGAAACTGCAATAGTTGAATATTGATCGTCGGGAATGGCAGAATTTGGTTTGAGGGAAATCACCTGAGATTCCAAATTTATGTCGTTGTCAAGGGTAGAAAAGTCTTAATAGGCATAATTGTTTCTTAATCCAACCAAGGTGTTCAAAATTTTTCGAGGGCGGACTTATGGCTGAAAATGTCAAACTAATCACTATTAATGTAACTGAAGGTTATCTTAAGCTTATACTCCTTCCCTAAGTGACTGAGCATACGTGAATAATTATTCGATATGACCATCTAATGTCAAAAGAAGTGAATTCATTATTAAGTGTGGATATGTCAACATACATATATACATATATGGAATTGTTTATGCTTTATGGCTCAACCATTTAAGGCTAATTGCAGTTACCTGTGATAACAAGATGTAACATTCACATCATCAGCACAGAGTATATCAGGAGGTCAGTATGCATGTGCCTGTAATGATGGCACTGCTCTTATGCTCGACACTTGTTCCACGTCATTTTTGGAGCATCTCCTGTCCGGTTCCCATCAGGATTGCGGGAACCCAGACCACCCTGCAGGAAAAAGTTATCTTGCCTTAGGAACCCAATGAGTATTGGGTCCTAGGTTCCTGTCAGCATAATAATTGGAGTGCCTCCCCTCAGGAATCCTGGTGGGAGGACTAACATTGTCTCGAGGATGTGGAAGTCCCCTTGCCTTTGACACAGAAGAGTTGTGCCAACAATCTACGGCAAAATGACCCACTTTGCCACAACACCAACATTCATGAATGTTGTATCGCCGTTTGTGACCTGAACGGGTGACTGAGGTAGTCATAGTTCTAGGTCTAAACGGGATAGAGCCGGTTATGCTAACAGAGTTGTCTCTTCCACCGTGGCTATTGGAAGGGTGGAAAGAATGCATATGGCAGGCGTCATGAGGCCTGGGAGGTGGTGCCTTCCTTTCAGTCAGCCCCCTTCCAAGGACCCCATGAGTCCCAACAACATGTTTTCTAACCCCCCTTTCCTGAGTCCTAGGGAGGTGAAAGGCGCATTGTGAGCTGATGCTGGCATATTCATGACGAGTTGGGGCTGTGGCCGAGAATACGAAGGGCTTGGTGGAAGCCTGAGGTATTCTCTTCTGAGTGGCCATGACAGCCCTTGCATTATGGGTGCCTCCACATGAGGGCAAATCAACCTTGCAGTGACCACGATTATTCCTGTGGTCATACCTGAAGGCATGATGAGTACTCTCCCTGCCTGAGATGGGGGGACGGAATACCGTTTCCCCATTTCTCCAAGACTTAATAAGACGGGAGATCCACCCATTTTCTTCCTTTCTTTTGATAGCATCAACCTTGGAGAAATTCGATACTATCCTTTTCTCATTTTCTAGACGACTCTCTAGATCTGAGATGTGAGCGTCCTTTATCTTGATAGATTCCAATTGGTGATCCATCAAGATCTTCAATCTAGCAATCTCCAGAGCTTGCTCCCCAACAAGTTGGTTGCTTTTTTGAAGAGCACACTCAAGGGAGCCAGGTGTTTCAAGCCATGGAGTAGGGCATTCCTTATCTTGGGCAACACCGGAGGGGCTATACTCTGAACCATTCCTGTCTTCAGGAGTTTCAGAGGGAGAGGGGGCAAGATGAAGGAGTTACCTGCTCCTGATTTAGCTATTCTGAGGTAACGTTCAGTTTGACAGGGACAGCTGCGTCATCTTCATCAGAGCAGTCTTCCTCGACTTCCTCCTCAGTCTCTGATAAGGATACTGGAGCCCTGATATAGAGAGATTTGTCATCACTGTCATCTTCTGAAATGCTGACCCCCACATAAGCCTCATCCTCTCGCTGGCAACTTGTTTCAGCAGATACTGATCCCTCCATGAGGTCTGATATTGTCTGCCATAGGGACTGGGCTGTCCTACACCTTTCCAGTCTTGATCGAAAAGGTCCAGACCAGACTTCCATGATGATTCTACGGATCTCTTTATCCAGGTTGAATAAGGAGAGTTCAAGCTTTGACATCTCAGAGACATCCATAGGAGTTTGAAGACCCTGTCCAGAGCAGGAGGTCTTCATAGGAATGAATGGACCCTCTTCCAGGATGATTGATGTCCGAGGGTCAATGGCCTCCAAGTAAAAAGATACCCTCATATTCCAGATGGGGTAATATTCCTTTGTGCACGTGGGGAGTCTAAGCGGAGAGATATCATATTCCAGCTCCATCCTTGTTGACACAGGTGGCAGGATTCTACTCAAGGTGTGAACCTTTTTGATGAGCAACCTCCCTCTTTTACTGTTCACACATACCTGTATATTTATACATTAGGTCATAAAGATGACCGTTGTGGGCCCCACCAGCAATAAGATCTAAGTCCGGTTCGAAATACCGCTGGAAACCTGGACCGGTCCAGGAATTCAGAAAAATCGCCCAAGGCAAAATCGGCGAGAATCGTAGGTGATTCTCGACGAATCGGCGAGAATCACTTACGATTCTCGCCGAATTCTACTTGGCGAATTCAGGCTGCACAGGTTATAGAGGCCGGGGAGAATTGGCGGGAATCACATTTGATTCTCGCCGAATCGTCGAGAATGCAAAGTCATTCTCGACGAATCTCGACGATTCTGCCTTAGAGAATTTTCTGACTACGTCGAGACAGCCGACCCAACTTGGCAAGAATCATCTAGTGATTCTCGACGACTCGTCGAGAATCACTAGTGATTCTCGACAAATCGGCGAGAATCACTTAGTGATTCTCGACGATTTACACTTAGACGATTCTCGTCTTCCAACCCGTGAGCTGGTCTTTAGCCCATCCTTGCTCCTTGTCTGCTCTTGCTTTATCATAGCCCTGTACTTGAAATTAAGTACACCCCAATAGAGAGAGTACACGTAGGCCAACACACTGATCTGCTCAACGAGGGATTACGCCGCGCAGACCCGTGTATATTGACCCACTGCACCCTGACAATGGTGTGTACTTAGCAATGAATAGCTGCAAGCACAACTAGAAGAAATTCATCAAATACATAGTGAATTCATCTTAGCTTGATAGGAGGCTTCCTCAAATCTAGGTAATTGTGGATACAATACCCAACAGTGCTCGATGTGTGCGGACAGAGTGTGCGCCGTAAAGGTTCACATAGGGAGCCAAGAGTTCGACTTGCTAGCGTCATTGCTTCCGCTAGTAGAGTTCGACGTTATCTTTGGGATGGATTGGCTTTCAGAGCAGAAAGCTTGGATTGACTGTGACCGGAAGGAGGTCAAGCTGGGTGTTGGGCGGGGGACAACATTCGAGGGACTCAAGGGGTCGAGCAAGACGCTGATGTCTGCTCTTCAACTGGTAAAGGCAGTTCGTGCTGGTGCTGAGCTGTTCTTCGCAATAGTGGGGGCTGTGGAGGCAAAGTCCACGTTGGATAGCATCCCCGTGGTTTGTGAATACCCCGATGTGTTCCCGGATAGTCTTCCCGGTGCCCCACCGCAGCGAGAGATTGATTCACCATCGAGCTCGTACCGGGGGCCAAACCGGTGTCACGTGCTCCGTATAGGTTGGCGCCTAAGGAGATGGCAGAGTTGAAAGTTCAGCTAGAGGAGCTGATGGAGCAAGGTTATGTGCGTCCAAGCTCGTCGCCTTGGAGCGCACCGGTCCTCTTCGTTAAGAAGAAGGACGGGAGTATGCGGTTGTGTATCGACTATAGAGAGTTGAACAAGCTGACGAAGAAGAACAAGTACCCGATCCCAAGGATTGATGATCTGTTCGATCAGTTGGTCGGATCGTCGGTATATTCTAAGTTGGACTTGAAGTCGGGGTACTATCAGTTGAGGATAAGGGAATGTGATATCCCGAAGACGGCATTCAGCACAAGGTATGGGCATTTCGAGTTCACGGTTATGCCATTTGGACTGACGAATGCGCCATCAGTGTTTATGGACTTGATGAACAGGACGTTCCGAGATTTCCTGGACCGCTTTGTGATCGTCTTTATTGACGATATATTGGTGTACTCGCAGTGCGAAGAAGATCACTTCAAGCACTTGCATCTGGTGTTGGAGACTTTGAGGAGGAATGAGCTATATGCGAAATTCTCCAAGTGCGAGTTCTGGCTATCCTCAGTAGCGTTCCTTGGTCACATTGTTAGTGGGGAAGGTATAGCGGTGGATCCGGCAAAGATCGTTGCGATACGGGAGTGGCCTGCGTTTTCTTCTGTCGCGGAAGTCCGTAGTTTTCTCGGGCTTGCCGGATATTACAGGCGCTTCGTAGAGAACTTCTCGCGGATAGCGCTACCTCTCACGAAGTTGACAAGGAAAGATCAGAGATTCTTGTGGATGCAGGAGTGTGTGCAAGGGTTTGAGGAGCTGAAGAGACGGTTGACCACGGCGCCAGTGCTTAGTTCGCCGAGTGGGACCGAGGGCTTCGAGGTGTATAGTGACGCCTCGGGTAGTGGTTTGGGCTGCGTGTTATTGCAGCATGGGAGCGTCATAGCTTATGGATTGCGTCAGCTGAAAGTGCATGAAAGGAACTATCCGGTCCACGACTTGGAGTTGGCAGCCGTGATATTTGCACTTAAGCTGTGGAGGCACTACCTATACGGCGTAAGGGTCGATATATATATCGATCACAAGAGCCTGAAGTACCTATTGGATCAGAAGGATCTTAACATGAGGCAGAGGAGGTGGATGGAGTTCCTGGGGGACTACACCTTCAAGATTCATTATGTACCCGGGAAGGGCAATGCGGTTGCTAATGCGTTGAGTCGCAGGGCTCCCGCCCAAGCCAACTGGTTGTCGGTGCATGATGAGCGGCTGATACGGGAGTTGGAGGAGCTTGAGATCTGTTGCGTTGACAAGCAGACGAGCGCCAAAGCAATGTTGAACTGGACAGAGGTCCAGTATGACCTGGCTGATCGGGTTCGGCAGACATTGGAGTTAGATGACTCCATGAAGGAGCTTATGGAGGCAGCGTTGGATGGGTCAAATTCCCAGTTTTCAGTGGAAGATGGGTTGTTAAGGAAGGATCATCGATTGTGCGTCCCAAGCGGGAGTAACCTACGGGCGGAGTTGATGTACGAGGCTCATCATACCAAGTACTCGATCTACCCAGGGAGCACAAAGATGTACCGTGACCTCAAGAAGCTGTTTTGGTGGTCGGGGCTTAAGAAAGACGTAGCGTTATTTGTGGCTAAGTGCCAAATGTACGCCTTGGTGAAGGCGGAGTGCCAAAAGCCGGGAGGATTTCTGAAGTCCTTGCCTATACCGGAGTGGAAGTTCGACGACATATCTATGGACTTTGTGCATGGGTTGCCAAGGTCGCAGAAGGGGAACGACGCCATCTGGGTGATCGTAGATCGGTTAACTAAAGTGTCGCATTTCATTCCGCATAGGAAAGACGACTCGGTGGAGAAGTTGGCAAAGCTTTATGTGGACAATATAGTTAGACTGCATGGTGTGCCTCGCAGCATTATGAGTGATCGCGATGGGTGTTTCACGTCCAATGATTGGAGGTTGGTGCAATAGATGCTGGGGACAAAGTTGAAGTTCAGCACAGCCTTCCATCCGCAGACAGATGGGCAGACCGAGAGAGTCAATAGAACGATGGAGGACATGCTCCGCATGTGTGTTCTAGACTTCGGGAAGCATTGGGAGGACCACCTGTATTTGGTGGAGTTTGCGTACAACAACAGCTACCAGACGAGTATCCAAATGGCGCCCTTTGATGCCCTATATGGTAGAAAATGTCCCACGCCGTTGTCTTGGTTAGAAACGGGTGAGGCAAGGTTGTACAAGAAGCAGGAGGTGGAGAGTGCTACCTCGTTGGTGCGGATCATTCGGGAGCACTTGTTGATCGCTCAGGACAGGCAGGCGAAGTATTACAATGCCAAGCACCAGAACGTGGAGTTCGCGATAGGCGATTGGGTATACTTGAAAGTGAAGCCGTTCAAGGGGGTTTCGCGGGTGAGATGCTTGAAGAAGCTGAGCCCAAGATACCTTGGGCCTTTTGAGGTTCTGGAGCGAGTCGGCGAAGCCGCATACCGTTTGAAGCTATCGGTGGAGTTGAGTGGGCTACACGATGCGTTCCACATCTCTGTGTTGCGGAAGGCGGTGCAAGAGCCTTCGCTAGTGATCGCAGTGGATCAAGTACCGGTGGGCGAAGGGTTGACGACTAAGGTCAAGCCCATTTGTATTGAAGACGCAGAGGTCAAGAGGCTCCGTAACAAGGAGATCCGAATGGTTAAGGTCCGGTGGGATAATTGCGGTCGGGAGGAGCTCTCTTGGGAAAGGGAGCAAACCATGCTGGAGGAGTACCCGGAGTTATTCCGCTCAGGTACCGTTAAAAGTTTTAAGTTCCTATGGTTTTCCTTTAGTAAATTTTGTGGGCGAAATTCTTTTAAGGGGAAGAGAGTTGTAACACCCCGAAACTCAAAAGAGGGACGGGTGATGTTTTAAGCCCAGTCTGAATTTTGGAGCAGGTGCCACGGGCGTGACACGGGCGTGACACGGGCGTGTCACGGGCGTGACATAGGCGTGTTCGGCCACAGGTCATGTGGTCGACGTTTTGACGATCGGAGATCGTCGAGTTGAGGCACACGGCCTAGAACACGGGCGTGTCCCAGGGCGTGTCACTTTGGGCAGTTTCCTGAGTCAGGCACACGGGCCATAACACGGGCCCTGACACGGGCGTGTCAAATGCGACACGGGCGTGTCGGGTGCCGTGTCGCAGGCCGTGTCCTTCTCGGGTTGGGAAAGCTGGCCGATTGTACACGGGGGGGGGGGGGGGGGGGGGGGGGGCGTGACACGGGTCTCAACACGGGCGTGTCACAGGTGACACGGGCGTGTCATAGGTGACACGGGCGTGTCGGAGGCCGTGTCGAATGCCGTGTGTTGGTTTTCGAGTCGGTCGAGACGGCGAATGGGTGACACGGCCAGGCACACGGCCGTGTTGCAACCCGTGTTCGGCCCAGATTTTATAATTTGAGGCCTAATCGTGGCCGTTCATTTCCTTAGCTTTGGATCCGACGGTGGGGGGCTGCTCCTGGGTGGTTTTAGCCTGGAATTAGGGTAGAATACCCCATTTTATTTTGGGCATTCTCTCTCTAAGGGTTTAGAGAGAAGGGAGAGCAAGGAAGAGGTTGGAGACCAAGATCCGGCCGCCGGTGGAGCGTCGGAGCTTCGAATCGCGATCTGAGTCCAGATCCGCGGAGATGACGCCGTTGCGGTGCTTTCCAACCGTATAGTTTTTCATGGCGCCGCGGAAGAACGCAAGGGTAACGATTTCTCATCCTTAGGCATGTGAAGCCCTTTTTCCCTTTGCATAGGAAGCCCTCTCTCGCGAGTGAGCAAAGAGTTGGAGCGTTCCTTGGGGTAGATATGTAAAGTCCCCCTTGTATAGAGTCCATATGCGAAAACGGACATAGGCATTGTGTGTGAAGCCTATCCGGACAAGTAGAGCCGGATCGGTGATGTTGCATTGCATATGAACCGGGGAAGACTCCGGGTGTTTGGACGTTTTTCGGGTTTTCTACGTGGTAGATTGCAACAGGGAGCCTTGGAGATTAACTCCAAGGTGCACCCGAAAAACTGGGCAAAAGCGAGTTTTGCCAACACGGTGGCCGGGGAGCCAACGTGAACATAACCGGGTTATGTGATTGTGGTGGCGGAAACGGGACTCGGTGAGTCTTGACCTGCACATATGGCTTAAATTGCCGTTGCGATATGAGCACGGGTCAGACGAAACTGTACCCAATCTATGTCGTTCGGTGGGACCGTTGGCATGGATGAGAGTCTTCGGCGGTCTATGGCTTAAATTGTCGTGACCAAGGTCAAGAAGACAAAATGCTCATGTGGTTGGCCGTCCAAGGGGCGGTGGTGGAACGGGAACGTCTATGGCTTGAATTGACGTGACGTTGGCCGGTTCGCCGTGAATGTGCCCTGTGTGCACGAGGTGTGTGGCCGTGCGAGTCTACGCCCGTGTTGATGTGTGTTTACACTAATAAATTGCCTATACTAATAAAGTGCAGGGAAAGAGCATCGCCGCCCCGATTTTGGGGCGGGATCGTTATAATTTGGTCAGCATAGCTGACCGTTGCTTTTGTTTGCCACCGGGCAGTGGTTTGTGCTTGCAGGTGCTGCGGAGCCGAGCGGAAAATAGCGAGCTAAAACCCAAGTTACTGAGCCGGCCCTCGAAGGCCTAATTTTGAGTGTTTCATTGTGACCATGTGTGGCCGGCCTGCGAGCCGATGTATGAAAACACTGTTATATCAAGCAAACTATGCAAGGCCTTAAGGCCATTTCTATTTTCTGTGTATTGGAACATTCCTGCGGGTGTTATTGTAGTGGACATTCATGCTGTTGGCAGAGTTCTTAATTGTGCAACTTAATTTTTAATGCTTCCGCTAGGTGTTGTGTAGGGCGTGCAATTGGTTGAATGGTTTCAACGCGTAACCAACCGGTCTGTCCGTAGTATATGACGTCGGGCCCCGGCCGGACCTACTGCTATATGCTATCCGACGGATAGGGGTGTTACAGTAGATATACGCGAATATAAGATGTGCAAAAGAAGGAAAACTAAAGCGACTTAGTGTCTGCACCAGCAACAAGGACAAGTTCTAGAGTAAGTTTGCTCCCCCCCCGCTCGAGCACCCCTTGTCCCGATTTATACTTAAGGGTAGGCCGCTCAGATGGTTCATGAAACGACGAAAAATTAATGTCTTATTAAACACGACATTAAATGTGTAGCTGTCCAAGGTACACAAAGAGTCGGGCAGCGGAGGCTTGAGAGAAGAGACAACACGTAACCGCACGGTGCTACCCGACGTGATGTTGAGAAGAAGAGTACATGCGAGCTCCAAGAGCGATGCCCGCCGCGATCTCTCTGCTAGATCACTAAATGGCCTTATATGAGGTCGCATATCTATATGCTGACCACTGCAGTGCACGTGCCTCAGACTAGGGAATGTCCGCAGGTGCCCTGATAGACCGCTTGGAGAACATCCGCAAGCACTCAGAGAGACTGTATGGATGACTTGATCTTTGTGTGGTCTGATGTCGTCCTCCATCATAGGATTTTGGTTAACATAATTCCCACACTTTTTGGGAAACTGTGTGAGCTCGGAAAAAGCGCATTGGTAACTACAAAGACTACGACTTGAACTACGTACTGTTTAAGACTTATAAATAGCACTGGCTAGCCCACCCCTTAGCCATTTTCCTCTTGAACTTTGGCTTTGCGACCTCCTGCCAGTAAAGATGACTGGCTTGAACCAGGACGTCCCGATGAAGCTGATGTCGAGGTCACACAAACTAGCCAAAACTTTTTCGTCACGACCTCTTACTGAAACCATGCTGAGTGGAGAAGGCTCACAAGAATACTTGCGAAAGGTGGTGACCAAGAGGGCCCGCCCTGTCAAAATGCGGGCGATCACTGGGAGCTCCACCTCAAAGATTGCAGCGACTGAAGAAACTGTTTGCGCAGTGATAGACCCGGTGAGAGGGCCCATCGTCTGCAATGTCGTTGGGGAAGTGGTGCCGATGAAAGCGCCGTCCTTTTGCGGATACTCGCGGGAATGAATGCCACCAGATGCAAGCCAACGACCGATAGCTCTGCGGGGGTTGCAACATTCGATGCCTCCATGGGGATGATTTCCCAAATAATGTTTGAAGAAGCCGAAAAGAGCCTGGAGGACGCCGTGGTGAAGGCTCGGCTTAAGATTGTGCAATTTGAGGAAGAGGTCGCTCAGGTACCGATAGATGAGGAGGAAACACCTAACAACGTACCTGAAGGCGAGCGGTCCTTAAAGCAGGCGAAGCCCATAGAGACCGCAGATGACTGGGGCTTGGTCAAGAGGCAGACGACGTGCAATCGCGTGGGCGCTCTTGCCTACCTATTGAAGGCCCGAGAGTCAGTCATCATCCCCCCCATTATAGGGGCGAATCTGGGGGAGCAAACACAATCCCGAGAACAACTGCAAGCCACACACAGGTGAGATGAGCACTTGTGGAGGGCCTATCTGAAACGAATAGACCCTATGATGGTCAAGTGCCCTGTTTTTGGCCCCACGCGGGCATCAGTCCCCCACAAAGTGATTTTAGTACCTTCAGCTCTCCTGGAGGCAGCGACCATGCGACCAGTTCACAAACACTTGTGGTCACCCTGGTTTATATCTTCGAAGGTGAGGACGCAAAGGTCGAGGAACCAGCACCCTCGACGAGAGGTATGTTCCTTCTACAAAACATCTCAATAATATTCAAAGAACCAAAAGCTTACCCTTTGCTTACCTGCGCAGTACCTTCTCGAGATGGGGAAGTGCTTGCGGTGACCTTACGAGCCATGCAGGGTATTTTGATGCGGGCTCAAGACGGATCACCTATCTGGAGGAAGAGTTCGCCAAGTTGAGGGCAAGGATTGGTTGTTCCGGCGGGTAGTTATAACTGCGATTGATTCATTTACATTTTATTTCTTTCACCAATTATAACAGTTAGTGTTTTGATAATAAACATATTTTATTTTCCCCTTGACATTTCTTTTTCTATCATAAATGTTGTTCTCGACCTTTTGTCAGACGATACCTTATCATGCGACTGAGAGCTCTTCTGGAATACGGTTATGAGCGAACACTCCTCAAAAGGGTGCCTGCTGGCGTCGTTTCACCTTATCAGCTAATGTTATAAATAGAGGACCCTGCTACGCCTTTTATTTATTCTAAAAATCATAGACACCCTCTATCTAAAATGGCACGAGCTTCCACACCGCTTAAATCCTAGTGTGCGATCGCTTTCTTGATCGATAGCCCGCCTCACCCGATGTTGGATCTCGCGGGCTAGGTGGTCTTTCTGTCAAGATACCCGCTAGGCAGGAACCTGTCTATGCACCTTACGGAAAGTTAAGAGTGGGTTTATTCAGTGTTTGATGACGAGCTTGCGATTCCCCTCGACCACTTTGAAGCGGGATGGACTCTTCCTGTCTTCCTAGAGGTGGCAGAGATAATGGACTATTACATGATTGTGCTCACCTAGTCATCACTAAACTCTATTGCGAATATTGTCTTTCACAACTTATCTAAGGTTGCAACGAATATCCTTCTCTCTGGAGGTATTCTGCTCCTTATTCCAAAAGCGAGCTCTTAAGTGAGGGCAGTTGTACTTCAACTCTGAGAAAATGTGAATCTTGTACGTGGCGGGTACCCCTGCGGATTGTCCATCCCACTTCGCCTTATTCAAAGGTAACTTGGAAAAGTTCAGTGTCATGTCTGCTCTTTGCGTGGAGGATGTCTTCTATCCTCTTGCTATATCCGACATCGACCTACGAATCATCTGCTACTTGGAGAAGGAGTACTTGGACACACACAATATTATGTCCGTTGGGTGAAGGATGTAGAGAGCGCACCCGTCAAAGAATGCAAGTCTTTTTTAAGAAACATCAATTATCTGTGCGTATCTGGTCTAAAACTTTCACAACTTGCAGTTATTTTGATTGTTTCGGGTTCTAAACCGCAAGCCCCATTCATGGATATTAGGTCGATCACTGAGTGTAACATCCCGACTTTTATTGGGCCATCGGAACCCTAGTGAGCCCAATAAAAGTGACCCGAACCTCTACCCGTGGACCATACCAAAGTAGGAGGTAACCCTAGATGGGGATATCGAGCTAGAGAACTTTGATTTGAGTTCTGTCAGCTCCTGTGGCCACGTATAGTCAACACAAGTGTGGTGGAACTCGTTCCGCTGAATTTCAGGTCATAAGGTGGATATGACCGTTCCTCGTAAAACGTCACGAAAACGAGATTTTTGGATAATGACCTAGAGAACTCTGGTTTGAGTCCTGTCAGTTCCTATGGATTTGTATAGCCGATACAGACGCATTGGAACCTGTTACGTTGCGATCCGAAGTCTAATGATTAATATACGCATTTTGATCGTTTTAACGCGTTACGCCGCGAAGATTTTGGATATTTAGCAAACGAACTCCGATTCGACTAGTAAGTGACATTGGACTCGTATGGTCAATACGAAGTCAACCGAGTTCGTCCCGGTCAATTTCTGACACGAGTAGTCAACTCATGGTCAAATCAAGCATAATCGTGCACCGAAAAGCGTTCACATACAAATTATGACGCGACACCCCAACTTTGACCCGACTCCCAATATCTTGGACCCACTTTGACTTTGACCAGCATGGGGGATCCACCCTAGGGTTGACTTTGGTAAAACCCCCCTAAAAATCCAATTTTTGGATTTTTTTTCAAAGAGGTGAGCACCTTCTCTTCACTAATGGCTAAAGCTCTACCCCCTCTCCCTCCTTGGGCCACCCAAACCAGCAAGGCATGGTTAAATGGGCCCATGGCAAAATCCCAAGAACCCTCCTCTCTTTCTCTTCTCCTTTCTTTAAACGCAAGGCCCAAGCCCATCAAGCTCCTTCCCCTTCCCTTGATGTTTGACACATGGCTGTGCTAGGGCCAATAGGGTGCTGCCACATGGCTAAAACAAGTGGGGGGGGGGGGGGGGAGGAGAGGAGCTCCTCCCCACATGGGATTAATCCCACATCGGCAAGGGGAGGAGTGGCCACCCTCCCCAAGCCTATAAAAGGCCTTGCCCAACATGCTTTCCCCACACCAACCCACCCGAGCCCAGGGCACCCTCAAAGGAGTCCCAACTCGCCGGAAAATTTCCACCACCCAAGCTTTCCGCCGCCTCCAATGGCAACTCGGCCGGGACCCTCCCAAGCCCCATCCTTGCAGGTTGAAACTCTTCCCCTCCTCCTCCCTCATCCTTTTGACGTGTTGCATGCACCCCTCGACGGCCAGAGTACCGCCGGCACCACCCGAGCCAAACTCCAGGTTGGGTGGTGGCCGTTAGAGTTTAGCCCCTCCCAGCGCCGATAGTAGTGCTGGGGAAGGGTTAAACCACAGGGGATTACATTCCTTAGTGGTGGAAGGCCGGGGTGCTGCTGGAAAACGTTGCTCCGGCAGTACCCGAGAAAAATAGAAATTTTGTTCTGTTTTACTCCGACGGCGGCCGACGGTGGCAGGCCGTCGGGCCACCGTCGTAGAGCGGCCGACGACGACAGGCCGACGACGACAGGCCGTCGGGCCACCGTCGGAGAGCGGCCGGCGGAGACAGGCCGTCGGGCCACCGCCGGAGGGGAGCCCTACCCCCAGCATATCCGCCGGGGGTAGATTCATGGCCGGGTTAAATGCCGGAGAGGCAGGGTGGCGCGGTGGCACTGGGAGTAGAGTCGCCGCCACCCCGCTCTCAGGTTGATGCATTCAGGTGGTGGCAGGTCACCGGAACACCACCCAGAGACTCGCTGGCCCATGACGAACCGATCAGGCGCGGCGCCGGTGCCTGGAAGTGGCAAGCTGACGGTGGCAGAGGGCTGCCATCTTCTTCTCCGGCGGGAAGAGATCACCGCCATTCATCTCTCGGTGATGAGATGAACGACTGTGATTGCCTCTCCCCCCTGCGTGAACTTCTGTTCCCCCACAATTGATCCGTGGTTGATCCATTGTGGGGAAGCGCTGGCTAGATCTACCGTTTGGCGCAATCCTGGCCGCAGGATCATGCTCAATTCTGCTATATGCAGACCAATTTCTAATCAGAGTCTTGCTTAATTTTTATAAAAAACATAGGCTCCTAGGGAAAAAGTGCTAAACATGAAAGTTATTCCTCTTGATAAGGGCTTCCTCCACAAAAAAATTTGAATTTTTTTGAAATTGTTTTGGTATTTTTAAAAGCCTAAATAAATTTTATTTGACCATTTTAGAGGCCCAAATTTGCTTGGAAAATTATGGAAAAATTACTAGGCCTTTTTAGGCCCTCTTAAAGGTTGCATTAAAATTTGGAAGCCTTTGGATAAAAAGTGAAGGTTTTCTAATTTCCTGGAGCTTAGGGTCGCGTTCAGAAATTTACGCGCCCAAATTCTTCAAAAAAGGAAATCGAAGCGCGCGACTACTTTTAAATCGAATGATAAGTTCAACTGTTTTACTGATGAGAGTGATTGAGGCAGGTGCCAAGCTCTAAGTATTCTGAGGTTTTGTAGAATTACTGAGCGCCTCATCTTTATCCGTTACAAAGCTCTCGAGCAACTTGAACAGACTCGAAAAAATGAAATACAAGCAATAAAACTGTAAATTATTCTCGGCAAATAATAAAGATGTAACCTTTAATAAATCCTTCAAGTCCGATTAAGCCATATTAATAAGGGGCGTAACTGAACTATTATCGGACCGGGTTAATGGGTAAAACCCCCAAAGAAGCCTCCTGAGAACATATATGGAACTGAATTTGCCTCATGAGAACGGAGATAAAACTGAATTTGCCTCCTGAGAACGGAGATGAAACTGAATTTGCCTCCTGAGAACGGAGATGGAACTGAAGCTTTCTGAATGGAGTGATTGGACTACTCACCATTTTATTTATGTTTTATTCAAGTCTCGTACTGGTTCAGTTAATTAATTCATTTCAGTTTAGTACTTTCTTTTCAGTACTCCAGTCTCGTACTGGTCTTGACTATTTACTTTCAGTTCAATTCAGTTCATTTCTTTTAAGTACTATTTCAGTCTCATATTGGTCCAGTTCCTTTCAGTACTTACTCTCAGTTCAGTACTACTCCAGTGTCTTATTAGTCCTATTTCTTTATAGCATTTCAATTCTGCAGCTTATACTAACAACATCTTTTATTTCCGCACTTTTGTATATGCAATTTACTATTTCAAGCACGGGTCCTACCCTGATGGGCAGTGATTTGATAGGTTGAGCCTTAGTTGGGGATAACATGAGTTGAGATATTCCTCTGAAGTCTGACCCAAATAAAGTGCTCCAACGCTCCTTATCAAAAGTCGAGCTATGTGCCGTTTGCACGAATTATTTAAGGCATAGTAGGGCAAGCCGCTATAAACCTTGTGCATGATAACAAACTATTCTCCTTGTTTGCTTGTAAATTGCTTGCGGTAAATCGTGGTGGGTCAGTCACTTCCGCAGACCGTTCGTACCGGTGCGGGAAGTTCGACGACTCAAGGCGACAGGGAGATAGGTACTATGGGTGACCGACCGTTATGTTTTTCCCCGTTGGGTTTCCTCCGTTGGTCGGCCAAAATGTGGAATCGCCGGATGTCGCTCACATCCAAGAGTACACGGGATTGTATGTAAGGGCCTAGGCTGTGAGGTACAACCACCCCCAGAAGTGGTAGGACTGGCCACTGTCACCGACGACCACATCGGTGAGGCCCGCGGGGCTCGCTTCCCTGCTTGAAAAGAAGCGGTCCATACTATATTGACATAGGGTATTGTGCGCGAATGTGAATGCCTGCAATATGTGCACGACTGTGAATGCCTGCGATGTGTGCATGGCTGTGAATGCCTGCGATGTGTGCGCGGCTGTGAATGCCTGCGATGTTTGCACAGGTAGTGAATACTTGTTGTGTTGTTGCGCTGCTGCGCTAGTGGAGCCGAAGATTATAACTGACGTAAATTAATGATGTTAGTCCAGTTATACTATGTTGCACTCTTTTCGTTTGCTCCTAGCTTATTTATGAAATGTTGTTCTAACCCTGTCATGCTTCAACTATCTTATATTATTGGGTGTGTGTGTGCTCGTCCCCAGGATATGGATCCGGGGAGGAGATTTGATTCCGCTTAGCTCTGTGACTAACGGTTATCTTAATAACCATTCACAGGAGATGGAGCACCGTAGTGACCAGCTGCTGCAGGACGATACGCACACTGATAGGACTACCCGAACAGAGGCACCCCCGTCGTCTCCTGTGTTTCGAGACGTGAGTACTAGCGAGCAGAGTTGAGAGAGAGGATTTATTAGTTGTTGTACTTTTATAGCATACATGCTCTATGTATAAACAGTTGCTATGACCTTTTGCACTTTCGTTAAATATATATTGTGATATATATTTGCTGTGGTTTCTTGATAGTGTTTCCGCTATACTCTGTGATGTGTTGTGAATGTGATGATTCAAGCCGAGCAAGGCAGTCAACTAGTGCTAGTGGAGTGGGTCGTCACCCCTTAGGGAGCACTGGGTTGACGCCTTGGACACATAAGATCCCCTCCGACTCGACCCGAGCAAAGTTTTTTTTTTTGGGGGGGGGGGTGGTATTACAAATGGATCAAAGCGATCACGATCCGTCCTTATGGAGCAATCTCAGGATCCCTCTATCCCTTGCTTTATTCCTTGGTTCGGGACGAACCATGCAGCGGAAGCCTGGTGGACCCTAGTGTGGAGGTTTAGGGATTCTGGACTATACGATAGCACACCCACACACCTTTGTTTCCGCTTTGTTACTCTTTTGCAAATTTCCCCTATTTTTTGCAAAATACTGACATTCGTTTCCTGTTACTTCTCCAGATACCGGAGTTTAGTAACAGGAGATCCTCCCCCAGAGGATATGTCCCTGCCACCCCACCTCCAGACCAGGTTGCTCCTACAACTGTACCGTTCACCGAGACAGACTTGGGGCAGACGTTGACAGCTATTTTAGCGACGTTCCGGACAACTTTGGCACAACCATCACAGTAGTTAGTGGTACCCACTGACTTGTTGACGACCTTCCAGGGGCTAAGGCAGGACCTTTAGAGGCACGAAGACTGCCATACAGGTAGAGGAGTGGGTTGAGCATGTAGAGGAGCTATTGGTAGGGATGATGTGCCCGACAGTAGCTGCAGTGTCACTGGTAGTGACTTTGTTAGAGGGATATGCTAGGGACTGGTAGAGAGCGGCCAACCGCTCGACATTCAGAGGACGACTATTGAGCACAATCCTATGGGGGGAGTTTTCAGAAGCTTTCCTAGAGCACTTCATCTCAGACGTCGACCGAGCTGCGCTGTAGGAGAGGTTCTTGCACATCCGACAGGGTGACCGGACGGTGCCTGACTATGAGAGAGAGTTCATCCGCCTGGCGCATTTTGCTGGGAACTTAGCAGCCACATGCAAAGATAAAGGTGCTCGCTTTTACTGAGACTTGTGAGATGACCTGAGGCGGGCTTTGATTATGATTTCTCAGTCCATCTTCCACACCATAGCGATTCATTCCACATCGTTAGATTTAGATCATAGGATGGTAGCTCAGCAGCACCGAGGATAGGTTGAGGTCCCCAGTGGTCAAGGATGAGATAGAAGAGCTGCTCCCCATAGATAGGAGAGAGACAGCAAACAGAGACAGTGCAGACAACCATATAGGCGCCCACCAACACCACCAACACCGCAGCAGGAGCCCAGGCCAGCTCTAGTACCACAGCCTGCGTCGATAGCCCGACGAGATGTTCCCTTTTCAGGGAACTGCTTTCTGTGCCAACAGCCAGGACATATGAGGGCCTTCTACCAGCAGGCGGCAGGAAGGCCAAGTTTAGGAGTTGTTCAGGGAGGATAGGAGGCATGAGGATAGGGCCAGAGAGGCCACAGAGGTAGAGCTGGTAGGAGAGGTCAGTAGGGCCGAGCAGCACCCTTGGAGGCTTACGCCTTAGACCTCCAGCATGGACTAGCCCTCGATGTTGTGATAGGTATATATCTTAGAAGATAGAGATACATCAGATATTACTACCTATGTATTAGTTTTTACGCATGTATATATCCATATTAGGTATATGTTTATTAAATTATATATATATATATATATATATATATATATATATATATATATATATATATATATATGTGTGTGTGTGTGTGTGTGCGTGTGCGTGTGTGTGTGTGTGTATACTCCTTCCGGACTACTTTTGGTAGAAGGATAACCCGCAAAACCCCTCTTTGATACAGGAGCAACATACTCTTTCGTATCTCGGGACTTCATTGCATCAAAGGAAAATATCGTCTGATCATCTGGACTGTCTCTACAGATTCATCTACCGGACAGATCAGAAATGACATCCACAAAAAATGCTCATTCCAGGCCGTGATATGAGACGTGGAATTCGAGATCTACGGGACGTGGAATTCGAGATCTACGCGACGATCTTAGCAATAACTAGATTTGACCACATATTGGGAATGGACTGGTTGGCCGAGCATAAAGCCCAGATTAATTGTTCGACCCGAGAGGTTAAGCTTAAGAACCTAGACGGACAGGTCGTTACGCTGACAGGTATACCCTCCATCTCTCGCATCATTTTGACCTCCGCTCAGACTATAAAGTTAGTCCAACAGCAAGACGAAGTATTTCTTATTTACTTCGAGATGGAGAATAAAGTCCAAATACTCGCCAAAGAACCAGTTGTACGGGATTTCCCAGACGTGTTTCCAGAGTCCCTCCCAGGTTTACCTCTACAGCGAGAAGTTGACTTCCGGATCGAGCTTATGTCAAGGGCTTGACTAGTATCCCGAGCACCTTATCGAATGGCCCCCAAGGAATTGGCTGAGTTGAAGATCCAACTTCAGGAATTGATAGATGCTTGATTTGTCCGCCCAAGTTCCTTGTCCTGGGGAGCCCCTATGCTGTTTGTAAAGAAGAAGGACGGGACGCTGCGCTTATGCAAGATTTCAAGGAGCTAAACAAGCTTACTATACGGAATACCTATCTGCTCCCAAGAATCGACGAGTTGTTCGATCAAATCCAAGGAGCATCCGAATTCTCCAAGATGGACCTAAGATCTGGCTACTATCAGTTTCGGTTCCGGGAGGAAGACATCCCCAAAACTACCTTTAGCTCTTGCTATGGGCTATACGAGTTTATGGTAATGTCGTTTGGGCTTACCAACGCCCTCTCCGCCTTCATGGATCTGATGAATAAAGTATTCGAACCCTTTCTATATCTTTTCGCAATTGTCTTCATCGACGACTCGAAGACCAAAGCCGATCATTCTAGACACATACGGTTGGTGTTACTTAAACTTCGGGAGTACTCTATCTTCGCCAAGTTCAGCAAGTGTGAATTCTGGTTGGAAGAAGTCGGATTCTTGGGCCATACCATCAAAAAAAATTGCATGGCGGTAGACCAAGCCAAAATCCAAGTAGTTCTGAACTGGCCACCGCTCAAAACAGCAGCAGACATTCACAGTTTTCTCGGTCTAGAGGGTTATTATAGGAAGTTCGTGGAAGGATTCTCTAAGATTGCGCTACCCCTCACTGCCCTCACCAGAAAAGATGTAATGTTCCGGTGGACGCCAGAATGCGAGGCTGCGTTTATTGAGTTGAATAGGCAGCGAACTTCTGCTCCAATCCTCAAAATCCCTTCAGGTACTGAGGTATTCCATATTTATACAGATGCGTCCCTGAAAGGATTAGGAGCTGTCCTAATACATCACGGTAAGGTGGTGGCTTACGCATCACGCCAACTGAAGCCACACGAGTTAAACTACGCAACTCATGACCTTGAATTGGGCGCCTTCGTCTTCGCCCTTAAGATTTGGAGGCACTACCTGTACGGAGTAAGGTGCGAGATATTCTCCGGCCATATGAGTTTCAAGTATATTTTTACTCAGAAAGAGTTGAACCTCTGACAGCGTCGGTGGTTGGAATTTCTATGTGAAAGTCTACCTAGTGTCAACTATCTTCACCTATGGGGGGGGGGAATAGGTGTCTCTGCAGCGTATTTGCGGAATTAAGATTTTACCTGCATAAGAAAACAAAACAACCAAGCACAGAAAATACACAGGCAAATTATAGTGGTTCCCCGATTTGGGTACGTCCACTTTCCCCCTTCGACCTATCTCCCAACACGGGACGACTCGGTCACTTCACCAATAGGATTGAAATCCAATCCTTGCACTAACGGAAGGAACCCTTCCACACGTAGGAGTCAACACTCCCACAACCCGGGTTGCACCCAACCCTTACAACTAAAGACCAATCGGTCCGTTACAAAGAAATTGAAAATGCTTGTAAGAAATACAAACGACGTTTGGAGAGTAAGGTGTCCCTCTTCGTTCGACGACGTGTTCTTGAAGTCAACGAAGAGTCCATAACCCTAGATCTCTCTTGGAAAGAATCTTCCCGAAATCGGCGGCGGCTTAAAGCGGCGGCAAGGTTCTCGGAATCAGCGGCGGCGACGGAGAGCAGCAGCAGTGCCAACTTGATTCAAACTTCGTAGCGAAGGAAGCAAGGTCTTCCAACGGTCACACTAGGATCGATCGTCTCAATCGATTCGGAAGGGGAAGGATTTTCCCGATCAACGAATCAAGAGACAAGGGATCTCTGGTTAGACGTGTGAGACGCTATGCTATCCTAAGCTTCGGTCACCGGAGATCTGGAAGAACCTGAGATCAGCAGCGGCGACAAGTGCACGAGCAGCGGAGACGGTCGGCGGACCGTTAGGGCTTGTCGGCGGCTCGTGCTTTTTGAAATCCCGTGTGTTCTTCTTTTACTGTTCATACATATGGAGTATATATACATTAGGTCAAGTATGTGACCGTTGTGGGTCCCACTGATAAGAAGACATGAGCCCGGTTCGAAACAGTTCAGATAGTTTGAACCGGTCCAGAGAACAACAGGAAACTGCCTAAGTCAAATTCGGCGAGAATCGTAGGTGATTCTCGCCGAATCGGCGAGAATCACTTACGATTCTCGCCGACTTCTACTTAGCCGAAATCTGGCTGAACTGATACAGAAGCCGGGGAGAATCGGCGGGAATCACTTTTGATTCTCACCGAATCGTCGAGAATGCAAGGTCATTCTCGACGAATCGGCGAGAATCATAAGTGATTCTCGACGATTCTGCCTTAGAAAATTTCAGGCGGTGTCGAAGCAGCCGGCTTCAACCGGCGAGAATCAGCTAGTGATTCTCGACGACTCGGCGAGAATCATTAGTGATTCTCGCCGAATCGGCGAGAATCACTTAGTGATTCTCGTCGATTTTTACTTGGGCTATTTCTCCTCTTTCTTTCCTAGAGCTGGTCTTTGGCCCAACCTTGCTCCTTGTCTACTCTTGCTTTATCATAGCCCTGTACTTGAAATTAAGTACACCCCAATAGAGAGAGTACACGTAGACCAACACACTGATTTGCTCAACGAGGGATTACGTTGCACAGACCCGTGTATATTGACCCACTGCACCCTGACATTGGTGTGTACTTAGCGTGGAATAACTGCAAGCACAACTGGAAAATAATTCATCAAATACATTGTGGATTCATCTTAGCTTGACAGGTGGCTTCCTCAAATCCAGGTAATTGTGGATACAGTACCCAACAATCTCCCCCTATTTGACGAAGCCAAAATCCTACTAGCTAAGATGAATACCACCACCCAAAGAATAATTAAAACTTTAAGAAAATAAGAACAGACAAAATAATACTTGAGTCAAAACATGTCATCACATATATATATGTATATATAAACCCACAATACTTGTTCGTAAGATAATATGAAAACATAGATGTGCAGTGAGGGAGAAAAGGGTCCTAAGCCTATTTTTCCTTAGCAAGATCATCCTTGAGCTTCTGAGCCAGGAATTTCTTGCTCTGTCTTTCGAAATATTCCTTTGGCTTAGGATGATATCTGGGAGGAGGAACTTTATCTGTCACTGTATTATTTCTGAAAAATATGTTGCGTTTGGCTTCAAATTCTTTGTGCCTCTCCCATTCGTATTGACTGTATACCTCACTTCGATTTATGTGCCCCTTCTGCTATAACAAGAATGTGTCCAAGATGATACTTTTTGATACAGGACTCCATTTTTCATTTCTCACATCCTCCTCCGTCAATCGGGTCCTCTTTTCAGCTAGTGTTTCCCTTGAAGTTCCTTCTTGGATTTGCCTTTTTTCCTTTGGCTTTAGCTAAGGCATCTTGATCAAACCAAGTTCGTCGTTCAGCCCTTTCAGCAGCTTTCTTCATCTCAGCTTCACTTAACAGAACAGCCTCTGCACTTGCCCCTTCGTCATCCACAGTATTGTGCTCAGTGGTTTCTTGTACAGGATTAACCTCAGGATTATTGCCTAATGCTTGATTGAGCAACCACTGGCAACTGTCATATACATAAACATTAGACTGATCGAAGTTTTCAATGATGATGTGCTGAAGCCCTGCCATTTTATCAGTATATTCTTTCTCCCCCTTTTTGGCTTCGAGGGCAATGGAGTTTGCATATGAGTGCAGGGACTCATCTATATGCTTTAGAGTTTTAGAAAACTCAGTCAGCAGGTCTTGTTGATTTTTATTAAGGAGCACCATGTTGGCATCAAATTTCTGTATGCTAGTCGCCACAACATGTGCATTATGATTTACCACGCCCAGGTCATCAGTATTCTTTTTCAGCCCTTTCATGAGAAGAGTTACAGCTGTGCCTGCCTCTGTATACTTTTCATCAAATTTCTTCTCCATCTCATCTAGTTTATGGTTGATCTGAACTATGTTCTTGAGCATGAGATCCTCAGATTCCTTCAGTCTTTTTAGCACCGTTTTGTGGGATTTCTTAAACGTACTCTTGAGCTCATCCAGTATCCCTTGGACAACATTAACAGTGAGATTTGCCAGGTTTGTTTGGAGGGAAGAAGCTGCAGGCAGATCCTGGTCGGGCTCCCCAGCAGAAGTACTGGGAGAGCTGGACACTAGAATAGAGTCTACCGGGGGACATCGGGTTGCTGAGAGGGCTCCCCCTATATTCCTGGATCCGACCTCTCAGGAGCTTGTTCCTCTGATGAACCAGCAGCATCCTCCTGAGGGTCCACCACTTTTCTCTGCTCGATTACTTCTTCCTCCTCCTCAGTCTCCATGTGCTCAGCTTGATCTGCAGAATTATGCATGTCTTCTTCCACTGCATCCACCTCCTCTTCATCAGCCACCTCATCGCCCAGGTAATTTATATCTTCCTCACCGTCCTCTTCCTCTTCCACATTTGCCACTTCCTCCTCACGGTCTTCGTGCACGGCCTCCACAACATCTTTTGCTATCTGAGAAATATCAGATATGGTGTTTGCAGAAGAGAGTACAGGCTCCCCCTCAGTTCCTGTAATCAATGCATCATGAACTTCACTGGGGGCTGCCACGAAATCTGCTGAAGTTCTGTTGTCCTCGGCAGGAGATTCTTCTTGTTCAACTACCACTGCAGCTTGCCCTATGATTCGCTCCCATCTGTCAAAGACGCTGGAGTCCATTTTCTTCAAATAATGCAAAGGAACTCCTTTGCTCATCTCGAACCTATCTCCGTTCAACTGATTGAGAAATAGACTGATGATTCGTCCAAAGCTTGGAGATCTGAGGGTGTCCTTAATCTTCTCGAAAAGCATGGCCCCCCAGTTGAATCTCTTTCGGCAGACTATCACCACAAGAATCTTGAACATATCGGCTGAGATGTGGTCGTGTGAGCCTGGTTTGCATATCAGTACTTTCCCAATGATGTCGGACAAGAGTTTTCCCTCCTCATTCATTTCTTTTCTCTTTATCGATCTGGTGCCCCTAGCTAGCCCACAGAATAATAGGGTCCTGGCTCTATCATGTTCCTCCAGATAATCCTCGTGCTCAGAACTGGAAAGCTGTAAGCATTGAGTCAGTGTCCTGGCAGACATCTTGATCCTTGCACCTGCAACCTTACTCTTGATGATAGAGTCTTCATTCCAAAGTTTGGCGGTTGCAAAGAACTCCATCACTTCTTTATCCAGAATTTTGCAGGGATGCTCCAGTACAAACGTGAGTCCAGCCTCTTCCAGCATGATGATGATGTTTCTGAACTCATCCGAGGCATGTGAGAACCCGGTTCGAACTAATTCACAGCCAGTGACCAGCCCAGCGGTGGTCCTTGGAGTCATAGCAAACTAGGAAGAAGGGGAATACCAATTTCCAAGTCTAAGGATCGTCGAAACTAAGAGGTTGAGAGTAATATCTATACTAATGCTCAAAGCACGGTTGGGGATAAGAGAGGCATTACCTTAGGAGGAGACGCAGTGAAGGTTCCGGCACCACGTTGCGTAAGGTGCGGCGAGCCGATTCGAGGCTAAGCGAGGGCGTGACTCCGGCTGCAAGAGGGAGTCTTCCGGAGGGTTGTTAGGTCACGATGAAGCCGAAGTCGAAGATGAAGACGAAGAGTCGGAAAGAAGCTTGGAATCGGGAAGTGATGAGCTTCGGCGAGTATTGGGAGGTGCTGGGACACTGCTTCGGGAGAGCTTTGAAACCAGTAGCGGGAGATGACTTGGACAGGGTATTGGCGACAATCGGAAGTAGAAGGGACGACGGGAAGTCGAAGGGTCGGCGGGATTTACTGGGTCGGCGGGATTCGCTGGGTCGGCGGGATTTAAGCTATAACCGGGTTTATACAAATGGAAGAGCTTCGGTTCGATGAGAATTGCCGGAATTTCAATTTTATTTGTCCGGGGTTGTCAAGGATTCGAAAAGATCACTTAAGCCACGTGTGGTGTAACCTACCACACCGCTTAGGAGGCACATCAACTCTGAGATTCCTAACTCACTAACATTGGCTAGCAGGATTCATAAGTTATGTCGAGATTGATAAATGCAATATTCATGATGTTAGTTGTCATTCTCAGTGTCTCCTAATGTCGTGTCAGCTTTAATTTTCAGCTTGTAATGTATGACTTCTCGAATTTATCAGAGAATTTACTGACACATCATTAATAACGTATCTAAGGCGTATTTTTACCGTTTTGATCTGTCCTTAGAAGAACACACTTAGATGTGAAAATGTATATATATATATATATATATATATATATATATATATATATATATATATATATATATAAGTAGATGTTGATATAATATGACTCAGTTATTTAGTCTGATCAATGATACCTGGAATTGTTATATTCATCATTTAGCCCCTCTGATTAGAGCATACCAGGTGTTCAATTTGAGGATAGTACTTCTTGCGTTCCAGATACTTGTTCTAGATTATTCTTGGAACATCTTCTGTCTAGCTCCCATCATGACTCGGAAGTCTAGACTACCCTGCACCAAAGAATGTTACCTTACCTTAGGAGCCCAATATGTATTGGGTCCTAGGTTCCTGTCAGCATAATAATTTGAATGCCTCCCCTCAGGAATCCTGGTGGGAAGACTAACATTGCCTCGAGGATGTGGAAGTCCCCTTGCCATTGATACAGATTGGTTGTGCCAGCAGTCTATGGCAAAATGACCCACTTTGCCACAACACCAACACTCATGAATGTTGTATCGCCGTTTGTGACCTGAACAGATGACAGAGGTAGTCATAGTTCTAGGTCCAAACGGAATAGAGCCAGACATGCTTACAGAATGGTCTCTTCCATCGTGACTATTGGAAGGGCGGAAAGAATGCATATGGCAGGCGTCATGAAGCCTGGGAGGAGGTGCCTTCTTTTCAGTCAGCCCCCTCCCGAGGACCCCATGAGTCCTAACAACATTATTTCTTTCCCCCCTTTCCAGAGTCCTAGGGAGGTGTGAGGCGCAGTGTGAGCTGATGCTGGTAGATTCATGAGGAGTTGGTGCTGTTGCTGAGAATACAAAGGGCTTGGTGGAAGCCTGAGGTATTTTCTTCTGGGTGGCCATGACAGCCCTTGCATTTTGGGTGCCTCCACATAAGGGCACATTAACCTTGCGGTGACCACGATTATTCCTGTGGTCATACCTGAAGGCATGATGAGTGCCCTTCCTACTCGGGGTGGGGGGGGGGGGGTCTGAACACAGTTTCCCCATTTCTCCATGATTTGACGATTTGGGAGATCCACCCATTTTCTTCCTTTCTTTTAATAGCATCAACCTTGGAAAAGTTGGATACTATCCTCTTCTCATTCTCTAGACTACTCTCTAGATCTGAGATTTTAGAGTCCTTAACCTTATTGGATGCCAACTGGAGAACCAATAAGATTTTCAGCTGAGCAATCTCCTTAGCTTGCTCCTTCACAAGTAAGTTGCTCTTCCGAAGGGCACTCACAAGGGAATCAGGATTTTCAATCTTTTGATTGAAGCTATCCATATCCCGTGCATCTCTGGAAGGACTACCCTCTGAATTGTTCCTGTCTTCAGGAACTTCAAGAGGAGAGGGGCATGAGGAAGAAGTTACCTGCTCCTGGCTTTGTTGTTCAGGGTTACCGTTAACATCGACAGAGACTGTTGAGTCAGCTTCATCAGAACTGCTTTCCTCAACTTCTTCTTCAGTCTCTGACAAGGACACAGGAGCCCTGATACTGACAGATTGATCATGCCCTTCATCTTCAGAAATGAGGACCCCTACATAGGCTTCATCCTCTTGTTGACGACTGGTCCCTGTTTTCTCTGATCCCTCCATGAGGTCTGAGATGGTTTGCCACATGGACTTGGCTATCCTACACTTATCCACTCTAGAGCGAGATGGTCCAGACCAGACATCAGTGATGATCTGATGAATCACCTGATCCAGGTTGAACAGTGAGAGCTCTGTCTCCGACATCTCTTTGGGACACTTGGGGATTTGGAGATCTTTACCCGAGCTGGAAGCCTTCATGGGAATGAAGGGACCCTCTTCCAGAATGAGTGATGCTCGAGGGTCGATGACCTCCAGATGAAATAGTACTCTCATCTTCCATACAGGATAGTACTCCTTTGTACATGAGGGGAGTCTTAGAGGAGGGACATCATAATCCAACTCCATGCTTGAGTCTGATCTTCTTGTTGACACTAGATGCAGGAACTTACTCGAGGTGTTAACCCCTTTGATGAGTAACCTCCCTCTGATACCACTTGAAAGTCTACTTAGTGTCAACTATCTTCACCTATGGGGGGGGGGAATAGGTGTCTTTGCAGCGTATTTGCGGAATTAAGATTTTACCTGCACAAGAAAACAAAACAACCAAGCACAGAAAATACACAGGCAAATTATAGTGGTTCCCCGATTTGGGTACGTCCACTTTCCCCCTTCGACCTATCTCCCAACACGGGACGACTCGGTCACTTCACCAACAGGATTGAAATCCAATCCTTGCACTAACGGAAGGAACCCTTCCACACGTAGGAGTCAACACTCCCACAACCCGGGTTGCACCCAACCCTTACAACTAAAGACCAATCGGTCCGTTACAAAGAAATTGAAAATGCTTGTAAGAAATACAAACGACTTTTGGAGAGTAAGGTGTCCCTCTTCGTTCGACGACGTGTTCTTGAAGTCAACGAAGAGTCCACAACCCTAGATCTCTCTTGGAAAGAATCTTCCCAAAACCGACGGCGGCTTAAAGCGGCGGCAAGGTTCTCGGAATCAGCGGCGGCGACGGAGAGCAGCAGCAGTGCCAACTTGATTCAAACTTCGTAGCGAAGGAAGCAAGGTCTTCCAACGGTCACACTAGGATCGATCGTCTCGATCGATTCGGAAGGGGAAGGATTTTCCCGATCAACGAATCAAGAGACAAGGGATCTCTGGTTAGACACGTGAGACGCTATGCTATCCTAAGCTTCGGTCGCCGGAGATCTGGAAGAACCTGAGATCAGCAGCGGCGACAAGTGCACGAGCGGCGGAGACGGTCGGCGGACCGTTAGGGCTTGTCGGCGGCTCGTGCTTTTTGAAATCCCGTGTGTTCTTCTTTTACTGTTCATACATACGGAGTATATATACATTAGGTCAAGTATGTGACCGTTATGGGTCCCACTGATAAGAAGACATGAGCCCGGTTCGAAACAGTTCAGATAGTTTGAACCGGTCCAGAGAACAACAGGAAACTGCCTAAGTCAAATTCGGCGAGAATCGTAGGTGATTCTCGCCGAATCGGCGAGAATCACTTACGATTCTCGCCGACTTCTACTTAGCCGAAATCTGGCTGAACTGATACAGAAGCCGGGGAGAATCGGCGGGAATCACTTTTGATTCTCACCGAATCGTCGAGAATGCAAGGTCATTCTCGACGAATCGGCGAGAATCATAAGTGATTCTCGACGATTCTGCCTTAGAAAATTTCAGGCGGTGTCAAAGCAGCCGGCTTCAACCGGCGAGAATCAGCTAGTGATTCTCGACGACTCGGCGAGAATCATTAGTGATTCTCGCCGAATCGGCGAGAATCACTTAGTGATTCTCGTCGATTTTTACTTGGGCTATTTCTCCTCTTTCTTTCCTAGAGCTGGTCTTTGGCCCAACCTTGCTCCTTGTCTGCTCTTGCTTTATCATAGCCCTGTACTTGAAATTAAGTACACCCCAATAGAGAGAGTACATGTAGACCAACACACTGATCTGCTCAACGAGGGATTACGTTGCACAGACCCGTGTATATTGACCCACTGCACCCTAACATTGGTGTGTACTTAGCGTGGAATAACTGCAAGCACAACTGGAAAATAATTCATCAAATACATTGTGGATTCATCTTAGCTTGACAGGTGGCTTCCTCAAATCCAGGTAATTGTGGATACAGTACCCAACACTATGTGATTATGATTTCGCCCTCCAGTACCACCTCGGAAAGGCCAACAGAGTGGTTGACGCACTAAGCCGCCATCCCTCAGTAGCCGAAAACTGGATGGAGAAAATTCCAAGAGATTGGTTTCAGTCCTTGATGAATTTGGAGATTGCCCTGGTTACTCGTAGAGATCCGGAAGAATACCAAGCAAGATGGGGCACAAGAGGAGTTTAATCTGCATGATGGGATCTTGCAGTTCAGACACCGTATATTTATTCCCTCTACCGGAGGAATCCGAGATGAAATCTTCGAGAGGCGCACCAGTCAAGGTACTCTATCCATCCTAGTGTGGTTAAAATGTATGTTGATCTACGCATGACTATTTACTGGCCCGGGATGAAGAGGGACGTCACCAACTTTGTGGCGTAGTGCCAGACTTGCCAAAGAGTTAAGGCTGAATGCCGCAACCCAGGAGGTCTGCTGCAGCCCCTGCCAATACCTGAATGGAAATTTGAGGATATTTTCATGGACTTCGTTCATGGCTTACCACGATCCCGTACTGTAAATGTCTCTATATGGGTTGTCGTGGATTGGCTTACCAATGTGGCACGGTTTATCCCAAATCAACAAGGTGATGGAGTTGACATCCAGGACAGGCTATTCATAGAACAAGTAGTCTGATTTCACGGAGTGCCGAAGTCCATTGTGTCGGATCGTGATGGACGTTTCACATCCAAGGAGTGGAGGCGGGTGCAGGAGTACTTGGGGACCCGGTTGGCCTTCAGCAAAGCCTTCCACCCGCAGACAGATGGACAGACGGAAAGGACAAGCCGGACAATAGAGGATCTACTCCGACTTTGTGTAGTAGAGCACAACGGTCCATTGGAGCAACTGTTGCCTTTAGTCGAGTTTTCTTATAATAACAGTTATCAGGTCAGCATCAAGATGACCCCATATGAGGCATTGTATGGGAGACATTGCCGAACTCCGCTAACATGGGCTCAAGATGAGGACCCGGAATCCTTAAGAGTGGCTTATATTGATGATACAATGACAACTATATAGCTAATCCAGGAGCAGATGCGGGAAGCACAGAGTCGTCAATCCAAATATTATGATGCAAGGCATCGACCGATGGATTTTGCCATAGGAGAAATGGTGTTCTTAAAAATCAAGCCCATGCATGGTGTCTCCCGGTTGAGGAAGCAGAAAAAGCTAGATCCCCGTTATTTGGTTCCCTATTAGGTGATAGAGCGTGTTAGCCACATTGCCTATCGATTAACCCTGCCCCCCGAATTGGGAAATCTCCATGATGTGTTTCATGTCTCATCCTTGAGGCGAGTTCTCTGGCAACCAGAGCAGCATCTACCTACACCACCAGTGTAACTGCAGTCCGATAGATCCGTCTAGCTTGAACCAATCAGAGTCGTAGATCATAAAGTGAAGAATCTGCGTAATAAGGTCGTTCCAATGGTCAAGATATTGTGATCAAATCACGGATGAGATGAGTACACTTGGGAACCAGAGGCACTCGTCCGAGAAAAATACCTGGGACTCTTTCCCCAGGTATGTTATTTTTTCCCTACTTTGGGCAAATTTTCGGGGATGAAAATCTTTTATTTTTATTGGATTGTAACATCCCGACTTTTATTGGGCCATTGGAACCCTAGTGGGCCCAATAAAAATGACCCGAACCTCTACCCATGACCCATACCAAGGTAGGAGGTAACCCTAGACGGGGATATCAAGCTAGAGAACTCCGATTTGAGTTTTGTCAGCTTCTGTGGCCTCGTATAGTCAATAAAAGTGTGGTGGATCTCATTTCGTTGAATTTCAGGTCATATGAAGGATATGATCATTCCTCGTAAAACGTCGCAAAAACGAGATTTTTGGATAATGACCTAGAGACGTCTGATTTGAGTTCTGTCAGTTCCTATGGCTTCTTATAGCCGATACAGATGCATTGGAACTCGTTGTGTTGCGATCCGATGTCTAACGACAAATATACGCATTTTGACCATTTTAGCGCGCTACGACGCGCAGATTTAGGATATTTAGTAAACAAACTCCGATTCAATCCGATCAGTGGCATTGAACTCGTATGGTCAATACGAAGTCAACCGAGTTCGTCCCGGCCAATTTCTGACACGAGTAATCAACCCATGGTCAAATAAGGCATAATCGTGCACCGAAAAGCGTGCACACATATATTATGATGTTACACCCCAAATTTGACCCGACTCCCGATGTCTTGGACCCACTTTGACTTTGTCCAGCATGGGGGACCCACCCTAGGGTTGAATTTGGTCAAACCCCCCTAAAAATCCATTTTTTGGATTTTTTTTCCAAAGAGGTGAGCACCTTCTCTTCACTAATGGCTAAGGCTCTACCCCCTCTCACTCCTTGGGCCACCCAAACCAGCAAGGCATGGTTAAATGGGCCCATGACAAAAGCCCAAGAACCCTCCTCTCTTTCTCTTCTCCTTTCTTTAAACCCAAGGCCCAATCCCATCAAGCTCCTTCCCCTTCCCTTGATGCTTGACACATGGCTGTATTAGGGCCAATAGGGTGCTGCCACATAGACAAAGTAAGTGGGAGGGAGGAGAGGAGCTCCTCCCCTCATGGGATTAATCCCACATCGGCAAGGGGAAGAGTGGCCACCCTCCCCAAGCCTATAAAAGGCCTTGCCAAGCATGCTTTCCCCACACTAACCCACTCAAGCCTAGGGCACCCTCACCGAAGTCCCAGCTCGCCGGAAAATTTCCACCACCCAAGCTTTCCGCTGCCTCCAATGGCAACTCGGTCAGGACCCTCTTAAGCCCCCTCCTTGTAGGTGGAAACTCTTTGTTGAGAATTTTGCCCTATAATGTTCCTCAGGATTTGAAGAGGCATCACTAATCATGCTAAGGGGGCATAATGTATTTGATGTGTGCTTGAGTTCTTGCATGCAGGTTGTCCTTGATTGCACAGGTGAACAGGAAGTGGAAGCTGGAAGTCAGATAAATTTGCTAAGGCATAACCGCTGAGACAACTAAGATGAATGTCTCACAGAATCACTGAGACAGCTGAGACAGCTGGGAAGAATGTCTCACAGAACTATTGAGATAGTTGAGACAGCTGAGAAGAATGTCTCACAGAACCGCTGAGACATCTGAGAAGCTCAACACAAAAACGTTGAGAGAAAAGTTGGTCTCAGCTAAACCGCTGAGATAGAAGACAGTCTCAGCTGTGAAGAAGAATTCGCTGAGACAGAAGACAATCTCAGCTGTGAAGAAGAAACTGCTGAGACAGTTGAGAAAGAACCGCTGAGATAAAAGAGTCTCATCTGTGAAGAAGAAACCGCTGATACAGTTAAGAAGGAACCGCTGAGACAAAGGTAGTAGAAATCTTCTAAGTCCAGAAAGTGAAGTTCGTCGAACTGAGTTCAGAGTTCGTCGAGCTCAACTCATAGATCGTCGAGCTCAAGTTAAAGGTTGAAAATTTAGAGTTCATAGACCTGAGCTCACCTTTCGTTGAGCTGAAGTTAAAGTTTGAAGATTCGCAGTTCGTCGAGCTCAGCTCACAGATCGTCGAGCTCAGCTCACAGATCGTCGAGCTCAAGTTAAAGGCTGAAGATTCATAGTTCATCGACCTGAGCCCACATTTCGTCTAGCTCAAGTTAAAAGTTTGAAGATTCAGAGTTCGTCGAGCAGAGCTCACATTTCGTCAAGCTAAATGTAAAGCTGGAGATTCTGATGTTCGTCGAGCTCAGCACAGAGTTCATCGATCGTCAAGCTCAGTCCAAATACTTCATACCATTACGGGAAAGCTACAGTAATGCCAGAAACTACTCTTTGTCTTCTTCTGAGGGAAGTGACGCTCACCATACTTGACTGGGCCCACATTCAAATTGTGTCGTTGATTCAAATCAACAAATATAAAAGGAAGAGGTGAAAAGAAGATTAGGGTCAACGAAAAATGAAAACGGAAGTAGAAAATAAAAAAGAGGCGGCTGGACTTCATCTTCTACGACAAGCTTGAAAGCAAAGTTCAGTAGTGAAAGCCAGAAGGCAAAGATAGCTGAAGCTTCTTCCAGTTCAGCAGGATTGTTCCTTGAAGAACAAGTTAGCTGATTCAATCTATCAGCAAGAGAAGATAGTTGTGTGAAGGGCTGTAAGCCTTCAACAACAGATAGCTGGTCACCTGTGCAGCAAAGAAGAAGTTGGCTGTAGAAGAAGACTCATCCCTTCTACAGCAAGTGGGCCAGACTGATATCTGCTCAGTCCAGCAAGTTAGACTCAGAGATTTCTCTCTGAGTCAGTATTTCAATTTATTTGATTATTTCCTTTAGGATTCAGTTTATCTGAATCTGAGTGAAGGGAAATTTGTTCCTGAGTTATATGTAATTAATTAGTCACTGAGGTAGGTGCCCTACTTGGGTACTGAGGTAGGATCCAAGTGTGGATCTGTGCTATAGGGCTTAATTGCCTGAGTTAGGAGAGTGCTGCTCTCTGAGGTAGGATCCAAGTGTGGATCTGTGGTAGGGCTGTCCTCCCAGCCTGAGTGTAGGGCCTAGTGCCCGAGGTAGGTGACTGGTGAGTCACTGAGCTGTAGGTGACAAGTGTGTCACTGAGTTGTAGGCCTTGGAGGAGGCTGATCTGTAGGTTCCTAGAATGGCACTGAGGTAGGTACCTAGAATAGCACTAAGGTAGGTACCTGGAATGGTACTGAGTTGTAGGAGTGCTGCAACACTCTGAGAGTAGGGTTGTGTGCCTGAAGTTGTAGGGCTAAGAAGCCTGAGCTGTAGGCATTAGAAATAAGGCTGATGTAGGTGGTCAGTGGACCACTGAGCTGTAGGAGCACTACAGGGATCTGAGGTAGGAACCCTTGTGGTTCTGAATTTGGATTCTGGAAAGAATCTGTGTGTAAGGCTGAGTGTCTGAGGTGTAAGCTCTGAGGAGTATATTGGTGGAGTTTGTGTCTAGTCCAACAAATAAGTTGAATAGATAGGAGGGAAAGTGGATGTACCCAATTGGGGAACCACCATAAATACTTGTGTGCTTGCTGTGTTTCTTGTTTCTTTCTTGTATTGCAGGTAATTAGGACAAGCTCTAGATAACCAAATTTATAAACAATAGAAAGGATTAAGTAATTTCAAAGACCTATTCACTCCCCCCTCTAGGTGACTAGCTAACCTTTAAGTAATAACTTTCAAGTGGTATCAGAGGGAGGTTGATCAAAAAGGATTTAACAGTCTGAGCATAGCTCCAAGGTTAGCTAGAAGATATAATCATGGGGTCAGGAATGAACTATAAGGAGCTAGGGGCCATGAAACTGCTAATCTGTAGGAAGGAAGGATTTGGCCTCTGAAAGCAAAGGGTCAGACTGTTCATGGAAGCATCTGATCCTAGGATCTATGTAACAGTTATGGAAGGTCCTTTTATCCCCACAAAGGCTTCTACCATAGATCCAACTCTGAGAGTGCCCAAGGCATATACGGAGATGGATAGAGATGAGGTAGTATTGTCTACCATGGACAAGAGGGCACAAAATATTATAGTTATTGTCATTGATGACTCAACCTTCAAAAATCTTGTACACTGCAAGACCTCCAAGGAAATATGAGACACACTTGTGGTATACATGGAAGGCTCTGAGGAAGTTAGAGATGATATGAAGTCCACGCTTAACCAAGAGTGAGGCTTTCAGACAAAGCAAATCTGAAAAGGTGGCTGATTTCTTTGAGAGGTTCTTTAGGACAGTCAATGAACTAAGAACATATGGTAGGGTCTTCAGCAACTATGAGATGAATGACAAGTTCCTTATATCTCTCACTAGAGACTGGGATACCAAGATTTGTGCCATTAGGGGAATGGCTAAGTTGGCAGACACTCCTCCACCAACTTTGTTTGGAAAGCTGCTATCCTATGAAATGCAGCTGGCTGCTAGACTAGAAGAGGATAAGAGAAGCAAATCCAAGTACAAGGATAAGTCTGTGGCATTTAAGGCAGAAACATTAAGAAGGAGCAGAAGAAAGACTCCCTCACCACCAAGGAGGGAAGCTGAATCAAGCTCAGAAAAATCTGAGTCAAGCTCATCAAACAACCACATGTTTGATAAAGATCTAGCTGCCTTCTCCAAGCAATTTCAGAAGTTCATGAAGAAGAAGGACTGGAGGAGAAGGCCATCTTCATCCTTTTACAACAGAAAGTCATCCAAGGATGACAGGTATGCCCCTAAAACTAGTAAACAGATTTCTTCTAATGTCATCTATTATTATTACAGTAAGGCTGGACATATCATTGCTGACTACCCAATCAAAAGGAAGGAAGAATATGAGAAGAAGAAGAAAAAGCATCACCATCACCACAAGGACAAGAAGAAAGATAAGTCCTTTATGACTAAGAAGGAGAGAAGCTAGACAGATTCTTCCTCCTCAGAATCTGAAGATGAAGAGGAAGAAGCCTATATAGGGATGATATCTATTGCTGCAGATCCAGAAGAAGAAGAGGAATATCCTGCTATCAGGATAGGGATAAGAGCCCCTCTGTCACACTCTGACAGTGACAATGAGAAGGATGAAGAAGACTATGGGTGCCATGGGCTAATGTCAATAATAGAAGAGGAAAGAAGTCAGGCAGATTCAGAATCAATTAAGGTACAACCCCTCTCCATTCTTTCATCTTCCTCTTAGTATGAAACTAGTCCAAACACAGATGCATCTTCATCATATGATGAAGATTGCTCAGATTTTGAGACTGATGTCAATAAATTGTTTGACAAGTATGGACTACTCCTAGATGCTCTAAGGAAGAGCAGAAATCTTGACAAAAGGCAAGCAAAGGAAATTGAAGTCCTGAAGCCTTATGAAACTCTCTATAATAATAAATCTATTGAGTTTTATAAGAAGAGTCATGAGGTGTCTGAACTCAAAAAAAGTCTTGAGTGTCGGACCAAGCTTCTGGAAGAGAAGAATAAGCATATCAGATATCTAGAACAAAAGTTCATAGAGAGATAGGGGATTGTGATTAACCCTTCCTAGTCACAGGGTCAGTTACCAAAAGCTATAAACTGCCAAGTCCCTGAGAAGCTGGGTATTAATCACACTAATCATCATTTCAAATCTGAATTCCCTGATAAATTGATAGTATTTCAAAAGGTGAATTTACCTTCTAAAATTGTCAAGTTTGCACCTCCCCATGAGGATTAAACAAATGTGTGCTCTACTAGTGGGGTAAAGACCCATGATCTCAGAAGGAGTGTTCCTGTACACTCTAGCCATAAATCTCAGGGTAAGCACTTTATATTTGGATCCAAAAATCCTGTATCTAAAGAGATGAGAGAGACCACTAGATGATAGGCTCCAAAAGTTTAATTAGCCCATCCTGGACCAGTTGTATTTAATACCTCAACACCTTCATTTAGGAACAAGGAAGCAACATCATGCAAGGCTTTTCCAGCAAAATCTACAGTTGCTCACATCTCTCATGGACAACAATTCTGTGCTATCCTGAAGAGAAGATACAACATTCATAAATGTTGGTGTTGTGGGAAGGTGGGCCACTTTGCCATTGATTGTTGGCACAACCTGAATGTGGCTAGTGGAAAGAAAGGTGCTCAGTCCAGGTAGAGAGTTGGGCTAAAGTTTTATAATACTAACAAGAACCTAGGACCCAACTATTTTTGGGTGCCTAAGGGTAAATGAATTCTATTTTGCAGAATAGTCCAAGTACCTGTCTAAATAAGACTTGGTACTTGGACAATGGATGTTCCAGGAAAATGTCTGGGACAGGATGATTGCTCAAGGAACATGCTCCATGTAAGGCAATAAACAAAGGTTAAGGTTGTTAAGTGTATAATCCTCAAAAGCTAGAGGCAGTAAGCCTCAAGGTAAGTCTCTCTCTCTCTCTCTCTCTCTTGCATAGAAACTAGGTTTGAAAATTCATTAATAAAGTTTGATGTGCTTAGGATGAACCTAATCAAGCACACCAATTAGATAACAATGATTCAATTATCCTTAATAATTATCTACATTGTTAACTTATGTAGCCTTTTCTCTCAAGTCCAAATAACATAGAAATCAGTGCATATTAAGGTTGCTAATAAAACTGGTTTATTAACATGTTAGGTCTCCATCATACTTAGAATTGATAAAATATTTGTATAGTGGTGTGACAAATATCCTAGAGCAAGTCGTAAAGTCTAAAAATGTTTAATTAGTTATTCAAATGAAAAAGATAATTAAACTTTTTCATTACATATATAAAGGCAACAAGAAACGAAAAGCCACATCGCTCTCAAAAGCCTTAACCCTAGCCGTCGAGACCAAAACCCTCTCAGCATCCTGCTGCACTATTTCAATGGGGCCAAATGTCATTAAGGAGCTCCAGGAAGGATATGAAATTGTGAGGGATGGATTCAGTCATGACTCCCCAGAGATTAAAACAGTGATAAGGATGATTGAAATCACAGGCTTGGAATACGCCCTTTCCGAACCCCCCACCATTCTTAAAAAGGAGGTAGTGGAATTCTTCTCCAACATCAAAGTGTCCTCCTCTCAAAACTCTCTTAAGTCTAAGATTGAGGATATAAATATAAAGGTAAACCCTAAGAGACTAGGCAAAGCCCTTCAAATTCCCTCCATCAATCCTAGCGAGGAAGAAGAGCCCACTGTCATGGACAGAGACAATACTCTCAGATGGTGTGGATACAGTAAGGCCAAACCTGGGTCTCTTAAGAGAAAATTCTTCAATCAGAGAGACATACTGCTAATAGATATTGTAGGGAAAGCCCTTATCTACAAACCTGGATCACATGACAGAATCTCCAGGTCAATGTTTGATGTTATGACCAGAATTATCCTGAATAGAAAGAACTCATGGTCTTCTATTATCTATCAGAGATTAGTAGACTGTATACCCACTCCAAACATGGGCAAAATTCTTTCATTATACCTAGTAAATACCTACCCAGATACATTCAAGCAGGTGCAAGGAGTGAAGATTCACTACCTAAAAAAATGGACATAAAAACTCTGGACAGATTTACTAGGGTCCTACCAATGAGCCAACCTTCAACTATAAAGAACTCTTATAAGAACACAAGGAAGAAACCTGCTGAGGAGGAAAGAACTGCCAGCTCTGAACAAGAACTTGGAACCTCCTCTCCAGCTGATGTTGGTATGCAAGTTGACTTATCACTTAGTCAAACCTCTGCAAAATTCCAACTCCAAGTTAGTGATATGCATGTTGATAAAATCCACGTAAGTCCTAAGTCAGGACAAGTGTCAAATAATACCACTGAAGAAGAGGTTGCTGCAGAAGATGAGGCAGATATGGCAAATACTGATGATGTAGTAGCAGTTGAAGTTATCTCCGCTGTAGAAGATAACAGGGAGCCTCCTGAGACATTAGATACTTATCTTGATAAGTCAAGCCCAGAAAAGAATGCTCAGTCTGAGGGGGAGCATGATCAGATGGATCTGACAACTTTGGATCAAGTGGTCAACATAGTGGTTGAGTCTGTACCCACTATAGGTACTACCCATACCCTCTTATTTAATAGTATTAAAACAACTTTAGCTAAGGAATTGTTTCCTTCTATAGGTGCTATAGTTGAGGGGGAGCCTTCTCAGGTCCATGCTCAGGATGATGTCCCTCCTCCTATGATCCATACATCATATACCCCTATCTCAAATGAGGAATTAGTAAACCAAATCAAAGAACTCATAGATGCTCAGACCACAACCCTCAAGGGGTATGTTGACCAATCAGTTGCCAAAATGAGAGATGAACTGTCAACTAAAGTCAAGGAAAACAAAAAAGAAATCTCTCATTTAAATAAACTGGTCACCACCTGGTTTGATAGGGCTGGAACTACTGGCATCAAACTAACCACCCTCATGAAATCCTTGGACACAAGCCAAAAACTCTCTACAGCTGACATAGGATATGTCAAGAATAATGTGAGTGCAACTGATGAGGTGATCAAGAGTGTAACAGATCATGTAAATCTGCATGTCACCAATGCTGCTTTTAACTCAATACTTTTTTGGGTCTTTTTTTATCCTATTAAAATTACAAAATACCTATCTTAGCATTTTTCGACATTCCAGACCCATTTTCGGCCTCCGTTTTTCCAAATTCACAACAGTTATTGCCTAATTTGCACTTTTTCACACATAACCCGATTTTGGCAAATAAAATATCGATTTTCATGAATTTTGTCATTTCGAGTCTAATGATGGATTTCGTTTTACCAAATTCGCATTGATTGCACCAAAAGTTGCACATTTTCTAACGAACTCTAATTTTAGCAAATTATATATCGATTTCTATGTTTTTAACGTTCTGGATTTACTTGCGAACTTTATTTTTCGAAAATTACGCTGGTTGCGCCAAAAATTGTGCTTTTTCAATACTATCCGATTATAATAAATAATATGTAAATTTTAAGATTTTTCGACCTTTTGAGCCTAATTGCGAAGTCCATTTTTTGATATTCAGCTTTGTTGGATAAGTTTGAACATATTTATTACAGTAAAACGTAATTATTTAAACATAGGATATTACACTGCCTCTGTGAGGGGCGGCAGCCAGAACGAGCGGTAAAATTGCCCGTTCTGGGCGAAACATGGGCCGCCCCTATGAGGGGCGGCGGCTGCCGCCCGTTCTGGGCGAAACGGGGGGCCGCCCCTATAAGGGGTGGTGATAGTTTTACTTTCAAGACTACCTAAACACCTAGAGGGGGGGGGGGGGGGGTGAATAGGTACTTTTCCTTGATTTAACTTAAGGAAGAATATAACTACAATTCTTTGAATAAATCAGATATTTCTATAGCTAACACAGCACAACAATCACAATCATACACACATCACAAATTGCACACAGATTTATAATGGTTCCCCAAGGTCTGGGTACATCCACTTTCCCCCTTCACCTATCTAGCAGTATGCTAGAGTCGGCCTAACTTCTTCCTTTAGCTTAGAATCCAGAAGGATTCCTACAACTCAGAACCCTATAAGGTTCCTACAACTAAGGCTAACAAGCCCTACCTCAGCCTTGACAAAAGGCCTACAACTCAGAGAATACCTTCTCCTGCAACTCAGGCATAAACAGCCCTACCTCAGCCTTGCCACAAGGCCTATAACTCAGAGAATACCTTCTCCTACAACTCAGGCATAAACAGCCCTACCACTCAGAGAATAAATCTCCTACACTCAGCCTTTATAAAATAGGCTTACAACTGAGATCTATGAATAGATCCTATAGAATTTGTTAAGGAATTTTGTAATCTCTTACCCCTGTTGAGAGAGAAGGGATAAGAACTTTCTTGATCAGCTTCTTGAAGAGGCTGATGGCTGAAATCAACTTGATCTTAGCTTTCTTTAAAGCTTCTTGAATCTGAACTTAGTTGGGTTGATTTCCTTTGAATATAACTGACTGGCAGCTTCCTTCTTAAATTTCAGAAATAAATCTTAATCTTCTTGACAGATTAGTTTAGTATCTGCTTCTTGAGAAACCCGTGAATGTATCCTTCTTGTCTTCAAATAGCTGGATCTCTCTCTATCCAAACCTCTTGAAGATACTTCTTAATTCTTGATTGAATTCAACTTAGACAGAATCTGAATAGTAAACTACTTCAGAACGTCTTCTTAGATCTTCTCACGAAGATCTTCTTCTTTGTTACTTATACCTTCTTGATTAGAGATCAATCTCTAATTGTATTAGTTATGACAATACTTCTTCCTCTCTTTTTGTATTTTTCTTCTTCTGAATCCATCTATTTATAGACTTCATCCATGGTAACCGGCTGATCTGGTTTATAACTAACTTTTGACAAGTCTGACAGCTTCATTAAACCTGTTGTAACTCACAGCTGCTAAGTCTTCAAATAGTTCTTGAGCCTTTGACTTGTCAGCAAAGCGTCGAGACTGACTGTCATAAAGTATCGAGACCATCTGTCAATATGTGTCGACACAAGTGACTTAAGTGTCGACACAGCCTTTGGTGATGTCGACATAGCTGCCTTGATGTCGACACTGCTTCTTAACATTGCTTCTTGAGAATGTGTCAACACTAATTATTTGTGTTGACACAAACACTTCACCATTCATCAGCAATCAACTTGGTCTAGACTCAGCTGTGTGTCAACACAAGTCTTGTGTGTCGACACAGTTGATGTAGACTCAGAACATAGCGTGTGTCGACACTGCCTCTAGGTGTCGACACAGTTGTTGTCGACTCTACCTCTGTGTGTCGACACAGCCTCCTGGTGTCGACACATTTGATGTCGACTATAATCTTCTGTGTGTCTACACTGCCTCCCGGTGTCGACACAAACTTACTGAAGTGTCGACACAGCCATTTCCAAATGTCGACACAATCTTACTGAAGTGTCGACACAGCTTCCTCAGGTGTCGACATATGGACTTAGAATATTTTTCCTGCATTCCAGCACATTCTTAACCTGCACATATAAACTCAAAATAGCATCAAATACACCTTGATGTATATCATTGAGCTAAGTGAGGCTTCTCCAAATCAGGTACACATTTTCCAATGTACCCAACAATCTCCCCCTATTTGGAGAAGTCATAACCCTTTAGCCAATGATATACACCACTTATAAAATAAACAAGATGATGTACATAAGCATTATATGACAGGGTACTTTATAAACAAAACACATGTCATAGTTACATCACAGAATAAAGATGTAGAAGTAAATGATCATAGAACAATGTTTTGTATATCAACTCAAAAAGTTTGTTACAAAATGTTTACATTGATTTCTTTTAACAAACTAACAATTACATAGTTCTTGAACAAAAACTAGTAAAGCTAAGACTAAGGCTTGGCAGGCTCCTTGATGACTATCCCTTTTCCAGATATTATCTGAGCCTGAGCAGGAGGTTCTGTATCTTCCATGGGCTTCTTGCCTTTCAATTCAACTTTCTTCTGTGCATCAGCCTTGATCCTTTGTCTTTCAAAATAATGAAAGGGCTTGGGGAAATACTTGCTAGGTTCCTGAGTATCAGGAGATAGCTTCCCCATCTTAGCCTTTCTCCTGTATTGAACTATGGCCTCCTGTCTGGCTTCATACTTTTGCCATTCTTGCTCATTGTACCATTTTCCCCTTTCATGTTCTTGATCTTTTACAGCTTTCCAGGCAGTTAAAATGATATTCCTTGAAGTGGGGCTCCACTACTCAAAGTCTGGCTTTACTTCTGCTTGCTCTCTAAATCTTTTCTTTGATAATAGAGCATCTTGCTGAGCTTTCAGAACAGCTTCTAGCATATCAACCTTTTCAATAATAACATTTGTAACTGGTAGAGGAGGGCTGTACATAGACTCAACTTGTTGATGTACTATTTCAATATCTGCAGGAGGGTAAATGACTTGGGCAACCTCAGGTTGATCACCTTCAAGTAGAATTGGTTGCACCCCTAACTCAGCCATATTATCATCATCACACAAGGGTGGATATCACAGAGTGGCTCTTATGCTGTTCGTTACCCATTTGGCATGATCAGATCCAGCATAAACTAACACCCTCTCCCCCTTTATGACTTCTCTGGTCATATGATCTCTTAAGTCCTCTTTCTGAAATCTTATTTGCCCATCTAGGTAATTGATTCCATCTTTAAAGAATGGCTTTAGCTTTTGAAGCTTGTCACCAATTAACTTCTTAGATGAAGTGATGGCAGTTTTAACTGATTCTAGGGCAGCCTGTAGGTTCTTATCATATTCTTCTATTTCTTTAGCCCTTGCAGCAGTCATGGAAATAACAGTATTTGTAAACTCAGTTACTATGACATTGTGAGATTCTGTAAAAATGTCATTCATTCTTATTTGATTTTCAAGGACATAGCCTTGTTTGACAGCCATCTCATCCACTTGCTTCTTTATTTCTTCTTGTTGCTTGGCAAGAAATACCACAACATTGCCTCCCTTATGGAAGCAATCTGTCATCTCTCTTTTATTCTGATTAACTTCAAATCTTATAGATTTTATATCTTGTGCCAGATCAAATTGAAGAGCCTTTTGGCTTTCATCCACATATTTTTCTAGAAGCAATCTCTGCTCATCCATTTTGACTTGTAAATCCACCAAAAGCTTATTGTAATCAATTGCAGGTGCTGGTTGGGAAGAAGTAGCCTGTAAAGCCTGCTTGTAGCTTTGACTTCTTCTCTTAAAAACCATCAATTTTCTCTTCTTAGCCTCCCTGACTTCTTCATGCTCAGACTCTGAAGAACTATCAATATTAACCCTCTCTTGAGGAGTGGAAGAAATTTCTTTCTCAGCTACTTGTTACTCTTCCTCTATATCAACCTGCTCCCCCTCAACCCTTACTTGCTCCCCCTCAAATCTTAGGGTCTCCATTTTATCTGCTTCTCCTCCAAGATCAGGAAACAGCTCTTCAAGAGTGAATTCTTGTTGTGTAAGAGCAGAAGATTGTACTTTCTCAGCAGCAGCAACAATTCCATAAATATCAAGATCAGTTTGAGGAACAATGTACTCTGATAAATTGATTCTTTATTCCTCTTGTACCTGTTCAGACTCTGGCTCTCCCTGCAAATGTGCATTCTCAGCATGGTACTGGACTTGTATACTTTCCAGCTCCCCCTGCACTTGTGCAATAACTGGCTCCCCCTGCACCTTTGCAGATATAGTATCTTCCTGTACTTGTGCATCTTCAGGACCATGCTCTTGCTTGTCCACATTAGGCATTTCTTTAGAAAGAACTTTATCCCATCTTGAGAATAACCTCATGTCCATTCTCCTCATATGATTTATCTTTGATCCTGGAATCTGTTGCATCACCTATAGAATTATTCCAGCCAGGTACAGACTCATGATCCTAGCCAAGTTTGGCTTCTTGATTCCTTCTGTTATCTTATCAAACAGAACTGCAGACCAATTTGTTTGAATCTTAAAGATTACCCTTGTCATCAGGCTGAACATATAGGCTGATATCCTATCATGGCCACCTGGTTTGCATAAGATCACTTTTCCTATTATTTCAGACAGGAATTTCCCCTGATGATTCATGCCCTTCCTGTTGATGACAGATCCTATTTTTTTGGTTGGATCCAATCCACACCATTGAAGCGCCTCCCTGGTCCTTGAGGCTGGGACCTCTTCATCATCTTATATTCTAGGAAGATGGAGAATCTTGCTCAACCTTTTTTGAGATAGCTTGACTTTTTCTCCATGAACAGTGGATTTGATCTTCAAGCCAGTTGAGTCCATTGATGCAGCAGTATAGAACTCGAATACTTCCTTCTTCCATATCTTACTAGGTTCAGAGACAAGATATTCTAATCTGTTTTCTGTAAGAAGTAAAATGACCTGTTTGATCTCTGAGTCGGCATCGTCGAATGCATGCCTAACCAACTCATATCCTTCATTGACGTTGTCTTCAACCTTGGGCGCCATTGGAATGAAGAGAAAGCTTGATTGGAGAGGAGAGGGATTGTCGACACAAGGTTTGTGTCTCGAAACCCTGGTGAGCGTGTCGACAGAATAAGTTCTTGACCTATTTATATCCTTCTAATCAAAGAAGATCAAAAGGCGGGCAAAAACTGTCTAAAAGTGTCGACACTGTTGGAATGTGTCGACACATACTTCTATTGTCTCGACCACGGCACTGACTACAATGTGTCGACACCAATTGATGATATGTCGACACTGGAGATACTTAGTAGTTCATCAGAAATTCTGTGTCGACTCTTATTACAAGAGTCGACACAAAATTTATAAGTGTCGACACCATTACTCTGGTTGTGTCGACACTACATTTCTGGATGTGTCGACTCTTTGTCCCTTAGGTGTCGACACATTTTCTCTGTGTCGACACAATTTCCCTGGATTGTCGACATGACTTTTCTGTGTCGACACTTTATTACTGAATGTGTCGACACAATTTTACTTAGCCAATTTTTGGTAAACTAACCTATGGTCAGCATTCCTAATTCAATTTTAAATCTATTGAATTTAGTTTCATCAAGAGGCTTAGTAAATACATCTGCAATTTGATAATCAGTTTTAACAAATTCTAATGAGATGTCTTCTTTTTCTACATGTTCTCTAAGAAAATGGTATTTTATCTCTATATGCTTAGTCCTACTATGTGAAACATGATTGTTTGCAATAGAAATGACACTTTTAGAATCACACAATAAAGGTGTTCTACTTACTTGAATATCATAGTCCCTTAGCTGATGTTGAATCCATAACAGCTGTGCACAGCAACTTCCTGCTGCCACATATTCAGACTCAGCTGTGGATATTGCCACACTAGTCTGCTTCTTACTGCTCCAAGATATCAATCTTCCTCCCAGGAATTGGCATGTACCTGTAGTACTTTTTCTATCTTCTCTACAGCCTGCAAAATCTGCATCTGAATAACCTGTTAGTAGAAAATCTCCATTCCTAGGGTACCAAAGGCCTAGATTAGGTGTGCCCTTTAGATATCTCAAAATCCTCTTGACTGCAGTATAATGTGATTCTTTAGGGCATGCTTGGTACCTAGCATAGACACATATTGCATACATAATGTCTGGTCTACTAGCAGTGAGATATAATAGAGAGCCATTTATTCCTCTATACAAAGACTCATCTATAGGTTTACCTGCATCATCTTTGCATATAGGCATACTTGTTCCCATAGGAGTTCTCATGGTGGAGGATGATTCCATGTCATACTTCTTAATTAACTCCTTGGTGAACTTAGACTGGGATATGGACAAGCCATCATCAGTCTGTCTTACTTGGAGTCCCAAGAAGAACTCAAGTTCCCTCATACTGCTCATTTCAAACTTCCCTTGCATAAGTTTGGCAAACTTCTTGCAAAGGTTGTTCTCTGTAGACCCAAAGATTATTTCATCTACATAGATCTGAACTAAGATTATCTTCCATTTAGATTCCCTTAGGAATAAAGTTTTGTCTATTTTACCTCTTGAGAATTTGTTCTCAATAAGGAAAGTAGACAGAGTTTCATACCAAGCCCTTGGGGCTTGCTTTAACCCATACAATGCTTTCCTAAGTCTATAGACATAACCAGGTTTAAGAGAATCTACAAAATCTGATGGCTGCTCTACATAGACTTCTTCTTTTAGATCACCATTCAGGAATGTTGATTTCACATCCATTTGATATACCTTGAAGCCTTAATATGCTGCATAGGCAAGGAACATTCTGATTTCTTCCAGTCTTGCTACTGGGACAAATGTTTGATCAAAGTCTATTCCCTCTTCCCGCCTGTATCTTTTTGCAACCAATCTTGCTTTATTCTTCACAATAACTCCATTCTCATCCAACTTGTTCCTTAAAATCCACTTTGTACCAATGATGTTGTGGTCTTTTGGTTTAGGAACCAACTCCCAGACCTTATATATTCTAAACTGATTAAGCTCCTCTTGCATAACATTAATCCAGTGTTGGTCTTGGATAGCTTCTTCAAATTTCTTTTGCTCTAGTTGAGATAGAAAACTTGAGTGCAGGACTGTATTCAGATTTCTACTTCTGGTTTTCACTCCATGTCTTGGATCACCAATTATCTGATTTGCTGGATGATCCTTTAGATGTCTTACAGCTGGAGTTAGACTTCCTTCTGGCTGAACACCTCCAATTTCTTCATTATGCTGCACCTCTTGGTTGTCGTCAGCTTCTAGAGAGTCTTGTACTCCTACTGTTGGACTGTATGAACAAATCCTTTGATGATTCCTCTTTCAGATCCACCAAAGATTACTTTAGGACCATCCTTGATAGATGGGTACTCCTTCAGCAGCCCCTTTGTTCCAGTCATGTGCCTAGAACATCCACTGTCCAAGTACCATATAAGGGTATGATAACTTGGACTTTCCTGCAATACAGAATTACTTTTCCTTAGAACCCAAGTAAGTATTGGGTCCTTGGTTCAAGTTAGCACCATTCATATCAAAACTACCAGCAGCTCTTCTAACTGGTAGACTGTTGTTCTTCCTGACACTTATGTTATGACAGCAGTCTAAGGCAAAATGGCCTGTCTTTCCACAACACTAGCATTCATACTTGTTGTATCTAGGTCTAGATACATTTTTGGCAGAAAAAATTCTGTTCTATGCTGGTGCTGCTGCAGCTACACCCACTGATTTCTTATAACCATGGGGTTTATGAACATCGACTGACTTATTGGCTTTAACACCCTTGTTATTCAGAACATCAGTCTTATTATGACCTTGAGTATTCTCAAAGTCATACTTGTTATAAGGCTCATGCACCTTTCTAAAAACTACAGGGACTTTAAAGTTCAATGGCTGAATAGAGGCTTTGCTCTTTCTCTTGAAATGGGAAGCCCTGGTGTTATCTTTATAGCATATTCCAGCCTTACCCTTTTGAGTCGCAAACTCCTCTATTAAAGGTAAGATTGATTTTGGCTTAGAGTAACTAGATACCAAATCTTTCTCTACTTGAAGTCTGACTTCCAGACCTTTAATTAGATCATTTTTATATATGATTGTACCCATCTGAATAACAGTAATAGTTTTCAGCTTGGCAACCACATTCTTTTGTTGATCCAATTATTTCTCTAAACCAGATGCAGTCATCTTAAGATCTGCAATTTCCTTAGCCTTATTTTTGGCAAGGTTTTTGCTTTTCTAAAGTGTCTGCAATAAGTCCCCATATTCATCTATCAACTGGTGAATATCTCCTTCAAATTCTGATCCATCCTCATCACTTGATGAAGATGAATCTGACTCTGAACCAGTACTGTAATCAGAAATTCTAGAATTACTTTGTACCTTATTGGGACAAGGCTGATCCTGGCACTTATTGTCTTCTGATTCAGCCATCAGTCCCATGCACTGATGGTCTTCTTGTTCATTGATGGAGTTCAGTAATTGCATAAACTCCTCTTCTTCACTAGCTGCATACAGTCCAATGTATGCTTCAGCTTCAGATTCTAACTCTGAGGAGGATTGATCTGTAAGACTCTTCTCCTTCTTAGCAACAAAGGATTTCTCCTTCTTACCCTTTTGTTGAGTCTTCTTATTGTCTGCTGACTCCTTCCTCTTTTCTAGACACTCAGCCACCACATGCCCAGGCCTATTGCAACAATAACAAACAATTTTTGATGTTGTAGCTTTGCTGGGCTTAGACCTGCTCCTTTCCTTTCTTAATGATTTTCTCTTTTGATAGTAGTCATCAACTAGCTGTGATGTGGAGGGTCTTGACTTCCACTGCTTCTTCTTCAAGAACCTCTGAAACTGCCTTGTAAAGGCAGCAAAATCTGCATCTGAATCACTGCTATCTGAGTTTTTATTGTCTGAATTATCTGAGATAAATTCAGCAACTTCCTTAGGAGGTGATAGAGACATCCTCCTGCTCTTTCTAGTGGCTTAAACCTTGAAGGCCACTGACTTTTCTCTATGCTCTCCTTTAGTATTTCTTTCTTCCTCCTTCTTAGCCATTAGTTGCATTTCATATGATATCAACTTTCCAAATAAGGTTGGAGGAGAAATGTCTGCTAGTTTGGCCACTTCTCTAATGGCACAAATCTTGGTATCCCAATCCTTTATCAAGGATCTTAGGAATTTGTCATTCAGCTCATAAGTACTGAAGACCCTTCCATAGGACATCAGTTCATTCACTATCCTGTAGAATTTCTTGTAACATTCAGATATGATATCAGACTTCCCTTGTCTGAAACTCTCATATTCTTGATTGAGCATAGACTTTCTGTCTTGTCTAACTTCTTCAGAACCCTCAATGTAGACAATCAAAGTGTCCCACATTTTCTTGGAGGTTGTGAATCAAATTTTGGAAAGTAGAATCATCTATGACACTCACTATGATATTCTGAGCTCTTTTATCCATAGTTGCCAATATAATCTCATCCTTGGTCATTTCAGAAAAATCTTTAGGAGTTCTTTGATTTGCATCTAGAACAGACACATTCATTGGGATATATGGACTTTCTTTTACTGTGATATATATCCTTGGGTCACAGGCCTCCATAAACAACCTAACCCTTTCTTTCCAGATTCCAAAAATCTCTTTCCTGTAGATGGGTAATTTCATTGACATTAATTCCTTGTGATTCTCTCCAGAACCCATTTTCTTGATTCTTGATTCTGCCTTAGGGATCTAACTCAGACTGTTAAGTCTTTCTTTAAGCAACCTCCCTCTGATACCACTTGATATTTTTACTTTCAAGACTACCTAAACACCTAGAGGGGGGGGGGGGGGGGTAAATAGGTACTTTTCCTTGATTTAACTTAAAGCAGAATATAATAAAAGTTCTTTGAATAAATAAGATATTTCTATAGCTAACACAACACAGCAATCACAATCATACACACATCACAGATTGCACACAGATTTATAGTGGTTCCCCAAGGTCTGGGTACATCCACTTTCCCCCTTCACCTATCTAGCAGTAATCTAGAGCCGGCCTAACTTCTTCCTTTAGCTAAGAATCCAGAAGGATTCCTACAACTCAGAACCCTATAAGGTTCCTACAACTCAGGCTAACAAGCCTTACCTCAGCCTTGCCACCAGGCCTACAACTCAGAGAATACCTTCTCCTACAACTCAGGCATAAACAGCCCTACCTCAGCCTTGCCACAAGGCCTACAACTCAGAGAATACCTTCTTCTACAACTCAGGCATAAACAACCCTACCACTCAGAGAATAAATCTCCTACACTCAGCCTTTATAAAATAGGCTTACAACTCAGATCTATGAATAGATCCTACAGAATTTGATAAGGAATTTTGTAATCTCTTACCCCTGTTGAGAGAGAAGGGATAAAAACTTTTTTGATCAGCTTCTTGAAGAGGCTGATGGATGAAATCAACTTGATCTTAGCTTTCTTCAAAGCTTCTTGAATCTGAACTTAGTTGGGTTGATTTCCTTTGAATATAACTGACTGGCATCTTCCTTCTTAAATTTCAGAAATAAATCTGAATCTTATTGACAGATTAGTTCAGTATCTGCTTCTTGAGAAACCTGTGAATGTCTCCTTCTTGTCTTCAAATAGCTGGATCTCTCTCTATCTAAATTTCTTGAAGATACTTCTTAATTCTTGATTGAATTCAACTTAGATAGAATCTGAATAGTAAACTACTTCAGAACGTCTTCTTAGATCTTCTCATGAAGATCTTCTTCTTTGTTACTTGTACTTTCTTGATCAGAGATCAATCTCTAATTGTGTTAGTTGTGACAATACTTTTTCCTCTCTTTTTGTATATTTCTTCTTCTGAATCCATCAATTTATAGACTTCATCCATGGTAACCGGCTGATCCGGTTTATAACTAACTTTTGACAAGTCTGACAGCTTCAGTAAACCTGTTGTAACCCACAGCTGTCAAGTCTTCAAACAGTTCTTGAGCCTTTGACTCTGTCAGCAAAGCATCGAGACTGATTGTGTAACACCCCAAATATCCCCATGACAAAATGGAGATTTTGTAGGCTGACACGGCCTGGGACACGGGCGTGTCCCAGGGCGTGTCTTGCTCGGGATCGTTTACTCAACAATGTGCGCGATAAATGTTGAGGGAGGGGCTGACACGCCCGGCGACACGGGCGTGTCGGGGGGCGTGTCCAGCCAGGTGTTGTGTGTGTTGGCCAGCGACTTGCAGGCGGCAAGGTCGGGCGGCGTGTCGTTTGACACGGCCTGGGACACGGGCGTGTCCCAGGGCGTGTCCGGGGCGTGTCCGACACATGTCCATCCTGGGCGTGTCGAGGTGTCGACCTGGCGGTTGGCGGTCGTCAAGCGGTGACACGGCCTGGAACACAGGCGTGTTCCAGGGCGTGTCCAGGCTTGGTCGACGAGCGTGGGGCAGCGGTCGACGTCGACGATAGTCGAGCTTGAGGGACACGGCCATGGATACGGGCGTGTGCCTTGGCCGTGTACTTCTCTGGTCGTTTTGGCAATTGTGTGTGGCCGTGTTACAGGGGTGACACGGGCGTGTCGATTGACTGACACGGGCGTGTCAGGTCCGACACGGGCGTGTCCAAGCCCGTGTTCTGGTATCTTTTGAGTCGGTTGCTAGCCGACTGGGGGTACACGGCCTGTGACACGGGCGTGTCACAGGGCGTGTCAGGCCTGTTGAAATGTTTTTCAGAGCAGATCTCGGCCGTTCGTTTCCTTCTATTTGGATCTTGTGGTCCAAAGCCTTTCCAGCTTCTATATGGCCGTGGATTGAGATGAAATCTCATTCTCACTTAGCCATTCTCTTTCTAAAGAGAAGAAAGAGAGGAGAGCTTGGAGGAGGAGGAGGAGGAGCTTTCCGGCCGTCGGTGGAGCTTCGTTGGTCCGAATCGAGAGCTGAGTTCGGCGCTGCGGAGGCAAGGCCGCTGCGGTGATTTCCATCCGGCTAGTTCTTCCATGGCGCCGAAGCGATCGTCAAGGGTAATGGTCTTTCTTCCTTGGGTAGGTGAAGCCCTTTGTTTATGCATGTACATGGGATCCTCCATCAAGAGATGGAAAAGCGTAAGCGATTCCAGCAGTTGAGTCTGCATCTAGAGCCGGAAGTATGTAGTACGACATAGGCATGCTGTGTGAAGCCCATCCAGACGTATGTCGGGATTGGTGATGTTTATATTGCGAACCGGAGAAGACTCCGTGTATTCATCGTTTAGCCTGCGGAGATGGTGAGGACGATGTGCTTGGTGTGAAGGATGCTTTGCATAGCTCCTTTGGTTGCATGCTTGTTAAGAGCTGGTTGTTGGAGTGCGGACACCTCTGAGTGGGTGGGCGTGTGAGGTCTTCAACAGGGGTTTGGAGGCTTATGCCCATTCCACCAAGTGGCGATGTTAAGATCGGATGAGCGGTCGATTGGTAGCAAAGCAGCAGGGCGAATTCCCTAGGCTTGTTACACTACGGGGTAGGTCGACTGGTAGTGCTCACGGGTTTTGGTGAGGTGCGTACCTCTGAGTGAGACGGGTGCGTGAGGTCTTCAACAGGGGTTTGGAGGCTTATGCCCGCCTACCAAGTACAAACCTAAATGTGCCCTGAGTGCACGGAGCGCCTGGCATTGAGGCCGGCATTTGTGATGTTATGTGTGATATATATATTGTGATTGTTATACATGCAGGGAAGGAACCACTGCCCCGGGTAAGGGGTAGGGTCGTTATAATTGGTCAGCGGAATGCTGACCGTTGCTTTGTTTATCACCCATGGGGTGGACGTCCATATGCAGGTGTTGCGGGCTGATTGGATGGAGCGGGTGGAATCCCATGCTGCTGGTAGGCCCTTGAAGGCCATGCGAAGTGTTGGATTTCATGTGTGGCCGGCCTGCGTGCCGATGTATGAACTTATATATTTGTAAAGAGAAACCTGTAAGGCCTTAAGGCCGTGTGCGGTGTATTCGTGTAAACATTCCTGGTCATATATAAATGTGTTATTTATATATTTGTAGTGGACATTCAGTGTTATGAGTTCTGTAACTTAAAATCTTCCGCTAGAATGCTCTAAGTTAGGATGCGTGTATAAGGGTTTTTGATACTCTAAAGTGGCTCTCTCGTCTGTCTGTGAAATATGGCGTGGGGCCCCGGCCGGACCCTCTGTTATATTCCATGTGACGAATGGGGGCGTTACAACTTTGGTATCAGAGGTTAGGGTTGAGTTGGGAGCGCATAATTGAACTCAAGAATGTCCACTAGGAATGTGTGTGTGTCTATTCGGTTTGTTTGCCGTTTTAGCATGGAGAGTAATGCTTTCTTGTTCACCTATAGGTGACAAGGAGTGGAGCTGGGCAGTCTGAGCCCCAGCGTTCGGATGAGAGTGCGGCACCAGCTGAGGTGCCTACACCTCCCCCTTCTGCGGAAACGGTGCGCTTAGTTGCGAAGGTGATCTTTGCCATGCTTCAAGCACAACCATTCGGGCAAGCGAGGCCTGCTGTGGCGCCAGTACAGGTTAGTGCGAGGCAAGAGCATGTTGAGGTTCCGATTGCTGTGCAAGCATCAGACGAGCAACTGAAGCAATTTATGGAGTTTCATCCGCCTACGTTTGTCGGGACGACGTCTCCAATAGAGGCAGAGGATTGGCTCTCCATAGTAAAGCGAATCCTGACTGCGCTCAGGATTAGTGAGGAGCAGAAAGTCCCGTTAGCCACTTTCCTACTGGAAGGAGAGGCAAGGCTTTGGTGGGATGAGATCGAGTTGCACCAGTTGAGAGGTAGAGACCTGGGCGACATATCGATGGACGAATTCTCCAGATTATTCTGGGCGAAATACTTGCCAATGTCGCAGAGAATTGCAATGGAAAATGAATTTCAGCATCTGGTGCAGGGTGATAAGACCGTAGACGATTACCTGCATGAGTTTACCAGACTTGGTCGGTATGCGGGGTCGACGTTTGCGGAAGAGGCGAGAAAGACGAATCAGTTCTATGAAGGACTGCGTGATGAGCTGAGGTTGGCTCTCCCGAGTTCAGTGAACCAAGGATTTCAAGCGTTGGTACATACCGCTAGTGCGTTGGAGAAGGATTTGAAGCGGGTGCGGGAGAAGAAGAATGCGGCCGTGGAAAAGTCCGAATTCAAAGTTCCGCAATCAGAACAATCAGATTTGAGGAAACGTGATAAGAAGCGGTTCAGGCCTGCTGAACCAACTTCGGATGTTGCGTCAGGAGCTACGTTTGGGCAAGGACGGTTTGAACCGCGTACATGTTTCATTTGTGGGAAGCAAGGGCATATCGCCCGATTTTGCTGGAATGGTACTTCAAAGGGTGAGCAAAAGACCGGTGCGTCCTATGACGAAAAGGGCAAAGCCGTGGTAGAATCATCTGCATCGCGGGCGCAACCTCGAATTTACACTCTTGAGTTGCAGGAGCCGCAAAGTGCAAACCAAGCAGAACAACAAATCCGTGCTTTGGATTTAATGGAAGCCGCTAAACGGATTTTGCGAGATGTGGAGAAGCCGAAATAAAGTGACGTTGCACTTTATTATCTTTTGTTATATTGTATGTATGTATTTATGTTTGTGACAAACAGTTGTGGTGGTACGATTCCATGGGGCGAGACAAGCTGCGGCCTCTGAGCTCTAAACCTGGATCGTTTTGGTTTGTATCGCAACAGCGTGGTTGTGTTGATACATGTGTGTTGCGCTAAATTTCGGGATGAAATTTCTTTAAGGAGGGGAGGATTGTAACACCCCAAATATCCCCAAGACAAAATGGAGATTTTGTAGGCTGACACGGCCTGGGACACGGGCGTGTCCCAGGGCGTGTCTTGCTCGGGATCGTTTACTCAACAATGTGCGCGATAAATGTTGAGGGAGGGGCTGACACGCCCGGCGACACAGGCGTGTCGGGGGGCGTGTCCAGCCAGGTGTCGTGTGTGTTGGCCAGCGACTTGCAGGCGGCAAGGTCGGGCGGCGTGTCGTTTGATACGGCCTGGGACACGGGCGTGTCCCAGGGCGTGTCCGGGGCGTGTCCGACACGTGTCCATCCTGGGCGTGTCGAGGTGTCGACCTGGTGGTTGCGGTCGTCAAGCGGCGACACGGCCTGGAATACGGGCGTGTTCCAGGGCGTGTCCAGGCTTGGTCGACGAGCGTGGGGCAGCGGTCGACGTCGACGATAGTCGAGCTTGAGGGACACGGCCATGGACACGGGCGTGTGCCTTGGCCGTGTACTTCTCTGGTCGTTTTGGCAATTGTGTGTGGTCGTGTTACAGGGTGACACGGGCGTGTCGATTGACTGACACGGGCGTGTCAGGTCCGACACGGGCGTGTCCAAGCCCGTGTTCTGGTATCTTTTGAGTCGGTTGCTAGCCGACTGGGGGTACACGGCCTGTGACACGGGCGTGTCACAGGGCATGTCAGGCCTGTTGAAATGTTTTTCAGAGCAGATCTCGGCCGTTCGTTTCCTTCTATTTGGATCCTGTGGTCCAAAGCCTTTCCAGCTTCTATATGGCCGTGGATTGAGATGAAATCTCATTCTCACTTAGCCATTCTCTTTCTAAAGAGAAGAAAGAGAGGAGAGCTTGGAGGAGGAGGAGGAGGAGCTTTCCGGCCGCCGGTGGAGCTTCGTTGGTCCAAATCGAGAGCCGAGTTCGGCGTTGCGGAGGCAAGGCCGCTGCGGTGATTTCCATCCGTCTAGTTCTTCCATGGCGCCGAAGCGATCGTCAAGGGTAACGGTCTTTCTTCCTTGGGCAGGTGAAGCCCTTTGTTTATGCATGTACATGGGATCCTCCATCAAGAGATGGAAAAGCGTAAGCGATTCCAGCAGTTGAGTCTGCATCTAGAGCCGGAAGTATGTAGTACGGCATAGGCATGCTGTGTGAAGCCCATCCAGACGTATGTCGGGATTGGTGATGTTTATATTGCGAACCGGAGAAGACTCCGTGTATTCATCGTTTAGCCTGCGGAGATGGTGAGGACGATGTGCTTGGTGTGAAGGATGCTTTGCATAGCTCCTTTGGTTGCATGCTTGTTAAGAGCTGGTTGTTGGAGTGCGGACACCTCTGAGTGGGTGGGCGTGTGAGGTCTTCAACAGGGGTTTGGAGGCTTATGCCCATTCCACCAAGTGGCGATGTTAAGATCGGATGAGTGGTCGATTGGTAGCAAAGCAGCAGGGCGAATTCCCTAGGCTTGTTACACTACGGGGGTAGGTCGACTGGTAGTGCTCACGGGTTTTGGTGAGGTGCGTACCTCTGAGTGAGACGGGTGCGTGAGGTCTTCAACAGGGGTTTGGAGGCTTATGCCCGCCTACCAAGTACAAACCTAAATGTGCCCTGAGTGCACGGAGCGCCTGGCATTGAGGTCGGTGTTTGTGATGTTATGTGTGATATATATATTGTGATTGTTATACATGCAGGGAAGGAACCACTGCCCCGGGTAAGGGGTAGGGTCGTTATAATTGGTCAGCGGAATGCTGACCGTTGCTTTGTTTATCACCCATGGGGTGGACGTCCATATGCAGGTGTTGCAGGCTGATTGGATGGAGCGGGTGGAAGCCCATGCTGCTGGTAGGCCCTTGAAGGCCATGCGAAGTGTTGGATTTCATGTGTGGCCAGCCTGCGTGCCGATGTATGAACTTATATATTTGTAAAGAGAAACCTGTAAGGCCTTAAGGCCGTGTGCGGTGTATTCGTGTAAACATTCCTGGTCATATATAAATGTGTTATTTATATATTTGTAGTGGACATTCAGTGTTATGAGTTCTGTAACTTAAAATCTTCCGTTAGAATGCTCTGAGTTAGGATGCGTGTATAAGGGTTTTTGATACTCTAAAGTGGCTCTCTCGTCTGTCTGTGAAATATGGCGTGGGGCCCCGGCCGGACCCTCTGTTATATTCCATGTGACGAATGGGGGCGTTACAGATTGTCATAAAGTGTCGAGACCATCTGTTAATATGTGTCATCACAAGTGACTTAAGTGTCGACACAGCCTTTGGTGATGTCGACATAGCTGTCTTGATGTCGACACAACTTCTTGACACTGCTTCTTGAGAATGTGTCGACACTGATTATTTGTGTCGACACAAACACTTCACCATTCATCAACAATAAACTTGGTATAGACTAAGCTGTGTGTCGACACAAGTCCTGTGTATCGACACAGTTGATGTAGACTCAGAACATAGCGTGTGTCGACACTGCCTCCAGTTGTCGACACAGTTGTTGTCGACTCTGCCTCTGTGTGTCGACACAGCCTCCCGGTGTCGACACATTTGATGTCGAGTATAATCTTCTGTGTGTCGACACTGCCTCCCGGTATCGACACAAACTCACTGAAGTGTCAACACAGCCATTTCCAAGTGTCGACACAATCTTACTGAAGTGTCGACACAGCTTCCTCAGGTGTCGACATATGGACTTAGAATATTTTTCCTGCATTCCAGCACATCCTTAACCCGCACATATATACTCAAAATAACTTCAAATATACGTCTATGTATATCATTGAGCTAAGTGAGGCTTCTCCAAATCAGGTACACATTTTCCAATATACCCAACAGGTGGCGGCCAAAACGGGCGCCCGATCTGGGCGAAATGAGGGCCGCCCTTGTGAGGGGAGGCAACCAGTACGGGCAATTGCCGCTTTTCTGGGCGAAACATGGGCCGCTCCTGCTAGGGGTGGCGGCTCTGACTGGCAGCAAGGAGGCGGACTGCCTCCTACGGTAGAGGGACAGACAGCCCAGGAATAAGGTCGCGCACTACACGCGGCCTGGCTCTGCGATGCAGGTGTGCGCGGTCTAGGGTGCACACATGTGCGCGCTTCCCAAGGTGCATGCTTCACAGGGCGCACGCAGGCGCGCGCTCGGCTGGAAACTAAGTACAGGTCGGGGCGCCCGCGCGCGTAGCCTTTGCGACCAAATGGTTGCTTGCCTACACTCTTAGCGATTGTGCTGGTTAGGTCAGGGTGGTCCTCGGGCTTGACTGAACAAGTCTTAGGGGGAAACCCCATCAGATGCCCCCAAAGTCCCCGGATACCGTTGTCAAAGCAGAAAGAGTGCGGGGACTTAATTGCTGAATCACATGCATGAGTATGGTGTAGATGATTAGTGCAATAGAGGTGCGGAAGGTCTACTAACTTCCAAGCGAGATGGTCACTAGTTCGCGCACATAACGCGATATGTACAATCATGTTTTGTGTGTGTGCAAGGAGCAAGGTGTGTGACATATACACGAGGAGTGATGCGCGCAGCGCGTAATGTGCATGATGTGTAATGGGTATAGCGTGCGCGACACCCCTTTGCGGCCGAATGGTTACTTGCCTACACCCTTAGCGGTTGCGCTGGTCTGGTCAGGGTGGTCCTCGGGCTTGACTGAACTACTCTTAGGGGGAAACCCCATCAGATGCCCCCAAGTCCCCGGACTCCGTGGTCGGAGTGAAAGGAGTGCGGGGATTTAATTACTGAATCGCATGCATGAGTATGGTGTAGATGATTGGTGCAACAGTGGTGCAAAATGTGTATTGACTACTGAGCAAGGTGGTCACTGGTCCGCGCACATAACACGATATGCACAATCGTGTTATGTGTGTGTGTGCAAGCCGCAAGATGTGTGACATATACATGAGGCGTGATGTGCGTAACGCGTAATGCGAGCGATGTGTAACGAGTGTGGCGTGCATGACGCATGTTGCGTGCGCAATGTGCACAAGCTGTAATATGTATGGTGCATTGAGCACTCATATGTGGAGAATAAGAGGTTGTAGAGATGTGAGTTTCTAGTGCCCTCGAGTGTGCCATCGGGGTACCTTGTGCACATGGTCAGAAGAGGGAACCTATTATTGCGAGATGTAGGGATGTGAATGTGGCGCCCTCATCTTCATTGAGGCAGAAGGTTTCCTTAGTTGGCGAGGTTCTGGTTGTCTCTCTTGATGTTGCTTCCCATGCCGACCCAGATGTGATGACATTGGGATCTTCTGCCCATTTCTTTTGTACAAATGTTGTTTTTTCGTAAATTTGGCTTGCGACATCATTTTGTGCAAGTTGTAGTTGCGGATTAGTTTACGCGAGGCTACCTCGTGGCTTGGTTTGCGCGACCTAGCCAGGCTATGAACTGAAGAGGCCAGGATCTCTTTTGCGACGATCTGAGCACTCTGTAAGGGGAGAAGCCGGAGTCCCTTGTTGGGAGCGCCGAACACTTTGTAAGGGGATAGGCCGGAGTCCCTTGTCAGGATCACCAAACACTCTATAAGGGGAGAGGCTGGAGTCCCTTGTCGGGATCACCAAACACTCTATAAGGGGAGAGGCTGGAGTCCCTTGTCGGGATCACCGAACACTCTGTAAGAGGAGAGGCCGGAGTCCCTTATTGGGATCACCGAACACTCTGTAATGGGAGAGGCCGAAGTCCCTTGTTGGGATCACCGAACACTCTGTAAGGGGAGAGGCCAGAGTCCCTTGTTGGGAACAACGAATAATCTATAAGGGGAGAGGGAGGAGTCCCTTGGTGGGATCACCGAACACTCTGTAAGGGGAGAGACAGGAGTCCCTTGCTGAGAACACCGAACACTCTATAAGGGGAGAGGCCGGAGTCCCTTAGTGGGATCACAAAACACTCTGTAAGGGGAGAGGCTGGAGTCCCTTGTTGGGAGCGTCGAACACTCTGTAATGAAGTCATAAATAAGATTGTAGATAACACTGGTTGTTTGTTTCGTGAATTTTGAAAATACAAAATACAAGAAGTGGTGTTGGAGCTCTGGATGCCCTTTTAACAAAAAGTAAACTCTTTTTTAGGATGTTCATCCCGGGGATCAGCCCTGTATTGGATCATTCTTGATATGTTGATTCAGAGCTTTTGTTTTGGAGAGAACCCTCGAGGTACCCAAGGTGAACAAATTGTTCGATTTCTGTCATTAGTCACGAACAATCTTCTGTCTTATGCCCGTGACCTTGATGGAAGTCGCAATATTTAGATTGGTTTCTTGAGTTTGGAGTGAGAGCCCTTTGACATTGGAGAGAAGGATGGTTACGTATGGCGAGCAACACTTCTGCCTGCGAGGGAGTGAAGGTTTGATGTTGGTGTTGCCCCTAGCTCGTCGAGAGTTGACACAGCGTGAGTTGCTCCTTTTGGGAACTGGCGGTGGTGTTAACACCTGCTCTCGTTGTCTCTTTGAGTTGCTTTTGAATTGATGGCGGTGTGTTTCAATTGCATCATCAGCGGTAATTTGGGCATCGATTCGTTGAATAAGATTAGAATAGCTGGGTATAGTCTCTCGTACTAGTGCGTAGTGGAAGCTACTAGGGCGGAGCCCCCCAAGAAGAAACCCTCGTAGGAGTTCTTATTTTATCCCGAGGATTTGTCGTGCCTCAATGGTGAAACGTTGGAAGAAATCTTTAAGGGGTTTCCCTTCACTTTGACGGATACCAGATAGGTGGGAAGGATCTTTGAATATCCGACGACTGCCAATGAACTAATCCATAAATTGTTGTGTTAGTTCTACGAAATCCTTGATTCCTCCATCCTTCAAGAAAAGCAACCAGGTGTGAGCTTACCCTTTTAGGGTCGCTGAGAAAGCTTGACACAACAGTTGATCTGGGGCATTGCAAGTTGCATCATGATTGCGAAGTGTCTGACATGCTCTAACGGGTCACTCGTATCATCGTATGTCTCGATCTTTGGAAGCCTAAAACTGCGAGAGATTGGGTATCCTCGAACCTCAGGTGCGAACGGTGAGCAATGATGGATGTACAACCCCGTATTAGCTGAGTGGGGTTTTTCCCTAGGGTGGGTAATTAAAGAGCCTTTTGCCAAGGATGGCGAGAAGGCTTCCGCCTGGGTAGGCAGAAAGCCCCCGGAGTGGGAAAAACTCTTTGGACCTAAGGCGTTGAGTGTAGCTACTTCACTCGACGCTCTTGGCGATTTCTGAGTTAAGGCATTGAGTGTAGTTCCTTCTCTCAATTCTCTCAACGCTGTCTTAAAGCGTTGAGTGTAGCTCTCACTCTCAGTGATATCGGCGCTTTCTGAGTTAAGGCGTTGAGTGTAGCTCTCGCTCTCAATGATCTCAATGTTGTTTGTCTTGAGGCATTGAGTGTAGTTCCCGCTCTCAAGGCATCATTACCTAGAAAGATTTCCTTGGGCCTAGGATGGTCCGTTCAGATAAGTGAAGCAGGCGGAAGGGCTTTCGCCTAGGTGTGCGAGAAGCCTCCCGCCCAGTTTGGTCCAGAGGTAAATTTACCTGGATGCACTTAGAGGTCTGCATTTAGCTCCTTAGAAAAGTAGAGTTTGGCTATTGGCAGACCACTTTGGGCTGCATATAGTATTTTGGAACAGCAGAGCTACGCTATTGGTAGACTAGATTTCTGGATTCTATAAATAGACCCATAGGGTACCTCAGAAGGCAAGCTTTCTCATTTTTTGAAGTCTTGTAGCGCTTTCTGAGGTATCCTTAGCTCAGCACTTGGCTAAAGAGGGGAAGCCCTCTGAGATCTTCTGGGTTAGTGGAGGGACCTCCGTGTTATAGCCTAGGGTCACTTCCTTGGTTCCTTGTGGTTGTTCAGGGGTCTGGGCTTGGGAGAAGTAGGTGTTAGCTACACCCCAGGGTTCGAACTCTCGTTGAGGGCCATTTTTTGGCTCCAACATTTCTAGCACAGTGAGCGTGGACCGTAGCTGATATAAGAAAATCTCAGGCTAAGTCTCATGGCTAGAGGCAAGGATGAAGGAGTAGGCTCGGGAAGTTATCCACCTCCAGCGAGTGGAGTGACGATGTGGATGCTAGAAGACTTCAGGTAGGAAGTCTTGTAGACCATCCATTTGGCTTTCGCTACAAGAAGCGAGATGGACACGCCTATGGTTCTAGTAGTTGCGACCCCTTCTTTGGGAGAAAACGCTCCAGGACAACATCCCGGAAAGGAGATTCTGGCGGAGAGTACCGAGAGGGATATCGTCGGGCGGGAAATCTTCCCCGGGCAGGACAGTGCTGACAGGGTTAGCGAGCCGAGGTCGCAGGATGTGCCCTCCCTCCAGGTTGTGGTTGGGATCCCTTTCAGTGAATTGATTATCTCTGCCCCAGTCCCCGACGGGTTCAGAGAACCAGATATGTCTTACTACATGGGGAGGGATGACCCAGTGCAACATGTTCAGTAGTTCAAAGATGCTGTCTCCATTAGGTAGATTTCGGACGCCTTCAAGTGCAGGCTCTTTGCCATCACTTTGAAGGAGAAGGCCAGAGACTGGTTTTATCAACTTCCCACAAGTTCTATCTATTACTTTGAAGATCTGCGTCGTGGGTTCTTGTTGAGGTTCTCCACGTCGAAGAAGAGGAAGAAGGGGGCAGAGAGCTTGTTCGCCATCAAGTAGAAGCCAGAAGAGATGCTGGGACACTATGTTGATTGGTTCCAAGAGGAGATCCTTCTAGTTCAGTAGGTCTTGGGGTACACGTTGATGCTCGTGTTTACCCTAGGATTGAGATCTGGGTTCTTCAACATGGAGATGAAAAGTGTGCCCCCTCTCTTTCGAGGAGTTGATGGAGAGGAAGGCGAAGGAGATAGAGATCGGCCAACTCGGCATTCGCCAAGAAGGTTGCCAATTTGGAGGAGGATGATGTGAAGGAGCCAGGAGCAGAGAGAGGAGAGGAGGAGAGAAGAGCCCTGAGGTTAGGGGCACCAGGCCCATCACCGAGGTTGGGGCATAGGGAGCCGAACAACCGGTTGTCCTGGAGTCCTCAATAAGGTCCCCCGAGGGGGATTCCAATGTGGGGATAACCTTCGCGATCAGGGAAGGTTTAATCCGCCAGCTTGGAGGTAAGGGCAGAGTCCCCCTCTCCTGCAGCACCAAGAGGTGATGGCGATCGCTCGAGCAAGGGGAGAGAGAAGAGGAGCTAGGGGAGGAGGAAGAAGAAGAAAAGGCAGGGTGGCGTTGTCTTTCTGTGACTTTCATCAGGTGGAGGGTCACACGACAGCCACCTGCCCAAAATTTCTTGAGATGAGGGAAGCCAGGGGGCAAGTGCAGTAGCAGCCGCCCATGAGGATCGATGAAGTTATGCCAGGAGGAGGAGAGGATAGGTGCGAGGACAGGGCGGATGTGGCAGTCCGAGGAGGGATCAGAGTGATCCATGGGGGAGTGGGGATTAGGGCCACCCGAAAAGGGAGCTTCCAAACCATATACAGGAGGAGCGTCGCCTTGACCTCCCTGACTCCCCCCGGGAGGAAATTATCACCTTCTCGTCGAAGGACATGCCAGACTACGAAGACCTGTTTTGCAACGCCTTGGTGATCCAGACAGCCGTAGAGAACTTCACGGTCTCTAGGATTCTGGTGGACAATGGGAGCTCTGTGAACGTGATCTTCAAGATGGCGTTCAATGAAATGAAGGTGGAGGCTCGGAGGGTGATGGCCTCAGATGGACTGTTGTTCGTGAAAGTGAGGGTAAGATCTACCTTAACTCTAGAGGGGGGTGAATAGAGTATATTAAAATAATTTTCCAATTTAAAAATTAATTTGCAGTGGAAGACTTGATTTATATATATGTGTATTGTGCTTGCAGTAAATAAAAACTAAGTAAGCAAGAAATAAATTACAGCACACAGCAAATCAAACACAGCAACCAGAAGACACAAGGATCTATAGTGTTTCCCCAATCAACCTGGGTACATCCACTCTTCTACCACCCTAGGTAGGAATCCACTGCAGGAATAGTTGATCAGGTGTCCTGGGCACCAATGAGCTTTTGATAAGGTGCTCAAAACCAAATCAGATTTTTTGATCAGGTGTCTTGCCACCACTGAGTTTTGACAAGGTCTCAGAAACCAACCACAAAACTTTTGAAGGGAGTTTTGAGTAACCCTTTTACACCAAAGAAAAATAAAAAGAGGTGAAGTTGTTCTTCTCTGTTCAACAGTCAAAGAGAAGACTAGTGGATTGATGTTGTCAAAGCTCCCCCTAAGATTTATAGTTGTTCAGGAAGAGAAGCTTTGCACAGGGTGATAGGCCTTCAGTATGTTTGAGGTCTCCAGCAAAGAATGATTTCAACAAAGGCTAAAACGTGATGTGTCTGGAGTCCTTGATTGATGAAGCCTTGAACACTTGAATCAGACGAGATCTTGAAAGAATAGAGGAATTCTTTTCTGTGTGGTGATCTCCTTCACTGTTGTATTTCTTGTGTTTTGTCAGAATTCTAACTTGTAATCCTGTAGACTTGTGTCTCAAAATCTATTCCTTAGAATAATAATCACTTTCTATCTCAATTATTCTGAGATGATATATTGAAATTCAGTCTTCTAAATAGCCGTTAGCCAGTCATAAATGACTTCCTTAAATGATATTTGTCTCTGGAGGAAAGTCCTAAGAGACATTCCATTTAGTCTTCCTTGAAACTTGCTCCAGATTAATTGAAACGGCTACAAAATCCTTTGAAATAAATGCTGGATATGAATCAGATTGAATTCCATAACTGACTGAATTTGAATTCTGAAATCGTTGATCTCTCTAGAAAAGTCGTCGATCTGAGCTCGACTATCGTCGACCTGAGCTCAAAGACTGGAACTTGACTTGAAACAGAGATCGTCGATCTGAGCTCAACTATCGTCGACCTGAGCTCAGAGATCTGGAATTTGGCTAGAGATAGAAACGTCGATCTGAGCTCATAGATCGTCGAACCGAGTTCGACGACTCGTTGAACTGAGCTCAGAGATAGCCAAACTGAGTTCGACGCCTCGTCGATCTGAGCTCGACGATAATTGCCTTAGACTTCTGCACTTGTATTCTGAACTAGAAGGTCTTGGGGACAGCTTTCAAACCTAAGTTCTAAGCCTTAGACCTATTCTAGTTGACCTTTAAAACTATACAATGAGGTCAAGACATTTTCCTAAGGACATAGTGATCCTTACCCAAATCAGTAATAGGGTGTTCCAACAATCTCCCCTTATTTGGGTTAGGATTACTATTTACATGACATAGGAATTAAAAAGCATATAAGCAGAAACAAAAGTAAATACAACATAGCAGAAAAATGAAATGCAATATTGATGAAGCAGATATAAAGTCACAGCAGATAGTCAGAGATAGATATATATCATTCAGCTTACACAATCAGTCCTTTTCTTCTCTCTTTTTGAACAAGATTTCTCTTTTTGGATTTAGAGCTTTCTTCTTGGATCTCTTGTCATCAGCAACACCTAGGGAGGTTTGAGTTTTAGGTCTGGGAACAACAGCCTCTGGGTGCAGCTTCATATAACTCTCTGGATCAAAGAATTTTCTGGAGGAGTATCTTTCAAGTTCTTTCTTTCTTTGCTCAGATAAAGTGGTGATGTTTAAGGTATCTCTCCCTTGTTCTCTTGCTTTCTTTATTTGATCTAAGACAGCCAATTCTTTGATCCTTGCTGTCCAAGAAAGGGGATTATTTTCTGGATCTTCAAAGGGGACAGGAGGTTCATATCTGTTGATTGTATCAGCAGGAGGAGCTCTTGAAGTAACAATTTCTTTAATCTTGTAAGGGAAAGGACCTGAAGTTTAATCAATGGGGGCCTTGTCCTTCCCTGAGACAAGGATGTTGTTTTGATTGTCCTCTGGAATAACCTCTATAACCTCTTTAGTTTCCTCTTTACTAGCCTCTCCTGGATTGGTAGCCTCTTTGTTGATACCCTCTTGATTGCGATCTATCTTGAGCTTGAGAGGAGCTTTGAGTTTTAGCATATGAGGTCTGTGAAGCAGAACCTCCACCAGTTCCTGCATCTGGTGAAGGAGGAGGAGGAGGAGGATTATGGTGAGATGATCCTTTGTCAAACTTTCTCTTCTTCTTCATTTCCTTCAGCTGGTTCTTTGAGAATATCATCCAAGGTTCAGTTATAGGGCAGTCATGCAGAATATAATAGGGAATGTCATTATCATCCTTTACTTTCTCTGGAGGAACTCTCTTCAATGCTTTGCTTCTGGCTTTCCTCTTCCTGGCAATGATTACAGAGGAGTCATTAGAATCAGTTCTGAACTTGTCACTATCTAAGCTCTGAGGATTGTCATACAATTCATCAATCCTTTTGATATACTCTTTATGTTGTTTGGATTGTTCAGTTGAAGCAGCAGCAGCAACAGTGACAGAAGCAGTACTTGCAGGATTAACAACACTGGTAGAAACAGAAGAGATAGCAACACTAACAATTGGAGCAGCAATAACATAAGAAACAGAAATAACAGCAGTAGTTTCTTAAACAATAACAACAGTAACAGCAGGCTCATCAACAAGAATAACAGGCTCTGAATCATTTGCCGTTGTCATCAACAAATCATCAGCAATATCAAGACTGACTTCATCAGTAGCAGAATCAACATTCACAACATCAGTAGAAGTAACACTTTCCACAGCCTTTATAGAATTGATATATGAAGATATCAGGCTGGGATCACAACTGAAAATAGGCACAATGTCCTTAGTAAGGTATTCAGCTTCTTGAGCTGGAAGATATCTGCTGTGGAGAGCATCAAATTCTGAAAGCAGTGACTTGAGGTCAACTGCTAGAACTGGAGCTGGGGCTGGAATCTCTGGCACTACTTCATCTAAAGCAGGCAACATCTCTTCTTCATGTGGCATCTCCCCCTGCCTAGATTCAGTATGAACTGGATCAAGGCACCCCACAGAAGAGATTGCCTGAAGAGTAAAAAATGAGGAGAGCCTGGCAGATAAGTCCTGTATAGACTTAAGGAGTGGAGCCTTGGAGGTCTCCAGTAAGAGTGCTAGCCTGAGAGCTAACATCTCATGGAGCTTATCTGTTAGAGCTGGAAGATCTACTTGCTCAAGGGATACTTGAGTAGAGGTAGAGGATAGGGTTGCAGAAGTAGATGGTGTTGGAGGAGCTGCTAAGATGTGGAGAAATGATGAGGATGGTAGAGAGATGGATGGTTGTGATATGGGGATGGTTGTGATGGAAGTCACTGGGATGGAAATGGATGGAGTGAAGGATGGTTGAGCTAGAATGTCTTGAAGTAATTGTTGGTAAGAGGTGGAAGATGATGGGGGCTCAAGGGGTGAGGAATGAGAATCATCCATGAAGGAGTCATTTAAGAGATTGAAGGATGGAAGATGGATGGATGAGCCAATGTCAATGTGTGGATAATAGTGTGGAGGATGGAAATGGTCTTCAGTAGTTGCTGGTGGTGGAGAAGAAATAGTTGGAGAAGGAGATGAAATAGTGATGGGGGATGAAATTGAGATGGTTATGGTGGATGTAGGGATGGTTGAGGAAACAATGGGAGAAGATGGTGGAGATGAGGAGGAGGCAGGCAATTCTTCCAAGAGGGCAGTTGCCTGAGGGGAAGTGACTTGTACAGTCCTTGTGCCTGAAGTTGAAACCACTGCAGGAGCCCTGCTGGGTTTGGCGATTTGCCTGTCCCACTTTCCAAAGAGGGCACATGATAGTCTCTTGGAGGCATTGATATGCATGCCACTGGAAACAAGCAGTTGAGGGCTTCTGTTATGCAGAAACAGTCCTAGAATCCTCCCACAAGGTTCTTGTTTATCTTTTTCTTAATTAAATCAAAGAATATCTCTCCCCAGTTCAAATGCTTCTTATCAACTAATGCACCCATCAAATATAATTGATATCTAGAGATGGTATCATGAGCAGAATGCTTTGCCAGCAGTACCTTTCCCACAACATCAGCTAAAAATCTATACTCCATTGAAAGATTTTTCTTAAGCAGCTTATTAGGGTTTGCTGCTGAGTGACCCATTCTATCCAGCATACTAGCAAATTCCTCTCCAGATAACTCTACAGAATCATGCCTTGTACTCAAATGGAAGACTTCTGTTAGGAGAGTAGGAGTTAGGGATACCTGTGTTCCCGATATTGTTCCAACCACTGTGTTCTGATCCAAGTTGTGTGTAGTGCACACCCATTCCTTAATTTCATCTGCAGCCAATTTCATTCTTGTGGACATGATAGGAACCAACTGTTGCTCTTTGAACAATTCCAGAATATCCTTGAAGACTTGATCACTGCCTTCAAATGATTCCATGTCGATGTCGAAACCCGTGTCAAACTTCATCGCTGTTAAGACTGCAATAGAGACGACCATTGTTACCTGCAAAAACGAACAAACAAGACCGAGTGCAGAGATGTTTGGAGGGAAAGAAAATCTCTGCAGAAAGTATGAAAGCGCAAAAGAGAACGACGGCCAAAAAATGAGTTTTATATTAGGGTTCGACGCAAAAAAGGAAAGATCGTTGAACTCAGTTCGACGATCTGGGCTTCTAAAGGAATCTGAAAGGTCTTCAACATCGTCGATCTCTGTTCGACGATATTGTAGAGCGTCGAGCTCCGTTCGACGATCTTTGACCGGAAAGAGATAGCCTAGCACTATCTGGAAAACGCTGTACTCCGGTCGACGATTTCTGAAAACGTCGATCTCCGTTCGACGATCTTTGGGAAAAACATCGAGCACAGTTCAGAGATCAGAAATAACCTATAGACACTAGAAAAATCATGTTTTTAGCCTAGTCTTGGTAAATTTTAAGGTTTTAAAATCCTGGACCTTAATTTAAACTTCCTCCATCTAACATTCTTAACTGATTCAGGAAGAATGTGTGTTTCTTTTCATCCAATGATTTGGTGAAAATATCTCCCCTTTGCAAATCAGTTGGGATATATTGAAGTTCAATTTTATTCTTATCAACATTATCTCTTAAAAAGTGATGCCTAATCTCTATATGTTTTGTCCTACTATGAAGGACTGGATTTTGGGCTATAGAAATAGCACTGGTGTTATCACAAAATATTTTTGACTTATCTAAGTTGTAACCATAGTCTAGGAGCTGATTTTGAATCCAAAATCTGTGAGCAACAACTACCTGCTGCCATGTATTCAGCTTCAGCAGTTGATGTTGACACAGATGTTTGTTTCTTACAAAACCAGGAGACAAGTCTGTCACCAAGAAACTGACAAGTTCCACTGGTGCTTTTCCTGTCTACTCTACATTCAACATAATCAGCATCATAAAATCCAGTTAATTCAAATCCTGAATCTTTTGGATACCAGAGACCTAGATTTGGACAACTTTTCACATACGTAAGAATCCTTTTTACTAATGTTAGGTGTGACTCTCTAGGGTTTACTTGGAATCTAGCACATATGCATGTAGCAAACATTATGTCAGGTCTACTAGCTGTAAGGTACAATAAGGAGCCAATCTTTGCTCTATATATTGTCTGATCAACAGGTTTCCCATGTTCATCAGCATCTAATACAGCATTAGTAGACATAGGTGTTTTCATACATGATGCTTCAGACATACCAAATTTCTTAACCAACTCTTTTGCATACTTGGTTTGAGAAATGAATATGCCATCAACATGTTGTTTGACTTGCAATCCTAGAAAGAAGGAAAGCTCACCCATGTTACTCATTTCAAATTTAGAATGCATTAGGTTGGAAAACCTTTTGCACAAATTTGAATCAGTAGATCCAAAGATAATTTCATCTACATAAATTTGCACTAGTAGGGTATTGGACTTATGGGTTCTAATAAAAAGAGTTTGGTCTACTCTACCCCTTATAAAATCATTTTCCAAAAGAAAGCATGCTAAAGTCTCATACCATGCTTTAGGAGCTTGCTTAAGACCATATAATGCTTTATGCAATTTAAAAACATAATCAGGATGAGTTGGAGAGATAAAAACTGGGGGTTGTCTAACATAGTCTTCTTCCTTGATGTCTCCATTGAGAAATGCACTCTTCACATCCATTTGATAAACCTTGAATCCCTTGTGTGCTGCATAAGCTAGAAATATTCTTATGGCCTCCAACCTTGCAACTGGTGCAAAGGTCTGGTCATAATCTATTCCTTCTTCTTATGAGTATCCTTGTGTAACTAGCTTTGCCTTGTTCCTTACAATGATTCCTCAATCATCCAACTTGTTTCTGAACACCCATTTTGTTCCAACAATGGAGTGATCCTTTGGCCTTGGCACTAGTTCCCAAACTTTATTCCTTTCAAATTGATGTAACTCCTCTTGCATTGCAATGATCCAATGTGGATCTTGTTCTGCATCTTGTATGGATTGAGGCTCAATTTGAGATAGAAAGTAGGTGTGCATCAGATTTTGGTTGACCTGAGCTCTTGTTTGCACACCAGCTGAGATGTCTCCAATCACTTGGGAGATTGGATGATCTCTTGATGTTACTAAATCAACAGGGGGTGTTGATTGTTCACCAACCTATGTTGTTGTTTCCTCTTGTGGAACAACAACTGGCTCTTTAAGATAATTCTCACCAAGATGTTGAGTATCCTCTTCATCTTCACTACTTTCACCTCTTTGTTGGATAGGTGAATGTGTTGTATCCTTTTCTATAATGTGTAACCTGTCCAAATTTTCTGAAAGAGAATGTACCTGCAAAGGTTCTATGGTAGAAGTATTCTTCTCCTTATAAGATATGTTAGTTTCATCAAAAGATACATGTACAGATTCTTCAATTTTAAGAGAAGATTGTGTACAACCCCGTATCCAGCGAGTGGGCAAACAGGAGCCGATCCGGCCGGCCCAGACCGCCCCCGAGCCTCAGGTGAGTCCAGCAGGGTATGCCGAGCCTAGCATGCCGAGTACGTGCTCGACAATCATCGGGCCGAGCTCGAAGATCGTGGAGCTGAGCCCGACAAGAGGATGTCGTTCGTTGTGGGCCCGGCCGAGTACATGCTCGTCTAGTACCTGTTCGGCATGTACCAACGTGACCGTCACCAGCGAGCAAGGGCTTCAGGCCCGACCTTCCCAGGCTCGAGGCGAGGCGAGTCCAGTCCGCGGCGCGAGTCCAGTCCGCGGCGCGAGTCAGGTCCGCGACGCGAGTCAGGTCCGCGGCGCGAGTCAGGTCCGCGGCGCTGCGAGAGACGAGTTTATCCGCCGCTCCTTGCCTCGGCGCAGTAGGAGCCTTCTCGCGCCCGTACTCGCCGCCCCCACTCAGTGAGCTCTTCTCAGGGCCGGCTCGTCTTTCAGTTGTGGGGTGTTTTTACCGTGTTACCCCCTTGGATTGCCTATAGTCCTCAAAAACAGTGACGCCTAGTTATTTGCAGCCCGTCTATTCCTACAAATAGGACCCAAGGGGTACCTCAGAAGGCACGCTTTCTTGTGCCCGGTCTTCTAGCGCTTTCTGATGTACCTTAGCTTCAGCACTTGGCTAAGGAGGGGAAGCGCTCCAAGATCTTCCGGGTGTGTGGTGGGACCTCCGTGCTGAAGCCTTGGGTCTGTTCCTGGTCCCTCTCCCTTGACCCTTGGGCTTGTGAGTAGAGAAGTAAGTGTGCGATCACCCCTTCCGCAAGGGTCGGACTCCACAGGAACCGATTTTTCGGTTTCAACAGATTTGTTATACACCCTATAAGCTTTACTGATCATGGAGTATCCCAAAAACACTCCTTCATCAGTTTTGGCTTGAAATTTTGCTATGTACTTCTTGTCATTATTGTGTCTGTAACAAATGCAACCAAAAATTTTGAAATAATCTACTTTAGGTTTCTTCCCTTTGAGTAATTCATAGGGAGTCTTTCCCTTCAGCTTATGTATCAAACTTCTGTTCAGCACATAGTTTGAGGTGCTTACTACCTCTGCCCAAAAGGATAGAGGAAGGTGAGCATCTATCAACAATGTAGTAGCAGATTCAATAAGGGTTCTATTTTTCCTTTCAGCTACCCCATTTTGTTGAGGAGTTCTAGGAGCTGAGAGAGTGTGCCTGATCCCTTCACTCTGGCAGAACTCTTGCATAAGAAGAGAATCAAACTCCGTCCCATGATCACTTCTGATCAGGGCAATGTGAGTATTGAACTCAATCTGTATGCATTTGAGAAACTCTGTCAAACACTTAAAGTTATCAGACTTTTTCCTTAGAAAGAACATCCATGTTAATCTAGAGAAGTCATCTACAACTACTAAAGTGTAAGATTTCCCTCCTAAGCTTTGTACTGTAATGGGTCCAAAAAGATCCATGTGTAATAAATACAAGATCCTAGGTGAATCACTCTTATTAAGTGACTTGAAACTATTTTTAGTTTGCTTGCCTAATTGACAAGCCCTGCAAAGTCCTTCTTTCTTGTAGGGGCCAGAAGGTAGTCCTCTAAAAAGGTTGTCCTTGGATAGCCTAACAATGGTTCTAAGGTTTATATGTCCTAATCTCTTATGCCAAAGTTCATTTGGTTTACTAAAAGAGTTGAACAAGCAAATATCTACCTTAGTTGAATCAAAATCTACAAGATAAATGTTACCTTTCCTTTTACCTGTCAACACAGTTGTGTTGTCCTCTGATTTGATTTTACATGAGGATTTGTTGAATGTCACATGGTAGCCTTCATCACACAGTTGACTGATGCTGATTAAATTGTGCTTCAGTCCTTCCACATAGGCCACCTTCTTGAATGTGACTGACCCTATTTGGACTGCACCATATTCCTTGCTCTGTCCAAAGTTTGAATCCCCAAATATGACTTTGGGTCCAAGCTTGGCTTTGAAGGATGTAAGATTCTCCTTGCTTCCTGTCATGTGCTTTGAGCACCCACTATCCAAATACCATTGCTGGTTTATTGTTGGATAGGTCTTCACCTGCACATAAAACAATTTATTTGTTTTTGACCCAGTTTACCTTGGGCCTAGGTTGATAACCTTTAACTTCTGAAATAAAAGACATCCCTGGCTGACTCTTATAACCTTCAGGATGATATCTCCTAGGAGGTATTATCCATTCAGTATAAGGGTTAAAGCTTTGGGATGTGGGACCACTAGGATTGAATTTTGATTTACCCTTAAAAATTTGTTCAAAGCTATGATCTCTGTTCGACGATCTCTAAGCTGAGTTCGACGATCTTGGGTCAGATCATCAAGCTCCGTTAGAAGATCGACTTTGCCAGAGTTCAGAGTTTAGAGATCGTCGACCTGAGTTCAACGATTCAGCTTGAGATCGCTGAGCTCTGTTCGATGATCATCGAGCTCTGTTCGACGTTTTCCGTTGAACTTTATTTTTCTTGGGTAAATCAGGATTCTTCCTAGCTACCTCTACAACTCCCTTTCCTTTATCCGAGATAAACTTAATTGGGGTTGTTAACACTATAAGTTGGCTGGATGAAGCACCCAAGCCCAGTGTACTGTTAAGTCTTGAGTTCACTGTGCTTGTGATGTCCATCAGTCTGATGCTTCTCCCATTCAGGTATTCTTCAAACTTCTTTGCCTGAGATAGTTCACTTTTCAGTGAAGCTATCTCCTCCCTACAACATTCCAACTTCTCAGAGAGTTTGAGGTTATCTGATTTTAAAGTGCTATGTTCAGACAATTGATTTCTGAGAGAGATAATCTCTTTCTCAAACTTTAGCAGGTCTAAACAAAGTGCCTTAAATTCAGATCTAAAGTCCTCTGAATTGAAATCAAAAGAATCTATTACCTGATCTTCCTCAACTTCATGTTCAGATTCAGATTCTGACTCTTGTTCTGCATCAAAATTATGTTGAGAGGCATTGATAGCTATCATGCAGAACTCCTTCTCTTGAGCATCATCTTCATCATCACTTGAGCTTGATGATGCCTGTTGAAGCATGAGACCGGGCGGTCTGCGGTTTGGATCTGGCGAGTTGTTGACCGTGCGGTCTAGCGGTTTCTCTCCAGCAGTTGCATATCCAGGTGGTTGCTGCTATGGTTCGGCGGTCTAGCGGTTTGTCTACAACGACTTGGATATTTGGCTGTCTAGCGGTCTGGCAGTCTGGCGGTCTCCTTCTGCATCTCCCTCTGGTCTGTCCGGGCGGTTAGCCTGTTATCTAACCGCGCGGACTGTGCGGTCTGTACATATCAAACCGCCCAGTCTTTGTACATTTATTTAGTCCCACATTGTTAGTTTGTACTCTCCTCTATCTCCTCCATTCTATAAAAGGGAGGCCATACCTTTGTAAATGATATCTTTTTGGATAATAAAATTTTCATTATTCAAAGTTCCGGCTTGTTTTCTAGTCGTTTTCTCTCTACTTTTACATGGTATCAGAGCCTTCGATTTCTGGCTCCTGATTCTGTCCGCTCTTTCCGCGCGGCTTGTTCTGTCTGCCCGCGACCTGTCCTTTGCCGCGACCTGTTCTAGTCGCTGTGCTCTTCTTCTCTTCTCTAGTCGCCGCGACCTGCCTTATCGCCTTTCCCGTCTGTTCGCGCGGTCTGCTCTCTTACCGCCCGACCTCTCTCCCTCTGCTTGTTCTGCGGCTTGGTCGTGGCCTCTCTGGCCGCTGGTGTCTAACATCTTGACCGCTGCATCTCTTCTTCCCGCGGCTTGTTTCTTAACCGCGCGGCTTCCCTTTGTTTTCCCTCTATGGCTCTCTCTGAGACTTCTACTGCCACCACTCCTGTTGCCAATCCGGCTCCCCCTCCTCCTACTCTTTCCGGAAATCTTGGCACTGTTTCTAAACTTGTTGGCTCCAATTATCCGGATTGGAGCGTTTCTTTCACCTTTCTCCTTCGCTCTCAGCGCAAACGTCATCACCTTACCGATGACCCTCCCCCTCCAGATTCTGCTCAATTTGACGAATGGGATGCGAGTGATGCTCTTGTCCGCACTTGGCTGGCTAACAGCCTCTCTGATGAATGCCTTCCCGTCATCCGCCATGACGAGACGGTCAAGGCCGCTTGGCTTCACCTTGCCGCTCTTTACTCTAAGGGGACCCAGACGTCCCGGATCTACACCCTTTATGCCGACCTCTTCGCCCGTCCTTCCATGACTCCTGCAGCAGCCTATCAGCAAGTTCAGGCTCTTGGCGCCGAGATTCTTCAAAATCGGCCCTTCTCCGCGGACGTGGCCACCCAACACAAACACTTCCAGGAACTCCTGGTTGTTTGTTATCTTCTGCGGCTTCCCGAGTCCTTTGATATGATCCGCCAGCAGATCTTGGGTGAAGCCGAATCTCCCACCTTGGATGCCACCGCGGCTCGCATCGCCGCCGTTACTTCGCTTCTCCAGCGCCCTCTGTTGGCCTCCCCTCCTCCACCAGAGACCTATGCTCTCCAAACTCAGCGGGGCGGCACTAGTGGCCGTAGTCACACCGGGCCGCGTGGACTGTCCAGGTTTCTTTGTTCTCATTGTAGTCGTACCGGCCACACTGTTGACCGCTGCTGGCAAAAACACCCTCACCTTCGCCCCTCTGCTGATTCTTCCTCTCGACCCTCTGCCTCTGTGGCCACGACCTCAGGTAGTGCTCACGTCGTTACCCAAGGTAAATGGCTGATTGACTCTGGTGCTACAAATCACATGACCGGCAATCCTCAATGTTTCTCTCTTCTTGAAACACATGATCGGTTACCCCCAGTTCTTGTTGCGGATGGTTCTCCTTCCCCAGTTCATGGGACGGGCATGGTGCAAGTTACCCCGTCGCTTTGTTTAATGGACACTCTCTATGTCCCGAAATTTCCCTGCAACTTACTCTCTGTTACTACCTTATGCAAGCAACTTCAGTGCTCCGTCTTATTCACTCCTTCTTCTTGTTGTTTTCAGGACCCGAGGACCCAGCGGACGATTGCTACTGGGACTGAGAGCGGCGGCCTCTACTTCCTCGACAATGTCTCTGCTCTGTCCGCCTTCTCTTCCTCGTCCACCGACCTGCTTCAATGGCATCTTCGCCTTGGCTATCCTCCAGCTCGGATTCTTCGTCAGCTTCTTCCCCACTTACCTTCCACGGGTCCTCCGCTCGACTGTGACGCATGTCAGTTGGGCAAACATCACCGTTCCCCCTTCCCACCAAAGCAAGGCCGTGGTTCCTCTCGCCCCTTTGATCTCATTCATTCTGATGTCTGGGGACCTGCTCCTACTCTCACCGTTGGTCGGGGTAGCTCTTATTTTGTAACTTTTATTGATGATTTCTCTCGATGTACTTGGGTGTATCTGTTAAAAGATCGCTCTGAACTCTTTTCTGTATGGCAAACTTTTTATAATATGATTAAAACTCAATTTGAGGTTTCTATTAAATTTCTTCGCTCTGACAATGCTAAAGAATACCTTAGTCATGAGTTTTCCTCCTTTTGTATGCAACATGGTCTTCTCCATCAGACCAGCTGTGTTTACACCTCCCAACAAAATGGGGTGGCGGAACGTAAAAACCGTCATCTCCTCGACGTCGCTCGCACTCTTATGACGCAGATGCATGTGCCTCGCTCCTATTGGGGCTATGCTGTTGTTCTTGCCTGCTATCTCATCAATCGTATTCCCTCTACTGTCCTTCATGGCAAGACTCCCTTCTCCATTCTCTACCCCGGCAAGGAACCCTTTCCTCTCCCCCTTCGTATCTTTGTGTGTACGGCATTTGTGCATGCTCCGTCTGCTACCCGGGATAAACTTTCCCCCCGCTCCACCAAATGTGTCTTTTTGGGTTACTCCACCACTCAAAAAGGCTATTGTTGCTTTGACCCCATTCTGCGAAAACAGTTTGTTTCCGCGGACGTCACCTTCTTTGAAAATGCTTCCTACTTCTCATCTCCATCTCCTCCTCCTCCTGACCTCTCTTCCTCTCCACCACTATCTTGTGTTCCTTCCACGCATATCGACGTCTCCCCTCCCATGTCTGCTCCGCCTCCTCTACCTGTTATACCCCTTTCCCCTTCTCCCGTTTCTCCACCGCCGTCTCTCTCAAGTCCCGGGCCAGCTTTCTCCACCACGGACGCTCCGGTTCCTGAGGCTCAAGACGACCTAGATCTCCCTGTTGCTCTTCGCAAAGGGGTGCGGGCGTGCACCCAACATCCGCTTGCGGCTGTTGTTTCCTATGATCAGCTTACTCCTTCTCGCAGGCATTTTGCTTTGGCGATCTCGGCTACTACTACTCCTCGCACCTACCAGGAGGCTCTTGCTATTCCTCACTGGAAATCTGCCATGGATGAGGAAATCGCCACTCTTACTGAACGAGGTACCTGGACCCTTGTTTCTCCACCAGTGGGCACTGATGTGGTTGGCTGTCGCTGGGTGTTTGTTGTGAAATTTCGCCCCGATGGCTCTGTGGAACGCTACAAGGCCCGACTGGTGGCCAAAGGCTATACTCAGACTTATGGGGTTGACTACTTTGATACGTTTTCCCCAGTTGCTCGCCTCAGCACCATCCGTGTTCTTCTCTCTGTGGCCGTCAACCGGGATTGGCCTATTTCTCAGCTTGATGTCAAAAATGCTTTTCTATATGGGGATCTTCACGAGGATGTTTACATGGAGCAACCTCCGGGGTATGTTGCTCAGGGGGAGACACGTGTATGTCAGTTGAAGAAGGCCATCTATGGACTAAAACAGAGCCCTCGGGCATGGTTCGACAAGTTCAGTAGCATTGTGGCTGTTATTGGCTTTGCGAGAAGTTCAGCTGATCACTCTCTGTTTATTCGCAAAACCGCATCGGGCCTTGTGGTTTTGGCAGTTTATGTAGACGATATTCTTCTGACCGGCGATGACCAAGCTGGGGTGGACTTAACAAAGAAACACCTCCGTCAACACCTTGTTACGAAGGACATGGGCTCCCTAAAGTACTTTTTGGGGATAGAAATCTCTCGGAAGCCTGACTCGCTGGTCCTCTCTCAACGGAAGTATGCTCTTGATCTTCTACAAGATGCAGGACTGACCGGTGCCAAACCAGCTCGGTATCCCATGGCTACTGGAGAAGACAAGACATGGACAGATGACTCACCTCTTGTATCTGATGTCACGAGGTATAGACGTCTGGTAGGCAAACTCATTTATCTCACAGTGACCAGACCCGACATCTCATATGCTGTTGGCAAGGTTAGTCAGTTCATGCAGGCTCCCAGGGAATGTCATCTTCAATCTGCCTTAAAGATAATAGAGTATGTCAAAGCAGCACCAGGAAAAGGGTTACTCTTTCAGAAGCATGGTCATCTGAGAGTTGAAGCCTATTCAGACTCAAGCTATGCGGATGATAAAGGTGATCGGAAGTCTACATCTGGGTTTTGCACCTTTATTGGAGGTAATCTTGTGAGTTGGAAGAGCAAGAAGCAGTCTGTTGTCTCAAGGTCGAGTGCAGAAGCTGAATATCGGAGTATGGCGTCAACCACGTGTGAACTAAAATGGATGAGGGCTCTCATGTTTGACCTAGGAGAGGTCTACGACTATCCTCTTCCTATGTTCTGTGATAACAAGGCCGCTATATACATATCTAAAAATCCGGTCTTCCATGAGAGAACGAAGCATATAGAAGTTGACTGCCATTTCATCCGGGAAGAAGTCTTGAAGGGACAGATTTGCACTCCGTTCGTCACCTCTGACAAAGAGCTGGCGGATATCTTTACCAAGCCGGTTTCTACTTCATTCTTCCACATCTGTGACAAGCTGGGCATGATTGATATCTATGCTCCAGCTTGAGGGGGAGTGTTGAAGCATGAGACCGGGCGGTCTGCGGTTTGGATCTGGCGAGTTGTTGACCGTGCGGTCTAGCGGTTTCTCTCCAGCAGTTGCATATCCAGGTGGTTGCTGCTATGGTTCGGCGGTCTAGCGGTTTGTCTACAACGACTTGGATATTTGGCTGTCTGGCGGTCTGGCAGTCTGGCGGTCTCCTTCTGCATCTCCCTCTGGTCTGTCCGGGCGGTTAGCCTGTTATCTAACCGCGCGGACTGTGCGGTCTGTACATATCAAACCGCCCAGTCTTTGTACATTTATTTAGTCCCACATTGTTAGTTTGTACTCTCCTCTATCTCCTCCATTCTATAAAAGGGAGGCCATACCTTTGTAAATGATATCTTTTTGGATAATAAAATTTTCATTATTCAAAGTTCCGGCTTGTTTTCTAGTCGTTTTCTCTCTACTTTTACAATGCCTTTGATTCTTCTTCAGTTTCACTCTAGGTTTCAGCTACAAATCCCTTCCCGGTGTGTTTGTTCTTGCTAGAGGAGGATTTGTCATTGTTGTTTCTTCTGAAATCCTTGTCTCTTCTCCTGTCTTTCTTTTCTTTCCTGTCCTTATTCTAGTTTTCTGGACAGTCAGGCACAATGTGGCCTGGTTTCCTGCATCTAAAACAAATAATTTCTTTGTTACTGGACTTGTCATACCTTGGCTTTTCATGGCCTCTAGATGACCTTTTCCTGAAATCTTTTCTAGCCATCTTGTAGAATCTTTTGGCTAGTAGACTCATTAACTCTTCATTGCCTGTGACTTTGTCTTCAGGCAGTTCTTCTGTATCTTTGAAAGCAATTGTCTTCTCCTTCCTTGTTGCTGGAGAAGCTGTCTTTTGCTCTTCCTCTCTATTTTTGATGAGCAGCTCATAAGACTTGAGCTTGCCCAATAGAGCTTCAGTGGTGATCTCATTTAGGCTTCTGGCATCCTTGATTGGCCAGATCCTTGAATCCCAAGTGCTGGGGAAGCACATTAGGATCTTATCATTGAGTTCAGTCAATGAGATCTCCTTATCCAAGGTCTTCAGTTCACTGACAATTAGACTGAGTCTGTTGTACATGTCAGCAACTGACTCAGTTTCTCCCTTCTTGAAATTCTCATACTGGGTTATGAGAAGGGATCTTCTATCCTTTCTTTCATCAGCTGATCCTGACACAAGCTCAGATAGTTGTCCCAAATTTCTTTTGCTGAGTTCATTCAACCACTTTTTGAAATATGTCATCAGACATAGTCTGAGCCAATATGTTCATTGCCTTGGCATCAACAACTTTCCACTTTTTGATTTCTGCATCTGTTCCTGAGGGGGGTGGAACAACACTTGTACTTGTAGTTGTTGGAGGTCTTGGACACACTGTCAAAACAGAATTAAAGATGTCCTCATCAATAGAATTCATGTATAATTTAATCCTTGCCTTCCAAAGTGCAAACTTAGAAAGATTGCACACTGGAGGTCTGGTGCTAGCATAATCATTGTTCTGTGCCATGATTTTATGTGAAAATAAAATAATAAAAGTAATAACCCTCTATTAAAGATTGATCTTATCAGAGATCTTTTTGTTCAGGTGTTAGCCTATAAAACAACCAATCTGATGAGGATTTAGTTGTTGAATAACCAACCTCCCTCTGATACCAATTGAAAGTGAGGGTAAGATCTACCTTAATTCTAGAGGGGGGTGAATAGAGTATATTAAAATAATTTTCCAATTTAAAAATTAATTGGCAGTGGAAGACTTGATTTATATATATGTGTATTGTGCATGCAGTAAATAAAAACTAAGTAAGCAAGAAACAAATCACAGCACACAGCAAATCAAACACAGCAACCAGAAGACACAAGGATCAATAGTGGTTCCCCAATCAACCTGTGTACATCCACTCTTCTACCACCCTAGGTAGGAATCCACTGCAGGAATAGTTGATCAGGTGTCCTGGGCACCAATGAGCTTTTGATAAGGTGCTCAAAAACCAAATCAGATTTTTTAATCAGGTGTCTTGCCACCACTGAGTTTTGACAAGGTCTCAGAAACCAACCACAAAACTTTTGAAGGGATTTTTGAGTAACCCTTTTACACCAAAGAAAAATAAAAAGAGGTGAAGTTGTTCTTCTCTGTTCAACAGTCAAAGAGAAGACTAGTGGATTGATGTTGTCAAAGCCCCCCCTGAGATTTGTAGTTGTTTAGGAAGAGAAGCTTTGCACAGGGTGATAGGCCTTCAGTATGTTTGAGGTCTCCAGCAAAGAATGATTTCAACAAAGGCTGAAATGTGATGTGTCTGGAGTCCTTGATTGATGAAGCCTTGAACACTTGAATCAGAAGAGATCTTGAAAGAATAGAGGAATTCTTTTCTGTGTGGTGATCTCCTTCACTGTTGTATTCCTTGTGTTCTGTCAGAATTCTAACTTCTAATCCTGTATACTTGTGTCTCAAAATCTATTCCTTAGAATAATAATCACTTTCTATCTCAATTATTCTGAGATGATATATTGAAATTCAGTCTTCTAGATAGCCGTTAGGCAGTCATAAATGACTTCCTTAAATGATATTTGTCTCTGGAGGAAAGTCCTACGAGACATTCCATTTAGTCTTCCTTGAAACCTTCTCCAGATTAATTGAAACGACTACAAAATCCTTTGAAATAAATGCTGGATATGAATCAGATTGAATTCCATAACTGACTAAATTTGAATTCTGAAATCGTCGATCTCTCCAGAAAAGTCGTCGATCTGAGCTCGACTATCGTCGACCTGAGCTCAGAGACTTGAACTTGACTTGAAACAGAGATCGTCGATCTGAGCTCAACTATCGTCGACCTGAGCTCAGAGATCTGGAATTTGGCTAGAGATAGAAACGTCGATCTGAGCTCGGAGATCGTCGAACTGAGTTCGACGACTCATTGAACTGAGCTCAGAGATAGCCGAACTGAGTTCGACGCCTCGTCGATCTGATCTCGACGATAATTGCCTTAGACTTCTACACTTGTATTCTGAACTAGAAGGTCTTGGGGACAGCTTTCAAACATAAGTTCTAAGCCTTAGACCTATTCTAGTTGACCTTTAAAACTATACAATGAGGTCAAGACATTTTCCTAAGGGTATAGTGATCCTTACCCAAATCAGTAATAGGGTGTTCCAACAGTTCGGGTTCTCAAGGGGGAGGATGGAAGTTGAGGGAGAGGTGGGACTATACGTGACACTAGGGGGGCGTCGAGGAACTGTCGGTTTGTCATTGTTGATGCTCCGAGCAGCTATAATGCCATCTTTGGGCGCCCCTCATTAGCGCCTTTCGTTGCGTCCCCTCCTCATTATATCAATGTCTCAAATTCAGCAGTGGAGGAGTCCAGGTCCGGATCCGGGAAGATCAAAAGGTGGCAAGGCAGTGCTATGTGACAGCTGTAAACACCATATCTTGGATGGAGGAGGCAGAGGAGTTGGAGAAGGAGCTGGAGGCGCAGGAGGAGGTTACAGAGGAGGGGAAGTGAGCATAGTGTTGGTCAGGGAGAAAGCTGTATAGAAGGAGCAGAGAGAAGGTGAAGCAGGGGTAGATACCCAAGGGGGAAGAGAAGTGGAGATGCAGGGAAGTCAGATAGAGGTGATGGAGGTTGAGGAAGCAGAAGAAGAGGAAGAGCCCGAGTAGGGTGGAGGGCCGAGGATTGGAGGGGAGCAATCCCAGTTGGAGCCGGCATAGGAGGTCATGGAGATGGAGGTCTTAACCAGGGTGGGAAAGGCAGAGCGGGTAAGGATCAGCGACCGCTTGAGCCCGGAGGATTAAAAGAGGATGCGTGAGTGCATCCAAAAGAACATTGACATCTTCACATGGAGCGCGGCAGACATGTCGGGCATCGATGCAGACATGGCATGCCACCATCTGAATCTCGACCCCAGGACATGCCCCATTTGCCAGAAAATGAGGACCGTCACCACGAAGCTGGAGGAGCCCATCCGTGAGGAGGCAAAGAAGCTCCTTGAGGTAGGTTTTGTTTTGGATATCCAGTATCCAGGCTGAGTCTCCAATGTGGTAATGGTAAAAAAAGTAGATGGGAGGTGGATAATGTGTGTAGACTTTTTGCTTTTGAATAAATCACGCCCTAAGGATTGCTACCCCCTTGCTCGGATCGACACGCTAATTGATTCAGCCGTCGATTTTTCTATTATGAGTTTTTTGGATGCTTTTTTAGGTTACCATCAGATTTGAATGCACTCCCCCCCCCCCGATGTCAAAGATGTCTCCTTCATCGCAAGGGAGGGATGCTTCAGCTATAAGATGATGCCCTTTGGGCTAAAATATGCGGGAGGTACGTACCAGCGTATGATGGACTGGGTTTTCCAAAATTAGAGGGGGAGGAATCTAGAGGTTTATGTTGATGACCTCGTGGTGAAAAGCAGGGAGGTGGACTCCCATCTTCTTGACTTGGAAGAAACGTTCAACGCCTTGTGGAAATACACGATGCAGCTAAACCCCTTAAAGTGCGTCTTTGGGGCAAGTCGAGGAAAGTTCCTTGGCCATCTTATAACCCCCGCAGGGGTAGAGCCTAACCCCGATAAGTTAAAGGACATAATGGACTTGGAATCACCACGTAACACTAAGGAGGTTCAGCGCCTGATGGGTAAGCTCACCGGGCTAAGTAGGTTTCTCTCCCGGGCTGGGGAGTAATGCACACCTTTCTTCAAGGTGTTGCGGGGAAACCAAAAGTTCGAATTGGCACAGGAATGCGAGAAGGCTTTCCAGGAATTGAAGGGACAACTCTCCTAAGCACCGCTCCTTCAGAGCTCGAAGGAGGGGGCGGCTCTAGCTTTGTATCTCGAGGTGGGGGCAGAGGCCTTCAGCTCTGTTTTGGTCAGAGAAGAAGGGAAGAAATAGTTACCCATCTACTACATCAGCAGAATCTTGAAGAAGGCTGAACTTTGTTATCCCATCCTGGAGAATTTGGCCTTCTCCTTGATCGTATCGGCCAGGAAGCTTAGGTCGTACTTTCAGGCCCATTCGGTCAAGGTAGTGACAGACCACCCCCTGCGCAAGATTTTCGAAGGGGTGAAGCACTCGGGGCGGTTGGCCAAGTGGTCCATCAAGCTGAGTGAGTTTGATATCACTTTTGTGCCGCGACTCTCCATCAAGGCGCAAGCGATGACCGATTTCTTGGTCGACTACGTCGTCGAGGTAGAAGGTGAGAAGCCACTGCCACGGGATGCTTGGAAGATATTGGTTGACGAAGCCTCGGGGAAGCATTCTCGAGGGGGAGGGGTAATGCTAGTAAACCCTTAGGGGGGTCACTATAGAACATGCAGTGGTCTTGTACTTCCTCGTCACCAACAATTAGGCGGAATACGAGGCCATCATAGCAGGGCTGCGATTGGCTAAAGAGCTTGGGGTACATGACGTGGAAGTGTTCACGAACTCGTTGGTGGTGGCATTGCAGATCAGGGGTGAGTATGAGGCTAGGGATCCTACCCTCATGAAATACTTGTCCAAGGTAAGGGTGATTGTTGGCGGGTTCCGGACATTCTCAATCCAACATATCCCCTGGGAGGAGAGTGCAGTAGCTGATCGGCTGACTAAATTTGGACCCCGGGGTGGAGGAACTTTGACCAAGTTGTTCCACCCGGCGATCAAGGAGGGAGAGTTGATGGAAGTGGATTGGCGGACCTCATGGGTGGATCCCTTTGTAGCTTTCCTAATTACTGGTAAACTTCCCGAAGAGACCAAATATATGAAGGGATTCAGACACAAATCAACACATTACTTAATGCATGAAGGATGGATGCATCAGAAGATGTTGTCAGGGCTCCTGGCATGATGCATGACAGAAGATGAGATCCCGCGGATCCTGGAGGAAATACACTCTGGAGAATGTGGCAGTCACTTGGGAGGAAGAACTTTAGACGCAAGGGTGGTAAGGCAGGGGTACTTCTGGCCATCCCTAAGGAAGGATACACTAGAGTTTGTAAGGAGGTGCCAAAAATGTCGACTATATGCCCCCTCCAACTCTTGCCTGCCCAAAGGCTTCAGAGCATCACGACACCATGACCTTTCTCCATCCGGGGGATTGATTTGGTTGGGCCTTTTCCCCCAACAAGCGGACAGAGAAGGTTCCTTCTGGTCATGATTTATTATTTCTTAAAATGGTTGTAGGTCAAGGCGTTGGCCAAGATGACCTCCCAGGTCATCAAAAACTTTATATGGGGAGAGATCATCGGCCGACATGGATTGCCTCAAGCCATTGTCACGGATAACGGGCCCAAGTTTGCCAGGGAAGAATTCATCAGTTTCTGCACCCAGTTGGGGATCGACCTCAGGTTTTCCTCCGTCCACCACCCAAGGAGAAATGACCTGGTAGAGGCGGAAAACAAAATTATCGTGAACCTGCTTAAGAAGAAGGTAGAGAACTTAAGAGGGAGTTGGGTAGAGCAACTCCCCTTGGTGTTGTGGGCTCTGCGGACAACCTCCAACGCAGCCACTGGGGAGACCCCCTTCAAACTTTTTCATGGATGTGAGGCGGTCCTGCCCGTAGATTTTAAGGTTCAGTCGTCGCGAGACGCGTCCGCCAGCATAGGAGATGAGGAATGGAGGGAAGCAAATGAAGGGGAGCTGCGACTCTTGCTGGACATGGTAGAGGAACTTCACGACGTGGCCGCCGTTAGGCAAGAGGAGATAAAGCGGAGGATGGCCAAGTACTTCGAGAAACATGTCAGGATCAAGCCGTTCAAAGAAGGAGATCTGGTCTTGAAGAAGGTCGACGCCGCTGGAAGGTCGGTAGCCGCTGGGAAGCTCAATCCTAACTGGGAGGGTCCCTATATAGTTGAAAAGGCCCTGGGGTCGGAAGGATACCACCTCCAGGATGTGGAAGGGGTGACCATGGGCCACACTTGGAGTGGCGATGACCTGAAGCGTTTCTACCCTTAGTTGGGGTAAGATTGTACATCCTATTATAATGAATTCATTGAATTGTTTCAGGTTTGTTTCTCATGAAGTTTGTGTAAAATTATGGTTTGAACGACCCCGAGTAGATCTCGCTGACCAGGCTCCCTTCAAATGGCAGGGCTGGAAGGTGCACTCGGCCCCGAGTAGACCCACTGTCCAGGCTCTCACTTGCTGGCAGGGGGTAAGGTAAAAAGATATGGTTTGAATGACCCCAAGTAGATCCCGCTGACCAGTCTCCCATCAGCTGGTAGGGCTAGAAGGCGCACTCGTCTCCGAGTAGACCCGCTATCCATGCTCTCACTAGCTGGCAGGGTCGTAGGCTCGCTTGGGGGGTAAAGTGAAAAGTTATGGTTTGAATAACCCCGAGTAGATCCCGCTTACTAGGCTCCCATCAACTAGCAAGGCTGGATGGCACGCTCAGCCCCGAGTAGACCTGCTGTCCAGGCTCTCACTAGCTGGCAGGGACGTAGGCTCTCTTGGGGGTAAGGTAAAAAGTTATGGTTTGAATGACCCCGAGTAGATCCCGCTGATCAGGCTCCCATCAGCTAGCAGGGCTAGAAGGCGCACTCGGCCCCAAGTAGACCCACTGTCCAGGCTCTTACTAGCTGGAAGGGTCGTAGGCTTACTTGGGGGGTAAGGTGAAAAGTTGTGGTTTGAACGATCCCGAGTAGATCCCATTGACCAGGATCCCATCAGCTGGTAGGGCTGGAAGGCGCACTCGGCCCCGAGTAGACCCACTGTCCAGGCACTTACTAGCTGGCAAGGTTGTAGGCTAGCTTGGGGGGGGGGGGGGGGTAAGGTAAAAAGTTGTCGTTTGAACGACCCCGAGTAGATCCCGCTTCCCAAGCTCCCATCAGCTGACAAGGCTAGAAGGCGCACTCAGCCCTGAGTAGAACTGCTGTCCAGGCTCTCACAACTGGTAGGTCCATAGGCTCGCTTGGAAGGTAAGGTAAAAATTTGTGGTTTGAACGACCCTGAGTAGATCCCGTTGACCAGGCTCCCATCAGCTGGCAGGGCTGGAGGTCACACTCGACCCCGAGTAGACCCGCAGTCTAGGATCTCACAAGCTGGCAGGGCTATAGGCTCGCTTGGGGGGTAAGGTGAAAATTTGTGGTGTGAACGACTCTGAGTAAATCCCGCTGACCAGAGTCCTATCAGCTGGAAGGGCTGGAAGGCGCACTCGGCCCGAGTAGACCCGTTTTCTAGGCTCTCACTAGCTGGCATGGTCATAGGCTCGCTTGGGGGGTAAGGTGAAAAGTTGTGGTTTGAACGACCCCAAGTAGATCCTGCTGACCAGGCTCCCATCAGCTGTCAGGGCTGGAAGATGCACTCGGCCCCAAGTAGACCTGCTATCCAGGCTCTCACCAGCTGGCAGGGCCGTAGGCTCTCTTGGGGGGTAAGGTAAAAAGTTTGTGGTTTTGATGGCCCCGAGTAGACCCGCTGTCCAAGCTCTCACTAGCTGGCAGATCTGAAGGCTCACTCGGTGATAAGACGCAAAGTGCTTGGGATAATTAGATCTGGAACTGCTCCTGCTGTCCGACTCTCACCTAGCTGACAGGGCTATCGAACTCATGACAAGCATTGCGAAGAGCTTTGCCAACGGATTTTCAAACAACTAACACCTATCTTAAGTAGGGATAAGGTAATCCAAACCCATCTCGACACCTTTCACTCGGCAGGGGTTTTTTGGCGTGTCTCTTTGGCATGTCCCTCTCGGCATACCCTTCTCAGCAAAGTTTACCTAATTAATCTATCCAGCGAGCGGACTACGGTCATCGCCTAAGAGCTTAAGGTATGTGCGAAAGCATGAAAATGAGCATGATTGACATGAAGTGAAAAGAAAGGATCTCAGACGATGACATCTCGGCAAGATACTTCCGGTAAACTCCACTCGGCGAGTAAAGGTTCCGCGTGGTCATCACCTAAGAGCCTAAATTTTGAGCGAATATTGATGAGTAAAATTCACGCTTGCGTGTGATTCTAAATCGATAAGGTAAGTATACCTATCGTTCTAGAGTATATGGCCAAGTGTCATATTTAGACTCGGAGACTGTTGAGTACTTGTATTCACAAGGAAGAGATATTATTTTATTGAACGAAAGTTGGTTTTGTGATTTTTGAAAAAACTAAGAAAAATAACGATTTAACTAAAGATAAATTCGATGATTTAAAAAACTAGCACTTGATCTACAATCCTTTTGGATTAAAATAAACTTTCATGAAACTAAGAAATACGAGTCTTTAAATTAATAATTTCGACCGTGGAGGTTCCCAAAATACCAAAGCGCCTCTCTCAAGAATATGCTCTCGACTAAGCTCAGATTGATCGATTAAGAACTTTTGTCTAATCGAAACACCTAAGCTTGCTTTAGGCGATGAACCTCACTATTAGATTTGACTCCAATCCGGAGGACTCATGCCATCCTCTCTCGAGGAGTGCATGCAAGTCCTTTTATCTTTGAGTGATCTACTCGTATCCTTAACCTCTCGATAAATTTGGAATACGGATCTAAGATCGAAAAATCATATTCGTGACATATGAAATCTACGCAGTTGAATTCAAAGATAAATCAAATTTAGCAAAATAGAGAACTTGATAGATTGAGACAAATAAAATAAATTTATTTTATTCCAAGGTTCATCATGATTAAGTGCTAAATGAAATTCAGCTACTCATCATGATAGAAAAATTACATGAAAGGTTTAAAGGAGACATGATTATAAAAGGAAGTACTTGAATTGAAAATAACAACAAGCTAAAAGTTAAACTACAAATTAAAAAAATACATGAAAGAAAGTGCAAGAAAAACTAAAAATAAACTCTAAAACTGACTCCAAGACTCTCTCCTAAAACCTCTCGAGCTCCTGTCAAGGTTTGAAATTTATAGTATTTTTCTTATAGAGTCATGCCCCTCGGTCACGCCCGTGACATGGGGGTGTGTAATCTGCGGAACCACTGTCTTGAAAGCCCGGGAATGTTGGAGAAAAACCGCTAAAATTCGTCTTTCTGTGGGTCACGCCCCTAGGTCACGCCCGTGACCTAGGGAGTGTCTTTACTGTTGCTAGAAATGCCGAGAGTTAATCTGACGTTGCAGAAGAGGTCACGCCCCAAGGTCACGTCCGTGAATGGGGCGTGTAAGCTGAAAACTGCCCGATCTGAAACTGTCATCATAAAGCCCGACACGCTTGAGAGTCACGCCAAGTAGTCACGCCCCTGACCTGATGGTCACGCCCGTGACATGGGTGTGTACTTTTAATCCGACGTGGCAATGAGTTCTAGAGCACTTGGAGGGGTCATGCCTGCTTGTCACGCCCGTGACCTGATGGTCACACCCGTAATTGTGGCGTGAAATTGGCATTTTCCCAGTTTTGTCCGCTTCTACTGATTGAAATTGGCAGTACAGATTCGCCATACAATAAGAAATTAAAGAATTAGAAACTAAATTCATAAAATAAAATTATAAATTAATTAATTAATAAATAAAAACTATATTAAAATAAAGATAAAATTAGAGTTATCAAATATGCGGAAGCATTTGTGAATGACAATAAGCGAGAAGTGAAAATTAACGATAAAAAGGCATTTCGGCAAAAAGATAACTTTATATACAAAAAAAGGTTACACATTTTTAGGGGTCTTGCCCCTTACATAAAAGTTCAAAAGGAAAAAAAATTTTACATGTTTAACAGGCAAAAGGTATTCAGGATGATTCGTCGGGCTTCCTGCTAGACATCTCGTTGGATGTCTCACCAGTAGACCCGTCATTCTCACCAAAGATAACTTCGTCATCCTCTCCTGCTGGCTTAGTGATGGGATCGAACAGCCAAGGCAGGATCCCGCGCGGCGTGAGCGTCTCGCCGCCCTCGTTCAGAAACCCAGATTCTCGCAGCACCTGGATCACGCACCTGACCGCCGCCTGTGCATTCTCCTGCATCATCACTTCTATATCACAGTTAGAATATTGGTGACGCTTGACCTTCTAGACCGGCAGCGGCGGAACCGGTGCCTTGGCCTCCTGCGCCAGGTTAAGCTCGGCCTTCAGCAGCGTGATCTCGCACCCAAGAGCAGCCTTCTGCGCACGCGATAGCTAGGCTTGGGCGCAATCCTGTAAGAAATTCTTTATAACTAAATGGGACTAAATGGCGGTAATAGCCATGAGGCAGAAGGCCTTTAAAGTTTTACATACCTCAGTCGTCGGGCGGAGAGTGAGAAGTTTCTGGGAGGCCTCCAGATCGACCTTCAGGGTGACCACCTCGGCAGTGGCAAGATTCCGCGTCTTGAGCGCCTCGCCCAGGTTGCGCTCAATGGTGAGGTTGCGACACATAGACATATGCGTAAGCTGAAATGCGCGCAGCTGGGCTCGAACAACTTCATGGACGAGAGCCTTAGTAGATTCCTGGTCGTATATGCTCACATCCACCCGGCTGTAAAGCCCGAAGTCGAGAGCGAAGGCTTCGCTGATGCTTATTTCCTGCTCCATCCATGAGGGGAGGAGCGACGAGATGGAGACCCGGTTAGCCTCCGGGTCCCACTGTAGAAGAGGTTGGTCCTCTTCATCCAGGTGCTTCCCGCCAAGGCCAAAATTCTGATGCCCTCTCGACACCGGTTTGGCGGGAACCATCTTCGAGGCAGCGACAACTGGCGTGACAACATCATTCTCACCCGCGGTAGGTGGGGCTTCGGCTGGGGTTTCAGGGATGGATTTTCCCTTGTCCTCCGCGAATGGTTTGGACTTCTTGGAAGGGGCCGAAGGAGGAGCGTCAGGCTTCCACTTCTGGGCACTCGACTAGGAGGAAGAGCCTGACTCTTTCCGGCAAGCGAGGGCTGCAGACTTGGTGAGAGTCAGGGTGGTGGCGGAACCCCTAGTCTCGTCAAAAGGTTGGTTGAGGGGGATCTCCCGCTAACATATGAAAGTTGTAAAGGTAAGTCTTATAGTTCGAAGCGATATACAAAAGGGATAAGGCGGAATGGTACCTTCGGCGGTGGGAACTAGTGGAAGAGAGTCGAGATCCCGCTGCAGGAACTTGACGTCGAAGTTCTTGGTCCCGAAGAAGGTGAGGATGGCTGTCTCGCATCCCCCGAGTGTCGGAGGCCTGTAAGTTGCTTCATCGTATTGGACCGGCGAGAGAGGAATGTTGCCGAAGTTTCCGGATACGAAAACAAACTTCTGGGCCTAGTTGTGATTTTTGTTAGCGAGGCTAATGGTCTTGATCATCTGCCCCGAGAAGAAGACGATCCCGCTTTTGGCCCGGAATTTGAATAATTTCCGGAAGATGGAGAGATTGAACTCAATCCTTTCCACGCACATATAACATGCGAAATACACTAGAAGCGCAATGGAGTTAGGATTGAGTTGGGTCGGGATCACTCCATAATATCGAAGGGCCTGACGCACTTTCGGCTAGAGGGGGAGGCGAAACCCTACCTCAAAGTGCTTTAGCGGGATGGGAAGCTCCCCTTCCGGCATTAGATTGACCCTATATTCACTCTCGGGGTTGCGCGCGACGAACTTAGGGGGAATATTGTTCGCGGTTATGGAAGCATACTCTGCCTCAGTTAAGCGGCAAGGGGGGAAGTCGTGCTCGATGAAGTTCTGCGCGCACTTTGTACTGCCCTCGGTATCGCCTGACATTTTGTAGAAAGGTGGGAAGGGAGAGAAAAATTGTGGGTGAGAGGCATGAGGTTGTAGAAGTGGCGAGAGAGAGGGAGGAGGAAGTAGACGAAGGTTCTGAATCAAATGGAAGTAAATACGGTTGGTAAGACAGCCTATTTATATAAAAATACGGTAATCATGAGATTTTTCCTAATGGCGGAAGTGCAGATAGCAATTTTGATATTTCGACAATTCGTATCCCTCCCCTCCCCGCCGATGCTTCCTGTACCTGCAGATGGCGAGAGCCTCCAGGAGCGATCCCGGGTAAGAGCGAAGCAACGACAAGCATACAAAATAAATGTGGCGCGAGAGCCAGCCATTCAGCAAGACAGAAAGAATAGCGTGAAAAATAAAAGGTCTGATACAGTAGGCCTCTCGTTGGGTCAGTGCCATAATAAAATATATGATTGTTTATTATTACATATGCGTGAAAAGGGGTACATGACAAGAAGGGTAGCCCGAGAGGTTGGGGTAAGAGGGCGCGAGAGCCAGTGGGGCTCAGTATTGTTCCCACTACCAGCGACCCCGACCTTGCCTCCATGTCCTCGGGGGCACTCACAAATAGTAATAGGCTGTCACAGCGGTGAGCTCCTGGTGGACCAGACATAGTTGGTCCCGAGCCCGCGCGATGTGCCTTCCAGGAGAAGTCTCCTCACTTCCGCATCTCAGGCGCTCCGTGTCATCAATAAGGTGAGTATAATCCCGCTCGATCACGCTTAGACGCCGATCAATCGCGGCCAATAGGGAAGTTCCCCGTAAGGAGTCTTCTCGCCACATCCAAATGAGCTTCGATGGGACTTCAACTATTCTCTCCCTCTGCTTCTCGACATCTCTAGAGGCTTCAAGAAAGCTCACCATCTCGCTGGGGGAAGACGGAGATGAGATCACCTCCTCATCTGCGTCGGGCTCCTCCGCAGTCTCCTAATGATCTGGTGGAGGGCTGTATCAGGGGCAATTTGGTATGGGAGGAGTAATCAAAGGGCGAGAACGGGCAGTGTTTACCTAATTGCTAGCGGCAAGACCCAGGTCGCCCTTCGAAAGGTCTCCCAAGAGGTGGGTCGTACGGTTTTCCCCGACCCGGGGTGAAGGATGCCTTCCCCGACAAGTGAGTCTCGGCCAGAGGAAGGAGGGCAGTATCCTCCCCGCCGGGTGGGCGAGAATCCTGCGCAAGAACATGAGACTTGTCAGCAGTTCTCCTAGGTGAGAGGGGAAGGCCGGTTACTTGATCGATAGGGTCCTTGGCGGAGGGAGTCCTGAACTCAGGCTGACGATACCTAAGGTTCCGGAAGTAGATACTGCGAAGAGCTATGTAAGTGAAGGAAGGAAAAAACAAGCCAGTAAAAGCGAAAGCCAGACAAGAAAATTACCGGGAGCAATCGCAGGCTCGGCTCGGGTAATCGGAGGGGTAGCCTCTGAGACCGACTGTAAATTTTTATCAGGAACCCGGGTTGACTCGGTATTCGCCGGAGGAACATCGGCGATGCCTTCTGGAACCATCCCCTGTGAGAGAGGTAGTATATGTTGGGTATTGTATCCACAATAACCCAGATTTGTGCGAAGTCACCATTGAACTAAGATGAATTAGGTTTGTATTTGATGTTATTCTGTAGTTAAGTGCTTGCAGGTCATAATTGCTAAGTGTAGATTTGAAAGACTTCATTTTTTTAAACCACCGGGGTCTTATGCCCAGAACCGCTGCTTTGCGGTGACACCAACACACCCGGGAAGGTCGTCACTACAAAACACCGATCCTGCCGGCCATACCGATTGCAGAAGAGTAGAATAAATATAAGAGTACATGAGTAAAATGAAAATCAATACTAGTCCACCAGAATCACATATATATAAATAATTATCCACGAAGGGAGAGTCCACAGAAATGATAAAGCAATATACTAAAGATGGCTCTTGCCCGATACATCAAAATCCTCACTACAAATAACTCAATCGTGGAAGCAAATCTATAATATCTATTAATGATCGGGATTCACTGTCTCTGCTGCCTGAACTCCAGTGCTAGATTGTCCCGTCTCCAAGTGCACCGACCTCTGGGGCTGCATCTCCTAGTTCGGCTCCACGATCCCCTAAAATGATTTGGTAACCGACCGTTAGTCTAAAATACTAAGTCCTATCATCCCCCACCCCTCCCCCATGGCTCCTAGGCACCGAGCAGGGAGAAGGAAAGGAAAGGTAATAAAGGTGGAGAGTAATAAAGGTAAGCAGGTGGCGGCGGAACTAGTCTATCATGAGTTCTTAAACAGAGCAAGTATATATAAGCAGTAGTAGGTAAGCCGCATAAGTATACACAAGAACAGGTGAGCAAGTAAAGTAGGAGAAGGTAAACTAAGTAAGTAACCATAACCTATAGGAATGCCCATACAAACCTATACACCAAGGGGTCGTTTTGATAGGCCTATTGTATAAAGTGTCTCATACCATTTTATACAATAGTTGTCAAGGGTTATATGCAATAATGATGCTATGACATACAAGTATGCTATGTGAACATGCAAGTGTAACACACACACTCGACTCTGTGCACACAGACCTTTAGTTCCCCCTTTCTGGAGCCTAACCTCCCAGGATACCTCCGTAGGGGCAAACAGAAGCGGTGGGTTGGGCCTCGCCCACCTCTAAATCGATATCAACACTACCAATCCGACCTATCGTATGCCTCAATATTGGTGCACTAAGCGTAGCTCCTGCATACTCTTGTCGGCTGCGCACCAGACTTTATTTGGCCAAGTACTAAACCACACTTACCGAGTCAACGTATTGGTGTCGGTGTGATGACTCTCCAATACCGAACACCCACCACCTTTTATCTTATGCACATGCAATACTACTATATTTTACCACTGATACAAAGCTCCCCGGACTATCCCGTCCGTCACAATTATCTATCGAGCCAAAGCTCCCCGGACTATCCCATCCATCACAAATATCTACCGAGCCATCGGCTCGCCGAGCTAACCTGCCCATCACTAAAACCAAAGAGCCTACCGCTCGCGAGACCCAACCTTACTCCCACAACACCGAGGAGTGTGAGTGTAAGTGAAATCCTAGTTATACTAGTTACTCTTAAACATTGATTATTCTTACGGTTTAGTTTAGCCAAGGACTACCCAAGGTATCCCCGGTGAAGGGCTCTCACAGGGCACTAGGAACTATGATGGTAGTTGAAACCCATCGTTCCCTTTCGCAAGGCACTTACTATTATTAGTTATTACCCAATTATGATCCCTTTTAGTGTTATACTGGATCTAACCCTAGTATATTTTGACTCTCTCTCTCCACAGGAAAGACGATCTTTCGTCGATCCCGAGCACCTCTTAACACTAGTCAACCCAACACTCTCCTCATCATGACTCCTAATGATGCTCTCTTTTTCACCATACCAAATAAGTAAACTATTAACCTCATCTACCTATATCCATTACAAAGGTTATCACAATTTCTGCAGCTTTTCTAAGTGTAGACCAACCTAAGCTATATGATGTACATGATAGGAGGTACTCCAAATTTTCATCCAAATGACCTAAGATAATTATTAGGGGTCTATCATGACACATTTAGCCTAAATCCAGAAACTTGTAATTTTTCTAAATAATTTGGCATTTATTAAATTTTCCAAAAAGATAGGCTATGGGTAATTTTGATCATGAAGTACTAGATTTCCTTACGTTATGGCAACTAAGAAATTATGAACAGTATATGATAGCAAAATATCAGTGAATTCCAAATTTTACAGATTTTAATAAATGTAATAACCTCTAAATAATTAATTCAAGTTAATTGAAATACTTTTAGATAATGAAGGGAGTACCATAAATCATAGTTCAAAAATTATATAAAAATTACCAGAGCCTTATAATGTTCATAAAACACTATTGACTAAGTTTCATGCAATTATAAGGTTAGTGAGATATGTATAAAAATACTTCAAATAATTTCATTAAAGTGCACTTTGTGAAGAAATATTCTTATAAACTCATCCAAATGACATGTGATAATTTTCTAGACTTCATTATTCCATAAAAAGTTCTCTGGACAAGTAACAAAATTTTACAGCAAGATATAATATTTATTATCTATTTATCAAAGTATGGTACACTAGTTCACTTAACACATGAAGTACTAAGAGGAAATGCCCAAATGATCCAAATAATTTACTAGTGCCTTTAAATGATATTTAATTAATCTTTCTAGAGTTGCATATCATTATAAGTTAATCTAACCATGGTTACTTTAAAATCATCAAAAAGGGCAAGGTGTTGATTATACCTACAAGTATGAGATACTATTTTCTAAACATCCTATAATAAATTTCAGGGGTCATTAGCACTATAAAATTACTCCTACCAAAATCTCATAAAAATCTAAGATCATATGTCCCTTCAACATTTTCATAAAAGGTATATGCCCAAACTATCCCTAATTGATTTATGTTATGTACCAAAGTCTAAATGTCACCAAATTCCTTCCTAAGTCATTTCACCACCCTAAGATAACATGGACTAAACACCAAGTACATACAAGGACATATCATTCCATGTCCTTCACAAACCCCCAAAGTTCAACCTTAGAGTTTGAACTAGGGTCCTAGGGCAAATCCACCCCAAACCACCTCCAACTCCATGAGAGGGTGTTTTAACTGACCATGGATCTCTGAACCAAGTCCTAACCCCTTTGGGTGAGGATTGACCCCTCTATGCCCCAAACACTCTTTGCCCTAAATTACCCTTAAGGGACCAAACTTTGGTCACACTAATACCTATTCAAATCAACCTTAAATGGGCTGAAATTTTTACCTTAGTCATAATATGACTCTAAAAGATAGTCACCAAAATTTTGGTGGGTATATATGTCATTAGACCCCTTAAATAATTCTTACATGGTTTATTACATTCCTACAAAAACTTTAGGAAAATGTTTTCTAAAAATTCCCATTTTTTGATATGTTATAGGTATAGGTAATAGTGACCGCCATCTTAAATTTCAAGTCATTTGGATGGCTGGATTGGTGGGGGAACTCAAAAAAATCTCTGATCAAGCCTAGGTATAGACCTCCCCAAAATGAGTGCTGTGGTCTGAACTAAACTCCAAATTGGTGCAAACTAATTTTAAAATAAACTAGACTCTTAGGGATACAACTTTCATACAGACCACTTTTACTGTAGTGGAACCTAAGTATTTTTAATAATTAATTCAAAATAGCCCAATAACTGTGATAGAAAATGAAATAAATTGAATTACTATATAATCATTTTCACAAATCTTAAAGCACGATCGTGCGGCTCTGGCATTGTCTTCTTCATCCAGCCAAAGGCCATGATTGACCAAACCTGGAGCTTATTCCAAGTCCATTTGACAGCCACCCGGCCACCTCCCTGGCCGGCCACCACCGTCACCACCTTCGTTGAGGTGGGGGCTATCGCCGGGCGGCGACATGGCCGCCGGAGGGGCAGTTTCCGGCGAACCTGCAAGGCATAAAAAGCCATAAAAATAGAATTTTTCTCACCCAATCGGGCTCAATTGAGCCTGATTTCACTCCTAAAGATCTAAGATTCTAGCCCACGAAGAGAGGAGTAGAGGAGGACCTGTTGGGAGAGCTGAAGTCGGGCCGACCGTCGCACCACCATCGTCGGATTTTACGACTTATGGTGCTCTGCAACAGCACTACCAAATGGCTCGAAATATTCAAGGAAGATGTGGAAATGACTCTTGTGGTCCTAAGGAAGCTTTTAAGATTGTAAAATGGGGGAGAAGAAGGGTCTAGCACCAATTGCCATTAATGGCCATTAAGGTGAATTTCGGCCAAGGTAGGATCCTATGAATCCAGCCACCTAGAGGCTGGGGAAAACCTTTGGTCTCCTCTAACTGATGATGGGAGATGAATCTCCATCAATTGAGAGAGAGATGAGGGGTCAAGGGCATTCAAACACCATGAATGACCATTTTCTCTCTCTTCTCTCTCTCTTCCAACTTGAGGAAACTCCCATTTCTCTCTCCTAGTCACTATTTATAGAAAATGGATGGCTAATTATGTAATTATCAGCCTCCTAAGCTAGTGGGCCACTCAAGTTGGGCTTAGCCCAAGTGGATTAGGCTTGAGCTAGCCATTTAGGCTAGTTTGACCTAATTCTAGGGTAGAGTTGACCTCGGTCAAATTGACCATTTGGGTTGACCCCAATGGCTCCTTGGTGACCCATTGGCCTCCCTTAAGGTATAGTAAGTGTTGAGTAGGGTTGGTTGGGCACCTTGAAGGTCACTTGACCCTTAGTTAGGGCACTTTGACCATTTTAGGACAAGGGTTGACTTGGGTCAACTTAGCCTCTTTGATTGACCCCAATGGCTCCTTGGTGACCCATTGGCCTCCCTTAGGGCTTGGTAAGGTCTAGGTGGGTCCCTTTATGTAAGGGTATGCCATTTGGCCATGTATGGGCTTAGTTTGACCTGACTAAGGTTTGGGTTGACTTTGGTCAACTTGACCTTTTTAGTTTACCCTAGTGGATACCTATGACTCTAATGGACCCTCTAATAGGTTAGTGATGTTGTGGTGGGGTAATTGAGTCATGTTGATGCCCTATGATCATCCCTATGCTAGTAATTAGAATTCTACTATTTGCAGACTAAGGTGGTTCATACACTAATTCCCAAGTTCACCCCAACCTTTTGGTTCTTCCCATGGTTTTGTCATGACCCAGTCATGACAAAATCATCATAAGGGTCTAGAAGTCTGAGGGATGTTACAAGACCAATGTCAGTTTAAAGGGTGTCACCAAACACAAGACCATGCAATATAATCCCTCATTGTGTGATCCATAGTGTTGACTCATGTGTAACCTCTCTATTGACATGCACTTCATTTTCAAGTACTAAGGAAATGGAAGAATTCAAGGGTAACTGTTTTCAACAAAGAAGAATAACAAATTATTCATAAAAATTTTCTAAGTTCATTTCTCAGGAAATTGAAATTGTTTGTCTCGAGAAGCCTAAGTCTAGTTCTCGAGAAAACCTTGATGTTCTCGAGATACTATAAAAATTCTCGGGAAATTGCCAGAAAGTTTGCTAAGTCTTTTTCTCGAGAAATGTCATGAACATTTCTCGAAAGCCAATTCAGTTCTCGGATAACGCATTGGAGTTCTCGAGAAGTCGAATTTATTTCTCGAGAAGCTGAAACTTCTTTCTCGAGAATTCCACTCCTTCTCGAGAAATCATTTCTCAAGTTTCAGAAGTTCTATTAAGTAAATTTCTCGAAAAGCTTGGATGTTTTCTCGAGAAACTATTTTCTTCTCGAGAAACCTTGCTTCTGCTCTAGAATTCCGCCAAGTCTCTTTCTAGTTAAATAAGGTTCTTCTCGAGAAATCAGTATTCCCTCTCACAGAATTTTCTTCAAGTTCTTTTCTCAAGAAGACAAGTTCTTTTCTCGGGAAGTCTTCTTCTCTCGAGAAATGTTGTTGCAGATTCTGAAGATTAAAACAGTCAGTTCGTCGAACAAAATTTCTTTCGTCAAACGGAAATTCAAAGTCAATTCGTCGAACAAGATTTCTTTCGTCGAATAGAAATTCAAAAATAATTCGTCGAACACAGCTTCTATTTCATCGAGCGCAACTTCTGTTCGACTAACGGGATTTCAAATGTCAATCCGTATTTAATATGATTGATTATCTTTCCTTAATGAATTCAGACCGTTAGAAAATGTTCTATATAAAGTCTTGTCGATGGATTCGCAAACCCTAATCTTAATTGCTAATCTTGACAAAAGTGAGAATTGCCGCAAGTTCTAAATCGGGACAAAGCCGCACACGACATCTTTGTTCTTCTCTGAAGCTTCTTCCTCGATCCAACGATTTAACAGAAGAATAGATTCGACAAGATCCCTGGTTTTAGATTCTCAATCTCTCATTTGATCATGTCGGATCTAAGAAATTTCAGATCGTGTTTATCTCAAGAATTCTTTCTCAACTTCTTCACCAAGCTTTCAGTTTTTCAAGAAGGAATAAATCTGAAGATTTCAGATCTGAAGTGAAGTTGTTTTTCATTATTGTTGTAAAAACTTATTTCAACTTTTGTAGGTGCTTTGTCTCCGAGCTTGTAGGAAGATTTATCTTCCGAGTGTAGATCCCGTTTTGGAGGATCGAGTTTGTAGGAGTGTGTTTACTCCGAGTTGTAGGAGCATTGCTCTGAGGTGTAGGATTGTTTAATCCGAGACATAGTGAAGGTTCCAAGTCTAGTCGTGGTGCTAGATTGGTGAGGTGGAGAGTGGATATACCCAAGATTGAGGAACCACTATAATTCCATGTGTCGTTTGGATTATGCTTGATTATTTTCTGTGTTATTCTCTCTTAACTTTTTATTCTGCAAAAGTTGCAGAACTCACCTATTCACCCTCCCTCTAGGTTATTTAGGTAGACAACTAGATACTTTCAATTGGTATCAGAGGTTGGTTATTCATTAAAAGGTTCACACCTTGAAAAAATCTACTTCTAGTTGTCAAAGCGGTTCTCAAGCATAGACAGATCCAAGTATTCCTCTAAGCTCCCAGTGTGCACAAAGGCAAACTTTCCCATATGGAAAGAGAGAATAAGATTTTTCATGGAAGCTGTTGATCCCCGCATCTTCATTATAGTGGAAGAAGACCTGTATGTTCCCATGACAGTCTCCACTATTGATCCAACCAAAAATGTACCAAAGAAACTGATGGATCTCGACAAAGATGAGATTACACTTGTCTCTCTAGACAAGAAAGCAAAAAATATCATCGCAAGTACAGTCGATGAATTCATGTTATAGAACCTTATTCACTGCCAATCTGCTAGGGAAATGTGGCAGTCTTTAATTGTCCTAATGGAAGGTACCAAAGAAGTAAGGGATGATAGAAGATCTCTTCTAAACCAGAAGTATGAGGATTTCAAGCAAGGCCCCAAGGACACAATTACTGATACATTTGAAAACTTCTTCAAGATCATCAACGGCCTTAAAAGCTACGGCCGGGTTTTCACTAATGGATAACTAAATAAAAAATTCCTAAGATCCTTAACTAAGGAATGAGACAATAAGATCTGTGCTATCAGAGAGTTTGGGAGACTGACTGACATTAACCCCCAGAACCTCTTCGAGAATCTTATGTCCTATGAGCTTCAAATCAATGCCAGAAAAGTTGAAGAAGATGGCAACAGATCTTCATCAAAAGAGAAGTTTGTTGCACTGATGGCAGACAACTCAAGGAAAGCTAAGGCAGCAACTCCTGCTCCCTCTCTCAAAGAAAGTGAAGAAGAAGAATCAGAGCTAAGCACCTCGGGCTCAGAACTATCTGATGGAGAGTTCTCTCTTCTCTCAAGGGAGTTCAAGAAGTTTCTAAGTAAGAAGAAACAGATGCGAGACAATGACTCCTCTTTTAGAAGATCATGACACAGCGGTGATTATCAAAAGAAAAATCACACATTCGATAGGTATAAATTTAAACCGAACAAACATTATTCTACTGACATCATGTGTTATTGTTGTAACAAGACAGGTCATGTGATCGCCGACTTCCCTCACAAGAAGAAGGAGGGTGGAAGAAGAAAAGAACACAAGTCCTCCCAGAGCAAAAAGAAGGAGAAGAGCTTCATAGCAAAGAATTAGAAGACTCTTAGTGACTCTGACTCGTCTGAGTCAAGTGAGGATGAATAAGCCTACTTCGGGCTCATGACTCACTCTGACGAAGAAGGAGATGTCCCTCAATTTTATGGGGAGGTAAATGCTCACACCATTCTCTCTGAATCAGATACTCCTGATAATGACCATGAGGACTGTTCATCTGATGATGAATTAGAACTCATGGGTTTGTACAAAAAGCTGATCAAAGTCTATGATCGATGCAGAAAGGTTGTTAGAACTCAGACCAAGGAAATAAAATCCCTTAAGGCTGAGGAGATCATTCTGAGGGAGGAAGTCGCAAGTATTGACTCACTCAAAAAGGATCACCAAGCTTTGTCGAAAAATATAACAACACTCTCGAGCACCTTAACCTGAAACAAAAAATCATCGAGTAGTTGGAAGAACAACTTGATGCTGAAAAGAAACTTGTTGAAAGTTTCTCCAAGCCCAAGACAATTCTTCCACTTGTTACTGAATTCTCTGCACAGGCCAAAGGAGCCAGTTTGGGTCATGAGACTGCTCATAGTAAATCTTCTAGGAGGAATAAAGCTAAAAGGAAAAATAAGGCTGCTAAGAAAGCCTCAGTCGAAGAGAAATGGAAGGCCCCTTTAAATCAAGCTACATTTAAGAAGGCAATCTTCCCGACGAACAAGTTTGATTTTGAGTCATCCTATGGTCACTTTACCAGGCCTACTCACGTAGAGCCTAAGTCGCGCTACCATGGATAGACCCGCCCCCCAGAACTTCAGTGAGAGTGTCTTTAAGGCACCTTATGAGGAAATACAAATGCAATACTATGGTCCATACGTTCATGGCCACAATATTAAGAAGGAACCTAAGGCCAAGCCAGTTGTATATAAGGAAAAGGAGCGCAAAAGCCTTATGAGTGCAATCATCATGAGGCCTCTACCTCCAGATCCGCCGCCCCTACAAGACCACACATTCAAAAGGTCAAATAGGAGACTTGGAAAAGATACAACGGGTCTGACTGTTGGTGTTGCGGCAAAGTTGGTCACTTTGCTGTGGATTGCTGGTTTAATCCCCAAAACTATAAAACTCCTCTAGTTAATCATACGAGGCAGACCACTCATAGTGTTAACACTCCTAGGGTGAGTATGCTGATAAATAACCAAGGACCCAAATACGTTTGGGTTCCTAAGGTAAACTGATCTTATCTTGCAGGTATGTCCAAAGGCCAACAAAATGCCTATTTGGTATTTGGACAGTGGATTCTCTCGGCATATGACCGAGACAAGAAGCATACTTCAAAATTTCACTTCAGTCAAAGACGGTCCAAAGGTTATCTTTGGTGGCTCTGACCGGGGAATCACAAAGGGCTACGGTACAATTTCTAACTGTATAGTCTCATTCACTGATGTGGCTTATGTGAAAGGATTAGAACATAATCTGATTAGCATAAGTCAATTATGTGATAAAGGCTTTATTGTTACCATTTCTAAATATCAGTGCCTAATAAAATCGGCCTCCACTATGGAGACGATATTAGCAGGCAGAAGGAGCAGAAATATTTCCTGTCTTAATTTTCTATGTTTAGACACTTCTACCCCAGTGTGTTTTGTTGCAAAAGATAGTGAATCACGTTGTGATCAATATTACAAGATACTTGCACATATAAACTTCAAAACCATCAATATGCTATTTTCTCAAGACCTAGTACGTGACACACCGACTATTAAGTGCATTAAAGAGAGTCCATGTCACGCCTGTCAAATGGGAAAGCAGACAAGGGCTATCTTTTAGGGCATTGTCGACAAAGATTCCTCTAGGTGTTTGTATTTACTACACATGGACTTATTTGGTCCAATGCAAGTTCATAGCTTAGGAGGTAAGTCATATATGCTGGTAATCGTTGATGATCACTCACGTTTAACTTGTGTGTTTTTTCTAAAATGAAAGTCAGATACTTTTGATGTGTTCATGAATTTTGTCAAGCAAATCCAGAATGAATTAAACTGCTCAGTGGTCAGAATCAGAAGTGACCATGGAACAGAATTCGAATCTGGTATCATGACAGAATTCTGTGGAAGTATAGGTATCTTTCATGAGTTTTCCTCCCCGCGTACTCCGCAACAAAATGGAGTTGCTGAGAGAAGGAATAGAACACTCATTGAAGCATGTACCACAATGCTAACTGACTCCTCTCTACTAGAGTACTTTTGGGTCGAGGCTGTCAATACAGCTTGTCACGTGCAAAACAGAGCATTAATCAATAGAAGCCATCGTAAGACTCCTTATACGTTACTGAAAGGCCAACGACCGATTATGTCCTACTTCAAAATCTTTGGATGCAAATGCTATATAATTAATAATGGGAAATATCATCATACAAAGTTTGGAGAAAAATGCTTTGAAGGTATTTTTGTAAGTTATAGTAGTCATAGTAAGGCTTATAGAATTTTTTAATAAGAAAACTCTGGTGGTAAAAGAGTTAATTAACACTGTATTTGATGAAATGAGTTTTCTCCATAGCAGCTCTTCTAGTGTTCTTATAGAAGATACAGGTTCAAGGCTGAAAGAGTTAAGCTTGGATGAGATATGTAAATAAAGTGCTCCAAAGTTCATCAAGATTACTCCTCCAACCTCAATTGGAGAAGAAGATCACAAAGATAAAGAAGTCGTCCAAGTGGAAGAGGAAACTCCAGAAATAGTGGAAGCTCCTGATGCAAGGAATCTAGAGCTCAGACACTTGAGGGATCACCCCGTTGATCAAATCATAGGAGATCCTCATGCTGGTGTAAGAACTCGAAGAGGTACTACTAATGAAAATTTGCATTTGAGCTTTCTCTCGTAGGTTGAACCTAAGAAATTCGAAGAAGCAAACCAAGATGCATCTTGGATAATTGCTATGGAAGAAGAACTAAATCAGTTCAAGCACTGCCAAGTCTGGAAGCTTGTACCAAGACCCAAAAACAAAAATATGATTGGAACAAAATGGGTCTATAAGAACAAGCTGGATGAAGACGGAATCATTATCAAAAATAAGGTCAGACTGATAGATAAAGGATACAGATAGGAAGAAGGGATTGAATTTGATCAGACCTATGCTCTAGTGGCGAGACTTGAAGCAATCAGGTTGTTCCCCACATATACTGCCTTTATGGGCTTCACCGTCTATCAAATGGATGTGAAGTCAGCCTTTCTCAACGGTGATTTAAAGGAAGAAGTATACGTGGAACAACCCCAGGTTTTTTTGATCCTAACGACCCTGATTATGTGTACTTATTATTTAAAGCTTTATACGGTTTAAAATAAGCTTCATGAGCTTGGTATGATACACTATCTAACTTTTTTCTTGAGAACAAATTCACAAGAGGAAAGATAGATAAGACATTAATTCTTAGGGAAATAAAAGACAAGATTTTGCTAGTGCAAATCTATGTCGATGACATTATTTTTGGCTCTACTGATGACAACTTCTGCAAAAAGTTTTCCAAACTTATGCAACGGAAATTTGAAATCAGCAGTATGGGTGAGCTGAAGTATTTCTTAGGACTTCAGGTGAAACAATCTGAATATGGAATTTTCATCTCTCAGATGAAGTTCACCAAGGAGTTGATTAAGAAATTCGAAATGGAGAACGCAACCTCTATGAGGACTCTAATGGGTTCAACTATGTCTCTGGATAAGGATGAGAAAGGGAAACCTTTTGATGAAATCAAGTACATGAACATAATTGGATCTTTGCTCTATCTTACTGCTAGTAGGTCTAACATAATGTTCTCAACATGTGTATGCGCTAGATATCAAGTGAAATCTAAGGAATCTCACTATACCGCTGCAAAGCGAATTTTGAGATATCTTAAAGGTACACCAAATCTTAGCTTATGGTACCCAATAAATAATGATAGAGAACTAATTGGATTTTTCGATGCTAACTCTGAAGGTATCAAAGATAACAGAAAGAACACTTCCGGGATGTGTCAATTCCTCGGAAGGCGGCTTATTTCATGGAGCAGCAAGAAGTAGAATTGTGTCGCAACTTCTACTGCTGAGTCAGAGTATATCTCTGCGGACAGTTATTACGCACAGCTTCTTTTGATCAGGAATCAACTCGAAGATTACAATCTAAAATTCCAAGAAATTCCTATGTTTTACGACTCTTCCAGCGCAATAGCTATCGCCAACAATCCAGTCTCCCACAGCCGGAAAAAGCACATCGAAATATGCTACCACTTCATCCGAGAACATGTGGAGAATAAGGACATAGCCCTCAGCTATGTCCTGACAGACAAGCAGATGACAGATATTTTCACGAAGCTGCTAGACGAGGCCAAATTATCCTTTTTCAAGATAGAACTTGCCATGGTCAACATGGGATCTTGAGTTGATCATATCTGAAGTCAAGGAATTAATCACAGATTATGGATTTCTCGGGAACTCGAGTGGTCTTCTTGAGAACAAGTTGTTTTCTCGGAAAAAGACGACTTTATTTCTCGAAAGTAGGCTCTCTAGACTTCTCGGAAAACTACTTCTATTTCTCGAGAAAAGTCAAGTGGATTTCACAAGAAAAGACTCTTGAATTTCTCGAAAGGCATCCGTTCTCTCGAGAAAAGCCCTAACACCAGGATGATTTTCAGAAGAATTTGAACTGCCGATTCCAGGTTTGATTTTTAATTTCTATTCTTAATTCTCAAAATTATATAAATAGAAAAGTCCATAGAAATCCAAAACCATATTTTCAAATTGACTCTCCTGAGAAAACCCTTCAGCTCTCCGAAGCTTTCCGCCGTCTCTCTCACAAAATCCGCCACTTCATCTCCAGCAAATCTGACATTTCGCACTCTCTGCATTCGATGGCTCATCCTTTCAAGATCGGTGTGGGCAGCATACTCGTTCGTGCTGGCATAGAGGACATTTTCGATTACTTCAAGAATGTTCTGCACCTCCTGGATACCGCCAGCCTCACATTTGTCTTGGAACATCCATGTAAAGTATTGTTACCTGAAGTTGAAGAATTTTTCTGAAATGCAAAGATCAAGAAGTCTAGAAAATTGCTGAAGAGCTCAGTCAGGGACATCAAAATCAAGATCAAGCCATCTTCCTTGACAGAGTTCCTTCGACTTCCTTCAGTGGAAGAGGACGATTATCAGGAAGAAGAAGACTACTCAAGAATATATTCCTTCTGTGGTCTTCCCGAGTCCACCACTACAGTTAGAAGGCAGCAAATGTCTGATGAAAGCAAACTTTTGGCTGACATTCTAGGGAAGGCACTTCTATGAAAAATTGGATCATTTGGATATATTTCTTCAGATTTCCTTGATATGATGACTGTTGTGGTTTGTCGTAAGAGATTCCTTTGGGGGCACATGCTATTTGGTAAGATAAAGGAGAGTCTGAAAGCTCCAAATTTTGGAAGAATTCTTTCTCTGTATCTGAATCAACCTCACCTAGAGGTCTTTGACCTGTCCAAAGGTGTGTCCCTCCACCACCTAAAGAAGGTCACTATCTCTACCATCAGCAGATAGGAGATCAGACTTCAGAAGCAAGGGCAAGCTCCTACAGTTCCTAAATATGTTGTTTATGAGGACATGACCCCATCTCCTCCTCGCACTGATGCAGCTGGCACATCTGGTGCAGCTGCTGAGGGGGAGCCTACTCCTTCAGTTTAGGAAGAAGATCAACCAACTAAGGTTGTAGAAACAGTTATTCAGTTAGATGTTCCCGCAGAGCATATTCCAGAGCAAGTTGTTGTAGTTGATGATTCTATTGAGAAGAGTGCCTCTCTGCATGAGGATGGCTCAGGTATGAACAATGATTCTTCCTATGATCAAGAAGAATTCACTGATGAGAAAGTGACTGTCAGAGTCACTTCCACTAATGCTGGAATATCAAAGATGGTAGAGGAACTCATCTCCGATGATCCCCTATTCATATCCCCTGAAAAGGTTTCAAATGCTCAACCCTCCTCCTCTCCAGCAAAGACTCCAGAATAAATTCCCAATGTTCCCCTCTCCCCAGAACATATTGAGGGGGGGAATGAGATAATTCTCTCTGATGATGATGAGATCACTCAATACCCAGTTGACCCCCCTCTCAGAAGCCTAGACTTCTCCCCCTACTATTATTATTGAGGAAGGGGAGGTCATACTTCATACTATTAGAGGAAAGAGCTCGGTTGTCATTGAAGAAATTCCTGTTTGGTCAGCTCAGGCTCTACCTCCTCCACCTCCTCCAACTATAGCCATTCCTGAAGATACCCTTATGGGTAAGATTGAATCTCTGTTAGCTAAGCAAAGAAAATATTTTGATGACTCTCTCAAAGTTGTCACAGACAAAGTCACTGCTCTAGAGAAAGGGACGAGCAGAGGCTTCGCTTAAATTCAGAGTAATACTGATGACCTCAAACACCTAATTCAAATAGGTGGAAAAGCCTTAGATCGCACCATTACCAGTATTGGTGAGGTAATGAATCAATTTGCCACTCTCGCAAATAACCAGATTCAATTGGAAAAGAAAGCTCAAGAGCACAACTTCAAGACGTGTGAAGAAGTTGGCAAGTTCAAAGAAGAGGCTATAAGCACCCTATCTGTAGAAGTCAGAAAGGGGGAGGACAAAGTCAAAGAATATCTATCAAAAGCCTCTATAGACATGAAGATCCTATGGGAAGCCAAGCTAAAAGAGATAAGTACTGATGTACAGACTCAGATCTTTAATGTTAAATTTCATACCTATGATACTGCAGTTTGGGTGCACAATCAGATCTTTCTCGACTTCCAAGTCGATCCCAATGCAGCTCCGCCTCCTCAACTTGACCCAACTGTCCAGCAGCATACTGTCCAGCAGCCTATTGCCCAGATGCCTACATTCTCTCCCAGACCTAAAGATTATGAAGCCCCTCTTGCAGAGTACTCCCATGTTTGGACTGAACAAGAAATGGCTCAAAATCCACCTCCAAAAATTCTAGTTCTTAAGAAAAGGAAATATGGTGACGGTGCCTCTGCAAGCCAATCCATCCCAAATCCAAAAGCTGAAAGAAGAAGAGCACAAGAATTTGCTGAAGTGTGGAGCCCAACCTCCAAGTCACTAATTCTTGAGACTCTAAAACTAGTTGTAGATTTTAATGAAGATAGAAATGATCATTACAGTTCCCAGGAATGGGAGTTGTATGAGAAATCTTTGACCAAGAGGAGAATCTATGACATAGAATATGACAGAAATAATCCCAAGGCTCCTCCCAAACCTGCTAAATACTACCCCAAGCCTTACAACTATCAAAAGAGGCAGTAAGAAAAGAAAGATATGCATCAATTTAAATGAGTGGAGTTTAGCCATAGTATAGAATGTTGTAGACCTGGATTCCTCTATAGACAATTTCTATATATATATATATATGATTTTGAATTTTGCTGATATATTATTTCTTAATCATCATTACTATCATTACTATGTTTACTAGTTAATTATTTGATTATCTTGATGTAATTCACCTTAGTATAGAGGGTTCTGACTTCTACAAATAAGGGGAAATTGTTGGGTATTGTATCCACAATAACCCAGATTTGTGTGAAGTCACCCTTGAACTAAGATGAATTAAGTTTGCATTTGAAGCTATTCTATGGTTAAGTGCTTGCATGTCATAATTGCTAAGTGTAGACCAATGTAAGTTTACAGTGAGTCACCAAACACATGATCATGCAATGTAATCCCTCATTGTGTGATCCATAGTATTGAATCATGTGTAACCTCTCTATTGACATGCACTTCATTTTCAAGTAGTAAGGCAATGTAAGAATTCAAGGGTAGATGTTTTCAACAAAGAAGAATAACAAATTATTAAGAAAAATTTTCTAAGTTCATTTCTCGGGAAATTGAATTTATTTGTCTTGAGAAGCCTAAGTCTAGTTCTCGAGAAAGCCTTGATGTTCTCGAGATACTATAAGAATTATCGGGAAATTGTATAAAAGTTTGCTAAGTCTTTTTCTCGAGAAATGCCATGAAGATTTTTTGAAAGTCAAGTCAGTTCTCGGATAATGCAATGGAGTTCTCGAGAAGTCAAATTTATTTCTCGAGAAACTAAAACTTCTTTCTCGAGAAATCCACTCCTTCTCGAGAAATCATTTCTCAAGTTTCAGAAGTTCTGTTAAGAAAATTTCTCGAAAGGCTTGGATGTTTTCTCGAGAAACCATTTTCTTCTCGAGAAACCTGGCTCCTGCTCTAGAATTCCGCCAAGTCTCTTTCTCATGAAATATGGTTCTTCTCGAGAAATCGGTATTCCCTCTCACAGAATTTTCTTCAAGTTCTTTTCTCGAGAAGACAAGTTCTTTTCTCGGGAAGTATTCTTCTTTTCGAGAAATGTTGTTGCAGATTCTGAAGATTAAAATAGTCAGCTCGTCGAACAGAATTTCTTTCATCGAACGGAAATTCAAAGTCAATTCGTCGAACAAGATTTCTTTCATCGAACAGAAATTTAAAATTAATTCATCGAACGCAGCTTCTATTTCGTTGAGCACAACTTCTATTCGACTAACGGGATTTCAAATGTCAATCCGTATTTAATATGATTGATTATCTTTCCTTAATAAATTCAGACTGTTAGAAAATATTCTATATAAAGTCTTGTCGATCGATTCTCAAACCCTAATCTTAAATGCTAATATTGACAGAAGTCAGAATCGCCGCAAGTTCTAAATCTGGACAAAGCCGCACACGACATCTTCGTTATTCTCTGAAGCTTCGTCCTCGATCCAACGATTTAGCAGAAGAATAGATTCGACAAGATCCCTGGTTTTAGATTCTCAATCTCTCATTTGATCATGTCGGATCCAAGAAATTTCAGATCGTGTTTATCTCAAGAATTCTTCCTCAACTTCTTCACCAAGTTTTCAGTTTTTCAAGAAGGAAGAAATCTGAAGATTTCAGATCTGAAGTGAAGTTGTTTTTCATTATTGTTGTAAAAACTTATTTCAACTTTTGTATGAGCTTTGTCTCCGAGCTTGTAGGAAGATTTATCTTCCGAGTGTAGATCTTGTTTTGGAGGATCGAGTTTGTTGGATGTGTTTACTCCGAGTTGTAGGAGCGTTGCTCCGAAGTGTATGATTGTTTAATCTGAGACATAGTGAAGTAGCCAAGTCGAGTCATAGTGCTAGAATGGTGAGGTGGAGAGTGGATGTAGCCAAGATTGGGGAACCACTATAATTCCTTGGGTCGTCTAGATTGTGCTTGATTATTTTATGTGTTATTCTCTCTCAACTTTTTATTCTGCAAAAGACGCAGAACTCATATATTCACCCCCTCTAGAAGATTTAGGTAGACAACTATATACTTTCAGTATTGAAAATTATTACTTCAAGGTTAGCTAGTCACCTAGAGGGGGTGAATAGGTCTTTTAAATTTCTCTAAGACTTTTTGTGTTGTTTATAATTTGGTGATCTAGATCTTGTCCTAATTACCTGCAATGCAATAAATAAACAAGCAACACAACAAGCACACAAGTATTTATAGTGGTTTCCCAATTGGGTACATCCACTATCCCTCCCACCTATCCAACTGATTTGTTGGACTAGGAACAAACTCCACCAATATGCTCCTCAGAGCTTACACCTTAGGCCCTCAGCCTTACACACAGATTCTTTTCAGAATCCAAACTCAGAACCATAAGGGTTCTTATCTTAGAGCCCTGCAGTGCTCCTATAGCTCAGTGGTCCACTGACCACCTACTTCAACCTTACTTCTAAGGCCTACAACTCAGGCACAAAGTGTCATACAACTTCAGGCACAAGGCCTTACTCTCAGAGTGATGCAACACTCCTACAACTCAGTATCTATACAGGTACCTACCTCAGTGCCCTTCCAGGCACCTACAGCTCAACCTCCTCCAAGGCCTACAACTCAGTGACACACTTATCACCTACAGCTCAGTGACTCACCAGTCACCTACCTCAGGCACTAGGCCCTACACTGAGGCTGGGAGGACAGCCCTACCTCAGATTCACACTTAGATCCTACCTCAGAGATCAGTACTCTCCTACCTCAGGCAATTAAGCCCTACAACTAAGATCCACACTTGGATCCTACCTCAGTACCCCAGCAGGGCACCTACCTCAGTGAAAAATTTGTCACCTACCACTCAGGCACAAAATTCCCTACACTCAGATTTAGATAGACTGAATCTTGCAGGAAAGTAATCAAGAAAATTGAACAACTGACTTAGAGAAAAACCTCTGAATCCAACTTGCTGGACTGAGCAGATATCAGTACAGCCCACTTGCTGTTGAAGGGATTAGTCTTCTTCTACAGCTACCTACTGTGGAAGGCTTACAATCCTTCACACAGCTCTCTCTTTTTGCTGATTGCATGAATCAGCTAACTTGTTCTCCAGGAAACAATCTTGCTGAAGTTTCAGTTATCTTCCTCCCTTAGCCTTCTAGCTTTCCTGCTGGACTTTTGCTTTCAAGCTTGTCGAAAAAGATCGAGGTCCAGCAGCCTCTATTTTGCATTATGCTTCCGTTATGTTTCACGGTTTTGTTCTCGTGTTTTGTTAACCCTAATCTTCTTTTCTTCTCTTTCTTTTATACCAGTTGATTTGAACCAACGACACTATCTAAATGTGGGCCTAGTCAAGTATGGTGAGCGCCACCTCCATCAGAAGAAGAGAAACAATAGCTTCCGGTGCTACTGTAGCTTTCCCACAATGGCATGAAGTATTTGGACTGGGCTCAACGATCGTCGATCTGAGTTCGACGAATTCTGTGTTGAGCTCGACGAACATCAGAATCTTCAACTTTAACTTGAGCTCGATGAAAGGCGGGCTCAGGTCGATGAAATCTGAATCTTCAACCTATAACCTGAGCTTGAGGTTTTGTGAGCTGAGCTCGGCGAACGCTGAATCTTCAACCTGAGCTCGACGATCTGTGAGCTGAGCTCGACGAACGTTGAATCTTCAACCTTCAACCTGAGATCAACGATCTGTGAGCTGAGCTCGACAAACTCTGAATATTCAACCTTTAACTTAAGCTCGACGAAAGGCGAGCTCAGGTTGATGAACTCTGAATCTTCAACCTTTAACCTGAGCTCGACGATCTGTGGGCTGAGCTCGACGAATTCCACTTTCTGGACTTAGAAAATTTCTGTTGGCTTTGTCTCATCGGTTCCTTCTCAACTATCTCAACGGTTTCTTCTTCTCAGCTGAGACACTTCTATCTCAGAAGCTTATCAACTTTATCAGCGGTTTCTTCTTCACAACTGAGACACTTCTGTCTCAGCGATTTTCTTCTCACCTATCTCAACTGTCTCAGCGGGTACTTCTCCACAGTTGAGACTATCTTCTGTATCAGTGGTTTAACTGAGACCAACACTTCTCTCAACGATTTGTGTTGAGCTTCTCAGCCGTCTCAGCGGTTCTACTGAGATATTCTTCTCAACAGTCTCAATGCTTTCTTCTTCTCAGCTGTAATAGTCTTCTGTCCCAGTGGTTTCTTCTCAGCGGTTTTTCCTTAGTCAATTTGTCTGACTTTAGGTCGACGAATGTTTAACTGTGTTCGACGATCGGTGGCCTGAGCTCGAAGAATCCTGAACCTCAAGCTTCTGAATTTAGATCAATGTGGGGAGATCTAAGCTCGACGATCTGTGTGCTAAGCTCGACGAACTGCATGCTGAGCTCGACGAACTGCGAGCTGAGCTCGACGAAATCTGAGACCCACACTTTGAACTAAGCTTGACAAAATTTGAATTCTCCAGCATATTCTTCTTATTGACCTGTCCAATCTTGGACTACCTGTCTAGACTTGTTCCTTGGAACATCTTGACTTGGTCACTTAGGCTACTTCCTGCCTTTCTAGCATCTTCACTTTGTGACCATCTGTCACATCACTTAGACAACCTGTCTTGACATGTTCCTTGGAACATCCTGCACATGATGAGCTTAAACAACATCAAATACAACTATGCTCTTACTGTTGATGGAGATTCCTCTTCAAATCCAATCTAAGGAACATTGTGAGCAATGGACCCAATAATCTCCCCCTATTTGAAGAAGGCAGAACACCCAGTAATACTAAGAGGCATTACCAGAATATGCAGAATAATTTCATGCAGCTGTAGATTATAATTTGCTACACCTGCTAGCTTATGCGACATTAATTCAATGTGCTCCATTAATTATATTAACTCAATAGGTTAAGTCAATGCATCATCATACTACTTGAGAAATTGCTCAAGTAATATGAACTCTCCTTTATACCACTTAATATTTAAATGGCGCACCACTAGAGGCACTTACCTCAAAGTATGTACTGACACAATCATGAGTAAACATGTGGTCAGTTATTGCATTTCTCATACTACTAGAATGATGCACCACTAGAGGCACTTACCTCAAAGTATGCACTGACGCAATCATGACTCAATATGTGATCAGTCATTGCATATCTCATACTACTAGAATCTTTTTCAGTAATATGAACCTACTCAACATGACCTAGTAATGCCAAATATTACTTCTATATCTCCCTCTTATGTATTGTCGGCCACACATATCTCCCCCTTTCTATCTTCTTCAATAGGCATATCTATTGAGAGAGTAAAAAATATCATGGGAGAGATTATCTCTTGATCCTAGATAAAGTCCTATGTTGATACTGCTAAGGAAATCATCCTAGTGATCAGTCTACTTGATTAGGAGTTATACCTTCTGTGTTGATACATTGATACAATACAACATTGCAGCCCCTTGACTCTTAAGTGAACACGGGATCCACTTGAGCTAGCTGCTAGCCGTTCCTCTTCTCCTACAGCAACATTATTTTCTCAGACTCAGAGAAGATTATGACTAAGTCATACATAGTCTCCTCTTTGGTCTGTGCATTGTTGTAACGCCCCCGATTTTTCTGCGATTATTTAATTCTTTCTTGGCGTTACGTCGATGCATTTTCTAGGCTTGTGCCATCTGTGGAGTGTAGTCTTAACTCCTTAGAACTGAGTGGCCTGTTTTGTAGCCTATTGACAAGATCTCTCTAGCAAGCCGAGTCGTTTTGGGTGACCCGGTGTGGCCTCTAGGGAGATGCTTGTGTTTTGGCTTTGGGTGGGTATAACTCGAGTTATGTTCATCAAAAGTTAATTTCGACTTCGCCATTGTGTTCGTAGCGTGGATATTTAGCTACGGTGCGAATTTCGTCGAATTCCGTGGAGGTTCGATTTTCGCGTCGTTTTGGGAGTGCTAATAATAAGTGTAAATAAGTAATATTTTAGCTGTTTAAAAGAATCCGGCGGTCAAAAGCTGGGTGATTTAATCCTGCGGCTTTTAGGTGGCAGTTAAGGCTGAAAAGACGTGTCTATGTATATATATAGCCTTAAGTCAAAACGAGACTATTCATCGTCTCCTTTCGTGGGAGAATAACCGTTGCCCTGTTCGTGAGCGGAAGAAAACCGACGAACAGCCTTGCCTTCCACTGCCGTTTCTCGGAGTTCTAGCGGTCAGATTTTTGTTCAGAGGGTGGATCTGGACTGCTCTCCTCTAGATCTTCTTTTCGACGGTAATCTTTCTCCATTTCGTGTCTTTTTATGGGGTTGTAGATTTTTGTTTGACCCCTCTCCCTCTCCGAAAAATGTCCAGTCTTGCTCGGTTAGGTGTTGGCTACCAGATCCGTGGGGAAGTAGAGAATTCGATCGAGACCTTCCGGAAATCAAGGCAAGTGGGTTCTTGCCCTTGCTAAGTTTATGATCTCTGATTTCTTTTCTTGTTGTAGCTTGTTTGTTCTCGGGCTGGGGAAGGAATTAAGGGTTGGGTTAGTATTTTCCTGTGCCGTAGCTGTAGCCGGGTTAGAAATTTTAACTCAAAAATTATGCTAGTCCTCATTATAACCCTAGAATTGTGTTTGGCTGTTAGAAGAATTTTACTACAGTAATAGACTTGTTGGAGTTTGCGTTGGGGAGTTAAGGGCTTTGCGTTGAGTGTGGTGCACACACTCAACGCTGGGTCTGCTTGGACTTGGCGTTGAGTGTGGTACACACACTCAACGCCGGGTCTGCTTGGACTTGGCGTTGAGTGTGGTGTACACACTCAACGCCGGGTCTGCTTGGTATGTTCTTGCGGCTAAGTACGTTGGCATTGAGTGACTCGACCTCACTCAACGCCAAAGATGTTTTGTCATTGAGAGTGGTGGACACACTCAACGCCGCAGTGTATTTTCACGGTTAAGTACTTTGGCGTTGAGTGAGTCGACCTCACTCAACGCCAAAGCTGTTTTGTCATTTAGAGTGGTGGACACACTCAACGCCGCAGTGTATTTTCGCGGCTAAGTACTTTGGCGTTGAGTGAGTCGACCTCACTCAACGCCAAAGCTGTTTTGTCGTTGAGAGTGGTGGACACACTCAACGCCGCAGTTTGTTTTTGTGGCTAAGTACTTTGGCATTGAGTGAGTCGAACTCACTCAACGCCAAAGTTGTTTTGGCGTTGAGAGAGGTGGACTCACTCAACGCCACGGTTGGTTTTTGCGGCTATGTGCTAAAGGCGTTGAGTGAGTGGACCTCACTCAACGCCGTAGCTATTTTGGCGTTAAGTGAGGTTAGCTCACTCAACGCCACAGCCTGTGTTGCTGAAGGCATTGAGGGAGTGGACCTCACTCAACGCCGTAGCTATTTTGGCGTTGAGTGAGGTTAGCTCACTCAATGCCACAACCTGTTTTGCTGAAGGCGTTGAGGGAGTGGACCTCACTCAACGCCATAGCTGTTTTGGCATTGAGTGAGGTTAGCTCACTCAATGCCACCATCTGTTTAGGCGTTGAGTGAGTGGGGCTCACTCAACGTCATGCTGTGTTGAGTCATCTCAACGCTTTTCCCTTACCTTGATTTTCTCTCCCGAGTGTATTCCTTGATTTTTAGGTTCCTTGTCGGCTATATTTTTTTTCAAAAGGCCGAATCGTGGGTCGTGGTTAGTAGTGGTGGTTTGAAGCTCTTAATGGGGGTGGTGTTGTGTAATTTAGCCATGGCCACCCTTTTCTTTTATCTTGCTCCAGGTACGGGCTGGGCAAGGGGGTGGGAGGTCCCTAGTGCTTTCACATGTAGACCCTTGAACTTTGATTCTTGGAAATGGTGGTTGGGGGACTTAGTTTGCCTCCAACCCGGATCTTCGTTGTTTTTTTTTCTACTACCATCTCTCACAGTTTAGGGTGTTAGATGTTTCTTCCTTTGTAAATTTGCAACGTTTGGGCTCATGGTAGCCTGGTAAACTCTGCAGGATTTATTTTTGGGCAGGGTTGTTGCTGTTTCCTCGCATATAGTGCTTTTCTTTTTGTCTTGCCTTGGACAGTGGTACTTGTTTCGATTTACTTACTCTTCTTGCTTACCTTTTTACTTAACTTTTCCATACAGCTTACTTGTTTAGCTTGCTGAGGTATTCTTTCCTTCTTTGAATGCCTCAGGTTCTGGTTAGTAGCCGATTAGGCGGCTAGTTGTGATGTGTTATTGCTAGTCGTCTCTCGTTCTGTGGAGATCAGTTCCTTGGTCTTGTGAGGTAGTTTTGTGTTTCTTTCTTACAGACATACATACTTTCCAGTGGGTTCGTGTCAGTTTGTTGGCGCCCACTGGTAGTTTTACCTTGATACTAGATATGTTATCTTTTTGCTGCTACCTTTTTCTGGAGATAGTCTACTTGCTCTTGGGATGATTTATGCTAGGTTGCTAGTTACTTTTAAACCTAAAACACTATTATAAGTATATCTTATGATCAGCATGTTTTACAAAACTCAACCACTATTTTCCAAATAACGTAAAAAGATCGTTTTCCTATATATAGTATAAATTAAATGTAGGGTTCTGCGTAGTATAAGTTATCCTCTAGGGGCCCTTATGCACTCTTTTAGGATGTCAAACCTGAATAAAGTATTTTTCGCAGCGTATAAGTATAGTTTTTAAATTGTGGACTAGATAATCCACTGAGCTGAGGGATACGGCCTTTAAAATATAACTGATTTTCTAATCATTAAACTTATGAATTTTATAAAGTAAAGTAGATAGTTTTGCCTGAGCGTCAGCAGTTATCCCTTGCTCGACGTGGCATCACGATGCGTGTTTTCTCATACTCTGATGCTTCTTTAATTTGGAGAAAATGCGGGATGTGATAGTTGGTATCAGAGGGAGGTTGCTTGACAAGTTTGTCGGGCAAACTTCCCTTTTGATTGTATTAGTAGTTCAGTATTATGTCATTCACACACCGATATGTCATCAGCACGTCTTGGCAAAAGCACGAACACTACACTCATAGCATAACATGAAGTATATAGGGCATATTATGTAGTATGGGATGCATAATATGTGTTCGTATATGGATCCACCATAGGGGCAACATGTGAGGGTTATGTAGTATGGGATGCATAACCTCACCACATGGCTGCGACTAGCTCTTTTTATTTTTCGTTGCATGAGGATGTTATGTAGTATGAGATGCATAAAATTTCCATGTGTACGCCGCTCATAACATGCATTAGAGTCTTTTTTTTAGAATGCATAGCACAAACATGCATAACATAACATTGCATAATCACAACGTGCCAAGCTAAAGACTGGCAGGATGACATATGTACACACATAAGTTTTCGAGTCAAAAAAAATAATATAAAGTCATGCATTCCCGATCAAGGCACAAGAGTTAGTATGGTGGTGGTTAACCATCCTAGGTTAAGGCATAACATCAATTCTTGTAAAGATAAACTCCCAGAGTAAGTTTAGCAGCTTTAAGTTCATATTTATGTATGTATTGTCTGTACTTGTAGATAGTTATAGCTGTTGTACAAGGATCTGACTAATGTTGTTATGATTTTAGGATGGCGAGACGCCCTTCGACTAGATCGACCCTCCTATCTGAGGGTAAGTCATCAGGAGCGCAAAATGATGCGGTGATCGAGAGCCTGTAGCAGAGTAGCGTTTCCTTGAGCAGGCAGATGGTGGAGATGCAGGCCCAGATCCAGTCTCTGGTGGCAGTTGTGGCAGGACAGACTCAGGGAGTGAAAGGCCCTGTAGGGGGGTTAGCTGTTCCTCCTCCTCATGCACCCCTGAGACCTCCAGTGGTGGTGCCAGTGGAGATGACATTTATCTCATAGTTTCAGAGACTTAGCCCTCGTACTTATGATGGGAAGGCAGATTTCATGGTCATAGATGATTGGCTGATCTCCATGGAGGAGATGTTCTCGTACTCCGGTATTGCAGATGATCAGAGAGTGATGATAGCCACCTATCAGCTGAAGGGTTTGGCTAAGAGTTGGTGGCTTAGAGAAAAGGAGAGCCTGGTAGCTGGTTTCTCTTGGGAAGTATTCAAGGAAATGTTGCTGAGGAAGTTCTTGCCTTCGGTCGAGCATGACCGTCTTATGAATGACTTCCTCCACCTGAAGCAAAGGCAACTCACGTTCGGTGAGTATGAGATAGAGTTCAGCAAGTTCAGCCGGTTTGCTCCTGGGTTGGTGAGTGTTAAGGCTGATCGAGTCAAGCGATTTCTTGGTGGCTTGAGGAACGAGGTGCAGCAGTTGACCAATGCTTATGGATCAGAGACTTATGCAGGGGTAGTGGAGGCTGCTCTGATGATGGAGGCTATCGAGACCGCAAAGAGCAGAGGCCAGCAAATGAGGAAGGACAAGAGGAAGTCTGTTGAGGAGAAGAAACCCCAGGTACCCGGTGCTGCTTCGGGAAAGAAGAGCAAGGTGGTATGTAGCTTCTGTTGCCGGTCAGGCTACCCTATTGAGAGGTGTTTCAAAAAGGTAGCAGCTCAGAAGAAGGAGCAAGTTCATGCTATTCAGGGTGCTCTTAGGAGGGATGTTTCCTGTTCTGTTTGCAAGCGACCCGGGCATGATGCTGCCCAGTACTGGTCCAAGGATAAAGTCTGTTATCAGTGCGGACAGAAGGGTCACATCAAGTCTAGGTGTCCTCAGGTCTAGCCTGCTCTTCATGCAGTTCCACTTCAGGCACTACCTCTGCCTCAGCGTGTGGACAAGGGCAAAGGAAAGCTGAACATGATCTCTTCTGAGGAGGCTCAAGCTTCGAATCAGGTCATCTCAGGTTAATTGTTCTTCCAGCCTGAAAGTTTTATTTACTAGAATGATTACAGTTTTGTTTTGGTAGTTCCTTAGTTGTATATACTCTTATAGGGAAATTTAAGGTGAGGAACCGTTGGGCACGTGTTTTGTTCGACTCCGGCTCTACCCACTCATTTGTGGCTAGAGCCTTTGTGGAGCGACATCGGATGACTCTAGATCGAGTTCGTGATACCTTCCGCATCAAGTTCCCTTCTAGTGAATCTGTGTTATCAGATTTGGGCATTCTAGATTGCCCTATTTTGTTGGGGGATTTTCTTGCGAAGGCAGACTTGAAGATGATTGATCTGGAGGACTTCGATGTTATTCTGGGCATGGACTGGCTGTCTAAGTATGATGCGGTTATTCAGTGCAAAGGGAAGCGCTTGGACTTCATCAAGGACAATGGTCAGCCGGGAAGCATGTATGCTGATCCGTGCCAAGATTCTCCTATCATTTATGCGGTATGTGCTCAGAAGTTGTTTCTTTCTGATTGTTTTGCTTGTTTAGTCTCGGTGGTTGGGTATGCTGTTAGTGTACCGTGCTTAGAGGAGATTCCCGTTGTTCGTGGTATCGATGATGTTTTTCCTGATGACCTTCCTGGTCTTCCTCCCGATCGGGATGTTGAGTTTGTGATTGATTTTGAACCGGGTACGCATCCTATTGCTAAGGCGCCATACCGGATGGCCCCTCGCGAGTTAGAGGAGTAGTGAGTCCAGTTGGATGAGTTATTGGCAAAAGGATTTATCAGGCAGAGTTCGTCGCCTTGGGGTGCTCCTGTTTTGTTTGTGAAGAAGAAAGATGGGTCGATGCGGCTTTGCATCGACTACAGGGAGTTGAACAAAGTCACGATTAAGAACAGGTACCCTCTGCCGAGGATCGATGACTTATTTGATCAATTGCATGGTAGCACGGTGTTCTCCAAGATCGATCTTCGTTCTGGCTATCATCAGCTTAGGATCCGTGAGGCAGATATTCCACGGACTGCGTTTAGATCGAGGCATGGACATTTTGAGTTCTTGGTGATGTCGTTTGGTCTGATCAACGCACCATCAGCATTCATGGATATGATGAACCGGGTGTTCAAGGATTTCCTAGACAGGTTCGTTGTGGTTTTCATCGATGACGTGTTGGTCTATTCCCGCAACGCTGAGGAGCATGAGCAGCAGCTGCGCTTGGTTCTATCAGAGTTGAGGAATCACAAGTTATTCGCCAAGTTGAGCAAGTGCGAATTTTGGTTGCCCCAGGTCTCGTTTCTGGGCCACGTGGTGAACAAGGATGGGATCTCGGTCGACCCGGAAAAGATCGCAGCAGTGATGGATTTGAGCAGGCTGGGCACGCCCAAGGAGATCAGAAGCTTCCTAGGGTTGGCCGGATACTACAGGAGGTTCGTGGAGGGTTTCTCTACCCTGGCTGCACCTTTGACCAGGTTGACTCAGAAGAACGCGGCCTTTGTTTGGAGCGAGAAGTGCGAAGAAGCCTTCCTGGAGCTAAAGAACAGAATGTGCACTGCTCCCGTCCTAACCCTACCTACTGAGGGTGTGGAATATAATGTGTATGTGGATGCTTCGCATGTTGGTCTGGGTTGCGTGTTGATATTGGTTGGAAAAGTGATTGCGTATGGGTCAAGACAATTAAAGACTCGTGAGAGAAATTACCCTACGCATGACCTTGAGTTTATAGCGGTGATTTATGCGTTGAAGCTGTGGAGGCATCTACTTTATGGGTCTCAGTGCAAGATCTTCACTGATCATAAGAGCCTGAAATACGTGTTCACGCAAAAGGAGTTGAATCTGCGCCAGTGGCGGTGGCTAGAGTATGTGGCTGATTATGATGTAGAGATCCAGTATCATCCAGGCAAGGCCAATGTGGTGGCCGACACCCTGAGCCGGAAGACGGGGATGATCTTTAATCTCTCTGCCGATTGTTTAGTGGAAGAGTTCCTCTTTATGGATATCTCAGTGGGATGTTGTGACATGTAGAGTAGTTTGGCAGTGGCAGAGCCGTCTTGGATTTCCCTTACTAGGTTGCACCAGAAGGATGATCCAGACCTTCTGCACTTATACCTCAGTACTGAGAGAGGGGAGTTGCCAGATTTTTCTATCGATGATGCGACATATTTTGCATCCCTGCTGTTGGAGACATCAGGGGTATGATATGCAGAGAGGCTCATAGATCCAGTGTTGCCTACCATCCGGGATCTACAAAGATGTATCGTGATTTGAAGCGGATTGCCTGGTGGTATGGGATGAAGAGTGATATAGCCCGATTTATTGTTGAGTGCCTCACTTGCAAGCGTGTGAAGGCCGATCACGGGAGTCCTGGTGGCAAGTTGACTCCGTTAGAGATCCCGACTTGGAAGTGGGAAAGTATTTCCATGGACTTCATTACGGGCTTACCGAAATCTCCAAGGGGATTTGATTATGTTTGGGTTATAGTGGATAGACTGACGAAGTGTGCTCACTTCGTGCCGTATAAGATTGACTATCCGATGAAGAAGATAGCAGAGCTGTACTTGAATGAGGTCATCAGATTGCACGGTGTGCCTGTTAGCATCATTTCCGATCGAGACTCCTGGTTTACTACTCGCTTTTGGAAGAGTCTACAGGAGGGTTTGGGTACAGATCTAAGGTATTCTACTGCTTACCACCCACAGACCAATAGGTAGACAGAGTGGGTGAACCAGATAGTTGAGGATATGATCAGATGCTACATTCTAGACCACGGTGGAGCGTGGGATGAGCGATTGCGACTGATGGAGTTTGCATACAATAACAGTTATCAAGAAAGTTTGCAAATGGCTCCGTTTGAATCTTTGTATGGGAGGCGCTGCAGAACTCCCCTGTTTTGGGCTGAGGCAGGTGAGAGACCCTTGTTGGGTCCGGATGCGCTCGAGGAGATGGAAGTCACGGTGAAGCTTATTCGAGAAAAGCTTCGTATAGCTCAGGAGAGATATGAAAAGAACGCCAATCGGCGTAGGTCGGATTTGGAGTTTTCTGTAGGGGACCTTGTGTTTCTTAAGGTTTCCCCGATGGTTGGAGTTAAGAGGTTTGGTAAGAACCGGAAATTGGACCCGAGGTATGTGGGCCCGTTTAAGGTTGTTGAACGGATTGGCGTGTCAGCATATAGGTTGGATTTGTCAGCCAACTTCCCAGGTTTTCATAATGTATTTTGATAGTTTTACTTTCAAGACAACCTAAACACCTAGAGGGGGGGTGAATAGGTTCTTATGCTTGTTTACACTTTTAGGCAGAATTCAATTACAGAATTAATACACTCAGCACAGGAATCACAGAAAATCATACAACACAGATTGCACACAGTTTTATAGTGGTTCCCCAAGATTTGGGTACGTCCACTTTCCCCCTTCACCTATCTAACAGTATGCTAGATTCGACCAAACTTCCTCTTTACTCAGATCCACAGATCCTACAGCTCAGAACCTGAAAAGGTTCCTACAACTCAGGCTCAACAGCCCTACCTCAGCCTTATCACAAGGCCTACAACTCAGAGAAGAACCTTCTCCTACACTCAGGCAAACAGCCCTACCACTCAGAGATCAACTCTCCTACACTCAGCCTTTATAGCACAGGCTTACAACTCAGATCTGTATTGACAGATCCTACAGAAATTAGAAAAGAAGTTTGTATTAACTTGCCCTTGTTGAGAGAGAGAAGGACAAGGCAGTTCTTGATCAGCTGAAGAATGAAATCAACTGAATCTGAGCTTTCTTCAAAACTTCTTGAATCTGAACTTAGCTGAGTTGATTTCCCAAACAGCTTCTTGAGAAACCAGTGATGGCTTCCTTCTTCTTCTTCAAATGGCTGAATCTCTCTATATCCAACACCTTTGATGACACTTCTGAATTCTTGATAGAACTCTTCTTAGATCGATCCTGAGATCGTCTTCTTAGATCTTCTAATGAAGATCTTCTTTTATGTATTACTCCTTCTTGATTTGATTTCTCAAATTGATTGCCAAAATTCAATCTCCTATTACTTCTCTCTGAATCTGTCTATTTATAGACCTTCTTAATGGTAACCGGCTGATCCGGTTTATAACTGTCTTCTGACGAGTCTGACAACATCAGTTAACTGGCTGCAACCCACAGTTGTCAAGTCTTCAAACAGATCCTGTGCCTTAGTCTTGGTCAGCTAAGTGTTGAGACAGACTGTCAGGAAGTGTCGAGACCAACTGTCTATATGTGTCGACACAAGTAACTTTGGTGTCGACAAAGCCTTTGATGATGTCGACAAGTTTGCCTTTAAGTCGACACAGCTTCTTCAGAACTTCATCTTGAGAATGAGTCGACACAGAGAATTTGTGTCGACTCAACACTTCATCTTTCTTCAGAAAATAACTTGGTCTTGAGTTTGCAGTGTGTCGACACAAGTCCTGTGTGTCGACATAGTTATTGTAGATTCAGAACTCAATATGTGTCGACTCTGCCTTCAGGTGTCGACTCAGCAAATGTCAATCCTGCCAATATGTGTCGACTCAGTCTTCTGGTGTCGACACAAGTATTGTTGACTTCTGCTAATGTGTGTCGACTCTGTCTCAATGTGTCGACACATCCTCCCAGTGTCGACAAAGTTGAGATCGACTATCTTTCAGTTAGTCGACACTGCTTCCCAGTGTCGACACAAATGTGGTCGACTATCTTTTTGTGAGTCGACACTGCTTCCTAGTGTCGACACAAATGTGGTCGACTATCTTTCTCTGTGTCGACACAGCTTCCTTCAAGTGTCGACACAATTATTCTGAAGTGTCGACACAATTTCTTCAGGTGTCGACACATGGACTTAGAATAATTTCCTGTATTCTTTAATACTTCTTCACCTGCATATGTCAACTTAAAACAACATCAAATACACCTTGATGTATATCATTAAGCTAAGTTAGGCTTCTTCAAATCAGGTACACATTTTCCAATGTACCCAACAATCTCCCCCTATTTGGAGAAGTCAAAACCCTTTTAGTTAATGATATACATCATTTATATAAAAAAAATAATATGATGATGTATGACATTACAGGAATACTTAATATAAACAAAATATTAACAATTCATCACAGAGTGAACATGAATATGTGATTCCAAACAAAATTTTGTTTATAACTTGGTAATGTTTGATTACAGATGTTTACATTGAATGATTAAACAAAACATTACAAAACACATTTGAAAGAACTTAGAACTAAGACTGATCAGACTCTTTTATGACAATTTCTTTGCCAGATTGGATTTGAGCCTTCACAGGAGCTTCAGCAACTTCAGCTGGCTTCTTGCCTTTTAGCTCAGCTTTCTTCTGTGCTTCTTCCTTGAGCCTTTGCCTTTCAAAGTAATGAAAGGGCTTTGGAAAGTACTTGCTCGGCTCCTGAGCATCTGGTGGCAGCCTTCCCATCTTGGCTTTTCTCCTGAACTGTACTATGGCTTCCTGCCTAGCTTCAAACTTTTGCCATTCCATTTCATTATACCACTTTCCTCTTTCATGTTCTTGGTCCTTTACAGCCTTCCATGCAGTTAGTATAATATTTCTTGAAGTAGGGCTCCACTGCTCAAAATCTGGCTTAAGTTCAGCCTGCTCTCTAAATCTTTTCTTGGATAGTAGAGCATCTTGCTGTTCTTTCAAGTTGGCATCAGGCTTATCAACTTTTTCAATAATAACCTTGGTAACCTCCTTTGGAGGACTATACATATCCTGAACTTGCTGATCAATCATATCAAAATCTGGAGGAGGGTAAATGACTTGGGCAATCTCAGGTTAATTGCCTTCAAGTAGACCTGTTTGAATTCCTGACTCAGCCACCATAGCATCATCACACAAAGGTGGATATCCCAATGTGGCTCGAATACTATTTGTCACCCATTTGGTGTGCTCTGAGCCAGCATGAACTAACAACCTCTCCCCCTTTATGACTTCTCTGGTAATATGATCTCTTAGATCTTCCTTCTGAAATCTGATCTGGCCATCCAGATAATTCACACCCTCTTTAAAATAGGGTTTCAACCTTTGAAGCTTGTCAGATATGTCCTTTTGAGATATGGTGATAGCAGTTTTAACTGATTCAATGGCATCTTGAAGTTTCTTATCAAACTCTTCCATCTCCTTTGCTCTTGCTTCAGTCAGCCCTGTAGTAGTCTTTTTCAACTCATCAATAATTTCTTGGTGAGATTCAGCCAAATTATCATTCATCCTCAGCTGATTCTCCAGAACATAACCTTGCTTTAAAACAATATCATCCACTTTAGGGATGATAGACTGCTGTTGTTTAGCCAAAAACACCACAGCATTACCTCCCTTATGGAAGCAATCTGTCATCTCCTTCTTATTCATATTTACTTCAAATCTAATAGATTTAATATCTTGAGCCAAGTCAAATTGAAGAGATTTATTGCTCTCATCAACATACATCTCAACAGCCAACCTGTGGTCATCTAACTTAACTTGCAAATCTACCATAAACTTGTTATAATTGAATTCAGAAGGAGATTGGAGAGTTGTAGTCTGTAGAGTCTGCTTAAAGCTTTTGCTCCTTCTCTTAAAGACCATGAGATTTTTCTTCTTAGCCAGTCTGGCTTCTTCATTCTCAAAATCATATGAACTGTCAATTTGAACTCTGTCAGGAGAAAGAAGAGGAATATCTGTCTCAGTGCCTTGTTGTTCAGCCTCAACATGCACAGGCTCCCCCTCAACTTCTTGCTCCTCCTCAATTTCTTACTCTTTCTCTATTTCTTGCTCTATCTCTATGTCTAGTACCTTCTCAATATCTTGCTCCTCCTCTACTATATCAGTAGCAATTTCAATATTTGGAAATAACTCATCTAGAGTGTATTCCTTCTGAGCTGGAACAGATGTTGAATCATCAAGATCTGCAATATTCAAATCTTTTGATAGATCAATTTGGTCTTCCTCTTGCACATGGTCAGACATTTGCACCTCCTGCACTTGTTCAGTATGTCGAATTTCCTGGGTAGGAGAATGCACTTGCTCCCCCTGTACCTGTGTAGGAGTAAAAATATTAGGAATGACCTTGGCAGAAAAACTCACTTGCTCTCCCTTTACCTGTTCAGAAGTAGATACATTCTGGGCAGGAGTGTGAGCTTGAACAGACTCAGGCTGATCTTCAACCTACTTTCTCACTTGCTCTTCTTGATGCTGGGCAGTGCTTAGATCATGTGCAGGGGATCTCACAGGGGTGTCCTGCCTGCTCTCATCAGGCACATCTTTAGACAGCACCTATCCCACCTTGAAAATAATCTTGTATCCATTTTCCTCATGTGATTAATTTTTGTCCCAGGCAGTTGTTGCATAACCTCAGGGATCACTCCAATCAGGTATAAACTCATAATTCTAGCCAGATTTGGCTTCTTGATTCCTTCCTTGATTTTATCAAATATTATAGCTGACCAGTCAGTTGGAATTGTAAACACAATTCTGGTCATTAGGCTGAACATATAGGCTGAAATCCTATCATGTCCACCTGGTTTGCACAGAATCACCTTGCCAACCACTTCAGATAAAAATTTTCCTTGTTGATTCATCCCTTTTCTGTTGAAAGCAGCTCCAATCTTCAGGGTTGGATCCAATCCACACCATTGGAGAGCCTCTCTTGACTTAGAAGCAGGGACTTCTTCTTCATTCTCAATGATAGGTAATTGGAGAATCTTTCTTAAACTTCTTGGGGTAATTTTCACCTTTGACCCATGAACTGTGGCTTTGATCTTGAGACCATCTGAATCCACTGATGCAGAGGTAAAGAATTCAATCACCTCCTTCTTCTAGATCTTTGTCGGTTCAGAAACTATAAACTCTAATCCAGACTCAGAAATTAGATTGACAATCCTTTGAACATCTGTCGGGGCATCCGCAAAGCCATTGCGCACCAACTCATATCCTTCATTGACGTTATCTGCAACCTTTGGCGCCATTGATCAGACGAGAAAGCTTGAGAGAAGAGAGAGAGAATGTTGACACAGGGTTTCAGTCTCGAAAACCTTGTAAGCGTGTCGACAGAATAAGTTCTTGACCTATTTATACCTTCTATTGAAAGAAGATCAAAAGGCGGGCAAAAACAGTCTATATGTGTCGACACAGATGGAATGTGTCGACACAAACTTCTATTGTCTCGACAACAAATCTGTCTACTATGTGTCGACACCAATTGTGGATATGTCGACACCTGAGAGACATAGTAGAGCATCAGAAATTCTGTGTCGACTCTTAGGATAAGTGTCGACACAAAATCTGTAAGTGTCGACACCACTATTCTAGTGAAGTCGACACTACATTCCTGGATGAGTCGACTATTTGATTCTTAAGTGTCGACACAAATTCTCTGTGTCGACACATATTCTCTGACTAGTCGTCATGACTTCACTAAGTCGACACACTATCACTGAATGTGTCGACACTATTTTACTTAGCCAATTTCTGTTTTTGTCAATACCACTTGAGACCACTTGATAATCTAATATGTTACTTGTAAGTTTGTTGATAAACTAATCAATGGTCAGCATGCCTAATTCAATTTTAAATTTATTGAATTTTGTTTCATCCAGTGGCTTAGTAAATACATCTGCTATTTGATAATCTGTTTTAACAAATTCCAATGTGATATCTTCTCTTTCTACATGTTCTCTAAGAAAATGATATTTAATTTCTATATGCTTAGTTCTACTATGAGAAATAGGATTATTAGCAATAGAAATTGCACTCTTAGAATCACACAAAAGAGGTGTTCTACTTACTTGAATACCATAATCTTTAAGCTGATGTTGTATCCACAATAGTTGTGCACAGCAGCTGCCAACAGCAACATATTCTGACTCAGCTGTGGATATAGCCACACTGGTCTGCTTCTTACTACTCCAAGATATCAATCTTCCTCCCAAGAATTGACAAGTACCTGTTGTACTCTTTCTATCCTCTCTATAGCCTGCAAAGTCTGCATCTGAATAACCTATTAGTAGAAAATCTCTATTCCTAGGGTACCAAAGGCCTAGATTAGGTGTGCCTTGTAGATATCTCAGAATCATTTTGACTGCAATATAATGAGATTCTTTAGGGCAGGCTTGGTACCTAGCACAGACACATGTAGCATACATAATATCTGGTCTACTAGCAGTGAGATATAGTAGTGAGCCAACTATTCCTCTATACAAAGATTCATCAACAGGTTTACCTGCATCATCTTTGTATATAGGCATACTTGTTCCCATAGGAGTTCTCATAGTGGAGGATGACTCCATACCATACTTCTTAATTAATTCTTTGGTGAACTTAGACTGGGATATGGATAGGCCATCATCAGTCTGTCTTACTTGGAGTCCCAAGAAGAACTTAAGTTCCCCTATACTGCTCATCTCAAACTTCCCTTGCATAAGTTTGGCAAACTTTTTACAAAGGTTGTTTTCAGTAGATCCAAAGATTATGTCATCAACATAGATCTGAACTAAGATGATCTTACCTTTGAATTCCCTAAGGAATAGAGTTTTGTCTATTTTTCTTCTTGAGAATTTATTCTCAATAAGGAAAGTAGACAGGGTTTCATACCAAGCCCTTGGGGCTTACTTTAACCCATACAAAGCTTTTCTAAGCTTATAGACATAATCAGGTTTAAGAGGATCTACAAAACCTGATGTCTGCTCTACATAGACTTCCTCTTTTAAATCACCATTCAGGAATGCTGATTTCACATCCATCTGGTACACTTCGAAGTCTTGATAGGCTGCATAGGCAAGGAACATTCTGATTGCCTCCAGCCTTGCTACTGGGGCAAAGGTTTGATCAAAGTCAATCCCTTCTTCCTGCCTGTATCCTTTTGCAACCAATCTTGCTTTATTCTTCACTATTATTCCACTCTCATCCAATTTGTTCCTATAAATCCACTTTGTGTCAATTATGTTGTGGCCTCTTGGTTTAGGAACAAGCTCCCAGACATTGCACCTTCTGAATTGATTCAGCTCCTCTTACATAGCATCAGTCCAGTACTGGTCTTAGATGGCTTCTTCAAACTTCTTAGGCTCCATTTGAGACAGGAAACTTGAATGCAGGTCTGTGCTTTGATTTCTGCTTCTAGTCTGCACTCCCTGTCTTGGATCACCTATAATCTGATCAGCTGGATGATCTCTTAAATGTCTTGTAGCTGGAGGTAGATTCCTTTCTTGTTGAACATCTCCAGCTCCTTCTTCATGCTGAACCTCTTGGTTTTCATCAGCTCCTATTGAGTCTTGTACTCCCCCTGGACAATAGCCTTCATTTTCCAATGCTTCATCTTCCTTTGTTGCTTCAGCAATGGAGAGTTTGTCTATACTTTTGCTTATACCTGTTGAATCATTTGATCTACAAGACAACTCACAGTTGATTAATCTTGTTTCATCAAATACAACATGAACAGACTCCTCTACAACTTGAGTAGTCAAGTTGAAGACTCTATAGGCCTTACTATTTGTGTTGTACCCAACAAATATCCCATCCTGGGATTTGGCAGCAAACTTAGTCAAATATGACTTGCCATTGTTAAGTATATAACACTTGCAACCAAAGATCCTAAAGTAGGATAGATTTGGTTTTCTGCCTTTCATAATCTCATAGGGAGTCATTTTGTGGCTTTTGGTGATAGAAGCCCTATTGATTACATGACAAGCAGTGTTTACTGCCTCAGCCTAGAAATATTCTGGAAGAGAGGTGTCACTCAATAGTGTTCTACCAGCTTCAATTAATGTTCTATTCTTTCTTTCAGCAATGCCATTTTGCTGTGGTGTTCTAGGTGAGGAGAACTCTTGGAAAATCCCAAAGTCTTCACATAACTTTGTCATGCTTTCAGATTGAAACTCAGTACCATGGTCACTTCTAAGTTTGACCACTGTACTATTCAGTTCATTCTGAATTTGCTTCACAAAATTGAGTAAGACACTTGGGGTTTCTGATTTCTATCTCAGAAAGAACACCCATGTAAATCTAGAATAGTCATCTATAACCACAAAAGTGTAGACCTTCCTACCTAGACTATGAACTGGCATAGGACCAAAAAGATCCATATGCAAGAGGTATAAGCACCTCACAGAATCCTTGTTTTCAAGGCTATGAAAGGAGGATTTTGTCTGCTTGCCCTTTTGACAAGCTGAGCATATTCCTTCCTTTATACACTTAACTTGAGGACCATTCCTCACTAACTCTTTGCTAAAGAGTTGGCCAATTGTCTTGTAGTTAAGATGACCCAATCTCTTGTGCCACTTAACACAATGAGAAGCATTGTCATCAGCTACAAGACAGATGGGAGAAGCCTTATTCTCACATACAAAATTAAGACAATATACATTTCTCTTCCTATACCCAGTCAATATGATCTCTTGATCACTTGACCTTTTGATATGACATCCATCCTTAACAAATGAAATGTCATATCCTAAATCACTCAGCTGGCTTATGCTTATTAGATTGTGTTTCAAACCTTTTACATAAGCCACTTGGGTGATAGTAATTAGGTTAGAAGAAATGTTACCAAACCCTTTGATGATTCCTTTTTCAGATCCACCAAAGATCACTTTAGGTCCATCTTTGACAGATGTATACTCCTTCAGCAGCCCTTTTGTCCCAGTCATGTGCCTGGAACAACCACTGTCCAAGTACCAAATAGGGGCATGGCCACTTGGACTTTCCTGCAACACAGATTTACTTACCCTTAGAACCCAAGAAAGTCTTGGGTCCTTGGTTCAGGTTAGCATTAACAAAGCTACCATTATCTCTTCTAACAGGTAGACTATTGTTCTTTCTAACACTTGTGTTATGCCAGCAGTCTAATGCAAAATGGCCTCTCTTGCCACAGCACCAACATTCAAACTTATTGTATCTAGATCTAGATACACCCTTGACAGAAGAATTTCTGTCCAATGATGGTGCTGCAGCAGCTTCACCCACTGATTTCTTATAACCATTGGGTTTATGAACATGGATAGGCCTGTTGGCATTTACACCCTTGTTAATCAGAACATTAGTCTTAAAATGACCATGAATATTTTCATGATCATATTGGTTAGAAGGCACTTGCACCTTTCTAAACTTAATAGGGACTGAAAGGTTTAGTGGCTTGACAGGAGCTTTGCCTTTCCTCTTGAATTGGGCTGCCCTGGGGTTATCTTTGAATCCTAATCCTGCCTTACCCTTTTGAGTCACAAATTCATCTATCAAGGGTAAGACAGACTTTGGCTTAGAGTAACTAGCCACTAAATCTTTTTCTATTCTTAGTCTAGCCTCCAGACTCTTCACTTGATCATTGGTATAATTAATTGTGCCCATCTGAATAATAGTTATATTCTTCAGCTTGGCAATTTCATTTAACTTCTGATCAATTACTTTCTCTAACTCAGTTGCAGCTACCCTTAGATCAGCAATTTCCTGAGCCTGAGATTTAACCAGGTTCTTGCTTTTCTTAAGAGCCTGCAACAAGTCCCCATACTTATCTATCAATTGATAGACATCTCCTTCAGATTCAAATGCATCTACATCACTTGATGCAGATGTAGCTGATTCTGCACTTGTACTACAAACAGATTTTATTGAAGGACATAGTACCTTACTAGGACCAGACTGATTCTGGCACATGTCTTCTTCCACTCCTACCATCAGTCCCATGCACTGATGATCCTCTTGTTCATAGATGGAGTCTAGCAATTGCATGAACTCCTCTACTTCAGTAGTAGCATACAGTCCAATATATGCTTCAGCTTCAGATTCTAATTCTGAAGTTGATTGATCTGTTAGGCTCTTTTCCTTCTTTGCAACAAAGGATTTTTCCTTCTTGCCCTTTTGATAAGTCTTCTTCTTGTCTGATGACTCCTTTCTCTTATCAGGACAGTCAGCCACTACATGTCCAGGCCTATTGCAACAATAGCAGACAATCTTTGAAGTAGTGGCCTTGCTGGGCTTTGTTCTGCTCTTCTCTTTCCTTGATGACTTTTTCTTCTGATAATAGTCATCAACTTGCTGTGATGAGGAGGGCCTAGACCTCCACTGCTTCTTCTTTAAGAATCTTTGGAATTGCCTTGTAAATGCAGCAAAATCTGCATCTGACTCACAGCTTTCTGAACCCTGATTCTCTGAATTTTCAGAACTAACTTCTTCAACTTCCTTAGGAGGAGATGATGATATCCTCCTATTCTTTCTAGTGGCTTCTGCCTTGAAGGCCACTGTCTTCTCTCTATGCTTTCCTTTTGAATTCTTTTCCTCCTCCTTCCTCACCATAAGTTGCATTTCATAGGATAGCAACTTTCCAAACAAGGTTGGAGGAGAAATCTCTGCCAGTTTAGCCACTTCTCTTATGGCACAGATCTTTGTGTCCCAATCCTTTGTCAAGGATCTTAAGAATTTGTCATTCAGTTCATAGGTACTGAAGACTCTTCCATAGGACATTAACTCATTCACAATTCTATAGAATTTCTTATAGCATTCAGTTATGCTATCAGTTTTTCCTTGTCTAAAACTTTCATATTCCTGGTTGAGCATAGACTTTCTATCCTGTCTTACTTCTTCAGATCCCTCCATGTAGACAATTAAGGTGTCCCACATTTCTTTGGAGGTCTTGCAGTGAATCAGATTCTGAAATGTAGAATCATCTATGGCACTCACAATAATATTCTGAGCTCTCTTGTCCATGGTTGCCAAAATGATTTCATCCTTGGTCATTTCAGAATAACTCTTTGGAGTTTGAATATTAGCATCAAGAACTGATACCTTCATTGGAATGATGGGTCCTTCCTGAACTGTGATGTATATTCTTGGATCAGATGCTTCCATGAACAATCTGACTCTTTCTTTCCAAATTCCAAAGATTTCCTTCCTGCACATGGGTAACTTCATTGACCCTAACTTCTTGTGATTTTCTCCAGAACCCATCTTCTTGAATCTTGATTCTGCCTTTCAGATCTACCTCAGACTGTTAAGTCCTCTTTGAGGAACCTCCCTCTGATGCCACTTGATAGTTTTACTTTCAAGACAACCTAAACACCTAGAGGGGGGTGAATAGGTTCTTATGTTTGTTTACACTTTTAGGAAGAATTCAATTATAGAATTAATACACTCAGCACAGGAATCACAAAAAATCATACAACACAGATTGCACACAGTTTTATAGTGGTTCCCCAAGGTTTGGGTACGTCCACTTTCCCCCTTCACCTATCTAGCAGTATGCTAAATTCGGCCAAACTTCCTCTTTACTCAGATCCACAGATCCTACAGCTCAGAACCTGAAAAGGTTCCTACAACTCAGGCTCAACAGCCCTACCTCAGCCTTATCACAAGGCCTATAACTCAGAGAAGAACCTTCTCCTACACTCAGGCAAACAACCCTACCACTCAGAGATCAACTCTCCTACACTCAGCCTTTATAACACAGGCTTACAACTCAGATCTGTATTGACAGATCCTACAGAAATTAGAAAAGAAGTTTGTATTAACTTGCCCTTGATGAGAGAGAGAAGGACAAGGCAGTTCTTGATCAGCTGAAGAATGAAATCAACTGAATCTGAGCTTTTTTCAAAGCTTCTTGAATCTGAACTTAGCTGAGTTGATTTCCCAAACAGCTTCTTGAGAAACCAGTGATGGCTTCCTTCTTCTTCTTCAAATGGCTGAATCTCTCTCTATCCAACACCTTTGATGACACTTCTGAATTCTTGATAGAACTCTTCTTAGATCGATCCTGAGATCGTCTTCTTAGATCTTCTGATGAAGATCTTCTTTTGTGTATTACTCCTTCTTGATTTGATTTCTCAAATTGATTGCCAAAATTCAATCTCCTGTTACTTCTCTCTGAATCTGTCTATTTATAGACCTTCTTAATGGTAACTGGCTGATCCGGTTTATAACTGTCTTCTGACGAGTCTGACAACATCAGTTAACTTGATGCAACCCACAGCTGTCAAGTCTTCAAACAGATCATGTGTCTTAGTCTTGGTCAGCAAAGTGTTGAGACAGACTGTCAGGAAGTGTCGAGACCAACTGTCTATATGTGTCGACACAAGTAACTTTGGTGTCGACACAGCCTTTGATGATGTCGACAAGTTTGTCTTTAAGTCGACACAGCCTCTTCAGAACTTCATCTTGAGAATGAGTCGACACATAGAATTTGTGTCGACTCTAACACTTCATCTTTCTTCAGAAAATAACTTGGTCTTGACTTTGCAGTGTGTCGACACAAGTCCTGTGTGTCGACACAGTTGTTGTAGATTCAGAACTCAATATGTGTCGACTCTGCCTTCAGGTGTCGACTCAGCAAATATCAATCCTGCCAATATGTGTCGACTCAGTCTTCTGGTGTCGACACAAGTATTGTTGACTTCTGCCAATGTGTGTCGACTCTGTCTCAATGTGTCGACACATCCTCCCAGTGTCGACAAAGTTGAGATCGACTATCTTTCAGTTAGTCGACACTGCTTCCCAGTGTCGACACAAATGTGGTCGACTATCTTTCTGTGAGTCGACACTGCTTCCCAGTGTCGACACAAATGTGGTCGACTATCTTTCTCTATGTCGACACAGCTTCCTTCAAGTGTCGACACAATTATTCTGAAGTGTCGACACAATTTCTTCAGGTGTCGACACATGGACTTAGAATAATTTCCTGTATTCTTTAATACTTCTTCACCTGCATATGTCAACTTAAAACAACATCAAATACACCTTGATGTATATCATTAAGCTAAGTTAGGCTTCTTCAAATCAGGTACACATTTTCCAATGTACCCAACATATTTCATGTAAGCCAATTGCGGAAGTGTGTGCGCAGTAGTGGGCAAGTCTTGGATGTTGTGCCCCAGTTGTAGCCTAATCTCTCTTTTGTTGAAGTGTCGGTCCGTATTTTGGATACTCAAGATCGGGTGCTGCGAAGGAAGTCCATCCTGATGGTCAAAGTTCTATGGAAGAATCAGGATTTGGAAAGCGCGACTTGGGAGTTAGAGTCGGCTATGAGGGAGGCTCACCCTTAACTGTTTCCCTGATTGGTTTGGTATGTTTTCTTCTTGTAATATTTGGCTTGTTACTTTTCCTTCTATAGTGGAAGTGTTGTGCGTAAAGTTTCGGGACGAAACTTTCTTTTAGGGGAGTGACTGTAAAGCCCCCGATTTTTCTGCAATTATTTAATTCTTGCTTGGCGTTACGTCGACGCATTTTCTAGGCTTGTGCCATCTGTGGAGTGTGGTCTTAACTCCTTAGAACTGAGTGGCCTATTTTGTAGCCTATTGACAAGATCTCCCTAGCAAGCCGAGTCGTTTTGGGTGACCCGGTGTGGCCTCTCGGGGGATGCTTGTGTTTTGGCTTTGGGTGGGTATAACTCGAGTTCTATTTGTCGAAAGTTAATTTCGACTTCGCCGTTGTGTTCGTAGCGTGGATATTTAGCTACGGTGCGAATTTCGTCGAATTCCGTGGAGGTTCGATTTTCGCGTCGTTTTGGGAGTGCTAATAATAAGTGTAAATAAGTAATATTTTAGCTGTTTAAAAGAATCCGGCGGTCAAAAGCTGGGTGATTTAATCCTGCGGCTTTTAGGTGGCAATTAAGGCTGAAAAGACGTGTCTATGTATATATATAACCTTAAGTAAAAAACGAGACTATTCATCGTTTCCTTTCGTGAGAGAATAACCGTTGCCCTGTTCGTGAGCGGAAGAAAACCGGCGAATTGCCTTGCCTTCCACCGCCGTTTCCCGGAGTTCTAGCGGTCAGATTTTCGTTCCGAGGGTGGATCTGGACTGCTCTCCTATAGATCTTCTTTTCTACGGTAAGCTTTCTCCATTTCGTGTCTTTCTATGGTGTTGTAGATTTTTGTTTTACCCCTCTCCCTCTCCGAAAAATGTCCAGTCTTGCTCGGTTAGGTGTTGGATACCAAATCCGTGGGGAAGTAGAGAAGTCGATCGAGACCTTCCGGAAATTGAGGCAAGTGGGTTCTTGCCCTTGCCAAGTTTAGGTTCTCTGATTTCTTTTCTTGCTGTAGCTTGTTTGTTCTCGGGCTGGGGAAGGAAGTAAGGGTTAGGTTAGCATTTTCTTGTGTCGTAGTTGTAGCCAGGTAGGAGTCAGAAACTTTAACTCGAAAATTGTGCTAGTCCTCATTATAACCCTAGAATTGTGTTTGGTTGTTAGAAGAATTTTACTACAGTAATAGACTTGCTGGAGTTAGCGTTGGGGAGTTCAGAGCTCGGTGTTGACTGTGGTGCACACACTCAACGCCGGGTCTGCTTGGACTTGGCATTGAGTGTAGTGCACACACTCAACGCCGGGTCTGCTTGGACTTGGCGTTGAGTGTGGTGTACACACTCAACGTCGGGTCTGCTTGGTCTGTTCTTGCGGCTAAGTACTTTGGCATTGAGCGAGTCGACCTCACTCAACGCTAAAGATGTTTTGTCGTTGAGAGTGGTGGACACACTCAACGCCACAGTGTATTTTCATGGCTGAGTACTTTGGCGTTGAGTGAGTCGACCTCACTCAACGCCAAAGTTGTTTTGTCATTGAGAGTGGTGGACACACTCAACACCGCAGTGTATTTTCGCGGCTAAGTACTTTGGCGTTGAGTGAGTCGACCTCACTCAACGCCAAAGCTATTTTGTCGCTGAGAGTGGTGGACACACTCAACGCCGCAGTTTGTTTTTGCGGCTAAGTACTTTGGCGTTGAGTGAGTCGAACTCACTCAACGCCAAAGCTGTTTTTGCGTTAAGAGAGGTGGACTCACTCAACGCCACAGTTGGTTTTTACGGCTAAGTGCTAAAGGAGTTGAGTGAGTTGACCTCACTCAATGCCGTAGCTATTTTGGCGTTGAGTGAGGTTAGCTCACTCAACGCCACAGCATGTGTTGCTGAAGGCGTTGAGGGAGTGGACCTCACTCAACGCCGTAGCTGTTTTGGCGTTGAGTGAGGTTAGCTCACTCAACGCCACAACCTGATTTGCTGAAGGCGTTGAGGGAGTGGACCTCACTCAACGCCATAACTGTTTTGGCGTTGAGTGAGGTTAGCTCACTCAACGCCACCGTCTGTTTAGGCATTGAGTGAGTGGGGCTCACTCAACGCCATGCCGTGTTGAGTCATCTCAATGCTTTTCCCTTACCTTGATTTTCTCTCTCGAGTGAATTCCTTGATTTTGAGGTTCCTTGTCGGCTATATTTTTTTTTCAAAAGGCCGAATCGTGGGTCGTGGTTAGTAGTGGTGGTTTGAAGCTCTTAATGGGGGTGGTGTTGTGTAATTTAGCCATGGCCACCCTTTTCTTTTATCTTTCTCCAGGTACGGGCTGGGCAAGGGGGTGGGAGGTCCATAGTGCTTTCACATGTAGACCCTTGAGCTTTGTTTCTTGGAAATGGTGGTTGGGGGACTGAGTTTGCCTCCAACCCGGATCCGCGTTATTTTTTTTTTCTACTACCATCTCTCACAGTTTAGGGTGTTAGACGTTTCTTCCTTTGTAAAATTGCAACGTTTGGGCTCATGGTAGCCTGGTAAACTCTACAGGATTTATTTTTGGGCAGGGTTGTTGCTGTTTCCTCGCACATAGTGCTTTTCTTTTTGTCTTGCCTTAGACAGTGGTGCTTGTTTCGGTTTACTTACTCTTCTTGCTTACCTTTTTACTTAACTTTTCCGTACAGCTTACTTGTTTAGCTTGCTGAGGTATTCTTTTCTTCTTTGAATGCCTCAGGTTCTGGTTAGTATCCGATTAGACGGCTAGTTGTGCTGTGTTGTTGCTGGTGGTCTCTCGTTCTGTGGAGATCAGTTCATTGGTCTTGTGAGGTAGTTTTGTGTTTCTTTCTTACAGACATACACACTTTCCAGTGGGTTCGTGTCAGTTTGTTGGTGCCCACTGGTAGTTTTACCTTGATACTAGATATGTTATCTTTTTGCTGCTACCTTTTTCTGGAGATAGTCTACTTGCTCTTGGGATGATTTATGCTAGGTTGCTAGTTACTTTTAAACCTAAAACACTATTATAAGTATATCTCATAATCAGCATATTTTACAAAACTCAACCACTATTTTCCAAATAACGTAAAAAGATCGTTTTCCTATATATAGTATAAATTAAATATAGGGTCCTACATAGTATAAGTTGTCCTCTAGGGGCACTTATACACTCTTTTAGGATATCAAACCTGAATAAAGTATTTTCCGCAACGTATAAGTATAGTTTTTAAATTGTGGACTAGATGATCCACTGAGCCGAGGGATACGACCTTTAAAATATAACTGATTTTCTAATCATTAAACTTATGAATTTTATAAAGTAAAGTAGATAGTTTTGCTTGAGCATCAGCAGTTATCCCCTACTCGACGTGGCATCACGATGCGTGTTTTCTCATACTCTGATGCTTCTTTAATTTGGAGAAAATGCGGGGTTTGACAATTGTCCTTAAGACAAACTGATTAGCAGTTGTGATAGTTGATCTACTATAGCAGTTATTTGCTCCTTCTCAATAGGAGGTTGATCCTGTTCCAACAAGTGCTGGACATGCTCCCCCTTAATAGGAGCTTTTCCTATAAGCATTTCTACAGGTGTAGAGCTTGCTCCCCCTTAATATGAGCATCCCAGTCACTCCCTCTGTTAGACACTTGAGTCCATCTGAGTCTGGATACAACTTAATGGTTTTTATAGTCTTGATGCCACATCAAGAACTTCTTTACCTGCAAGAAAGGTAAATATTGCAACACAAGTATAGCATGGAGCAACTGAAGCTATACCAAGTTCAACATACCCAATCTCAATCTAGAGGGTGTTGAACTTGACTTCATCTAGTGGCATGATAAACATGTCAGCCACTTGTCAGTCAGTACAAACTCAGGATTGTGTTCTTCCTTATGCTCCTAAACTCATTGATACTTAATCTACATATGCATAATCCTGCTATGAAAGTTAGGATTCCTAGCAACTTAGATTATACTAGTAGAAAATTAATATATAAAAGAAATTCTACTTATCTGGAGGTTATGGTTCTGGAGCTGTGGCTGAATTCTCATCAGTTAATCACATCAGATCCCTTGCACAATGATCACTTCTTGTTGAGCCAGATCTTCTCCTTGTCTTTAGCACCTAGATTTGCCTCTGGCATCAGCTTTCTGATTAGCAGTACAAGTGTATTTTGCCCACTGAGTTTAATCTTGATCATCAAATTGATCTGTACACCTGATCACCACTTGATCAATCCCTTCTTGATTTATGAATAGATGGGGAAGAGCTGGTCTGCTGTGATTCTCTTCTCCCCCTAGCTGATTGCAGATGACACCATTTGTGCAGCTGTCAACTTTCTCTTCTCATGAGGCAAAATTTTCTCTTGCAACTACTGGACTTTAAGATCACTTGAACCTTGAATGATCTTTCCATGAGCCATCCTTTCATCATGATATCAAGTCTTTCTTTATACTGCTATTCCAATAGGAATGAGCTGACTTGTAACAACAATAGTTGGAGCACTCCAGCTGTTCTAGTAAACTGATTGGCTTGCCTTCTTCCAGCAGGTGCCATCACTTGGGTAGTTTCCCTCTCAGCTTCTGCAATGTCCATGGGGGCAAGCTGATCCTCAACAGTAATGTTGATATATTCTGTGCTGGTTAACTTTGGGTAAGATTCAGGCTTGTCTAGTAACCTTGACTGAACATGCTCCCCATCAGCATTTGCACAGATCCTGTCCATAAAGCCCACTAACTTGGACATACCTTGCTGTAGGTTCAGATAATATTGAATCCTGAGCATACATTTCTCTCCAAATTTCCTCTGAAGAGTCTAACAGCTGATGATACCACTTGAGAAACTTTTCAGCTAAGCATTGTGTGCTCCTTCCTTGCTGCTCTCAGAAGAGATACCTGTGCTTTCCTTAGAGATGAGTATAGCCTACTTGTTCTTCTCCTAGTTTGTTGGTGTGGCAGCAAAGCTTTGTCCAACCAGACATACCTATTGGATGGATATAGCTGGCTTTCATCCATGAGTGTGCACTTGTCCTTCTTCAGGATTTCACTCAACATTCTCTTCCTCTTGGGAAGTAAGAGGAATATCCTATATGGTCAATATCCATCACCAACTGTTGATCTTAGGTCACTTCCTCACTGGAGTATGAACCATAAGACAACTTTCTAGTTCCAGTCCAAGTTCTGGAACATCTTCTGTCCAAGTATCACATGGGGGATGGACACTAAGACTAACCTGCAAAATAGAATTACCTTACCTTAGGACCCCAATAGGTATTGGGTCCTAGGTTTCTGTTAGACTGAAATCTGACTTGCCTACCTGCTGCATTTCTGATAGGTAGGTTACCCCTGGACATTGAAGGATTGTGCCAGCAATCTACAGCATAGTGGCCCACTTTGCCACAACACCAGCACTCATGGACATTATATCTCCTTTTCTATTTAGGGCCAGAATTTGTCGGTACTGCTCCTTGAACAGTCGGAAGATGTGTTATTGTATGTCTCTGATTTCTTCCAGTAGCCATTTGACTGAAGGTAAGTCTTTCAGCTGACTATTTTGGTCTTTTCTGAGAGCCACCAGCTGCATGTCTCTTTTCAGCTAACATGCATCTGATTGCATCAGAAATTGCCATTTTAGCCTTGATAGAAGACTCCCCTTGAGTCATTACTTTTAATGGATGACTCAGATTCCCTGCAGCAGCAATATCCTTGAGTTTTAGGGCCGGGGAACCAAAAACAAATGGTCCAGGATGAGCCATTTGAATTTCCTCATGGGAATCCTTAAAGGCCTTCATGAAAGATAGGGTAAGCTCTGAATAACTCTAGAGGGGGGGTGAATAAAGTTTTTAAGATCTTTTTGATTCTTGCAGAAATAAGAAGTCTTTAAAAAAATATATTACTATGATATAGGTGTATGAGTGTACTAGTGCAACAAGTAAACTAGAGAAAAGATAACTAAGCTACACAATAAAATATATCATAGCACATGTAATTATATCACAGCACAAGCACACAGGAAAATCACAGCCACACAGACAACACAAGAATTTTATAGTGGTTCCCCAAACTTGGGTACATCAACTCTTCTACAACCCTAGGTAGGAATCCACTACAGTTTTTGATCAGGTGATTGCCACCAATGAGCTTTTGATCAGGTGCTCAAAAACTAACCCAAGTCTTTTGGAAGGAGACTTGCAACCAGAATAATTTTGAAGGGAATTAAAACCCTGTACAGAGGTGGGGAAGAGAGTTTGATTGAAGTCTTCTTTTCTCAAATCAAAATGAGAAGACTTTGTGGATTCTGTGATGTTGTCAAAGCTCCCCCTGAGATCTTGAATGATTCAGGAGTGGAAACTTTGCAAAGGGTGAGTAGGCCTTCTACTGTAAGATCTACTTTCTGAGATCCTTTGACTAATTTGAATATTTTTGTCACTTGAGATCCCAGAAATCAAAGAAGGAGAAGAAAGACACTTGATAGTGATTGTTGTTCTTTCTTTCTTCTTTTTGAGAGCAGGTGATTTTTCTTCAGATAGCTGTATGCACTGCACTAGTGGTTTTTTCAAAAAATTTTGTATTCTGAAAGGTTTCTGTGTTGTGTTGTTGTTTTTTTTTCTGGCTGAGAGATGATCCCCTTGATAACTGCCTCTTGGTCGAATTCAAAATCCTGCAATCAATGCTCAGCCAAAATCTCGGGAATGAAAACGGCAAGAATGCTGTCATATATTCTAGTCTATGTCTGTCTCGAGATATAAGTAATTAATTCCATGGGGGAAATTTGCAATCAATGCTACCTGTAACGGCTCAATCCAAAGGATATAAGAGCATTGATTATCCAAGGAATTAACAGCCTATAATAGATATAAAATAAGGAGATAAAAAGAAAGAATAAATAACAATATGTCTTACAGTTTTCGTCGACCAGAGAACAGCTTTCGTCGAGCTGAGAATAGCTATTCGTCGAGCTGAGATCCAAGATCGTCGAACTCTGAATGTTGCTTGATAACTTTCTTCTTCTGTGCATCAAGTTCGTCGAGCAGAAGTCTAAGATCGTCGAACTCTGAATTCAGCTTGATAACTTTCTACTTCTGTGCATCAAGTTTGTCGAGCTGAAGTCTAAGATCGTCGAGCTGAGTCTGCAGTCTGGACTTAAAATATTTTCTGGTGTTGAACCACTCCAATCAGAATTAGTTGATCAAAGATCAAAGTTCTTCTAGCTGATATTCTTGGTTCGTCGACTGAGTGTTAGACTTAGAAGGTATTACTTCGTCGAGCTGGGGACTAAGTTCGTCGAGCTAGGCTCAGAGAATTTTCCTTGAGTTCGTCTAGCTGAGCTTGACTTTCGTCGACCGGAGATCGACGAACGTAGAACTCCTTTTTCTAAGTCTTGAATTCTCTAAGTCTTGAGTCTTTAGTAGAGTTGAAGGCTGGTCCTTTGTACTGTTGACTCAAAGGACTTGATCTAGACTCTAGGACACGACTATGACCCTGATCTATACATTTTGGGTCATATCCTAACTCAGTGAACCTAGCCCAAATCCAACTAGGGGTTCTAACACTTCACATGGTTGTATCTTCCACCTTTGCTATGGGAACATTTTTCCATACCAGTGGATCTGTCATTCTCCTAGTGACCTTAACAGCTTTCATGGTCATACCTGTTAGAAGACAACAAGACTTTCTAAAAAGAGATTGGAGGCAATGAGGCTAGAGGTATAACTAGTGCCTTCCCCTTTCCTTTTGGATTGGGAGGTCTAGCAAGTCCCTTAAATCCTAACCCTTTCTTACCCTTTTGGGTAAAGAGAGTGTCAATTAAGGGAAGCATAGTGCTTGGCTTAGAAAACTTGGCCACCAGCAATTTCTCATTTAGGAGAACATCTTTAAATTCCTGGATAAGTTTCTCATTTGAGACTCTTACCACAGACTCCATATCAATGATCCCCTTGAGCTTGGCTGATTGTGCAGCCATATCATTGAGATCCTTTTCTTGGCCCTCACACTTGCTCCTAAGACTAAGAAGCTCTTTTGCCTGTCTCTTGGCAAGGAGCTTGCACTTCTTGAATGCTTCAAGAAGTTCTCCATACATGTCAATTATAGAATTGACATCATCCTTAGACTCAATCCCCTTCATCTCTTGATGATTGAGCTTCAGAGTCTGAGCTAGCCTCATGACTAGAAATAGAAGGTTGAGATTTAGCACTTACCTGAGCTTGTCCAGGCTGAGCCTGGATGCGCTTTTCATCTGTCATTGCTATCAGTCTATGGAATTGAGCATCTTCTTCTTCATCTTCATCCACCTCTGAGTCACTATCTGAATGTGATAGAGGGCCCCTGATCCCTATCCTAGCAGCAGGGTATTCTTCAGGTTCTCCTTCAGCAACAGCCATTAGCCCAATGTAGGCTTCTTCTTCTTCATTGTCTAACCCAGAGGAAGAGTCAGAACAGGTCTTTTCCTTCTTGTCCACAAGGGACTTCTCTTTCTTCTTTCCCTTGTGGTGCTTCTTCACTCCTCCTTTCCTCTTCACTGGGAAGTCAGCAACTACATGCCCAGGTTTGCTGCAGCAGAAATAAATAACATTAGAGGAAGTATGTTTGCTAGAGTTAGGAGCAAACCTGTCATCCTTAGAGGATTTCCTTCTGTGCTTCCAATGTCCCTTCTTTCTGTAGATTGGTAATTTCATGGCCCCCAGTTCCTTATAGTTTACACCTGACCCCATTCTTATATCTTATAACTAACCTTGGAGGTGTACTCAGATTGTTAAATCCTTTTTGAGTAACCTCCCTCTAATACCACTTTAAAGTTATTACTTCAAGGTTAGCTAGTCACCTATAGGGGGGGTGAATAGGTCTTTTAAATTTCTCCAAGACTTTTTGTGTTGTTTATAATTTGGTGATCCAGAGCTTGTCCTAATTACCTGCAATACAATAAATAAATAAGCAACACAACAAGCACACAAGTATTTATAGTGGTTTCCCAATTAGGTACATCCACTGTCCCTCCCACCTATCCAACTGACTTGTTGGACTAGGAACAAACTCCACCAATATGCTCCTCAGAGCTTATACCTCAGGTCCTCAGCCTTACACACAGATTCTTTCAGAATCCAAACTCAGAACCACAAGGGTTCCTATCTCAGATCCCTATAGTGCTCCTACAGCTCAGTGGTCCACTGACCACCTACCTCAGCCTTACTTCTAAGGCCTACAGCTCAGACACAAAGTGTCATACAACTTCAGGCACAAGGTCTTACTCTCAGAGTGTTGCAGCACTCCTACAACTCAGTATCTATCAAGGTACCTACCTTAGTGACCTTCCAAACACCTACAGCTCAGTCTCCTCCAAGGCCTACAACTCAGTGACACACTTATCACCTACAGCTCAGTGACTCACCAGTCACCTACCTCAGGCACTAGGCCCTACACTCAGGCTGGGAGGACAGCCCTACCTCAGATCCACACTTGGATCCTACCTCAGAGATCAACACTCTCCTACCTCAGGCAATTAAGCCCTCCAGCTCAGATCCACACTTGGATCCTACCTCAGTACCCCAGTAGGGTACCTACCTCAGTGGCAAATTTGTCACTTATAACTCAGGCACAAAGTGCCCTACACTCAGATAAAGATAGACTAAATCCTACAGGAAAGTAATCAAGAAAATTGAACAACTGACTAAGATAAAAACCTTTGAATCCAATTTACTTGACTGAGCAGATATCAGTCCAGCCCACTTGCTGTAGAAGGGATGAGTCTTCTTTTACAGCTACCTGTTGTAGAAGGCTTATAGTCCTTCACACAACTCTCTCCTTTTGCTGATTGTATGAATCAACTAACTTGTTCTCAAGGAAACAATCTTGTTGAAGTTTCAGCTATCTTCCTCCCTTAGCCTTCTGGCTTGCTTGCTGGACTTTTGCTTTCAAGCTTGTTGAAGAATATCGAAGTACAGCCGCCTCTATTTTGCTTTATGCTTCCGTTCTGGTTCACGGTTTCGTTCTCATATTTTGTTAACCCTAATCTTATTTTCTTCTCTTTCTTTTATACCAGTTGATTTGAATCAACGACACTATCTGAATGCGGGCCCAGTAAAGTATGGTGAGCGTCACCTCCCTCAGAAGAAGACAAATAGTAGCTTCCAGCGCTACTGTATCTTTCCCGCAATGGCATGAAGTATTTGGACTGGGCTCGACGATCGTCGATCTGAGTTCGACGAATTCTGTGCTGAGCTCGACGAACTTTAAGATCTTCAACTTTAACTTGAGCTCAACAAAAGGCGAGCTCAGTTCGATGAACTCTAAATCTTCAACCTTAAACCTGAGCTCGACGATCTGTGAACTGAGCTCAACGAACGCTAAGTCTTCAACCTTTAACCTGAGCTCGACGATCTATGAGCTGAGCTCGACGAACGCTGAATCTTCAACCTTCAACCTGAGCTCAACGATCTATGAGCTGATCTCGACAAACTCTAAATCTTCAACCTTCAACTTGAGCTCGACGAAAGGCGGGCTCAGGTTGATGAACTCTTAATCTTCAACCTTTAACCTGAGCTCGACGATCTGTGAGCTGAGCTTGACGAATTCCACTTTCTGTACTTAGAAAATTTTTGCTGGCTTTGTCTCATCGGTTCCTTCTCAACTGTCTCAGCGGTTTCTTCTTATCAGCTGAGACACTTCTGTCTCAGAAGTTTATCATCTGTCTCAGTGGTTTCTTCTTCACAGCTGAGACACTTTTGTCTCAGCAGTTTTCTTCTAACCTGTCTCAACTGTCTCAGCGAGTACTTCTCAACAGCTGAGACTGTCTTCTGTCTCAGCGGTTTAGCTGAGACCAACACTTCTCTCAACAATTTGTGTTGAGCTTCTCAGCTATCTCAGCGGTTCTACTGAGACATTCTTCTCAGCAGTCTCAACGCTTTCTTCTTCTCAGCTGTAACAGTCTTCTGTCCCAGTGGTTTCTTCTCAGCGGTCTCAGCGATTTTGTCTTAGTTAATTTGTCTGACTTTAGGTCGGCGAATGTTGAACTGTGATCGACGATCAGTGGGCTGAGCTCGACGAATCCTGAACCTCAAGCTTCTGAATTTAGCTCAATGAGTGGAGAGCTGAGCTCGACGATCCGTGTGCTGAGCGCGATGAACTGCATGCTGAGCTCGATGAACTGCGTGCTGAGCTCGACGAAATCTGAGACCCACACTTTGAAATGAGCTTGACAAAATTTGAATTCTCCAACATATTCTTCTTATTGACATGTCCAATCATGGACTACCTGTCTAGACTTGTTCCTTGGAACATCTTGACTTGGTCACTTAGGCTACTTTCTGCCTTTCCAGCATCTTCACTTTGTGACCACCTATCACATCACTTAGACAACCTGTCTAGACTTGTTCCTTGGAACATCCTGCACATGATGAGCTTAAACAACATCAAATACAATTATGCTTTTAGTGTTGATGGAAATGCCTCTTCAAATCCAATCTAGGGAACATTGTGGGCAATAAGCCCAACAAGTATATCGATACAGCAAGCCCGTTTTGCGGGTTACCGCCAAAAGGCCGGGCATGAAAAGAACCTCTGGAAGAAGAGCAGGCTCCTCACGGGCAGGTGTTGGGGTCGGCGAGGCAGGCCCGTTCCTAGAACGGTCTCGCCAAACCGACTTGACCTTCTTCCGCCGATAAGCCGAGTCTGCTAGCCTTTGCCCATAAGCCAGGGGCGAACCAAGCGCAGTCGGCAAGAGCCCTCGCCTGAGCAGCGGCGAGGCATCCTAGACCTCTTGTGAGAGAGATTTCACGGCTTGTTTGGCATACATCTTCGAAGCAACGCGAGAGCTCAGACGATAAATAGGGGCAGGATGAACGTCGTCTTGGATACATGCCCTGACATATATATAGGGCCAAAGTGGGACCCACAAAAGATTCCATTCCAGGTCAGCAAGCACTCATCGAATATTAGGGGTTGGACTTTTATCTCTGAGCATAGGAATTGCTCGCAAAGAGCGGGGATTGTGTTAAACCCCGTATTTGCTGAGTGGGGTTTTTCCCCAGGGCAGGTAATTCAAGAGCCTTTCGCCAGGGCAGGCGGAAAGGCTTCCGCCTGGGTAGGCGGAAAGCCCCGGAGTGGGCAGAACTCTTTGGACCTAAGGCATTGAGTGTATCCCCTTCACTCGACACTCTCGACGCTTTTTGATTTAAGGCATTAAGTGTAGCTACTTCTCTTAACGCTCTCAACACTGTCTTAAATCATTGAGTGTAGCTCTCGCTCTCAACACTCTCGGCGCTTTCTAAGTTAAGGAGTTGAATGTAGCACTCGCTCTCAACGTTGTTTGTCTTGAGGTATTGAGTTTAGTTCCCACTCTCAACACATCAGTACCTAGACAGATTTCCTTGGGCATATGATGGTCCGGTCAGATAAGTGAAGCAGGCGGAAGGGCTTCCTCTTAGGTGTGCAAGAAGCCTCCCGCCTAGTTTGGTCCAGAGGTAAATTTACCTGGATGCCCTTGGAGGTCTGCATTTAGCTCCTCAAAACAACGGAGTTTGGCTATTGACAGACCACTTTGGGCTGCATATAGTCTTTTGGAACAGCGGAGCTACGCTATTGACAGACCAGATTTCTGGATTCTATAAATAGACCCACGGGGTACCTTAGAAGGAAAACTTTCTCATTTTCGGAAGTCTTGTTGCGCTTTTTGAGGTATCCTTAACTCAGCACTTGGCAAAGGAGGGGAAGCGCTCTGAGATCTTTCGGATTAGTGGAGGGACCTCTGTGTTGCAGCTTAGGGTCACTTCCTTGGTTCCTTATGGCTGGTCAGGGGTCTGGGCTTGAGAGAAGTAGGTGTTAGATATACCCTAAGGTCTGAAATCTCGTTGAGGGCCAGTTTTTTGCTCCAACAATGGAGAGGGCGACTTGCCAAGGTGGCATGCTGCTTGGCTCACTCGTGCTCTTCTGTGATTAAGTGGAAAACTTCTTCGCATGCGAGTGTTTCATCGAGGTTCGCTACTTCAGGGCGGTTGTAGTGATTTTGAGCTTCAAGTTCTCTGGCAGGACGGGATTCACAGCATTTAATTTCCACGCAGGGGGGTTCTGCTTCAAGCATGTTGACAGACAAGTGAGGGGGAACTTAATCGACGTGTCACCCAAGGGTTATCCCTTCCATAGTGCGGGTAACTTCCCCCACCATAGTCTATAGTCATGAGTACCGCTGTGTTGAGGGTACTGCCTTCTGAGGGCGTTGGCAACTCGTTTCCCACAGACGACGCCAAACTGTTGCGGCCAAACTCGGCGTCTCGGTCGGACCGGAATAACCTGGACTGCCTTAGCTCTCGGAACAGTCGAGCGCGCACACAGTCAATGAAGATAAAAAGTTTAAATGATAATTTTTTTGATGTGGAAAACCCCGGAAAGAGGTGAAAACCCACGTGGTCGTATCTGTGCCGACCAAACCTCCACTAGATCTGAGTGTTGTTACAAGGCCTTTTCAAGAACTCGAGGGCGACAGACCATCTCTCATTACAATTATTAGGGAGAGAGAGAGAACCTGGAGGGTGACAGACCACCGCTCACATGACTAATTATTTTCTTGTGTGCTGCGGAGAGCGATGCACTCGTTGTATTCTGGAGTCTTCTAATAATTCTTGGAGGCGGGAGTAACTTGTTGTACTCGTTTTTGATGTCTGGTGCTTGAAGCCCGGAAGCGTGCTCGGTGCACCTTATCCTCTGCTTCATATATCTGATTGCCTTTTGGAGAAGCGTGGTTGGGTTGTCTTATCAGTAGATGGAGTGCTAGCTCTGGAGCGCGTGGGGCGCTTGTTAGCAAAGAGTGTTCTTGGTGCTTATTGGAGGAGAGCGTGCAGAGCGGTTGCGGGTAAAGAGAGAGTGAGGCACTTGTAGAAGGAGAGCGCACATGGCACTTATCTGAGGAGTGTGCGTGGAGCGCGGGTGGAAGAGACCAGTGTAAAGGAGTGACGTACGCGAGAGCGCATGGGAGCGTGCAAGGGGGAGATGCGCGCAGAGAGAGACGCGCGCGAGAGTGTGCAAGGAAGCGATGAGAGGGAGAGCGTGCAAGGAGGCGCCGCACGTGGGAGCACGCAAGGGAGAAATGCGCATGAGAGAGCGCAAGGGGGTGGCGCACGAGGGAGAAGGTAAGGGAGAAATGCGCGTGAGAGCGCACAAGGGGACGTCGCACGCGGGAGCGCGCAAGGAAGTGGCGTGTATGATAGCGCGCAAGGAAGAGAGATGGAGGAAAGAGAAATTCTGGGCGGAGAAGATGAAGATCCTCGAAGGATGCTTTGAAGACTGTAAAAAATGGACAAAAGAGGTAAATAAACCGCAAACCTTTATTGCTCAAAAAGATAAAGATTACAAAGGTATACCCCCTTATTTATAGAAACTGGGGGAGGAGAGAGAGATTTACAACAAGCAATGTGGGACTAAATACAAGTCGTGCGGCTTATGCGGTTTGACATGACCAAACTGCCAACTATACAAGAAATAAAACAAATAACTACAAAGCTGCAATCTCCCAGAGTCAGCCTCTCGAACTAACCGCCTGATCGCCTGCTGCAAGTTGTCGGACTACAACAACGGTCAGATCTCTGTGGCTTCAAGCAGACTGCTATGGCTTATCTTTGCCAGACCGCTGAGGCTTCAAGCAGACCGCTGCGGCTACTCTTCTCCAGACAGCCAGACCGCAAGACTGCTGGAACAACTAGACCGCTGCGGTTAGAAACCAGACCGCTCGAACACTCCAAACTTTAACGCTCCCCCTCAAGCTGGAGCATATATATCGACCATGCCCAGCTTGCTACAGACCTCCTCAGATGGAGTAACCGATTTGGTGAAGAAATCAGCTAGTTCTCTTTCTGATGTAACAAACGGAGTGCAAACCTGATTCTTCAAAATCTCCTCTCTAATGAAATGACAATCAACCTCAATATGCTTTGTTCTCTCATGAAAGACAAGATTCCTTGAAATATAAATAGCAGCTTTGTTATCACAGAACATAGGAAGAGGGTGGTCATAGACTTCTCCCAAGTCAAGCATAAGCGCTCGTATCCATTTTAACTCGTAGGTAGTTGAGGCCATGCTCCTATATTCTGCTTCAGCACTTGACCTTGAAACCACTGCCTGCTTCTTGCTTTTCCAGCTAACCAGATTTCCTCCTACAAAAGTGCAAAAACCTGATGTAGACTTTCTATCATCCTTGTTATCAGCATAGCTGACATCAGAATATACTTTAATCTTTAGATGACCATTCTTCTGAAACAATAAGCCCTTTCCTGGAGACCCTTTCACATACTCCAAAATTTTCATGGCAGAGCGTTGATGACACTCTCTAGGACTTTGCATAAACTGACTAACCTTCCCAACTGCATAACAAATATCTGGTCGAGTAACAGTTAGATATATAAGTTTGCCTACAAGTCGCCTGTATACAATGAAATCTGGGAGAAGAGGAGAATCATCAGTCCAGCCTTTATCATCACCAATAGCCATTTGTCAATGAGCATGTTTCATGCCAAGAAGACCTGTCTCCTTTAGGAGATCTAGCGCATACTTCCGCTGTGAAAGAACCACCGAGGTCCTCTTTCATGAAATCTCAATTCCCATGAAGTTCTTGGGCGGTCCCATATCCTTAGTGACAAAGTATTGTCGAAGATGTCGTTTAGCTAGATCAACGCCCTCCTTATCATCACCAGTCAAAAGAATATCATCAACGTAGACAACAAGAACTACAAGACCTTAAGTAGTCTTGCGTATAAACAAAGAATGATCAGCAGAGCTTCGACTGAACCCAATAAGAGAAACAACTTCACTAAACTTTTCAAACCAGGCTCGTGGATTCTGCTTTAAACCTTAAATCGCCTTCTGAAGCTTGCACACTTGATACTCCCCCTGAGCAACATACCCAGGAGGTTGCTCCATGAATACCACCACTTGCAAATCCCCATAAAAGAAGACATTCTTAACATCCAACTGAGACATTTCCCAGACTCTATTAACAGCCACAGAGAAGAGAATACAGATAGTGTTGATGCGAGCAACAAGAGAAAAAGTATCGAAGAACTCCACCTCATATGTCTGAGTAAACCCTTTGGCAACAACCCGGGCCTTATACCGTTCAACAGATCCATCTGGAAGATACTTAACCACAAAGACCCACCGACATCCAACCACATCAATGCCCAGAGGTGGTGGAACAAGAGTCCAAGTCCCTCTCTCAGTTAACGTGCTCATTTCTTCATCCATAGTAACCTTCCACTAAGGAAGAGCAAGAGCTTCTTGATACGTTTTCGGAATGACAGTAGAAGAAATAGCAAGAGCAAAATGCTTGGCAGTTGGAAAAAGCTTATCATAGGAGACAACCGCACCAATCAGATGCTGAGTACATTGGCGAACACCCTTTCGCAGGGCAATTATAAGATCGAGGTCACTGCTGACTTGAGGAGGCAATGTACTGGCAGAAGACAGAAGAGGCTCCGGAATAGGCACAGAGGGTTCCAAGGATAACCCATCAGGCTCCTGAGAAAGAGAAGGAGCAACTGAAGGAGATGCGGAAAGAACCGGCTCTAGCGGAGGTGCCGAGAGAATAGGCAGGGAAGGAGAAGTATCGGCAGGTACGAGAGAAGAAGGAGAGGAGAAATATGGAGTATCTTCAAAGAAGGTAACATCTACAGAAACATACTGTTTACGCAGGAGAGGATCAAAACATCGATACCCTTTTTTAGTAGGGCAATAGCCAAGGACTATGCATTTAATTGATCGGGGAGAAAGTTTGTCCCGTCTAGGAGAAGGGACGTGAACAAAGGCAGTACAACCAAAGGTTTTAAGGGGCAAAGGAAATGGTTCGGCCTCTGGATATAAGACTGAAAAAGGAGTCTTGCCCTGAATAACAGAAGAGGGAATACGATTAATGAGATAGCAAGCAAGAAGAACCGCATGACCCCAATAAGACCGGGGGACATTCATTTGCAAAGAAAGACTGCGAGCAACATCTAGAAGATGACGATTCTTGCGTTCAGCAATGCCATTCTATTGAGAGGTATACAGATAACTTGTCTGATGAATCAAATCCTTGTCCACACAAAACGAAGAGAACTGATGGTTGACATATTCTTTGGCATTATCAGTATGAAGAATCTGAATGTACACACAAAACTGTGTGAAGATCTCATGATAAAAAGCAGAGAATACAGAGAACAGTTCAGAACGATCCTTCAAGAGATACAACCAAGTGCATCTGGAGAAATCATCAATAAATGTGACAAAGTACAAGCTTCCGCGACCAACCGAAGCAACTAGAGAAGGGTCCCAGATGTCAGAGTGAACAAGCTCAAAAGGACGTGAAGAACAACGGCCCGTTCGAGCTGGGAAAGAAGAGCGATGATGTTTGCCCAACTCACATGCTTCACAGTTCAAAGGAAAATCGTCGAAAGGAAGGTCTGGAAAAAGTTGATGAATGAGGCGAGATGGAGGATGACCAAGACCACGATGCCACAACTGAATTGAGGAAGAAACAAAAAGAGCAACAACATTGTCAAGATAAAACAGGCCACCACGAGCAGTACTAGTTACAATTGTAGCCTTAGAAACAAAATCAGAGAAAGAATAAGTGGTGCCAGTAAAAGTAACTATGCAACTTAACTGGGTGCAAAGAGCATGAACAGATAGTAAATTGCATGGGAAAGTAAGGGACATAAAGAGTGTCCTCTAATAGCAAAGATGAAGAGAGATGCACAGTGCCAGTACCATGCATAGGCGCATAGGTCCCATTAGCAACAATAATAGGAGATAACTTGTTTGCCTCAAGCAAAGAGGAAAACAAACGAGAGTTGCCAGTCATGTGACTAATGGCACCAGAGTCAATAAGCCACTTATCAGAGGAGACTGCAAGAACACGAGTAGTAGAAGAGAGAAGAGAAGTCATTTGAAAGAAGAAGCAGGAAAGCAGGTAAACTAACCGCTCAGGAAGAAACTAGCCGGCACAAACAATAAAGAAGAAAGAGAGACAAAGGAGACCGCCCGGTCAAAGGTACACAAACCAGCGGCTAGAAGAAGCCGCGACCAAAAAAGGGCGGGAAGAAAGTAAGAAATCGGAAGAAACCGGACCAAGGGGCGGAAACCGCAGTGGGTAAAAAAAATGCCAGAGAGAAGAGAAAAGAGGAGAAGCACGCGAACTAGGAAAAAAACAAGCTGCCTGATCTCGGTGTCAACACACCAGCAACAAAACAAGAAAAGTTGCGACCCAAGGGCGGAAAAAACCGTGCAAGAAGAAAGAAGAGACAGAGATCACGCGAACACGACGCAAACCGCGCGAACAGAAAGAAAGAATCCGCGCGGTGTAAAAAGGACAAAACGATCAAGAACAGGTTGCAGAAGGAGACGGAGACCGCACGGTCAAGGTGTCAACACACCAGTGGCAAGGAACAAGACGCGACCAAAATGCGGACTCACACCAAAGAAGAGACAAGAGACTAGTAAAGAAGCAATAAGAAGAGAGAAGAGCACGAGGCTGCCCGGTCAAGGCGAAAAACACACCAGCAGTAAGGAAGAAACCGCGACCAAGGGCGAAACTCGCAACAGAGAAGAGACAACGCGGTTAGCAAGGAAAGCCGGGCGAACAGAAAAGGCCCGGGAGGAAGCAAGTCGCAAGCACAGAGATAAGCAAGGGAGGGAAGGGAAAAGAAAGAAGTTGGACAAACCGGATGAAGCCGGTTGAAGAGGCCGCGCGATTAGAGAAACAAACCGCAACCTTCTTGAAACAAAAGATCGGTTTCCTCTGATACCATGTAGAAAATGGACAAAAGAGGTAAATAAACCACAAATCTTTATTGCTCAAAAAGATAAAGATTACAAAGGTATGCCCCCTTATTTATAAAACTGGGGGATGGGAGAGAGATTTATAACAAGCGATGTGGGACTAAATACAAGCCGTGCGGCTTATGCAATTTGACATAACCAAACCGCCAACTATACAAGAAATAAAACAACTAACTACAAAGCCGCAATCTCCCAGAGTCAGCCTCTCGAACTGACTGCGTGATCTCCTGCTGCAAGTTGTTGGACTACAACCACTGTCAGATCTCCGTGGCTTCAAGCAGACCGCTGTGGCTTCTCTTCGCCAGACTGCTGCGGCTTCAAGCAGACCGCTACAGCTTCTCTTCGCCAAACCGCTGCGACTTCTCTTCGCCAGACCGCCAGACCGCAAGACTGCTGGAACAACTAGACCGCTGCGGTTAGAAACCAGGCCGCCCGAACACTCCAAACTTTAACAAAGACGAAGGAGAACTTTAAAGATTGCTTGAAGATCTTTTCAAAGTGGGAGAAGGAGATGAAGCAGACGAAGGAGGGATGAGAGAGAGAAAATCCGTAGGAGGATTTTCCTGCTCCGAGAAGAATGAGAATTAAAGGTGGATTTGAGGCCCTATTTATAGGCTTCATGGGTGGTTATGGAGGTTATGCGGCTATCCGCAGCACATAACCACCATGATTGCTATTAAGAGCCCGCTCTCATGACATATTTCACGTATAATATTTAATAATTATACTAACCGTAGACCGATCTATTTTTGGCAACGCATTTTCTCCAGTACAGTAGATCATGCGAGCGGTTACGTGGGTGGTTACCCACGTAACCGATGGCGGCGATGGCGGGAGTATGATCAGACATCGGAGAATAGACATGATGGACAACGGGCGGCGGCGGCGACGACTGGGAAGATTGCTCGCCGGCGAAGGTCACGTTCGATCGGAGGAATACGGTCGGCTGCCAATGGAAGGCCAGCCTGTCGAGGGGAAGGCAATGCCACCTCTAATCGGGGCCTGTTGAGGAGGACGGGCAACCAAATGGCCGCCCATTCCGAGCCAAAGGAAGGCCGCCCCTATGAGGGGCGGCGGAAATCTCCGCCCGTTCTGGGCGAAACAAAGGCCGCCCCTATGAGGGCCGGCAACTAAGTATGGGCGGCAAAATTGCCGCTCGTTCTGGGCGAAACAAGGGCCGCCCCTGTGAGGGACGATGGCCAGTACGGGCGGCAAAATTGCGGTCCGTTCTTGTCGAAACGGGGACCGCCCCTTTGATGGCGGCGGCCAGAACGGGCGGCAAAATTTCCGCCAGTTCTGGTCAAAACAGGGGCCACCCCTGTGAGTGGCGGCGGCAGTACGGGCGGCAAAGTTGTCGCCCGTTCTGGGCTAAACATGGGACGTCCCTGCTAGGGGCGGCGGCTCTGACGGGCAGCAAGGCTGCGGCCCGCCTCTTGCGGTAGAGGGCCAGACAGCCCGGGAAGAAGGCCGCGCACTGCGCACGGCCTGGCTCTGCGCACGCAGGTGCACGCTTCCCAGAGCGCGCACAGGTGCGCGCGGTCCAGGGAATGCGCTTCCCAGGGCGCGCGCAAGCGCGCGCTTGGCCGGAAACTCAGTGCGGGTCGGGGCGCCCGCGCACGTTGCCTTTGCGGACGAATGGTTGGTTGCCTACACCCTTAGCGGTTGCGCTAGTCGGATCAGGGTGGTCCTCAAGCTTGACTGAACAACTCTTAGGAGGAAACCCCATCAAATATTTAAAAAAATTATAAGAATTATATATAATTAAAAAAATGTATAATAAAATTGTATAATTTTTAAAAAATTAATAAACAAATATATACGAATAAAAATTTATAATATATGAATGAATTATATAACAAAAGGTAATAATTTTAAAGTAATATACAGTCATTTTTGCAAAGGCTATGCATGTGCTTGATGCTTTTAGGGGATCTTCGACCGCATCAAGGAGGGTTTTGCCCGTGTTTGATGTTCGGGGAGGCCTTCGACCACATAGAAACAGGATTTGCCCGCTTCCACGCAATCCATCAGCTCGGCGCCGCACCCGCCACTCATGCCCCCCAAAGGCGCGTATACAAAATCAAACAACCATAGTGCTCCGGAAGGCCGCGAGTGGCGGGTGTGACGCCGAGCTGGTGGATTGTGTGGAAGCGGGTAATATCCGCTTCTATGCGGCCGAATGTCGCCCAGAGCATCAAGAAACGAAGGCGGGAGAAGCCCCCTAAATGTGTCTGAGACTCCGAAAGCCGCTCGAGAGCATTGAGCATGAGCATGGCCCATTCGAAGTGCTCGTAATAAAAAAAATAACTTTAAATATGGCAGTTTTTCATTGCTTTAATTAATTTTTTTTTTTTGAAATGGTCTTGCATGAGCCCGTCCTAGGCTCGATCAAGGCCCAGTTTCTTTTCCTTGATTGGCCTCACTTCTAATGTGGAGGCGCCTGACCTTGTCCCGACGGCAAAAAAGCCCGGGCGCACTCATAGTTGACTTGGAATTACCGTGAACTGTGTGTGCATAAAGACCCCGGTCCCGGTCCGGGACCGGTCCTGGGCAGGACCAGTCCTTTGGGACACCGGTCCCTGACCGGTCCTGCCCAAACCGGTCCCGGTCCGGGACCGGTTTTTCCTTTGAAAACCGGGACCGCCTGGGACCAGAAGGACCGGTCCTAACCGGTTCCAGACCGGGACCGGTTAATTAAATTAATTATTTTAATTATTTTTATTATATATTATTATATTTCGTTTTTAATAATTTTATTAAATAACATGTAATAATTTAAAATGCAAAATTGCAAAGTAGATAGATTTTTTTATTAAATGTGAAATAAAACAAAAAAATCAAAATACAAATTACAAATTATAATACAAAATCAAAATACAAACATTTTTATTAAATTTGAAATTATAATACAAAATACAAATTCAAAATTTGGAGTTGAGCCTTGGACTCGTCTTCAACTCCGGAGTCGCTTTTGATTTTGAACTCGTCTTAAACTTCAACGTCATTATTCTGCGGCGCTCCCCAGATTTAAGTTATTAAGCTCGTCTTCAACTTCAGACTCACTGTCTTCAATTGACGAGACGTTTTGTCTTCTCCTCAAAGCGTCCAAATGGTCCTTTTAGCAAATGCAAATCTCCAAAGATTCTTCGGTCAAACGGCTCCTTCGCTCGTTCAGAATCCTGTCACTCAAAGAAAACGCAGACTCCGAAGCTACCGTACTTGCTTGGATGGTTAGTAAATCACGGGTCATTAAGGCCAAAATATGATAATTATTAGATTTAATTTTCCACCTTTTTAAAATATCAAAATTTTCTATTTTGTACGCGGTCATAAAATCTTGAAACTGTGTTTTGCTATATAAACCTAATTCATTTAAAGTACTCGAAGTTTGTTATTTTTTTTTCGAAATTAATTCTAAAAATCTATTTTTTAAAATATTTTTTGTTCGAGGGGCGGTGGATTCCTCGCGAGGTCGCAATCCATATAGTTGATCGTAATAATTATATAGGCGAGTAAAATGAGAATTAAATTTTGAAACACTAACGTTGTGAAAATCACTAGAAGATTCGTTTAACTCTAAATTTCGATTAATTTTCTCTATAAAATTTTCAACCCCGTTTACACCCATTAAAGAGTTTAAAGGCGCAGCACAAGAAAACATAGGTGACATATGCGTATAATATTTTAAAAACTTTGCCTCCATTAATAATATTAACGGGCGCCACATTGAATTAATTTTGTAAGTTTTAAACGTTTTAGTAATTAATAAAAAAATTTCAATAACAAGCGAGCTAGTAGAGTAATAAACTCCAGATAAAATAGTTGTTGCCCAATAAAAACTTTCTAATAAATTTACATAATCTTCGATTATAGCTCAATCTGACGCATCTAAATCATGTGATTCTTCTACACTATTATAAAATTCTATCAATAACGATTTTTGTGACAAAGTCCGATTTAACATTTTGTATGTGGAATTCCATCGTACCTGCATATCATAAGATGAACCCAAAATTTTTTTACCCTATGCTATAATAAATTTTTTGAAATCTTGTTTTCGTCGTTTTGAACTATAAATAACTCGTAACATAGTACGTATTTTATTAACATAATTTTTCATAAAAGTTAAACTATCTTGCACAATTAAATTAAGAACGTGACATACACAACGTGTATGGAAAAAAATACCATGTAGCATAGGTTTCAGATCATTAATCAAATATTTAATAGCCATATTATTATTTGAGGCGTTATCAAACGAAATACTTAAAATTTTATCTTTTATTTTAAAATCTCTAATACACTTAATAATCACCTGATAAATAGCTTTACCGGTGTGCGGATATTCAAAACCTTCAAAACAAATTATACGTTTATTTAATTCTCAACTATCGAGATCGACCCAGTGACAAGTTATGCAAATATAAGAAAGTCCGTCAACTAAACCGCTACTCCAAACGTCGCTCGTTAAACTAACTCGACCGTCGAATGTTTCAAAATAATTTTGTAAATATTATTTTGATTGCAGGTAAGCTTTTAAAGCATCACATCGAGTTGTAGTATACGACTTACCTGTTGATATTTTGGTTGGAGTGCTTCGTGTATGTAAGACGTCATTTCGTCGTTGTCGTAGTGGTTGAACGGAAGTCCTCTTTTGATGACATTCTTCATTTGTCGCTCCCGTTGCCGAGCTTGGTCATACATCCAAATGTGTCCGGTCGTCGAAATTTGAGCTTGGTTGGCCTCCGACGGGGCTTGTTTGGAAAGACACGATTTGTTGTGTCGGGCGAGCGTTGTGTTGCTACTGTTAGCGACCATAAGCTTCGCGCAAAGTTTCATTTCGCCTTAATTTCGCCGTCGATCCACACTTTATCGAAGTTATCCCATACCGCCGCTTTATACCGGTGCTCAACGATCTCATGATCGACAGACGCTGAGTAGGACGCCGGCATGGAGGAGGAGGAAATCATTTAACACGACCATGAGTGAGAGAGAGAGAGAGTGAGAGAGATAGTGAGTGAGAGAGAGAGAGAGTAAGAGAGAGAAATGAGGGAGAGGGGGGTTCATAAGATTTAAATTAATTTTTTTATTATTATTTAAATTATAATTTATAAAAGAGCCGAACGGCTCTTTTAATGAGCCTGCCATCGGCTCTTTTAATGAGAGCCTTAACGGCTCTTTTAAAGAGCCTTAACGGCTCTTTTACCGGTCCCGAAATCGGTCCCGGTCTGGGACCGATTTTTACCCTTAAAGAGGAGACTGTCAAGGATCACTGGACCGGTTCGGGACCGGACCAGTCCTAACTGGGACCGGTCCCTGTCCGGTCCCGACCGGTCCGATCCCGGGACCGGTTTTTATGTGCAAGCCCGTGAACATAGTAAATTAAATAATGCTTAATATATTTAGGAGTGGTATCAAATTAAAAAATATATAATTTTTTATGGTCAACAATAATGTCTGGCGTTTTATTCTTTAGATCAGATTTGTATTTTTTGGACAACAATTTTATTCGGCTCAATCCATTTTAAACAGTACTTTTTTTACCAATTAGGTTCTGCTTGGGGAATCCAACCCTCCACTTCTCCGTTTTCTTCCTGCTTTGTTCCAACCTAATGATGTCTCAGTTCAGGCTGAGAAATGCATTGCTTCTGCTCATTCACCGCTGCCGATTCAGAAATTTCACTAAGATAGGTCAGATATCAACTTTCAACTTCTCCCTAGTACCGAACCGTTTTTCTCCCATCCATCTTTCATTTTTGATGCATAAACAATCAAAATTTATTGCTTCAATAAGAGAAATTCAAATCCACTAAACAGCCAAGCCGCCGGCGACGACCTCGACTAATATAATGTCCTTGCGCAAACCCTCAACTCATCGGATCGCAAGCCGTCAAGCCGACGACAGCGCGGCGGTCAAGAGGAGGGCTGCGGAGACGGCAAGGCACAACTTAAGCTTTTCATTATAGGAGAAGGGCAAAACGTGGCGATGTCGTTCGGAATGGTGGAACAGAGTTCACATCTGCGGCTGAAATCAGACGTACGCCCCTTATGTTAAGAGTGATGTTATGTGCAAACCTATTTGAGCTATGTGCAAACCTCTCAAAAAAATACAAATCATTTTTTGGTTTTAATTCTCTAAACCGTAAAAGGAACAAGGCGTAGCCCACACCGCTGTACTCCCGAAATCCTCCGGACTTCCTCGATTGCGCGGCCACTCATTGCCCCTTTTATGTCGGTGAATGGTTCCTTAGCCGTCGGTGGTTGCGTGCTCGGCCGACGGTGAACCTTTCCCTACCGTCGATGAATCTCCGTCGAGGTAAATAACCACCAGATCTAGGTTTTTCTCGGCCTTTTTTTTTGCATTTTCCGGCTAGGTCTTCTCCTCTGCAATTTCCGGGTAGGTATTCTCCTTTTTTTGCATTTTCTGGCGAAGTCTTCTCCTTCTATGCAATTTCCAGCTAGGTCTTCTCATTTTCTACAATTTCCGGCTAGGTTCTTTCTGCATTTTTCGGCGAGTTCTTCTCCTGCTCTGTAATTTCCTGCTAGGTCTTCTCCTTTTCTGCAATTTCCGGCAAGATCTTGGCAGTTTTTCGTCAGTTTGGATCAGTAAAGGAGAAGATCGAGGCATTTTATAGTTTCTCCTATTTCTCTTAGGTGTTGAATAACTAATTTCTCTCACTGCCCAGATATCTCCCATTGCCTATATTTAAAGTTTCTCTAATTTCATTTGGGAGCTCTGGCAATCTTGGGCATTTAAATTGCTCAAGTTTCTCTAATTTCCAATTATAAATTAATAAAGTTTGCTAACATATTTTTTGTTTTAATGCAGGTTCATGTTAATCATATAATGACATTTTGGGTGAAATCAAATTTTGTGAAAGAATTAGATGTACAAAAGTTTTCTAATTATGCTCATTTTGTGCATGTTTGTCATGATTTCAACTCTAATATTATTTTAGGTTTAAATGCAGGTGCCTAATGATTCTATAATTATTTTTTTTGGATATACTAATGTTGTGAATTAAGACTGATTTTTGTACTTTTTTTCACATGATTTTAATGATAAAAATGTTTTTTAAAAAAATTTTCATTTGATTTGTGCATAACAAGTTGATTTGCAGAAAATCTTACAATTTACAATTAATAATGATTTACATATATCCAAACTTAATTTGCACTTAAAATTTGTTACTTACTCTAATTTAGGCTCCGTTTGGGGGACTTATTTTCACCGGTCAAGCGGTCACGATTGCATGAATCGGGACTTAATTAAGGTCCGGTACATGCGGTCGTGACCGCTTGACCGGTGAAAATAAGTCCCCCCAATCGGAGCCTTAATAACACAATTTTCCCTGTGTTTCGCTGCCGAGTGCCGACAACACTTATTTTAATAATATTGAATGTGAATCACGTTCTTTTAAAATATTATTAAGCGAGCTCTTCATGATTGTAGGTTTGGTCATTTTTAATTAAATATCCACTTCAGTGCGGAGCCACGTGGCTACGAATAATAATTGCATACGGAGCACTCTTCTCACTTAGATTGGGTGAAATTTAAGTCGTTGATCTTGCATATTGGACGAGGTGATCTTGCCGAAATAAAAAAAGAAAAAAAAAACACAAATTTTAAAACACAATTGGACGACGAGATTGCTATCCACGCTTCTTCCTTTGAGAGCGAGTAACTGACCCAAAAATTATTAGGTGGCTACGCGCCCAATCGTTAACTTTAAAAAACAGGGTTTAGAGGTGGATAGAAACTGAATTATCAACCGTCAATTATATTTTCTAACAAATCAATATTATTTTTGGAGAGAATTTTAAGTCTGCTCAGCTTACACGAGAATGTTGGGATTCGAAGCGGTGCTGTAGTGCAGAATACCTGATGCTGGCACAAGTAATAATAACAGAAAACACAAAGACACAAAAAGAATACCAGAAATAACGTGGTTCCCGCTGAATGGGTACGTCCACGGGCGGAAATGGCAGTCACAATCTCATTCAACACAAAATACACAGTGTTACAAATGAGTTTAAATTACCCCTATACAAAATGAGATAAATATGACTCCCGGATACCTTGCGGCAAAAACGGCCGAAGAAAGAGGAAGTTCCTCACGGCCAAGCACGACGGCAACCCAAACTCCGACGGCGTCTCTACGACGACGGCGTCTTCCTCAAAAACTGCAGCAAGCAGCAACCCCTTTCAAAACCCGGCACAGCGGTGACGCTCTCTCCCAAAACAGCGGCGGCGGCGGCTCTCCAAAACAGCGGCGGCGGCGGCTCTCCAAAACAGCGACGGCGGCTCTTCAAAGCAGCGGCGGCGGCGGTCAGAGCAGCGGCGGCGGCGGTCCTCCTTCAGCGAGAGGCAAAGAGAGAGAGAGAGGCCAAATGAGAAAGGAGGGTACAGAGGAGGAGACGGCTAGGGTTGAGCACAGGAAACAGGGGAAAGAATCGCATATATATATATTTAATAATTAAACCAAAATAAAAAATCCAGTTCAAAATTCTGAATAAAAGTCAGAACTCGCGAGCTTGCAACCTGTTTTTTCGAGGTTGCAACTTTTCTGCCAAAATTTGAAAATTGCAGAAATTCGACCTAAAAATTTCCTTGCGCGCCCGGAGATTTGGTACGATGTTGGGGAGTTAATGGAGGCAAAAACCTAACAGAGAATTGTGTGGGACTGTATATTTAGTTTAAATTATAGTCATTATCATAATTTTTTAATTGAACTGTATTTTCAGTTTAAATTACAGGCTTATTTTAGTTCCAAAAAAATTATTATTATTTTTTAAAATAAAAATTTTATCATGAAAATCTCGTGGAGCAACTTACTTAAATTTTTTTCTTATTTTTGATGGCATTCCCTAAAAAGAAATTTGGAGGAATTAGAGATTTTTGATCGTCGATACAATCTCAGTGGATTTACTCGCACACAATTCCGAGCTCATTTGATCTCCCAAAAGTATGCCGATACGCCCAAGCACACAAGTCACGCAGCTCTCGCGGATTGCATTTAAATCGTTTAAAAAACCTAAGAATAATTTGAACATTTTGATAAAGTTGGGCACTGTTTATATGAAGTACTTTTTAATAAAGCGATATAGTTTTAGGGTCTGGTTTATTGGTTTTGTCAATATTATATGATGTTCACGTGTGGAGCACGTGAATCAGGTGATGAGCTAACCAGAGTTAACTTAAATATTTGGTGTCTGGCAACCTCAACAGTTTACTCGCCACGGTGTTTGAATCTATAAAACATTTGCCCGTGTTTCGCGTGCAACGACCAATGGACGAAAATGATTAGCTGGAATCTGTGATGTGGGTGAAAAGATAATGATTGAAAAAAATGTTTTTTTTTAAAAGGGAATTTTGCTAAAAATTATTTATGTGAAATGAAGTTTTCAAAATAATATATTATTTGAAAACAAAATGAAATTTTGAGCGATTTTTATTCTTTCAAAAATTAATTACAAACATCAATGCCGCCCTTGTGAGGCACCAGTCCACCCCATCATTTCGACCCCCTACTCGCTAATGATATTTTTTTCTCAAAGAAATTTCAGTAAGCATGAAAAAATAATTGCACAAATCAATACCAAGAGTGATTGAGACCAAAGCATTAACAATCTGTCCAAGTGAAAACATTATAATATTTTTCTGCTAATTGAATTCTCGGAAAGTCAGTAAAGGCTAAAGTGAAAAGGTTTGAGTAATTACACAGGTTCGTACATACCGCAAAATTAACATTAATATTTTGAGGAGAATTTTACAACTAGCTATAATACTTTGAAATATGTAGATAATGAAGGAAGAAGAAGGGGATATTGCAGGAAATCGGCGAAAAATCCAAGCACAAAATAGAAATCAACAAAAAATCTAAGCTAGTTGAAATCAATGGCGAAATCGAGCAGAGATAGGGTTAATCCAAGCACTAAAGAGAGAGCAGGGGAAGAATACCAGAGCACCGGCGTTGGGGTTTCGGCGTTGTGGTTTTCGGCAGAGAGGATGAGAAAGACCAAAACAAAGGATAAAGCAGAAGCTACAGTAAAACGGGGGATTACAAAATGGAGGTAGAAGCTCGTCGTCCCGTCGGAATGGAGGCAGAAGCTGATCGTGAAAGACAAGAGAGCACCACTGTCCATGCAAAAGCTTACAGGTGCTGTCAATTTCCAGTCGAACTTGTAGCCACCGTCAATGTCAACGTCGTAGGAGAGGGAGAAATCGGAGGAGAAATTGACGGCGGCGTGGGATCGTGCAGAGTTGGCGACGACGGTGCCTGCTTGCGGGAAGTGATCTCTCCTTCTGCTTTCCCCACCACGCCTTCTGCCTTCTGCGAGGTCGCGCGCGTTTGGATGCAGGAAAAAACAATTTTTTTGGCGCGGATGGGGTATAGGAAAAAACCGCGGAATTAAATAAACAAAGTTTGCAAAAAAAAAAACTACGTCAAACAATACTTACTACTAAAATTGTGGTGTGTTTCAATCGCACCGTAGCCTAACAGTCGAACCAAATGCCACCTACGGCTCCGCTTGGCACATGGTGGTGGTCATGAACATAAGAGGTTAAATTGTCATTCGTTAACGGCCACCGAAGAAACTTCATCCACTTTTATGTTCAAATGAATGATGTTTGTTAGGTGATCCTTAATGAATGGCGATTTAACCCATATGTTTACGACCGCCACCATGAAATTATAAGGAAAGACATGATGTACTTAGGCATTAGTGAGATTATGACACAAGATAGGGCACAATGGCGACAAAAGATCCATATAGCCGACCCCACTATAGTGGAATAAAGACTTGAGTGTTGTTGTTTGTTTACGACTGCACAACCCCATATCCGGCGAGTGGAGATCGACAGGAGCCAGAGCCGAACAATCGGCTCGGCTGGAGGCAGTAGGAGTGGCAGGACCAAGACTGACAAAGAGGTTTCTATGGAGGAGACAACCGCCAGGGGGCTAGGGTCAGTTCAACCCTCCAGGCTGGAGGCAGGGCCAGAGGCCTCCCCTTCCCAATCAACATCAGTCTATGACAATATCCCTGGGGAGGAGGAGGGTGCCACCAAGGAGAAGACATAGAGTCAGGGTGGAGTTGCCTTATTGCGACTTCCATCAGAAGGAGGGTCATGCTACGACCACGCGCCTGAAGTTTCTAGAGTTGAGGGGAACCAAGGAGCAGCAGCAACAAGACCGCCAGGAGGTGTGGATTGAAGAAGTCCTGCCTAGGGGAGAGGAGGACAGATGTGAGGACCGAGCTGATGTCAGAGCCCGATAAGGGATCAGAGTGATCCACGGGTGGGGGGGGGGGGAGTTGGGGCTTCCCGGAAGGTGAGTCTTTATACTATGTATCGCCGGAGCGTTGCCTCCACATCTCTAGCCCCACCCCCAGAGGAGAAGATCACCTTCTCCAGGAAGGACATGCCGGACCCCCAGAGGAGAAGATCACCTTCTCCAGGAAGGACATGCCGGATCATGAGGATCCTTTTTGCGACGCGTTGGTCATCCATACGCGGTTGAGAATTTTACTGTCTCACAGATCCTCATCGACAATGGGAGCTCGGTCAACGTCATCTTCAAGAATGTGTTTGACGCAATGAAGGTGGAGACTCGGAGGGTACTGACCTCGGATGGACCTCTCTTCGGGTTCTCAGGAGAGAGGAATGAGTTGGAAGGAGGAGTATGACTCCATATTACCTTGGGGGGAAGTCTAGAAATTGCAGGTTCATCATCGTGGACGTGCCCAACAATTACAATGCTATCTTTGGATGGCCCCTCATCAGCGCCTTCCGCTACGTGCCCTCCACCTTCCATTAATGCTTGAAGTTCAGCACTGAGGGAATCCAGGTAAGGGTCCGGGGAGACCCAAAGGTGGCAAGGGAATGCTATATCACCGCGGTGAACTCCATCTCCTGGCTAGAGGCAGTCAGGGAAATGGAGAGGAGGATGGAAGAGGCATCCCGATAGGAGGCCGGGGAAGAAGCAGAGGAGACGGGGCGAAGGAGGAAGAGATCCGCATCCAAGTGGTGGCAGTGGAAGAGGTTCCGGAGGAGCGGGCTTCAAGTCACACCTTGAATGGTGACGACTTGAAATGTTTCTACCAATAAATCATGTACGTACATCCCTTTTATGAAAAAGAAATCTCTTGGTCTTTCAGACCTTTTTTGTAATAGAATTTGTGACCGGTCATATTCATAAAGTAAGTCTCGAGATGCTCCGCTTCCAGGCTTCCACCTAGTTGGCAGGGCCGTAATCCTCGGTGGACATTATTCTCGCTCTGGAGACAAGTCTCGAGATGCTCCGCTGTCAGGCTTCCACCTAGTTGGTATGGCCAGGATCCTCGATGGACATTGTTCTTGCTCTATAGCTAGGTCTCGAGATGCTCCCGCTGTCAGGCTTCCATCTAGCTGGCAGGGCCGGGATCCTTGATGGATATCATTATAGCTCTGGAGCTAGGTCCCGAGATGCTCTGCTGTTAGGCTTCCACCTAGCTGGCAGAGTCGGGATCCTCGGTGGACATTATTCTTGCTCTGGAGCTAGGTCTCGAGATGCTCCTGTTTAAAATTGTGAAGTGAAAGTGGAGGTTGATCAATCAGACTACGCGGCCTGAGCGGACTGTATGGCGGACTGGTGTCACAGTCTGGGCGGATAGTGGCGGACTGGTGTTGCGGCCTAAGAGGTCTGAGGTTGCGGTCTTGGTGTTGGTTGTTCACTGATGTAATCGGGCGGATATAAGGTTTATCCGTGAGATGTGGCAGACTCTCTCTCTGAGTCTGCGGAGTTTGCTCTTGACCTCTAGTGGAGCAGCTTGCTGGCGGTTTGATTTGAGAGCTGGCAGACTGGTGTCTTTTCCGCTTAGCTTGTGCTAGGATGTTTGGACTTGTGTTTGTGGCGAGTTCAAGGTTTTTCGCAGAGTCCGTTGTCCGCTGGTGACCAGGCTATTGTGCCTGTTGGTCATGGACATGTGGCTGACTGATGCTTGGTTCGCAGTATGGGCGGACTGTTGCTGTGTCCGCATTTTGCATGCAGACTGGTGCAGGGTGGTCTTGTTGTGTCCGCATGGTGTGCATGTGGACAGATGCGGTATCCGTTGGGTTGCAGACTAGCATCATGCCTTGGTGCATGAAGGCTTGTTTCCTTCTAAGTCCTTGCGTACTGTGCAGTACTAGCTGCGGGCTCGGGCGGTGATTCTATCCTCTAGAGAGGTGACCACTCTCCTCTCAGCGCCTATAAATAGGACCCCCCGTCACATCAACAGTAATTGAATGAACAGTAAGTTGAGTGTAGATTAATTGTTGCAGACTCAGTTTTGCAGGTCGCGCAGGTTGAGAAGGACTTAACTGGTTTGTTGTTTGCTGGTTGTGCGTCTAGCACTGAGAAGTCAGAGATTTGGTTCTGACTGCGGTTAGGGATCAGTGGAGCTTGCGATTAACAATCGGCGGTTTGCAGTAGGTCACATCTTGTTACCAGCCAGTCTTCTCTTCAGCAGTTCAATAACCTATTCGCCGGTCTCGGCAGACTAGGCAGTTTGTTCGTCAGTTCGGCAGCAGCTTGTAGAACGGTTGTTCGGCATAATGACGGGTAGTCCACGCGATTTGGCGGACTCTGTAGTGTAGTGGTGCAGCGTTAGCTTTGGCGGACTCAACGGACTCGGCGGACTCGACGGACTCGGCGGTCTGGGAGGAGCAGTCCGCCCGGCTTGTTCTTGTTTCTTGTATGCTTCTCTTTTGTACTTGGTGAAATAATGTCTCGCCATGTATACCAAGCTTTGTAAAAAAGATAGTTGTTAATACCAGATCTGTGTTTGCTCTCTATTGTTTCTGATTACTTAGCTCTTTTATGGTTGGAGTGTTCCTGCATCTGGTTCCCGCTTTCCGTTTTTTCAAGTGATCAGCTTGATAACTCTGGAAGTGTTTGCTTGATACCAGAACTTTCAGTTGATCAACTTGAGAAATTTCAACATGGTATCAGAGGGAACAGTGGCTTGAGCAGTGATCAAACTCAGTTGTGCTCGACGCTTCTGGAAGCTAGTAGATCAACAGTATTGCAATGGAAGGAGCTCTCACAAGGGGTCTTGGTATTATGCTTCTTACAGCGATTAACTTCAAGAAGTGGAAATCGTGTATGAAGAGCTATCTTATTGGTGAGGAGCTTTGGGAGGTCGTCGGTGGTGACAACATGCAAGAAGTTACTGCTGCTATTGGTTCTGCTGAACAGGTGAGAGCTTGGAGGAGGACTAATGCAAAGGTAGAGTTTGCTCTCAATTGAGCTGTCTCACCTGAGCTCTTTGATCACATATTGGGATGTGAGTCTGCTGCTGAGATATGGACAACCATTGATGGTTTTTTCAACAGGAAGAATGTAGCAAGGCTACATTTCTTAGAGAATGAGTTGGCTAAGACCACTCAAGGAGATCTATCCGTCTCGAAGTTCTTCCTCAAGATGAAGAACCTGTGCGCTGAAATTTCAGCATTGGATCCTGATGAGCCCATTTCTGAAGCTAAGTTGAAGAGTCACATAGTACGCAGTTTGTAGAAGGAGTATGTGGCATTTGTGACTTCTGTACAAGGATATGATGGGCGACTCAGCCATCTCTGCTGGAGCTATAAAATCTGCTAGCGTCACAGGAGAGCTTGACTAGACAGATGACCGGGATGACTATCTCTGAAGGAGGTAGTGAAGCTCTCTTCACTGAGAAGAAGAAGAAGAAGAAGAGATGGGAGAAGAAGAAGTCTGCAGCTGAAGATGGGCCTTCAACTTCCTATCAGCAAGAGAGGAGCGCTGCTCCTAAGAAGAACTGGAAGAAAGAGTTGAAGTGCTACAGGTGCAATCAGGCAGGCCACTTCAAGCGTGATTGCAAGGTCAAGCTGCAACCTGGGCATGATGCAGACAAGGAAGGAGCTGTTTCTAGTGCTGAGGAGACCGGGTGGGGAGAAGCTTTTCTGACAAGCATGTGTGTTCGTGCTCTTTCCACCGTGGACAACCAAGATGACTGGATAGTCGACTCGGGGTATGGTCATCACCTCACTGGAGACGAGTCAAAGTTCTCTTCGCTACAGACGTTCTCAGGTAATGAAGCTATCATTACAGCTGATGATTCTGTTCATACTGTAGAGAAGGAGGGTGTAGTTTCTTTGAAGAGTGCTCAGGGTCCGCTCACGTTAAGGAGTTTGTATCACGTACCTGACATAAAGAAGAACCTCTTCTCGGTGACCAACGTAGTCGACATGGGCTTTCACGTTCTGTTTGGGCCAACAGAAGTGAAGTTTCTCCGCAATGTATTAGCAGTGAAGGATGATGTTGCTCATATAGGGAGAAGAGTTAGAGACTTGTTTGTGTTATCAACAAGCTCTTATGTCGATCGGATGAGGGCTAACGATAACGCTGCTATTTGGTATGAGAGGCTGGGGCATGTTGGTATGGACAAGCTCAAAGCTATGACATTGAAGAGTCTTGTGAAAGGCTTGCCAACGTTATCCTCTTACAGAGATGGCCACGTTTGTGCGGGATGTCAGTACGGTAAGGCTCATTGCCTTCCATTTGATAAGTCACAGACAAGAAGCAAAGCATCATTGGAATGCATCCATTGTGATTTGGTGGGGCCAACCATCACTGCTAGCCTCAGAGGCAGCAGATACATGCTGGTGATGATTGATGACTATTCTAGATACACTTAGGTGTATTTCTTGAAGGAGAAGTCAGAAGTTTTCCATCTGTTTGTAGAGTTCAAGGAGCTGGTGGAGGGCCGACTTGACCAGCGAGTCAAGAAGTTTAGAACAGACAACGGTGGTGAGTTTGTCTCTACCGAATTCTCTAAATTCTATAGTAAGCACGAAATCCAGAGAGAGCTTACTTGTGCTCATACTCCACAACAAAACGGAGTAGCGAAGCAGAAGATCCGTCATTTGATGGAAACCTGCAAGTGCTGGCTTTATGCAAAGGGCATTCCCAGGTCCTTTTGGGCGAAAGGAATGTCCTACACAAGTTACGTCATCAATCGAAGGCCTCTGAGTCTGATCAACATGAATTCTCCTCATGAGATGGTGTTTAAGGAGAAGCCCAGTGTTGAACACCTTCGGGTGTTTTGTTCAACTTGCTATGTGTATATCCCGGATACCTCAAGGACGAAGCTTGATGCAAAGGCAAGGAAGCTTGTCTTTGTAGGCTATGATGAACGGAAGAAGGGACGGAAGTGCATGGATCCTGCGACGAAGAAGTTTGTTGTATCAAGATACATTGTCTTTGATGAGCTGACGTCGTATGGAGGAAGCTCGATTGAGCTATCAGAGAGCAAGGTTGATGAAGAGCAGGAGGTGGCTGTTGAAGTTGTTCAAGAGGAGCTTGTTGTTTCACCTGCAGCTCCTGTTGCTTCAAGCTCTAGGGCAGATGCTTCTAGTTCAGGAAGCAGGGGGAGCAGTGCTCAATGCTTTCCCGGAGACAGAGCTGACCCTGAAGAAGCAACAGAGGTAGTGAGCAAGGAGCAGCCTCTTCGGAGATCAAAGAGGGTCATCAAGCATCCAGCTCGTTACTGCGAAGGGAATACAGTGAGTTTTGTCTCATATTTCTTTGCAGGCCCTCTAGATGAGCGGGAGCCTTCAAAGTTTGAAGATTCTACTGGAGTGAAGGAGTGGGACAATGCCATGGATGAGGAGATGGTTGCCCTCAGGAAGAATGAAACTTGGGACTTGGTGCCCATGGTGGATGGCGTTACTCCTGTTACTTGCAAGTGGGTCTACAAGCTGAAGAAGAAGGCGGATGGTAGCATCGAGCGTTACAAGGCTTGCCTTGTTGCTCGAGGGTTCTATCAACAGTACGGTGAGGACTATGAGGAGACATTTAGTCCTGTGGCGAAGATGACTTCAGTTCGGGTGGTGATCGCCTTGGCTGCTTGCCAAGGATGGAAGATGTGGCAGCTAGACGTAAAGAATGCTTTTCTTTATGGGGAGATCGACAAGGACATCTTCATGGATCAGCCACTCGGTTACATATCTGAAGAACATCCGGACTACGTATGCAAGCTCCGGAAGGCTCTTTATGGTTTGAAGTAGGCTCCTCGAGCCTGGTATGGTAAGATTGCAGAATACCTAAAGTTCTGTGGATATTTGGCTTCAAATTCAGACTCGAGCCTGTTTGTCAAAAAGAAGGGGGAGCTTCTACTTCTGGTGCTGTTGTACGTGGATGATATGATCATCACGGGAAATTTCAAGGAGAAAGTAGCTATGCTCAGGGCAGAGCTAGCTATTAGATTCGAGATGAAGGATCTAGGCGAACTCCACCATTTCCTTAGACTTGAGGTGGAGAGGGGGGAGAGCGGTATACTCGTGTCCCAGAAGGGCTATGCGGAACGGATCGTTCAGCGATTCGGCATGCAGGAGGGTAAGAGTAACTCTACTCCATTTGATTCAGGCATCAAACTTTGGCGAGATGAGAGAAGGATTTTACCAGATCCTCTAGTGTTTTGGGCTTTGGTTGGGAGTCTTTTCTACTTGATGATTACAAGGCAAGCCATTGCTTATACAGTTGGCCGAGTAAGTCATTATATGGCGGAACCCAGGAAGCCTCATATGATGGCGACAAGGAATATTCTGAAGTACGTAAGGGCTACTTCTAACATGGGTCTCCTATATAGGAGAGGCACGAAGTTTGTTCTTCAAGGGTACTCAAATGCTGATTACGGAGAAGATTCAGACGACTGGAAGTCAACATCCGGTTACGTATTCTCTTGTGGATCTCAGAGTATTTCTTGGTGCAGCAAGAAGCAAGATTCAGTGTCCGTTTCTACTACGGATGAGGAATACAAGGCTTCGTCCTTGGCAGCTCGGGAAGCCATCTGGCTCAGGAGATTAGTAGAGGACGTCTATGAAGAATAGCGCGGTCCAACTCTGCTACGCGGTGATAATGAGAGTCCCCTAAAGCTGGTAAATAATCCAGTTTATCACGCACGGACCAAGCACATCGAGATTGAGCACTACTTCATTCGGAAGAAGGTGTTGGAGGGATCTCTGATGGTGGAGCATATGCAGAGTGCGGAAAACATCGTATATATCTTCACGAAGCCATTACAGAAGGTGCCGTTTACTCGGTTACGGGGACTGCTGGGCTTGATCACCACTTCTCACTTCAAGGGGGAGTGTTGAAAATTATAAAGTGAAAGTGGAGGTTGATCAAGCAGACTGCGCGGCCTTAGCGGACTGTCTGGCGGACTGGTGTCGTAGTTTGAGTAGATAGTGGCGGACTGGTATTGCGGCCTAGGCGGTCTGAGGTTACGGTCTTGGTGTTGGTTGTTCTCTGATGTAACAAGGCGGATAGGAGGTTTATCCGCAGGATGTGACAAACTCTATCTGAGTCCGTGGAGTTTACTCTTGACCTCTGGTGGAGCAGCTTGCTGGCGGTTTGATTTGAGAGCTGGAAGACTGGTGTCTTTTCCGCTGAGCTCGCGCTAGGATGTTTGGACTTGCGTCTGTGGCGAGTTCAAGGTTTTTCGCAGAGTCCGATGTCCGCTGGTGACCAGGCTGTTGTGCATGTTGGTCGTGGACATGTTGCGGACTGGTGCTTGGTTTATTGTATGGGAAGACTGCTGCTGTGTCCGCATTTTGCATGCGGACTGGTTCAGGGTGGTCTTGTTGTGTCTGCATGTTATGCATGTGGACGAATGCGGTATCCGCTAGGTTGCAGACTGGCATTATGCCTTGGTGCATGAAGGCTTGTTTCCTGCTAAGTCCTTGCGGACTGAGCGGACTGTGAAGTGCTAGCTACGGGCTCGGGCGGTGATTCTATCCTCTAGGGCAGTGAACACACTCCTCTCAGCGCCTATAAATAGGACCCCCCATCACATTAACAGTAACTGAATAAAAAGTAAGTTGAGTGCAGATTAATTGCTGCGGACTCAGTTTTGCAGGTCGCGCGGGTTGAGAAGGACTTAACTGGTTTGTTATTTGCAGGTTGTGCGGCTAGCACTGAGAAGCCAGAGGTTTGGTTCTGATTGCGGTCAGGGATCAGTGGAGATTGTGGTTAACAATCGGCGGTTTGTAGCAGGTCGCATCTTGTGACCGACCAGTCTTCTCTTCAGCAGTTCAATAACCTGTTCTCCGGTCTCGACGGACTAGGCAATTTGTTCGTCAGTTCGGCAGCAGCTTGTAGAGCGGTTGTTCGGCAAAATAACAGGTAGTCCGCGCGGTTTGGCGGACTCCGTAGTGCAGTGGTGCAGCGTTAGCTTTGACGGACTCGACGGACTTGGCGGTCTGGGAGGAGCAGTCCGTGTAACGGCCTGGTTTAGAGCTCAGAGGCTGCCCGTACCCTCCGCGGGCCGACACAGCTTGTCTCGCCCCAAGGCCCGTTATAGAGGCTGCATCATGTGTCGCCCAAACCCATCACCGGCCTGTTTCTCAGAAACCTGGCATGCTCAAAAAACCTACAGTGCTGAGAAATAGGTCGGTGATGGGTTTGGGTGGCACGGGTTGCAGCCCTCTGTAATGGGCCTTGGGGCGAGACAAGCTGTGCCGGCCCAGGGAGGGTGCGGGCAGCCTCTGAGCTCTAAACCAGGCCATTACAATCCGTCCTGCTTGTTCTTGTTTCTTGTATGCTTCTCTTTTGTATTTGGCGAAATCATGTCTCGCCATATACCAAGCTTTGTAAAGAAGATAGTTGTTAATACTAGATCTGTGTTTGTTCTCTATTGTTTCTGATTACTTAGCTCTTTTATGGTTGGAGTGTTCCTGCGCCTGGTTCCTGCTTTCCGCTTTTTAAGTGATCAGCTTGATAGCTCTGGAAGTGTTTGCTTGATACCAGAACTTTCAGTTGATCAGCTTGAGAAATTTCAACAGCTCCCATTGTCAGGCTTCCATCTAACTGGCAGGGCCAGGATCCTCGATGGACATCATTATAGCTCTGGAGCTAGGTCTCGAGATGCTCCCACTATCAGGCTTCCATCTAGCTGGCAGGGTCGGGATCCTCGATGGTCATCGTTATGGATCTAGAGCTAAGTCTTGAGATGCTTCCACTGTCAGGCTTTCATCTAGCTTGCAGGGTCGGGATCCTCGATGGACATCATTATGGCTCTGGAGAAAGGTCTCGAGATGCTCCCGTATCAGGCTTCCATCTAGTTGGCAGGGTCGGGATCCTCGATGGACATCGTTATGGATCTGGAGCTAGGTCTCGAGATGCTCCTACCGTCAGGCTTCGATCTAGCTGGACAGGCCGGGATCCTCGATGGACATCGTATGGCTCTGAAGCTAAGTCTTGAGATGCTTCCGCAATCAGGCTTCCATCTAGTTGGCAGGGCAGGGATACTCGATGGACATCGTTATGGATCTGGAGCTAAGTCTTGAGATGCTCCCGCTGTCAGGCTTCTATCTAGCTGGTAGGGCCAGAATCCTCAATGGACATCCTTATTGTAATATCCCGACTTTTATTTGGCCACCGAAACCCTAATGGGCCCAATAAAAGTGACTCAAACCTCAACCTGTGACCCGTAATGAGGAAACACTAGGCAGGGTATCGAGTTAGAGAACTCTTATTTGAGTTCTGTCAGTTCCTGTGGCCTCGTATAGTTAGTAAGAGTGCGTTAGAACATGTTCCATTGAATTTCAGGTCATATGGTGGATATGACCGTTCCTCGTAAAACGTCGCAAAAATGAGATTTTTGGATAATGGCCTAGAGAACTCCAATTTGAGTTTCGTCAGTTCCTATGACCTCGTATAGCCTATACGGACACGTTGGAACTCATTGTGTTGCGATCCGAAGTCTAACGACGAATATACGCATTTTGACCATTTTAGCGCGCTACGATGCTCAGATTTTGGACATTTAGCAAACGAACTCCGATTCGACCCTGGTCAGTGGCATTGGACTCGTATGGTCAATACGAAGTCAACTGAGTTCGTCCCGGTCAATTTCTGACACGAGTAGTCAACCTATGGTCAAATAAAGCATAATCGTGCACCAAAAAGTGCACACACACACATTATGAGGCGACACCCCCAACTTTGACCCGACTCCCGATGTCTTGGACACACTTTGACTTTGACCAGCATTGGGGACCCACCCTAGGGTTGACTTTGGTCAAACCCCCCTAAAAACACAATTTTTGGATTTTTCTCCCAAAGAGGTGCTCACCTCCTCTTCTATAAGGACTAAAGCCCTACCCCCTCTCACTGTTTGGGCCTCCAAACAAGAAGCTTGGTGGGAAATTAGCCATGGGCCAAGGTAGGCCCAAGTTCTCCCTTTCCCCTTACCTTTTCTCTCCCTAAGAACCAAGGCCCAAGCCCACCTCTTCTTCCCTAGTTTGTTGCCACCTGGGGCTACCCTAAATGTGCCACCTGGCCAGCCCTAAGTAGAGGGGAGGAGAATAACTCCTCCCCTCATGGGGATCTATCCCACATCGGCTAGGGGAGGGATGGCCACTCTACCCAAGCCTATAAAAGGCCTTGCCCGTCCTCTTTCTTCCTCACCAACCCAAAATAACCCAGGGAGCCCTCACCGGAGCCCTACTTCACCGGGAAAAGCCAACCCGAGCCACGATTCCTGCCATCACCAATGGAAACTTGGTCGGGGCCCTCTTAAGCTCTTCAAGGCCAGGTGGAACCTTCTCCCCTCTCCCTTTCAAGTATTTTGGATGACCTGCATGGGGATCCCGGTGGCCAGAGTACCGCCGACATCACCCGAGCCAAGCTACAGGTCGAGTGGTGGCCGCAGCAAGCTAGCCCCTCCCACCGCCGATAGTGGTGCTGGAGAAGGGATAAACCACTGGGGATGACATTCCCTGGTGGTGGAAGGTCGGGGTGCTGCCGGAAAATGCCGCTCCGGAGGCACCCGAGAAACAAAGATTTGCTCTGTTTTTTCTCCGGCGGCGGCCGACGGCATCTAGTCGCCGGGCCACCATCAGAGAGGAGACCTTCCCCTAGAGCGCCGGCCGGGGGTGGTTTCGTGGCCGATATAGCCACTGGAGAGACAGGGTGGCGCGACGGCGCTAGGGGCAGAGCCATTGCCACCCTGCTCTCGGGATTTCAAATACTGGTGGTGGTCGGAGGCGGCAGGCCACCGGACCGCCACCCAAAGACTCGCCAGCCCCCAATGAGTCGATCGGGGGTGGCGACGGTGCCCAGCAATGGCTGTCCGTAGGTGGCAGAGGGCCACCGCCTCCTTCGTCGACGGGACGAAATCACCGTCGTCTAAATCTCACAATGAGATGGACGGCAGAGATAACCTCTTTTCCCCCTCCCGCCTCATCTTCTGTGCCCCCACTGTGGATCCGTGGATGATCCACTATGGGGAAACACTGGCCAATTCCTCTGTCTGGTGCGATCTTGGCCGCAAGATCAAGCTTGATCTGCTATATGCAGACCAATTTCTAAATCAGAACCTTGAATAATTTTTATAAAAGAACATAGGATCTTAGGGGAAAAGTGTTGAATATGAAAGTTGTTCCCCTTAATGAGGGCAATCTCCACAAAAATGTTAAGAATTTTTGGAATTGTTTTGGTAATTTTAAAAGCCCAAATAAATTTTATTTGGCGAATTTAGAGGCCCAAAATTTCTCAAAAAATTTTCAAAAAAATAATATACTCTTTTTAGGCCCTCTTAAAGGTTGTATTAAAATTTGGGAACCTTGAGATAAAAATTGAAGATTTTCCAATTTTTGGAGCCTAGGGTCGCGCTTGGAAAATTACACGCTCAAATTCTTCGAAAATGGAAATCGGAGCGCGCGACCACTTTATATATATTGAATATTAAGTTCAATTGGGTAACCGATGAGAGTTATCATGGCAAGATCTCAAGCACTGAGTATTTCGAGGTTTTTGCGAAACCACTGAGCGTCTCGTTCTTAAAATAACTCGCGGGCATTTTGGGTGAACTCAGAAGATGAAAGTATGAGCTTCAAGTAATATAATCCCCAACCTCGTTTCGGGTAAAGAATTTCCCTCATGTGTTGGAAGCAATTTTCGAGGTTGAAATTCGAGGAAGAATATGCCCTCTGATGAGATTCTCGAATTCGATCCGACGAAAGAAATCGAGTTGATTCTCGGATAAATAATAAAAAATATAACTCACAATAAGTTTCCCCTGATCTGATTAAGCCGTGAATAAAAAGGGCGTAACTGAATTGTTATCAGATCTTAATAATGGATGTAACCCAAGGAAATCTTGAAAACTGAAAAGAGACTGAAAATACCTCCTGAGAACGACGATGAAACAGAAGCCTCCTAAATAGAGTGATTGGACTACTAACCATTTACTTTATGATTATTCTAGTCTTGCACTGGTCCAGTTCCTTTATTTATTTCAGTTCAGTACTTTCATTTCAGTTCTACTCCAGTCCCGTACTGGTTAGGTTCAATTCAGTACTTTCATTTAAGTTCTACTCCAGTCTCGTAGTGGTCAAGTTCAATTCAATACTTTCAATTTAACTCCAGTCTCGTACTTGTTAAGTTCAATTCAGTACTTTCAATTTAGTTCTACTCCAGTCTCGTACTGCTCAAGTTTAATTCAGTACTTTCAATTCAACTCCAATCTCATACTGGTCAAATTCAATTCAGTACTTTCAATTTAGTTCTACTCCAGTCTTGTACTGGTCAAGTTCAATTCAGTATTTTTAATTCAGTACTACTCCAGTTTTGTACTGATCACATTTCATTATAACACTTAAATTATGCAGCGTTTATTATCAACAGCTTTAATTACCGCCTTTCATTTCTGCAATTTACTGTTATAAGCCCGGGTCCTGCTCTGACGAGCAGTTGACTATTAAGGTCGAGCCTTAGATGGGGATAACCCGAGTTGAGGTATTTTTCCAAGTTTAGCCCCAAATAAAGTGCTCCCACGCTCCTTGTCGAAAGTTGAGCTGAGCGCCGCTGCCCGAAGTTCGAAGCATAGTAGGGCAGGCCGCCACACACCCGGTACGTGCTAGCAAAATTGACTGTTTGATTTCTTGTAAATTACTTGCGGTGAATTGTGTCGGGTCAATCCCTTTCGCAGACCATTCGTACCGGTGCGGAAAGGTCGACGACTCAAGGCGACAGGGGAGATGGGTACGATGGGTGACCTGCCGTTATCTTTCCCCGTTGGGTTTTCCTCCACTGGTCAGCCAAAATATCGTATCGCCGGATGTCGCTCACATCCAATAGTACACGAGGTTGTATATTGGGGCATAGGGTTGTGTAGTACGACCACCCCCATAAGTGGCAGGACTGGCCACTGTCACCTACAGCCACATTGGTAAGGCCCGCGGGGCTCCCTACACTGTTTGAAAAGAAGCGGTCCATACTATGTCGACATGGGGTGTGTACGCGGCTGTGAATGCCTGCGGTGTGCACGCAGTTGTTAATGCATGCGATGTGTACGCAGCTGTGAATGCCTGCGATGTGTACGGGTTGTGAATACCTGCTATGCTGTTGTGCTAGTGGAGCCTAAATTATAGCTGACCTATATTGTTGTTGTTAGTCCAGTTATACCATGTTGCACCTCTTGTTGGTTGATCCTAACTTATTTATGAAATGTTGTAATAACCCTTTCATGCTTCGGCTATCTACGTTCGTTGGGTGTGTGTGCTCGTCCCCAGGATATGGATCCCGGGAGGAGATTTGTTTCGACTTAACTCTATGACTAATGGTTATTTTAATAACCATTCACAGGAGATAGAGCACCGTATTGACCAGCTGCTACAGGACGATACGCCAGCTGATAGGACTACCCGAGCAGAGGCACCCCCACCGTCTTTAGAGTTTCGAGACGCAAGTACTAGCGAGCAGAGTTGAGAGGGAGAGGAGTTGCTAGTTGTAGTACTACTATAGCCTACGGGCTTCATATATAAACAGTGGCTACGGCCTTTTGCGTTTGTTGTTAAATATATATTATTATATATATTTGTTGTGGCTTCCTATTAATGCTTTCGCTAAACTCTGTGATGAGATGTGAATGTTGTGATTTAAGCCGAGCAAGGCGGCCAACTAGTGCTTAGTGGAGTGGGTCGTTACCCCTTAAGGAGCACTAGGCGGTTGGGCAAGTAAGATTCCCTTCGGCCCGACCCGGGGCAAAAGTTGTGTGTGTGTGGGGGGGGGGGGGGGTATTACAGTTATGGCTCTAGAGCTTGGTCTGAGATGCTCCCGTTGTTAGGCTTACCTCTAGCTGGCAGGGTCGTGATCCTCAATGGACAGTGTTCTTGATCTGAAGACAAGTCCCGAGCTGCTCCGTTGTCAGGCTTTCACCTACCTGGAAAGGCATGGGTCCTCGATGGATGAAGTTGTTGCTCCAGAACTAGGCCCTGGGTTGCTCTTGCCAATCAACACAAGGCATCTAAAAATTAACTTTTGGAAGAGGCCAAGGGGAAAGGCCACAAGGAAAACTAGGGGTTAGAACTAACAACCTCAGGCGAGCAGGCAGTTGCGAGTCGAGATCTCAGCATCTACTCAAGGAATACGAGCCGTGTCGGTTCTCAACTACACCCCACCCCATTAGGATTTTACTTTTTGAAATTTTTGGTTCATAACAAATCTCTAAAGAACAGGAATCCCGAGGCGAGCTGGGTGGTCACAGGTCCAGCTCGGCGAGTAGCCCGACCCTACTATTAAGTGGTGGCAAGATCTTGGGGTCTCTGCGCGAGTACGTATCCTAACTCAAATACATTATAATGGCGAGTGCTATCCTAGCAAGGTCACGCAGTACTGGGGCAATGCGCATGCAGATGCAGTACAGTAAACAAATACAATAAAGTTTTGCTAACATCTCATTAATGAAATCGTAAGTTACAGGGGAGCACTCCTCGACGAGAGTACAGAAGGGGGGAAGATATTTACATAGCAAAAAGAAAAAGAAGAGAAAAAAGAAGGCGAGCTAGCTCTCCCCCTCCCCTCCAGAATCGTCATCCTTAAGGCCGGGGACGCCCTTAAAGAGTGAGCCAAAGCTGTCTTCCTCCTCGCCGGGTGAAGCAAGAGGGAGGAAGAGATCCGACACCAGATCCTTCGCCGTCATATCCTCGTAGACCTCCATCAGTACCTGCATGCCCTTTATAATATAAAGAGTGAACTCGGCAGTGCTGATGGAGTTGACTAGCAATCTTTTGGCGACCTCTGCCTCGCTGAAGATCTTCGATCTCTTGGTCGGGACACCAGGCTCGTTGCCGACCTGAGGGTGGAAGATGTCCATTTGGCAGGTGAGCTCGCCTCAGAGTCCTTGGTTCTGCTCCTCCAGTTCTTTGTTCCTCTCCTCCAATGCCTTAATTTTTTCCTTCAGCTCGGTGGAGCGAACGCACATGCAGTCTGTGGTCTCGGCATCGTGCCATGCCAGAACAGGGTAAGAAGTTGTTGAAAACCCAAGTCAAAAGGAGAAGGGGTCAGCCGATACTTACCACCCCACTAGAAGCTTTGACGAGGAGGCCTTGGTAATCCCCAACTGCTTCGCCAGGTCGGCAGCGTCGTCCTTCACGGCATCCCACTCCTGCTTCGCCTTCGCCAAGTTATAGCTGAACTGGTAGCAGCGGTGAGTCGACATGTGTGCGAGCTCCAACGCACGCATTTGGGCTTGCGAGCTCTCATGGGCGAGCCACTGGAGGCTCATGTTGTTGATGGCCGCAACATCTTCGCGGCCATAGAGCCCGAATCCTAGGGCATAGGCATGCCCGCTAGGAGGGTGGCGCTCTGACCAGGAGAGATGGAGGGATGAGATGGAGACCCTGTGAGTCTTCTCATCCCATTGGACCATCGGCTCGCCGAACTGGTCCTTAGTCTTCCTGCCGAGGCCAAAGTTCTGGTGATCCTTCGATTTGCCCAGCTCATGGGCCGCGAGCTCCTCGGCGGCGGTGGAGGCAGCCAAGTTGCCTCCTCCCTGATCTTTCTCTAGAGAATTCTCCGGCGTGGTCTCTGGGGAGCTCATGAATATTTGTTGTTGTTATTGTCTCCCCTTGGAGACTGACATCGCCTTCTTCATTTTATTTGGTGGTGTTGGACTGCGAGGCGAGTTGGAGCTCGCAGGGTCAGGTCGCTTCTTGGTGGAGGGAGGCCTGCCTGACCCCAACTCGCTCCGACAAGCCTCAGTGGCTTCCCTCTTGCGTGCGAATGGGTCATGGTGCAATCCCGAGTCCGTAAATAGTGAGTGCTCGGGGATCTGCCGCTCCCCTGCATAAAATAACTTGACTTAGAAAAATTTCTGATTTTTGGCAAGCCCAATAAGGAAAGAAGGAAAAGAACTATACCTTTGCCAGGAAGAACTGGGGGGAGCAAGTTTAGGCCCCTTTGAAGTAAGGCGGCCTCAAAGTCCTTGCCGAGGAAGAACTTGTGGAGCTCGACATCATCGCCCGTCACCGTCGGGGGTCGGTACACCTCCTCGCTCCTCTGCCGAGGCGAGAAGGTTATGTTGCCGAGCTCACCCTTGATGAAGACGAGCTTGGAGAAGCAGTTGTGGTTCTTGTTTGCTGTCTCGCAGACCTTGAAATGCGAGCTGGCCAGGAAGGCGACCCTGTCATTGGTCGCGTGGTAGATGAAGAGTTTCCTGAAGACCGTCAGGTTCAACTCTATCCGCTCTCGACGGAGGTAGCAGGCAAATGGCATCATCATGGCGATGACATTCGAGTTCATTTGGGTCGGGACCGCCCCAAAGTACTTCAGGATTTGGCGGATCTCCGTCCATAGGGGGAGGCGCAACCCCACATCGAAGTGTGAGATGGGGAAGGCGAGCTCATCCTCATAGAATGAGTTGATGGCCTCTCCTGCCGCGGGTTGGCGCGCAGAGAACCCCACGGGGACGTAGTCAATGATGAAGTTGGCGAGCTCCGTCTCGCTGGTGTTTCCCTCGAAAAAGCTGTACTCAGCAAATTGCGGAACACATTTCGACCTCCCGTCAGTGTCGGGTCGCGTTTTTCCCATGAATCCAATGGTTATGGAGCGAGTGCAGGTGGCGAGAAGGGCAATAAGAGGGGAGTAAGAATCAGCAATAAAGGCGATAGCCAGGTGTTGGTGAGGTGGCCTATTTATAAAATACGAATTTAACGGCCGAGCCGACTGGTCAGTCCGGCTCGCCGACCCCAAATCGCAGACCCCTGCGACTCGTTCTATCCTATGGCGAGCTGAATCTAAAGAGCATAGCATCACATAGATTCCACAAGCATTAAATGTAAAGAAAAATGTTAAGTTATTACAGACAGGGGGTTCTCGCAGTTAAGAAAGTGAAAGTACAAGAAGATGTAGTTATTTCAACACACGCGAGCTGAGGAGGCTGGGGGGCAAGTGCTGGTAGGCTCAGCTAAGGAGCCATTTCCATCTACCCAGGCCTCACATCCCCATCCCCGGAGGTCGGCGCAGGTTGTTGAACTCGCGGACCAGATCCAGATCCTGATAGATGAATCACATACTCTCATTAATCTGATCCATGAGGGGTCCTGGAGAAGTCACCCTTCCTAGCGAGCCGCGTCAGACCTCATCCGCCAACAACACATAGTCCCACTCCATCGCGCATAGTCGCTTGCGTTAAACTGCTCTTTCCTCCTAAATGTCACGTAGTGCGAGCCCATACTTCCAAAGGATCCCAATAGTTCGTCTCCTCAACTCGGCAGGGTCCATCGAGGCATCCAAAAAATCCACTAGCGTGCTGGGGGAAAGAGGTGGCGAGTGGCGAGTCGACTCAGAAGATTCTTTCGCCTCGGATTGGCCGGGGAGACCTGCAAGGACAGTTAATCCCAGGAAATATAATATGCAAGTGCCTCAAAAGAATTATGCGAGATGGCCCTATGTAGGTGGAGATTACGGGATGAGCTCGGCTGCCCCCGAAAGGTATATGCAGGAGGCAAGGTGAGACTCTTTCCGCGACCCGGAAGTTGAGTCCTTGGGGAAATGAGCTCGAAGCTCGGATCAGGGATTTCCTCGGCATCTTCCCCCGTGAGTGTAGGAGCAGGAGTGGGTTTCCGAGAAGGTGCGCGAGCTGGTGATTTTGGCCTCAGCGAGTCCATCTCCGTGGTCCTGAAAGAGGGCGATGGGTCCCGTGGGCGAGTAGTAGGAGGAGAATGTGGTCGCGAGTCATTGTGGGGGGAGTCGACTCGAGGTGCGGAGGCCTTGCCGTTAGCCTGATGATTTCCCGGGTCGGCAATAACATCGATGATCTCCTTTCCTTTATGTTCGGGAGCTGGACCAGAGGAAGAGACTAGTCCATGATCTAGGGCGGAGACCAGGTCTTGATTGGTCAACTCGGCAGTTTTGGAGCTGACTTGGCCTTCTTGGCAGGCTGAGGACTTGGAGGCTCGCACAGCAAGGCGCTGGGGGATACATCGACCATGCTGGCAGCGGGAGCATCGTTGAGCCCGCGAGCACGGTTCAGCCTCTGTTGGAGCTCTTTGGAAAGAGGCATCTCAGCAAGGTCAGAGTAAGGGGAATGTCAAAGGTCGCCCAGGTATCCAGTCGCATATATATAGCCGTTGGTGGATCCCACCAAAAGATTCTCTCTGGCTCCTACCTCACTCACCGTATTTTGCGGGGTTGGATGATTCTGTTGAAAGTTGTGAAGTGAAAGTGGAGGGGAATGATAAGGCAGACCGCGAGGCCTGGGCGGACTATTGGAGCAACTTACGTGGACTAATGGTGCGGTCTAGGCGGCTTGCTGTGCGGCCTGATGGTGGTGTCCGTCAGCTGTGGCTAGTGGTCTTGGAGTTGGCGATTTCCTGGTGTAACCGTGCGGATAGGTGGAGTATCCGTGGTAAGGGCGGACTCATTATGAGTCTGTGGAGCTCGCAAATGCAGACTCTTGTGCTTGACTGCAGCTAGTTGCCTTGCTCAGGTGAAGCTTTGTTTGGCGGGCTGTCTTAGGAGCTGGCGGACTAGGGCCTTGTCCGCCGAGCTCGCACCGGGATCTTGGTTTTTTGGTGGACTTATCACAATCTGTGGCAAGTTCAGGGTGTTTGCTAGTCTGCATTGTCCGCTGGTTGACCGGGCAGAGTGCCTATTGGTCGTGGACATGTTGCGGGCTGATGTAGTGTTCACTAGTCCGCATTGCCCACTGGTTGACTGGGTGGAGTGCCTGTTGGTAGTGGACAACATGCGGACTAATGTGCTATCCGCCAGTTATTGCAGACTGGCTTCGTGCCTTGGTGCCTGGCGGTTTGGGGTGTGTCCGGCTTGTCTTTACGGACTGGGCAGACTACCGTGTGCTAGCTGCGGACTGAGGGGGTGATCCTATCCACTAGGGCGGTGACCAAACTTCTCTTAGCGCTTATAAATAGGACCCCCCATCAAATCAACTTTAATAGAGGGAAAAGTTATGCGGCTAGCACTGAGAAGCAGGAGTCTGGCTCTAACTACAGTCAAGAATCAATGGAGCTTACAGTCAACAATCATCAGTTTCAGCAGGTCGCAGTTGCGGTTAGCCAGTCTTCTCTCCTTCAGCATTTCCAAGTTCAATAATCTGTCTGCCGGTCTCGGCGGACTCGACAGCTTGTTCCTTAAGTTCGGCGGCTTATAGAGTAGTTCAGCGGAATAACGGGTTGTACGCGGACTTCGCGGACTCCGTAGCAGTTTGTGTAGTAGCGGCTAAGCGGACTCGGCGGACTCAGCAGACTCGGCGGTCTCGACGGTCTCTGTGGGTGTCCGCCCGACTTGTTTACTTCTTATTTGCTTTGCTTCTCCTTTATACTTGGCGAAATCATGTCTCGCCATGTATGTCTCGACTTGTAATGATGATAGTTGATATTACAAGATTTGTGTTTGCTCTCCATTGTCTCTGATTCTACATAGCTCAGTTTATGATTGGAGTATTCCTGCGCCTAGTTTCCATTTCCGCTTGATCAAGTAGTCAGTTTGATAGCTCTGAAAGTTTCTACTTGGTATCAGAGATATCTTCTGATCAGCTTGTGAAATTTCAACATAGTATCAGAGGGAACAGTGGTTTGAGCAGTTGAGCAGTGATCAACCTCAGTTATGCTCGACGCTTCTGGAAGCTATTGTTGATCAGTGATTGTTTGCAATGGAAGGAGCTTTCACAAGGTGTCTTGGTATTGAACTTCTTACAATGACTAACTTTAAAAAGTGGAAGTAGTGTATGAAGAGATATCTCATTGGTGAGGAGTTATGGGAAGTCGTCGGTGGTGACGACCAGTAAGAAGTGACTGCTGCTACTGGTTTGGCTGAACAGGTGAGAGCTTGGAGGAAGACTAATGCAAAGACAAAGTTTGCTCTCAAGCAGGCTGTCTCACCAGAGCTCTTTGATCACATCTTAGGATATGAGTTTGTTGTAGAGATCTTTACATCCATTGATGGATTGTTCAACAGGAAGAATGTAGCGCGGCTACAGTTCTTAGAGAATGAGTTGGCTAAGACAACTCAAGGAGATCTTTCCATCTCAAGGTTCTTTCTTAAGATAAAGAACTTGTGCGCTGAAATATCAGCCTTGGATCCTGATGAGCCCAGCTCTGAGGCTTAGTTGAAGAGGCACATAGTCCGCGGGTTACAGAAGGAGTATGCGGCCTTTGTAACTTCTGTTCAAGGATGGGCGACTCAGCCATCCATGCTGGAGCTGGAGAATCTGCTGGCATTACAGGAGAGCTTGGCTAAGCAAATGGCCAAGATTACTATCTCTGAAGGAGGTAGTGAAGCTCTCTTCATTGATAAGAAGAAGAAGAGATGGGAGAAGAAGAAGAAGCTTGTTGCTGCTGATGTGCCTTCAACCTCCTATCATCAACAGAGGAGCGCTGCTCCTAAGAAGAACTGGAATAAGGAGTTGAAGTGCTACAGGTGTAATCAGTAAGGGAACTTCAAGCGTGACTGTAAGGTCAAGCTGCAACCTGGGCATGTTGCAAATAAGGAGGGAGTTAGTTCTAGTGCTGAGGAAGCCGGGTGGGGAGGAGCCTTCTTAACAAGCACATGTGTTCGTGCTCTTTCCACCATTGACTACCAAGATGACTAGATAGTCGACTCGGGGTATGGTCATCACCTCACTAGGGACGAGTCAAAGTTCTCATCTCTGCAACTATTCTAAGGTAATGAAGTTATAATTACAGTTGATGATTCTGTTCATTCTATAGAGAAGGAGGGTGTTGTTTCTTTGGATAGTGCTCAGGGTCCTCTTACGTTAAGGAGTGTGTATCATGTACCTGGCATGAAGAAGAACCTCTTCTCTGTGACTAATGCGGTTGACGCAGGCTTTCACGTTCTGTTTGGGCCAACAGAAGTGAAATTTCTCCGCAGCATATCAACGGTAAAGGCTGATGTTGCTCATGTAGGGAAAAGGGTTAGAGACTTGTTTGTTTTATCAATAAGCTCTTACGTTGATCAGATGAGGGCCAATGATAACGCTGCTATTTGGCATGAGAGGCTAGAGCATGTAGGGATGGACAAGCTGAAAGATATGACATTGAGGAGCCTTGTGAAAGGCTTGCCAAAGTTTTCATCCTACGGAGATGGTCAGGTTTGTGCAGGTTGTCAGTTAGGCAAAGCTCATCGCCTTCCGTTTGACAAATCTCAAACAAGGAGCAAGGCACCATTGGAGTGCATCCATGGTGATTTGATGGGGCCAACCTCTACCGCTAGTCTTGGAGGCAGCAGATAAATGTTGGTGCTAATTGATGACTACTCAAGATACACTTGGGTGTATTTTATGGAGGAAAAGTCAGATGCCTTCAAGTTGTTTGTGGATTTCAAGGAGCTGGTGGAGGGCTGATTTGGCCCATGGATCAAGAAGTTCAGATCTGACAATAGTGGTGAGTTTGTATCGTCGGAGTTCTCTAACTTATGCAGGAAGCACGAGATCCAGAGAGAGCTTACTTGTGGTCATACTCCACAACAAAACGGAGTGGCGGAGAGAAAGATCCGTCATTTGACGGAAACTTGCAAGTGTTGGCTTCATACAAAGGGCATTCCCAGATCATTTTGGGCGGAAGGAATAGCCTGCACAACTTACGTCATCAATCAGATGCCTCTAATTCCCATCAACATGAAGTCTCCTCATGAGATGGTGTTTAGGAGAAGCCCCGTGTTGAACAACTTCGGGTGTTTGAATCAACCTGCGACGTGCATGTCCCGAATGCTCTAAGGACAAAGCTTGATGCAAATACGAGGAAGCTTGTCTTTGTAGGCTACGATGAGCGGAAGAAGGGATGGAAGTGCATGGATCCTGCGACAAGGAAGTTCTTTGTTTCAAGAGACGTTGTTTTTGATAAACTGACGTCATATGGAGGTGGCACTGTTGAGCTGCAGGCGAGAAGGGTTGATGAAGGGCAGAAGGAGACTGCTGAAGATCTTCAGGTGGAGCTGTCTGTGTCACTAGGAGCTCCAGTTGTTTCAAGCTCTAGGGCAGAAGCTTCTGGTTCAAAAAGTAGGGGGGCGACGCTCCAAGTGTGCCCGGGAACGGAGTTGGTTCCAAAGAAGCAGCGGAGGTGGTGAGCAAGGAGCAGCCTCTTTAGAGATCAAAGAGGACTATCAAGCCACCAGCTCAGTATTGCGAAGGAAACTCGGTGAGCTTCGTTTCTTATTTCTTCACAGGACCTCTTGATGAGCGAGAACCTTCAAAGTTTGAAGAGGCCACTGGAGTGAAGGAGTGGGATGATGTCATGAATGAGGAGATGGCTGCCCTCAAGAAGAATGAAACTTGGGACTTGGTGCCAATGCTGATGGCATTACTCCTGTTAAGAAGGCGGATGGAAGCATCGAGCGGTACAAGGCTCGCCTTATTGCTTGAGGATTCTCGCAACAGTATGACGAAGACTATGAAGAGACATTCAGTCCTGTGGCAAAGATGACTTCAGTTCGGGTGGTGATGTCCTTGACGGCTTGCCAAGGGTGGAAGATGTGACAGCTGGACGTAAAGAATGCTTTTCTTTACAGGGAGATTGACAAGAACATCTTCATGGATCAGCCACTCAGTTACATTTCTGAAGAATATCCGGACTACGTCTGCAAGCTCTGGAAAGCTTTTTATGGGTTGAAGCAGGCTCCTCGAGCCTGGTATGGAAAGATTGAAGAATACCTGAAGTTCTGCGGATATCTCGCTTCCAACTAGACTCGAGCTTGTTCGTCAAGAAGAAGGGGGAGCTTATAGTCTATGTGCTGCTATACGTGGATGACATGATCATCACGGGGAACTCCAAGGAGGAGGTAGCTAGGCTCAGGGAAGATCTAGCTATAAGGTTCGAGATGAAGGACTTAGGTGAGCTCTACCATTTCCTTGGACTCGAGGTGGAGAGGAAAAAGAGCGGCATACTTGTCTCCCAGAAGGGCTATGTGGAGCGGATTGTTTAGCGATTTGGCATGCAGGAAGGGAAGAGTAGCTCTACTCCTTTTGATTCAGTCATTAAACTTCGGCGTGATGAGGTGAGAATTCTTCCTGATCCATTAATGTTTCGGGCTCTAGTTGGGAGTCTCATCTACTTGACGATTACAAGGCCAGACATTGCTTATGCAGTTGGCCAAGAAAGTTGGTACATCACGGAACCCAGGAAGCCTCATCTGATGGTGGGGAGGAACATTCTAAAGTACGTAAAGGCCACTTCTGACATGGGTCTCCTATATAGGAGAGGCACGAGTTTTGTTCTTCAAGGATACTCGGATGCTGATTATGAGGGAGATTCAGACGACCGAAAGTCAACATCCGGTTATGTCTTCACATGTGGATCAACTAGTATTTCTTGGTGCAGTAAGAAGCAAGACTCGGTGTATGTCTCTACTGCGGAAGTAGAGTGCAAGGCTTTTGCCTTGGCAGCTCGAGAAGCCATCTAGCTCAGGAGATTAGTAGAGGACATCTATGAAGAAGTGTGCCGTCCAACTAGGTTGTGCGGTGACAATGAAAGCGCCCTGAAACTTGTAAATGATACAGTTTGTCATGCACGGGCAAAGCATATAGATATCGAGCACCACTTTATTCAGGAGAAGGTGTTGGAGGGATCTCTTATGGTGGATCATGTGCGGAGTGAAGACAACATCGCGAACATCTTCACGAAGCCGCTGCCGAAGGTGCCATTTTCTCGGTTACAGGAACTGCTAAGCCTTGTCACCACTTCTCACTTTAAGGGGGAGTGCTGAAAGTTATGAAGTGAAAGTGGAGGGGGTTGATCAGGCAGACCGCGCGGCCTGGGAGGACTATTGGAGCAGTCTACGCAGACTAATGGTACGGTCTAGACGGCTTGCTGTGCGGCCTGATGGTGGTGTCCGTCAGCTATAGCTAGTGGTCTTGGAGTTGGCGGTTTCCTGGTGTAACCGTTCGGATAGGTGGAGTATCCGCGGTAAGGGCGGGCTCATTTTGAGTCCGCGGAGCTCGCTTATGCAGACTCTTGTGCTTGACAGCGGCTAGTTGCCTTGCTCAGGTGGAGATTTGTTTGGCGGGCTATATTGGGAGCTAGCAGGCTAGGGCCTTGTCCGCCGAGCTCACGCCGAGCTCTTTGTTGTTTGGTGGACTTGTCATAATCTGTGACAATTCCAGGGTGTTTGCAAGTCCGCATTGTCCTCTGGTTGATCGGGCGGAGTGCCTGTTGGTCGTGGACATATTACGGGCGGGTGCGGTGTTCGCTAGTCCGCATTGTCTGCTGGTTGACCGGTCGGAGTGCTTGTTGGTCGTGGATAGCATGCGGCCTGATGTGCTGTCCGCCAGTTATTGCGGACTGGCTTCGTGCCTTGGTTCCTGGCGGTTTGGCTGGTGTCCGGTTTGTCCTTGCGGACTGGGCGGAATGCCGTGTGCTAACTGCGGACTGAGGTGGTGATCCTATCCACTAGGGTTGTGACCACACTTTTCTCCCCGCCTATAAATAGAACCCCCGTCACATCAACTTTAACAGAGGGAACAGTTGTTCGGCTCGCACTGAGAAGCTAGGAGTCTGGTTCTGACTGCGGTCAGGAATCAGTTGAGCTTGCAGTTAACAATCAGCGATTTCAACAGGGCGCAGTTGCGGCAAGCCAGTCTTCTCTCCTTCAGCATTTCCAAGTTCAATAATCTGTCTGCCGGTCTCTACGGACTCGACGGCTTGTTCCTTCAGTTCGGCAGCTTGCATAGTAGTTCAGCGGAATAATGGGTTGTCCGCGGACTTTGCGGACTCCGTAGCGATTTGTGCAACATCGGCTAAATGGACTCGGGTGGACTCGGTGGTCTCGGCGATCTCTGTGGCTGTCCTCCCGACTTGTTTACTTCTTATTTTCTTTGCTTTTCCTTTATACGTGGCAAAATAATGTCTCGTCATGTATGTCTCGACTTGTATTGATGATAGTTGATATTACAAGATTTGTGTTTGCTCCCCATTATCTCTGATTCTACATAGCTCATTTTATGGTTGGAGTGTTCCTATGCCTAGTTTCCATTTCCGCTTGATCAAGTAGTTAGTTTGATAACTCTGAAAGTTTCTACTTGGTATCAGAGATATCTTCTGATCAGCTTGTGAAATTTCAACATGGTATCAGATGGAACAGTGGCTTGAGCAGTGATCAACCTCAGTTGTGCTCGGTGCTTCTTGAAGCTATTATTGATCTGTGGTTGTTTGCAATGGAACGAGCTTTCGCAAGGGGTCTTGATATCGAACTTCTAACAACAACTAACTTCAAGAAGTGGAAGTCATGTATGAAGAGCTATCTCATTGGTGAGGAGTTATGCGAGGTCATCAGTGGTGACGACCAGCAAGAAGTGACTGCTGCTACTGGTTCGGCTGAACAGGTGAGAGCTTGGAGGAAGACTAATGCAAAGGCAAAGTTTGCTCTCAAGTGGGCCATCTCATTGGAGCTCTTTGATCACATCTTAGGATATGAGTCTACTGCAGAGATCTGGACATCCAATGATGGATTATTCAACAGGAAGAATGTAGCGCGACTACGGTTCTTAGAGAATAAGTTGGCTAAGGCAACTCAAGAAGATCTTTCCATCTCAAGGTTCTTTCTTAAGATGAAGAACCCGTGCGCTGAAATATTAGCCTTGGATCCTGATGAGCCCATCTCTGAGGCTAAGTTGAAGAGGCACATAGTCCGCAGGTTGCAGAAGGAGTATGTGGCCTTTGTAACTTCTGTTCAAGGATGGGCGACTCAGCCATCCATGCTGGAGCTGAAGAATCTACTGGCGTCACAAGAGAACTTGGCTAAGCAGATGGCAAGGATTACTATCTCTAAAGGAGGTAGTGAAGCTCTCTTCACTGATAAGAAGAAGAAGAGATGGGAGAAGAAGAAGAAGCCTGTTGCTGCTGATGTGCCTTCAACCTCCTATCAGTAAGAGAGGAGCGTTGCTCCTAAGAAGAACTGGAATAAGGAGTTGAAGTGCTATAGGTGTAATCAGCCGGGGCACTTCAACCGTGACTGCAAGGTAAAGCTGCAACCTGGGCATGTTGCAGATAAGGAGGGAGCTAGTTCCAGTGCTTAGGAATCTGGGTGGGGAGGAGCCTTCTTAAAAAGTACATGTGTTTGTGCTCTTTCCACCGTTGACTACCAAGATGACTGGATAGTCGACTCGAGGTGTGGTCATCACCTCACTGGAGACGAGCCGAAGTTCTCATCTCTGCAATCATTCTCAGGTAATGAAGCTATAATTACAGTTGATGATTCTGTTCATTCTATAGAGAAGGAGGGTGTTGTTTCTTTGGATAGTGCTCAGGGTCCTCTTACGTTAAGGAGTGTGTATTGCATACCTGGCATGAAGAAGAACCTCTTCTCTGTGATCAATGTGGTGGACGCAGGCTTTTACGTTCTGTTTGGGCCAACATAAGTGAAATTTCTCCGCAACATATCATCGGTAAAGGCTGATGTTTCTCATGTAGGGAGAAGGGTTAGAGACTTGTTTGTTTTATCAACAAGCTCTTACGTTGATCGGATGAGGGCCAACGATAGTGCTGTTATTTGGCATGATAGGCTAGAGCATGTAGGGATGGACAAGGTGAAAGCTATGACATTGAGGAGCCTTGTGAAAGGCTTGCCAAAGTTATCATCCTACGGAGATGACCATGTTTGTGCAGGTTGTCAGTTCGGCAAGGCTCATTTCCTTCCGTTTGACAAATCTCAAACAAGGAGCAAGGCACTATTGGAGTGCATCCATGGTGATTTGATGGGGCCAACCGCTACTGCTAGTCTTGGAGGCTGCAGATACATGCTGGTGCTGATTGATGACTACTCAAGATATACTTGGGTGTATTTTATGAAGGAGAAGTCAAATGCCTTCCAGTTGTTTGTGGAGTTCAAGGAACTGGTGGAGGGCCGGCTTGGCCTGCGAATCAAGAAGTTCAAATCTGACAACGGTGGTGAGTTTGTATCATCAGAGTTCTCTAACTTCTGTAGGAAGCACATGATCCAGAGAGAGCTTACTTGTGCTCATACTCCACAACAAAACGGAGTGGCAGAGAGGAAGATCCGTCATTTGACAGAAACCTACAAGCGCTGGCTTCATGCAAAGGGTATTCCCAGGTCCTTTTTGGCGGAAGGAATGGCCTGCGTAACTTACATCATCAATCAGATGCCTATGAGTCCGATCAACATGAAGTCTCCTCATGAGATGGTGTTTAAGGAGAAGCCTAATGTTGAACAACTTCAGGTGTTTTGATCAACCTGCTATGTGCATGTTCCGGATGCTCTAAGGACCAAGCTTGATGCAAAGGCGAGGAAGCTTGTCTTTGTAGGCTATGATGAGCGGAAGAAAGGATGGAAGTGAATGGATCCTACGATAAGGAAGTTCTTTGTTTCAAGAGACATTGCATTTGATGAACTGACGTCGTATGGAGGTGGCTCTGTTGAGCTGCAGGAGAGCAGGGTTGATGAAGGTCAGAAGGAGGCTGCTGAAGATCTTCAGGTGGAGCTGTCTGTGTCACCAGGAGCTCCAGTTGTTTCAAGCTCCGAGGCAGAAGCTTCTGGTTCGGAAAGCAGGGGGAGCGACGCCCAAGTGTGCCCAGGAACGGATTTGGTTCCAAAGAAGCAGCGGAGGTGGTTAGCAAGGAGCAGCCTCTTCGGAGATCAAAGATAACTATCAAGCCACCAGCTCGGTATTGCGAAGAAAACTCGGTGAGCTTCGTTTCTTAGTTCTTCACATGCCCTCTTGATGAGCGAGAACCTTTGAAGTTTGAAGAGGACACTGGAGTGAAGGAGTGGGGTGATGTCATGAATGAGGAGATGACTGCCCTCAAGAAGAATGAAACTTGGGACTTGGTGCCCAAGGTTGGTGTCGTTACTCCTATTACTTGCAAGTGGGTCTACAAGCTAAAGAGAAAGGCGGATAGAAGAATCGAGCGGTACAAGGCTCGCCTTGTTACTCGAGAATTCTCGTAACAGTACGACGAAGACTATGAAGAGACGTTCAGTACTGTGACGAAGATGACTTCAGTTTGGGTGGTGATGGCCTTGACGGCTTGCCAAGGGTGGAAGGTGTGGTAGCTGGACGTAAAGAACGTTTTTCTTTATAGGGAGATCGACAAGGACATCTTCATGAATCAGCCACTCGGTTATGTTTATTAAGAACATCCGGACTACGTCTGCAAGCTCCGGAAATCTCTTTATGGGTTGAAGCAGGCTCCTCGAGCCTGGTATGGAAAGATTGCAGAATACCTCCAGTTCTGCGGATATATCGCTTCCAACTCAGACTCGAGCTTGTTTGCCAAGAAGAAGGGGGAGCTTGTTGTCTTGGTGCTGCTGTACGTGGATGACTTGATCATCACGGGGAACTCTAAGGAGGAGGTAGCTAGGATCAGGGCAAAGCTAGCTATAATGTTCGAGATGAAGGACTTGGGTGAGCTCCACCATTTTCTTGGACTCGAGGTGGAGAGGAAAGGGAGCGGGATACTTATCTCCTAGATTGGCTATGCGGAGTGGATCGTTCAGCGATTCGGCATGTAGGAAGGGAAGAGTAGCTCTACTCTTTTTGATTCAGGCATTAAACTTTGACGTGATGAGGGGAGAATTCTTCCTAATCCATTGATATTTCGGGCTCTAGTTGGGAGTCTCATCTACTTGATGATTACAAGGCCAGACATTGCTTATGCAGTTGGCTGAATAAGTCGGTACATGGCGGAACCCATGAAGTCTCATCTGATGGAGGCGAGGAACATTCTAAAGTACTTGAAGGCCACTTCTGACGCGGGTCTCCTATATTGGAGAGGCACGAGTTTTATTCTTCAAGGATACTCGGATGCTGATTATGGGAGAGATTCAGACGACCGGAAGTCAACATCCGGTTATGTCTTCACATGTGGATCAACCAGTATTTCTTGGTGCAGTAAGAAGCAAGACTCGGTGTCCGTCTCTACTACGGAAGCATTGTACAAGGCTTCTGCCTTGGTAGCTCGGGAAGCCATCTAGCTCAGGAGATTAGTAGAGGTCATTTATGAAGAAGTGTGCGGTCCAACTCTGTTGTGTGGTGATAATGAAAGCTCCCTGAAACTGGTAAATAATCCAGTCTGTCACACACGGACAAAGAATATAGAGATCAAACACCACTTTATTCGGGAGAAGGTGTTTGAGGGATCTCTTATGCTGGAGCATGTGCGGAGTGAGGATAACATCACAGACATCTTCACAAAGTCGCTGCTGAAGGTGCCATTTTCTTGGTTACGGGAACTGCTAGGCCTGGTCTCCACTTCTCACTTTAAGGGGCAGTGTTGAAAGTTGTGAAGTGAAAGTGGAGGGGGTTGATCAGGCTGACCGCACGGCCTGGGCGGACTGTTGGAGCGGCCTACACGGACTAATAGTGCGGTCTAGGCAGCTTGCTATGCGACCTGATGGTGGTGTCCGTCAGCTATGGCTAGTGGTCTTGGAGTTGGCAGTTTCCTGGTGTAACCGTGCGGATAGGTGGAGTATCCGCGGTAAGGGCGGACTCATTCTGAGTTCGCGGAGCTCGCTGATGCGGACTCTATTGCTTGACAACGGTTAGTTGCCTTGCTCAGGTGGAGCTTTGTTTGGCGGGCTGTCTTGGGAGCTGACGGACTGGGGCCTTGTCTACCGAGCTCGCGCCGGGCTCTTGGTTGTTTGGTGGACTTGTCACAATCTGTGACAAGTCCAGGGTGTTTGCTAGTCCGCATTGTCCGCTGGATGACCGGGCGGAGTGCCTATTGGTCGTGGACATGTTGCGGGCTGATGCGGTGTTCGCTAGTCCGCATTGTCCGCTGGTTGACCGGGCGGAATGCCCGTTGGTCATGGACAACATTCGTCCTGATGCGCTGTCCACCAGTTATTGCGGACTGGCTTCGTGCCTTGGTGCCTGGCGGCTTGGCTGGTGTCTAGTTTGTCCTTGCGAACTGGGCGGACTTCCGTGTGCTAGCTGCGGACTGAGGTGGTGATCCTATCCACTAGAGCGGTGACCACACTTCTTTCCGTGCCTATAAATAGGACCCCCGTCACATCAACTTTAACAGAGGGAACAGTTGTTCGGCTAGCATTGAGAAGCCAGGAGTCTGGTTCTGACTGCGGTCAGGAATCAGTGGAGCTTGCGGTTAACAATCAGCAGTTTCAGCAGTTCGCAGTTGTGGCCAGCCAGTCTTCTCTCCATCAGCATTTCCAAGTTCAATAATCTGTTTGCCGGTCTCTGCGGACTCAGCGGCTTGTTCCTTCAGTTCAGCGGCTTGCAGAGTAGTTCAGCGGAATAACGGGTTGTCTGCGGACTTCATAGCGGTTTGTGCAGCAGCGGCTAAGAGGACTCGGCGGACTCAGCGGACTTGGCGGTCTCTGTGGCTGTCCGCCCGACTTGTTTACTTCTTGTTTGCTTTGCTTCTCCTTTATACTTGGCGAAATCATGTCTCACCATGTATGTCTAGACTTATAATGATGATAATTGATATTACAAGATTTGTGTTTGCTCTCCATTGTCTCTGATTCTACATAGCTCAGTTTATGGTTGGAGTGTTTCTGCGCCTAGTTTCCGTTTCCGCTTGATCAAGTAGTCAGTTTTATAGCTCTAAAAGTTTCTACTTGGTATCAGAGATAGTTTCTAATTAGCTTGTGAAATTTCAACAGTTTCTTTCCGTGCTTGTGGCAACCTCGCAAAGAGCGGGGATTATGTATAACCCCATATCCGACGAGTAGAGATTGACAGGAGCCAGACCAGCCAAGTCCTGTTCAATTCCCAGGCGAGCTGGGCCTCTGGCGCTGAGTCCATCTGATGCCTTCCCTAGCATCGAGACCACTCGACGCCTCCCGCCCCGGCGTGAGCGAGGCTTGTTCTCCCGACACCCCTCTCTCTTGGCGTTGAGTGGCATCTCGACATCCGTCGGCTCGCCCAGGTGGGGTGGAGCGGAGCAGGGGCGAGTGGAGCAGCAGGCTCGCACTCGCCCATAGATCTCAGCAGGACATTGGCGAGTGGTCAATTCTGACATGCACTCGCCCAGTGCCATAGGGAGGCGGCGAGTGCTAGCACCATCGAGTACTCGCCACCCCCATACGAGTGGAGGTTTTCAAGGGCCACTCGCCCAACGTTGCATGATGTGTTTTTTCCATTCTATTTCCGTTGGTCTGCCCCTAGTCTTTCAGAACAGCGGAGTTACAATATCGGCATGCCAATCTGGACTGCATATAGCTGTTTGGAGCAGCGAAGGTTGGCTGTTGGCAGACTATTTTCAGAAAACTATAAATAGATCCAAGGGGGTACCTCAGAAGGCATACTTACTTATGCTCTGATCTTCTTGCGCTTTCTGAGATATCCTTAGCTCAACACTTGGCTAAGGAGGGGAATCGCTCTAAGATCTTCTGAGTGTGTTGTGTGACCTCCGTGCTGGAGTCTTGGGTCTGTTCCTTGTGCTAGTTTTTTGTTCGTTTATCTTGTGAGAGAGAAGTAAGTGTGCGATCACTCCTTCCACAAGAGTCAAACTCTACAGAGAGTGATTTTTTGATTTCAACAATGACCGCCACAACCGTGCCAAACTGAGCCTAGGACCAAATGAGGCGGGCCCATGGAAAATAACCTATTTATAGCGGCACGGTCGCATGGTATGCTCAGCGTACCAAATTTTTTTCCTTAAAATTATGATCCCAAAAATAAAAGCTGAAAATGCGTCTGTTAGAAATTTTATGGTGACATTTTCATATTTTGAGCTCAATTTTTTTTAAGTTCCGTCGGTTTACGGTTGGACAGTAAGCACCTGGGTTCTGTTTAGCATGAAGTTTTTACATGAGTGAGTTTGGACAAAAATATCATCGTACTTTTGACATGGCAACGGTGGTGACCGCCGTCACCGAAGAAAAAAACCTAGTTTTGCACATAAAAGTAAATAAAGTTCATTAGGTGAGGTCAGATGTTCACGAACAATAGATCTTAACCACCATTTTCACGATGGCTGTCGCCATGCCAAACAGAGCCCTGGATTGAAGTGCGGGGCAACATACTTGTTGAGATTGACTGATACCAAAAAATATATAATATCCATAAATAAGTTCTGAAAAATATATAAAAGTATAGACAATTTGATAATACCCTGATATCATTTTGAACGTGATTAGGGACTCAAATTGTTTATTCAATGATTATAACTCCTCTTTCTACGAGTATAAATCGGGATGGGCTATGATAGTAACAGTCGACCCACTTGTTAACTATTGTAAGAAACGAACAAAAATAAATCGAAAGAGGTATAACAGAAATTTTATTATCTGAAAAAAGTGTCTATTACAAATATATGACCTCTTTTTTATAGAATGGATGAGAGAAGAGAGAATACAAATAAGTGATGTGCGATTAAAAAATTACAGGACAAGCGATCTATACAGAAACAACCCGCACAAGCCGCGCGTTAGATGGAATGGCTAACCGCTCGGCTACCACCAGAGAGGAAGGAGAGATCGCCATGGGAGACCGCTAGACCGCCCGGTCTCCAAGCCGCCAGAGACAAACCGCTAGACCGCTCGGACTCCAGACAACAACAGCACAGCAACCAACCCGCTGAAGGGAAACCGCCAGACCGCGCGGTCTTTAATCCGCCAAGACAGACCGCCAGACCGTCCGGTCACCAACTCCAACACTCCCCTTCAAGCTGGAGCATATATATCGATTATGCCCAGCTTGTCGCAAATATGAAGAAACGAGGAGGATACTGGCTTGGTGAAGATGTCAGCCAACTATTTATCAGAAGTGACGAAGGGAGTGCAAATCTGTTCCTTCAGAATCTCTTCACGAATGAAATGACAGTCGACCTCAATGTGCTTGGTTCTTTCATGAAAGACCGGATTTTTGGAGATGTATATGGCCGCCTTGTTATCACAGAACATAGGTAGATGATGGTTGTAGACCTCTCCTAAATCCATCAGGAGCGCCCGTAACCACTTTAACTCAAAAGTGGTCGATGCCATACTACGATACTCTGCTTCTGCACTGGACCTAGAAACAACCGACTGCTTTTTGCTCTTCCAGCTCACCAGATTTCCCCCAACAAAGGTGCAAAAACCCGAGGTTGACTTGCGATCCCCTTTGTCATCAGCGTAACTCGCATCTGAGTATGTTTCAACCCTCAGATGACCATTCTTCTGAAAGAGTAATCCTTTCCTAGGTGCTGCTTTGACATATTCCAAGATCCGCAAGGCGGGCTGTAGATGACACTCCTTAGACGCTTGCATGAATTGACTCACCTTGCCCACAACATAGAAAATGTCAGGTCTGATCACTGTGAGATATATAAGCTTACCAACCAAACGCCTCTATCGCGTAATATCTGAAAGAGGAGGCGAATCATCTGTCCAGGTTTTATCTTCTCCAGTTGTCATGGGACATCAGGCAGGTTTTGCTCCAGTCAATCCTGCCTCTTTTAATAGATCAAGAGCATACTTACGTTGGGAGAGGACTAAGGAGTTGGGCTTCCGAGAGATTTCAATCCCCAGAAAGTACTTCGGAGAGCCCATATCTTTTGTGACAAGATGTTCACGAAGATGCCGCTTTGTCAAGACAACCCCTTCCTGGTCATCGCCAGTGAGAAGAATATCATCGACATACACAACAAGAACCACCAGTCCCGAGGGGGTTTTGCAAATGAATAGCGAGTGATCGGCAGAGCTTCGTGAAAAACCAACGGCCGCCATGATACCGCTGAACTTGTCAAACCAAGCTCGAGGACTCTGCTTGAGGCCATAGATGGCCTTCTTCAGCCGGCATACCCGTGTCTCCCCCTGAGCAACATACCCAGGAGGTTGCTCCAAGTAAACTGCCTCCTGAAGATCACCATAAAGGAAGGCATTCTTGACATCAAGCTGAAAAATCGGTAAATCTCTTTTGACAGCCACAAAGAGAAGGACCCAGATAGTGCTGAGACGAGCCACGGGAGAGAAGGTGTTAAAGTAATCAACCTCATAGGTGTGAGTAAAGCCCTTAGCAACAAGGCGGGTCTTATAACGATCCACAGTGCCGTCCGGGGCAAATTTGACCACAAAGACCCAACGACAGCCAACAACATCAGTACCTAAGGGAGGAGGAACAAGAGTCCAGGTACCCCGCTCAGTTAGGGTAGCCATTTCCTCATCCATAGACGCCTTCCAATGAGGAAAAACAAGGGCCTCCTGGTAGGAACGGGGTGTGGCATTGGCAGAGATAGCCATAGCAAAGGCCCTGCGAGAAGAGATAAGGCGATCATATGAAACAACAACAGCAAGGGGATATAGAGTACATGTCTGCACCCCTTTGTGAAGAGCTACAAGAAGATCCAGGTCGGCGGGTCCCTCGACATCCGGAGCATCCGTAGCAAAGAGAGCTGGCCCGGGAGTAGAGAGCGGCGACGGCGGAGAAGAGGGAGACGGTGGCGGAGAAGAGGGAGAGAGAGGCGAAGGTAGAGGAGTGGATAGAGACGGAGTAGGGGTTGAGATCGCAGTAGAAGACGAGGGAACGAAGAGAACCGCAGGAGTTTCAGAAGCTGGGGGGAGAGGAGAGGATTCATTCGAGAAGTAGGAGGCATTCTCGAAGAAGGTGACATCAACAGAGACGAACTGCTTACGAAGAACGGGGTCAAAGCAACAATAGCCTTTCTGAGTGGGGGAGTATCCCAAAAAGACACATTTGGTGGAGCGAGGGGAGTGCTTATCTCGGGTAGTAGATGGGGCATGCACAAAGGTAGTGCACCCAAAGATTCGGAGAGGAAGAGGGAAAGGCTCTTTGCCTGGATATAGAATAGAGAATGGGGTTTTCCCGTGGAGAACCGTGAAGGGAATGCGATTGATGAGGTAGCAGGCAAGGAGAACTGCATAGCCCCAATAGGAGCGAGGAATATGCATCTGGGTCATCAAGGTACGAGCGACATCTAGGAGATCACGATTTTTCCGTTCCGGCACCCCATTTTGCTGGGAGGTATAAACACAACTACTCTGATGAATAATGTCAGGTTACACACAGAAAGATGTAAACGCATGAATCAGATATTCTTTAGCATTGTCTGAGCGAAATGTTTTAATACAAACACCAAACTGATTTTTAATTAATTGATAAAAGGATATCCATACATCCAAAAGTTCAGAGCGATCTCGTAAGAGATACACATAAGTACATCTAGAAAAATCATCAATAAAAGTTACAAAATAAGAACTACCCCGACTAATGGTGAGGGTAGGAGCAGGGCCCCAGACATCGGTGTGGACTAGATCAAACGGACGGGTAGAGCCCCGACCTTGCTTCGGCGGGAAGGAGGAACGGTGATGTTTGCCAAGCTGACAAGCGTCGCAGTTGAGAGGAGTACTAGAAGGAGGGAGATGGGGCAGAAGCTGATGTAGAAGTCGTGGAGGAGGATGACCGAGGCGGAGATGCCACTGGAGAAGATTCGTAGAAGAAGAGGAGAAGGCGGTCAAGGAGGAAACGTTGTCGAGGAAGTAGAGGCTGTCGCTCTTAGTCCCAGTAGCAATCGTCCGTTGGGAGCTCGGATCCTGAAAAGAACAAGAAGTTGGAGTAAACGTCACAGAGCACTGAAGCTACTTGCATAAAGAGGTAACCGATAATAAATTGCATGGGAATTTGGGCACATAGAGAGTGTCTGCTAGGCGAAGAGACGGAGTAACATGAACCACTCCAGACCCATGAATTGGGGAGGGAGAACCGTCTGCAACGAGGACAGGAGGCAATCGATCATGCTGTTCGAGAAGAGAGAAGCATTGAGGATTGCCTGTCATGTGAATAGTCACACCAGAGTCGATAAGCCATTTACCTTGAGTCACCACGTGAGCACTACCTGATGATGTGACCACGGAGGAAGACGGCTTGGAAGAGGGGGCAGAAGAGTCACTCGAGCGGCGAAGATGTGGATGCTTCGTCCAGCAGCATTCGATAGTATGGCCGGTGCGGCCACAGTGAGAGCAGAGGTAGCGGGAAGGAGCACGTCTGCCAGACTGGTGACTGCGGCTACCAGAGCCACTCCGCTGAGTTTGGTGAGCATAGTTGTCCGGTGGAGAAGGAGCGGGCAGAAGCGGTCGCTGAAGGAGGGAGGTGACAACAGCGATGCAGGCAGCGGTGACATCTAAGGTAGGAGATTCTGCCTCACCCAGAATTTATTGACGGATCATATCATAAGTATCAGGAAGCCGGAGCAGATAACACACAACGAGAAGCTCCTGGAAATGCTTGTGTTGTTGAGCCAAATCCGCAGAAAAGTGGCGATTCTGAATAATCTCAGCCCCAAGAGCCTGAACTTGTTGGTAGACAGCAGCAAGAGACAATGTAGGACGGGCAAAGAGGTCCGCATACAACGTATAGATGCGGGATGTCTGAGCCCCCTTTGAGTACAGAGCGGCAAGATGAAGCCAAGCGGCCTTGACCGTCTCATCATGACGGATGACGGGAAGGAATTCATCGGAAAGGCTGTTAGCAAGCCAAGTACGCACAAGTGCGTCACTCGCATCCCAGTCCTCAAAGAGAGGTGAAGTGGTGAGAGGAGGGTCATCAACAAGATGGTGGCATTTTCGTTGCGAGCGAAGGAGAAAAATGAAGGAGACGCTCCAATCCGGGTAGTTGGAGCCGACAAGTTTTAAAACGGTGCCAAGGTTCCCGGAAGGAGTAGGAGGAAGAGGCAGAACCGGATTGGCGACAGGAGTGGTGGCAGTAGAAGCATAAGAAAGTGTCATAGGAGAAAACAGCAGGAAGCCGCGCGGTTAGGAGACAGACCGTGCGGTTAGGAAACAAGCCGCGCGAACAGGTAGAAATCGTAGTGGTTAGAAGAAAGAGATCTGCGACGGTCACGATGATAGACACCAGCGGCCAGAAAAGCCACGACCAAGCCGCAGAACCACACATAGGGTAATAAGTCGAGCGGCTAGAAAGTAGCCCGCGCGAACAAAAGACAAAAAAGGCGAGCAATAGGTCGCGGAAACAGGTCGCGGCAACAGGTCGCAGCGACTAAAGAAGAGGTCCCGCACACAAAGGGCAACGACAAGGAGAGAAAGAAGCCGCGCGACTTGGACGCAAGCAGGCGAAAGAAACAAGTCGCGAGGTAGATAGCGAGAAGAAGAGGCAAGCCGGGCGGACAGGTCGCGCGGTCAGAGAAGGCACACCGAATCAGGAGGAGTAGATCGAGTCCTCTGATACTATGTAAGAAACGAATAAAAACAAACCGGAAGAGGTATAACAAAAATTTTATTATCTGAAAAAGGTGTCTATTACAAAGGTATGACCTCCCTTTTATAGAATGAAAGAGAGAAGAGATAATACAAATAAGTGATGTGAGACTAAAAAATTACAGGACAAACGATCTATACAGAAACAACCCGCACAAGCCGCGCGGTTAGATGGAATGACTAACCGCTCGGCTACCACCAGAGAGGAAGAAGAGATTGCCATGGGAGACCGCTAGACCGCTCGGCTTCCAAGCCGCCAGAGACAAACCGCTAGACCGCTCGGACTCCAGACAACAACAGCACAACAACCAAACCGCTGAAGGGAAACCGCCAGACCGCGCGGTCTTTAATCCGCCAAGATAGACTGCCAGACCGTCCGGTCACCAACTCCAACAACTATGATCCACAAGAGTCTCTGGTGATGTTGATTCATCTAGAATAGGGGCTGAAACGTAATCGAGGCAGGACTTAGGCTTCATTTGGTTCGGCGGTGGCGGATCGATCCGGCGGGTGGAAACGGAGTGTTCGAATCGGAGGGGGGAGGTGGCTGCTCCAAACGGAGCTTTTTGGGGCGTTTCTCAAGGCGGGCGGGTGGAAACGGAGCAAACGCCGCCGGAGGTTCATTTGTTTACCCTCCTTCCGGCGGCGTTTGCCCAAAACGGAGTATCAAAACGCCCAAACAAATAGAGCCTTAGTAGAACTGGACCAAACTGATAGTGCATAATTTAGTTATGATTCATATTGAACCTAAATCAAGATACAGTGATTCCAAAAAATTATGATAGAGCTAAAACAAGAACCACTCAAACTAAATTAAATTATGGTTCTAATTTGAAGAAGGATGCATTATCTTAAAAGTTTGGCTCCTGATTTTAATGAACTTAAAATGAATCAAAACTGTGACAACTTTAAATTTGGCACAAAATACTTTTTTAAAAAAATAAAATTATAGCGGGTGCCAACATTGGTCACCAAATTCGCAAATAAACAAAATTCCGGGTAAATTATTACCATGAAATTTCAAATGCAGTGGTAGAAAAAGCAAGGATTCAAATAGAGTCATAATACAGTCAAATAGAGTCATAATGAAGGGCTGATGAACTTTCAAAACTTTACATTTTTGTTGATAATGCATTCACATTAAAATAGAAAAATATTCACCAAAATATTTAAAATACGGTCTTAATCACCAAATCCTTGCATTATATTTCGTGGCTAACATTCATTTTTGTCTCAAAATTAGAGTTAAGTAATCTTATACCATGTGTTGCGGTTCGATCAATGTCCTTGGTAGATCGGTTCCGAATCGGTCCGTCTTAGTCCCGGGCGATCGAGTATGCACACAGTCAAAGTAGAAAAAAAAGAGATTGTACAAACATAACTTTAGTGTGGAAAACTCCGGAAAGGGGAAAAAATCACGTGATCGGGTCTGTGCCAGCCAAGATCCACTATTTCCCTCTGTTACAGTGCTCTTGTAAAGAGAATGGCGACAGACCACGCCTCATTACAAATACTGGAGGGTTGAGAGGGATCTCCTTGGGTGACAGGTCACCGCTTAGGAGTTCGTGCACTTTGTCGTGCGTCTTTCTTGAGTGTTTGCTCCTCAGGCTTGCGCTCCGCAGGATGCTTGCACTTTATCCCTCAGAGTGAGGAGGGTTGCCTTAGTCGGCACTTCACTCTTTCTTCTTTGGGAGACGCTTAGAGAAGAACCTGTCAAGTTAGTGAGTGAAAGAGGAGGAGAGGAGGAGCGTAGAGAGAGAAGCTCTGAGAAGAAGCAGAAATGAAGAGAGAGAGAGAGAGAAGGAGAGAATGAATGAGGGATTCCCTGAAATGAACTATCAGGGGTGCTTATATAGGTTTTCCGAGCTGGTTAGGGTGGTTAATCGCAGATCGGAGGGCCGTGATCGCTCGTGGTGATCGGAGGGCCGTAATGGCCTGCCACGATTGGACGGTGGAAAGAAGGCCGGCCCACGATGGTGGTCGGAGGAGGCGTGCCGGCCGCGGGCGGCCGATTCTGGGCGGCAGGCCAAGGCCTCCCGACTGGAGGGGGGATGGCCAGCCACGGGCGGCCGGCCGCGAGGAGGCGGCCGACCGCGAGGAGGCGGCCGGCCGCGGCCGCCGGCCACACAGAGGGGGCCGGTCGGGGCCGCCGGCCGCTTGGGGGCGGCCCGCCTCGGGCAGCCGGCTGCGGCCGCCGGTTGCAAGGGGGCGGCCGTCCGCGGGAGGCCGGTCGCGGGAGGCCGGTCGCGGCCGCCGACCGCAAGGGGAGTTGCGGTCGGCCACCGGCCGCCCGTAACGGCGGCGGTTTCGATTTGGTGCGTGACGGTTGTGATTCGATGTGCGGGAGTTGCGATCCGGTGTGCGGGAGTTGCGATCCGGTGTGCGGGAGTTGCGATCCGGTGTGCGGGAGTTGCGTTCCGGTGTGCGGGATTTGCGATCCGGTGTGCGGGAGTTGCGATCCGGTGTGCGGGAGTTGCGTTCCGGTGTGCGGGATTTGCGATCCGGTGTGCGGGAGTTGCGATCCAATGTGCGGGAGTTGCGATCCGGTGTGCGGGAGTTGCGATTCGGTGTGCGGGAGTTGTGATCCGGTGTGCGGGATTTAACATAATCTTCTATAAATTAGGGGTACCCATCATTTTCCCCCCAAAATTCCATCGTCTTGGAGCGAACGAAAAGCGCGGGAATTTTCTTCTTTGCGACGGGGCTTGGCGGCGATGGCTGGAACGGGTGCTAACACCGAGGTGGGAGGCGACGACGACAGTGCTAAGGTGAGTGTCTTACCGAGGGAAAGGTCCGGGCACCGAACGACGCCGGAGGGGAGGAGGCCCCTCGCACAACACACACATAGGCGGTGCGTGCGGGCGCGGGGGCGCGCGGGGCTGAACCTGCGCACGGGGCGCGTGGGGGGGGCTGAACCCGCGCGCGGGGCTGAACCCGGGCGCGGGGCTGAACCCGGGCGCGGGGGCGCGCGGGGCTGAACCCGCGCGAGGGGGCGCGCGGTGCTGAACCCGCGCGCGGGGCTGCGCGGGGCTGAACCCGCGCGCGGGGCTGAACCCGCGCGCGGGGCTGAACCCGCGCGCGGGGCCGCGCGGGGCTGAACCCGCGCGCGGGGCCGCGCGGGGCTGAACACGCGCGCGGGGGCGCGCGGGGCTGTACCCGCGCGCGGGGGCGCGCGGGGCTGTACCCGCCCGCTGGGGCGCGCGGGGCTGAACCCGCTCCCGGTGCGGCCGCTTGCTTGTGCGGGCAGATTTCACGCGTGCTTCATGCACGTGTGTGGCTCGAGTGCGTGGGCGCATTGTGTGCTCAAACTTGCTTTTCTGACCTTACTTTTTTGTTTTTCCAGGTTTCCAAGAGGTGCGCGCAGTGCCGTCCTATGCGGCTGCGCTCGAGTCTTTCCCTCGAGCACGTAGATATTCGGAGGAGGCGCTTCAACCTGCCCCCCGATTTGGAGGTGCAGATCCCTAGTCCTGAAGAGCGGGTGCAAAACCCTCCGTGAGGCTGGATGACCCTTTGCGATTCGTCTCTTCGGTGTGGCTTTCGCCTTCCGGCTTGCGAGGAAGTTGCCGAGATTCTGAAGTTCTGCGGCATTCCTGTATCGCAGTTTACTCCTCTTGGGATGATGCGGATCATGGGGTTGATCACGTTTTTTCGCGAGCACGGATCGAGGTTTTCCTTGGATATTTTCAAGGATTGGTGTGAGGCGCGTGCCGACGGCGGGGGCCGCGTGGATGTCTTCAGCAACACGCGGTGGCTTGAGTTTGAGACCGGGGCGGATCGTCGCCATGGGAATACCTTGTTTGGATATATCAGGAACCCAGGTGGATTGCCAGAGGTGTGGAATGTGCTTCCGGACCGTTGCCGGTGTTCTAGAGGACACGAGCGGGAGTTTACTCCCGTCCATGGTTTTGTGGAGCCTCGAGAGCTGGGGAATATCTTGTTCAGCATTTCTACTTTCGTCGATGAGAAGCGCATGCTGCTATGCGGGATGTCTGTTGATTCAGGACGTGCTGCCGCCATTCCTCTCTCCCGCGACAGGAAGAGGAAGCTATTGTTTAGAGGTTGTGGAGTTGAGGAGGCGGGTCCTAGCCTTCTGCCGCGACAGGATGTACTTTTAGAGGGGGCTGCCCCTTGCGGCTCTAGAGCGGGAGGCGAGCCGGATGATGTGGATCTTGAGGTCCTGGGGTCCTCTGCCCCCCAGGCTTCCCCAGCGCAGGCTACGACGCGGCAGGTGGTGAAAGGAATGAGGGTCTCTTCTTCCTTGGAGGCGATGAACCAAGCGGTACGTATGATCTCAACTTCTGAGTAATGGCTTTTGAGGAAAGCTCTTCTGACTTGTCCCTTTTCTTTTGTAGATGGAGACTCAGGCGAACATTGCGCTTACGTGGAATGACCACTACGTGAGCCTGAAGGACGAGTTTACGGCCCTTCAGGGTGAGCTCTGGGAGGCGAAGAGTGCCCTTTCAGATCTGAAGGGGAGACGAGAGCGCGATATTTCGCAACTTAGACAGATTGGATACGAGCTGCGGTGCGAGCCGTAGGACGCCAGAGCTGCGCACAGTGCCGAGAAGACGGCTGCGGAGGAGACTTTGCGTCTTCTAGATGAAGTTTGGACAGAGCTGGCGCTATCCAGGGCGGAGGTGATGTGCCTTTCCTCCGCGGAGCGGGAGGTTGAGCTGAAGGCGACTGGTATGGCAGAGTACCGGGACTCTGTGGATTACATGCGAGACCGGTGTTTGATCTCGGAGGAGGTCTGTGAGGAGGTGTGGACTCAGGAGGTGGAGCCACGGATGGAGGACTTGCGGGAAGTCGCTTTCTACCAGGGGATGACGAAGACCCTTCGGATGGTGTCTCGGAAACGGGGATGCGACGTTGCCGGCCTCGGGCTTGAGGATTTGTCAGAGGAGGAGGGCTCCGATACTGAGGCGGGCGAGGCCGCTGAGTGACAGCAATATCTCTTTGATGCTCTTTATTGATTTGTATACATGTACTTCTTTGTATTTGTGGGCTTGTCTCCATCGATTCGTACCTTTGTACTTTTTTGATTTGTACCTTTGTACTTCTTTTTCTTGTTGATATGTTTGTTGAGTGGTCATCATTGTCTTTTCTTCTAACTGTTGTGTCCAATTATTGTCTTAGCCAAGCACCAACTACGAGGGGCAGGCCCTGAGTGGTGGAAGAGTGTTTGCTCTGGATAGGGGTTAAGAGTTATGGGAGCTCCGGCCTATTGTCGGCGGGAGGCCATGTTCGTTCGAACCCCTGCGAGTTGCGGTGAACCCGGTGGCATTAGAGGGGCGTATCCCCGTAGACCTTGACGACGTCGCAACTTACTACGAGGCGAAGGGCGTCCTCTTGTGCCAGGGTAGAGAAGCTGAGACCATCGCGCTGCGGGCTGCGCATAACTGAGGGAGCTGGCTCGCAACGACGTCGCGACCTGCTTCGTAGGAGAAGGGCGAGCCTTGCCATTATGAGAGCGAGGTCGAAGCCGTCGTGCCACAGTCTGCGGGGGACTCAACGTTTGGTCCCTTTGGCGACACTGCAACTTGTTGTTAGGTCGAGGATATCGCGCTGTTGGCAGCGCACAATTGGGGGAGCTGGTCCCCGACGATGTCGCAAACCGCTGGGCGGACGAAGGGTGCACCCCTGAACCACGATAGAGAGAGTGAAGCCATCGCGCCACAGTATGACTGTGGTTGGTTAGGTGTGGATTCAGCAGGGTCGGAACCCGATTTTTTGCGATTGTAGCTTAGTTAGGCATCAGTCGCGAGGGGGGAAGGCCCTGCGTGGGTGGGGCATCAGTATTCGGATGCAGTTGAAGAGTCATAATGCTCGGCCTATTGTCGGCAGGAGGACATGGTCGATTTGAACCCCCGCGAGCAGCTGATGGACCCTGAGGTTGTAATTGCACCGATCGTGGGGGCTTTCCCAGGATGGCGGGGCGTCGAGCTTCAGATGCAGGTAAATAGTCATAATCCTCGGCCTATTGTTGGCAGTAGGACATGGTCGATTCAAACCCCCGCGAGCAGATGATGGACCCTAGTATTTGCTGAGGCGTGGCGCCCCGAAGACCCGGACGACATCGCAACCTACTACGCAGCGAAGGCCGGGTCCTTGCGCCGGTGGAAAGAGGTCGAGGCTATCGCGCTGTGGGTTGCGCACAACCGAGGGAGCTGGTCCCTGACGATTTTGCTACCCTCTCCGTAGGAGAAGAGTGAGCATTTTTGCCATAGTAGAAAGGTCTAGGCCACCGTGCTACAGTCTGCGTGGGACTTGGTATTCGGTCCCCATGCGACATCGCAACCTGTTGCTAGGCCGAGGCTGTCGCGCTATGGGCCCCGGTCAACCGGGGGTGCTCATTCCCTACAATGTCGCAATCTGCTGGACGGGTGAAGGGCGAACCTTCGAACCGCGACAGAGGGATCGAGACAATCGTACTACAGTTGCTCGCCGGACCCCAGGGTACGGATTCCAAATCGATCCTGCAAGTTTTAGGAGTTAGTGACATCGCAATCACAGTATATAAATGTAAAGAGATGAGTTATTTTGTTTTTTCTTTAGCCTGGTCGTGCCATTGCACGATGACGGATTCCGAACCGCCAAGCGGATCGCATGTCGATGGATCCCGGACCGCCTTGAGGAACAAACGATCCTTGCCTCAGGGGGTCTGAGGGATGTGATGTCCTTCCGACGCGTATGCTGCATGACAAGAGTTAGTATGAAAGAATAAAATGCAGTAAGCAGGATAGTTTTTGCACGAGGGTTTTCCTCGCGACTTTATAGCTGTCTTTAGGTGATTCGATACGAAGAAGTGTTTTTGGGAGGCGCGTTCGCCTCGGTTCTGGCTTTTCTTCAGAGCAGCCTTCTAGATGCGGTAGATGCTGATTCTTTAGCCGGCCTCCAACTACGCTTGGTGCAGATAGCATGAGCGAGCCATGTCCTGGATGCCCCTGACGACCCCAACTCTAGCAGGTGTGAGGAACTTCATCGCGAGGTGCGGGATTGACGGAACTGCCTGGAAAGCTATCTGGAGGGGGCGACCAAAGATCACGTTGTAGAGCGATTTTGTATCGACTGCCACAAACTGTATGTCGTGCGTAACCTGCCTTAGAAATTCTCCTAGTGTCACCGGAAGGGTGAGGGTGCCTGCTACGGACACGGGTGCCCCGTTGAAGCCGTAGATGGGGCCTGATGCTGGACGAAGATTCTGCCTTTGGATTCCCATACTGGTTAACGCAGCCATGAATATAACATTTATCGAGCTGCCGTTGTCCACCAGAATTCTCTTTACGTGGAAGCTGGGGTTGCCAATTTCTGCTATAATAACTAGCGGGTCCTGGTGTAGTGTGTGGAGGCCTTGGAGGTCCTCCTCGCCGAAGGTAATGGTAGGAATTATTCCAGCCACCTTGTCTTCATGGGGAGCGGCGATGGAGTTGACTGCGAGAAAGGGAAAGCCGGAGATGACTTCCACAATCCCAACGACCTGCCCACCCCTCTGCGCTTCTCGACGCGCAGGTGGCGGTTCCCTCCGCGCAGGCCTTCGTGCTGCTCTTGCACATATCCTTGTAGAAAATGCCCGAGGATCCTCTGCCGAACAAGACGCTCTATCTCATCTTTCAACTTCACACACTCTTCAGTAGTGTGCCCGGTTCCTCGATGGAAGTCGCAGTACTTTGACGGATCAGCCCTTGGGTTGGGCGGGAGCGCCCTTGGACTCTGGAGTGCTAGATCGTTCTGAATGGCATATAGGACGTTGACGCGAGTGGTGTTGAGAGGGGTGTAAGTCCGGGGAGGCCCGTAATCCTGGCCTCTCCGGGGTTCCTGATTGCGCCATTCGTTGTGACAGTTCTCGTCGCGCCTCTCTGTTCGTCTCCCGGAGGGTTGCTCCTGCTGCTTCTGCCTCTTTTGGCCTCCTTCAAACTGTCGACGGTGGGCCTCAATGGCCTCTTCCGCTGCTATCTGAGCTTCCACTCGGTGAACCAGATCTACATAACTGTGGACAGTATCCCGCATTAGAGCGGAGTAGAATCCGCCTGGTAGGAGTCCCCCGAGGAAGACCCCTCGAAGGAGCTCAGGGTCTACCCCGGGGATCTGTCTCGCTTCCACAGTAAATCAGTGGAAAAACTCTTTTAAGGTCTCGGTTTCATTCTGTCAGATGCCGGAGAGGTGGGATGGATCCTTTGCGATCCTGCGGTTGGCCATGAACTGATCGAGGAATTGCTGGCTCAGCTGGGGAAAGTTTCTGATGGACCCTTCTCGGAGGGAATGAAACGAAGAGCGCGCCTGCCCTTTGAGGGTGGTAGGGAAGACCTGACAAAGCAGTTGATCAGGCGGGTTATAGAGGTGGAGGATTGTGTAGAAGTGGTTGATGTGCTCCCAAGGATCGTCCACTCCATCGTACGTCTCAACGTGGGGGATCTTGAATCCTTGAGGGACGGGATAGGTCAGTACTTCAGGAGCCAAGGGTGATGCCCCCCGAGCGGGGCGTCGCGCCGCCATTGTTCGTCGGCCGACGGGTCCAAATTCCTTTTCGAACATTTCGCGGAATGCTTCCCGAGTCATTTCTGCGCCTGGCTCCGCTGGGGTCTGCTGCTGCTGATTGCTGCGGAGGGGGGCGATTCCTGCTGCCCTGACATGGCGAATGAGATGCTCAGTGTTGTCGCTCCTCGACAACTCGGATTCTTCTTCAACGGTTCTCTGGCCTTCTGCTGGTGGTACTGGTAGATTCTCCTGAGTTGGGGCACCTGCGGGCACGTGGGAGCCTGTGAGTTGCCTTAAGAGGGCGAGCATCTCGACCCGGATGTCTGGTGGGGGCGCTGTAATTTTGGGCGGCGCTGCTCCAGGCGCTGTGATGGCCTCTTGCGGCGGCGCGTTCGCTAGAGACTGCGACACGACTTGATCCTCCTATTCACGCCGGATCGACCCCATAGTCGTTCAGGTTCTCTTTCCGTCCATTCTGTCACGCTCTGACAAAATTCTGAGTCTTTTCACGCTTGCTGGGAATGCTTTCCCACAAACGACGCCAAACTATTGCGGTTCGCTCAATGCCCTCGGTAGACCAGTTCCGGATCGGCCCGTCTTAGCCCCAGGCGATTGAGTACGCACACAGTCAAAGTAGAAAAAGAGAGATTGTATACACACAACTTTAGCGTGGAAAACCCCGGAAAGGGGAAAAAACCACGTGGCCGAGTTTGTGCCAGCCAAGATCCACTATTTTGCCTCTATTACAGTGCTCTTGTAAAGAGAATACGAGGGAGACAGGCCACGCCTCGTTACAAATACTAGGGGGTTGAGAGGGCTCTCCTTTGGTGACAGGCCACCGCTTAGGAGTTCGTGTACTTTGTCGTGCGTCTTTCTTGAGTGTTTGCTCCTCAGGCTTGCGCTCTGCAGGATGCCTGCACTTTATCCCTCAGAATGAGGAGGGTTGCCTTAGTCGGCACTTCACTCTTTCTTCTTTGGGCGGCGCTTAGAGGAGAACTTGCCAAGTTAGTGAGTGAAAGAGGAGGAGAGGAGGAGCGAAGAGAGAGAAGCCCTGGGGAGAAGCAGAAATGAAGAGAGAGAGAGCGAAGGAGAGAATGAATGAGGGATCCCTTGAAATGAACTATCAGGGGTGCTTATATAGGTTTTCCGAGGTGGTTAGGGTGTTATAGTGGTTAATCGCAGATCAGAGGGCCATGATCGCTCGTGGTGATCGGAGGGCCATAATGGCCTGCCACGATCGGACGGTGGTGAGAAGGCCGACCCACGATGGTGGTCGGAGGAGGCGCGCAAGCCGGCGGCCGCCCGAGGGAGGGGACGGCCGGCCGCGGGAGGCCGATCCTAGGCGGCAGGCCAAGGCCGCCCGACCGGAGGGGGGGGGGGGGGGGGGGGGGGGCGCCGGCCGGGGCCGCCGACCGCGAGGAGGAGGCGGGCGGCCGCGAGGAGGCGGCCGGCCCCCGCTGCCAGCCACACAGAGGGGGTCGGCCGGGGCCACCGATCGCAAGGGGCCGACCGGCCCCGGGCAGCCGACCATGGTCGCCGGCCACAAAGTGAGGCGGCTGGCCGCAAGGGGGGTGGCTGCCGGCCACGGGCGGCCGGGCGCCGGCCACCGACCACCCGTAACTGCGGCGGCGGCGATTGCGATTTGGTGCACGGCGGTTGCGATCTGGTGTGCGGGAGTTGCGATCCGGTGTGTGGGAGTTGCGATCCAGTGTATAGGAGTTGCGATCCAGTGTGCGAGAGTTGCGATCCGTTGTGCGGGAGTTGCTATCCGGTGTGTGGGAGTTGCGATCCGATGTGCGGGAGTTAACATAAACTTCTATAAATTAGGGGGTACCCATCACCATGGAGACTCCCTTAGTTTATAAGAATTTCCGGCTATAGATAATCAGAATTCTAATGTTCCCCACCACTTAAGTGGGGAGTTATGAGAAAAACTGCCACGTGCATGATTCATGCGATCCACATTTCGCAACCACCGCGCTTGCGCCAATCGCCAGCGGTCAGCCAACTGGCTGGCCACCACTGCATAACCTCTGTGGGCAGCAAATCCCATGTCGGCAGTACGGCCTCCGGCCGCGCGGCCCTCGCCAGCCGCGCGGCCTCCAAGCCACTCGATTTCTGTCAGCACGAGGCTTCAAGGCGACTTAGCCTCCGTCGGCTAAGCGACCTCCAGGCCACTCAGTTTTTGCCAACGAACAACCTCAAGGCTGCCCAGCCTCCACCATCCGCGCGGCCGCCAGGGTAGCCGAGCGGCCTCCAGGCTTCCCGACATACATTCGGTTTCATCGACGAGCATCCTCAAGACCGCCCGGTATCCGCCGACCGAGCGGCCTCCAAGACACCCGACCTCCACTCGGTTTCCGCCGGCCGAGGGGGCCTCCATGGAGCTCGGCCTCTGCCCATCGTGTGGGATCCCCGCCTCACAACCTCTGCCGTCTGTGTAACACCTCCCCCGCAAACTTGGGTTTCACCTGAGGCACCCTACACATGTATGATTTTAACACATCAGCACACATCATCACATCACAACAATCACCTGGGTACTTCTAATTTCTCCCAAAGTATTTCAAGCAACGTATAGAACTCTTGCTTAGGCCTCACCCGCTCATGGGTCTCAACAACCGGGCTTACCTGCAAGTTTTGACGTTATGGTAAGTTCCACCAAAACATCTCAACTAATGCTAAGAACTCTTGCTTTTACTTTGTCAGCTCATGAGTTACATCAACCGGGCTTGTACAAAAGCTTTGGCATTCTTGTCGGCAAAAGGGGTCTTGTCCTGTCGGGACACCCTCTACATGTGACTTGCAACATCACGGGGCTAGCCAGCTGACTAAAAAGACAAAGCCATACATTCACAAAACATTCAACAAGTATATCCTTCCCCGCCCTAAACCATCATACGTTATTACAATAAATTAAGGGCATCACAACGAAATCATTGCCGCAATCAGATTTCTAGTAAAAATTCATAGCATGCACGTCAAACAACGTCACCGAATCAGACCACCGGTCGCGAGTATAACTTCACTCATAATGCCTAATCTACTAATAGAGCAGACTTCTAATGCATAGTATGTCGGGGACGGACTCAATCGACTTAGTGGTTCTTCTTGAACTAAGGCAACCTGAGCCCCTCTCATTTGAAGATCCAAAGCCAAAATGCTCAAAATAACGACATAAATGAAAGGGGTGTCATGCATGCATCCTAAAATCGGGAGGAGAGATGTCGTTACCTTACAAAACCTCTTTCTTGCAACAAAAACCTGAATAAGTATTGATGAACGTGTTCGCCTCTAAGCCCTTTCAACATTTCCAGACTCAAACCGACAAACGAAGATTCAAAGTTCCAACAATGGATGATTTAGGCCGTCTTTCTCCTTCGCTACTTCCCGCTCACGAGTCGTCAAAGTCACGATGGACTTGGGTAAAAAGAGGGGAAAATCCCCTCTGCTTTATATAAGGTTCACGAGCGATAGATCTGGGCCATTAGATCGATTCCCAAGAAGATCGGACGCCCAGAAACACGCTCTAGTTCACATTATGGTGTTAACATGCGGAACCCGATGTACAAGACGGTATCGTCCCGTCTTCCAAACGGTCGTGATGATATCATTGTGACTTCCCAAAGGTTACGACGATATTGTTGTGACTTCCAAGCGGTCACGACGATATCGTCGTGTCTTCCGTATGGACATGATGATACACCATTGCCCGATTATAAAGCTATCGTCGATGATAAATCCAGACATGCACAGACACAAGGTAGAAATTTTGAGGTGTTACGGTCCACCCCTCCTCGGCTGGCCTTCGTTGACCGGGTTTCATTACCAACTCCACCGGCCGGCCCTTTTTCCGCCTAACCGTCGTCGTCTGATCATTCTCATGAGATCTGAAAATAATCGAAGTAATATCAACATGTGCTTTGTAAAATATTATAAAAATGCACATCACAAACTATATTAAATATGTCCGCGAGTAGTAAATAAGGTGGTTATGGTATGCGGATAACCATGTAATCACCATAACCACCCCTGAAGCCTATAAATATGACTTTAGTCTCTCCTTCATTCTTACCTTTTTTCCTCCTGACCATCTCCTCCTACATGCCTGAGCTCTCTAGAGATCTCCTTCGCCTCCTTCGAAGAAATTCGAGCGTCTTGAAGATAATTCGAGGCCACTGTTCCCCTACGTGCAAAGCATCCTGAAGACTCTATAGCAGGGGTGGATCTAAAGGGGGGATGAGGGACGCTGCCCCCCCATTATTTTCTAAAATGGTTAGTGTATTTGGATTCCTCTCGTTGAGACAATGAATTTTGACAACTTATACGTCAAAAATCATGGCCAAATGAGGGGGAAACAACTCCGATAAGATGGATACATTCAAATTTTTTTTGAAGGAAGTTGATGTCTGACCCATCATGTTAAAATTTTTAAAACCCAGTGGCGCATTGAAATTTTTTTTGTGCATCCCCATTATTAATTTTTTGGATCCGCCACTGCTCTGCAGTCTGCATTCGACATTTACCATGAGTACAACATCCAAAACCCACCAGTCGACCGTAAGAATTCTCCACTCCATCCCCCGACCACAAGCAGAAGATTGCCAAGACTCTAGAGCGCGCACGCCTTCTACTGCAGGTAAAGTCAAATGCTTAGCTTTGTGAGAGATGGCATGTCACCCTCCAAATACATCTCTGTCTCTTCCCTCTTAAGTTGTAACGAGGAGCGGCATGTCGCCCTCGAATTATCCCAAAAGCTTTATATACAAACAATAAATAGTGAAGTTTGGTCGGCAAAGCCCCGTTCGCGTGATTTTTCACCTCTTTCTGAGGTTTTCCACGTAAAAAACCCTCTTGTCCATTGTCTCTTTTCTCTGTGACTATTTGTGCGCTCGATCACTCCCAGGCTAATACAGTGCAATTTTGACTGGTTTATTGGAGTCTCGAGTGAGCCACAATAGTTTGACGTTATTTATAAGAAAGGAGTTCCCAGCATTCCCTGAAAATTCAGAAGATGGTATCCTCAACACAACGATACTGCAAAAAAGTGAGCATGCTGAGAAGAAGCACCCACACAACCCAATAATCAGTCCGCAAAGGACGCGCCAACCCCAGCCCGTCCCACTCCCTCATCAACGCACCCTGTAGGAAGAGATAGTGGTCCCACATAAGAACACGCTTGCAGGGAATGTTGTCTGAATAGAAGAGCAGTAGGTGGAAATGCTCACTCTTTTGAGAAACTTGGGAGCAGCCCAGGCTCCTACAATACCCCCACACTTATAAACTTGCCTCTTATGCCTCTATATCACACCCCATAAAACGACCAGGAAGAAGACTATGAGTTCTCATAAGAAGCTAGTATTGCGCACTCCGCCCGTCTTGCCAGGGCCGTCAAAACTGGCCTTTAGCATCACCAACAAAGAGTGTATGACCCCAAGAACTTCACTAGGAGGTTAATAAGAGAAGAAGTAAGAGAACTGATTGCTGAAGATAACCACTAGGTGGGTCGTTGGGCCACGTGCATCCACCACCTCGTCCATAATGGTTCACCACTTGTGCTTGAGGTTTGGTAGAGGAACTCCTGTAAGAAGCTCCCAATGGACCCGTATTCTCAAGGTTTCACACTGTCCACGACTTCTTCAATTCTCTAGCCTGCAGGGAGAGGACTCCTTCTTCCTTGAGCTTCTAGATGCTGAGAGAGTGTAACGCCCCTAATTTTTCGATGTTTATCTTAATTCCTTTAGTGGCATATTTTTGACGTCAGAGCGTTACGTTGACGCATAGTTGATAGGTACCATTGCTGGAGCGTGGCTTTTGCTCATTTGGTATTTGAGGTTTTGACTTAGAATATTAGCTTGGCTAATTTCTAGTGTGTTTTTGGAGTTTTTCCTTGCGAGCTGGGTTTGTTTTGTAACTCAGTGGAGCCTTTTTGGGATGTTTTGGGCATCGGGGAGTTTTTACCCAAGTTTGGTTTATCAGATTTTGATTTCGACTTCGTCGTTGGATTCGTAGCATCGATATTTAGTTTTGATGTGAATTTCGTAGAAATCCGAGTTGTTTGGAGTTAACGGTAATTTAGACGTTATTCTAGTAATTATATATATATAGTCCTTCGATGTGACAAAAATCCAATTCATAATCCTCCTCCCAAGCCGTTGCGCTGTTTTGCGAAAGAGAAGAACGACGGTCATTTCTAGGCTTTTGGCCGCCGATTGCAGGAGATTTGGTGCTCAAAATCGTCATCAGAGAGTAGATTCAGAGTGCTCTCGCCGAGATCTACGTGTGTGCGGTGAGTTTTTCACGTTTCTTTAATTTTTGGGCATTAGGGAATTCGTTTTAACCTTATTTTCTCCCGAAAAGTTTTAGGAATTGTTGTCTAGATGTTCTTGCGACCAGAACCTTGAGGAGGAGTGCTTGCGTGGCCAATTTTCGGGCAATTTAAGGCAAGTGGTGGTTTCTCCACTTTGCTATGACTTTCTTGTGTGCTTCCTGTTACTATTCTTCCCTCCTCAGCATTTAGGCATAGGGTGGGGTTCGGCCAAGGCCGATTGGCTGGGTAGTGTAGATTTCCGACCAAGTTTGACTTCGTCGTTTATGTAAGAGATAACCCGAGTATAATCCGTCGAATAAGGAATTAATTTGGTTAGGTTAATACGTCGAGTATAAGACTGTTAGTTTAAGTTGGAGTTTGTCGAATATGACAGTCAATTTAGTTTAAATTCGTCAAATAGGGTGGGGTCAGCCTGAGTAAAATTCGAGTATGGGTTTTGGTCTAAGTCAATTCTGTTGAATAGTCTAGGTGCTGAGAGTAGTTAGATTCGTCGAGTCGTATTCGATGAGTATCCGCTGAAATTCCTATGGTAATGCTTTAGCATTGAGTTATGTCCAATCCGTCGAGTATCAAACTTTGCGTTGAGTGATTCTACATTCGTTGAGTATTAGACGTCAAATTCGTCGAGTATCAAACTTGGAGTTGAGTGATTCTGCATTCGTTGAGTATTAGGCATCAAATTCATCGAGTATCAGTCTTGGTGTTGAGTGAATTAGACTTGGCGTTGAGAGCGTCGAGTGGTCTTTGAGTCTAAGTCAAAAGCGTCGTGTTAACTCGACGAATTCGTCGAGTATAGTTGGTTTGGCATCGAGAGCGTCGAGTGAAGGCGTTGAGTGACGTAAACTTCGCTGAGTTAAAGTCCAGGAATCGAGTGAGACTTCTTTGGCGTTAAGAGCGTTGAGTGAACCCCAGATTCATTGAGTATACTCGACGAATTTCCCGTGGACTTGGGTATTTTAACCGATTCATCGTATATCGTTAAGTTAGCTTATTTTTTTATTTTACTAAGCTAATTTGTCGAGTGTCAACTGTATTCGGAGAGTATACTCGACGAATCAGTGTGGACTTAGATTTTTCTTCGCTCGCCGAATTCAGCCCAATTCGTCGAGTTTGAGCTGGCTTCTTGAGGTAATTCGTCGAGTATTCTCGACGAATCTATGTAGACTTAGAAGTTGTTCATCGAATGACTCTCCTATACGTCGAGTATACCCTTATGGATTTTCTGGTTATTTTCCTTATTTTCCATTCTATGCATCTTTTCGCCTGGTGGATTTCTGAGAGTGAGTTTTTGACAGTTGGTGTGTGGAGGAGGAGACAACCACCATAGGTGCCGGCTTTGCCCCGATGATGTGTTGTGGGTGAGTGGAGAAGGAGACCACCACCCATGGGCCCTTGTGAAACATTTTAATTTCAGTGTGTGGAGGAGGAGACCACCACCGTAGGTGCCGAATTTGTTGCCGGTGTTTTTGCCTACTAAATGATGAGCAGGCTAATCTCTTATATATATATATACACTTATATGTATTTCTTTTTATATAAAGCATGGATTTTTATAGCACTTGGTGCAAATTTCTTACCCTTGAACTTTGTAAGTAAACCTTTTATCTCTGTCTTATGGCTTATTAGCTGATGTGTGTCAGCTTTTCTCATGTTAGGGTTTGTAACCCCCCTTGTCACTTTTGGATTATTGCTAATTTTGATCTTTGATCATCACTTGTATAATTTTTGCTAAGATATTCTTTTCTTGTGAATGCTTCAGGTTTGGAGTAGTAGCCGGTTGAGCGGCAATGGTTGGTTGTGGCTAGTGTTCTACAACTGCTGCAGTTATTTTTTTCTCACCGTCGTGAGGTAGTTGTTGCTTTGTTTTGTTGGTTCAGATATACATGCTTTTAGTGAGTTCGTGTCAGGATGTTGACGCCCACTGGAGATTGGTGTTAAATGTTAAGTACTTGCTAGCTGCAAAGTTAATTTTTGATTGAATGGTTGGTTTACTTGCTCTCTGGGAAGATTTTATATTAGGATTACATGTTATTTATTTTAAAAGTATAAAAGTATCATTTGACTATCTCATGCATAACATTGATTTTAACCAAAGTCACTATATTTCAACTAACATAAAAGCTATTTCTATACTTATATTAAACCTAGAGGTATGCATATCATGAATTGTCATGTTTGGATGTTTATGCTCATGTAGGATGTTAATCAATATAAACAAAGTATTTTCCACAGTATATTCATGTTTTTTCTTGTGTACTAGTTGATCCACTGAAGCTGAGGGATACGACTATCAAAACATAACTTAAATTATAGTTTTATTCATAATAAACTTGAGGATTTCTTATATGGTGTTAGGTTTGAGTTTTTGCCCGAGCGCTTGTAGTTATCCCATGCACGACGTGACATCATGACGCGTGTTTTCTCTTACTCTGATATAGTTTTTAAATACAGAGAAAATGCGGGTTGTGACAGTTGGTATCAGAGGGAGAGGTTGTTTGACAATTGGTCGAACGACTATCTCTGGTTAGTTTTAGATTGTCTTGTTCCATTTCATACACACACCGATGTGTCATCAGTATGTCATGGATGAAGCATGAACACTATACTCATAAGCATGATAAGAAGTATACGAGACATATTATGTAGTATGAGATGCATAATATGTGTTTGTATATGGATCCTCATAGGGAGCAACATGTGACTGTTATGTAGTATGGGATGCATAGCAATCATCACATGAATGCACATTAGATTTTGCTTTTTCGTTACATGCGATATTATGTAGTATGAGATGTATAATATTTCATGTGTATGCCGCTCATAACATGCACTAAGGCCTTTATTAGATTGCATAACACAACATGCATGACATAACATAACATTAGCATACGTGCCAAGCTAAGATTTACATGATGACATACTTATACACATGGATTTAAAATAAAAAGAATAAGAATTCATGCATTTATAGTTTTTGCACATGAGTCAATAGGATAACGGTATATCATCCTAAGTTAAGCATAACATCATCTATAAGATCCCAGAGCAAGTTAGCAGCATGAGCAAGTATCTAAACATGTATGATCTGAACTAAGTTGTGTAGTTTTAGCGGTTAATCTAGGTTTTGATTGGTTGTTTGTTATATTCTTAGGATTCCGTCGAAGCGAGTTGAGCCAGGCCGACACCCCAGTCTAAGTGAGAGTCGTCTAATGCGCAGAGTGAGGTAGTGATTGAGGGACTGTGACAGGGTAATGAGGCTCTATCAATGCAAATGGTGGAGATGTAGTCGCAGATCCATGCGCTATTGACTATCATTACAGGACAGCAGCCGAGAGTGTAGGACCCTGCTGTGGATCAAGCCATTTCTGTTCCCCCTGCTCCTTTCGTGTCTATAGTTCTACTGACATCAGATATGAACTTTATCTCGCATTTTCAGCAACTAGGACCTCCTACCTATGATGGTAGAGCCGATTTCATGGCGTTGAACGATTGGATTATCGTAATCGAGGAGATGTTTTCGTACTCAGGGATTTCTGTAGACTAGAGATTGATGGTCACCGCTTATCATCTTAAGGGCCTTGCAAAGAGCTGGTGGTTGAGAGAGAAGGAGAACCTCACAGATGGATGCTCGTGGGAATCCTTCAAGGATTTATTGTTGAAGAAGTTTCTCCCGTTGGTTGAGCGAGACCGCTTGATGAATAAATTTCTACATCTGAAGCAAATACAACTCACGGTTAGTGAGTATGAGATTGAGTTCAGCAAGTTGAGCCGGTTTGCCCCGGATTTGGTATCCTCTGAAGCTAGCAGAGTTAAGCACTTTCTGGGTGGTCTTAAGAGGGACATCCAGCAGTTAGTCAATGCATATGGATCTGAGAACTATGATTAGGCAGTTAAAGCTGCTCTTAAGGTTGAAGCTATTGATAATGCCAAGAATCGAGGCATGCAAATGAGAAAGAACAAGAGAAAGTCTGAGGATGGTAAGAACTCTCGGGAATCTGGTTCTGCTTCGAAGAAAATAAGCAAGGAAGTGTGTAGTTTCTGTGGTCAGTCGGGCCATCCGTTCAATAAATGTTTTAAGAGGTTGGGAGCTTAAAAGCGGCAGCAAGTGCATGTGATTCAGAGCACTCCCAAAGGAGATCTGGTTTGTGCTTCCTGTAAAAGGAAGAGGCACGATGTTGCCCATTGTTGGAGTAGGGAAAGGGTCTGCTTCTAGTGTGGACATAATGGATATTTTAAGTCAAAGTGCCCGCAGTCTCAGCCTACGCTGCATCCAGTTCCACTTCAGGCTTTACTGCCACTGCAGCTTTTGGATAAAGGAAAGGCCAAGTTAAATGTGGTGACTATGGAGGAAGAGCAGACTTCCACCCAGGTGATCTCAGGTTAGATTCTAAACTAGTTCTAACTTTTAGCTCTAGTTTTGATGTTTGTTCGTCTAGCTACGTATGCAACTTTATAGGAAAATTTAGGGAAAAGAATCGTCGGGCGCGCGTTCTTTTCGATTCTAGTGCTACCCACTCGTTTGTAGCTAGGGATTTCGTAGAGCGTCATCGTCTTACTATCGATCTAGTTGGAGATTTGTTTCGCGTTAAGTTTCCTTTTGGTGATTCGGTGGTGTCAGACCAAGGTATCCGGAGTTGTCCGATTCTTCTAGGTGATTTCGTAGCTTTTGCTGATTTGAAGGTGCTAAACTTGGAGGACTTTGCTGTTATCTTGGGCATGGACTGGTTGTCCAGATATGATGTGGTTATCCAATGTAAGGTTAAGTGCTTGGATTTCAAGATGGACAACGACCACCCTAGGAATATTTATGGTTTTCCACGCTAGGACTCCCCGATTATTTCTGCGGTATGTGCTCGGAAACTTTTGAATTCCAGTTGTTTTGCTTGTTTTGTTTCTGTTTTGGAAACCATTAGTAGTTTGTCGCACGTCGAGGATGATCCTGTGGTGCGAGAGTTTCCTGATGTCTTTCCTGATAGTCTTCTTGGTCTTTCGCCTGTGAGAGATGTGGAGTTTGTTATAGATTTGGAATCGAGTACTCGCCATATTGCTAAAGCACCGTACCGTATGGCCCCACGTGAGCTGGATGAGTTGCGTACCCAACTGGATGAGTTGTTATAGTGCGGATTCATTAGGCCAAGTTCTTTGCCATGGGATGCTCCCGTGTTATTTGTAAAGAAGAAGGATGGGTCTATGAAGTTGTGCATCGATTATAGGGAATTGAACAAGGTAACTATCAAGAATAGATATCCCTTGCCACGGATTGATGATTTGTTTGACCAGTTGCGTGGTAGTACGGTATTTTCGAAGATTGACTTTCGTTCAGGCTACCATTAGTTTAGAATCCGTGAGTCAGATGTTCCGCAGACTTCTTTCAATTCTCAACATAGACATTTTGAGTTCTTGGTAATGTCCTTTGGTTTGACGAATACACCCTCTGTCTTTATGGATATGATGAACATAGTGTTCAAGGATATTCTGGACAGTTTTTGAGTTGTGTTTATAGATGATGTTCTAGTTTATTCTCGGAGTGCTGAGGAGCATGCCCAACACTTGCGGTTAGTTCTATCTGCTTTGAGGGAGCATAAGTTGTATGTAAAGCTGAGTAAGTGCGAGTTTTGGCTACCTCGGGTTTCCTTTTTGGGTCATGTTGTGAATAAGGATGGAATATCTGTTGACCCTGAAAATATAGCTTTCGTAATGGATTAAAAAAGACCTACCACACCCAAAGAGATAAGAAGCTTCCTAATATTGGCAGGATATTATAGAAGGTTTGTGGAAAGATTTTCTACATTTTTTGCCCCGCTGACTAAGCTTACGCAGAAGAACGCATCGTTTATGTGGAGCGATAAGTGCGACAAAGCTTTTCAGAAATTGAAAAAGAGATTGTGCACTGCTCTAGTGTTGACTTTGCCTACCAAAGGATTGGAATATGTCGTTTATGTGGATGCATCACATTTCGGGCTTGAATGCGTTTTGATGCAAGAAGAAAAGGTAATTGCGTATGGGTCGAGGCAGTTAAAGATTCATGAAAGAAACTACCCTACACATGACTTGGAGTTTGCGACAGTAATTTATGCCTTGAAGTTGTGGAGACACTTATTGTATGGCACATTGTGCAAGATTTACACGGACCATAAGTGTTTGAACTACATCTTCACTCAGAAGGAATTAAATTTGCGCCAACGTAGATGGTTAGAATATGTTGCGTAATACGATGTCGAGATCTAATATCATTCGGGCAAAGCTAATGTTGTAGCTGATGCCTTGAGTAGAAAGATCATGCAGATCTTTAATCTTTTGGTAGAATCTTTGGTGGAGGAGTTTCTATTAATGGGTATCTCGGTTGGAAGTAGCGACTCGCCAAGTATCTTTGAAGCGGCAGAGCCTTCATGGATTACACTTACAAGGATACATCAAAATGATGATCCTGATTTGTAGTTTCTTCGTGGCAGAACTGAAAAAGGTGAATTTCCAGACTTTTCAATTAATAATACAGGTACTTTGAAGTATCGCGGTAGATACTGTATCCCCGCAGTTGAGGATATTTGAGCTAAGTTGTGCAATGAGACGCATGGTTTTGTTGTTGCCTACCACCTTAGTTCTACTAAGATGTACAGAGATCTGAAGCAGATCGTTTGGTGGTATGGAATGAAGAATGATATAGCCAAGTTTGTGTCAGAGTGCTTCACCTGCAAGCATGTTAAGGCAGATTATGGGTTGCCTGGTGGCAAGCTGACGCTTTTGGAGATTCCAAGTTAGAAGTGAGAGAGTATTTCTCTGGACTTCATTACTGGTTTACTGAGATCTCCCCGAGGACATGATTCCGTGTGGGTTATAGTTGACAGGCTAACGAAGTGTGCTCACTTCATGTCATTTTAGATAGATTACTCCATGAAGAAAATAACAGAGTTATATTTGGATAAGGTCATCAGACTACATGGAGTACCTATTAGTATTGTGTCTGATCGAGATTCCAGGTTTACATCTCATTTTTGGAAAAGTTTACTGGAATAGTTGGGTACTGACCTCATATATTCAACAGCTTATCATCCGCAGACCAATGGTCAGACAGAGAGAGTAAATCAGATTGTGGAAGATATGATAAGATGTTATATCTTGGACTACGGAGGAGTGTGGGACGAGCGGCTGAGATTGATGTAATTCGCCTACAATAACAGTTATCAGAGGAGCTTGCAGATGGCCCCATTTGAGGATTTGTATGGGAGGCGTTGTAGAACTCCCTTATTTTGGGCTGTAAGACCCCTTTTTGGGGTCTTATGCCCAGAACCATCGCTTTGTGGTGACACCAACTCCCAAGGAGTTCATTGGCACAAATCGACGATTCTGACGGCAATTACTCGACCATATACCAAAGAAGAAAAGAAGTAAACATAAATAGATATGAATCCAGTACATAATCACATTACAACATATGTATATAAAGTCCATACCAGGTGTAAAACTGAACAATAAGTAATACTGAATCTGATAGGAAGATAAAAGGGCTCATGCCCGGTACATATAATCCTCACTACATAACGCTCGCAGAAGTAAAGCTACTAGTCACTCACTGATCCAATGACTACTGTGCTGCTGCTACAACCACTCCGGGACTAGGCTGGTTCACCTCCTCCTGAACGTGCTGGTTCCCCTAGTGTTTCACCCCTTCTCCCAACTGGTGTCCCTGGTATTATGCCCATCAGGACGCTAGTTTAAACTAAGTCTTGGTCCCCCTCCCTCCCACCTGCGACACCTAGGAACCGTGCAAGGAGGATGAAAGGAAAGGGACTGAAAGTGGAGAGTAAGTAAGAGCAGGTGACAGTGGCCCTAACTATCATACGCTAAAAGTATCTAATATAGTAATGTCAGGTATATGAAGAGAAAGTAAAAGTAACTGAACATTAAAAGCATCAAATTAAAAGTAAGAGTAAGCAACTATCTATCCTTATATAGAAAGTAACCTTAGCTTACCCATACAGACTTATAAGTTAAGGGGTCGTTTTGCAAGGACTAACGTATAAAAGATCCTGAAAGTGGAAAGTTATTAACCTAAATCACCTAGAGGGGGTGAATAGGTGAATCGTTCGTCTATTTGCGGAATAAAAATTTTAACGAACTTGCACAAAACATCAAGCAATCACAGAAGACAAGAAGATTTATAGTGGTTCCCCAATCTTGGGTACGCCCACTTTACCTCACCGATCTAGCAAATCACTAGACTCGGCTACTCCACTATCTCGGATTGAAAACAATCCTATGCCTCGGAACCAAGTTCCTACAAACTGAATCCAAAAGGATCTACACTTGGAAGATAAAAACTTCCTACAAACTCGGAGAATAACGCTTCTACACTCAGAGAATAATCTCCTACAAGATTTAGAAAGAGGTTTGAAAAAACAAACAAAAATTTCTCTCAGATATGGAAATATTGAACTCTTGGTCTTCTTCTGAACTTGGCGGATTTTTCAGATTTTGTAGAAGAAGAACCTCTATAGATCTGACCTGAGAAGACTTAGGACCTACTCGATCAAGGAGAGGATAAAGATTCCTTGAACAGCAGATCTTTCTTGATCGAAAGTAGAAAGATCGATCTTACGTTGAGCGGTGGCAGCAGCTTCAGAATGTTGTTCTTCTTGGAGAGAGAAGGCCGATCCAGAAATTTAGAATGTACGGAATACCGCTTCTTGTAATTGTTATTAGGGTTTAGTCTTAATGAAAAGACTTTATATAGGATTACCCTTAACGGCTAGAAAAGACATTAATGACGACACATGGACCAATCACGTCAAGTCATTTGAAAATCTGGCCGATCTGGACTTAAAATAAATTTCTGGAAAATTTGACTTTCAGTTCTCAAGAAGTAACTTTAGTTCTCAAGAACTAGAGACTGAGTTTTCAAGAGCTATCAGGACTTCTCGAGAAGTATACTACTTAGAAGATGTCTGGACTTCTCGAGAACAAAAGGCTGTGTTGGGTACATTGGAAAATGTGTACCTGATTTGAAGAAGCCCAACTTAGCTCAATGATACATCAAGGTGTATTTGATGTTGTTTTGAGTTGACATGTGCAGGTGAAGAAGTATTAAAGAATGCAGAAAGATATTCTAAGTCCACATGTCGACACCTGAAGAAATTGTGTCGACACTTCAGAATATTTGTGTCGACACTTCAGAATATTTGTGTCGACACTTCAGAATATTTGTGTCGGCACTTCAGAATATCAGTGTCGACACAGAGAATGATAGTCGACCACATTTATGTCGACACTGGGAAGCAGTGTCAACACATAAAGAAAATCGTCGACCTCAGCACTGGGAAGCGGTGTCGACACCGTGAAAGATAGTCGACACCGTGAAAGATAGTCGACCAGAGAAGGTTAGTCGACACCGTGAAAGATAGTCGACCAGAGAAGGTTAGTCGACACCGTGAAAGATAGTCGACTAGTGAAAGATAGTCGACCAGAGAAAGATAGTCGACTCACAGAAGAAGATAGTCGACCACAACTGTGTCGACACTGGGTGGATGTGTCGACACCAGAAGACTGTGTCGACACATATTGGCAGAAGTCGACTATGCTTGTGTCGACACCAGAAGACTGAGTCGACACATTTTGGCAGGATTGAAGATTGCTGTGTCGACACCTGAAGGCTGAGTCGACACATGCTGAGTTCTGAATCTACAACAACTGTGTCGACACACAGGACTTGTGTCGACACACTGCAGAGTCTAGACCAAGTTATTTTCTGAAGAAGCTGTGTCAACTTAAAGGCAACTTAGTCGACATCATCAAAGACTGTGTCGACACCAAAGTCACTTGTGTCGACACAGATAGACAGATTGGTCTTGACACTTTCTAACTGACTGTCTCGACATTTTGCTGTCCAAGGCTAAGGTACAAGAACTGTTTGAAGACTTGACAGCTGTGGGTTGCCACCGTTTAATTGAAGCTGTCAGACCTGTCAGAAAACAGTTAGAAACTGGATCAGCCGGTTACCATGAAGAAAGTCTATAAATAGACACATTCAGAAGGAATTAAAAGGTAGCTAAGCTAAGAAAAATTATAGAAGAAGATCTAAGAAGAAGAAACAGAAGGATTACGATCCTGTTGAAGTTTCAATTCAAGAAAGTGAAAAAGAAGATCTTCTTCAGAAGGTCTAAGAAGAAGAAGTCTGAAGTATCAAAAGAGGTGTTGGATAGAGGGAGATCCAGTCATCTTGAAGAAGAAGAAGGAAGCCATCAGTGGTTTCTCAAGAAGCTGTTTGGAAATCAACTCAGCTAAGTTCAGATTCAAGAAGCTTTGAAGAAAGCTCAGATTCAGTTGATTTCATCAGCTGATCAAGAAGTGTCTTGTCCTCTTCTCTCTCAACAAAGGCAAGACATCAAAATACCGTTTTCTAAATTTCTGTAGGATCTGTTTACACAGATCTGAGTTGTAAGCCTGTGTTATAAAGGCTGAGTGTAGGAGAGGTGATCTCTGAGTGGTAGGGCTATTTGCCTGAGTGTAGGAGAAAGTTATTCTCTGAGTGGTAGGCCTTGAGGCAAGGCTGAGGTAGGGCTGTTGAGCCTGAGTTGTAGGAACCTATCCTGGTTCTGAGCTGTAGGATCTGAGGATCTGAGTATAGTGGAAGTTTGGCCGAATCTAGCATATTGCTAGATAGGTGAAGGGGGAAAGTGGATGTACCCAGACCTTAGGGAACCACTATAAAACATTGTGCAATCTGTGATGCTTAGTTGTCTGTGAATGCTGTGCTAGATGTTTTAAATTGTAATTGAATTCTGCCTAGATTTATAGACAATAAATTAGAACCTATTCACCCCCCTCTAGGTGTTTAGGTTGTCTTGAAAGTAAAACTATCAAGTGGTATCAGAGGGAGGTTCCTCAAAAAGGACTTAACAGTCTGAGGTAGATCTGATAGGCAGAATCAAGATTCAAAAAGATGGGTTCTGGTGAAAATCATAAGGAGCTAGGGTATATGAAATTACCCATATGCAAGAAAGAAATTTTTGGAATTTGGAAAGAAAGAGTCAGACTGTTTATGGAAGCATCTGACCCAAGAATTTACATCACAGTACAGGAAGGCCCCTTCATTCCAATGAAGGTATCAGTTCTTGATGCAAATATCCAAACTCCAAAGAGTTATTCAGAAATGACCAAGGATGAAATCATCTTGGCAACCATGGATAAAAGAGCTCAGAACATTATTGTTAGTGCCATAGATGATTCAACATTTCAGAATCTGATTCACTGCAAGACCTCCAAAGAGATGTGGGACACATTGATTGTCTACATGGAGGGATCTGAAGAAGTGAGGCAGGACAGGAAATCTATGCTCAATCAGGAGTATGAAAGTTTTAGACAAGGAAAATCTGATAGCATAACTGAGTGCTATAAGAAATTCTATAGAATTGTGAATGAGCTTATGTCCTATGGAAGAGTCTTCAGTACTTATGAACTGAATGACAAATTCTTGAGATCCTTAACAAAGGATTGGGACACAAAGATCTGTGCCATAAGAGAAGTGGCTAAATTGGCAGAGATATCTCCTCCCACCTTGTTTGGAAAGTTGCTATCCTATGAAATGCAACTTATGGTGAGGAAGGAGGAAAAGAATTCAAGAGGAGAGCATAGAGAAAAGACTGTGGCATTCAATGCAGAAGCCACTAGAAAGAATAGGAGGAAATCACCATCTCCTCCTAAAGAAGTTGCAGAAGATAGTTCTGAGAATTCAGATAAGGGTTCAGAAAGCTGTGATTCAGATGCAGACTTTGCTGCATTCACAAGGCAATTCCAAAGGTTCTTGAAAAAGAAGCAATGGAAGTCTAGGCCTTCCACATCACAGCAAGTTGATGACTATTATCAGAAGAAAAGGTCATCAAGGAAAGAGAAGAGCAGATCAAAGCCCAGCAAAGCCACTACTTCAAAGATTGTCTGCTATTGTTGCAATAGGCCTGGACATGTAGTGGCTGACTGTCCTGATAAGAGAAAGGAATCTTCAGACAAAAAGAAGACTTATCAGAAAGGCAAGAAGGAGAAATCCTTTGTTGCAAAGAAAGATAAGAGTCTAACAGACAAGTCAACTTCAGAGTCAGAATCTGAAGCTGAAGCATATATTGGACTATATGCTGCATCTGAAGAAGAGGAGTTTCTGCAGTTGCTAGACTCCATCAATGAACAAAAGGATTATCAGTGTATGGGGCTGATGGCAGGATCAGAAGAGGACATATGCCAGAATCAGTCTAGTCATAATAAGGTACAATGTCCTTCTATTACATTTGTTTGTTGTACAAGTGAAGAATCAGCTACATCTGCATCAACAGATGTAGATGCATCTGAATCTGAAGGAGATGTCTATCAATTGATAGACAAGTATGGGGACCTGTTGCAGGCCCTTAAGAAAAGCAAGAACCTGGTTAAATCTCAGGCTCAGGAAATTGCTGAACTAAGGGTTGCTACAACTGAGTTAGAAAAAGTTATTGATCAAAAATTAAATGAAATTGCCAAGCTGAAGAATATAACTATTATTCAGATGGGCACAATTAATTATACTAATGATCAAGTGAAGAGTCTGGAGGCCAGACTTAGAATTGAAAGGGATTTAGTGGCTAGTTACTCTAAGCCAAAATCTGTCTTACCCTTGATAGCTGAATTTGTCACTCAAAAGGGTAAGGCTGGATTAGGATTTAAAGGTAACTCCAGGGCTGGCAGATTCAAGAGGAAAGGCAAAACTCCTGTTCAGCCACTAAACCTTTCAGTCCCCATAAAGTTTAGTAAGGTGAAAGTGCCTTCTAACAAATATGATCATGAAGACATTCAAGGTCATATTAAGACTAATGTTCTGAAGAACAAGGGTGTAAATGCAAGCAGGCCTACCTATGGTCATAAACCCAATGGTTTTAAGAAATCAGTAGGTGAAGTTGCTACAGCACCAGCAATGAACAGAAATTCTTCTGACAAGGATGTATCTAGATCTAGATACAATAAGTTTGAATGTTGGTGCTGTGGCAAGAGAGGCCATTTTGCATTAGACTGCTGGTATAACACATGTGTTATAAAGAATAATAGTCTACCTATTAGAAGAGGTTATGATAGCTTTATTAATGCTAACCTGAACCAAGGACCCAAGACTTACTTGGGTTCTAAGGGTAAGTAATTCTGTGTTGCAGGTGAATCCAAGTAACCATGCCCCTATATGGTACTTGGATAGTGGTTGTTCCAGGCACATGACTGGAACAAAGGGGCTGCTGAAGGAGTATTCATCTGTCAAAGATGGACCTAAAGTGATCTTTGGTGGATCTGAAAAAGGAGTCATCAAAGGGTTTGATAACATTTCTTCTAACCTAATTACTATCACTCAAGTGGCTTATGTAAAAGGTTTGAAACATAATCTAATAAGCATAAGCCACCTAAGTGATTTAGGATATGACATTTCATTTGTTAAAGATGGATGTCATATCAAGAGGTCAAGTGATCAAAAGATCATATTGACTGGGTATAGGAAGAGAAATGTATATTGTCTTAATTTTGAATGTGAGAATAAGGCTTCTCCCATCTGTCTTGTAGCTGATGACAATGCTTCTCATTGTGTTAAGTGGCACAAGAGATTGGCTCATCTAAACTACAAGACAATTGGCCAACTCTTTAGCAAAGAGCTAGTGAGGAATGGACCTCAAATTAAGTGTATAAAGGAAGGGATATGCTCAGCTTGTCAAAAGGGAAAGCAGACAAAATCCTCCTTTCAAAGCCTTGAAAACAAGGATTCTGTGAGGTGCTTATACCTCTTGCATATGGATCTTTTTGGTCCTATGCCAGTTCATAGTCTAGGTAGGAAGGTCTACACTTTTGTGGTTGTAGATGACTATTCTAGATTTACATGGGTGTTCTTTCTGAGATAAAAATCTGAAACCCCAAGTGTATTACTTAATTTTGTAAAGCAAATTCAGAATGAACTGAATAGTACAGTGGTCAAAATCAGAAGTGACCATGGTACTGAGTTTCAATCTGAAAGCATAACAAACTTGTGTAAATACTTTGGGATTTTCCAAGAGTTCTCCTCACCTAGAACACCTCAGCAAAATGGAATTGCTGAAAGAAAGAATAGAACATTAATTGAAGCTGGTAGAACTCTATTGAGTGACACCTCTCTCCCAGAATATTTTTGGGCTGAGGCAGTTAACACTGCTTGTCATGTAATCAATAGGGCTACTATCACCAAAAGCCACAAAATGACTCCCTATGAGATTGTGAAAGGCAGAAAACCAAATCTATCTTACTTTAGGATCTTTGGTTGCAAGTGTTATATACTTAACAATGGCAAGTCATATTTGACTAAGTTTGCTGCCAAATCCCAGGATGGGATATTTGTTGGGTACATCACAAATAGTAAGGCCTATAGAGTCTTCAACTTGACCACTCAAGTTGTTGAAGAATCTGTGCATGTTATGTTTGATGAAACAAGATTAATCAACTGTGAGTTGTCTTGTAGATCAAATGACTCAACAGGTATAAGCAAAAGTATGGACAAGCTTTCCATTACTGAAGTATCAAAGGAAGATGGGGCATTGGAAAATGAAGGCTTCAGTCCAGGGGGAGAACAAGACACTATAGAAGCTGATGAAAATCAAGAGAATCAGTTAAATGAAGGAGCTGGAGATGTTCAACCAGAAGGAAATCTTCCTCCAGCTACAAGACATTTAAGAGATCATCCAGCTGATCAGATAATAGGTGATCCAAGACAAGGGGTGCAAACTAGAAGCAGAAATCAAAACATAGTTCTACATTCAAGTTTCCTGTCATAATTGGAGCCTAAGAAGTTTGAAGAAGCTATCCAAGACCAGCACTGGATTGATGCTATGCAAGAGGAGCTGAATCAATTCAGAAGGTGCAATGTCTGGGAGCTTGTTCCTAAACCAAGAGGCCACAACATAATTGGCACAAAATGGATCTATAGGAACAAGCTAGATGAAAGTGGAATAATAGTAAAGAATAAAGCAAGATTGGTTGCAAAAGGATACAGGCAGGAAGAAGGGATTGACTTGATCAAACCTTTGCTCCAGTAGCAAGGCTGGAGGCAATCAGAATATTCCTTGCCTATGCAGCCTATCAAGACTTCAAAGTATACCAGATGGATGTGAAGTCAGCATTTCTGAATGGTGATCTTAAAGAAGAAGTATATGTAGAGCAGCCATCAAGTTTTGTAGATCCTCTTAAACCTGATTTTGTTTATAAGCTTAGGAAAGCTTTGTATGGGTTAAAGCAAGCCCCAAGGGCTTGGTATGAAACCCTGTCTACTTTCCTTATTGAGAATAAATTCTCAAGAGGAAAAATTGACAAAACTCTATTCCTTAGGGAATCCAAAGGCAAGATCATCTTAGTTCAGATCTATGTTGATGGCATAATCTTTGGATCTACTGAAAATAACCTTTGTAAAAAGTTTGCCAAACTTATGCAAGGGAAGTTTGAGATGAGCAGTATGGGGGAACTGAAATTCTTCTTGGGACTCCAAGTAAGACGGACTGATGATGGCTTGTCCATATCCCAGTCTAAGTTCACCAAAGAATTGATTAAGAAATATGGTATGGAGTCATCCTCCACCATGAGAACTCCTATGGGAACAAGTATGCCTATATGCAAAGATGATGCAGGTAAACCTGTTGATGAGACTTTGTATAGAGGAATAGTTGGCTCACTACTATATCTCACTGCTAGTAGACCCGATATTATGTATGCTACATGTGTCTGTGCTAGGTACCAAGCCTGTCCTAAAGAATCTCATTATACTGCAGTCAAAAGGATTCTGAGATATCTTAAGGGCACACCTAATCTAGGTCTTTGGTACCCTAGGAATAGAGATTTTCAACTAACAGGCTATTCAGATGCAGATTTTGCAGGATGTAGAGAGGATAGAAAGAGTACTACAGGTACTTGTCAATTCCTGGGAGGAAGACTAATATCATGGAGTAGTAAGAAGCAGACTAGTGTGGCAATTTCCACAGCTGAGTCAGAGTATGTTGCTGCTGGAAGCTGCTGTGCACAGCTATTATGGATGCAGCATCAGCTAAAGGATTATGGTATTTAAGTAAGTAGAACACCTCTTTTGTGTGATTCTAAGAGTGCAATTTCTATTGCTAATAATCCTGTTTCTCATAGTAGAACTAAGCATATAGAAATAAAATACCATTTTCTTAGAGAACATGTAGAAAAAGAAGACATCTCATTGGAATTTGTGAAAACAGATTATCAAATAGCAGATGTGTTTACTAAGCCCCTAGATGAGACAAAATTCAATAAATTCAAAATTGAATTAGGTATGTTAACCATTGATTAGTGTAATCACAAAATCATCAACAATAAAGTTGAAGTGGTAACAAGACATTCAAGTGATATTAAGACACATTGAAGTAGTATAAAGTACTTTGTTGTACTTATAAGTTGTGATGAACAAACAGAAATTGGCTAAGTAAGATGGTGTCGACACATTCAGTAATTATGTGTCGACTCAGGGTAGTAATGTCGACAAGTCAGAGATATTGTGTCGACACAGAAAATATGTGTCGACACTTGAGAATCTTATTGTCGACTTATCCAGGAATGTAGTGTCGACTTCACCAGGATAGTGGTGTCGACACCTACAGATTTTGTGTCGACACTTAAACTAAGAGTCGACACAGAATTTCTGATGCTCTACTATATATCCCTAGTGTCGACATAACCGCAAATTGGTGTCGATACATAGTAGACGAACTTGTAGTCGAGACAATAGAAGCTTGTGTCAACACAATCCATCTGTGTCGACACTTATAGTCTGTTTTTGGCGACTTTTGATCTTCTTTAAACAGAAGGTATAAATAGGTCAAAAACTCATTCTGTCGACACGCTTACAAGGTTTTCGAAACCCTGTGTCGACATTCTCTCTCTCTCTCTTTTTTTCATCTTTCAAGCTTTCTCGACTGATCAATGGCGCCGAAGATTGAAGATAATGTGAATGAAGGATATGAGTTGGTGCGCCAGGCCTTTGCAGCTGCCCCTCCAGATGTTCTTGGGGTTATCTCTCTCCTCTCCGACTCTGGTTTAGAATTTCTAGTCTCCGAACCTTCAAAGATATGGAAGAAGGAGGTGCATGAGTTCTTTACCTCTGCCTCTGTAAACTCTGAAAGTCATGAAATAAAATCCACATTTCATGGGTCACCTGTGGAGATTACACCGAGTAAGATAAGAACAATTCTGCAATTATCTACAATTGAGAATGAAGAGGATGTCCCTGCTTCTAAATCTAGGGAGGCTCTTCAATGGTGTGGATTGGAATCCACCATGAAAATTGGAGCTGCGTTCAATCGGAAAGGAATGAATCAACAAGGCAAGTTCCTGTCAGAAGTAGTAGGAAAGGTTATTCTGTGCAAGTCAGGTGGACATGATAGGATTTCTGCCTATATGTTCAGCCTAATGACCAGGATTGTGTTTACAATTCCAACGGATTGGTCATCTGTAATTTTTGAAAAGATTAAGGAAGGGATCAAGAAGCCAAATCTGGCTAGGATAATGAGTATATATCTAAGTAAGGAGATTCCTAAGGTTATGCAACAACAACCTGGAAATAAAATTAATCACATGAGAAGGATGGATATGAGATTGTTCTCCAGATGGGATAGGGTGCTGACCAAAGAGATGCCTGAAGTTGAAAGGCAGGATTCCCCTGAGAAATCCCCAGGTCATGCTACCAGTACTGGGCATCCACAAGAAGAGCAAGTAAGACTGGAGGTTGAAGATCAGCCTGCATCTATACAAGTTCAGGATGCCACAATACCTGCAGTTCAAGAAGAAGAAGTAAGTATACCAGCTCAGCAAGTTTATTCACCTACACAAACTGTATCTACTCATGACCAGGTACAGGTGCAGGGGGAGCTGGTGTATTTTCCTACAAAAGAGATTTCTAATATTTCTATTTCTGCACAGGTCCAGGGGGAGCAAGTGCTAGAAGATGCTCCAATTCATCAATCTCCAAATTTGAATACTGCAAATGAACAAGCCCAGAAGGAATATACTCTGGAGGAGTTATTTCCAAATGATGAAATAATTACTGATAGTCTGGAAGTGGAGCAAGAAATTGAGGGGGAGCCAGTGCATGTTGAGACTGTACAACATGGCACTGAAGCAGCTGTTTCTCCTCCTCCCAAAGAAAGTGTTCAAATTGATAGCACTTCTGATTCAGAGACTGAAGAAGCCAGGGTGGCTAAAAAGAGAAAACTTATGGTCTTTCAGAGAAGGAGCAAGAGCTATAAGCAGGCTCTACAGTCTACAGCACATCACACTCCTTTTGCCTTTGATTATAACAAGTTCTTGGTAGATTTGCAAGTGAAATTGGATGAACACAAGGTAGCCATTGAAAAATATGTTGATGAGAACAACAAGTCTATGCAGTTTGACTTAGCTCAAGATATAAAATCAATTAGGTTTGAGGTCAATATGCATAAGAAGGAAATGACAGATTGCTTCCATAAGGGAGGTAATGCTGTGGTATATCTGGCAAAACAACAACAGACTATCATCCCTAAGGTGGATGACATTGCTTTAAAGCAAAGCTATGTCTTGGAAAATCAGTTAAGAATGAATGATAATTTAACTGAATCTCATCATAAGATAATAGAGGAATTGAAAAAGATTGTTCCAGGCCTGCCTGCAGATAGAACAAAAGAAATGGAAGAATTTGATAAGAACTTTCAAGCTGCTATTGCTTCTGTTAAGACTGCAATCACTACCTCTCAAACAGAAATATCTGAAAAGCTTCAAAAGTTAAAACCATTTTTTAAAGAGGGTGTCAATTATCTGGATGGCCAAATCAGATTTCAAAAGGAAGATCTCAGAGATCATGTTTCTAGAGAAGCCATAAAGGGGGAGAGGATGCTAGTTCATGCAGGCTCAGAGCACTCCAAATGGGTGACCAATAGTATTCGAGCCACATTAGGATATCCCCCATTGTGTGATGATGCTATGGTGGCTGAGTCAGGAATACAAACAAGTCTACTTGAAGGCAATCAACCTGAGGTTGCCCAAGTCATTTACCCCCCTCCAGATTTTGATATGATTGATCAGCAGGTTCAAGGGATGTATAGTCCTCCAAAGGAGGTTACTAATATTGTTATTGGGAAGGTTGATAAGCCTGAGGCTACTTTGAAAGACCAGCAAGATGCTCTTCTATCTAAGAAAAGGTTTAGAGAGCAGGCTGAACTTAAGCCAGACTTTGAGCAGTGGAGTCCTACTTCCAGAAATATAATACTCACTGCATGGAAGGCTGTCAAAGATCAAGTGCAGGAAAGAGGCAAGTGGTACAATGAGATGGAATGGCAGAAGTATGAAGCCAGGCAAGAGGCCATTGTACAGTTTAGAAGAAAAGCCAAGCTGGGTAGGCTGCCTACAGATGCTCAGGAGCCAAGCAAATATTTCCCAAAGCCCTTTCATTATTTTGAAAGGCAAAGGCTCAAGGAAGAAGCAAAGAAGAAGGCTGATCTAAAAGGCAAGTAGCCAGCTGAAGATTCTGAAGCTCCTGTAAAGGCTCAAGTTCTATCTGGCAAAGGGATTGTCATTAAAGAGCCTGATCAGTCTTAGTTTTTTAGTTCTTTCAAAGTATTTTGTAATGTTTTGATTAAATCATTAAATGTAATTCTCTGTATTCAAACATTATCAAGTTATAAACAAAATGTTGTTTGGCATCATATAATGTTCATTCTGTGATGGATTGTTTTTATGTTTTGTTTATATTAAGTATTCCTGTTATGTCATATATCATCAGTTTATACTTTTTATAAATGGTGTATATCATTGGCTATAGGGTTATGACTTCTCCAAATAGGGGGAGATTGTTGGGTACATTGGAAAATGTGTACCTGATTTGAAGAAGCACAACTTAGCTCAATGATATACATCAAGGTGTATTTGATGTTGTTTTGAGTTGACATGTGCAGGTGAAGAAGTATTAAAGAATGCAGAAAGATATTCTAAGTCCACATGTCGACACCTGAAGAAATTGTGTCGACACTTCAGAATATTTGTGTCGACACTTCAGAATATTTGTGTCGACACTTCAGAATATTTGTGTCGACACTTCAGAATATCAGTGTCGACACAGAGAATGATAGTCGACCACATTTATGTCGATACTGGGAAGCAGTGTCGACACATAAAGAAAATCGTCGACCTCAGCACTGGGAAGCGGTGTCGACACCGTGAAAGATAGTCGACACCGTGAAAGATAGTCGACCAGAGAAGGTTAGTCGACACCGTGAAAGATAGTCGACCAGAGAAGGTTAGTCGACACCGTGAAAGATAGTCGACTAGTGAAAGATAGTCGACCAGAGAAAGATAGTCGACTCACAGAAGAAGATAGTCGACCACAACTGTGTCGACACTGGGTGGATGTGTCGACACCAGAAGACTGTGTCGACACATATTGGCAGAATTCGACTATGCTTGTGTCGACACCAGAAGACTGAGTCGACACATTTTGGCAGGATTGAAGATTGCTGTGTCGACACCTGAAGGCTGAGTCGACACATGCTGAGTTCTGAATCTATAACAACTGTGTCGACACACAGGACTTGTGTCGACACACTGCAGAGTCTAGACCAAGTTATTTTCTGAAGAAGCTGTGTCGACTTAAAGGCAACTTAGTCGACATCATCAAAGACTGTGTCAACACCAAAGTCACTTGTGTCGACACAGATAGACAGATTGGTCTTGACACTTTCTAACTGACTGTCTCGACATTTTGCTGTCCAAGGCTAAGGTACAAGAACTGTTTGAAGACTTGACAGCTGTGGGTTACCACCATTTAACTGAAGCTGTCAGACCTGTCAGAAAACAGTTAGAAACCGGATCAGCCGGTTACCATGAAGAAAGTCTATAAATAGACACATTCAGAAGAAATTAAAAGGTAGCTAAGCTAAGAAAAATTATAGAAGAAGATCTAAGAAGAAGAAACAGAAGGATTACGATCCTGTTGAAGTTTCAATTCAAGAAAGTGAAAAGAAGATCTTCTTCAGAAGGTCTAAGAAGAAGAAGTCTGAAGTATCAAAAGAGGTGTTGGATAGAGGGAGATCCAGTCATCTTGAAGAAGAAGAAGGAAGCCATCAGTGGTTTCTCAAGAAGCTGTTTGGAAATCAACTCAGCTAAGTTCAGATTCAAGAAGCTTTGAAGAAAGCTCAGATTCAGTTGATTTCATCAGCTGATCAAGAAGTGTCTTGTCCTCTTCTCTCTCAACAAAGGCAAGACATCAAAATACCTTTTTCTAAATTTCTGTAGGATCTGTTTACACAGATCTGAGTTGTAAGCCTGTGTTATAAAGGCTGAGTGTAGGAGAGGTGATCTCTGAGTGGTAGGGCTGAGGTAGGGCTGTTGAGCCTGAGTTGTAGGAACCTATCCTGGTTCTGAGCTGTAGGATCTGAGGATCTGAGTATAGTGGAAGTTTGGCCGAATCTAGCATATTGCTAGATAGGTGAAGGGGGAAAGTGGATGTACCCAGACCTTGGGGAACCACTATAAAACATTGTGCAATCTGTGATGCTTAGTTGTCTGTGAATGCTGTGCTAGATGTTTTAAATTAAAATTGAATTCTGCCTAGATTTATAGACAATAAATTAGAACCTATTCACCCCCCCTCTAGGTGTTTAGGTTGTCTTGAAAGTAAAACTATCAGGCTGAGTTCTCGAGAACTAACTGACTTCTCGAGAACTATGAAGACTTCTCGAGAACTAACACTTAGAGAGATTTCTGAGGCAACTTTTGACTATTCGAGAAATAGGGCTGGCAGTTCTCGAGAACTTAAGCCAAGTTTCTCGAGAATAAGTTGAACTTTTCGAGAACTAAGAAGACTTTTCGAGAACTACACCAGACTTCTCGAGAACAAAGAAGACTTTTAGAGAACTACACCAGACTTATCAAGAACTAAAACTGGGACTTCTCGAGAACGTCTGACTTCACTTCTCGAGAACTAAAAAGGTACTTCTCGAGAAGTTGACTTAGAGAATTTTACTGTTGGGTATTGTATCCACAATGTACCTGATTTGAAGAAGCCCCTGAACAAGCTAAGTTGAATTGACAATGTATTTGACAATCTTCTATCAAATTGTGCTTGCAGCAATTCCATGCTAAGTACACACCAATGTCAGGGTGCAGTGGGTCAATATACACGGGTCTGCGCAACGTAATCCCTCGTTGAGCAGATCAGTGTGTTGACTCATGTGTGCTCTCTCTATTGGAGTGTATTTATTTTCAAGTACAGGGTCGAGGTAGATCAAGAGCAGAATAGGAGCAAAGAAGGGTCAAAGACCAAGTTCATAGGAAGGAAGAGAAAAATCGTCTAAGTCAAAATCGACGGGAATCACTAAGTCATTCCCGCCGACTTCGACGGGAGTCACTTGTGATTCTCGCCGATTCGACGAGAATTAGGTTGCATTCTCGCCGACCTCTTCGGGATGGCTGTTTTCCTACAGAAATTCTGCTAAGGCAGAATCGACGGGAATCACCAAGTGATTCTCGCCGACTTCGACGGGAATCATTCTGATTCCCGCCGAAGAATCAACTTGCATTCCCGCCGATTCCCATCGGCTGACAAGGTTTCCAACTAGAATTCGGCCAAGGCAGAATCGATGGGAATCATGAGTGATTCCCGCCGACTTCGACGGGAATCACCAACGATTCTTGCCGATTTTGCCTTAGGCAATTTTCGTCTGTTCGCTGGACCGAACCAAGAGGTCATGCGCTATTTTGGCCGGGGCTAGGGTTTCTCCTTGTGGGTACCATAATGGTCTTTTAGGGTTGGCTCGGGTATATATACATGCGGATTTCGAACCTCTACAGTAACTCATTCACGCGAAATCAAAAAGCCGATGCCGTGCCCTAGCAGATCGCGGAAAATCGCCGATTGTTGTCGCCTCTCGCAAGCACGTCGCCGCCGCAGATATTAGAGCTTCTTTGATCTTTCGACGACAGTTCCGTGGCTAGCAGTGCGTCTCACGCATTTCTCTTGAGATCTCTTGTCTCTCGATTCGTTGAACGAGGTTAGTTCTTCATTCCGAATTGATTGAGACGACTGATCCGACTGAGATCGTTCGTAGACCTTGCTTGCTTCGTCAAGAAGTTTGGATCTACAAAGCATCGCCGCCACACTCACTTGCCGCCGCCGATCTTTACAAGATCCTCTCCAAGAGAGAAGTCCAGTTGTCGATTCTTCGTTATCTTCAAGCAAGCTTCAAAGAACGAAGAAGGACATTGGGATCTCCAAAAGCGTTGTTTGTATTTTCTAATACATTCTATTTTTGGTTTTGTTGTAAAGGAATTTTTATTCCTAGTTGTAAGGGTTGGGTGCAACCTGTGGTGGTGGAGTTGTGACTTCGTTGTTGGAAGGGTTCCTTTCGTTGTGTGAGGATTGGATTTCAATCCGTTTGGTGAAGTGACCGAGTCGTCCCTTGGTTGGAGATAGGTTGAAGGGGGATAGTGGACGTACCCAAATCGGGGAACCACTATAACTTTCTGTGTGTTTTTCTGTGCTATGTTTGTTTAATTGTGCAGGTAAATTTAATTCCGCAAAAGACTGCACGACACCTATTCCCCCCCCCCCCCATAGGTGGACTTAGTCGACACTAGATACTTTCAAGTGGTATCAGAGAGAGGTTGCTAATCAATAAGGTTAACACCTTGAGTAAGATCCCGTGTCTAGTGTCAAGAAGAAAGAAGATCTCTTAAATGGACGGACTCAAGTATTCAGGGAAGATCCCAGTGTACACCAAGCTAAACTTTCCTATCTGGAAGGAAAGGATCAGGTTTTACATGGAAGCAGTCGACCCCCGACTCTTCATGATAGTGGAGGAGGGACCATATATCCCCACTAAGGCCTCCATCATTGATCCAACCAAGAAAGTGCCCAAGAAACTCTCCGAAATGGATAAGGATGAGATGGTGCTTGTCGGACTTGACAAGAAAGCTCAGAACATTCTAGTAAGCGTCGTCGATGATTCCATGATGTAGATTTTCTGCAACTACAGGACTGCCAAGGATATATGGCACTGCCTGATCATTCTGATGGAAGGCACAGATGAAGTAAGGGATGATCGAAGATCCCTTCTGAACCAGAAGTATGTGGCCTTCAGGCAAGGTCCCAAGGAAGAAATTAGAGTGACATTCGAGAACTTCCTGAAGATCGTCAATGACCTGAAGGGTTATGGCAGAGTATTCACCGATGGTGAACTAAATGACAAATTCCTTAGATCCCTTACTAATGAATGGGACACCAAGATCTGTGCCATCAGAGAATTTGGCAAACTGGCAGAAACTGATCCCCAGATTCTATTTGGGAAACTTTTGTCCTATGAGCTTCAGCTGAACACCAGAAAAGCTGAAGAAGAAGCCGATAAAGCCGCTGCCAGAGAAAAGACTGTGGCCCTGAAAGCCAATCACTCAAGGAAAGTCAAGGGTGCAGCCTCATCCCGCTCTCAGAAAAAGGATGAGGAAGAAGACTCTGAGCCATGCTCTTCTGGCTCAGAGCTATCTGAAGAAGACTTCTCCCTCATCAATCAAGAGTTCAAGAAGTTCCTCAAGTTGAGAAATCAAAGAAAGAGAGATGGCTCCTCCTCCAGACATCAGAAGAAGAATTATTCTTCTGACAGGTATGAATCCAAATAGAACAAACATCGCTCTGATGACATTATTTATTTTGGATGCAATAAGCCAGGCCACGTCGTTGCTGACTGCCACCAAAGTAAGAGAGATAAGGGGAAGAGAGAGGAGCACATATCCTCTAGAGATAAGAAGAAGGAGAGGAGCTACATTGCCAAAAAGCCAAAGACACTGAGTGAATCTGATTCGTCAGACTCCAGTGATGATGAGGAAGCCTACTTCGGGCTAATGAGTCGCTCTGACTCAGAAGGAGACTGCCCCCCATTTATTGGGAAGGTAAAAGATCGTACCCCCCTCTCTGACTCAGACTCTGAGTCTCCTGATGATGATCTCGAGGACAGCCCATCTGCCCGTGAAGCTGAGCTCCTCGAAAAGTATGAGCTTCTGCTCAATACCTTTGAGGAATGCCGCAAGAGGTTTAGGGCTCAGAAAAAGGAAGTCAAATTCCTTAAGGCTTAGGGTGTGTCCCTAAGAGAAGAGATCACTAGCTTGATCTCTCTCCGACAGGAACACCTGGACCTGATTTCTGAGCACTCAGAGTCTCTAAGGCTCCTTGACCAAAAACAGGAAGAAATCAACAAGTTGGAAGAACAGCTTGCGGTAGAAAGGAAGATTGTCAAAAGCTTCTCCATGCCCAAGACCGTTCTTCCTCTGGTTGATGAATTCTCTGCTCAGGCTAAGGGGTCTGGCTTAGGGCATGTGGGTGTGCCTGGTAAATCATCTAGGAGAAACATAAAACAGAGGAAAAATAAGGCTGCTAAGAAGGCCTCTGTTGTAGAAAAGGGAAAGGCCCCACTCGATCCTATTTTATTCAAAAAGCCTGACTTTCCTTGTAATGAGCAGGACTTTGAGTCAACCTATGGCCACTTCTTCCGGCCCTCGGTTGAAAATCCCAAGAGCCGGTATGATGGTTGGGCCTTCCCCCGCAACTACGGTGAGAGTGTCTTCAAGGCACCTTATGAGGAAATCCAAGTGGAGAATTATGGCCACTTCTCTAGCGGCCATAATAGGAAGCAGACACCAAAGGCCAAGCCTGTTATACTGAAGGAACAAGAAGTGAAGAAATCATGTGACTGCTGTCATCATGATGCCTCCACCTTCAGATCCAAGGCCCCGGCTGGACCCACCGTTCCAAGGGTGAAGCAGGAGCCTAGGAAACGGTACAACAAGTTTGACTGTTGGTGCTGTGGAAAAGTTGGTCACTTTGCCGTGGATTGCTGGTTTAATCCAAGATTCAAAGAGACTCCTCATGTTAGCAATGCGAGGCCGACCACTCGTAGGGTTAACCACCATAGGGGGAGTGTGCTAACAAGGAATCTAGGACCCAAGTTCAATTGGATTCCTAAGGGAAACTAATTCTGTTTTGCAGGTATGTCCAAAGACTACCAAAATGCCAATCTGGTACTTGGACAGTGGATGTTCCCGGCATATGACCGGGACAAGAAGCCTGTTGCATGATTACTCCCCAGTCAAAAATGGACCCAAAGTCATCTTTGGAGGATCTGATCGAGGAGTCACCAGGGGTTATGGTATGATTTCCAACGGTGTATTCTCTATCACTGATGTGGCCTATGTTGAAGGGTTAAACCATAACCTGATCAGTGTAAGCCAGTTGTGGTATAAAAGATACGACGTTAAGTTCTGCAAGGATAAGTGCTTGATAATATCGTGTTACTCTTCGGAGATGGTATTAACTGGCATTAGGAGCAGAAATATCTTTTGCTTAGATTTTCTTAGCTTAGACTCTTCTACCCCTGTGTGTCTAGTAGCAAAAGGCAGTGTATCTCTTTGTGAACAATGACACAAGAGATTAGCACATATTAATTTCAAGACTATTAATATGTTGTTTTCTAAGAATTTAGTAAGGGATTCCCCTACTATTAAGTGCATCAAAGATAGCCCCTATCCTGCATGCCAGAAGGGCAAACAGACTCGGGCTACCTTTAAGGGCATTGTAGACAAAGACTCCTCCAGATGTTTTTATCTTCTACATATGGACTTGTTCGGTCCAGTGCAAGTTCATAGCTTAGGAGGCAAATCGTATACGCTAGTGATTGTTGATGATCACTCTCGGTTTACATGGGTATTCTTCTTGAAACGAAAGTCAGATACGTTTGACATCTTTACGAATTTTATAAAGCAGATTCAGAATGAACTTAACTGCTCTGTGGTCAAAATCAGAAGTGACCATGGAACAGAATTCGAGTCTGGTGCTATGACAGAATTCTGTGAAGAACATGGTATCTTTCATGAGTTTTCCTCCCTGCGTACTCCTCAGCAAAACGGAGTTGCAGAGAGGAGAAATAGAACGCTCATTGAAGCTTGTACGACAATGTTGAATGACGCTTCTCTTCGAGAGTACTTCTGGGAAGAGGCTGTCAATATGGCTTGTCATGTACAGAACCGAGCATTGATCAACAAGAATCATCGTAATACGCCTTATGAGCTACTGAAAGGCAGGAAACCGACCATGTCCTATTTAAGGATTTTTGGCTACAGATGCTATGCACTCAATAATGGGAAGTACCCACGTACTAAATTCGGAGAAAAATGCTTCGAAGGCATCTTCATGGGCTATAGTAGCCATATTCGGGCATATAGGGTCTTCAATAAGAAAACCATATTGGTAGAGGAGTCCATTAATATTGTTTTTGATGAAGGAAGCTTGTTTCATAGTAATTCTTCCAGTGGCATTCTTGAAGATGCAAGTGCAAGGCTTGAACAGTTAAGTCTCGATGAGGCTGCAAAAGGTGCAACTCCCAAGTACGTCAAGGTTTCCACCTCAACGCTAACTGGAGAAGATGACGATCAGGATGGAGAAAATCTCCCAGAAGAAGGAGAAGCCCGAGAAGATGTAAGAGCTCCAAATGCCAGACTCTTAGAGCTCTGACACGTGAGGGATCATCCTAGAGATCAGATCATAGGAGATCCTCGTGACGGTGTCAGAACTCGCAGAGGTACAATTAACGAGATTTTGCACCTTAGTTTTCTGTCACAGGTTGAGCCAAAGAAGTTCGACGAAGCGAACAAAGATGCGTCATGGATATTGGCTATGCAAGATGAACTGCATCAATTCGAATGATGCAACGTCTGGACGCTTGTTCCCAGACCAAAGAACCAGAATGTGATCGGCACTAAGTGGATCTTCAGAAAAAAACTGGATGAACACTGTGTCATCATCAAGAACAAGGCCAGACTGGTGGCTTAAGGTTACAGATAGGAGGAGGGGATTGACTTCGACCAAACCTTTGCACCAGTTGCAAGGCTGGAGGCGATCAGATTATTCCTGGCATATTCCTCTCACAAAGGATTCACTGTCTATCAGATGGATGTGAAATCTTCATTTCTAAATGGAAATTTGAAAGAGGAAGTATATGTCGTGCAACCCCCAGATTTTTTTAATCCATCGCTCCCTAATCATGTCTATTTTCTTAATAAAGCATTATATGGCTTAAAACAAGCTCCTCGAGCTTGGTATGAGACTATGTCTAGTTTTCTTCTTGAGAACAAGTTCTCGAGAGGAAAAATAGATAAGACATTGTTTCTTAGGAAAGTCAAAGGCAAGATTTTGCTGGTGCAAATCTATATCGATGACATAATATTCTGCTCAACGGACAATAATCTTTGCAAGAAGTTTTCAAAACTTATGCAATGAAAGTTTGAAATTAACAGCATGGGAGAGCTAAAGTATTTCTTGGGACTTCAAGTGAAACAGTCTGAGGATGGAATTTTCATTTCTCAAACGAAGTTCACAAATGAACTCCTCAAGAAATTCGGAATGGAGAATGCAACCTCTATGAGGACTCCAATGAGATCCACTGTGTCTCTGGACAAGGATAAGAAAGGGAAACCTTTTGATGAAACCAAATATAGAAGCATAATTAGATCCCTGCTCTATCTTACTACTAGTATACCGGATATTATGTTTTCCACATGCATTTGTGCCAGATATCAGGTGAACACTAAAGAATCTCATTATGTCGCTACAAAGCGAATTCTTAGATACCTTAAAGGTACACAAAATCTTGGCTTGTGGTACCCAAGAAACAATGATGTCGAGCTGATAGGCTTTTCAGATGCTGACTTTGCATGAAGTAGGGATGATAGGAAAAGCACTTCCGGGACGTTCCAATTCCTCGGAAGAAGGCTTATTTCATGGAACAGTAAAAAGCAGAACTGTGTTGCAACCTCCACGACTGAATCTGAGTACATCTCAGCAGGCAGTTGTTGCGCACAACTCCTATGGATCAGAAATCAACTCGAAGATTATGACTTGCAGTTCAGAGAAGTTCCTATGTATTGCGAAACCTCAAGCACAATAGCAATTGCGAACAATCCTGTGTCGCACAGCAGAACAAAGCATATTGAAGTGCGCTACCACTTCATTCAGCGAGAACAAAGCATATTGAAGTGCGCCGATTCGACGAGAATCAGGTTGCATTCCCGCCAACCTCTTCCGGATGACTGTTTTCCTACAGAAATTCTGCTAAGGCAGAATCGACGGGAATCACCAAGTGATTCTCACCGACTTTGACGGGAATCGTTCTGATTCCCGCCGAAGAATCAGTTTGCATTCCCGCTGATTCCCACAGTCTGACAAGGTTTCCAATTGGAATTCGGCCAAGGCAGAATCAACGGGAATCGTGAGTGATTCCTGCCGACTTCGACGGGAATCACCAACGATTCTCGTCGATTTTGCCTTAGGCAATTTTCGTCTGTTCGCTGGACCGAACCAAGAGGCCGTGCGCTATTTTGGCCAGGGTTAGGGTTTCTCCTTGTGGGTCCCACAACGGTCTTTTAGGGTTGGCTCAGGTATATATACATGCGGATTTCGAACCTCTACAGTAACTCATTCACGCGAAATCAAAAAGCCGACGTCGTGCCTTAGCAGATCGCGGAAAATCGTCGATCGCTGTCGCCGCTCGCAAGCACGTCGCCGCCGCAGATCTCAGAGCTTCTTTGATCTTTCGACGACAGTTCCGTGGCTAGCAGTGCGTCTCACGCATTTCTCTTGAGATCTCTTGTCTCTCGATTCGTTGAACGAGGTTAGTTCTTCATTCCGAATCGATTGAGACGACTGATCCGACTGAGATCGTTTATAGACCTTGCTTGCTTCGTCAAGAAGTTTGGATCTACAAAGCATCACCGCCGCACTCCCTTGCCGTCGCCGATCTTGACAAGATCCTCTCCAAGAGAGAATTCCGGCTGTGGATTCTTCGTTATCTTCAAGCAAGTTTCAAAGAACGAAGAAGGACATCGGGATCTCCAAAAGCGTTGTTTGTATTTTCTAATACATTCTATTTTTGGTTTTGTTGTAAAGGAATTTTTATTCCTAGTTGTAAGGGTTGGGTGCAACCCGTGGTGGTGGAGTTGTGACTCCGTTGTTGGAAGGGTTCCTTTCGTAGTGTGAGGATTGGATTTCAATTCGTTTGGTAAAGTGACCGAGTCGTCCCTTGGTGGGAGATAGGTCGAAGGGGGAAGTGGACGTACCTAAATCGGGGAACCACTATAACTTTTTGTGTGTTTTTCTGTGCTGTGTTTGTTTAATTGTGCAGGTAAATTTAATTCTACAAAAGACTGCACGAAACCTATTCCCCCCCCATAGGTGGAATTAGTTGACACTAGACACTTTCATTTCCAAACTTTAGAGAAGTTTTCTTCTAGTCCTGTCTTCATCCTATGCTCCTAATGTTTGAACATAAAGTGTATCCCAATTGAGAGGCTACACATGAGTCAACACCTTGGGTCATACAGTGAGGGATTACACTGTATGGTACTGTGTTCCTGACCCACTGTAGACTGGCATTGGTCTACACTTAGCACTGAGAATCTGCAAACACTCAACTAGAACAAGGATGTCAAATACAACTTAATTAATCTTAGTTCAAGGGTGACTTCATGCAAATCTGGGTTATTATGGATGCAATACCCAACAATCTCCCCCTATTTATAGAAGTCAGAACCCTCTACACTAAGCTGAATTATCACAGTAAAGAAAGAATTTGAAGAGAAGAAAAAATTGAATCTAAATGCAATAACAGATTAATTAAAGACATAATTAGGCAAAACTAGAAATTATATATATGTAATGTTTTAGATTTCTAATCAACAAACATTTCATCAAAATTCTTAATAAAACATATATAAATTCATCATTTGCTCTGTTGTTGCCTGTCCCGCTTCTCTTGTTGTCTTCTCTGATAGCTGAAGGGCTTAGGATAGTACATTGGAGGCTTAGGAGGAGCTTTAGGGTTATTCTTGTCATACTCTCTATCATATATTCTTCTCTTAGTCATGGACTTCTCATATAATTCCCACTCAGAGGAGCTGTAGTGGAGATTCATGTTCTCATTAAAGTCCATCGCCAATTTAAGAGTGTCAAGAATTTAGGCTTTAGAAGTAGGGCTCTAAACTTTAGCAAACTCATGTGATTCCTTTTCTCTACATCTGGCTGGGGAATAGATTTGCTTATAGATGGACCTTCTCCATATTTCCTTTTCTTGGGGATGTGAATTTCTGGTAAGCTTTTAGGAATATCATCATCCCAAACCTGGAAATAAGAAGCAGGAGGAGGTGCCTGGTCTTCTGGCCTTGGAGAAAAGGTAAGCATTTGAGTTTGAGGCATCTGAGCAAGGGGGTTCAGATGATGTGGAATCACATTTGGATCAGCTTGAAAGTCAGGGAATATTTGATTGTACATCCAAACTGAGGTATCATAGGTATAGAACTTCACTAATTGGATTTGAGCTAAAACATTCTTATTTATCTCAGTCAATTTTTCATTCCAGAGAGTTTGTGCATTGGCAGCAAGCCTATCCACTTGTTCTTTCACTAAATTCTCCCCCTTTTTGAATTCTACAGATAGCTGGTCAATGGCTTCTTTTTTGAAAGTACCAACTTCATTGCAGATGGTCATCATATGCTCTTTAGCCTTCTTTTCTATCTCTATCTGGTTGTTTGCAAGAGAGAGATTGTTCCATAACTTGACTAACACTAGAGATTGTGTGGTCAATGGCTTTTCCACCAATTCTGAACAGATCTTTAAGAGAATCTGTTTTGTGTTGTATTTCAGCAAAGCCTCTACTCATCTCTTGCTCTAGATTAGTCACTTTATCTTTAACTAACTTGATGAATTCATCAAAATATTTTCTTTGTTCAGCCAGCAGAAGTTCAATCTTACTGAGAAGTTCTGAATTAGAGTAGGTAGCAGCAGCAGCAGGAGGGGAAAAACAATGGTAGTAAGAGGGGCACTAGGTGTAGCAATCTGAGGTGAAGGAGGTGCTTTCCAGGGAGGAATTTCTTCTATTACCACAGAGCTCTGGGCTCTTACAGTGTGAGATACTATATCAGCCTCCTCATCAACAAATCTTGGGAGGGAGAAGTCAAGGTTCTTGAGAGGGGCTTCCACCTCTTCAGGTTCTGGCTCATCCTCTTCAGAGAGAAGGATGGTCTCTGGTGGAGTAAATTCTTTCCTTAGAGAGGGAGAAGGAGGTGGAGTAGCTTGGGCTGAGGGTGGTGGAGATGGTTCTTTTGATGGTTCTGCAATGGTTTCTTTGTGAAGGGGAGGAATTGGTTCATCTAAAATGAGTTCTTCAATCATGCTATCAATTGCTGCATATGTGTCCTTGAGAGTTTCCTGGACTTGAGCATCTGAAAGGGTGGCATCTGGAAGATCTGCCACAGGGCTCCTTGATAGTTTTACTTTCAAGACTACCTAAATACCTAGAGGGGGGGGGGTGAATAGGTTCTAATTCTTATTTTAACTTAAAGCAGAATATAACTACAATGCTGTAATATAGAACATAAAATTTTGCAGCAAACTCAGCACACACAATCACAGATTCTACAGCTACACAATTCACAGATTGCACACAGAATTTATAGTGGTTCTCTAAGGTCTGGTTACATCCACTTTCCCCCTTCACCTATCTAGCAGTGTGCTAGATTCGGCCTAACTTCTTCCTTTAAATCAGATCCTCAGATCCTACATCTCAGGTTCCAGAAGGATTCCTACAACTCAGAACCCTATAAGGTTCCTACAACTCAGGCTAACAAGCCCTACCTCAGCCTAGCCACAAGGCCTACACCTCAGAGAATACTTTCTCCTACAACTCAGGCATAAACAGCCCTACCACTCAGAGAACAAATCTCCTACACTTAGCCTTTATAAAACAGGCTTACAACTCAGATCTATGAATAGATCCTACAAAAATTGATAAGGAATTTTATTATCTCTTACCCTAGTTGAGAGAGAAGGGATAAGAACTTTCTTGAACAGCTTCTTGAAGAGGCTGATGGCTGAAATCAACTTGATCTTAGCTTTCTTCAAAGCTTCTTGAATCTGAACTTAGTTGGGTTCATTTCCTTTGAATATAATTAACTGGCAGCTTCCTCCTTAGATTCCAGAAATAGATCCGAATCTTCTTGACAGAATAGTTCAGAATCTGCTCCTTGAAAGACCAGTGATTGTCTCCTTCTTGACTTCAAATAGCTGGAACTCTCTCTTTCCAAACCTATTGAAGATACTTCTGAATTCTTGATTGAATTCAACTTAGACTGAATCTGAGTGGATGATTACTTCAGAATGTCTTCTTAGATCTTCACACAAAGATCTTCTTTTGTGCCTTGCACTTTCTTGATCAGAGATCTATCTCACAATAGTTGTGTTTTTGTGTCAATAATTATGAATTAGTAAGTTATGGTTTTCTTCTGAATCCATCTATATATATAGACTTCATCCATGGCAACCGGCAGATCCGGTTTATAACTAACTTCTGACAAGTCTGACAGCTTCAGTACACCTGTTGTAACCCACAGCTGTCAAGTCATCAAACAGATCATGAGCCTTTGTCTCTGTCAGCAAAGCGTCGAGTCTGTCTGTCATAAAGTGTCGAGACCATCTGTCAATATGTATCGACACAAGTGACTTAAGTGTCGACACAGACTTTGGTGGTATCGACATAGTTGCCTTGATATCGAAACAGCTTCTTGATACTGTAACTTGAGAATGTGTCGACACTGATTATTTGTGTCGACACAAACACTTCACCATTCATCAGCAATCCACTTGGTCTAGACTCAGCTGCATGTCGACACAAGTCCTATGTGTCGACACAGTTGATGTAGACTCAGAACATAGCGTGTGTCGACACTGCCTCTAGGTGTCGACACAATTGTTGTCGACTCTGCCTCTGTGTGTCGACACAGCCTCCCGGTGTCGACACAGTTGCTATCGACTGACTATTTCTGTGTGTCGACACTGCCTCCCGGTGTTGACACAAATTCACTGAGGTGTCGACACAGCCATTTCCAAGTGTCGACACAATCTTACTGAAGTGTCAACACAGCTTCCTCAGGTGTCGACACATGGACTTAGAAATTTTTCTTTACATTTTAGCACATTTTTAACCTGCACATATAAACTTAAAACAACATCAAATACACCTTGATGTATATCAATGAGCTAAGTTTTACTTGTCCAAATCAGGTACATATTTTCTAATGTACCCAACACTCCTGACTGGAGATCTCACTGGGCTTCTGAGAGGAGGTCTTGCTGGAGAAGTAGGAGTGTGAATCCTGGCATCTTGAGCAGAGGTTGCAGGCTCCCACTCAGTTGCTACACCAGAAGGTTTAGTAATATTATGTGAAGGAGGAGATGGGGTCCTGACCTCTGAGGTAGAAGCTGCAAGTTCTTTAGCTAACTGCTTGGGATTCTTCAGTTTTAAATCCCATATCTAGATGGAGGCCACTGAAATCTTTTTCAGATGATGGATGGGTGTACCTCTGGAAGTCTTGAAGGTAATTGGATCAATCTCATGTAGCAACAAGGTGATGATCCTGACAAATTTTGGTTATGGAATGCTCTCCCTGATCAGATCAAAGATCATCAATCCAAAAGGGAATTTCTTCCTGCAGACAATGGCAGCCATCACATTAAATAGTATATTGGTAATGAAACTAATAGATCCTGTCCTGCTCCATAGGATCTTTCCAATAATGTCCACCAAGAGCTTGCTAACATCATTCATGGCTTATCTCCTCACAGAGGTAATGCTTTCTGGGACTCCACAGAAATGATAAGTCCTGCTGATATCTTCCTGAGTGAGTTCATCTTCATCATTTCCAGTTGGCAGTCTAAGAAGTTTTGACACAATGTTTGAACTCAGCTTAATCTTGACTCCCTTTACCTTGGATTTAATAACTGTATTATTCCTCTTGATTTTGACATTCTTATAAAATTCTTCAACTTCTAGGAAGAAGATGTTACAGTGTTCTTGAAGAACAAAGTCCAAATCAGCGGCCTGGAGGAGAAGAAGAAGGTTCTTGAAGTCATCTGAGATATCGGCAATCCCTGCCGCAAGTAGAACACTTCCAAATCCTATCTTTGATTGCTGAGCCATTTGTCCTGAAGAAGGCGACGATCAGAGTGCGGGAGAATTGAGGTGTCGAGGCTCTGAGTTGGAGGAAGTCAAAAAGTTTTCGAGAGAAAGAAGTTTGAAATGTCGGTTGATTATTGATTTCTAAAACTTTATATACATAATTCTAATTTTGATAATTAAATGTCTAATTAAACTAATATAATCATTTTAATAATTCGAAAATAATTCGGTTTGCGTAAAGACAGAATTTTAAAAGACGGGGATTTCTCGAGAGGTAGGGTTAGTTTTCGAGAAGTGTCGTATAGTTCTCGAGAAGTAAGGAAATAAGTTCTCGAGAACTGATAGTAGACTTCTTGAGAAGTAGCGCCTAGTTCTCGAGAGCTTTCAGATTACTTCTCGAGAGATAGAGTTATTAGTTTTTGAGAACTTAAGGGACTTCTCGAGAGACAGACTTTTGTTCTCGAGAAGTTGAGTAAGTTTTCGAGAACTAGTACTTTGCTTCTCCAGAAGTAGGTTGAGTTTTCGAGAACTAGCTTCCTATTAAGAAATTTCTGACCTTTTTGAAGAGTTCTAGATTCTTGAGACTTGAATTGATCCCCTTTGATCTATCCTTCTTTGTTCAGCATTCCAAGTTCAGTTTTGAAGAAATTGAACTTGGTCTCGTCCAACGGCTTTGTGAAGATATCTGCAACTTGCCGATCTGTTGGCACGTACTGCAAATCCACATCCCTTTGCTCCGCATGCTCCCGGATGAAATGATATCTGAGCTCGATGTGCTTTGTCCGGCTGTGCGAGACTGGGTTGTTTGCGATTGCGATTGCGCTGGAGGAGTCGCAGAACAATGGAATGTCTTTGACCTTCATATTATAGTCTTCTAGCTGATTCTTTAGCCAAAGCAACTGTGCACAATAACTACCAGTATAAATGTATTCTGACTCGGCCGTTGAGATTGCGACACAGTTTTGATTTTTTGCTGCTCCATGAAATAAGCCTTCTTCCAAGGAACTGACACGTCCCGGAAGTGATTTTCCTGTCATCTTTGCTACCTACAAAGTATGCATCTGAAAAACCGATTAGTTCGCTGTCATTACTTCTTGGGTATCATAAGCCAAGATTCGGTGTACCTTTAAGGTATCTCAAAATCCGCTTTGTAGCAGCATAGTGAGATTCCTTACAGTTCACTTGGAATCTAACACAGACACATGTGAAGAATATTATGTCTGGTCTACTGGCAGTAAGGTAGAGCAAGGATCCAAATATGCTTATGTACTTGGTTTCATCAAAAGGTTTCCCTTTCTCATCCTTGTCCAGAGACATAGCTGAGGCCATTGGAGTCCTTATAGAGGTTGCACTCTCCATTCCGAATTTCTTAATCAACTCCTTGGTGAACTTCGTCTGTGAGATGAAAATTCCATCTTAAGATTGTTTCACCTGAAGTCCTAAGAAATACTTCAGCTCTCCCATACTACTCATTTCAAACTTCCCTTGCATAAGTTTAGAGAACTTTTTGCAGAGGTTATCGTCTGTAGAACCAAATATAATGTCGTCGACATAGATTTTCACTAGCAAAATCTTGCCTTTAATTTCCCTAAGAAATAATGTCTTGTCTATCTTTCCCCTTGTGAACTTGTTCTCGAGGAGAAAGCTAGACAACGTTTCGTACCAAGCTCGAGGAGCTTGTTTCAAACTATACATCGCTTTTGATAATAAATAAACATGCTCTGGAAAGTTAGGATCAACAAAACCTGGGGGATGTTCCACATACCACTTTCATTATGTCACCATTAAGGAAGACGGACTTCACGTCCATTTGGTAGACAGTGAAGCCCTTCAGTGCAGCATAAGCCAGGAAAAGTCTGATTGCCTCCAGCCTTGCCACTGGAGCGTATGTCTGGTCAAAGTCGATCCCTTCTTCTTGACGATATCCTTTCGCGATGAGTCTGGCCTTGTTCTTTATGATTGTCCCATCCTCGTCCAATTTGTTCCTATAGACCCACTTTGTTCCGATGACATTTTTACCTTTGGGTCTTGGAACAAGCGTCCAAACTTTGCATCGCTTGAACTGAAGCAGTTCTTCTTCCATGGCCAAGATCCATGATGCGTCTGAATTGTCTTCCTCAAGCTTCTTTGGTTCAACCTGTGATAGAAAACTTAAATAGAGATTCTCGTTAGTTGTACCTTGATGAGTTCTGACACCATCCCGGGGATTTACTATGATTTGGTCCATTAGGTGATCCTTCAGATGTCTGAGCTCTAGATTCCTTGCATTTGGAACTTCTTCAACCACTGGGATGACTTCATCAACTTGGATGTTATTTTCATCTTGATCCTCTACCTCTCTAATAGGGGTCGGAGTGGTGATCTTGATGAACTTATCATCTTTACTTTCGGTCTGTTCATCCAAACTGATTTCTTTAAGCCTTGTACCTGCATCTTAAATAAGCACACTAGACGATTTGCTTTGTAGTAAGCTCGTATCATCAAATACAACATGTATTAATTTTTCTACAACCAGAGTTTTTCTATTGAAAATCCTGTATGTCTTACTATGGCTACTATATCCTACAAAAATACCTTCAAAACTTTTCTCACTAAACTTGGTAGTATGATACTTACCATTGTTAAGTACGAAACATTTGCAGTCAAACATTCTAAAATATGAGACAGTCGGTTTCCTGCCTTTTAGAAGTTCATAAGGTGTCTTATTATGATTCTTGTTTATGAGGGCTCGATTTTGCACGTGGCATGCAGTGTTGATGGCTTCAGCCCAGAAGTATTCTGGTAGTGAAGCATCACTCAACATGGTCCTGCAGGCCTCTGTGAGTGTTCTATTCCTTCTCTCAGCCACTCCATTTTGCTGTGGAGTGCGAGGAGAGGAAAAATCATGAAAGATACCTAGGCTTTCACAAAATTCTGTCATGGCCCCAGATTTGAATTTAGTTCCATTGTCACTTTTGATTTTGATTATGGAGCTGTTGTATTCATTCTGGATCTGCCTAACAAAGTTTGTAAAGATATCGAAGGTATCTGACTTGTGTTTCAGAAAGAACACCCACGCAAAGCGTGAGTAGTCATCAACAATTACCAACGTATAATCCTTACCTCCTAAACTTCTAACTTGCAGTGGACCGAACAAGTACATATGAAGTAGGTGTAAACACCTATTAGAGTTTTTTCCTTTAAAGCTTTTAAAGATAGCCCTTGTTTGCTTGCCTTTTACGCATGCATGGCAAGGTCTCTCTTTGACGTACTTGACATTTGGGGCATCACATACTAAGTTATGGGAGATTAATTCACTAATAATTTTAAAATTAATATGTGCTAGTCTCTTGTGCCATTGGTCACCAAGAGACGCACTATCTTTTGCCAAATGACACACTGGTGTAGAAGAGTCTATACAAATGAAATTTAAACAAAAAACATTCCTGCTTCGAGTGCCAGATAGAATCGTTTCCATATTGTCAACAGACTTTATCAAGCACTTGTCAGCGTAGAATTCAACTATGTATCCCTTGTCGCATAGTTGACTTATGCTTATGAGATTGTGTTCCAATACCTCTACATAAGCTACATCCGAAAAGGATACACTACCGTTAGAGATCATACTGTAACCTTTAGTTATCCCTCGGTCTGAACCTCCAAAGATGACCTTTGGTCCATTGCAGACTGAAGTGAAATTCTGGAGTAGGCTCCTTGTCCCGGTCATGTGCCGAGAGCATCCACTGTCCAAGTACCAGATTGGTATTTTGGTGGCCTTTGGACATACCTGCATTCATAATCACTTTGCCTTAGGAACCCAAACTTGTTTGGGTCCTTGGTCTCGGGTTAGAAAGCTCCCCCTACGAAGATTAGCATTCTGAGTGGTCAATCTCATATTGCATACTTGAGGAGTAGCAACCTTCCTGGTATTGAACCAACAATCGATGGCAAAATGACCAATTTTTCCACAGCACTAACAGTCAAACCTGTTGTATCTTTTCCTTACGTACTCCTGCTTGACCTTTTGAGATGGTGGTCTAGCAGGGGTAGCACTCTTAGAGGAGGAGGCTTCATGATGATGACAATCACATGACTTCGTCTCCTTCGGAGGCCTTTCCCCAACGGGCTTTACTTTAGGTGCTTTCTTGAAGTTGTTGCCATGATTATAAGGACCATAGCCCTGAAGAATCACTTCTTCATAAGGTGCCTTAAAGACACTCTCACCAAAGTTCCGAGGGCGAGTCCATCCTTGGTACCGAGACTTTGGCTCTACAAAAGTAGGAACGGTCAAGTGACTGTAGGACGAGTCCAGATCAAACTTGTTTGTTGGAAAGATGACTTTCTTAAATACAGTCTGATCTAGAGGGGCTTTCCCCTTTTCTTTGGCCCTTCTTGGTGGCCTTATTCTTTCGTTGAGCCTTGTTTATCCTAGAAGATTTACTAGGAGCGGCAACATGGCCTAGTCCAGCTCCTTGGGCCTTAGCTGAGAATTCAGCAACGAGTGGAAGAACTGTCCTAGGTTTAGAGAAACTTTCAGCAAGTTTCTTCTCAGCCTCGAGTTATTCGTTCAACTCTTTGATGATATCCTCTTTAAGGTCGAGGTGCTTAAGAGCTTGATTGTATTCTTCAATAACAAGATTGAAGTTCTCTTGAAGAGAGTCAGTCTTAGCGACTTCTTCTCTCAAGCTGATCTCAATAGCCTTTAGAGACTTAATCTCTTTAGCCTGAGTTTTCATGACTCGGCGACATTTGTCGTAAGTCATGATCAACTCCTTGTACTGGGCCATAAGTTCCGACTCATCGTCATAAGAGCTGTCCTCATGATCATGCTCAAAACTTTCAGATTCAGAGAGAGGAGTGTGAGATTTTACCTCCCCAGTAAACTGGGGCTCTTGTTCGTCATCTGATTGAGCCATGAGCCCAAAGTAGGCTTCCTCTTCTTCACTCGACTCAGATGAGTCGGAGTCACTGAGAGTCTTGCCCTTCTTGGCCAACAGGCTCTTCTAGGTCTTTTCTTGTTGTATGAGGACTTCTTTTCCTCTCTTCTGCCACCCTCCTTCTTCTTGTGGGGGCAGTCAGCTATGACGTGACTTGGTTTGTTACAGCAGTAGCAAACAATGTCACTAGAAATCTGTTTGTTCTGTTTAGAGGTATACCTGTCATGGCTACTTGAGCCTTTCTTTCGCTGATACCTGTCATGTCGTGATATTTTGTATGAGGCATCCTTGTCTCTCCACTGCTTCTTCTTGTTCAAGAATTTCTTGAACTGCCGTGAGAGCAACGAGAACTCTCCTTCAGATAGTTCTGAGCCTGAGGTGCTTGGCTCAGAGCTTTCCTCTTCACTTACTTCTTGAGCTGGTGCTGGTGAGGCAGCTTTTCCCTTCCTTGAACTGTCAGCCTTTAATGCAACCGACTTCTCTTTCGAGGAGAAGCGACTTTTCTCTTTTTCAGTTTTTTTGGAATTGATCTGCAGTTCATATGACATCAGCTTGCCAAATAGATTCTGTGGGTCTGTTTCAGCTAGTCTGCCAAACTCCCAGATGGCACAGACTTTGTTGTCCCATTCCTTTGTGAGAGACCTCAGAAACTTATCATTCAGCTCCCCATTGGTGAAGACTCGGCCATACACTCTTAGGCCATTTACTATCTTGAAGAAATTCTCAAAGGTATCTGCAATGGTCTCCTTTGACCCTTGCCTGAAGGCTTCATATTTCTGGTTGAGTAGGGATCTTTTATCATCCCTCACTTCTTCAGTACCTTCCATCAGAGTTACTAGAGACTGCCACATCTCCTTAGCAGATTGGCAGTGAATCAGATTTTGCAGCATCGAGTCATCGACTGCACTTGCTATAATATTTTTAGCTTTCTTGTCCAAGGAGACAAGTGTAATCTCTTTCTTATCCAAATCCATCAATTTCTTAGGAACTTTCTTGGTTGGATCTATAGTGGAGATAGTCATAGGATCGTAAGGACCTTCTTCAACAATCATGAAGATCCGGGGGTCCATAGCTTCCATGAAAAATTTGATTCTCTCTTTCCATACGGGAAAGTTATTCTTTGTGCACAGAGGAAGCTTGGCAAAATCTTTGACCTTGTCCCTTGCTTGAATATCCAAGTGACAACTTTCAAGAGGAAATTGATCAAGGTCTTAACCTTTTAACAACCAACCTTCCTCTGATACCAATTGAAAGTGGAAAGTTGTCAACCTAAATCACCTAGAGGGGGGTGAATAGGTGAATCATGCGTCTATTTACGGAATAAAAATTTTAACGAACTTGCACAAAACATCAAGCAATCACAGAAGACAAGAAGATATATAGTGGTTCCCCAATCTTGGGTACGTCCACTTTACCTCACTGATCTAGCAAATCACTAGACTCGGCTACTCCACTATCTCGGATTGAAAGCAATCCTACGCCTCGGAACCAAGTTCCTACAAACTCAATCCAAAAGGATCTACACTCGGAATATAAAAACTTCCTACAAACTCGGAGAACAACGCTCCTACACTCGGAGAATAATCTCCTACAAGATTTACAAAGAGGTTTGAAAATACAAACAAAAATTTCTCTCAGATCTAGAAATATTGAAATCTCGATCTTCTTCTGAACTTGACGGCTTTTTCAGAATTTGTAGAAAAAGAACCTTGGTAGATCTGACCTGAGAAGACTTAGGACCTACTCGATCAAGGAGAGGATTAAGATTCCTTGAACAGCAGGTCTTTCTTGATCGAAAGCAGAAAGATCGATCTCACGTTGAGCGGCGGCGGCGGCTTCAGAAAGTTGTTCTTCTTGGAGAGAGAAGGCCGATCCAGAAATTTAGAATGTACGGAATACCGCTCCTTGTAATTGTTATTAGGGTTTAGTATTAATGAAAAGACTTTATATAGGATTACCCTTAACGGCTAGAAAAGACATTAATGACGACACATGGACCAATCACGTCAAGTCATTTGAAAATCTGGCCGATCTAGACTTAAAATAAATTTCTAAAAAATTTGAAATTCAGTTCTCGAGAAGTAACTTTAGTTCTCAAGAACTAGAAACTGAGTTTTCGAGAGCTATCAGGACTTCTCGAGAAGTATACTACTTAGAAGATGTCTGGACTTCTCGAGAACAAAAGGCTGAGTTCTTAAGAACTAACTGACTTCTCGAGAACTATGGAGACTTCTCAAGAACTAACACTTAAAGAGATTTCTGAGGCAACTTTTGACTATTCGAGAAATAGGGCTGGCAGTTCTCGAGAACTTAAGCCAAGTTTCTCGAGAGCAAGTTGAACTTTTCGAGAACTAAGAAGACTTTTCGAGAACTACACCAGACTTCTCAAGAACAAAGAAGACTTTTCGAGAACTACACCAGACTTATCAAGAACTAAAACTGGGACTTCTCGAGAACGTCTGACTTCACTTCTCGAGAACTCAAAAGGTACTTCTCGAGAAGTTAACTTAGAGAATTTTCCAAACTTTAGAGAAGTTTTCTTTTCGTCCTGTCTTCATCCCATGCTCCTAATGTTTGAACATAAAGTGTATCCCAATTGAGAGGCTACACATGAGTCGACACCTTGGGTCACACAGTGAGGGATTACACTGTATGGTCCTGTGTTCCTGACCCACTGTAGACTGACATTGTTTTACACTTAGCACTGAGAATCTGCAAACACTATACTAGAACAAGGATGTCAAATACAATTTAATTCATCTTAGTTCAAGGGTGACTTCATGCAAATCTGGGTTATTGTGGATGCTTTTTCCAACCGATCCCATACTAATTTATATGTTAGAGGTAGAGGTTTTATGCAAGTTATGTATGACATGAAATGCTATGCACGATAAATGATGAATTCCACACAAGAGCAACACACCCACCTAGCTCTATGCGCACAGACCATTAGTTCCCCCATTTGGAGTTAGCTAAACTCTCAGGTACCTCTCGTAGTGGCAAACAGAGGCAGTGGGTTAAGCCTCCCCACTCCTGAGACGGTATTCACACTACCCATCCTAGACCAAACGTACTACTCGGTACATCCACAGTCAGGTGCTACGGAGTCTCTTGTACTAGTGTTGACAAAATCACTAGTCTTTTATGGCTAAGTTAATACTTACACTTACTGAGTCAACGTATCGGCGTTGGTGTGAACGACCATCCAATAACGAGGACCACCACTTTTATGCACATTCACTTATGCTAAAAGAGCTCCTGAGCCACCGGCTCTCCAAATTTAAAACAAACACTAAGCCCACTACTTGTGAATTTATACCATCTATCCTCCCGAAATGACGGGGTGAGTGTTCGTGTTGATGGTTATTTAAAAGTTACTCTTTAATCAGCTTATTCCTACGGTTTAGGGTTAACCTTGGACTGCCCAGGGCATTCCCTATGATGGGCTCTCGAGGGCACTATGAACTATGATGGGTTGAAGCCCAAAGTTCCCTTTCGCAAGACACTTACTTTTATGAGTATCTATGTATTACCAAACCTTTTCCCCACGTTGTCTTTTTGCTAATCCTAAGTGAATTTATATTCCCTAGGAGAAGACGATACTTTGTCGACCCCGAGCACAATCTCATCTCCATGTTATCAAGACTCCACCCATCCTGGTGCACCCACTATATCATCACCCATGCATGACCTACATTTCCATCCTGAATACTTGAATTTTACTATATGCAGACCAAGTGACCTAACCTATGCGTATGAAAGTAAATACTCTGGATTACTTTGTCTACGGACTTATAATTATTACTGGGGGTCTAACATGACTTGTTGAGCCCAAAGACAGAACCTGGTATTTTTCCTAACTAAATTTGCCTTTAAATAATTTTCCCTAAGTCATGAACCCTTATGATTTTGAACATGAAGTATAAAATTTCGATAAGCAATGCTCCCACCAAAATTTTCAGAGATTCCTAATGACTAAATAATAGCAATGTATGAGTTTCATAATTTTTCAGAAATGATTTATATCCAAAACTAAAATATAAACTTTTTGATGAGAACAATAATTAACAAAGAAATTAAAAGATTTAGTCATGCAGAAAATATGATAAAATTACCATAGGTCAAATATGATTAGCAAATATCACTGCCCAAATTTCATCATCATAAATTTCTTTTTACCACATAAATAAATTAATGAATATATCACCACATAAGACACTTTGTAAAGAAACCCCTAACAATTCTCTTCTAAAAATTACAATATAATTAATAGGGCATATTTGTGATCTAAAAAGTTCATTGACCAAATTTCATAATTTTCTAGAGCTTAGTTTGTTCTGAAACAAAATTATTTCTCTAGTCATCAAATTCTAGAATTACAAAGGAGGTACAAAAATTCATCATCAAAAAATTGTAATAAAAATTGCAGACATAAATAAAACCACTATAGGTCCCTCACCAAAGTTTAATGACCATTCCATGCTGTTATGACATGTGTTGAGGGGGGAGTTATCCCACTTTCAGCCATCCCTGTAACGCCCCCGATTTTTCTGCGATTATTTAATTCTCGTTTGGCGTTACGTCGACGCATTTTCTTGTCTTGTGCTATCTGTGGAGTGTGGTCTTAACTCCTTAGAACTGGATGACCTATTTTTTAGCCTATTGACAAGATCTCCCTAGCAAGCCGAGTCGTTTTGGGTGACCCGGTGTGGCCTCTTAGGGGATGCTTGTGTTTTTGCTTTGGGTAGGTATAACTCGAGTTCTGTTCGTCAAAAGTTAATTTCGACTTCGCCGTTGCGTTCGTAGCATGGGTATTTAGCTATGGTGCGAATTTCGTCAAATTCCGAGGTAGTTTGGTTTTCGCGTCGTTTTGGGTGTGCTAATAATAAATGCAAATTATAACTATTAGGCTAAGTGTTTGGATCCGGCGGCTTAGGAGGCGGTTAAGGCTGATTAGGCGTGATTGGATTTATTTAAAAGCCTTAAGCAAAATTAGCGGGTCCATTCGTCTTCTTCCCGAAAACCGTCGCCTGCTCCTGTTCGCGGAAAACAGAGGAAAATCGCCGGATCTGCTACCCCTTCGGACGGCGATTCCGGGAGCATTTGTGGACGAATTTCGATTCCGAGAGCGGATTTGGATTTCTCTCTCTTAGACCTTCATTTCTACGGTAAGAGATTTGAGTTTCGTAGGGTTTTTAGGAGATTTGGATTTTCGGTTTTTGCTCTTTCCGCCATTAAATCTCGGGATGTGCTGGCTAGGTGTTTCTGCTGCTGGTGCCGAGGGAGAGGAAGGGCTCGAGTGAAGCTTCGCTGAAAAACCGAGGCAAGTGGTCCTTGCACTTGCTGTTTTGATTTTTCCCCCTCTTAACTATCCGGTTAGCCCTAGGATAGAAGCCAAGCTTTTCTCTTTTTGTTTGCTTAAAACTATGTGCTTCAGTTTCCCTTTATGAGCCCCCCTCCTTGTGCTGTTTTGCTCAACCCGCTGGTTGTTTTCACCATTTAGACTCCATATTTTTATTTCTGGTTGGGTGCTTTTGCGGGTGGAGCCGAGAGAGAGAGAGGGAGGTTTCTGTGGTAGTGCTCTGGTTAGAACCAGTCTTGGTAGGCTCTCGGGATTTGGTGTTGAGTGTGGTGCACACACTCAAAGCCAAAAGCCGCCTGGGTTTGGCGTGGAATGTGGTGCACACACTCAAAGCTATAGTTTGGTCTGTTCTTTTGCGGCTAAGTAGTGAGGCGATTGAGTGAGAAAATTTGTCTTAGTCAAAATCGACGGGAATCACTAAGTGATTCTCGCCGATTTCAACGAGTATCGTTAGTGATTCCCGCTGATTTGGCTAGAATCAATCTGGATTCCCGCCGATTCGGCGAGAATCAATCTGGATTTTCGCCGATTCGGCGAGAATCAATCTGGATTCCCGCCGATTCGGCGAGAATCAGTCGGCATTCCCGCCGACCTCTTCCTGTTGGCGTTGGTTTAGGGTTTTCCTGCGGTAAAGTGCTAAGGCGTTGAGTGAGTAGACCTCACTCAATGCCGTAGCTATTTTGGCATTGAGTGAGGTTAGCTCACTCAATGCCACTGCCTCTTTTGCTGAAGGCGTTGAGGGAGTGGACCTCACTCAACACCATAGCTGTTTTGGCGTTGAGTGAGGTTAGCTCACTCAACGCCAGAGCTGTTCTTACAGAGGCCGTTGAGTGAGTGAACCTCACTCAACGCCAAGGTTGTTTCTGGCGCTGAGTGAGGGTAACTCACTCAACGCCAAGTTCTGGTTAGGCGTTGAGTGAGTGGGGCTCACTCAACGCCATGCCATGTTGAGTCATCTCAATGCTTTTCCCTTACCTTGATTTTCTTCCCCGAGTGTATTTCTTGATTTTTGAGGTTCCTTGTCGGCTATGTTTTCTTTCCCAAAGGCCGAATCGTGGGTCGTGGTTAGTAGTGGTGGTTTGAAGCTCTTAATTGGGGGGGGGGGGGTGTTGTGTAATTTAGCCAAGACCACCCTTTTTCTTTTATCTTGCTCCAGGTACAGGCTGGGCAAGGGGGTGGGAGGTCCCTAGTGCTTTCACATGTAGACCCTTGAGCTTGGTTTCTTGGAAATGGTGGTTGGGGGACTGAGTTTGCCTCCAACCCGGATTCGCGTTGTTTTTGCTACTACCATCTCTCACAGCTTAGGGTGTTAGACGTTTCTTCCTTGGTAGATTGCAACAATATGGCTCATGGTAGCCTTGTGGACTCTGCAGCTTTTGGGCAGAGTTACTGTTGTGTCCTCGCACTTAGTGCACTTCCTTTTTGCCTTGCCTTGGGCAGTTCTGACTGTTACTGCTTTGTTTTCCTCTTTTACTTATCTTCTGATTGGCACTTTCAAGCAGTTTTCTAGTTTGCTTGCTGAGGTATTCTTTCTTCTTTGAATTCCTTAGGTTCTGGATAGTAGCCGCTTTGACGGCTAGTGGTGTTGTGCTGTTGCTGGTGGTCTCTAGTGCTATAGAGATCAGTTCCTTATTTCTGTGAGGTAGTTTTGGTGTTGTTTTTCTTACAGACATACATACTTGTCAGTAGATTCGTGTAATTTTGTTGGCGCCCACTGGTAGTTTTTTTACCTTGATACTAGATATGTTACTTTTTGCTGCTACCTTTCTGGAGTTAGTCTACTTGCTCTGAGGATGATTTATGATAGGTTGCTAGTTACTTTTAAACCTAAAAACACTATTATAAGTATTACTCATGATCAGCATGTTTTATAAAACTCGACACTATTTTCCAAACAACGTAAGAAGATCGTTTTCTTATATAAAGAATAAATTAAATGTAGGGTCTTGCATGGTATAAGTTGTCCTCTGGGGACACTTATGCACTCTTTTAGGATGTCAAACCTTAATAAAGTATTTTCTGCAGCGTATAAGTATAGTTTTTAAATTGTGGACTAGGTGATCCATCGAGCCGAGGGATACGACCTTTAAAAATATAACTGATTTTCTAATCATTTAACTCATAAATTTTCATAAAGTATAGTTGATTGTGGTTTGCCTGAGCGTCGGCAGTTATCCCCTGCTCGACATGGCATCATGACGCATATTTTATCCTACTCTGATAATTCATTTTCCTCGGAGAAAATGCGGGTTGTGACAGTTGGTATCAAAGGGAGGTTGCTTGACAGGCTAGTCGGGCAAACTTCCCTTTTGATTGCATTAGTAGTTCAGCATCATGTCATTCACACACCGATATGTCATCAGCACGTCTTGGCAAAAGCACGAACACTACACTCATAGCATAACATGAAGTATACGGGGCATATTATGTAGTATGTGATGCATAATATGTGTTCGTATATAGATCCATCATAGGGGCAACATGTGAGGGTTATGTAGTATGGGATGCATAACCTCACCATATAGCTGTGACTAGATCGTTTTCTTTTCATTGCGTGAGGATGTTATGTAGTATGGGATGCATAAAATTTTCATGTGTACGCCGCTCATAACATGCATTAGGGCCTTTTTAGAATGCATAACACAAACATGCATAGCATAACATTGCATAAGCACAATGTGCCAAGCTAAAGACTGACAGGATGACATATATACACACATAAGTTTTTGAGTCAAAAATAATATAAAGTCATGCATTCCCGATCTAGGCAAAAGATTTAGTATGGCAGTGGTTAACCATCCTAGGTTAAGGCATAACATCAATTCTTGTAAAAAAAATAAACTCCCAGAGCAAGTTTAGCAGCTTTAAGTTCATATTTATGTATGTATTGTCTGTACTTATAGTTAGTTGCAGCTGTCGTACTAGGATCTTTCTAATGTTGCTATGATCTTAGGATGGCGAGACGCCCTTCGACTAGATCGACCCCCCCTATCTGAGGGTAAGTCATCGGGAGCGCAGAATGATGCGGTGATCGAGAGCTTGCGGCAGAGTAGCAATTCCTTGAGCAGACAGTTGGTGGAGGTGCGAGCCCAGATCCAGTCTTTGGTGGCAGTTGTAGCAGGACAGACTCAGAGAGTGCAAGGCCCTGCAAGATGGTTAGCTGTTCCTCCTCCTCCTACACCCCTGAGACCTCTAGTGGTGGTGCCAGCAGAAATGGCATTCATCTCGTAGTTTCAGAGACTTAGCCCTCCTACTTATGATGGGAATGCAGATTTCATGGTCATAGACGATTGGATGATCTCCATGGAGGAGATGTTCTCGTACTCTGGTATTGCAGATGATTAGAGAGTGATGATAGCCGCCTATCAGCTCAAGGGTTTGGCTAAGAGTTGGTGGCTTAGAGAAAAGGAGAGCTTGGTAGCTGGTTGCTCTTGGGAAGTATTTAAGGAAAGGCTGCTGAGGAAGTTCTTTCCTTCGGTCGAGTGTGACCGTCTTATGAACGACTTCCTCCACTTGAAGCAAAGGCAACTCACGGTCGGTGAGTATGAGATAGAGTTCAGCAAGTTTAGCCGGTTTGCTCCTGGGTTGGTGAGTGTTGAGGTTGACCGAGTCAAGCGGTTTCTTGGTGGCTTGAGGAGCGAGGTGCAGCAGTTGACCAGTGTTATGGATCAGAGACTTATGCAGGGGTAGTGGAGGCTGCTCTGAAGGTGGAGGCTATCGAGACCGCAAAGAGCAGAGGCCAGCAAATGAGGAAGGACAAGAGAAAGTCCGTTGAGGATTATAAACCCCAGGTACCTGATGCTGCTTTGGGAAAGAAGAGCAAGGTGGTGTGTAGCTTCTGTGGTTGGTCAGGCCACCCTGTTAAGAGGTGCTTCAAGAAGGCAGCGGCTCAGAAGAAAGAGCAAGTTCATGCTATTCAGGGTGCTCCTAGGAGGGATGTTTCCTGTTCTGTTTGTAAGTGACCCGGGCATGATGCTGCCCAGTGCTGGTCCAAGGATAAAGTCTGCTATCAGTGTGGGCAGAAGGGTCACATCAAGTCTAGGTGTCCTCAGGTCCAGCCTGCTCTTCATGCAGTTCCACTTCAGGCTCTACCTCCACCTCAGCATGTGGACAAGGGCAAAGAAAAGCTGAACGTGATCTCTTTCGAGGAGGCCCAAGCTTCGACTCAGGTCATCTCAGGTTAGTTGTTTCTTTTTCTAGCTTGGAAGTTTTATTTGTTAGAATGGTTACAGTTGGGTTTTGGTAGATCCTTAGTTGTATATACTCCTATAGGGAAATTTAAGGTGAAAAACCGCTGGGCGCGTGTTCTGTTTGACTCCGGCGCTACCCACTTATTTGTGGCTAGAGCCTTTGTGGAGCGACATCGGTTAACTCTAGATCGAGTTCGTGGTACCTTCCGCGTCAAGTTCCCTTCTGGTGAATCTGTGTTATCAGATTTGGGCATTCTAGATTGCCCTATTTTGTTAGGGGATTTTCTTGCGAGGGCAGACTTGAAGATGATTGATCTGGAGGACTTCGATGTCATTCTGGGCATGAACTGGCTGTCTAAGTATGATACGGTCATTCAGTGCAAAGGGAAGCGCTTGGACTTCATCAAGGACAATGGTCAGTCGGGAAGCATGTATGCTGATCCGTGCCAGGATTATCCTGTCTTTTCTGCAGTATGTGCTCAAAATTTGTTTCCTTCTGGTTGTTTTGCTTGTTTAGTCTCGGTGGTTGGGACCGCTGTTAGTATACCGCGCTTAGAGGAGATTCCCGTTGTTCGTGGTTTCGCTGATGTGTTTCCTGATGACCTTCCTGGTCTTCCTCCCGATCGGGATGTCGAATTTGTGATCGATTTGGAACCGAGTATGCGTCATATTGCTAAGGCGCCGTACCGGATGGCCCCTCGTGAGTTAGAGGAGTTGCGAGTCTAGTTGGATGAGTTGTTGGCAAAAGGGTTTATCAGGCAGAGTTCGTCGCCTTGATGTGCTCCTGTTCTATTTGTGAAAAAGAAGGATGGGTCGATGCGGCTTTGCATCGACTACAGGGAGTTGAACAAAGTCACTATTAAGAACAGGTACCCTCTATCGAGGATCGATGACTTGTTTGATCCGCTGTGCGATAGCACAGTGTTCTCCAAGATCGATATTCGTTCTGGCTATCATCAGCTTAGGATCCGTGAGGCAGATATTCCACAGACTGTGTTTAGATCGAGGCATGGTCATTTTGAGTTCTTGGTGATGTCGTTTGGATTGACCAACACACCATCAACTTTCAGGGATATGATGAACCAGGTGTTCAAGGATTTTCTAGACAAGTTCGTTGTGGTTTTCATCGATGATGTGCTGGTCTATTCTCGCAACGCTAAGGAGCATGAGCAGTATCTGCGCTTGGTTCTATCGGAGTTGAGGAATCACAAGTTATTCGCCAAGTTGAGCAAGTGCGAATTTTGGTTGCCTCAGGTCTCGTTTCTGGGCCACGTGGTGAACAAGGATGGGATCTCGGTCGACCTAGAAAAGATCGCAGCAGTGATGGATTGGAGTAGGCCGGGCACGCCCAAGGAGATCAGGAGATTCCTAGGGTTGGCTGGCTACTACAGGAGGTTCGTGGAGGGTTTATCTACCCTAGCTATACCTTTGACCAGGTTGACTCAGAAGAATACGGCCTTTGTTTGGAGCGAGAAGTGCGCAGAAGCCTTCTTGGAGCTAAAGAACAGATTGTGCGCGGCTCCCGTCCTGACCCTTCCTACTGAGGGTGTGGAGTATGATGTTTACGTGGATGCTTCGCATGTTTGTTTAGGTTGCGTGTTGATGCAAGTAGGAAAAGTGATTGCGTATGGGTCAAGGCAATTAAAGACTCATGAGAGAAATTACCCTACGCATGACCTTGAGTTTGCAGCGGTAATTTATGCGTTGAAGCTGTGGATGCATCTACTTTATGGGGCTCAGTGCAAGATCTTCACTGATCACAAGAGCCTTAAGTATGTGTTCATGCAGAAGGAGTTAAATCTGCGCCAGCGTCGGTGGCTAGAGTATGTAGTCGATTATAATGTAGAGATCCAGTACCATCCAGGCAAGTCAATGTGGTGGTTGACGCCCTGAGTCGAAAGACGGGGAAGATCTTTAATCTCTCTGCCGACCGTTTAGTGGAAGAGTTCCTCCTTATGGATATCTCAGTGGGATGCTGCGACGTGCAGAGTAGTTTGGCAGTGGCAGAGCCGTCTTGGATTTCCCTTACTAGATTGCACCAGAAGGATGATCCGGACCTTCTACACTTATACCTCAGGACTGAGAGAGGTGAGTTGCCGGATTTTTCCATCGATGATGCGGGTACTTTGAAGTACCGCGACAGATTTTGCATCCCTGCTGTTGGAGACATCAGGGGTATGGTATGCAGAGAGGCTCATGGATCCAGTGTTGCCTACCATCCAGGATCTGCGAAGATGTATCATAATTTGAAGCAAATTGCTGGTGGTATGGGATGAAAAGTGATATAGCCCGATTTGTTGTTGAGTGCCACACTTGCAAGCGTGTGAAGGACGATCACGGAAGGCTTGGTGGCAAGTTGACTCCGTTAGAGATCCCGACCTGGAAGTGGGAAAGTATTTCTATGTACTTCATCACGGGCTTACCGAAATCTCCAAGGGGATTTGATTCTGTTTGGGTTATAGTGGATAGACTGATGAAGTGTGCTCACTTCGTGTCGTATAAGATTGACTACCCGATGAAGAAGATAGCAGACTTGTACTTGAATGAGGTCATCAGATTGCACGGTGTGCCTGTTAGCATCATTTCTGATCGAGACTCCTGGTTTACTTCTCGCTTTTGGCAGAGTCTGCATGAGGGTTTGGGTACCGATCTGAGGTATTCAACTGCTTACCACCCATAGACCAATGGGCAGATGGAGCGGGTGAATCAGATAGTTAAGGATATGATCAGATGCTACATTCTAGACCACGGTGGAGCGTTGGATGAGCGATTGCGGCTTATGGAGTTTGCATACAATAACAGTTATCAGGAAAGTTTGCAAATGGCTCCGTTTGAAGCGTTGTATGGGAGGCGCTGCAGAACTCCCCTGTTTTGGGCTGAGGCAGGTGAGAGACCCTTGTTGGGTCCGGATGCGCTTGAGGAGATGGAAGTCGCAGTGAAGCTTATTCGAGAAAAGCTTCGTATAGCTCAGGAGATATATGAAAAGAACGCCAATCGGCGTAGGTCGGACTTGGAGTTTTTTGTAGGGGACCTTGTGTTTCTTAAGGTTTCCCCGATGGTTGGAGTTAAGAGGTTCGGTAAGAATCGGAAATTGGACCCGAGGTATGTGGGCCCGTTTAAGATTGTGGAACGGATTGGCGTGTCAGCATATAGGTTAGATTTTCCAGCAAACTTCCCAGGTGTTCATAATTTTTTTCACGTAAGCCAATTGCGGAAGTGTGTGCGCAGTAGTGGGCAAGTCTTGGATGTTGTGCCCCAGTTGGAGCCTAATCTCTCTTTTATTGAAGTGCCAGTCCGCATATTGGATACTAAAGATCGGGTGCTGCAAAGGAAGTCCATCCCGATGGTCAAAGTTCTATGGAAGAATCAGGGTTTAGAAAGCGCGACTTGGGAGATAGAGTCGGCTATGAGGGAGGCTCACCCTCAACTATTTCCCTAATTAGTTTGGTTTGTTTTCTTCTTGTAATGTTTTGGCTTATTAATTTTCCTTCTATAGTAGAAGTGTTGTGCGTAAAGTTTCGGGACGAAACTTTCTTTTAGGGGGAGTGACTATAATGCCTCCAATTTTTCTGCGATTATTTAATTCTCGTTTGGCGTTACGTCGACGTGTTTTCTTGGCTTATGCCATCTATGGAGTGTGGTCTTAACTCCTTAGAACTGGGTGGCCTATTTTGTAGCCTATTGGCAAGATCTCCCTAGCAAGTCGAGTCGTTTTGGGTGACCTGGTGTGGCCTCTCAGGGGATGCTTGTGTTTTGGCTTCGGGTAGGTATAACTCGAGTTCTGTTCGTCGAAAGTTAATTTCGACTTCGCCGTTGCGTTTGTATTATGGGTATTTAGCTACGGTGCGAATTTCGTTGAATTCCGAGGTAGTTTGGTTTTCGCGTCGTTTTGGGTGTGCTAATAATAAATGCAAATTATAACTATTAGGCTAAGTGTTGGGAACCGGCGGCTTAGGAGGCGGTTAAGGCTGATTAGGCGTGATTGGATTTATTTAAAAGCCTTAAGCAAAATTAGCGGGTCCATTCGTCTTCTTCCCGAAAACCGTCGCCTGCTCCTGTTCACGGAAAACAGAGGAACACCGCCGAACCTGCTACCCCTTCGGACAGCGATTCCGGGAGCATTTGTGGATGGATTTCGATTCTGAGAGCGGATTTGGATTGCTCTCTCTTAGACCTTCATTTCTACGGTAAGAGATTTGAGTTTCGTAGGGTTTTAGGAGATTTGGATTTTCGGTTTTTGCTCTTTCTGTAATTAAATCTCGGGATGTGCTGGCTAGGTGTTGTTGCTGCTGGTGCCGAGGTAAAGGAAGGGCTCGAGTGAAGCTTCGCTGAAAAAACAAGGCAAGTGGTCCTTGCACTTGCTGTTTTGATTTTTCCCCCTCTTAACTACCCGATTAGCCCTAGGATAGAAGCCAAGCTTTTCTCTTTTTATTTGCTTAAAACTATGTGCTTCAGTTTCCCTTTATGAGCCCCCCTCCTTGTGCTGTTTTGCTCAACCAGCTGGTTGTTTTCACCATTTAGACTTCAGATTTTTATTTCTGGTTGGGTGCTTTTGCGGGTGGAGCCGAGAGAGAGAGAGGGAGGTTTCTGTGGTAGTGCTCTGGTTAGAACCAGTCTTGGTAGGCCCTCGGGATTTGGTGTTGAGTGTGGTGCACACACTCAAAGCCAAAAGCTGCCCGGGTTTGGCGTGGAGTGTGGTGCACACACTCAAAGCCATAGTTTGGTCTGTTCTTTTGCGTCTAAGTAGTGAGGCGATTGAGTGAGAAAATTTGTCTAAGTCAAAATCGACGGGAATCACTAAGTGATTCTCGCCGATTTCGTTGAGTATCATCAGTGATTCCCGCCGATTCAGCGAGAATCAATCTGGATTCCCACCGATTTGGCGAGAATCAATCTGGATTCCCGCCGATTTGGCGAGAATCAATTTGGATTCCCGCCGACCTCTTCCTGTTGGCGTTGGTTTAGGGTTTTCCTGTGGTAAAGTGCTAAGGCGTTGAGTGAGTAGACCTCACTCAATGCCGTAGCTATTTTGGCGTTGAGTGAGGTTAGCTCACTCAACGCCACTGCCTCTTTTGCTGAAGGCGTTGATGGAGTGGACCTCACTCAATGCCATAGCTGTTTTGGCATTGAGTGAGGTTAGCTCACTCAACGCCAGAGCTGTTCTTGCGGAGGGCGTTGAGTGAGTGAACCTCACTCAATGCCAAGGTTGTTTCTGGCGCTGAGTGAGGGTAACTAACTCAACGCCAAGGTATGGTTAGGCGTTGAGTGAGTGGGGCTCACTCAACGCCATGCCGTGTTGAGTCATCTTAACGCTTTTCCCTTACCTTGATTTTCTTCCCCGAGTGTATTTCTTGATTTTTGAGGTTCCTTGTCGGCTATGTTTTCTTTCCCAAAGACCGAATCGTGGGTCGTGGTTAGTAGTGGTGGTTTGAAGCTCTTAATTGGGGGGGGGGGTGTTGTGTAATTTAGCCAAGGACACCCTTTTTCTTTTAACTTGCTCCAGGTACGTACTGGGTAAGGGGGTGGGAGGTCCCTAGTGCTTTCACATGTAGACCCCTGAGCTTGGTTTCTTGGAAATGGTGGTTGGGGGACTGAGTTTGCCTCCAACCCGGATCCGCGTTGTTTTTGCTACTACCATCTCTCACAGCTTAGAGTGTTAGACGTTTCTTCCTTGGTAGATTGCAACATTTGGGCTCATGGTAGCCTTGTGGACTCTGCAGCTTTTGGGCAGAGTTACTGTTGTGTCCTCGCACATAGTGCACTTCCTTTTTGCCTTGCCTTGGGCAGTTGTGACTGTTATTGCTTTGTTTTCATCTTTTACTTATCTTCTGATTGGCATTTTCAAGCAGTTTTCTAGTTTGCTTGTTGAGGTATTCTGTCTTCTTTGAATGCCTCAAGTTCTGGATAGTAGCCGCTCTGACGGCTAGTGGTGTTGTGCTGTTGCTGGTGGTCTCTGGTTCTATAGAGATAAGTTCCTTGTTTCTGCGAGGTAGTTTCGGTGTTGTTTTTCTTACAGACATACATAATTGTCAGTGGGTTCGTGTCAGTTTGTTGGCGCCTACTGGTAGTTTTTTTACCTTGATACTAGATATGTTACTTTTTGCTGCTACCTTTCTGGAGTTAGTCTACTTGCTCTGAGGATGATTTATGCTAGGTTGCTAGTTACTTTTAAACCTAAAAACACTATTATAAGTATTACTCATGATCAGCATGTTTTATAAAACTCGACACTATTTTCCAAACAACGTAAAAAGATCGTTTTCTTATATAAAGAATAAATTAAATGTAGGGTCTTGCATGGTATAAGTTGTCCTCTCGGGACACTTATGCACTCTTTTAGGATATCAAACCTGAATAAAGTATTTTCCGCAGCGTATAAGTATAGTTTTTAAATTGTGGACTAGGTGATCCACCGAGCCGAGGGATACAGCCTTTAAAAATATAACTGATTTTCTAATCATTTAACTCATAAATTTTCATAAAGTATAGTTGATTGTGGTTTGCCTGAGCGTCGGCAGTTATCCCCTGCTCTACGTGGCATCATGACGCGTGTTTTCTCCTACTTTGATAATTTGTTTTCCTCGGAGAAAATGCGGGTTGTGACAATCCCCCGGAAAGCTATTCTCTAAAAGAGACGAATTTTTTGGTCATTTGATTTCCTCCCATTTGACCTCTCGGTCTCTGGTCTCCGGTTTGGGGGTTGATTGAAAGGAGACCAATCCCTTTTCGAGCCATCTCTCTACACCAACTGGTGGAGCGAGCATACTTAATAGAAAAGTTCATATACTAACTATTATGTGATTGGTGGGGGAAATCTACTCCTAAAATTCCAATTAATTTATCGAAGGTGTTTCTCCACCCAATGAATCTATCTACAAAGTCTTGAGCCAAGACTTGAAGGTTTGACTCTAGTTCCTTCTTTAACCCTAACAGGCAACCCTAAGGCTTGAACTAGGGTTTCAGGGTATTCCAACCCTAAAAGCTTCTAAAACTACCCTAAGGGATGTTTCATATATTAATATGTCAAAGAAAAGGTCCCGCCTATTTTAGTTGAAGGGTTGATCACCCAACCATTCTAAGTGCACTATTGAATAACTAGGCCTATTGCCTTAAAATGGCCAAACTTACTCACCAAGATACCCCACAAAATCAACTCCAATTGGGTTGGTAATTTTTCCTTGGCCTTATAATATCCCCTCTAGTCACCCACCAGAGTTTGAGAAAATTTTGAAGTCTATTGACCCTATTTTAATTACATACATGAATTATTAAATTATTATAAAAACTATAGAAAAATCATTTTCAAAAATTCTGATTTTTAGATATGTTGTGGAATATGGACAAACCAGCCTCTGGTCAAAAATTTCAGCCCATTTGACTAACTGGTTCATTGGGGGCACTCATTTCAATTTCTGGTTAACCCTTGGACACCTTGCACCAAAAAGTGTGTTGAGGGAAAACCAGTGGTATAAAAGGGTTGATTTTTATTTTATAATAAACTAGACTCCAAGGGATAGGTTTTACATGTTGGACATATTTACAGAAAATTCCTCTAGGTATTTTTAAAAATTAAAGTAAGGTGGCTGAAATAATCTAACATAAATGATTTTTATTAAATATATATGACAGTAACTTGGCCTGCGCTTATCGATCACGCCGATCCAATGGCTGTTTCTCATCATCCCCGATGAGCCAAATACTGGGATTGGCTCTTCCTGGAGCTATTCCAGCGCTAATTCCCGACCACCCGACCACCTCCCTGGCGAACCACCGCCACCACCATCTCCATCGAGGTGGTGGCTATCGCTTGGCGGCGACATAGCCGCCAGAGAGCCATTTCCGGCAAACCCGGGAGGTTAAATTTTTGTGAAATTTTCTCATTTTTCTCTCACTAATCGGGCTCAATTGAGCCCGATTTCTCCACCTAAAGATCTAAAGATCTAGCACAGAGAAGAAGGAAGAGGATTAGACCTGTAGGCGGGCTTGGCGGCGAGTGTGGTGGTGGTGTGTCATGACCGATGGTCTCAAAGTTTTTCCTTGCAAAATTCTCAATCCTTCACCCAAAACACTGATGTAAAGATTCGCTTTGAATGCTTGGGAGCTTTTAAAACTGTTGGAGGGGTAAATTTGGGGAGTGGAAGGGGTAGAGCATGAATGGCCATTAATGGCCTTGGGGGAAGCTTTCAGCCATGGTGAAAGGGTGCTTTCTCCTATGCTTGGCCAACTGTATTTGATGGCAAATTCTTCCCAAGGGTCAGGGGAGATGAATGGTGGCTTAGAGAAGGGGAGGGGAAGAGCCTCTTTGAATTTCACCATTAACTCCCCACTTTCTCTCTCCTCCCTTAAATAAAACTCCCACTTTCTCTCTCCTAGTCACCACCTCCAGAATTTGAGTGGTATTCTAACTGGTTTCTACTTGCTATAGCTAGTGGGCCACCCTAATTGGGCCTAGCCCAATTGGATTGGAGTTGGGCTTAGCTTTCTTCCCCATTTTGAGCTTGGTTTGACCAAGGTTGACTTGGTCCAATGAGTGGGTTGAATGGTCAACTAGGTGTCTTTAGTCCCTTGCCACCACCACCCAAGTCCATTAGTGACTTGGTGCCATCCACTTGGGTCAAATTAGGGCAATTTAACTTAACTAGGGTAAGGGTTGACTCTGGTCAATTCCACCCCTTGGTTGACCCCTAATGGGTTATTTGGACTTTCAAGGGTCCCTATGGGATTGAGAATGACATAGTGGGGTCAAGTGGTCATGTTGAGAGTCATTGGCCAAACTCTAGCTTAGGTGTCCAGGAAGTACTATTTGCAGACCAAGGTGCTTTCACCTATTTTTCTTAGGCACCCATGATCCTTCTTGTTTTCTTAAGGCTTTGTCATGACCTAGTCATGATAAAAATCCTCCTAGAGGTCTGGTTGTTTCTGAGATGTTACAAATTCCAATACATAAAAATAAAAATTTCGTCCCCAAAATTAAGCTTAGGCCTACGGGGTTTGCACTGAAAATTTAAGAATATGAAATTCTTAGGAAATTAAGGTTATTCCTGTTGTGAAGAGTTCCTGATACTTCTTATGCATAAGGTCCATAGGCTCCCAGGTGTGCTCGTCCTATCCGTGATTCGACCACAAGACCTTGACCAGCGGGACCTTCTTCCGTCACAAGATTCATACCTCTATATTGTCTATCCTGATTGGCTTCAAGCAAACTGATCGGTCGGATGCCACTAGGCCAACCGTAGTAGAAATCTACTGCTCCAGCCACAGGAGAGCCCTCCTAAGAGAAGAGACATGGAATATGTCATGTAATCCTGCCAACTCGAGTTGTAACTCTAGTCTATAGGCCAAGGGGCCGATCCTTTCGATAATCATGTAGGGCCCCATATATCTTGGACTGAGCTTCTTTCGCCCGCTAACTCGCGAGACTCCATGCAATGGGTGTATCTTTAAAAATACCTTGTCACCAATCTGAAATTCCACCTGACGATGCCGCATATTGTTATTTGGCTTATCTACTCTGGGCCTCCAACATCCTGTCCCGAATCAATCACACCTAAGCATCTGTGTCTTCCACAAACTTCGAGCCAAGCACCTTTGGATCCTCATCCTGGATCCAAGATAACGGAGTCCTGCACCTTCGTCAGTACAATGCCTCATAGGGAGCCATACCTATGTTGGACTAATGACTGTTGTTATAGGAAAACTCGATAAATGGAAACAGTCTCTCCCACGACTCACCACGATCCAGAATACATAGGCGTAAGAGATCCACCAATGTCCGATTGGTACGCTCCGTTTTCCCATCCGTCTGGGGGTGGAAATCAGTGTTGTAAGTTAATCGAGAGCCCAGGTACGCCAGAACTATTCTCCATTCCCTAGACGTGAACTGACCATCCCGATCTAATATGATCGCTTGGGGTATTCCATAATAGCGGACAAACTGCTCCATAAATCTTCGTACTAGAACTCCGACCGGAGCGTCCTTCTTGACTGGAATAAATTGGGCAACCTTCGTCAGTTTTGTCAATGATCACCCAGATCGAATCATTTCCTGCATGGGAATGAGGGAGTCCATGTATAAAGTCCATCACTATGTCCTCAAACTTCCACTCTGACACTGGTAGTGGCTGCAGCAATCCCGCCGGGCTTTTACATTTAGCCTTCACGAGTTGATAAGTCTCGCAGTGCATCACAAAGTAGGTGATCTCCTTCTTCATTCTTGGCCAGTACATGGTCCTCTTCAGATTGACCATCATTTTTGTGATCCCAGGGTGCACTGAGTACCTACTTGTGTGCGCCTCAGTCAAAATATCTTCCTGTATCTGGCCTCCCGCTGGTATATATACTCTTCCTTTGAAACACAGTAGACCATCTTTCAACGTGTACTCCCCAGCCATGCCTACCTCTAATGCTCTGAATATTAGCTCTAGTTTGGCATCCTGCCTCTATCCATCCCTGATGTGATCCTGAAGGTCACTGGTAGTGCCCATCGCTGCTAAATACTCCTTATAGAGTTTGGGATTTACCTTGGACACCAAGGAGATCTGCATATCCTCCAACATTCAAACCAACTCCATGGCCATCATCTGGGGTCCAGCTCCTGCTGTAGTAGCTCTCCTACAAAGAGAATCTGCTACCACGTTCTCCTTTCCTGGGTGGTAGTGCATCGTGTACTAATAATCGGAGGGGAACTCCACCTATCATCTCTGGCGCATGTTCAACTCCTTCTGCGTGTCCACGTACTTAAAGTTTTTGTGATCGGAAAAGATATCACAATGTACTCCATAAAGATAATGCCGCTAGATCTTCAACGAAAAAATTACCGCCCCCATCTCGAGATCATGTACCGGGTAATTTTGCTCGTGCTTCTTCAGTTGGTGGGAAACATAGGCTACCATGTGTCTGTGCTACATCATGACGACACCTATTCCCTGGTAGGATGTGTCGGTGTAGAATTGGAATCCTTCATTCCCAAAGGGGAGGGCAAGGATGGGGGTCGAGGTAAGCCTACTCTTCAGTTCATGAAAGGTAGACTCGCACTACGGTGTCCATACAAATGGCATATCCTTTTTTGTGAGAGACATAAGAGGGAGGGCAATCCGAGAAAATCCCTCTACAAACTTCCGGTAATATCCGACGAGTCCAAGAAAACTCTGTATGTCAGATACCGTCTTCAGTGGCGGCCAATCTCGTACTGCTTGGACCTTTTGTCGGGTTTACTGCTAACCCTGCCCCACTGATGATGTGGCCTAGAAAGGCCACCTCCTTCAACAAAAACTAGCATTTACTTAACTTAGCATACAGGCTGTGCTCCCAAAGTTTCTCTAAAGTCAGTGCCAAGTGTCTCGCATGCTCCTCCTCCGTCTTCGAGTAGATGAGAATGTCATCTATAAATACGATGATGAAGATGTCGAGATAGGCCTCAAACACTCGGTTCATCAAACTCATAAATGCTTATGGTATATTCGTGAGGCCGAATGACGTCACTGTGAACTCATAAAGGCCATACTGGCTATTGAATGCGGTCTTCGAGATGTCCTCCTCTGGATCTGGAGCTGATAATACCCATACCTCAAATCTAGCTTTGAGAACCAATGAGCTCCCTGATGGTCAAGGCCGTTGTTGGGTTCAGAATCCTTGGAAGAAATGAATATTTCTGTGACGCATATTAGAGAGAAGCTTTGAATAGCTCAGGAGCATTATGAGAAGAACGCTAATCGAAGAAGGATTGATCTAGAATTTGTAGTTGGGGACATGATGTTTCTCAAAGTTTCTCTGATGTCTGGTGTTAAGAGGTTTGGAAAGAACCATAAGTTGGATCCCAGGTATGCGGGACCTTTCCAAGTTGTTGAACGCATCGGAGTGTCAGCTTATAGACTGGGTTTACCAGCTAATTTTCCTAGTGTGCACGATGTGTTTCTTGTGAGCCAGTTGCATAAGTGTGTGCATAGTGACTGGCATGTTCTCGATTCAGTGCCCCAATTATAGCCTAAAATTTCTTATGTTGAGGTGCCTATTTGTATTCTGGATACTCAAGATTGGGTGTTGTGAATGAAGACAATATCCATGGTTAAGTTTTGTGGCGAAACCAAGACGTAGAAAGCGTGACATGGGAGTTGGAGTCTGCCATGAGGGAGGCTCATAATCATCTATTCTCCTAGTTTCTTTGGTAAGTGTTCTATTCAATAACCCTTGGTTATTTCCCTTCTTTAGAAGATTCTATCGTATATCAAGTTCCATGACAAAACTTCCTTTTAGTGGGAGTAGCTGTAACGCCTCTGATTTTTCGATGTTTATCTTAATTCCTTTAGTGGCATATTTTTGGCTTCAGGGAGTTACGTTGACGCGTAGTTGATAGGTACTGTTGCTGGAGCGTGGCTTTTGCTTATTTGGTCTATGAGGTTTTGACTTACAATATTAGCTTGGCTAATTTCTAGTGTGTTTTTGGAGTTTTCCCTTGCGATCCGGGTTTGTTTTGAAACTCGGTGGAGCCTTTTGGGATGTTTTGGAGTTTTGGGCATTAGGGAGTTTTTACTAGAGTTTGGTTTGTTGGATTTTGATTTCGACTTCGTCGCTGGATTCATAGCATCGATATTTAGTTTCGATGCGAATTTCGTAGAAATCCAAGTTGTTTGGAGTTATCGGTAATTTAGACGTTATTCTAGTAATAATATAATATATATATAGTCCTTCGATGTGATGGAAACCCTATTCATTATCTTCCTCCCAATCCGTCGTGCTGTTTTGCCAAAGAGAAGAACGACAGACATTTCTAGGCTTTCGGTCGTCGATTGCAGGAGCTTTGGTGCTCGAAATCGTCATCAGAGAGTAGATTCAAATTGCTCTCGCCGAGATCTACGTGTGTGTGGTGAGTTTTTTTGGTTTCTTGAATTTTTGAGCGCTAGGAAATTCGTTTTGACCTTCTTTTCTCCCGAAGAGTTTCAGGAATCGTTGCCTAGATGTTCTTACGGCTAGATCCTTGAGGAGGAGCGCTTGCATGGCTGGTTTTTGGGTGATTCAAGTCAAGTGGTGATTTCTCCCCCTTGCTCTGACTTTCTTATGTTCTTCTAGGTACTATTCTTCCCTCCTCAGAATTTAGGCGTAGGGTAGGGTTTGGCCAAGGCCGATCAACTTGGTAGTGTAGATTTCCGGCAAAGTTTGACTTCGTCATTTATGTAGGAGATAGCCTTAGTATAATCCGTCGAATAAAGAATTCATTTGGTTAGGTTAATACGTCGAGTATAAGACTGTTTGGCTAAGTTGGAGTTTGTCAAATATGACAGTCAATTTAGTTTAAATTTGTCAAATAGGGTGGGTTCAGCCTGAGTAAAATATGTAAAGTATGAGTTTTGGTCATAGTCAATTCCGTTGAATAGTCTAAGTGCTTAGAGTAGTTAGAGACTTTGAGTCGCATTCGTCAAGTATCCATTAAAATTAATCGGGTAATGCTTTGGCGTTGAGTTAAGTCCAATTCGTCGAGTATCAGACTTGACTTTGAGTGATTCTGCATTCGTTGAGTATTAGGCGTCGAATTCGTCGAGCATCAGACTTAGCGTTGAGTGATTCTACATTCGTTGAGTATTAGGCGTCGAATTCGTCGAGTATCAGTCTTGGTGTTGAGTGAATTAGACTTGGCATTGAGAGCGTCGAGTGGTCTTTGAGTCTAAGTCAAAAGCGTCGTGTAAACTCGACGAATTCATCGAGTATAGTTGGTTTGGCGTCGAGAGCGTCGAGTGAAGGCGTTGAGTGAAGTAAACTTTGCTGATTTAAAGTCTAGGCGTCGAGTGAGACTGCTTTGGCGTTTAGAACATTGAGTGAACCCCAAATTCATCGAGTATACTCGACGAATTTCCCGTGGACTTGGGTATTTTCACCGACTCGTCATATATCGTTAAGTTAGCCTATTTTTCTTGTTTTACTAAGCTAATTCATCGAGTGTCAACTGTATTCGTCGAGTATACTCGACGAATCAGTGTGGACTTAGATTTTTCTTCTCTCGCCAAATTCAGTCCAATTCGTAAAGTTTGACCTTGCTTGTTGAGGTAATTCGTCGATTATTCTCAACGAATCTGTGTAGACTTAGAAGTTTTAGTCGAATGACTCTCCTATTCGTCGAGTATACCCTTTCTTATTTGCCATTCTGTGCATCTTTTCGCCTGGTGGATTTATGGGAGTGAGTTTTTTACTGCTGGTGTTTGGAGGAGGAGACCACCACCGCAGGTGCCGGCTTTGCCCTGGTGATGTGTTGTGGGTGAGTGGAGAAGGAGACCACCACCCCTGGGCCCTTGTGAAACATTTTGATGTCGGTGTGTGGAGGAGGAGACCACCACCGCAGGTGCCAGATTTGTTGCCAATGTTTTTTCCCGCTAAATGATGAGCAGGCTAATCTCTTATATATATACACTTACTTATATGTATTTCTTTTTATATAAAGCATGGATCTTTATCGCACTTGGTGCAAATTTCTTACCCTTGAACTTTGTAAGTAAACCTTTTATCTTTGTCTTATGGCTTATTAGCTGAGTTTTGTCAGCTTTTCTCATGTTAGGGTTGGTAACCCCCCCTGTCCCTTTTGGATTATTGCTAATTTTGATCTTTGATCATCACTTGTATATTTTTTTGCTGAGGTATTCTTTTCTTATGAATGCCTAAGGTTTTGAGCAGTAGCCGGTTGAGCGGCTAGGGTTGGTTGTGGCTAGTGTTCTACAATTGCTATAGTTATTTCTTTCTCACCATCGTGAGGTACTTGTTATTTTGTTTTGTTGGTTCAGATATACATGCTTTTTGTTGGTTCGTGTCAGGATGTTGATGCCCACTGGAGATTTTGGTTGAATGTTAAGTACTTGCTAGCTGTTAAGTCAATTTCTGATAGAATGGTTGGTTTTACTTGCTCTCTGGGAAGATTTTATGCTAGAATTATATGTTAGTTATTTTAAAAGTATAAAGGTATCATTTGACTATCTCATGCATAACATTGCTTTAAACCAAAGTCACTATATTTCAACTAACGTAAAAGCTATTTCTATACTTATATTAAACCTAAAGGTATGCATATCATGAATTGTCCTGTTTGGAAGTTTATGCTCATGTAGGATGTTAATTAATATAAACAACGTACTTTTCACAGCGTATATTCATGTTTTTACTTGTGGACTAGTTGATCCACTAAAGCCGAGGGATACGCCTATCAAAACTTAATTTAAATTACAGTTTTCTTCAGAATAAACTTGAGGATTTCTTATAAGGTGTTAGGTTTGAGTTTTTACCTGAGCGCTTGTAGTTATCCCCTGCACGACGTGGCATCATGACGCGTGTTTTTTCTTACTCTGGTATATTATTTAAATGCGGAGAAAATGCGGGTTGTGAGAGAGCCTAGGGGATGACTCCTTGATCTTGGAGACCTAAAAGAGGTGAAAAATGGCAGATAGAACTTAAAATCACGAACCTACTACTAAGAAGATGAAGTCGACTATTTATAGACGGAGCAAAAAAATGGCCATCGCATGAGTAGGCACACGATTAGTGGTCGTGTGTAAAGGAAAAAACAACTAATCGTGCGACAAGGAACCTTGGCTGGTACGACCAGTGGTCATGTAATTAATACTCGTGGGTACACACATGCATTTCTCAGGTAATTTTTGTAATAAGTTATGCACGACAAGTGATTGTGCATAGAGAGATGGGCCATTAATCGTGCGAAGATATTCGCACGAGGACTGTCCTATCCTGTCAATCATCATAAAACTAAAATGACTGTGCACGACCAGTGGTCGTGCATAAATGGGGCCAATGATCGTGTGAGAAGAAAACGCACTAGTACTAACCTACTCTATTGGGTACATTGGGAATTGTGTACCTGATTTGGTGAAGCCCTTTCAACTCAATGATATACACAAATTTGTATTTGATGTATGTTAAGTTTACTTGTATAGTTTCTATGTTGAAGAAAAATAAACTAAGTACAAAAATATCGAGACACTAGTCAAGTGTCGACACCTTTGCAAAAGCAGTGCTGAGACGAGGAATCAAGTTGTGTCGACACTCAGGACTAGTGTCGACACCCTTATTCAAGTAGTGTCGAGACTGGAAGCAAGTTGTGTCGACACTTAGGACTAGTGTCGATAAATTTTACACAAGTTATGTCGAGACTGGAAGCAAGTTGTGTCGACACATTTTACACAAGTTATGTCGAGACTGGAAGCAAGCTGTGTCGACACTCAGGACTAGTGTCGATATATTTTAAATAAGTTATGTCGAGATTGGAAACTAGCTGTGTTGACATTCAGGACTAGTGTCGACATATTTGATACAAGTTGTGTTGAGACAAGAAGCTAGCAGTGTCGATACACTCAATTGTTGTCAACATCCATATAAGAGAAGTGTCGACACCAAGGACTGGTGTCAACAAAATCTAAGTACAGAAGTGTCAACACCTTTATGCAGAAGCTCTTAGACCGAATTTCTTCTAAGTCCATAATTCAAAGCCTGAAGTTCTGACAACTATATGAACTGTCGGATATCAGTGGATTAACTAGGGCAACTGGTCACTCTTGTCAAAGCCTATATAAGGAGACCAACACAACAGAAACTGGGCGATAATCATCATTATTCTCATCTAAGTTTATCAGAACATTTCAATAGAATTCTGAAGGTGGAGAGGAGGTAGATCGTGGATCAACTTCAATCTTCTCCAGCTAAGTTCAACCCTACCTTCTCCTTCAAAAAGATTTGAAAAAGCTAAGAAGGGTTGGACCTTTTTCTTCACAGCCAGGATTAAGGGTGAAGATTTAACATCAATATCTGATCAAAAAGAAGTCACCAGTCTCTTTCTTTCTGGGTGACACCTTAAAAACTCAAGTTATTTTATGTTATATCAATTTTGTAAGATCTATCAGTAGATCTGAGTTGTAGGAGATTGATTTCTCTCAGTTGTAAGCCTAAATTATAAAGGCTGAGGTAGGGGTGTGTGCCTGAGATAGGAGAAGGGGCTATTTCTCTGAGCTGTAGGAACTGGAAGGTTCTGAGGTTGTAGGGTAAGGGTTTGCTTGAGGAGTAGGAGTGGAGGATCACTCTGAGGTAGGGTTCTTGAAGAGGAACCTGAGTTGTAAGATCTTGATGATCTGAGGTAGGACATTGCTTTGTATGAGTTGTAAGAGCCAGTTGGGATCTGAGGTGTAAGATCTGAGGATCTGAGGAAAAGTGAGAAGAAGTTTGGCTGAATCTGGTTCATTGCTAGATAGGCGAAGGGGGGAAGTGGATGTACCCATAAATTAGGGAACCACTATAAAACTACTGTGTGCTGTGCTGTGATTTGTGCTTTGATTGTTAAAATTAGATTTGTGATGTATTTAGTCGATCAACTGTATTCTTGATTTCTGTGATTGGGTTAATAAACACACTAAGAAATTTCTGTGATTTAAAAGTAGCCAATATTTAAATTGGACCTATTCATCCCCTCTAGCTCACTCTCTATCCTAAATAAACACTTTACAATTTGTATCAGAGGGAGGTTCACTATGAAGGCATAGCAGATTAGTGAGAATCCTAAGGATTAACTGAGAACAAATCATGGCTCAAAGAGAAAACCATTCTATCAAACTCCCAGTCTTCTCTAAAGAAAACTTTGGGATTTAGAAGGAAAGGGTTAGACTCTTCATGGAGGCTGCAGATCTAAGAATATACATCACTGTATTGTAAGGAACTTTCATACCTATGAAAGTGTCAATTCTTGATGCCAACATAAGGATACCTAATACCTACATAAAAATGGATAAGGATGAGATAATTCTGGCCTCTATAGATAAGAGAGCTCAGAATATAATTTTTAGTACTATAGATGACTCCACATTCCAAAACTTGATTCATTGCAAAACAACCAAAGAAATATGGGAATCATTGATTGTATATATGGAAGGCACTGATGAAGTTAGAGATGACAGAAAATCTCTATTAAACTAGCAGTATGAAGCCTTCAGGCAAGACAAGAAAGACACAGTGGCTGAGAGCTTTGATAAATTTTTCAGAATAGTGAACAACCTGAGAACATATAGAAGGAGCTTCACCAATTATGAACTCAATGACAAGTTCTTGAGGTCCCTGAATAAGGAATGAGACATCAAGATTTGTGCTATTAGAGAAATGGGCAACTTAGCCAATATAGACCCCCATGCTCTATTTGGCAAGTTGCTGTCTCATGAGCTATAGCTAAATCTCTGGAAGTCTGAAGAAGACTCAGCAAGAGCACTCAACAAAGAAAAGTCTTTGGCCCTAAAGGCTGAGACATCCAAGAAAGTCAGGGAGAAATCTGCTCCCTCAGAAAGATAGGATGCAGTCTCAGAATGCATAGAATCTTCCTCATCAGGAGGGGACATGACTGAAGAAGAACTGTCACTCTTCTCAAGATAATTCAAGAAGATGTTGAGGAGAAGAAGGCAGGGCAGCTTGAAGGGTCCAGCAGGAGACTCTTCTTACAAGAAGACAGATCACTCAGAGAAACCCAGGAAAAAGAAATCTGGGGACATGTATGGTTCTTCTCAGAATAAACACATTAAGACTAAATTTGTTTGCTATTGTTGTAACATGCAAGGGCATGTCATTGCTGACTGCCCAGTAAAAAGGAAGGGGAAAAAGTCTGAAAATTGGAAGACTGGACAACATAAGAAGTTTGATAAAAGCCTCTTGGACAAGAAGCAGTCCACTTTTTCAAATAGTAAGACAGATTTATCTAAATCAGAAGAGGAGGAGACTCTTTTGGGTTTATTGTCCATTGAGGAGGCCAGCAATAGAAGAAGAACCACACTATCATCTAATGATAGTGAAGACTATACAGATCAAGGGATGATGACCCTAGTAGAAGAAGAAGATCGGGATTGTTCAAAATCTGCCAAGATAAAACATCTTACTACTAATTTTTCCTCAGCCTCTAGATCAACATCAGAGAATAAATCATGTTCACATTCTTCTAATAATAATGAACATGGTTCAGATTCTGAAGCAGATTTCAATACACTCATCGAAAGATATGAGAAGTTGTTGAAGGCTTTGATTACAGGCCAAGAGCTGGTTAAGGAACAAGCCAAAGAACTAGAGTCTCTGAGAGCAGTACCTTTACAGTTGGAGAGGGCCAACGTTAAGTTGGACCTTCAAAAACTTAAGCTCATAGACTTAACCAATAAAATAGATAGTCAGACTGAGACTATTGCAGAACAAGCCAAGATGGTCAAGGATCTGGAAGCAAAGCTTCTTCAGGAAAGATAACTCTTGAAACAGTTCTCAAGACCTAAGTCTGTGGTACCTATTATTGATACATTTTCTGCACCATTTAGAAGTGGTGTAGGATATATTGAGGACAATAAGATCAATAAGAAACCTGAGCCTAAGGGTAAAGCCCCGATGGGTCCAGCTAAACAACCAGCCAAGCATCTAAATTTTAAGAGATGCACGGGATCATGTGTTCTGGACACATGAGTTATGAGTGCACCACAAGCAAGGTCAATAAAGTGCCTTGCTGGAAAGGACAAAAATCTAATGGCTATAAGTCCCATAGACCACCACAAGGAGTTATCAATCCAAGAAGCCAAGGAATTCTTGGATCTGGTCCCAATGCCTTGTCGGTGCTTGAGATTTCCATTTGCTAGCCACCGATCGATTCTTCATAGTCGATTGTTGGAACCCCACCTATGTTTAGGGTTGATTTGGACTAGGTTCACTATTAGGATTATTAGATGACCCAACATGTATAGTCTAGGGTCATAGGTTTTTATCAGTGTCAAGGTCAAGTCAATAAACCAAGATTGATTAGTTCTCCCTTAAGAAGACTTAGAGATAGAAGACCTCTAGAGAAAAATAGTTTTCTAAGAGACAGAAAAGGCATTCGACGATAGCTGAACTCAACTCAACGATCGTCTATCTCAAATCAACGAACTCAGAGTTCCTTCTCTGAGTTGAGCTCGATGAAAGTCTATCTGAGATCGACGATCTGTGAGCTTATATCAGATTCTCATCTTGACGAAGTGCCTTCTTAGTTCGACGAACTTGGAGCTCAGATTGGCTAGTGTATTTTCTGCTCGACGGAATTGGAGCTCAGTTCAATGATCTTCTACCTCTTAATCTTCCATCTCAGGTCGACGACAAGCAGTCTTCAGTTTGATGAATTTGGATCTCAGGTCAACGAAAGTTTGTTGAGTTCGATTATTTTCTCCCAGGTTCAGTTCGACTATTCTCTGATGATTTCAGTTCGACTAAGGCAGAAGAATTTCAAATTATATTATAATATGTCTATAATGCACTGGTAATTAATGCTCAATATTCTTATGAATATAGTTGTTTCATGACAACATTAATTATGGTTTTCACAGAGTTATTACTTTGCTTATTTACTGGGACAGTTGAGGAAACTCATTAAGACAATTTCTAGCCATTCAACTCCCAGAATTTCTACAGTCAATCAAGGAAAGGAATTCAAATTTCAAATGCTGAAATCTGCAAGGAATATATATATATAAGAATTTCTTTTCAAGGTAGACAGTAGCAAGATAAGAATAGATACAGAGAGATAGTTGCGTCAAAAAATTATTTTGCAGAAAACTGAAAGAAGAACAACTCTTATACAACTCAAGTTCTTCATCAGTTTTTGCTTCAGGGATTTCAAGAAACAATCCATCAACATCTGTTTAAAAGCTTCCTAAAGATCTACAAGTAATCTGAAGGCCTACATCCTGAGCAAAGCTTCCATTCTCCTGAACTATTCTACATCTCAGGGGGAGCTTTGACAATATCAACAAATCCACTAGTCTTCTCTCGGATTATTGACAGAGAAGAACACCATCATCTTTATTTTCTTTTCACCTTCATGTAAAAGGGTTTTTAACTCCCTTCAAAAGTTATCCCTTTGATTTTTAAGTCTCCTGATCAAAAGACTTAGTTTGGTTTTTGAGCACATGGTCAAAAGTTCAAAGGGTTGTTAGATCTCCCTTGAAAATAGATCTTGTAGTGACAGGGCACCTGAGCAAAAATCTGTGGTGGCAGGGCACCCGATCAAAAACCTGTAGTAGATTCATACCATGGTGGTAAAAGAGTGGATGTACCTAAGTTTTAGGGGAATCACTATAAAATCTTTTTGTCGTCTGGTTGCTCTATTTGTTATTTTCATGTGCTATGATTTTCTGTGTTTTATTTCTGCCTATTTACATATAATTATCACTTATTTTAATCCACTATAAAAATTAATCAAAAGATTTTTAATACTCTATTCACCCCCCCCTCTAGAGTTAGTGTGATCTATCCCTTCACTTTCAAGCCCCAACTACTGATTCAACTAAAGAGACAACATCTATTAAGGTGGTGAGTTCTTCTAAATCAGAAGATGAAGAAGCCTCTCAACTAAAGAAAAGGAAATTATCTGAACTTAAAAAGAGAAGTAAAAGCTACAAGAAAACTATTCTGTCTGGCACAACTCCTGCTCCTATTGTGGATCTAAGTTCAATTATAATTCAACTTCAAATCCTGCTTGACCAACAAAGGTGAAAGTGTGGGATAAATTTTATATTTACTGTAGAGGGGGGGGGGGTGAATAGAGTATTAAAAATTTGTTAACTTATTTTTAAAGCGGATTAAAAGTTAGTGATATATATAAGTATAAAGAGAAATATCACAGCATACAAGCAAAAAGTAAAGGCAAACCAGATTACACAAGGAGTTTATAGTGGTTCCCCAATAAACCTAGGTACATCCACTTTTCTACCACCCTGTAGGAATTTACTACAGGTTTTTGGTCAGGTGCCCTGCCACTACAAGTTTTTGCTCAGGTGCCCTGTCACCACAAGATCTATTTTCTAAGGGAGATCTAGCAACCCTTTGAGCTTTTGATCAGGTGCCCAAAAACCAAACTCAAGTCTTTTGATCAGATGACTTGTGAAATAAAAGGGGCTAACTTTTGAAGGGAGTTAAAACACTGTACAGAGGAAAGCAAATAAAAATGATGTTGTCTTCTCTGTCTCTAATCTCTGAGAAGACTAGTGGACTTTATTAATGTTGTCAAAGCTCCCCCTAAGTTATAGAAATTTGATCAGGAGTGGAAGCTTTGCTATAGGGTGTAGGCCTTCAAAGATGAAAACTTCTTCTTCTTCCAGCGAATGATTCTGAGAGATTGAACTTTTTGTCTCAGATTAAATATGTATTGCTGGAAGAAAAGCTTGAAGAAGAAGAATGATGAACAAGAAGTTTTCTATCTCTATCTCTTGTTCTCTGTTTGCAGATGTTCTCTTTCTTCTTCTCCTTGCGCTTGATTACCAAAAAATATTATGTCTTTTCTACATATCTCTCAATAATAATATCCTTTTGAAAGAAAATTACTTTATATATGTTTTCAATTCAAGACCATTTGAATTTCAATTTGTTTCCTGAAATCCTCTGCAAAAATTCTAGATTCCTGAACGGTTGATTTTTGTATTGAATGTATTTCCCTAACTGTCCCAGTAAATAAGGTAGAGCAATAACTCTGTGAAAACCATAATTAATGCTACCTAGAATGGTTATATTCTTGAGAATATTTAGCATTAATTATCAGAGCATTACTGTCTTAATATCTGAAATCAAACAACTTTAGTCGATCTGAGAAACTACAGAGAAGAATAGTCGAACAGAACCTGGAAAGATTTAGTCGAACTCAGCAATGATTTCATCAACCTGAGCTCCAAGTTCGTCGAGCTAATAATTCTCTTTCATCGAGCTGAGCTCCAAGATCGTCGAGCTGAAAATATACTTGTTAATCTGAGCTCCAAGTTCGTCGAACTGAGAAGGCACTTCGTCGAGCTGAGATTTTGATATAAGCTCACAGTTCGTCGATCTTAGCTGGACTTTCGTCGAGCTCAACTCAGAGAAGGAACTTTGAGTTCATTGATTTAAGATCGACAATCGTTGAGCTAAATTCAGCTATCGTCGAACACCTTTTCTACAATCTTTAAACTGTCTTGTCTCTAAAGTCTTGTGTCTCTGAAGTCTTCTGAAGGTAAGTTTCAATAATCTAACCTAATATGACTAAGCTTAACCTTAGAACTAACAAATAACCCTAGGCTATACATGTTGGGTCAATAATCCTAATAGTGAACCTAGCCCAAATCTCAAGTAGGGTTCCAACAAAATGACTCAACTTGAGAAGTATGTAGATGAAAGTAATAAGAAGTTACAGTTTCAGCTGACCCAGGACATTAAATCTATTAGAATTGAATTCAATCTACTAAAAAAAGGATATGCCAGATTTCTTTGAAAGGGGAGCAAATACTGTAGTCTACATTGCTAAACAACAACAAGAATCACAGAAAGTGGAAAATGACATAGCTGTAAAATAAGGATATGTCCTGGAAAATCAAACAAGAATGAATGAGAATATGATAATTATGCATGATACTCCTTTGGAAGAAATAAAGAAACAAACTACTGATCTGGAAATCAAGATAACTTCTGTCACAAAGGACATGGAAACTCAGCTAAAAACTCATTCGGCCTCATTGATTAAGGATATCAAGGCTTTTGACAAGGATTTGGATGACCATTTACTGAAAGTAAAGAATTCTTTAACCTCAGGAATCCATTATCTAGATGGTCAAGTAAGATTTCACAGAAATGATTTGAGGGATCATATGGAAAGAGAAGTCATAAAGGGGGAGAGGGTAATGATAAAGGCTAGCTCTGAGCATGCTACTTGGCTCTCAAATAGCATCAGAGACACTCTTGGACAACCTACCCTATGGCATGATGGAGACCAAACTGCTAAGTCTGGCTGTCAACCAACTCACTTTGAGGCCATTCAAAATCCTAGCCAATTCATGTATAGACCAGCTCATTTTGAGGACATCCAAACTACTGTCCAATCCATGTACAATCCTCTAGGTCAAAGTCAGAATATAATATGTGAGGATGTTGAAATGACTGATTCTGCTATATTAAAAGAAAAGGAAGCTCAACTGTCAAAGAAAAGGTTCAGGGAACAGGCTGAAGCTAGGCCAGACTTTGAACAATGGAGCCCAACTTCCAGATCAATTATACTAACTGTATGGAAAGCAGTCAATACAATTACAACTGATAGGGGAAATGGTATACAGAGCAAGAGTGGGCTAAGCACTTAAAGCAGCAGGAGGTCATCTACAAATTCAGAAATGATCTGAAGGCATGGAAGATCCCAGCTAATTCTATTGAGCCTAACAAACACTTCCCCAAGCCATATCACTATTTTGAAAGGCAGAGGCTTAAGGAGGAAAAGATCTCTAAAGCCAAGGATGACAAAGGCAAAAAGATAGCTGATCATAATGTGCCTGAAGTTAAAGCCAAGATACAATATGGAAAAGGGATTGTCATCAGAGAGCCAGATCTTTCCTAGAATTTTATTTTTGAACATTTGTAATTTTGTTTTTCTTTTAAGAACTTTGTAACAAACTGAAAAGTGTAAACTGATAACAAACTGGAATGAAAAGTCTGTTTGAACTTGGTTATATTTGTGTATTCATTCCTATATTCTTTATATTTTTGTACATCACTTTTAATATATATCTTTATCATCATATTTTGGTATCATGGTGTATATCATTGAATTGGGGTTATGACTTCTCCAAATACGGGGAGATTGTTGGGTACATTGGGAATTGTGTACCTGATTTGATGAAGCCCTTTCAACTCAATGATATACAAAAATTTGTATTTGATGTATGTTAAGTTTACTTGTGCAGTTTCTATGTTGAAGAAAAATAAATTAAGTGCAAAAAGGTCGAGACACTAAAAAAGTGTCGACACCTTTGCAAAAGCAGTGCTGAGACAAGGAATTAAGTTGTGTCGACACTCAAGACTAGTGTCGACACCCTTATTAAAGTAGTGTCGAGACTGGAAGCAAGTTGTGTCGACACTCAGGACTAGTGTCGACATATTTTACATAAGTTATGTCGAGATTGTAAGCAAGCTGTGTCGACACTCAGGACTAGTGTTGACACATTTTACACAAGTTATGTCGAGACTGGAAGCAAGATGTGTCGACACTCAGGACTAGTGTCGACACATTTTACATAAGTTATGTCGAGACTGGAAACCAGCTGTGTCGACACTCATAACTAATGTCGACACATTTTATACAAGTTGTTTTGAGACAAGAAGCTAGCAGTGTCGACACTCAGGACTAATGTCGACACATTTTATACAATTTGTTTTGAGACAAGAAGCTAGCAGTATCGACACACTCAATTGTTCTCAACATCCATATAAGAGAAATGTCGACACTCAGGACTGGTGCCAACAAAATCTAAATGCAGAAATGTCAACACCTTCATGTAGAAGCTCTCGGACAGAATTTATTCTAAGTCCAGAATTCAAAGCCTGAAGTTCTGACAACTGTCAGAACTGCCTGATGTCAGTGGATTAACCGGAGCAGCTGATCACTCTTGCCAAAGCCTATATAAGGAGATCAACACAACAGAAACTGGTCGATAATCATCATTATTCTCATCTAAGTCTATCAGAACATTTCAATAGAGTTTTGAAGGTGGAGTGGAGGCAGATCGTGGATCAACTTCAATCTTCTCCAGCCAAGTTCAACCCTACCTTCTCCTTCAAGAAGCTTTTGAAAAGCTAAGAAGGGTTGGACCTTTTTCTTCACAGCCAGGATTAAGGGAGAAGATTTCACATCAAGATCTGATCAAGAAGAAGTCACCAGTCTCTTTATTTTTGGGTGACACCTTAAAAACTCAAGTTTATAGGAGATTTATTTCTCTCAGTTGTAAGCCTAAATTATAAAGGATGAGATAGGGTTGTGTGCTTTAGGTAGGAGAAGGGGCTATTTCTTTGAGCTATAGGAACTGGTAGGTTCTGAGGTTATAGGGCAAGGGTTTTCCTGAGGAGTAGGAGTGGAGAATCACTCTGAGGTAGGGTTCTTGAAGAGGAACCTGAGTTGTAAGATCTTGAGGATCTGAGGTAGGACATTGCTTTGTCTGAGATATAGGAGCCAGCTTGGCTCCGAGGTTTAAGATCTGAGGATCTGAGGAAAAGAAAGAAGAAGTTTGGCTGAATCTAGCTCATTGCTAGATAGGCGAAGGGTGGAAGTGGATGTACCCATAAATTGGGGAACCACTTTAAAAATACTGTGTGTTGTGATGTGTTGTGATGTGATTGTTAAAATTAGATTTGTGATGTGATTGTTAAGCTTAGATTTGTGCTGTATTTAGTAGATCATCAGAGTTCTTGAATATTATGGCTGTGTTAATAAACACACTAAGAAATTTCTATGACTTAAAGTAGCCAAGATTTAAATTGGACCTATTCACCCCCCTCCCCTCTAGGTCACTCTCTATCCTAAACAAACACTTTTCAAACTCCATGAAAAATAGCAGAGACGTGTGAGAAAATTACGACACACACTAGTACCTACAAAAAACACCTCCAGCACATAACAAAAGCATCCACACAATCCAAACATATAATCATCACATCATACACATAAAAGAGAAGGGAGGAAGGCCTCCCACAACATTAAATTAAAAAAATTGTCTAACTAGCCTAAGTACGCCCAATAGACTCACATTGGCACCTTCATCGCTTCCATCCGCTTATTTTCACGCCCTTCGTTCACCTTCACCATGGTCATTGCAATTCATACACACACAAAAGTATCTATTCTCCTCTCGCTCCGACTCCAGATTTCAGGTACTGGGGGAGGCAAATGATGGGGTCTTCCCTAATTTATAGGAATTTTATGCTGCAAACAGCCGGAATTCCAGTGTCCCGCCACTTTTGTGGGTAGCTATGAGAAAAACCGCCACACACCCGATCCACGTGCGATATGCATGTGAACCACTACACACGTAATCCTCTTGTGTGATCCACCGCAACCACCTTATCCGCAATGGTTCACCACTTGTGCCTGAGGTTTGGCAGAGAAACTCCTGTAAGAAGCTCCCAATGGACCCGTCTTCTCAAGGTTTCACACTGTCCACGACTTCTTCTTCAATTCCCCAGCTTGCGGGGAGAGGAGGACTCCTTCTTCCTTGAGCTTCGAGATGATGAGAGAGCCTAAGGGATGACTCCTATCTATTGGAGACCTAAAAGAGGTGAAAAATGGCGGACCGAACGAAAAATTGCGAACTTACTATTAAGAAGACGAAGTCGACTATTTCTATACGGAGCAGAAAAATGGCCATCGCACGAGTAGGCACACGATCAGTGTTCGTGTGCAAAGGAAAAGACTACTAATCGTGCAACAAAGAACCTGGGCTGGTGAGAAAAATGGTGGTTTTGAGAGGAAAAGTTTCGCTTTGTATGAACAGTGGTGTCACAACCCGCATTTTCTCCAAATTTAAATGCATATCAGATTAAGAGAAAACACGCACCGTGATGTCACATCGTGCAGGGGATAACTGCAGACGTTCAGGCAAACTCTAATCCTAACACAATTTATGAAAATACCAAATTATAATGTGAAGAAAGCATGTTTTAAGTTAAGTTTTGGATGACCGTATCCCTTGGCTCAGTGGATCAACTAGTCCACTACTGAAAATATAGGTTTATGCTACGAAAAATACCTTTTTACGCTAATTGACATCCTACATGAGTAAAAACATCCATATAAGACAACTCATGGTATGCACAACTATAGATTTAGTATAAGTATGAAAATAGGTTTTACGTTCACCAAACATAGTGATGTTAGTATTGAAATATGGCATGTATGAGGTGATAGAAGTAATACTTTTATAATTTAAAATATCAAACACGCAACCTATCATAAAATATTCCCAGAGAGCAAGTAAATACAATAAGTCATACAGAAAAAGACTTAGCAGCTACCAAGTACTGAACATAATACAAAAATCCAGTGGGCGTCAACAACCTGACACGAACCCACTAAAAGATGTGTATGTCTGAACAAGAATAAAACAACACACTACCTCACAACCGGTGAGGAATAGAGATAGCTACAGAGAACCAGCCAAAAACCAACCCTAGCCACTCAACCGGCTACTTCTCCAAACCTGAGGCATCTAAAGAAAGAACACCTCAGCAAGAAAGAAAATACATGTAGAGATCAAAGATCAAAAGGTTAGCAATAAACCAAAGGAATAAAGGGTTATAAATCCTAATTCAAGAATAAGGAGAAAAGACTAACTTACAGGTTCAAAGGTAAGGAATTTTCACCAAAACATACATATAAGTAATTGTAATTACAAGGAATTACTCAACTCATAATTTACTGAGCAAAAACACCGGCATTTTCGGCACCTATGGTGGTGGGAACCTACCCAACACACCAACAACAAAAACTTCACAAGGGCCTAAGGAAAGGTGGTCTTATACCTTGACACACCCAAACCGGGGAAAAACCGGTACCTGCGGTGGTGGGAACCTACTTAACAAGCCAACAGTCACATACACACACCGGGTAAACCCACCAGGGCAAAAAAAATCAAGTTGGTGGTCATTTATCCACTGCCAACATAGCCATAAACATAGACAAACCATAACCAAAACACTGGGCTTCTCCAGCAACAACAAGGAGGAAAATATGAAAGTTATTACTTTAAGGTTAGCTAGTCACCTAGAGGGGGGGGGTGAATAGATGTTTGAACTTTCTTAAGTCTTTTTGTTTTCTTTTCTAAGTGATCTAGAGCTTGTCCTTAGTACCTGCAATATAAAATAATAACAAGCAACATAGTACAACACACAGATATTTATAGTGGTTCCCCAATTGGATACATCACTTTCTCTCCCACCTTTCTAACTTATGTTAGAAAAGGCACAAACTCCTCCAAATGGCTCCTTAGAGCATACACCTCATTCCCTCAGCCTTACACTCAGGTTCTCTTCAGAACCCTACCTCAGAACCATAAAGGTTCCTACCTCAGAGCCCTGCAGTGGTCCTACAGCTTAGCGGTCCACAAACCACCTTCCTTAGCCTTATCTCTAGGGCCTACAGCTCAGGCTTCTTGTTAAAGTAGGCGGTCTGGCGGTCTGAATATGGCGGTCTGGAGACCGCGCGGTCTAGCGGTCTGGGGCTGACAGGCTGAATATCCAGTTGGTGGCGGCTATGGTTCGGCGGTCTTGCGGGTTGTCGCCAGCGACTTGTATATCTGGCGGTCTGGCGGTCTGGCGGTCTGGCAGTCTTGCGGTCTCCTACGGCATCTTCTTCTGGTCTGTCCGGGCGGTTAGCCTGTTGTCTAACCGCGCGGACTGTGCGGTCTGTACATGTCAAACCGCCCAGTCTTTGTACATTTATTTAGTCCCACATTGTTAGTTTGTACTCTCCTCTATCTCCTCCATTCTATAAAAGGGAGGCCATACCTTTGTAAAAGATATCTTTTTGGATAATAAAAATTTCAGTTATTCAAGCTTCCGGCCTGTTTTTCTAGTCGTTCTTCTCTATTTTTACATGGTATCAGGGGACTCGATCTCTGCCTCCTGATTCTGTGCTCCTGTCTAGCCGTGCGACCTGCTTCTTCTTCCCGCGGCCTGTCTTGTTTGCCTGCGCCCTGTCTGCGCGGCCTGCTTCTCTTTGTCTGCTTGCGATCTGTTCTTGTCGCAGCCTTCCTCTTTCTCTCCCGTTCGTGCGGTCTGTCTTCCAACCGCCCGACCTCTTACCCTCTGTTTTGGCTCTGCGACTTGGTCGTGGCTTCTCTAGCCGCTGGTGTCTGACATCGTGACCGCTGCAGTTTTTTCCCTTCTCTCTTAACCGCCCGGCTTGATTCCTAACCGCGCGGTTTCGGTCTTCTTTTATGGATATCTCTGACAATTCCACTGCCACCACTCCTGCAGCCACTCCGGCTCCGCCTTCTATCCCTACTCCTTCCGGAAATCTGGGCACTGTTTCCAAGCTCGTTGGCTCCAACTATCCGGATTGGAGCGTCTCTTTCACTTTCCTCCTTCGTTCTCAGCGCAAACGTCATCATCTTACCGATGATCCGCCTCCTCCTAATTCTCCTCTCTTTGACGAATGGGATGCGAGTGATGCGCTTGTCCGCACATGGCTGGCTAATAGCCTCTCTGATGAGTGCCTTCCCGTCATCCGTCATGATGAGACGGTAAAGGCCGCGTGGCTTCATCTGGCTGCTCTTTACTCCAAGGGGACGCAGACCTCCCGGATTTATACTCTTTATGCGGATCTCTTCGCCCGTTCGTCCATGACTCCCGCTGCAGCCTATCAGCAAGTTCAGGCTCTTGGCGCTGAGATCCTCCAGAATCGCCCCTTCTCTGCGGACTTGGCTCAGCAACACAAACACTTCCAGGAACTCCTGGTTGTTTGTTATCTTCTGCGACTTCCCGAGTCTTTTGATCTCATCCGCCAGCAGATCTTGGGTGAAGCTGAGTCTCCCACCTTGGATGCCACCGCCACTCGCGTAGCCGCCGTTACTTCTCTGCTCCAGCGCCCTCTGTTATCCTCCCCTCCTCCGCAGGACTCTTATGCTCAGTACACTCAGCGCGGCAGCAACAGTGGCCGCAGCCACTCTGGGGCGCGCGGTCCGTCCAGGTTCCTCTGTTCTCACTGTGGTCGTACCGGTCATACCATTGACCGCTGTTGGCAGAAACATCCTCATCTGCGCCCATCTGGTGATACTTCGACCTCCCCGAACCCCTCCTCTCGGTCGTCTGCTTCGGTGGCAACGACCTCAGGTAGTGCTCATGTCGCTATCCAAGGTAAATGGTTGATTGATTCTGGTGCTACAAATCATATGACAGGCAATCCTCAATGTTTTTTGCTTCTCGAAACACATGATCGGTTGCCTCCTGTCCTTGTTGCGGATGGTTCTCCTTCCCCGGTTCGTGGGACAGGCATGGTTCAAGTCACCCCATCGCTGCGCTTGGTGGACACTCTCTATGTCCCGAAGTTTCCTTGCAACCTTCTATCTGTTACTACTTTATGCAAGCAACTTCAGTGCTCTGTTGTATTCACTCCTACTTCTTGTTGCTTTCAGGACCCGAGAACCCAACGGACGATTGCTACTGGGACTGAGAGCGGCGGCTTCTACTTCCTCGACAATGTTTCCGCTCTGTCCGCTTTCACTTCCTCCTCTACTGATCTGCTTCAATGGCATCTTCGCCTTGGACATCCTCCTGCTCGCATTCTTCGACAGCTTCTGCCCCACTTACCGCCAACCAGTCCTCCGCTCAACTGTGATGCCTGCCAACTTGGCAAACATCACCGCTCCTCCTTCCCGCCCAAGCATGCTCGCAGTTCCTCTAGCCCGTTTGATCTCATCCATTCTGATGTATGGGGTCCGGCTCCTACTCCAACCATTGGTCGGGGTAGTTTGTATTTTGTAACTTTTATTGATGACTTTTCTCGTTGTACCTGGGTGTATCTGTTACGAGATCGCTCTGAACTCTTCTCTGTTTGGGAATGCTTTTATAATCTGATTAAAACTCAGTTTCATGTCTCTATTAAATGTCTTCGCTCTGATAATGCTAAAGAATATCTTAGTCGTGATTTTTCATCTTTCTGTATGCAACATGGTCTTATTCATCAGACCACCTGCGTTTACACCTCCCAGCAGAATGGGGTGGCGGAACGTAAAAACCGTCATCTCCTCGATGTCGCTCGCACCCTCCTAACGCAGATGCATGTGCCTCGCTCTTATTGGGGCTATGCTGTTCTCCTCGCCTGTTATCTCATCAATCATATTCCTTCTACTGTTCTTCAGGGTAAGACTCCCTTCTCCATTCTCTACCCCGGCAAGGAACCTTTTCCCCTCCCTCTTCGAATCTTTGGCTGTACAGCCTTTGTGCATGCCCCGTCTGCTACCCGTGACAAACTTTCTCCCCGTGCCACCAAATGTGTCTTTTTGGGCTACTCGGTCACTCAGAAAGGCTACTGTTGCTTTGACCCCGTTCTGCGAAAACAGTTTGTTTCTGCAGATGTCACCTTCTTCGAAAATGCAGCCTACTTCTCCTCTCCACCCCTTCTTCCTCCTATTCCTGACTCCTCACCCTCCCTGTCTGTTCCCTCTCAGCCTATCCACGTTTCTCCTCCCTCCTCCTCATCCCCTCCTCCGTCTATTCCTCTCCCCTCTCTCCCTCCTCCGTCTCCGGAGCCGTCTCTCTCTAGTCCCGGGCCAGCTTTCTCTGCTACGGACGCTCCGGTCCCTGAAGCCCCCGACGACCTGGATCTCCCCATTGCTCTTCGCAAAGGGGTGCGGGCATGCACTCAACACCCGCTTGCGGCAGTTGTGTCATATGATCGGCTTACGTCTTCTCGCCGGCATTTTGCTTTAGCTATTTCAGCTACTGCTACTCCCCGTACCTACCAGGAGGCTCTTGTGATTCCTCATTGGAAGTCTGCCATGGATGAGGAAATCGCTACTCTTACTGAACGGGGCACCTGGACCCTTATTTCTCCTCCAGTGGGTACTGATGTGGTTGGCTGTCGATGGGTGTTTGTTGTGAAGTTTCGCCCAGACGGGACTGTGGACCGCTATAAAGCCCGACTGGTGGCCAAAGGCTTCACTCAGACTTATGGGGTTGACTACTTTGATACTTTCTCCCCGGTTGCTCGTCTCAGCACCATCCGGGTTCTTCTCTCTGTGGCTGTCAACCGCAATTGGACTATCTCCCAGCTTGATGTCAAGAATGCCTTTCTTTATGGGGATCTTCATGAGGACGTTTACATGGAGCAACCTCCGGGGTATGTTGCTCAGGGGGAGACCCGTGTATGCAAGCTAAAGAAGGCTATCTATGGCCTCAAGCAGAGCCCTCGGGCATGGTTCGACAAGTTCAGCAGCATCGTGGCTGCTGTTGGCTTTACAAGAAGTACGGCTGATCATTCCCTGTTTATTCGCAAAACTGCATCGGGCCTTGTAGTTTTGGCGGTTTATGTTGACGACATTCTTCTTACCGGTGATGATCAAGCTGGGGTGGACTTGACAAAGAAGCACCTCCGTCAACATCTTGTCACAAAGGATATGGGCTCCCCGAAATACTTTTTGGGGATAGAGATCTGTCGGAAGCCCGACTCTCTGGTTCTCTCCCAACGGAAGTATGCACTTGATCTTCTACGGGATGCAGGATTGACCGGTGCCAAACCGGCACGGTATCCCATGGCTACTGGAGAAGACAAAACGTGGACAGATGACTCTCCTCTTATGTCTGATGCCACAAAGTATAGACGTCTGGTGGGTAAACTCATTTATCTCACGGTGACCAGACCTGACATTGCCTATGCTGTTGGCAAGGTAAGTCAGTTCATGCAAGCTCCCAGGGAATGTCATCTTCAGTCTGCCTTGAAGATATTAGAGTATGTTAAAGCAGCACCGGGCAAAGGACTACTCTTTCAGAAGAATGGTCATTTGAGAGTTGAAGCCTACTCAGATTCTAGCTATGCTGATGATAAAGATGACCGCAAATCTACATCTGGTTTCTGCACATTTGTTGGAGGTAATCTTGTGAGCTGGAAGAGCAAGAAGCAGTCTGTAGTTTCAAGGTCTAGTGCTGAAGCTGAATATCGGAGCATGGCGTCCACCACTTGCGAACTAAAATGGTTGAGGGCTCTCATGCTTGATCTAGGAGAGGTCTACGACTATCCTCTTCCTATGTTCTGTGACAACAAGGCCGCTATATATATATATATCCAAAAATCCGGTCTTCCATGAGAGAACCAAACATATTGAAGTCGACTGCCATTTCATCCGGGAAGAAATCTTGAAGAAACGGATTTGCACTCCGTTCGTCACCTCCGACAAAGAGTTGGCAGATATCTTTACCAAGCCTGTGTCTACTTCATTCTTCCACATTTGTGACAAGCTGGGCATGATCGATATCTATGCTCCAGCTTGAGGGGGAGTGTTAAAGTAGGCGGTCTGGCGGTCTGAATATGGCGGTCTGGAGACCGCGCGGTCTAGCGGTCTGGGGCTGACAGGCTGAATATCCAGTTGGTGGCGGCTATGGTTCGGCGGTCTTGCGGGTTGTCGCCAGCGACTTGTATATCTGGCGGTCTGGCGGTCTGGCGGTCTGGCAGTCTTGCGGTCTCCTACGGCATCTTCTTCTGGTCTGTCCGGGCGGTTAGCCTGTTGTCTAACCGCGCGGACTGTGCGGTCTGTACATGTCAAACCGCCCAGTCTTTGTACATTTATTTAGTCCCACATTGTTAGTTTGTACTCTCCTCTATCTCCCCCATTCTATAAAAGGGAGGCCATACCTTTGTAAAAGATATCTTTTTGGATAATAAAAATTTCAGTTATTCAAGCTTCCGGCCTGTTTTTCTAGTCGTTCTTCTCTATTTTTACACTTCTCAGCCTTGAAACTTCAGGCACAAGGCCCTACTCTCAGAGTGTTGCAGCACTCCTACAGCTCAGTACCCTTCCAGGTACCTACCTTAGTGCCCTTTCAGGCACCTACAACTCAGCCTCCTCCAAAGCCTACAACTTAGTGACATACTTGTCACCTACAACTCAATGACTCAATAGTCACCTACCTCAGACACTAGGCCCTACACTTAGGCTAGAAGGAAAGCCCTATCTCAGATCAACACTTGGATCCTATCTTAGTACCCCAACAGGGCACCTACCTCAATGACTAATTAGTCACCTACAACTCAGGCACAAAGTGCCCTATAGCTCAGATTCAGACAAGTTGAATCCTACAGGAAATTATTCAAGATGTTGAAATAAAATAAAACCTTGACTCTGAGATAAATCTCAGAGTCTACCTTGCTGGACTGAGCAGATATAAGTCCATCCCTCTTGCTGTAGAAGGAATTAGTCTTCTTCTACAACTAGCTCCTTCTCTGCTGCACTGAATAACAACTATCTGCTGTTGAAGGCTGACTGCCCTTCACACAGCTATCTCTCCTTGCTGATTAGATAAATCAGCTACCTTGTTCTACAAAGAACTAACTTGCTGAACTGGAAGAAGCTTCAGCTATCTTTCTCTGCCTTTCTGGCTAGCTCTGCTTGACTTGGCTTTCAAGCTCGTCGGAGAAGATGAAGTTCAACCGCCTCTCTTTTCATTCCTGTGTTTGTTAAACCTAATCCCCTTTTCTTCTTTTCCTTTTATATCTGTTGATTTGAATCAACGACATAATTTTAATGTGTGCCCCACCAAGGATGGTTAGTACCACCACCCTCAGAAGAGGATAAATAGTAGCTTCCGGCATTACTGTAGCTTTCCCGCAATAGCATGAAATACTTTGTCTGCGCTCGACAAATGGAGAGCTGGGTTCGACGAATTTTGAAATGAGCTCGACTAACTAAGAATCTTCAGACTTTAACTTGAGCTCGACGAAAGGTGAGGTGGGTTTGACGAATTCTGAAATCAGTTTGACAAATTCTGAACTGAGCTCGAGGAACTCATAATCTTCAACCTTTAACTTGAGCTCGACGAAAGGTGAGTTAGGTTCGAAGAATTCTGAAATCAGTTCGACGAATTCTGAACTGAGCTCGACGAACTCTGAATCTTCAAACTTTAACTTGTGCTCGACGAAAGGTGAGCTCAGCTCGACGAACTCAGAATTCAGTTCGATGAATTCTGAATTGAGCTCTTCTTTAGAAGCGTTGAGTGAGCCTGCCTCACTCAATGCTTCTGGACTTAGAGAAATTCTGATGGCTCTGTCTCAGCGATTCCTTCTCAACTGTCTCAGTGCTTTCTTCTTCTCAGCTGTGACTATCTTCTGTCTCAGCGGTTTCTTCTCAACTGTCTCAGAGGTTTCTTCTTCATAGCTGGGACTATCTCCTGTCTCAGCGGTTTTGCTGGGACCAACATTTATCTCAATTATTTGTGTTGAGCTTCTCAGCTGTCTCAGCGGTTATGCTGAGACATTCTTCTCAACTATCTCAGCTGTCTCGACGCTTTTTCCTTTGACATTCGTCTCAGCTATCTCTAGCGTTGAGTGTGCCTTCATCACTCAACGCTTTTTGCTTTAGTCAAATTACTTGACTTCAAGCTTACCCTTTTTGTTCACCTGTCCAATCAAGGACAACCAGCATGCATGAACTTAAGCACACATCAAATACATCAATGCCCCTTGGCATGAATGGTGATGCCTCCTCAAATCTTGAGGAACATTGTAGGGCACAATTCCCAACAAAGTAAATCTCAGAAATCGGCCCAAGGCCAAACTCAATGAATTAGCTACAATTCGGCCACAAAATACCAAGTTTGCGGAAAAGCGTCGAGTCAAAACGATGACTGGCCTACACTCGACGCCGCGTTGAGTGCATTCAGCGCACTCAATGCCAAATAGTTTTACTTAGCGAATTACCTTCACTCGGCGCCGCGTTGAGTCCACACGACGCTTAAACAAAAGCTCTGAGTCCACTCAATGCCAGCGCACATTCACTCAATGCCAAACCTGACTCAGTAAACACACTCAACACCAAGGCACAACACTCAATGTCGCATTGAGTACCCTCAACGCCGCGTTGAGTATACTCAATGCCTAACAGTTAACTCAACGATATTTCCTTCACTCAACGCCGCGTTGAGTTCACTCAAAGCCGCGGTTAGTTCATTCAAACAACTCAACGCTTTTGCCTTAGTCTCGAAGCTACTCAACGCATAGGCTTCACTTAACGCTTGTTCACTTAACGCTAAGTCCTCAATGCTGCATTGAGTGCATTCAGCACACTCAATGTTTTTTTACTTAGCTCCTCAGACCACTCAACACTGCGTTGAGTGTATTCAACACACTCAATGCTTTTTTACTTAGCTCCCAGATCACTCAACGCTGCATTGAGTGTATTCAGCACACTCAATGCTTTTTTACTTATCCTCACAGACCAATCCATGCTATGTTGAGTGTATTCGGCACACTCAACGCTTTTTACTTAGCCTCACAAACCACTCAACGCTGTGTTGAGTGTATTCAGTACCCTCAATGTTTTTTTACTTAGCCTCACAGACCACTCAACGCATAGCCTTCTACACTAATCCTGACTTATACTAATAGCTGCATAAACTGAATCTTGATAGATTAACTGTAACGTCCAAATTCGTGTTAGGCCCCTCGCACGTGTTCTGAGTCAAGAGACTCAACTCGAGCTCGGGGTGCACCGACGTGAGGTGTCAGGTGCATAGAATAAGTGTAGGGTTGGGTTCAAGGTTACCCCAACCAGTAGCCGAGATGAGGGAACTCGGCTAAGTAAAAGTCGTCGAGAATGGAGGTTGATGCTCGTCGATCGTCGAGAATGGAGGACTGATTCTCGCCGATTCGACGGGTATCGGTGGTCGATACCCGCCGGACACAGAGCTGCAAGTAGACTAAGTAAAAGTCGTCGAGAATCCCCTGTTATACCCACCGATCGTCGAGTATCGCTGAGAATACTCAATGCAATCAACGCAGGATGTCCAGTAAAAAGGCTAAGGGAAAATCGTCGGGAATCATTGTCGATTCCCGACGAATTCGTCGAGAATGACCTGACGGTTCTCACCGATTGTCGAGAATGACATGACGATTCTCGCCGATCGGCGAGAATGGCGACTGATTTCCGCCGAATTTTACTTGGGCGTTTTCTTCGCCCAGGCAGATTCGCCGGCTTGTACAGGCGGACTGAACCGGACTTCGGGATTCATGCTGAATGATCCTTGGACCGGTCACTTCAAATGAAACCTAATTTGGGCGGTCCAATTAGAGAGTGACACGTGGCGGAAGGGATTTAGCCTAATATGTAATATAAAAAGGGAGTAAACCAAACCCTAGTCATCGCACCCGATCGTTCTTGCCGAGCCGTCACCGTGCAAACCGACGGGAGCGGAAGAAGAGATATCGTGGGTCTCCGGAGCCGGATTCTGGAGGAAAAGCTCCGCCGTTTCCGTGGAAGAACACTGCTAACGAAGCCAAGGATGCCGCCACGGAGAATAACGCGATCCATGGCCGGCAACGGAGGAAATGCCGGAAATGATGTGAGTTTCCTCCCCTCTCCCTTGGTGCTAGATCTGTAGCTATTCTTAGGCGAGACATCGACTCAAAAGAGTCTTGATGTGTGAGATGAAGCTTTCTAGGAAGGCCATGCTAGAACTTGTGTTCTAAAGCTTAGTCATCTTCAACCTCTCCTCGCTTCAAAGTGATGATAGGGGTGGTCTCGTGAAGAGGAAATGGCCTCAGAGGGAGAATAAGGATGGAGGAACTTCTGTTTGCGATTTGGGGAAAATCGCTTGAGGAGGAAGATGAACGGATGTCGTTCACTTCGCTTCAAGATGCGTGCAGAATCTGTATTCTGCACGCAGCGACCTTCTTGGCTATTTTTTAAGCAAGAAGGGGGCGGATCTGGGCTTTCGACTAAACACGAAAGTTGTAGCCCTTGAAACTACCTTTCCAACAAGTGGTTGCACGTTTCCATGCGATACCTGTAGCCACGGGAAAGTCCGTTTGAATCCGCTGCGGTTGGAAGTTAATGCCCAGGAAATCTGTATCATGTACGCAGCAGACTTCGAGTTGCATTTCTGGTATGATGTGACCAGATCTGGGCTTTTGACTAAACACGAAAGTTGTAGCCCTTGAAATTACCTTTCCAACGAGTGGTGGCACGTTTTCGGGCGATACTTGTAGCCACGGGAATCCTCAGTCAAAGTGGCTGACCAGATTACATACAATTCTAGGTGATTATAATATGAACTTGGATTCGATGGAATAGATGTTGCAATTCATCTCGAGGTTGGGTGAATTCTTTTGTGTTAATCACCGAGGTAGTGTGAAGACTGATGTTTGAGGACTTGAATCCCTATGCCGAGATGTGAATCAAGCCTAAGTGAATGAAAGGCTTGTTATATTTGGTAGATCTCCATTATGCGCATTGTCTATAAAATGTTGAATTCATTTGGAAGGATTTGTAAATGATTAGAACTACGGCCAGGATGTATAATGGATTGATGGAAGGGAATGGATAGTCCAATGCTTAGAGTGTCATCTCCCCACGGGTTGCATTAGGGAAATTAACAAGTGCGGTGTTGATCGTCACGAATGGGAATGAGGTTGAGTTGGATAAAATTGAATGGTTGGGCTTGGTCCTCGTGCTTTCTCCGAGGCTCCTTCCATGCCACGGAATTATGGAATTGCATGAGGTGTGAGTCAACACGCGGTGTCGTAATACCGGGTTAAGGATAGTGTGGCAGGTCTACGGGCTTGCCAATCGTCACACCGATGGGAGTTGACGGATAGACCTTGGGCGGTTGGGCTTGGTCCTCGGTGTTCACATCCCGAGGCTCCTTCCATGCCATGTGAACGGTTGGGCTTGGTCCTCGTGCTCATTTCCTAGGCTCCTTCCGTGTCATACCATAGGCCAATCAGGGGCTAGGATCTTGGTGCATATTTACCCGAGAGAACCCGCTGAGCCGTAGTACGCATGTGAGCTCCGTTGTTGTGTTCTTAGCGTTGAGGCGTACGGAGGCCTAGGCCAGGTAGTGTGGAGACCAGCCTGGTAGTGGAGATGCCCGCTCCACTGTCACCATTTGGCCACGACGGTTGATGCCTGAGATGTTTGCTACCTGCTCGAATAGTGGGAATTATAAGTCTATGTCGACATAGTGATTGCATGTGCTTGAGCATGGGTGTGTCATTGCATTGCATACATAGCATTGCACTCCATTATATACACAAGACCCTCATCGTATATGTTTGTATGGGCACTCCTATACGATGAGTTACTTTCTGCTGAACGACCCTCAACTTATATGCTTGTATGGGCATCCATATAAGTTGAGTTACTTACTGTTCTAGTTATATACTCTCTTGCTGCTGTAGTTTATAGATTCGAAAATAAGAGCTTGATTATTATACCCTACTGAAGTTGCTGCTTATAATATGTATTCTCACTTCACCTGTTGTACTACTGTTATTTATATATTGTACCTGTTCCTTTCTCCGCCCGGTACCGAGGAGTCACCGGGGGAGCGGATGTGAAACCACTTAGTCTTTTTGACTAACGGTTGCTACGTCTTCCTTTTTAGGAGGAAACCCCGCAGGTGGAGCTGCAGGCTATGCAGACGGACTGCCAGGCCAGGGAGACAGGGCCTGAAGGGACGGTACCGTCGCTACCGTCGGTTACAGATGTGAGTGAGAGAGAGAGATCATGTTGTAGCCTTTCGGGGCAATTCTGTTCTCGTACTATGATATTAGAATCTTGTTGTAGCTTCTTTAATTATGATATTATGGACATATGCTTGGTGTGGATTTGACTTTCATTTTATTATGGTTGGGTTGGCATTTATCTGTTGATATTGTTGTTAGCCGGCAGAATAGGCGACTTGTGGTACAGGCTAGCCTGAGTGCCAGTGTTACCGCAAGGCGGCTGTTCTGGGCATAAGACTCCTCTCGTGCCGTGTTTTGTGTTCCGGGAGGGGGGTCTTACAAATGGTATCAGCTTGCTACGATCCTCCAAGGTGAAAGTCACTTAACAATGGTGCCACCCCCGTTTGTTTGGTCAGTTTGAGGACAAGCTGACTTAGCGGAAGCAGTGGTGTGCCCATATGTAATTCACACTAAGTTGTCCATCTTTAACCTTAGATTATCCAACCTAACCCTAGGTTTGTACCTTATGTGTAGATCCCAGCACATGTTGAGCCAGTAAGGGGCACCCCCGCCCCGTCTGTACCTACACAATTTCAACAATCAGAGCTGGGGCAGACGCTCACAGCTATTCTGGACGCCTTTAGGTCCCAATCTCAGCAGACACCTGTACAACAACAGGGTCCGGGATCTAGTTGGTTAAGCGTTTTCCGAGCTCTCTCCCCTCCCGCTTATATTGGGACAGAGTCGGCAGTGCGTACGGAAGAGTGGCTCGACACTATACAAGAGTTGTTGGCAGGAATAAGATGTCCAAACAACATGGAGGTGACCCTTGTGGTGACACTCTTAGAGCTGCACGCCAAAAGGTGGTGGAAGTCCCTTATGGGCTCCACTTTTCGTGGAAGAGTGTACACGGACATTAGTTGGAACGAATTCTCCGAAGCCTTCTTAGAGCATTTCATCCCCTCAGCTGCTCGGGATGGCCTGGAAGAGAGATTTTTGTAACTTAAGCAAGGGTCCATGTCGGTGACGAAGTACCAACGGGAGTTTCAGCACCTGGCTAGATTCGCTGACTCCTATGAGCTGGATGATAGAGGGTACGCCAAAAGATTCTACAAAGGCTTGCGAGACCCCCTAAGGCAAGCCCTTTTGTTTATAGCGGACTCTAGTCTGGCGGAGATTATTGATATGGCGAAGAGATTGGAAGCGGACCACTTGGGAAGTGGTAAGAGGCCAGCAGAGGGCGTGATGGAAGCCGGCCCCAGCAATAGAAGGAGGTTTGACAATAAAAGAGGAAGAGGATATCGGAGGGGTGGCGGGCGCTTTCCCCAGAACTTTGGAGTGGAGCGCCCGGTTCCACAACCGCCAGCATTACCTCCACCTCCACGGTTTCAGCAACACGGCGGAAGGCAGGAACGAGTGTACTTCGAATGCAACCAACCGGGCCACATTCGACGCTACTGCCCTCAACTGTTTGGTGATGCGCCTCTTGCTTTCCCTCCAGCAGCCCCTCGGGGGCGGGGATATGTGCGTGGTCGAGGACGAGGACCACGAGGAAGAAACCCCGGACCCGCTCGAGATCAGATGTATGCCCTGGACATGACTCAAGAGCGGAACCCTCAAGAGATGATTGCAGGTACGATTCGAATTGGTCATTTTGCTTTCATTAATATCCTCTAGTTGCTTGAGATATACTAGACATCTAGCTTGAGTATTATTAATGACACTTAGGCACCGTGATGGTCGGCGGGAAACCGGCTCATACGTTATTTGATACGGGTGCCTCACATTCATTCGTGTCTGAAGACTTCATCAAAGATATATACGGAGTGCAATATTTCACTGGTATTGCTCGAAGAGTACGCCTCCCAGACGGATCTGAGATGACGGCAACCGCAAAGTGTGAGTTAGAGATAGCCATTGGGGGAAAGACCTTTGATACCCCTACCACAATTTTGAGAATACCAGAGTTCGACCTCATCCTGGGTATGGCGTGGCTAGATTGGCACCATGCGAGAATCGACTGTGCGGAGAAGCGTATCTATTTGAGACATGGGGATACTGATGTAGTCTTCCAAGGTATAAATGTCGCACCACGAATCTTGTTATCCTCAATCCAGACCTTGAAAGCTCATATGAGAGGGGATGAAGTCTACATGATACGATTCGAACTAAAAGAGATGAAGTTAGATGTGAAGGATGTGCGGGTAGCACGGGATTTCCCTGAGGTATTTCCCGAGAAACTTCCAGGGTTACCCCCGCATAGAGAAGTGGATTTTCAGATTAAGCTTGTACCAGGAGCTAAGCCTGTCTCTAGGACCCCTTATCGGATGGCCCCAAAAGAACTTGCGGAGTTTAGAGTGCAATTGCAGGAGTTGGTAGAATCAGGGTTTGTTTGCCCCAGTTCGTCGCCTTGGGGAGCCCCTGTTCGATTCGTCAAGAAGAAAGATGGAACCCTGCGTTTATGTATAGACTATCGGGAACTCAACCGACTGACAGTACGGAACACCTACCCGTTACCTCGGATCGATGAGTTGTTCGACCAACTGGTGGGAGCGTATTGATTTTCCAAGCTAGACTTACGCTCGGGGTACTACCAATTGAGAATACAGGAGGATGATATACAGAAAACGGCTTTCAGCTCAAGGTACGGCTTATATGAGTTCACAGTGATGCCGTTTGGACTCACCAATGCCCCATCGGCTTTCATGAGCTTGATGAATAAAGTGTTCGAGGCCTATCTAGATGTCTTCGTCATTGTGTTCATTGACGACATCCTAGTCTACTCGAAGACGGAGGAAGAACATGCCGGACATTTGGCCTTAGTTCTGGAGAAGCTAAAAGAGCACGCCCTGTTCGCCAAGTTTAGCAAGTGTGAATTCTGGCTTAAGGAGGTTGCTTTCTTGGGCCATGTAATTAGTGGGGCAGGACTAGCTGTGGATCTAGCCAAGGTGCGCGCTATGAAGGAGTGGTCACCTTTGAAGTCGGCGGCCGATGTGAGGAGTTTTCTTGGACTTGCCAGATACTACCGCAAGTTCGTAAAAGGATTCTCCAAGATTGCCCTCCCGCTTACTTCCTTGACAAAGAAAGGAGTGCTATTTGAGTGGACACCCCAGTGTGAAGCGGCATTCCAGGAATTGAAGGATAGACTTACCTCCGCCACCATCCTTTTCCTTCCGTCTGGGAAGGAAGGATTTCAAGTCTATACGGATGCGTCTTATCAGGGGTTGGGAGCGGTGTTGATGCAGCACGGGCACGCAATTGCTTATGCTTCAAAACAATTGAAGAAGCATGAAATCAATTACCCGGTGCATGATTTGGAGCTAGGAGCGGTGGTGTTCGCCTTGAAGGTATGGAGGCATTATCTATACGGCGTCCACTGCGAAATCTTCTCGGATCATAAAAATTTGAAGTACGTCCATACCCAGAAGGAATTGAACTTAAGACAACGGCGGTGGTTAGAGTTTCTATGCGACTATGAGTTCACCTTGAACTACCACCCCGGAAAAGCAAACTCGGTAGCCGATGCGTTGAGTAGGAAAGTACCCGGCTCGAGCCGATAATCTCGATTGATGAGCATGGAGTTGGCACGGATGATCGAGGAGATGGACATCACCTTAATATTTAAGGCTTCTTCGGAATATACGGAGTACCTGTCCAGCATGAGCATAGTTTGTGATATTCGGGACCGGATCCGAGTGGAGCAAGGATTGGATGCGGCTTTGGCCCCGGCAATAAAGTTAATCGAAGACGGGACTACCGACGAGTACACACTAAAGGACGGCCTCGTTTACTTTCGCGGCCTACTCTACATTCCCAAAGGTGGCAGAATCCGGGAGGATATTATGAGAGAAGCACATTGCTCTCAATATTCCGTGCACCCGGGAATTTCAAAGATGTACGCCGGCTTACGAAAGACGATGTGTTGGCCAGGGATGAAGAAAGATGTCCGGTACTTTATCACGCATTGTGAAGCCTGCCAAAGAGTGAAGGCGGAATGTAGGAGCCCCGGTGGCCTGTTGCAGTCGTTGCCTATCCCCGAATGGAAGTTTGAGGATATATCCATGGACTTCGTACATGGGCTACCTCGCTCCCGCTCAGGGAATGATTCAGTGTGGGTTATCGTTGATCGCCTGACGAAGGTTGCCCGGTTCATTCCTATGAAGAAGGAGGCTCATGTGGATGTCTTGGTACGCCTGTTTGTGGAACAATTTGTACGGTATCATGGCGTACCTAAGACGATAGTTTCGGATCGTGATGGTCGTTTCACCTCCAAGGAGTGGAAGGCGGTACAGACGTATTTGGGCTCACGTCTTACCTTCAGTACCGCATTTCATCCTCAGACGGACGGACAGTCTGAGCGGACCATCCGAACAATGGAAGATCTGTTGAGGTTGTGTGTGATAGATAGGGGAGAGCCATAGCAAAGACTCTTGCCCTTGGTGAAATTCTCCTATAACAATAGCCATCAAGCTAGTATTGGCATGGCGCCCCATGAAGCCCTATATGGAAGGAGGTGTAGGACCCCCTTGTCTTGGGTGCAAGATGAAGACCCGAAGACTTTGGGAATTGAGTACATAGATGACACTGATGCGGTGGTTAGGCTAATAAGGGATCGCATGTTGGAGGCTCAAAGCCGGCAGGCGAAGTATTACAACGCAAGACACCGTATGGTGGAATTTCAAGCGGGTGATAAGGTGTTTCTAAAAATTCGGCCGATGCATGGAGTGTCACGAGTGCGAGGAGTGAAGAAGCTCAGTCCACGGTATGTTGGGCCCTATGTCATATTAGAAAGGGTTGGCCCTTTGGCCTACCGGATGGAGCTACCGCCCGAGCTAGAGAATCTCCACGATGTGTTCCATGTGTCGTCGCTTCGGAAGGCGCTGTTGCGGCCCGAACAATACATCCCCACAACTGATGGTACTGTGGCGTCTGACAAATCTGTGCGACTGGAGCCGGTGCGGATCGTTGATAATGAGATAAGAACCTTGCGCCGCAAAAGTGTCCCCTTGGTAAAAGTGCTATGTTCTAATCATGGGAAGGAGGAATTCACATGGGAGCCAATGGATTTGATGCAAAGACGCTACCCGGAGTTGTTTGCTTCAGGTAACTTTATTTAAAAACATATTTTGTTTTCTGTATGCTTTACTCCCCACGACCTCAGCCTGATTTCGGGGACGAAATCTTTTTTTATTTTGTTTATAGGATTTGTAACGTCCCAATTCGCGCTAGGCCCCTCGCACGTGTTCTGAGTCAAGAGACTCAACTCGGGCTCGGGGTGCACCGACGTGAGGTGTCGGGTGCATAGAATAAGTGTAGGGTTGGGTTCAAGGTTACCCCAACCAGTAGCCGAGATGAGGGAACTCGGCTAAGTAAAAGTCGTCGAGAATGGAGGTTGATGCTCGTCGATCGTCGAGAATGGAGGACTGATTCTCGCCAATTCGACGGGTATCGGTGGTCGATACCCGCCGGACACAGAGCTGCAAGTAGACTAAGTAAAAGTCGTCGAGAATCCCCTGTTATACCCACCGATCGTCGAGTATCGCTGAGAATACTCAACGCAATCAACGCATGATGTCCAGTAAAAAGGCTAAGGGAAAATCGTCGGGAATCATTGTCGATTCCCGACGAATTCGTCGAGAATGACCTAATGGTTCTCACCGATCGTCGAGAATGACCTGACGATTCTCGCCGATCGGCGAGAATGGCGACTGATTTCCGCCGAATTTTACTTGGGCGTTTTCTTCGCCCAGGCAGATTCGCCGGCTTGTACAGGCGGACTAAACCGGACTTCGGGATTCGTGCTGAATGATCCTTGGACCGGTCACTTCAAATGAAACCTAATTTGGGCAGTCCAATTAGAGAGTGACACGTGGCGGAAGGGATTTAGCCTAATATGTAATATAAAAAGGGAGTAAACCAAACCCTAGTCATCGCACCCGATCGTTCTTGCCGAGCCGTCACCGTGCAAACCGACGGGAGCGGAAGAGGAGATATCGTGGGTCGCCGGAGCCGGATTCTAGAGGAAAAGCTCCGCCGTTTCCGTGGAAGAACACTGCTAACGAAGCCAAGGATGCCGCCACGGAGAATAACGCGATCCATGGCCGGCAACGGAGGAAACGCCGGAAATGATGTGAGTTTCCTCCCCTCTCCCTTGGTGCTAGATCTGTAGCTATTCTTAGGCGAGACATCGACTCAAAAGAGTCTTGATGTGTGAGATGAAGCTTTCTAGGAAGGCCATGCTAGAACTTGTGTTCTAAAGCTTAATCATCTTCAACCTCTCCTCGCTTCAAAGTGATGATAGGGGTGGTCTCGTGAAGAGGAAATGGCTTCAGAGGGAGAATAAGGGTGGAGGAACTTCTGGTTGCGATTTGGCGAAAATCGCTTGAGGAGGAAGATGAACGGATGCCGTTCACTTCGCTTCAAGATGCGTGCAGAATCTGTATTCTGCACGCAGCGACCTTCTTGGCTATTTTTTAAGCAAGAAGGGGGCGGATCTGGGCTTTCGACTAAACACGAAAGTTGTAGCCCTTGAAACTACCTTTCCAACGAGTGGTTGCACGTTTCCATGTGATACCTGTAGCCACGGGAAAGTCCGTTTGAATCCGCTGCGGTTGGAAGTTAATGCCCAGGAAATCTGTATCCTGTACGCAGCAGACTTCGAGTTGCATTTCTGGTATGATGTGACCAGATCTGGGCTTTCGACTAAACACGAAAGTTATAGCCCTTGAAATTACCTTTCCAACGAGTGGTGGCACGTTTTCGGGCGATACTTGTAGCCACGGGAATCCTCAGTCAAAGTGGCTGACCAGATTACATACAATTCTAGGTGATTATAATATGAACTTGGATTCGATGGAATAGATGTTGCAATTCATCTCGAGGTTGGGTGAATTCTTTTGTGTTAATCACCGAGGTAGTGTGAAGATTGATGTTTGAGGACTTGAATCCCTATGCTGAGATGTGAATCAAGCCTAAGTGAATGAAAGGCTTGTTATATTTGGTAGATCTCCATTATGCGCATTGTCTATAAAATGTTGAATTCATTTGGAAGGATTTGTAAGTGATTAGAACTACGGCCAGGATGTATAATGGATTGATGGAAGGGAATGGATAGTCCAATGCTTAGAGTGTCGTCTCCCCACGGGTTGCATTGGGCAAATTAACAAGTGCGGTGTTGATCGTCACGAATGGGAATGAGGTTGAGTTGGATAAAATTGAATGGTTGGGCTTGGTCCTCGTGCTTTCTCCGAGGCTCCTTCCATGCCACGGAATTGTGGAATTGCATGAGGTGTGAGTCGACACGCGGTGTCGTAATACCGGGTTAAGGATAGTGTGGCAGGTCTACGGGCTCGCCAATCGTCACACCGATGGGAGTTGACGGATAGACCTTGGGCAGTTGGGCTTGGTCCTCGGTGTTCACGTCCCGAGGCTCCTTCCGTGCCATGTGAACGGTTGGGCTTGTTCCTCGTGCTCATTTCCGAGGCTCCTTCCGTATCATACCATAGGCCAGTCAGGGGCTAGGATCTTGGTGCATATTTACCCGAGAGAACCCGCTGAGCCGTAGTACGCATGTGAGCTCCGCTGTTGTGTTCTTAGCGTTGAGGCGTACGGAGGCCTAGGCCAGGTAGTGTGGAGACCAGCCTAGTAGTGGAGATGCCCGCTCCACTGTCACCGTTTGGCCACGACGGTTGATTCCTGAGAGGTTTGCTACCTGCTCGAATAGTGGGAACTATAAGTCTTTGTCGACATAGCGATTGCATGTGCTTGAGCATGGGTGTGTCATTGCATTGCATACATAGCATTGCACTCCATTATATACACAAGACCCTCATCGTATATGTTTGTATGGGCACTCCTATACGATGAGTTACTTTCTGCTGAACGACCCTCAACTTATATGCTTGTATGGGCATCCATATAAGTTGAGTTACTTACTGTTCTAGTTATATACTCTCTTGCTGCTGTAGTTTATAGATTCGAAAATAAGAGCTTGATTATTATACCCTACTGAAGTTGCTGCTTATAATATGTATACTCACTTCACCTGTTATACTACTGTTATTTATATATTGTACCTGTTCCTTTCTCCGCCCGGTACCGAGGAGTCACCGGGGGAGCGGATGTGAAACCACTTAATCTTTTTGACTAACGGTTGCTACGTCTTCCTTTTTAGGAGAAAACCCCGCAGGTGGAGCTGCAGGCTATGCAGACGGACAGCCAGGCCAGGGAGACAGGGCCTGAAGGGACGGTACCATCGCTACCGTCGGTTACAGATGTGAGTGAGAGAGAGATCATGTTGTAGCCTTTCGGGGCAATTCTGTTCTCGTACTATGATATTAGAAGCTTGCTGTAGCTTCTTTAATTGTGATATTATGGACATATGCTTGGTGTGGATTTGACTTTCATTTTATTATGGTTGGGTTGGCATTTATCTGTTGATATTATTGTTAGCCGGCAGAATAGGCGTCTTGTGGTACAGGCTAGCCTGAGTGTCAGTGTTACCGCAAGGCGGCTGTTCTGGGCATAAGACTCCTCTCGTGCCGTGTTTTGTGTTCCGGGAGGGGGGTCTTACATTAACAGACAACCCGATACTCGATTGATTTTGCCTAGACTAACAGTCAAATAAGACGAATTGACTTAGATTATTTGGTAAAAATGGACGGGTTCAAACACTTACAGCCAAGAGACAGCGAATCTTACTCATACAAACGCTCAAATACGACAAATGGTCCTTGACCGGGAATTTAGCATTAAGCAACAGGCCTATATGGCCAAACCCTACAGTAATCCTAATTTCTGTACAGGGAAGGAAACAAGATAACATGAAACAAAGGATAAGCAAGGGGGTAAACCGTTCCTTGCCTCAAATCTCCCCGAACTTCAGCAACACCAGCACTCCTCCTCACGGATTGGGCCACAGAAACACCTAAGTAGCAAAGCCTGAAACTTTTCGAGAGGGGAGAAGATCAAAACCGCATACCTTAATCTCTAAAAATCCAAAAAACGGGAAAAACTCATCGTAGAAACGTAGATCTTGGAGAGAGCTAATCAGATCTACCCTCCGACGATGATTTCATGCACCGAAACTCTTACAAGTGGTGGCTGAAAGCCTTGCAAAACCCTCCGCCCTCTTTCTTCTGCACTCTCGGTCTGTTAGCTTGGGGAGCAAGATAATGAATAGTAATCGATCAAAATCTTTATCTATAACATATAATATTATATATAATATATTATAATATTATATACATATAATATATTATCTTCTAGACAATATAATAAAATATACACATGATACTATATTATAATAAGACAGTGAATTATATATATCATATAATTCTTATTAATGAAACATCCAAATAGCACAAAAACTCGAATCAACTCAGATTTCTCCCACACCGAAATTACATATCGCTGCTACGAATCCAACGACGAAGTCGAATTTAAGTTTCGACAAACCAAAATCAGGTAAAAACTCCCCCGAAGCCCAAAATACTAAATCCCAAAAAGGCTCTACCGAGTTCCAAAACAAACCCGGCTCGCAAGTAGTATCTCAAAACCGCCCTAGAAATTAGCCAAGCTAATATTCTAAGCCAAAACCTCGGATACCAAATGAGCAAAAGTCACGCTCCAGCAACGATATCCGTCAACTACGCATCAACGTAACGCCCTGGCATCAAAATACGTTACTAAAGGGATTTTAATTAAATCTTGGAAAATTAGGGGCGTTACAGTCACTCCCCCTAAAAGAAAGTTTCGTCCCAAAAATTTACGCACAAAAGATTCCACTATAGAAGGAAAAGAATCAAATATTATAGAATAGAAACACATACATACAAAACTAGGAGAACAGATGAGGATGAGTCTCCCTCATAACTAACTCTAACTCCCAAGTCGTGCTCTCCACGTCTTGGTTATGCCATAAAACTTTAACCACGGGTATGGTCTTTCTTCGCAACACCCGATCTTGAGTATCCAGAATGCGAACATGCACCTCAATATAGGAATGATTAGGCTCCAACTGGGGCACAAAATAAAGAACTTTTCGGTCGCTAAGCACACATTTCCGCAACTGGCTTACGTGAAACACATTGTGCACTCCAGGAAAACTTGCGGGCAAATCCAGCTTATAAGCTAGCACTCCGATGAGTTTAACAACCTGAAAAGGTCCTACATACCTAGGATCCAACTTATGGTTCTTTCCAAACCTCATAACACCAGACATCAGAGAAACCTTGAGAAATACCCTGTCCCCAACAGTAAAATCCAGATCAATCCTACGCCAATTGACATTCTTCTTGTAACGCTCCTGAGCTATATGAAGCTTCTCTCGAATATGCGTCGCAGAAGTACTCATCTCTTCCAATGCTTCTGGGCCAAACAACAGTCTTTCACCAACTTCAGCCCAAAACAAGGGAGTTCTGCAACGTCTCCCATACAAAGCCTCAAACGGGGCCATCTGCAAGCTCTCTTGATAATTGTTATTATAAGCAAACTCCATCAATCTGAGTCACTCATCCCACGCTCCCACGTGGTCCAAAATATAACATCTGATCATATCCTCAAAAATCTAGTTTAATCTCTTTGCCTGACCATTGGTCTACAAATGATAAGAAGTGGAATACCTCAGATCGGTACCCAACCCTTCCTGTAAAGTTTTCCAAAAGCGAGATGTAAACCTAGAGTCTCGATTTGACACAATACTCACTGGCACTCCATGTAGCCTGATAACCTCATCTAGGTAGAGCTCTGCTATTTTCTTCATGGAGTAATTAATTTTGAAAGGCATGAAGTAAGCACACTTCGCCAGTCTATCCACTATAATCCAAACAGAATCATGCCCTCGGGGAGATCTTGGCAAACCAGTAATAAAAATCCATAGAAATACTCCCCCATTTCTAACTTAGAATCTCTAAAGGCGTCAACTTGCCATCCGTCCTTCGATGATCAGCCTTAACTCGCTTGCAAGTGAGGCATTCTGACACAAACTTGGCTATATTAGCTTTCATACCATACCACCAAATAATCTGCTTCATATCTCGGTACATCTTGGTGGAACCAGGGTGGTAGGAAACACTAGAGCCATGCGTTTCACTAAACAACTTAACTCATATATCCTCAACAGTGGGGATACAATATCTACCGTGGTACTTCAAAGTACCCGCATCATTAATGGAAAAGTCTGGTAGCTCCTCTTTCTCAGTTCTATTATGTAGGTGTTGCAAATCGGGATCATCCTTCTGATGCAGCCTTGTGAGTGTTATACAAGAAGGCTCTAACACTTCCAAACTACTGGGTGATTCGCTACTCCCAACTGATATATCCATTAACAGAAATTCTTCTACCAAGAATTCCACTAAAAGTCCAAAGATTTGCGCGGTCTTTCTACTCAGGGTATCAGCTACTACATTAGCTTTGCCTAGATAATACAAATGTCAACATCATAGTCCGCGACATATTCTAACCATCTATGCAGGCGTAGGTTCAACTCCTTTTTAGTGAAAACAGACTTCAAACTCTTATGGTTCGTATAGATCTTGCACACGATGCCATACAATAGATGCCTTCATAGCTTCAAAGCATAAATCACAACCGCAAATTCCAAATCATGCGTAGGGTAGTTTCTTTCATGAATATTTAACTGTCTCAACCCATACACAATTACTTTACCTTCTTGCATCAGGACACATCCCAGCCCGACATGTGATGCATCCATATAAACGACATACTCTACTCCTTCGGTAGGAAAATACAAAACTGGAGCAGTGCACAATTTCTGTTTCAATTCCTGAAATGCTCCTTCGCACTTATCACTCCAGATGAACGCTGCATTCTTCTGTGTAAGCTTTGTCAGCGGCACAGACAACATAGAGAATCCTTCCACAAATTTTCTATAATAGCATGCCAACCCTAGGAAGCTTCTTATCTCTTTGGGTGTGGTAGGTCTTTTCCAATCCATAAGAACGACTATCTTCTCGGGGTCAACTGAAATTCCATCATGTCTCACAACATGACCCAAAAAGGAAACCTGAATGAGCCAAAACTCACACTTACTCAATTTGGCATACAACTTATGCTCTCTCAAGGCAGACAGGACTAAACGCAAGTGTTGGGCATGCTCCTCAGTATTCCGAGAATAAATCAGGACATCATCAATAAAAACAACAATAAACCAATCCAAGAAATCCTTAAACACTCGGTTCATCTTGTCCATAAACACAGAGGGTGCATTCGTCAATCCAAAGGACATTACCAAGAACTCAAAATGCCCGTACTTAGAATGGAAAGAAGTCTGCGGAACATCCGACTCATAGATTCTCAACTAATGGTAGCCCGAATGAAAGTCAATCTTCGAAAACATTATACTACCACGCAACTGATCGAACAAATCATCTATCCGCAGTAAGGGATACTTTTTTTTGATAGTTACCTTGTTTAATTCTCGATAATTGATGCGCAGCCTTAAATACCCATTCTTCCTTTTTACAAACAAAATGGGAGCACCCCAATGCGAAGAACTTGGCCTAATGAAACCATACCGCAATACCTCATCTAGCTAGGTATGCAACTCTTCCAACTCGCGCGGGGCCATACGGTACAGTGCCTTTGCAATAGGGCGAGTACCCTGCTCTATATCTATAACAAACTCCACGTCTTTCTCAGGTAGAAGACCAGGAAGACTATCAGGGAAAACATCAGAAACTCACACACCACTATAACCTCTTCGAAACGCAGCAAACCACTAATGGTTCCCAAAACGGAAACCAAGTAAGCAAAAATACCGAAATCTAAAACCTTCCAAGCACATACTGCGGAAATAATCAGGGAATCCCGACACGGATAACTATAAACACTCTTGGGGTGACTGTTGTCCATCTTGAAATCCAAGCGCTTGACCTTGCACTGGATAACCACATCATATCTAGACAACCAGTCTATGCCCAAGATCACATCAAAGTCCTTCAGGTATATTAACTTCAAATCAGCAATAACTAAGAAATCACCCAAAAGAATCGGACAACCTAGGATACCCTGGTCCGACACCACTGAATCACTAGAGGGAAACTTGACACAAAAATCATCGCCAACTTGATCAAGAGTCAAACGATGGCGCTCCACAAAAGTCCTAGCCACAAACCAGTGGGTAGCTCCAGAATCGAAAAGAAAGCGCGCCCAATGGTTCTTTACCTTAAACTTCCCTATAAAATCGCATACATAACTAATCGAGCAATGTCGAAACTATAAATATGAGCTAAAAAGAAACCAAACTAGGTTAGAATCTAACCTGAGATCACCTGGGTGGATGTCTGCGCTTCCTCCAAGGTCACCACATTCAGCTTGCCTTTCCCTTTGTTCAAAGACTGCGGTGACGGCAAGGCCTAAAGTGGGACTAGCTGCAGCATGGGCTGAGACTGCGGGCACTTTGACTTGAAATGCCCCTTCTGCCCGCACTGATAATAGACCCTGTCCTTACCCAAACAATAGGCAGCATCGGGCCCCTTTCGTTTGCACAAAGCACAAACAAGTTCTCCTTTCATAGCACTCTGAATTGCATGGACCTGCTCTTGATTCTAAGCTCCCAATCTCTGAAACATTTCTCAAACGGATGGTCTGACCGGCCATAGAAACTGCACACTTCCCTTCTTCTCTTCCGTGAAACAGAACCAGATTCTTTTGAGTTCTTACCCTCATCAAACTTCCTCTTATCTTTCCTCATCCGCTGGCCTCGATTCTTCGCATTGTCGATTGCTTCGACCCTTAAGGTGGCTTTTACAACTTCAGCATAACTTCCTGACCCATAAGCACTAGCCAATTGCTGGATGTCATTCCGAAGACCACTAAGAAAACGCTTAACTCTATTAGATTTCGAGGATAGTAGATCCGAGGTAAACCGGCTCAGTTTGCAAAACTCAATCTCATACTCACTAACTACGAGTTGCCTTTGCTTCAAGTGCAAAAAATTGTTTATCAAGCGGTCTTGCTCGACCGGCAGCAGAAACTTTCTAGGTAATATCTCCTTGAAGGCCTCCCATGAACATCCGTACTTCAAGTTCTCCTTTCCTCTCAACCACTAGCTCTTAGCCAGACCCTTTAGCTAGTAGGAAGCGACCATCAATCTCTGGTCAGCAGAAATCCCTGAGTACGAGAACATCTCCTCGATAGCTATAATCCAATCATCCAAGGCCATGAAATCAGCTCTACCATCATAGGTAGGGGGTCCCATTCGCTAAAAATGCGAGATAAAGTTCATCGCTGATGGAAATAAAATGGTAGTCACCAGAGGAGCAGGGGAACCGAAATAGCTTGACCTACAACAGGGTCCAACACTCTAAGCAGGTGTCCTGACACAACGGTCAACAAGGCTTGGATCTATGATTGCATCTCCACCATTTGCCTAAACAGAGCCTCATTACTCTGTCTTAGTCCTTCTATCACGGCCTCATTCTGAGCTCCAGACGACTCACCCTCAGACTGGGGAGTCGACCTCATCGCTGGACGCTTCGACTTTCTAATAACACTACAAACAACTAATCAACACCTAGCTTACTGCTAGAACTAAACAACTTAGTTCAGACAATACATGTACAAATACTTGCTCAAGCTACTAATTTACTCTTGGATTTCATTAATGATGTCATGCGTAAACTTAGGATGATATACTGTCATCCCATAGACCCATGTGCATAGACCATGAATGCATGACTTCTTATTCCTTCTTGTCTCAAAACCATGTGTGTACATATGTCATCATGTAAATCTTTAGCTTGGCATGCGTGCTAATACAATGTTATGTCATGCATGTTGTGCAATGCAATCTAATAAAAGACTTAGTACATGTTATGAGCGGCGTAAACATGAAATATTATGCATCTCATACTACCTAATATCGCATGCAATGAAAAGAAAAATCTAATGTGCATTCATGTGATGATTGTTATGCATCCCATACTACATAACAGTCACATGTTTCCTCCTATGAGGATTCATATACAAACACATATTATGCATCACATACTATATAATATGTCATGTATACTTCTTGTAATGCTTATGAGTGTAGTGTTCATGCTTATGCCAAGACGTACTGTGTAACGCCCCGAAACTCAAAAGTGAAATGGGCGGTGTTTGAACCAAGTTCGGGTCTTGGTAGGGTGAACACGGCCTGTGACACGGGCGTGTCACATGGCCGTATCGTGCTCGGGTCGTCGAGTTGAGGTCGACTAGCATTGAGTGCTTGAACACGGCCTAGGACACTAGCGTGTCCCAAGGCGTGTCAGGCACACGGCATGGGACACGGGCGTATCACATGGCCGTGTACTTATCTAGAAAGTGTGGTCTTGTGTCGATGGAGGGACACAGCCCTGAACACGGGCGTGTACTGGTTGACTCGGGTGTGTAAAGTATGACACGGGCGTGTCGCCACCCGTGTCCACTATGGGACGTGATGGTTGGTGTGGCAGTTATTTGCGACACGGCCCCTGGTCACGGGTGTGTCGAGGACCCGACACAGGCGTGTCAGGTTGGGACACGGGTGTGTCCCAACTCGTGTTCTTTTTTGTGCTCGATATTCGTGGCTAGATCGAGGCACACGGCATGGGACATGCCCGTGTGCAAAGCCATGTTCGGCCCAGGATTAAGAAATTTTAGGCTAATATGAGCCGTTCATTTTCTTTAAATACGATCTGACGACCGAGATTAGATCCTGTTGTGTTAAGTTCGGGAATAGAGGATTAATCCCTCATTTTCCTCCTAAATTCACTCTTTCTAAGAAGTTAGAGAGAGAAGAGAGCAAGGAAGAAGGAAGGGAGGAATCTGGCCGGCGGCGGAGCATCAGAGCACCAAATCGAGAACCGAGACCAGATCCGTGGAGAGAATTCCCTTGCGAAGCCTTCCATCCAGCTAGTTTCTCATGGCGCCAAAGCGGACTTCAAGGGTAACGATTCTCCACTTAGACATGTGAAGTCCTTTTCTTTTCTACATAGGACACCCACTCCCGCGAGTGTGGGGTGAGTGCGTGGTGTTCCTTGGGGTAGATGTGAATAGTCCTCCTTATGATGCATGTAGAATCCGGAATCGAAGTACGGACTTAGGCATTGTGTCTGTAGTCTACCCGGATGTGGTTGTCTGGATCGGTGATGTTGTATATTATATGGATTGCCGGAGAAGATTCCATGCTTTGTGTATTCGGGTCTCTATGCGGTAGATTGCAGCAGGGATCCTTGGGGATTAACTCCAAGGCGCACCCGGAAAACTAGGCGGAAATGTAATTCTGCTGACTTGGTGGCTGGGGAGCCGGCCTTGAACATAACTGGGTTATGTGATGTTTGGAAATGAATTAGGATCTGGGTGAAGCTTGGCCCGCATGTATGTCTTAATGTGACTAGGTGGAGTGAGCAACGGGCGGGTGGAAACAGACCTAAGCTATGTGGTTCGGTGCTAGAGGTCCTAAAGTAGAACTGGACGTTGGCATAGTCGGGAGTCTTGGACTGCGGTCGGAAAGACTGAAAAATGCTCACAATGTTTGTCGTCCCGAGGATGGTGGTGAAGCCACGGAATTGACCGGATTCACCGAAAAATGTGCCCTGAGTGCACGGGGTGTTTTGCCGGGCGAGCCTGCACCTGTAGCTAAATATACTTATGCATTTAATTGTTTAGCTGGGCTAATGAAATACAGTGAAGGAGCACCGCCGTCCCGAATATGGGGCGGGGTCGTTATAATTTGGTAAGCTGATCGTTGCTTTGTTTGTCACCATGCGGTGGAATGTTGCTTATAGGTGCTGCGGAACCAAGTACCAAATAGCGGGCTGAAGCCCAAGCAGCTGTGTTGGCCTTCAAAGGCCAAAGCGAACTGTTATTTCATTTCTTTCATGTGTGGATGGTCTGTGAGCCGATGTCTGTAAAACACTATGTTGTTTAAGTGAACATTTGTTAGGCCATAAGGCTAAGTACTCTTTTGTGTATTTGTTGTATTTCATTCCTGTTGAGTATAGTGGACATTCATGTCAGTGTTGTGCAATTTTGGATTCTCTTAAACTTTTTAAAATCTTTCGCTAGAATCCTCTGTGTTAGGGCGAGTAGTTGAGTATTTGGTATTATTATGTAACCCTTCCGACTGTCCGTGGTATATGGCGTCGGGTTCCAGCTGGACCTTCTGTTATATGCCATACGACGGATGGGGGTGTTACAATTTGGTATCAGACTAAGGTGTTGGTCTTCTTTATTTGAATTCGTGGGCGAATTCTTTTAAGGGTAGGTGAGCACATATATGTGCGTCATCGTAATAACATAAAAGAACCCATGAATGTCCACTTAGGAATGGAAAAATACACTTGTTTTGAGGAACCTGAGTGTTCCAATAATTGCTTTTAGCAATTTGTGTATTGCCTAATCAAGGGTTTATGCTATTATAGGAAGCTAGGAGTGGTGCTGGGCAATCGGAGCATCCACAATCGGTGGAAAGTAGTGCACCAAGTGACGTGCCTACAACACCACCTTCAGCAGAAACCATCAGATTGGTGGCTGAAGCAGTCTTTGCCATGATAAATGTCCAACAAGTACAGCATGCACCACCTGCTAATGAGCAAGAACCGATTAGAGTGGCAGAGCTGGGAGTGGTAGAGCGTGGGGTAGTTGATACGGTAACACCAAGGAGAGCCACAGAGAAATAGCTTGAACATGTGATGATCTTTAATACTCTGGTATTTGACGGGATGGGAATGCCAACTCAAGCTGAGGATTGGCTCTCTACGATGAAGAGGGTCATGACCGCCACAGAAACTGCGGAGTTGCAGAAGACCACAATAGTGACCTTCCTATTGGATGGTGAGGCAAGGATGTGGTGGGACGAGTTGGAGGTTCATCTCTTAGTGGCAAGTCAACTTGTTGATGTACCGATGGAGGAATTCTCAAGGTTATTCTTGGCCAGATACTACCTTCTGCCCAGAAGCTTGAGATGGAGAATAAGTACCTTGGTTTGACTCAGGGAGAGAGAAGCGTGGATGAGTATCTCCACAAGTTTACTCGGTTTGGTCGTTATGTTAGTGCTAGGCTTTGTGTTAGTTTTCGATAGTCCAGCGAGACCCCTGTTTGATTCAGGAGCTTCACATTCCTTCTTGTTCGAAAGATTCATATCGCGCATCGGAGTTCCTTCCTCGATGGCAAAAGACAAGTTGGATGTGTTGTTGCCCAATGGGTGCTCAAGGCGCGCGGATAGAGTCTGTGTGGTAAAGTTGCGGATCGGGGATCAAGAGTTTGATTTGCAAGCGTCGGTGCTGCCGTTAGTGGAGTTCGATGTAATATTTGGAATGGACTGGCTCTCAGAGCAGCGAGCCTGCATCGATTGCAACCGAAAGGAGGTTAATTTGGGACTGAATACTGATCGGGAGACCACGTTTGCTGGCCTGAGAGGGTCGAGCAAGATTTTAATGACAGCTCTTCAAGTGATTAAGGTAGTTTGGTCTGGGGCAGAGCTGTTTTCACTTTAGTGCAGGCTTCAATGCCTAAGCCTAGTCTGGGCAGTATTGCAATGGTGTCCGAGTATCCTGATGTATTCCCAAATGATCTCCCGAGAGCCCCTCCTCAGCGGGAGATTGATTTTACAATTGAGCTGGTGCCGGGTGCCAAACCAGTGTCACGCTCTTCGTATCGGATAGCGCCTAAGGAGATGGCGGAGCTGAAGGTGCAACTACAAGAATTGTTAGAGCAAGGGTATGTGCGTCCAAGTTCGTCGTCTTTGAGCACACCGGTCCTCTTCGTTAAGAAGAAAGATGGGAGCTTACGACTCTATATCGATTGCCGGGAGTTGAACAAGCTTACAGAAAAGAATAAGTTTCCGATCCTAAGGATTGACGATCTATTTGATCAGTTAGTTGGGTCAACGGTATATTCGAAGCTAGATCTGAAATCCGGATATTACCAGCTAAGGATAAGGGAGAGTGACATCCCAAAGACAGCGTTCAGCTCGCGGTTTGGATATTACGATTTTACGGTCATGCCGTTTGGGCTGACCAATATGCCATCCGTGTTTATGGATCTAATGAACAGGACGTTCAGAGAGTACCTGGACCATTTCGTGATAGTGTTTATCGACAACATCTTGGTGTACTCGCGGTGTGAGGATGATCACTACAAGCATCTGCATATGGTATTGGAGACGTTGAGGAAGAATCAGTTGTATGCTAAGTTCTCCAAGTGTGAGTTCTGGTTATCCTCAATAACGTTCATTGGTCATATTGTTACTGGTGAAGGGATAGCGGTGGATCCAGCAAAGATAACGGCAATTCAAGAGTGGCCAGTGTTGACTACGGTGGCAGAAATCTGGAGCTTTCTGGGGCTTGCCGGCTACTATAGGCACTTCGTAGAGAACTTCTCGCGGATAGCACTACCACTCACGACGTTGATAAGGAAGGATCAAAAATTTGTGTGGACGCTGGAGTGCGCACAGGCTTTTGAGAATTGAAGAGGCGGTTGGTCACGACGTCTATTTTGCGTTCGCCGAGTGGGTCCGAAGGGTTTGAAATTTATAGTGATGCTTCGGGCAGTGGTTTGGGCTGTATTCTGCTACAGCATGGGAGCGAGATAGCCTATGGATCACGACAATTGAAGTTTCATGAGATAAATTATCCAGTCCATGACTTGGAATTAGCGGCCGTGATATTTGCTCTAAATCTGTGGAGGCACTATCTGTATGGTGTGAAGGTCGATATCTACACCGATCATAAGAGCCTGAAGTATTTGCTAGATCAGAAGGACCTGAACATGAGGCAGCGGAGGTGGATGGAGTTCCTGGGGGACTACACTTTCAAAATACATTACGTGCACGGGAAAGGAAATGCAGTGGCGGATGCGTTGAGTCGTAGGGCACCTGCACAAGCCAACTGGTTGGCAGTGCATGATAAGAGTTTGGTCCGTGATTTGGAGGAATTGGAGATCTCCTGCATTGACAAGCAGTCTAGTGCCGAGGCAATTTTGTGTTGGACTGAGGTACAGTATGACCTAGCTGATAGGATTCGGCGGCTTTGGTTCAGGATAGCAGTATGAAGCAGATCTTGGATGAATCGTTGGATGGGTCAAATTCCTAATTTGCTATTGAAGATGGACTACTAAGGAAGGACGGTCGCATATGCATCCCTAGTGTGGATAATTTTCGGGAGGAGTTAATGTACGAGGCTCATCATACCAAGTAATCAATCCACCCGGGGAGCATGAAGATGTATATGGACATGAAGAAGTTGTTCTGGTGGCCAGGGTTGAAGAAGAATATAGCACTTTATGTGGCGAAGTGCCAAACTTGTGCCTTGGTGAAGGCGGAGTGCCAGAAGCCCGGAGGTTTCTTGAAGTCCTTGCCTATCCCAGAATGGAAATTCGAAGAAATTTCCATGGATTTTGTGCATGGTTTGCCAAGGTCGCAGAAGGGAAACGATGCCATCTAGGTGGTCGTAGATAGATTGACAAAAGTGTCGCACTCCATCCCGAATAGGAAGGAAGATCCGGTGGAAAAGTTAGCCAAGCTCAATGTGGATAATATTGTACGGTTGCATGGTGTGCCCCGCAGTATTGTTAGTGGCCGAGACGGACGCTTCACGTCAAATGATTGGAGGCTGGTGCATAAATTATTGGGAACTAAGCTGAGTTACAGCACCGCCTTTCATCTGCAGACGGATGTTCAGACTGAAAGGGTCAACAGGACGATGGAGGACATGCTCCGTATGTGCGTCTTGTATTTCGGAAAACAGTGGGAAGATCACCTATACATGGTAGAGTTTGCATACAATAACAGTTTTCAAACGAGTATTGGAATGGCGCCTTTCGAGGCCCTGTATAGGATAAGGTGTCACACGTTGTTGCCTTGGTTGGAGACAGGCGAGTCAAAGTTATACAAACGTCAGGCAGTGGAAGATACCATTTCAATGGTACGTACGATTCAGGAACAGTTAAAGATCGCTCAGGACAGTCAGGAAAAATACTATAATGCCAAGCATAGGAATGTGGAGTTCAGTGTTGGCGAATGGGTTTATTTGAAAATCAAGCTGTTTAAGGGTGTCTCGTGGATTGACGCTTGAAGAAGCTGAGTCCGAGATACCTTGGACCATTTGAAATCCTGGAGCGGATTGGCGAAGCAACGTATCGATTGAAGTTGTCGGTGGTGTTGAGTGGGCTACACGATGTATTCCACGTATCGGTATTGCGAAAGGTGGTACAAGAGCCTTCGCTGGTTGTTGTGGTCGATCAAGTGCCGATTGATAATGGGTTGACGACAAAGGTCAAGCCAGTTCGCATTGAAGACTTTCAAGCCAAACGGCTCCGCAACAAGGAATTCTGAATGGTTAAGGTCCGTTGGGATAACTGCGGACGTGAGGAGCTTTCTTGGGAGCGAGAGCAGACTATGATGGAAGAATACCTCGAATTATTCGACTCAGGTAATATTTAAATTGTTTTGTATACCTTTACATAATTTCATGGACGAAATTATTTAAGGGGGGAGATTTGTAATGCCTCGAAACTCAAAAGTGAAATGGGCAGTGTTTGAACCAAGTTCGGGTCTTGGTAGGGTGAACACAGCCTATGACATGGGCGTGTCACATGGCCGTGTTGTGCTCGGGTCGTCGAGTTGAGGTCAACGAGCATTGAGTGCTCGAACACGGCCTGAGACATGGGCATGTCATAGGGCGTGTCAGGCACACGGGCGTGTCACATGGCCGTGTACTTCTCTGGAAAGTTTGGTCTTGTGTCGACTGAGGGACACGGCCCTGAACACAGGCATGTATTGGTTGACACGGGCGTGTCCACTATGAGACGTGACAGTTATTTGCGACACGGCCCTTGGTCACGAGCGTATCGAGGACCCGACACGAGCGTGTTAGGTTGGGATACGGGCGTGTCCCAACCCGTGTTCTTTTATGTGCTCGATATTCGTGGCTAGATCAAGGCACACGGCCTGGGACACGGCCGTATGCAAAGCTGTGTTCGGCCCAAGATTAAGAAATTTTAGGCTAATCTGAGCCGTTCATTTTCTTTAAACATGATCAGACAGCCTAGATGAGATCCTGCTGTGTTAAGTTTGGGAATAGAGGATTAATCCCTCATTTTACTCCTAAATTCAATCTTTCTAAGAAGTTAGAGAGAGAAGAGAGCAAGGAAGAAGGAAGGGAGGAATCAGGCCGCCGGCGGAGCATCGGAGCACTAAATCGAGAACCAAGACCAGATCCGTAGAGAGAATTCCCTTGCAAAGCCTTCAATCCGGCTAGTTTCTCATGGCACCAAAGCGGACTTCAAGGGTAACGATTCTCCACTTGGACATGTGAAGTCCTTTTCTTTTCTGCATAGGACACCCGCTCCCACGAGTGTGCAGGGAGTGTGTGGTGTTCCTTAGGGTAGATGTGAATAGTCCCCCTTGTGTTTCATATAGAATCCGGAATCGAAGTACGGACTTAAGCATTGTGTGTGAAGCCTACCCGTACATATGGTTGTCTGGATCGATGATGTTGCATATTGTATGGATTGCCGGAGAAGATTATGTGCTTTGTGTATTCGGGTCTCTACGCGGTAGATTGCAGCAGGGATCCTTGGGGATTAACTCCAAGGCGCACCCGGAAAACTGGGCGGAAACGTAATTCTGCTAACTTGGCAACCGGGGAGCCAGCCTTGAACATAAATGGGTTATGTGATGTTTGGAGACGAATTAGGATCCGGGTGAAGCTTGGCCCGCGCGTACGTCTTAATGTGACTAGGAGGATTGAGCAACGGGCAGGTGGAAACGGACCTGAGCTATGTAGTTCGGTGTTAGAGGCCCTAAAGTGGAACTGGCCGTTGACATAGTCGGGAGTCTTGGATTGCGGTCGAAAGACTCAAAAATGCTCACAATGTTTGTCGTCCCGAGGATGGTGGTGAAGCCACAGAATTGATCGAATTTATCGAGAATGTGCCCTGAGTGCACGGGGTGTTTGGCCAGGAGAGCCTACACCTGTGGCTAAATATACTTGATAGTTTTAACTTCAAGACAACCTAAAAAACCTAGAGGGGGGGTGAATAGGTTCTTTTCCTTGTTTTAAACTAAGGCAGAATATAGCTTCAGTTCTTTGATATAAGTCTCAAATCTCTACAGCTAACACAACATATACAATCACAGAATCTAAAATAACACAAGCATCACAGATTACACATAGGTTTATAGTGGTTCCCTAAGGTTTGGGTATATCCACTTTCCCCCTTCACCTATCTAGCAGTGTGCTAGATTCGGCCTAACTTCTTCCTTCTTCTCAGATCCACAGATCTTACAGCTCAGAACCCTAAAAGGTTCCTACAACTCAGAACCCTATAAGGTTCCTACAACTCAGGCTAACAAGCCCTACCTCAGCCTTGCCATAAGGCCTACAACTCAGAGAACAAATTCTCCGACACTCAGGCTCAAACAGCCTTACCACTCAGAGATCAAAATCTCCTACACTCAGGCTCAATCAGCCTTACCACTCAGAGATCAAAATCTCCTACACTTAGCCTTTATAACATAGGCTTACAACTCAGATCTTTGAAAAGATCCTACAGAATTTGATAATTAATTTGATGAACTCTTACCCTTGATGAAAGATAAAGGATAAGATAATTCTTGATCAGCTTCTTGATGAACCTGATGACAGAAATCAACCTGTTCTTAGCTTTCTTCAAAGCTTCTTGAATCTGAACTAGTAGGGTTGATCTCCTTTGAAGTTGACTGGCTGGCAGCTTCTTTCTTGGATTCCAGATATGGATCTAGATCTACTTAGTAGATTAGTTCAGGATCTACTTCTTGAGAGACTTGTGATTGTCTCCATCTTGACCTCAAAACTGTTGGAGCTCTGCTCCCCACACCTTCTGAAGTTTCTTCTGAATTCTGAATGAATTCCCCTTAGACAAAATCTAAGTGGATAATCACTCCAGAATGTCTTCTTAGATCTTCTCACGAAGATCTTCTTCTGTGACTTGCACTTTCTTGATCAGAGATTAATCTCACAATAGTTGTGGTAGTTGTATGTCAATTGTTGTATTATTCTCTTGTTATCCTTCTTCTGAATCCATCTATATATATAGACTTCATCCATAGTAACCGGCTGATCCGATTCCTAACAAACTTCTGACAAGACTGACAGCTTCAGTAAACCTGTTGTAACTCACAGCTGTCAAGTCCTCAAACAGTTTTTGAGCCTTTGTCTCTGTCAGCAAAGCATCGAGACTAACTGTCATTAAATATCGAGACTGACTGTTATAAAGTGTCGAGACAATCTGTCAATATGTGTCGACACAAGTGACTTAAGTGTCGACACAGACTTTGGTGGTGTCGACATAGCTGCCTTGATGTCGACACAGCTTCTTGACGCTGCATCTTGAGAATGTGTCGACATTGATTATTTATGTCGACACAATCACTTCTCCACTCCACAGCAATCAACTATGTTGAAACTCTGATGTGTGTCGACACAAGTCCTGTGTGTCGACACAGTTGATATAGTCTCAGAATTTGTGTGTCGACACTACCTCCAGGTGTCGACACAGTTGATGTCGACTCTTCTTCTGTGTGTCGACACTTCCTCCCGGTGTCGACACAGTTTATGTTGACTAACTATTATGTGTGTCGACACTGTCTCCCGGTGTCGACACAGTTTATGTCGACTAACTATTTCTGTGTGTCGATACAGCCTCCCGGTGTCGACACAGTTAATGTCGACTACTAAATTCTGTGTGTCGACACAGTTGCTTCAAGTGTCGGCACATCTTTTCCAAGTGTCGACACAGACTTCCTTAAGTGTCGACACATGGACTTAGAAACTTTTTCTGCATTTTAGCCAATACTTAACCTGCACATATAAACTCAAAATAACATCAAATACACCTTGATGTATATCATTGAGCTAAGTGAGGTTTCTCCAAATCAGGTACACATTTTCCAATGTACCCAACAATACTTATGCACTTAATTGTTTAGCTGGGCTAATGAAATGCAGGGAAGGAGCACCACCGTCCCGGATATAGGGCGGGGTCGTTATAATTTGGTCAGCTTTAGCCAGCCGTTGCTTTGTTTGCCACCGTGCGGTGGAATGTGGCTTGCAGGTGCTGCGGAACCAAGTACCAAATAACGGGTTGAAGCCCAAGCTGCTGTGTTGGCCCTCGAAGGCAAAAGCGAACTGTTATTTCATTTCTTTCATGTGTGGTCGGCCTGCGAGCTGATGTCTGTAAAACACTATGTTGTTTAAGTAAACATTTGTAAGGCCATAAGGCCAAGTACTCTTTTGTGTATTTGTTGTATTTCATTCCTGTAGAGTATAGTGAACATTCATGCCAGTGTTGTGCAATTTTGGGTTCTCTTAAACTGTTTAAAAGCTTCCGCTAGAATGCTCTGTGTTAGGGCGAGTAGTTGAGTATTTGGTATTATTATGTAACCCTTCCGACTGTCCATTGTATATGGCGTCGGGTTCCAGCTGGACCTTCTGTTATATGACATACGACAGATGGGGGTGTTAAATACTGATGACACATCGGTGTGTGTATGCAATGGAACAAGATAACTAAAGCTAACTTGAGATGTTTGTTTGACCAATTGTCAGACAACCTACTCCTCTGATACCAACTGTCACAACTCGCATTTTCTCCGAATTTAAATGCATATTAGAGTAAGAGAAAACATGGGTTGTGATGTCACGCCGTGCAGGTGATAACTACAGACATTCGGGAAAACTCCAATCCTAACATAATTTATGAAAATACCAAATTATAATGTGTAGAAAGCATGTTTTAAGTTAAGTTTTTGATGGTCATATTCCCTGGCTCAGTGGATCAACTAGTCCACGACTGAAAATATAGGTTTACGCTGCGGAAAATACCTTGTTTACATTAATTGACATTCTACATGAGTAAAAACATCCATATAGGACAACTCATGGTATGCACGACTCTAGATTTAGTATAAGTATGAAAATAGCTTTAACATTCATCAAACATAATGATGTTAGTTTTGAAATATAGTTTGTATGAGGTGATAGAAGTAATACTTTTATAATTTAAAATATCTAACACGCAACCTAGCATAAAACCTTCCCAAAGAGCAATTAAATACAATAAGTCATACAGAAAAAGACTTTGTAGCTATCAAGTACTGAACATAATACAAAAATCCAGTGGGCGTCAACAACATTACACAAACCCACTAAAAGGTGTGTATGTTTGAACAAGAATAAAACAACACACTACCTCACAGCCGATGAGGAATAGACACAGCTACAGAGAACCAGCCAAAAACCAATCCTAACAGCTCAACCGGCTACTTTTCCAAACCCAAGGCATCCAAAGAAAGAACACCTAAGCAAGAAAGAAAATGCAAGTAGAGATCAAAGATCAAAAGGTTAGTAATTAACCAAAGGAATAAAGGGTTACCAACCCTAATTCAAGAATAGTGAGAAAAGACTAACTTACAGGTTCAAAGGTAAGGAATTTGCACCAAAACATACTGTTGCAGTATGGAGACCCGGCGGTCTGGCGGATTGAGTTTGGTAGTTTGGAGACTGGGCGGTCTGGCGGTTTCACTCTGGCGGCTTGGTAGCCAGGCAGTCTTGCGGCTTCTCTCCAGCGGCTTGGTAGCTAAGATGTTGTTGATTGGAGACCGAGCGGTCTGGTGGTTTGACGCAGATGACTTGATGTCCGGGCAGTCTAGCGGACTCTCTTAGCGGCTTCACTTCTCCTTATACTAGTTGTTGGGCGGTTAGCCAATTCATCTAACTGTGTGGCTTGTGCGCTCTGATTTTGTGTATAGCTGGTTGTAACATTATTTTTTGTCCCATATTGCTTGTTTATAATCTCTCCTCTCTCCTCCATTCTATAAAAGAGTGGTTATACCTTTGTAATACTTACTTTTTTTTGGATGATAAAAATTCTGATATTACAAATTTTGGTCTGTTTCTTTCTTGTTCGCACATGGTATCAGAGGACTCGATCTTTTCCCCCTGATTTTGTTCGCGCGACCTGTCTCTATTCGCACGACCTGTCTTCGAGCGGTCTTTTCTCTTCTATTCGTGCGGCCCGCCTGTGAGCGATCTGTCTTGGCGCAACCTATCTTCGCGTGGTATCTTCTCTTTGATCTCTTTGTTCGCGTGACCTATCTCTGTTTGCACAACCTGTCTCGGCGTGAATTGTCTTTGCAACCTTGTCTCCTCTCTTTGTTTATGTGGCATGTCTTCTATTGGCGCGGTCTCTTCTATTTGCACGGTTTATTCTATTCGCGCGGTCTCTTCTCCTTGATCGCGCGAACTGCCTTTGCGGACTTGTTTCTGCTCTCTTCTCTTATATGGCCCTCTCCGATACCTCTACCACTACTACTCTTGTGGCCCACCCTCCTCCTCCTCCTCCTACTCCTTCGGGCAACCTTGGCACCGTTTCCAAACTAATCGGTTCTAACTACCCAAACTGGAGTGTCTCCTTCACCTTTCTTCTTTTCTCATAACGCAAACGCCATCATCTCATCGATGACCCTCCTTCTCCAGAGTCCGATCTCTTTGATGATTGGGATGCTATCGATGCTCTAGTTCGCACTTGGCTGGCTAACAACCTTTCTGATGAGTGTCTCCCTGTCATTTGTCATGATGAATCAGTCAAGGTTGTGTGGCTTCATCTTGCCGCTCTCTACTCAAAAGGGGATCAGACGTCTCGCTTCTATACTCTGCATGCGAACCTCTTTGCCCGTCCCTCCATGTCTCTTATTACTGCTTACCAATAGGTTTAGGCTCTCAGAACCGAGATTCTCCAGAATCACTCCTTCTCTGTGGATTTGGCTGAGCAAAAAAAGTACTTCTAGGAGCTTCTGGTTGTGTGCAATCTTCTACGATTTCCTTAGTCTTATGACATGATCCGTCAACAGATCTTTGGTGAAGGGATTCTCCTACCTTGGATGCCACTGCTGCCCGCATCGCCGTGGTTACCTCTCTGCTTCAATGTCTGCTGTTATCCTCCCCTCCACAACTGGACAACTATGATCACTAGACTCAACGGAGTGGCTCTAGTGGTCATAGCCACCAATCCGGCAGGTGTGGTACTTCCCTCTTTCTCTGTTCTCACTATGGCCATACCGAACAAACAGTTGATCACTGCTGGATGAAACATCCACATCTTCGCCCCTCTAGGGACGCTTCCACCTCCTATTCAAAACAGTCCGCCTCCGTGATCACGTCTTAAGGCAGTGCCCATGTCGTTACTCAAGGTAAATGGCTGATCGACTCTGGCGCTACCAATTATATGACCGACAATCCTCAGTGTCTTTCTCTCCTAGAAACACATGATCGGTTGCCCCCTGTCTATATTACGGACGACTCTCCCTCACCGGTCAATGGGATGGGAGTGGTTCAAGTCACTCCATCTCTTCACTTGGTGAATACTCTCTATGTGCCAAATTTCCTTGCAATTTATTATCTATAACTTCTCTTTGCAAGCAACTACAGTGTTCCATCACATTCACTCCTACTTCGTGTTCTTTTTAGGATCCAGGCTCCCAATGGACAAATGCTACTGGGACTGAGAGCGGGGGCCTCTACTTCCTCGACAATGTTTTCGCTCTGTCTGCCTTCACCTCCTCTTCTACAGACCTTCTACAATGACATCTTCACCTTGGTCATCCTCCTCCATGACTTATTCATCAGCTTCTGCCCCACCTCCCTCCGCACAGTTTTCCTCTCAATTGTGACGCATGTCAGCTTGGCAAGCATCACCGCTCCTCCTTCCCACCAAAGCAAGGCCATGGATCTTCCCGTCCGTTTGACCTTGTTCACTCCGATGTCTGGGGTCCGGCCTCACAATAGGTCAGAGTAGTTTATATTTTGTAACTTTTATTGATGATTTCTCACGTTGTACGTGGGTGTACCTTTTAAAAGATCGCTCCAAGTTATTCTCTGTATGGACATCTTTTTATTTTATGATTAAAACTCAATTTAATTTCTCTATTAGAATCTTTCACTCCGATAATGCCAAAGAATATCTTAGTCATGATTTTTCTTCAATGAGATTATTCATTAAACTAGTTGTGTCTATACCTCACAGCAAAATAGTGTGGCGAAATGCAAAAACTGTCACCTCCTTGATATCGCTCGCACTCTGATGACACAGATGCAGGTTCCTCGCTCCTATTGGGGCTATGTCATTCTCATCTCCTGCTATCTCATCAATCACATTCTCTCCACAGTTCTCCACGGTCAAACCCCATTCTCCATTCTCTATCCGGGCAAGGATCCATTTCCTCTCACTCTGCGTATCTTTGGGTGCACGACTTTTGTGCACTCTCCCTCCACCACCCGTGACAAACTCTCTCCACGTGCCACCAAATGTGCCTTTCTAGGTTACTCTACCACTCAGAAAGGTTATTATTGTTTTGACGCCGTTCTTTGCAAGCAGTTCGTCTCCGCAGACGTAACCTTCTTCGAAAATGCGTCCTATTTCTCTCGTGACTGCTCCTTTTCCTCCTGATGTTCTTGCTTCTCCTACCGTCCCCTCTGTCCCGTTTACACCTACCCAGATATCTCCTCCTTCGCTATATCTACCGTATCCTCCTCTCTTTCCACCTTCGCTATCTTCCTCGTCTCCGAAGCCGTCTCCCTCTACTCCTGTGCCAGCTCTCTCTGCCATAGATGCACTGGATACTAAATAACATGCCGACCTGGAGCTTCCCATTGCTCTTTGCAAAGAGGTGCGGACATGTACCCAACACTCGCTTGTTGTTGTTGTTGTTGTTTCCTATGCTCGTCTTACTCCTCGCAGGAATTTTGCACTGGCTATCTCGGCCGCCACCACTCCCCACACCTACTAGGAAGCCCTTGCTATTCCTCATTGGAAGGCGACCATAGATAAAGAAATTTCTACCCTCACTGAGCGGGGTACATGGAACCTTGTTTCTCCTCCATTGGGCACTGATATTGTTGACTGTCATTGGGTCTTTGTTGTTAAGTTCAGTCCGGACGACAATGTGGATCATTACAAGGCTCGACTTATCGCCAAAGGCTTCACTCAGACTTACGGTGTTGATTATTTTGACACCTTCTCTCTCGTTGCTCATCTCAACACTATTCGGGTACTCCTCTCTGTGGTCGTCAACAGGGATTGGTCCATTTCCCAACTAGATATCAAGAATGCATTTCTCTATGGTGATCTTTAGGACGATGTCTACATGGAGCAACCTCCTGGGTATGTTGCTCAGGGGGAGACATAGGTATGTTGGCTAAAGAAGGCCATCTATGACCTAAAGCAAATCCCTCGGGCTTGGTTTGATAAGTTTAACAGCATTGTGGCAGCCGTGGGTTTTACAAGAAGTTCTGCCGATCACTCATTATTCATTCGCAAAACCTCCCTGGGTCTGGTGTTTCTTGTCGTATATGTGGATGATATTCTTCTCACTAGAGATGACCAGGCTATGGTAGCCTTGACTAAGAAACATCTCCGTCAACACCTGGTCACGAAGGATATGAGCTCCCCAAAATACTTTCTAGGGATAGAAATATCTCGAAAGCCCAACTCCTTGGTCCACTCCCAACGTAAGTATGCTCTTGATCTTCTAAAGGAAATAGGGTTGACTGGGGCTAAAACTACCTGATGCCCCAAGGCCACTGGAGAAGATAAAATCTGGACAGATGACTCACCTCCTCTATAATATATTACGAGGTTTAGACGTCTGGTCGGCAAACTCATTTATTTCACGATAACCAGACCCGACATCTCCTATGTTATTGGCAAGGTTAGCCAGTTCATACAAGCTCCTAGGGAGTTTCATCTACAATCTGCCCTGAGGATATTGGAATATATTAAAGCGGCGTCAGGTAAAGGACTACTGTTTCAGAAGAATGGTCATTTAAAGATTGAAGCGTACTCGGATTCTTGCTATGCTGATGACAAAGGAGATCGCAAGTCCACATCGGGCTTTTGCACATTTGTGGGGGAAACCTTGTGAGCTGTAAGAGTAAGAAATAGTCTGTCGTCTCCAGGTCTAGTGCAGAGACGGAATATCAAAGTATGGCGTCAACCACATGTGAATTAAATTGGTTACGGGCTCTCATGCTTGACTTAGGAGAGGTCTACAACCATCCTCTACTTATGTTCTGCGACAATAAGACAATTATATATATCTCCAAAATTCCGGTCTTCCATGAGAGAACAAAGCACATCGAAGTGGACTGCCATTTCATTAGAGAAGAGATCTTGAAGAAACAGATTTGCACTCCGTTCGTTACTTCAGATAACGAGTTAGCAGATATATTCACCAAGCCTGTGTCTGCTTCCCTTTTTCACATTTGCGATATGCTGAGCATGATTGATATATATGCTCCAGCTTGAGGGGGAGTGTTGTAATTTGGAGACCGGGCAGTCTGACGGCTTGAGTCTGGCAGTTTGGAGACCGGGTGGTCTGGCAGTTTCACTCTGGCGGCTTGGTAGTCGGGCGGTCTGGCAGCTTCTCTTCAGTGGCTTGGTAGCCGAGATGTTGTTGATTGGAGACCGGGCGGTCTGGTAGTTTGACGCAGACGAATTGATGTCCGGGCGTCTAACATTCTCTCCTAAAGACTTCACTTCTCTTTTTTGTAGTTGTCAGGCGGTTAGCCTATTCATCTAACCGTGCGGCTTGTGCGATCTGATTTTGTGTATAGCCGGTTGTAACATTGTTTTTTTGTCCCACATTGCTTATTTATATTCTCTCCCCTCTCCTCCATTCTACAAAAGGGAGGCTATACCTTTGTAATACTTTTTTTTTATAATAAAAATTCTAATATTCCAAATTTCTATCTATTTCTTTCTTGTGCGCACACATACATATAAGTAAGTGTTATTATAAGGAATTACTCAACTCATAATTTAGTGAGCAAAAACACTGGCATTTCCGGCACCTGTGGTGGTGTGAACCTACCCAACACACCAACATCAAAAATTTCACAAGGGCCCAAGGAAAGGTGGTCTTATACCTTGACACACCAAAACCGGGGAAAAACCAGTACCTGCGGTGGTGGGAACCTACCCAACATGCCAACAGTCACATACCCACACCAGGTAAACCCACTAGGGCAAGAACATCAAGTTGGTAGTCCTTTATCCACTGCCAACATAGCCATAAACATAGACAAACCATAACCAAAACACTTGGCTTCTCCAGCAACAATAAGGAGGAAAGTAAATCTCAGAAATCGGCCCAAGGACAAACTAAACGAATTAGCTACGATTCGGCCACAAAATACCATGTTTGCGGAAAGTGTCGAGTCAACTCGATGCCTGGCCTACACTCGACGCCGCATTGAGTGCATTAGGTGCACTCAACGTCAAACAGTTTTACTTAGCGAATTACCTTTACCCGGTGCCACGTTGAGTTCACACAACGCTTAAACAAAAGCTCTGAGTCCACTTGACGCCATCTCACATTCACTCAACACCAAACCTGACTCAGTAATCATACTCAACGCCAAGGCAAAACACTCAATGCCGCGTTGAACACACTTAACGCCGCATTGAGTACACTCAACGCTTAACAGTTAACTCAACGATATTGCCTTCACTCAATGCCGCGTTGAGTTCATTCAGCACACTCAACGTTTTTGCCTTAGTCTCGAAGTTACTCAACGTCAAGGCTTCACTCAATGCTTTTTCACTCAACGTCAAGTCCTCACTCAACGCTGTGTTGAGTGCATTCAGCACACTCAATGCTTTTTTACTTAGCTCATCAGACCACTCAACGCTACGTTGAGTGTATTCAGCACACTCAACACTTTTTACTTAGCTCCTTGGACCACTCAATGCTTTGTCGAGTGTATTCAGCACACTCAACGCTTTTTACTTAGCCTCACAGACCACTCAATGTTGCGTTGAGTGTATTCAGCACACTCAATGATATTTACTTAGCCTCACAGACCACTCATTGCTGCGTTGAGTGTATTCAGCACACTCAACGCTTTTTTACTTAGCCTCACAGACCACTCAACACCCAGCCTTCTACACTAATCCTGACTTAGATTAATAGCTGTATAAACTGAATCTAGACAGATTAACAAACAGCCCGACACCCTACGGATTTTGCCTAGACTAACAGTCAAATAAGACGAATTGACTTAGATTATTTGGTAAAAATCGATGGGTTCAAACATTGACAGCCAATACACGACAAATCTTACTTATACTAACGATCAAATACGACAAATGGTCCTTGACCGGAAATTTAGCATTAAGCAATAGGCCTATATGGCCAAACCCTACCCTAATCCTAATTTTTGTACATGGAAGGAAACAAGATAACATGAAGCAATGGATAAGCAAGGGGGAAAACCGCCACTTGCCTCAAATCTCGCCGAACTCCGGCAACACCAGCACTCCTCCTCACGGATCGGACCGCAGAAACACCTAAGCAGCAAAGCCTGAAACTTTTTAAGAGGAGAGAAGGTCAAAACCGCATACCTTAATCTCAAAAAATCCAAGAAACGAGAAAAACTCACCGTAAAAACGTAGATCTTGGAGTGAGCTAACCAAATCTACACTACGACGATGATTTTGTGCACCGAAGCACCTACGAGTGGTGGTCGAAAGCCTTACAAAACCTGTCGCCCTCTTTCTTCCGCACTCTCGGTCTGAATGCTTGGGGAGGAAGATAATGAATAGTAATCGGTCAAAATCTTTATCTATAACATATAATATTTTATGTAATATAGTATAATATTATATACATATAATATAACATATAATATATTATCTTCTCGACAATATAATAAAATATACACATGATACTATATCATAATAAGATAGTGAATTATATTTATATCATATAATTCTTATTAATGAAACATCCATATAGCAAAAAAACTCAAATTTACTCGGATTTCTCCGAAATTTGCACCGAAATTACATATCGATGCTACGAATCCAACGACGAAGTCAAATTTAAGATTCGACAATCCAAATACGGGTAAAACCTCCCACGAAACCCAAAATACCAAATATCTCAAATAGGCTCCACCGAGTTTCAAAACTAACCCGGCTCGCAAGGGATATCTCAAAACCGCACTAGAAATTAGCCAAGCTAATATTCTAAGTCAAAACCTCGGATACTAAATCAGCAAAAGTCACGCTCCAGTAACAGTACCCGTCAACTACGCATCAACGAAACGTCCTGACGTTAAAATACGTCACTAAAAGGATTTTAAATAAACCTTGGAAAATTATGGGCGTTACAAGTGGTCATGTAATTAATAATCTTGGGTACATACATGCGTTTCTCAGGTCATTTTTGTAATAAGTTTCACATGACCAGGGATCGTGCATAGAGAGAAGGGCCATTAATCGGGCGAGAAGAAATTCGCACGAGGACTGGCCATTAATCGTGTGACAAGGAACCTGGCCATCGCACGAGTAACCCTCTGCGTCTCCACAGACTGCTAGGTATGCACCAGGAGAGGCGGCGTTGGCGGGTGCCGGAATCGGGACTTATGGGGGCGACGTGATCGACATTTTGGGAAACACTATCCGTCAGTTTTGGGTTCGCCCTAACTCATGCATCTCCAAGTCCTAAGGCAACAAATATATATATATACCCAGGAGCATAAACAAACTTGAACCCTCGCTATCCGCAGACCCATAACATGAATGAGATGACTCGATGAATCGACGAGATGTAACGACGCACACAACACCTTAACTGAGAGGTCTCAACACACTTAACGCCTTGGTTGTGTGGTCTCAATGCCTTGGCTGTGTGGTCTCAACGCACTCAACGCCTTGATGTGTGGTCTTAACGCACTTGACGCCTTGGCTGTGTGGTCTCGACGCACTCGACGCCTTGGCTGTGTGGTATCGACGCACTTGACGCCTTCAAGTGCTTGATCCTTCACTCATCACATTTGAGTAAGACCAACACAATCCATTCCTCCAATTTATCCAAACGCTCTTATGTGCGATCCTATAAGCTCATATCGCGTTGGCAGTGATACTACCAGTTTGATCACTTCTAGATAATCATGGTAACACCAACAATGATCACCTGAATAGTTTCAATAAATTGTTATCTGATTGTATCAGTGTGGATATTCAAATGGAGAAAGAAGACAAGACAATTATTTTTCTGAACTCTCTTCCAAAGTCCTACGAGGGCATGGTCACTACCCTCACCTGCAGTAAATATATTATGGATATGGAAGAGGTTACTGCAGTCTTACTCTCAGATGACATCCGAAAGAAGTCATCCAACTCTGTTATTGCTAAAAGTTTGGCTTTATTCTCTTAAGGTCAGTCTATTTCAGTCAGAGGAGGCAAGTCTAAGAAAATTTCAGACATCCACTGCAATTACTGTAAAAAGAAGGGTCATGAAATCAAGGATTGCTGGAAGCTTCAAAATAAGGAGAAAGGGAAAAACTTTGGTGATGATAAGAAAAAGTTTGTCGCATCCCTATGCCTTGAAGATGTCAATGAGGATGTTCTCCAGCGTTTTTCTAACCTATCTTTCTCTTATATTTTCTTTTTTGAGCTTTCTACATTTTTTATCCTTTTCTGTTTTGTTCCTATGGCCATTATCCCTTCATCTGCTTACTTTGTTTTCCTTTATTTTAGTCATGCTATCTCTATGCTTATTTTTGTATAACTCATATCTTTTGAGTTATTTCTCCTGTTGAAAAACTTCGTTTTGTGAATGCAGTTTTTTCATTCTCTATTACCTAAGCTCTTTCATTGTTACTCATTCGTTCTTCATGATCTTAGATTGTGTCTAATCAACATCTGATTTGTTCTCATACGAGTTCATTTTCCCCAAGTTGAGGTTAGTTTGTTTGCATTCTTCGTTGGTGTGTCAACATTTATCAATTTCTCTCCCGCACGCACATCAAAAGCCAGAAGTCATAGCAGGTTCAGTTTTGCTTTGGGAGGCCACTGCTGGAGGTAGAGCAATTGAAATTTAACTTCAAGGTGGAGCATTTCTGAGACAACCACGTCAGTTCAGTTTGTGTGTTACTCAGGATTAAGGGAGTTTTCTTATGATCCGTTCTCAGCCGAAGTTCATTTAATCAATTCCTCTTACTTTTGGATCTTGGTGGCCGTTGGGGGCATTTTTGGGAGATATCTCAGCAAGGTGGAGTATGCAATTGAAAGACGTCATGGTGGAGATTGTTGCTATATGCCACCCCCTCTCTTCTTTTCAATTCAGAGCTAATACAATTTTGGTATCCCTCCACTTTGTGAGACCGCTCCAATTATGTAATCCCCCTTAATCTCTGATGATGGAGGTTTTTGGAAAGGAGTGATCTCCTTCCATATAGTTGCCGACCCTCCTCCTTACCCTCTTAGGGTTTCTCCACCTTTAAATTGGCGTGGCCGGCTTCTTCCCTGATATGCAGTGTAGAGAAACAGTTTTCCGGCAGAGCGATATTCGGCTTCTTCGACTCAACTAGCTTCTTTCTCTTCGCTGGCTTCTTTCTCACGGCCGACGAGTTCTTCTCGCCGCCAAGTTCTTCTCTTGCCGCCGGAACTATTTCTTGTCACAACGTGTAAAATCGGACCTTCGAGTATTCGAGATTTTCATCATTTTCTCGGCCTATTCTTCTCCTCAATTTTAATCGTATTGTATGTTTGAGAAATTAATAGCAAATTTACCGCGCAGTAGACGTACCCAATTTTGGGGAACCACATTAGATTTGGTGTTCTTCATTTTGTGGTGCTTGTTTTTTTTTTCTCTTAATTTTTGTAGTTATTGATCTTCATCGTTTGACCGTTAGAAAAAAAATATTATTTGAAACATGATTTTTCACCTGCACTCGAATCAGGTTTTTCATAACCTTAACACATGCGTTTAACACCGCCACCGTAGTGCCAAACGAAGCCCAAGTTCACCACTACCACCACCACTGTCACGGGCGGACCTAACTTAAGACACAGTCGGGCACGTGCCCAACCCTAAATTTCGCTAAATCCCGTCAGGGGCCAGGGCATTGCTCTGTTTTGCTTTTTCGTTTCCCTCTTCTGGCGGACGACGCTGCACGCGACCAGCCGATGGACGACTTCCGACTGGCGAGCCTCCGTCAGACATCCCTCCCCGTTTCTCTCTTCAACGGCTCGCCCCTCTTCCTCTGCGATTTCTGGCGGCGTCCAAGCCCTAGTCCGATAGGTGGTAACCCTTCTCCCTTTCTGCATTTCTCTGTTTCATTTGCGAGTTACGACTGCTGACTCCGAGTCTCCGACTGACATCAATGACATGGCTTTCATTTTCCTGTCGTCTTGCTTACAGAAGCGACTCACTAACTTTGCAAGGTGCCAAGCACCCAAGGTGTGAAGGTGTGAAGGCTCTTTCTTCTATTGCTTCATTCAGGTATGAATACCATTACCCCAATGTTAAACGAGTGTCCGGTCTACACTTCTTAATGTTGATGCTTTGTTAACTGTAACTACCCGATTTCATCAGTTCTTTTGATAGTCAGGAACATTTTAATTATTTTCTCCAATGCTACACAAATTTATGCAGCACATGCAGTGGAGCTTCTTTCTGATAAACCTCCATATATTGCAACTCATGAGAGCAAGTCCTTATTGTTTTTTTCACTGTAACCTATACAGTTAAAACCTACTAATCTAATTCAATTAATACTCCATAATAATTATTGTTTCTATCAATTCATTTCAATTTGCACTTTTTCAGCATATTGAAATCCTTAGTTTTGATTCACCTCTTATGCATTTTGAGCAAGTGATTAATCTTTATTGCTCTAAATCTCTAATGATGCATTCAACTCCCCAATCATCTTGAAAAGTGATATTTTATCTTCATTTCTATTTTGATTTAGGGCTCAGAATTGTCACTGTGAGATCTGCAATGAAAAAGTTTTTTTTTTCAAAAGTTGAATTAGGTCAGAGTTCTACGGATTTATTGGAGTTGATCTCAACTGGTAAAAGAAATCGAGTAGAAGAGTTGTGTTACAAAATGTTTCTTAAAATTGTCAAATCTTATAATGCCAAAAATTCAAAAAGAAATAGTATCAGAAATTGAAATGAAGACAACAAAAAAATTATTCAACATATAATTGCAACTTTATTTAAACTTTATTTGAACTTGTTCTTCCTATGAGTTCTATTTTTTGTTTTGATTAATGATTGAATTTGATATTTCTCTTCAATTTTCCTTTTCAGGTTTCTAAATGCTGTCCACATTTTATATTTCTCTTATTCTTTGATAATGGTGAATAAATTATTTGCTGAATTGAGAGATGGCTGAATAAATGTTTTTCCTGAATGAATGTTGAATCTATTATAGCGTTGAATCTATTTAAAACTTAGCCGTTTGATCATCTCTTATTCTTTAGCAATGGTGAATAAATTATTTGCTGAATTGAGAGGTGGCTGAATAAATGTTTTTCCTGAATGAATGTTGAATCTATTATAACGCTGAATCTATTTAAAACTTAGGCCGTTCCTGTTGGAGCTTTGACAAGTTGATCGGGACCCAAAAGTATTGAAGTTATAATCTCATTTACATTTTCCTTTAATGAATAAGAGAGAGTGAATGTATTAAATGGGAAGTTGAGAGGTTGTATTTATGAGAGGGTAGTTGGAGAGTTTTTTGCTTTGCCTATATAAAGGCCCCCCTTTGTACTTATTTGGTTGCTGAAAATTGAAGAGAAAAATCCTCCCAAGTTTGTGGTTTTTGGCCTTGTGAGAGAGGGAGTGCGCAGCAGCGCTAGAGGAGTGAATCTGCGTCCGGCGGTTAGAATTTTTTAACCGCGCGGTCTGGTCCGTCTCGCGAGAGGGTGTGCTCGCGAGTTGTGGTCTCGCAAGGTTGTGCTCGCCGGTGTTGGTCTCGGAAGGTGTGGTGGTGTAGTCGCGCGGATAGGCGTACGTTGCCGCGCGAGAAGAAGGGCGAGTTGGTTGCGAGTTGGAGCTCTCGCCAGGTTGCCGAGTGGAGGGGTCGCGCGGGCTCACCGGCTTGTTGATCTCGCCGGGTGTACTCGCCAGCAAGAAGGAAGGAGCTCGCAGGGAGAGTGCTCGCTGGTGCTGCTCGCGTGGGTAGTCGGTCTCGCCGGGGCTGTTCGCGCGGGTAGTGCGGGTAGGCGGCTAGAGTTGGCGAACTCGCTGGTTACCCGGTGGATTTTGTGCTAAGTGTTTTGAGGTGCAGTCCGAAGCAGGGACTCATTCACGTTTCCAACAAGTGGTATCAGAGTCAGGTTCAGACCCTAGAAGTTGTGCTCAGAAGAGTGTGAAGTGAAGTGATGGAGACAAGTAGTGGGATGTCGGGGCAAGTCCCCAAGTTAAGCAAGACAAACTACGGGAACTGGAGCATTCAGATGAGAGTACTACTAGTCTCCAAGGAGTTGTGGGAGGTAGTAGAGGATGGTGTTGAGGAATTTACTGCCGAAGCAGAAGCTGCGATGACGAACGCTCAGAGGGTGGCGTTGAGAGAAGCCAAGAAGAAGGACAAGAAGGCGCTGTTCATCTTGTACCAAGGAGTGGATGAAGCGACCTTTGAGAAGATCTCGGATGCCGAGACTTCAAAGTAAGCATGGGAGATACTGCAACGCTCCATGCAAGGAGTGGACAAGGCAAAGAAGGTGAAGTTGCAATCACTTCGGGCTCAATACGAGGTGATGAGGATGCAGAGCTCGGAGAAGATGGGCGACTATGTGACCCGTCTGCGGACGCTCACAAATGAAATGCAGAGGAACAGAGAGGTGACTGACGACGTAAGTTTCATGGAGAAGCTTCTGCGGTCGATGTCCAAGAAGTTCAGAGACGTGGTGGTGGCTATTGAGGAGTCGAAGGACCTCACCACGATGGCGGTGGATGAGCTTGTTGGCTCGCTACAAGCACATGAGTATCGGATGGTGCAAGATGAGGAGGAGTCGAGTGGCTTGGGGAAAGCACTCCAGACTCAACTCAATTTTGGAGAAAGCTCAGGAAGAGGAGGAGGCCAGCGCGGCCGAGGCTACCAAGGCAAAGGTAGAGGAGAAAGAGGTGGAAGAGACTTTGGAAGGAATCAATACAACCAGCGTGAGGTGGAGCAACCTCAGGATTGGAGACACGACGCAAGAGGAAGAGGAAGAGGCCAAGGAAGGGGCCAAGGTAGAGGTCAGGGAAGAGACCAAGGCAGAGGTCAAGGCAGAGGAGGAAGAGGAGACATGTCCCAGACCCAATGCTACAACTGTGGCAAGTTCGGGCACATGAGCAACGATTGTTGGGCTCCTTGGAAGGGAGGAGATGCCAACCATTATGCAGAGACGAGCAACATGGGAGGCGACCCGATGATGTTCCTTATCGTCCAAGGGGCTGGAGGCGGAAAGAATGGAATATGGTACTTGGACACCGGAGCCAGTAATCACATGTGCGGAGAGAAGGAGCTGTTTACGAGCCTTGAACCAAATGGTGGTGAGGTGAGTTTCGGCGACGCTTCTAAGATCTCGGTTGAAGGAAGAGGAGTAGTGACGGTTGTGTTGAATGGGAAGGAGGTGCTTATCAACGACGTCTTCTACGTGCCAGGCTTGAGGAGTAACATCCTAAGCCTCGGGCAACTAGTGGAGAAGGGTTACTGGGTCTTAATAAGGGATGGAACCCTAGCCATGAAAGATGGTCAAGGGAAAGAAGTGGTGAGGGTAAAGATGACGACGAATCGTCTCTTTACTTTGAGCATGGATGTGAAGGAGACGACATGTCTCGCGAGGACTGAAGAGGAGGAAGAAGCTTGGCTGTGGCACCACCGGATGGGGCATTTGGGGTTCACAAGCCTGAAGCTGTTGTCTGGATCCAAGATGGTGGAAGGGCTGCCTATGATCACACCTCCTCAAAGGGTCTGTGAGGCATGCACGAAGGGGAAGCAAAGAAGGGAGACATTTGAGGGTGGCAAGTCCCGGAGAGCAACAAGGCCGTTGGAGTTGGTTCACTCGGACATCGTTGGTCCGTTTGAGACTACTTCAATAGGTGAAAGCAGATACTACATCACATTCACCGAAGACTTCAGCAGGAAGTGTTGGGTGTACTTTCTAAGGGAGAAGGCTGAGGCACTGGAGAAGTTCAAGGAGTTCCGGGCGATGGCTGAGAAGGAGAGTGGTCAACCGCTGAAGGTGCTCAGAACGGATAGGGGTGGGGAGTACACCTCTAGGCTATTTGATGAGTACTGTAAGCAATGAGGGATCTCTCATCAGCTGACGGTGGCATACTCGCCTAAGCAGAATGGAGTGGCGGAGAGAAAGAACCTTACCATCATGAACATGGCGAGGAGTATGGTGAAGGGCAAGGGGTTGCAAAAGAAGTATTGGGCGGAAGCAGTGTAGGTGGCAGTGTACGTGCTGAACCGTTGTCCAACAAAGAGTGTGAAGTTCAAGACACCCTTTGAAGCTTGGAGTAGGTGGAAGCCCAGTGTGAAGCACCTTAGGGTCTTCGGGTGTGTTGCTTATGCTCATATCCTGGACCAGAGGAGGAGGAAGTTAGATGACCGGAGTGAGAGATACATCTTTGTAGGCTACGCTCTTGCGAGCAAGGCTTACAAGTTGTATAACCCGGAGACAGAGAAAGCCATCATCTCTAGAGATGTGGTGTTTGAATAAGGAAGCTGCTGGAGCTGGAATGAGGAGGTGAAGAACACCAAGGGGATGTTCTACGAGGATGATGAGGAAGAAAGTAGAGAAGAGTCTGAAGCTGAGATGGGTGGAGCGGAGCCACCATCACCACCTAGCGGAGGTTCAGGGGGAGCTCTCACCCCTTACTCAAGTGGTGCAAGCACAAGTGGAGGCGGCTCTGGAGGAGCAAGCACCAGTGGGAGCAAGGACAATCGTCCTCAGCCCAGGATGAAGGGGCTGGATGAAATCTATGAGGAGACGGCACCGGTCCTTAACAATTTTTCTTTATATTGTCTTTTGACATATGTCGAGCCGTGCTCCTATGATGAGGCCGCAAAGGAGAAAAGCTGGAGGAAGGCGATGGATGTGGAGATCGCCTCCATCAAGAAGAACAAGACATGGAGGCTGGTCGACCCTCTTGCTGGCCACAAACCCCTCAGGGTGAAGTGGGTATACAAAGTAAAGAAGAACAAGGATGGCGGCATGGAGAAGCACAAGGCCAGGCTAGTCGTGAAGGGCTACCGCCAAGTCCAGGGTGTCAATTATGATGAGGTGTTCGCACCCGTAGCGCAGATAGACACCATCCGCTTGATCATCGCCCTAGCTGCTCATCATGGCTGGAAGATTATGCAGATGGACGTGGTCTCTGCTTACTTGAATGGGTACCTGGAGGAAGAGGTGTACATCGAGCAGCCTCCAGGGTACGTGGTAAAGGGGCAAGAAATGAAAGTCTGCAAACTGGACAAGGCCTTGTATGGCTTGAAGCAAGGGACTAGAGCTTGGAACAGAAGGATAGATGCTTTCCTGCAGAAGCATGGCTATCAGAAGAGCCCGCATAAGTACGCCCTCTATACCAAGGTGGACAAGGACGGAGGCATGATTATAGTGTGTTTGTACGTGGATGACAAGATCTGAAAGTGAGGGGATAAGTTGTAAACTACTCTAGAGGGGGGGGGGGGGGTGAATAGAGTATTCAAATTTTATGAATAACTAGTCAGCTCCCTTGGAGTTGATTTGCGGAATAAAATAATCTGATACTTGAACCCTAAGAGCCTAACACAGTGAAGTGCACAAGTGAGAGAGTTAACTGAAATTTCAGATTAACTATAAACCTATCACAACAACTAGCAATCCTAGGTAGTTCTATCACAGCCACAAAATAAGCAATTTAAACAAAACAGCCAGAGACACAGGATATATAGTGGTTCCCTCTTAATAGGTACTCCACTCTTCTACCACCCTGGTAGGAATCCACTACAGGTTTTTGCTAAGGTGCCCTGCCACCAATGATCTGATTCAGGTAGATCAAACAGACCCTTTGAGCTTTTGATAAGGATGCTCAACCACAGGTTGTTGATAAGGTGCCCTGTCACCAACGTTCACTTTTGAAGAGATGTGAACAAACTCTTTTTACAAAGGGGTTGAGAGGGTTAGATTATCTTCTCTGTTGTAAATACAGATTAGAGAAGACTTGTGGATTCTCTAAAGAATCAAAGTCTCCCCCTGGCTCAGTGAAAGTCCAGGGAAAGCCTTTGCTTCAGGATGAAGGAGTTTCAGATAAACTGAAACTAAATCCTCAGAGATCTGTAGACTGATTTTTATCAGGTCTTCAGATTCTGGAGCACGTGAAGCAGATCTGGAGCTCTTTCTGAAGTCTTGAAAAACTCTAAGCAGATGCTCAGGAGACTTGAGAATGAAATAGATTGCTTTGGACTTTTGCTCCAGGAAAGCTTTTCTTCTTCTGATTGTGAGATTGTGAAGAGTTGCTCTGGAGAAGCTTGAAAGAATGCAGCACACGAAAATCTCTCTGTTACTGTAACTTCTTATTATTCTGAGAAAAAAATCTCTCTTAAATATGTCTTCTCGTTTATCTTTTGGAACGGCTCTATTGATTTGAATTCTCGAGCCCTGCAACAGATTATCTCAAAATAGAATATAGCAATAGGAATAGAATGACCTATTAGCTCTCTGTCAGTCCCAATAAGGAAATAAATGAATAGGAAAATATCTCAGCATAAAGATTTATCGTTCTTGGAAATAGCATACACCGCCAACGGCTAGAATACAGCCTGGCAATATATTTTGTATAATAAGACAAAAATGCTTTATCAAAATACGAAATCCCGTAATTTATGCTTGACATATTTGGTAAGTAATTCATTTGAATTTAAGCCATAAATTAGCAAAAACATTCTTCAGAAAATCTTTCTAACCACACGCTAAAACACTTGGAAATAAACCAAGAAATAAAATAAATACAAACTGTTAAAGGCAGACAGAAATCGTCGAACAGGGGTTCGATGATCGTCGACCTAGCTAACAGATCGTCGACTGAAAACAGAAATCTGTCGAAACAGAAATCGTCGAACGGCAATCGTCGATCAGCTCAAGATATCGTCGACTAAAGCAGAAAATCTGTTAACACAGAAATCGTCGAACATCTCATGATGTCGACGACTAAGGCAGAGATCTGTCGAGACAGATATCGTCGACCATCTCATGATGTCGACGATTAAGGCAAAGATCTGTCGAGACAGAAATCGTGAAACAAGACCACGATCGTCGAACTGCTGATAGCAGATCGTCGACCATCCTTCAGAGCATAATAAGCTTGCTCTGAGATCGTCGACCATCGGTCGACGATAATTGTCTTGACTTCAACGATTCTATAGCCCTGCTATCGTCGACCACTGATCGACGATTGCGAGGCCTCGTTCGACGATGGTCGAACGGAAAAAGAACCTTAACTAAAAATTCATTCTACAACTTCTAATCTAAACTCTAGGTCAGATATAAACTGCCCTAGGGAGACTAAACAAAGTCTAAACATGATCATATATAGTTATATGGATCAAGAGGGGCTGGAAAGGGATTACATAAGCCAAATCACATCTAGGGTACCAACAATCTCCCCCTATTTGGGTTATGTTATCCAATTCGATCTAAAAAGTAATGCACACAATAACAAAAGCAGATATTAACCAAAAATTTAAATCACAGGCAATCCACAGGAAAACATAAAACCATAAATCAGCAGAACTAAAGTATCAAGCAGATTTATCAGAGGTTTTAGCATCAGATGATTTCTTAGGGATTACAGCTGGTTTGAAGATAATTTCTCTGTTTGGATTTGCTGCTTGTCTTTTGGATAGCATTAGATCGTGTTCACCAATGATTTTCTTTTCAGCATAGCTTGGTAGAACTGCAGCAGGGTGCAATTTCATGTATTCTTCAGTATTGAAAATTTCAGAGTTTACTTGAATTTTGCTGAGTTCCTTTTCTCTGAATTCGGACATAGTTGTATATGCTGTAGGGTCTAGTCCTTGAGCTTTGGCTCTCTCCATCATGCTTAGTGCAATAGATTCCTTAAATCTTGCCATAGAGGCAATTCTTTCAGATTCAGTCATATCTGATGGAGAGGGTGGTCTGTCAGAATCAGCTTGAGCTGCAATCTCCATGTTCCTTTGAAGAGCTGTGGCTATTTTGCTTGAGTCAGAAGGAATTTGTGCAGCCTTCTTAGGATTAGTTTCAGCATAAAGAGATCTTGGAGGAGCAAGTTCAATGAACTTCTCGTGGGATTTCTCTGAAAAGACCACTCTTTTTCCTTTTGTTTCAATTGTCTCAGCAACAGCAGGTTTCCTTGATGAGGAGGATGGACCTCTCCTGGGAGGAGAAGGTTTCCATTCTGGAACTTTCTTTTTAGGAGAAGGAGGAGGAGAGAAGGTAGGTTACTGAAAAGTCATCTCCTTTATTTGTTCCATGAGAACATTTTCATTTCTTTTTCTTCCTTGTCCTGATACATCTTGGCCTCCCTGGCTTTGGTTACTCCTTCTCTGGTAGGACTGATGAATGATAGAGCTGGCTGATCTTGCAGATGGGGCAGAAGAGAGACTTCCAGAGGCTCCAGCACCAGGAGGTGGAGGAGGACCTCTGGGGGGGAATTTCTGAATAGGGGTGTCATATCTTTTTGATCTCTTTTTCTCTCTTGTCTGATTCTTTGAGAGCCTCATCCAGGGTCGAAATTCTTTGCTCTTGGGATCAATTCCCTTCAGAATGAAATATGGAACATCCTTGTCTGGATTGGCAGTAGGAGGAGCAGATGCTTTCCTTTTCTTGGATACAGCCTTTTTCTTTTTCTGGGAGCTATCAGAATCCTCAGAGTCATCATCATCAGAGGAGTGAGATGAGGTTCTGCCAGCATAATCATCAAAGTCTAGATTTGGGATATCCTTGGCAGCTATAGCATGTTCAGCCTTCTGCTTCTCTCTATCTTCTCTTTCTCTTGCTTCCTCAATGGCATCTTGCTCAAGGAGGGCATCAAGATCAACATTTGGAGTGCTCTTCCAGAGATCTGATTTAGGATACAAGTTAGGAACTATCCCGGGGACCAGTTCTGCAGTAGAAGGAATGGATAGAGGATAGGTAAGGATAGGAGGAGAAAAGATGACAATATCTGCAGGGGCAGATGCTTTTTCTAGAGAGATGGCTAGGGAATCCAAATGATAATTAGCCAACCCTTCAATGTACTCAGAGGCAATATTCTCAGCCACAAAGGCTATAAATTGTTCTAGGTTTAGAGTACCTGAGCTTGATTCCTTTTTAGTCATCTTGGAGGCTTTTTCTGGTAAATCTAGCACGGCCTCAGCTTCTTCAGCAGCAGCAGCAGCAGTGTTGATTGTGCCTGCATACAAAGAAAGATAGGTTAACAACCAAGTGGGAATAAAATATTCCCCCCAAGGTGAGCAACAACAGGTAATTGATAGAGTTACTTGGAGATCTACACAGGATACCACTTTGCATCTAGGAAGGAGGTTATAATTCCTTCTAGATGTTTAGCGACATCAGGGATAGACACCTCTGCAAGACACACGAGGAGTGCTATACAGGAAAAGAAGAGAGAGTCCTTGACCAAGGGGTCATCAAGGTACTCAGGTCTATAAGAGACCATTTTCTCTTGAAAAGAAGGAACAAGAGGAGTAGATGTGAGTGAGGACTCACAGTCTAGGTTAAGATAGGATTCCAAATCTTCAATGGAATTTGCAGCAACATCTTGCAATACTGATGCAGGATCATCAGCAGCTGAGATGGGATAGGAAGGAATAAGAAATTAACTCCAAGTTGGAGTGAATTAATTAGAATCTTAAATAACATTATACCATCAGATTGAGCAGCAACATTCTCAAATTGTTGAACCACTACTTCTGTATCAGTAGTGTTCAATGGAGATTTTTCACCAATGTCCATGGGGACTACTTCATTATCTTTCTCAGGGATTTCTTCATCAGAAGCTTGATTCACTAGGGAGTGAATGTCCTTGTTAGATAAAGATATCAATTTAAAATCCTGATTATAACCTTTAGAGGAAGTGATTTACCTTCTGGATGCTTTGGAAGCTCTTGAGATTCTTCTATAATTGCTGAAAGGGGAAGAGAAGAGTTGTCCTGAAGGGCCAAGGCATCACCTGAGACCACTTCAACAGACATCTCCCCCTGCATGACTTCAGTGGGAACTGGAGTCATGCATCTTACTGAAGAGGGCTCAGCAGAGGGTGGAAATGATTTGATGGCTTCAGTAAGGGCTTTGATGGATGCAATGAGAGGGGCATTGGCAGCCTCAATCATTTTTTGGATGGATGGAGTGATGAGCTCTACAACATGTGCAAGCAATTCAGGAGTTATCTGAAATGCTGAGGATGTAGAGGTGGATGGAATGGAAGCAGTATGATCTACCACATGATCAAATGAATCATGTGGAGATGGGTGAACATCAACATGAGTGTGGGATTCATGTTGAGGGAGGTGCGTGAGGATGGTAGCAGTCACCATGTCAACACTGGCTGAAGCTGCCAGATGTTGTGGTGTTGGTGACTGGGGTGGAGATGCAGGTGGAATGAGAGATGCATGTTGTGGTGGCACTGCAGGGTGTGTGGAAGGTAATGCAGGAGATGAGGATGCAGGGATAAAGAGGGAGGATGAAGGGATTTCTGAGCCTTCCCCAGCAAGCTGGAGAGTGGCTGAATCAGCCCTTGTGTCTGATGGAGGGTTAGGATCAACCCTGGCTGACTTCTTGATAACTCTCTGAGATTTCTTGAAGAGAGAGGGGTCCAACCTCTTGCTGGCGTTGACTGCGGAGGGTGCAGAAACAATCAGCAGGGGTGCTTTCACATATAGAAACACACCCAACACCCTGGCAAGATTTACTTCTTTCTGATTGTTCTTTCTCCTTATTAGTTCAAACAGAACTTTTCCCCAGGCAATCTGTGCCTTATTCACCAAAGCTGACATCAGGGCAAATTGTTGCCTGTTGATGTTGTCGTGAGCAGAATGTTTTCCCAAAACGACCTTGCCCACCAGGTCTGCCAGAAACTTATACTCTGGAGCCAGATTTATCTTTAGCAGCTTAGCTGGAATGCCCTCAGCATGGCCCATCACAGTTAGCATGCGGCCATATTCTTCTGCAGTTTGCTCATAGTCCTCAGCACCGGTTGGCAGTCCAAACAGCTCAGTCAAAACTTCAGGAGTCAGAATGACCTCCTCTCCATTTATCTTTCCAGTCATCGCTTCGTCGCTGGAGGACGAGGTATATACCCATTCTCGAATCTCTGGTATATTAATCTTTGGTGAGAATGACATAAATTTCTTTAGGCCTTGATCTTCACATAGCTGCAGAATGGCTTGGGTGGGTTGATCACATCGGCTGAAAGAATCGAAGTCGACACAGAAGCCAGTGTCGAACTTCATCCCAAAGAGAACTGCAGAAGGAATCGCCATAGGATTTGAGAGAAAATGGCGAATCGAGAAGCAAAGCAGGGGAGAAGAGAATCGCGCGGGATTAGAGTTCGAGAGCGAATTCTAAGCCAGAAGATGGAATATGAAAAGACGGAGCGGAAGGACGACGATCTCCAGACCTAAATCGACTATTAGATACAAATCTGCGATCGTCGATCCCGGAATAAAATCGGTCGCCGAATAATGATCGACGATAGTCAATGTTTGACTAAACGTCAAATGTCGACCGACTACAAGCAATCACCACGATCGTTGATCAATGTATGTTGGTCGACGATTCTCCACACAGCACAGAAAATCTGTCGTTGACCACTGGTCGACGATAGATACCTAAGGAGAGATCGTTGACCAGTTGATCGACGATTTCTGCCTTACTACCGAACGAGCTATCGTCGACCGTTGGTCGACGATAGTTCTGACTTGGTCGAAGATCGTCGAGCCGTCGTTCGACGATTTTAGACAGAAAACAAAACTATCAAAATTTTCACTACTCTGAACCATTAATCATACCAAGCTGGTTCAGGAAGAACAAATGCCTTTGTTCATCAAGGGGCTTAGTGAAAATATCTCCTCTCTGCAGGTCTGTGGATATAAATTCCATTGCTATCTTGTTCTTTTCCACATTATCTCTCAGAAAATGATGTCTAATCTCAATGTGCTTGGTCCTGGAATGGTGCACAGGATTTTGAGCAATTGATATTGCGCTGGTACTGTCACACAGAATTTTTGTTTTTGAGTGTGTATACCCATAATCCACTAGCTGATTTTGAATCCACAGAATCTGTGAACAACAACTAGCTGCTGCAATATATTCAGCCTCAGCAGTTGAAGTAGACACAGATGCCTGTTTCTTACAAAACCAAGAGACAAGTCTCTCTCCCAGGAACTGACAGGTCCCTGAGGTGCTTTTCCTGTCAACTCTACAACCAGCATAATCAGCATCTGAATATCCAATTAATTCAAATCCTGACTCAGCTGGGTACCACAGTCCTAAGTTAGGGCATCCCTTAAGGTATCTCAAGATCCTCTTGAGGAGAGTTAAGTGAGATTCCTTTGGGTTGACCTGAAACCTAGCACATAGGCATGTAGCAAACATTATGTCAGGCCTACTTGCAGTCAAATACAGCAGGGAACCAACAATGGCTCTATAGTTCTTTTGATCAACAGACTTGCCATTGACATCAGAATCAATAACTGCATTTGAGGCCATAAGTGTGCTCATTGATGAAGCATCAGACATTCCAAATCTTTTAACCAGCTCTCTGGCATATTTTGATTGAGAAATGAAGATACCATCAACACACTGTTTCACTTGGAGACCAAGGAAATAGGATAACTCACCCATGCTGCTCATCTCAAACTTGGAGTGCATTAGTTCAGAGAACCTCTTGCATAGTTTGGGATCAGTGGAGCCAAATATAATGTCATCTACATAGATTTGAACTAACAGTTGTGAGTCCTTATGATGTCTAATAAATAGGGTTCTATCTACTACACCTCTCACAAACTTGTGTTCTAGAAGGAAATTTGCTAAGGTCTCATACCAAGCTCTAGGAGCTTGCTTAAGTCCATATAGAGCCTTTTGGAGTTTGAACACATGAGTGGGTAAGGTTGATGAAACAAACCCTGGTGGTTGCTCAACAAACACTTCTTCCTTTAAATCTCCATTGAGGAAGGCACTCTTCACATTCATTTGGAAGACCTTAAATCTTTTATAGGCAACATAGGCTAGGAAAATCCTAATGGCTTCTAGTCTAGCTACAGGGGCAAAAGTCTGATCATAATCTATGCCTTCCTCCTGTCTATAGCCTTGAGCTACTAGCCTAGCCTTATTTCTAACTATTATGCCTTGGGCATCAAGCTTGTTTCTAAACACCCACTTGGTGCCTATGATCCGTTGGCCTCTTGGTCTTGGAACCAAAGTCCAAACTTTACATCTTTCAAACTGGTTAAGTTCCTCTTGCATGGCTATAATCCAGTGTGGATCAAGCTCAGCATCTTTAATGGTTAGGGGCTCAACCTGAGAAAGGAAACAAGCAAACATCACATCTTTGTTGAGTTGATGTCTTGTCTGGACTCCTACTAAAATGTCTCCAATCACTTGAGATACAGGGTGATCTCTAAGTGTGACAAGATCAGTAGGTTCAACAATGATCTGATCTTCAACAGTTTCAGGATTTGATTCCTCATGTGGAATTTGATCAACTGTTGGAGCAGGTGCTTTAACTTGAAGAAGTTCTACATCAGATTCAGAATCTGAAGATGCAACCTGAGGAGTTTGTTGGGGATGATTCTCCTGTGTGAGTCTCAAACCTTCCAAATCCTTACTTACTCCTAGGACTTGCACTGTACTATTAGAGGAAGAGTCCTTCTCCTTATAATACATGACTGTCTCATCAAAAGAGACATGTGCAGACTCTTCTATCTTAAGAGAGGATTTATTGAGGACCCTATAGGCTTTGCTTACTTGAGAGTATCCTAGAAAAACTCCCATTGAAGCTTTTGCCTCAAATTTTTTATGGTATTCTTTGTTATTGTTGTGAACAAAAGCAACACAGCCAAACACTCTAAAATAGTCTATTTTAGGTTTCACTTGCTTAAGTAATTCATAGGGAGTCTTACCCTTAAGTTTATGTATCAGACTTCTGTTCAATACATAGTTAGCTGTGCTAACTGCTTCAGCCCAAAAGGACAGAGGCATGTTAGCATCTGCCAACAATGTACTTGCAGCTTCAATTAGGGTTCTGTTTTTCCTTTCAACTACCCCATTTTGTTGAGGAGTTCTAGGAGCAGAGAAGCTATGTTTGATACCTTCCTTCTCACAGAATTCTTGCATAAGAAGAGACTCAAACTCAGTACCATGATCACTTCTGATCAAGGCAATCTGAGTAGAATACTCACTCTGTATACACTTTAGAAAATCTGTAAGAACCTTGAAGTTATCAGCCTTAGTTCTCAAGAAGAATACCCAAGTGAACCTAGAGAAGTCATCTACAATTACTAGAGTGTAAGACTTTCCTCCAAAACTCTGTACAGCAATAGGACCAAATAAATCCAAATGTAGCAAGTACAGAATCCTGGGAGAATCACTTTTATTAACTGATTTAAAGCTATTCCTTATTTGCTTACCTAATTGACAAGCTTTGCAAAGACCTTCCTTCTTGTAGGGGCAAGAAGGTAAGCCTCTTACAAGATTGTATTTAGCCAACCTAGAAATGTTTTTCAAATTTACATGACTAAGTCTCTTATGCCAAAGGGTATTATTACTGGTTACTTCATTAAATAAGCATATTTCAGATTTGGATGAGTTAAAGTCTACAACATAAACATTACCAATTCTAATACCTACTAACACAACAGTATTATTTAAAGCAATATTACAAGCAGTGTCAGTAAACCATACCTTGTACCCAGCATCACACATTTGACTTACAGAGATTAGGTTGTGCTTTAGTCCGGAGACATACGCAACCTTCTTGAATGTTACAGCTCCTATGGTGAAGCTGCCATACCCTTCAGTCTGTCCACAGCTGGAATCCCCAAATACAACTTTTGGTCCCAGCTTGGCTTTGAACCCTGACAGATTCTTCTTCTTTCCTGTCATATGCTTTGAGCATCCACTATCCAGATACCATTTGTCATGTATGACTGGATAGGTCTTCACCTGCAAAGATATCAATTATACATTGTGGACCCAGGTTACCTTGGGTCCAGTATTCTTCACAAAAGAAAAACTAGATATAAAAGATTTTGCAGGCTTAGATTTATATCCTAAAGGGTGTGATCTCCTAGGTGGGATAATCCATTCAGTTGAAGGATTAAACATCCTAGGGTAGTGATTGGGATTTGCACATCTGGAAGTTTGAAATTTATTTTCCAGCTTAAGTCCAGATCGTCGATCCACGGTCGACGATCGCAAGCCATATCGTCGACCATTTGTAGTAGTGCTATGTTCTGGATTCCACGATCGTCGATCACTGGTCGACGACTCAAGATGAGATCGTCGATCTCCTGCACCAAAGATATCATACTTGGTGAAGGTGTTCAGCGATCGTCGATAGACGTTCGACGATTGGTTTGACGATCGTCGATTAATGTTCGACGATTTTTGTAAAGCTAGAAATTTTTTCTTCCTATTCTCTTTCTTAATCTTATTCTGAATTTTCTTGCATTTTTCAATTTCCTCAGTATTCTTTATTCCTGATTCAGAAACAAATTTTACTGGAGTGCTAAATCTCTCCTTTGTGAGGAGGATGGGTTCACTAGGTGTAGCACCTAAGCCTAGTTTATCATTACCAACCCTAGTGTTTGCTATACAGGTTATTTTAGATAATTTAAGGCTTCTGCCATTTAATTGTTCTTCTAACCTCTTAGATTTAGCTAGTTCTAATTTTAAGAATGTTACTTCTTCTCTTAATCTTTCTAATTCCTTTTCTAATCTGATTATTTCAGTACCTTCCATGTCTAGTTCCATTATTTTTAATCTAAGTGACTTAATTTCTTTTTTAGATAATAGTAAATCTAAACATAGAGTTTTAAATTTTAATTTGAACTCAGGAGATGAGAAATCAAATGAGTCGATTACCTGGTCTTCCATAAAGGAATCTTCTTCATTGTCTCTTTCTTCTTCAGAATTCTCTGCAGCTGACAGAGAGCTGCAGGCATCAATAGCCATGAGGCAGACCTCTTTGGCTTTCTTCTCTTCTTCTTCTTCTGAATCACTGGAGCTAGAGGAGCAGGTATCCTCTTCTGTTTCACTCCAGGTAGCAGCCACAAATCCCTTGTCCTTCTTCTTGTATTTGTGTGATGAGGACTTGGAGTGGTGCTTCCTGTACTCTTTCTCATGTTTCTTCTCCTTGTGTTTCTTCTCTGGACAATCTGGGGTAATGTGTCCAGGCTTGCTGCAAACATAACAAATGATTTCTTTAGATGGAGTCTTGTCATACCTTGGTTTGTCCTCATGCTTGGAGAACTTCTTTCTGAGGTCTCTTCTTCCCATGTTGAAGAACCTTTTGGCAATGAGTGCCAGTAACTCCTCATTTGATTGACTTCCTTCAGAAGTCTCAACAGCCTTAAGAGCTAGAGAATGCTCTTTCTTTGTAGGTGTAGGAGTTTTTGCTTCAATTGCAGCAGCTCTGCTCTTTAAAGTTTGCTCATATGACTTGAGCTTTCCCAACAGAGCTTCTGTGGAGAGTTCCACAGTGTTTCTTCCATCCTTGATGGGCCATATCCTTGAGTCCCAAGAGATGGGAAGGCACATCAGGATCTTGTCATTTACTTCTGACAAAGTTATCTCCTTGTCCAAAGACCTCAGTTCACTTATTATTGAACTGAGTCTTGTGTACATTGTGTCAATGTCTTCAGCATCATCCTTCTTGAAATTTTCATACTGAGAGGTGAGATTGGATCTCCTGTCCTTCCTCTCATCAGCTGAGCCAGCAACTATGTGGTTGAGGGAATCCCACATAGCTTTGGCTGAGGTACATTCAGCAAGCTTCTGGAATATCTCATCAGACATTGTCTGAGCTAGGATATTCATTGCTTTAGCATCAGCTGCTTTTGCCTTCTTGTAAGTTTCATTGTAGTCAGGTGGTGGCACAGCACTGAGATCAGCAGAAGTGGAAGCAGCAGCAGGCCTAGCAGGTGGTCCTGTCAAAATAGAAGAAAAGATATCTTCATCAATAGAATTCATGTATAGTCTTATCCTGGCCTTCCATATGCCAAACTTGGACAAGTTGCATACAGGAGGTCTGGTGCTTGAATAATCCTTAGACTGGGCCATGTGTGAAAGTGTTTGTGAATGGTATCAGGAAACAACTTATCACAGGATCTTTTAACTCAGGTGTTAGCCTGTATGAACAGCTAACCTCCCTCTGATACCAATTGAAAGAGAGGGGATAAGTTGTAAACTACTCTAGAGGGGAGGGTGAATAGAGTATTCAAATTTTATGAATAACTAGTCAGCTCCCTTGGAGTTGATTTGCGGAATAAAATAATCTGATACTTGAACCCTAAGAGCCTAACACAGTGAAGTGCACAAGTGAGAGAGTTAACTGAAATTTCAGATTAACTATAAACCTATCACAGCAACTAGCAATCCTAGGTAGTTCTATCACAGCCACAGAATAAGCAATTTAAACAAAACAGCCAGAGACACAGGATATATAGTGGTTCCCTCTTAATAGGTACTCCACTCTTCTACCACCCTGGTAGGAATCCACTACAGGTTTTTGCTAAGGTGCCCTGCCACCAATGATCTGATTCAGGTAGATCAAACAGACCCTTTGAGCTTTTGATAAGGATGCTCAACCACAGGTTGTTGATAAGGTGCCCTGTCACCAACGTTCACTTTTGAAGAGATGTGAACAAACTCTTTTTACAAAGGGGTTGAGAGGGTTAGATTATCTTCTCTGTTGTAAATACAGATTAGAGAAGACTTGTGGATTCTCTAAAGAATCAAAGTCTCCCCCTAGCTCAGTGAAAGTCCAGGGAAAGCCTTTGCTTCAGGATGAAGGAGTTTCAGATAAACTGAAACTAAATCCTCAGAGATCTGTAGACTGATTTTTATCAGGTCTTCAGATTCTGGAGCACGTGAAGCAGATCTGGAGCTCTTTCTGAAGTCTTGAAAAACTCTAAGCAGATGCTCAGGAGACTTGAGAATGAAATAGATTGCTTTGGACTTTTGCTTCAGGAAAGCTTTTCTTCTTCTGATTGTGAGATTGTGAAGAGTTGCTCTGGAGAAGCTTGAAAGAATGCAGCACACGAAAATCTCTCTGTTACTGTAACTTCTTATTATTCTGAGAAAAAAATCTCTCTTAAATATGTCTTCTCGTTTATCTTTTGGAACGGCTCTATTGATTTGAATTCTCGAGCCCTGCAACAGATTATCTCAAAATAGAATATAGCAATAGGAATAGAATGACCTATTAGCTCTCTGTCAGTCCCAATAAGGAAATAAATGAATAGGAAAATATCTCAGCATAAAGATTTATCGTTCTTGGAAATAGCATACACCGCCAACGGCTAGAATACAGCCTGGCAATATATTTTGTATAATAAGACAAAAATGCTTTATCAAAATACGAAATCCCGTAATTTATGCTTGACATATTTGGTAAGTAATTCATTTGAATTTAAGCCATAAATTAGCAAAAACATTCTTCAGAAAATCTTTCTAACCACACGCTAAAACACTTGGAAATAAACCAAGGAATAAAATAAATACAAACTGTTAAAGGCAGACAGAAATCGTCGAACAGGGGTTCGATGATCGTCGACCTAGCTAACAGATCGTCGACTGAAAACAGAAATCTGTCGAAACAGAAATCGTCGAACGGCAATCGTCGATCAGCTCAAGATATCGTCGACTAAAGCAGAAAATCTGTTAACACAGAAATCGTCGAACATCTCATGATGTCGACGACTAAGGCAGAGATCTGTCGAGACAGATATCGTCGACCATCTCATGATGTCGACGATTAAGGCAAAGATCTGTCGAGACAGAAATCGTGAAACAAGACCACGATCGTCGAACTGCTGATAGCAGATCGTCGACCATCCTTCAGAGCATAATAAGCTTGCTCTGAGATCATCGACCATCGGTCGACGATAATTGTCTTGACTTCAACGATTCTATAGCCCTGCTATCGTCGACCACTGATCGACGATCGCGAGGCCTCGTTCGACGATGGTCGAACGGAAAAAGAACCTTAACTAAAAATTCATTCTACAACTTCTAATCTAAACTCTAGGTCAGATATAAACTGCCCTAGGGAGACTAAACAAAGTCTAAACATGATCATATATAGTTATATGGATCAAGAGGGGCTGGAAAGGGATTACATAAGCCAAATCACATCTAGGGTACCAACAAGATCTTCACGGGGAACAACACAGCTATGTATGAAGAGTTCCGGGAGATGATGAAGAAGGAATTTGAGATGACAGACTTAGGAGAGCTAAGTTACTTCCTGGGGGTGGAAGTGAAGTAGGGAGAAGATGGGATCTTCATCTCCCAAAAGAAGTATGCAGAAGAAATTTTGAAGAAATTCAGGATGGAGGATAGCAAGCCTATCTCCACTACTGCCGACCCGGGAATGAAGCTGAGCAAGGAATCGAAGGAAGGAGCGGTGAACTCCACCTTATTCAAGAGCTTGGTGGGTAGTCTGTGCTACCTGACCTTCACCCGACCGGACATCATGTATACGGTCGGGGTGGTGAGTAGGCACATGGAGGAGCCAAAGGAAGACCACTTCACAGCATCGAAGAGGATCCTGAGGTACATCAACGGGACGAGAGGCCATGGGCTGAAGTATGCTACTGGAGAGGAGCTGACGCTGGTAGGTTACTCGGACAGTGACTACGGCGGGGATGTGAATGACCGGAAGAGCACTTCATGATATGCTTTCAACATGGGAACAGGAGTGTTTTCTTGGAGTTCGAAGAAGCAGGCCACGATAGCTCTATCTTCTTGTGAGGCGGAGTACATTGCGGCGGCAGCTGGTACCTGCCAAGCCATCTGGCTAAGGAGCCTCCTGGAGAGTTTGCAGCATGGAGTGGATGGGCCAACGACCATGTTGGTGGACAACATGTCAGCCATCCAGCTAGCGAAGAACCCGGTGCTGCATGGGCGCAAAAAACACATCGAAACAATGTATCATTTCCTTAGGGAGCAGGTGGAGCTGAAGACCGTGGAGGTCAAATATTGCCCGACCGGAGAGCAAGTCGCGGACATCTTTACGAAGGCGTTGAAGGTGGACACGTTCCTAAAACTCAAAGGCAAACTTGGCATGTGCTGCCAAGTTTGAGGGGGAGTTTGTTGGAGTTTTGACAAGTTGACCGGGACCCACAAGTATTGGAGTTATAATCTCATTTATATTTTCCTTTAATGAATAAGAGAGAGTGAATATATTAAATGGGAAGTTGAGAGGTTGTATTTATGAGAGGGTAGTTGGAGAGTTTTTTGCTTTGCCTATATAAAGGCCTCCCTTTGTACTTATTTGGTTGCTGAAAATTGAAGAGAAAAATCCTCCCAAGTTTGTGATTTTTGGCCTTGTGAGAGAGGGAGTGCGCAGCAGCGCTAGAGGAGTGAATCTGCGTCCGGCGGTTAGAATTTTTTAACCGCGCGGTCTGGTCCATCTCGCGAGAGGGTGTGCTCGCGAGTTGTGGTCTCGCAAGGTTGTGCTCGCCGGTGTTGGTCTCGGCAGGTGTGGTGGTGTAGTCGCGCGGATAGGCGTGCATTGCCGCGCGAGAAGAAGGGCGAGTTTGTTGCGAGTTGGAGCTCTCGCCAGGTTGCCGAGTGGAGGTGTCGCGCGGGCTCGCCGGCTTGTTGATCTCGTCGGGTGTACTCGCCAGCAAGAAGGAAGGAGCTCGCAGGGAGAGTGCTCGCTGGTGCTGCTCGCGTGGGTAGTCGGTCTCGTCGGGGCTGTTCGCGCGGGTAGTGCGGGTAGGCGGCTAGAGTTGGCGAACTCGCTGGTTACTCGGTGGATTTTGTGCTAAGTGTTTTGAGGTGCAGTCCAAAGCAGGGACTCATTCACGTTTCCAACAGTTCCATCATCAATGGATAAGTTTATTTCAAAATTGAGTTCAAATTAAATTTCTCAAGATTTTCAAGCATCGAGTTCAGGTGGCAAAAGGACTTGCGATGAATTTATTATTTTAATATTGTGTCCGGGCTGAGTAAAATTTCTAGTTCCACCCCTCACCACTGTCCAACTACCCCTGTACACGCAACATTTTTGGGTCCGGAACCCGTTTCCAAATTTTACGTCCGAGATTAATGAAAAGAGAACACCTATCATACATCTTTTTGATCTCTGGATATATACAGTCATTTTAGGAGATCAAAAACAACCCAAAAGCTCGTGAGAAGATCATATTTAAACTCAGGAGATCATATTTTGATCTCTCAAAAATCACCCCATGTCTACATGATTAAATAAAAGCATAAAACAGACAAGCACATGTGAGCGTAGCATGTTCTACAGAACCTTGATGTTAACTGTCTCCTATTTCTCATAAATAACGACCGCAAATCTCCACCACGGGATCTTGAAATCTTTTTGAAAATAAATTTAAATTTTAAATTATAAAGAAACTAAAAAGTCTACTATTCTTAGGTGCTGCAACTTTTTATCATCCTTCACTTTATTTTAAAATCTATAATTATTTAGTCATTTCTTATTTTCTAAATACAATTTTCTCTCTAAGTTTCGTTCTCACTAAGTTTTTCAAATCATTTATTATTATGATTTCTCATTGCATCTTCTCTATTGTTCGTCCCCTACCTCAAAATCAGATAAGGGGGAGTAAACTGTAAAGAGGATGCTCGCACATTTCTCAAATACACTTTAAAGTAGTCACATCTAAAAAATAATTAATAATTTGAGATGTGTGCGACAATTCATGAGAACCATTCAATGGTCGCACTTTACAGTAAAGTACATCACCCCTACTAAATATCTCAAAGTGAGTACATTTTAAAGTAGACACATCTCAAAATATTAATAATTTGAGATGTGCAATCATTCACGACGAAATGAAGGGGATTCATTTCACGGTCTAGACTGGTTCACTAATCCCATCATTATCCTTTACATTGGATGAAGAAATGGAGAGGATGCAAATCCTAAAATCAGATTCGGGGGTATATAGCACTTTACGGTGCAATGCGGCATTCACATCCTACGGATGCGAGCACATCTCAGCTCGTGCGGAGATGCCTCCACATCACATCTCGCTTTAAGAGGTGTGTATGAGAGCTGAGGTGTGCTCGCATTCGTTGGCCCCGCACTATGAATAATTTTTGGGTCAAGACACCAGAAGATACTTTTGGTCCTGCACTAATGAGGAGTCTGCAAATGAGGTGGAGTCCAAAAATTTTGACTTGTGTCATACACTTTTGTGCGGGACCCTCATAATTTATGACTCCTCATTGATTGTCCTGATCATGTCCATAATCCGATGTCCTGACTCAAAAATTTTCCCTTCACTATAGAGTAAAATGTAGCAGGTGCACTTTCCTCCCCCCAATTCCCCCTAAAATTTCCGCATGCAGAACAGAATGTCAAGGCACAGGGTCGCTGTCACAAGTATATAAATACAAACGAAGCTCGTCGCCATCCTCTTCATCAGAGTTCTCAGGCGACCGGTCAACTTCATTCTCAGTCCTCCGCTCACATGTCTGCATCCATGGCTCCCAACCTCCTCCCGTCGGAAAAATCCCCGCCGCTTCTCCCCGTAAAAGACATCCCCGGAAACTACGGCACCCCCTTCTTCTCCCCCATCAAAGACCGCCTCGACTACTACTACTTCAAAGGCCACGACGCCTTCTTCCAGTCCAAAATCAATCTGTACGGCTCCACCGTTTTCCGCACCAACATGCCGCCGGGCCCTTTCATGGCCTCCAACCCCCGCGTCATCGCCGTCCTCGACGCCAACAGCTTCCCCGTCCTCTTCGACGTCTCCAAAGTCGAGAAGAAAGACGTTTTCACCGGAACCTACATGCCCACCACCAAGCTCACCGGCGGCTACCGCGTCTGCTCCTACCTCGACCCGTCGGAACCCGCCCACGCCAAAATCAAGCAGCTCCTTTTCACTCTCCTCGCCTCCCGCAAAGACGCCGTCATCCCCGCCTTCCGCTCCGCCTTCGCCGACCAGCTCTTCGCCGCCGTCGACTCCAAACTCGCCTCCTCCGGCCGCGCTGACTTCAACGCCATCAACGATGAGATAAGCTTTGACTTTCTCGGCGAGGCTTATTTCGGCGCCCGTCCTTCGAAAGTCGGCGCCGCCTCCGGCCTTCCCGGAAAAGCCACCACCTGGCTTTCCATTCAACTCGCGCCGCTGGCGAGCAACATCGTCACGAAATACCTGCCGTGGTTCATCGAAGATCTTCTTCTCCACACTTTCCCCATCCCCTCCTTCGTCGCCAAACCCGGGTATAAAGATCTTTATGCTTACTTCCAGTCCGCCGGCTCCGCCGTTTTCGAGGCGGCCGGAAAGCTTGGTCTCTCGCGGGAAGAGGCGTGCCATAACATCCTCTTTGCGACTAGCTTCAACTCATACGGCGGGCTGAAGGTGTTCTTCCCGTCCCTCGTCAAGTATCTGGCAGCTTCCGGGATCGGGCTGCATGCTAGGCTCGCCGCCGAGGCGCGTGCGGCGGTGGCAGCTGCCGGAGAGAACGGGCGGTTGACGCTTGCTGCGCTGGAGAAGATGGAGCTGATCAAGTCGGTCGTGTACGAGGTGCTCCGCATAGACCCGCCGGTTCAGTTTCAGTACGCGCATGCGAAGAAGGATTTCGTGATCGAGAGTCACGTGGCCGCATTCCAGGTGCACGACGTTTTATTGATAATAATAATAATAAACAAAATAAATGAAATTAGAATAAAGTTATACAGCTAACTTTAAATATTAAAAAAAATAAACGGAAAAAACAAAATTAATAAAATATCAAATTTTAATTAGGCCTGTAAGCAAAAACCAACCGAACCGCAAAACCGAACCAAACCAAACCAAACCGCACGGTTTGGTTCGGTTTCAGTAGGCCGCGGTTTGGTTACGGTTTTGATTTTAGAAAAACCATATGGTTCGGTTCGGTTCCTGGTTTTGCATGGCAAACCGAACCGAGTCGAACCGAACCGAACCGCTATGTATAAAAACATTTAATTTATTACTTAAATTTCATTAAACCAATTAAGCATTAAGCACAGAATTTATAACTCTATATGTCCAATACTTAAAATTAAGTCTTAAATTGTTAAATTTCAGACTTTTAGTAAACCCGAACCCCCGCTCAGTCGCTCAGGCCGCTCACCCACTTATCTCTCCCGAGCGCCGAACCCTAGCTCCTTCACTCCTTTAGTCGACTTCGCAGTTCGCCCTCTTCGCCGATTAAGCCTTTCAACAACTGTAATTGTCTTCTTTAAAAATATCTTTCAGAAATGATTCTCTATCATAAACTAATATGCGGTATTTTGATTAAGTTCATTCAAACTTTTATTAATTCATTACACAAGTTTCTTGAGCACCTAACTCAACACTCGTGCTCCAAATGATGTAACAAATCATTTAGTGTGGATGTATTGCTACTTCGCTGTATCAGGACTCATATCCCGAGCTCCACTTAGCAAAACATTCTGTGCTCACCGCTCCATCCCGGATCTCTCTATATAAATATTTAGGCTTCATCACATCATTTAAACCACGAAAACCGAACCGAACCGAACCAAACTATTCGGTTTAGTTCGGTTTGGTTTCAATGTTTGGGCGGTTAGGTTCGGTTCCAAATTTTTAAAACCACATAGGGGTGGTTCGGTTTGCGGTTTTGCTCACAAACCGAACCAAACCGAACCGTTACAGGCCTAATTTTAATTTTGCATATCTGCTGGATACTGCACGTTAACGGCAAATATTATTCGCACGCATTTTGATAATATATTAATATGAGAAGCTTTTAGCTTTTTTACTTAATTTTAAAGGAGTTTATATTACCACCAACTACATTCAATATTAGTTGCCCATCATTAAAAACGCAACCCACTACATTGATATTTCCACCCTAAAATTATTATTTTTAAACTTTCCTTCTTTCACGAAGAAACATCAATACAGGGGACATGCAAGGTAGGCATGCAAAAAAAAAACACCCTGCGGGCCCGGCCTGCTTGGACTTTGTTGGTCTCTTCTTTTTAGTTGTCCGGCCTTGCTGAAATGGAGCCCACTTGACTGGGCGGCCCAATCAACATCATGCTCTTCCTCAGAATCTAGGGATGGCGCAACGTAATAAATTATTCCATGTGACCTTATGTGCGCTCACACTATCTATAATGATCGAAGACTAGGGGCCCGTTTGGGAGAGTTTTTTAGCTCCTTTTCATTTTCTGGAAAACGCTACCATACTTAATAAACCGTTTGGATTGTCTATCGGTGGGAAAAGCTACCGCAAAAAACTCCATTTGCTTATCTTTTGGAAAAGTCATATGTCACCTACTTTTCAACCTTTTCGAAAAACACTTTCTCATTCAAAAACATTATCTCTTAAAAAAATCTACAACCTGATTTTTTTGTCTTGGCGCGATTTTTTCCGGAGCGTAATTTTTTTGCCCGGGTGTTTTTTTTGCCCGGCGCGAATTTTTCGCCAGTGGGCGAATTTTTCGCCCGGGCGCAAATTTTTCGCCCAGGCGCGGAATTTTCGTATGAGCTAGCATTTTTCGCTCTGGTTGGCATTTTTCGCCCAGGCAGGAATTTTTTGCCCGGGCGCGCGATTTTTCGCCCGGGTGAGTTTTTTTCGCCCGAGTGCGGTTTTTTGCCCGTGCATGATTTTTTTTCGCCCGAGCGTGTATTTTTCGCCCGAGCCGGTTTTTCGTCCGGCGAGATTTTTTCGCTCGGGTGTGTTTTTTTCATCCGGGTGCCATTTTTTGTCGTTGCACGGTTTTTTTTCGCCCGTGACGATTTTTTTGCCCTGGCGCGATTTTTTTGCCCGGGCATGATTTTTTTGCACCGGCGCGATTTTTTTGCCCGGGCGCGATTTTTTTACACCGGCGCGATTTTTTCGCCATCGCGTGATTTTTCTCCCCCGGGCGATTTTTGCGCCCACACGCGTTTTTTTTCGCCCGGGGCCGTTTTTTTCGCCCGGTCTCGATTTTTTCGCCCGGGGGCATTTTTTTCGCCCGGCCGCGATTTTTTCGCCCGGTCGCGATTTGTTCGCTCGGTCGCGATTTTTTCGCCCGGTCGCGATTTTTTAGCCCGGGCGCGATTTTTTCGCCCGGGCGCGAATTTTTCGCCCGGACGCGATTTTTTCGCCCGGGCGCGATTTTTTTCTCCCGGGCGCGATTTTTTTGATCGGGAGCGGTTTTTCCCCCGGGCACTATTTCTTTCGCCCGGGAGTGAATTTTTCGCCTCGACGTGATTTTTTGCTCGTTCGTGATTTTTTTGCCTTGGTACTGTATTTTTTTTCGCTTGTAAGCTATTTTTCGATTTCAAGCGGAAATATCACATTCGTTCGGAAAATTCCCGTCCGTGCAAAAAATTCGCGTCCGGGCGAAATTTTCCCGCCTAGTCGAAAAATTAGTGCCCGTCCGAAAAATTCGCGTCCGTCCTAAAAAATTGCCCTCCTCCGAAAAAATTCGTGATCATCCGAAAAATTTGCGCCCGTTCAAAAAAATTGCGTCCGTCCGAAAAATTGGCACCCGGCCGAATAATTGGGACCCGGCCGAAAATATAGGGTTTAGTCAAAAAATTGGCGCCCAGGCGAAAATATCGCCCCCGAGCGAAAATATCGCGCCCGGGCGAAAAACTCACGCCCGGGCGAAAAATTCACGCCCGGGCGAAAAATTCACGCTAGGGCGAAAAATTCACGCTAGGGCGAGAAAAACCGCCACCCGACGAAAAATTCGCTCCCGGGCGAAAAAAACCTTCCCCGGCGAAATAATTGCGTCTTTTCCCCGGACGCACATTTTTAATAAAAAAAGTTACCGCAACGGGATTTGTCAAACGATTTATAAAGTGTTTCACCTTTTTGAAAAGCTCTGTAAAAGAAGTTCACTCAAACAGTTCTCCTTTTCTAATAGACATTTTCCAAAAGCTCCTTTTCCTACCATCCTTTTGCCACCGCTCCTTCTACTTTCTGAAAAGCTTTCCCAAACAGGCCCTAGGTATAGTGATAGGAACGGTGCAAGTAGCTACTACCATCAGTGGAAAGACATCAAACAAATTCATATCTGTTGCGGTCTAATTCGGCGCTCCTAAGCATGTCTACTTTCGGCCGTCTTAGCGGTCGAGCGCGTAACCTGTCAAAAAAGTCAAAGAGTAGATACACATAGCGATTTTGACGTGGAAAAACTCCTCAACTGGGTAAAAAATCACGCGATCGGGTCCGTACCGATCGAACTTCACTATCTGCGGGCGATTACAACTTTCACGGAGAATCGAGAACAACATCCTACTTCTCGTTACACTTTGGAGGTGAGAGAGAATTGCTAGTTGAATTGAACGTGGGTTGACGACGACTTGAAGTTGGCCTGGATGCTATGACTTGAAGATGACTTGGGTGGCTCGAAGGTGCCTTGGAGATGGCTTGAAGATGGCTCAAAGATGACTTGAAGATGGCTTCGTAGGAGGATTCCGACAAAGCTTTGACATGTGAAGAAAAAAGCTGCGGTGCCAAAAGGTGAGAAATGAGAAGGTCTGTGACTCCTTATATATCCTCCAGGAGGTGGTTACGGTGGTTAGACGGCTATTCGCACACCATAACCACCGATATAATTATTTTTCGCATACTTAAATGTATGAAATTAAATAATTAATCCTACTACATGCACACCAATTTATTAAATAATAAATTTTCCCCACTAATCATAACGGTTAACGGGTAGTTACTCGTGTATTTAACGACAACGATCGCGTCAAAGCGATCGGGCGGTGCATAAATTATACTACGAATCGGAGGCCAACCCACCCGCGGTGTGTTGGAGCATGTGTTCCATGCTTCTTAGTTTGCTAATAACAGATCTCGTTTGTATTTGATCATTGGATATTTATGATGTGCAGATATCACAGGTCTAACTCTAATGACATTTGGGTGTTGATTCGGGTCAGAACAGATGCGGTCAGGAGATATTGCCAGACGATATTGGGTATCACCAACATGCGATAGTGGAATGAGCGGTTAACTCACTATCACCAACATGCGAAAATGAGGAGTACATTGGACACGTGGCAGTCAGTAACGATATAGTCAGATGACGATACCCAGTGTCGCCAAGCGATATCGCTAAAATAAAAAAGCTATCCAATTTTCTGTGGAGATTATGAATTTTAATTCTCTGGAGTGTTCCTTCCTGTTCATCCAATCTAGAGAGCTCTAGCATCCAGAATTACTCCATACTCTCAAGAATTCAAAGCGTGAAAGATCGACAACACGTATACGACATTCAAAACAACCCTGACAAGGATTCGTCAGCATCTTCAGCGCGTTGTTTAGAGGGAGTTTTTAAATTTGAAGTTTTCATTTTATTTTGTTCTTTATTCCTATTATAGTCGATGAGGTAAATCGCCGCCTTGTGTGTTGCATCTAAGTCCTTGCTGGCTTAGGAGAGAATCACCTCCTTGTGTGTGGCGTCCAAGTCCTTATACGGCTTAGGGAGAAATCGCTGCCTTGTGTACGGCGTCTAGATCGTGGTTAGATCTAGAGGAAACTAGTAGCAAGATCTAGGGAGAGATACACTTTAGCCTGCCGGTTCTTGGTAGAAGGACTGGCAAAATCAAAAGTAAATTATATTTTTCTTATGCCTTTTATCTCTAGCTCTATAGAGATATATTGTATTCAGATCTAGCACTTCTGAAATAAATTTTGTTGTTTCTGTTTTTATAAATTTCTAAGTGTTCAATTCTGTTTATGAAAGATTAGTCTTGATTTTCTTGTTTTTCCCTAAGTAAACTCTGTTTAGACAAAGAAAAGTATTTAACCCTTATTCACCCCCCTTAGAAATTTATCTAAGTAGAGTTTACTTAGCAAAAAACAAGGAAATAGAAACTAATCTTTCATAAGCAGAATTGAACACTTAGAAATTTATAAAAATAGAAACAACAAAATTTAAATCTAGTTCATTTTGAACACGTACACATGATTTAAAAACTCTAATATACATCAGATTTTGACGATAAGAAAATTGTCCATCATGATTATGAATGCTCTGATACCAAATTTACTAAGAAATCTAGAAATTTCAATGAGACACTCATGAGGGTATTGACTTGTTTTAGATTTTAAATCTAGATTTCAAGGTCTTTCTGAACCTAGGATGATGAACAGGAAGGAACAATCAAGGAAATTAAAATTCGTGATCTCCATAGAAAATTGGATACCTTTTATATTTTAGCAATATCGCCTGGCGACACTGAGTATCACCATCTGGCGATATCATTACCGGCTGCCACGTGTCCCACATACACCTCATTTTCGCATCTCAGATCGGTCATGGTCAAACGTGGACTGTCGCCTGGCGATATCCGATATCGCCGGCGATAGGGACAGAAACTGCCAGCCGCTTGGTGATAGTGAGTTAACCGCTCATTCTATCGTCGCATGTTGGCGATACCCAATATCACCTAGCGATATCTCCTGAGCTCATATGTTCTGACCCGAATCAACACCCAAATGCCATTAGAGTTAGACCTGTGATATCTGAACATCATAAATACTCAATGATCAAATACAAACGAGATTTGTTATTAGCAAAGCAAGAAGTGTGAAACACATGCTCCAACAATTTCCCCCTTTTGATAATAACAAATCCACTTAGAAAGAAATCATGAAAGATCTATGAAGTGTTAGTAATGATGATTAGCAAGACTAAACATTTGTATGTGCACAAACTCCTCTTGGATGTAACACTCTCCCTATGTGTACTCCCCCTAAATCAATGCAGATTGAGTTTATGTAATTTAATGTAATTATAATTTAAATTTTAAATTCAAAAAACATCATGATTATGAATAATTTCTAGATTTCTTATGATTTTGACAATCATAAGAAATCTAGTTCAATCATAATTTCTAGAATGCATCAGATTTTAAATCTAGTTCATTTTGAACACATACACATAATTTAGAAAACTCTAAGAATGCATCAGATTTTGACGATAAGAAAATTATCCATCATGATTATGAATGCTCTGATACCAAATTTACTAAGAAATCTAGAAATTATTCATAATCATGTTGTTTTAAATTCATAAAAACATCATGATTATGAAGAATTTCTAGGTTTCTTAGTAAATTCTCTCCTTTTGGTATTGTCAAAAGAGATAACAGAGTGGTGCGGAAGCGAATGAGGAAAAACCACAAAATACAAATCAAGGATAGAACATGTGAATCAATGTATAGTAGTGAAGAAGGTGAGTTAACACGAACATGGGCAACGTTCAGCCATGTATATCATAGACACATACACTAGTGAAGATTAAGTTTGAAACATTTTCGGTCCAATTCTCATAAGAAGAAATTTTAGAGAAGAAAATGTTATGTACATGTGAGAGTTTGATGAAAAACACATATGTACATGCCTTGCAAATATATGAACACGTGTAATGTGAAAAATTAACATAGCATAGAGGTTGACATAACTACCTATGCTTATACCCAAGAAGTCAGAGCACATATAAAAAGAATATCCAGATATAAAGTTGCACACGACACTTTACAATTCTTTCCAATGTGCTCAATCTCATAATGTTTATTAAGACTTATCAAGAGAGTCAGTAGTGTTTGGCGGAGGTTCCTTGTCAGCCCTTTTTTTAGTTTAATTTTGAAAAGCATCATCAAAGATGTTGAATGTTTGATTTTTTTTTAAATGAATATTTTATATTTTTTTGTTTAGCTTGACAAAGGAGTCCGAATTCACTTATGTGATCATATAGGATAATCAAAGATGCATTGTGCAAATAAAACAAGGTAAAAGTGATGGCGTTAGCATGAAATTCTAGTGGTTATGGTAGAATATTAACAATTCACATGTGCAGTAAGGTGAAGTCATATGTATATTTTCACAAATGTGGGTGAGAGAATTTATTATAACTAAAACATTTCTCATATTTAGAGGCATGCCAAAACAATTTCACAAGTATAAAAACACTAAGAGAGATGTATGTACAAATGATATTTGATGGTTGAATAATTGAACTATGTTACTGAGAACCCAAAATTGAAGAATATGCATTGATCCATGCCTAAATCTGAGAAATGAAGACAAATGGACTTAATAGTAATTTTTCTCTGTCGCCCGACGATAATGGATATCGGCATATCGCCGATCTGTTATAGTGCAAAAATATAAAAGATCGACGATTCAAGTCAATAACACCGTTCCCAGCATTATTTCCTGAAGACCTGAAACGGAAGAAGAACCGAAAGCTCGCGAAATCCCAAGATCAAGGTATGTTCCATGGAATTTCTCTTTCATCCTTTAAGATTTTTAGATCTATGTGTTATTGAAGTACAATTTTCAGTTATTGAAGTACATTTTTCATGGTTAGGTTTTTTTTAAAACTTATACTTTTGAGAGAGTAGATCATAGATCTATGTGTTTGGAGTAGTGTTTGCATAGATTGATAAAGATTAAGATCCCTAAACTCAGATCTAGTGTTTTCAAGAAGGAAAATTTTATTTGTTTTATGGTTTTAGGGAAGAAGATGATGAATAGTGTTTGAATAAAAATTTCTTCAATATCATTAGGAAAATTTCAAATAATTGTAAGAAATTTCAGATCTGATACTTTTAAGTAGGTGAGAGTTTAGATTTTTGGTCGAAAATTGCCTTTGAACGAATTTCGTTATCGCCCGACGACAGTGGGTGTCGCCAACTGGCGATATTGATAATTTCTTGAAATTCTCTTAAAAATTGTGTTTTTAACTACAGCAATGGCTTCCAGCTCGAAAGCTCGGAGAAGTACTATCAGTGATACATATTCAGCCTATCAAACTTGTCCTGGGATAAAAAATGGGAATATTGGTATTGGACGGGTCATTGAATTTGATCCCGTCCGTCACGCACATATTCACGACTTGATAACAATGACAGGAATAATGTCCGTCATTATACCAGATACGTTTTCATCTGTGTTAATTAGGGAATTCTATAATTATTTAAAGGATCCTCATTTGACGAAACTAAACGGTAGAGTGCGATCACAGATACAGGGACAAACAGTTGAGATAACCCATTATGATCTCAGGGAAGAATTTGGGATAATAGATTGGGAAAATGTCATAGATGTCGTAGAAAATTATCGAAAGGATAGAGATTGGACGCTTTTGAATATGGTTTTGCATGGTAATTCCATAAAAACCCTCATTAAATCTACGACCACTCTCACTGAGGATGCACGACTAGTGCAGGACATATTGATGCATACAATTTTGCTCAAGTCCGGAGAAACACGTAAGATTACGGCTCAATTGAGCTATGCCACTTATATGATCTTAGAACGGGAGCCGTTTGATATGACAGATTTTATCCTTTCGATAATGCGCTACACATTTAGACTAAAAAGTCCAACCTGGAAGAAATTGAATACATTACCACTTGGTGCAGCCATCCAACGCATTTTGTATAAGAAGTACACTTGGATAAACCCATAACTTTATTTCAATGATTGTGTGCCCTCTATCTTTTCTATGAGTGGTAGACCCGCCATTGGCCGATCAACACGAGGAGGGTCTACAAGCAGTAGCGAACCAGTGTCCACTATCCGAAACCCACCGATTCCAAGAGGTGGATCTTTGCGGGAAGGTTTGGATGACTTGCGATAGTTGTTCGAAGATCATAAGAGGGAGGTCAAGAAGAACTTTTCGGGAATTAAGAATTTTTTTAAATTCCTGACCAAGAGCCTTAAATTGAAGCCAACTCCAGCAGAGGTGACCGAATGAGAGAATCCGGTCGTGGAGCCTCCTCGATTGTCTACTCGCCGACCTCACCGGACAAGAAGCAGTGAATAGAGTTCTGTAGAAGATCAAGAGGACACTAGTGCAGGGGATAGCAGGAATTTTTTAAGTTTTCAGGCTGATCTGGAGGTTTGACGATATCGCCGGGCGACAGTCAGTATCGCCAGGCGACAAGGGAGTTTAAAATTTTTCATATTACTGTTTGGAATTCTGTGTTGTAATATTATTTGACTTATTCTGTGATTTGAGTGTTGTTGTAGTACGGTTATTGACTCAAAATATTATGGTTTTCTTATGCTAATTATAATTTTCTGTGATTTTATGTTAATTAAAGTTTTTTTTTGTTTACTTATGACGTCAATTCATTAGCTTGGTAAGTCCAGGATTCCTAGTTCTAGTCTTAGTAATGAAAAATGGGAATCTGGAAATGGTTTTGTGAAAATATCTACAAGCTGTGAATCAGTGCCTATAAAACTAACTTTAATTGTATTTTGCTTAATGCGGTCTCTAATGAAGTGATGGCGTACATCATATGTGTTTGGACCTAGAATGATGAACTGGATTATATGTTAAGTCAATTGCACTCATGTTATCACATTTTAATTCAACTGTGTCATGATTAATTCCAAAGTCTTCTAATATTTGCTTCATCCAAAGAGCATGTGCACAACAAGTCCCGAGTGCAATGTATTCGGTCTCGGTGGTGGATAAGGCAACAGAATTCTGTTTCTTACTCGTCCACGAAATTAGTGAAGGGCCTAGAAAGTGACAAGTGCCACTTGTGCTCTTACAGTCTAACGAACAACCAGCATAATCAGAATCAGAAAAGCAATGTAAAATAAAGGTATCATTGTGTGGATACCACAAACCTATATTAGATGTGCCAATAAGATATCTAAAAATATATTTAACCATTTTTAAATAAGATTCTTTGGGATTAACCTGAAATTTAGCACATAAATATATGACAAACATAATATCAGGTCTAGATGCAGTCAAATATAACAGTGATCCTATCATTCCTCTATATAGTGTTTGATCTATAGAAATATCACTTTCATCTTTTCTTAATTTCAATGAGACACTCATGGAGGTATTGACTTGTTTTAGATTTTCAAATCCAAATCTTTTTAAAACATCATGAATATATTTAGATTAATAGATAAAAATACTATCATGTCTTTGAGTAATTTGAAAACCAAGAAAATAAGTTAGTTCGCCTATCATGCTCATCTCAAATTTATTTTTCATAATTTTTATAACATTATTACACAATTTTTCATTAGTGGATCCAAAAATAATGTCATCAACATATATTTGCAAAACTATAAGGTCATCATGAACATGTTTAATAAAAAAAGTACAATCAGCACGACCCATTTTGTAATCATTTTTTAATAAATAAACAGTCAATTCATCATACCATGCTCGGGGTGCTTGCTTTAAACTATAAAGGGCTTTTTCTAATTTAAAAACATGCTCAGGAAATTTAACATCAACAAAGCCTGAAGTTTGTTCTACATAAACCTCTTTCTTAATATACCCGTTAAGAAAAGCAGTTTTAACATCCATTTGAAATAGTTTAAATCTTTTAAAGCTAACAAATGTAAGAAATATTCTAACTACTTTTAAACGTGCTACGAGTGCAAATGTTTTATCAAAATCTATTCCTTCAATTTGTGAATTACCTTTTGCTACAAGTTTAGCTTTGTTTCTAGTGACCATAAATTCACTATCCATTTTATTCTTAAAAATCGACTTAACACCTACAACAGGATGATTTGATGGTCTTTCTACTAATTTCTAGACTTTATTACGTTCAAATTGACTAAGCTCTTTATTCATAGCTAAAAACCAAGAATTATCATTTAAATCGGTTTCTACATTTGTAGATTCTATGTCAGAAATAAAGCACGTGTTTGAGAATAAATCATATAACGATGAACGAGTACTTACCCCTCTTGACGGTTCTCTAATAACCAAATCTTGTGGATGATGTTTTGAATATCTCAGCTCACTTGAAGGCACATATTCTTGTACTTCTTCTTCTTCTTTTTCTTCTTCTTTGTCTCCAAGGATTCCATCATCATCCGATCTTAGTAGAGGGAAGGGCTCTTCATCATTACCTATGAGATTAGTATCTACACACGAGAAAAGCTCATCAAATTTAACATGAATAGATTCTTCAACTATTTTTGTCCTTTTATTATAAATTTTATAAGCTTTACTAGTTGAAGAATAGCTAATAAATATGCCTTTATCATATTTTTCATCAAACTTGCCTAAATTATCCTTAGTGTTCAAAATAAAGCATTTACAACTAAACACTTTAAAGTAAGATACATTCAGTTTCTTTTGAAAATATAATTCATAAGGTGTTAATTTCAAGAAGGGTCGAAGCATAATACGATTAATAATATAACATGCAGTACTAATAGCTTCAGCCCAAAATAATCTAGATAATTTGTATTTTGATAATATAGCACGAACTAGTTCTTGAAGTGTTCTATTTTTCCTCTCTACCACACCATTTTTTTGCGGTGTGCGAGAAACAAAAAATTCATGTTTAATTCCTAACTCGTTACAAAAGGATACAAAATTTTCATTATCAAATTCACCTCCATGATCTGAACGAATGCATTTTATTTTTAAATCTAATTCATTTTGAACACGTACACATAATTTAGAAAACCTTAAGAATGAATCAGATTTTGACGATAAGAAAATTGTCCAACATCATGATTATGAATAATTTCTAGATTTCTTATGATTTAAATTATGCATCAACTTCAATCTCTATCTCCTTCGTCGTCCTCTCCATCAGCTCTTTGAAAGAGAGGGGGCACTCTTTTCAGCTCCATGCTGAAGAACCCAGATCTCAATCCAGAGTAAATGCGAGCATCAGCGTGTACCCCGGGATCTCCTGAACAAGAAGGATCTCCTCCTGGAACCGATCGACATAGTGTCCCAGCATCTCCTCTGGCTTCTGCTTGATGGCGAACAAGCTTTCTGCCCCTTCTTCCTCTTCTTTGAGGTGGAGAACCTTAGTAGGAACCTATAGTGCAGATCTTCGAAGCAATAGATTGAACTCACAGGAAACTAGTGAAACCAGTCCCTGGCCTTCTCCTTCAGGGTAATGGCAAAAAACCTGCACTTAAAGGCATCTAACATCTGCCTTATGGAAATAACATCTTCGAACCATTGCACATGCTGCACGGGGTCGTCCCTGCCCGTGTAATATGATATATCTGGCTCTCTGAACCCATCAGGGACTAGGGCAGAGACAATCAACTCACTGAATGAGCTCCGACCCACAACCTAGCGAGAGGGAACATCCCGTGGCCTTGGCTCACTAACCCTGTCAGCACTGGCCTGCCCAGGGAAGAGTTCCCGCCCGACGATATCCCTCTCAGCACTCTCTGCTGGAATCTGCTTCCTGAGACGCTATCTGGGAGCGTTCTATAGAGGAATGATAGGATCACTGTTATATTTGACTGTATCTAGACCTGATATTATGTTCGTTGTATGTTTATGTGCTAGATTTCAGGCTAAGCCCAAAGAATCTCATTTAAAAGCGGATAAACGTATTTTTAGATACTTTATTAGCACATATAAGATAGGTTTGTGGTATTCACACAATGATACCTTTATTTTACATGACTTTTCTGATTCTGATTATGCTGGCTGTTCGCTACACCGTAAGAGCAAATGTGACACTTGTCACTTTCTAGGCACTTCACTAATTTCGTGGTCGAGTAGGAAACAAATTCTGTTGCCTTATCCACCACCGAGGCCGAATACATTGCACTAGGTAGTTGTTGTGCACATGCTCTTTGGATGAAGCAAACATTAGAAGACTTTGAAATTAATCATGACACAGTTGAATTAAAATGTGATAACAATAGTGCAATTGACTTAAAATATAATCTAGTTCATCATTCTAGGTCCAAACACATTGATGTAGGCCATCAATTCATTAGAGACCACATTAAGCAAAATACAATTAAAGTTAGTTTTATAGGCACCAATTTAATATGTTTGTTATTTTAATCTTAATTTTTTGTTAAATTTTTAATTAAAATTTTTTGTCATAATATTTATGTTAATTCATCAGCTTGAAATATTTAGGATTCCTAATTCTAGTCTTAGCATTAAAAAATAAGAATTTGAAAGTGGTTTTGTGAAAATGTCCGCAAGCTGTGAGTCTGTGTTGATGAAATTAACCTTTATTGAATTTTATTTTATGTGGTCTCTAATGAAATGATGGTGAACATTTATATGTTTAGACCTTGAGTGATGAACTAGATTGTTAGTTAAATCAATTGCACTTTTATTATCGCACCTTAACTCTATGATTTCTTGAATTATTCTAAAGTCTTCTAAGGTTTGTTTCATCTAAAGAGCTTGTGCACAATAACTACCCAGTGCAATGTATTTGCCCTCGGTGGTGGATAGGGAAACAGAATTCTGTTTCCTACTCAACCACAAAATAAGTGATGAGCCTAGAGATTGACAAGTGTCACTAGTGCTCTTACGATCTAAAGAACATCCATCATAATCTGAATCAGAATAACCATGCAAAATGAAATTATCATTATGTGGATACCATAAACCTATTTTAGAAGTACCAATAAGATATCTAAAAATATGTTTAACCGCTTTTAAATGTGATTATTTAGGATTAGCCTGAAATCTAGCACGCAAACAAACTGCAAACATAATATCAGGTTTAGATGCGGTTAAATATAAAAGTGATCATATCATCCCTCTATATAATATCTGATCAATAAATATTTCACTTTCAACTTTTTCTAATTTTAAAGAAACATTCATAGGAGTATTAACTTGTTTTAGATTTTCAAATCCAAATCTTTTTAAAACACCATGGATATATTTAGATTGACAAATAAAAATACCGTCACGTCGTTATGTAATTTGAAAACCAAGAAAATAAGTAAGTTCTCCTACCATGCTCATTTCAAATTCAGTTTCATAATTTTTACTACATTATCACATAACTCTTCATTAGTGGTTCCAAAAATAATGTCATCAACATAAATTTGTAAAACTTTTAAGTTATCATGAACACACTTAATAAAGAGTGTACAATCAACACTACCCATTTTTAATCGTTCTTTAATAAATATAATGTCAATCTATCATACCATGCTCGAGGTGCTTGATTTAAACTATAAAAAGCCTTTTCTAATTTATATACATGATCAAGAAATTTTTCATTAACAAAGTCTGGAGATTGTTCTACATAAACCTTTTCCTTAATATATCCGTTAAGAAAAGCAGTTTTTACATCCATTTGAAATAATTTTAATCTTTTAAAACTAGCAAATATAAGAAAAATTCTTACTGCTTCTAAACGTGCCACGGGTGCAAAAGTTTCATCAAAATCTACTCCTTCAATTTGAGCATGACCTTTTGCTACAAGTCCAGCTTTGTTTCTAGTGATCCTAGACTCATTATCCAATTTATGTTTAAACTTAACTCCTACAACAGGATGATCAGAAGATATCTCTACAAGATTCCAAATCTTATTACGTTCAAATTTACTAAGTTCATCTACCATAGCTAAAAACCAAGATTCATCATTTAAAGTGGTTGAAACATCTTTTAGTTCTATATTGGAAATAAAATAGAGGTTTGAAAACAAATCATGTAATGAAGAACGAGTACTTACCCCTCTTGATGGTTCTCCAGTGACCAAATCTTGTGGATGATCTTTTGAAAATCTTAGTTCACTTGGAAACATATATTATTCCACTTCTTCTTCTTCTTCTTCTTTTTCTTCTTTATCTTCTTCTTGATCTCCAAGTATTTCATCATCATCAGACTTTAGTGGAGGAAAGAACTCTTCATCATTAACTGTAGGGTTAGTTTCTACACAAGAGAGAAGTTTGTCAAATTTAACATGAATTGATTCTTCAACTATTTTTGTCCTCATATTATAAACTCTATAAGTTTTACTAGTTGAAGAATAATCAATAAATATGCCTTCATCATATTTTTCATCAAATTTTTCTAATGTGTCCTTAGTGTTCAAAATGAAACATTTACAACCAAAAACTTTAAAATAAGATACATTTGATTTTTTTTGAAAATATAATTCATAAAGTGTTAATTTCAAAAACGATCGAAGCATAACACGATTAATAATATAACATGCAGTATTTATGGCTTCGACCCAAAATGATCTAGGTAATTTGTATTTAGATAACATAATACGAGCTAGTTCTTGAAGGGTCATATTTATCCTCTCGACCACACCATTTTGTTGCGGTGTGCGAGGAGTGGAAAATTTATGTTTAATTCCCAACTCATTACAAACAGAGACAAACCTATCATTATCAAATGCACCTTCATGATCTGAACGAATGCATTTTATTTTTAAGTCAAGTTCATTTTGAATACGTATATATAATTTAGTAAATTCTAAGAATGCATCAGATTTTGACGTTAAGAAAATTGTCCAACAAAAATGAGAATAATCATCAATCAAAACAAAAGTATATTTTCTACCTCCTAGACTTTGTATAGTAATTGGACCAAACAAGTTCATATGAATCAATTGTAAAGGTCTAGTAATAGAAATAACAATTTTGCTTTTGAATGAGGATTTTAAAAAATTTTCTTTTTAACATGACAAACATAATGAAGATAAACTTCCACTTAAAATTGGTAAACCTTTATTTAATTTATCTTTTGACAATTTTAAAATTAACTTGGCACTAGAATGTCCAAGTCGCCTATGACATAAATCTAACTCCTCTTTTTTGGACATTAAACATTTTAAAGACGAATGTGATAAATCATGAAATTTTATCATATAAATATTTTGAGACCTAGGAGTAGTAAGAACAATATCATTTGTTTTGCAATCAAAAATTTTGCAAAGGTTTGTGGAAGAGTCAAATAAAACATTTAGACTTATATCACATAACTGACTTATAAAACTCAAAATGTGTTTTAAACCTTTCACACACAAACCATTTGATATACTAAAAAAATCGTTACCTGCTACTTCAATGCCAATGATCCTTCCTTTACTGTTGTCGCCAAAAGTAACTACTCTTCCTTTCTTCATTTCTAGGCTAAGGAACTTTGACTTGTTGCTCGTCATGTGCTTTGAACATCCTGAGTCCAAGTACCACACACTTTCCTTGTCCTTAACCTATCAACACACATAGAAAGAGGATGAGATTAAAGATCTGGTTATTCAAGTAGTTCCTCCCATAGTATAGGTGGAAGCCTTAGGTACCCAGACTTGTTTAACAAAACAGTAACCTGTCTTCCTACAAGTGTAAGTGGTGTGACCAAACTTATTACATTTGGTACACATGATAAATGAGGTTGAATGATTTTTTAAAATATTTTTAGAAATCTTGCTAGAAGTAGCAGAGATAGCAGATTTGCGTGTTTTATCCGAAAAAATTGAATTTTTGATATTTTTGCTATCGCCGGGCGATAGCTGTCAGAAGTGTAACCAAGACCAAATTTTGTTGAACTATAACATTGATTCACCAAAATCATATCTAGTGATTTTTGGCCTACTCCAAACTTTTTAATGGTCATTTCTAAATCACGAACTCGGGCTTTCAAGGCGATGTTTTTCAACGACTAAAGTACCGCACCGGTTTGCAAAGGCTTTCTTGCCACCTTCTACTTGAGATTGAGAAAATTTTAGAGATCTTTCTAAGTCCCTTTTTTTATTTGTAAGGAAATCAACATGAGATTGAGACTTAGCAAGATCCTTTCCTAATTCTAGTATCCTTGTCAAAGAGTGACAGTTCTCTTGACAAGTCACTTTCTCCTTCCCAAATATTTTTAATTTAGTGGTTAGTTTTTTTGCTTTCTTTTAATAATATTTTGTTTTCAGATTTAAGTGATTCAATATCTTTTAAACTTTTATCAAAATATTTACAAGTTTTCAAAAATTCAGTATATAATTCCTCATAAGTTGGAGGAGTTACCTCAGTGTCGCTCTAGACACTGTGCTCATCATCGGATGGTGAGATGCTCTTTCTCATCAAGCACATGTTGGCCTCCTCGTCAGCTTCTGAACTTGATCCACTCGACTCCTCGGATGTGACGTCATCCCAAGTTTCATCTTTAAGAACTTTCTTCTTGTCTTTCTTCTTGTGCCTCATCTCTTTCAGCTCTTTCAGATATTTTGGGCACTTGCTCCTGATATGTCTGATTCTTTTGCAGTGGTAACATTCAAGCGGTGGATGCTCTTCATCATAGTCTACATCAGCTTTTGCTTTTCTTTTCTTGTACTCAGATTCTTTTTTGTTGAAAAACTTTCTGAAAGAATTTCCTTTTAGGGTTTCTCATAAACCTCTTGAAATTCTTAACGAACAAGCTTTCCTCATCTTCCTCATCATTCTCATCAAATTCACTTTCCTCTTCCTTCTTGGATTTTAATGCCAACGCTTTCTTCCTTGGCTCAAAATTATACTTTTGTTGTTGAATCCTTAGTTCAACCTCATGACTTTCCAGATTTCCTATAAGATTCTCAATTTGAAGAGTCTTTAGATGTGTGACTCTGAGATGATAGTCACTTTTGGATTAAACTTCGGTGGAAGCGATCTAAGAATCTTTCTCACTAAATAATCGTTTGAAAAACTCTTTTCAAGAACCTTAGAGTCATTCACAATTTTGTTGAATCTCGTGTACATTAAGTCTATGTCTTCATCAACCACCATCTTGAACTTTACAAATTCTGACTGTAACTAGAACAGCTTTGAGTCCTTCACCTGCGATGTACCTTTATGAGTAATTTCAAGTAAATTCCAAATATCATACGCAGTTTCATATGCACACACTCGATTAAACTCAGTTTTATCTAATGCACAAAATAAAGTGTTCATTGACTTAGCGTTATTTTAACATCTTAATTTGTCGATGTCATCCCATTTGTCCTTAGGCTTTTCCATAATGACACTTCCACTATTGTTATAGGTGGAGTGTAGCATTGTTCTATCATACCCCATACTTCAATATCTAAGGCGATTAAAAAACATCGCATTCGAGTTTTCCAATAGTTATAGTCCTTGTCAGTGAACAAGGGAGGTGTACTAATCCCTTGCCCCTTAGAAAACGTGTGATCGTCATGCGCCATTTCTCCCAATGATGAGACCATTTTAGAGTAACCTTGCTCTGATACCAAGTGTTGGATCGTGAGGCACCCTTAGAGGGGGGGGGGTGAATAAGGGTTAACACTAATTTTTCTCTTAGTTTATTTTTTTGGATGAAATAATTACAAAAATTTTAAAAAAAAATTCTTAATCAACGATGAACACTTGGTAAATCAGAAGAACACAAATGAATATAATTTATTTAAAAAGTGTTACAAACAAAGTATAAAGATTCTCTATAAAGCTAGAGATCAAGGCTATGAAAAGTACCTCTTTTTGATTTCACTGGTCCTTCTACCAAGAACCGACCGACTACAACATATCTCTCTCTAGATCTTGCTACTAGCCTTCCCCTAGATCTCACCACGATCTAGACGCTGCACACAAAGCGGCGAAAACTCCCTAAGTCATACAAAGTCCTAGCCACGCACAAGGCAACAATTTTCTCCTAAGCCATACACAAACCTAGACACCACGCACAAAGCGACGATTTCTCTACCGATTACAATGATGAAATGAAGAATCACAAAGAATAACTTTCAGAATGAAAAATCCCTCTAAATGAAGTGCTGAATATGCCGACGAATCCTTGCCAAGGTTGCTTGAGATGCAACGTACGAGTCGTCGCTTTTTCGCTCTTGAACCTTCTTGGGAAGATGGAGTTTTTATGGATGCTAGAGCTCTCTGGACAAGTTACACGGGAAGGAACACTCCAGAATATGAAAGACATGATCTCCACAGAAAAATGAGCCAAATATATACTTTGGCGCTATCGCCGGCGATACTAGGTATCGCCTGCCAGCGATATCTTATCCGGCTGCCACATGCCCCATGATTTTGAAGCTTCTGCGGGATGATCCGGTCGTGGCCAATCGTGCCTATCGCCAGGGCGATATCGCTATCGCCGGGCGATATTGAATTTAACTAAATATCGTGGAGATCATGCGGTAACTGTTCTGCGAGCTATCACCTAGTGGTGATACTGGATATCGCCAGTCGATATCACCTTAACTTCTTTTTGCAATCATGAATCTAACCCAAAAATGATTTGAGTGTTAGAACTGTTATATCTGCACATCATAAACACTTGAGAATCAAATACAAACGAGATTTGTTATTAGTAAACCAAGAAGAGTGGAACACATGCTCCAACCCTGTATTGCGTATATCATGTTAGTGCGGGTTGTATTTAGTGGAGTGTATTCTTGAGGCGGACGCTGACCCCCATTCCTTGGCAAACCAAGAAGCGTGGAACACATGCTCCAACTCTTCTTGCCTTACGGGGGCTTGTTCCTTCCCCTTCTTCCTTTTCCGTCAGCCCTCAAATTATTGACGATGCACTTTAATGGCCTCGTCGACTGCTATCTAGGCTTCGACCCGATGAATAAGAACTGGATAATTGGGTACAGTTTCTCTCATGAGAGCTGAATAGAAACCACTTGGGCGAAGTCTTCCAAGAATCACGCCCCTTAAGAGCTCAGGGTTAACCCCAAGAATCTGGCGGGCTTCTGCAGTAAATCGGCATAAAAAGTCCTTCAAGGATTCCCCTTCATTTTGGCGAATTCCAAAAAAATGTGAGGGGTCTCAACAATTCTCCGATTTGCGATAAACTGATCAGCGAATTGTCTTACAAGTTCCACAAAGTTATCAATAGTCCCCTCTCTCAAAGAATGAAATCAGGTGCGAGCTTGCCCTTTGAGGGTGGCTCGGAACACTTGGCAGAGCAGTTGATCTTATGCATTGTAAATTCTCATGATAGTGGTGAAGTGGTTGATATGTTCCAATGGGCCATCTGTCCCGTCGAATGTTTCAATATTTGGGAGTTTAAATCCATGCGGGATCAGATGGGCTAGAATCGGAGGTACGAGCGGGAAGCCTCGCTAGAGTGGACAACGGGCGAGAACATTTTTCCACCCAACTTGTCTGTACTCTTCTGCAATTTCTTCTCATATCTCTTCTCGAGTGATCCTTTTGCGTGGTGGCCGTCAGGCTTCTTCTTCCAGGTTGTGGTGAAGACGGCCAGCCCCGACTCCCCTAAGAATCGGGTGAGTGGAATTAGTGGCCAGAGAGTTCTTCTGACACTTCTCTTTACGGAGCTTCTTGCACCAGACCATGATTTGGCAGAGGCGATGGGTTGGCTGATGCTAGTTGTAGAGGAGGAGCGGGAGGTACTCCTATATTTCTGAGCAGAGCAAGCATCTCAATCCGCTACTCCTCCATTTGTCGAACTCGTCCTTCCAAAGTTATTACTGGGGCGAAAATAGTCTTTTGCTTCGAGGGTCACATTCAAGAGTGAATGAGAGTGGGCTGTCTCAGTGCGTCCTCCGGGGACGGAACCTTCAGCTGTTCGAGCGCTTCTTTTCGCCATCGGAGCTGGCCTTGAGTATTGCCGGGTTGGAGGTATTATCTTCTGAATGATGCTGGGATTCGTATTCCCACAGACGGCGTCAAACTCTTGCAGTCTAACTCGGCACACCTAAATCAGTCTAATTTTTGCCGTCTTAACCCGGGAGCGGTCGACCGCACAATTAGTCAAAAAGTGAAAGAGTAGGTACACATAACGATTTCGACGTGGATAAACCCCTCAACTGGGTAAAAAATCACGCGATCAAGTCCGTGCCGAATGAACTTCACTATCTGCGGGCGGTTACAACTTTCACGGAGAATCGAGAGCGACAGATTGCTTCTCGTTACACTTTGGAGGTGAGAGAGAATTGCTAGGTGACTTGAACACGACTGTACGACGGCTTGAAGTAGGCCTGGATGCTATGGCTTGAAGATGGCTTGGGTGTTTCGAAGGTGGCTTGAAGATGGCTCGAAAATGACTTTAAGATGGCACGAAGATGGCTTGAAGGTGGCACGAAGATGGCTTCGTAGGAGGATTCCGGCAGAACTCTGGCCTGAAGAAGAATAAAGCTGCAGAACCAAAAGGTGAGAAATGAGGAGGCCCGATGCTCCTTTTATAGCCTCAAAGAGGTGTTTATGGTGGTTATGTGGTTATCCACACATCGTAACCACCGATATAATTATTTTTCACAGAGTTAAAGGTATGAAATTAAATCATTAATCCTGCTACCTGCACACCAATTTATTAAATAATAATTCTTCTCCACTAATCATAGCGGTTAACGGGTAGTTACTCGTGAATTTAACGACAACAATCGCATCAAAGCGATCGGGTGGTGCCGAAATTATACTACGAATCGACGGCCAACCCACCCGCGGTGGTTGAACGCCGACGAGGGAAGAAGAAGGGTTGTGCCTGGAAAATCGGTCGACCACAACGGGAGAATACTGCGGTCGTGGGGAGGGGCGGCTAAGGAGGCCGCTCCTTGCAAGGTGCCTCCCTCGGCCGGTGGCGGCAGCCAAGGCGGCCGCCCCTTGTAGGGCGAGCCGCTCAGCCGCCCCCGCACGGGCAGCGCCCCGCTAGGGAGGGTGGCGACGGCGATCGCCCCCGCTCGACTGCCTCTTTGCGGCAGCGGCGGCGGCCGCCCCTTGCGGGGCGAGCCGCTCGGCCTCCCCACTTATAGGTGGCGCCCCGCTAGGGAGGGCGGCAACGGCAGCCCCCCACTCAGCGGCCTCTGTGCGGGCGGTGACGGCGACCGCCCCTTCCGGGCGACGACGACGGTTGGGTGAGAGCGAGGAGTGGGGTCGTGCGCGATGATCGCGTGCAGCGATCGCGTGTGGCAATCGCGCGTGCGGCGGTTAAACCCATGGTCCCACTAACGTTCATGGGGATCATGAGAAAAATGCTAGGTGCACCCCAAAAGTTTTATAAAAGGGTCTTGGCCTCATCAATACCTTTAATAATTCTTGTGATATATGTGCAACAAAAATGGAGCCTACTCGATCGTGTTCGTCCTGATGACGAGTGTATGAGGCGAGGGGATATCCTAAATGCACTGAATAATACTCTCACATACTATAAAGATGTACGATATCGCTACGACTAACTACACCAAAGCTCTCTCCATGCCCACTCAAAGTTTGGCTCAAAAAGTGATGGATGTAGTGTAGGGCTAGGGTATGCAGAGTAGTGGCTTTAGATCTCTTTGCCTCATAAATAGAATCAGGTGTGTTGCTATTGCAGACTACAACGAGGGAAGCGGTACTAGGGAGGTCTTAACCAAGCCGAGGATAGAGTGGGCTATTGAGGAATTTCACATTATAAATTCGAAGAAAAATTGTAGATTCATGTAAAGCGAGTGTGTAGATGTGACCGTGGACACGAAATGGAATAGAGGTGTCAATAGCATAAGTTGACAGATGTTCTCTAGTGTGTAATAAGATGCATTCATGGAGAAGGTAGATTAAAATTCCACGGGGACCTCCATATACCCAATTTCATCAATAACGAAAAATGCATCCCAACTACTATGAGAGATCAATCCCCAAACATCATCCGCTAAATTTACTTGCGCGCTCTATGACGTCCCAAATCAAAGCCTCAACAATTTTAAAATCTCTTGAAAAGTTTTCCAAAATGTCGAAGTAAATCTTGGGTCACGATCGGACATCCGTTACTTTTTGCACCAGATGGGTCCTCAGGGAGAGCAGGCTCCTTAGAGGGTCCACCATAGAAGTATCTCATATGGGTCCTAAAGTCATGCACAGCTTTGTCAGGTGATCCATTTGAGAGAAATGCTGATAAATATGTTGTGACGCCTCTGAGAATACCACCTCAAATGGTCTTCTCCAACAAAACTACTCTTCCCTCTCATCTTTTGTTGCCTCATCCCGTCCTCTTCATACAGCTTCCGCGCCTGCTCCAACTTAATATCTCTCTGATCTACTCTATGCTTCTCCTCTCGAACTTGATGCTTCCAAACACCTTTATCACCCCGAGGGTTAACAATCACATACTCTGGTAGAATGTCATGAGGGATATGGTGTACAAATCCCGCAGAAACCACGGTGGAGAAATTAATAGGGGACGACTAGCAGACAACCTCCAAGGAAGGTAGGACGTCCCACTGCTCCAAAGACTGCACCATATAAGTGATGTACTGAAAAAATAACTAGACGCGCGTGCGACAATGCATGTGTTTGCAGAAAAGTGCGCACTCCAATGTGCTCTGTAAAAAAAACTAAGGCACATAACCACGACATGAGCAGGACCAAACCCAACTAAAATGGATCCTAGCAGGATTTGTATTTGCAATTGAATTATTAAAATACAATCTAAACAAGTTCTAAACAACAATAAGAAAAATGCATATAAAAATTATAAGATAACTATTGAGATTATTGTCTCCCAACAAGACTTATTCTATTTATTACTTAGCGAATTGGTGTTGCAAACTTGAAATGTGTAAGAGTTTATTTTAATCTGCGGGTTGGTAAGTAGTACCAACACTAGCACTGTCTCCTCCTCCATAGAATTGCTCTCTCGTATGAATGGAGGTAGGGGAGAAATGAAGGGAGCTCTTGGCACTCCTAATCAGAAAAGTACATAGGGCTATATTTGTTGTCCTTGCTTGCTCCACTTGCCAGACAAGGTTGTCCGCACACTCAACAAAAAGATTTTGTACGGTCATGCCTTGCAAGGGGTCGAGCAATGAAAATTTACAATGTACTATGTATAGCTATTCTAAGGGAATTTTTTTTGTCCACCTATCAGAACTAAAGGAGGGTATGCGGAACTAATGAAAACCCAGAAATTAATGGGGCCCACGGTGCACAAATTTGATGTGCACTGCGGATCCCACAAATTTCTGCCTTTTCCTGCATTTCATTGGTGGGGACCTTCTTTTAGGTCCTCACTGGAGAATGACAAATTTGCCTCACCAGTTGCCAGAGTGAGGTAGGGTGGTGAAGATCCATAGGCAGAATCAAACCTCTGTCAGTCATCAGAACGGAAGGAGGGTGTCAAACTTCAAGTTCAGATGTCAGACTCGTGGACTGAGGGATTTAGAAGCCGTTGACGTCGTAAATTGCTCCAAGCCAAGCCTCGCCATCCACCGCAAAGGGCGAAATTTTTTGGTCCGAGCCCCGGACGAAGATCATCGTCCGAGGCCCTCCTGATTGTGACGCGCGATACTTTTAAAATTCATTAAAAATAGAATCGTTTTGTGCGGGAGAGGTTTTTTTAGTAGTTACTTTTTTTCGCGTAAGATATCTCTATTATTATCATTCGTCATTTCTCATGCTCGATTCACTCTCTGCTCAACGATTTTTCACATTCTCCCTTCTCAAAATGTTCTAATCAGCTAAGCACCATCAGACTCTTGTGAGATCATGAAGAGGCAAGTCACTCAATCCTTATTCATCATTTGAATCAATCAATTTTTGTTCCTTGTTTAGTTAGCATAAGCACCATGTACTATTGACTGTCATGTAAGGTTTAAGACGAACAGTAGACCTAATTATTTCAGATAAAACTTTGAAACTGTATAATAACGATATAATGCATGAAAGAAAGATAAATTATCTCAAATATTTAATGTAATATCTGAGATAAAAGTTTAATGTCTCAGAAATTTCATGTGATATTTCAGAGAAAACTAGCAGATTCTATTCAAGATATTACATTTACTGGCTGTGATCTTATCTCAGATAAAAGTTGGAATTTAGAATAAAAAGTTTAATGCATGAAAGAAAACTAGCAGATTCTATCCAATTTATAATAATGATATAATGCATGAAAGAAAGATAAATTATCTAAAATATTTAATGTAATATCTGAGATAAAAGTTTAATGTCTCAGAAATTTCATGTGATATTTCAGAGAAAACTAGCAGATTCTATCCAAGATATTACATTTACTGGCTGTTACAACTAATGTAATATCTGAGATGTATTGAAATTCATAGCTAAAGCTGGAATTTTTTTGTCCACCTATCAGAACTAAAGGAGGGTATGCGGAACTAATGAAAACCCAGAAATTAATGGGGCCCACGATGCATAAATTTGATGTGCACTGCAGATCCCACAAATTTCTGCCTTTTCCTGCATTTCATTGGTGGGGACCTTCTTTTAGGTCCTCACTGGAGAATGACAAATTTGCCTCACCAGTTGCCAGAGTGAGGTAGGGTGGTGAAGATCCATAGGCAGAATCAAACCTCTGTCAGTCATCAGAACGGAAGGAGGGTGTCAAACTTCAAGTTCAGATGTCAGACTCGTGGACTGAGGGATTTAGAAGCCGTTGACGTCGTAAATTGCTCCAAGCCATGCCTCGCCATCCACAGCAAAGGGCGAAATTTTTTGGTCCGAGCCCCGGACGAAGATCATCGTCCGAGGCCCTCCTGATTGTGATGCGTGGCACTTTTAAAATTTATTAAACAAACAAAATTTGTATGTCTCCCGAGACAATTCTTTTTCTCTCTCAGACGACAAATCTTTTTCTCTCCCGCTCTCCTGTTTTTTCTTCCAGGCGACGGTGAAGCTTCTCCCCTGACTTCGCTCTCTTCTCCTTGCCCATCATTTTCTCCTTCAACCATTGAAGCTTCACATCCTCAACATTGGCAGACATTGAAGGTACATTTTCAGACATTAAAGGAACCCTAAATCTTCACTCTTTTGATTTTCTCTCATGATATTGTTTGCTATATTATTTTATTTCGGAGATAAGATGTTTGTAGTTGTAATTGCGAGTGAGAGAACATTGTTGTATCCTAGAGAGTTCTTTTTATCCGAGATTATACTAGTTGTATCCTGAGCTATTATAGTTTTGTCTTAGGAAATTTAATTGTATCTGGGATGATAATAGTTGTATCTCAGATTAGTACTTTAACTTTCTTTGGTCTCTTTGTTTTCCCTAAAAAAATATAGACAGTAAAATTAGAAATTGTTTACACATATATAACAAATTACAAGCCCAATAGTAGTTGATTAAGTAATTTACTAGGTTGCTCTCAATGATCTTTCAACCTTGCATTAGATATTCCTTTAGGCTTCAATCTTGGTGGATCTTTCAACAGTGGTTTGACCTTATCCACATGACAGTTGGTGTAATTTTTCTCAAGAATGGCATCAGCAAATAGGGAAATATCCTTCAGCCCATTCATTACATAATTTCTAGCCTCTTCACATTGCTCTACTTGTATTGCAACACCGTATGCAAACCGGGTGATATTGTTCCTGAAGGCAAATGCAGCAGATGCTTCTCCAAAAATATTGTTGTCATGTTGAAGATAATAATCGGTCTTTGTAGATATAGTCCATCTCCGAATGATGTACTGTTGTGGAATAAATGCAATGTTTTTGTGCGAATATACTTTAAGAACATGAGAACATAATATCCCAGTTGTCTCAAATTTGCTGCAAGAACATATAACATCATAACTGCTTATTTCCAGCTCCACATACCAATATTTATTGTTATCGCCACAATCACTCCATCTTATAGTGAAGATATGAATTTTGTCACTAACAACTATATCTTCTACAATAAACAATCCAAATACTCCAACTTTAAATTCCTCATAGAATTTCCCATACATAACCCTAGTATATATTTTGGACACTTGCTTAAGAATCAGACAATTCTTGGCATTTACTGGTATGTTAGCTTGCCGACACTTGAAATCTTCTTGAAGAGCCTTTTCACGTCCATTTATAATCATTTTTTCGAGTTTGCTAAAACAGTTAACAAGAGTACATGTGGCTTTAGTAATAGTATGACAAACATTGTTGGTGGACTCGCTTCTCTGTGTTGACAACATCCCATGATCTAGGACAGTTTTGTTGAAGGTCGTAGACCATTTCTCTTTTATTTTATATAAATCACTTAGCCATCTGTTTTCACTAAGGTTTCCATGCAGTATCATTTGACTCCAAGCTAATTCAAACTCAGTACTAGAGTCACACTTACTTAAACAAACATGAAAAATAGACCGAATACTTGCATCAACATTAAATGTCAGCACTTTAGTTGGAGCTTTTTTGGCAATATGTCATTGACACAATCGATAAGAGCTTTTGGTCAAAACTCTTTCAATAGCAACCATCATAGCTTGGTCTTGGTCTGTAAAAATGGTCAATGGTTGCTTGCCAGAAACAAATTTTAAGAAACTTTCAAAAACCCATATAAAAGATTCTATAGTCTCTTGTGATATGAATGTTATTGCAACAACAGTATTTTGCCAATGATTATTGAACACTACAAATGGGGCACATGTAAGGTTGTACCTATTCATTCTATATGTAGAATCGAATGTTATCACATCGCCAAAACAGTCATAGTCTATTTTTGATGGCTCATCCATCCATAAGAAATTAGTCAACCTGTTTAACTCATCAGTTTGGATCTCATAGGAGAACATACCATCATCCATTGCACGAGACTTCAATGTTGGAGAAGGCTTGCAACATCTCCACCATCAACTCTTGTACGCCTCTCTTTAGCTATGAAGTTGTATGCATCATTTTTTGAAAATCCCACATTTTCTGTCCCTCCAACCACGTTAGCTAGATAATTATATGCATCTGATGTCCTTATTCCAGCTTCAGTCATGGATTTCAATACATCTTTTTCCTCAATAATGACCCTTTAAGATCGAAGCATATGTTTATCTTTCTTAGTTGCAAGTTCATGGTTATGTTCCTCGATGATTTTTTTGACTACTAGATTTGACCTTGTTTATCGGCATTAAAGACAGTCCTCGCGGGACAATTTGTTCTATCATCCATCTTTCAATATTTGAGTTCACTTTCAGGAACTTTGGGTGATCTTTTTATCCTAGCTTTACTGCAACAAAACTCCCTTGATTTTATAAGGTTTGTACCTGACCATAAAATTTAGTGTTTTTTTCGAACAATAAAACCAATGTTACGCGCTTAATCACAGTACAAATTGTGAGCTTCATTTTTTGTTTGGACAATCGGAAACAAACTCTTGTTGTATCTAACCTGTAACAAAATAGAAATATTGGAGTTAAACTTTAATCTGAGATAAGAACACAGTCAGTAAATGTAATATCTTGGATAAAATCTGCTATTTTTCTCTGGGATATTACATGAATTTGCTGAGATAATATATATTGAGGTTAAACTTTTATCTGAGATAAGATCACAACCAGTAAATGTAATATCTTGGATAGAATCTGCTAGTTTTCTCTGAAATATCACATGAAATTTCTGAGACATTAAACTTTTATCTCAGATATTACATTAAATATTTGAGATAATTTATCTTTCTTTCATGCATTATATCGTTATTATACAGTTTCAAAGTTTTATCTGAAATAATTAGGTCTACTGTTCGTCTTAAACCTTACATGACAGTCAATAGTACATGGTGCTTATGCTAACTAAACAAGGAACAAAAATTGATTGATTCAAATGATGAATAAGGATTGAGTGACTTGCCTCTTCATGATCTCACAAGAGTCTGATGGTGCTTAGCTGATTAGAACATTTTGAGAAGGGAGAATGTGAAAAATCGCTGAGCAGAGAGTGAATCGAGCATGAGAAATGACGAATGACAATAATGGAGATATCTGACGCGAAAAAAAATAACTACTAAAAAAACCTCTCCCGCACAAAACGATTCTGTTTTTAATGAATTTTTAAAGTATCGCACGTCACAATCAGGAGGGCCCCGGACGATGATCTTCGTCCAGGGCCCGGACCAAAAAATTTCGCAAAGGAGAGGAGGGCGACACTGCCTTTCAGGAAAAAAATTGAGGGCGAGAATGGGGGTGACAAAAACCCTAGGAGCGACTTTGGTTGTAGACAGCCACATGGAGAGGTAATAAGAGATGCTCTTTTAAATGATTGATTTAAGTTTGATTAATGGTGTGCCCATAACTAGATTTGATGTGCCCGTAACACGGCAACACCACTCTTTTTTAATTTCACTACAAACTTGCTTCAAGATATAATAAAATTAAATAAATATAATAACTAAAAAAATAATGAAACAATATGAAGGAAAAAATAAGTTAAATATAAAAATAATAAAGTAAAATAACTTTAAAATACACGCATAAATGTGAGTGCAAATTAAATTAAAGTAATATTTACTGATGATTATACTACCTGCATAATATAATATAAGTGAATTAAAATATTTAGCTGTGACACATGTCCAACAAACTCATCATAAATGCCTAATTATTTTACTATTATTTTAAATTAAAGTAAAGAAGAAATAAAACATTAATATAGAGTGAATTTGGTCAAAAATGTGTGTTTGGCACTGTTTCTACTTTCTAGCGGCGACACATGTACAACAAACCAAAATTTTATGGAAGCAGCACCCGCTCTTAGAGGAAGAAGCGTGAGTAGCTCTCCACCGTCCGATCTCACGCTAAAAATTGTGCTCTATTTTTTTTTTATTATTTTTCCGGGTGAGAGCTGATGTTGGATATACGAGATCACTGGCTTAGTTTTCACGTGCTCCTAAAGGAAGGAGCGCAACTGGTAGGTAACTATTGTTCCCAACTAACCACCGCCACACCAAGCAGAGCCATTAGGCCCATTACATTGTATTTGAATTGAATTTAACCAACTTTTAACAATTCATGTAAGCTTAAATTTGTAAACGCATTCCACATTCTCGTAGGTGCGCAAGGGAGAGATGCTCTTCGGGTATCAACCGTTCGCGACGAGGGACCCGGTTGTTTTCGGCCCGAACGCCGACAAGTTCGTTCCCGACCGGTTCGTCGGTGACGGCGCCAAGCTTCTGAGATATGTATGGTGGTCAAATGGGCCGGAGACCGAAGACCCAACCATCGGGAATAAGCAGTGCGCTGGGAAGAACTTCGTCGTGCTCGTCGCACGCCTGCTCGTCGCCGAGTTGTTCCTCTACTACGATACTTTCACGGCAGAGGCCGGCACGTCTGCGCTCGGCGCCCAGGTTTTCATCACCTCCGTCACCAAGGCGAAGGCCAAGGCCAAGGCAGCTGAAGACAGCTCATCTAAGTAATTATTTAATTAATTAGTTAACTGCTCGGCAGTTAATTAGTTGGTTAAGGCACTTTTGAATCTTGGTTTCTTTAAGCTTGTGTTGTAATTATCGCTTGCTTTGGGGTAATCTGTGTAATGGTTGGGCCATGAGCCGGTTCAGGCCGGTTCAAGCCGTCGGAGGCCTCTCAGTTCAGACGGTTCGGTTGGATGAGACTGAGAAACCTAATAATGCCGGAAGTCTATAAATAAAGAATATTAAATTAGATACGTGTAACATTTCATAAAGTGGGAGCGGGTGAAATTCATGATGTTTATTCTTTGATCGAACGGCTGCGAAAAAACAAAGCAGAAAAATGAAAAAATCAACGCAATGCACAATTTGTAAAGCTTAATCGTGGGACTCCTGCGCTACCCGCGCTACTTCCTTTAGGAGGGGATAGTGCAGGAAATTTCTTTTGATAAATAAAAGTCCACGGGCGAGTATATTATTATTACTACTTGGTTCGGAGAGTTTTGAGTTCTTCTCAGCCTAAATTGATGGATATAAATGACATAATACTTAATAATATTACTTTGTATTCTTTTTAAAAATAAATGGTATAATATGTATTGCAAAATTTAATATTGAATTTAATTGTTATGAACGACATTTTAGCTTTATCTAGCAAATTCTTATAAATTAAATTTTTAGTTAAATTTGATATTACTTTAACATAATCTAAAATTAAAGTTTTATCTGAAGAAATGACCAACTCCGCTATCTCAGCATGAGTCACCTCGGCATCTCCTTCATTGAAGTTCTCCACCTTTTCTTCGATTGTCGTGACCTTAGTCAGAAGATTCTTGACATTAGTCACATGACAGGTTGCATTACTGTCCAACCACCACTTAGAAGATGCACTGCGATGACTACCGATTATAGCCACGAAGGACTTGTGTTCGAAGTTGTTGAACACCATATTTGCATCATTTTGTGGGGATTCTTCCTTTTTTGAAGCCTTACATTCAGCGCACCAGTGATCTCACTTGTCATAGTTGTGGTACTTGTTAAGGTATATTGAATAGATGTGACAGATGCTTAACGGGTTTGGTTAGGATCCGGATGATATCCAATAACCCGTCGTTGGGGATTTAGGGTTACGCCTATAAATATCCCTGCTGGGGGCAACACGGGGATCGTTCCAAACTAGACAGCCACACGGGATGTTTCGAGCGCACTAACATTCTCGAAGTTTCGTTCGTGCGCCCTAACCCCCACTCCCGTAGCCGTCTCTCCCGCCTCTCAGGATTTCGCCGTTCACAATTTGCAGAAGGTGAATCACGCCGCTAGTTCTTGCGAAGCAGTAAGCGTCGCTTTCCATCGCTAGTGAAAGAAATCGGGAAAACAACACTGTAGCCGCCGATCGCAAAGAGAAATCGCAGAAGAGGAAGGCTCGTGAGGTTTTCTTCCCTAGCTGGTTCGCGAGATCCAGCGCCGGCTGTCCTGAGCGATCCAGCGCTGCCACACCTTTGTGATTCACTCGTCGCGGGAACAGCAAATCCTGCTCGGATTTTTCCTGGATCGCTGTCGGCGGCCCAGGTTATTTGGAAGACCAACGTCGTTTCCTTGTGCTGTTTCGTCGTGCTTCCAGTTCTGCAAGATTTAGCCTCTATTGACCGAGATCGATCTCTGTCAGGGCCGTTGCTTCTCACCACTGTTTATTTCTTCCAGTGCGTGAAATCAGTCGCGACTGTTGAGAATAATTTTCCAGCAGGACACGTGTGTGTGGGACCGACCCCGTGGCTTTCCCCATCGCGTTCCTGGTCTGGTTGTTGACCCCGGTGGGCCCCCTGTGGCGGAATATTCCCGCGGTCCTGTGGTTGGGATTAGTCCCACATCGCCCGCAGCGCCTGCTCCTCCGTGTTTATGTACCCCGCCACCCTTCATCTCAACACCTGGGTTTTGAGATGCGATATGGGTTGGCGGGTTCTCACATGGTATCAGAGGGAGGTTGTACGGTTGTCCTGCTGCGGGGGTGTGTTGAGAATAATTTTCCAGTAGGACATGTGTGTGTGGGACCGACCCCGTGGCTTTCCCCATCGCGTTCCTGGTCTGGTTGTTGACCCCGGTGGGCCCCCTGTGGTGGAATATCCCTGCGGTCCTGTGGTTGGGATTAATCCCACATCGCCCGCAGCGCCTGCTCCTCCGTGTTTATGTACCCCACCACCCTTCATCTCAACACCTGGGTTTTGAGATGTGATATGGGTTGGCGGGTTCTTACAGCGACTCAACCAGAGGTGTTGACTCCCGATTTAGCTTGCTGTTGAGATCTAGATCTTCAGATTATTTGTGCCGCTTACGTTCGCCATTTTTTTTTTGTTGATCTGGAGGTGTTCCTTGGTCTGTTTGAATCTTTAAGACACTTGGTCGGGATATAGTGAATACAAATCTTTTGTTGTTGACTCCTGTTGTCTAGATCAAATTGATCGTCTGTTACTTCAATAATCTGTTGTTGATCGGATCTAGTTTTCGGTGACTGTGAGTTAGCCGAAAAGGAGGAGCAAAATCAAAATTTACTGGATTGGATCCGAATATTTCGTCATCTCCACACGCTCAGGTGATCTCTTTCTAGTTTTCTGCTTGTGAATTAGGTTGTCAGTGGAATTATACTGTTTGGATAGAGACACACAATGTCAAAGGGAAATTCTCCCGTCCCGATGATCAAGTTGGAGAAATTCTCCAACTCAGAGTTTAGTGCCTGGAAGCGGAACATGCAGTTCAGCATGAAATACTTGAATATTTTCTATGCTGTGCAGTCTGTTTTTGAGTCTTTTAAAGGAGGAGAGGACGATGATAACTGGATCAACGACAAATATTTTTATTGTGATTACCTCCTCAATTTCCTATCAAACAAACTTGCAGAGACGTACAATATTTTTGAAAACTGCAAAGGAGATCTGAGACGCACTGGAGGAGCAGTTCAGAGAGGAAGAGAACATGTCCAAGATGCATTTGGTGGACAAGTTCATGGGCTTCACTTTCACTGAAGACAGGGAGATACTTCCTCAGGTTGCAGAATTTGAATCTCTCGTGGATAAACTGAACAGTGAGAACATTCCTCTACCAGATGGGTTTGTTGCAAGAGCTATAATTTTCAAGCTGTCATCGGCTTGGTACTCCTTCAAAACGGAGATGTATCGGAAGAAAATGCAGGTCATTCTAAAAGACCTCAAGCGCTTCATCTACATTGAGGATGAGACTGGACTAGGAACGCCAAGAAGACGGTTAGCAAGCAGAACTCTGATGCCAACATGGCCACGCATCCTAAGCGTAAGCCTAAGCCTGGAAAGACTAGACCACACTCCAGTGCACCGGCAGTTGATGACACTAGCAAAAAGATTAAGAAATTTAAAGACAAGTACTACAACTACAATAAGTGGGGTCACTGTGCTTCCGAGTGCAAGCAACCCAAGAAGGGAGAATACAACACACCGAAGCCTGATAATAAAGCCAATATGGTTTATCAAACTGCGCCTACTGACTTTATTGCAATGGTTGGCAATGGGAAGGTCAGTACAGAATGGTGGCTCGATTCAGGTGCTACCTGTCACGTTTGCAACAATTCAGCGCTTCTGGAGGACATCACTGCAGTAAAAAAGACAGTCACTGTTGCAAATGGTGGAGTAGCTGACGTGCTGATGGTGGGAAATGCGACTTTGGTACTTTCCTCAGGTACGCATTTAATTTTGAAAATTGCAAAATTTATACATGCATTAGCTGCTAATTTAATTTCAATTAGTTTGTTATGCGATGCTGGTATGTCATTTAACATTAGTGGTGGTAGAGTAACTTTAATGGGTCACTCACATTATTTTGGTTGTGCGTATGTAGTAAATGAGATTTATAGGCAGAGTCTAGCAAATGAATTAGTAAATCAGGTTAGCTCAAATTTGATAGATTCTAAGACTTTACATGCAAGACTAGGGCACATGAACTATAAAAAACTACTACTGCTAGCTAAAACTCACAACATACCCTTAGACACAACAATAAAATTTGACAAATGTGAAATTTGTGCTCAAACAAAGATAACTAGAACACCTTTTATTCAGGTTTCTAGGAGCACACAATTACTAGAGTTAATACATTCCGACATATGTGACTACAAAAGTTTTGTCATAAGAGGAGGTCGGAAGTATCTGATAACGTTTATCGATGATTACTCTAGATTTAGCCACATTTATCTCCTTAAATCCAAAGATGAGGCTTTTGAAAAATTTTGTATATTCAAAGATAGGGTTGAAAATCAACTAGACATGAAAATAAAAAGGTTAAGAAGTGATAGAGGAGGTGAATATGTCTTGGGAGAGTTTAGAGATTTTCTTGTCAGCAATGACATAATTCCTGAAACCACTGCCCCGTATTCACCACAATCCAACGATATCATCGAGAGGAAAAATAGGAATTTAACAGAAATGTTGAATTCCATATTATTAACTGCTGGCATGCCTGCGTGTTGGGTACATTGAGAATTGTGTACATGATTTGGTGAAGCCTCTACTCAACTCAATGATATACACAAAGTTGTATTTGATGCATGTTAATTTTACATGTGCAGGATTTAAAGTGAAGAAATTTATCTAAGCACATATGTGTTGACACAGTTCAATTGTGTCGACACCTCTGTAGAAGCTGTGTCGAGACAAGTCAGTTGTCTCGAAACCTCAAAGACAGATTGTGTCGAAATAATCTCACTGTCTCGATACAAGGCAGAATCAGAGTTGTCGACACAATAAATAGATTGTGTCGAGACAATCTCACTGTCTCGACACAAGACAAAATCAGAAGATGTCGACAAAACAGACAGATTGTGTAGAGAAAATCTCACTGTCTCGGCACAAGGCATAATTAGAAGATGTTAACACAACAGACAGTTGTGTCGAGACAATCTCACTGTCTCGACACATGGCAGAATCATAGTTGTTAACACAACAAACAGATTGTGTCGAGACTATCTCACTGTCTCGACACAAGGCACAATCAGAAGATGTCGACACAGTAGACAATTGTGTCTAGACAATCTAACTGTCTCGACATAAGGCAGTATTAAGAGATGTCGACACAGATAACGGGTGTGTCAAGACAAGTCAACTGACTTGACACTTTCAGCTTCTGATGAAAATTATTCCAAGTTAGAATGTGTAGAGACTACTAAGATATCTCAACACATGTGTTGAGACATCTGGAATAACTCGACACTTATGTTTCAGAATATGCTGAGTCAACACTAAACATGTAAAGACATATCAGAACTATCAAGTCAGTTGCAGAAAACTCATACTTTAACAGAAATAGGTCAAGGAAGGATTTGATGCATGCTGCTGACATCATCAAACAGAATCCAGTCATCTGCAAAGTCTATAAATAAAAGGTCATGCCTTCATAAAAAAAGATTGACAGTGAGAATCAAATCAAAAGGAACAACTGATAGATCAAATCAAGCAATCAGAATTTCTTGTTCTAATTTCTTCCAAGTCCTAACTAGGCGACATTTCTAAGAAAGAGAAAGAAGACGAAGGTCTTCAAGAAGATTTTCAGATTCCTTTTACTAGGTTGATCTGAAGATCTAATTGTATCTGATCAACAACATCTTCAAGGTATTCACACCGATTAACATCAAGAAGATTGTTGATTCAGAAAAGGAACTTTTCAGTCTGCAGATCAATCAAGAAGAAATCCAATTGCAGCTGATTTGAAGAATCTGTGTAAACAGATATAACAGATTACAGGTTTTCTATTATCTGTGTTTTATATTATCATTTTATATTGTCAGATCTCCTAGAGATTTGAGTGGGTAGGATAATCTTTTCTCAGAGATTGTAAGCCTAAATTATAAAGGCTGAGGTAGGGTTCTGGAGGGACCTGAGGTAGGTGGTTTGGATAAATCACTAAGTTGTAGGCCTATTCTATAAAGGCTGAGATAGGGTTCTTGAGAGGGCCTGAGGTAGGAGATTGAGGGAATCTCTGAGGTAGGACCAGTTGGTCTGAGTGTAGGTTTCTTAACAAAAACTGAGCCTGTAGGATCTTTGGATCTGAGTTGAAAAGGAGGAGCTATAACCTTATCTAGCACATTGCTAGTGAGGAAGAAGGGAGAAAGTTGATGTACCCTAGATAGGGGAACCACTATAAATTCTGTGTGTGTTGTGAACTGTTCTTTATTTGTGTTGTGTGTGTTATAATCTGTGATGGTATTATTGCTATTAAATTAGAGACAAAGAATTGTAAGGAATCTTAAAAGGACACCTATTCACCCCCCTTTAGGTGACTATTTACCCATAAGCTTGACTTTCAAGTGGTATCAGAGGCAGGTTCTTCAAAGAAAGACCTAACAGTCTGAAAAAGATCCTAAGGGTAATTGAAGATTATCTGATCCATGGCTTCTGAATCTCACATAGAATTCGATTATATGAAATTGCCTAATAAAAAGGTCAGACTTGATGGCAATATCTGATAACCCAGAAACAGAAGCACATGACTGTATAAGTACACAGGTAATCTATGACAACTCTTCCCACTCTAAGAATTCTGTTTATGAGACTGAAGGTGAGCTAAACTCATGTGACTCAATGGTTGATTCACATGAGTTTAACTCAATAACTGAACTACAACATCTCACAGTTAAATTTGGTGAATTACTGGTAGCTTTAGTTAACAGCAAGAAGCTTGTTAAAGACCAAGCTGTAGAAATTGCATCTCTAAAAAGTTTTGATTATCATCACAAAATGGATACTCAGAAGATTGGTCTTCAAAATTCTAAGTTGACAAAACTGACTAAGATCATTGATGACCAAATAATATTAATTAATAAAAAGGATGCAACCATTCAAGAGCTGGAATTGAAACTTCTGAATGAGAGAAGCCTAGTACAACAATTTTCAAAACCCAAAACTGTACTGCCCATAATAGACACCTTCTTAGGAACTTCTGGAAGTGGTCTTGGGTTTGTTAAATCCAAAAGAAAAAGGGATAAAAAGATAAAAGGACCAAAGGGTCTAGTCATTCCACAGCCAATGTTCCAGACTAAGGCTCCAAGGAGAAATCTTGCAGCTGAGAGACAAAACAAGTATTGCGCTCCCAGTCAAGATAAAACTGTTAAGTTTGCTGACTCCTGCTCAAAGGAATATTAGCATAAAGATCCTTCTATTTCTCCAAAGAGGAGGTATAACAGATATGAATGCTGGTGTTGTGGAAAGATAAGACACTTTGCCTTAGATTGTTGTTACAATTACTCACTATCTCATATTCAGAAAAGATATCCAATCAAGAAATTTACTGGCGGCTTTAATAGAGTCACAGCTAACAAAAACCTAAGACTCAAAACAATTTGGGTTCCTAAGGAAAAGTAAATTCTTATTTTGTAGGAATGTCAAAGTTCCAGAGATAGACCAATCTGATACTTGGATACTGGATGTTCTAGACATATGACTGGAACAAGAGGAAATCTGAGGGAATACATCCCTCTGGATAATGGACCAAATGTGATCTTTGGAGGAGCTGACAAAGGCATAACCAAAGGTTATGGTAAGATCACAAATGGCTTAGTCACACTCACCAAAGTAGCTTATGTGGAAGGGTTGCAACACAATCTTATAAGCATGAGACAACTTTGTGATTTTGGCTACGTCATATCTTTCAGCAAAGAGGAGTGCCTAATAAAAAGGTCAAATGACCAAGAGGTCATCTTGACAGGCACTAGATGTGGGAATGTGTACTATTTAAATTTTCTATGTATAAAGTTAGACTCTCCCTTATATCTAGTTGCAAGTGAGAGAGCCTCACATTGTGTCAAATGGCACAAGAGGCTAGCTCACTTAAATTATAAGGACATAGACAAACTTTACAGCAAAGAGCTGGTTAGGAATGGTCCTAACCTTAAATGCTCTAAGAAGAGCATCTGCTCAGCATACCAAAAAAGCAAGCAGACTAAAGCTTCATTCAAGAGTTATAAATCCAGAGACTCAGTGAGGTGTTTATACCTCCTGCATATAGACTTGTTTGATTCCACGCCAGTTCATAGTTTAGGAAGGAGAGTCTACACTTTTGTAATTATTGATGATTATTCCAGATACACTTGGGTTTTCTTCTTAAGGAAAAAGTTTGAAACTCCTAATGTTTTCAAGACTTTTATCAAACAAATTCAGAATGAATTAAACAGTTCTGTGGTCAGAATTAGAAGTGACCATGGAACTGAATTTCAATCTGATTATATGATAAAGTTTTGTGAAGAACTGGGGATTCAGCAAGAATTTTCTTCACCAAGAACACCCCAGTAAAATGAAGTTGTTGAGAGGAAGAACATGACTCTCATTGAAGCTGGAAGAACCATGCTGAGTGATTCTTCAGTCCCAGAATATTTCTGGGCTGAGGAAATTAACACTGCATGTCATGTTCTTAACAGGGCTTCAATCAACAAAAGACTAAATAAAACTCCTTATGAACTTATAAAGGGCAGAAAACCAAACATAGCCTATTTTAGAATTTTTAGATGTAGATGTTATGTCCAAAATAATGGGAAAACATACATAACCAAGTTTGCTAAAAAGTCATATGATGGGATATTTATTGGTTATAGTAACCACAACAAGGCCTATAGGGTCTACAACTTGAAGTATCAAGTTGTAGAGGAGTTTGTACATGTTGTATTTGATGAAAGTTCTATATTTTATAATGATAAGTCAGGTATATAAAGCATAATAGGTGTGGACTTGAAGCTAAAGGAGCTGACTATAGAAGATACAGTTATAGCAAAGCAGAATATGCAAGATGAAATCAATATTGTTGAGGAAGTGCTCGCACAGGAAGAGCCAGGAGAATCAACTAAGCACCTTGATCAAGATGGTCAAGGAGATGAAATCACACTGCCTGTAGCGGTTAGGCATCTAAGGGATCATCTAAGGGAATTGATCATAGGAGATGCTGCTCAGGGAGTGACCACAAGAAGCAAACATCACAATGCTGTGATGTATTCAAGTTTTCTGTCACAGACAGAACCAAAGAAGTTTGAAGAAGCTAATGTGGATCTATTTTGGATAGGAGCAATGGAGGAAGAATTGAACCAGTTCAAGAGATGCAAGGTTTGGAAGCTGGTTCTCAGATCAGATGATTGCAACATCATAGGAACCAAATGGATATATAGAAACAAACTAGATGAGAATGGTGTAATAATAAGAAACAAAGCTAGACTGGTTGCAAAGGAATATAGACAAGAAGAGGGAATAGACTTTGATCAAACCTTTGCACCAGTGGCTAGGTTGGAAGCTATAAGAATCTTCCTAGCATATGCAGCCTACAAGGGTTTCAAAGTTTACCAAATGGATGTTAAGTCAGCCTTCCTAAATGTCAATCTCAAAAAAAGATTCTATGTAGAGTAAATATCAGGTTTTGTTGATTCAACTAAACCTACTCATGTTTATTTGCTTTCAAAGGCTCTCTATTGTTTAAAATAAACTTCAAGGTCTTGGTATGAGACTCTGTCTGAGTTCCTTCTGGAGAATAAATTCTCAAGAGGGAAAATAGACAATACACTATTCCTAAGGGAAGTCAAAGGCAAGACCATCCTGGTACAAATATATGTAGATGATATTATATTTGGTTCTATTGATGAGTCACTTTGCATTAAGTTTGCCAAACTAATACAAAGTAAGTTTGAGATGAGTAGCATGGGTGAACTTAAGTTTTTCTTGGGTCTCCAAGTTAAACAAACTATAGATGGACTTTTCATTAGTCAGTTTAAGTTCACCAAGGAGTTAATCAAGAAGTATGGCATGGAAATAACCACTTCAATGAGAACTCCTATGAGATCCACTATGTATTTAGACAAGGATGTTGCTGGCAAGCTAGTTGATATAACCTTGTATAGGGGCATAGTTGGATCACTGCTTTATCTAACAACCAGTAGACCAGATATAATGTATTTTACTTGCATCTGTACTAGGTATCAAGCATGCCCTAAAGAATCTCATAATATAGCAGTCAAAAGGATATTGAGATATCTAAAAGGCACACCTAATCTTGGCCTTTGGTATCCAAGGAATAGTGATTTTGAATTGATTGGTTTTTTAGATACAGATTATGCAAGATGCAAAGGAGATAGGAAAAACACATCAGGGTCATGCCAATTTCTTGAAAGAAGGCTGGTTTCATGGAGTAGCAAAATGCAGATAAGTGTGGCAATATCAACAGCTGAATCTGAATACATTTCAGCTTGAAGTTGTTGTGCTCAACTACTTTGGATTCAGCATCAGCTACAAGACTATAAGTTACACTTCAGTGAAACTCCCTTATTATGTGATTCTATAAGTGCTATTTCTATTACACACAACCATGTGTCTCACAGTAGAACAAAGTATATAGAAATTAAATACAACTTCATTAGGGAGTATGTAGAAAAAATAAAGATATTATCCTAGAATTTGTTCCTACAAATAAATAAATTGCTGACATCTTTACCAAACCACTAGAAGAAGAGAAATTTAATTTCTTTAAATTATTAATTTCTTTAAATTTGAACTTGGGATATTAAATCTTGAATAAGCTAAAATAAGAATAATTAAAAAAAATTATTAATTAAATAATAGTCATCAGTACAGCTTACTCTATTAGATATAGACATCTCAAATATCATGAAGTAACAGTTCTGAAAACAAAATTTTGAGCAAGTAAAAAAAATTGTGTCGAGACACAATTTATGTATGTCGACACTATATATAGTCTTGTGACGAGACTCAGGAAAGAGTGTTGACACTGCATGTCGAGACACATATAGGTGTGTCGACACATCTTGACAGCCGACAATTCCCTTGTGTCGACTCTAGGTATTTTTCAAATTTTAAAATAAGCTTATATGCAGCGCCCTTTCGCCTTCTAGGAAGATTTGCCTATATAAAGAGAATTGAGTGTAGAAGTCGACTACAAATTCTTGAGTTCTTACTAAGTGTCTACACCTCAAATTCCTATTAGTCGACATTGGAGACTCCTTCCGCTCGACAAAATCAAGAACGACGACAACAATGGCTCCAAAGAACGATGAAAACATCAATGAAGGATATGAACTTGTGCAAAATAGATTTGCCTCCACAGAAGAAGAGATTAGGAATGTCATTATCCTAATCCAAGAAGTAGGTATTGAATATCTACTGTCAGAACCTACAAGCATATGGAAACGGGAGGTACTGGAATTCTTCAACAATGCAATATTAGATTCCAGTTTAACAAAGATTAAATCCACTATGAATGAGGAAAAAATTAAAATAACAATCAAAAGACTGGCTAAGGTATTTCATATACCTCAAATCAATCAAGAGGATGTCATAGATTCAACCAAGACTGCTGCAGGACTAATTTGGTGTGGGTTGGATTCAGTCAAAAAGATAGGAAGTTCTCTGAATCGGAAGGGTATGAATACCCAAGGTAAATTTCTGTCAGAAATAGTTGGAAAGGTGCTGTTGTGTAAGACAGGCGCACATGACAGAATTTCTGCTCACATGTTTGAGCTAATGACAAAAATAATCTTCAAACTCAAAACTGACTGGAGTAGTTTGGTGTTTGACAAGATCTCTGAGAGTATCAAGAAGCCTAACATGGGCAGGATACTAAGTCTGTATTTAGTTAAAGCCATTCCTACAGACCTAAATCAAAAACTGGGCACAAAGATAAATCATATGAGAAAAATGGATATGAAGATTTTGTCCAGATGGGATTGAGTTCTATCCAGAGAACCTTCTGTAGTTGAAAAGAAGAAAGAGAAGAAGAAAAAGGCAGTGGTGGAGGAAGACAAATCCTCCAGTGATTCTGAAATTCCAGGCAGTTCCAGTTCAGATCAAAGTGATGCTCCAGATACAAACATTCCTCAAAGGACATCACCTGAAATAAGGCATAAGGTGCAAGGTGAGATTGAACCATCAGTAGACCGAACTGCTGAGACAAACCTAAATGAACCTACAATTTAGATAGTGAAACTGTCAATGACATAGTAAAGGATGTTCTCCATGAACTGAATACAGATGTGATAAACAATGTGAATGAGGAACAAGATGAGTATATGCCTGACACTAAGGCAGTAGTCTCTAAGGATACTGTGGAAGAAATCCCACTGGGAGTGGAAACAAACATCCAGGGGAGATAACTGCTTCTCCTAAGAACTATGTTCATACTGTTGAAAATCAACACCATGAGACTACTTTAGAAGATCAAAATCTTGATCAAAATGATGCAAGAGTTGAGGGGGAGCAAGCAACCAAGTCCCCTAGGTCTGGAAATGTAGAAAAGCAACAATCTATTGCCATTGTTAGTTTATCTGAGTCAGATGAGAAAGAAGAATCCTAGTTACAGCAAAGAAAGATAACTGAACTAAAAAGGAGAAGTCAGAGCTATAAGAAGACATTACAGTCAAGAAAACCATCTCCTTCTCCTGCTGAGGATTTCAGTTCACTCTTGGTTTAGCTGCAGGTAATGTTAGATAAACACAAAACTGATCTTGAAAAATATATGGATGAAAGTAAAAAGGATTTACAGCTTCAGCTTGCCTAAGATATAAAATCCATAAGATTTAAAGTGAATTTACTAAAATAAGACATGACAAACTTCTTTGAAAAAGGTGCAAATGTTGTGGTCTATCTTGCCAAACAGCAAGCAGATTCAAAGAATATTTTAGAAGAAACTGCAGTACAATAAGGCTTTGTTATGGAAAATCAGAAGAGATTAAATGATAATCTCATAGAAATGCATGACATTTCACTGACAAAGCTTGCTGACAAAACAACAGCTTTGGAAAACAAAATTACCTCTACATCAGCTGTTACTGAAGCCAAACTCTCAGTTGAATCAGCTTGTCTAAGTACAGCCATAAAGGATTCAGAAAAAGGCATCACTGATGAGATTAAGAAATTTAAAACTTATTACACCACTGGGACTCATCATGTGGTTGATCAAGTAAGATTTCAAAAGGATGATTTAAGAGATCACATTGCAAGAGAAGTCATAAAGGGGCAGAGGGTTATGATAAAAGCCAGTTCTGATTATGCTAAGTGGACTTCCAATAGCATCAGAGCTACTCTTGGCTACCCTCCACTTTGTGATGATGATTAGACAGCTGAGTCTGGCTGCCAACCAGCTCACTTGGAAGGGATTCCTCTAATTGCAGAACAAATAATATATTCTCCACCAAATTTTGAGGATATTCAAAGTGCAGTTCAGACCATGTATAGTCCTCCACCTAATGCTCAGAATGTTGTTTGTGAAGTGGTGGAGATGACTGGTGCTGCCCTGCTAAAGGAAAAAGAAGTCCAAATATCTAAGAAAAGATTTCGAGAATAGGCAGAGGCTAAGCCTGATTTTGAGCAGTGGATTCCAACCTCTAGAAATATTATACTCACTGCTTGGCAAACAATTAACAAGAATAGACATGATAAGGGAAAGTGGTACTCTGAGCAGGAATGGAGTAAGCATCTCAAGCAACAAGATGTTATCTATAAGTTCAGAAAAGATCAGAAGAATTGGTTGATTCCAGCCACTACTGTTGAACCAAGCAAATATTTTCCCAAGCCCTTCCATTACTTTGAAAGACAAAGATTTAAGTCTGAACAACTTTCCATTATCAATGACAAAAAAGGCAAGAAGGTAGCTGATGACAGTATGCCAGAAGTTAAAGCCAAAATTCAATCAGGCAAAAGACATTGTCATTAAGGAGCCAGATCAATCTTAGATTATTTTGTATTGTCTAGGAATTATGTAAATCTGTTATGACATTTTGTTGGACTGGTTAAATTTTGTTATATGAAATGAAAATGTTCACTGGCCTTCTATTTTTTGTTGTCTTAATATAAATCTATTGCCATGTTAAATATTTTATATTATCTTTTAGTATTGTGGTGTATATCATTGAATTGGGGTTATGACTTCTCCAAATAGGAGAAGATTGTTGGGTACATTTGGAATTGTGTACCTGATTTGGAGAAGCCCCTTGTCAATTAAATGATATACACAAGTTGTATTTGATGCATATTAAGTTTACATTTGCAGAATTTAAAGTGAAGAAATTTATCTAAGCACATATGTGCCGACACAGTTCAATTATGTCGACACTTCTGCAGAAGTTGTGTCGAGACAAGTTAGTTGTCTCGACACCTCAAAGACAGATTGTGTCGAAACAATCTCACTGTCTCGACACAAGGCATAATCAGAGTTGTCAACACAACAGACAGATTGTGTCGAGACAATCTCTCGGTCTCGACAAAAGGCAGAATCAGAAGATGTCGACACAACATACAGATTGTGTTGAGATAATCTCACTGTCTCGACATAAGGCAGTATCAAAAGATGTCAACACATCAGACAGTTGTGTAGAGACAATCTCACTGTCTCGACACAAGGCAGAATCAGAGTTATCGACACAATAGACAGATTGTGTCGAGACAATCTCACTATCTCGACATAAGGCAGAATCAAAAAGATGTCGACACAGTAGACAGTTGTGTCGAGACAATCTAACTGTCTTGACACAAGGTAGTATTAAGAGATGTCAACACAGATAACGGGTGTGTCGAGACAAGTCAACTATCTCGACACTTTCAGCTTCTGATGAAATTTATTCCAAGTAAGAATGTGTAGAGACTACTAAGATATCTCAACACATGTGTTGAGACATCTAGAACAACTCGACACTGATGTTTCAGAATATGCTGAGTCAATACTAAACATGTCAAGACATATCAAACCTGTCAAGTCAGTTGCAGAAAACTCAAACTTCAACAGAAACCGGTCAAGGAAGGATTTGATGTATGCTGCTGACATCATCAAATAGAATCCAGTCATCTGCGAAGTCTATAAATAGAAGGTCCTGCCTTCACAAAAAAAGATAAATAGTGATAATCAAATCAAAAGGAACAACTGACAGATCAAATCAAGCAATCAGAATTTCTCGTTCTAATTTCTTCCAAGTCCTAAGCAGGCGACATTTTTGAGAAAGAGGAAGAAGACGAAAGTCTTCAAGAAGATCTTCAGATCCCTTTTACTAGGTTGATTTGAAGATCTAATTGTATCTGATCAACAACATCTTCAAGGTATTCACGCCGATCAACATCAAGAAGATTGTTGATTCAGAGAAGGAACTTTTCAGTCTGTAGATCTATCAAAAAGAAATCCAATTGCAGCTGATTTGAAGAATCTGTGTAAACAGATATAACAAATTACATGTTTTCTGTTATCTGTGTTTTATATTATCACTTTATATTGTAAGATCTCCTAGACATTTGAGTGGGTAGGAGAATCTTTTCTCATAGATTGTAAGCCTAAATTATAAAGGTTGAGGTAGGGTTCTAGAGGGACCTGTGGTAGGTGATTTGGGTAAATCACTGAGTTGTAGACCTATTCTATAAAGGCTGAGGTAGGGTTCTTGAGAGGGCCTGAGGTAGGAGATTGAGGGAATATCTGAGGTAGGACTAGTTGGTCTGAGTGTAGGTTTCTTGATAGAGACTGAGCCTATAGGATCTTTGGATCTGAGTTGAAAAGGAAGAGCTATAACCTTATCTAGCACATTGTTAGTGAGGAAGAAGGGGGAAAGTGGATGTACCCTAGATAGGGGAACCACTATAAATTCTGTGTGTACTGTGTGATGTGAACTGTTCTTTATTTGTGTTATGTGTGCTATAATCTGTGATGGTATTATTGCAATTAAATTAGAGACAAAGAATTGTAAGGAATCTTAAAAGGTCACCTATTCACCCCCCCCCACTTTAGGTGACTATCTACCCATAAGCTTGACTTTCATTACGACCTATTGGGGTGAAGGCATCCTCACATCAAATCACATTCTTAATAAAGTTTCTTATGCTAAGTTGAAGCAAACACCCTATGAGCTTTGGTTTAAAAGACCTCCTAGATTTAATAATCTTAAGACCTGTGGTTGTATCTCTTATGTTTGGATACCTGATTCTAGAAGAGCTAAGATTGGACCTAAGACAAACACATGCATCTATCTAGGATGTGTAGAGGATAATGCTGCAGACAGGTTTCTAGATCTCACAACTAATACTGTAATAGAATATCGAGATGCAATCTTCTTTGAGGATAAGTTACTTAATGATAAAAACCTGATGCTTCCAGGTCTGCCAGCATCTAGTACTGTGACTACCGCTGAGCCAGAACTAAGCATATTTGACACTGAGCCCATAGACACTAGTGGTTTAGCATCTAAAAGGTTATCTAATAGAGAACGAGTGCCTAAATGTTTCAGTACAGACTTTATGACTTACCAAGTTGAAGCTAATCCATCTACCTATAAGAAAGCAATGCGATCTAGGGATTCTCTATTATGGAAAGAAGCCATAGATGATGAAATAAACTCTCTCCTGCAAAACCATACTTGGACCTTGGTTGACTTGCCCAAAGGGGCTAGAACCATTGGAAGTAAGTGAGTTCTAAAAAAGAAGTTAATCCTGATGGGATTATCACTAAATATAAAGCACATCTAGTTACAAAAGGCTTCACTCAAGTGAGTGGTATAAACTACTTTGATATATATTTACCTATTTGTCACATTACGATAATTAGTACTTTTCTCTCTTTAACATATATTGAACATTTTGTCGTTTATCAGATGGATGTCAAAACTGCATTTCTTAATGGAGATCTGACTTAGGAGATCTATATGCACCAATCTGAAGGGTTTGTCATAGATGGTCTAGAAAATAAGGTCTGTAAGTTGATTAAGTCACTCTACGGATTGAAGCAAACACCTAAATTGTAGTACGAGAAATTTGACACTTTTGTTAAAAGCATGAGTTTTAAATCTAATCTATCAGATAAATGCTTGTACGTAAGAACAAGTTCAGATAAAGTTGCAATTATTTGCTTGTATGTTGATGACATAATAATTTTGGGCACTGATCAGTTTGAGGTGGACGTGAAAGTTGTCTTGACAACACAATTTAGCATGACAAACTTAGGTGTGGTGAAAATCATCATAGAAATGGAAGTGAACTTCACTGAAAAGGGTATTATTCTAAGTCAGAGTCACTACGTTAGAAATAGAAATTATACTAGTAGAATCACAATATAGAGGAGTTCTACTTATCTTAATATCATAGTCTTCAAGTTGATGTTTTATCCATAGCAATTGAGCACAACAGCTACCTGCTGCAATGTACTCTAACTCTGTAGTGTAGATACCAACACTAGTCTGCTTCTTGCTGCTCCATGACACTAGTCTTCCACCTAGGAATTGACATATACCAGTGGTACTTTTCCTGTCTTCCTTGCAGCCTGCAAAATCTACATCTGAAAATCCAGTTAGCTCAAAATCTCTATTCCTAGGGTACCATAGACCAAGATCTGGTGTCCCCTTAAGATACCTTAAAATTCTCTTTGCGGTAGAATAATGAGATTCTTTAGGGCATGCCTGATACCTAGCACAGACACATGTAACATACATGATGTGAAGCCTACTAGCAGTCAAGTATAGAAGGGAGCCAATTATCCCTCTATACAAACACTCATCAACAGGTTTCCTTGCCTCATCTTTGCCTACAGGCATACTTGACCCCATTGGATTTCTCATGGTGGAGGCATTTTTCATACCATATTTCTTAATTAACTCCCTTATGAACTTAGACTAGGATATGGACAAGCAATCATCAGTCTGTCTTACTTGGAGTCTCAAGAAGAATTTTAGCTCACCCATGCTGCTCATCTCAAACTTCCCTTGCATAAGTTTGGCAAACTTCCAGCAAAGGTTGTTTTCAGTAGATCCAAAGATAATGTCATCGACATATATCTGGACTAGGATGACCTTGCCCTTATATTTCCTTAGGAATAGGGTCTTATCTATTTTCCCCTTGAGAATTTGCTCTCAATGAGAAAAGTAGATGATGTTTCATACCATGCTCTAGGGGCTTGCTTCAACCCATATAGAGCTTTCTTAAGCTTGTAAACAAAATTAGGAAAGTGAGGATCTATAAAACCTAGTGGTTGATCCACATATACTTCCTTTTTAAGTCTTCATTCAGGAATGCTGACTTCACATTCATTTGGAAGACTTTAAATCCTTGATAGGAAGCAAAAGCAAGGAATAATCTTATTGCTTCCAGCCTTGCTACTGGGGCAAAGGTCTGGTCAAAATCTATTCCTTCTTCTTGCTTGTATCCTTTTGCCACCAATCTGGCCTTATTTTTGACAATAATGTCATTCTCATCTAGCTTGTTCCTGTAGATTTACTTTGTTCCTATGACATTATGTCCCTTTGGTTTGGAAACCAGCTTCCAGACTTTACATCTTTTGAACTGGTTCAACTTTTCCTACATAGCTCCAATCAAGTAAGAGTCTTTGATAGCCTCTTCAAGCTTCTTGGGCTCTATTTGTGATAAGAAGCTTGAAAATAGAGCTGTATTGATGCTCTTGCTCCTTGTCTAGACACTATGTCTTGCATCACCAATGATTTGGTGTGCTGGATGGTCCCTCAGATGTCTCTCAGCTGGAGGCATCCTTGCTTCAGCATGTTGTTCTGTATTGTTCTCAGATGGCTGAACTTCATTGTCTTCATCTGGTTGTACTGCATTGTTTTCAGCTGACTATTCTTCATCCTCAGCTTGTGATTCTTGAGATCCCCCTAGACAGCACCCATCTTCTTCCTTATCTTGTCCTGCTGGATCCATTTCCCTGATGGTAAGCTTGTCTATCACATCCTTTAAACCTGCAGAACTAGAAGAGGTGTTTGGCAGCTCACAGTTAATTAGGTTTGACTCATTAAAGACAACATGTACTGATTCTTCTACAACTTGAGTAGTCAAGTTATAGATTCTATATGCCCTACTATTGTAGTTGTACCTAACAAATATTCCTTCTTGGGACTTGACAGCAAACTTAGTCACATAGGACTTACCATTATTTAGAACATAGCACTTGCTACCAAAAATCCTGATATAGGATAAGTTTGGTTTTCCGTCTTTTAGAATCTCATAGGGAGTCTTCTTGTGGATTTTGGTGATGGAAGCCTTGTTAAGGACATGACATGCAGTGTTTACTGCCTCAGCCCAGAAATATTCTGGAATAAATGTGTCACTTAACAAGGTTCTACCAGCCTTTATGAGAGTTCTATTTTTTCTCTCAGCAATTCCATTTTGCTAGGGTATTCTAGGAGAGGAGAACTCTTGATGAATCTCAAGCTCTTCACAGAATCTTTTCATGCATTCAGACGGAAACTCAGTCCCATGGTCACTTTTGATTTTGACCACAGTACTGTTAAGTTCATTCTGAATTTGCCAAACTTGTGCCTTAGTGAATTCCGAGTGTTAGAAGCCGGGCGGGTTCCTAAAGCCTCTTCCTATTCCTGAATGGAAATTTGATGACATCTCCATAGACTTTGTGCATGGTTTACCTCGATCCTAGAAGGGTAACGACGCGATTTGGGTGATCGTGGATCGATTGACTAAAGTGGCACATTTCATCCCAAATCGGAAAGAGGACAATGTGGAGAAGCTGGTAGAGTTGTATGTTCGCAACATTATGTGACTATATTGGATCCCTAAGAGTGTAGTTAGTGATCGCGATAGACGTTTCACGTCCAAAGACTGGAGGTTGGTTCAGAAGAGTCTAGGCACGAAGCTTAAGTTCAGTACGACGTTCCATCTATAAATCGATGGAAAAATAGAAAGAATAAATTTTACAATGGAGGATACGCTGAGAATGTGTACCCTCGATTTCTGGAAGAAGTGGGAAGATCACCTCTTCATGGTAGAGTTTGCCTATAATAACGGTTACCAGGCAAGTATAAAGATGGCGTCATACGAAGCTATGTATGTAAGGCGGTGTTGAACACCGATTTCTTGGACAGAGGCGGGAGACACCAAACTTTTGGGAAAAGAAGTGGTGGTCGATGCTTGTGAATTGGTGCGGACCATCCGGGAACGCATGAAGGTTGCCCAGGACTAACAAGCAAAGTATTTTAATGCTAGCCATAGGAATGTGGAGTTCGCGGTAGGCGACTGGGTTTATCTCAAGATTAAGCCATTCAAAGGCGTTTCGCAAATTCGTCGACTTAAGAAGCTGAGTCCAAGGTTTTTGGGACCATTCGAGATTATAGAACTTATTGGAGAAGTAGCTTACCAGTTAGCGCTTTCTGCGGAGCTGAGTGGATTGCACGATGTCTTCCATGTCTCCTTCTTGCGTAAAGCCTTGGTGGAGGCTAGTGTTGTGACCAAATCGGCGATGGTGTCGGTAGAAGAGAACTTAAGGATGAAGGTCCGTCCGATTGGCGTAGAGGATTCAGAGGTTTGGTAGCTTCAGAACAAAGAGGTTAAGCACGTGACAGTGTGCTAGGAAAACTGCGGGCGAGATGAGTTCTTATGGGAGCGGGAGAAAACCATGCGTGTAGAATTTCCCGAGTTATTTGTATAAAGAGTTGTAACAAATATTTTGAGAAAGGAAAAGATGTTATAACAAATTAGTTGTTGTTTTTGTGCCTACAACTGAGTTAAATTTCGGGGAGAAATTTTTGTAAGGAGGAGAAGATTGTAACACCCCATAAGGAGTAGGTTTTTGTCGAACTGAGGAGGGAGACGAATATGGTGTTATCTGGAGTTCGACGAACGTCGAACGGGTTCGACGAACGTCGAACGTCGAACGGCGTTCGACGAACGTCGAACGGCGTTCGACGAACGTCGAACGGGCTCGACGAACGTCGAACGGGCTCGACGAACGTCGAACGGGCTCGACGAACGTCGAACGGGTTCGACGACTGTGGTTCTGTAAGGAGTTATCGGATAGGCCGGCGAACGTCGAATGAATAGGGGAGTTTGACGAATGTTGAGATGGATTCTCGGGTTCCATTGATTGGCTTTGTAGCCATTTGATTTCACATTAAAGCTGATCATAGGGCCGAGGATCCTCTGCCCAAAGGGATTATGTAGGGCTGAACGATTTTCTCCCTCATTTTTTTCTTCTCATTTTGGAGTTGACTTAGGGATTATGAGTTAGAGAGCGGAGGAGGAAGAAGGAGTACTTTCTCCGCCATTGATTGAGCTTCGGAGCTCCGATCATCGTTCCGAGTAAAGATCCACGAAGAGGACTTGGAGGCGCAAGTTTTCATCCGTGCAAAGCAAGAATTCCATGACAAGGAAGAGGAGTCGTAAGGTAACGGTATTTCTCCTCTCGGTTTTAGGATGCGTGCATGGCATCCATTTTCTTCTTATTTTCTTTCAAGCTTTTAAGCACTGGATCTCTCAAATGAGAGGGGTTCGGGTCACCTTGGTTCAAGAGGAGCCACCGGGTTGATTGTGTCCGTCCCCGACATGATAATGCATTAGAAATCCGCTTCGTTGGTGGATTAGGCATTGTGGGTGAAGCCATAGTCGCAACCATTAGTCCGACTCGGTGATGTTGCATAGCGAGCCTTAAGAATTTTGCTAGAAATCCGTTGCGGCAAGATGCCGTTTGTGATGTACGTCCACCTTATTTCACGTAAATACGTGTAGTTAGAACTGGACAAGGTTAGCTCCGTTGTGACGGTAAATGGTTTCCTTGGAGCATGGGAACATTACAGTACGAAAGGTTGATTAGGGTGAGAAGGCTATGTTTTATTATTTGCGAAGGCTTGACTTTGTTTCCGTGGTCGGCAGGCTAGCCCGTGACTTGTAAGTCATGTGTGGAGAGTGTCCCGGTGAGACAAGTCCCCTTTTGTGAAACTGACGAGAATGCCAAGCATTGGGCAAGCCCGGGCAATGAAGCCCACGAGCGGGTGGGGTCTTGCGAGGGTTCATAATATCGGTTTGTTTGTTTGAGAAGGAATCCTAACGTGAGTAGTCATAGTTTACAGGCAAGCCCGAGTCTTGAGACCTACGAGCGGGTGGGGACTTGGTAAGAGTTCCGTGTGGCGGCTTGTATGTCATTTGGGGAAATTGGAAGTACCCATGTGTTTGCAACTTGAACGCCGAAGGGGAAATTGGAAGTACCTGATTGATGATGCGTGATGATGTGTTTAATTCATACACTTTAGGATGCCTTAAGTGAAATCCAGGATTGCATACATTCTATATTGTAGGCCCCACTTTTCTTTATGCTCAACTTAAAAACATGTTTGTTGAATGAGACATCCAACCCTGTTTTATAATTTTACATGTTATGGTATATTGCATACGAAGTGCTGTCCTATAGGGTGATGGTGTACCCCGAGGTCCGCTAGAGATGGTCAGGAGGAGATTTGTTGGTTACATAGTTAAGGTCAGCCTTTGCTGACCCACGTTACAACAAATTTTACGGGGCAAGGATTGCAAGCAGGAGCAAGCTCGCCGGCCAAAAAGGCTTAAGCCTCATGAAGTGAACCTTTATTTGCTTATGTTTTGATGCTATGATATGATCCTTGAGATGTAATACGGCTTGCATTCCGAGGTAGCCTAGGAGTGCGTTTGCACATTGATAGGATTGTTATTAAGTTTTGGACTCCTATTGTGTAAGGCCTTAAGGCCATTTTGATACTCCTGGTTTAGTGGATAACTTCTAGTTTTGTTTGTATGTTTCCGCTGTTTTTATTCTGAGTTTTGAGTTGGGTAGTTTTATATCACCTTTTAATGCTTAAGTTGTGGCGTCTATATGTTGTGGGACCCTGGCCGAACCCATATTATACATTCATTACATGGGATGTGTTACACGCGCTGCCCGAAGGTAGCTGATGCGAGCGTGCTGTCTGGAGGCAAGTGCGGTAGAGCACACTACTCAGTGGCAAGTGTTGTAGAATGCGCTGTCAGAAGGAAGGTGCTATAAAATGCACTGCCTGAAGGCAAGTGCAGAAGAGTGCGCTGCCTGAAGAAAATGTGTAGAGCGCGCCACCCAGAGGCAGGTGCTATTGAGCATGCTGCCTATAGGTATGTGCTTTAGAGTGCGTTGCCCGAAGACAGGTGCTATAGAGCATTCTACCCAGAGGCAGGTGTTGTTGAGGGCGCTGCACGGAGGTAGGTGTTGTAGAGCACGCTGCCTAGAGACAGGTGCAATTGAACGCGCTGCTCGGAGGTAGGTACTATAGAGTGCGCTGCTCTGAGGAAGGTGTTTTTGAGTACGCTTCTAGAAGGCAGGTACTGTAGAGCGCACTGCCCGAAGGTAGGTACTATAGAGTGCGCTGCCTGGAGGAAGGTGATATTGACCGCGCTATCTGTAAGGAGGTGTTGTTATTATAAGCGGATGCCCTTTCTCTTGGATAGGATGGGTGCATAGTTTTGACGATGTAAATGATTTTTTCATTCTATAGGCAGAGCCATGTGATGTCGCCGGTAGAGTTCCGCAGATGGATATAGAGCTTCCTCTGGGGACGATTACCATAGGAGTTGCCCCCTAGCCCTTTCTGGCAAGCGGTTGACTTTCCCACTACTAGTCAATTTGGTGATTGGTCTTGTAGTAACCTACCTAACAACCCTTGTTTGTTGAGACGCTAAATTTCCTTCTTCCGTTTGGAACAACTTCCTGAGTCGTGCCCTCATCCACAGTGAAACTCGTAGTACTTTGAATGGTTGCCTGCAACTTTAGCGAGCGGTCTGGGATTATGGAGTGCCTCAATGTCTTGGACTGTGAAGAGTATGTTTGCTCTAGAGGTATTGATGGGGCGTCATGGCTTGACAACAATGATTCCCCCAATTTGGAGAGGTTTAATATGAGGCCCACCATACTTCTTGAGTATCTTTGTTGGATTGCATTCCCTATTTCTCTTTCGACCGTCTTTGGATTGTTATTAATGAGCTTTTGCTGCCAACGATGAGTAATGGTAAATAGGACGTCGGGACAAAGTGGCCTACTGCTCACCCTGCCCACGCTCTTCGACGATCAAACCACGAATTTCTTCACAAACAATCCTTTAAAATGAAGGGTTGGGGTGCGCTGCTCTCGTGCAGTGATATAGTTGATGAATTTCAAATTCTTCGGGCGAAGGGACTGGCCGTGTTGTGCTAACAGCGTCTACGAGCTCTCTTACAGACATGCGGTACTCGTAGTCAGATTTCTTGTCCATGGCGCAATCTAACATTGGCAGAGGTGGGCTACCGAGCACAGAAGTCGGGCAATGGGCACAAGAGGCCTCTAAATTCCTTAATAGCATGAGCGCCGGACCTTGGCTTTCCTCTAGCTAGTGCAGGCAATCGTCTAATTCTACATGGGACACATGCGGGACCTCTTCCTTGAGGGATGCGTTATCATGCAAATGGGAGAGAGTTGGAGTAGTGTGTCCCCTAGGGGCTAATATTTTGATGATGTAGGCATTTCTTCTTTTCATGGATATTGGCGATGAGTATCGCTATATAGAGGATACTGTTTTCTGAATTTTCGGGAAGGGGGGATAAGAACTCACAATTACCACATTCGACGCCAAACTATTGCGGCTCACTCGAGGCTCCAGTAGACCGGACTAAACTACACCATCTTATCTCGGGAGCGATTGAGTGGGAAAACAGTCACAGAAAAAAAAACTGACAAAGCAATTTTTTAACGTGAAAAACCAATCAACTTTGTGGAAAACCATGTGGCCGGATCAATGCTGACCAAATTTCCACTATTTATTGTCGTGTTATAGGGCTATGTTGAGAATCAAGGGCGATAAGATGCTCCTCGTCATAATTATTGGAGAGAGGGAGAGAGTAGGGCTTGGAGGGTGACATACCACCACTTACTGAGCGAAATATTTCTTCTTATGTTATGGGGAGCGATGGGCTCGTTATACTCTAGAGTCCTTTGTTGGTGCTTAGAAGCAGGAGCAGGGTACTTTGCACGTCTAGGTACTTGCGACCTGGAAGCATAAGTGGCGTGTTCTGTGCGCCAAAACCTATACATCTAGTCCCCTATTATACTCAGAGGTGTCTGGGGCAGTTGACTTGGTGTTGATTGATGGGTTTGTTGCTGAGTTGAGGATGTTGAGAGTGCTACGTGAAGAATTCTCGCTGCGACGCACCCGAAACATGCCATGTTGTTGGCAGAGTGCATTCTAGGAAGTAGTCTGAAAAGTAGGGTGCTCAGAATACTCACTTGGAGAGAAGCACGTGGTGGCGCACTTGGAGAGGATTGCGTAGGGGCGCACTTGGAGTGGAGCGTGCTGGGACGCACCTGGAGAGGAGCACACAGAAGCGCATAAGGAGGAGGTGCGCACAGGAGTGCATAAGGAGGAGGCACGCGCGAGAGCACGCAAGGAGAAGGTACACTCAAGAGCGCGCAAGGAGGCATACGCAAGAGTGCGCAAGGAGGAGGTGCGCGCGAAGGCGCTTGCGAGAGCACGCAAGAAAGCGATGCGCGTAGGAATGCAAAAGTAAGCAGAGAGAAGTGGAAGAGAGAAAAATTAATAGGAGGAATTCCTTAGAGGATGAGAAAATTTAAATAAATGAGGGCCAAAGGGTCTATTTATAGAATTTAAGAGTGGTGACCCAGTAATTTTACCTTGGAATAATCAGACAGACGAATAAGAACATCCAGATTGGAGCATGCGAATTACCAATTTAATGAAAATTATGATATTGCCCTAGGGTGGTTTGAGCCCAATTGGAAAACTAACTGCCCTTCCTACGAGGGGAAGAGTGGTCTGGTAGGGCCAATGACCTAGGCGAAGCAGGTGGGACGCCTTACTTGGGCAGCAAGGAGGCCACCAAACCTAGACGGCTAAGGGGAACTTAATTTGGGCAGCTGCACCCCCCATAGGGGCACCATAGAGGGGGTGTGCGGCATTGTTGCTTCCTGCTCCAAGCGCAATGGGGGGCTTGGAGGGTGCTAAGCCCCTTGCCTCCTAAGAATCGGGCGGCTGATACCCCCGAAATAGGTATACGTAAATTACGCAAGTGCACGTGTCAGATCAAGTAATAAAGAGTGAATAAAGATCGTTCCCACTGATAGGTGATTAATCTAACACTCGCAAATACTAGCTAGCCTTTTCTTTAAATCCAAGTGAATCAATTTAAAATGTTTTGAAACTAAATTAAACTTCTAAGAAAAATTAACAGTGACTTCCTAGAATTACATTTTATCAAATTGTGAGAAAACTGTCTTATATTTTGATTTCCTAAGTGTATTATGATGGATCCATAAAAGATGGTTATGAGAAAACTTGGTGCACTTTCCTGCAATGATTTTAAGGTTGAGATCTGTATCTCTCGATATCAGAAATCACTATATCTCTCGTTCCCTTGTCATCTCAAACTCATGCGAAACAAAAAATATGAATAATAATAAAAATCAAGGTTGCTAACGTATAGGTGAAATCTCTTTCTCTCTTCTACGCTATATTGATTTAATGATACACTTACGCCTCACCTCTATCGAATCTCGAAGTGCAGTAGAACGGGTCGAAAAATCTGGTTAAAGATTTACGTAACTCATCTCTTGAATCATGTCGCATAGTAAAATAATTTTCATTCAAATTCTCACACGTCTCATCTCTTGAATCTCGAAGAAGAGATTAGAATGAAAATATAATCTAGAGTTTTACCACCAAGTTCAAAAACTCAATAAAGAAATCACACCAAATATTTCATAAACCAAAATAAGAGTAGCGATCACATCAAAATAGAACAAATTATTTTCAAAATACAAAACCTAGGGAGTTAGTTCATGATTTGAGAAATCCACCACAAAATTAGGCAGATCTTACAAGACATGATGTTTAGAGATCTAAATGCTGCAGAAAATTCCACTCAAATGCATGCAAAATCCCTCTTAATGAAGATCCGTGCGGCTCCTTCTCTTTCAAACCCTAATTCTCTCTTCTCTTGAAAATTTGAATATGATATGAAGGATTTTCTTTTCTTCTCTCATAAGCTTTTATATCTTCTCTCTCTCAAAAAGGAATGTTTCAAATGCTGAAAGGATGTCTCCTTTTGCTCTTAAAACAACTCAAAATTTGAATAATTTCGGATTTCAAATTTTCATTTTCGCATAGATGTTATAATATAATTTTGGCACTATGAAAAAATGTTATAACATATTTTCTGCATTATTGAAAAACTGCTCCAAACTACAATTAATTTACGGCAACTCTTCTGTTCTTTTCGCTGGACTTCAAATTAGCTCCATTATTGACTCATGAGATTGATACTTCGAAATTCCTATATCAATAACAAATTAAAATGACCATAATACACTTACTTTAATCAAAAACAAAGATATTCTTAATTTAATGCATTTTAACTCGTATTTTTTAATTATATTAATCAAATGGATAAGAATTTAGGTACAAGATAACTTCTTTTTGAAAATTTATCACACACTCACACCTAAACCTTTGCTAGTCCCTAACAAAGATGAATCATTGCAAGCCATTGGATGAGGGAATATCAACCCACATATAAACATGTTTTAATCTCCTTACTCTTGAAAAAAATTTATTAAGATTACTCAAGTGATTTGCATTGGAAATTGGTAAACATGTCAATCATTAAGATTTCAAACATGCATAAATTCATTAGTTTGATAAAAGTTAAAGCTCCATAATAATTTTCTAGTGTTGTGTGTGTTATTTCTTAAAATTATTTACTCCCAAACAAATCAAATTAAACGTCTTCTTAAGTAGGAAGAGATAAAAATATGCTAGATCTTTGAGTTAGCCTCCACAAGAGTTTTGGTAGCAGAAAAAAAATTATAAGAACTTGAAATATGATGAGCTTTGGCTTTGTTGGAAATTCATGATTTAATTGTGATTGGGTAAATATATTTCCCTATCAAATATTCTTAATAAATCTACCTACTATGGGATTTCTTTCACAATCATCATTTTTTTAAGTTCATAGTTAGGATCATTCTAAGTAGGTGTACACACACTTAGGCTGCATATCACCATGACATTTATATATATAAATTTTTTTATGATCATAGTTGTGATCATTCCAAGTATGAATAAAAATACCTAGGCTGCGTATCATTATGATATGCATTTTTTATAATTATAGTAGGGATTATTCTAAGTATGTGTACACACACTTAGGTCATATATCACTATGCATTTTTATCTATTTTTCTCCTCTATATTTTTTAAACACCCATAGTTGGAAAACTTATTAAGAACTAACTAGTAAAAATATAGAGAAATTATGTATAAAATATTTGAATCAAAATGGCAAGGCGCAAGCTCAAAGGACTATGGATAATTGTTGGGAATTGTCTTCACAATACCCCAGATTTGTGGAAAGTCAGACCTGAAACTAAGATGAATTAAGATGTATTTGATGTTGTGTTTAAGTTGTGCATGCAGGACTCTATTGCCAAGTGTAAACCAATGTCAGTCTATAGTGGGTCATCAAACACAGGACCATACAATGTAATTCCTCATTGTGTGATCCAAGGTGTTGACTCATGTATAGCCTCTCTATTGGGGTACACTTTGTTTCTATGCACTTGGACTACTGGACTCTGGAGTATTGAAGACTTTCTCAGAAGAAATTTTTTCTAAGTCCACATACTCGAGTAGTATCTTCTATATACTCGAGTAAGTGACTTAGTACTCGAGTAGATTGGATTACATACTCGAGTAGTTCTCAAGTTACTCGAGTAAGTGTTCTGATCGTACTTGAGTTGATCTGGACTTCTCATCTCAGAAAGTTTCTAAGTCAATATACTCGAGTAAATCCATTCATATACTCGAGTACCTCTTTTCCTTACTCGAGTAGGTGTTTGTGTACTCGAGTAGAGCCTTAGTCATACTCGAGTAGTCTCTTAGTTATACTCGAGTAGGGCTAACTGTTCAGTCTAAATATTTCTAAGTCCACATACTTGAGTAACTTCGCTCATATACTCGAGTAAGTGGCTTAGCACTCGAGTAGATCCTTCTTATACTCGAGTAGACTGGCTTAGCACTCGAGTAGATTTTTCTTATACTCGAGTAGTTTGGATTAGTACTCGAGTAGATGTTTCTACTTACTCGAGTAATCTGTCTAGAGTAACTCGGGTAGTTCTTCCAAGGCACTCGAGTAGTCATTTCTATTACTCGAGTACATGTTTCTCTTATCTACTCGAGTAGCAGACCTTTATACTCGAGTATCTTATCTAACCCGAGTATGTCGGCTCAGAATTCCAGAAATCGTTAAGTCCAGAATTGACGGAGATTTGAAATTAACCTTTTTCTTATTGGTCCACGTGTCAATCTTAATTACGATTATGACCGTTGGAGATAGCCTATAAATAGGTCTTTTCAGATTTGACTAAATACGCGTTTTACAAAGATTATCTTTTAAGAAAGAGAAGATCCCGAAAACCCTAATTTTTCTCATCCGCCACCATTACCGTTTTCGGAAGAAGCTCTGGATCGTCTTCTCTCAGCCGCAGCTATCGATCTCTGATTCTCTAGCGATCCAGACTCAAGAAGAATCATCCGATCTCTCCGTGCTTCATCGTCTCTGATTTACTTTCTTGATCGTGGTGATTCCAGATCTCAAAATCGTGGATCTCAGTCAAGTCTTCTTCAACTGTTTATGTTCAAACCGAAAAGCTCTCAAGAAGAAGATTACGTCAAAGATCCAGATCTGTGATATTCTTGTTTGTAAACTTTATTCAAGCAAATTTCATTGTAGGAGATCTTTCTCCGAGTGGTAGGAAGTTTTATCTTCCGAGTGTAAATCCGTTTGGGATCGAGTTTTGTAGGAACTTGGTTCCGAGGTGTAGGATCGTTTTGATCCGAGATAGTGGAGTAGCCAAGTCTAGTGATTTACTAGATTGGTGAGGTGAGAGTGGATGTACCCAAGGTTGGGGAACCACTATAAATCCTGTGTTCTCTGTGGCTTGCTTGGTTACTTTCTGCGCATCGATCTTACAATTTTTTATTCCACAAAATTACGCAGACCTCACCTATTCATTCCCCTCTAGGTGATTTAGGTTGACAACTCAGCTCTCTCAATAATATAAATAAATTTATGGATTAACTACCTAACCTCAATGTCTTAGCTTCTATCATTGGCCTAGTTCTTGTTCACCCCTCCCCCATTATGTTTGGAAATTAATAACATTACTTTGTAGGGCGCACAAAATTTTTTAAGGAATGATGTGTTTAGGGGAAATACAAAATGAAGCTTTAACATATCTTACTAACTTCGAAAGCAAAAATCTGAACTTTTAAGTTTGACAAGTGTACCAATCATTTTAAACTCTAAAATTTTGAAATAAGAATAAGGCTCCACAATTTACTATTTAGTAGACTATTCGTCAGCCAATCATTGAAGGTTAATTCTCACCCTCACACATAAGACTTTGTTAGTCTCTAGCAAAGATATACAATAAAAATTTTCACTCCAACACTCACGAGTAGAAGCCTCCTTTAAAAGTTAGGCATTAAAATAAAAGCAATTAACATAGATGCTACTGAAATAAAATACTCCCCTGAAATCAGTAGTTCTGAGCATCATGTGTTGCCCTCCTCTCTAGCCACTTGTATTACATCATGGTGCGGTGTGAAAGTTAGACATTTTGATCTTTAGATGTAACCTGCACGAATATCCACAAGGTCGAGAAAAAACTAGTCTACATGTATACTTAGAGCTAATTAATCTCTACGTATACTTGATATGACCAAAATAGGTATACGTAAATAGGTATGCGTAAATTATGCAAGTGCACATGTTAGATCAAGTAATAAAGAGTGAATAAAGATTATTCCCACGAAGAGGTGATTAATCTAACGTTCACAAATACTAGCTAGCTTTTTCTTTAAATCCAAGTGAATCAATTTAAAAGGTTTTGATTTCCTAAGTCTATTATGATGGATCCATAAAAGATGGTTATGAGAAAACATGGTGCACTTTCCTACAATGATTTTAAAATAGAGATCTATATCTCTCGATATCAAAAATCACTATATCTCTCGTTCCCTTGTCATCTCTAACTCAGGCGAAACGAAAAATATGAATAATAATAAAAATCAAGGTTGCTAACGTATAAGTGAAATCTCTTTCTCCCTTCTACGCTACATTGAGTTAATGATACATTTACACCTCTCCTCTCTCGAATCTCGAAGTGCAGTAGAACGGGCCGAAAACTTTGGTTAAAGATATACGCAACTCATCTCTCAAATCTTTCCACGTAGTAAAATAATTTTCGTTCAAATTTTCACACGTCTCATCTCTCGAATCTCGAAGCGGAGATTAGAATGAAAATATAATCTAAAGTTTTACCAATAAGATCAAAAAGTCAATAAAAAAATCATACCAAATATTTCATAAACCAAAATAAGAGTAGCGATGACATCAAAATATAACAAAGTACTTTCAAAATACAAAACCTAGGTAGTTAGTTCATGATTTGAGAAATCCACCACGAAATTAGAGAGATCTTACAAGACATGATATTTAAAGATCTAAATACTGCAAAAAATTCCACTCAATCGTGTGCAAAATCCCTCTTGATGAATATATGTGTGGCTCCTTCTCTTCCAAACTCTAGTTCTTTCTTCTCTTGAAAATTTGAATATGATATGAAGGATTTCCTTTTCTTCTCTCATAAGCTTTTATATTTTCTCACCCTTCAAAAGGAATGTTTCAAATGCTGAAAGGATGCCTCCTTTTGCTCTTGGAACAATCCAAAATTTGAATAATTTTGGATTTCAAATTTTCATTTCCGCACAGATGTTATAACATAATTTCTACACTATGAAAATATGTAATAACATATTTTTTGTATTATTGAAAAACTGCTCCAAACTACAATTAATTTATGACAACTCTTCTATACTTTTCCCTTGACTTCAAGTTAGCTCCACCATTGACTGATGAGATGGATACTTCGAATTTTTTACATCAAAAACAAGTTAAAATGACCATAATACTCTTACTTTAATCAAAAACCAAGATATTCTTAATTTAATACATTTTTACTCGTATTTGTCAATTATATTAATCAAACAGATAAGAATTTAAGCACAAGATAACTTCTTTTTGATAAGTTATCAGTGGCCAAAGGTGGGAGGCCGGCCTTTAGAGGTCGGCCGAGCCCCCGGTCACCCAAGCGTCGAGCGACCAAAGGGGGTGGTTGACCCTTGGAGGCCGACCGAGCCCCTGGCTGCCCGAGAGTCGGGAAGTCGGGGGTTGGGTGGGTATCACAACCCGCATTTTCTCGTCATCGAGTAATTTATCATAGTAAGAGAAAATACGCGTCGTGATGCCACACCGTACAGGGGACAACTGCAAGCATTCAGACAAGAACCTACTCCTAATGCTTTTCATAAAAATCATATATTGTTATGATGAAAGCATGGTTTAAGTTAAGTTTCGATGGTCGTGTCCCTTAGCTCAGTAGATCAACTAGTCTCTGAGTAGATATATATATATATACGTAGCAGAAAATACTTGGTTTAATTCAGTTATTACCCTACACAAGCATGAAGACTTAATAGACAACTCATGATATGCACACTTCTAGATTTAGTATAAGTACAAAATAGCTTTTATAATCCTTTAAAATAAGGTGTTATTTGGTTTTAAAAGAAGCTATAAGTATGAAATAGGAATATTGATCTTTTATACTTTAAAAATAACTAACATGCAACTTAGAATAAAACCTTCCCAAAGAGCAAATAAGTAAAATGACTCGATAAGAAATAGCATAACAACTAGCAAATAGTTCTAACATCTACAACAAAATTACTGTGAGCGCCAATAATCTGGCACGAACCCACAAAATCCAAATGTATGTCTGAACAAGAGAAAATCAACAAACCACCTCATGAAGGTGAGGGAGGAAAACCACTGCTACTAAAGCACAGGCTAGAAATTGCCAAGTTTAGCTGCTTGGACCGCTACTGCTCCGAGCCCGAGGCATTCAAAAGAAAAGAAAGCCTCAGTAAGAATGTACAAGTGGCAGTAAAAGACCAAAGGTAAATAAACAAGAGAAGTCAAAAGGGTTACTAACCCAAGATAGAATAGCTGAAAGAAAAACATCAGCACTCAACCACAATATAATAAGTAATAATGAACTCACATGAGGTTAGATATACCAAACAACACCAAGTGTGATAAAAATCTATGTTTTATAAAACATACATATGAGTAAATATATTTATGTATGTATGGTATTAATCATCTCATCATTGAGCAAGCATTAACTAGGGAATTACTGGCACCTGCGGTGGTGGTCTCCTCCTCAGCACATCGAAAGTCAAAGACTTCACAAGGGCCCAAGGGTGGAGGTCTCCTTCTCCATTCACCCACAACACATCATCGGGGAAATACACGCACCTGCGGTGGTGGTCTCCTCCTCCACACACCGACAGTAAAAAAGAACTTCCTGGAAGTGGAAAGAAATGAGTAAAAGCCAACGATTAAGCAAATCCACCATTTTCAACACGGTACTCTTAAAACACCTCTATGAATTAGTCTTAACTCCTCGACTAAATATCAAGTCTCCAAGAATTTGCACTACCCTGACAATTTTGACCCCACTGACGAATATAACTTAGTCTTGGTGACAAAGAGATTCACTTGACGACTTGGAGTGCCATGACGAGAAGGCTAAGATATCCAATGGATAGGTCAGGGACTCGACAGTACAATAAGTACTCGATGGAGTTAACACTGGATTTGACAGAATAGCAAGGTCATTCTTGTTGGTGTTACCATTGTGATCTGGAATTGATCAAGCATGTAGTCTCACTGCCAATACAGCATGAGCCTATCAAGGTCGCACATAAGAATGTTTGGAGAAATTGGGAGATTGGATTAGTACGGTTTTACTCAAGTGATGAGTGGAAAATAATTAGCTCAGCTAGTCTTGGAAAGCATCGAGTGCATTGAGACCACTCAACGCTATTGTCGATTCAAGTGTTGACGTGTCGAATGGTGGCGTTGAGTGTGTTGAGTTTACTCAACGATTCGTCGAGTCAAAGTGTTGATTCGACAAGTATGACACTAAAGCATTGAGTGTGTTGAGTTCACTCAACGCCTTCGTCGAGTCAAAGGTTGATTCAACGAATCTGGAACTTAGGCGTTGAGTGTGTTGAGTCCACTCAACGCCTTTGTTGAGTCAAATGTTGATTCGACGGGTTTGGCGCTGAGAGCGTTGAGTGTGTTGAGTTCACACAATGCCTTCGTCGTGTATCTTATGGATACACGACGATTTGTCAAGTATGTTATGTATACTCGACAATTCGTCAAATATGTTATGGATACTCGACGATTCGTCTAGACAAGGGTTGTCTGGTCGAATTTTGTATTCTAAGTCTTGAGTCTGCGAATAACAACAGGGTGTTCTGTTTATTCCTTTGGGTATAAATAGAAGTTTTTAGGGTTTCTCTTTATCGATTTAGACGATCTAAGTACATGAGCCACACTATGCGAAAACCCGAGACCTAAAAGGCCGACAGAAGTCGTTCTACCTTCGTCGATCCCATCGCCGTCGCTGACCCTGATTCTGGCGAGTGTCGTCGCCGCCTCTTCTATAACATACCTAATAGTCAGTGAAGACACTGAGTGCCTTCTCCCAAACTAGATCTTGTTCAACAAGAGTCTAAGGGTTCTCCCATTCGCGTGGATCTACTGTAGAGGTGCGGACACTATTCTGCACTAAGGACTCTAGCCGCTGAGTGATCGGCAGATCTTCTGGAGCATCTAGGTTGAGTATCGACTCAATCCCGCAAAGGTAATTTTATTTTATAGCACTTTACTTCTTGATTAATGTTCATCGCTAGATCCTAACTCTTTTGGGTTTTTCTCGTTCCTAATTTCCGTTGTGCACAAGCGTTGTGACGTATAGCAAAACCCAAAAATTTGATGGATTCTGGTAGATACTCGACGAATTGAGTAAGGTTACTCGACGAATTCATCGGATACTCTCGACGAATTCGAAGACACTCAACGAATTCAAATGACAAAACAGAAGTTACTCGATGAATTTGTCGGATGAACATGATGAATTCATCGGTTACTCTCGACGAATTCGAAGACACTCGACGAATTCAAACGATGAAACAGAAGTTACTCGATGAATTCATCGGATGAACACGATGAATTCTTCTTGGGTTCACAGAAACTTTCAACGAATTTAACTTGAGTTCACAGAAGTATCCGATGAATATGACTTAGTTGCTAGACTAACAGCTAACTACAAGGAAGTTCTAAACGGATTTGACTCTTAAAGAAGGCATTCGATGAATTCGTCAGATACACCCGACGAATTACACTCGCAATCCCGACGAATTTCGTTTGACTCGATCGAAAGTTTTCAGAAGTAAAGACGACAGTTTTCAAAGACCTACTAAGGGATAATAATAAAGAAGAACTAATGAAAGGAACAGTGATAGGGTGACAAACCATCACTTGCCTCAAATCTCCCAAAACTTGTACTCCCAAGCTCTCAACTTCAAGAATCGGTCGAAAGAACTCCTCAACAATGATCTCTGAAACCTTTCAGGGCAAAAACAAGGGTTAGGCAACTACCTCAAACCCCAAAAATCCACGAAATACATAATACTTACAGCACACTTGAAGAGCTCGGCGAGAGCTTTCCGGATCTATGCTCTGCTAAAGATTTCGTCCACCGGAGCTCCCGAAATGGCGATCAGAAGGTCCACAGTGAATAGTCGTCATTCTCTTCTCTCCGCTCTGAGGACCGAAGTTTTGGGGAGGAAGCTGAATAGGGTTTTGAGTTATAAATGTGTATATATATATATATTAATATTATTAAAATGAACTAGAAATATTAAAAAATGATGAGAGTGGTCATACCACCTCGGTTTCGATGAAAATCGCACCAAAACTAATTGTCGGTGCTATGAATCCAACGACGAAGTCAAAATCTAAATTCGACGAGCCAAACTCGAATTAAAAATTCCCGACGTTAAACCATAATAATCATTTTAAAATCCACCGAGACTCCAATTTAGCTCGGATCACCACGAAACTTTACATGGAAAACTAAAATTAAATACTTTAATTTTCTAAATCTTAAAACCCCAATTCCGATGAGTCTAAAAACTGGCCGACTAGCCCTAACGAATGAAATCACTCACTAACGATGATTCACCATTAACTGAGCATCAACGTAACACTCTTACGTCATTAATACGTCACTAAAGATATTAAAAATAATTATCGAAAATTCAGGGGAGTTACAGGGGGAGGCCGGCCCTTGGAATTCTTATAAATTTGGGTCGACCCCATCATTTGACCCCCAAAGTTCCCGGAGTCAAGAGCTAGAGCGAGAGGGGTGCAGGGACTTTTGTTCTCAAGCGGATTTCGGGCCCTATGGCTGGAGCGAATGAAGGGCGCGAGATGAAGCAGGTGCAGTTGAGAAGGTACGGCTATAAGAGAGACAGGAGGCACACAGAGGGGGCCTCCTGAACCTGCATGTTAGTGGGGGATCACGCCCGAGCGGAGGGCACACGCGTAGTGCCCGCATGCGTGAGGCGCGCGCCTCGTGCGCGCGTTTCATGTAAGGGTTCGCAGCGTTGAGCGGAGCGCACGCGCGCTTGCATAGGGTGTGCGCGCGCGCTCGGGGGCGAGCATGCGCACATTGCGCGAGCGCGCGCGGGGCATACCCGTGTACGGGGCGTGCCCGCACGCTATGCTTATCCAGGAGCGTTGGGTGCTTGCGCGAGCGCGGCGCCATCTTGCGTGCAAGTCTCACTCCTTTGTCTATGCATGCGAAATTTGGCGGCGCATTGCATTTCTTTGCGCGAATTTTTTACTGATTCTCTCTTTCATTATGTTGACGTGCATTTTTGTTCAGGCTACAAGGCGTGTTGCACAAGGTCGATCAATGCGGATGCGTTCTTCACTTACAATAGAACATTCCTACTGTGCTTGAGATAAAAATAATACATTCTGAGGAGCGAGTGCAGAATCCTCCGATGGGGTGGATGACACTGTGTGAATCCTTGATGAGAGCTGGGTTTTGTTTTCCACCATGCGAGGAGGTGGCTGAGATTCTGAAGCATTGCGGGGTGCCAACATCGCAGTTTACCCCTCTCGCGATGACGCGCATTGTGGGGCTGATATTCTTCTTTCAAGAGCATAGTTTGCGGTTCTCGCTAGATTTTTCAGAGAGTGGTGTGAGGTGAGCACTAATAGCGGCGGTCTTGTTAAAGTCCACATCAATAAGCATTGGTTGGTGTTCAAAAGTTGGACGGACAAGCACCATGGAAACACAATATACAGATATGTTCAGAATTGCTCGGAGTTGCCAAAACTTTGGAACGTAGTCCCAATCAATGCAGCCGAGTAAATGGACATGAGCAAGAGTTCACGTCTGTGCTGGAGTTTACCGATCCCCATGAATTAGTGAATCCTCTCTTCAACGTCTCTTTATTTGTGGAGAAGAAGCACTTACTGCTATGTAGTCTTTTTATCGACCCAAAGTGTTCCACAACTACTCCATTGGGGCCGTGATTGGAAGGGAAAATTGGTATTTGAGGACTACAATGACTTAGCTACTATACACTGTTTTTTTACTCAGCCATGGGCACGTCTGTAGGGGGCGGCTCCTTATAGCTCTAGAGTTGGTGAAGCTATACCAGACGATCCATAACTTGAGGTCCTGGGTTCCTCTACCACCAGGTCCCCAATGAGGAGTCTCCTGCTCTAGCTTCGTTGAAAGGAAAGCGCATATATTCTTCTTTGGCGGTAATGAATAATGCGGTGAGTGTTCTGTTTGGCTTTTATTTTGATTTGCTTTGTTGTTTTTGACTTGTCTTATCTCACTTCTTTTATTATAGATTAGTGGGTAGGCTCAAACTGCCCTTACATGAAATGATTATTATGTTGGCCTGAAAGACGAGTACCTGTCACTTCCAGAGAAGCTATGTGGAGTAGAGAGTTCCTTTTCTAACTTGAGAGGGAGGCAAGATCGCGACATATCTTACTTTTGGCAGATTGAGTCAGAGTTGAAGGTTGAAGCAGCACTGCTGTAGGAGGAGCTTTAGACTGAAAAGTCCTTGGTGGAGAAGAAGGTGCGACTTCTAGAGAGTGTGCTGAGGGACGTCACCCATTTAGAGATCGATATGGAGTGCATCTTATCATTGGAGCAAGTTGTCGAGCTGAAGGCAGCTGTGGTGGATGTGTACAAGAACTCTATTGACTTTTTGCAGGATCATTACTCGCTTTCTGAGGAGATCCACAAAGAAGTCTGGACGAGGGAGGTGGAGCCCGAGTTGGCCGATGTGCGAGAGGTAGCATTCCAGCATGGGATGGCGAAGTCCCTTCGGATGATAGCTCGCAAGCACTGGTGTGATGTAGCTGATCTCGATTTTGACGACCTCACTGAGGATGAGTGTGTTGAGATTAATGATAAGGAGTAGTCTCATGATTTGTTGTACTTTACATTGATTGTACTTTTGTTTCCTTAGCGGTGTATCTGTGTTTATACTTCGTACTCTTTATCCTTGTGATTTGTAGTTGGTTTACGTGCATTGTTTTCATTTACGGTTTATTGATGGTTGCAGCTTCGAGTTTTTTCTTGTAACATTTGTGGTGTTGTGGTCGTCATTTTACGCGAACAACTCCAACTTACTTCTTTAAATCTGTAGTTGAAAGGGGGTCGACCCACTCATGTGAGTATCTCAGGCTGAACCCAGCCGGATTGCAGTCCACCAGCCCCAAGACGCTCTCCACACAACCACGTGCAGCCAATCTCCCAAACTGGGATGACCTCCCTCAACTAGTTTGTGGCGGGTTATTGAGGTCGGCGAGGCATTGCGCTTGCCCGACCTCGATCCCCCGACCTCCTTTCGATGAGAAATGGTCCATTTAAGCGCCCCTATGAGGACTTCCATGGAGGTCACCAATCTCAGGACTACTCTCGCCCGATCACGCTTAACTATAAAATTCTTTCACTTCTCATCACCAATTTAGTTGTTTATGATACAATTCATGCAGTCGAGAAGGAGGAGTGTCTATCACGTATCAGGCATGAAGAAGAACTTCTTCTCAGTGACCAACGTGGTGGACGTAGGCTATCACGTTCTGTTCGGCCCGACAGAAGTGAAGTTTCTCCGCAACGTGTCAGCGGTTAATGCTAATGTTGCTCATGCAGGGAGAAGGGTAAGGGACTTGTTTATGCTATCAAAAATTTCTTATGTTGATCGCATGAGGCCCAGTGATAGTACTGCTATCTGGCATAAGTGGCTGTGATACGTTGGGATGAACAAATTGAAAGTTATGGCAGTGAAGAGCCTTGTGAAAGGCTTGCCTAAGTTGTCATCCTTTGGCGATAGTCATGTCTGCACAGGGTTTCAATATGAAAAGGCTCATCTCCTTCCATTTGACAAGTCGCATGCCAAGAGTAAAGCACCATTGGAGTGTATCCATGGTGATCTGATGGGGCCAACCGTCATCGCCAGTCTTGGAGGTAGCAGGTACATGCTGGTGCTGATTGATGACTACTCAAGGTATACTTGGGTGTATTTCAAGAAGGAGAAGTCGGAGGCATTCCGTTTATTTGTGGAGTTCAAGGAGCTAGTAGAGGTCCGACTTGTCATGGGGATAAAGAAGTTGAGAACAGATAACGTAGGTGAGTTCGTTTCAAATGAGTTCTCTAACTTCTACAGGAAGCACGTTATCCGAAGGGAGCTCACTTTTGCACATACTCCACAAGAAAATGGATTAGAAGAACGAAAGATACGTCATCTGATGGATACTTGTAAGTGTTGGCTTCATGCCAAAGTCATTCCAAGATTCTTTTGGGCAGAAGGGATGGCCTGCGGCACTTATGTCATCAATCAGATACCTCTAAGTCCGATCAACATGAAGTCACCTCATGAGATAATGTTTAAGGAGAAGCCTGGAGTTGGACATATTCGGGTGTTCGAATCGACCTACTACATACACATCCCGGATGATCTCAAGACAAAGCTGGATTCAAAGGCAAGGAAGCTTGTCTTCGTGGGCTATGATGAGCAGAAGAAGGGGTAGAAGTGTATGGATCCAGTGACGAAGAAGTTCGTCATTTCGAGAGACGTGATCTTCGACGAGATAATGTCATATGGTGGTTTATCCTCTGTGGAGCTGTAGGAAAGCAGGTTAGATGGCGGGCAGGAGGAGGCTGCTAAGGATCTTCTGGTGGAGTTGTTTGTGTCACTAGGAGCTCCATGTGTTTCTAGCTCCGGGGCGGAGGCTTCTGGTTTAGGAAGCAGGGGGAGTGATGCTCCCAGTGTGACCGGGAATGGAGATGATTCAGAGAAGCAGCGGAGGCGGTCAGCAAGGGTCAGACTCTTTGGAGATCGAAGAGGATCATCAAACCACCGGCTCATTATAGCAAAGAAAAAGCGGTGAGCTTGGTCTCTTATTTCTTTGCAGGCCCTATGGATGAGCGAGAGCCTTCTAGCTTTGAAGACGCCACTAGAGTCAAGGAGTGGGATAAAGCCATGGATGAGGAGATGGATGCTCTCAAGAAAAATGAGACATAGGACCTTTTTCCCAAGGTCGATGGCGTTACTCCTGTGACGTGCAAGTGCTTATATAAGCTGAAGAAGAAGGCAGATGGGAGCATCGAGCAGTACAAGGCTCGCCTTGTATCTTGAGAGTTCTAACAGCAGAATGGAGAAGACTACGAAGATACATTTAGTCCTGTTGCAAAGATGACTTCAGTTCGGGTGGTGATGGCTTTGACAGCTTGCCAAGGTTGGAAGATGTGGCAGCTAGATATAAAAAAAAATGCTCTTCTTTACGGGAAAATTGATAAGACATCTTCATGGTTCATCCACCGATATACGTGTCTGAAGATCATCCAAGATACGTCTGCAAGCTCCGGAAGGGCCTTTACGGCTTGAAGCAGGCTCCACGGGCATAGTATGAGAAGATTGCATAATTCCTCCAGTTCTGCGATTATTTTGCATCTGATTCATATTCGAGCTTGTTCATCAAGAATAGGGGAGCTTCATATCTTGGTGCTGTTATACGTGGACAACATGATTGTCACGGGGAATTCCGAAGAGGAGGTAGCTAGGCTCAGGGCAGAGCTAGCTATTCGATTTAAGATGAAGGACTTGGGAAAGCTCCACCACTTAGACTCGAGGTGGAGAGGAAAGAGAGCGGCATACTCGTTTCCCAAAGGGGATATGCGGAGTAGTTCATTCAGCGATTTTGAAAGCGGGAGGGTAAGAGTAGCTCTACTCCACTTAATGTTGGCATCAAGCTTCGAAAAGATGAGGGGAAGATACTTCCAGATCCTTTAGTATTTTAGGCTCTAGTTGGGAGCCTTATTTACTTGACGATTATGAGACCAGACATTGCTTATGTTGTAGGCCGAGTAAGTCGGTCTATGGAGGAACCTCGGAAGCCTCATCTGTTGGCGGAGAAGAGCATTCTGAATTACATGAAGTCCACTTATGATATGGGTCTCCTTTATGGGTAAGACACGGCTTCAACCTTCCCGGTTACACAGATGCTGACTATGGGGGAGATTCAGACTACCGAAAGTCGACATCCGGTTTTATCTTTACATGTAGTTCAGCGAGTATCTCGTAGTGTAGTAAGAAGCATGATTCTGTGTCCATCCTATTACGGAAGCAGAGTACAAGGCTATGGCCTTGGCAGCTCGGGAAGCCATCTGGCTTAGGAGGCTAGTAGAGGATGTCCATGAAGAAGTGCACGCACCCACTCTTCTACACGGTGACAACGAAAGTGCCCTTAAACTGGTTAATAATTCAGTTTATCATGCGCTGACCAAGAATATTGAGATTGAACACCATTTCATTCGGGAGAAGGTGTTGGAGGGGTCTCTTGTGGTTGGACATGTTCAGAGCGAGGACAACATCGCGGACATCTTCACGAAGCCGCTATTGAAGGGGCCATTTACACAATTACGGGGACTGCTGGGGCTGGTTTCCACTCCTCACTTCAAGGGGGAGTGTTGAATTTTGTGAAGTGAAAGTAGCAGCCTGGGCGGCCTAAGCAAACTATCCGCGCGAACTATGCGGACAAAAGTGGCGGCTAGCCAAGTCAGCTTGTGTTCATCGGGCAGTTTGTTCCCTGAAAGTAACCAGGCGGATAGGATGTATATCTGTGGAGTTCGCCAAGACCGGTGTGGTGCGGACTCATATGGAGTTTGCTGAGTCTGGGTTGCGGATTGGGTTGGAGCTTAGGAGACTGGCAAGGTGTATTCCTTAGTCTTGCTTTTGTGGTGCGGTTGGTGGTAACCACAGAGTTCGCCGGTTAGTGCGGACTGGTGCTAGAGTCCTCCGATTTGGGCGGACTAGTCCTTGTATCTGTTAGTGTTGTGTTCGCACCAGGGATGGCTGGTGGTGTGGACTTGGTCTGGATCTGTAACAAGTCTAAGTGTGTTCAGTCCGGGAGGTCGTGCAATTAGCGCGGATTGCTTTCTATGTCCGCCGAGTTCGGCAGCTATCATCCTTGCGTGCTTAGGTTGCAGACTCGGAGTGTACAGACTGGAGTAGTGTCCGCAAGTGCGTGTGAACTGGAGCTGTGTCCTCTTGTGTGCGGATTTGAGGTGTGTCCATTTTTGTGCGGACTGGTGGTGTATCCACAGGGTCTGTTGGTGGTAGTCTAGTTCTGGCTTGGCTTTGTGGCGACAAGGAGGACTGGCCTTGTGTTTGCAGCTTGGTGAATTCCCTTGGTGCTCGCCGTGAGATAGGGTGGTGATCCTATCGGCTAAGGCAGTGATCACACTCCTCTCTGTGCCTATAAATATGACCCCCTATCACATCAGCACTAAATCCAAATGAAGAGTTGTGTGGATAGCACTAGAAAGCCAGGGACTTGGTTCTGACTTCGGTCAGGGAAAATGCGGACTCTACGGCTAGCAGCAGGTCGCGGCTTGCGCCCAGGTGGTCTTCTCTTATGCAACTCTTTCCCAATTCAATAAGTTGTCTGCCTCTGGCGGCTTGTTTAGTTCGGCAGCACTATTCGCGGTGGTCTGACGGCTAGGCGACCTTGCGATCAGGCAGCTTGCAGATCAGCGGACAGAGTTCTTCAGCTTTGGAATAATGGGTTGTCCATGCGGTTAGGTTGTGGTTTGGTGACTTGGCAGGTTAAGCGGACTCCGTAGGTCGCTCGGCAGAGTCGGTAGCTTCTCACTGAGACCACACAACTAACTTTGTATTTCTTATTTTTTGCTTCCATCGGGTACATCGATGAATCATGTCTCTGCATGTATATCTTGCCTTGTAAAGATTGTTGACAGTATAAGATTTTCTTGCTTTTCTAGTGTATCTGGTTTATTTGGCTTCAGATAGGTTGAGTGTTCCTACGCCTAGTTTCCCATTTTCTACGATTCACAAATTTTTACATCTAGTGGCTGGAGGACGAGACCCAATCAATACCCTAACCTAGTACCAGATTGAAGGGCAGATGCTTCTATTCAGGTAATGATAGGTTCGAGTCCCCAAGCTGGGGGATGTTTCTGAGTATGGTGGTGATGAGTGGACATTCAAACTTGGGCATCCGCGAGGGTGAAAAGCCCTAACGGTATCGTGACATATTGTAATAGAGAATGACAGATCTTAAATCGGCGGCAGTGGGAGGTCACAGGGGCGTGGCCCCAAAGGAATGGTGAAGGGAAGACCTTTGAATTGTTGGAGAGTGCGAGGGGGACAGGCCCTGGTGACGCCGCAATCTACTGCGATAGGTAAGGGTAGACCTTTAATTTACAGCAGTGGGAGGTCGTTGGGATGTGGCCCTTGGAAAGACGGTGAATTTCATATGCTTTGAACTGCTATCGAGCATGAGGTAGGCAGGCCTTAGCGACGCCACGACCTACTGGGGAGGATAAGGGCAGACCTTTGATCGATGACAATGGGAGTTCGCTGGGGCTGGGATCCCTGAGAAGGCGGCCATCGGCAAACCCGACATAGTCTTCAACCTACTATAGGGGAAAAGGGTATACCTTCGATCCACAATAGTGGAGAGTTCGCGAGGGCTCGTCCCTTAGAGCGACAACGAGGGGAAAACCCTGGCATAGGCTTGCCCATTGCGGGGGAGAAGGGTAGACCTTCGATCCGCGATAGTTGGGAGTTCGCGAGGGCTCATCCTTGAGAGCAATGGTAAAGGGTAAACCCTTGCACTGTTGGACTCTTGTATTAGCGTAGTGCGAGGTTTCAGGGCTTGTCCACAATTCATTCATACAATAACAATGTTAGAAGCAAATATAACATTCAACATTTAAAGGAAATAGTAATAATTTATGCACAAGCACACGCTTGCGACTTTATAGTGTCAATAGTTACATTTATCATAGATAAACAAAAGTAAAGTAACAATAAGTTGGGGAAGCCGGAATAAAGTTGGGCTTTGCTATCTGATTCATGTCTTTGCTTCAATTTGTTCCTTCTAAGGTCCTCCTGACCCGCCTATTCGAGCAACGCTGGTAACATCCCTTTTCTCGGTCGTGTTGATATATGGGGTTGCTCCTTTCCCGGGCCGCATTTGTTGCAGTTAGCTTGCACGTGTTTCCTCATGGGTTACCCAAGCGACTTCAATTCTTGCTGGCATGACGAACTTCATGGCGAGATGGAGAATTGAAGTAATAGCTCCAATTGATGTCTAGAGTGGGCGACCGAAGATCACATTGTATGGAAAAATTGGATCTGGTGCGTCGTCTACCTCGGGAATTCTCCTAAAGTGACCGTGAGGGTGATCGTTCCTTCGATCGGGACTAGCCCTCCGTTAAAACCAAACATTGGTCGTGTTGTCGGCCAGAACCTTTCCTTTGAGATTTGCATTCCTCGGAGAGCGGACATGAACAGAACGTTGACTGAGATGATGTTATCTACTAGTATCCTCTTGACTTGGAAGCTCAAGCCTTCTATCTCTACATTGTTGACCAGTGGGTCCCGATGAGGTATAAGTAATCCTTTTAAGTCCTCATACCCGAAGCCGATCTTGTCTTTCACAGATGTGTTCTAATCCTTCTTGCTTTGAGTGAATGAGTTTATGGTGGTGAACAGGGACCTAATGATGGCCTCAATCATTCACACAACCTGTCTACCCCCTGCACTTCCTGACGTGCATGTGGCTGCTCCCTCCTCTATTGGGTTGGTTGGTTCCTTGTCTGGTCTTAAAGAAATCTTTATAGAATTCCTTGACAAATGAGTCGCGCAATCTTGTCTTTTAACTTGACACACTCTTCAGTGGAGTAGCTCGTTCCTCTATAGAACTTGCATTATTTCTCCTGACCCCCCTTGCCCACAGGGATCTCCCGTGGCATTCGTAGCACTGGGTTATCTCAGATGGCGTAGTGTACATTAGTACACGAGGTATTGAGCGATGTGTACTCTCGATATGGCTAGGGGGTCCCTGTGTTGCTCTTGCTGGCGAGGATTCACTCTGCGCTCCTCCTGGTGCCTCGGTGTTGCTTCCTCTTTTCCTCTTTGCAACACCCTTGAACTATCGATGGTGTGCTTCGATCGCTTTGTCGACTACATTATGGGCCTCTACTTTGTGTACTAGGTCTGGGTGCTAGAAACTATTTCCTTCATTAGGGCAGAATAGTACCCTCCAGGCCGGAGTCCCCAAGGAAGACTCCGCGCAGGAGTTCAGCGTCCACCCGAGGGATCTGCCACGCCTCTGCTATGAACCGACGGAAGAACTCTATAATGGTTTCCCCCTTATTATAACGAATCTCGAAGAGATGGGACTGGTCCTTAACGATCATGCAATTGACGATAAATTGGTCCAAGAATTGCTGGATCAGCTGAATGAAGTTTCATACTATTTCTTCTCTAAGTGAATGGAACTGCGTTCTCGCTTGTCCCTTCAATATGGTGGGATACACCTGTAAGAGCAGTTGGCCAGGCACATTATAAATTCAAAGGATCGTGGAAAAGTGGTTCACGTGCTCGGGTCATCAGTTCCATCATAATACTCGATGCTTGAAAAAGTGGTTCACATGCAAACTGAATGGAGTTGTGGGTGTTGTGGGGCCTGAGGTGTTCCTTGGTTCATTTACATGGCCAACATCTCGGCTTGCTTCTCATCCATTTGGGCTACGTGTCCTGTTAGAAAGGTTATGGACGCAGTTTCTGGCTCTTCTGTACGGAGGGGGGGCGCGTTCATGAGAGAATGTGAAGGTCCTAGGTCAGCGTGGCCTTTACAGGCCAACCCCTGGGCTATGTGAGTACTTCATCTCGCCATTTCTTCCTCCTTTGCTCAGTGGGTGCTGCTCTCTTAGTCTCCAAATTTTTATGGAACACATTTCCCACAAACGGTGCCAAACGATTGCGGTCCGCTCGAGGCTCTTAGTAGGTTGTTCTTACTGGACCGTTTTAGCCCATCAAGCGGTCGAACGCACAATCAATCAAAAAAATCATAGAACAGTGAGAGAGAGTTTTTTTAACGTGGAAAACCCTAAAACAAGGTGAAAACCCACGTGATCGATTCGACGTCGACCAAACTTCCACTAGATAGCATTGTATTACATGGTGTTAAGGAAGAAGGCGAGGGTGACATGCCCCTCCTGATTACAACTTAGAGGTAAGAGAGTGGAGAGGTTCTGAGCGAGACAGGGCTCTGTTCTCTAATTTGCGGTCTAGCACAAAGGGCGAGCTCACGGAATTGTGAGCGCAAAGGCTTGTGAGTGTTTGCATGATTCTCCTTGACTTTGGAATGCTCTGGCTGCAGAGGCATGCAATGCGGGTCAAAGGATAAGGTAAATTTTTGAAGGGTGAACGTGCAAGGAAGGGTGAGAGAAAAAATAGAGGGGAATTTTGGAGAAGGAAAACGATGAAAATGAAGAGGATTCGAGGTCTATTTATAGCCTTTTGAAATGGCGACCCAGTAATTTTACCTGACAACTACCGGGCGGACTAATAGGCAAGTTCTATGCCGAGGATGCAGGAGAGGTAATTCATAGCAATTAGCAACATGCCCCCAATGCCTAATTCTCTTTCTAGATAAAGGTAGTGTAGTTAAGGGTAGTTAGAGATAGGTAAGGGAATGGATTTTGATCTCAGTAGCGGGTTTCTTTCATCCGGCCCAGGAGGGAGTGAACTTGCCTTTTCTAGAAATCCAAGAAAAGAACTGAGCGATCGACAAGAGATGAGATCTGTGCTTCGGGAATGAGACAGCGGGATTCTTCTCATCTTGAGTGCTCAAAGGTCTTGAGAGCCTCCCCCCCGCCTCTTTAGGTTAGGGCTAAACTCCTCGTATTGGAACCCATAGCCAGCCGGTCTCTCTAAGCAGCGAGGTGGACGACCCTACACCCGGGCCGAGAAAAAGCCAACCCGGGACACGGGCAGCCCGATGGCCCAGCTGCCAAGGCCACGACCTCGCCAACCACCCACATGTAGGGCGGCCATGGGGTGGGCAGCCCTTGGAGGCCGACCATGCCCTCGACCGCTCGAGCGTTTGACGGCCAAGGGTTGGGGGGAGGAGGGTAGAGGCTGGGCAAGCTCCCGGCTGCCTGAGTGTCGGGCTACCAAAGGGGCCTGCCAGCCTTTGGAGACCGGCCGAGCCCCCGACTGCCCGTGCGTAGTGCGGCTGAGGCTCCGACCGCCCGATCATCGGTTAGCCGGGGGGAGGACGGCCGTTGGATGCCGGCCGATCCCCCGGCTGCCCGAGCACTGGGTGGCCAAGGCCTCAACCGCCCGAGCGTCAGGCGGCCAAAAGGGGGGCGACCCGCCCTTGGAGGCCGACCGAGCCCCAGGCCACCCGAGCGCCGGGCGGCCAAGGATGCGGCTGGCGCACGGGATCCCACATAGAGGACCTGGAGGTTGGAATCTCATGCGCGGGGTTTGGGATCCCATGCACGGCGGTTGGGATCCTACGCACGGTAGTTATTGCATATATCGGGTGCGCCGATCGCGCGCGCGGCAGTTTCACCCGTAACTCCTCACTTTGTTAGTTGGGGGACGTGGGAATTCCGGCTATGTGCAACACGGAATTCCTAAATATTCGACCCTTAAATTTAGGCTATATGTAGCCACAAAAAGAAATTAATTCCTCCTTAGAACTCTATTTACCCGTAGACCTTAAAAACCCCATCCAGTGCGCTCGACGGTCTTGCTGGCTCCACTGCTTTTCTCGTCGCCGGTTTTAATTTTGGTGTTTTCATTGAGAAATCAAAATTAGGTGTTCTGGGTTAGGATTATTTTGATGTTTTAATTAAGAAAGTTAGAATTTGTATTTTGTAACTCAGTTTTACCCCAAGGAAGTATTTATTTGTTTATCTTTTATCAATCATCACAGCCATATTTCAAAACTTCATCACCATCAATAGGCTCGTCCCAAAAATCTGGGGCCAGCTTTTATGAATTCTCAATTCGTTTTGATGATTTATTTTGAAAAATATAAATTTAATCTTTTGAATATGATGTGCAGTTATGCAATTTGTGAACAATTTATCAGCAGTTTTTTTAGGAAATTGTCAGGTGCACATCATATTTGGCTAGGTGCACCACAATGTTCAAAAATATTAGGTGTTTTTAGGTTTTCTCGGTTCTTTACGCGCACAACAGCCGTCCCCGTCCGTGTGAAACTGTGAATGGCATCCCCCTCTCACGCCACTGCCTCCTCCGCCGATCTAACCGCCGCCGCCGACCAAGACGGCGCCGCCTCTATGGCTATTTCTGACACGGCGGGAAGACTCATTCCTTTTTTGTCGCTGAGTATATCTCCGTCGCCGGCACCATAGGACGCCCGCAGATGAGCTATTTCGGCTTAGGTTTAGGGTTCATGACAGTTTATCCTTTTTTTTTTAATTTCTAGTTGTTTTTTATAAGGATATGCATTAGGCTAGAGTTTGATTTCCATCATGTTCTCAGATTTTTGTGAATGGGGTTGATCTTCTCCTTCATTTGAATCACTAAAATCTTGTATTTTTTTTGACAATGTTACGCGCTGGTAGTCATTTTGAGACCGAAGTTAAAATGAGTAGTCATTTTGAGACCGATCAAGTTTTTGAGGCAAGAGAATCTCTAGTTAAGTGGGTTCGAGCAGTTGGCCGTATCTTGGGTTTTGTTGTCACTATTAGTTGTTGGTATGAGTTAGTTCACCGGTTGACCCCACGTTTGCATGCTATTTGGTTGTGATAGAGTAGGTCATTATCGAGCTAATCAATGTAATAAGGGTTTGTTAACAAAGGTTCTCGGAAATCTTCTACTAAAATATTTGGCTGTCCTTTCTTCGTTAAAGGATAAAAAATAGCAAATATTGATTAGTGGAATGTAACTGAGTTATGTGGTAAGCATAATCATGAAAAAGTTCACATTGAAGCGTATGCATATGCAGGTCATTTGAATACGGAAGAGGTGAAGATTGTGGAGGACATGTATGCTTCTGGAGTTAAGTTGCGGAAATTCTTGGCCTCTGTGAAAAAAAATATTTCTTCAAACACAACGACTATAAAAACGATTTATAATGAAAGAACATGATTAAACAACAAACAACTTGATGGTTGCACTCTCATAAAATATCTGCACAAACGTCGTAGAATGATGTCCAAACTTGACCCGAGCACAAGAGCAAATGACAGATTTAGAAAATCCTCTCCGGTGAACCTCCTTGATTTGTGTAGCGAGACCACGTCAACGTCGTAGAATGATGTCCAAACTTCTCAAGCAGTGGTGGTGGTGGCGGCCTCCCAACAAAGGCGACGACAGCGACGTTTCAACAGCGCGGCAGAGGTGGCCTTCAAAATGATGGCGGCGGCTGCGTTTCAACAACACGGCGGCGGCGACCTTCCAACACGACAGCGGCGACGGAGGTAACTGCGATGGCGAAGTTACAACCTCTCCTTTCTCTCGAGCTTACTCTTCTCATGTAGAATGCTTCTCTTGTGCACTTATCTTGATCCCTGTTTTTTTTATCCTCACATGATTCCCGGCCATGAGAGGTTGGTTGGCTTTTTTTAATATATACAATATATATATATATATATATATATATATATATATATATATATATATATATATATATATATTATTATATGATAATAGTATATAAGAACTATAAATCTGAGTAGTCCAAGCTATTTGATTTTTTTTATCTTATACCTCACGACTTGGTTCACCTCATTACGGACCTCTCGACGTCCGTCGGCGCAGGTTTTCTCCGCATCGGATGGTAACCCGAACCCAATAAATCTTCCCCTTCACAACGATGAGGAGGAAACCACCATTCCAGCGATCCTCAGACAATATTCAAACATTCCCCTCAGTAATGACTTTATGAGCATATCTACTCCATTGTCATCAATGTGTACTTTCTACAGGTCCAACTCCTTCTGCTCCAGAATGTCGCGTATCCAATGATACCGCGTATCAATATGCTTGGAGCTCGAGTGAAAGGTGGGGTTCTTCCCCAAATGAATTGCGCTCTGACTGTCACATAGAAGTGTGTAATGCTCCTGAGTGAAAGTCAACTTCTTAATGAAACACTTCATCAAAATAAGCTCTTTTCCTGCCTCAGTGACCGCAATAAACTCTGTTACCGTAGTAGGCAGCGCAACGCACTTCTGCAATCTTGATTGCAATGACACAGCCCCCCTGTAAACATGATCAAGTATCTAGAAGTCAATCTCCTGGAGTCCAAATCTCTAGCAATGTCAGCATCAGTGTAGCCTAGTAGCTCTGGCTTACTGTCTCCAAACTTCAACGTCAAATCTGACGCTCCCTGTAAGTATCTCAAAATCCATATCACTTCATTCCAATGTTCTCTCCCAGCATTGAAGAGAAATCTGCTAATAGTGCAAACAATGTGCGATATATCAGGGCAAGTGCACATCATCGCGTACATAAGATTGTCAACTGCAGAAGTATATGGGACCTTCAACATCTTCTCTTTCTCCTCAGGTGTGCTCGGGCACTGGTCAGCGGTAAGTTTGAAGTGAGCTGCAAGCAGCATTCTCACCTACTTTACTTGATCCATATTGAATCATTTTAGCACCTTCCCGATGTATCTCTCCTGAGATACCCATGGTAACATGGAGCCTCTATCTCGCCGAATATGCATTCCAAGGATGGTCTTCGACGCTCCCAAGTCCTTCATTTAAAATATGGAGCTCAACTGCCGCTTTAGCTCAGCAATGCGCGCAATGCTCCTCCTAACTATCAGCATGTCGTTGACATATAGGAGTAGAATAAGAAAATCATCTGGAGCATACTGCATCACAAATTCCCAGTGATCAAGGGTGATCTTCTGAAAGTTGTTCTCCCACAATAAAGACATCAAACTTCTTATACCACCATCGTGGGGCCTGCTTTTGTCCATATAAGCTCATCTTCATGTGATAGACTAAGTTCTCCTTTCCTTTCACCCTGAAACCCTCAGGCTACTCCATATACAGTTTCTCCTCAAGATCATCATGTAGAAAGGTAATCTTGACATCCATCTGCTCGATCTCCAGGTCTAGCCTCGCAACAAGGCCAAGAACTACCTGGAAAGACGACTTCTTCACAACAGAAGAGAAGATATCATCAAAATCAACTCCCTATTTTTGATTAAATCTCTTCACTACTAATCGGGTCTTGTATCTAAGTGGTGTCGAGGGGTCTCCCTGCTTTATTATGAAAATCCATTGATTTTTCAGAACCTTCTTGCCTTTAGGCAATCTCATGAAATCATAAGTGGAGTTCTCATATAAAGACTGCATATCCTCCTATATAGTAACCATCCATTCTTTCTTCTTCGTGCTTTGCACTACCTAATAAAAATACTCGGGCTCCCCCACATCAGTAAATATAATAAACTCAGTGGTAGAATATCTCGAAGATGCACGTCTAACTCGATCAATCCTCCGTAGAGTGAGCTCAGTTACTGGAGTAGGATCATTATCAATGATCTCCTTTGTAGGATCACCATCAATAGTGTCCTCATAATATAGAGGTGGCTCGGTGCCCTGTATCTGATCAGGCTCGGGGGCCTCCTTAGCGTCATCACCTCCAATTGTAGGAGACTCTACATCAGTGCGAGAGTCAGCCTTATCGATATTCTCATGATCAATCATAATCTGATCCTCAATAAATACAGTATCGTGACTGCGTACAAGTTTCTTCTCAACCGTATCAAAGAATATATAGCCAAACTCGTTGCTACGTTCATATCCCAAAAATATGCACTATCGGGTCTTAGAATCCAATTTTGATCTTTCTTACTTCGGGACATGCACAAAGGATTTGCATCCAAAGACCCTCAAGTGAATATATGAAAGGTCCTTCCCATACCAGGACCTATCAAGAATATCTTCCTGTAATGCAAAACTGGGTGAGAGATTGATAACGTGTGTCGCCATATATAAAGATTCACCCCAAAATATTCCAGGTAGCTTTACCTCAGACAACATGCACCTCATTCTCTCCATTAGTGTCCTATTCAATATTTCTGATATGTCATTCAGCTGCGAGGTCTTGGGCGGAGTCTTTTCATGCCTGATCCATTGATCTCTGCAGTACTCATCAAAAGGACCAATATATTCTCTCTTATTATCGGACCTGATGCACTTAGCTTCTTCCCAGACTATCTCTCTACCTTGATGTGGAATCTCCGAAAAGTATTGAGGACCTCATCTTTGGTCTTAATAACATAGACTCAAATCTTCCTCGAAAAATCATCAATGAATGTCACAAAATAGGATACTCCTCCTCTCATTTGGACCTTCAATGGTCTACAAACATCAGTATGTACGAGCTCTAGTGGCTCGAATCTTCTAGTGGAAGTATGTAACACCTCCGTCCGTCACATAAAATATAGTAGAGGGTCCGATCGGGGCCCCACACCATATTCCACAAACAGGCAGCGGAATTACAAATGAATATCAAAAGACTACACGCATCCTAACTCAGATCATTCTAGCGGAAGCTTCAGGGGTTAAGATTTGAACTCAAGAACAATAGTAATGTCCACTATATACACATAGGAATGTTATACAAAAATACACAAAATTCACTATCGCAGGCGATAGTCACTGTCGCCCGGCGACAGTCAACAGTAATCAAAATTGTTCTGGCCTTAAGACCTTACATTTACTCTTTACAAAGTGTGAATTACAGACATCTACACACAGTCCAGTCACACATGAAAGCAATAAACTTCGTTGGCCTTCGAGGGCCAGCATAGCTTCCGGGGCTTTAGCCCGCTACTTCCCGCTCGGCTCTCCAGCACCTGCATAGTGACAAGCCACCACAAGGATGACAAACAAGACAACGGTTAGCATTTAGCCGACCAATTTATAACGACCCTACCCCTTTCCTGGGGCAGCGGTATTCCTTCCATGCGGGCATAGCATTGTCACAAGCAGATATATCACAAGAACACGCACTCACACACAGTTCAATATATCACAAACGCCGACCTTAGTTGCCGATGCTCCGTGCACTCAGGACAAATTTTTGGTGTGCCAGTTTCCCGGATTACACCACCGTTTAGAGGTCCCGGACTTGACGGTCAACTTTGTGCATTTTTAGTCTTTTCGGCTTATAGCCTAAGACTCCTCTCTCGTTGCCACCAGTAACTCCCATGTACTTTAGGTCTGTTTAACTGATCGTCATCGAGGAAGTACAAGTCAGCCTTTTCCCGTTGCTCAAATCGCCTTGCCCGCCCTCCGAAAGTCATAATCTCAGGCTGGTCAACAGGACGCGGGTCGGCCTCCCCTTTCTCGTATCTCAAAACAAAACCAATGTTATGTACAGTGGCTCTCATGGCCTTTAGGAGCTTGTAGCTCACAGATTAGCCTTATAGTCTCCTAGAGATATGCGTCACAATCACAAGGGAGTTATCGCCAGCTCTCATCACGATCGTTTGGCATGACTAACAGAAGTTCTCTTTCTGTGCCCAGACTCAACCCAAAACCCTGCAACATCGTACAGTGCCAGGAACACTGGTCTTTATACATCAATCAGAGTTCATCATGAGCTATCGCCGGCGATACTCGCTATCGTCTGGCGATATCCAACAGTTATGTAAACTGTGGTATTTTCTGGGTATTTTCCTGGAGAGTGTCTCCAGTACTTCCTGCTACTCCCATTTCATTGGCATAACCCATCAGACCCCATAAACACCCCATTTATACTCTGAGTCTTCTCTGGCGCGCAAAATAAAATATCATCAATCCAGAACAACCTGTCATGATTGGCTTCACACAGTATGCCTATTCCGTACTGTGATTTTTGGATCTATATGCAAAAGTACTTGGGGATTTCATGAATCGACCCAAAGGAATTCCCTTTGCTTTTCCACCTTTTGGTGGGGTATTCCATGCATATGCTAAAAGAAGGACTTCACTTGTCCAAGAAGGAAGATCGTTACCCTTGTTGTGTTCTTCGGAGCCATAACGAAGCTTTTCTACCCAAACGGAAAGGAACACCTCACTTCCCTCTTCGCAGATATAGCCTCGGCTCTTAATTCCAACTACAGAATCTCCTTCACCAAGCTATTTGATAGTTTAACTTTCAAGACTACCTAAACACCTAGAGGGGGGGGGGTGAATAGGTACTTTTCCTTGATTTAACTTAAGGCAGAAAATAGCTACAGTTCTTTGAGTAAATCAGATATTTCTACAGCTAACACAGCACAACAATCATAATCATACACACATCACAGATTGCACACAGTTTTATAGTGGTTCCCCAAGATCTGGGTACATCCACTTTCCCCCTTTCACCTATCTAGCAGTATGCTAGATTCGGCATAACTTCTTCCTTTAACTCAGATCCTCAGATACTACAGCTCAGAATCCAGAAGGATTCCTACAACTCACAACCCTATAAGATTCCTACAACTCAGGCTAACAAGCCCTACCTCAGCCTTACCATAAGGCCTACAACTCAGAGAAAACCTTCTCCTACAACTCAGGCATAAATAGCCCTACCACTCAGAGAATAAATCTCCTACACTCAGCCTTTATAAAATAGGCTTACAACTCAGATCTATGAATAGATCCTACAGAATTTGATAAGGAATTTTGTAAACTCTTACCCCTGTTGAGAGAGAAGGGATAAGAACTTTCTTGATCAGCTTCTTGAAGAGGCTGATGGCTGAAATCAACTTGATCTTAGCTTTCTTCAAAGCTTCTTGAATCTGAACTTAGTTGGGTTGATTTCCTTTGAATATAACTGACTGGCAGCTTCCTGCTTAGACTCCAGAAATAGATCTGAATCTTCTTGACAGATTAGTTCAGCATCTGCTTCTTGTGAGACCTGTGGTTGTCTCCTTCTTGACTTCAAATAGTTGGATCTCTCTCTATCCAAACCTCTTGAAGAAACTTCTGAACTTTTGATTGAATTCAACTTAGACAGAATCTTAATAGAAAACTACTTCAGATCGTCTTCTTAGATCTCCTCACGAAGATCTTCTTCTTTGTGACTTGTACTTTCTTGATCAGAGATCACTCTCACAATAGTTGAGTTAGTTGTGTCAATTCTTTTCTTCTTCTGAATCCATCTATTTATAGACTTCATCCATGGTAACCGACTGATCCGGTTTCTAACTAACTTCTGACAAGTCTAACAACTTCAGTAAACCTGTTGTAACTCACAGCTATCAAGTCTTTAAATAGATCTTGAACCTTTGTCTTTGTCAGTAAAGCGTCGAGATTGACTGTCAGAAAGTGTCGAGAAAGTCTGTTAATATGTGTCGATACAAGTGACTTAAGTGTCGACACAGACTTTGGTGTTGACGACATAGTTGCCTTGATGTCGACACAGCTTCTTGACACTGTAACTTGAGAATGTGTCGACGCTGATTATTTGTGTCGACACAAACACTTCACCATTCATCAACAATCAACTTGGTCTAGACTCAGCTGTGTGTTGACACAAGTCCTGTGTGTCGACACAGTTGTTGTAGACACAGAATTTGTGTGTCGATACTGCCTTCATGTGTCGACACAATTGATGTCGACTCTGCTTCTGTGTGTCGACACAGCCTCCAAATGTCGACACAGTTGATGTCGACTGACTATTCCTGTGTGTCGACACTGCCTCCCGGTGTCGATAAAAATTCACTGAGGTGTCGACACAGCCATTTTCAAGTGTCGACACAATCTTACTGAAGTGTCGACACTGCTTCCTCAGGTGTCGACATATGGACTTAGAAATTTTTCTTTGCATTTTAGCACATTCTTAACCTGTACATATAAACTTAAAACAACATCAAATACACCTTGATGTATATCATTGAGCTAAATTTGACTTGTCCAAATCAGGTACATATTTTCCAATATACCCAACAATCTCCCATTATTTGGAGAAGTCATAACCCTTTAGCCAATGATATACACCACTTAAAAAATAAACCTGATGATGTATATAAGCATTATATTATAGGGAACTATATAAACAAAACACATATCATAGTTACATCACAGAATAAAGATGTAAAAGTAAATGATCACAGAACAATGTTTTGTATATCAACTCAAAAAGTTTGTTACAAATTGTTTACATCGATTTCTTTAACAAACTAACAATTACATAGTTCTTGAACAAAAAAAACTAGTAAAACTTAGACTAAGGCTGGACTGGCTCCTTGATGACAATCCCTTTGCCAGATTTAATCTGAGCCTGCATAATAGGTTCTGTATCTTCAATAGGCTTCTTGCCTTTCAACTCAGCTTACTTTTGTGCATCAGCCTTGATCCTTTGCCTTTCAAAATAATGAAAAGGCTTGGGAAAATACTTGCTAGGCTCTTGAGAATCAGGAGGTAGCTTTCCCATCTTAGCCTTTCTCCTGTATTGAACTATGGCCTCCTGCCTGGCTTCATACTTTTGCCATTCTTGCTCATTGTACCATTTTCTCCTTTCATATACTTGATCTTTTACAGCTTTTCAGGAAGTTAAAATGATATTCCTTGAAGTGGGGCTCCACTGCTCAAAGTCTGACTTTAATTCTGCTTGCTCTCTAAATCTTTTCTTTGATAATAGAGCATCTTGCTGAGCTTTCAGACGAGCTTCTGGCATATCTACCTTTTCAATAATAACATTAGTAACTGGTAGAGGAGGGTTGTACATAAACTCAACTTGTTGATGTATCATGTCAATATCTGCAGGTGGGTAAATGACTTGGGCAACCTCAGGTAGATCACCTTCAAGTAGAGCTATTTGCACACCTGACTCAGCCACATTATCATCATCACACAAGGGTGGATATCCCAGAGTGGCTCTTATGCTGTTAGTTACCCATTTGGCATGATCAAATCCAGTATAGACTAATACCCTCTCCCCCTTTATGACTTCTCTGGTCATATGATCTCTTAAGTCCTCTTTCTGAAATCTTATTTGCCCATCCAGGTAGTTGATTCCATCTTTAAAGAATGGCTTTAACTTTTGAATCTTTTCACTAATTAACTTCTCAGATGATGTAATGGCAGTTTTAACTACATCTAGGGTAGCTTGTAGCTTCTGATCATATTCTTCTTTTTCCTTATTCCTAGCTGCAGTCATTGCAACAACAGTGTTTGTGAACTCAGTAACTATCACATTAAGTGATTCAGTCAGATTGTCATTCATCCTTATTTGATTCTCAAGGACATAGCCTTATTTAACAGCCATCTCTTCCACTTGCTTCTTAATGTCAGCTTGTTGCTTTGCAAGAAATACCACAGCATTGCCTACCTTGTGGAAGCAATCTGTCATCTCTTTTTTATTCTGATTGACCTCAAATCTGATAGACTTTATGTCTTGGGCTAGATCAAATTGAAGAGCCTTTTGACTTTCATCCACATACTTTTCAAGAAGCAATCTCTGCTCATCAAATTTTACTAGTAAGTCAACCAAGTACTTGCTGTAATCAATATCAGGAGAAGAATGTGAAGCAGTTGTTTGGAGAGCCTTCTTATAACTTTGACTTCTTCTCTTAAAGACCATTAATTTTCTTTTCTTGGCCTCTCTGAATTCCTCTTGCTCAGATTCTGAAGAATTATCAATATTAACCCTCTCTTCAGGAGTGGAAGAAATTTCTTTCTCAGCTACTTGTTGCTCTTCCTCTATATCAACCTGCTCCCCCTCAACCCTTACTTGCTCCCCCTCAAATCTTAGGGTCTCAATTTTATCTGTTTCTCCTCCAATATAAGGAAACAACTCTTCAAGAGTAAATTCTTGTTGTGTGAGAGCAGGAGATTGTGCTATCTCAGCAGCAGCAGCAATACCAATGTGCAGTAATTGGCTCGCCCTGCAGCTGATAAATTGATTCTTTCTTCCTCTTGCACTTGTTCTAAATGTGTCTCCCCCTGCAAATGTGCAGTAATTGGCTCGCCCTGCAGCTGTGTAGATATAATCTCTTCCTGGACTTGGGTAGTCACAGTCAGATCCTGAACTTGTGCTCTAACTTGCTCTTCCTGTTCTTGTGCATCTTCATGACCATGCTCAGGCATATCCTTTGAAAGAACTCTATCCCATCTGGAGAATAATCTTATGTCCATTCTCCTCATGTGGTTTATATTTGATCCAGGAATCTGTTGCATTACCTCTGGAATTATTCCAGCCAGGTACAGACTCATGATCCTAGCCAAGTTTGGCTTCTTGATTCCTTCTTTAATCTTATCAAACAGTACTGCAGACCAATTTGTTTGAATCTTAAAGATCATCCTAGTCATCAGGCTGAACATATAGGCTGATATCCTATCATGGCCTCCTGGTTTGCACAAGATCACTTTTCCTACTACTTCAGACAGGAATTTCCCCTGATGACTCATGCCCTTTCTGTTGATGGCAGATCCTATCTTTATGGTTGGATCCAATCCACACCATTGAAGTGCCTCCCTGGTCCTTGAGGCTGGCACCTCTTCCTCCTCATGTATTCTTGGAAGATGGAGAATCTTGCTCAATATTTTCTGAGATATCTTTACTTTTTCTCCATGTACAGTGGATTTGATCTTCAACCCAGTTGAGTCCAGTGATGCATCAGTATAGAACTCGACTACTTCTTTCTTCCATATCTTAGTAGGTTCAGAGATAAGTTATTCTAATCCGTTTTCTGCAAGAAGTGTAATGACCTGTTTGATCTCTGATTCGGCATCGTTGAATGCATGCCTAACCAACTCGTATCCTTTATTGACATTGTCTTCAACCTTGGGCGCCATTGGAATGAAGAGAAAGCTTGGTTTGAGAGAAGAGAGATTGTCGACACAAGGTTTTTGTCTCGAAACCCTGGTGAGTGTGTCGACAGAATAAGTTCTTGACCTATTTACACCCTTCTAATCAAAGAAGATCAAAAGGCGGGCAAAAACTATCTAAAAGTGTCGACACTGTGGAAAAGTGTCGACACAAACTTTTATTGTCTCGACCACGGCGCTGACTACTATGTGTTGACACCAATTGATGATATGTCGACACAGGAGATACTCAGTAGTTCATTAGGAATTCTATGTCGACTCTTATTACAAGTGTCGACAAAAAATCTGTAATTGTCGACACCATTACTCTGGTTGTGTCGACACTACATTTCTGGATGAGTCGACTCTTTGTCCCTTAGGTGTCGACACATTTACTCTGTGTCGACACAATTTTCCTGAATTGTCGACATAACTTTTTTGTGTCGACACTTTATTACTGAATGTGTCGACACAATTTTACTTAGCCAATTTTTGGTAAACTAACCTATGGTCAGTATTCCTAATTCAATTTTAAATCTATTTAATTTTGTTTCATCCAGAGGCTTAGTAAATACATCTACAATTTGATAATCAGTTTTAACAAATTCTAATGAAATGTCTTCTTTTTCTACATGTTCTCTAAGAAAATGGTATTTTATCTCTATATGCTTAGTCCTACTATGTGAAACAGGATTGTTTGCAATAGAAATGACACTTTTAGAATCACACAATAATGGTGTTCTACTTACTTGAATACCATAGTCCCTTAGCTGATGTTGAATCCACAATAGCTGTACACATCAACTTCCTGCTGCCACATATTCAGACTCAGCTGTGGATATTGCCACACTAGTCTGCTTCTTACTGCTCCAAGATATCAATCTTCCTCCCAAGAATTGGCATGTACCTGTAGTACTCTTTCTATCTTCTCTACATCCTGCAAAATCTGCATCTGAATAACCTGTTAGTAGAAAGTCTCCATTCCTATGGTACCAAAGGCCTAGATTAGGTGTGCCCTTTAGATATCTCAAAATCCTCTTAACTGTAGTATAATGTGATTCTTTAGGGCATGCTTGGTACCTAGCACAGACACATGTTACATACGTAATGTCTGGTCTACTAGCAGTGAGATATAATAGAGAGTCAATTATTCCTCTATACAAAGACTCATCTACAGGATTACCTGCATCATCTTTTCATATAGGCATATTTGTTCCCATAGGAGTTCTCTTGGTGGAGGATGATTCCATACCATACTTCTTAATTAACTCCTTGGTGAACTTAGACTGTGATATGGACAAGCCATCATCAGTCTGTCTTACTTGGAGTCCCAAAAAGAACTTAAGTTCCCCCATATTGCTCATTTCAAACTTCCCTTGCATAAGTTTGGCAAACTTCTTGCAAAGGTTGTTCTCTGTAGACCCAAAAATTATGTCATCTACATAGATCTGAACTAAGATTATCTTCCCTTTAGATTCCCTTAGGAATAGAGTTTTGTCTATTTTACCTCTTGAGAATTTGTTCTCAATAAGGAAAGTAGACAGGGTTTCATACCAAGCCCTTGGGGCTTGCTTTAACCCATACAATGCTTTCCTAAGTCTATAGACATAACCAGGTTTAAGAGAATCTATAAAACCTGATGGCTGCTCTACATAGACTTCTTCTTTTAGATCACCATTCAGGAATGCTGATTTCACATCCATTTGGTATACTTTGAAGCCTTGATATGCTGCATAGGCAAGGAAAATTCTGGTTGCTTCCAGTCTTGCTACTGGGTTAAATGTTTGATCAAAATCTATTCCCTCTTCCTGCTTGTATCCTTTTGCAACCAATCTTGCTTTATTCTTCACAATAACTCCATTCTCATCCAACTTGTTCCTAAAAATCCATTTTGAACCAATGATGTTGTGGTCTTTTGGTTAAGGAACCAACTCTCAGACCTTGCATCTTCTAAACTGATTAAGCTCCTCTTGCATAGCATTAATCCAGTGTTGGTCTTGGATAGCTTCTTCAAATTTCTTTGGCTCCAGTTGAGATAGAAAACTTGAGTGCAGGACTGTATTCAGATTTCTACTTATGGTTTGCACTCCATGTCTTGGATCACCAATTATCTGATTTGCTGGATGATCCTTTAGATGTCTTACAGTTGGAGGTAGAATTCCTTCTAGCTGAACACCTCCAGTTTCATCATTATGCTGCACCTCTTGGTTGTCATCAGCTTCTAGAGAGTCTTGTACTCCCCCTGGACAGTAGCCATCATTTTCCAATCCTTCATCTGCAGTTGAGCCTTCTGCAATGGAAAGCTTGTCCATTCTATTTCTTATACCTGTTGGACTGCATGAACTACAAGATACCTCACTATTGATTAATCTAGTTTCATCAAATACAACATGTACAGATTCTTCTACAGCCTGTGTAATCAAGTTGTAGACCCTATAAGCCTTACTATTATTGCTGTACCCAACAAATATCCCATCTTGGGATTTGGCAGCAAACTTAGTTAGATAAGACTTGCCATTATTAAGGATATAACACTTGCAACCAAAGATTCTAAAATAGGATAAATTTTGTTTTCTACCTTTCATGATCTCATAGGGAGTCTTTTTGTGATACTTGGTAATAGAAGCCCTGTTGAGCACATGACATGCAGTGTTTACTACCTCAGCCCAAAAATATTCTGGGAGAGAAGTGTCACTCAATAGAGTTCTACCAGCTTCAATCAATGTCCTATTTTTTCTTTCAGCAATACCATTTTGCTGGGGTGTTCTAGGTGAGGAGAATTCTTGAAAAATTCCAAACTCTTCACACAATCTTGTCATACTTTTAGATTCAAATTCAGTATCATGGTCACTTCTGATTTTGACCACTGTACTGTCCAGTTCATTCTAAATTTGTCTGACAAAACTGTGTAAAACACTTGGGGTTTCAGATTTCTGTGTTAGAAAGAACACCCAGGAATATCTAGAATAGTCATCTACAACCACAAAAGTGTAGACCTTCCTACCTAGACTATGAACTGGCATAGGACCAAAAAGATCCATATATAAGAGGTATAGACACCTCACTGAATCCTTATTTTCAAGGCAATGAAAGGAGGATTTTGTCTGTTTTCCCTTTTGACAAGCTGAACATATCCCTTCTTTTATACACTTAACTTGAGGACCATTCCTCACTAATTCTTTGCTAAAGAGTTGGCCAATTATTTTATAGTTAAGATGATCCAGCCTCTTGTGCCATTTGACACACTGAGATGCTTTCTCATCAGCTACAAGACAAATAGGAGAACCTTTGTTCTCACACCCAAAATCAAGACAATAAACATTTCTTTTTCTATACCCAGTCAATATGACCTTATGATCATTTGACCTTTTGATATGACATCCATTCTTAACAAATAAAATATCATATCCTAGATCACTCAGCTAACTTATGCTTATCAGGTTGTGTTTCAAACCTTTTATATAAGCCACTTGAATGATGGTAATTTGGTTGGAAGAGATGTTACCAAATCCTTTGATGATTCCTCTTTCAGATCCACCAAAGATCACTTTAGGCCCATCCTTGATAGGTGTGTACTCCTTTAGTAGCCCATTTGTTCCAGTCATGTGCCTGGAACATCCACTGTCCAAGTACCATATGGGGGCATGATAACTTTGACTTTCCTGCAATACAGAATTACTTTCCCTTAAAACCCAAGTAAGTCTTGGGTCCTTGGTTCAAGTTAGCTTCCTTCATATCAAATCTACCAGCAGCTCTTCTAACTGGTAGACTGTTGTTCTTCCTGACACTTATGTTATGCCAGCAGTCTAACGCAAAATGGCCTGTCTTGCCACAGCACCAGCATTCATACTTGTTGTATCTAGGTCTAGATACATTTTTTATAGAAGAATTTCTGTTCTGTGCTGGTGTTGCTACAGCTACACCCACTGGTTTCTTGTAACCATGGGGTTTATGAACATGGGCTGACTTATTGGCATTAACACCCTTGTTATTCAAAACCTCAGTCTTATTATAACCAAGAATATTTTCAAGATCATTTTTGTTAGAAGGCTCATGCACCTTTCTAAAAACTACAGAGACTTTAAAGTTCAATGGCTGAACAGAGGCTTTGCTCTTTCTCTTGAAATGGACAGCCCTGGTGTTACCTTTATAGCCTATTCCAGCCTTACCCTTTTGAGCCACAAACTCATCTATTAAGGGTAAGACTGATTTTGGCTTAGAGTAACTAGCCACCAAATCTTTCTCTACTTGAAGTCTGACTTCCAGACCTTTAATTAGATCATTTTTATATGTGATTGTACCCATCTGAATAACAGTAATAGTTTTCAGCTTGGCAACCTCATTCATTTGTTGATCCAATTCTTTCTCTAAACCAGATGCAGTCATCTTAAGATCTGCAATTTCCTTAGCCTAATTTTTGGCAAGGTTTTTGCTTTTCTTAAGTGCCTGCAATAAGTCTCCATATTCATCTATCAACTGATGAATATCTCCTTCAGATTCTGATCCATCCTCATTACTTGATGAAGATGAATCTGACTCTGAACCAGTACTATAATCAGAAATTCTAGAATTACTTTGTACCTTATTGGGACCAGGCTGATCCTGGCACTTGTTGTCTTCTGATTCAGCCATCAGTCCCATGCACTGATGGTCTTCTTGTTTATTGATAGAGTCCAGTAATTGCATAAACTCCTCTTCTTCACTGGCTGCACACAGTCTAATGTATGCTTCAGATTCAGATTCTGACTCTGAGGAGGATTGATTTGTAAGACTCTTCTCCTTCTTAGCAACAAAGGATTTCTCCTTCTTGCCCTTTTGTTGAGTCTTCTTTTTGTCTGCTGACTCCTTCCTCTTTTCTTGACACTCAGCCACCACATGCCCAGGCCTATTGCAGTAATAACAAACAATTTTTGATGTTGTAGCTTTGTTGGGCTTAGACCTGCTCCTTTCCTTTCTTGATGATTTCTCTTTTGATAGTAGTCATCATCTGGCTGTGATGTGGAGGGCCTTGACTTCCACTGCTTCTTTTTCAAGAACCTCTGAAACTGCCTTGTAAAGGCAGACAAATCTGCATCTGAATCACTGCTATCTGAGTTCTGATTGTCTGAATTCTCTGAGATAACTTCTGCAACTTCCTTAGGAGGTGATGGAGACATCCTCCTGCTCTTTCTAGTGGCTTCAACCTTGAAGGCCACTGACTTTTCTCTATGCTCTCCTTTTGTATTTCTTTCTTCCTCCTTCCTAGCCATTAGTTGCATTTCATATGATAGCAACTTTCCAAATAAGGTTGGAGGAGAAATTTCTGCTAGTTTGGCCACTTCTCTAACGACACAAATCTTGGTATCCCAATCCTTTGTCAAGGATCTTAGGAATTTGTCATTCAGCTCATAAGTACTGAAGACCATTCCATAGGACATCAGTTCATTCACTATCCTGTAGAATTTCTTGTAGCATTCAGATATGCTATCAGACTTCCCTTGTCTAAAACTCTCATATTCTTGATTGAGCATAGACTTTCTGTCTTGTCTAACTTCTTCAGAACCCTCCATATAGACAATCAAAGTGTCCCACATTTCCTTGGAGGTTTTGCAGTGAATCAAATTTTGGAAAGTAGAATCATCTATGGCACTCACTATGATATTCTGAGCTCTTTTATCCATAGTTGCCAATATAATCTCATCCTTGGTCATTTTAGAAAAATCTTTAGGAGTTCTTTCATTTGCATCTAGAACAGACACATTTATTGGGATATATGGACCTTCTTTTACTGTGATATATATCCTTGGGTCAGAGGCCTCCATAAACAATCTAACCCTTTCTTTCTAGATTCCAAAAACCTCTTTTCTGTAGATGGGTAATTTCATTGACCCTAGTTCCTTGTGATTCTCTATAGAACCCATTTTCTTGATTCTTGATTCTGCCTTAGGGATCTAACTCAGACTGTTAAGTCCTTCTTTGAGTAACCTCCCTCTGATACCACTTGATAGTTTAACTTTCAAGACTACCTAAACACCTAGAGGGTGGGGGTGAATAGGTACTTTTCCTTTATTTAACTTAAGGCAGAAAATAGCTATAGTTCTTTGAGTAAATCAGATATTTCTACAGCTAACACAGCACAACAATCACAATCATACACACATCACAGATTGCACACAGTTTTATAGTGGTTCCACAAGGTCTGGGTACATCCACTTTCCCCCTTTCACCTATCTAGCAGTATGCTAGATTCGGCCTAACTTCTTCCTTTAACTCAAATCCTCAGATCCTACAGTTCAGAATCCAGAAGGATTCCTACAACTCAGAACCCTATAAGGTTCCAACAACTCAGGCTAACAAGCCCTACCTCAGCCTTGCCACAAGGCCTACAACTCAGAGAAAACCTTCTCCTATAACTCAGGCATAAATAGTCCTACCACTCAGAGAATAAATCTCCTACACTCAGCCTTTATAAAATAGGCTTACAACTCAGATCTATGAATAGATCCTATAGAATTTGATAAGGAATTTTGTAAACTCTTACCCCTGTTGAGAGAGAAGGGATAAGAACTTTCTTGATCAGCTTCTTGAAGAGGCTGATGGCTGAAATCAACTTGATCCTAGCTTTCTTCAAAGCTTCTTGAATCTGAACTTAGTTGGGTTGATTTCCTTTGAGTATAACTGACTGGCAGCTTCCTGCTTAAACTCCAGAAATAGATCTGAATCTTCTTGACAGATTAGTTCAGCATCTGCTTCTTATGAGACCTATGGTTGTCTTCTGCTTGACTTCAAATAGCTGGATCTCTCTCTATCCAAACCTCTTGAAGAAACTTCTGAATTCTTGATTGAATTCAACTTAGACAGAATCTGAATAGAAAACTACTTCAGATCATCTTCTTAGATCTCCTAACGAAGATCTTCTTCTTTGTGACTTGTACTTTCTTGATCAGAGATCACTCTCACAATAGTTGAGTTAGTTGTGTCAATTCTTTTCTTTTTCTGAATCTATCTATTTATAGACTTCATCCATGGTAACCAGCTGATTCGGTTTATAACTAACTTCTGACAAGTCTGACAACTTCAGTAAACTTGTTGTAACTCACAGTTGTCAAGTCTTTAAATAGATCTTGAACCTTTGTCTTTGTCAGCAAAGCGTCGAGATTGACTGTCAGAAAGTGTCGAGATAGTCTTTCAATATGTGTCGACACAAGTGACTTAAGTGTCGACGCAGACTTTGGTGTTGACGACATAGCTGCCTTGATGTCGACACAGCTTCTTGACACTGCAACTTGAGAATATGTCGACACTGATTATTTGTGTCGACACAAACACTTCACCATTCATCAACAATCAACTTGGTCTAGACTCAGCTGTGTGTCGACACAAGTCCTGTGTGTCGACATAGTTGTTGTAGACATAGAATTTGTGTATCGACACTGCCTCCATGTGTCGACACAATTGATGTCGACTCTGCTTCTGTGTGTCGACACAGCCTCCTGGTGTCGACACAGTTGATGTCGACTGACTATTCCTATGTGTCGACACTTCCTCCCGGTGTCGACACAAATTCACTGAGGTGTCGACACAGCCATTTTCAAGTGTCGACACAATCTTACTGAAGTGTCGACACTGCTTCCTCAGGTGTCGATATATGGACTTAGAAATTTTTCTTTGCATTTTAGCACATACTTAACCTGCACATATAAACTTAAAACAACATCAAATACACCTTGATGTATATCATTGAGCTAAGTTTGACTTGTCCAAATCAGGTACACATTTTCCAATGTACCCAACATTATTCAAGCTCAGCTCCAACCCTTAGCTCTTTCTCTCAAGAACTTGGATGTAAGAAGGAGAGAGTGTGATAAGAAGAGAATGAATTCTCTTTCCTCTACTCCTCTACATAAATGGCATTTGGATTAATCCCAGCCACTGGATTATTTCATCAAAAGGGAGCAAATGCAACAATTTCGGTTGAAAATTCAAACAAAAGGATATCGTCGTGCGATATCGGCTATCGTCTGGCGATAGCGACAGTAACCGCCTTGACCCTAGTCAACCACCGCTCATTGGCCTCCATCCGGCCATCCGATATGTGTTTAGAAGACGTGGCACTATTGCCTGGCGATATCCGCTGTCTCTGTTCCAACAGCTCACTCAACGCTTTATGGCGACGAGTGTGTTGAGTTCACTCAACGCTTTAAGGCATCGAGAGCATTGATAACTGGGGCTATCATTACGCGATACCCACTATCGACACGCGATAGTCTCTTACTCAACGATTCGTCAAAAGGCGTCGAGTGTGCTTAGCTCACTCAACGCTTCAGGGCGTTGAGTGTTATCACTATCGCCGTCGGCGATACCCACTGTCGCCCGACGATATCGACCAGAAGGTCTGCTGTCAAATTTGGGGTGTTACAACCCTCCCCTCCTTACAGAAATTTCGTCCCAAAATTTTATTTATCGATAAGGGAAAAACAACAACTTATATGTTGCAACATGCAAAGAAATGTTACAATAATTCGGGAAACTCATCACGCATGGTTTGCTCATGCTCCCATGTCCATTCTTAACAGTCACCATTGTCTCAATGGATTTTGATCGTCCTGATTGTCCTTTTTCGGAGCTATTCACTCTTCGTACCCTTAACTCAAATGGGCTTAACCTTTGTCGTCAGCCTTTATTCGACCAATACTCGATCATCTGTAATCACTTGCGTTGGCTCTTTCATCGCTTTACGCAGCACCGATATGTGCAACACATCGGGCAAGCCACTTAGCTCCGCCAAAAGTGCTAATTGATAGGTTACTTCTCCAATTCATTCAACCACTTTAGACAGACCAATATACCTCGGACTCAATTTTTTCACGCGCTAAATCCTGGACACGCCTTTGAATGGCTGACTCTTCCCGCATACTCACTTGTCAACCGCAAAATCCATGTTTCAGGGCTTGGCGTTGTAGTACTTTGCTTGTCTATCTGGGTTACCAATAGCCGCTCTTATATAGTACGTATGGTCAAATTTGCATTTTCGACCTCCGTCCGCTTATATAACTTTGACTCGCCTTTTTCTGCCCAAGCTAAAGATGTACGACACTTCCAACCACATAAGCTTCAAAAGGCATCTTCTGCATGCTAGCTTGATAGTTATTAATGTAGACGAACTCAATCTTATAGATATGGTTTTCCCACGTCTTCCGAAATCTAGGGCGCATATAAGAAGCGTATCCTCCATACTTTTGTTGGTCCTTTCGGTCTAACCATCCATTTGAGGATGAAAGGCCGTACTGAACTTTAGTCTAGTTCCCAACAACTGATGGATTAGTCTCCAATCTTTTGTCGCAAAGCACCCATTTCAGTCACTAATGATGCTACGGGGCACACCATGCAATCGTACTCTGTCGTCTACGTACAACGGAGTAACCTTTCCACTAAATCATCCTTTTTGTTCGATATGAAGGGCGATACTTTTGTCAATCGTTCAATGATCACCCACTCGACATCATTTCCATTCTGTGATCTTGGCAGTCTGTGCATGAATTTCACAGGGACCTCATCAAACTTCCGTTGCTCGTTGAACCATATCCGCGAGGTCATATTGAACTTCTATCCAGTTCAAGCACGCATTTGCAGTGATATTTATTGGAACCCTAATACTGATTTGGGCTAAGATTACTATTAGGATGTTTAGTTTGACCCAATATGTATAGTCTAGGGTCATAGGTTTATTTCTAGGGTCATTGCCTCAGAAGAATTAGCAGAATTAAGTTCAAAGAAAGCAGAGCTGTGTTCGATGAACTGCGATCTCAGTTCGACGAATCAGTGTCTTAACTCTGAGTTTAGCTCGACGAACTTTGAGCTCCGGTTGACGAACTCCGATCTCTACTCAGAAACTTAGCTCGACGAAAGTCAAGCTCAGCTTGACAAACTATAAGCTTAGCTCGATGAACTCTATTCTCAATTCGACGAATTCCAGAGTCAGTTCGACGCTTTCCAAGATTCAGTTCGACTAATTCTTTGCAGTGCTTTAGTCAGTTTTGTTTACAGAAGGCAGAACAGTTTCAGGCTTAATTTCAAGTTGATTATATTCTCAAGGCAGAATAATTCAAAGGATTAATTACAGACAGCTATGACTCTGATATTTAATGCCAAATATTCTAACAAATATAGCAGTTTAGAGGCAGCATTAAATATGGATTTATCACAGAGTTTAAGGCTAATCAATTTTCAAGGAAGTTACCATTCTTGGGAAATTCCTCAGACATTTCAGAATCGACTAATTCAAATGTTTAAATTCTTCTCTACATTCTATATATATGTATAAAAGATTGCTGCCTCAAGGTTACTCACTCATATATGCTGACTCAGACATACAGACTTAGAAATACTGACTTAGAGACTTGCAGATCAACATATACTATTAAAGAATATGATCTTCAGTCTTTGCCTGTGTAAAGTCTTCAACTCTCAGACACAAGAAGGCCTACACCCTGAAGAAAGGACTTCCTCTCCTGATGATAAACTCTACTCAAATCAGGGGGAGCTTTCTACTTCAACATCCGCAAGTCTTCTCAGAGATTTTTGATAGAGAAGACATCATCACTTTTTGTTTGTTTTCATAAACTGTGTACAGGGTTTTTAACTCCCTTCAAAAGTTACCTTTTGGTTTCTAAGTCTCCTAATCAAAAGACTTAAGTTGGTTTTTGGGCACCTGATCAAAAACTCAAAGGGTTGCTAGATCTCCCTTAGAAAAATAGATCTTTTGGTGACAGGGCACCTGAGAAAAAACCTGTGGTGGCAGGGCTCCTGAGTAAAAACCTGTATTGGTTTCCTACTACGGTGGTAGAAGAGTGGATGTACCCATATTTATTGGGGAACCACTATAAATTTTCTTGTGTCGTTTGTGTTTTTTATTCATTTTATTTGTGTGTTGTGATTGCTTCTTTATATATATATCACTATTTTTAAATCCGCTATAAAACTAAATTAAAGTTAATAATATACATTATTCACCCTCTTCTACTGTAAAGTAGATCTATCCCTCACTTTCAATTAGTATAAAAGGATAGGTTCTTTGGTTTTACAGGCTAACACTTGAACCATAAGATCTGATAAATTTTATTTTTACCTAGAAATTTATCATGGCATAAAATAAGGAATATTCAAGCACTAGACCACTTGTGTGCAATCAAAATAAGTTTGCACTATGGAAGGAAAGGATTAGGCTTTATATGAACTCTATTGATGAAGATATCTACAATTCCATCTTGACAAGTCCACCTCTACCAGTGGCAACAACAAGTACAAGGGTTGTACCACCTCCAGAATGGACAGAAGCACAGAAGAAAGCAAAGATTGTTGATGCCAAAGCTATGAACATCTTAGCTCAAACAATGTCAGATGAAATTTTCTAGAAGGTTATTGAATGCTCTTCAGTAAGGGACATCTGAAACTCCCTCAACATAATGGTTGCTGGATCTGTTGATGAGAGAAAGGACATAAGATCCCACTTGATCTCTCAATATGAGAATTTCAATATGGGAGAATCTGAATTAGTTGTTGAGATGTACACAAGATTTAGTCTCATTATCAATGAGCGGAAAACCCTAGAGAAGGACATCACATTGGCAGAAGTCAATGATAAGATCCTCATGTGTTTCCCTAGTACATAATATTCAAGGATCGGGCCAATCAAAGTAGCCAAAAGTTTAAATGAGATTACAACAGCGATCCTATTGGGCAAGCTCAAATCTTATGAGCACCTCATCAGAACCAGAGAAGCTGAACAGAAGTCTTCACCCCCAGTACGGAAAGAGAAAAGTATTGCTTTCCAAGTTACTAAGGAAGAAGAAAAATTCCCAGGGAATGAAGATCTTGTAGGTCTCTTGGCTAAGAAATTCTATAAAATGACAAGAAAAGACTTTAGGAGAAGATCTTCCAGAAATGAAGACAAACCAAAGTATGATAGGACACCAACTAAAGAAATTGTGTGTTATGATTGCAGGAAGCCAGGACACATTCTTCCAGAGTGTCCTGATAATCAAAAGAAGGACACAAAGAAATAAAAAGACTCTAAGAAGTACTTCAACAAACCTTCTTCTAGTAAATACAAGAAGAAGGAGAGAGAATTTGTTGCTGAAACTTGGAGTGATACAGAATCTGAATCTTCATCTAGCACAAGTGAAGATGAAGAAGAAGCAAAGGCTAAGGAAGTCTGCTTGATGACAATCAATGCATCATGCAGTAATTCTGAGTCTGAATCAGAATCTGAAGAAGATCAAGTAATCTCCACATTTGATTTTACTTCACATCAATTTAAAACATATTTTAAATTATTATGTATTGACTTAATAAAATCTGAGAAGGAAATAAAACTTCTCAGAGACAAACTAATAGAAATGAACAACTTGTCAATGCCAGGAAGAATATCAAACTAGGCTTAGGAGTTTCATCAAGTCAACCTCATCTTGTGCAGAAAAATATTTAAACCAAACCTATTAAATTTATCTCTTAAAAAGGAAAAGACAAATTAGAAAATTTAGAAAAAGCTACTGAGGTTTCATAAAAGAACAAGCCTAAACAAACTAAAAATTTTCATAAAAATTATGTTCAACAAAATTCGTCGAACCAAAATCGACGAAATCAGTATTATTCGTCGAACGACGATCGACGAACTCTGAACCCAGAATTTGGGTATAACTACTCCATAGCTGGTGCTCGACGAAATTAATATGATTCATCGAATAGAGATCGATGAACGTGGAGGGCAGAAAATGAATACCATTAAGTCAGTGGATCATTCTTCCTAGGAGATATTATCCACTTGGTTATAAAGATCAACCAGAGTGTTCTTACATTTCCAATTATCATTATGAAAGAAAATTAGGACCCAAGGTAATCTGGGTCAAGAACACCTAATTTGTTTTTACACAGGTAAAGAACTATCCTACCACAGAGGAACAGTGGTATTTGGATAGTGGTTGCTCAAAACATATGATAGGATGCAAAGAAAATCTAAAGGATTTTAAAGCTAAGCTTGGACCAAAAGTCATCTTTTGAGACTCCAACTGTGGCCAGACAGAAGGCTATGGCAATGTTAAAGTTGGAGCAATTACCTTCAAGAAGATAGCCTATGTGAATGGTCTCAATCATAACCTCATCTCCATAAGTCAGTTATGTGATGAAGGTTATCAGATAGATTTTAATAAGTCTTTATGTTCAATTACTTCTAGATTAAATAAAATAGCCTTAACTGGAATTAGACAAGGTAACACTTACTTAGTTAATTTTAATTCTGCTAATTCAAAAATTTGCATATTTAATCAAATTAATAAAACAAATGATTTATGACATAAAAGGTTAGGACATGTAAACCTTAGGAGTATTGCTAAACTTTCTAAGGACAACTTTGTTAGAGGACTACCTTCTGGTTATTAAAAGAAGGAAAAACTCTGTAGGGCTTGTCAATTAGGCAAACAACTAAAAATAGTTTTAAATCTATTTCTAAGAGTGATTCACCTAGAATTTTATATTTGCTTCACATGGACCTTTTTGGACCTATTGATGTACAAAGTTTTGGAGGAAAGTCATATACCTTAGTTATTGTAGATGATTAGATTCACTTGGGTATTCTTTATGAGAAATAAGTCAGATAACTTTAAAGTTCTTATAGATTTTCTTAAGAGCATCAAGATTGAGTACTCTACTCAGATTGCATTGATCAGAAGTGATCATGACACTGAGTTTGAATCTCTTCTGATGCAAGAATTCTATGAGAAGGAAGGTATCAGACATTGTTTTTTTTCTCCTAGAACTCCTCAACAAAATGGCGTAGCTAAAAGGGAAAATAGAACCCTAATTGAATCTGCTGGTACGTTACTTACAGATGCTCACTTGCCCCTATCCTTTTGGGCAGAGGCAGTAAGCACAATAAATTATATCCTTAACAGAAGTCTAATACATAAACTTAAGGGTAAGACTCCATATGAATTACTTAAATCTAAGAAACCTAAAGTAAATTATTTTAAAGTTTTTGGTTATAAGTTTACATTCATAACAATAATAAAAAACATTTAAGAAAATTTGAAGACAAAGCTACAGAAGGAATATTTCTTGGATATTCTCAAGTCAGCAAGGCTTATGGAGTGTTTAACAAATCTACTCTTAAAATGGAAGAATCTGTACATGTAACTTTTGATGAGACTAATATGTTTTATAAGGGGAGAAATGTCTCTACCATAGAATCTTTGCAGGTACCAAATCTGTGTGAGAAAATGGGTGAATTAATCCTAACATAAGAGGATACAGTGCATTCTTCTCAATAGATTGCTAAAGATAGTGATAAAGAAAATCATGAGATTTATGCTGAAAATATTGTGGCAAATGAAATTCTAATAGAGGAATTAGCACCACAAATAGTTGAAGAACCAACTCTACCTGTTGATCTTGTCACACTTAGGGATCACCCTAGATCTCAAGTGATTGGAGACATATCAACTGGTGTTCAAACAAGGCTTCAATTGAATCAATATCAGATGCATTCTTGTTTTATTTCTTAGATTGAACCTCAATCCATCAAAGATGAAGAACAAGATCCTCACTGGATCATTTTAATGCAAGAGGAACTCAATCAATTTGAGAGATGTAGAGTTTGAGACTTAGTTCCAAGACCCAAAGACTATACAGTCATTGGAACCAAGTGGGTCTTTAGGAATAAGCTGGATGCTCAAGGAATTATTATAAGGAATAAAACAAGATTGGTAGCTCAAGGATATTCACAGGATGAAGGCATAGACTATGACCAGACATTTGCTCCTATTGCAAGATTGGAGGCTATCAGGATCTTTTTTGTATATGCAACATTCAAGAAATTCACAGTATATCAGATGGATGTGAAGAGTGTCTTTCTAAATGGAGAGCTCAAAAAAGAAGTTTATCTTGAACAACCACCAGGTTTTATCTCTTTAATTCACTCTTCTTATGTTTTTAGATTTAACAAAGCTTTTTATGGTCTTAAATAAGCTCCAAGAGCTTGGTATGAGACTCTTGCTAGTTTTCTTTTAGAAAATAAATTTAGTAGGGGCATAGTAGATAAAACAATATTTGTTAGACATCATAAAAATAAAATTTTGCTAGTTCAAATATATATAGATGATATAATATTTGGCTCTACTGATTCCAAACTTTGCAAAAGGTTTTCTGACCTAATGCATTCAAAGTTTGAAATGAGTAGCATGGGTTAGCTATCATACTTCTTTGGTCTACAAGTGAAGCAAACTTCTGATGGTATTTTTATATTCCAATCAAAATATGATAAAGAGCTAATTAAAAGATTTGGGATGTCAGATGCCTCAGCTATGAAAACACCCATGCCCTCTAATGCTGTTGTTGATAATGATGAACAGGGCAATCCTGTTGATCAGAAAATATATAGGACTATCATTGGGTCCTTATTACACATAACAGCTAGTAGACCAGACATAATGTTTGCTACATGTATTTGTGCTAGGTTTCAAGTAAATCCCAAAGAATCTCACCTAATTTTAGCTAAAAGAATTTTGAGATATATAAAGGGTTGCCCAAATCAAGGACTCTGGTATCCAATAGAGTTAGAATTTGAATTAATTAGATTCTCAGATGCTGACTATGCTGGATGCAGAGTTGACAGGAAAAGCATATTAGAAACTTGTCAGTTTCTTTGTGATAGGCTTGTGTCATGGTTTTGCAAGAAGCAAACATCTGTTTCTACTTCAACTGCTGAAGCTGAATATATGGCAACTGGTAGTTATTGTTCACGGATTTTGTAGATTCAAAATGAATTACTGTATTATGGTTACAACTTAATAATTCAACCATATTTTTTGATAACACCAGTGCAATTTCTATTGCACAAAATCCAGTCCATCATAGTAGGATTAAGCATATAGAAATAAGACATCACTTTCTTAGAGATAATATAGACAAAAATAAAATTAATCTTGTCTTTATTTCTACTGATTTACAAAGGATAGATATTTTCACTAAACCCTTAGATGAAAAGAAACATGTTTTCTTCCTAAATAAGCTAGGCATGATAAATGGAGAATCATTAATTTGATTTTTGTTTCTGAGATCGACGAATTGCACACCTTTCATAGAATAGAGATCGACAAACTGTGTTCTTTTCGTGAGACATTCATCGAACGGAGATCGACGAACTGTCTTTGTGAAAATTTCATCGAACGGAGATCGACGAATTAGTTTCAAGTATTTTTCGTCAAACAGTGCTCGACGAAATATATTTCTTTCGCAAAACTTTCGTCGACCAGAGATCGACGAAATGTATTTCCTTTGAGAATTTTCGTAGAATAAGAGTTCGATGTTTTGTTTTTCGTCAGACAGAGTTCGTCTTTTCAACTTCTGAAAACTTATAATTAGGTTTTCATCGAACTCTATCTCGCGCTTTCTCCATTTCCTGTCTCTTGCACTTGATCTTGTCAGTTTTGTAGGAAAATGGCGGTGTCGCAGGCGATTCTCTCTGGAATGAAATTTGACGCAGGTTTTGACATTGACATAGACTCCTTCAGCAATTCAGATAAGATTTTCAAGGATATATTGCAACTGTTTGAGGCACAACATCTACAGAATTTTATGTCTACAAGAATCAAACTCCCCTTTTGGGAAATCAAGGAATTGGTCTATACTGCAAGGATTCAAGACACCACAATGGTTACTGGATCGGTCGTAGGAAATCAGGTTTCTCTAAAACCTGATATCTTATATGAAATTTTAGGTTTTGTGAATGGTGAAGATGAAATAGAAATATCTAGTACTGAATTTGATGAAATGCTAGATAGAATGGGACATAATCAGGGAAACCCTAATCACCTGCTGAAAAAGAATTTTTATGTTGAATATAAATTTTTGGCCGATGTGGTCGGTAATGTTTTGTTAGGAAAACACTATGCACATGACTATGTCACCAGGCACCAGTTTATGTTATGAGTGCTTTGGTTAATCAGAAATCTGTGAACTGAGGAATAATTTTATTTGATTCAATTAAGAAGAAAATTAATAAGAAGGATGTCTGTTATGGTAGGGTACTAGGAATTTTCCTACAGGCTAAGTGCCCTGAACTCCTGGTCTCACAGACCACCCATATTAATGCATCCAAAAGGCTTACTTCTGCCTTGTTTGGAAGATAGGAGAGGGTTATCCCTAAGCCTTCCAGGGATACCTCTTCTAGGACAGCTTCTGAAGGCACGAGGGCTGTTACAGCCACTCTCCCAACCCCAGCAGAAGTTCCTGCTCCTCAAATTTCTTCTCCTCCTCTATCTCCACACCATTCCCCTAGACAGCTATCTCCACCATCTCACCAACCACCTCCCCAACATTCTCCACTACCTTCTATATCTGACCAACTTCCATCATCAACTCCACATGTTAATGACCCTCTTCCTCAGTCACCTCTACCACCTGTTACATTTGAAGATATTATATCCACTTCATTTCATCCAGAATCACCAACTCATCTATCTCTACCTATATCTCCTTTACTCTCTTCTCCTCCTCACTTTTCTCTACTAAATTCATCTCCACAACATTCAACTCAATCTCAAATATCTCCACAACACTCACCAATCTAAGAAATCATTACTGATGACACTCCTACTATCATTCCTCCATCATCCATTCCACAAACATTCTATCTCTGCTCCAACTATGCTAACAGCTCCATCCCTTCTACTTCCAATCAACCTTCAACATCTACTCAAAATCCTAATGAGTATTTCTATGTTGATTTTTCTTCTATTTCTGCTAACATTCTTGAATTTATTACTCCAACTCTCAAAAAGCTGATAGAAGAAGCTATAGCTCCCCTTGCTGCTTCTATTTCTACTATCTCTTCTCAGCTACCCTCTTCCTCTACTGTCCCTTCTTCTGGGGGCCTAGATTCAGGTTTCCCTGGATCAAGGTTGGGGGAGATGCTTAGTGAAGAAGCTCCAGAAGTTCCAGTTGCAGCAGTAATAACAGTAGTTTTGATAATTAGGATATAGAAATGATTGCAGATCTTTCAGATGAAGAAGCAGCAGTAATTCCAGAAGTTGCTACTATTGGTGATGTGTCTATTCATCCCACAGTCAACTTGCACTCTTTACTATCAGTTTTTGATACTCTGCATAGTTATTCTCCAGTTTTTGATCATTCTTCTTCTAAGGCTATAGTATGTTGTACTGCCCTAGTTGATTCTTCAATTTTAGAACAGCTAAGGAACAGTCTTATAGATTTTTCTACCGGTAATAATTCAGTTCTTGAGACTGAAGTAGCTGATAATATAATAGATATTATAGAGCAAGCCCATTCCCCTCAAACTTATGCATGGGATGAATCTCCAATGCCTAATTTAGATGATATTTTTTTTCAAGACATGGAACAAGATGACAGTGTACATATACCAGTTGATACAATAGAGATTATAACTGTATAGCCAAAAGCTCAAGCTATTGATCATTCTGAGTTAATTAAATAGATTGATGATTTATATGATCTGCCTGAAGTTGAATCTGATGAGTTAGAGGACTCAAGTTCTAAAAAGAGAAAATTGAAGAAGAAGGCTCCAACAAAGGTTGCTCCTAAACCTTCATCTACTACTGATATCCCCTACTATATTCTGCATGGGATTACTCTCACTCCAAATCATCCACATTGGATGAGATATTCAAAAAATGAGCAAAAAAGGAGGAAGAAAATGAAGAGATATAATTCACCTCCAAGGTCTAGGAGAGGACCTCCTCCTCCTCCAACAACCTAGCAGCAGGTAGTGTTCCTCATTCTAAAAAGCCTTCTTCTCATTATCCAAAAGCTTCTCAGGATAGCAAAGACAGACCTTCAAGGTCAAAATCTCAGAGCAGCAGCCAGAACCATCCAGGTCAAAGAAGATAGCAGCCAAGCCCAGAGAGGCCTCCTTCCCTAGCTTATGATCCAGAGTTGGACCCAAACTTAAGAATAGCAAGGTTCAATGAGCTTATTGCTCTATCTCAAATTAATAAAGCTAAAGCAAAAGGAAAGGACACCTCTTAGTTCTCAACCATGTCCTCTTACAGAAAGAAAGAACTTAATAAATACCAATTAAAGAACTTATTCAATGTTGATAGATACATGAGTCTACATCCAGAAGCAGTTGTGCTCAGAGCCACATCTTTGAAGATTATTGGATCACAAGATTTAAAGATGACTCAAAAACAAGCTAAATGCCCCAATAGATAGTTAATCCTCACTAAATCTTCTTCAGATTCTCCTGCAGCTGCTCCAAAAAGGGCTCTTAGTTTTTGATTAAAGTTTAAACTTTGTTGTTATGTTTCTGTATTCTCAAAGCACTTATTCTATATCTGCTAAAAATTTTATTTCTGCAAGATATTTTATGCTTTGTGTTTTGATTTTGTTTTATAGTATCCTCACCCAAATAGGGGGAGATTGTTGTAACCATATTACTGATTTGGGCTAGGATCACTATTAGGATGTTTAGTTTGACCCAATATAAATATTCTAGGGTCATAGGTTTATTTCTAGGGTCATTGCCTCAGAAGAATCTAGCAAAATTAAGTTCGACGAAAGTAGAGCTATGTTCGACGAACGGCTATCTCAGATCGACGAATCAGATTCTTAACTCTGAGTTTAGCTCAACGAACTTTGAGATCCGGTCGACGAACTCCGATCTCTACTCAGAATCTCAGCTCGACGAACTACAAGCTCAGCTCGATGAACTCCATTCTCAATTCGACGAATTCCATAGTCAGTTTGACGCTTTCCAGGATTCAGTTCGACTAATTCTTTGCAGTGCTTTAGTCAGTTTTGTTTACAGAAGGCGGAATAATTTCAGGCTTAATTTCAGGCTGATTATACTCTCAAGGCAGAATAATTCAAAGGCTTAATTACAGACAGTTATGACTCTGATATTTAATGCCAAATATTCTAACGAATATAACCATTTAGAGGCAGCATTAAATATGGATTTATCACAGAGTTTAAGGCTAATCAATTTTAAGGCAGTTACCATTCTTGGGAAATTCCTCAGACATTTCAGAATCGACTAATTCAAATGTTTGAATTCTTCTTTACATTCTATATATATGTACAGAAGATTGCTGCCTCAAGTTTACTCACTCAGATATACTTACTCATGCATACAGACTTAGAGATACTGACTTAGAGACTTGCAGATCAACATATACTCTTACAGAATTAGATCTTCAGTCTCTACCTATGCAAAGTCCTTATCTCTAAGACACAAGAAGGCCTACACCCTAAATAAAGGACTCCCTCTCCTGATCATAAACTCTACTCAAATTAGGGGGAGCTTTCTGCTTCAACATCCACTAGTCTTCTTAAAGATTTTTGACAGAGAAGACATCATCACTTTTTTTTTTATTTTCATAAATTGTGTATAGGGTTTTTAACTCCCTTCAAAAGTTACATTTTGGTTTCTAAGTCTCCTGATCAATAGCTCAAAGGGTTGTTAGATCTCCAATAGAAAAATAAATCTTGTGGTGACAGGGCACCTGAGCAAAAACCTATGGTGGCAGGGCACCTGAGCAAAAACCTATAGTGGATTCCTACCAGGGTGGTAGAAGAGTGGATGTATCCAAATTTATTAGGGAACCACTATAAATTTCCTTGTATCGTCTGTGATTGTTATTCATTTTATTTGTGTGCTGTGATTGCTTCTTTATATATTAATATATCACTAGTTTTTAAATCCACTATAAAACTAAATTAAAGTTTTTAATATACACTATTCACCCCCCCCCCTCTAGTGTAAAGTAGATCTATCCCTCACTTTCAGTATTCTTGTCAACACAAGAAATGTCTAAGTTCTCCAACTCCTGGATCAGATGTTCATCTTGCATCTGTAACCAATTAGCCCTTGCCGGAGCCCTACGACTCAAGGCATCTGCGACCACGTTCCCTTTTTTGGGAGTATAATGAATGTCGAAGGTGTAGTCCCCGAGGAACTCCATCCACCTCCATTGTAGCATATTTAGATCTTTCTGATCCAACAGATACTTAAGGCTCTTATGGTCTGTGAAGATGTCAACTTTCATGTCATATAAGTAGTGACGCCATAGTTTAAGTGCAAAAATCACCGCCGCCAACTCCAAGTTGTGGACAGGATATTTCTGCTCATGCACTTTCAGCTGGCATGAGCCATAAGCTATCACTTTACCGAGCTGAAGAAGTATGCAGCCTAAGCCACTCCCTGATGCATCACTGTACACTTCATAGCCGTCCGAACCACATGGCGACATCAAGATTGGCATCGTGGTCAAGCGACTCTTTAACTCTTCAAAAGCTCGTGTGCACTCTGGCATCTAGATGAACTTTTGATTCTTCCTCGTTAGTGTGGTAAGAGGCAAGGCGATCCGCGAGAAGTTTTCTACAAAGCGTCTGTAGTAGCCCACCAGTCTAAGGAAACTCTGGACTTCAGCTACTTTAAACAGAACAAGCCACTCCTGTATCGTAACTATCTTTGTGGGATCCACCGCAATCCCCTCCACTAACTTCATGGCCAAGAAAGGCAACTGACGATAGCCAGAACTCACACTTTGAGAACTTGGCATAGATCTTGTTTCTTCTCAGGGTGTGCAACACCATCCGTAAATAGTTCGCATGATCTTCTTTAGACTGAGAGTACACTAAAATGTCGTCGATAAAGACGATTACAAATAAATCCAAGTACTCTCGAAATGTTCGGTGCATTAGGTCCATGAATACCGATGGCGCATTAGATAGCCCAAAAGGCATTACCGTGAACTTATAATGACTGTAGCGTGTTCCAAATGTTGTCTTGTATCACATTCTCGAATTCTCAACTGGTAATAGCCAGACTTCAGGTCTAACTTTGAGTATACCTTTCATCCAACCAGCTGATCGAACAAGTCATCATCTGTGGTATCGGATACTTGTTCTTCTTTGTCAACTTGTTCAATTCTCTATAATCGATACATAAACGCAGGTTACCATCCTTCGTTTTCACAAAGAGGACAAGTGCGCTCCAAGGTGACATACTTGGGTGTATATATCCTTGTTCTAACAGCTCTTGCAGCTGGACTTTTAGTTCCGCCATATCCTTTGGCGCTACACGGTACGGTGAGCGGACCATAGGTTTCGCAGCTAGCACCAACTCGATAGAAAAGTTAATTTCTCTTTGGGGAGGTAGCCCCGGAAGATCCTTCGGGAACACATCTGCGTACTCCGATACAATCAGAACGTCACTCACACTGGCTTTTGTCTCAATAGCCTCGATAAGCATGAAGAATAACTCTGCGCCCTTCCGAACAGCTTTGACGACTTGGAGAGTAAACATCAATATCTTGCTCGATTCTCGCATGCCAATGAATTTAGTCTTTAGCTCGCTATTCGGTCTGTTGAAGTTGAGACCGGGCGGTCTGTCGGTCTGGCTTGGCGGGTTATTGACCGGGCGGTCTGGCGGTTTGCCTTCAGCGGGTTGGTTGCTGTGTTGAGGTCTGAGGTCCAAGCGGTCTAGCGGTCTGTTACTGGCGACTAGGAGACCGGGCTGTCTAACGGTCTCACTTGGCGGCTTGTCTCTCTCTCTGGCAGTGGCCGAGCGGTTAGCCCTTCTGTCTAACCGGGCGGCTTGTTCCGGTCTGTTGTTCTAGCCGCCCAGATTCTTTTGTATAGTTTTAGTCCCACATCTCTTATTTGTATTCTCTCTTCTCTCCTCCATTCTATATAAGGGAGGCCATACCTTTGTAATAGATACCTTTTTCTGATAATAAAATTTCAGTTATACCATTTCCGGCTTGTTTTAGTTCGCTTTTAACATGGTATCAGAGGAATCGATCCTTTCCTCCTGATTCTGTGCTTCTCCCTGTCCGCGCGGCTTGCTTCTCCGGCTTGCGCCCTGTCCGCGCGGTCTCCTTGTCGTTGCCCTCTGTGTGCGCGACCTGTTGCCTTGTTCACTGCGACCTGTCGCCTTGTTCGCCGCGACCTATCGCTGTGTGCCTTGCCTCCTCCTGTTTGCTCTTGCTCTGGTCGTCGCGACCTGTTGCCTAGTTTGCCGCGACCTGTTGCCTAGTTCGCCGCGACCTATTGCCGTGTGCCTTGCCCTCTCTCGTGCTTCTGTTCGAGCGGACTGTCTGCTTGCCGCTCGACTTCTTCCCCTTTGCTTGTTACTGCGTCTTGGTCGTGGTCTCTCTGGCCGCTGGTGTCTGACATCCTGACCGCTGCAGTTCCTCTTCGGCCTATCCGCGCGGCTTGTTTTCTAACCGCGCGGCTTCCTGTTGTTTGCTCTTATGGCTCTTTCTGATGCTTCTACTGCCACCACCCCTGTAGCCAATCCGGCTCCTCCTCTACCTCCTACTCCTTCCGGGAACCTTGGCACCGTTTCCAAGCTTGTCGGCTCCAACTACCCGGATTGGAGCGTCTCTTTCACCTTTCTCCTTCGCTCGCAACGCAAATGCCACCATCTCGTTGATGACCCTCCTCCTACCACTTCCCCTCTCTTTGATGACTGGGATGCAAGTGATGCTCTTGTGCGTACTTGGCTCGCTAACAGTCAATCCGATGAATGCCTTCCCGTCATCCGTCATGATGAGACGGTGAAGGCCGCTTGGCTTCATCTTGCTGCTTTGTATTCCAAAGGGGCTCAGACGTCCCGCATCTATACGTTGTATGCGGACCTCTTTGCCCGGCCTACCTTGTCTCCTGCTGCTGCCTACCAACAAGTTCAAGCTCTTGGGGCTGAGATTCTTCAGAATCGCCCCTTTTCTGCGGATCTGGCTCAACAACACAAGCACTTCCAGGAGCTTCTGGTTGTGTGTTATCTGCTTCGTCTTCCTGACACTTATGACATGATCCGCCAACAAATTCTGGGTGAGGCGGAATCCCCTACCTTAGATGCCACCGCTGCTCGCATCGCCGCTGTCACCTCTCTCCTTCAGCGCCCGCTTCTACCCGCTCCTTCTCCTCCGGATAACTATGCTCATCAAACTCAGCGGAGTGGCTCTGGTAGCCGCAGTCATCAGTCTGGCGGACGTCCTTCTTCCCGCTATCTCTGCTCTCACTGCGGCCGCACCGGACACACTCTTGACCGCTGCTGGACAAAACATCCCCATCTTCGCCCCTCGGGTGACTCTTCCGCCTCTTCTTCCAAACCGTCTGCTTCCGTGGTCACATCATCAGGTAGTGCCCATGTAGTCACTCAAGGTAAATGGCTTATCGACTCCGGTGCTACTAATCATATGACGGGCAATCCTCAGTGCTTCTCTCTCCTCGAACAGCATGATCGGTTGCCCCCGGTCCTCATTGCAGACGGTTCTCCCTCCCTGGTTCATGGGTCGGGAGTGGTTCATGTTACTCCGTCCCTTCGGCTAGAGGACACTCTCTATGTGCCCAAGTTTCCGTGCAATCTGTTGTCGGTTACTTCTTTGTGCAAGCAGCCTCAATGTTCTGTAACGTTTACTCCATCTTCTTGCTCTTTTCAGGATCCGAGCTCCCAGCGGACGATTGCTACTGGGACTGAGAGCGGCGGCCTCTACTTCCTCGACAACGTTTCCGCTTTGTCCGCCTTCTCTTCTTCTTGTACGGATCTTCTCCAGTGGCATCTCCGTCTCGGTCATCCTCCACCACGGCTTCTGCATCAGCTTCTGCCCCACCTCCCTCCCTCCACTACTCCTCTCCACTGCGAAGCATGTCAACTTGGCAAGCATCCCTCCTTCCCGCCGAAGCAAGGTCGGGGCTCTACCCGTCCGTTTGATCTAGTCCACTCCGATATCTGGGGACCTGCTCCTACCCTTACTATTGGTCGGGGTAGTTCTTATTTTGTAATTTTTATTGATGATTTTTCTAGATGTACTTGGGTGTATCTCTTACGAGATCGCTCTGAACTTTTTAATGTATGGACCTCCTTTTATCATTTAATCAAAAATCAGTTTGGTGTTAGTGTTAAAACTTTTCGCTCTGATAATGCAAAAGAATACTTAAGTCATGCTTTTACCTCTTTCTGTGTACAACATGGCATTATTCATCAGACAAGTTGTGTCTATACATCCCAACAAAATGGGGTGGCGGAGCGCAAAAACCGTCACCTCCTCGATGTTGCTCGCACATTAATGACTCAAATGCATGTCCCTCGCTCATATTGGGGCTATGCTGTTCTTCTTGCTTGCTATCTCATCAATCGCATTCCCTCCTCCGTTCTCCAGGGAAAAACCCCTTTTTCCATCCTTTATCCTGGCAAGGAGCCTTTTCCTCTCCCTCTCCGAATCTTTGGGTGCACTGCTTTTGTGCATGTCCCATCTGCCACCCGTGATAAGCTCTCCCCTCGCTCCACCAAATGTGTTTTTCTGGAGTACTCGGTCACTCAGAAAGGCTACTGCTGCTTTGATCCTGTTCTTCGTAAACAGTTTGTCTCCGCTGACGTTACCTTCTTCGATAATGCCTCCTACTTCTCGGATGACTCCTCTTCTCTTCCTCCCACCTCGGATTCTCCTGATATTCCGTTCGTTCCCTCGTCTCCTTCTGCGATATCCGCTCCTCCTCCGTCTCCGCCCACTCCTCTCCCTCCACCTCTCTCTCCGCCTCCATCTCCCTCATCTCCGCTGCCGTCGCTCTCTCCTCCCGGGCCAGCTCTCTCTGCCACGGATGCTCTGGATGCCGAGGAGCACGCCGACCTGGATCTTCCTGTAGCTCTTCGCAAAGGGGTGCGGACGTGTACCCTACACCCCCTTGCTGCTGTTGTTTCATATGATCGTCTTACCCCTTCTCGCAGGGCCTTTGTACTGGCTATCTCTGCTACTACCACACCTCGTACCTACCAGGAGGCCCTGGCCATTCCTCACTGGAAACTGGCCATGGATGAGGAAATTGCGACCCTCACAGAGCGGGGTACCTGGACTCTTGTCCCTCCTCCCCTTGATACAGATGTTGTTGGCTGTCGATGGGTCTTTGTAGTCAAGTTTGGCCCAGATGGCACTGTAAACCGTTACAAAGCTCGTCTGGTGGCTAAGGGCTTTACTCAAACCTATGGGGTGGATTACTTTGACACCTTCTCTCCCGTGGCTCGTCTCAGCACTATACGGGTCCTTCTCTCTGTGGCAGTCAACAATGACTGGCCCCTTTCCCAGCTGGATATCAAGAATGCCTTCCTTTATGGTGATCTTCAGGAGGCCGTCTACATGGAGCAACCTCCAGGGTATGTTGCTCAGGGGGAGACACGAGTCTGCCGGCTACAGAAGGCAATCTATGGCCTCAAGCAGAGCCCTCGAGCTTGGTTTGACAAATTCAGCGGCATCGTGGCGGCCGTTGGTTTTGCTCGCAGCGCTGCTGATCACTCTCTATTTATTCGCAAAACCTCTTCGGGACTGGTGGTTCTTGCAGTATATGTGGATGATATTCTTCTCACTGGTGATGACCAGGAAGGGGTAGCCTTGACAAAGCGGCATCTTCGCCAACATCTAGTCACGAAAGATATGGGTTCTCCGAAGTACTTTTTGGGGATCGAAATCTCTCGGAAGCCCAACTCTTTAGTCCTCTCTCAGCGTAAGTATGCTCTTGATATTTTAAAAGAAGCAGGATTGACTGGGGCCAAACCTGCCCGATGTCCCATGGCTGTTGGGGAAGACAAAACCTGGACAGATGGTTCGCCTCTTCTTTCAGATGCTTCGCGGTACAGGCGTCTAGTTGGTAAGCTCATATACCTCACCGTGACTAGGCCCGACATCTCCTATGCTGTGGGCAAGGTGAGTCAATTCATGCAAGCTCCCAGGGAGTGCCATCTACAGTCCGCCTTGCGGATCTTGGAGTATGTCAAAGCTGCCCCTGGGAAAGGATTGCTCTTTCAGAAGAATGATCATCTGAGGGTTGAAGCTTACTCAGATGCGAGTTACGCTGATGACAAAGGGGACCGCAAGTCTACCTCCGGTTTCTGTACCTTTGTTGGGGGCAATCTGGTAAGTTGGAAGAGCAAGAAGCAATCTGTTGTCTCCAGGTCCAGTGCTGAAGCTGAGTATCGGAGTATGGCATCGACCACTTGCGAGCTAAAGTGGCTACGGGCTCTCATGTTGGATTTAGGAGAGGTCTACAACCATCCTCTACCTATGTTCTGTGACAACAAGGCTGCTATATATATCTCCAAAAATCCAGTCTTCCATGAGAGAACCAAACACATTGAGGTCGACTGTCATTTCATTCGTGAAGAGATTCTGAAGGAACAAATTTGCACTCCCTTCGTCACGTCTGAAAAAGAGCTGGCTGACATCTTCACCAAGCCAGTATCCGCCTCATTTCTTCATATATGTGACAAGCTGGGCATGATCGACATATATGCTCCAGCTTGAGGGGGAGTGTTGAAGTTGAGACCGGGCGGTCTGTCGGTCTGGCTTGGCGGGTTATTGACCGGGCGGTCTGGCGGTTTGCCTTCAGCGGGTTGGTTGCTGTGTTGAGGTCTGAGGTCCAAGCGGTCTAGCAGTCTGTTACTGGCGACTAGGAGACCGGGCGGTCTAACGGTCTCACTTGGCGGCTTGTCTCTCTCTCTGGCAGTGGCCGAGCGGTTAGCCCTTCTGTCTAACCGCGCGGCTTGTTCCGGTCTGTTGTTCTAGCCGCCCAGATTCTTTTGTATAGTTTTAGTCCCACATCTCTTATTTGTATTCTCTCTTCTCTCCTCCATTCTATATAAGGGAGGCCATACCTTTGTAATAGATACCTTTTTCTGATAATAAAATTTCAGTTATACCATTTCCGGCTTGTTTTAGTTCGCTTTTAACACGGTCATAGTGTGATCTTCTTTGAGTTGCAATCTATAAATAGGGGTGTGCACGGTGCGGTTTGGTGCGGTTTTGGCCCAAACCGCAACCGCACCGTAAGGGCTCGGTTTTTGCCCGAGAAAAAATGCACCGCACCGAAATTATGCGGTGCGGTTTTGGTTCGGTGCGGTTTTTTGCAGTTTCGGTGCGGTTTTTACATGTATTTTACATAGATCACAGGTAAGCATTGCCCCCAGTAGCGTCAAGTTGAGCGTTCTATTTATAGAGAGACAGATTTTCTACTACTACAGATGAACCTTTTTAAAACGGTCATGCTATTTTAGTATTTTATCTCAGATTCCATTGAGTTCATTGAAGGTCATTCCTTTGATCGCTTTTGATGAAGATTTTTCTTTTTCTACATTGTTCTCTCTAGCCTTGATGTCGAACAACACAATTAATTCCACAACACCCATCGAATTTTCTCTTGTTAGTTTATCTCGGTCAAACAGCTCTTTGATCAAGTCATTGTTACTACTATGACTCTTAACGAATTCTCAACTCTCATGACAATATCATAGTAACCCATTCTGGTTTGTACTTGTTGTATAAAAAACGAGGATGATTATCCACATTATCCACCTCCACCAAGCGTTGATACTGTTGATTCTCCACCTCCACTTCTTGGCATGATAATATCCTGTATGATCTTAATCTTGCTCTAAGAAAGGGTAAGTGCACATGCATCACTCTTTCTATTTCTCAATTTATCTCCTTTACTTAATATACTTAAATGTGATGTCACATAATTACAAAAAATTAAATACACAATATTCGGTGTGGTGCGGTTTTTACGGTTTTCAAAATCCAAAAACCGCACCGCACCGAACCGCGCTCGGTTTGTAAAAGTTCAAAACTGCACCTAAACTACGCGGTGCAGTTTAAAAATCGGTGCGGTTTTTGTAGTGCGGGCAATTTTTGCGGTTTGCGGTTTTTCATGCTCAACCCTATCTATAAAGGCATGCTGCTCCGAGAGCAAGTCCATACCAAAGATTACATCAAACTCCGATATCGGCAGCACAGATGCTTCCAATCCGAAATCCCATCTTCATATTCGCGCCTCAATACAATAAGACTTATTTGCCCACATTACGCATCTGTTAGGCAACAATATCGTTAGGTTATCTGTCGACACACAAGTAGGTACTCCAATTCGATACACGAAGTCCTCAGATAAAACGAATGTGAAGCACCCGTATTGAACAGTGCTCTCACCGGACAGTCCCGAAAAAGGACAAAGCTTATTATAAACAAATCATACACAAGCAACGTATAAGGTATGAAGTATTAAAAGCAGTAAAACTGTACCTTAACTCATACCTGTGACGACGTCACTTTGCTTTATGGCCTCCTATTGGCCAAGATTGTACACCCTCGGTTTAGCTGGAGCGTATTGGGACGTAATGAATTCCACCGCCTTTCCCATTTCAGCATATGTTGCTCCTGCCTTCTTCTCACTCGTTGGGCGCCCATGCCAGCAATCCCGTGCCAGATGACCCACTTGCCACAGGTATAACATGAAAGGGTAGTTCGCCAAGACTTCGCTCCAGAAATCACATTAGATGGAGCCTGTTCCGAAGACTTGGACTTCTTACTCAACCTCTTGCGGTAGTCATATTTTCCAGGACGCGGTACTTTGAATTCGGTCTTTGTTCTATCCAAGTCCCTCTTGCCCTACACCCTTTTCATATCTTTCCCCAACGCACGGGTCGTATCCACCAATGCTTGAAACCCTTGGTTTACCAAACTCAAGAGCAGTATCCTCAGCTCATCCCGCAGTCCCTCATATATTTGACTGGTCTTACGCTCTTCTTCAGCGAAAGTAGACCCGCATAGCGTCCCAATCTGGTAAACTCATGCAAATAGGTGTCGACACTACTTTCACCCTATATCAGACGCTGAAACTCATTTTCCATGGCTATGCATTACGACGATGACAAATGCTTTGCCAAGAATAGTCTCGAAAACTCCTCTATCGAGACCTCTGATAGTTGTCTGGCAGCTAAGTGGTGTAGATCCATTTCGTCCCACCAAAGCCGAGCCTCTCCTTCCAGCAGGAAAGTGTCCAAGGTGAATTTCTATCCCTCCTCAGTTCTTATTATCATCAGAATTATTTTGACTCACGCAAGCCAGTCCTCTGCCTGCGTTGGGGAACCTTCCCCCGCGAACGTAAGAGGACTGAAACTCATGAACTGCTTCAGTTGCCATTCCGCTACTCATATATGTACCACAGCCTCAACAGTTTCTTGCCTCACACCAACCTGTACTGGCACCATCGCAGGCTGCGCCTGCCGAGTAGGCTGTGCGTGTATCATTGCAAATAATGCCTCGGCAACTAAGCGCACTATCTCTGCAGAATGAGGAGGTGTGGGCACCTCGACTGGTGCCACACTCTCAACAGAATGCTGGGGCTCAGACTGTCCCACACCACTTTGAGTCACCTATACATGTAAAAATACAAACTTTAGCGACTTTGCAAAAGCAACAACGACTAGTAGGAACGCGCAGGTTCCTCAAACAGGTGTATTTTCATTCCTAAGAGGACATCCTTGAGTTCATTTATGTTATAACGGTCCACACTTACACGTGCTCTCCACCCCTCAAAAGAATTCAACCATGAATTTGTAGAAGGAAGACCAAGAAAAGCAGATACCAAATTGTAACACCTCAGTCCATCACATGAAATATAGTAGAGGGTTCGGTCAGGGCCCCACACCATATTCCACAAACAGGCAGCGGGATTACATATGAATATCAAAAGATTATACGCATCCTAACTCATAGCATTCTAGTGGAAGCTTTAAGGGTTAAGATATGAACTCAAGAACAACAGTAATGTCCACTATATACATACATGAATGTTATACAAAAATACACAAAATTCATTGTCGCAGGCAATAGTTACTATCGCCCAGCGATAGTTACTGTCTCTCGGCGACAGTCAACAATAATCAAAACTATTCTGGCCTTAAGGCCTTACATTTACTCTTTACAAGGTGTGGATTACAGACATCGGCACGCAGGCCGGCCATATATGAAAGCAATAAACTTCGTTTGGCCTTCGAGGGATGGCATAGCTTTCAGGGCTTTAGCCCGCTACTTCCCGCTCGGCTCTCCAGCAAATGCACAGTGACAAGCTGCCACAAGGATGGCAAATAAGGCAATGGTCATCATTTAGCCGACCAATTTATAATGAGCCTACCTCTTTCCCTGGGCAGCGGTATTCCTTCCCTACAGGCATAGCATTATCACAAGCAGATATATTACAAGAACGTGCACTCACACACTGTTCAATATATCAAAAACGCGGACCTTAATTATCGATGCTCCGTGAACTCAGGGCATATTTTCGGTGTGCCAGTTTCCCAAATTACACCACCATTCAGAGGTCCCGGAATTGACGGTCAACTTTAAGCATTTTTAGTCTTTTCGGCTTATAGCCTAAGACTCCCTCTCTCTCGTTGCCACCAGTAACTCTCATGTAATTTAGGTCTGTTTAACCGATCTACATCGAGCAGGTTTAGATCATCCTTTTCTTGTTGCTCAAATCTCCTTGCCCGCCCGCCAAAAGTCACACTCTCAGGCTGGTCGACAGGACACAGGTCGGCCTCCCCTTTCCCATATCTCAAAACACAGCCAATGTTATGTACAGTGGCTCTCATGGCCTTTAGGAGCTCGTAGCTCATAGATTAGCCTTACAGTCTCCCAGAGACAGGCGTCACAATCAAAATGGAGTTATCATCAGCGCTCGTCAAGATCGTTTGGCAGGACCAACAGAAGTTCTCTTTTTGTTCCCAAACTCAACCTAAAACCCTATAGCATCCTACAGTGCCAGGAACACTAGTCTTTTCACATCAATCAGAGCTCATCATGAGCTATCTCCGGCGATACTCATTGTCCCCTGGCGATATCCAACAGTTATGTAAACTGTGGTATTTTCCTGGAGAGCGTCCCCAGTACTTCCTGTTACTCTCATTTCACAGGCATAACCCATCAGACCCCATAAACGCCCCATTTATACTCGGAGTCTTCTCTGACATGCAAAATAAAACATCACCAATCCATACCAACCTGTCCGGATGGGCTTCATACAGCATGCTTATTCCGTACTGTGATTTTCAGATCTATATGCAAAACTACTCGGGGATTTCATGAATCGACCCAAAGGAATTCCCTTGCTTTTCCATCTTTTAGTGGTGGATTCCATGCATATGCTAAAAGAATGGCTTCACTTGTCCAAAAAGGAAGATCGTTACTCTTGTAGTTTTCTTCGGATCCATGGCGAAGCTTTTCTACCCAGACAAAAAGGAGCACCTCACTTCCCTCTTCGCTGATCTAGCTCGGCTCTTACTTCCGACTACAGAATCTCCTTCACCAAGCTATTCAAGCTCAACTCCAGCCCTTAGCTCCAGCCCTAAGCTCTTTCTCTCAAGAACTTGGATGTAAGAAGAAGAGAGAGTGAGAAGAAGATAATGAATTCTCTTTCCTCTACTCCTCTACATAAATGGCCTTGGGATTAATCTCAGCCACAGGATCATTTAATCAAAAGGAAGCAAAGGCCACGATTTCGGTTGAAAAGTCAAATAAAAGTATATCGTCGTGCAATATCGGCTATTGCTTGGTGATAGTAACAGTAACTGCCTTGACCCTAGTCATCACTGCTCATCGGCCGCCATTCGTCCATCTGACACGTGTCTAGCAGACGTTGCACTATCGCCTGGTGATATCCATTGTTGTTGTTCCGATAGCTCACTCAACGCTTTACGGCATCGAGTGTGTTGAGTTCACTCAACACTTTAAGGCGTCGAGAGCGTTGAGAGCTGGGGCTATCGTCGTGTGATACCCACTATCGCCACGCAATAGTCTCTTACTCAACGATTCGTCGAAATGCATCGAGTGTGTTTAGCTCACTCAACGCTTCAAGGCGTTGAGTGTTATCGCTATCTCCGTCGGGGATACCCACTGTCTCCCGGCGATACCGACCAGAAGGTCTACTGTCAAATTTGGGGTGTTACAAAGTATGGCTCTAGAATGAAACTCTATTTTGCTTTCCAACCATGCAGTGATCGCAAATCTCCAACTGATCTGCAGATAGATCTGTGATCATCATTTTTTGGAGAGACATCCTAGTCCCTTTTGTATAATATGACATAATCTTCTATTCCATAAGGATGAAGATGCTCCATCCCTAATAATATTAGCCTGAACAACTACAGGTCTTCCCTCCATATAATATAAGACAGTATCTCTCCAACCTTTGGCTACTACAAGCGATCCTTTAATCAACTTCCAAGAATCTCCACCAAAGACACTGAAGTGTCTCTCATCACTTAGATTTCCAACTGAAACTAGGTTAAAGCCGATGTCGGGTACATGTCGTACATCCCGTAGAATCAATAAACCTCTCGTGTCGATCTTCATGTGCATGTCTCTCCTTCTGATTACTTTAGATGCGTCACTGATGCCCATTCTAAGAACTCCACAATCATAAGTCATGTAAGTGGAACATAACTCTCTATTGTCGGAGACATGTGCAGAAGCACTTGAATCTACAATCTAGCTCCGATCATCACATAAGAGTGCAGCTGTGAAACCATATCCAACAATGATGATATTGTCCTTCACTTCAGATACAATAGCTGCACTGTGACTCTCCTTCCTATCATTAGTAGCCAATCCTTTCTTATTTTTTTCATTCATTAGAGAATAACTTAACTTTTGAATATGCCATTTTTTATGACAATAGTGGCACTCCATGTTTTGATAATGTGATATGGATTTTCCCCTGCTTTGGCTCCTCTTGCTCTTCCTTTCTCTGCTCTTGCTCTTTCCTCTCCTCCTGGGCTCGGTGTAAAGGACATCAGCTCGTGAAGAAGAATATGATTGTCCTTGTGATTTTCTTTGCACCTCCTAATTCAGGATGTCACTCTTGGCAATCTCCATAATAATAATACCACCGGGAGATCTAGGAGTTGATTAGAGAAATTCTGACCATCTCCCAAGAGTCTGGAAGAGACTTTAGCAACTACAATGCATTGATTTCAATCTCGAAGGTCATTTTCATAGCTACGGTGCGATCAATAATGCTTTGGAATTCGTTCATATGATCCAGAATAGGTGATCCCTCTCTGTATCTGAACCCGCCTAGTTTCTTTAGAAAATAGAATTTATTTATGTCAGTACTCTTAATATACAATGTCTACAGAGTCTTCTAGAGGATTTTAGCGTCGATGATACTCACAATATGATTGTAGACATTCGGTTCCACGAACCGTCTGATGAATCTGCACAATTTTTAGTGCTCCACATTCCATTTATTTGAATCTGTGTCTTTATACATCTCCTCAAAGATAGGAGCAGGCCAGCCCTTGACATAGATGAGATCCTCCATCAGTAAATGCCACTGGCAATAGTTCATGCTATTTAATTTTACCATTTACTTGGAGCCTGAACCTGAAGTATACTCCATTATGCTCTATCACTGATCGGACTGGCATCATTTCTCCGAGACAATTATTTCAAAGAAATAAATCAAAGAGGATAGGGAGCGGACCAATGGTCGTCACCTACTGCACTCGATCACTAACCCTAAATATCTGATCGGCTTGTCTTGAATCTCAGACAGGTCAGCCCGATAACTATTATGTTAATCAACCTCTCTCTGATACCACTTGTCGGATTTACGCGCTCTCAAACCTAACAAAAAGATCTGTGCATGAAACTTGAAAGCCAGAAATTTTTGTATGAAGGGGTTTTTGGTGACATCAGAGAAACCATTTGTTTCAAACTCTAGACTGCACAGTAGCTCCAACACCGGTTGAAAAGTGGATGGCATTATCTGATTTGTGTCTTATTATCGCATCATGCTACAATGTGGTTGTGGTAGAGCTCTCAAGTGAGCAATACTTTACATTTCTTTCACTGCATACTATGCCACCAACAGTGTCAATATTAATTTCACTTGGATTCATGAATGGAAATCACTTTGTAAAAGTATCTAGTTGTCTACCTAAATAACCTAGAGGGGGTGAATAGGTGAGATCTGCATCTTTTGCGGAATAAAAAATTTAGAGGAATTAAAACAGAATAATCAAGCATACACCAGACGACACAAGGAGTTATAGTGGTTCCCCAAGATTGGGTACATCCACTTTCCACCTCACCAATCTAGCACCACGCTATCCTTGGCTACTTCACTATTTCTAAGATTCAAAACAATCCTATAACTCGGAGCAACGCTCCCACAACTCAGAGTAAACACACTCCTACAAACTCGATCCCCCAAAACTGGATCTACACTCCGAAGAAAACTCTTCCTACAAGATCGGAGACAAAGCTCCTACAAGAATTGAAATGAAGTTTTACAACAATAAAGAAAAACTTCACTTCAGATCTGAAATCTACAGAGTTCTTCCTTCTTGAAAACTGAAAGCTCGGTGAAGAATTTGAGGAAGAAATCCAATAAAACTTGATCTGAAAACTAAGAGCCGACCTGATCAATTTGATGTTGACGAATCTTGAATCTTGGATCGGTCGAGTCTTTTCTCTTGGTGAATCGCTGGATCGCAGGATGAACACAGATAAGAGTGTCGAAGAAGACAGAGCGTGCGGCCTATCCCGATCTTAGAAATTACGGCGATTCAATCTTCTGATAAGATTAGCGATTAGGATTAGGGTTAGCGAATCCATCGACAAGACTTTATATAGAACTTTTTCTAATGGTCTGAATTCATTAAGGAAAGATCCATGTGGATCAATCAAGAAGAATTTAGGTTGAAATGACATTCCGTTCGACAAATTATGAAATCTCATTCAACGAATTGATTTTGAATTCCCGGTCGACGAATTGAATGAACCCTGTTCGACGAATTAACATTGAATTTTCTGCACTGCTTTCTTCGAAAGGATCAAAATTCTTCGAAAGCATCTTGGTTTTTCAAAAACTAACTCAGCCTTTTTCGAAAAAGACTTCACGCAGAATTTCCTTTGAACAAGAAACTTATTGTTCGAAAGGAATAAAACTTTTTGAAAACAACTCTTCTTTTTCGAAGAATGAAATCGCTTTTTCGAAAATTAGTTTATGACTTTTCGAAAACTACTTGCTCTTTCGAAAACACGACTTGGTTTTTCGAGAACTCTTTAGGGTATTTTTCGAAAAGGAGAACTTAGAAATTTTTTGAGAGTTTTTCGAAACATCATAATGTTTCTCGAGAACAACTTGGCTTTCTCGAAAAATGAAGTTTAGACTTTTCGAAAAACACTAATCTTTTCGAAAAATTAACTTAGAAAAATTTCAAGGAAAATTTCTTTTCTTCTTTAATCAAAGGTCAGCAACCTTTCCTTTCTTCCATTCCTTTAGTACTTGAAAATGAAGTGCATCCCAATAGAAAGGTTACACATGAGCCAATACCATGGATCACAAAATGAGGGATTACATTGCATGATCCTATGTTTGGTGACTCACTGTAAACTAACATGGGTCTACACTTAGCAATAATGACCTGCAAGCACTCAACTAGAGAATGGCATCAAATACATATTTAATTCAACTTAGTTTAAGGGTGACTTCACACAAATCTAGGTTATTGTGGATACAATACCTAACAAACTTCTCCTATTTATAGAAGTCAGAACCTTCTATACTAAGGTAAAATATATCAAGATAAATAAAGAAATAACAAGTAAGCAAGATAATATATGTAAAGACAGGTAAGAAATAACAAGTTCAACAAAATTCAAATTATATATATATAGATAGTTTGTCCATAGAAGAGTCCAAGTCCACAACATTTCAAGTACAGCTAATCTCCAAACATATGAGTTACTGTTGTTGCTGTCTCTCTCTTTTCCTACTGCCTTTTCTGATAACTGTAAGGTTTGGGGTAGTATTTTTAAGGTCGAGGAGGAGCTTTTGGATTGTTTCTCCCATATTCTATATCATAGAGCCACCTCTTAGTCAATGACTTTTCATACAACTCCCATTCCTGATGACTGCAATGATCATTTTTATTTTCATTGTATTCTACAACCAGTTTTAGAGTGTCTAGAATGAGAGACTTGGAGGTTGGGCTCCATACTTCAGCAAATTCTTATTCTTTTCTTTTCTCAACTTCTTGAGTCGAGATGGATCGGCTAGCAGAGGCACCATCACCATATTTCCTTTTCTTAAGAACTGGAATTTTTGGAGTTGGATTTTGAGTCATCTTTGGTTCAGTCCAAACATGGGAGTACTCTGCAGGAGGGGCTTCATAATCTTCAGGTCTCGGAGAGAATATAGGCATCTGGGCAATAGGTTATTGGACAGTTGGATTTAGATGAGGAGGAGGAGCTGCATTTGGATCGACTTGGAAGTCGGGAAAGATCTGATTGTGCATCCAAACTGCAGTATCATAGGTATGAAATTTAACATTAAAGATCTGAGTCTGTACATCAGTACTTATCTCTTTCAGCTTGGCTTCCCATTGGGTCTTCATGTCTGCAGAGGCTTTTGATAGATATTCTTTGAATTTGTCCTCCCCCTTTCTGACTTCTACAGATAGGGTGCTTATAGCCTCTTCTTTGAACTTGCCAACTTCTTCACAAGTCTTGAAGTTGTGCTCTTGAGCTTTCTTCTCCAATTGAATCTGATTATTGGCTAGAGTGACTGATTGTTCCATGACTTGACTAAAACTGGTGATGGTATGGTCTATAGCCTTTGCACCTATTTGGAGCAGTTGTTTGAATGTATCAGTATTATACTGAATCTCAGCAAAGCCTCTGTTCATCTCTTTTTCAAGAGCAGTTACTTTGTCCGTTACTTCTTTGAGAGATTTGTCAAAATACTCTCTTTGCTGTGTTAACAAGAGTTCTATTTTACCCAGAAGGGCATCATCAGGAATGGCTGGACCTGGAGGAAGAGGAGGAGATATTGCTTGAACTGTCCATGCAGGAATTGCTTCAATAATAGCAGAACTTTTGCCTCTTTGGAAAGAAGGCAGGACATCCCCTTCCTCACCAAGAATTGTAGGGAGGGAGAAGTCTAAGCTCCTGAAAGGAGGTTCAACAGGGTCTGGACTTATTTCTTCAACATCAGAAAGGATGATCTCAGTCTCCCCCTCAATATGTACCTGGGGCTGAGAGTCATCAGGAATCTGTTCAGGAGTTTTGGAAGATTGAGCATTTGCAGTCTTTTCAGGAGAGATGAACAGAGGATCATCTGAATTTAGTTCTTCTATCATCTTGTCAATGTCAGCATCAATAGATGTGACTCTTGCAGTCACTTGACCATCAGAGAGATCTTCCAGATCTGAGAAAGAATCAACATTCATACCTGAGTCACCATCATGCATAGGGGTGCTCTTTTCAGTAGTGTCATCATCTACAGTGGCTGTCTCTGGAATATCTGATTGTAGAACTGTGTCTTGAACCTCAGCTGACTAAACATCATCAACAACTGAAGGAGCAGGCTCCCCCTCAACAGCTGCACTAGATGTGCCAACTGTATTAGTGTGAGGAGGAGATGGGGTCCTGTCCTTATCAACAACTTCTCTATGAACTTTTGGATCTTCCATTGGCCTATGAATTCGTATTTCCCATCTATTTATTAAGGCGAGGGTGACTTTTTTCAGGTGGTAGATAAACACACCTTTAGACATGTCAAATACTTATGGGTGGAGTTGATGGAGATACAGAGTTATGATCCTTGCATAACTAGGTGCAGTTATGCTCTCCTTAATCTTATCAAATAGCATTTGTCCCCAGTGAAATCTCTTGCGACATATTACAGCAGCCATCATGTCGAAGAACTCTGAGGAAATATATTGAAGGGAGTGGGTTTTGCACAGTAGAATTTTCCCTAGAATATCTGTCAGAAGCTTGCTTTCAGCATTCATGCTCGATCATCGAATGGAGGTGATTGACTGGGAGAGACAAAGAAAGACATTGCCCTTGAGTAGTCGGGTTCTTCTATATAGTCTTCCTCGTCGATAACTGGCAATTTTAGAAGCTCTGTTACGAAAGACGACTTCATTTTAATCTTCACATCCTTGACGGATGTCTTCAATACCTTCCCATTTCGCGTAAGCTTGGCGTTCCGGAAAAACTCTTCAATGTCTGGAAGGAATACCTTGCATGGTTGCTCTAAAACGAAAGAGAGGTCGGCGGCTTCAAGCAATTGGATTACATTTCGGAAATCGTCGGATATTTCGGCGATTCCAGCGCGAACAAACTCACTTCTGAAGCCTATCTTCACTATAGGAGCCATGGATTAAGAGTTTTAAAGATTTCCTTGCTTGTTGAGTGAGAAAGACGGCTTTTGTCGAAAGAACTGGAGGAACTAAAGCGGCGGGATTTGAATCGGCGTGCTCCGGAAGCTCTCGTTCAAAATGTCAATGTTAGGAAATTCTATGGACTTCCTATTTATATATATAATTAAGAATTTTGAAAAAAAAACCCACCTGGATGTTCGAATTCTTGAAAATTTTTCGGAAAGCAGATTTTGGGCCTTTTTCGAAAAGTAAATAGTATCTGTCGAGAGGAATGGGATTTTTTGAATGGGGATTAAAACTTTCTTCGAGAAGTCTTAATATTTTTCGAGTAAGCCAGAGGTTTTCGAAAAAGAATGCAAGTCCTTTTTCAAGAAGTCCGAGTCTTTTCAAAAAATATAGAAAACTTTTCGAGAAATCCGAGTCCTTTTCGAAAGATCCAAGTAATTTTCGACAAGTCCAAGTCCTTTTCAAAAAATACAGAAGTCTTTTTCGAGAAATCAATTTCTGACTTTCAAGTAATCAGGTTCTTTTCGAAAAACTCCAAGTCTTTTTTGAAAAATCACTTTCTGAACTCGATCTTTTCTTAAGATTGCTGAGTGAGAATTCCTTGGCCATTTTCTGAGTTGGCTAAAGCTGATTCTCCTTTTGACTTTGATTGAACTATTCAGGACTCCATGTTGAGCATGTCAAGTTCTGTTTTGATGAACGAGAACTTGCCCTCGTCCAACGGCTTCGTGAAAATGTTTGCAATTTGCCTATTTGTGGGAACATACTGAAGGTTGATGTCCTCATTCTCCACATGCTCTCGAATAAAGTAGTATCTCAATTCGATATGCTTCGTCTGACTGTGAGAGACTGGATTATTGGTGATTGTTATAGCGCTGGAGGAGTCACAGAACATGGAAATTTCTCTGAACTTCAAGTTATAGTCTTCAAACTGATTCTTGATCCAGAGAAGTTGTACGCAGCAACTGCCTGCAAAAATATATTTTGACTCAGCGGTTGACATTGCAACACAATTCTGCTTATTTTTACTCCAAGAAATGAGTCTTCTTCCGAGGAATTGGCAAGTCTCGGAAGTGCTCTTTCTATCATCTTTGCAACCTACAAAGTCTGTATCTGAAAATCCAATTAGTTCGTTATCATTATTTCTTGGGTACCATAAGCCAAGATTTGGTGTTCCTTTAAGGTATCTCAAAATCCGCTTTGCATCTGTGTAGTGAGATTCCTTAGAGTTCACTTGATATCTAGCACACACACATGTTGAAAACATTATGTCAAGTCTGCTAGCAGTAAGGTAGAGCAAGGATCCAATTATGCTCCTATACTTAGTTTTATCGGAAGGTTTCCCTTTCTCGCCCTTGTCCAGAGACATAGCTGAACCCATTGGAGTCCTCATAGAGGTTGCATTCTCCATTCCGAATTTCTTTACTAACTCCTTGGTGAACTTTGTCTGAGAGATGAAAATTCCATCTTCAGATTGTTTCACCTGAAGTCCTAAGAAATACTTCAGCTCACCCATACTGCTCAATTCAAACTTCCCTTGCATAAGTTTGGAAAACTTCTTGCAAAGGTTATCATCAGTAGAGCCAAAAATAATGTCGTCGACATATATTTGCACTAGCAAAATCTTGTCTTTTACTTCCCGAAGAAATAATGTCTTATCTATCTTTCCCCTTGTGAACTTGTTCTCAGGAAGAAAGTTAGACAGCGTTTCATACCAAATCGTGGAGCTTTTTTTAAACCGTATAATGCTTTAAATAATAAGTAAACATGATTAGGATCGTTATGATCAACAAAACCTGGGGATTGTTCCAGGTATACTTTCCCCTTTATATCACCATTGAGGAAGACCGACTTTACATCCATTTGATAGACAGTGAAGCCCATGAAGGCAGCATATGCGAGGAACAACCTGATGGCTTCGAGTCTTGCCACTGGAGCATAGGTCTGATTAAAATCAATCCCTTCTTCATATATGTATCCTTTAGCTACGAGTCTGGCTTTATTTTTTACGATAATTCCCTCTTCATCCATCTTGTTCCTGTATACCCATTTTGTTCCAATAACATTCTTTCCTTTGGGTCTAGGTACAAGCTTCCAGACTTGGCATCGCTTGAACTGATTTATTTCTTCTTCCATTTCAACTATCCAAGATGCATCTTGGTTTGCTTCTTCGAATTTCTTAAGTTCAACCTGCGAGAGAAAACTCAAATGCAAATTTTCATTAGTAGTACCTCTTCGAGTTCTTATACCGTCACAAGGATCTCCTATGATTTGATCAACCGGGTGATCCTTCAAGTGTCTGAGTTATAGATTCCTTGCATCGAGAGCTTCCACTATTTCTGGAGTTTCCTCTTCCACTTGGATGACTTCTGGATCTTGGTGATCTTCTTATCCAATTGAGGTTGGAGGAGTGATCTTGATGAACCTTGGATCATTTTCTTCAATCGTTTCATCCAAGCTTAATTATTTCAGCCTTGAACCTGCATATTCAAAAAAAACACTGGAAGAGCTGCTGTGAAGCAGGCTCGTCTCATTAAATACAACGTTAATGAACTCTTCTACCACCAGAGTTTTCTTATTAAAAATTTTATAGGCCTTGCTATGGCTAATATAACCTACAAAGATACCTTCAAAACATTTTTCTCCAAACTTTGTACGATGATATTTCTCATTATTAAGTACAAAGCATTTGCAGCTAAAGATCCTGAAGTAGGACACAGTCGGTCTCCTGCCTTTCAGTAACTCATAGGGAGTCTTACGATGGTTCTTGTTGATCAATGCTCTGTTTTGTACGTGACAAGCTGTATTGACGGCCTCAGCCCAGAAGTACTCTGGTAGAGAGGAGTCAGTCAGCATTGGAGTACATGCTTCAATGAGTGTTTTATTCCTTCTCTCTACAAATCCATTTTGTTGTGGAGTGCGCGTAGAGGAAAACTCATGAAAGATACCTAGACATCCACAGAAGTCTGTCATGTCACCATATTCAAATTCTGTTCTATGGTAATTTCTGATTCTGACCACTTAGCAGTTTAATTCGTTCTGGATTTGCCTGACAAAGTTCGTGAACACATCAAAGGTATCTAACTTTCATTTCTGAAAGAACACCCAAGTAAAACGTGAGTGATCATCAACAATTACCAGCGTATATGACTTACCTCCTAAGCTATGAACTTGCATTGGACCGAATAAGTCCATGTGTAGTAAATACAAGCACCTTGAGGAATCTTTATCGGCAATGCCCTTAAAGGTAGCCCTTGTCTGCTTGCCCATTTGGCATGTGTGACATGGACTCTCTTTAATGCACTTAATAGTCGGTGCGTCGCGTACTAGGTTTTGAGAAAATAACATATTAATAGTTTTGAAATTAATATGTGCTAGTCTCTTGTGTCATTGGTCAAAAAGAGATGCACTATCTTTTGCAACAAAGCATACTGGGGTAGAAGTGTCTAAGCATAGAAAATTAAGACAGAAAATATTTCTACTCCTATTGCCTGTTAATATCGTCTCCATAGTAGATGCTAATTTTGTCAGGCACTAATCTTTAGATAATGTAACGATAAAGTCTTTCTCACATAATTTACTTATGATAATTAGATTATGTTCTAATCCTTTCACATAAGCCACATCAGTGAATGAGACTATACCATTAGAGATCATACTGTAGCCTTTTGTAATTCTCCGGTCAGAGCCACCAAAGATAACCTTTGGTCCGTCCTTGACTGGAGTGAAATTTTGAAGTAGGCTTCTTGTCCCGGTCATATACCGAGAGCATCCACTGTCCAAATACCAGATATGCATTTTGTTGGCCTTTGAACATACCTGCAAGATGAGATCAGTTTACCTTAGGAACCCAAACGTATTTGGGTCCTTGGTTATTTGTCATCATACTCCCCCTAGGAGTGTTAACACTACGATTGGTCTGTCTCGTATGATTAACTTGAGGAGTTTCATAGTTTCTTAGATTAAACCAGCAATCCACAGTAAAGTGACCAACTTTACCGCAACACCAACAGTCAAATCTATTGTATCTTTTCCAAGTTTCCTGCTTGACCTTTTGACGTGTGGTCTAGCAGGGGCGGCGGATCTGGAGGTAGAGGCCTTATGATGATGGCACTCACAGGGTTTTTGCACCTCCTTTTCCTTAGGTACAACTGTCTTGGCCTTAGGTTTCTTCTTAATATTATGACCATGAACGTATGGACCATAGTATTGCATTTGAATTTCCTCATAAGGTGCCTTAAAAACACTCTCTCCGAAGTTCCGGGGACAGGTCCATCCTTGGTAGCGCGACTTAGGCTCTACGTGGGTAGGCCTGGTAAAGTGACCATAAGATGACTCAAAATCAAACTTGTTCGTCGGTAAGATTATCTTCTTAAATATAGTATGATTTAGAGGGGCCTTTCCTTTCTCTTCGACTGAGGCTTTCTTAGCGGCCTTATTTTTCCTTTTAGTTTTATTCCTCTTAGAAGATTTACTAGGAGAAGTCTCAAGACCCAAACCGGCTCATTTAGCCTAAGCAGAGAATTCAGTAATAAGTGGAAGAATTGTCTTGGGCTTGGAGAAACTCTGAATAAGTTTCTTTTCAGCGTCAAGCTGTTCTTCCAACTTCTCGATGATTTTCTGTTTCAGGTTAAGGTGCCCGAGAGAGTTGTTATATTCTTCAACCAGGGCTTGGTGATCCTTTTTGAGTGAGTCTATACTTGAGACTTCCTCCCTCAGAATGATCTCCTAAGCCTTAAGGGATTTTATTTCCTTGGCCTGAGTTCTAACAACCTTTCTGCATCGGTCATAGACCTTGATTAGCTTTTTGTACTGACCCATGAGTTCTGATTCATCATCAGATGAATAGTCCTCATGGTCATTGCCAGGAGTATCTGATTCATAGAGAATGGTTTGAGCATTTACCTCCCCATGAAATTGGGGGACTTCTCCTTCTTCGTCAGAGTGAGCCTTGAGCCTGAAGTAGGCTTCTTCATCATCACTCGACTCGGATGAGTCAGAGTCACTGAGAGTCTTCTGTTTCTTTGCGATGAAGCTCTTTTTCTTCCTTTTATTGTGGGAGGATTTGTGTTCTTCTCTTTTTCCACCCTCCTTCTTATGAGGCCAGTCAGCGATCACATGACCTGGCTTGTTACAATAATAACAAACGACGTTAGTAGAATAATGTTTATTCGGTTTGAATTTATACCTATCGGATGTGTGATTTTTCTTTTGATAGTCACTGCCGTGACATGATCTTCCGAATGAGTAATCATTTCCTCTCATATGTTTCTTCTTACTAAGAAACTTCTTGAATTGCCGGGAGAGTAGAGAGAACTCTCAATCAGATAATTTTGAGCCTGAGGTGCTTGGCTCAGAATCTTCTTCTTCATATTCTTCCTGAGTGGGAGCAGGAGATGCATCCTTGCCCTTCCTTGAGTTGTCTGTCTTCAGTGCAACAGACTTCTCTTTTGATGAAGATCTGTTGCCCTCTTCTTCAGCTTTTCTTGCATTGATTTGAAGCTCATAGGACATAAGCTTCCCGAAGAGGTTCTAAGGGTCAATTTCTGTCAGTTTCCCGAACTCCCTGATGGCACAGATTTTGTTGTCCCATTCCATGGTTAGGGATCTCAAAAACTTGTCGTTGAGTTCCCCGTTTGTGAACTTCTGGTCGTAGTTCTTCAGGACATTGACGATCTTGGAGAAGTTTTCATAGGTGTCATCAATGTTGTCTTTGGGGCCTTGCTTGAAGGCCTCATATTTCTGATTCAGAAGGGATCTTCTGGCATACCTTACTTCCTTGGTACCTTCCATCAAGATGATTAGAGACTGCCACATCTCCTTGGTAGATTAGCAGTAAATGAGGTTCTGCAGCATAGAGTCATCGACTGCGCTTGTGATGATATTTTTAGCCTTCTTATCTAGAGAGAAAAGTGCAATCTTGTATTTGTCGGGATCCATCAATTTCTTTGCCCCCTTCCTTGTAGGATCAATAGTGGAGGTTATCATTGGAACATGAGGGCCTTCTTCCACTATCATGAAGATGCGGGGGTCGACGGCTTCCATGAAAATTTTTACACTTTCTTTCCACATGGAAAAGTTTTCCTTTGTGCACACTGGACGCTTTGCGGAGTCCTTGGATCTGTCCATGCTTGATAATCTCTTCGACAATTAGAAGTAGATCTGTTCAAGGTGTTAATCTTTTAATTAACAACCTCCCTCTAATACCAATTGAAAGTATGTAGTTGTCTACCTAAATCACCTAGAGGGATTAACACAGAATAATCAAGCATACATTATACGACACAAGGAATTATAGTAGTTCCCCAAAATTGGGTACATCCACTTTCTACCTCACCAATCTAGCACCACGCTAGCCTTGGCTACTTCACTATTTCTCGGATTCAAAACAATCCTACAACTCGGAGTAAACACACTCCTACAAACTCGATCCCCCAAAACGGGATCTACACTCGGAAGAAAACTCTTCCTACAAGCTCGGAGACAAAGCTCCTACAAGAATTGAAATAAAGTTTTACAACAATAAAGAAAAACTTTACTTCAGATCTGAAATCTACAGAGTTCTTCCTTCTTGAAAACTGAAAGCTCGGTGAAGAAGTTGAGGAAGAAATCCAAGAAAACTTGATCTGAAAACTAAAAGCTGACCGGATCAATTTGATGTTGACGAATCTTGAATCTTGGATCGGTCGAGTCTTTTCTCTTGGTGAATCGCTGGATCGCAGGATGAACGCAGACAAGAGTGTCGAAGAAGACAGAGCGTGCGGCTTATCCCGATCTTAGAAATTGCGGTGATTCATACTTTTTATAAGATTAGCGATTAGGATTAGGGTTAGCGAATCCATCAACAAGACTTTATATAGAACTTTTTCTAACGGTCTGAATTCATTAAGGAAAGATCCACGTGAATCAATCAAGAAGAATTTAGGTTGAAATGACATTCCGTTCGACGAATTATGAAATCCCGTTCGACAAATTGATTTTGAATTCCCGGTCGACGAATTGAATGAACCCTGTTCGACGAATTAACATTGAATTTTTCTTCGAAAGGATCAAAATTCTTCGAAAGTATTTTGGTTTTTCGAAAACTAACTCAGCCTTTTTCGAAAAAGACTTCACGCAGAATTTCCTTTGAGCCGGAAACTTAGTGTTCGAAAGGAATAAATTTTTTTGAAAACAACTCTTCTTTTTCGAAGAATGAAATCAATTTTTCGAAAACTAGTTTATGACTTTTCGAAAATTACTTGCTCTTTCGAAAACACGACTTGATTTTTCGAGAACTTTTCAGGATATTTTTCGAAAAGGAGAACTTAGAAATTTTTTGAGAGTTTTTTGAAACATCATAATGTTTCTCGAGATCAACTTGGCTTTCTCGAAAAATGAAGATTAGACTTTTCGAAAAACACTAATTTTTTCGAAAAATTTACTTAGGAAATTTTCAAGGGAAATTTCTTTACTTCTTTAATCAAAGGTCAGCAACCTTTACTTTCTTCCATTCTTTTAGTACTTGAAAATGAAGTGCATCCCAATAGAAAGGTTACGCATGAGCTAACACCATAGATCACACAATGAGGGATTACATTACATGATCATGTGTTTGGTGACTCACTGTAAACTGGCATTAGTCTATACTTAGCAATAATGACTTGCAGGCACTCAACTAGAGAATGACATCAAATACATAATTAATTCAACTTAGTTCAAAGATGACTTCACACAAATCTAGATTATTGTGAATACAATACCCCACACTTTGTCCAAATAGTTATTAGAGAAAATTGCTCGTTGCCACAAATTTCCCCACCATCGTTGCCACAAATTTCCTCACCGTGGAGTAGATTTCCCAAGCATATTGCAGACACATGGGTATCAACGTATATGCCGAGGATTACGATTCCTCACACAAACAAGCGAATGTGTGATTATTGGACTGAAGGATATATGATTAAGATGAGCAATCAATAATATAATTTTTTTAAAAATTCTATATTATGTCATAGTTTGAAAATTTTTGTCTTATAAAAAAACATTGTAGGCATGAAGACCCAATGAGTCAAGTGGGAGAAAAAAATGATGTACAATCGTCTCTTTGGATCTACAATGGATCAATGTGAGCAATCATTAAATTCTGAGTACTTACCTTACATATTTTATGAAAATGATTTTACTTAATATTATTTTTGTAGGAATATGAAGATCAAAAGCATCAAAGATTAGAAAAAAAATACAATGGATGAAAAGATTTATTTCTTTTTTTTGTCTTCCAATTTTGATGATATCATGCTGTAGTTGGTTATATTGAAAGTCAATTTTTGTTATTAGCACCATCAATTTTATTGTAATTCATGTTTTGGTCATCTAATAATTTTAGGATTGTTTATTGATGGGAAAAACTAACGCGGAAAATTCCATTTTCTCATCTTTTTGAAAAGCTCTTTGTCACCCACTTTTAAACCTTTTCGAAAAGCAATTTCTCATTTCAAAACGAGTATCTCCTAAAAAAATCTCCAAATTGATTTTTTGTCCTGACACGCTTTTTTTCCCGGGCACATTTGTTCGCCCGGGCGTGTTTTTAAGTCAGGGCGCGTTTTTTTTGCTCGGGCGCGAATTTTTTCGCCCAAGCTCGCCTTTTTCGTCCGGGCGCGGTTTTTTTCACTCGTGCTCTATTTTTTTTTCCATCGGGCGCGTTTCTTTCGCTCGGGCTGATTTTTTTGTCCGGGCGCGATTTTTTCTCCCGGGCGCATTTTTTTGTCCGTGCGCAATTTTTTCGCCCGGCGTGAATTTTTTGTCGGGGACCGGTTTTTCGCCCGGGTGAGAATTTTTCGCACGAGCTCGAATTTTTCGCCCGAGAGGAATATTTTATGTCGAAGCTCGTTTTTTTGCCCTGTAGCGGTTTTTTCGCCCGTGCACTGTTTTTTCCGACCGAGTGATAATTTTTTGTCCGGGCGCAATTTTTTCGCCCGGACGCGATTTGGCCTATAGCGATTTTTTCGCCCGAACGCGATTTTTTCGCTCAGGCGCGTTTTTTTCACCTGGGTGCGAAATTTTAGCTCAGGCGTTGTTTTTTCGCTAGACCGCGATTTTTTCACGCAAACGCGAATTTTTCACTCGTGCGTGTTTTTTTTTCGGGCGCGTTTATTTCGCCCGGGCGCGATTTTCTCGCCTGAGAGCGATTTTTTCACCCGGGCGGGAATTTTTTGCCTCGGCACGATTTTTTCACTCGTTCGTGATTTTTTTGTCCGATCACGTTTTTTTGCCTGAACACTATTTTATTCGCTCGAATGCATTTTTTCGCTTTCGGGCAAAAATATCGCATCGGTGAGAAAATATCGTGTCCGCACGAAAAGTTCGCTTCCGTACAAAAAATTTGGCGACTGGGCGAAATATTCACACCCGGGAGGAAAATTCGCGCCCGACCGAAAAATTTGCACTCGTCCGAAAAATTTGTGTTCGGCCGAAAAATTAGCCTCCGGGCGAAAATGTAGCGACCGGGCGAAAATATAGTGCCCGTGTGAAAATATCGTGGTCGGGCAAAAATATCGCAGCCGGGCGAAAAAATTCGCGCCCGGGAGAAAAACCACGCCCAGTCGAAAAAACCGCACCCAGACGAAAAAATCGCGTCTGGGCGAAAAAACGTGCCCGGTCGAAAAAACAAAGCATGTGCGAAAAATTTGCGCTAGGGCGAAAAAAACGCACCCGGACGAAAAAATTGCGCATTTTCCCTCTGGCTCGCATTTTTGGTCGGGTACTCATTTTCCGCCTAGACGCGCATTTTCAGTCTGAACACGCATTTTCCATATGGGCACTCATTTTCCCTGGACTCATATTTTTAATAAAAAAAGTCACCGCAACGGAAATTTGTCAGACGGTTCATAAAGTGATTCTCCTTTCTGAAATTTTTTACAAAAAAAATTAACTCAAACAAATCTCTTTTTTTAATATATATTTTTCAAAATCTTATTTTCTTACCTTACTATTGTCACCATTCATTTTTCTTTCTAAAAAGCTCTTCCAAACAGAATTTTAATTAAGCTCTGATTCATACTATCGTAATCGTTTAATCTGTGAAAATAAGTCTCCCTGAACAGAGCCTAAAATATATTGGCCACGCTTGTCGAATGACAAATTGTCAACCTCAGGAATTCATTATTTATGAAAATCGAAGGCGTGAATAATTAGAAAATCTCAGGCCAGCCACTTACAGTTCAACATTATTTTAAAACAAAATTTAAATAATTGGATTTTGTTGTTGTCTAGCTTTCAGAGTGGCGCGAGTTTAGGGAAAGGGTTTTCCAATTGTATTTTTATTTTATAACGTTATAAGCAGGTCGATTACCTACCGTCAAATTATAATAGCACATCATAACATATTATTTTATACCGACATCTTATTGGCATACCATACAATCCAAGCGGGATGGTCAGAGAGCCGCGTTAGGGATCTTATGTGATCGTCAAGTGCCATTAAAATTTAAGGGCAAGTTTTACGGTGTTGTGATTAGACCAACGAGACAACGATGCTCTATGGTTCTGAGTGTTGGTCAGTGAATTGTGTACATGAGCAAAAAATGGGAGTTGTATGGATGAGAATGCTTAGGTGGTTGTGTGGACACGAGACTGGATAGAATTAGGAATGAATGTATCAGGGATAAGACAAGAGTAACACCAATTACAGAGAAGTTGCGAGAAGCTCGACTAAGATGGTTTGGACACTTAAAAAGGAGACCATTAGAGGCACTTATTAGGTTTTGTGAGAGTCTAATCACTAGGCATGTTAAACGAGAGAGGGGTATACCAATAAAGACTTGGAATGAAACTATGAAGAAAGACATGATGTACTTAGGCATTAGTGAGATTATAAAGATAGGGCACAATGACGACAGAGGATCCATATAGCCGACCCCACTCTAGTGGGATAAAGGCTTGAGTGTTGTTGTTGTCGTGTATATTATTGGCACACCAAAGTGAAAATTTTGATTTACATTGAAATCTTGATTTATGTTGAAATCAAGACTTCTCCGCTCCAATCAATGCAACCTCTTGCTTCTTCCCTTCCTCCCATTGTTGTTCTCTCTGCCGTCGAGCTCGTTCTCTACATCTATCTCCAGCGTGTTCTGCAGTGATTTGGTAAGAATATTAGTTCATTTCCATCGGCCTCCTCTTGTTGATCCTCCTCTTCGAAGACTTCTCTACTCCTATCAATGCGTGAGAAAAAGACATGTCTTTTTGTGAAATTTGTTTAAGAACAATTTCCCATGTGGAAGAGAAGCTGTCATTTCTGCACGCCACTTAGATGTTTTCACCGGGTTGGGAGTCTTAGTGTTTGAGTGCACATCATCGCCTCCTAGTGATCAACATGTGGGTTCTGCCGCTATGTTTTTGCTCTTCACTCCCGCTACTTCCTCTGAGCTTATTTCTCAATTTTATCATCAAAACCATGAAATCCAAGTTTTCTTACTGTTGGGATAAAGAGGACGCATGCCCGACCAAAGCACCTGTAAATTAGTTCGAGCAAGTACTTGCATGACCACTTAGCGTTATGTCGATACGCAAACACAACACAAAATAACAACAATAAAAGTGACATGAAGATTTAACGTAGAAACCCAATATGGTGAAAAGCACGGGACGATTGGAATCCAACCCGAAAAACTGTCACTCAAATTTATGAAACAATAAACAATTACGAGTCTTTCCCTCCTCGATCCTTATAAGATCTTCACCAGCTTCACACTACACAATACAATAAATAGTAACAGAAAAACTGCAAATTATCGATAGTGGCGGATGAGACGGATTACACAAATCCTCTCCAAGTTGGCTTTTCAAATCCTTGCCCAAATCTGTTCCAGATCCAATCCGTGTAGGCGAGATATTTCTCGTCAATGTGGTACAATAATGTCTGAAAGCTCTCCCAAACTAAGACAATTGCCGCAATTGACTCTCTAGAAATCTTCCAATGCTAGAGTTTGGAGAAAAGTGGATACCTTACCCTTCTTCCTTCATGCCTATTTATAGGGTCAAAATCAAGGAGGTTGTGGTAGATGGCATGTGGATGAAGCTGACATAAAACTTCCTTCGGTTAAAAACACATGTCATTTGACATGAAACTTCTTTTGGACAAATTCCTAGAAGCTTATTTTAAGAGCACATGTTGATTTCTAGGTCAAAGACGGTTACTCCTTTTCATACTTGTCATGAAATACGTGCTTGAAAGCATAGTCAAAGTTGTCTAGTCTCTTTCACACTTAGGATAAAATTATCTCAACGAATCTTCCCCTTTTCATACTTGTCATGAAACACGTGCTTGAAAGTATGGTCAAAGCTGTGTCATCTTTGGTAAAACCTTCATGTCTCCTCCTTCGGTCAATAAATCTAGCAATACCAAATTTGAGTTAATAAGACTCAAACTCAATAGTTCTCTCCACAAAGGATAGGAACCATACCTAATAGCTTATTTCCCTTCGCTTTATGTGGAGGAAACTTCCATGCTGGTGATCCTCACGCAGTGCTAGAACTTCTATCTCGACGCGGCCTACGTAAGCATATCTGCTCCATTGTCATCAATGTGCACCTTTTGCAAATCCAGCTCTCTCTACTCTAGAGTATTGCGTATCCAATGATATCGCATGTCATTATGCTTGAACCACGAGTGTAAGGTAGGGTTCTTCCCCAAGTGAATTGCACTTTGAATATCACATTGAGTGTGTAGCTCTCCTGAGTGAAACTCAGCTACTTGATGAAACACTTCATCTAAAGAAGCTCTTTTCCTATCTCAGTGACTGCAATAAACTTCGCCTTCGTAGTCGACAGTGCAACACACTTTTGCAGTCTAGATTGACATGACACAACTCCCCTGCAAATAGAATTAGGTACCCAGAAGTCGATCTTTCGGAGTCCAAATTTCCAGCCATATACGCATCAGTATAGCCTAGTAGCTTTGGCTCACTGCCTCTAAACCTTAACATCAAGTCTGACGTCTCATTTAGGTACCTTAGAATCCACTTCACAGCGCTCCAATGTTTTCTTCTGGGATTGGAGAAAAACTTACTAACAGTGCTAATGACGCATGTCATATTAGGGCGGATGCATACCATTGCGTACATAAGACTGTAAATTGCAGAAGCATAAGGGACCATATGCATCTCCACTTTCTCCTCAGGTGTGCATGAGCACTGGTCAGCAGTGAGTCTGAAGTGAGCTGCAAGCGGCATGCTCACCTTCTTTGCTTGACCCATGTTGAATCTTTGTAGCACCTTCCCGATGTATCTTTCCTGCGACAGCCAAAGTAGCTTGGAGCTTCTATTTCTCCGAATATGCATCTGTATGATATTCTTTGCAGATCACAAGTCCTTCTTCGCAAATGTGGAGCTCAATTGTCGTTTTAGCTCGACAATGCGAGTAGTGCTCCTCCCAACTATCAACATGTCATCTACATATAGGAGTAAGATGATGAAATCATTAGAATCATATTGCTTCACGAACGCATATTGATCAAGGGTGGTCCTCTTGAAGTCGATCTCCCCCATAAAAGCATCAAATTTCTTAACTATTGTCGTGGGGCTTGCTTTAGGTCATACAAACTCTTCTTCAGGCGAAAGACTAGTCTCTCCTTCTCTTTCACCCTAAAACCCTCAGGTTTCTCCATATAAAGCTCCTCCTTAAGATCACCATGCAGAAAGGCAGTCTTGACATCCATCTGTTCGATCTCCAGGTCTAGTCTTACAAAAAGGTCAAGAGCAACCCGGATAGATGACATCTTCACAATAGGCGAGAATATCTCATCGAAATCAACTCCCTATTTTGACTGAAACCCTTTACCACTAATCTGGCCTTATATCTGAAAAGTGTTGAGAGGTCTCCCTGCTTTACTCTGAAAATACATCGATTTTTCAGAGCCTTCTTACTCTTAGGCAAACGTACCAGCTCATGAGTATGGTTCTCATACAGAGACTACATTTCCTCCTTCATAACAATCATCCATTCTTTCTTCTCTGAGCACTGCGTTGCCTCATCAAAGCACTCAGGCTCTCCCTCATCGGTCAATAGAATATAATCATTAGTGGAGTATCTTGAAGATGGGTGTTTTATTATATCTAACCTCCGTGGATCGAGCTCAGCTGCTGGTATAGGCACATCATTAGTGATGTCCTCTGTAGGCTCTTCATCAATAGCGTCCTCATGATTTGGAAGTGCCTCAGTGCCCTATATCGGCTCAAGCTCTACAAACTCCTCAGTATTATCACTTCCCATCATAGGAGACTTTTCCTCTGTGTGAGAGTCGACCTTCTCAGTCTTCTTAGGATCAACTATAGTCTGATCCTCACAAAATACAACATCATGATTGCGTACAAGTTTCTTCTCAACTAGATCAAAGAACTTATAGCCAAACTCATCGTTACGTCCATATCCCAAAAATATGCATTGTCGGGTCTTAGAATCCAACTTCGATCTTTTTTCTCGAGGAACGTGCACAAATGCTCTGCATTTAAAGACCCTCATGTGACTATATGAAGGGTCCTTCCCATACCATACCATATCAGGAACATTCTCGTATAATGCATAGCTCGGAGAGAGGTTGATGATATATGTAGCTGTGTATAAAGCTTTACCCAAAATATGTCAGGTAGCTTTGACTCAGATAGCATGCACCTTAACCTCTCCATCAAGGACCTATTCATTCTTTTAGCTATGTCATTCAACTACAGCGTCTTGGGCGGAGTCTTTTCATGTCTAATTCCTTGTTCTCTACGATACTCATCAAAGGGACCAATATACTCTCCGCTTGTGTCGGACCTGATGCACTTTAGCTTTCTCCCAGTTTGTCTTTCCACTTCAACATGGAATCTTCGAATGTTGTCAAGGACCTCATCTTTGGTCTTAATAACATAGACCCAAAGTTTTCTCGAATGATCATCAATGAACGTCACAAAGTAAGATGCTCCTTCTCTCATCTGAATCTTTAGTGGTTCGTAAAGATCAGTATGTACTACGAGCTCTAATGGCTCAGATCTCCTGGTGGAAGTGTGGCTCTAGAAAGATATTATATTCTATTTTCCGACCATATAGCGATCTCATCTCTTTAAATGATCTACATATAGATAAGATATAATCTTCTTCTTGGCGAGACATCCCAGGCCCTTCTGGCTAATGTGACTCTATCTCATATGCGAGAGGAATGTAGATACACTATCTCTGATAGTGTTTGCCTGAGTAGCTTTAGGAATCCCCTTCATATAGTGTAGATCAGTATCTTTATAACCTCTGGCCACTACTTGCGACCCCTTGATTAACTTCTAAAAATCTCCACCAAAGACACTCAAGTGTCCCTTATCACCTAGCTTTACAACGGAAACTATGTAGAAGTGGATGTTGGGTATGTGCCACACATACTTCAGAATTAACAAACCTCTCTTGTTTGTCTTCAGATGTGTGTCTCCACTCCCGATGACTTTAGACATGTAACTGTTACCTATTCTGATAACACCACAATCGTGAGTCTTGTAAGTTACAAACAACTCTTTTTTGTGGGAGACATGTGCAAAAGCACCTAAGTCCACAATCTAGCTCCTATCATCGCACGAGAGTGCTACAGTGATATCATCTCCTATAATGATGACATCATCCTCCTCTATAGAGACGGTGACCGCCGTATGTATGTTCGTCTTCTTATTTGAGGACTCCCCTTTCTTTTTTTGGTCATTCTTCAGAGTATAACAAAACTTCTGAATATGACCCTTCTTGTGGCAGTAGTAACACTTCACATTTTGGTAGTCGGACCTGAACTTCTCTCTACTTTGGCTCCTCTCGTTATTACTTTCTCTAATCTTGCTCCTGCCTCTCCCCCTGAATACGGTGTACATGGCATCAACTCGTGAAGAAGAGCCTGAATGTCTGTGAGACTTTCTTCTTACCTCCTTATTCAAGATGCCACTCTTGGCAATCTCCATAGTAATAATTCCCCTGGAGAGGAGTTGATTAGAGAAACTCTAACAATCTCCTAAGAGTCTGGAAGAGATTTCAGCAGCCACAATGCATTGACCTCGTGCTCGAAGGTCTCCTTCATAGTAGTGAGTTGATCAATAATACCTTGAAACTTGTTCAAATGATCTAAGATGGATGAGCCATTTCTATACTTGAACTCTCCAAGATTCTTAAGTAGATATAGCTTGTTCATGTCAGTACTCATGGCATACAATGTCTCGAGAGACTTCCAAAGTATCTTTACATCAGTGATGCTCACAACGTGATTGTAGACGTTCGGCTTTACGGACCGTCTAATGAATCCACATAGTTTTCGGTGCTCCACCTTACACTTATTCGGATCTGTGTCTTTAGGCATCTCCTCAAAGATTGGAGCGTGTTAGTCTTTGACGTAGATGAGATCTTACATCAGTAAATGTCACTGGTGATAGTTTGAGTCATTCAGTTTCACCACTTGCTCAGAGCCTAAACCTGAAGTAGACTCCATATTGCTCGGCCATTAGTCGGACTGACCTTAGTTCTCTGATCTGATTATTTAAAAGAAAAGAATCAAAGAGGATAGGGAGTGTACCAATCGTCTTCACATACCACATTCGATCACTAACTCGAAATATCTAATCGACTTGTCTTGAATCTCAGACACGACAACCCGATAACTTCTCTGATAATGAACCTACCTCTGATACTACTTGTTAGGCTAGAGAGCACGCAAGCATGACCAGATCACCTGCAAATTAGTTCAAGCAAGTACTTGCATGGACACTTAGCGGTATGCCGATACACAAACACAACAAAAAATAAGAACAATAAAAGTGACACCGAGATTTAATGTGCAAACCCAATAGGGTGAAAACTACGGGACGATTTGAGTCCAACCCAAAAAGCCGCCACTAAAATGTGTGAAATAATATGCAATTATAAAGTTTTCCCTCCTCAATCCTTATAGGATCTTCACCAGCTTTACAGCACACAATACAATAAATAGTAACATAAAAACTGCAAGTTACCGACAGTGGCGGACGAGATGGATTACACAAATCATCTCCAAGATGTCGCTTAAAATCCTTGCCCAATTATGCTCCAGATCCAATCCGTGTAGGCAAAGTACTCCTCGTTAACGTCGTACAACGACGCCTGAAAGCTCTCCTAAACTAAGACGATTACCGCAAAGGTCTCTCTAGAAATTTGTCAATGCTTGATTTTAGAGAAAAATGGATACCTTACCCCTCTTCCTTCATGCCTATTTATAGGTCTAAAATCAAAGAGGTAGAGGTGGTAGATTACATGTGGATGAAGCTTCCCTCGGTCAAAAATACATGTCATTTGACATTAAGCTTTCTTTGGACAATTTTCTAGAAGCTTCCTTTAAGAGCACATGTTGATTTCTAGGTCAAAACGACTACTCCTTTTCATACTTGTCATGAAACACATGTTTGAAAGCATGATCAAAATTGACTATTCTCTTTCACACTTAGGAGAAAATTATCTCAACACTTACACCATCAAGTATGCACTCATACAAATCCTGAGCATTCATGCACCTTTTAATAGAATCTTATTTCAATGTGTAATCGATCGCCGATCGCTTCTGTGGCATTGCAAATGGAGAGGTTACGGTTGGGAATGGAAGAGGCGTGGAAACAACATTATAACCACTAGTTCCGCGACAAAGCAGCGGGCGCCTCCTGTTAGCGATGATGCCATCCGTCTTCGATTCTAACATCGTCAACCGCTTTGAGGCCGCAATCAATAATGACAGTGAGTGTTTCCCGTCACGCTAGCATTGTGAATGGGAGAGACGGGCTCGGGGTGGGGGACTCTAGAGAAGTGGTGTGCGCTTAAAGGAGGGATTTGAATTCTATTTTGAGTATTTTTAGGGGTGATGCTAACATTAATGTGCGTGCTTATAAAGAAAATAAGGGATTTGAGTCAAACAGGCGAACCTTCAATGTGGCGATGCAAGTAAGTTTAGCAAAATTTTGAGGAGTATTGTGGGAGAATGATCTTCACCATTGATCGCGAGATCCTACGACCGGATCTGCTCGCGTACCTCCCAAATTAGATGCGAATACGTACCAAAAACAGGCACTAAAGTTTGGGATCGACGCAAGGCGAACATATATGGTTAGGGCAATATTGTTGTGCCCAACAAAGAGAGAATGTCTGGAACCTGTAATAGCATGCCATGTGTAATTAATATCTCACCACATCTATATCACTTAAATGGCTCCAATATTTCCCCATATATTTTAACGGCCCTGCTTTCTCCAGGTTCTAATATAACTCTAAACATAAAAAAATCACACAAGGTTAGGAAATTGCTCTGCTTTTCTAGCGCATTGGTTCGAGAATATGGCATCATGTGAGGCATTTTAATAATCCGGTGCCCCTTTATTTATCTACTTTTTTTATTTCCTTGTTATATTAAGTGGATCCTGCCCATGTGAGCATATATAAGCTCATGCTTGAACTGAGTAGATGCAATCCTCAATTTAGGCTTCATTTGGCTCGGTGTTTGGAGTCGTCAGCGGGAGGAGAGGGGCTGCTGTTCAAAACAGAGGGGGAGGCTGTGGTTCAATATGTGTCATTTTCCTCTGTTTTCTTAGGTGTTGCGGACTCAAACGCAGCAAACGCCGCTGCAGGCGTTTGGTTACCCTCTGTGCGGCGGTGTTTGCCCCAATCGCATGCTCCAAGCGCCGTGCCAAATGAAGCCTTAGTTTGTCTTTCCACTAACACCCCTTCTTCTTGCTTCTATTCTTCTTCCCTGCAGGTAAATAGCAAGCCATTAGTCACAATAGCAATAAGGAGTTCTTCGCTCCATTCTATATCCCGCATTTGGTATCAGAGCGATCGGCTGAGTCCATCAGAAGATCAAGTGCAGTAAGTAAAATCAGATCTACTGCTCGATCCTTTTTTTCTGTTCCTCATCATATGACGAGTTCTTCTATCACAAACCAAACTTTTGTTTACACCCAGACCAAAATACCCATTTTCGAAGACGAACCCTTGATTATTAGAACAAGCAGATGGAGGTGTTCTTTATTTCACAAGGCTTGTGTGAAAGTGTGAACTACTGAATAAATCCTCCGAGTATTCTCTAGATGGGAGGGTGAATAGAGATTAAAACTTATTCTTATATTAATTATAATTTTCACAGAATTTGCATATACATGAATTTTTGACCAAAATTTTAAATACAACAATATATATCACAATACAACAAAAAGAATAAACACAGAAAATGAACAATCACATATACAAAATTATAGTGGTTACTCAAAATTTAGGTACGTCCACTCTTCTATAACCTTAGTAGGAATTCACTATCTCAGTGTCTAAGTCTTTTGATAAGGAGACTCTCAGAACCAATCTCTAGATCTTTTGAGAAGAAGATCTTGAACAGTATAATCTGAGTCTTTTGATAAGGAGACTCTCAGAATCACAATTTGAATCCTTTGAAGTGGTATTCTTAAAAATCTTTTCTACATCTATAAAAGAGAAATAGAAGGGATCGAGAATAGAAATGTAGAAAAATTGAACTTCTTGATGAGTCCTCTCAGTAAGAATTTAAGGACAATTAGACACTTAGTGAATTGGATACTTGATCTCTGATGAATCCTTGATTGAGAAGATTCAAGGATTATTTGTATTTGATCCAAATGATTTCTTCTTTGATTTCATTGAATCTGTTGCACTCTTTTGAGAGCCTTAAAGATGATGAAGAACTGGCTCTATAATTTGATTCAAACACTTGATCTACTCAATCTTAGAAGAAAAATGCTCATTGGGAATTGAATGATCATCTTCCAAATCAGCTCAGTCAATTCAAATTGATAAAGCACTTTCTGTGTTAGTGTATGATCTCCCTGCCTCTCTTCGTCTTTTTATCTTTCCAACTATATACGTGTGTGTGTGTGTGTGTGTGCGCGCGCGCGTGTGTGTGTGATAGAGAAATGTTTCCTTATTATCACCTTCTTCCAACGTCTCTAAAAAATCATTTATTCCATTAGATCTTTCTTGAATAAACCTGAATTAATTCTCAGATATTTTTGTTCCGAAATCTATTTGACGCATCATTGACTTCATATAGTAGTTGCGTAAAAATCTTTCTCCATACTGAATATATGTCGACCTAACATTATAGTCGACGTTACGTCAATAACATGTTGAATTATACGTCGATATACACCTTGAAGTAGCGTCGACTGTTCTTATTTTGTTGCTCTGACTTCCAGTCAAAGTAACATTGATATCAAGTCGATGTTGCGTCGAATCCTAATCGATGCATATTAGGTTTTCATGACTTTCCTCTAGAATTTAGTATGTCTATCTCATGTCCAAGACTCTACAGAGAACCTAGGACTTCTAAGACCACATTACCCTCTCTATATAACACGGATAATAATCCTAGAATGTAAAATCACTTAAAATATATTTTATTAAGTTAAATCATAGGTTTTTTCTCAACATTGTGGGACCTTATCTAGGGCGAAAACCCGCAGCCTTCTAAGAAAGCCTCGATTGATGCAAGTGACAAATCAAAGGTTCAACTTCAGTCAGAAAATTAGAAAAGGGATGTCAGAGATATCCTATATATCCAGCAAGGAGTTAGACGCATGATTTTACCACCAATCATCAATGATGAAACTACTAAAGAAGCTTGGGACATATCAAAGACAGAGTATATAGGGAGTGAGAGGGCGATCTACATCAAATTGACTCTCATATGAAAAGATTTTGATAACCTCTCCATGATGGAGAATGAATAAATTCATAGCTTCTTCTCTAGAACCACCATTATAGTAAATCAAATAAGAACTTATGGAGATGACATCCCTGAAAAATGCATCGTCTTAAAAATCTAAAGCAGTTTGACTAAGAGATATGAACATATTATTGTTGTCATCGAAGAAGCCGGAGATATAACTAAAATGACCACTTCAGAGCTGATGAGATCACTACTTAGTCATGAATCCAGGATGAAAAAGAAAGAAGTTCAACTGGAGCAAGAATTTCAAAGCAAAGCCTTCTTAGAATCAAGCAAGTCACAACCCTCAAATGTGACCTGACACCAAAATGTCCTAGACAAACATCCAGAAGCAAGAGGCAATGCTACAGTCACCTCTTATTGTAGATTGTGCAATAAAAACACTCATGACACTAAGGATTGTCTTTTGAAATGTAAGAAGTGCAGAAGACAAAACCATCTTACAAAGGACTATTGGTACCGTGACAACGGACATAAGGAGGAAGCCAACTTCTTAAACAACTCAGAATCTCTGTTCTACTCCTCTCTCATCTCAAAAAAGCCACAAAATGAGGTATGATTTCTAGACATTGGATGCTCCAATCATATGTCCAATAATTATGAATAATTTATTTAGCTGAGAGAAGAAGCACAATCAAAAGTGGTTATGGAAGATGGAATTATAGTGAGAATAGAAGGGAAAGTAATGGTAGCTGTGAGATTGAAGAATGGAGACACAAGTTACATCCATGAAGTCCAATATGTGTCGGCACTATCACATAACCTGCTCAGCATGGGACAACTGATGAAGAAAGGATACATGCTCACCTTTATCACGGAGAATGCTCCATCCTAGACAAACAAGCCAATACACTAGTGGCACTATCATTAATTTTACCGACATCACTAGTCATGTCAAATCTGCATGCACTCTTAAGGACCCGATGTTCTGGCATTTAAGATGTGGACATCTCAATTTTCATGACTTAGAGAAACTAAAATAACTATCTAATGGACTAAAGAGATCTATGAGTGCCAAAGGAGTGTGTGAAACATGTGCTCTCAAAAAATACATTGAGCCTCATTCCCTCAACAGTTGAAATGGTGAGCCACAACACCCCTTGAATTGGTCCATGCCGACATCTGGGGCCAGCCTCCACGCCAACATGGTCAGGAAATAAGTACTACTTGTTGTTTGTTGATGTCTACAGTAGATGGATGTGGATATTTTTCTTAAGCCAAAAATCCGAAGCATTTCAAAAGTTTACTGAATTCAATAGTTTAGTTGAAAAAGAATTTGGGCATGTAATCAAGAGTCTCGGAACTGATAGAGAAGGGGAGTTTCTCAGTTCTAAATTCACACCCTCTATGAGAATCATGGGATTAAATGCTATCTCACAGTGGTATAGTGTCCACAATAGAATGGGTTGTGGAGAGAAAAATAGAACTGTCGTTGAGATGGGTAAAATTCTTTTGCAACAAAAAGCTATACCAAAAGAATTTTGGGGTGAGGCAATGCACACGTCAGTGCACATTCTTAACAGAGCCTCTACCAGGGCTTTGCCAAACTCAACACTATATGAGTTTTGGCATCATCGAAAACCATCTATACACGTATTCAAGGTGTTCAATTCTATTACATATGCACTAGTGAACAAAGATCGCAGGGACAAACTTGAAAAGAAGGGTTAAAATGCTTCATGATGGCGCATAGCCAGGAGTCCAAGGGGTACCGTCTGTTCAATCCCCTCACAAATAAGCTTATTGCCTGTTGAGATACTATATTTGATGAAGTTAGAAATTGGGATTGGGATAATGTTGTGTATCAGACTCAATATCTTATCAATTTTCTAGAGGATGATGTTGTATCTTCCTAGTATTATGAAGACAGTCGATCACCCATTCCAGATCACTTTGATGAAGTTCACACTGGACCCAGGTATGACTCATCATCTCCTTAAATATTTGGATCTCTATCGGATATATACAGTTCCTGTAATGTTTCCCTTATCTGTAAAGAACCTACCTCATTACTGAGTTTGCCTCTCATCCTGAATGAATTGAGGCAATGAATACTAAAATGGAAATGATACACAAGAATAACACATGGGAGTTGGTCACTAAGCCGACTAACCAAGATGCTATTGGACTCAAAATGGTATTTAAGTTGAAATTAAATGAGAATGAACACATTCAGAAGCACAAGGCACACCTAGTTTCAAAGGGCTACTCGCAAAAGCCAGGAAGGGACTTTACTTAAACCTTTGCTCCATTTACTAGGATGGAGACAATTCAGACCCTTCTCACATTTGGAGTTCAACATCAACTGTCAATTCATCAGATGGATCTGAAATCTACGTTTTTGAATGGAGAAATAAATGAGGAGATCTATGTGAAATAGTTGAAGGCTATGTGATTGCAAGTGAAGAAGGTAAGGTCTACAAACTCAAGAAAGCTCTATATGGACTGTGATAGGCTCCCAGAGTTTGTAATGATCACATAGATGCTTTTATCCATAGTCAGGGATTTTTCAAGAGTCCATATGAAGCTTCCCTGTATTGTAAAAAATATCTAAATACCCACTATGTAATTGCATGTATTTATGTGGATGACCTCCTAGTTACTGGGATATATCCCTCATTGATTGAAAATTTCAAAAACTGTATGAATACTGAGTTCGAAATGAGTGATCTATGAGTTATGAGTTACTTCTTATGTCTCCAAATTCATAAAGGTCCAGATTCCATATTTATTCATCAACAAAAGTATATCATAGAGCTCCTAAATAAATTTGGCATGCAGGATTGTAACCCCACATCTACCCCCATGGCAATCGGAGAGAAACTTGTTAGACATGATAGAGGAGAAAAAGTGAGTGAAGAGATATATAGATGCATTTTTGGATCCCTTATCTGTCTGACCAACAACATGCCTGATATAGAACACGCAGTTTACTATATATCACATTTTGTTAGTGAGCCTAGAAACATTCACATGATGGAAGTGAAATGCATTCTGTGTTATCTTCAAGGTACCCAAGATCATGGAATGCAATATAAGAGAAATGATATGGAGAAAGAAGAGCTAATTGGTTACTCTGACAATGATTGGGTTGGAAGCGCAGATGATAGGAAGATTACCAATGGATATATGATCCATCTCGGTGGTAACACTGTCTCCTGGAATTCCAGAAAGCAAAAAAACATTGCATTATAATCAACAGAGTATATGGCGATTGGTGAGGCAACGAAAGAATTAGTCTCGTTGAGCCGTCTTTTGAAAGGACTGATAACAGAAGAGGAGGAGCCAATAAAATTGAAGGTGGATATCACTTCTGCTATCTCGATCTGCAAGAGCCATGTCTTCCACAACTAAACCAAACATATAAAAATCAGACGTCATTTTGTTAGAGATTTGATGGAGGAGAAGGAGATAAATCTCGAGTATTGTTGCACAGCCGACCAGCTCGTCGACGAAATGACCAAAGCCCTCTCCACCGAGATGTTCATCGCATTTCGCTGCGGTCTCAGAATCAGCTGCACAAAAGGAGACCTAAAATAAGAGAGGGATTGTGAGGTATTTTAGTAACCCAGTGCCCCTTTATTTATCTGCTTTCTTTATTCCCTTGTTATATTAAGTGGATCCTACCCATGTCAGTATATATAAGCTCATATGAGTTGCTTGAACTGAGTAGGTGCAATCCCTAATTTTTTTTGTCTTTTTGTCGCCTCCCCTTCTTCTTGCTTCTATTCTTCTTCCTTGTGGGTAAAGAAAAAGTCATCAATCCCAGAAGAAATATGGAGTTCTTCACTCCATTCTATTTCCCACATCATGTACTAGCATGTCTACATGTTAAGCTCTGTCCATAAGGAGAAGTAATAAGACGTGATTTTGATTGAGTTTAGTTGCTAGCGAAGGAATCTCTGCCAGAGAACGTGGTGGCACCAGATACATCTGGTGGACCTCCACCTTCATTCCCTTTTGACGATTTTCACATTTATTTAAGCAAGCAATGTTCTTTAATTAGCTCATATGGGTTTGAATGAGAAGCTCTTCACCAACATAGTAAGTCTACAAACCCATGTTATCAGTTCGGACAAAAAAACTCTTCACTGACATAGTAGGTTTATAAGATGCGTTATCAGTTCGAATGATAAAGCTCTTCACCGGCATAGTTGGTATTCGCAATCATCAGGTCTTGCGCCCCTCGCGGACGGCACCAACCATAAATTTTGGGTAAGACTGTGCTATCGGTTCGAACAAGAAAGCTCTTTACCAGCGTAGTAGGTTTTGGACCTATTGTCGAGACCATGCCATTAGTTCAAATTAAAAAGCTTTTCACCAGCATAGTAAGTCTGTGCACTGCCAGGGCCTTCCCCCTCGTGATTGGCACAAACAACCAAACTCGAGTAAAACCATTCCATCGGTTCGAACGAGAAATCTCTTCACCGTCAAAGTTGGTGTATTCCCTGCCTCCAATGCGCAATTAGTTCAAACAAGAAAGCTCTTCACAGACATAGTAGGTCTATAAGATCACGCTATCAGTTTGAACGATAAAGATTTTAACTAGCATAGTAGGATTGTAAGACCACTCTATCAGTTCTAACGAGAAATCATATCACCAGCATAAAAAATATGTGCCACCATTAGGGCTTGCCCCCTCACTTTCGGCATCAACCATCAAATTTAGGTAAGATCGCGCAATCAGTTCGAACGAGAGAGCTCATCACAGACATAGTAGGTAACATAGTAGGGCTATAAGTTCGCATTATCAATTCATACGAGAAATTTCTTCACCAGCATAGTAGGTATGCGCCACTATCAGGGTCTACCCCCTCACTTTTAGCACAAACAATCAAATTTAGGTAAGATTATGATATCATATCTAATGAGAAAGCTCTTCACCAACATAATAGGTCTGCGCCCTGTAATCAAGACTGTGCTATCAGTTTGATAACATAGTCTTACCCGACTTTTATAAGCACGACTTGTGAAGGAGTATCTCATAGGTATTAAACACATATTTAGGTATCTCATAGGCACCCAAAATCTTGGTCTTTAGTATCAACACACCATTGATTTCACACTCCACGGATATTCCGACTCGGACTATGCTGGATGTTCCCTCGATCGCAAGAGCATAAGTGGTACCTGTCACTTCCTAGGTTCAGCACTAGTTTCATGGTCAAGTAGGAAACAGAACTCAGTTGCCCTCTCCACTGCTGAAGCCGAGTATATAGCCCTAGGAAGTTGTTACGCACAAGCACTTTGGATGTCACAAACGTTAGAGGACTTCGGCCTAAAATTTAAGAATGTTGACCTTAGGTGTGACAACAAGAGTGTCATACACTTGATGAATAATCCAGTACATCGCTCTCGCTCCAAATATATTGACATTCGTCATCACTTTATCCAGGACCACATTAAGAAAGAGAACGTGAAAGTGAGCTTCATTGGGACTAACGATCAGCTTGCCGATATCTTTACCAAACCCCTCCCCGATGTTCGTTTTTCTTTACTTCGACTAGAATTGGGCATTTTGCATCTCACTACTTGATCGTGCTGCATCATATACTGACATCATGGCATTTTTCATTATTTCCGATTTCTGTGAGTTACCGTCGCACGGTAGTCCTAGCGCTGGCTGTAAGTTGGCTGCATGTTCTTTTGGGTTTGTTTTATGTGTTCCTGCTTTTGTTTTTTATGTTTCTTTCGGTTATCTTATAATCAAAAATAAAATAAAAATTGAAAAATCACAAAACTCTAAAAACACGTTTTTTTCTCTTCTGTTTGCTTTATTTGATTTGTTTAATCTTTTTATTAAAACAAAAAATATATAAAGCCCCAAAATGCAAAAAAAAAAAATTACTATGGATCGTTCTTTCTTAGGACATGCATGACTAAAACCTAAAGCATAATGATTACGTGCAATGTTTGATTTAGAATTGTTAATCCCTATTAATATTGTCAGATTATGTCATGATGTGTCTAATCTATAGGTACTTAGCTATTGAGTGCGACTATAGATGATATTGTATGTTGAATATGCCTTAGGTATGTGTGAGGATTTAGGTAGTGTAATGACATTACATTATTCACGTCCCTATAAAATGCACTCGTGTAGAAATTCATGCATACATGCTATAACTCGTGATATTGTGTCTAACATGCTAGAAATAGCTTAAATAATCAATATCACGGTGTTCATGTTTTTATATAAAGCTTAGAACTTAGGGCCAAAATTTTAGTGAATAAATCTTTTGTTTACAAACTAAACTGTATCTCTTTATGTGAGTAGATTTTGATTGATTCGGGGTCCTTGAACTCAAAAATGGTATAAAAAAGACAGTGATAGAAATGAATGAAAAAAATGAGTAAATCATATGCTATCAAATCACGTGTCAAGGATACCCCCCCCCCAAACACTACTCACTTCTCCTGATAAGTCTTCATGAGTATTGTGAGGATGAGCACAGTAGTCAAAATAATTGTTTCGATCTTGTGCAAAAACTAAAACTTAAGTTGGTGCCCCTTATTCGAATCTTGGTATGAAGTAGATAGTATTGTGACAAGATTTTTCACTTTATTTCTCTTGTGCTAGCATATTGAATTATTGAGATAAAACATGTACTAAAGATTATTTATACTTGATGTTTTTCTTTTGATGCTACACTTACACATGTCATTATTCTATCTAACGCTTTCATGCATAAGAATTGGACTTACACTGCATTATATGTCTATAGCACATATGTACTAGTACACGATTTCTATTCCTGACTCTCACAATGTTATACTATATTAACTCTATAATCTCTTAGCATTGTACTCCAAATCGTGTGTATTTAGTTTCACTTGTGCTATCCAAAATTTCTTTTACTCTAAAAAGTTCTTCAAATCAATTGATTTTTCTTGTGTTGGGTAGGTTTATATTCATTATGTTTTGCTCCAATTTTTGCCACTACTGTTTATGATTTGTTTTATGTGTGCACATTTTTCTAATCTTTTTAGTATCTCATTCGCATAGGGAGAGAGTTGAGTGTTCACGAGACATGTTCGTTAACCCCGGTCCTTTTAATAATATCAAAAGGGGGAGATCGAGTGTTCATGAATATATCCTCTGCTAATTGAGTGTTAGGTGTTGCTTAGTCACCCATGGGAGGATCTTGGGTAGGGAGAGCACACACATAGGGGGAGCACATGTGTAGTGGGAGCACATCTGTAGGGAGAGCCGTATTGATTAATTCAACCTACTATATTCTGCTATATTTCACGCTTACTGATTGAATTACACAATACCAAATTATTAATTTTTTATATCTCATAAACGAAATTTGATATTATCAAAAGGGGGAGTTTGTTGGAGCATATGGTTCGCATCTCTTTAGTTTGACAATATCAATTCTCGTGTTGTATTTGATCATACATAGTTTAGGTATAGTGTGCAAGTTTACATGTACAAAAGAACATGAACGTCAATTTCTATGACCTACCATCGAGCGCTAGCGCTACTGCCTGTGCTAGCTTCTGATTTAATTCTGGACAAGCGCTTTATGGATTATCGCGTGGAGCTAGCCTTACCGCGGGGTGCTAGCTCTCTCAACGAGCGTTGAGTCATCATACTGCCGCCAGGCAATAGTTTTGCACCACGCTGCGGTAGCATGAAAAAGCGTAAAAATATTTTATTCGGATATTTTTCCAAATCTGTTGGACAACTGTCACATCCACGCGCATTGACCTACCGCCGGGAGCTAACTCTACCGCCGGCGATAGCTTATTTTTTCAAGACGTATAAAAGCGCGCGTCTTTTTTTCTAGAGATAGAACAAAGATAATATTTCATTCTAGGGTTCGGCCGCCATCTGGAGAAGGACAAACTCTCGTCTCCGCAAAAGGAAAGGCAATGTTTCTTCCTCCCTCTCGTGATCGAATAACTCCGGCAAATGAAATCTTCAACGACCATTCAGGGTGAATAGACGACAACAAGAAAGATATTCAAGGGCACTGATCGCGCACCGTTCCTCGAAGGAGTTCTACGTTTGAGGGAGAAACAATTTCTTAACTCTTTGTATTTTACTTTAAACTCTTTTTGTTTCTAGTTATGTGTGAGGGAAATCGACCAAAGGGTCGCCAAAATCCGTCAAGGATTTCGTGAGAAATCGTCCCGGTGAGGGACATTTAGATTGGGGGATCTAGTGTGAGGAAAATCGACCGGAAGGGTTTCGTGAGAAATCATCTCGATAAGGGACGTCTAGATCGAGGGATCTAGTGGGGCTCTAAGACACTTCTGAAAGGAAGGTGAAGAGCCGGCTCGAAGACCTTTTCGGGGGGAAAGGGAGAGAGCCAACCGATCCGGGTATAGGGTTGGTATAGAAACAAAAAGAGAAATTTGTATTTCATCACCTCCGATCTCCGGCGTCATGGAGATCTAGTTGTTCTTGATTGTAAACCTCTTTTGTTATTCTTGAATAAGATTATTGTTAGTTCTTTATTCTTATTGCAATTTCGTGATTGTATATTGGTAGATCTCTGAAGGTTGTGCGAGCCCCTATAAGGCGAATTTTTATGTAGAAACCAACTTCTGTGACCTATTATCGGGCGCTAGCAAGCTAACGGCCCGCGGTAGCCTCCAGAACTAGTTTTATTTTGTAAAACCAATTTTATTTTTGAATTAATCTGAGAAACTTATTCCCCCCCCCCCCTCCTCTAAGGTTGGCCATCAAATCCAACACAACTAACCTCCCAAAAGTGATTGAGCAAGTGGTAGGACTGAGGCCTCGACTGTGCGCATCTAGAGTACCCCAAAGTGTAATTCCCTATCCAGGTTTCTTCTACTCCTATAAAAGTGGTAAGACTGAGGTCTCGAGTGTGCGCATCCAGGAGGATCCCCCGAGTGTCATTCCCTATTCAGGTTTATTCTACTCCTTTGAAAGTGGTAGGATGGAGGCCTCGAGCATGTGTGTCCGACATGACCCCCCGAGAACCATCTAATTGCACACATGCATTTACCTTCGTAATAAGGTAATATATAGAGGGAGAATCCATAGAGGTAGAAAAAACCGATCTCCACAATTGAGTTAGGAAACAAGCCTCTGACCTAACTCACATAACACCAAGAATGGATGATGTGACAATGTATCGGGTTTTTTAATGCTTCCTCCAAAGTTCAAGCATCTGCATTGATGTCTGAGATTAGCTCCCTCGTAGCACATTGGTCGGTGATCCCCTGATTGCATTTCTTATTCAACAGTAGATGTTATCAGATAGATTTGAGAGCCGACCTCCCAACTCGACAAAGAGAAGTCGGTACAGTTAACTCTTTGTTGGATTCTTAAGTAATAGGGTAAATGACCTCAAGGGGATATCCAAAAGGTTGGGTGGAAGCTCCGGGAGTGTTTATCTAGAGAAACCCTCGGGGCACCATCTTACACTTTCAGACACCTACATCTCTCCTATGGCGAGCATGCGAGAAGTCCGGGCATGTTATGCGAAAGCTGCGAGCATCACGAGAAGTCGCATCGAACAGGATCGAGAGTACTCAAAACTCATGAAGCCTAAGAGTCTAGCGAGCACTCATCAACATCGAGCCTAAGAGCCTATCAAGTGCTCATCATCGTCAAGCCTAAAAGTCTAGCAAGTATTCATCATCGTTAAAGCCTAAATCCTAAGCGAGTATCGTATTAGGAAAGAATTGAAAGAGCAGGCAAGAAAAATCACATTTTCCTTTCATTTTTATTCATGGCAATTACATGAAATACAAAAAACGCCATGCATCACCATGTGTAATCAAAAGACTACTGCAAATATATATATATACACACACACGAGTGCCCGACACCGGGTTTCACCCCTGCGATCAAGCGCAACAGTACCCAGCCGGCGACTGAGGGCAATGCCCGCCCCCGGCTGCTGCGCCCGCAATATATATATATATATATATATATATATATATATATATATATATATATATATATATATATATATATATATTCAAAATAGCCGTAAAAAATATACATCAATATTATGGTACGGGCCTCCGACCCTATGTTAGTGCAACGGCCAATCGCCCGCCCACAACGATAATTTAAGAAAAAGATAAAGTAAAAATTTAAACTTATAACAATAAATTTATATATATATATATATATATATATATATATATATACAATATAAAATTATACACACAATGAAAATATTAATTATGTATATAATAAATAATATATATAATTATTATATTATATAGTACAATATGTTAATATACGTAATAATTAATTATTACGTATATTTTTGTATCGTATAAATATTATACTTATATATGTTAAAATATTTATTTAATATAATTATTATACTTATATGTAATAACAATATAAATAAAAATTATTTGACATGTTATCACAGATGACTCCATTGCTTGTTGGGTTGAGTTGTTCCTTTTGTCCTTGAGATTCTAGGATCAAAATCGGACAAACAAATTTTAAAATAAAGTTTAACAACTGGCGGGTTTCCAAAACACGCTCTGATTGGTCGGTCCCCGGTCAGCACGCCTGGATCCATGGTCAGTTTGTCCGGTTTTTTTAGAGTTATAGGGGCAAATTCATAATTTCACATAAGTTTAGGACACCCTAGTAGTAGGTTTAAGAGACCTACTAAAAGACGGAGAGAGTGTGTGTGATTTTATTGAGCTCGATCAGACGGTTGTTTAATTATGAATTCATTTTGAGACGGTTTATGAAATTTCTAATTCTTGATATCGACATACCACAGTATTATTGTGGTTTGTCGATATCATGAGTTTGAATATAAATATAAATAAATAAATAAATATATATATATATATATATATATATATATATATATATATATATACATATCATATGCGGGCTAGCTTAGGTGCGGGCGTACGGACATGGGGATTTGGGGGTCAAGGAGGCTCCAAATCAAAAAGTGATCAACATGAAAGTTGTTCGGATCGCCGAGATCTACAACTTTCATGTTGATCACTTTTTAATTTGGAGCCTCCTTGACCCCCGATTTGAGACCCGAAAATTGGAAAATTTTAGGTTTACTGTAGCAGTTTCGCCGCCCAGATTTTTCGGGTCCCAAATCGAAGGTCACGGAGGCTCCAAATCAAAAAGTGTTCAACATGAAAGTTGTTCGGATCGTCGAGATCTACAACTTTCATGTTGATCACTTTTCGATTTGAACTCGTTTTGACCCTTGCCCGTTTGCCCGTTTGCCCGCACATGATATCTCGCCATATATATATATATATATATATATATATATATATATATATATATATATATATATATACACACACACACGAGTGACAGGCACGGGCCTCCGGCCCGATGGCTACGCGCCACAGTACCCGGCCCGCGACGGCGGGCTTCGCCTGCACCTAGTTGCGGCCGCCCCGCGGCGGGCTACGACACGGGGCTCTGCCCCTATGACCACGCGCCACAGTACCCGGCCCGTGACAGCGGGCTTCGCACGCACATGGCTGCGCCCGTCCCCCGGCGGGCTGCACCCGCCCCGCGGCGGGATTAAAAAAATATAAAATATACTCTTTAAATTTTTTTTTTAAAATATACTCTTTAAATATATAATATTAATAATATATATACTTTTTAAAAAATATACTCTTTATATATACTCTTTAAAAAATATACTCTTTATAATATTTAAATAATATTTATAATATTGATATTTAAAATAATAAATATAAAAAAAAAGTCCTGCTTAGGCGGGATTTAATCCCGCCGGTTTAGGCAGGATTAAATACCGCCTGTTTAGGCGGGATTAAATACCGCCTGTTTAGGCGGGATTAAATACAGCCTGTTTAGGCGGGATTAATTACGCCTGGGAGTAAATCTCAGGCGGGATTTAGTCCCACACCGCCAGATATACTGGATATTTCTGGTATATATATGTTTGCGCCATATGAAGATATAATTGCGGGTTCGAATCTGGCGGGCCTGTCTATTTGTTAGGCTGACAGGTTTGCGGGCGGGCTTTCAGATTTCTGTTTGGCGGGCTAGGCGGCTTGCAGGTTTTTGCGGGCATGCCAGGTTGCGGGTCCGCTAACTTTTTTGTTGTCTAGAGTAGGTTTAGGACTGTCCTAGAGTAGGTTTAGGAGATCTATAAAAAAATCTGGATAGAGGGTTGGTTTGATCCAACGGTTCATGATCAAAAATCTGAAATCCGACGGCCACCTAATTATCCTCTAATTTCGAACTCATGCTATATGCAGGTCACCATATTTATTTATAATATGGTATATATATATATATATATATATATATATATATATATATATATATATAATACAAATAACAGGGTGATCAAAAAGTTTCTCGACCAATCCTGCATCTAGCAGAACGTGTCTACTCATCATACTCATTGTCGTCCTCATCCTCAACATCAGACTCTTCGTCTTCCTCCAACTCAGAAGACAGTGAACGATCCAGAGAGTTGGCTACTTTGGCGAGGAGCTCCAAGATGATATCTTCGGCTGACAGGTCCACGGCAGCTGCGAAAGCAAGTCGTCGAGCTTGAGCTTGGTGAGCAATACGTTTATCGTAGCCCTAGCTTGAACTATGGAAATGCTTGGCTTGAAATCAAGGCCTGGCGGGGGCCGCTGACGGCGCGCGCGCAGCGCACGACTGCGTTGAGCGCAGCTTGGGGGTCGGGCGGGCTAGCCAGGCGCGGCTGTTGAAAATTTTGAAGTGTTAGTGCTCGGCTTGGGCGGCCTGGGCAGTCTGTCCGCGCGGCCTGTGCGGACAGAGGGTGGCGACTTGCCAGGACGGCTTGCTTTTGGCTGGCGGTCTATTCCCAGGAGTAGCCGAGCGGTTAGGATGTTTATCTGTAGTGTTGCTGGGTTGGCCGGTGTTGCGGACTTGGTCCGGATCTGCACCAAGTCCAAGGTTGTTGTCCGGTTAGTTGCAGAATGCGTGCGGACTGGGTCGGTGTCCGCAGGTGTTGAAGCCAGGAAAATTTCCCTACTCCAAGGCTCAACGAATGGGCTCGGCGGCTAGCGGGCTAAAGCACGGAAGTCACAGAACAAACAGGAACCCGGGCGTTGTGGCAGGAAGGTCCCACCACGTACCTGAAAGCTTAGAATAAGCAACCCCTGCACAACCAAGGATGGTCGAGCAGGATATGAGGGAGACTAGCTGATAACTAAGTCGCGGCGACTAAAGGAGGATAGTCGCTAGGTCACGACTTGGTCTCTAAGAAAAAGTAATTCACAGGCTAAGCTAGCGTTCAAGAAAAAAGTTTGAGATCTCGGCGAGATTCAAAAGTGTCTCTCCTTGTACCCCCTGGGTCCTATTTATAGGAAAATCCTAGTGGAGGGGTGGGTCTTATTTATAGCCCACCCCACGGCGACTAGGCGACTTCTTGGGGGAGCTCGCACAGCTGTGCGAGTAGCTGGCCTAGTCGCATACCTGGCGAGTATGCGAGGGGAGCTCGTCATACTCGCCCAGGCCTTGTGCTGCTTAGCGCGTTGTCTCTGACCTCTATCTTTACTTGCTGACTTTGACTTCTGCTGACCTGGATATGGAGGAGTCCATCCTCGACGAATACGGGTTGTACACAATCCCCGCTCTTTTCGAGCGACCTAAGAACTCGGAAAGAATCATCCAACACTTATTCGGCGAGTTCCTTGGTCGAGCATCCGGGTTACTCGCCATTGATGGATGCCCGCTGAACTCTATAGATAGGGGGTGGCTAGTATTTGAGGCACGCTTTTGGAATTCGCACGCGATGTCGAAGGCTGCCAAGAAAGCCTACAAAGAGAGCTTGGTCGCGATGTCGGGGTTCTTCCGAAGCCTAAAAGGTCGCGAGAGGATGAAGTCGCTGCCGACATGCTTCCTACAAAAAAGGAAAAACTGAAGAAGCTGAAGAAGGTCCTCACTTCCAAGACCTACATCTCGCCCTCGCCGGCGGAGAAAGTCGCCTCCCCGGCAAAGAAAGTTGCATCCCCGACCGACCAGCACGAACCTTCGACTAACACTCAACAGCTCCTCGAGGATTTCAGGTTGGGCGTTATTACCGACTTCTCATTGTTCTCCCCGTCGACCGCTTCCATTCCAGAAGTCACTGGGTCACCACCCCAAGTGCAGGCAGATCTCGTTGTCTCGCAAGGTCACAAACTTGCCGATCTTTGTAGTAGTTCGTTTATCATCCTGTTTCCATGCTAACACGTCCTTGTCTCTGCAGCTCCCCCAGCGACTACTTCAGGTGAGATTCTAGACGTCACCCCACTGCGAGGAGTTCCACTGGGAGCACATAGAGCTCGGCCTCCGCTCTGGATCGCGCACACCGTCTGGATCAACCTAGGCTCCAAGGGGTCAGAAAAACAAGTCCCTCCGACGGCTAAGGAAGGACCTTTGGTGATCGAACCCTCACATCCCGGGATGGGTAAAGTCCCTCCTTCCATTAATTTGATGTGCCGGCGGCGAGCATCACAGCGATGTCGCTGTCTCTTATGGCCAAGAACACACTGCCGACAGCGAGTACTTTGTTGACACCGCCACCTCCTCCGGCTAAACTGCAAAAACCGAGCACACCATTGCCACCTCCACCTCTATTGGCGAGCTCGTGACAACCGGAAGACGCTGCATTATCGCTGCCGCCTCCTCTGCCTTCGAGCAGCGAACCTCCCCCCAAACTTTGCCCGGGCACCTCAGGACCTCGGATCCCGCCGGAGGGCTCGTTGCGAGATTCGGAAAGAAGGCGCCCCAGCTACTTCCCGCCGAGAAACGGAAGTCGCGACCTCAGTGACCGCGGCCAGGGGCATCCCGCCGAACGCCATGGCGGCTCAGCATCAGGCCCGCGGGAACCAGCTCACCGCAGTCCTTCTCCTCGGCGATCTCGATCTCCTCGGCAAGGTAGCTCGCATTACTGCTTATCTGATTTGACCTTTGCTGCCGACTGCTAACTAATTTGGTGATTCTCCTCTGCTTCGACAGGTCGCCCGTCCAGTCCTGGAGGCGCTTTCATCGAGGCCCTTCGTCTTTCTGGGGACGAGTACCGCCGATCCGGCTCACGCCTACATCGAGCAGGAGGCCAAGTTCGACCAGTTTGCCATCAGTGAACCTTATCGCCGAATCTCGATACTGGAGGTGAGTATGGCAAAGATAGAAGAGCTGCGAGAAATCCTAGCGCCCTACGAGGTCCGCTTCTACATGATCCAAGAGGTGGAGCGGCGCTAAGCGATGATTGACCATCGCGTCCAGCTCTTTGGCGAGGAATTGGCGGGCATGCGTGCGAGCATGTGATTTGTCGGGCGGCTCGCGAGGATGGAAAAGCAACTACGGCGTAGCGATGATGCAATCGCAGTGGCCACCGAGCACATCAGACGGGCTCGCAAGATGGGGTGGGTTGGGCGACATCTACATTTTCCTAAACGAGGGACTCCTACGACTTAGGAATTTTCTTTCATTTCATTTGTACTCGCCCATGGATATTTATAAAGGACAATTTGATTTGTAATAAGCGAGTTTGAATCTCGAGTTGATTTTGTTTAGTTTGTGTTCTTTATGATTGTTTTTGCCTATTCTTTCTGCGATGTCTTGATTTCTGTGCAGGTCTTGGCGAACTACCGAGTTTCTGAATAGCTTAGTGCGAGAAAGGGCTCATGACTAGGATAGATCTAACGGTTAGGACGCGACTTAGGTGTATACTCACCTGAGCACGAAATACATCCCTCTGGCCTCTGCCTATAAATAGAAGGGGTAGGTGAGACTTTAGTACGCTGTTGCGATTTCTGAATTTTGCTCGCGAGTAACTGCCCTCGCTCGCGTCTTCCTTTTCGTTCTTGCCCTACTCGCTCCTCCTTTCTCGCACTCACAACTCGCTCAATATGGTTGGAGACGATGTCAGTGCTCGACGACAGGCCCATGCAGCGAACTTTGCCGATGCGGTCTTCAAGAAGTCCGCCACCACGGAGCGAGTTCTGGAAAATTTTCGCCGAAGGCATCTTCCAGAGGGATACTCGGCCAGGCTCCCCGCCCGAAAAGAGCGACTAAACACCTACATCAAAGGTGGAATGGTTATGTCCCTTCGCCACTTTGAAGTCGGCATGCGACTTCCATTGTGGCCCGAATATTGCCAAATCCTATGATATTTCGGCATTGCGCCTGCACAAATTAATCCCAATGGCGTGGCAATCATCATAGGCTTCCTCTGCTTCCTTCAGGAAGAGAGGATTGTGTTCGACCTCTCCATCTTCCGGAAGGTCTTCGTTTTCGTCGCGACTTCGGAGGGAGTCATTTTCTTCAGCAGCCACATCTGCACGCTGGTCGGGACGGCGAACAAGGTCCACCGGTGGAGCGAGTTCCTGGTTGTCGTCATCGGCGACTTTGAAGGCGTGCTGGGAAGGCCGCATCAGCCTGCCGACGTCGCCTTCCTTTCACCGATTTTGGAAGGCGCGCGTGAGAAGCTGGTCGAAGATTTCCGCGGGCGACGATTCGACGTCATCCATTGTGTTGGGTATTGTATCCACAATTACCTGGATTTGAAGAAGCCTCCGGTCAAGCTAAGATGAATTCACAATGTATTTGATGATATTTCTTCAAGATTGTGCTTGCAGCTATTCCATGCAAAGTACACACCAATGTCAGGGTGCAGTGGGTTAATATACACGGGTCTGGGCAACGTAATCTCTCGTTGAGCAGATCAGTGTGTTGACTCATGTGTGCTCTCTCTATTGGAGTGTACTTATTTTCAAGTACAGGGTTGAGATAGATCAAGAGCAGAAAATGAGCAAGGATGGGTCAAAGACCAAGTCATGGGAAGAAAGAAGAAAAATCTTCTAAGGAAAATTCGACGGGAATCACTAAGTGGTTCTCGCCGATTCGACGGGAATCACTAGTGATTCTCGTTGAATCGTCGAGAATCACTCGCCGATTCCCACCGACTGCATCCGGCTGACAGTTCGCCTTAAAGAATTCTGCCAAGTCAGAATCGACGAGAATCATTAACTGATTCTCGCCGAATCATCGAGAATTACTTTGCGTTCTCGCCGATTCGTCGAGAATGGTCTTGATTCTCGTCGATTCCCTCAGGATGGCAAGCTTTTCAACTGAAACTCTACCAAGGATAATTCGACGAGAATCATGAGTGATTCCCGCCGACTTCGATGGGAATCACCAATGATTCCCGCCGAATTTGCCTTAGGCGATTTTTATCTACTCGCTGGACCGAACCAAGATAACTGGCGCTGTTTTGACCGGGCCTAGGGTTTCTTCTTGTGGGCCCCACAACGGTCATTTAGGGTTGTTCTACAGTATATATACTCGCTTATCTCGAACTTCAACTGTAGCGATTCACGGAAAAACGAAAGCAGCTGTGCTTGACCTAGCCGATCGCGGAACTCCACCGCACGCCGTCGCCGCTCGCAAGTTGTCGCCGCCACCGATCTTAGACCTTCTCTGATCGTCCGGCGACAGGACCGATGCAAGCCTTGCGTCTCATGCATCTTTCTCGAGATCCCTTGTCTCTTTATTTGTTGAACAAAGTTAGATCTTCTTTCTGAATCAATTAAGACGACCGATCCGATTGAGATCGTTGGTAGACCTTGCTTGTCTCGTCAAGAAGTTTGGATCTACAAAGCATCGCCGCCGCAATCATTTGCCGCCGCCGATCTCGGGAAGATCCTCTCCAAGAGAGTGCTCCGGTCGTGGACTCTTCGTCTTCATCAAGAACGCATCAACGAACGAAGAGGGACATCGGGTTCTCCATACTTGAAGTTTGTATTTTTTATACATTCTAATTTTCGTGTTGTTGTAAAGGAATAGTGATTCCTCGTTGTAAGGGTTGGGTGCAACCCGTGGTGGAGGAGTAGTGACTCCTTCGGGTGGAAGGGTTTCTTCCATAGTGTGAGGATTGGATTTCAATCCGTTTGGTGGTGACTGAGTCGTCCCTTGTTGGGAGATAGGTTGTAGGGGGAGAGTGGACGTACCGAAATCGGGGAACCACTATAATTGTTTTTGTGCTTTTCTGTGTTGTGGTTGTTTTCTTGTGCAGGTTATTTTTCATTCCGCAAAAGACTGCAAATCACCTACCCCCCCCCCCTAGGTAAAGTTAGTTGACACTAGATAACTTTAAAGTGGTATCAGAGGGAGGTTCCTCGTCAATAAGGTTAACACCTTGAGTAAGATCCCGGTTCTAGTGTCAAGAAGAAGAAAAGACTCAAGTATGGAGCTATACTCTGATGTCTCTCCTCTGAGACTCCCTGCTTGCACAACGGAGTATTACCCCATCTGAAAGATGAGAGTTATGTTTCATCTGGAGGCCATTGACCCTCGCGCATCATTCATTATGGAAGATGGTCCCTTCATTTCCATGAAGGCTTCCGTATCTGGAAAAGATCTCCAAATTCCCAAGAGTCCCGAAGAGATGTCTGAGACTGAGCTTTCACTTTTCAACCTAGACAAGCTTATTCTTCAGATCATTACTGACGTCTGGTCTGGATCATCTCGTTCAAGATTGGACAAGTGTAGGACTGCAAAGTCTATGTGGCAAACTATCTCTGACCTCATGGAGGGAACGGAGACGGCTGGGACTGGATGCCAGCAAGAGGATGAAGCCTATGTGTGGGTCCTCATCTCTAAAGATGAAATTCAAGACCAATCTCTCAATATCAGGGCTCCCATGTCTCTATCTGAGACTGAAGAAGAGATTGAGGAATGCAGTTCTGATGAAGCTGACACATGTGTCTATGCAGATCTTAACGCTACCCCTTATCATCATAGTCAGGATCAGGTATCTTCCTCATATTGCTCCTTTCCAATTGAATCTTTTGAAGACAGGAGTATTTCAGAGGGTTGTCCATCAAGTGATGCAAGGGTGATGGACAGCTTCAATCAAAGGATTGAAACTCTTGATTCCCTTCGTAGTGCCCTTCAGAAGAGCAACTTGCTTGTGGAGAAACAAGCTATGGAAATTGCTCAGTTGAGGACCATGATGGATCTCCAATTGGAATCCATCAAGGTGAAGGACTCAAAAATCTCGGATCTAGAGTTTTCACTAGAGACCGAGAAGAGAATAGTATCTAACTTTTCCAAGGTAGATGCTATTAAGAGAAAGGGAGAAAACGGGTTGATCTCACGAATTATAAAATCGTGGAGAAATGGGGAAACTGTTTTCAGACCCCCCACACCGAGTAGGAAGGGCACACATCATGCCTTCAGGTATGACCATAAGAACAACCATGGTCACTGCAAGAATGATCAACCCTCATGTGGAAGTACCCATAGTACAAGTGCTGTTATGGCTACCCATGAGAAAATACATTTGGCTCATCATGAACCGTTTGTATTCTCTGCCTCAGCCTCAACACTTCATGAGATTGCAGGAACCAGCTCTCACGGTAACTCTCACCACCCTAGGACACATGGAAAGGGGGTTGGGAAACATGTAGCTAGTACCCATGGGGCCCCCGGATGTGTGCTAACTGAAAAGAAGGCACCACCTCCCAGGCCTCATGACACTCACCACATGTTCTCCATCCACCCTCCCTCCTGTCTCGATGGAAAGGGAAAATCTGTGAGCAGAACCTGCTCTGCCCCTGTCAGACCTAAGATCATGACTAACTCAGTCAGAAGATCTGGTCAGAAAAGGAGATACAACATTCATGAGTGTTGGTGCTGTGGTAAAGTGGGTCACTTTGCCATAGATTGTTGGCACAATCCTTCTATGCCAAGGGCAAGGGTATGTCCACCTCCTTTGGCTAGAGATAGCCTTCCTGACAGGAATCCTGTAGGAAGGCATTCGGTATTTTTTTGCTGACAAGAACCTAGGACCCAATACATATTGGGTTCCTAAGGTAAGGTAATTCATTTTTGCAGGATAGTCTAGGTTCCCGTGAATTTGATGGGACCTAGACATGAGATGTTCCAAGAATGATATGGAACAAGTATATGGGATAAGAGATAGGGCTAACAACAATGGCCTACTCCAACTGGATACCTGGTGTACTTCAAATAGAGGATCTGAATGATCAACTTAATGATCCCAGGTACGCGCATTCAGTTTCGAAACTTGAGTCGCATTACATAGATGCTTATATATATATATATATATCCAAACGAATATGTAAATTCTCTTTCTAAAGTAAATATATATATATATACATATATGTTCACACACCTGATGATAGGACACGAAGGCTAATACCTCAATGATCCCTAGTTGGAAATCTGATGATTTTGTTTTATATATACATATCCAAGTGATAATGTATAACAATGGGTGTCAATCAGTCCGATGAAAATCAAGGAGAGTGTACCAGTAGCTATAACGAAAATTCTACACTTTTGACTCACCTAGAATTACCCAGTACTTACGTCTAAGGTTAACATTCATTCAACTCGACCTAGGTTTCTGAACAAGAAATGAAAAAGGGGGCAAAGATTCGAAATCAAAACGGACAGTAGAAACATGCCCTTTACAGTGGAAAGAGCGGCTACCCCAGAGTTCGGTTGATTTAAATAGCGTAACTCTCGGTTTGACTCCTCACCTTCCAGAACTCGCGAAAGTCCCGTCGACTTCCCAGAAATCTCGCCGAATCCGTCGGTCGTGCGGAAGTTGCTTCCTTACTTCTGTCACCTGGTGTTCTCCATCTTCCGTCGACTCCGTCGCAGTCCTCCCTCAGTCGGCTCCGTGCTCTCATCGACGACATCATCTGGATGCAAGGAACGTGCTGACTCACTGTCAATTTTCCCTTTCCCGTCGACTCCCATTCCGTTCGCCAACGGTCCCGACGCAAGCCAATTAGGGTCTCTCTCTGCTCTGCGCTAGGGTAATGTCCATTCCTCCTTGAACCAAACTTGTTTGTATCTTGTCTAGTGTAGCTCCTAAACTAGAGTTTCTGATAAGGGTTTGGTCCCTTGGACGTTACTTGTTTAGGTTTGCAATGGCTCCTCGAACCACGGTTGGGCTCCTCACCGGGAGTGAGTTAGTTAGGACCGGCTTCTCCCATGCCTCTGATGAGTTCAGGAACATTATCCTGATGCTTGAAGAAGCCGGGCTCTCCTTTATACTTGAGCACCCCTGCAAGATTCTGGATAAAGAAGTACTTGAATTCTTTGCAACCGCGAAGCTACGGCTTGAGGATACCGTGATTAAGAGTAAGATTGCTGGTCTACGGATTAAGATGTCCGCAGAAAAATTATCACGACATTTGCAGCTCAACAGTGTTGAACAAGAGGACTACCTGGTGGAAGATGATCGTGTCAGGACTCTCCTGTTCTGTGGACTCGCTCGAGGGACTAAGTCAATCAAGTGCAAGGAAATGAATGAGGAAGGGAAGCTCCTCTCTGATATTATTGGGAAGGTCCTGATCTGCAAACCAGGCTCCCATGATCATATCTCTGGTGATATGTTCAAAATCCTAGTGGCCGTAGTATGTAGAAAAAGATACAACTGGGGGGCCATGCTGTTTGAAAAGATTAAAGATACTCTTCAAACCCCCAACTTTGGGAGGATCATCAGCCTGTACCTCAATCAGATGGATGGAGACAGGTTTGACATGAGTAAGGGAGTTCCTCTCCACTACTTGAAGAAAATGGACTCCAGTGTGTTTGACAGATGGGAAAGGAGGATTGGACAAGGAGGTGCGGCTGAAGCCCATGGTGCGGATGATGATGAAGACAACAGAGCTCCAGAATACCGAAGTCCCTTGGATGAACCCAGTGACGTTCCTGATTTGCTGCATGCAGGAACTGAGGGGGAGTCATTACACATTCCTTCTGATGCCCTCAGGACGGAAGTCTCAGGTTCAGATCATGCAAATGCAGTCACTGACATTACCCAGATTACGAAGGATGCAGTAGCTACCCTCGCCACTGATCAGGTTGAAGAGGAGGAAAACGAGGAGGACATGGAAAATGCTGTAGTTGACGATGATGATATGGAAAATGAGGCTGCTGATGAGGTGAATGATGAAGTAATTGAAAATGAAACGACCATGAGGGTGATGGTAGAGACGCGGGGTGATGTTGAAGTCCCCTCTGAGGAACAGGCTCCATTAAAAGTTCCTGAGGAATCTTGTGCAGCAATGGAGGGGGAGTCCTCTCAATAGAGGATGATAAGTATACATGAGAAAACTACAAAGGCTGCCCCAATCCCCCCACAGGAGACTGTGAACTTATCAAGCTCTCCCAGTGAATCTGCAGAAGAGCACGACCAGGGCATGCCTCAGGGTTATCCACTAAGACCTAACCTGGCAAATCATACGGTGAATATCATTCAAGGTATAGTGGATGAACTGAAAACTTCTTTTGAACAATCTCACAATAAAGTGCTAAAACGAATTAAACAATCTGAGGAGCTAATGCTTAAGAATGTTGTGGAAATAAATCATAAACTGGATCTGATGGAACAGAAGTTTGATTCCAAGTATGTAGAGGCCGACACTGCAGTAAATCTTCTAATGCAAGGACTCCAGAAGAACACAGCTGATCTAGCAGTGGTGAACCAAAATGCACATATTGTGGCCGACAACATCAAGCTATTTGATGCCAACATGGTGACTCTCAACGTAAATCAGACTTCCCTTCTGTTGGGTACATTGGAAAATGTGTACCTGATTTGGAGAAGCCTCACTTAGCTCAATGATATACATCAAGGTGTATTTGATGTTATTTTGAGTTTATATGTGTAGGTTAAGAATGTGCTAGAATGCAGGAAAAATATTCTAAGTCCATATGTCGACACCTGAGGAAGCTGTGTCAACACTCCAGTAAGATTGTGTCGACACTTGGAAATGGCTATGTCGACACTCCAATAAGATTGTGTCGATACTTGGAAATGGCTGTGTCGACACTTCAGTGAATTTGTGTCGACACCGGGAGGCTGTGTCGACACACAGAAAAAGTTAGTTGACATCAACTGCGTCGACATCGGGAGGCAGTGTCGACACACAGAAGCAGAGTCGACATCAATTGTGTCGACACCTAGAGGCTGTGTCGACACACAAATTTTGTGTCTACAACAACTGTGTCGACACACAGGACTTGTGTCGACACACAGCTGAGTCTAGACCAAGTTGATTGCTGATGAATGGTGAAGTGTTTTTGTCGACACAAATAATCAGTGTCGACACATTCTCAAGTTGCAGAATCAAGAAGCTGTGTCGACATCAAGACAGCTATGTCGACAATACCAAAGTCAGTGTCAACACTTAAGAAACTTGTGTTGATACATATTGACAGACTGTCTCGACACTTTCTGATAGTCAATCTCGACGCTTTGCTGACAAAGACAAAGGTTCAAGATCTATTTAAAGACTTGACAGCTGTAAGTTACAACAGGTTTACTGAAGCTGTCAGACTTGTCAGAAGTTAGTTAGAAACCGGATCAGCCGGTTACCATGGATGAAGTCTATAAATAGATGGATTCAGAAGAAGAAAATAATGAATTGACATAACTAACTCAACTATTGTGAGAGTGATCTCTGATCAAGAAAGTATAAGTCACAAAGAAGAAGATCTTCATTAGGAGATCTAAGAAGACGATCTGAAGTAGTTTTCTATTCAGATTCTGTCTAAGTTGAATTCAATCAAGAATTCAGAAGCTTCTTCAAGAGGTTTGGATAGAGAGAGATCTAGCTATTTGAAGTCAAGCAGGAGACAACCACAGGTCTCATAAGAAGCAGATGCTGAACTAATCTGTCAAGAAGATTCAGATCTATTTCTGGAGTCTAAGCAGGAAGCTGTCAGTCAATTATATTCAAAGGAAATCAACCCAACTAAGTTCAGATTCAAGAAGCTTTGAAGAAAGCTAAGATCAAGTTGATTTCAGCCATCAGCCTCTTCAAGAAGCTGATCAAGAAAGTTCTTATCCCTTCTCTCTTAATAGGGGTAAGAGTTTACAAAATTCCTTATCAAATTCTGTAGGATCTATTCATAGATCTGAGTTGTAAGCCTATTTTATAAAGGCTGAGTGTAGGAGATGTATTCTCTGAGTGGTAGGGCTATTTATGCCTGAGTTATAGGAGAAGGTTTTTTCTGAGTTATAGGCCTTGTGGCAAGGCTGAGGTAGGGCATGTTAGCCTGAGTTGTAGGAACCTTATAGGGTTCTGAGTTGTAGGAATCCTTCTGGGTTCTGAGCTGTAGGATCTGAGGATCTGAGTTAAAGGAAGAAGTTAGGTCGAATCTAGCATACTGCTAGATAGGTGAAGGGGGGAAAGTGGATGTACCCAGACCTTGGGAAACCACTATAAAACTGTGTGCAATCTGTGATGTGTGTATGATTGTGATTGTTGTGCTGTGATAGCTGTAGAAATATCTGATTTACTCAAAGAACTGTAGTTATTTTCTGCCTTAAGTTAAATTAAGGAAAAGTACTTATTCACCCCCCCCCCTCAAGGTGTTTAGGTACTCTTGAAAGTTAAACTATCAAGTGGTATCAGAGGGAGGTTACTCAAAGAAGGACTTAACAGTCTGAGTTAGATCCCTAAGGCAGAATCAAGAATCAAGAAAATGGGTTCTGGAGAGAATCACAAGGAACTAGGGTCAATGAAATTACCCATCTGTAGAAAAGAGATTTTTGGAATCTGGAAAGAAAGGGTTAGATTGTTTATGGAGGCCTCTGACCAAAGGATATATATCACAGTAAAAGAAGGTCCATATATCCCAATGAATGTGTCTGTTCTAGATGCAAATGAAAGAACTCCTAAAGATTTTTCTGAAATGACCAAGGATGAGATTATATTGGCAACTATGGATAAAAGAGCTCAGAATATCATAGTGAGTGCCATAGATGATTCTGCTTTCCAAAATTTGATTCAATGTAAAACCTCCAAGGAAATATGGGACACTTTGATTGTCTACATGGAGGGTTCTGAAGAAGTTAGACAAGACAGAAAGTCTATGCTCAATTAAGAATATGAGAGTTTCAGACAAGGGAAGTCTGATAGCATATCTGAATGCTATAAGAAATTCTACAGGATAGTGAATGAACTGATGTCCTATGGAAGGGTCTTCAGTACTTATGAGATGAATGACAAATTCCTAAGATCCTTGACAAAGGATTGAGATACCAAGATTTGTGCCATTAGAGAAGTGGCCAAACTAGCAGGCATTTCTCCTCCAACTTTATTTGGAAAGTTGCTATCATATGAAATACAACTAATGGCTAGGAAGGAAGAAGAAAGAAATACAAAAGGAGAGCATAGAGAAAAGTCAGTGGCCTTCAAGGTTGAAGCCACTAGAAAGAGCAGGAGGATGTCTCCATCACCAACTAATGAAGTTGCAGAAGTTATCTCAGAGAATTCAGACAATCAGAACTCAAATAGCAGTGATTCAGATGCAGATTTTGCTACCTTTACAAGACAGTTTCATAGGTTCTTGAAAAAGAAGTAGTGGAAGTCAAGGCCCTCCATATCACATCTAGTTGATGACTACTATCAAAAGAGAAAATCATCAAGAAAGGAAAGGAGTAAGTCTAAGCCCAGCAAAGCTACAACATCAAAAATTATTTGTTATTGCTGCAATAGGCCTGGACATGTGGTGGTTGAGTGTCCAAAAAAGAGGAAGGAGTCAGCATACAAAAAGAAGACTCAACAAAAGGGCAAGAAGGAGAAATCCTTTGTTGCTAAGAAGGAGAAGAGTCTTACAGATCAATCCTCCTCAAAGTCAGAATCTGAAGCTGAAGCATACATTGGACTGTATGCAGCTAGTGAAGAAGAGGAGTTTATGCAATTACTGGACTCCATCAATGAACAAGAAGACCATCAGTGCATGGGACTGATGACTGAATCAGAAGACAACAAGTGTCAGGATCAGCCTGGTCCCAGTAAGGTACAATGTAATTCTAGAATTTCTGATTACAGTACTGGTTCAGAGTCAGATTCATCTTCATCAAGTGATGAGGATGGATCAGAATCTAAAGGAAATATTCATCAGTTGATAGATGAATATGGGGACTTATTGCAGGCACTTAAGAAAAGCAAAAACCTGGCCAAAAATCAGGCTAAGGAAATTGCAGATCTTAAGATGACTGCATCTGGTTTAGAGAAAGAATTAGATCAACAAATGAATGAGGTTGCCAAGCTGAAAACTATTACTGTTATTCAGATGGGTGCAATCACATATAAAAATGATCTAATTAAAGGTCTGGAAGTCAGACTTCAAGTAGAGAAAGATTTGGTGGCTAGTTACTCTAAGCCAAAATCAGTCTTACCTTTAATAGATGAGTTTGTGGCTCAAAAGGGTAAGGCTGGAATAGGCTATAAAGGTAACACCAGGGCTGCCCATTTCAAGAGAAAGAGCAAAGCCTCTGTTCAGCCTTTGAACTTTAAAGTCCCTGTAGTTTTTAGAAAGGTGCATGAGCCTTCTAACAAAAATGATCTTGAAAATATTCATGGTCATAATAAGACTGAGGTTCTGAATAACAAGGGTGTTAATGCCAATGAGTCAGCCCATGTTCATAAACCCCATGGTTACAAGAAACCAGTGAGTGTAGCTGCAGCAGCACCAGCATAGAATAGAAATTCTTCTGTCAAAAAATATATCTAGACCTAGATACAACAAGTATGAATGCTGGTGCTGTGGTAAGGCAGACCATTTTGCCTTAGAATGCTGGCATAACATAAGTGTTAGGAAGAACAACAGCCTACCAGTTAGAAGAGCTGCTGGTAGATTTGATATGAAGGAAGCTAACTTGAACCAAGGACCCAAGACTTACTTGGGTTCTAAGGGAAAGTAATTCTGTATTGCAGGAAAGTCCAAGGTTCCATGCCCCCATATGGTACTTGGACAGTGGATGTTCCAGGCACATGAATGGAACAAAGGGACTACTGAAGGAGTACATAACTATCAAGGATGGGCCTAAAGTGATCTTTGGTGGATCTGAAAGAGGAATCATCAAAGGATTTGGTAACATCTCTTCCAACCAAATTACCATCACTCAAGTGGCTTATGTAAAAGGTTTGAAACACAACCTGATAAGAATAAGTCAGCTGAGTTGAAAGTCCACCTAGTGCCAACTACTTCACCTATGGGGGGGGGAATAGGTGTCTTGTAGCGTTTTTGCGGAATAAAAAACTGTACCTGCACAAATAAATCAAATAACACAGCACAGAAAAGACTCAAGCAATTTATAGTGGTTCCCCGATTTGGGTACGTCTACTTTCCCCCTTCGACCTATCTCCCAACCAGGGACGACTCGGTCACTTCACCAACAGGATTGAAATCCAATCCTTGCACTAACGGAAGGAACCCTTCCACACGTAGGAGTCACCACTCCCACACCACGGGTTGCACCCAACCCTTACAACTAGGAACCAATCGTTCCTTTACAATGAAATTGAAAATAGTATGTAATAGAAATACAAACAACTTATAGAGACTAAGGTGTCCCTCTTCGTTCGACGACGTGTTCTTGAAGTCTACGAAGAGTCCACAACCCTAGATCTCTCTTGGAGAGAATCTCCCTGAAACCGGCGGCGGCAAAGGGCGGCGGCTTGGCTCTCGGGGTTAACGGCGGCAACGGAGTGCTGCGGCGATGCAATGGAGATTCAACCTTCGTAGCAAAGGTAGCAAGGTCTTCCAACGGTCACACTAGGATCGATCGTCTCGATCGATTCGGAAGGGGATGGTTTTCCCGATCTACGAATCAAGAGACAAAAGATCTCTGGTTAGGCGCGTGAGACGCTGTGCTAGGCTAAGCTTCTGTCACCGGAGATCTAGAAGAAACCGTGATCAGCAACGACGACTATCTGTACGAGCGGCGACGACGGCGGCGGAGCAAGATCGTGATTTAGGTCACGTCGGCGGCCTTTCTTTGTTTTTCTGTCCGTGTTTTTTTACTGTTCAAAAATACAGATGTATTTATACATTAGGTCATCAAGATGACCGTTGTGGGCCCCACCAAGACGAAGCCCTAAGTCCGATTCGAAATAACCCAGTTAACTTGGACCGGTCCAGAGAATAGGCGAAAATTGCCTAAGTCAAATTCGGCGAGAATCGTAGGTGATTCTCGCCGAATCGGCGAGAATCAACTACGATTCTCGCCGAATTCTTCTTAACAGAATTCAATCTCCACTGATAATACAAGCCGGTGAGAATCGGCGAGAATCACAATTGATTCTCGCCGAATCCTCGAGAATGCAGTCATTCTCGACGGATCGGCGAGAATCACTTTGTGATTCTCGACGATTCTGCCTTAGAAGAATTCAAGGCGGCTTCGAGACAACCGGCAGCATTCGGCGAGAATCAGTTTGTGATTCTCGACGATTCGGCGAGAATCACTAGTGATTCTCGTCGAATCGGCGAGAATCACTTAGTGATTCTCGTCGATTTGTACTTAGACGATTTTCATCTTTCTTCCCATGAGCTGGTCTTTGGCCCATCCTTGCTCCTTGTTTGCTCTTGATCTTACATAGCCCTGTGCTTAAAAATAAGTACACTCCAATAGAGAGAGTACACGTAAGCCAACACACTGATCTGCTCAACGAGGGATTACGTTGTACAGACTCGTGTATATTGACCTACTGTACCCTGATATTGGTGTGTACTTAGCGATGAATAGCTGCAAGCATAACTTGAAGGATTTCATCAAATACACTGTGAATTCATCTTAGCTTGACCGGAGGCTTCCTCAAATCCAGGTAATTGTGGATACGATACCCAACAATCTCCCCCTATTTGAAGAAGCCAAAATCCTACTAGCTAAGATGAATTTCACCAATCCAGATAATACATGCATTATACTACAAGAGGAACAATAAGAACAAGCAGAGCAACATAGGAGACAACCATCGAATCACATATACATATATATAAATATCCACAATAAGTGTTCATATGTTTACACGAAGATAACAATGAATACATACAGAGTTCATGAGTCAAATTCCTAAATCTATTTATCCTTAGCAATTTCATCCTTGAGCTACTGCGCCAAGAACTTGCTGCTTTGACGTTCAAAATACTCCTTAGGCTTAGGGTAGTATTTGGGAGGGGGAGCTTTCTTTGCCACAGCATCGGACCTGAAGAAGATGTTTCTTTTGGCTTCAAAGGTCTTGTGCTGCTCCCACTCGTACTGACTGTAGACATCGTTCCTATTTATCTCCCCCCTTTGATGCAACGCAAATGTGTCCAAAATGATGCTTCTTGATGCTGGGCTCCACCTTTCATTTCGCACCTCTTCCTCCTTCAATCTGATTCTCTTTTCAGTTGGCGTTTCCTTTGAGGTTCCTTCTTGATTTTTCCTTTTCCCTTTATCTTTTGCTAGGGCTTCTTGATCGAACCAGCGATAGCTTTCTGCTCTTGCAGCAGCCCTAGCAGCCTTCTTGGCTTCAGCCTCACTCAGTATAACTTCTTCAATACTTGCCTCTTCTTCAGCAGCAGCAGCAGTATGCTCCTCTTGCTCCGGAGGAGCAAGGGGAACGTGTATGCCCGAGGCTTGTCGTACTAACCAATGGGCCGTTTCAAACACATACCTATTCGAATTATCGAATTTGTTAATTATTATCTATTAGATTGATTGAAGGCGTCAATTAAGATTTTGTTAGAGTATAAGAGCATACCTATTAGACTGATCGAAGTTTTTGATGATTATCTATTGAAGCCCGGCCATCTAAGCTTTGTAGTCTTCCTCCCCCTTTTTGGCTTCTACAGCAATTGAGTTTGCGTAAGCGTGCAGGGACTCATCGATGTGCTTTACAATTTTTGAAAATTCATTCAGCAAGGTCTTTTGATCCGCGTTCAGAATCACCACGTTGGCGTCAAATTTTTGGATGTTGTTAGCCACAACATGTGCATTCTGATTTACGACAGCCAGATCATCTGTGTTCTTTTTAAGACCTTGCATCAGCAGAGAGACAGCTGTGCCGGCTTCAGTATACTTTTCCTCGAATTTCTTTTCCATAACGTCCAACTTGTGATTGACTTCCACAATGTTCTTTAACATTAGATCCTCAGATTTTTTTACCCTTTTTAGCACAACGTCTTGTGCTTTCACAAACGAGGCCTTCAGCTCATTCACAATTCCTTGAACAATATTGACCGTATGATTGGCTATATTCTCTTGCAGTGGGGGACCTCCAGGCAAGCCCTGGTCTGGCTCATCAGCAGAGGCACTGGGTGAGCTGGACACTAGTACAGGTTCCATAGGGGGAATGCTGGCCGCCACAGCAGGTTGTCCAGGAATGCTTGTCAACAGTTGCTGGAAGGGCTCCCCCTCCATTCTTGCATCAGTCGTCTCAGGAGCATGTTCCTTAGATGGAACTTCAGCAGCATCCCGAGGATTCACCACTTCCATCCTCTCACTTCCAGTTTCCTCCTCCTCCTCACCCATGTGCTCTTTCTCAGCTGCAGCATTGTTTAAGTTTTCCTCGTCATCCTCCTCATTATCACCTCCATCTCCCAGATCACTGTCGTTCAGGGCCGCCTCATCTTCCACCACATCCTCACTATCTTCTTGCATAGTCTCAACAGTATCTCTAGCTATCTGAGAGATGTCAGATATGACATTAGCAGAAGCGGGTAGAGGCTCCCCCTCAGTTCCTGCATTCAGTGCATCAGGAACTTCACTGGGGATTGCCACGGAATCTGCTGAAGTTCTGTTGTCCTCGGCAAGAGATTCTTCTTGTTCTACTACCACTGCAGCTTGCCCTATGTGTCGCTCCCATCTGTCAAATACGCTGGAGTCCATTTTCTTCAAATAATGCAAAGGAACTCCTTTGCTCATGTCGAACCTATCTCCGTTCAACTGATTGAGATATAGGCTGATGATTCTTCCAAAACTTGGAGATCTGAGAGTGTCCTTAATCTTCTCAAAAAGCATATCCCCCCAGTTGAATCTCTTTCGGCAGACTATCGCCACAAGAATCTTGAACATGTTAGCTGAGATGTGGTCGTGTGAGCCGGGTTTGCATATCAGTACTTTCCCAATGATGTCGGATAAGAGTTTCCCCTCCTCATTCATTTCTTTTCTCTTTATCGATCTGGTTCCCCTAGCTAGTCCACAGAATAATAGGGTCCTGGCTCTATCATGTTCCTCCAGATAATCCACGTGCTCAGAACTGTAGAGCTGCAAGCATTGAGTCAGTTTCCTTGCAGACATCTTGATCTTTGCACCTGCAACCTTACTCTTGATGATAGTGTCTTCATTCCGAAGTTTGGCGGTTGCGAAGAACTCCATCACTTCCTTATCCAGAGTTTTGTAGGGGTGCTCCAGTACAAAAGTGAGTCCAGCCTCTTCAAGCATGATGATGATGTTTCTGAACTCATCCGAGGCATGTGAGAACCCGGTTCGAACCAACTCACATCCAGTGACCAGGCCGACGGTGGTCCTTGGAGCCATTGCAAACCTAGGGAGGGAATCCCAAGTCTACGCCTAATCAGAAATCAAGAGGGAAGCTTACACTAACAGTAAGTCACTGTAAGGGAGAGGAAGTGGTTACCCAAATGCGGAGGAAACGAGAGTCGACGGAGACGACGGAAAACCTGGAGGAGTTCGCGTCCTTGTTTGATCGAAACTGTGGAGAATGAATACTTGGACGAGCACCCTGGATGCGAGAAGAGAGGTCTATGGAATCCGGAACGAGGTCGACGAGATTTGGATCCTAAGATGCGGGAAGTCGCCGGGAGGAGGGAAGGAAGGGTCGGCGGGATTCCTGCGGGATATCGACGGGCTTCTCTGCGAAATGCGGAAGATGAAGGGTCGGCGGGAGTTTTTCCAAATAGAAATCGACGGGATTCTCAATAGAAATTGACGGGTTTAGAGGCATACCGGATTCTCGGAATCTTCTGATATCAAAGGGTTTAGAAATCTTCTAAATATAAATTTCTTAATACAGATCTTCGGAATATATATTTCTTAATACATGTATCTATTGAGGGTTTGGAAGGAGTTTTTCACACAGTGTTAGAAGGCATATCAACTTTGGTATACCCAAGACAATAACCGTGGCAAGCAACTTTAATAGGTGATTTCTTGATCGAGATATACACAATATTCTTGATGTCAGTTGTAAGTTTTAGTGACTTCCAATGTCGTATTTTTTTATTTATTTATTTTTAGTGGGCTGACTTACGCCTGTTAAGGTTCATTCTCGAATCTACCAGTGTATTTACAGATAAATCTTTAACAATGTATCTAAAGGTTATTTTTACAATTTTAATCTTTCCTTAGGTGTACAAGCATATATAAGTATAAATCTACCCATGACCATTTACTTTCGAGAGAGGGAATTCATGACTTAGTGTGGATATGTAGACATACATATATACATATATGTAAAAATCGATGCACTATGGCTCATATATTGAAGCTGATTGCAATTACCTGAGATTAAAGGATGTATCATTTAGATCTTCTGCTCAAGGCACATCAGATGGTCAACTTGAATGTGCCTGTGTTGATAGCACTGCTCCTATTCCAGATACTTGTTCCACGTCATTCTTGGAACATCTCCTGTCTGGTTCCCATTAGGTTTACGGGAACCTAGACTACCCTGCAAAAGAGTGTTACCTTACCTTAGGAACCCAATATGTATTGGGTCCTAGGTTCTTGTTAGCATAAAAACTCGAATGCCTTCCCTCAGAAATCCTGTCAGGAAGACTACCTCTGCCCAGAGGTGGTGGATATGCCCTTGCCCTTGACACAGAGGGATTGTGCCAACAATCAATGGCAAAGTGACCCACCTTGCCACAGCACCAACACGTGTGAATGTTGTATCGCCTTTTCAGACTTGACCTACTGACTGATGTAGTCATGATCTCAGGTCTAAACGGGATAGAGCCGGTTCTGCTCACAACTTTGCCTTTTCCACCTTGACACATGGGAGGGAGGAAAGAATGCATGTGGTGCGAGTCATGAGGCCTGGGAGGTGGTTCCTTCCTTTCAATCAGCACGCTCCCAAAGGCCCCACAGGAGCTTACCACATTTTTCCAGACCCCCCTTTCCTGTGTCCTAGGGTGGACAGTACTGCCGTGAGAGTTGGTTCCGGCAAATTCATGACGAGTTGGGGCTGAGGCCGAGAATACAAATGGTTCAGGATGAGCCTTAGGTATTCTCTCATGGGTGGCCATGACAGCCCGTGCACTGTGGGTGTTTCCACATGAGGGCTGGTCATCCTTGCAGTGACTACGGTTGTTCTTGTGGTCATACCTGAAGGCATGATGAGTGCCTTCCCTGCCTGGGGTGGGGGGTCTGAATACTGTTTCCCCATTTCTCCATGATTTGATAATTCGGGAGATCCACCCATTTTCTCCCTTTCTCTTGATAGCATCTACCTTGGAAAAGTTAGATACTATCCTCTTCTCATTCTCTAGACGACTCTCGAGATCTGAGATTTTAGAGTCCTTTTCCTTGATGGATTCCAATTGGAGATCCATCAAGGTCTTCAGTCGAGTAATCTCCTGAGCTTACTCATCAATAAGTAGGTTGCTTTTCTAAAGGGCTCTCTTCAGGGAATCAGGATTTTCTGAAGGACAGCCATCCGAACTATTCCTGTCTTCAGGAAATTCAAGAGAGGAGGGGCAAGATGAAGAAGTTACCTGCTCTTCGGAGTTACTGTTAAAATCGCCAGAGACCGTTGAGTCAGCTTCATCAGAACTGCTTTCCTCAATTTCTTCTTCAGTCTCTGACAAGGACACCGGAGCCCTGATGCTGACCGATTGGTCCTTGCCTTCATCTTCAGAGGCGAGGACCCCCACATAGGCTTCATCTTCTTGCTGACAGTAGATCCCTGCTTTCTCTGACCCCTCCATGAGATCTGAGATGGTTACCCACATTGACTTGGCCGTCCTACACTTTTCCAGTCTAGATCGAGAAGGTCCAGACCAGACATCCATGATGATCTGACGAATCATCTTGTCCAGATTGAATAATGAGAGTTCAGTCTCCGACATCTCAGTAATACACTTGGGGATTTGGATATCCTTTCCAGAGCCGGAGGTCTTCATTGGAATGAATGGACCCTCTTCCAAGATGAGAGATGCTCGAGGATCGATAGCCTCCAAGTGAAATGACACTCTCATCCTCCAAACGGGATAATACTCCTTTGTGCACGTGGGGAGTCTTAGCGGAGAGATCTCATAATCCAGCTCCATGCTTTTGACACTAGTGTCAGGAACTTGCTCGAGGTGTTAACCCCTTTGATGAGCAGCCTCCCTTTGATACCACTTGAAAGTCCACCTAGTGCCAACTAGCTTCACCTATGTGGGGGGGGCGGGGGAATAGGTGTCTTGTAGCGTTTTTGCGGAATTAAAAACTGTACCTGCACAAATAAATCAAACAATACAGCACAGAAAAGACTCAAGCAATTTATAGTGGTTCCCCGATTTGGGTACGTCCACTTTCCCCCTTCGACCTATCTCCCAACTAGGGACGACTCGGTCACTTCACCAACAGGATTGAAATCCAATCCTTGTACTAACGGAAGGAACCCTTCCACACGTAGGAGTCACCACTCCCACACCACGGGTTGCACCCAACCCTTACAACTAGGAACCAATCATTCCTTTACAATGAAATTGAAAATAGTATGTATTAGAAATACAAACAACTTATGGAGACTAAGGTGTCCCTCTTCGTTCGACGATGTGTTCTTGAAGTCTACGAAGAGTCCACAACCCTAGATCTCTCTTGGAGAGAATCTCCCCGAAATCGGCGGGGGCAAAGGGCAGCGGCTTGGCTCTCGGGGTTAGCGACGGCAACGGAGTGCTGCGGCGATGCAATGGAGATTCAACCTTCATAGCAAAGGTAGCAAGGTCTTCCAATGGTCACACTAGGATCGATCGTCTCGATCGATTCGGAAGGGGATGGTTTTCCCGATCTACGAATCAAGAGACAAAAGATCTCTGGTTAGACGCTGTGCTAGGCTAAGCTTCTACCGCCGGAGATCTAGAAGAAACCTTGATCAGCAACGGTGACTATCTGTACGAGCAGCGACGACGGCGGCGGAGCAAGATCGCGATTTAGGTTACGTCGGCCGCCTTTCTTTGTTTTTCTGTCCGTGTTTTTTTACTGTTCAAAAATACAGATGTATTTAGACATTAGGTCATCAAGATGACCGTTGTGGGCCCCACCAAGACGAAGCCCTAAGTCCGGTTCGAAATAACCCAGTTAACTTGGACCGGTCCAGAGAATAGGCGAAAATTGCCTAAGTCAAATTCGGCGAGAATCGTAGGTGATTCTCGCCGAATCGACGAGAATCAACTACGATTCTCGCCGAATTCTTCTTAACAGAATTCAATCTCCACTGATAATACAAGCCGGTGAGAATCAGCGAGAATCACAATTGATTCTCGCTGAATCGTCGAGAATGCAGAGTCATTCTCGACGGATCGGCGAGAATCACTTCGTGATTCTCGACGATTCTGCCTTAGAAGAATTCAAGGCGGCTTCGAGACAACCGACAGCATTCGGCGAGAATCAGTTCGTGATTCTCGACGATTCGGCGAGGATTCTCGTCGAATCGGCAAGAATCACTTAGTGATTCTCGTCGATTTGTACTTAGACGATTTTCGTCTTTCTTCCCGTGAGCTGGTCTTTGGCCCATCCTTGCTCCTTGTCTGCTCTTGATCTTACATAGCCCTGTGCTTAAAAATAAGTACACTCCAATAGAGAGAGTACACGTAAGCCAACACACTGATCTGCTCAACGAGGGATTACGTTGCACAGACCCGTGTATATTGACCTACTGCACCCTGACATTGGTGTGTACTTAGCGATGAATAGCTGCAAGCACAACTTGAAGGATTTCATCAAATACACTGTGAATTCATCTTAGCTTGACCGGAGGCTTCCTCAAATCCAGGTAATTGTGGATATGATACCCAACATGAGTGATCTAGGATATGACATTTCATTTGTTAAGAATGAATGTCATATCAAAAGGTCAAGTGATCATAAGGTCATATTGACTGGGTATAGAAAAAGAAATGTTTATTGTCTTGATTTTGGGTGTGAGAACAAAGGTTCTCCTATTTGTCTTGTAGCTGATGAGAAAGCATCTCAGTGTGTCAAATGTCATAAGAGGCTGGCTCATCTTAACTACAAAACAATTGGCCAACTCTTTAACAAACAGTTAGTGAGGAATAGTCCTCAAGTTAAGTGTATAAAGGAAGCGATATGTTCAGCTTATCAAAAGGGCAAGCAGACAAAATCCTCCTTTTATTGCCTTGAAAACAAGGATTCAGTGAGGTGTCTATACCTCTTACATATGGATCTTTTTGGTCCCATGCCAGTTCATAGTCTATGTAGGAAGGTCTACACTTTTGTGGTTGTAGATGACTATTCTAGATATTCCTGGATGTTCTTTCTAAGACAGAAATTTGAAACCCCAAGTGTTTTACATAGTTTTGTCAGACAAATTCAGAATGAACTTGACAGTACAGTGGTCAAAATCAGAAGTGACCATGGCACTAAATTTCAATCTGAAAGTTTGACAAGATTGTGTGAAGAGTTTGGAATTTTTCAAGAATTCTCCTCACCTAGAACACCCCAGCAAAATGGTATTGCTGAAAGAAAGAATAGGATATTGATTGAAGCTGGTAGAACTCTATTGAGTGACACTTCTCTCCCAGAATATTTCTGGGCTGAGGCAGTAAACACTGCATGTCATGTGCTCAATAGGGCTTCTATCACCAAGTATCACAAAAAGACTCCCTATGAGATCATGAAAGGTAGAAAACCAAATCTATCCTATTTTAGAATCTTTGGGTGCAAGTGTTATATCCTTAACAATGACAAGTCTTATCTAACTAAGTTTGCTGCCAAATCCCAAGATGGGATATTTGTTGGGTACAGCAACAATAGTAAGGCTTATAGGGTTTACAACTTGTTTACACAGGTTGTAGAAGAATCTGTACATGTTGTATTTGATGAAACTAGATTAATCAACAGTGAGTTGTCTTGTAGTTCATGCAGTCCAACAGGTATAAGCAATAGAATGGACAAGCTTTCCATTGTAGAAGGCTCAACTGCAGATGAAGGATTGGAAAATGATGGCTACTGTCCAAGGGGAGTACAAGACTCTCTAAAAGCTGATGATAACCAAGAGGTGCACCATACTGATGAAACTGGAGGTGTTCAGCCAGAAGGAATTCTACCTCCAGCTGTAAGACATCTAAAGGATCATCCAGCAAATCAGATAATTGGTGATCCAAGACATGGAGTGCAAACCAGAAGTAGAAATCTGAATACAGTCCTGCACTCAAGTTTTCTATCTCAACTGGAGCCAAAGAAATTTGAAGAAGCTATCCAAGACCAACACTGGATTAATGTTATGCAAGAGGAGCTTAATCAGTTTAGAATATGCAAGGTCTAGGAGTTGGTTCCTAAACCAAAAGATCACAACATCATTGGTACAAAGTGGATTTTTAGGAACAAGTTGGATGAGAATGGAGTTATTGTGAAGAATAAAGCAAGATTGGTTGCAAAAGGATACAGGCAGAAAGAGAGAATAGATTTTGATCAAACATTTGCCCCAGTAGCAAGACTTGAAGCAATCAGAATGTTCCTTGCCTACGCAGCATATCAAGGCTTCAAAGTATACCAAATGGATGTGAAATCAGCATTCCTGAATGGTGATCTGAAAGAAGAAGTTTATGTAGAGCAGCCATCAAGTTTTGTAGATTCTCTTAAACCTGGTTATGTCTATAGACTTAGGAAAGCATTGTATGGGTTAAAGCAAACCCCAAGGGCTTGGTATGAAACCATGTCTACTTTCCTTATTGAGAACAAATTCTCAAGAGGTAAAATAGACAAAACTCTATTCCTAAGGGAATCTAAAGGGAAGATAATCTTAGTTCAGATCTATGTAGATGACATAATTTTTGGGTCTACAGAGAACAACTTTTGCAAGAAGTTTGCCAAACTTATGCATGGGAAGTTTGAAATGAGCAGTATGTGAGAACTTAAGTTCTTCTTGGGACTCCAAGTAAGACAGACTTATGATGGCTTGTCCATATTCCAGTCTAAGTTCACCAAGGAGTTAATTAAGAAGTATGGTATGGAATCATCCTCCACCATGAGAACTCCTATGGGAACAAATATGCCTATATACAAAGATGATGAAGGTAATCATGTAGATGAGTCTTTGTATAGAGGAATAATTGGCTCTCTATTATATCTCACTGCTAGTAGACCAGACATTATGTATGCAACATGTGTCTGTGCTAGGTACCAAGCATGCCCTAAAGAATCACATTATACTGCAGTCAAGAGGATTTTGAGATATCTAAAGGGCACACCTAATCTAGGCCTTTGGTACCCTAGGAATGGAGATTTTCTACTAATAAGTTATTCAGATGCAGATTTTGCAGGCTGTAGAGAAGATAGAAAGAGTACTACAAGTACATGCCAATTTTTGGGAGGAAGATTGATATCTTGGAGCAGTAAGAAGCAGACTAGTGTGGCAATATCCACAGCTGAGTCATAATATGTGGCAGCAGGAAGTTGCTGTGCACAGCTGTTGTGGATTCAACATCAGCTAAGGGACTATGGTATTCAAGTTAGTAGAACACATTTATTATGTGATTCTAAAAGTGTCATTTCTATTGCAAACAATCCTGTTTCACATAGTAGGACTAAGCATATAGAGATAAAATACCATTTTCTTAGAGAACATGTAGAAAAAGAAGACATTTCATTAGAATTTGTTAAAACTGATTATCAAATTGCAGATGTATTTACTAAGCCTCTGGATGAAACAAAATTCAATAGATTTAAAATTGAATTAGGAATGCTGACCATAGGTTAGTTTACCAAAAATTGGCTAAGTAAAATAATGTCGATACATTCAGTAATAAAGTGTCGACACAGAAAAGTTATATCGACAATTCAGGAAAATTGTGTCGACACAGAGTAAATATGTCGACACCTAAGGGACAAAGAGTCGACTCATCCATAAATGTAGTGTCGACACAACCAGAGTAATGGTGTCGACAATTACAGATTTTGTGTCGACACTTGTAATAAGAGTCGACACAGAATTTCTGATGAACTACTGAGTATCTCCAGTGTCGACATATCATCAATTGGTGTCGACACATAGTAGTCAGCGCCGTGGTCGAGATAATAGAAGTTTTTGTCGACACATTCCAACAGTGTCGACACTTTTAGACAGTTTTTTCCCGTCTTTTGATCTTCTTTGATTAGAAGGGTATAAATAGGTCAAGAACTTATTCTGTCGACACGCTCACCAGGGTTTCGAGACAAAAACCTTGTGTCGACAATCTCTCTTCTCTCCAACCAAGCTTTCTCTTCATTCCAATGACGCCCAAGGTTGAAGACAACGTCAATGAAGGATACGAGTTGTAACATCCCATTTCCGGCTAGACCCCTAGGAGTCGGTTAGTTGTCACGGAACCCCAGGAAACACATAAAATTGAAATAAAGCGATCAATTTTTCGGGTCACGGGTTGGTCACGCCCGTGACCGACCCGTCACGCCCGTGACCTGGGCGTGACTACTTCGACGATCGTCGATCTCCACGAGACGATCGTCGAACGCGCTGTCTGGGCATGTCACGCCCGTGACCAAGGTGTCACGCCCGTGACTAGGGGCGTGACCCCATCGACGATCGACGATCGCCGTGAGGCGATCGTCGAGCTTGCGGCCCGGGCATGTCACGCCCGTGACATGAGTGTCACGCCTGTGACCTAGGGCGTGACCAGCCTTCGACGATCGTCGATCTCAGTTCAACGATCGTCGGCCCAAAATCTGCCGTTCGGGCCTGTCACGCCCGTGACCCAAGGTGTCACGCCCGTGACCATCCATCGACGATCGTCGATCTCAGTTCGACGATCGTCGAACCCAGGATTGGCCATTCGGGCCTGTCACGCCCGTGACCTATGTGTCACGCCCGTGACATTGGCCGAAACGACGGTTCAGGCCCGAAATTATTCCAACACGCGTGGTATTAAATGCTAGTGTGGGAAGTTACACCAGGAGTAACTACCGGCCGTTTTCCTTCTGAAATTTTATAATAAATGAGGAAAAGGTGGTCCAATAGAAAACCGCCAGCTGGACACACCTGTTCAGTTCCGCCGTTTCTTATCCCTTCACCGTAACCGAAACGTTAAGGGGGAAACTTCATGGCCATAATGGTTTTACCCATTCACCTTCCCACTTCCTGAGTTATAAAAGCCCACTAGGGGAAAGAGGAGAAGGTTACACGCTCAAGTAATCAGAACAGACCTTTGTTCTTGCTGTAGGAGAAGTTCAGCAAACGCCACCACCGCGCCATGGCACCCCGACGTTCTTCTCGCCTTCAAACCGCGAACAAGGTCCTCCTCTACTCCTTCTCTTTCATGGGTAGATCTTAGGATTCTTAGAAAGGAGGTTCGCGCTCAACGGAGCCGGATCCATCTCACGTTTTCATGGAAAAACCATGAAAAAGATATTTTGAGTTCGCCGGAAACCGCCACCTCCGGCGGCCAAACCACCGCCGACCGATAGCCATCGCCTCAACGGAGGTGGTGGTGGTGGTGGCTGGCCAGGGAAGTGACCGAACGGCCGGCGACGGACCACGGAATGCTTACAGGAAAAATGTTTTCCTGTGTCTGTTCGGGTTCATGAAGAAGATGAACAGTGGATTTAATATATAATACATAGATTATTATATAGTGCACAATGGAAAAATAGGTTATTTGAATGTATTTTTGAGGCTGCAAAACGAAGCACTTAGAGGCCGATTTAGGAAAAATGACCAGTCACAAAAGTTGTAGCCCTCGGGGTCTACTTTAATTTAAAATTGATTTTATTCAATTTGGGTGAGTGGTTTGAACACAGCACTCATTTTGGTGGGATCAAGACCTAGGCTAACCAGAAATTAAAATGGTTGCCCATGGTTCATAACCTGTCCAAATGACTTGAAATTTGGATTGGAGGTCTAAAATATGTATATCGAGAGGCTGTCCAAAAATGAGAATTTTTGGAGAACTTTTGCCTAAAGTTTTTGTAAAAATTTAATAAACGATATGAAATTAATTAGGAGATGAAATTAAGTCCAAACTCCCCCAAAATTTGGGTGGTGGTCCCTGGCATCAGTATTAAGATCTGTACAAGATTTCAACTCGATTGGTCGAGTTTTGAATAGGGAAGTATCAAGTCCTAGATAGGTCTTGGTGAGGGGTACTTTGGGAAAAGTACGATTGGGGATGGAGTGGACAAATCTCCTCGAAAGAGGCTGAAGTTGTTGGCCACTGATTTGTTGAGTCTATGTCTACCCTCTTGGGTAACATGGTGTGGCTTAGGGTGGATTTTACCCTAAGGGATTGGCTCAAACCCAACGGGTGGGAGTTTGAGGTTTGTGAAGGACATAGGAGCAAAAGCTCTTGTATGCCCTTGAAATTTGGAGGAGAGGGGGATGATATAATGAAAACCCTCTGGTTGAAATAGTGAAGGAATTGGAGGTAGTTAGGTACCTCAAAAGTTGAGATGTCGGGATAGGATAGAAATGTAATTTAGTTATGTTAAGCACTAAATCTAATCCAAAAATTATGAAACTCGGGAGGAGGGGGTTTTAGGATGTTTTAGACTTATAGTAAATCTTCTGGAATTTTATGATTATTAAATATTATACTTCATGTGTTAAAGGATTAATTGCCGGAATTATTATTTTAATTATTTGGAGCTTTAAAATTAATTATAATCAGTTGAAATTCTGGATTTAGATCTTTGTTAGTAGCACTATGACCCCTGGATTTTTATAGAAATTTTATGTTGAGTAAATCTAGTACCTTATTCACAGATGATAGAAAGGTGCTTTTATGTTTAAAAATTAATTATGGATAAAATACTTGCTGGAAAATTATGAAACTTGGCCAGTGCTAATTTTAGGCCTTTATCTGCATTGCTCTTACTGTTATAATTATGCTACTTTTCTGTGATCGAATTTGGCCGGCAGAATCGGCGCGTTGTAGTGACGACCTTCCCGGGTGCGAAGGTGTCACCGCAAAGCGGCGATTCTGGGCCTAAGACCCCGGGTTGAAAAAGAAAAAAAAAGGGGGTCTTACAAGTGGTATCAGAGGCAAACATCGATCAGAAGGAAGTAGCAGTCCACAAACCCTAGGTCACCCCCCGCTCGAGTTTAGTTTGGGGACAAACTAAGCAGCGGAAGCAGTGGTGTGCCCATATGGGGATCACATATAAATTGTCCACTTTTATGTAATATTTGAACATTTTCTCAGCGTGTGTTTTTGTTACGCAGCCTCCAGCATGGACTACGCCACAAGGTGGAGTTCAACAGGCTCAGGATGTTGCACCACCCCCACCGGCCCCCACTCCTTTCCTTTAGTCAGACATGGGACAGACCCTGACTGCCATTCTGGAGGCCTTTAGGGCCCAGCAGGTTCCGGCCCCGCAGCCAAATCCGGGGGCCAACTGGCTAAGCATCTTCCGAGGACTGGCTCCCCCGTCCTATTTGGGGACAGAGTCGGCTGTTCGGACGGAAGAGTGGCTAGATATCATGTATGAGATGCTGACCGGGATTCTGTGTCCATGGGAGGAGAAGGTGGCTCTGGTTGTCTCCTGCCTGGAGTCCCATGCAAAGAGGTGGTGGAAGACGCTGTTGGACACGACCTTTGCTGATAGGGAGGTTGCGGAGATTACTTGGGAGGAGTTCAGGGCCGCACTGCTGGAGCATTTCGTTCCGCAGTCGGCTAGGGATGACTTGGAGGAGCGGTTCTTACAGCTGAAGCAGGGTACTCGGACCGTGGTGGAGTACCATCGAGAGTTTGACCATCTGGCTCGATACGCAGATTCCTACCAGCTGGACGAGGCAGGGTATATCAGGAGGTTCTATAAGGGCCTGCGGGAGGACTTGAGGGAGGCTCTGTTGTTCGTATCTGACGGGCCCATCTCCCGGATCTTGGAGATGGACAAAAGGATTGAGGCAGATTGGCACGCCACCCGGGGCCGGAAGCGGCCAGCGGAGGATCAGGGACGGAGAGGTAGAAATGACCAGCGGCGAGGTGCTGTACCAGAGGGGAGGAGGACAGAGGACCAGCCTCGTCAGGACGTGAGGCCGGAGCCGAGGGGACAGGTGGTATTAGCCCCTCCCCCTCTTCGGATGCAGGAGATGCCGAGACCCGGGGGAATGGCGTATCCCCCACCAGAGTGTTTTCTTTGTCATCAGATTGGGCACATTCGGAAGAACTGCCCCATGAGGGGGGCACCACCTCCAGCACATCAGGGCGGCCCACCAGCTCAGCATTATGGAGGCCGAGGACGCGGCCGTGGTCGTGGATACCAGTGGGGAGATCGTAGACAGGAGAGAGAGTAGGTATATGCTTTGGACCTTGCGCAGCCTCGAAATCCGGAGCAGGTCATTGCAGGTACGCTGCAATGTTTCTTTATTTTCATAGAATCTCCCTTTAAGTTGTTAAAACTCAGAACCGCACTAGATAGATTAACAAGGGAAGAAAATTCTTTATAGAATCCTAAGATATTTAATCACCCCAGGTATAGTCTTCATCAGCGGCAAGCCTGCCCGCACGCTGTTTGATACTGGAGCTACTCACTCCTTTGTGTCGGAATCGTTCATGGAAGGACTGGAAGGTGTGGAGCGGTTCACAGGCTCGAGGATGATGGTACGACTACCGGATGGATCTGAGCTCCTTACCACGGATCACTGCAATATGGAGGCGGAGATTGGTGGAAAAGCGTTCGAGGCTCCAACGACGATTTTGAAGTTGATGGACTACGACCTGATCCTGGGCATGGTATGGCTGCACTGGAACTATGCCCAGATTGACTGTCAGGCAAAGAGGATCACCGTGAGACACGGGGACTCTTTCATTACCATTGAAGGTATAAGACCTGTCTCTCGTATACTCTTATCTTCGGTACAGGCCGTTAAGGCCCATCTGCAGGGAGAGGAGGTCTATCAGATTCTATTTGAGATGGCAGAGGTTAAGGAGTCGGTGACAGACATCCCGGTGGTGCGAGATTTCGCTGACATCTTTCCAGAGAAACTGCCAGGACTACCTCCACACCGAGAGCAGGATTTTCAGATACAGCTTGTGCCGGGAGCCAAGCCGGCGTCTAGGGCCCCTTATCGGATGGCCCCAAAGGAGTTGGCAGAGTTTCGGACTCAGTTGCAGGAATTAGTTGAGGCAGGTTTTGTTAGACCGAGTTCCTCGCCATGGGGAGCACCGGTCCTGTTCGTGAAGAAGAAGGATGGGACACTACGCCTGTGCATTGATTATCGAGCACTGAACAGGCTGACCGTCCGGAATACCTATCCGCTCCCACGGATAGACGAATTATTCGACCAGCTAGAGGGGGCCCATTATTTCTCGAAGCTGGACTTGAGATCAGGATACTACCAGCTGCGGATCCAGGAGGAGGATATCCCGAAGACGGCCTTTAGTAACAGATATGGCCTGTATGAGTTCACCGTGATGCCCTTTGGGCTCACGAATGCTCCGTCGGTGTTCATGAGTCTCATGAACAGGGTTTTTGAGGCCTACTTGGATGTGTTCGTCATAGTATTCATAGACGACATCCTGATCTACTCTAGGACGGAGGAGGAGCACACTCGGCATCTGGCACTGACCTTGGAGAGGTTGCGGGAGCATCGCCTTTATGCAAAATTCAGCAAGTGTCAGTTCTGGTTGAAGGAGGTGGCCTTCCTAGGCCACATCATCAGCGGAGCCGGGTTATCAGTAGATCCAGCAAAGATTCGGGCAGTTCGCGATTGGCCGCAGCTGAGGACAGCCACCGATGTACGCAGTTTCTTGGGACTTGCCGGTTACTATCGGAAGTTCGTGGAGGGGTTCTCTCGGATTGCCCTCCCCCTCACATCTTTGACAAAGAAGGAGGCACCTTTTGTTTGGACCCCGCAGTGCCAGGCGGCTTTCCAGGAGCTGAAGGATCGACTCATCTCAGCCCCTATCCTGGCCCTTCCATCCGGAAGGGAGGGATTCCAGGTGTATACCGACGCATCATACCAGGGGATGGGAGCGGTGCTGATGCAGAACGGACATGTCATAGCATATGCCTCCCGCCAGCTGAAGATCCATGAGAGGAACTACCCGGTGCACGACCTCGAGATGGGAGCGGTCGTTTTTGCTCTGAAGGTCTGGCGCCATTATCTTTATGGAGTCCACTGCGATATCTTCTCCGATCACAAGAACCTGAAATACGTGGACACGCAGAAGGAGCTGAATATCAGGCAGAGGCGTTGGGTGGAGTTCTTAGCAGATTATCAGTATGAGATGCACTACCATCCAGGGAAGGCAAACGTGGTGGCCGACGCGTTGAGCCGGAGAGCTGCCACTTCCGAAGCTGGGCCCCAGGTTATGTCCATGGAGCTAGTCCAGTCATTCAGAGATATGCAGATATCCCTAGTGTCCGAGGATGACCCAGATCTGTATATGGAGTATCTGGCATCGATAGTGGCCATTGACGATATACGGGATCGCATTCGGGACGGACAGAGGACAGATACGTGGGCGGAGCCGATGTTCCGAGCTTTGGAGGAAGGTTCGACAGGAGATTATTCCCTGAGAGATGGTTTGCTCCACTTCAGAGGCAGAGTATATATACTCGCAGGAGGCCAGATCCGAGAGGATATTATGATGGAGGCGCATTGCAGCCGGTACTCGGTGCACCCGGGGATCACAAAGATGACCGCTGATTTGAAGAGGACGATGTTTTGGCCGGGCATGAAGAAGGACATTACGTACTTCGTGACCCATTGCGAGGCGTGTCAGTTGGTGAAGGCAGAGTGCAGGAACCCCGCAGGATTGTTACAGCCACTCCCGGTGCCGGAGTGGAAGTTCGACGATATAGCGATGGATTTCATACATGGTCTTCCCCGGTCTCGGACAGGGAACGACTCGATTTGGGTGATTGTCGATCGGTTGACGAAGGTGGCCCGCTTTGTACCGATCAGGAAGGATGACTCGGTGGGAGTGCTGGTACGGAAGTTTGTGGAGCAGTATGTCCGATATCATGGCGTGCCCCGGACGATAGTATCGGACCGCGATGGACGGTTTACATCCAAGGAGTGGCAGTCAGTGCAGGCATATTTGGGCACCCGGTTGACTTTTAGCACGGCCTTCCACCCTCAGACGGACGGGCAGACAGAGCGCACCAACAGGACGTTGGAGGATCTACTACGACTGTGTATACTGGACCGAGGGGAGCCGTGGGAGAAGATGTTACCGTTGGTCGAGTTCTCCTATAATAACAGCTACCAGTCCAGCATCAGGATGGCACCTTATGAAGCCCTGTATGGAAGAAAATGTAGGACCCCGCTTTCTTGGGTTCAAGACGAGGATCCGAAGCTGTTGGGATCGGATTTTGTGGAAGATACCGAGGCTCAGGTGAGACTGATCAGAGATAGGATGTTGGAGGCGCAGAGCAGACAGGCCAAATACTATGACGCCCGGCATCGTCAGGTGGAGTTTCGGGTAGGGGATCGAGTGCTCTTGAAGATCCGGCCCATGCACGGAGTCTCACGGGTGCGTGGTCGGAGGAAGAAACTCAGCCCTAGGTATATGGGCCCTTACCGGATCCTGGAGCGGATCGGACCCCTAGCCTACAGGCTAGAGTTGCCACCGGAGCTGGCAGCTCTACACGACGTCTTCCACATCTCTTCGCTGAGAAGGGCTCTACTACGCCCGGAGCAGCGGATTTTGACCACCGAAGGGCCGGTAGCTTCAGACCGATCTGTTCACTTGGAGCCGGTTCGGATCGACGACAAAGGAGTGCGGATCTTGCGCCGCAAAAAGATCCCCTTAGTCAATGTTCTGTGGAGAAACCACGGTCAGGAGGAGCACACCTGGGAACCGCAGGATCTGATGAGGCAAAGATACCCGGAGTTGTTCAGTCAGGTACATCTCACCACCTCTCGGTATATTATAGACTGCCTTTTTGTGTTGGAATGATAAGACTAGATAAGGAAAATCCAGGACCTAGGCATGCGCACTTAATCAGAAAGGTAGGGGCTAATCTTTTGTTTATTGGGGAGATTGTCTTAGTTATCAAACGAACAGTCGCCTGAACCCAATAGAAAGATCGTATGGGATGTTACAAGTTTAATTTATTCCGATAGAAATCCCCATAGGCTCAACCTCAATTTCGGGGACGAAATTTTTGTTTTGTTTATTGGGATTTGTAACATCCCATTTCCGGCTAGACCCCTAGGAGTCGGTTAGTTGTCACGGAACCCCAGGAAACACATAAAATTGAAATAAAGCGATGAATTTTTCGGGTCACGGGTTGGTCACGCCCGTGACCGACCCGTCACGCCCGTGACCTGGGCGTGACTACTTCGACGATCGTCGATCTCCACGAGACGATCGTCGAACGTGCTGTCTGGGCATGTCACGCCCGTGACCAAGGTGTCACGCCCGTGACTAGGGGCGTGACCCCATCGACGATCGTCGATCGCCGTGAGGCGATCGTCGAGCTTGTGGCCCGGGCATGTCACGCCCGTGACATGAGTGTCACGCCCGTGACCTAGGGCGTGACCAGCCTTCGACGATCGTCGATCTCAGTTCGACGATCGTCGGCCCAAAATCTGCCGTTCGGGCCTGTCACGCCCGTGACCCAAGGTGTCACGCCCGTGACCATCCATCGACGATCGTCGATCTCAGTTCGACGATCGTCGAACCCAGGATTGGCCATTCGGGCCTGTCACGCCCGTGACCTATGTGTCACGCCCGTGACATTGGCCGAAACGACGGTTCAGGCCCGAAATTATTCCAACACGCGTGGTATTAAATGCTGGTGTGGGAAGTTACACCAGGAGTAACTACCGGCCGTTTTCCTTCTGAAATTTTATAATAAATGAGGAAAAGGTGGTCCAATAGAAAACCGCCAGCTGGACACACCTGTTCAGTTCCGCCGTTTCTTATCCCTTCACCGTAACCGAAACGTTAAGGGGGAAACTTCATGGCCATAATGGTTTTACCCATTCACCTTCCCACTTCCTGAGTTATAAAAGCCCACTAGGGGAAAGAGGAGAAGGTTACACGCTCAAGTAATCAGAACAGACCTTTGTTCTTGTTGTAGGAGAAGTTCAGCAAACGCCACCACCGCGCCATGGCACCCCGACGTTCTTCTCGCCTTCAAACCGCGAACAAGGTCCTCCTCTACTCCTTCTCTTTCATGGGTAGATCTTAGGATTCTTAGAAAGGAGGTTCGCGCTCAACGGAGCCGGATCCATCTCACGTTTTCATGGAAAAACCATGAAAAAGATATTTTGAGTTCGCCGGAAACCGCCACCTCCGGCGGCCAAACCACCGCCGACCGATAGCCATCGCCTCAACGGAGGTGGTGGTGGTGGTGGCTGGCCAGGGAAGTGACCGAACGGCCGGCGACGGACCACGGAATGCTTACAGGAAAAATGTTTTCCTGTGTCTATTCGGGTTCATGAAGAAGATGAACAGTGGATTTAATATATAATACATAGATTATTATATAGTGCACAATGGAAAAATAGGTTATTTGAATGTATTTTTGAGGCTGCAAAACGAAGCACTTAGAGGCCGATTTAGGAAAAATGACCAGTCACAAAAGTTGTAGCCCTCGGGGTCTACTTTAATTTAAAATTGATTTTATTCAATTTGGGTGAGTGGTTTGAACACAGCACTCATTTTGGTGGGATCAAGACCTAGGCTAACCAGAAATTAAAATGGTTGCCCATGGTTCATAACCTGTCCAAATGACTTGAAATTTGGATTGGAGGTCTAAAATATGTATATCGAGAGGCTGTCCAAAAATGAGAATTTTTGGAGAACTTTTGCCTAAAGTTTTTGTAAAAATTTAATAAACGATATGAAATTAATTAGGAGATGAAATTAAGTCCAAACTCCCCCAAAATTTGGGTGGTGGTCCCTGGCATCAGTATTAAGATCTGTACAAGATTTCAACTCGATTGGTCGAGTTTTGAATAGGGAAGTATCAAGTCCTAGATAGGTCTTGGTGAGGGGTACTTTGGGAAAAGTACGATTGGGGATGGAGTGGACAAATCTCCTCGAAAGAGGCTGAAGTTGTTGGCCACTGATTTGTTGAGTCTATGTCTACCCTCTTGGGTAACATGGTGTGGCTTAGGGTGGATTTTACCCTAAGGGATTGGCTCAAACCCAACGGGTGGGAGTTTGAGATTTGTGAAGGACATAGGAGCAAAAGCTCTTGTATGCCCTTGAAATTTGGAGGAGAGGGGGATGATATAATGAAAACCCTCTGGTTGAAATAGTGAAGGAATTGGAGGTAGTTAGGTACCTCAAAAGTTGAGATGTCGGGATAGGATGGAAATGTAATTTAGTTATTTTAAGCACTAAATCTAATCCAAAAATTATGAAACTCGGGAGGAGGGGGTTTTAGGATGTTTTAGACTTATAGTAAATCTTCTGGAATTTTATGATTATTAAATATTATACTTCATGTGTTAAAGGATTAATTGCCGGAATTATTATTTTAATTATTTGGAGCTTTAAAATTAATTATAATCAGTTGAAATTCTGGATTTAGATCTTTGTTAGTAGCACTATGACCCCTGGATTTTTATAGAAATTTTATGTTGAGTAAATCTAGTACCTTATTCACAGATGATAGAAAGGGGCTTTTATGTTTAAAAATTAATTATGGATAAAATACTTGCTGGAAAATTATGAAACTTGGCCAGTGCTAATTTTAGGCCTTTATCTGCATTGCTCTTACTGTTATAATTATGCTACTTTTCTGTGATCGAATTTGGCCGGCAGAATCGGCGCGTTGTAGTGACGACCTTCCCGGGTGCGAAGGTGTCACCGCAAAGCGGCGATTCTGGGCCTAAGACCCCGGGTTGAAAAAGAAAAAAAAGGGGGTCTTACACGAGTTGGTTAGGCATGCATTCAACGATGCTGAATCAGAGATCAAACAGGTCATTACACTTCTTGCAGAAAAAGGATTAGAATATCTTATCTCTTAACCTACTAAGATATGGAAGAAAGAAGTAGTCGAGTTCTATACTGCTGCATTACTGAACTCAACTGGGTTGAAGATCAAATCCACTGTACATGGAGAAAAAGTAAAGCTATATCAGAAAAGATTGAGCAAGATTCTCCATCTTCCAAGAATACATGAGGAGGAAGAGGTGCCAGCCTCAAGGACCAGGGAGGCACTTCAATGGTGTGGATTGGATCCAACCATAAAGATAGGATCTGCCATCAACAGAAAGGGCATGAATCATCAGGGGAATTTCCTGTCTGAAGTAGTAGGAAAAGTGATCTTGTGCAAACCAGGTGGCCATGATAGGATATCAGCCTATATGTTCAGCCTGATGACTAGGATGATCTTTAAGATTCAAACAAATCGGTCTGCAGTACTGTTTGATAAGATTAAAGAAGGAATCAAGAAGCCAAACTTGGCTAGGATCATGAGTCTGTACCTGGCAAGATTAATTCTAGAGGTGATGCAACAGATTCATGGATCAAAGATAAACCACATGAGGAGAATGGACATAAGGTTATTCTCCAGGTGGGATAGAGTTCTTTCAAAAGAGATGCCTGAGTATGGTCATGAAGATGCACAAGATAAGGAAGAGCAAGTTAGAGCACGAGTTCAGGATCTGACTGTGACTACCCAAGTCCAGGAAGAAATTATATCTGCACAGCTGCAGGGAGAGCCAATTACTGCACATTTGCAGGGGGAGACACATTCATAACAAGTACAAGAGGAAGAAAGAATCAATTTATCAGAGGACATTGTTCCTCAAACTGATATTGATATTTCTGGTATTGCTGCTGCTGCTGAGAAAGTACAATCTCCTGCTCTCACACAACAAGAATTTACTCTTGAAGAGTTGTTTCCAGATATTGGAGGAGAAATAGATAAAATTAAGACCCTAAGATTTGAGGGGGAGCAAGTAAGGGTTGAGGGGGAGCAGGTTGATATAGAGGAAGAGCAACAAGTAGCTGAGAAAGAAATTTCTTCCACTCCTCAAAAGAGGGTTAATATTGATAGTTCTTCAGAATCTGAGCAAGAAGAATTCAGAGAGGCCAAGAAAAGAAAATTAATGGTCTTTAAGAGAAGAAGTCAAAGTTATAAGAAGGCTCTCCAAACAACTGCTTCACATTCTTCTCCTGATATTGATTACAGCAAGTACTTGGTTGACTTACAAGTAAAATTTGATGAGCAGAGATTGCTTCTTGAAAAGTATGTGGATGAAAGTCAAAAGGCTCTTCAATTTGATCTAGCCCAAGACATAAAGTCTATCAGATTTGAGGTCAATCAGAATAAAAAAGAGATGACAAATTGCTTCCACAAGGAAGGCAATGCTGTGGTATTTCTTGCAAAACAACAAGCTAACATTAAGAAGCAAGTGGATGAGATGGCTGTTACAAGGCTATGTCCTTGAGAATCAAATAAGGATGAATGACAATCTGACTGAATCACATAATGTGATAGTCACTGAGTTCACAAAAACTATTGTTGCAATGACTGCAGCAAGGAATAAGGAAAAAGAAGAATATGATCAGAAGCTACAAGCTGCCCTAGATGCAGTTAAAACTGCCATTACATCATCTGAGAAGTTAATTAGTGAAAAGCTTCAAAAGTTAAAGCCATTCTTTAAAGATGGAATCAACTACCTGGATGGGCAAATAAGATTTCAGAAAGAGGACTTAAGAGAACATATGACCAGAGAAGTCATAAAGGGGGAGAGTGTATTAGTCTATGCTGGATCTGATCATGCCAAATGGGTAACTAACAGCATAAGAGTCACTCTGGGATATCCACCCTTGTGTGATGATGATAATGTGGTTGAGTCAGGTGTGCAAATAGCTCTACTTGAAGATGATCTACCTGAGGTTGCCCAAGTCATTTACCCACCTATAGATATTGACATGATACATCAATAATTTGAGTCTATGTACAACCCTCCTCTACCTGTTACTAATGTTATTATTGAAAAGGTAGATATGCCAGAAGCTGGTCTGAAAGCTCAGCAAGATGCTCTATTATCAAAGAAAAGATTTAGAGAGCAAGCAGAATTAAAGCCAGACTTTGAGCAGTGGATCCCCACTTCAAGGAATATCATTTTAACTGCCTGGAAAGCTGTAAAAGATCAAGTACATGAAAGAGGAAAATGGTACAATGAGCAAGAATGACAAAAGTATGAAGCCAGGCAGGAGGCCATAGTTCAACATAGGAGAAATGCTAAGATGGGGAAGCTACCTCCTGATGCTCAGGAGCCTAGCAAGTATTTCCCCAAGCCTTTTCATTATTTTGAAAGGCAAAGGATCAAGGCTGATGCACAAAAGAAAGCTGAGTTGAAAGGCAACAAGCCCATGGAAGATACAGAACCTCCTGCTCAGGCTCAGATAATATCTGGAAAAGGGATAGTCATCAAGGAGCCTGCCCAGCCTTAGTCTAAGCTTTACTAGTTTTTGTTCAAGAACTATGTAATTATTAGTTTGTTAAAGAAATCAATGTAAACAACTTGTAACAAACATTTTTGAGTTAATATAAAAAACATTGTTCTGTGATCATTCTCTTTTACATCTTTATTCTGTGATGTAATAATGATATGTGTTTTGTTTATATAGTACCCTGTCATATAATGCTTATGTACATCATCTTGTTTATTTTCTAAGTGGTGTATATCATTGGCTAAATGGTTATGACTTCCCCAAATAGGGGGAGATTGTTGGGTACATTAAAAAATATGTACCTGATTTGGAGAAGCCTCACTTAGCTCAATGATATACATCAAGGTGTATTTGATGTTATTTTGAGTTTATATGTGCAGGTTAAGAATGTACTAGAATGCAGGAAAAATAATTTAAGTCCATATGTCGACACCTGAGGAAGTTGTGTTGACACTCCAGTAAGATTGTGTCGACACTTGGAAATGGATGTGTCGACACTCCAGTAAGATTGTGTCGACACTTGGAAATGGCTGTGTTGACACTTCAGTGAATTTGTGTCGACACCGGGAGGTTGTGTTGACACACAGAAAAAGTTAGTCGACATCAACTGCGTCGACACCGGGAGGCAGTGTCGACACACAGAAGCAGAGTCAACATCAATTGTGTCGACACCTGGATGCAGTGTCGACACACAAATTCTGTGTCTACAACAACTGTGTCGACACACAGGACTTGTGTCGACACACAGCTGAGTCTAGACCAAGTTGATTGCTGATGAATGGTGAAGTGTTTTTGTCGACACAAATAATCAGTGTCGACACATTCTTAAGTTGATGAACTAAGAAGTTGTGTCCACATCAAGGCAGCTATGTCGACAACACCAAAGTCAGTGTCGACACTTAAGTCACCTGTGTCGACACATATTGAAAGACTGTCTTGACACTTTCTGATAGTCAATCTCGACGCTTTGCTGACAAAGATAAAGGTTCAAGATCTATTTAAAGACTTGACAGCTGTGAGTTACAACAGGTTTACTGAAGCTGTCAGACTTGTCAGAAGTTAGTTAGAAACTGGATCAGCCGGTTACCATGGATGAAGTCTATAAATAGATGGATTCAGAAGAAGAAAATAATGAATTGACACAACTAACTCAACTATTGTGAGAGTGATCTCTGATCAAGAAAGTATAAGTCACAAAGAAGAAGATCTTCGTGAGGAGATCTAAGAAGACGATCTGAAGTAGTTTTCTATTCAGATTCTGTCTAAGTTGAATTCAATCAAGAATTCAGAAGTTTCTTCAAGAGGTTTGGATAGAGAGAGATCCAGCTATTTGAAGTCAAGCAGGAGACAACCACAGGTCTCACAAGAAGCAGATGCTGAACTAATCTGTCAAGAAGATTCAGATCTATTTCTGGAGTCTAAGCAGGAAGCTGCCAGTCAGTTATATTCAAAGGAAATCAACTCAACTAAGTTCAGATTCAAGAAGCTTTGAAGAAAGCTAAGATCAAGTTGATTTCAGCCATCAGCCTCTTCAAGAAGCTGATCAAGAAAGTTCTTATCCCTTCTCTCTCAACAGGGGTAAGAGTTTACAAAATTCCTTATCAAATTCTGTAGGATCTATTCATAGATCTGAGTTGTAAGCCTATTTTATAAAGGCTGAGTGTAGGAGATTTATTCTCTGAGTGGTAGGGCTGTTTATGCCTGAGTTGTAGGAGAAGGTTTTCTCTGAGTTGTAGGCCTTATGGCAAGGCTGAGGTAGGGCTTGTTAGCCTGAGTTGTAGGAACCTTATAGGGTTCTGAGTTGTAGGAATCCTTCTAGATTCTGAGCTGTAGGATCTGAGGATCTGAGTTAAAGGAAGAAGTTAGGCCGAATCTAGCATACTGCTAGATAGGTGAAGGGGGGAAAGTGGATGTACCAAGACCTTGGGGAATCACTATAAAACTGTGTGCAATCTGTGATGTGTGTATGATTGTGATTGTTGTGCTGTGATAGCTGTAGAAATATCTGATTTACTCAAAGAACTGTAGTTATTTTATGTCTTAAGTTAAATCAAGGAAAAGTACCTATTCACCCCCCCCCCTCTAGGTGTTTAGGTAGTCTTGAAAGTTAAACTATCACCTTCTAACTGAGTTCACTAAGACTACAAAGCATATAGATGAGTCACTGTATTCTTATGCAAACTCAATTTCCCTAGAAGCCAAAAAGGGGGAGAATGAATATAAAGCTAAGATGGCAGGTCTAGAACAAATTATGGTCGACAACTTCAAGCAGTCAAATAAGTATGTTTTTGATAGCTGTCACTGGCTAGTTCAGCAAGCTTCTGATATACAAATTCCAATTCCGGTTCCTTCTCCTGATGAGGTTACCACTGTTGCTGATAATGATGCAAGTGCTGAGGAGGTTCCCCTGAGTGAAGCTGAGGTCAGGAAGGCTGCCTGGGCCGCTGGCAAGGCTGCTCTCAGGGCTATGTTTGATCATGAGGCCATTGAAAAAGGCAAAAGAAAACTTCAAGAAGGGACATCCAAAGAGACTCCAACTGAGAAGAAAGTAAGATTGAAGGAGAGTGAAGTGCGAAATGAACGATGGAGTCCTATCTCAAGGAGCATTATATTGGACACTTTTATGCTACAACAACGGGGGGAAATTAATCGAAATGAAGTATATAGTCAATATGAGTGGGAGCTGCACAAAGAATATGAAGCTAAACGAAATATATTTTTCAGGACTAGCACTGTGGAACATAAAGCTCCTCCCCCCAGGTACTATCCGAAGCCCAAGGAGTATTTTGAGAGACAAAGCAAGAAGTTCTTGGCTCAACAACTGAAGGATGATCTAGCTAAGGAGAAATAGCCTTGGGATTTTGGCTTGTCATTTTCTTTATGCATGTATATCTCTTCATGTATTTATATATGAATAATTTTTTGGATATATATATATATATATATATATATGATCTCATGTTGACTCAAGTATTGTTCTGTATGCTTTTAATATTCTGTGTCTTGTCTCTCTTATTTTGTTATGTATATTACTCGGGTTGGTGTAATTCATCTTAGCTAGTAGGATTTTGGCTTCTTCAAATAGGGGGAGATTGTTGGGTATTGTATCCACAATTACCCGGATTTGAAGAAGCCTCCGGTCAAGCTAAGATGAATTCACAATGTATTTGACGATATTTCTTCAAGATTGTGCTTGCAGCTATTCCATGCTAAGTACACACCAATGTCAGGGTGCAGTGGGTTAATATACACGGGTCTGCGCAACGTAATCCCTCGTTGAGCAGATCAGTGTGTTGACTCATGTGTGCTCTCTCTATTGGAGTGTACTTATTTTCAAGTACAGGGTTGAGATAGATCAAGAGCAGAAAAGGAGCAAGGATGGGTCAAATACCAAGTCATGGGAAGAAAGAAGAAAATCTTCTAAGGAAAATTCGACGGGAATCACTAAGTGATTCTCGCCGATTCGACGTGAATCACTAGTGAATAGGGCCGAATCGTCGAGAATTACTCGCCGATTCCCACCGACTGCATCCGGCTAACAGTTCGCCTTAAAGAATTCTGCCAAGTTAGAATCGACGAGAATCATTAACTGATTCTCGTCGAATCGTCGAGAATGACTTTGCATTCTCGCCGATTCGTCGAGAATGGTCTTGATTCTCGCCGATTCCCTCCGGATGGCAAGCTTTTCAACAGAAACTCTACCAAGGATAATTCGATGAGAATCATGAGTGATTTCCGCCGACTTCGACGGGAATCACCAATAATTCCCGTCGAATTTGCCTTAGGTGATTTTTATCTACTCGCTAGACCGAACCAAGATAACTGGCGCTGTTTTGATCGGGCCTAGGGTTTCTTCTTGTGGGCCCCACAATGGTCATTTCGGGTTGTTCTACAGTATATATACTTGCTTATCTCGAACTTCAACTGTAGCGATTCACGGAAAAACGAAAGCAGCCGTGCTTGACCTAGCCGATCGCGGAACTCCACCGCACACCGTCGCCGCTCGCAAGTTGTCACCGCCACTGATCTTAGACCTTCTCTGATCGTCCGGCGACAGGATCGAGGCAAGCCTTGCGTCTCACGCATCTCTCTCGAGATCCCTTGTCTCTTGATTTATTGAACGAAGTTAGATCTTCTTTCCGAATCGATTGAGACGACCGATCCGATTGAGATCATTGGTAAACCTTGCTTGTCTCGTCAAGAAGTTTGGATCTACAAAGCATCACCGCCGCAATCATTTGCCGCCGCCGATCTCGGGAAGATCCTCTCTAAGAGAGTTCTCCGGTCGTGGACTCTTCATCTTCATCAAGAACGCATCAACGAACGAAGAGGGACATCGGGTTCTCCATACTTGAAGTTTGTATTTTTTATACATTCTAATTTTCATGTTGTTGTAAAGGAATAGTGATTCCTCGTTGTAAGGGTTGGGTGCAACCCGTGGTGGAGGAGTAGTGACTCCTTCGGGTGGAAGGGTTTCTTCCATAGTGTGAGGATTGGATTTCAATCTGTTTGGTGAAGTGACCGAGTCGTCCCTTGTTGGGAGATAGGTCGTAGGGGGAGAGTGGACGTACCCAAATCGGGGAACCATTATAATTGCTTTTGTGCTTTTCTGTGCTGTGGTTGTTTTCTTATGCAGGTTATTTTTCATTCCGCAAAAGACTGCAAATCACCTACCCCCCCCCCCCATAGGTGAAGTTAGTTGACACTAGATAACTTTCACATTGGTGCATCAACGTCAATGTGCTCGACGAGGTTCTTCCCTGCGAAGGTATGAACTCACAAGATTCTGATATACTCGCCACGACATCTTTGAGCTATTTGTACCGACTCTTCTTCAATCTGTAGAGGCTCGCGAGCTCCAGCAAAAGCCTCTTCCTCCGCCAAAGGAATTCGCGTCCTCATGCCAGGAAACCTCGAACCTTCCTGCGGAGGTCGAGGAGATCTCGCCTCCTACAGTCCAGCCGCTAGCCGGCGACAAAGGTGGCGCGCGCAAGAGGAAGCTCGACAAGGGGAAGAGCATGGCCAAGTCCCCCGATCATGCGGGCAAGCGAGCAAAGGTTTCCCAATAGCTGTTCGATGAGAGAGAGTCTCTTGCCGATATCGGGGCGCCTTACTTCCACCTGAACTACAACCGCGAGCGAGAAGGTATGGACTCTTATGGTCTCCCGCTAGTCTCCTATGTTGGAACCCTAGTTTGAATTTGGGCTAGGTTCATTATTAGATTTGTTGACCCAACATGTATAGCCTAGGGTCATTTGTTAGTTCTAGGGTTAAGGTTAGTCACATTAGGTTAGATTATTTAAACCTGCCTTCAGAGACTCAAGACTTTAGAGACAAGATAGTTTAAAGATTGCAGAAAAAGTCGCTCGACGATATCTAAACTTGGCTTGACGATCATCAATCTCAGATCGACGAATTCAGAGTTCCTTCTCTGAGTTGAGCTTGACGAAAGTCTAGCTGAGATCGAAGATATCTGATCTCACATCAAAACTTCAGCTCGACAAAGGACTATCTCAGCTCGACGAACTTGGAGCTCTGTTTGGCAAGTACTTTTTCTGGTCGATGATCTTGGAGCTCAGCTCGATGATCTTGGAGATCAGCTCGACGAAAACTTTGCTGAGGTCGACTAATTTGACCCAGGTTCAGTTCGACTAATTCCTTGATGATTTCAGTTCGACTAAGGCAGATGAATTTCAAATTATATTATAATATGTCTGTAATCCTCTGATAATTAATGCATAATATTCTTATGAATATAATCGTTCCATGGCAGCATTAATTATGGTCTTCACAGAGTTATTACTTGGCTTATTTTACTGGTACAGTTGGGAAAACTCAATAAGGACAAATTCTAGCCGTTCAACTCCCAGAATTTCTACAGTCAGTCAAGGAAAGGAATTCAAAATTTAAAGATTGAAATCTGCAAGGAATATATAAGGATTATCTTTTTAAGATAGAAAAAAGGGAGTTAGCTGTGACAAAAAGAATAATTCACAGAAAACTAAAAGAAGAACAACTCAAGTTCTTCATAAGTTTTTGCTTCAGGGCTTTCAAGAGACAATCCATCAACATCTGTCTAAAAGATTCATGAAGATCAACAAGAAATCTGAAGGCCTACACCCTGAGCAAAGCTTCCATTCTCCTGAACTATTCTACATCTCAGGGGAGCTTTGACAACAACAGCAATCCACTAGTCTTCTCAGAACATTGAGAAAGAGAAGACAATATCAAATTTCTTTTTACTCTACTGTAAAAGGGTTTTAACTTCCTTCAAAAGTTATCCTTTTGGTTGTTAAGTCTCCTGATCAAAAGACTTAGTTTGATTTTTGAGCACCAGGTCAAAAGCTCAAAGGGTTGTTAGATCTCCCTTGAAAATAGATCTTGTGGTGACAGGGCACCTGATCAAAAACCTGTGATGGCAGAGCACCTAATCAAAAACCTGTAGTGGATTCCTATCAGGGTGGTAGAAGAGTGGATGTACCCAAGTTTTAGGGGAACCATTATAAAATCTTTGTGTCGTCTGGTTGCTCTATTTGTTATTTTCTGTGTTGTGATTTTCTTTGTTTTTATTTCTGCCTGTTTACATATTGAAATCACTTATTTTAATCCGCTATAAAAATTAATCAAAAGATTTTTAATACTCTATTCACCCCCTCCCCCCTCTAGAGTTAGTGTGATCTATCCCTTCACTTTCATCCTAGTCAGAGAGCGAGCATAAAGTGACATTGAGCACGAATCTGCCCGCCTGGTCGGAAGATTGGGAGGACAATGGGGAGGCATTCGATTTCGGATTCGTGCTCTACAGGAGGGCGGGCGGATGCCGAGTCCATGCTGGAGCTCAGCCAAGAAGTGCTCGCCCACCAGACTTCCTGCTCCATCCTACGGACTGCCGAGTTGGGGCACTATACGGCGAGGAAGATGCTCAAAATGCAGCGAGCGTTGAAGTTCTTCACCCAGAAGGCGATCCAGCTGGGGATGGAATCCATCCGCTGGAAGGATTACGAGGTTATTCGGCTCCCAGGCGCGACTTAGTTGTTCCTGTACTAACATTTTTTCTAACTGCTGGCAGATTGATCCTTGCAGGCCGCCAAGGTAGAGATGGAGAAGAAGTTCTCCGAGCTCAAGCAAGAACTCGCCAACAATGAGGCCGAGTTGGAGGCTTCTCAAATCCGGGCCGCCGAGTCAGAAACTCACCTGGAATCCGTCAAAGGTCTCCCAGGTCCTTCCAGTGCTCACCCGCCTAAGCCGCAGGAGGCGGCGTCCTTGCATGGGATGGGTAAGAAGATCTGCATGCATGGGGACGAGATGCCCGCCATCTGCCGTGGGATAGCACGAGCATCTGTGGAAGCTGTTCTTTCCAAGCTGAGGATGGACGGCTTCCTCGGTGCGGAGGCCGACCACTTGACGGTTATGGACCTCATCCCGTTCCTTATTGTCGAGGAGTCGAACTCGCCAGATCGCGTCCTATCCTTGTCTTCTAGCTCAAGTGACAGCGACAGCGGCAGCGGAGTGAGCAGCGACAGCTGTGATGATGAGGACGATGGCGAGGACGACGCTGAGGATGAGGAAGATGTCACCATCGGGGATGACGAGTACATGCCTGATATTAGCGACAATGAGTCGTAGTCGGGCGACGACCTCCTGCGCCCATACTTGTAAAGATTTTTGTAAACAAGAAAATTGTAAATTTATGTAATCCTTGTCATGAAATGTAAAAATTTTGTTACTCGTTTCTGTGTATATTTGCCTGTTTAATGATGCTCGCTAAGCTCATAGGCGCGGAGAGATTGGGAGCTCGGCATGCGCTTACTCGCACGTTGATGTCGTTCATACTCGCCCAATCGATGCTCGCACCAATATAATCATCCTACTGCAAACTCACACGTTGTTACTCACACCTGTACGATCATAGTCGCTTGCTCGCATATTAACGCTCGCGCCGGACTTCAAAGTGGGGGCCAACTTGTGAGGCAAGTAGTCGTCCTGCATAAGAGGAGCTTGTGCAGGGACTCGGACTACGGTGACTCCATGGCTCAAGGACTTGCCCCAGCGCTAAAGTAATTCGACATGCTGCTCAGGAGGTACCCAAAAGAATTAAATGCATCAATATCTATGAGAACTTTAGGAAATTCCAAAGAGACGACGATCTTCTCTCCATCAAGTTGAGAGGTTGGCATCTAGACCTGTTCCTGATAGTTCCTCCAGTCGGAGGAGAGATGCAATCTGGGGTAGCTAGGCCAACATGCAAGGGGGGAGCTGATATCGATCGCCAATGCAAGGGCTCGGTCTTATAAGAATGATTAAATACTGAAGCATCGTCCCAACGTCTGCCCTGAGCTTTTTAAGAGAACCAGGTCGAAGGCTCATTTCTCAACTCAATCGTGGAGATCGCTACCAACTCTGACACCTGACTACGATGGCTAGGATAGAAGCGAAGGGAAATGGCCTTCGGGGGGTCCAACGGGACACACACACTCGAGTCCACCATCCTTCCAAGAACTTGTATCTTTCAGAGCTCGACAGGTTATCCTGCTTTGTCAATAACAGAGACATGTCCTGCCCTACAGGACCAACAATTGCTAAGAGTAGGCATTTTAGTCTTCTCAAAAGACCGATGATGCTTTTACACAAGGGATCACTTGGTGAGGTCAATCCTTCATCGAGTTCAGGAGGTTAGCGTCCAGACCTATTCCTGATAGTTCCTCTAGCCGAAGAAGAGATGCAATCAGGGGTAGCTAGGTCGACATACAATGGGGATCTGATCTCAGCCGTCAATGTATGGGCTCGGTCTTACAAGGATGCTTAAATCCTGAGGCATCGTCCCATCGTCCACCCTAGGCTAAATAGGAGAAACAAGTCGAGCGCAGGTTTCCTAAATCGATCGTGGAGTTAGACTTTATTGCTCCTAGCTATCTTGAGACGAAAAACACAAAGAAGACAACTTGCAACCACTCGTTGCTCCGAGGGAGAGGAAAAAGTATATATTGAAAGGTGATTTACAAGAGTGATTATAAGTTACTGGTAAGGGTAAAACCTTTTCAGGTCATCCCCGCTCCAAGTGCTTCCGAGTTGCTCTCCTTCCCGGTCTTGCAAACGATAGCCACCAGGGGTTAGGGCTTCCTGGACGATGAAAGGTCCTTCCCAGTTGGGATGTAACTTGCGAACGATAGCTCCTCTTCCTGCGGCATCCACCTTCTTCATAACCAGATCTCCTGGGAGGAAATGTTTGAGGCGGACGTTCCTGTCGAAGTGTCTTCCCATGCGCCTCTTGATTTCCTCCTAGCAGACGGAGGCTAAGTCAAGGAGTTCCTCGATGTAGTTCAGCGAAAGCCTCTGAGTGTCTTCATTTTCCAAGCGCCACTCTTTGCTGCCTTCTCTTGTTGTTATGACTCTCGGACTTTGAACCTCGAACTCCACTGGGATGAGTGCCTCAGACCCGTGGGATAAATTAAAGGGTGTTTCCCTCGTGGCTGAGTTAGGAGTTGTCTAAGAGCCCATAAGACTGAGGGGAGTTGCTCTGCCCAATTTCCCTTTAGATTGGTGACCTTCTTCTTCAGGAGGTTGATGATCAACTTGTTGGCGGCATCCATATGTCCATTGCTCCTAGGATGATGCGCAGAGGCGAATCGAAGATCTGTTTCTAGCTGCTTGCAGAAGTCCTCCAACTCCAAGCTTGCAAACTGTGGACCTTTGTCGGTGACGATGGAGATAGAAATCCCGAACCTACAAGAAATCTCTCCCCAGATGAAGTTCTTCATGATCTGAGAAGTAGTCTTGGCTAGGGCATTCGCCTCGATCCACTTGGAAAAGTATTCGATCATGACAAGGGCGAACTTACTCTGTCCACTGGCTTGGGGGAAAGGGCTGATTAGATCCATTCCCCAAATGTCAAAGGGCCAAGGGGCGGTGATTGAACGGAGATGTTGAGTTGGCTGTAACTGAAAGGGCGTGAAGAGTTGACACTTTGAATACTTTTTCGAGAAAGCCTCGGCATCCCTCCGGATGATCGGCCAGATGTAGCCGTGCCTTAGAATTCTCTGCTCCAGAGTACGGATCCCAGAGTAGCTACCGCATTCTTCTGAATGGATTTCTTCCAAAACTCGAGGAATTTTAGCCTCTGACAGACATCTGGCCAGGGGACCTGAAATGGTCTTGCGATAAAGTACCCCTTCCTGTTATAGGTAGTAAGAAGCCTTGTACCGGAATTTCCTCTGATCCCCTTCACTGGCATAAAGCCGCCTCGCTGTTAAGGATGCAACAAACGCGTCCTTCCACGAAGCTCTCTGCTCAATCTCCATCATCTCCCCTTCCTCGATGGACAGTCAAAACAGTTCGGTCACTATCCCCCCAGCCCGGGGACCATACTTGACCAGATAATCTGCTTCAGAATTATCCTCTTGGGGAACGTGCTCGACGAAGAAAGACTGAAACCCTCCAATCAGTCCTTTGACCTTGACCAAGTATTTCTGGAGGATGGTATCATGCACCTCGAACTCTCCTCTAATCTACAACGCAACCACCATTGAGTTGGTGAAGACCCTGAAATCCTGGATTCCCAATTCCTTGGCGAGACGCAAGCCTGCCACCATAGCGTCGTACTCCACCTGGTTGTTCGTGATGGGGAAGAGGATCTCGACTGCTTTCTCAATCCTAGTTCCCTACGAGCTCACTAGCACTACTCCGACTCCCACGGAATACTTTCCTGAAGCCCCATACATGAACATCTTCCAATAGACTGGGCTGGAAGAGCCTTTGTCTCCTCCTACCTCGACGGAGAAGTCAGCTAGGAAGTCTGTCACTACCTGGACCTTAATTGCTACCCTCAGAGAGTAGGAAATATTGAACTCACTGAGCTCTACCGCCCACTTGGCCAACCTGCCAGAATGCTCCACTCCATCCAAGATGCTATGGAGCGGATGATCTGAGACGACCTTGATGGAGTGAGCCTGAAAATATGGGAGGAGCCTACGAGCTGAAATTACCAAGGCAAAAACCAACTTCTCCGGGATAGGATACCTCGTCTCTGCTTGCCACAACACTCTACTCATATAGTAGATAGGTAGCTGCTTCCTGCCTTCCTCTCTGACCAACACTGAACTGACCTCTTCAGCTTCCGCTCCTAGATAGAGGAGGAGGTCTTCGCTTCCTTGTGGGCCTTGGAGGAGAGGAGCTTGAGTTAGCTGCTGCTTGAGCTTCCAAAAATCCTCCTCACACTCCGCGGTCCATTCGAATTTCTGGTTGCCTCAGAGAGTCTTGAAAAATGGAGAACACTTCTCCCCAAACTTGAAGAGGAAATGACTAAGGCCTGCCAGCCTTTCGGTTAACCTCTGCACCTCCTTGGGATCCTTCGGGGATGCCATCTCTAGAATGTCCTTGACTTTGTCGTGGTTGGGCTCCACCCCCTTGGAGTAAGGAGGTGGCCTAAAAATTTTCCCCTTCCATCTCGGAAGACGCACTTGGTCGGGTTGAGCTGCATCTTGTACTTCCTCAAGGTGGTGAAAGTCTCCACAAGATCTTTTATATGCTCCGCGATGCTCCTGCTCTTGATAAGGAGATCATCCACATACACTTCGAGATTCCGCCCCTTCTGCTCCTTGAATACTTGGTCCATTATCCTTTAGTATGTCGCGCCCGCGTTCTTGAGCCCGAAGGGCATCATTTTATAGCTATAGTAGCCATTGCTGGTGATGAAGGAGACGTCGCGGCAGTCGGGGGATGCATCCGGATCTGGTGATAACTTGAAAAGGAATTAAGGAAACTCATTGCAGGAAACTCGACGGCTGAATCAACCAGTGCGTCGATTTGAGGCAAGGGATAGCAATCCTTCGGGCAGGCTTTATTTAACAATAAAAAATTGATACATAAACTCCAGCCCCCTCCAGACTTCTTCACCATTATAACATTGGAGACCCAGCCTGGATACTGGATCTCCGAAACGAACCTTGCCTCCAACAGCTTCTCCACCTCCTATCTGATCGGACCGGCCAGCACGGTGGCGCTCTTCTTCTGCTTTTAACGGACGGGGGCAATCTTGGGATACAGGTTGAGGCGATGGAAAGCAACATCGACATCAATTCTCGGCATCTCTGCAGCGCTCCAGGAGAAGATGTCCACGTTCTCCTACAAACACGCGGCTATCTCCAGCTTCCCCTCCGTTGTCAAATATCCTTCGAACTTCAGCGGACTTGGCTCTCTCCTCCAGGAGATCACTTCCAGCTCCTCCAGCTCCTCAGTAGCCCTCAAGCCTTCCTCCCCCTCCAGCAGCTTCTCCAACCTCTCTGCATCCTCTATCCAGCTAATGGTACTGACGGCATTCAGGTAACATTCCCTGGCAGCACTTGGATTGCCTTTGATCCTCACTTGTACATCTCCCTGACAGTACTTCAGGCACTGATGATAGGAAGGATGGACAACCTTGAAGTAGTTGATGAGGGGATGCCCAAAGATGGCGCTATAGCAGCTCAGTGCGTCAACTGTTGAAACCGAAAATTTGGTCTCGATGGAGTTCACCCTTGGGGAAGGGGTGATCGCGCACCTACTTCTTTCCAGCGAGAAAAACAACAAGGAAAAAGAATAAGGGACTGGACCAAGGGCCCAGCGTGGAGGACCCACCACACACCCGGAAGATCGCTGAGCGCTTCCCCTCCTTAGCCAAATGCTAGGCATAGGTACCTCAGAAAGCGCTAGAAGACTGGGAGACAGGTAATCATGCCTTCTAAGGTACCCCTTGGGTCCTATTTATAGATTTCTGAAAACGGCCTGCAAATAGCCAACCTCCGCTGTTCTGAAAAGCTATATGTAGCCCAGCTGGGTCTGCCAACAGCGCAACTCTACTGTTTTAACTGGCTATGGGCAGGCCAGCAGGGGAAAAATGGTAAAAACACCTCACAGATCACTGGGCGAGTAGCCCTCAACAAACACTACTCGGCAATGGCGGCGAGTACTCGATGGAGCAGGCACTCGCCGCCCATCTTCGATCTTGGGCGAGTACGGGCCCGGCCTGCCTTACTCGCACGTCGCAGGCTTGTTGAATTGTTCGAATTCGGCGAGCGACTCAGAGCTCGACAAACAGCTCAGAGCTCAGCGAATAGCCCAGAGCTCGACGAACAGCTCAAAGCTTAGCGAACATCCCCGAGCTCGACGAACTAGGCTTGGCGAGATGGGATTGGCGAGCTGGGCTTGGCGAGTATGAGCTCGCCTCCCCAAGGTATCTCACCTCTCCTGGATGAGCCGGAGACTGCCGAGCTCTCCCTCCTGCCGAGATCGGTCAGGTACTCAGACTGCCCGATTTGGCCATTCTGGCTCCTGCTGACCCACTCGATGGATACGGGGTTGTACACAATCCCCGCTCTTTGCGAGGTTAGCACAAGCTCGGAAAGAAACATCAAACCCCATGGGATTCGGTGAGTGTGGCAGGAGCCAGGGAATCTTTCGGCGGGGTCCACCAGCGGCTATAAATATGCGCCTGCGTACCTGGGTGACCTTTGTCACTCCCCTTCGCTCTGAATTTGCCGAGATGTCATTCCCCAAGGAGCTCTAAGATAGGCTTGCGAAGGCTCGTGAGGTCTCCTCTGCCTGTGTCGCCAGCCTAACCTACATTCCCTTTAACATCCCGCGGAGCGTCCCGGCCGAGTCTAATTCTGCTAAGAGGGCGAATATAGATGCAGAAGCGTCCGAGTGCGTCTTCCAAGACCCTAAAATGACCCTGGAGCCTGAGACCGACTCCTCTACCCTTCCCGCCCCTGGGAAGGAGGGGCATTTCATTGACCTTTGCGCCGACCTAGATTGCCGGGGTGGGGACGGCGAGGTCACCTCTCCGCGAGCCGATATTCTTCCTGCCGACCCGTGGTTTAAGGCTCCGGAGGCTCGTCAATGCGACCTGTCCCTGCCCTTCGGGACTCTGGGGTTGAGCTCGCAAAGGCTAGACTTGCCAACCCGCGTTCCCTTTTCCCAGCTCGCTAAGACCTCGAGGGAGGGTGTTGTAACTATCCCAGTGCCAGGCTTCAACCTTCTTCCACCCCGAAAACATCCTCCGGGCCGTGGTAAAAATCTGAAGATGCCCCCACCTTGCCTCTCCTTCAAAGCATCGAGCTCTTCAGGCAAGTCATCCTTTATTGGTTATCATCCGTAGTTCCCCTGGTTTCCTCACCCTTCACATTATTGTTCAACTATTCTTACAACCTTCTTCAGTCAGTCGGAGGCCGACGAATCCCTGGAGAGAGCTCGCTACTCACCCCTGCCTTCCCCGAAGACCTTGGAATCCTTCCTGGACGCCGAGCTGGGGGGCCCGAGCTGACAAAGCGAGGAATCGAGGTCCTCAAAAAGATGGTACGCGAGCTCCATCTGTTACGGGAGGACAACGACGTGCTGCAGCGGGAGTGCGCGTGGCTAGTAGGCGAGGCGAGGGAAGACCCGGCGGGCGAGGAGACATCCCTTTTACCGTTGCTGGAGGAGCTGGACGAGAACCTTCAGGCATCCCGGGGATTCTTGAGGCGGATTCGCGAGCTCCGCGATTCGCGCCGACCTGCGGGGAAGGAGACGTGGGACCGGGGGAGGTAAACAACGGCCCCCCTGCCGGGCCTACCGGAACTCGCCTCCTACCCCCTCAGCTCGCGCATGTGCCGAAATTGCTGCTTTGTTTGCATTTGATTTCTCTAAATAATATCCCTCTTGGGACTGTAATAACTTAGAATATTTTTAGATTTTATTGCTTGTTGTTTGAATATAATATTCTTGCTTGGCACGTGATGGGACAGGTTTTGGAAGTCGGCGAGCTAGGTTAGGCGAGCTGGACCGACCGATCGGCTCGACCCTTGATCCCTTTTCCTATAAATAAGCCCCCTCACCTACCTCGACTTACTGCTTTTATTGCTTCTGTACTTTCCTCCCCTGCTCGCCTCCTTCGTACCTGTACTCGCTCCCTACACCTTTCGCGAGCATGGGGAAGACCAATCCTGACTCTGATGGTCGCTCCAAGTGCGCTCAGCACTTCACCGACTATTGTTTTTTGAGTGGAACACGGCAGAGGAGTTATCCATGTTCAATATCGACTTCAAGCCCCCTGGCTTGGAGGCGCGCTGGCCCAGGGAAGGCGAGGCCATCAACACTTTCTACCCCGAGGAGCTCGCCTTCCACATCTCGCATTTCGAGGTGGGGTTGCGCCTTCCGCTCTGGCCGAAGATCTACAATATCCTCAAGTACTTCGGCGCGGTGCCCGCGCAGCTGAACCTGAACTCCATCGCCATGATGGTGGCATTCGCGAGCTTCCTCCACCGGGAGCGAATCGAGTTCAACCTAATCGTGTTCAGGAAACTCTTCACCTACAAGGCGACTCCCGATGGCGTCGCCTTCTTCAGGGGCTCCTTTATCAAGGTTCGCGAGATCGTGAACAAACACCACAACTGGATGACCAAGATCGTCTTCCTCAAGGGCGATCTCAGAAACGTCCCCTACTCGCCGCAGCAAAAAGGCAAGGAGGTGTACCGACCCCCCACCGTCTCCGTCAATGACGTCGAGCTACACAAGTTTTTCTCCACAAGGACTTCGAGGTCGCCTTCCTCCGAAGGGGCCTCGACTCGCTCCTCCCCGTCCTTCTCGGCGAAGGTATATCTTTCAACTTTCCTCCTTGCCAGATCTCGCCAAATCCATCTGAATTTTCACTAAGTTATTTATGGTGGGGAGCGACTGATTCCCGAGAACCCGCCTTTTGTGGATCCGGGACTACTCCTCGACCCTCTCGCCTGTGAGAAGGCGGCTGCGACCGCCTGCCGAGATGAGCCGTCGTCGTCTAAGCCCTCTGGCAAGAAGCGGGCTGATCTCGCGGGGTCCAAATCGCCCCGCCGCCATCCGCCGCAGAAGAAGCTGAAACCGGTGGTGGTTTCTCGGGCGAAGCAACAACAACATCCCAAGTACATGAGCTCGCCCAAGACCACCCCGGACGGATCGCCGGGGAGCCCGCTGAAGGAGAAAACAGGCAAAGAGTAGGAGGGAGTCGAGCCCTCGGCTCCTGCAGTCAAGAAGACCCCGGCCCGTGAGCTAGGCCCGCCGAAGAGTCACCCCCTCTTCGGCCTTGGCGGGAGGTGGAAGGACTCGGCCGGCGAGCCCGTGGTTCAGTGGGACGAGTCCTCCCACTGGATCTTCGTCTCCATCCTCCAATCCTTCCGGGCCGACCGCGATCCCACCTCAGGTCAAGCCTATGCGCTCGGCTTCGGCCTCTACGGGCACGAGGACACAGCGGCCTACAAGGGCATGACCCTGTGCCAACTCGGCCATGAGGGCCTGCAGGCCCACATGCGGGCACTGGAGCTCCACCATATGGTGGTTTGTCGCGGCTTCAACCTCAGCCACCTCCTGTAGAAGGCTGAGCAGAAGCACGACCTGGCCTAGGATAAGTTCATTGACTTGGAGAGGAGGCTCGGCATTGCTGAGGACTTGCTCGTCAAAGGAGCCGGCAGACTGGTGAGCACTGGCTATCCCTTTCTCTTTTTACTTGTGATTTTTAGCTTCAGATTTACTTACCTGTTCTTGCCTCAAGATGTCGAGGCCGCTAGGGAGCTGTGGACTGGCGCCATCGAGCTGGAGGAAGAGAATAATCAGCTCCATGCTCGCTCCGTCGAGCAGGAAACTCGTGCCACTGAGGTGGAAGCTCGTGTCGCCGAGCTGGAGGCTCGCACCGCTGAGCTGGAAGGGAGGAACGCGAAGCTGAGCAAGGAAAACAAGGGGCTTCATGGAGAAATCGCCCGCCATGCGGAAGCCTTCCTCCCTCTAGGTGGTAGCGAGCCTCCCTTCCCATACATGAGCCCAAGGATCTTTGGCGAGACTGAGGTCATTGAAAGGCTGTGGGTCAACTCAATCAAATCTGCCAAATGCACACTACAAATTATGAAGGATATGCAGGTGCTGGTGGAGGGCTGCGAGGAGGTAACGGTCCGAGACCTCATGCCGAGTATGTTCCCGCTCACCCCGCCCAGCGAGAAGGAAGACAGCCTCGACATGTTCTTTGGGAAGGACTTCAAGGACAATCCTTCTGGCGGGGCGGACGAAGATCGCCAATCCAGGGGAGGAGGCGAGAGCTGACCCCCCCCCCCCCACCTTTTTTCTTGTAACTCTCTCCCCTCTTTTTGTAACCTCGCCTAGGAGAGCTCCCCCTTTGTAATCATTTTATACTAAATGAAAAGTAAATTTTTCTCTCTTCTTTTTCTTTGAACTTTCCTTCTGTGATGCACTCGCCTGCGAGCCCTCTTCTTCGCTGGATCCTGCTAGGATAGACTTTTCCGCTAGAGTGCATGTTTAGGACTCATACCCGCGAGCGGATTTAGAGAGCTCCCCCTCCCCAGGTTAACCAGGAATGGACCTTCTGCTGAGCTGGGTTCATAACCACCCAGCTCGCGCGCGAGTTGTCCCTTCTCTTGCTGATGTCGAGTCAAAATTGTCAAAATATTTCATAAGTAAAACTGAAGTGGCGTGGAGTGCATTGTTGGAGCTTGCCTTCCTCAATAGGAGGCTCAGGACAGGGCTCATCTTCTCTTTGCCAAGCTGGGCATGCGAGTCCAAACTCGCCTATAAGGACCTTCTCCCCCCTACACCCTTAGGAAAGCAATCTTCCTAAATAATTCCAGGAGAGAGTGGGACTCCTTCGAGTGACATCCAGCCCTGCCAGCGAGGTGAGAGCCTGACAGCGGGATCTGCTCGGGGTATGGGGCAAACTCCCTCGAGTGACATCCAGCCCTGCCAGCTAGGTGAGAGCCTGACAGCGGGATCTGCTCGGGGTCTGGGGCAGTCTCCCTCGAGTGACATCTAACCCTGCCAGCTAGGTGAGAGCCTGATAGCGGGGTCTGCTCGGGGTCTGGGGCAGACTCCCTCGAGTGACATCCAGCCCTGCCAGCTAGGTAAGAGCTTGACAGCGGGGTCTGGGGAGGACTCCCTCGAGTGACATCCAGCCCTGCCAGCTAGGTGAGAGCCTGACAGCGAGATCTGCTCGGGGTCTAGGGCGGACTCCCTCGAGTGACATCCAGCCCTGCCAGCAAGGTGAGAGCCTGACAGCGGGATCTGCTTGGGGTCTGGGGCGGACTCCCTCGAGTGACTTCCAGGCTTGCCAGCTAGGTGAGATCCTGACAGTGGGATCTGCTCGAGGTCTGGGGCGGACTCCCTCGAGTGACATCCAGCCCTACCAACTAGGTGATAGCCTGACAGCGGGATCTGCTTAGGGTCTAGGGCGGACTCTCTCGAGTGGCATCTAGCCCTGCCAGCTAGGTGAAATCCTAACAGCGGGATCTGCTCGGGGTCTTGGGAAGACTCCCTCGAGTGACATCCAGCCCTGCCAGCTAGGTGAGAGCATGACAGTAGGATCTGCTCGGGGGTTTATCAAACGAACACCAACCATTCTCATAGATTGCAACGAGAGCACTGACACTTCAAATTTTATTAGAAAAAGGAACGCTACTTACATGTTTTAAGGGAAAAACGTTTCAATTCATCACCGATCCAGGTGAGACTTAGAGTCTCTCCCTCCACATTCTGGAGGCGATATCCTCCTGAACTCAATTTTTCATTTACAATGTATGGACCCTCCCAATTGGGGTTGAGCTTTCCCACGGCGGCTGACCATCCCGCAGCATCTACCTTATTCAGGACCACGTCCCCTTATGCGAAATGTTTGATCCTGACGTGCTTGTCGAAATACTTAGCCATTCTTCTTTTCACTTCCTCCTGGCGGATGGCAGAGAGGTCACGTACCTCCTCTACCATGTTAAGGGAGAGTCGCGGCTCCTCATTCTCGGCTCTCCACTCCTCCCTATCTTCCCCTGCCTCGACCACCCGAGGCGTCCGGACTTCGAACTCTACTGGGAGTACTGCCTCGTACCCATGGGAGAGTTTGAAGGTATTCTCTCCTGTGGCAGTGTTGGGTGTGGTCCTAAGAGCCCAGAGGACCAAAGGGAGATGCTCCACCCAGCTGCCCCTCAAGTTCTCCACCTTCTTCTTAAGGAGGTTGACGATGATCTTGTTCGCCACCTCTACCTGTCCGTTGCTACTAGGGTGATGAACCGAAGCAAATCTGAGATCTATCCCGAGTTGCCTACAAAAGCTGATGAATTCGGTGCTAGCGAACTGGGGCCCGTTGTCCCTGACAATGGCCTGGGGCAACCCGTGCCAGCAGATGATTCCCCCCCACACACACACAAAGTTCCTGATGACCTGGGAGGTCACCTTGGCCAACGCCTTGACTTCTAGCCACTTGGAAAAATATTCAATCATGACCAACAAGAATCTCCTCTGCCCGCTGGCATGGGGGAAAGGCCCTACCAGATCCATTCCCTAGATTACAAAGGGCTAGGGCGCTGTGATGCTCCTGAGGCCCTGAGCTGGCTGTAGTTGGAGGGGGGCGAACAACTGGCACTTGCTACACTTCCTTGCGAACTCTGCGGCGTCATGGCTTAAGGTCGGCCAGAAGTACCCTTGTCTGACGATTCTTCCTTCCAGGGTCTGACTCCCAGAATGTCTCCCACACTCTCTGGAGTGGACTTCCTCCAAGATCCTCGGGACCTCCCTCTCAGCCACGCAACGCGCCAACATCCCTAAGAGGGTCTTCCGGTATAGTTGCTCGTCTCATACGAGGTAATATGTCGACTTGTGCTTTAATTTCTTCTTGTCCATCCCCTCCGGATACTACCCTGTGGAATGGAAGGCCGTGAATGGGTCCATCCACGAGGGGTGTTGCTCCACTTCCATCATCTCTCCCTCCTCGATGGAAGGGCGAAATAGGTCAGTGATGGTACCCCCCCCCCCCACACCCGGGGACTATGCTTTGCCAGTCGATCTACCTGCTCGTTCTCCTCCCTAGGCATGTGCCGGATGTAGAAAGTCTGGAACATACCGATGACCTCCTTCACCTTCGCCAAGTACAGCTGCAGAGTAGGCTCCCTTACCTCGAATTCTCCGTTGATCTTGGAGGCCACCACTATGGAGTCATTGAGGACCTCCATGTCATGCACTCCCAGCTCCCTGGCCAGGCGGAGCCTTGCAATCATCGCCTCGTACTCGGCCTGGTTATTGGTGATGGGAAAATGCACCACCACTGTTTGCTCGATTCTCGTTCCTTAGGGACTTTCTAAGATCATCCCTACTCCCAGGGAATGCTTTCCCGAAGCGCCATATACCATCACCCTCCAAGGAACCGGGTGAGTGAGCTCTTCCTTCGCTACCTCGACCACATAGTCAGCTAGGAAGTCGGCCATTGCTTGGGCCTTGATCGAGAGACGGGGGACGAAGGTGATGTCGAACTCGCTCAGCTCCACAGACCACTTAGCCAATCTGCTCGAATGCTCCACCCACTCAAAGATGTTGCGGAGGGGGTGTTCAGTCACACCCCGGATCGAGTGTGCCTAGAAGTAAGGTCGGAGCCTCCGGGCCGAGATGACTAGAGCGAAGGCCAGCTTTTCCAAGATGGGATAACGGAGCTCGGCCTCCCTCAATACCCGGCTTACATAGTATATGGGGAGTTGCTTCTTCCCCTCTTCCCGAACCAGGACGGAGCTCAAGGCCTCCACTCCGACCCCGAGATACAAGTATAGATCTTCCCCACCCCCACCCCCCTTCAACCCTTGGAGTAGTGGAGCCTGAGTCAACTGCTTCTTTAGGGCTTGGAATGCCTCTTCGCACTACTTGGTCCACTCGAACTTCTGGCCTCCCCTCAATGTTTTGAAGAAGGGGGAGCACTTCTCCCCAGCTCAGGAGAGGAACCTGCTCAATCCTTCCAGCTTCCCTGTCAGTCGTTGTACTTCTTTAGCATTCTGAGGTGACCCCAAATCCATGATTGCTTGGACCTTATCAGGATTGGGCTCTACACATGCTGGGGTGAGAAGGTGGCCTAGTAACTTGCCCCTACTCTCCCCGAAGACACAATTCAGCGGTTCAGATTTTATACTCGCACAGGGTGGCAAAGGTTTCCTCCAAGTCCCGGAGGTGAGAGTCGACATCCCGGCTCTTGATCATTAGGTCATTCGCATACACTTCCAAGTTCCTCCCCCTTTGATCTCGAAAGACCCTGTCCATCATCTTCTGGTAGGTTGCTCCTGCATTCTTCAGCCCAAAGGGCATCATTTTTTAGCAGTAGCACCCATCCCCTGTGATGAAAGAGACATCTTTAACGTCGGGGGGGTGCATCCTGATCTGGTGATAACCTGAAAATGCATCTAGAAAACTCATTACAGGCAAACCGACGGCTGAATCAACCAGCGCGTCAATCCGAGGGAAGGGGTAACAATCCTTGGGACATGATTTATTAAGTAAAAAAAAGTCAACACACTACACCACCGGCCATCTCCTTTTTTAACCATTACTACATTGGAGACCCAGTCGGGGTATTGGATTTTGGGTACAAAGCCAGCCTTGAGAAGCTTGGATACCTCCTCCCTAATCAGCTCGGCCAATGTTGGGTACATTGAAAAATGTGTACATGATTTGAAGAAGCCTAACTTAGCATAATGATATACATCAAGGTGTATTTGATGTTGTTTAAGTTGAATATGTGCAGGTTAAAAGTATGAAGAATTTCTAAGTCCATGTGTCGACACCAGAAGAAGATGTGTCGACACTTCAGGAAGATTGTGTCGACACTTGAAGAAGGCTGTATCGACACAGAGAAAATGAGTCGACATCAACTGTGTCGACACCGGGAGGCAGTGTCGACACACACAAGATTATAGTCGACATCAACTGTGTCGACACCAGGAGGCTGTGTCGACACCAGGAGGCTGTGTCGACACACAGAGGCAGAAGTCAACAACTGCTAAGTCGACACTTAGAGACTGAGTCGACACTTAGCAGAATCTACAATATGTCTGTGGCTGAAGTATTTGTGTCGAAATACAACTATCTGTGTCGACACATTCTCAACAAGTTGTGTCAAGAAGCTGTGTCGACATCAAGACATATGTGTCGACATCACAAAGGATTGTGTCGACACTTAATCAAATTGTGTCGACACATTTTAACAATTGTCTCGACACATATTGACAGTTTGTCTCGACACTTTCTGGAAGAAACAAAGACTCCTTGGCAGTTTGAAGAATTGACAGCTGTGGGTCTCTACAGGTTAACTGACGTGATTGACACAAACAGAAGTTTGTTAGGAACCGGACCAGCCGATTACCAGGAATGAAGGCTATAAATAGACGGATAGTGTCTGAAAGAAAGAATACAAAAAAGACTGAAAACTGAACACTGAATAGCAAGTAACAATAAGAAGAAGATCTTTATAGATCTAAGAAGACATTCTGATTGAACTATCAGAATCTGTCTAAGTAGAATTCAGTCAAGAATTCTGAAGTATCTTCAAGGGACTTGGATAGAGAGAGATCCAGTCAAAAGAAGGCAAGAAGAAAGCTGTCTCAGATTTCAAAAGAAATAGATTCTGGACTTATCTGTCAAGAAGATTCAGATTCAAATTCTGAAATCTAAGAAGAAAGATGTTGATCAGTTTATGTCAAAGAAGATCAACTCAACAAAGTTCAGATTCAAGAAGCTTTGAAGAAAGCTAAGTTCCAGTTGATTTTATCCATCTGATTTATCAAGAAGCTGATCAAGAACACTGTCTTGTTCCACCTCTCTCACCAGGAGCAAGATAAAAATATATTTTACTCAAATCTTGTAGGATCTTTTAATAGATCTGAGTTGTAATCCTTATTTATAAAGGCTGAGTGTAGGAGAGATAATCTCTGAGTTATAGGTCTTGAATAAAGACTGAGGTAGGGCTGAATTGCCTGAGCTGTAGGAGTGTGATATCACTCTGAGTTGTAGGAACCTTTCCAGGTTCTGAGCTGTAGGATCTGAGGATCTGAGTTAAAGAAGGGAGTTTGGCTGAATCTAGCACACTGCTAGATAGGCGAAGGGGGAAAGTGGATGTACCCAAATCTTGGGGAACCACTATAAATACTTGTTGCAATCTGTGATGTGTAGTTCTAGATTGTGTGATTGTGATTGCTAAAGTAGATGCAGAACTCATAGAATATAGTCTTTAATTACAATCATTCTGCCTTAAGTTTGAAAAGAAAATAAGAACCTATTCACCCCCCCCCCCCTCTAGGTGTCTAGGTAATCTTGAAAGTAAAACTATCAAGTGGTATCAGAGGGAGGTTGCTCAAAGAAAGACTTAACAGTCTGAGTTAGATCTAAAGGCAGAATCAAGAATCAAGAAAATGGGTTCAGGTGAGAATCACAAGGAGTTGGGATCTATGAAGCTACCCATCTGCAGAAAAGAAATCTTTGGAATCTGGAAGGAAACGGTTAGGCTGTTTATGGAGGCCTCAGACCCAAGAATTTATATCATAGTGAAAGAAGGTCCATACATTCCAATGAAGATTTCTGTATTAGATGCAATAGATGATTCCACCTTCCAAAATCTGATACATTGCAAGACCTCCAAAGAGATGTGGGACACCTTGATTGTCTATATGGAAGGATCTGAAGAAGTAAGACAAGACAGAAAATCAATGCTCAACCAAGAATATGAGAGCTTCAGACAAGGAAAGTCTGATAGCATAACTGAGTGTTATAAGAAATTCTATAGGATTGTGAATGAACTAATGTCCTATGGAAGAGTCTTCAGTACATATGAGCTGAATGACAAGTTTCTCAGATCTTTAACAAAGGACTGGGATACCAAAATATGTGTCATTAGAGAAGTGGCCAAGTTAGCTGATATTTCTCCTCCAACCTTATTTGGAAAATTGCTTTCATATGAAATGCAATTGATGGCTAGGAAGGAGGAAGAAAGAAGTACAAAAGGTGAGCATAGATCTGTGGCTTTCAAAGTTGAAGCCACTAGAAAGAAAGGGAGGATGTCTTCATCTCCTCTCAAGGAAGCTACAGAAGAAATAACAGAAAATTCAGATAGTCAAAAATTAGGGAGCAGTGAATCAGATACTGACTTTGCTGCCTTTACAAGACAGTTTCAAAAGTTCTTGAAAAAGAAGCAGTGGAAGTCCAGGCCCTCCACATCACAGCCAGTAGATGAGTACTATCAGAAGAGAAAATCCTCAAGAAATGAGAGAAACAGAACTAAGCCCAGCAAAGCCATAACTTCTAAGATTGTTTGTTATTGCTGCAATAAGACTGGACATATGGTAGCTGAATGTCCAGAAAAGAGAAAGGAGTCAGTAGACAGAAAAAAGACTCAACACAAGGGCAAGAAGGAGAAATCCTTTGTTGCAAAGAAGGATAAGAGTCTTTCAGATCAGTCCTCATCAGAGTCAGAATCTGAAGCAGAAGCATACATAGGATTGTATGCAGCCAATGAAGAAGAAGAATTTCTGCAACTGATGGATTCCATTCATGATCAAGAAGACAAGGAATGCATGAGTCTGATGGCTGAGTTAGAAGATAACCAATGCCAGGATCAGCCTGGTCCTAGTAAGGTACAAAATGTTTCTAGTTCTTCTGATTTTAGTACTGGTTCAGAGTCAGATTCATCTACATCAAGTGATGTGAATGGATCTGAATCTGAAGGTGATATTCATCAGTTGATGGATGAATATAGGGACTTATTGCAGGCTCTTAAGAAAAGCAAGAACCTAGTCAAAACTCAGGCTCAGGAAATTGCTGATCTTAAGGTGGCTGCAATTGAGTTTGAAAAAGTAATGGATCAAAAGTTAAATGAGATTGCCAAACTGAAAAATATAACCTATATTCAGATGGGCACAATCAAATATAATAATGATCAAATTAAGAGTCTGGAGGCCAGACTAAGAATAGAGAAAGATTTAGTGGCTAGTTACTCTAAGCCAAAATCTATCTTACCTTTAATAGATGAGTTTGTGGCTCAAAAGGGTAAGGCAGGATTAGGCTTCAAAGGTAACCCTAGGGCTACCCAATTCAAAAGAAAAGGCAAAGCTCCTGTCCAGCCTCTAAACCTTTCAGTCCTAGTTATGTTTAGAAAGGTGCAAGTGCCTTCTAACAAATATGATCTTGAGAATATTCTTGGTCATATTAAGACTAATGTTCAGATAAACAAGGGTGTAAATGTCAATAGGTCTACCCATGTTCATAAACCCCATGGTTATAAGAAATCTGTGGGTGAAGCTGCAACAGCACCAGCACTTGACAGAAATTCTTCTGTCAAGGGTGTATCAAGACCTAGATTCAACAAGTTTGAATGTTGGTGTTGTGGCAAGAGAGGCCATTTTGCCTTAGACTGCTGGCATAACATAAATGTAAGGAAGAACAATAGTCTACTAGTTAGAAGAGCTGCTGGTAGTCTTAATATGAATGGTGCTAACTTGAACCAAGGACCCAAGACTTACTTGGGTTCTAAGGGAAAGTAATTCTGTATTGCAGGAAAGTCCAAGTTGCCATGCCCCTATATGATACTTGGACAGTGGATGTTCCAGGCATATGACTGGAACAAAGGGGCTGCTGAAGGAGTACACATCTGTCAAAGATGGACCTAAAGTAATCTTTGGTGGATCTGAAAGAGGAATCATCAAAAGGTTTGGTAATATTTCTTCAAACCAAATTACCATCACCCAAGTGGCTTATGTAAAAGGTTTGAAATATAATCTGATTAGCATAAGTCAGCTGAGTGATCTTGGATATGACATTTCAGTTGTTAAGGATGGATGTCATATCAAGAGGTCAAGTGACCAAGAGGTCATATTGACTGGTTATAGAAAAAGAAATGTTTATTGTCTTAATTTTGTATGTGAGAACAAGGCTTCTCCCATCTGTCTTGTAGCTGATGATAATGCATCTCATTGTGTCAAGTGGCACAAGAGGTTGGCATATCTTAACTACAAGACAATTGGCCAACTCTTCAGCAAAGAGTTAGTGAGGAACGGTCCTCAAGTTAAGTGTATAAAGGAAGGGATATGTTCAGCTTGTCAAAAGGGCAAGCAGACAAAATCCTCCTTTCATAGTCTTGAAAATAAGGATTCTGTGAGGTGCTTATACCTCTTACATATGGATCTTTTTGGTCCTATGCCAGTTCATAGTCTAGGTAGGAAGGTCTACACTTTTGTGGTTGTAGATGACTATTTTAGATATACATGGGTGTTCTTTCTGAGACAAAAATCAGAAATCTCAAGTGTCTTACTTAGTTTTGTGAAACAAATTCAGAATGAACTAAACAGTACAGTGGTCAAAATAAGAAGTGACCATGGCACTTAATTTCAATCTGAAAGTATGACAAAATTATGTGAAGACTTTGGGATTTTCCAAGAGTTCTCCTCACCTAGAATACCTCAGCAAAATGGTATTGCTGAAAGAAAGAATAGGACATTGATTGAAGCTGGTAGAACTCTATTAAGTGACACCTCTCTTCCAGAATATTTCTGGGCTGAGGCAGTAAACACTGCATGTCATGTGATCAATAGGGCTTCTATCACCAAGTGCCACAAAAAGACTCCCTATGAAATTATGAAAGGTAGAAAACCAAATCTATCCTACTTTAGGATCTTTGGTTGCAAGTGTTATATACTTAACAATGGCAAGTCATATCTAACTAAGTTTGCTGACAAATCCCAAGATGGGATATTTGTTGGGTACAACATAAATAGTAAGGCCTATAGAATCTTCAACTTGACTACTCAAGTAGTAGAAGAATCTGTACATGTTGTGTTTGATGAATCAAGATTAATCAACTGTGAGTTACCTTGTAGTTCATACAGTCCAACAGGTATAAGCAAAAGGATGGACAAGCTTTCCATTGCAGAAGCATCACATGCAGATGAAGCAGTGGAAAATGAAGGCTACTGTCCATGGGGAGTACAAAACTCTATAGAAGCTGATGACAACCAAGAGGTACAGCATGATGAAGGAGCTGGAGATGTTCAACCTGAAGGAAATCTACCTCCAGCCATAAGACATCTAAAAGATCATCCAGCTAATCAAATAATAGGTGATCCAAGTCAAGGAGTGCAGACTAGAAGCAGAAATCTGAGCACAGTCCTGCACTCAAGTTTCCTATCTCAAATGGAGCCTAAGAAATTTGAAGAAGCCATCCAAGACCAACATTGGATTAATGTTATGCAAGAGGAGCTTAATCAATTCAGAAGGTGCAAAGTCTGGGAGCTTGTTCCTAAACCAAAAGACCACAACATCATTGGAACAAAGTGGATATTTAGGAACAAGTTGGATGAGAGTGGAGTAATTGTAAAAAACAAAGCAAGACTGGTTGCTAAAGGATATAGGCAGGAAGAGGGAATAGATTTTGATCAGACATTTGCCCCAGTAGCAAGACTGGAGGCAATCAGGATGTTTCTTGCCTATGCTGCATACCAAGGATTCAATCATATGAGGAAAATGGATATAAGGTTGTTCTCCAGGTGGGATAGAGTTCTATCCAAGGATATGCCTGAAGAAGACAGGCAGGAGACAGCTGAGAAGTCTCCAGCTCATCATCACACTGAGCTTGGTACTGAAACAATTCAAGTACAGAAGGAACAGACTACAACACAAGATCAGCATCAGGCTAGTACTATCCAAGATCCAGAACAGCTACCTGCACAGGTTCAGAGGGAGCCTAATACTGCACATGCAGAAGAAGCATAAAGAATTGACTTATCAGAGGAGATATATACTGCTAGACTAGATGATCTTATAGAGAGAATCAATGTTCCATCACCTCCTCAAACACCAAAGGAATATACAATGGATGATCTCTTCCAAGAGGCTGTAGACACAGCAGATAAAGATGACACCCAAAGGGTTGAGGGGGAGCAAGCTAGTGAGGAGAGGGTACCAGGTGAAGGTGAACAGGAGCCACATGTTACTGAAACTGAAATCCCTACCTCACAAAAAGAAAGAGTTCAGATTGAGAGTTCCTCTGATTCTGAGAATGAAGAAATTCAAGAGGCAAAGAAAAGGGAGCTTATGGTCTTCAAGAGAAGAAGCCATAGTTATAAGAAAGCACTTCAAACAACACCACCCACCTCTTCATATTTTGATTATGCAAGGTTCTTGGTAACTTTTCAAATGAAAATGGATGAACAAAGACAAGCTCTAGATATGTTGATGAAAGTCATAAAAATCTTCAGTTTGATCTGGCTCAAGATATAAAGTCTATAAGATTTGAAGTCAATCAACATAAAAGAGAAATGACTGATTGTTTTACAAAAGGGGCACATGCTGTTGTATATCTGGCCCAACAACAAGAAGTAATGAAGAAAGAAATAGATGCTCAATCTATTAATCAAGGATACATTCTTGAAAATCAGAAAAGGCTAAATGACAATCTGACAACTGCCAGCACAAATATTCTTGCTCAATTTCAAACAACCTTGTCTAAATTGACTGAAGCTAGGGCAGCTGAAATGCTAGCATATGACACTAAGTTCAAAACTGCTTTAGACTCAGTTCAGACAGCCATAACCACTTCCCAGAAAGAAATTACTGCAAAACTTAACAAGTAAAACCCTTCTTCAAAGATGGCATTAATTATCTAGATGGTCAGATCAGATTTCAGAAGGACGATCTCAGAGATCATGTAGCAAGAGAAGTCCTAAAGGGGGAGAAGGTACTTATTTATGCTAGCTCAGAACATGCCAAGTGGGTCACTAACAGTGTCAGAGCTACATTGGGATATCCACCCCTTTGTGATGATGATAATATGGCAGAGTCAGGAGTACAGCCACAAGGTCTACTTGAAGGCAACCAACCAGAGGTTGCTCAAGTCATATACCCCCCTACAGATTTTGACATGATTCATCAGCAGGTGCAAACTATGTATAGTCCTCCAGAGGAGGTTTCAAATATTATACTTGGAAAAGTAGACATGCTTGAAGCTGCAATCAAGGCTCAGCAAGAGGCTCAACTGTCAAAGAAGAGATTTAGGGAGCAAGCTGAACTAAAACCTGATTTTGAACAGTGGAGCCCTACCTCTAGAAACATCATTCTAACTACCTGGAAAGCTGTAAAAGATCAAGTCCATGAAAGGGGCAAGTGGTACAATGAACAAGAATGGCAGAAGCATGAAGCCAGACAGGAGGCTATTGTTCAGTATAGAAGGAAAGCTAAGATCGGAAAGCTACCTCCTGATGCTGTGGAGCCTAGCAAATACTTTCCCAAGCCGTATCACTATTTTGAGAGACAAAGACATAAGACTGAGGCTCAGGAGAAGGCTGATCTTAAAGGCAAAAAGCCCATGGAAGAAACTGAACCTTTTGTGCAGGCTCAAGTACAACCAGGAAGAGGGATTGTTATAAAGGAGCCTGATCAGTTTTAGTCTAAGATGTCTTAGTTTTAGTTTTAAAATGTGTAATGTGAAACATTCAGTGTTAAACATTTTGTAAACAATCATTTTGACATAATACACAAAATCTTGCTCTTTAATTAATTTTTGTGTATATCCTTTTATCTCTGTGATGAATCTGTGCAAATGTTTTGATTGTTAATATTTTCTGTAATATTAAGCTTATATACATCATCATCATCATTTTTTTATTATTATCATAAGTGGTGTATATCATTAGCTAATATGGGTTATGACTTCTCCAAATAAGGGGAGATTGTTGGGTACATTGGAAAATGTGTACCTGATTTGAAGAAGCCTAACTTAGCATAATGATATACATCAAGGTGTATTTGATGTTGTTTAAGTTGAATATGTGCAGGTTAAAAGTATGATGAATTTCTAAGTCCATGTGTCGACACCAGAAGAAGATGTGTCGACACTTCAGGAAGATTGTGTCGACACTTGAAGAAGGCTGTGTCGACACAGAGAAAATGAGTCGACATCAACTGTGTCGACACCGGGAGGCAGTGTCGACACACACAAGATTATAGTCGACATCAACTGTGTCGACACCAGGAGGCTGTGTCGACACACAGAGGCAGAAGTCAACAACTGCTAAGTCGACACTTAGAGACTGAGTCGACACTTAGCAGAATCTACAATATGTCTGTGGCTGAAGTATTTGTGTCGACATACAACTATCTGTGTCGACACATTCTCAACAAGTTGTGTCAAGAAGCTGTGTCGACATCAAGATATATGTGTCGACATCACAAAGGATTGTGTCGACACTTAATCAAATTGTGTCGACACATTTTAACAATTGTCTCGACACATATTGACAGTTTGTCTCGACACTTTCTGGCAGAAACAAAGACTCCATGGCAGTTTGAAGAATTGACAGCTGTGGGTCTCTACAAGTTAACTGACGTGATTGACACAGACAGAAGTTTGTTAGGAACCGGACCAGCCGGTTACCAGGAATGAAGGCTATAAATAGACGGATAGTGTCTGAAAGAAAGAATACAAAAAAAACTGAAAACTGAACACTGAATAGCAAGTAACAATAAGAAGAAGATCTTTGTAAATCTAAGAAGACATTCTGATTGAACTATCAGAATCTGTCTAAGTAGAATTCAGTCAAGAATTCTGAAGTATCTTCAAGGGACTTGGATAGAGAGAGATCCAGTCAAAAGAAGGCAAGAAGAAAGTTGTCTCAGATTTCAAAAGAAACAGATTCTGGACTTATCTGTCAAGAAGATTCAGATTCAAATTCTGAAATCTAAGAAGAAAGCTGTTGATCAGTTTATGTCAAAGAAGATCAACTCAACAAAGTTCAGATTCAAGAAGCTTTGAAGAAAGCTAAGTTCCAGTTGATTTTATCCATCTGATTTATCAAGAAGCTGATCAAGAACACTGTCTTGTTCCACCTCTCTCACCAGGAGCAAGATAAAAATATATTTTACTCAAATCTTGTAGGATCTTTTAATAGATCTGAGTTGTAAGCCTAATTTATAAAGGCTGAGTGTAGGAGAGATAATCTCTGAGTTGTAGGTCTTGAATAAAGACTAAGGTAGGGCTGAATTGCCTGAGCTGTAGGAGTGTGGTATCACTCTGAGTTGTAGGAACCTTTCCAGGTTCTGAGCTGTAGGATCTGAGGATCTGAGTTAAAGAAGGGAGTTTGGCTGAATCTAGCACACTGCTAGATAGGCGAAGGGGGAAAGTGGATGTACCCAGATCTTGGGGAATCACTATAAATACTTGTTGTAATTTGTGATGTGTAGTTCTAGATTGTGTGATTGTGATTGCTAAAGTAGCTGCAGAACTCATAGAATATAGTCTTTAATTACTTAATCATTCTGTCTTAAGTTTGAAAAGAAAATAAGAACCTATTCACCCCCCTCCCCTCTAGGTGTCTAGGTAATCTTGAAAGTAAAACTATCAGCCAACCTGTCCGCCGTTGATCTCTTCTTTTGCTAGACGGGGCGAGCTTCCGGTTCCAGGTTGAGGCGATGACAGGCCACGTCGGCATCGATCCCTGGCATCTCCGCGGTGCTCCAGGCGAAGATGTCCACGTTCTTCTGGATGCACTCCAGCATCCTGCCCTAGGCCTCCGGGGTCAGCCCCTGCTGACGCGAATCTTCTCCACCCTGCCTCCCAGGGTGAGAACCTCCATCTCCACCACCTCCTCTGCTGCTTCCAGGAGGGACTGCTCCCCCCATTCTTCAACGTCCCCCCTCCTAGGTTAAGGACTTCCTCTCTAGCCTCCTCCACGGACATTGCCTCGGCCGACCCCTGAACTTCTTCCGCCACCTCCACCAGGGTGCAACTCTCCTCTACCTCCATCTCCTCTTCGTCAGCCTCCTGCTCCGCCTCCTCCATCCTCCGCTCCATCTCCTCAGCCCCCCTCCTACCAAGAGATAGAGTTCACCGCCGTGACGTAGCATTCCCTTGCTACCTTGGGATCTCCCCGGACCCGGATCTGGACCCCCTCAGCGTTGAACTTTAGGCACTGGTGGAAGGACGAGGGGACGCAGCGGAAGGCGCTGATGAGGGGCCTCCAAAAGATGGCATTGTAACTGCTAGGGGCGTCCACGATGACGAACCTGCAGGTGCGAGAATGCCCCCCCAAAGAGACATGGAGTCCCACTCCTACTTCGACCTCCTTCCTCTCTCCCGAGAAGCCAAACAGAGATCCGTCCGAGGCTAGCACCCTCCTTAACTCCACCTTCATCGCGTCAAACACCTTCTTGAAGATGACGTTGACCGAGCTCCCGTTGTTAATGAGGATCCGGGCGACTGTGAAGTTTTCTATTGCTGTCTGAATGACCAGTACATCGCAAAAGGGATCCTCATGACCCGGCATATCCTTGATTGAGAAGGTGATCTTCTCTTCTAGGGGTGGGGTCTGGGATGTGGAGCCGGCGCTCCTGCGGTATATGGTGTGGAGACTTGCCTTACGGGAAGCCTCGACACCCCCCCCCCCCCCCCCCCCCCGTGGATCACTCTGATCTCTTCCCGGGGTCCCAACATCTGCCCGATATTCACACCTGTCCTCCTCCGCCCAAGGCAGTACCCCCTCGATCCGCACTCCTTGGCGGTCTCGCTGTTGTTGCTGCTCCTTATTTCCTCTCATCTCGAGGAACTCCAGGCACGTGGTCGTGGCGTGCCCTTCCTCCTGATGGAATTCACAGTAGGGTAGCTCCACCCTAACCTCCCTTCTTCTCCTCCACGCTGCTCTCCTCCTCTCCCCCATGGCTATTGCCATAGCCTGCTCTTGGTCGTGGAGAGGTGGCCTCTGGCCTTGCCTCCCGCCTAGAGGATAGAACTGGCCCTGGCCTCCCTAGCGGTTATCCCCACCATGATGAACTCTCCTTGTCCCTTAATCTTTCCACTCCGGCCTCCAACCTAGCCGATGGTTCGGCTCCTGACGCCCCCACCTAGGCTGCTGATGCTGCTGCTGCTCCCTCTATCGGGGTTCAGCTCTCCTCTACCCCTGCCCCCTCTGGGCTTTTCCTCCTTCGTAGCCCACCTGGCTAACTTCCGGGCAAACTCCGGGTTCGACGCCTCCTCGTCGACTTCTCTTGCCGCCCTCTCCATCAACTCCTCTTAGGAGAGGGGCGGCACCCTCTTCAGCTCCATTCGAAAGAAACTCTTCTGCAGCCCCAGGGTGAAGGCCATCATCAGGGTATGCCCTGACATCTCTTGGACTTGGGTGACCTCCTCCTGGAAGCGATCGACGTAGCTCCCCAGGGTCTCGTTCACCCCCTGCTTGATGTGGAATAGGCACTCTGACTCCTTCTTCATCCTCTTGGAGGTGGTGAACCTCAGGATGAACCCCCGGAGTAGGTCCTCGAAGCAGTAGATGGAATTGGCTGGCAACTAGTGGAACCACTCTCTTGCCTTCTACTTGAGGGTGATGGTGAAGAGCCTGCACTTGAATCCACCTGACATCTATCGGATCGAGACCACGTCCTCAAACCACTAGACATGCTGGACCGGGTCTCCCTTCCTGATATAATAGGACATCTCGGGCTCCCTGAACCCCTCAGGAATCGGAGCAGAAGAAACCAGCTCGCTGAAGGGGCTGCCTCCCCCTATAGGGCGAGCTGGGGGGTCTCGCACCCCCATCTCGCCGAACCTGCCACCGCTTGCCGAGCATGGGAAGAGCACCCGCCTAGGGAGCTAGCCACCTCTCCCTTCCTCGGCGACCTCCTTCCCAGCTCGCCTGCAGGGAGCGTCCTCACCAAGGGTTGGAGCCGCGAGAACAGGGACCGCTATTGTCGAGCACTTGGCACGCGTGCCGAGTGAGAATCTGACCAAGCTGAGCACTTCCTGCCTTAAGTCCTCAAACATCCCCATCGTGACGAGAGGGGGAGGGGGTGGCGAGTCGCCACTGTCCGATCCTTGCCCTTCTCCCGTCATTGAGCTCGCTGAAGATTTTCTATGCAGACCGCGCTCCACGCTCACCGCACCAAAATGTTGAAACCGAAAATTCGGTCTCGATGGAGTTCACCCTTGGGGAAGGGGTGATCACGCACCTACTTCTCTCCTGCGAGAAAAACAACAAGGAAAAAGAAAAAGGGACTGGACCAAGGGCCTAGCGCGGAGGACCCACCACACATCCGGAAGATCACTGAGCGCTTCCCCTCCTTAGCCAAATGTCGGGCTAAGGTACCTCAGAAAACGCTAGAAGACTAGGAGACAGGTAAGCATACCTTCTGAGGTATCCCTTGGGTCCTATTTATAGATTTCTGAAAATGACATGCAAATAGCCAACCTCCGCCATTCTGAACAGCTATGTGCAATCCAGTTGGTTCTGCCAACAGTGCAACTATGCTGTTTTAACTGGCTATGGGCAGGCCATCGGGGGAAAAATGGTAAAAACACCTCACAGATCACTGGGCGAGTGGCCCTCAACAAACCCTACTCGGCAAGGGCGGCGAGTACTCGATGGAGCAGGCACTCGCCGCCTATCTTCGATCTTGGGTGAGTATAGACCCGGCCTGCCCTACTCGCACGTTGTGGGCTTGTTGAACGGTTCGAATTCGGCGAGCGACTCAGAGCTCGACAAACATCTCAGAGCTCAGCAAATAGCCCAGAGCTCGACGAACAGCTCAAAGCTCAGCAAACAGCCCAGAGCTCGACGAATAGCCCAGAGCTCGATGAACAGCCCAGAGCTCGACGAACTGGGCTTGGCGAGCTGGGCTTGGAGAGTACGAGCTCGCCTCCCCAAGGTATCTCACCCCGCGTGGGCGAGCCGGAGACTGCCGAGCTCTCCCTCCTACCGAGCTCGGTCAGGGACTCAGACTGCCCGATTTGGCCATTTTGGCTCCTGCTGACCCACTCGATGGATACGGGGTTGTACAACAACGATGACAAAGCAGCATCAGATTGAACTCCTGACAAGAGTGACCAGAAGGTCCACTCCTCCTTCCACTTCTTTCTTCTCTCCGGAGAATCCAAAGAGGTGTTCGTTGGCAACTTGGACACTGTTCGCTTCCACTTGAAGCCCGACGAAGGTCTTCTTGAAGATCACATTCTCCGAACTCCCGTTTTCCACAAGGATTCGGTCGACGGTGAATTCATCGATGGCGGCTTGGATGACTAGGGCATCATGGAAGGGGTTCTCATTCCCTAACATGTCCTCCTAGGAGAAGGTGATCTCATCCAACGATGATGGAACCTGAGAGGTAGAGGTGATGCTCTGAGAGGTAGAGGTGATGCTCTTCTGATAGATCTGATGGAGGCTCCCCTTGAGGGAAGCTCCGAGTCTGACCCCACTTTTGATCACTCCTACCTGCCCACCTCCTGGGCCGTGGATAACCTCTCCACGACCTCCTAGGTCGACTCGGTCTTTATTCCTCCTCCTCACCGGAGCTTGGAACGCTATCGGTCCCACGGGTGCTTCCTTCCTGGGTTGCTCCCTCTCTGCCACTCCAGCTTCCAACCTCCTCCTTGCCTCCCAAAACTCCTGGCAGGCCATCGTCCCAAGCCCCTCTACCCAATGTATGTTGTAGTAGAGGGGAATCTCTGCTTCTTGATGCCTCTTCATTCGCGCCTCCTGCCTGCAATGCTTATTGCCCTGCCGAACAATGGTCATCCCCTCTCCGGCCTCCATCTCCTCTCTAGCCTCCTCCCTGATGGCGATCGTTACTCTCCTACTGCTAGAAATGCGGCCTAGCAGGCTGCCTCCACTGAGGCCGATTTGTAGGGTGCTAGAATCGCCACTCTTCTCCCCTCCTCTCCGGAGCCTCCACGGGCCTCCTTCCTTCCTGCCTCTAAGGCCTCTCCTGCCTCCTCCACACCTCTACCCTTCTGGGCTCTTCTCTCTTCCTCTGCTCCTCTCTCCTCCTCGACTCCTCCCTTCTCCTCTCAACCTGCCTCTCTAGCAGCCTTCCAGCCCTCACCTCTGAATGTCCTCCTCTTCCCGTTCCTAAAGGCTCACTCCATCCAGCCGCGCCAAGAAGCCCTTGTTATTCTCCTCTCCCTAGACGAACATATTCGCCCTCTCCACCATCTCCTCAAAGGATCTTGGGGGTTTGGATCCCATCTCCATGTTGAAGAGACCTTTCTTCAAACCAAACTTTAGGTCCAGCATCAGAGTGAAGCTATCCACTTCCTCCACCTCTAAGATCTCCTCATAAAAGCAGTCGATGTAGTGGCCACGACTCTCGTGCTGCCCTTGAACGATCTTGAAGTGGGCAGTTGCCTCCTTCTTCCTCTTCTTGGACATCGCGAACCTTACCATAAGGCCACGACGCAGTTCCGCGAAGCAGTAGATGAAACGACTGGCAACTGGTGGAACAAGTCTCTTGCATTACCCTTGAAGGTGATCGAGAAGAACCTGCACTTGAAGGCATCTGATATGTTGCGGATGGACACCACATCCTCAAACCACTAGAGATGCCTGATTGGGTCATCTCTGCCGGAGTAGTAGGTGAGGACTAGCTCTCAGAACCCTTCGAGAACTGGGGCTATAAGGATCTCGTCACAGAAGGGGCTCCTCCCTCCTTGGGGGTGACGGGTTTCGTCCTCGCTGGCATCATCCTCATACTCTCTCCATGGGCGAGTATCATGATATCTCGTCAGCGGCTCTGGATCTCAGAACTTGATCCCTTGACTGCTCGTCGGGTAGTGTCAAGACTGCATTGGTCGCTCCTCTCTCTCCCAAGCTCGCTCCTTCCCAGGTCGCCTCGGCGGCGCTTCCTCGTCCGACGGTGTCACCCGACAGGGAGATGTCATTGTGACACTGGGGCGACGAGAGAGCCCTGAGAGAATGGTCCTCTCAATCATCCTCGCAATCTCCTCGAACGCAGCTACCGACACAAACTCGCCACCTTGCGCCGAGTTACCAACTCCTGCTGAGTTGCCAACTAACTCGCCTTGCTCGCCTGCACTTACCACCTCGCCTACCAGCGAAGCTTTACTTCTTTGGCTGCGATCCATGCTCACGACACCAAGTGTTGAAGCCAGGAAAATTTCTTTACTCTAAAAATCGGATCAAGGCAGCCTAAGGTTGCCGACACAATGCATGGGCTCGATGGCTAGCGGGCTAAAGCACGGAATTCACCGAACAAATAGGACCTCAGGCGCTACGGCAGGAAGTTTCCACCACGTACCCGGAAGCTTAGAAGAAGTAACCTCTCAAAAACCAAGGATGGTCGAGCAGGGTTCGAGGGAGACTAGCTGATAACTAAGTCATGGTGACTAAAGGAGGATAGTCGCTAGGTCGCGACTTGGTCACTAAGAAAAAGTAATTCACAGGCTAAGCTAGCGTCCAAGAAAAGAGTCTGAGATCTCAGCGAGATTCAAAAGTGTCTCTCATCGTACCCTCGGGGCCCTATTTATAGGGAAATCCTAGGGGAGGGGTGGGTCTTATTTATAGCTCACCCCCCCCCCCCGACAACTAAGCGAATTCCTGGTGGAGCTCGCATGGCTGTGCGAGCAGCTGGCCTAGTCGCCTGCCTGACGAGTATGCGAGGGGAGCTCGCCATACTCGCCCAGGCCTTCTGCTGCTTGGCGCGTTGTTTATGATCTCTGTCTTGACTTTCTGACTTTGACTTCTGCTGACCTGGCTATGGAGGGGTCCATCCTCGACGAATTCGGGTTGTACAGCAGGAGTGCGGGCTGGTTTTGTTTCCGCAGAGTCCGCCAGGTTGGCGAACAAGTTGCCTTGGTGTTTTGGCAACTTGGTTGGAGTTACTGCTGTGGTGGTGCGACCTCAGCGGTCTTGCTGTCAGTCTAGTCGCAGCGACTTGTCTTTTGTGTCCGCAGCTTGGCGGATACACTTGATGCTCGCCACGAGATAGAGCGGTTATCCTATCAACTAGGGCGGTGATCACACTCCTCTCAGCGCCTATAAATAGGACCACATGTCACATCATAATGACACCGAGTGAACAGTAAGTGAACTTGCGGAAAGTAGTTGCGGTTAGGTTTTTCTATCCGCGCGGTTTGAAGAGGTTGACCGGGTTGTGTTGTGCGGGTTGTGCGGATTGTGTTGAGGAGCTAGGGACTTGGTTCTGACTTCGGTCAGGGTCAGTGCGAATTTTGCAGTTTGCAACCAGCGGGTAGAAGCAGGTCGCGGCTAGCGACCAGGCGGTCTTTCTTATGCAACTTGTTTCCCAGTTCAATAAGTTATCTGCCTCTGGCGGCTTGTTCTGTTCGGTGGCAGCAGCAGTCCGCATGATCTGGAGGCTAGGAGACCTCGCGGTCAGGCGGCTTGCAGTTCAGCGGACAGAGTTCCTTTCAGCTTTGGAATAACGGACAGTCCGCGCGGCTACGTTGCGGATTGGCGACTTAGCAGGTTCAGCGGACTCCGTAGCGGTTAGCTGCAGAGCCGGCGGTTTCTCTTTGAGTCCACGCGGCTTGTTTTTGCGTTGTATTTTTCTGCTTCCATTGGGTACATCGGCAATCATGTCTCGTCATATATGTCTCGCTCTGTAAAGATTTTTTATAGTACAAGGTTCTTACTCTTCTGGTTGCATTTGGTTGTTTGAGCTCTCAGATAGGTTGAGTGTTCATGAGCCTGGTGTCCCGTTTTCCGTTTATCACAAATTTTTACATGCGTGGGGAGGGCGGCCGCACTGGCCTCCAGCACGCTGGACGTGCACGCTCGGGCCGCGCACGCTCGGGCGGCGGGCGCTGGCCTGACACGCTCCTCTGGTCTTCTCGGAAGCTTGCGGTTCTCTGCATGCTGCTGATCCGGTTTGGCTCCATTGTTCTTGGACCACTGACTCGCCTTGAAAATTTCATTGGGACCTTATCAGAGTGTCAGGCACATATCAACTAACACCAACATTTGCATTGCTGATGGTTACAAGTTCCGTCAACAATAATTAATATTATTAAATTTCGATGAATCGCGGGCAATGCAATATTTATTGTTGAACAACGTGTTTCACGCTTCTTCATTTAAATTCATCTCTTGATCACACATGTCCGCACCCCATGTGCCTCCGCTCATTCACCCTCATTCAGCTATATAAATAAATATAACGGCATGTGAAATTCTATTACTGCGCGAGAATGTACCATTGTCAAATGAAATTGTAACGGGACTCTCTGTCTCACTCAATGCCCTATCACGTGTAAAATATGCCATTAAAAGCGTGACCGGAAGTCCCCTCACAATCACACATAGCTCAGTGGACTACGGGTGATAAGGGTTCAATTGGGGATTGGAGGAATAAAATGAACAAATGCATTTTATGGTGAAGCCCATCATTGCACACATCTTAAAGTGCATATATATCAAAATATATACATCTTAAAAATGCATAAATCTCAAAGCACGCACATCTCAAAGTATATATTGAGCTTATCCTCGGAGACCGTTGGATCAATGCGTCATTCTCACTTAATTTAGGTGATTGTTATTAGCACTATAGTTTTGACTAGTCGCACAACATTTTCTCCTACTTTCTCGCGTCTTTTTGAAATATGTTGTGTACATGCATTTTTAGGAAAAATCTTAAACACTAAAGTTGTATATCTTGACGAGATCTGCAACTTTTGGGTTGAAAACTTTTCCTAAAATGCATGTACAAAGCGTATTTCTAAAAGGCGCAAAATTTGGGTGTATTTTACAAAGTACGCATTGTACATGCATTTTTAGGAAAAATGTTATACATGAAAGTTGTAGATCTCGTCGAGAACTACAACTTTCGTGTTGAACACTTTTCCTAAAAATACATGTACAACGCGTATTTTCAAAAGACGCGAGAAATTAGGAGAAAACGTTGTGGGACTACCCAAAACTATAGTGCTAATAATAATCACCTTAATTTAATGGTGGATAATTTTCTAATTAAAAGAAAAATATAAAAATTGAGTTTACACCTGTCTTGATACAATTCCCAAGACTTGCTACCCCAAACCAAAGTACTCCATTGTTTATATTATTTTCTTTTTATTATCTATATAAAAAAAGGAATAGTGTATAGAAATTTTTAATTAACTTATCTTGAGCAGTATATTTAATTGTAATAAACTATTAAAACAATAGACAAAATAATGAGAGAGAAGCGCGGCATAAAAATAACATATAAGCAAGAACTTAGAGAAAGATGAGAGAGAATAGGCTTAACTAGTAACTTTGTATATATATAGCAATACATATTACAACATACCCCAGCTGCAAACTCAAGCGAAGGAAGGATTTCATCAACCGAACATGGCCTCCTACCCGCCACCGTCCTCAACAACACGTGCAGACGCCGGCGAAACCGAAACTCTCCGGCGTACGGAACCCGTGAAAGAAATCCCCGGAATCTGCGGGTCCCCGTTTATAGACCGCCTCCAGTACTTCTACTTCAAAGGAGAAGAGTCCTTCTTCCAGTCCAAAATCGACCTGTACGGCTCCACCGTGTTCCGCACCAACATGCCGCCGGGACCCTTCATGGCCTCCGACTCCCGCGTCATCGCCGTCCTCGACGCCAAGAGCTTCCCCGTTCTATTCAACACTTCCGTAATCGAGAAAAAGGACGTCCTCACCGGAACCTACATGCCCACCACCAAGCTCACCGGCGGCCGCCGCGTCTGTGCCTACCTCGACCCATCGGAACCAACCCACGCCAAAGTCAAGGAGCTCTTCTTCACCCTCCTCGCATCCCGGAAAGAAGCCATCATCCCCTCCTTCCGGTCCGCCTTCGCCGCCCGGCTCTTCGCCGCCGTCGACTCCAAACTCGCCTCCGCCGGCCGGGCGGACTTCAACGCCCTCAACGACGAAGTTTGCTTCGATTTTCTAGGCGAGGCATTCTTCGGAGCTCCCCCTTCCAAATTTGGCGCCGCCGGCCTGCCGGCGAAAGCCGGGATCTGGCTTTCCCTCCAGCTCGCCCCGCTGGCGTGCAACGTCTCCAAATACCTGCCGTGGTTCGTCGAAGATCCTCTTCTCCACACTTTTCCCCTCCCCTCCTTCGTCGCCAAGCCGGCGTATAAAGCTCTGTACGCCTACTTCGAGTCCGCCGGCGCCGCCGTGCTGGAAGGGGCGAAAAAGGTTGGCCTCTCGCGCGAAGAGGCGTGCCACAACCTTCTCTTCATGGGTTGCTTCAATGCCCACGGCGGGTTCAAGATATTCTTCCCGGCGCTTATGAAGTATCTGGCGGTTTCCGGGAATGGCCTGCATGATCGGCTAACCGCCGAAGTGCGTACGGCGGTGAGCGCCGACGGGGACAACGGGCTGGTGACAGTCGCCGCGCTGGAGAAAATGGAGCTGGTAAAGTCAGTTGTGTACGAGGTGTTGAGGCTCGAACCGCCGGTAAAGTATCAGTACGGACACGCCAGGAAGGATTTTGTTATTGAGAGCCATGACGCGGCTTTCCAGGTGTGCCAATTTCGTGCAGAATAATATTTATATATTTATTAAAAATAATTAAATACTATCAATTATTTCTGTTCGTTGATTAATTGCTAATTTATATATTAGTGCAGTTACCACTTACCAATAATCAATATCAATTGGGGATTGATATTAGTACTGCTGTTTTGATTATAAGTTTTTTTTTTTGGCTATTCTCAAATGTTTTTTTTAAAAAAATCTTAAATTAGTTAATAAAGTATTATAACTTGATGACTAGTTTGGTGAATTTAAAAAAAATATAATATTCAGATGTCTTTATTGACAATATTTACCAAAAAAATTATAAAGACCAATCTCATAAACAAGAAAAATGAGAGGAATTTAAAATTTTACCAATGGAAAATAGAGGTGAAACTTTTTACCTTGGGTGCAGTGAAGATACACCAAAGTAGGCGAAACAACGAGAAAGTCATGGCGAACCCGGCAAACAATGAGAAAGCTTCAGCGAACCAGGAGAACCAGGCGAAACGACGAAGTAGGCGGCTAGACAAGGGGGAACAATGCGGTGAAATAAGGAGGAAGATCATTGGCCTGGAATTCGCGAAAGGAAAGCTGGAGTCGCCTGCGTGAGTCCACCGAGAGTGAGTGCGAATAGTATTTTTAGAAGGTCTTAAGATACTTCAAAAATAATTGCTAATACCCAAAATTTGGGTGCTAATATCAATAGCCTATTATTATATATGATAAAATAATCCTTTTCATAACTTCACGTTCAGCACAGTTCAATATACTATAATAAAGGTCGGGCTTCAATGAGAGTTATTGCTTCGTCTAATGACCTGAAGTTTCAATAATTCATCGATATGCATTTTAAAATTAGCTATGTTTTCATTAGTGACGTCAATATTTTTAGAGATAACACGAAAATTAGGATCTTTAAGGGGTAGTCGGCATACTAATTGATTTCTTTCCCAATGTCGTTGTGGATTGTCACCGAATATTTCATTTTTTCTACGGTGTTAATTAGCTGATCGATTTCAAAATTGTCTGTTTCTATGAGTGTATACAATTTTATTAGAAGGATAGAATGTTTATGGTTATTGATCGAGAGTGATATTTTCAAGAAGGTAATCATTCAAATCCTCGAGTTCTGGTGGATTGTCAGAGGAAAGTTCTACGAGGGTTGGTTTATAGGAACCTGGCATGGGCATCACCACGCTTTCGAACGGGTTCAATGGTGAAAGGAAATGCAGGTTGGGTAAGTAGGTGCATGTTATGAGAAGTAATAAAGAAGTCATGGTACCAATTTATAAGAAGATTTAGGCAAATAATACAATCAATATTACTGAGCTTTAAATCACGTAAGGTAATACATACAGGAAGTGACTGGTCATTTGTCCAGATACCAGTGTCACATTTATATGCTATTTTATAGGTAGTGTCTAATTGGCTATCATAGGAAAAGAGTTGTCATTCATTTGTTGCGCTTTAAAGCATTCTGTTGGGGGGATAGACTGGATATATGAAGTGGGGACTAATTTGGCGCTAAGTAGTATATTACTACAGCTGGTGTCGACTAAGCCAATAACCTGTTGAATTTTTTGAAGTGAAAGTGTCTGTCTGATCGGGCAGACCGCGAGGCTAGATTATAGCGGTCTGATTGCACAGATCGCGCGGTCTGAAGTGGCGACTAGCCAGTTCAGCCATTGTTTCTGCAGTCAGCTTGTTCCCAGGTTGTAACGGGGCGGATAAGTTTGTTATCTACGGGGAGTTACAGACTCATATGGAGTTCGCCGAGTCCAGCTTGTTGTGGACTCTTCTGGAGCTCACGAAATCAGCATTGTCTTGTGCTTTTTGGTCTTATTCTGGTGGAGCGGTTTGGTGGAGACTGCGGAGATCGCCGGTTTGTGCGGTTTGGTTTGTGTATCCACTGGTGTTGTGTTCGCACCAGGGATTGCTGGAGGTGTGGATTTTGTCACAATTTGTACCAAGTCTGGTTGTGCTCAATCCGAGAGTTTGCACGGATAGCACGGAATGCTTCTCTATCCGTCGAGTTTGGCAGCTTGACTGAGCCGTGTTTGTACTCTAGTCGCGGGCTCGTAGTGTGCGGATTGGAGCAGTGTCCGCGGTGTGTTGCAGACTGGTTGTGGTATCCGTAGTGTCCGCAGGTGTGGCGGACTGGTCCTGGTTCTAGCCTTGACGGTGGTGTTCAAGGCGGATAGGTTTTCTGTCCGGCCTTGTTGGTGTTAACTTGGCGGACTGGCTTATTCGGCCTTGTTATGGTGCGACCTTGGAGGACTGGCTTTGTGTCTGCACTGTGCGGATAGGTCTTGTGCTAGCAGCGAGTAGGGTGGTGATCCTATCGGTTTGGGTGGTGACCATACTCCTCTCCGTACCTATAAATAGGACACAATGTCACATCATAAAGTACCAACGAATGAACAGTAAGTGAGTTCGGGTTGTTGTTGCGAACAAGTTTTTGTTATCTGCATGGTTTGAGAAGTTAACCAGTTTTGCTGTTGCAGATTGTGCGGCTAGCACTGAGAAGCCAGTGACTTGGTTCTGACTATGTTAGGGATCAGTTCGGGTTTACGGATACAATCGGCGGTTAGCATCATGTCGCGGCTTGCGACTAGGAGGTCTTCTCATTGGCAATCTTTCCTAGTTCAATAAGGATGTTCGCTTTTGGAAGTCTGTCTGTTCAGTTCGGTAGCTGCTTTTCGCAGTTATATGGTGGCTAGGCGACCTCGCGGTTAGACAGCTTACAGATTGCGGACAGAGTTCTTCAGCTTGGAATAACGAGGTGTCCACGCGGTTAGGTTGCGGTCTAGCAACTTGACGACTTCAGCGAACTCCTTAGATCAGTTCAGCAGAGTTGACGGTTACTGGTTCTATCCACCTAGATAGTTTTTTACCATGTATGTTTTTTGCTTCCATCAAGTATATTGGTGAATCATGTCTCGACATGTATGCCTCGCATTATAAAGAAGTTTTATAGTACAAGATTTGCTTGCTTTTCTATTTGCATCTGGTTTATTTGATTTAGTTTCGATTGAGTGTTCTTGCGACCAGGTTCCCATTTTCCGCTTATCACAAATTTTTACATGGTATTAGAGAGAACAAAAGCCTGAGCAGTAATCAACCATCAAAGTTGTTTTTTGCTTCTGGGATTTAAGTAGACCAATATTTGTGCAATGGAAGGAAGTTTTGCAAGAGGTCTTAGAATTGAACTCTTGACATCGACCAACTTCAAGAAGTGGAGGTCACGTATAGATAGTTACCTTTTGGGCGAGGACCTTTGAGAGGTCGTCTGTGGAAATGACAAGCAAGAAGTGACTGCTGCCGCTAGCAATGCTAAAGCGGTGAGAGATTGAAGGAAGACAAACACTAAGGCGGAGTTTACTCTTAAGCAGGCTATCTTACCAGATCTCTTTAACCACATCATTGGATGTCGGTCAGCTGCTGAGATTTGGACTTCCCTTGATGAGTTGTTAAATAAGAAGAGTGTAGCATGACTTCAGTTCTAAAAGAATGAGTTAGCAAGAGCCACTGAAAGTGAGATCTATCCTAGAGATTAGAGCAAACACACATCAAGAATAATAAAGAAAAATAAATAAAGGCAAACTAGACGACACAAGAATTTTATAGTGGTTCCCCTAAACTTGGGTAGTCCACTCTTCTACCACCCTAGGTAGGAATCCACTGCAGGAAGAGTTGATCAGGTGTCCTGGGCACCAATGAGCTTTTGATAAGGTGCTCAAAAATCAAACTGGATTTTTTGATCAGGTGTCTTGCCACCACTGAGTTTTGACAAGGTCTTAGAAACTAAGCAGAACTTTCAAGGGAGTTCAAGAACCCTTTGTACAGTGGGGAAGAGAGAGTTGATGTTGTTTTCTATGTTCAACAATCAAAGAAAAGCACAAGTGGATTATGATGATGTTGTCAAAGCTCCCCCTGAGATTGGTAGTAGGTTCAGGAGTGGAAGCTTTGCAAAGGGTGATAGGTCTTCAATGAATGACTGCTCCAGCAAATGATGATTTCAGCAAAGGCTGAAATATAAGTTGTCTTGGAGTGTGAATGATGAAGCTTTGATGATGTTGATCTTCCAGTAAGCCTTCAGACTGAAGTAGAATAGTTATTTCTTCAGGCTTCCTGGAATAGTGGATCTGAGAAGAGCACTGGTTGTACAGGTGATGTTGAGTTCTTTCTGGAACTCTTTCTATTTTCTTTTCTTCTCTTCTCTGTTCTGTTTCCACTTCCTTCTTCTCTATTTGTTCCTCTGTATCTCTGTGTATATATTCTGATAGGAGACCAACGGTCATTTGAATTCTTGCATTTATTACTGCTGTCTCTTAGTTACTCCAACGGCTATAATCTCCATAAATGCATTCTTGTAACTGTCTTGTAATAAAGCTGTGTTGGAATATGAACATCTCACTTTGATTGGACCAAGGTTATCCTGAAAATCTGCTTGGGAACTTGCGTTCAGTGTGATGGCAGAAATCGTCGATCTCAACAAGATGATCGTCGATCTGAGCTCAACTATCGTCGATCTGAGCTCAGAGATATTGGAGCTAGTCTGGGACAGAAAACGTCGATCTGATCTCGGAGATCGTCGAACGGAGTTCGACACCTCGTGGACCTGAGCTCAGAGATCGTCGATCTCAGCTCGACGCCTGAACTCATCTCGTCGATCTGAGCTCGACCCCAAGGTTGAATTCTGAATTCTTCTCTTGACTGATTTCTCTTGGCTGATTTCTTCAATTTTTGAGAGCCTCTGTCTTAGCACATCCTATGACCATTAGCTATACATTAATGGGTCAATCTAATAGTCCTGAAGACATAGTGATCCTGACCCAAATCCATACTAGGGTGTTCCAACAATCTACCCCTATTTGGGTTAGGATTACTATTTACATGAAAATGAAAATATTACAATAAATATTACAAAGCATAAGATATAAAAAGAAAAGCTTTGCATTGTTGTCTTCTGTTGCTGTTAAAACTGACTGGTGCTGGATTTACAAACTCCCCCTACGTTGATGCAGTAACTGTGATTGGAGGAGGTTGGGATGACTTTGAAAATTGAATTTTGATTGAGTCATCCAGCTAACTCTTATAGATGGTACCTGTAGAAAGCTATGATAGAGATTGCTCTCTCCTTGAAAAGGATATGTTAGCAGAAAAATGAAATTTGTCCAGCAAATTTTATTAGGGTTCTGAATCTGAAAAACAAAGTCTGATATCTTCCTTCCTATAGAATTTCTTTTCATCAGAAGAGATTCAAACTCAGTGCCATGATCACTGCTAACCAATGCAACTAGAGTAGAGGACTCAATCTAGATGAATTTAGAAAATGATCTATAAGAAATATAAAGTTATTTGACAGAGAATTCTCATACAGAAATCCTAACATAATTTTGAACAAGATATCAAAAAGATAGAAGCAGCCCTACGAAAAGATGTTTCCTAATAAATTTGTTCCAAATAGGAAGAGGATTTGAAAATATTTTAAATAATTTATCCTTATAATTATAAATCAAATTTATGAAAAAGCAGACTGAGTTCGACGATTTTATATAGGATCGTCGATCTGAGTTCGACGGTCTGAACTCATTTTGTTGATAAAAATGTTTCTTCTTCCTTTGAATATATTCTGAAAACATTCCTCTGAGAAGTTTGGTTTCCTCCTCAGGTTTTATTGAATCTTGGCAGCAAAATTGAAGTTCTAAGTTAACTGAACTGAAAACAAAGTTAGATAATAACTGATCCTCTTCAGGTTTTGATTTTCCTTCTGTTTGTTCAGCCTCTAAACTGCTGCAGGAAGTATTGATGGCCATTAAGCAGAATTTTTTGGCCCTTGCTTCCTCCTCTTCATCTTCAAATGATGATTCATCATCTGATACATCCCAGATAACATTTAGGGATACTGATTCTCCTCTTTTAAATAAGATATTGTGACTTCTTTCTGTTGTTCTATCCACTGGTTCAGAAGCCATTTGATGAAGAGAATCTCATATCTCCTTAGCTGTTGAGCATTCAACAACTTCCTGGAACAAGTCATCAGATAATGACTGCGCTAGGATATTCATGGCTCTGGCATCAGCTAGTCTGACCCTTTTAGTTGTTGTTGCTGAGGTTGGGAGACCTGTCATAATGGCATAAAATATTTCTTCATCAATATTGTCCATAAATGACTTAATTCTTATCTTCTAGAGTGCAAATTTATTTATGTTGCACTTAAGAGGTCTGGTGCTAGAATATTCCATATTCTTGCTATGTGAAAAATAAAATAATTAATCTAACTAGGATGGATCAAAAGAGAGATCTTTTGGTTCAGGTGTTAGCCTGTATAAACAACCAACCTAGTGATGGTTTAGTTGTTGTATAACCAACCTGCCTCTGATACCAATTGAAAGTGAGATCTATCCTAGAGATTAGAGCAAACACACAGCAAGAATAATAAAGAAAAGAAATAAAGGCAAAAAAGACGACACAAGAATTTTATAGTGGTTCTCCTAAACTTGGGTAGTCCACTCTTCTACCACCCTAGGCAGGAATCTACTGCAGGAAGAGTTGATCAGGTGTCCTGGGCACCAATGAGCTTTTAATAAGGTGCTCAAAAATCAAACTGGATTTTTTGATCAGGTGTCTTGCCACCACTGAGTTTTGACAAGGTCTCAGAAACCAAGCAGAACTTTTGAAGGGAGATCAAGAAACCTTTGTACAGTGGGGAAGAGAGAGTTGATGTTATCTTCTCTGTTCAACAATCAAAGAGAAGCACAAGTGGATTATGATGATGTTGTCAAAGCTCCCCCTGAGATTGGTAGTAGGTTCAGGAATGGAAGCTTTACAAAGGGTGATAGGTCTTTAATGAATTACTGCTCCAGCAAATGATGATTTCAGCAAAGGCTGAAATGTGAGTTGTCTTGGAGTGTGAATGATGAAGCCTTGATGATGTTGATCTTCCAGTAAGCCTTCAGACTGAAGTAGAGTAGTTGTTTCTTCAGGCTTCCTGGAATAGTGGATCTGAGAAGAGCACTGGCTGTACAGGTGATGTTGAATTCTTCCTGGAACTCTTTCTATTTTCTTTTCTTCTCTTCTCTGTTCTGTTTCCACTTCCTTCTTCTCTATTTGTTCCTCTGTATCTCTGTGTATATATTCTGATAGGAGGCCAACGGTCATTTAAATTCTTGCATTTATTACTGCTGCCTCTTAGTTACTACAACGACTATAATCTCCATAAATGCATTCTTGTAATTGTCCTGTAATAAAGCTGTGTTGGATATGAACAGCTCACTTTGATTGGACCAAGGTTATCCTGAAAATCTACCTAGGAACTTGCGTTCAGTGTGATGGCAGAAATCGTCGATCTCAACAAGATGATCGTCGATCTGAGCTCAACTATCGTCGATCTGAGCTCAGAGATATTGGGGTTGGTTTGGAACAGAAAACGTCGATCTGAGCTCGGAGATCGTCGAACGGAGTTCGACGCCTCGTGGACCTGTGCTCAGAGATCGTCGATCTCAGCTCGACGCCTGAACTCATCTCGTCGATCTGAGCTCGACGCCAAGGTTGAATTCTGAATTCTTCTCTTGACTGATTTCTTCAATTTCTGAGAGCCTCTGTCTTAGCACATCCTATGACCCTTATCTATACATTGATGGGTCAATCTAATAGTCCTAAAGACATAGTGATCCTGACCCAAATCCAAATTAGGGTGTTCCAACAGCCACTTAGGAAGATTTGTCCATCTCTACATTCTTCCTAAAGATGAAGAACTTATGTGCTGAAATTTTTGCATTGGACCCTGATGATAAAAGTAGCGAACAAACGACTAGAGTAGCGAACAAACGACTAGAAAACAAGCCAGAACTTTGAATAATTGAAATTTTTATTATCCAAAAAGATATCATTTACAAAGGTATGACCTCCCTTTTATAGAATGGAGGAGAGAGGATAGAATACAAACTAATAATGTGGGACTAAAGCTATACAACAGTTCCGAGCGGCTAGAACAACAGACCGGAACAAGTCGCGCGGTTAGACAATATTCTAACTGCCCGGCAATACCAGAAGCAGGAGAGAGATGCGGTTGGAGATCGCTAGACCGCCCAGTTTCCAAGCCGCCGGAGATGAACCGTCAGACCGCTAGACACCACAGCAACAGTCTGGATATCAACCCGCCGGACACAAACCGCCAGGCCGCCCGGTCTACAACCCGCCAGGCTCAAACCGCCAGACCGCCCAGTCTCATACTTCGACACTCCCCCTCAAGCTGGAGCATAGATATCAATCATGCCCAGGTTGTCACAGATATGGAAGAAGGAAGTAGAAACCGGCTTGGTGAAGATATCTGTCAACTCTTTGTCGGAGGTGACGAACGGAGTGCAAATCTGTCTCTTCAAGACCTCTTCTCGGATGAAATGGCAGTCGACCTCTATATGTTTCGTTCTCTCATGGAAGACCGGATTTTTGGATATGTATATAGCGACCTTGTTGTCACAGAACATAGGCAGAGGATAGTCGTAGACCTCTCCTAGGTCGAGCATGAGAGCCCGCAACCATTTTAACTCACACGTGGTTGACGCCATACTCCGGTATTCGGCTTCTGCACTGGACCTTGAGACAACAGACTGCTTCTTGCTCTTCCAGCTCATAAGATTACCTCCAACAAATGTGCAAAAACCCGATGTAGATTTACGGTCACCTTTATCATCCGCATAACTTGAGTCTGAGTAGGCTTCAACTCTCAGATGACCACGCTTCTGAAAGAGTAGCCCTTTTCCTGGTGCTGCTTTGACATACTCTAGTATCTTCAAGGCAGACTGAAGATGACATTCCCTGGGAGCTTGCATGAACTGACTGACCTTGCCTACAGCATAGACGATGTCAGGTCTGGTCACCGTGAGATAAATGAGTTTGCCCACCAGACGTCTATACCTGGTGGCATCGGATATAAGAGGTGAGTCATCTGTCCACGTTTTGTCCTCTCCAGTGGCCATGGGATACCTGGCCGGTTTGGCACTGGTCAATCCTGCCTCTTGTAGAAGATCAAGAGCATACTTCCGTTGGGAGAGAACCAACGAGTCAGGCTTCCGAGAGATTTCTATCCCCCAAAAATATTTCGGGGAGCCCATATCCTTCGTGACTAAGTGTTGACAGAGGTGTTTCTTTGTCAAGTCCATCCCAGCCTGGTCATCGCCGGTAAGAAGAATATCATCCACATACACCGCCAAAACCACAAGACCCGATGCGGTTTTGCGAATAAACAATGAGTGATCGGCTGAACTTCTTGTAAAGCCAATGACAGCCACAATGCCACTAAACTTGTCGAACCATGCCCGAGGGCTTTGTTTTAGGCCGTTGATGGCCTTCTTCAACTGGCATACTCGTGTCTTCCCCTGAGCAACATACCCAGGAGGTTGCTTCATGTAGACATCCTCCTGAAGATCCCCATACAGAAAAGCATTCTTGACATCAAGCTGGGAAATAGCCCACTCCCTGTTGACGTCCACGGAAAGAAGAACCCGGATGGTGCTGAGGCGAGCAACCGGGGAGAAAGTATCAAAGTAGTCAACTCCATAAGTCTGAGTAAAGCCTTTGGCCACCAGTCGGGCTTTGTAACGGTCCACAGTGCCGTCGGGGCGAAACTTCACAACGAACACCCAGCGGCAGCCAACCACATCAGTACCTATCGATGGAGGAACAAGGGTCCAGGTACCCCTTTCATTAAGAGTGGCGATTTACTCATCCATGGCAGATGTCCAATGAGGAATAACAAGAACCTCTTGGTAAGTGCGGGGAGTTGTAGTAGCCGAGATAGCCAAAGCAAAACACCTGCGAGAGGGAGTAAGCCGATCATAGGAAACAACAGCCGCAAGCGGGTGTTGGGTACACGCCCGCACCCCTTTGCGAAGAGCAATGGGAAGATCCAGGTCGTCTCGTGCTTCAGGGACCGGAGCGTCCGTGGCGTAGAAAGCTGGCCCGGGACTAGAGAGAGACGGCTGCGGAGAAGAAGGTGGGGGTATAATAGAGAGAGAAGGAGACGGGGGAGGAGATGACATAGGAGAGGAGACGTCGATCTGCGTGGAAGGATCACAGAGAGATGGTGGAGAGTAAGAGACCGCAGGAGGAAGCGGGGATGGAGAAGAAAAGTAGGATGCATTTTCGAAGAAGGTGACGTCCGCAGAAACAAACTATTTGCGCAGAACGGGGTCAAAGCAATAATAGCCTTTTTGAGTGGTCGAATATCCCAAAAAGACACATTTTATGGAACGGGGGGAAAGCTTGTCACGGGTAGCAGACGGAGCATGCACAAAGGCCGTACACCCAAAGATACGGAGAGGAAGAGGAAAAGGTTCCTTGCCCGGGTAGAGAATGGAGAAGGGGGTCTTGCCGTGGAGAACGGAAGAGGGAATGCGATTGATGAGATAGCAGGCAAGAAGAACAGCATAGCCCCAGTAGGAGCGAGGCACCTGCATCTACGTCATTAGAGTGCGAGCGATATCAAGGAGGTGACGGTTTTTACGCTCCGCCACCCCATTTTGTTGGGAGGTGTAAACACAGCTGGTCTGATGAATAAGACCATGTTGCATACAAAAAGAGGAAAACTCATGACTGAGATATTCTTTTGCATTATCAGAGCGCAGCACTTTAATAGATAAAGAAAACTGAATTTGAATCATATAATAAAAAGATTGCCATACAGATAATAGTTCAGAGCGATCTTTTAAAAGATACACCCAGGTACATCTAGAGAAATCATCAATAAAAGTTACAAAGTAAGAGCTATCCCGACCAACGGTGAGAGTAGGAGTAGGACCCCAGACATCAGAATGAATGAGATCAAAAGGGAGGGAGGAACCACGACCTTGCTTCGGCGGGAAGGAGGAGCGATGATGTTTGCCAAGCTGACATGCATCACAGTTGAGCGGAGGACTGGTTTGAGGTAAGTGGGGAAGAAGCTGACGAAGAATCCGAGGAGGAGGATGTCCAAGGCGAAGATGCCATTGAAGCAGATCAGTAGACGTGGAAGAGAAGGCGGACAGAGCGGAAACATTGTCGAGGAAGTAGAGGCCGCCACTCTCAGTCCCAATAGCAATCGTCCGTTGGGTTCTCGGGTCCTAAAAACAACAAGAAGTAGGAGTGAATAATACAGAGCACTAAAGTTGCTTGCATAAAGTAGTAACCGAGAGCAAATTGCAAGGGAACTTCGGGACATAGAGAGTGTCCACTAAGTGAAGCGACGGGGTGACTTGAACCATGCCCGTCCCGTGAACCGGGGAAGGGGAACCATCCGCAACAAGAACTGGGGGTAACCGATCATGCGTCTCTAGGAGAGAGAAGCAATGAGGGTTTCCGGTCATGTGATTTGTAGCACCAGAGTCAATCAGTCATTTACCTTGGGTAACGACGTGTGCACTACCTGAGATCGTGGCCACAGAAGCAGATGGCCGAGAGGAGGCGGAGGTTGAGGAAGAAGTATCACCGGAAGGACGAAGATGAGGATGTTTCTGCCAGCAGCGGTCAACAGAGTGGCCGGTACGACCACAGTGAGAGCAGAGAAACCTTGACGGACCGCGCGTGCCAGACTGACTACGGCCACTATTGCCACCCCGCTGAGCCTGGTGAGCATAGGAGTCCTGTGGAGGAGGGGAGGACAACAGAGGACGTTGGAGCAGGGAAGTGACAGCGGCGATACGAGCTGCGGTGGCATCCAAGGTGGGAGAGTCTGCTTCGCCCAAGATCTGCTGGCAGATCATATCAAATGACTCAGGGAGTCGTAGAAGATAACAAACAACCAGGAGTTCCTGGAAGTGTTTGTGCTGCTCAGCCAAGTCCGCGGAGAAAGGGCGATTCTGGAGGATTTCAGCTCCAAGAGCCTGAACTTGATAATAAGCCGCAGCAGGAGACATGGAAGGGCGAGCGAAGAGATCCGCATAAAGAGTATAAATGCGGGATGTATGAGCCCCCTTCGAGTAGAGAGCAGCAAGGTGAAGCCACGCGGTCTTAACCGTCTCATCATGGCGTATGATAGGAAGACATTCATCAGAGAGGCTGTTAGCCAACCACGTGCGGACAAGCGCATCACTGGAATCCCAGTCATCAAATTCAGCAGAGTCTGGAGGAGGAGGGTCATCGGTGAGATGATGACGTTTGCGCTGAGAGCGAAGAAGAAAGGTGAAAGAAACGCTCTAATCCGGATAGTTGGAGCCAACAAGTTTAGAAACCGTGCCAAGGTTGCCAGAGGAAGTAGGATGCGGAGCCGGAGTGGCGATAGGAGTAGTGGTAGTGGAGGTTTCAGAAAGAGCCATAGGAGAAAACAACGAGAAGCCGCGCGGTTAAAATACAAGCCGCGCGGATAGGAAGAAGAGGGGCTGCGGCGGTCACGATGTCAGACAACAGCGGCCAGAGAAGCCACGACCAAGCCGCAGATCCAAGCAAGGAAAGAAGTCGAACGGCTAGAAGATAGTCCGCGCGAACAAAAGGGAGGAACAAACAAGGCGAATAAGGCAGCAGGTCGCAGCGATCAAAGTAACAGGTCGCTGTGACCGATAGGCAGGACAGGGCGCAAGCAGGCGGAAGAGACAAGCCGCGAGAACAGGTCGCGAGAAGAAGGGACAAACCGCGCGGACAGGGCGCAGAGAATCAGCAGGAGAAGATCGAGTCCTCTGATACCATGATAAAAGTAGCGAACAAACGACTAGAGTAGCGAACAAACGACTAGAAAACAAGCCAGAACTTTGAATAATTGAAATTTTTATTATCCAAAAAGATATCATTTACAAAGGTATGACCTCCCTTTTATAGAATGGAGGAGAGAGGATAGAATACAAACTAACAATGTGGGACTAAAGCTATACAACAGTTCCGAGCGACTAGAACAATAGACCGGAACAAGCCGCGCGGTTAGACAATATTCTAACCGCCCGGCAATACCAGAAGCAGGAGAGAGATGCGGTTGGAGACCGCTAGACCGCCCGGTTTCCAAGCCGCCGGAGATGAACCGTCAGACCGCTAGACACCACAGCAACTGTCTGGATATCAACCCGCCGGACACAAACCGCCAGGCCGCCCGGTCTACAACCCACCAGGCTCAAACCGCCAGACCACCCGGTCTCATACTTCGACACCTGATGAGCCAATTTCAGAGGCGAAACTTAAGAGGCACATAATTCGCGGATTGCGGAAGGAATATGTTGCCTTCGTTACTTTTGTTCAAGGCTGGGCCACTCAATCGTCATTGCTTGAGCTGGAAAACCTGTTGGCTTTGCAAGAAAGCCTAGCAATACCAATGGTTGGAGTTTCTATCACTAGAGGAGATAGTGAGGTTCTCTTCTCTGGGAAGAAGAAGAGGTGGGACAAGAAGAAGAAATCGTCTGCTGGCGATGGTCCTACTTCATATCAACAAGATAGGAGTTATGCTCCTAAGCATGATTGGAAGAAGAAGAAAGGGCCAAGATGCTATAGATGCAGCCAACATGTTCACTTCAAGAAGGACTACAAAGTCAAACTTTAGGTAGGGCATGCGGTAGGTAAAGAAGAAGCTGGCTCAAGAACTGAGGAAGGGGGATGGGGAAATACTTTCATGATGGACACGTGTGTCCATGCTTTGTCCACCATCAACTACCAAGATGACTGGATCCTGAACTCAGGGTGTGGTCACGACCTCATCGGGGATAAGTCAAAGTTTTCTTCTCTGCAAGCGTACTCAGGTAATGAAGCAATTATTATCGCTGATGATAAGGGTCCACTCACCTTGAGGAGTGTTTATCACGTGTCGGGCATGAAGAAGAACCACTTTTTAGTGACTAACACGGTGGATGCGGATTATCACGTTCTGTTCGGCCCGATAGAAGTGAAGTTTCTCCGCATTGTGTCAGCGATGAAAGCTGATGTTGCTCATGTTAGGAGAACGGTAAAAGACTTGTTTGTGTTATCAATAAGTTCTTATGTTGATCGGATGAGAGCCAACGATAGCACTATTATCTAATATGAACGACTGGGACATGCCGGGATGGACAAGTTGAAATCTGTGATGGTAAGGAGTCTTGTGAAAGGCTTGCCTAGATTGTCATCCTATGACGACAATCATATCTGTGCGGGATGTCAATATGGTAAGGCTCATTGCCTTCCGTTTGACAAGTCACAGACCAGTTGTAAAATATTATTGGAATGCATCCTTGGTGATCTGATGGGACCGACCGTTACCGCCAATCTTGGAGGCAGTAGGTACATGCTTATTTTGATTGATGACTATACTAGGTACACATGGTTGTACTTCATGAAGGAGAAGTCGGACGCGTTCCAATTGTTATTGAAGTTCAAGGAGCTTGTGGAGGGTCAACTTGGCCTGCGGATAAAGAAGTTGAGAACGGACAACGAAGGTAAGTTTGTTTCAAATGAGTTCTCGAACTTCTATAGGAAGCACGAAATCCGAAGAGAGATCAATTGTGCTCATAATCCACAACAAAATGGAGTAGTAGAGCGGAAGATCCGTCATCTAACAGAGACCTGCAGGTGTTGGCTTCATGCCAAAGTAATTCCTAGGTCCTTCTGGGCAAAAGGGATGGCTTGCGCGACATACATCATCAATCGAATGCCTCTGAGTTCGATCAATATGAAGTCTACTTATGAGCAGATGTTTAAGGAGAAACCCAACATTGAACACATTCGGGTGTTTGGGTCGACTTGTTATGTACATGTTCTAGATGCTCTCAGCACTAAGCTGGATGTAAAGGCGAGGAAGCTTGTCTTCGTGGGCTATGACGAGAGGAAGAAGGGATGAAAGTGTCTTGCGACTTGACGGCTTCAGCGGACTCCTTAGTTCAGTTCGGTAGAGTTGACGATTATTGGTTCTATCTGCCTATATAGTTTTTTGCCTTGTATGCTTTTGCTTCCATCGGGTACATTGGCGAATCATGTCTCGCCATGTATGTCTCGCATTGTAAAGAAGTTTGATAGTACAAGATTTGTCTGCTCTTCTATTTGCATCTGGTTTATTTGACTTGGTGTTGGTTGAGTGTTCCTGCGACCTGATTCCCGTTTTCCGCTTATCACAAATTTTTATTCAACCTCTAAGTGTCAATTTTGGATTTGGAAGCATAGGTGGATCAACCTCTAACTGGTTGATTGAATGTACAATCAAACAGCTTTAATTATTTTAGAGTAATAATTAAGTTTGTATAAATCACATCGATGTTGAACAAAAGAAAAAAAAGTTTAAGATTCAATCAATTGAATTTGTCGGGATTGAATTGTGATAATAAATAGCAACACTCAAGTTTTTATCCCGCTATAGTGGAGTCTATGATTCCTGTGTCGTCATTGTGTCATATCTTTAGTCATAATTTCACTAATGTCTAAGTACTTCATGTCTTTTCTTATAGTTTTATTGCAAGTCGTTATTGGTCTACCCCTCCTCCGTTTAACATGCCTAATGACTAAACTATCACAACACCTAGCAAGTGCCTCTAATGGTCATCTTTGTACATGTTCAAACCATCTTAGTCGAGCTTCTCACATTTTCTCTGCAATTGGTGTCACTCCTGTCTTATTTATGCATTCCTAATTTATCCAGTCTCGGGTGTCCACACATCCACCTAAGCATTTTCATCTTCGCAACCACCATTTTTTTGCTCATATACACAATTCAATGCCCAACACTTAGAACCAAAGAGCATTGATAGTCTAATTGTAGTAAGGTAATACTTGCCTTTAAGCTTTAATTGTATTTTATGATCACATAAGATTTATGATGCACCTCTTCACTTCAACTAACTTGCTTGGATTATATGTATCATATCTTTATCAACACCTCCATCTCTTTAAACTATCGATTCAAGATATTTAAAAGCCCTCATTGTGAAAAATATCTTGAAATTTAATAACGAAGTCATTTGCCCTTCTTGCACTGCTAAATTTAAACTCTATATACTCTGTTTTTGCTCTACTCAACCTAAAACCCTTCTTTTCTAAAGTGTATCACCAAGATTCAAGTCAAGGTTTACACCATCGCGCGTCTCATCTGTCAAAACGATATCATCCGTAAATAATAAACACAAAGGTATTGCTTGTTGGATATGCCCATTGAGCTCATCTAAGATAAGTGTAAAGAGATATGGGCTTAAAGATGAACTAAGCGAACAATGATAATGAGTGTGTGTGTCAATGCATGTTTCATTTACACCTCTTCTTTCTAAGACTCTTCATAGGATCAATGAGGAAACTCTATCATAAGCCTTCTCAAGATCAATAAACAACACATGCAAATCTTATTTTCTTTCATCATAGTTGTCAAGGAGTCTCCTCACGAGATGTATAGCTTCCATTGTATCAAAATATCTCATTTATGTTAATTTTTTTTTATATTTGTTATATGTATATATACATATGTGTGTGTGAGAAAATATTTCTTAAATTATTTAATTTAATTTAATTTAATATTTTAAAGAAAATAAATTCATATGTTTTGAAATAATTTAAATTTATATTTATATTACATATATAACAATATATATTGTCTATTTCTAGTCTTTATTTATGCAATATTTAATTAATATATGTATATATATATATATTTAATATTGAGTCCATAAAGCCTAGAAGTTGGATTCTTGCAAGTCAGGCCCAGTCAACCCAGACCCTAGCCCAAGGCCGTTTTTTCCACCTGCCAGGGGTCCTGTAACAACTTTTTAAAACAAATTAATTTTCTTAAAGGCTGACAATGTCAACTTTATCATAGGCTCACATTATCAGCCTTATCACATGCTTACATTGATAGTCTTATCATAGGCTCATATTCTATGCCATAATTTAATAGTTAATATAAGGCCAAATAATCATTTTTTAGGAGTTGTTTGACATCAAATGAATAAATATTATTATAATTATTAACATGTTTAAAGCTCGAGGTTGGGCTGGGCTTGGGCGGACCCCTTTTTTTTTGGGGGGGGGGGGGAGGCTCAGTCCCAATTTGATGAGACCGCCGCAGCTCTTGGGCAAGAAGTCAGCGGAGAGAGATAAAGGCAGGGGAAAAGATAATAGGAGGATGAAAAAGAAGACGGGAAGCAAAGCGGGAGGGATGAAAAACTGTGTTTCTTTTGAGGTAGGACAGGCGCAGGGGAAAGCAGGAGATCATGAAGAAGGTGGATCATGGGAGCAAGGAAGGCGGAATCGTAAGTCTGACCTCAGGTGGTCAAAATTGGTAACTGTAACTGACCCCGGGAGTTTGCAAATACATTAATTTGGCTTCACTTTATTGTAGTCATCGTTGCAGACAATGACACCTAGTTCACCATAAAGTCGTTCACAAGGATGTGCAATGACCTAAAGATCAGTCTCCACCACTGAAAATTTTTTCCTCCGCCAAAAAAAAGCTTGTATTATGATGAGCCACATATGTCTATATTGACTGTGTATTGCGGACCCCATATATTCACAAGTTTCTCCTCTTTTCTATTGGTGGGGACCTAGAGAAAGGTCCATCAACCAGACCTATTTTTTTCCTCCGCCACGCAGATGTGGCGCACCCACAAACGAATGGCCAGGTAGAGGTAAAAAATCGCACCATCTTCAATGAGATAAAGACACGCCTCCAGGAGGTAGGGGTCGTGGGTCGACGTGCTCCCAAATGTATCGTGGGCATACCGCACCATAGAGAAGACTAAAATCGGGGAAACACTACAGAATCTTTGTTACCGAACTGAAGCCGTCAACCCGTCGACATAAGCATCCCAAGTACCCGCATCTAAACCTTTGACCCAGAGAATAACAATGAGCTACTACAGGAAAACTTTGGCATAGTCTCCGAAGTCAGGGATACTGCATCCCAACGAATCACCTCTTACCAGAGGTGTGTGACCCAACTCTACGACGGAAGGGTAAAGCCTAGGCCAATCAACATTAGGGACCTCGTCCTACGCAACATTGAAGCAGCTGGTAAAGTACCAAAAAAAGGCAAGCTATCACCAACATGGGAGGGACCGTACGACATCACTTCTGTCGTGAAACCAGGGACGTTTAATCTTAGATCAACGGAAGGGAAGATTCTCCCTGAATGCGCAAAACCTATGTCAATTTTAACAATAATTTGTGTATTATTAACAACTCCCTTAATTGAATTTTAATGACAATTATAATCTTTGTTCATGTGCTGACTAGGTAAATTTGAGAAAGGCCGTGCAACTTGCTCGAACATAAGAGCTCTCCAACGGCGCAACACGCTTACACGAAGCCATCGAGCGGATTTGCCCCACTCACGATTGTCATCAACTCTCTCCAAGGCTAGTCCCCCTGACTGCGCACTACCGGCTCGAACGCATCCGCTCTTAGCCATTGTAGTAGATCACGACACCGTCAAGGCCTTACCCCTCACGGTCTCCAATGGTTCGAAGTGTCCACCCTTCACCGTCTATCTGGGACCAGTCCCTCTAACTGTGCATTACCGACACGAATACATCCACCCTTCGCTGTCACAGTAGGTCATGACACCACTATAGACTGCCCCCCTCACGGTTTCCAATAGTTCGAAGCGTCCTCCCTTCACCATTCCTTCGAGGCTAGTCCTCCTAACCACGCACAATCGACTTGAATGTGTCTGCCCTTTGTCGTCATAGTTGGTCACAACACAGGCATGACTTGCCCCCTCACGGTCGTTAATGGTTCGAAGCGTCCGCCCTTTACCGTCTCTCCGAGGCCAGTCCTTATGGCCTCACACTACCTGCTCGATTACGTTCGTCCTTCGCCATCGTAGTAGGTCACAACACCTCCAAGGCATTCCCCCTCATAGTCTCCAACGGTTCAAAGCATTTGCCCTTCACCGTCTCTCCGGGACCATTCCCCCTAACCGCGGACTACCAGCTTAAATGCATCTGCCTTCATCGGCGTAGTAGGTTATAACACCACCAGGCCCCCCTCACGGCCTCCAGCGGTTCAAAGCGTCCGCCCTTCACCGTCTCTCTGGGCTAGTCCCTTGTTGAAAATTATTAAGTGAAAGTGGCGACCTGGGCGGCTTGGGCGACCTGTTCACACGGTCTGTGCGGACAGGACTGGCGGCTAGCCAGGTCGGCTTGTGTTCAGCAGGAAGTTTGTTCCTAGATGGTAACTGAGCGGATAGCCTGTCTATCTACGGAGTTCGCCAAGACAGGCATGGTGCGGACTCGTATGGAGTTCGATGAGTTCGGGTTGCGGACTGGACTGGAGCTCGGGAGATCGGCATGGCGTGTGCTTTTGTCTTGCTCTGGTGGCGCGGTTGGTGGTAATCGTGGAGTTCGTCAGTTAGTGCGGACAGGTGCCGGAGTTTGCCGGTTGTGCGGACTGGTGCCGGAGTTTTCCGGTTAGTGCGGACTGACCCTTGTATCCGCTGGTGCTGTGTTTGCACAAGGGATGACCGATGGTGTGGACTTTGTCTGGATCTGCACCAAGTCCAGGATTGCTCAGTCCGGTAGATCGTGTGGTTAGCGCGGACTGGTTATTTGTCCGCTGAGGTCGGCAGCAGTCAGTCTTGTTCTCTGGTTGAGAGCTTGGGGTGTGCGAACTGAAGCAGTGTCCGCTATGGCGTGCGGACTGGAGCGGTGTCCGCAAGAGTGCGGACTGGGGCGGTATCTGTATTGTCCGCCTGTATGGCGGCCAAGTTTTGCTTTGGTGATAAGGCGGATTGGCTTGATATCCTGCTGTGGTGGTGCGACCTCGGCGGACTGGCTGTCCATCCTAGTTGCGGTGTTAAGGCAGTCTGGTGGTGCTCTCCGCGAGATAGGGCAGTCATCCTATTAGCTAGGGCAGTGATCAAACTCCTCTCCACGCCTACAAATAGGACCCCCTGTCACATTAACAGTAGAACCGAATGAACAGTAAGTGAGATCGGGTGGTTGCTGCGGATAGGATTTTCTATTCGTGCGGTTTAGAGAGTTGACCGGTTTATGATGTTCAGGTTGTACGGATAATGCTGGAAAACCAGGTACTTGGTTCTGACTTCGGTCAGGGACAGTGCAGACTCTGCGGTTAGCAGCAGGTAGTGGCTTGTGACCAGGCGGTCTTCTTCTTTGGCAACCTTTTTCCCAATTCAATAAGTTGTCCGCTTCTGGTGGCTTGTTCAGTTCGGTAGCATCAGTTCGCGGAGATCTGGCGGCTAGGCGACCTCGCGGTTAGGCGGCTAGCGGATTAGTAGGCAGAGTTCTTCGACATTGGAATAACGGGTTATCCGCGCGTCTAGGTTGCGGCTTGGCGACTAAGCAGCATTAGCGGACTACGTAGAGCAGCTTGGCAGAGTCGATGGTTACTCACTTGAGTCTGCACGGCTTGTTTGTTCTTGTTCTTTTTGCTTCTATCGGGTACATCGACGAATCATTTCTCGTCATGTATGTGTAACGCCCCCATCCATCGTATAACATATGACAGAAGGTCTGGCCGGGGCTCGACGTCATATACTACGGACAGGTAAGGAGATTATTTATTGTTTCCAAATCCAAATTCAATAATGAATGCGTCCTAACTCAGAGCATTCTAGCGGAAGCATTTTAAGTTAAGAACCCATAACAACAAGAATGTCCACTACAAAAGCTTGTGCAGGAATGATATATATATATAATATACAACACATGTTTTGGTCTTCCATCCTTACAATTGTTTCGTTTACACCAAGTGACTTCATACATCAGCACGCAGGTTGACCACACATGAAAACAGTAAAAAGTTTGCCTTTGGGCCTTCAAGGGCCAGCCAATCGCAGCATAAGGGCTTCAACCCACTACTTCCCACTCGGCTCTCCAGCACATTCACAAACAGCCCACATAAATGCGACAAACAAAGCAACGGTCAGCATTTTGCTGACCAATTTATAACGACCACACCCCTTACTCGGGGTGGCGGTTCTCCTTCCCTACAAACAGCAGCATATATATAGTGGCAATAACAAAGTGCATTTAAGCATCATTCACCACAGACGTAGGCTCAACTACCACACGCCCCGTGCACTCGGGGCACATTTTCGGTGTACTGAACTTCCCATGTATCACCACCGTTCAGAGGTACTTAGCTTTACGACAATGTCGTTCAGAGGTACTTAACTTAACGGTAACCCTTGTCGTTCAGAGGTAATTAACTTGACAACTATGTCATTCAGAGGTACTTAACTTAACGACTGACTGCCCATTCAAAGGTACTTAACGACCCAGTCGTTCAGAGGTACTTAACTTAATGGCACAGTAGTTGACCTCCACTACTCAACTCAATCACAAGCTACACGACTTTGTACAATTTCAGGCTGGCACCCACCATTGCTGGGCAATTTAAGCTCACAGCTCCACATGCACTGGCCCCCAGGTCTCTTAGAGACAGGCTACACAAAGCTTTATCTCACAGGGAGCTATCGCCTGACGACATTCACTGTCGCCTAGCGACATCAACAGTTCCCCGAACTGTGTTCTTTCCTGGGTATTTTTCTGGAGCTGAACTCCAGTACATCTTGTTACTCTCATTTCACAGGTACAACCCTCAGACTCCGTACAACCTCACGTTTATACTCAGAGTCTTCTCCATCACGCAAAATAAACATCACCAATCCATACCAACCCGTCCGGATGAGCTTCACACAGCATGCTTATTTCGTACTCTATATTTCCGGATCTAAATGCAATATTAAACCGGGATTATACCGATTTACCCATTGGAAACCACTTTTTCTTCACCTTTTGATGAGGGGTTCCATGCAAGTATGTATATTGAGGACTTCACTTGTCCAAGGAGAAAATCGTTACCCTTGTAATTTTCTTCGAAGCCATGACCGTGATCTTTGATCCGGTTGGAATTGATCTTCACAACTTCCTCTCTGCGGATCTAGCATCGACTCGCGATTCCGATCACAAGCACACCTTGGATCGAATTCTCTAGAGCTCCTGGACCTTTCCTCCTCTTCCCTCTCCAGAAATAAGCAAGAGAGTGTGAGAGAAAAATGAGAATGAAATCTCAAGTCCAGCTTTTATCTGAAAGCTACCGCCGCGCGGTAACTCCTACCGTCACACGGTAACTCAAGAGGTGACCGCCTTGACCAGCCGGCGCCGCTATCCAGAGTTATCGCTGTTGAAACTGAAAATTCGGTCTCGATGGAGTTCACCCTTGGGGAAGGGGTGATCGCGCACCTACTTCTCTCCTGCAAGAAAAACAACAAGAAAAAATAATAGGGGACTGAACCAAGGACCCGGCGCGGAGGACCCACCACACACCCGTATGATCTCTAAGTGTTTCCCCTCCTTAGCCAAATATCGGGCTAAGGTACCTAAGAAAGCGCTAGGAGGTTAGGAGACAAGTGAGCATGCCTTCTGAGGTACCCCATGGGTCCTATATATAGATTTCTGAAAATGGCCTGCAAATAGCCAACCTCCGCTGTTCTAAACAACTATGTGCAGCCCAACTGGGTCTGCCAATAGCGTAACTCCGCTGTTCTAACTGGTTATGGGCAGGCCAGCGGGGGCAAAATGGTAAAAACACCTCGTAGATCACTGGGCGAGTAGCCCTCAACAAACCCTACTCAGCAAGGGAGGCGAGTGCTCGATGGAGCATGCACTCGCTGCTTATCTTCGACCTTGGGTGAGTACGAGCCCGGCCTGCCCTACTCGCACTCCACGGGCTTGTTGATTGGTTCGAACTTGGCGAGCAGCTCAGAGCTCGGTGAAGGACCCAGAGCTCGGCGAAGGGCCCAGAGCTCGGCGAAGGGCCCAGAGCTCGGCGAAGGGCCCAGAGCTCGATGAAGGGCCCAGAGCTCGACGAACAGCCCAGAGCTCGACGAACAGCCCAGAGCTCAACGAATAGCCCAGAGCTCGGCGAACAGCCCAGAGCTCGGCGAACAGGGCTTGGCGAGTACGAGCTCGCCTCCCAAAAGAATCTCACCCCGCCTGGGCGAGCTGGAGACTGCCGAGCTCCCCTCCTACTGAGCTCGCCTAAGGACTCAGACCGCCCGATTTGGCCGGTCTGGCTCCTGCTGACCAACTCGCCGGATATGGGGTTGTACACAATCCCCGCTCTTTGCGAGGTTGGCACGAGCTCGGAAAGAAACATCCAACCCCACGGGATTCGGCGAATGTGGCAGGAGCCCGAGAATCTTTCGACGGGGTCCACCAACAGCTATAAATATGCGCCTGCATACCTGGGTGACCTTTTTCACTCCCCTTCGCTCTGAATTTACCGAGATGCCTTTCCCCAAGGAGCTCCAAGAGAGGCTTGCGAGGTCTCCTTTGCCCGCGTCGCCAGCATGACCTCCGTTTCCCTTAACATCCCGCGAAACGTCCCGGCCGAGTCTAATTCTGTCAAGAGGGCAAAGCCAGATGCAGAAGCATCCGAAAGCATCTTTCCAAGACTTGAAAATGACCCTGGAGCCTGAGACCGGCTCCTCTACCTTGCCTGACCCTAGGAAGGAGGGGAATTTCATTGACCTCTGCGCCGACCCAGACTGCCGGGGTGGGGACGGCGAGGTCACCTCTCCGCAAGCCGATATTCTTCCTGCCGACCCGCGGTTTAAGGCTTCAGAGGTTCGTCAATGCGACCCATCCCCACCCTTCGGGACTCTGGGGTTGAGCTTGCAAATACCGGGCTCGCCATCCCGTGTTCCCTTTTCTCAGCTTGCTGAGACTTCGAGGGAGGGTTCTGGAACTATCCCAGTGCCGGGCTTCAGCCTTCTTCAGCTCAGAATACATCCTCCAGGCCATGGTAAAAATCTGAAGATGCATCCACCTCGCCTCTCCTTCGAGGCGCCGAGCTCTTCAGACAATTCATCCTTTATTGGTTCTCATACGTAGTTCCCCTGGTGTGCTTTCCCTTCACATTATTGTTCAACTATTCTTACAACCTTCTTCAGTCAGTCGGAGGCCGACGAATCCCTTGAGCGAGCTCGCTACTCGCCCCTTCCTTCTCCGAAGACCTTGGAGTCCTTCCTGTACGCCGAGCTGGGGGGCCCCGAGTTGACGAAGCGAGGAATTTATGTCCTCAAAAATATGACATGCGAGCTCCACCGGTTGCGGGAGGACAACGAGGTGCTGCAGTGGGAGTGCGTGTGGCTTGTAGGTGAGGCGAGGGAGGACCTGGCGGGCGAGGCGACGTCCCTTTCACCGCTGCTGGTGGAGCTGGACGAGAACCTTCTGGCCGCCCGAGGATGCTTGAGACGGATCCGCGAGCTCCGCGATTCGCGCCCACCTGCGGGGAAGGATACGCGAGGCAAGGGTAGGTAGAGAACGACCCCCTATCGGGCCTACCGGAACTCACCTCCTATCCCCTCAGCTCGCACATGTGCCAAACTTGCTGCTTCTTTCTTTGCATTTGATTTCTTTGAACAATATCCCTCCCGTGCCTGTAATAGCTTAGAATATTTTTAGATTTTATTGCTTGTTGTTCGAATATGGTATCCTTGCTTGGCGCGTGATGGGACAGGTTTGGGAAGTCGGCGAGCTGGGGTCGGCGAGTTGGGTTAGGCGAGCTGGACCGATCGGTCGACTCGACCCTTGATTCGTTTTCCTATAAATAGGCACCTTCACCTACCCCGACTTACTGCTTTTATTGTTTCTGTACCTTCCTCCCCTGCTCTCCTTCTTCCTACCTATACTCGCTCCCTACACTTTCTGCGAGCATGGGTAAGACTAATCCTGATTCCGACGGTCACTCCAAGTGCACTCAGTACTTCACTAACTACTGTTTCTTTGAGGGGAACACGATGGAGGAGTTCGCCGCATTCAAAGCCGATTTCCTGCCTCCTGGCTTCGAGGCGCGCCAGCCCAGGGAGGGCGAGGCCATCAACACTTTCTACCCCGAGGAGCTCGCCTTCCCTATCTCGCATTTCGAGATGGGGTTACGCCTTCCTCTCTGGCCGGAAATACTCCAGATCCTCAAGTACTTCAGCGCGATGCCCGCGCAGCTGAACCCGAACTCCATCGCCATGATGGTGGCGTTCACAAGCTTCCTCTGCCGGGAGCAAATAAAGTTCAACCTGACCGTATTCAGGAAACTATTCACTTACAAGGCGACCCCCGACGGCATCGCCTACTTCGGGGGTTCATTCATCAAGGTTCGCGAGATCGCGAACAAACATCACAACTGGATGACCAAGATCATCTTCATCAAGGGCGATCTCGGCAACATCCCCTACTCGCCGCAGTAGAAAGGCGGGGAGGTATACCGACCCCCCACCGTCTCCGGCAATGACGCCGAGCTCCACAAAGACTTCGAGGTCGCCTTCCTCCGAAGGGGCCTCAACTCGCTCCTCACCGTCCTTCCCGACGAAGGTATACCTTTCAACTTTCCTCCTTGCCATATCTCACCAAATCAATGAAATTTTAACTAAGTCATTTATGTAGGGGAGCGACTGATTTCCGAGAAACCGCCTTTTGTGGATCTGGGACTACTCCCCGACCCTCTTGCCCGCGAGAAAGTGACTGCGGTCGCCTGTCGAGATGAGCCGGCTTCGTCCAAGCCCTCTGGCAAGAAGCGGGCTGATCACGCATGGTCTAGATCTCCTCGCCTCCATCCACCGCAGAAGAAGCTGAAAGCGGTGGTGGTTTCTCGGGCGAAGCAACAACAACAGCCCAAGTACATGATCTTGCCCGAGCCTACCCCGGATGGGTCGCCGGAGAGCCCGCTGAAGGATACAACCGACAAAGAGCAGAAGGGAGGCGAGCCCTCTGCTCCTAAAGTCAAGAAGACCCCGACCCGCGAGTCGGGCCTGTCGAAGGGTCACCCCCTCTTCGGCCTTGGGGGGAGGTGGAAGGACTCGGTCGCCGAGCCCGTGGTCCAATGGGACGAGTCGGCCCACAGGATCTCTGTCTCCACCCTCCAACCCTCCTGGGCCGACCACAAGCCCTCCTCCGGTCAAGCTTATGTGCTTGGCTTCGGCCTCTACGGGTGCGAGGATACTACGGCCTATAAGCGCATGACCCTGCGCCAACTCGGCCATGAGGGCCTGCAGGCCCATATGCTTCAGATTTACTTACCTGTTCTTGCCTCAGGATGTCTAGGCCGCTAGGGAGCTGCAGACTCGCGCCGTCGGACTAGAGGAAGAGAATAACTAGCTCCGTGCTTGATCTGCTGAGTTGGAGGCTCGCACCGCTGAGCTGGAAGGGAAGAACGCGAAGATGAGCGAGGAAAACAAAGGGATTCAAGGAGAGATCACCCGTCAGGTGGAAGCCTTCCTCCCTCCAGGCCGCAGCGAGCCTCCCTTCCCATACAAGAGCCCGAGGATCTTCGGCGAGGCTGAGGTCGTGGAAAGTCCCTCAATCGAATCTGTCGAATGCACCCTGCAAATCATGAAGGATATGCAGGTGTTGGTAGAGGGCTGCGAGGAGGTCACGGTCCGAGACCTCATACCGAGTCTGTTCCCGCCCACACCGCCAAGCGAGAAGAAAGACAGCCTCGATCTATTCTTCTGGAAGGATTTCAAGGACAATCCCTTTGGCGGGGCGGGCGAAGATCGCCAATCCAATGGAGGAGGCGAGAGCTGACCTCCCCCCCTTTTCTTTCTTGTAATTCTCTCCCCTCTTTTTTAACCTCGCCTAGGCGAGCTCTCCTTTTGTAATCAATTTTATAGTAAATGAAAAGTAAACTTTTCTATCTTCTTTTCTTTGAGATTTCCTTCTGTGATGCACTCGCCCGCGAGCCCTCTTCTTTGCTGGACCTCGCTAGGATAGAATTTGCCGCTAGAGTGCATGTTTAGGATTCGTACCCGCGAGCGGATTCTAAGAGCTCCCCCAGGTTAACCAGGAATGGGCCACCTGCCAAGCTGGGTTCACCACCACCCAGCTCGTGTGCGAGCTCTCTTCTCTTGCCGATGTCGAGCCAAAATTGTCAAGATATTTCACAAGTAAAACTGAAGGGGGGTGGAATGCCTTGTTGGATCTCGCCCCCCTCAATAAGAGGCTTAGGACGGCCCGCCTTCTGCGGGATCTGCTCGGGGTCTGGGGCAGACTCCCTCGAGTGACATCCAGCCCTGCCAGCTAGGTGAGAGCCTGACAACGGGATCTGCTCGGGGTCTGGGGGTAGACTCCCTCGAGTGGCATCCAGCCCTTCCAGCTAGGTGAGAGACTGACAGCGGGATCTGCTCGGGATCTAGGGCAGACTCCCTCCAGTGATATCCAGCCCTGCCAGCTAGGTGAGAGCCTGACAACGAGATCTGCTCGGGGTCTGGGAAAGACTCCCTCGAGTGACATCCAGACTTGCCATCTAGGTGAGAGCCTGACAGCGGGATCTGCTCGGGGTCTGGGGTAAACTCCCTCAAGTGACATCCAGCCCTGCCAGCTAGGTGAGAGCCTGACAGCGGGATCTGCTCGGGGTCTGGGGCAGACTCCCTCCAGTGACATCCAGCCCTGCTAGCTAGGTGAGAGCCTGACAGCGGGATCTGTTCGGGGTCTGGGACAGACTCTCTCGAGTGATATCCAGCCCTGCCAGCTAGGTGAGAGCCTGACAGTGGGATCTGCTCAGTGTCTGGGTCAGACTCCCTCGAGTGATATCCAGCCCTGCCAGCTAGGTGAGAGCCTGATAGCGGGATCTGCTCGGGGGGGGGGGGGGGTCTATCAAACGAACACTTCAACCGTTTGCATAGGTCGCGACGAGGGCATTGACACTTCAAATTTAATTAGAAAAAGGAACGCTACTTACATGGCTTTAAGGGAAAAATGTTTCAAGTCATCACCGTTCCAGGTGAGACTTAGGGTTTCGCCCTCCACATTCTGGAGGCGATATCCTCCTAACCTTAATGCTTCTTTTACAATGTATGGACCCTCCCAGTTGGGGTTGAGCTTTCCCATGGAGGTTGACCTTCCCGCGACATCCACCATCTTCAGGACCAAGTCCCCTTCTGCGAACTGTTTGACCCTGACGTTCTTGTCGAAATACTTAGCCATTCTTCTTTTCACTTCCTCCTGGCGAATGGCAGATAGGTCGCGTACCTCCTCTACCATGTCGAGGGAAAGCCGCAGCTCCCCTTCATTTTCCACTTATCATCCTTCCCTGCCTGCTCCTTCCTTGACCACCCGAGGCGTTCAGACCTCGAACTCGATTGGGAGTACGACCTCACACCCATGGGAAAGCTTGAAGGGGGGTCTCTCCTGTGGCGGTGTTAGGGGTGGTTCTAAGGGCCCAGAGAACCGAGGGGAGCTACTCCACCTAGTTGCCCTTTAAGTTCTCAACTTTCTTCTTCAGAAGGTTCACTATGATTTTGTTTACCAGCTCACCCTGCCCGTTGCTCCTTGGGTGATGGACTGAGGCAAATCTGAGATCAATCCCAAGCTGTTCGCAGAAGCTGATGAACTCGGCGCTGGCAAACTGAGGCACGTTGTCCGTGACAATGGCCTGCGGTAACCCGTGTCGGCAGATGATCTCCCCCCAAACAAAATTTTTGATAACCTGGGAGGTTACCTTGGCCAGCGCCTTCACCTCCACCCACTTAGAAAATAATCTATCATGACGAGTAAGAATCTCCTCTGCCCGCTAGCCCGGGGGAAAGGTCCCACCAAGTCCATTCCCCAGATGACGAAAGGTTAGGGGGGCGTGATACTTCTGAGGCGTTGAGCTGGTTGCAGCTAGAGTAGGGCATACAACTGACACTTGTGACACCTTTTTGTGAATTCGACCGCATCGAGGCCCAGGGTAGGACAAAAATACCCTTGCCTGACAATCCTCCCTTCCAGGGTCCGACTCCCAGAGTGACTTCCACACTCCCCGGAGTGGACCTCCTCCAAGATCCTCTATACCTCTCTCTCGGCCACGCAACGTGCCAACATCCCTGAGAGGGTCTTTCGGTACAACTGCCCATCGCGCATGAGATAGTACGCCGATTTATACTTGAGCTTATTCTTGTCCATCCCTTTGGGATATTACCCTATGGAGAGGAAGGTCGTGAATGGGTCCATCCATGAGGGGTGTTGATCCACCTCCATCATCTCTCCCTCTTCAATGGAAGGGCGGAACAGATCGGTGATGGTTCCTCCTACCCGGGGACCATGCTTCTCCAGTTGGTCTACCTGCTCGTTCTCTTCCCTGGGCACGTGTCGGATGGAGAAAGTCTGGAACATCCCGATGACCCCCTTCATCTTTGTTTATTATAGATGAAGGGTAGGCTCCCTTACCTCAAATTCTTCGTTGATCTGGTAGGTCACCACCATGAAGTCAGTGAGGACCTCCACATCATGCACTCCTAGCTCTTTGGCCATGCGGAGCCCTGCAATCACTGCCTCGTACTCAGCCTGGTTGTTGGTGATGGGAAAGTGCACCACCACCGTTTGTTCAATTCTCGTTCCTTGGGGACTTTCCAAGATCACCCCCACTCCCAGGGAATGCCTTCCCGAAGCGCCATCTACAATCACCCTCCATGGAACTGGGTGAGTGAGTTCTTCCTTCGCTACCTCGACCACATAGTCAGCTAGGAAGTCGGCCATCATTTGGGCCTTGATCGAGAGACGAGGGACAAAGGTGATGTCGAACTCACTCAGCTCCAGTGACCACTTATCCAATCTACATGAATGCTCCACCCCCTTGAAGATGTTGCGGAGGGGGGGGGGGGGTCAGTCATCACCCGGATCAAGTGTGCCTGGAAGTAAGGCCGGAACCTCCGGGCCGAGATGACTAGAGCGAAGGCCAGCTTTTCCAAGATGGGATAACGGAGCTCGGCCTTCCTCAATACCCGGCTTACATAGTATATGGGGAGTTGCTTCTTCCCCTCTTCTCGAACTAGGACGGAGCTCAAGGCCTCTACTCTGACCCCGAGATACAAGTATAGATCCTCCCCCTCCTTCGACCCTTGGAGCAACGGAGCCTAAGTCAACTGCTTCTTCAAGGCTTGGAACGCCTCCTCGCACTCCTTGGTCCACTCAAACTTCTGGCCTCCCCTCAAAGTTTTGAAGAAGGGGGAGTACTTCTCCCCAGCCCGGGAAAGGAACCTGCTCAACCCTGCCAGCTTCCCTGTCAACTGCTGAACCTCTTTAGCATTCCGAGGTGATCCCAGTTCCATGATTGCTCGGACCTTATCAGGATTTGGCTCTACCCCCGCGGGGGTGAGAAGGTGGCCTAGGAACTTGCCCCTATTGGCCCCGAAGACACATTTCAGGGGGTTCAGCCTCATCTTGTATTCGCGTAGGGTGGAGAAGGTCTCCTCTAGGTCCCGGAGATGGGAGTCCACGTCTCGGCTCTTTATCATGAGGTCATCTATATATACATCCAGGTTCCTCCCCCTCTGCTCTCGAAAGACCCTGTTCATCATCTTCTGGTAGGTCCCTCCTGCATTCTTTAGCCCAAAGGGCATCATTTTGTAGTAGTAACACCCATCCCCCGTGATGAAGGAGATATCTTTGACATAGGGGGTGTATCCTGATCTGATGATAATCTGAAAAATGCATCCAGAAAACTCATTACAGGAAAACCGACAGCTGAGTCAACCAGCGCGTCGATCCGAGGCAAGGGATAATAATCCTTGAGACATGATTTTTTAAGTAGAGAAAAATCAACACACATACGCCACCGACCATCTCCTTTTTTAACCATTACTACATTGGAGACCCAGCCGGGGTATTGAATTTCGGATACAAATCCAACCTTAAGGAGATTGGCAACCTCCTCCCTGATTGGCTCGGCCAGCTTGTCCGTGGTGGACCTCTTATTCTGCTGGATGGGCGTGCTCCCGGGTTCAGGTTTAGGCGATGGCAGGCCACGTCAGCATCGATCCTTGACATCTCCGCGGCGCTCCAGGCGAATATGTCCACGCTCTTTTGGATGCACTCCAACATCCTCTCCTGGTCGGCTGGGGTCAACCCCCCGCTGACGCGGACCTTCTCCACCCTTCCTCCGAGGTTGGGAACCTCCATCTCCACCACCTCTTTCGCAGCCTCCAGACGAGACTACTCTCCCCATTCTTCGGCATCTCCCCCCCCCCCCCGGGGCAGGAACTTCCTCCTCAACCTCCTCCACGACTACGACTTCGGCCAGCCCCTGAACTTCCTCCGCCACCTCCACCTGGGTGCGATTCTCCACCTCCATCTCCACTACCTCCTGCTCCTCTTCCTCCATCCTCCGATCCATCTCCTCGGCCCCCTCCTGCCAAGAGATGGAGTTTATCGCCGTGACGTAGCATTCCCTTGCTACCTTGGGGTCTCCCCAGACCTGGATCTGGACCCCCTCGGCGTTGAACTTTAGGCACTGGTGGAAGAATTAAGGGACGCAGCGGAAGGCGTTGATGAGGGGACTCCTGAAGATGGCGTTGTAGCTACTGGGGGATTACACGATGACGAATCGGCAGGTGCGGGACTGCCCCCTCCAGAGAGACATGGAGCCCCACTCCTCCTTCTACCTCCTTCCTCTCCCCCGAGAATCCAAACAGGGGTCCATCCGAGGTCAGCACCCTCTTGGCTTCTACCTTCATCGCGTGAAACGCCTTCTTGAATATTACGTTGACCGTTCTCCAGTTGTCAATGAGGATTCGGGAGACGGTGAAGTTTTTGATTGTTGTCTGAATGACCAGCGCGTCGCAGAAGGGATCATCATGGCCCAGCATATCCTTGATTGATAAGGTGATCTTCTCCTCTAGGGGTGGGGTCTGGGATGTGGAGCCAACGCTCCTGCGGTATATGTTGTGGAGACTTGCCTTACAGGAAGCCTCGACCCCCCCTCCCCCCCGTGGATCACTCTGATCCCTCCCTGGGTCCCAACATCTGCCCGGTCTTCATACCTATCCTCCTCTGCCCGAGGCAGGATCTCCTTGATCCGCACTCCCTGGCGGTCTTGTTGTTGTTGCTGCTCCCTGTTTCCTCTCATCTCGAGGAACTCCGGGCACGTGGTCGTGGCGTGCCCTTACTCCTGATGGAATTCACAGTAGGGCAGCTCCACCCTAACCTCCCTTCTTCTCCTCCACGCTGCTCTCCTCATCTCCCCCTTGGATATAGCCATAGCCTGGTCCTGATTGGGAAGAGATGGTCTCTAGCCTTGCCTTCCTCCCGGGGGATAAAACTGGCCCTGGCCTCCTTGGTGGTTATCCCCCCCCCCCCCCCATGATGATCTCTCCTCAGCCCTTGATCTTGCGAATTCGGCCTCCACCCTAGCCGGTAGTTTGGCTCCTGACGCCCCCACCTGGGCTGCTGCTGCTGCTGTTGTTCCCTCTACCGGGGTTCAGCTCTCCTCTCCTCCTGACCTTTGCCCCCTCTGAGACTTTCCTCCTCCGTAGCCCACCTGGCAAACTTCCGGGCAAACTCTGGGTTCGACGACTCCCCGTCGACTTCTCTTGTTACCCTCTCCATTAGCTCCTCGTAGGAGAGGGGCGATACCCTCTTTAGCTCCATTCAAAAGAAACCCTGTTGTAGCTCCAAAGTGAAGGCCATCATCAGGGTATGCCCTGACATCTCCTGAACCTGGGTCACCTCCTCCTAGAACCAATCCACGTAGATCCCCAGGGTCTTGTTCACTCCCTGCTTGATGTTGAACAGGGACTCCGACTCCTTCTTCCTCCTCTTGGAGGTGGTAAACCTCAACATGAACCCCCGGCGCAGATCCTCGAAGCAGTAGATGGAATTGGCCTGCAGCTAGTGGAACCACTCTCTCGCCTTCTCTTTGAGGGTGATGGTGAAGAGCCTGTACTTGAATCTGTCTGACATCTGTCGGATCGAGACCACGTTTTCAAACTATTGGACGTATTGGACCAGGTCTCCCTTCCCGGTGTAGTAGGACATCTCGGGCTCCCTGAACCCCTCTAGAACCGGAGCAGAAGAAACCAGCTCGTTGAAGGGGCTGCCTCCCCCGACTGAGCGAGCTGGGGGGTCTCGCGCCCCCATCTCGCCGAACCTGTCGCCGCTTGCCGAGCCCGAGAAGAGCACTCGCCCTGGGAGCTCACCGCTTCTTCCTTCCTCCGCCACTTCTTTCCCAGCTCGCCTGTCGGGAGCGTCCTCGCCGAGAGATGGAACCGCGAGAACAGATACCGCTGGTGTCGAGCACTCGGCACGTGCGCCGAGTGCGAATCTGACCAAGCCGAGTACTTCCTGCTTGAAGTCCTCCAACATCTCCATCATGGCGAGAGGGGTAGGGGGTGGCGAGTCGTCCCTGTCCGATCCTTGCCCTTCTCCTGTCATTGAGCTCGCTGAAGATTTTCTGTGCTGACCACACTCCACACTCACCGCACCAAAATGTTGAAACCGAAAATTCGGTCTCGATGGAGTTCACCCTTGGGGAAGGAGTGATCGCGCACCTACTTCTCTCCTGCAAGAAAAACAATAAGGAAAAAAAACAGGGGACTGGACCAAGGACCCGGTACGGAGGACCCACCACACACCAGGAAGATCTCTGAGTGCTTCCCCTTCTTAGCCAAATGTTGGGCTAAGGTACCTAAAAAAGCGCTAGGAGGTTAGGAGACAAGTGAGCATGTCTTCTGAGGTACCCCCTAGGTCCTATTTATAGATTTCTAAAAACAGCCTGCAAATAGCCAACCTCCGTTGTTCTAAACAGCTATGTGCATCCCAACTGGGTCTGCCAACAGCGGAACTCCGTTGTTCTAACTGGCTATGGGCAGGCTAACGGGAGCAAAATGGTAAAAACACCTCGCAGATCACTAGATGAGTAGCCCTCAACAAACCCTACTCGGCAAGGGTGGCGAGTTCTCGATGGAGCAGACACTCGCCGCATATCTTCGACCTTGGGCGAGTATGGGCCCGACCTGCCCTACTCGCACTTCGCAGGCTTGCTGATTTGTTCGAACTCGGTGAGCGGCTCAGAACTCGGCGAAGGGCACATAGCTCGACGAAGGGCCCAGATCTCGACGAAGGGCCCGGAGCTCGACGAACAGCCCAGAGCTCGACAAACAGCACAGAGCTCAACGAACAGCCCAGAGCTCGCCGAACAGCACAGAGCTCGACAAACAGCCCAGAGCTCGGCGAACAGCCTAGAGCTCGGCGAACAGGACTTGGCGAGTACGAGCTCGCCTCCCAAAAGAATCTCACCCCGCCTGGGCGAGCCGGAGACTGCCGAGCTCCCCCTCCTACCGAGCTCGCCCAGGGATTCGAACCGCCTGATTTGGCCGATCTGGCTCCTGCTGACCCACTCGCCGGATACGGGGTTGTACAATCGCCCCGCGATAACTCTCTAGCACCTGGCGGTAGATCGGTTACTCAAGGAATCCTTCTCGACACTCGTCGAGAGACTAACGCGGTGCGGTAATGCCTATCGCCTGGCGGTAGCGCTCTCGACGATTCCTCGAAAGCGTTGAGTGGTATCGCCGAAGGCATTTGCTACCGCGGCGCGATAGCTTCTTATCGCCAGGCAGTAAAAACCCGAGCCCTTGGTATTTTAATTCATTGAGCTACCGCTTGCGATAAGACTATCGTCGCGCGATAGCCTCCAATGACCACTACTCCTTTTGGGGTGTTACAGTATGTCTTGTCTTGTAAAGATTTTTGATAGTACAAGATTCTTGCTCTTCTGTTTGGATCTAGTTTATTTGGCTTCAGATAGGTTGAGTGTTCCTATGCCCGGTTTCCCGTTTTCCGCGGTTCACAAAATTTTACATGGTATCAAAGGGAATAGAGGCTTGAGCAGCGATCAACTGACAGTTTGCTTTATTGCTTCTGGAAGTCTAAGTGAATCAGAGATAGTGCAATGGAAGGAGGATTTGCAAGGGTCTTGGAATTGAGCTTCTTACATTGACTAACTTCAAAAAGTGGAAGTCATATATGGAAAGCTATCTTTTAGCCGAGGACCTTTGGGAGGTCATCTGCGAAGACGACAGGCAAAATGTGGCTGCTGCTGGCAATGCTGAAGCGGTGAGAGCTTGGAGGAAGACAAACGTGAAAGCGGAGTTTACTCTCAAGCGGGATATCTCATCGGAACTCTTTGACCACATCATCGGATGTCGGTGAGCTGAAGAGATTTGGACTTCCTTTGATGAGTTGTTCAACAGGAAGAATGCAGCTCGGCTAAAATTCCTGGAGAATGAGTTGGCGAGGGCCACTCAAGGAGATTTGTCCATCTCAACGTTCTTCCTAAAGATGAAGAACTTGTGTGCTGAGATTTCAGCGTTGGAACCTGATGAGCCGATTTCAGAAACGAAGCTGAAGATGCACATAATCCGCAGTTTGCGGAAGAAATATGTGACCTTTGTTACTTTTATTCAAGGCTGGGCCACTCAGCCGTCTTTGTTAGAGCTGGAGAACCTACTAGCTTTGCAGGAGAGCTTAGCAAGTCAGATGGCTGGAGTCACCATCTTTGGAGGAGATGGTGAGGCGTTCTTCTCAGGGAAGAAAAGGATTTGGGATAAGAAGAAGAAGTCAGTTGCTGGTGATGTTCCTTCTACTTCATATCAGCAAGAGAGGAGTGTATCTCTTAAGCGTGATTAGAAGATGAAGGAAGGGCCAAGGTGCTTTAAATGCAACCAGCCTGACCACTTCAAGAAGGACTGTAAGGTTAAACTTCAGTCGGCGAACGTTCTCATGTAGGGAGTAAGGATATGAAGTTGGTTGGGTTATCAACAAGTTCCTATGTTGATTGGATGAGGGCCAATGATAGTGCATCTATCTGGCATGAAAGACTGGGACATGTCAGGATGGACAAGTTGAAAGTGATGGCGGTAAGGAGCCTTATGAAAAGCTTGAATTGGTTATCATCCTTCGGCGACGGTCATGTTTGTGCGGGATGTAAATACGGTGAGGCTCATCGCTTCACGTTTGATAAGTCGCAGACCATGTGTATACAACCATTGGAGTGCATCTATAGTGAGCTGTTGTGACCGACCGTCACCGCCAGTCTTGGAGGCAGCAAATACATGCTGGTGTTGATTGATGACTACACGAGTTATACATGGGTGCACATCATGAAGGTGAAGTAGGATGCGTTCTATTTGTTTGTGGAGTTCAAGGAGCGGGTAGAGGGCCGGCTTGACCTGCGGATCAAGAAGTTTAGAACGGACAATGAAGGTGAGTTCGTTTCAACTGAGTTCTCTAACTTTTGCAGGAAGCACGGAATCCTGAGATAGCTCACTTGTGTGCATACTCCACAACAAAATGGAGTAGCAGAGCGGAAGATCTGTCATCTGACGGAGACATGCAAGTGTTGTCTTGCCAAATGCATTCCTAGGGCCTTTTGGGCAAAGGGGATGGCCTGTGCGGCATACGTCATCAATCAGATGCTTTTGAGTCTGATCAACATGAAGTCTCATCATGAGCTGATCTTCAAGGAGAAGCCCAGCGTGGAACACCTTTGGGTGTTTGGGTCGACCTGCTATGTACACGTCCCGGATTCTCTCAGGTCAAAGCTGGATGTGAAGGCGAGGAAGCTTGTATTCGTGGGCTATGACGAGCGGAAGAAGGGATGGAAGTATATGGATCCAGTGACGAAGAAGTTCATCATCTCGAGAGACATGGTCTTCGACGAGCTGGTGTCATATGACGGTGGCTCTTCTGTGGAGCTTCAGGAAAGTAGGCCAGACAGCGGGCAGGAGGAGGATGCTGAAGATCTTCTGATGGAGCTACTTGTGTCACCAGGAGCTCCAGACATTTCTAGCTCCGGGGCGAAGGCCTCTAGTTCAGGAAGTAGGGGAGAAATGCTCCAAGTGCTTCTAGTTCCGGGGCGGAGGCTTCTGGTTTAGGAAGCAGTAGGAGCGATGCTCCAAGTGCTTCTAGTTCTAAGATGGAGGCTTCTTGTTCAGGAAGCAAGGGGGAGCGATGCTCCAGGTTTGCCCAGGAACGGAGCTGGTTCAGAAGAAGTAGCGGAGGTGGTTAGCCGTGATCAGGCTCTTCAGAGATCGAAGAGGATCATCAACCCACTAGCTCGATATAGCGAAGGAAATGCAGTGTGCTCGGTCTCTTGTTTCTTCGCAGGCCCTCTGGTCGAGTGAGTGCCTTCTAGCTGTGAAGACACCATTAGAGTCAAGTAGGTGGATAACGCCAAGGATGAGGAGGTGACTGGCCTCAGAAGAAAGGAGGCTTGGGACCTTGTACCCAAAGTCATTGGTGTTACTCCTGTGACGTACAAGTGGAGGTTAAAGCTGAAGAAGAAGAAGGCGGAGGGAAGCTTTACTCCTTTCCGGAGGTGCTGGAGAGATCTCTTATGGTCAAGGATATGCGGAGCGAGGACTATGTCACGAACATCTTCTCGAAGACGCTATCAGAGGGGCCATGTACACGGTTACGGGGACTGCTAAAGCTGGTCTCAACTTCTCACTTCAAGGGGGAGTGTTGAAAATTATGAAGTGAAAGTAGTGACCTGGGCGGCCTGGGCGACCTATTCGCGCGGCCTGTGCGGATAGGACTGGTGGCTATCCAGGTCGGCTTGTGTTCATCAGGAAGTTTGTTCTCAGATGGTAACCGGGCGGATAGTCAGTCTATCCGCGGAGTTCGCCAAGACCGTGTGGTGCGGACTCGTACGGAGTTTGCTAAGTCTGGGTTGCGGACTGGACTAGAGCTCAGGAGATCGGCATGGCGAGTGCTTTGGTCTTGCTCTGGTGGCACAACTGGTGGTAACCGCGGAGTTCGCCGGTTAGTATGGACTAGTGTCGGAGTTCGCCGGTTGTGCGAACTTTTGTCGGAGTTCGCCGGTTAGTGCGGACTGGCCCTTGTATCCGTTGGTGCTGTGTTTGCACCAGGGATGACCAGTGGTATGGACTTGGTCTGTATCTACACCAAGTCCAGGATTGCTCAGTCTAGGAGATCGTGAGGTTAGCGTGGACTGGTTCTTTGACCGCCGAGCTCGGCAACAGTCAGTCTTGTGCTCTGGTTGCGATCTCGGGGTGTGCGGACTGAAGCAGTGTCCGATGTGGCGTGTGGACTGGAGCGGTGTTCGCAGGAGTGCGGACTGGGGCAGTATCCGCAGTGTCCTCCTGTATGGCGACTAAGTGTTGCTTTGGTGACAAGACGGATTGGCTTGGTATCCTGCTGTGGTGCTGCGATCTCGGCGGGCTGGCTGTCTGGCCTAGTCGCGATGTCAAGGCGGTCTGGTGGTGCTCGCCGTGAGATAGGGGGTGATCCTATTGGCTAGGGCGGTGATCACACTCCTCTCCGTGCCTATAAATAGGACCCCCTGTCACATCAACAGTAGAACCGAATGAACAGTAAGTGAGCTCGGGTGGTTATTGCAAATGAGATTTTCTATTCGCGCGGTTTAGAGAGTTGACCGGTTTGTGCTGTGCAGGTAGGGCGGATAACGCTGGAAAGTCAGGGACTTGGTTCTGACTTCGATCAGGGACAGTGCGGACTTTGCGGTTAGCAACCAGCAGTTAACAGCAGGTCGCGGCTTGCGACCAGGCGATCTTCTTATTTGGCAACCTTTTTCCCAGTTCAATAAGCTGTCCGCTTCTGGAGGCTTGTTCAGTTCGATAGCAGCAGTTCGCGGAGATCCGGCGGCTAGGCGACCTCGCGGTTAGGCGGCTTGCGGATTAGCGGGCAGAGTTCTTCGGCATTGGAATAACGGGTTATTCGCGCGACTAGGTTGCTGTTTGACGAATAAGCAGCATTAGCGGACTTTGTAGAGCCGCTTGACAGAGTCGGCGGTTACTCACTTGAGTCCGCGCGGCTTGTTTGTTCTTATTCTTTTTGCTTCTATCGGGTACATCGGTGAATCATGTCTCACCATGTATGCCTCGACTTGTAAAGATTTTTGATAGTACGAGATTCTTGTTCTTTTATTTGCATCTGGTTTATTTGGTTTCGGATAGGTTGAGTGTTCCTGCGCCTGATTTCCTGTTTTCCGCGGTTCACAATTTTTTACATCCCCTTTACTGTGTACTACCGGCTCGAATGTGTCTCCTCTTCTCCATCATAGTAGATCACGACATCGTCAGGGCCTGTCCCCTCATGGTCGCCAATGATTCAAAGTGTCTGCCCTTCACCATCTCTCCTTGGCCAATCCCCGTGACCGCGCACTACCGGCTCGATTGCATCCGCCCTTCTTGAAGTTTGTGTTGAAAAGATTCAGCTTTAACAAAAGCTCGTCGCATTTCTTCTTGTTGATCTATGAGATATTCCCAAATTTGAGGTCATAATTCATGATCTTGCTCGAAAATGAGTGGAAGCTTCTCAACTATGGAAGAATCAGCAGGCAAGGATGGTGGGGAAGCTTCCGATGATGACTTCTTGCTGAAAAATAAGTTAATAGTTTTCATCTTCTTCATAATAATCTAAGTTGAAAAATCTGATTAATGTGTCACACCAATATAATTTCCAATGAGTAAACAAATGCCTAATAATTAATAATTTACATCAAGTATACCACCCTTCTTTTTTGTTAGCCCTAAACATATATATACAAACTAGCATCAAGGATTGTGAATACTAATATACACGCTATAAATCATCAAAAAAGAATGTAACCTTAAGAAGACGAATCAATGAACTGATCCTCGCTGAATAGTACCAAAAAGAACAAACCAACCAAAAATCTATACGGGGGGCGCCCATGGAAGCCCTCGTCTCAAAATTCAAAGACGTTCACCTGCTATTATTATTCTTAAAAAGGAATAACATCAGAAGATTATAAATTTAGCATCAAATCAAAATTTATTGTAAATTGAAAGAAATCAAAATAAAATATAGAACTCACCAATAGAGCACAGGTATGATTCAATAGATAGAAAAGTTTCATGTTAATTGTTAAGGGAGAAAAATATAATAAAATTCGCCTCCACAGTTATCAGACCCTTCAAGAGCCACCTTCGGATATTCTACCGTTGTCACTGAAGTATTACATATTGCAAAAACAATTAAAATTACAAAAATTTCATTTAATTGATAAAAAATGCTAAAAATCACTCAAAATTGTAGAAAAATGGGTTGTTCTAGAAAATTAGATCTGCGGGTCATGATTTAAAGAACAAATCAAAGGTCATATCAGTGAAAATGATTTATAGTTTTCTTGAAAAATAAACTTAATAATACATTTCTACCATGATTCCTTTTGCGCCAAACATTGCGAGATCTTTGGGTTTCAGAATGCCATAGATCCGCAATTCTAATTTCAAAGCTCCAATTCTAACCAAGTAAATGGGCCTTGAGACATAATGGGGTAGAATTAAACTCCTCAAAGTTCAAAAAACTAACCTTCATGACTTAGGTCTAACATTATCCCCACTAAACCATCTTAGAAAATGCAAGATTTCAGTGCAAAATTTGATAAAGAATCCAATATTTTATGAATAATTTCTCTGGGAAATAAGAATGCTACATCAACTCCTCTCCAAGCTCATATATCCACGGATTCGGATCCCCTGGAGTTCCCGCAGGAACTCAAGGGGGTGGAGTTTCTATTTTGTGAAATAATGTAGCGGAATCAGAAAAAATGATTAACATGAAAGTTGTAGATATCCCCGAGACGAATAACTTTCATGTTGAACATTTTTTGATTTGAAGTCGTTTAGACCCCGATTTGAGTCCCAAAAAAACTCAGTCCGATAATAATTTACAGATATAGAGCTTAACTTTAGTAAGATGGAGCGGTGGAGGCGAACTGGAGAAGTCCCGACTCGCGATGTCTTTTCATCAAAATTCCGCCAAGAAGCCTGAGGCAGGGAGGAGCCCAGCACTTTTCTAGATATGACAAAGCAAGTTCACAGATATTATAAAAATATATAATTGAAATAGGCCCTTGAAATATTGAATATATTATATTTATATTATCAAAATTTTTGATAATTATATTATATGATTTACATATTGATGGGGTTACCTGAACTGGTTCTACCAAACCGCGTAGTCGGTGTGCGCAGCCTTGACCGTCGGCCAGACTCGTGCGCGTTCCTACGCACACGTCCTGTTGAATTTTTTGAAGTGAAAGTGGGCGGCCTGGGCAGTCTGTCCGCGCAGCCTGTGCGGACAGAGAGTGGCGACTTGACAGGTCGGCTTAGAAGTGACTGGCAGTCTGTTCCCTGAGGTAACCAGGCAGATAAGATGGTTATCCGCTCAGTTTGTCGGTTTGTGCAGACTGGTTCTGGAGTTCGCCGGCTTTGTGCGGACTGATCTTTGTATCCACTGGTGATGTGTTCGCACCAGGGATGGCTGGTGGTGTTGGCTTGGTCCGGTTTGTACCAACTCCATGTGTGCTCAATCCAGGAGGTCGCGCGGTTTGCGCGGACTACCTTTTTTGTTCGTTGAGCTCGGCAGGTGTTAGCCTTGTGCTTATTTGCGAGCTCGGAGTATGCGGACTGGAGGAGTGTCCGCGGGTGTGTGCGGACTAGAGCTGAGTCCGCTTGTGTGCGGACTGCTGGTGTATCCGCAGAGTTTGCTGTTGTGGCGTTCTAGTCCTGGCTTGGCTATGGCGACAGGGCGGATAAGATTTCTATCTGGCCTTGGTGGTTGGCGGTTTGGCCATCTGCGGTTGTGCGGATACTTTCCGTACTCGTCGCGGGATAGCGTGCTCTTTACCATCTAGCGCTCCGCGCGCTCTCCTCCAGCAAGCGTCCCGCGTGCTCTTTACCATCTAACGCTCCGCGCGCTCTCCTCCAGCAAGCGTCGCGCGTGCTCTTTACCATCTAACGCTCCGCTCGCTCTCCTCCAGCAAGCGTCGCTCGTGCTCTTTACCATCTAACGCTCCGCGCGCTCTCCTCCAGCAAGCGTCCCGCGTGCTCTTTACCATCTAACGCTCCGCGCGCTCTCCTCCAGCAAGCATCCCGCGTGCTCTTTACCATCTAACGCTCCGCGCGCTCTCCTCCAGCAAGCGTCGCGCGTGCTCTTTACCATCTAACGCTCCGCTCGCTCTCCTCCAGCAAGCGTCGCACGTGCTCTTTACCATCTAACGCTCCGCGCGCTCTCCTCCAGCAAGCATCCCGCGTGCTCTTTACCATCTAACGCTCCGCGCGCTCTCCTCCAGCAAGCGTCTCGCGTGCTCTTTACCATCTAACGCTCCGCGCGCTCTCCTCCAACAAGCGTCCCACGTGCTTTTTACCATCTAACGCTCTGCACGCTCTCCTCCAGCAAGCGCCCCGCATGCTCTTTACCATCTAGCGCTCCGCGCGCTCTCCTCCAGCAAGCGCCCTGCATGCTCTTTACCATCTAGCGCTCCGCGCGCTCTCCTCTAGCAAGCACCTTGTGTCCTCTCTGCCAACAAGCGCCTCATGCGCTCAAGAGCAAGCGCTTCATCCACCGATAAGACAACCGCTCCAGGCTTCTCCAAAAGACAATCAGAGGCAAAACACAGTGGATAAGGCACACTGAGCGCGCTCCCGAGCTTCAATCCCCAGACATCAGAACGAGTGCAGCAAGCTATTCCCGCCTCCAAGAACTATCCGAGGACTCCAGAATACAACGAGCGTATCGCTCGCCGCAGCACACGAAGAAATAATTAGCTCTGTGAACGGTGGACTTTCACCTTACGAGCTCTCTCTCTCTCCAATAATTATAACGAGAGACGGCACGTCGTCCTCGATTTCTTAAAAAAGCTCTGTAACAGCGCTCAGATCTAGTGGAGTTTTGGTCGGCACAAATCCGACCACGTGATTTTTCACCATGTTGACGGGTTTTCCACGTTAAAAAATTCCCTTGTCGGTTTTTCTATTTTCTGTGACTGATTGCGCGCTTGACCACTGTCGGGCTAAGACGGTTTAATTTAGGCTCTGTTTGGGGGACTTATTTTCACCGGTCAAACGGTTACGACCGCATGAACCGGACCTTAATTTAGGGTTCTGTTCATGCGGTCGTAACCGCTTGACCGGTGAAAATAAGTTCCCCCAAACAGAGCCTTAGTCTAGTCTACCAAAAAGATTGAGTCGGCAGCAACGCATTTTTATATTAAAACTAGCGGAGAAAATGATTATATAAAAGGGGGCATCGACTAGATACTCTCATCATACATTGCTTACTGGTGATGGAGAAACAAAATATGTGGTTGTGATTCAGAAGTAATTATAATCCTTCTGCTCACAGGTGCGCAAGGGAGAGATGATCTTCGGATATCAGCCCTTTGCAACAAGAGACAAAAGAGTTTTTGGGGCAAATGCCGACAAGTTCGTACCTGACAGGTTCATCGGCGAACACGGCGCCAAGCTACTGAGCAACGTATGGTGGTCGAATGGGCCGGAGACCGAGAACCCAACTGTCAGCAATAAGCAGTGCCCGGGGAAAAATTTTGTCGTCCTCATCGCACGCCTCCTAGTCGCCGAGTTATTCCTCTATTATGATACTTTCACCGCCGATGTCAGCAAGTCGGCACTCGGGGCCCAAGTAATCATCACTTCTGTCAGCAAGGCTAAGAACAAGCTAGCTTAACTTGCTTTGCTTACTAAAATGAATACATTAATATATAAGTGTGTTAAACTTTTGATATTTTATGTAATCTCTATGTATATCTGTGACTATGCATCAGTAAGTACAGTTGTGTTGGTGTAAAACCATGGTAAAAAATGCAGTGGCGGTGGTTTGATCGTGTTTGAAACTTTTGTGTTGATTTTTTTTTTAATCAAAGTTATAATATGTTTATTCATAGATTTTGGGCATTCATGAAGCTGAAGCTGATCATATTTGGATGACTGTTGTGACATTTTAGCTTAAAATAGGTTTGTTCACAGCTTTTAAAACATTAAACACTCAAAACTTTTCATAATTATGTTTACAACCACCAACACATTGAAATCCCTGTTACAAACAGAACTTAACTCTCGGCCATCAACCATTCTTAATGGACATGATGCACAGGTTCTTTAACAGCAGTGTGCAGCGACTATAAGGTTTGGTAAGGAAGTAGGCATGGGCTAGAAGGAAACCTAGAATTCCATTCTTCTCATCTTGTGTTGATGCAACCAGGGGCGGATCCAGGAATTTCATCAAGGGGGGCCAGGAAAAAGTGGTGGACAGATGACCGAAAAGGCCAGTAAAACAAGGGTCGGTGGAGGGATAACGGCGGTGGTGCGGCCGGGGGAGAAAACCACCGGAAAACGGATGTGTTCACACGGTTTCCCAAATGGGCTGGGCTCGATGGAACATGTAGCGGGCAGCTCGACAAGAAACGACAATCTTACCGTGGGCAGCTGTCCTGGGGCTCGGAAAAGGTCGCTCTTCCTCGTACCGAGGCGTTGGAGATGACAAATGTAGGGAACGTATTGTGACGTAACATGTCTCAAGATGATAATAAAAAAACAGCAAATTAACAAAACCAAAATGAATTAAATCTTAAAACCAAGGAGAAATGTAATTTATCTGTGTAGGACGGAGCCAGGGAGGAGTTGTAATGGGGGAAGGTGTTGATGGAGATGGAGAGCAGTTCGGGAGGCGATGTAGTCTAGGGCACCGACGACGAAAATGGAAAGGCCTAGAAATGACGAATCGAGTCGTCATCCTGTATTTCCACTGTCTGGTGCCCACTCATTGTCTTCTCATCGAGGAAGCTAGGACACGTCAAAACAATCAAACTACGACGCTTGTAGACTCGAAATGGCTTATCTTCGTCGTAGTGGAGGAAGCCGGAAAGGGAAAGGAGTTAGGGCATGCACGCGCTTTGTTTTGGAGAAAGAAAGATGAAATCACAGGCTCTCTTTTCCATTTCCGAAATTCATACCCGGGCACATGCTAGAGTAAGTCTGTACATGGCTGGAGATGATGCAAGTGTTGTTGTGTTCATCTATTGGCGTAGGGTCATTGCACGCTTGACAAATCAAAGAGGCAGAACAGGTCAAAATGACATCGACTTCGTACATGGGGGGGGGGACATCGTCCTCCGCTCGTAAAAAATAAATTTGAAGGTCTTCATCTTATCAAAGTCATTTCTCCCTCATCTGGTCACCGTTTTTGACGTGTAAGTACTCAAAATTCATTGGCTCGACGAGAGCAATCCAAATCTACTAATAATTTTGAAAAAATCTGGGGGGGGGGGGGCTCGGGCCCCCGTCGGCCCCCCTTAGATCCGCCCATGGATGCAACGACAAGAGCTTTGGACTCGAGCGGCAGAGTCGGGAGAAGTTTTCAAGCTGTCCTCTGGGACCATCTGCTTGAGTGTGCCACGTGGAATGGACTGTGATGTCCGAGCGTGTGTCGTAACTCGTTAAAAGAGATGGTTTAGTCTCACACCGCCTAGCGTGCTCCTTGGTCCTGGGTGTATGAGCGGGGTGACCACTCCTCCCCTAATCGCGTGGTTTTGGGGAGTGACGCCACAATGCTTTACACCTTTGTGGAGCGAAGGAGATCTACGAGTCTTGTAAGGGACGCTCGGAAACTGAATTAAATTTTCGAGCGGTTTCATAGGAATCTTGGAACATTGGAGGTGTTCTTCAGGTGCTCGCAAGAATCCTTAGGGAATTCTACAAGTTTAGTGGGAAATCTTCAAGCAATCTTTGAAGCCAATGAAAATCTTTGAGGAAATCCTCATGTTCATAGGGAGATCTTTGAGGGAGTGCTCTGTAACTCCCTTAGATGTAGGAAAGAAGGTGAGTTCAAATGAAGGCCTTAGGGTCCTTTTATAGATTTTGAGGATGACATTTCAATAAATTTAGATGCTAGGGATTCAAGCTATTTGCACACTCGTAACCATATAATTTGTTATGCACACCCCTATTACGACGTATTTTATTATACGCGCTGATGTAATCAAATGTTTGGCTATGTGCACACCCATGATGAGATATTTGGATGTGCGCACACCCGTTATCATATATTTTCTTTGCACAAACCATAACATACAATTTACCGTACGCACACCTGTTATGAGAATTTCGTTATACGCACCCCCATAATGGGTGGTTTTGCAGATGAAGGGGCATGACAGTGCTGGAGCGAAAGTTGCCCGATCGGGATGGCCTCCTGGAGATGGCGGGAATTGGAGTCCGGGCGGTGGAGGTCGAGAAGTCTGGCGATGGTATACGGCCAAGCGACCTAAAGGCTGCTAGGTCGGTAGGGCCGAGCGGCCCAGCGAGGGTTGAGCGGTCGATCAGCCGCGAGGCCGGCACGGGTTTTGCGGTCTAGCAGTCACGAGTCCTGTGGGGGGAGCATGGCTGAGGGGCCGCAAGACCGGCGGGGGTTTTGCCTTTTTTTATTGATGCTAACACCAATGTTAGTTATTATCGATGACATTAGTTCTTAACGTCTGACATTAGTAAAAACTTTTCCATCTTGTTGATGACGTCATTCTCTTTCTGGAATGGGGTGGCACGTTCTGTAGCTCTTTTTGGATTGAGAGTTATGGTAGTTTTAAAATTCAGCAATCAACACTCGTCTTTTTGCTATTTCTAAAGTGTACACGCAATTGGGTCATGTCTATGACGGAGGGTTTGTCTCCTCATCAATCTATATTTGTACATGTATGACATGCATATTATAAACACACAAAATACTAGATCAAATATATCACGGTATTTGTTATTCTCAAACCAATAGATGTGAAATGCATGCTCGAACACGTTACACCCACTAAATCACATTTTGACATGTAAATAAAAGTTTTTACAAAAAAAATGATAAAATATTAATAATGGTACTTCTACAATTATTTTAAGTGTTTTTAATCCATATTTCGATCAGATCGAAAAATCATGCACTCCGATCGAAAAATGATATGATAGAAAACATGCATGATTTTATAATATATGATTATCCGTTCAGAGCACGTCATTTTCCAATCAGATTATTTTCAAAAAATAATCACAAAATAGATAAAAGGATACTTGAAATGATTATTGATATGAGGCTCCTCAATTTATAAGAATTTCGGCCTATGAATAGTCGGAATTTCTCACATCCCCCACTAACTTAGTGAGGCATGGGGGGCAACTGGGGTTGACCAAAGTCAACCCCACTAATCCGATGATTGAACCACCCAAAACCGTTCCATGTGCACCACACATAACAAAATTGTCATGCTACCAGCCGGCCATCACACGGCCGACCACCGCACAGTAGGCCGCTGCCACGCGGCCCCTCCTCGGTCACGCCCCCGGCTGGTTCATTCAGGACGGAAGGCCCACCAGCACCCCTTAGGGTGTGCCGGCGACCCGACCAGCCCTCACTAGTTGGGTCCCATCTCCTGCCACCACGGGTCACCCTCCATCGCACGGTCCCTCAGCCGCCGCCTAATCGTTGTCGTTCAATCATCACATAACCATTGTTAAGTCGCTTGAAGCATCCGGATGGGGATCTAGGTGGAATACTCTATCTGTTGCCCCTATGTAGGTATATATAGCAAATCATAGGAGTATCTACGGGTATTGAATATATGTGTATCCGACACGGCCCGTTAAGCCTCTAAACCCGTTAATTGTCCAAATATACATTAACAGTCTCCTCCTATATTTGTGACAAATAACGTGTACGTCTCGGAGTGCAGAAAGTAGAGTGTACTAAAGAAAAAAGTTTTCGACTTTACACATTGCATAAGAGTTAGCACAGTTAAACATAATTAGGACTTTACCAACACAATAACATTAATATCCAGATAAAAAGTGCAATTCAAGAATAAAAGCCTGAAAATAAGAAATAACAATGGATCAAAACAAGTAACAATTCTACTCAGAGAGTAGATCGTCTGCATCTATGTCAAAATCTACTTTCTCTCCTCCATCTTCACCAGTGTCTGCAAGAAATTTCATGAGTTAGACTCTATGAATTCATAAACATATGCAGTGATGTATCAAAGTAAACTAGCTCTACCTAAGTGAGCTTAGTACTTGTAGCAGTAGTGAAGTAACACTGTCAACATCTTTATCCAGTCTAGCTAGGACCAATCAAGTTTTGGTTTTAATAAATCAAACGTTGTTATCTTACTCATTAGTGACCACTATGTACCTCATCATATGATTTGACATACCGTCAATTGCAACATTATCAAATATGGAATAATGTGTTATGATCACTAATGTTAGATTAACTCATACAATGACTTTCTATTCTCAGTTGAATAATTCTCAAATCAACTTATAATGAGAAAGATGTTAAGTCATCAGGTATGAAATGACTAGCATCTAATCATCTTGGGCTTTCATCAAGAAATTATTTGGGGCAACTATAGGTTCTTGCTATCAAAATATAAACATAGGAGGAAGTTTCATATTTCTATGAACTATAATCACATCTCCCCCGATGTTTTGATTGTGAGAACTCTATTTAAACTCTTTGTTAAGGCGTCTGCAATATTATCTTTTGATCTCACATCAATGAGGTTCACAATCCCTTGACTCATAAGGGAGGTCAACCAGGCTTGTTTCATTCGTAGTTGCCTTCTTTTGCTATTGAACAAAGTGTTCGTAGCAATCATTTTAGTAGCCTGATTATCGCAGTAAACTACAACAGAACTCAACTTCAGGCTCGATAATGGAATGTCAATCACCAAATCTTTTATCCACTCTGCTTCTTCTCCCGCTGAAGCTAGAGTGTAGAGTTTGGATTCCATAGAATATAGAGAAATACATGATTGCCTCTTAGACTTCCAAGCTACAACTGCTCCTCTTAGTGTGAATATAAATCCACTAGTGGACTTGCTGTTGTTGATTTCGGAGCACCATGATGCATCAAAATATCCTTCCAAAACTGGAGGATGACCATGGTAACATAACTCATACTTTTGGGTATTCTTTAGGTATCGCATAAGGCTATCGAGGGCATCCCAATGGTCTTGGCTAGGATTACTAGTGAATCTGTTTAACATGCCGACCGTAAAGGCTATGTCAGGTCTTCTACAGACCATAACATACATGAGACTACTAATCAGTTTAGCATAATCTAACTATCAAATCGCAGCTCCATCATTAGGCTTCAAGCGATTATTTTAATCGTAAGGTGTCTCTACTACTCTACGTTCACTATATCCCCACGTATCCAACATGGACTTTATATAGTGGCTTTGACTTTGGGAAATGCCATTTTTTCCAAATCTCACTTGCATGCCTAGTATAGTCGCAGCTACACCTAGGTCTTTAAGCTAAACTCTTTCATTAGTTCTGACTTAACGTCATCCAAGTCGGATTGATCAGAACTAAGAATCAGCATATCATCCACATACAAGCATATTATAGTGACTTTATTTGATCTATGATGTATGTAAATACATTTGTCCGAGAGACTCGACATGAATCACATATTCCTTACACTATAGTTAAACTTCTTATGCAATAATTTTTGTGTTTGTTTTAGTCCGTATAGTGACTTGATTAACTTACAGATCTTACTTTCGTTACCTTCGACTATGAAGCCTTCAGGTTGGCTCATGTATATTTCTTCGGTCAGATCTCCGTTCAAGAACGCGGTCTTAACATCCATTTGATGAACAATAAATTTCTCAATAGACGCAATAGCAAGGAGTATCCTAATGGTTGCTAGGTGACACACTGGTGAATATACATCAAAGTAATATCCACCTCACTAACTTGTGTGAAACCTTTAGCCACCAGGCGTGCTTTATACTTAGCGACGCTACCATCAGGATTTAGTTTCTTTTTCAGAACCCACTTACACCTTATATTTTTATCCCCTTTTGGCTTATCAACCAATGTTCAGGTGTTGTTCTGAAGCAAAAAGTTCATCTCTTCATCAATGACTTCTTTTTAGAGCAGTGAATCCCTTGATCTCATCGCGTCCTTATAGGTGGATGGATCAGCCTCAACGTGGTATGTGACAAAGTCACTACCAAAGGTTCTGGGAGTTTGCTCTCTCACCGAAGTCCTTCTAGAATCTAGGACATTATTGTCTATCGGGGTTGAATAGGAGGTGCTTGGTACTGATTCAAGTTTTTCCTCAGTAATAGTTGCTTGCATACCTGGGATTTTTAGGTTATTATCCTTAAGAAACTTATCCTCAAAGAACATAACATCCCTAGATTCAATAATTATATTACTAGACAGGTCTACGAATCTATATGCAGCACTATCTTCAGCACAACCTAAGTAGACACACATGTTGGTCCTAGGTCCAAGTTTAGATCGTCTAGGGTCAAATACATTGACATAGGCTATGCAACCCCAGGTCTTAAGTCTAGTTATAGACGGGGCCCTCTTAAACCAAAGCTCGTAGGGCGTAACATCTAACTTAGCATGATGTACTTTGTTTAGAATATTGTTTGCAGTTAAAACTGCTTCTCCCCAATAGGTAGTAGGCATGCCAACAGAGGAGCATAAAATTCAAAATCTTTGTTAACGTTCTATTCTTTCTCTCGGCTATACCATTTGATTAGGGTGAGTAAGGAGCAGTAGTTTCTGCTATGATGCCTTGAGAGGCAAGGAAACATCTGAACTCACTGGACACGTATTCTCCTCCTCTATCACTTCTAAACCTCTTAATCTTCATGTCTAGTTGGTTTTCTATCCTGATTTTGAAAAGATAGAACTTTTCAAATGCTTCATCTTTAGTTTTAAGAAGATAAATATGATAGAACCTAGAGCAGCCATCAATGAATGTGATTATATACTTCCTCCCTCCTCTAGTGATAACTTTTAAAGTCACATATATCGGAATGTATAAGATCTAGAGGTGTTGTGCTCCTAATAACCACACTAAAAGGTTTCCTAATGATCTTAGTCTGAGCACACACTTCACATTTCTCAGATTGAAGTTTAGTGTCTAATGTGATCTGGTGAGTTCTTGTTATTTGGAACATTTTCCTATAGTTCATGTGTCCTAGTCTCGCATGTAAAGTATTATGGCTAACTAAGTTTGTTTTAACTTGTGGAACTAACTCGTTTGCTAGACTCAGACGATACATCATATTTTGGACATATGCACATCCAAAGTAGTGAGAGTTAACTGACAGTGTTACTCTACCGCTACAAAAGGTAAAGGACATACCAGCATCACATAATAAACTTATAGACACTAAGTTAGCAACTAGAGAAGGAATGAATTTAACGTTCTGTAAAGTTAAAGTCTTACCCGAGGATAGCAACAAAGTTGTATTTCCCACCTTCAGCACATCAGCTGTCTCACCATTTGCCACCATCACAGATTCTCTTACAGTAGTGAGCCCTGTCATCAAATTAGGATTATTGCAAATGTGGCATGTTGCTCCCGAATCCAGGAACCACTCATTGTTGGCCTTCATATTTCCGACCATTACAATAAAGTCGGAAGGCTCAGCAAGGCTAACAATATTGGCCTGGTTGCCGTCTTGTGGTGTTCTGGTTTTTTCCCTTTTAGGGAGCTTGCAATCAGATGCACTATGTCCCCACTTGTTGTAGTTGAAACATTTGCCCTTACACTTTTTTATCTTTTTACTAGGGCCTACAACCTGTGTGTTATGATGGGGAAGTTTGGTCTTTCTCGGAGGAGGCGCGCGTTTAGAACTTGAAATAATGTTGCTGCAGCTTTCTGCTTGCTAACAGTTTCTAAGGCGTGCCTTGTCCGGTTTTCATCCTCAATACGTATAAAATGCTTGAGGTCATTTAGACCAACTTGCATCTTCTTGCGATACATTTCAGTTTTGAAACTGTACCATGTGGAAGGCAACTTATACACAATTGTGCCCGCAACAAAACTATCGGGCAGAGAGATATTCTCACTGTGCAATGAATCGACTAAGTTTTCAAAAGCAGATACCTGAGGGAGAATGATTTTCTCCTCATTGAATGTGAAAGAATGAAACTTGTCCACCAGGTGTGCTTTTGACAGGTCCTCCTCCTTCCTGAAGTGCTCCTCGAGAGCCTCCCAAATCTCCTTAGCATATTTCATCTTGATGTATGTCTTGGTCAGGCTAGAAGATAAACAGTACAGCAAGTAATCCCTACAGAAGTATTCATCAACAACCCACTGAGCTTTGTCATCAGTCCCCATAACATCAACACAAGCAGACTGAACGGTGTAGAACACATTCAAATACTTCATCCCAAACTAGGTATTCAGCTTCCAGTCATTGAACTCGGTTGCAGTGAACTTTTCCAATTTGAGCATCGTTACCGGAGACGAAAAATTTCCCCCTTTCATCATTTTGAAGATAGTAGACACATGAAGTCAAAAAAGGAAGGTCCACTTAGCGCCAAACAGCAGCACTCAACGCCAAACAGCAACACTCAACGCCAAGCAAGGCCTTTCAACACCAAATAGGCCACTCGATGCCAGACAAGGTCCACTCGACGCCTAGCGGCTGGACTCAATGCTTGGACGTAAACTCAACGCCCCGAGTCTGGACTCCATGCTTGGAGGCTGGACTCAATGTTGTCGACGTCGGGAGGTCACCACTCAATGCCTTGAAGCTAACTCAATGCCAACGGACTGCACTCAACGCCAAAGGGCTAGACTCAACGCCAGAGGTCCACACTCAACGCCTTGTGGCTGGACCCAACGCTAACAACTGGACTCAACGCCAAAGGGGCCACTCAAAGCCAATGACACTCAATGCCAAAAAACTGACTCAACGCTTGGAAGCTGAGGGTTGACTCAATGCTTAGAGGCGGGAGGGTGACTCAACGCCAGAAAGTCAACACACAATGCCAAAGTCAAAGCTAGGGTTAGGAGAAAAAATCCTGACCATTTAGAAAAAGCAGCGGAGACTATTCTTGACCTAAAACGGGCCTACCCAGCAACGACGGTGGCAGAATCCGATGGCGAGCACCTTTATGGCAGCGGCGGCGGTGAAAGAATCCAATGGCGTGCACCTTTATGGCAGCAGTGGAGGTGACAGAATCAGATGACGAGCCCTTCTTTCCACAACAGCAGCAGAAAGTTATACCCCCGACCCCGATGGAGCACAAGCAGCAACAACAAGCAAAACCGATATAGAAAGAAGCGACGATGTACTCCTCTATCCCGATTCTAGTGGTTGCACGAGATCGCGACTTAAACTCTAGGAAAGCGGTGACGGAAAGCTTTCCTACAGTCGGCGAGCGAAGGGGAGCAAGAGATACGGAGCAGTTGCCTCTAGAATGTCAAGTCGCTCGAAGCATCCATATGGGGATCTAGGTGGAATACTCTATCCGTTGCCCCTAGGTAAGTATATATAACAAACCCTAGGAGTATCTATGGGTTTTGGATATCTGTGTATCCGACACGACCCGTTAAACCTCCGAACCCGTTAATTGTCCAAATATACATTAACAACCACCTCGGTGTAACCACCTATTATGGGTGTGCACGTAGTAAATGTCCTAAATATCTAGTTTTAAAAAATATAAGAAATCAGCATGCGTATTTCAAAAATACGCATGATAGTCCACTTATAGCAAATAATATGGTTATGATGTGCTTACGAGAAAAGCATCTCAACCTCAGCCAGTAAAAGTTCTAGCTTGATTTCCTGATGAGACACCTCACTCTACACATCCTCCAGCAAACAGACCGTCTTCTGAATGATGGCCTTCTCCATACTAATCTCCTCCCACGACTTCTTCACCTCGGCCCGCAACTCGGCCACTATCTACTGAAAGCAAGATACGTTGTGGTCCCACCTCACCCTCAAGTTAGATAGGGAACTCCTCACCCGTGGAGCTCCTCCTAAAGAGCAAAGTATCCATCCTTCAGGCCCACGTAACAGTCATTCCACATAAGAGTGATGCTGAACCAAACTCCGATCTGTAAAATAAGGAAAGAGCCATATTTCTTTTGGACAACAAACATGTAAAATCCAAAGTGCTTCACTCACCGTGGTATTAATTGCCTCGAGAGAGGAGGAAATTCTCCTCATCTTCGTTAGTGGAGGTGCAGAAGCACCCTCGGAAGGCGACAAGGGTAGCGTAACCAATAACCTCAATGTCAGGATCCAGCTTGGCATATGCTCTAGAACTACTAGGAGATGCCTCATCAGTATACTATATCCGTCGAGGGGGGGGGGGGGAGGGGTGCAAACTCTAAACTACCGCACTTTAAGACTAACATCCACTTCCTCTCATGATCCATAGGAATCGTAGTAGAATGCTCTGCATTAGTATAAATCTCGCACAGTAGCAACTATTTATCTTCGACAAAGGAAGATATGTGGAAATGGGGCTTCACTAGTGAAATTGAGTCGGAGAACCTCTATAATGACACGAACTCCTACTCTCGTCCCATCAAGCGACCGCAGCATCCAGGAAGAGACCTTCACAGCTCTAGCAGCTCCTAGGACTTCCTGGCATAACTATACAGGGTGTTCCAGTGTCGGCGATCAACTCGATCTTCAAAATACAACCACCTCTTTTTGTTGAGCACATTGACTTGGTCGCTTCCATTGGTGCACACCTCACGCTACTATTTGAACAAGTACAATATGAATTGTGAACCATGCTCCTGGAAGAAGGCGATTAATTCCATAACCCTTACCATCCCATAGGAGTAAACTGGAGATTGGCACGTTGTAAAACTTAAAGCTTTTCATCGCCTCCACACAAGACGGAAGACAAAATCTTGATTTCGGGCACGAGTCTCAAATCATAATATTACCCGAGGGAAGGATATGTGCACGCTCCTCCATACGCGAGATCTTCACCTCCAGCTTCACAAGTATCCCGTAAAGTTTCCTCCAAATATATATCTCCCTGTTGGTGAGCAAGGAGCGCAATCGCATTGGACTCACCTAGAAGCCTCACTTTGGTACCAGAAAACAATAAAAAAACAATTTTTTGTTAGTATTGGTGAAATTGAAGCGTCAAGTACAACACCACACCGTGCATGACCTTGTGAGAGTACGCAACCATGCACAAGTGTGTGACTCAAGTTTGCACACCAATGCACGACACGCGCCAGTTCTCCCCACACGAAATCACAAATATTTAAGCACACACCGCGTGCACAAGAACGTGGGTGTAACCCGCGCACGAGCATGTGGGCGCATGCGTGCACCCCGTACGAGCACCTATGAGTGCTCACGCGTGCGCTCCCCACTTGCAAATGCGTATGCACCTAAACATGTTTTTCCTATGCGCCACCATTAACTTCTGTGCGCCTCTGTTCACACCACCACTGCACTGTTTATCTCAGAAAAGGCCACATCGAATCGTCCACACATGCAAAAGTTCTCACCATCCTCTCACTCCGGCTATGGACTCTGGGAACTATTGGGGCAAATGATACAGGTCTCCTCAATTTATAGGAATTCAGGGTTGCAACTAGCTCTAATTCCTCACATCCACACTAACTTTGTAGGGACATGAGAGCAGAGTGTGTTGACCAAAGTCAACCCTAATAATCCCATGATGGAACCACCCAAAACTGACGCATGCACACCACACACGGCAAAACCTCCACGCCATCAGCTGGTCGCCCGGACGACCACTGCAAGCTCGGTCGCCCAAACGACTGTTGCACGGCTGGTGGTTGCATGGTCAGATGTCGCCACATGGCTCCTTGGCCCGCGGCCAAACGGCCACACATGTGGACGCAAGGCCAAGCAGAGGGAGAACCACTCGGTCGAACGCCGCATGGCCAGTCGCCGCCATACAGACGTGCGCCATGCATGCGAGGCCAAGAGAACGGCCAGTCACCACTGTATGGCCCCTTGGCCATGTAATCACGCAATCATATGCTCCACGTGCAAGGCCACAAGGCCATGCAGCCGGCCTCCACACTACCAGTCGTTGTGTAGTAAGCCTTTTGATTGGTTTCCGTACGGCTGGCCGCATGGTTGCGGGAGCGGCCTCCTAGGAAGCTGCCACTACGCAGCTGCATGGCCACGCACGGACGACCTCCTTGGTCGTGCCCCTGGTCAGTTCCTCAAGGATGGCTGAACCACCGACCCCCCTTAGGGAGCCCGATCGGCCGCCCAGCCGGCCCATCCACCGGCATGCCCTCTTCAGTTTAGTCCCATTTGCTGACACGACCGGCCGACCTCTGCAGGTCAGTCCCTAGGTCATGGTCTAATCATCGTTGTTCAACCACCATGTAACAATCTCGTAACAACCTCAACATAACCACTCATTGAGTGTGTGCATAATAAATGTCCTAAATATACACTTTATAAAATATAAGAAATCGGCCTGCTTATAGCGAAAATACCCATGATGTTCTACGTATATCAAATAATACAGATGTGGTGTCGTCGTGTTCAAAAAGCTCGGTCAGGCCGAGTTTGGCCCAGTTTGATCAAGCCCAGACTTTTCTCCAGTCGGGCTTGGCCCAGGCTCAATTTGAGCTGGGTCAGGCTCGGGCTCCCTCCCAAAGAGGGGGACCAATTAGGCCCTTCAGGTCGGGCCAGCTTGAATACAGAAGGCGGGATTAAATCCCGCCTATGATTAGGCGGGATTGAATCCCGCCTAATCACAGATTTACAGGCGGGATTTAATCCTGCCTATGATTAGGCGGAATTTTAATCCCGCCTAACCTGGCGGGATAAAAATCCCCCCAGGTTCTGGCTTAGCCCGGTGTCGAGCTCAGGCTAGCCCGATGCCCAAGCTTTGCCGGCCCGATCCAAGCATCAGGCCAGGCAACCAGCCAAAATGGGGGCCCGTTAAGGGCCCCAAGCCCGGCCTTGGCCCGGGCCGGGCCTAGCCGGGATTTTCCCAGACCGGGCCCGGGCGGGCTTTTCGGGCCCGGGCTTTTTTCCCACTACTACTATTGAATGTGCATAGACATATTCGTAACTAGCATGCATATAGCACATAAGTTGGATATTGTTAGTGCATAGCAAAAAAAACCACCTATAATATGAACATAAATTGGTTATAGTGTGTGAATAACCGCATAACTACCGTAACCACCACATATTTACAGAAATGCCACCCACAAAAACTATAAAAGGGGCTCATACCCTCCTTTCATTTCACATTGGTATTCTCCCACCTTACCTCTTACGCACAAGAGAGTTCTCAAAGAATCCATCGAAGAACTCCATGCATGCTTGAAGAAACTCTTAAAGATCTTTGAATACCTTATAAGAACCTTTGAAGATCACCTAGAGGACTTAAAGGACCCCTTAGGGATTTCTCCCTGCACATTTCATTTAACGCACATTATACTCTACACATGTTCCACCCAGCTCTCCACAACAACAAAAAACGTCTCTCCAGACTCTTCTATGAGCAACATGAGAAAGGTCGCTGACTATAAGGCATGCAGAACACTCAACCATAGCTTTTGAGCATTAGTGGAAGGCTCCAGAGCACCTAGAGTGCGGTGCTTCCCATTGCAACTTAAATAGTACATAGATCCACGAGCGATGACTTGTCACCCTCAGAGTCTTCTCTCCTTCTCTCCATACAACTATAACAAGAGGTGGCTTTCACCCATGTATTCTCTACAAAACTTTGTAATAACACAAGATATTATTGAAGTTTGGTCGACATAGTCCCGTCTGTTGAAACTCGGATATCGGTTCAACGGAGTTCAGGTTGGGAGGGAATAGTTCAAGTTACTTATCATGTCGTCGAGTGCGCTAGGTAGGTCGGTTCAAGCTCGGATTTGACCCTCACTAGTTAGAAGCAGGTTTTCTACACTCAGACCCTCTAAGCTACAGCGAGGAGGTATCGTCACTCACCCAGAAGCACGTATCGTGTCTTCCTCTCCTAAAGCTAAAGGTTGAGCTCGACACCTTGGATGGCACGAAACCAAAAGCTCTCCAAAAATTTGGAGCTCAAATAGGTTGGGTCTGCCTCTCCAAGATGCTTTAAGGGTCTATTTATAGGTAAACTCTAAACCAGGGGCAAAACCATCTTTGTGGCCTGCTAATAGTGGCCTCCACCTTTTGGTTTTTTCTATCGGCACCCCCGATTGGTCTGCAGATAGCAAAATCCTGATGTTTGTGGTAGGTATGGACAGACCACGATGTTATGCTAATAGTATAAAGGTAAACTTGTAGGTTTCCCTGGCGAGGCGTGTTCATCGTTCGCAAGATTCGAGAACTCACTAGGCTAGAACTCACTTCCCTCGGATGCGCCTCGACACTAGGCTGGCTAGGCTTGCTTCACAGGGGGCTCGCTGGAAGAGCCGCTTCTCGGATACCTGGAGTCGACAAGGCGTGGGGTCGCCTTGCTAGGGCCTGCTCACCTGGCCTGGCTGAGCTAGACCTAGTCCCTTTGCTTCTTTTTTTGACTCGTTACTCTGTCAAGCCCACCGCTTCTGGCGAGGTTGCTGACTGGCTGCTGAAGTTCACTTTGTTGGAGCATGCGTTCCACGATTCTTGGTTTGCTAATAACAAATCTCGTTTGTATTTGATCATAGGGTGTTTATGATGTGTAGATATTACAAGTCTAACACTAAAATCATTTGGACTTGGATTCGGGTTTGAATAAAGGAGCTAAGGTGATATCATCTGACGATATCCACTATCGCCAGCAAGCGATAACTCAATGGGAAGTTATAGCATTTTCTCCACGGCGTGCAGTTCCAGTCGAAATCGCCCAGCGATATCGATATCTCCCAGGCGATAGCACACGATTGGCCACGAAAGATTCAACCTGCAGAAGTTTCAAATCATGGGACGCGTTACAGCCTGTAAGGATATCGCTTGCAAGAGATACCCAGTATCACAGGGTTATAACGCTAAAATATAAAAAAAGGCACATTTTTCTGAGGAAATTAAGACTTAGAGAATTTGAAGTGTTCCTTCTCGTGCAACTATTCCAGAAAGCTCCAACATCCAGAAAAACTCCATCTTCCCAAGAAGGGACAAGATCGAAGAAGCGACGACTCGTACATGACATCTGATGCAACCTTGGCAAGGATTTGTCAGCATCTTCAGCGCTACATTTTGAGGGAGTTTTCATTCTGAAATTTATTGTGTAATTCTTAATTTCTTATTTGTAATTGATAGAGGAAATCTTCACCTTGTGCGTGGCGTCTAAGTCCTTGCGTGGCTTAGGAGAGAATAATCACCTTGTGCGTGGTGTCTAGGTCCTTGTGCGACTTGGGGAGTTCTCGCCGCCTTGTGAGAAGCGAATATATCGTGTTGTGATCTAGGGGAGGCTAGTAGCTAGATCTAGGAAGAGATACGTTATAGCCAGTCGGTTCTTGTTAGGACCAGTGAAATCAAAAGAAGTTTGTAATTTTTCATAGCCGTGATCTCTAGCTTCATAGAGATTCATTATATTCTGTTTAACACTTGTGAGATAAATTATCATCATTTTTATTCTTGTGATTTACTAAGTGTTTATTCTTGATGATGAAAAATTAGTTTTTTTTCTGCAATTATTTTTCATGCAAATATTAATTGAAAAAAATATAAATATTGTTAACCCTTATTCACCCCCCCCCCCTCTAAGGGCATCTCACGATCCAACAATTGGTATTAGAGCAAGTTTACTCCAAATCGGTTTCACCACCGGGAGTAATGACGCATAATAATCACGCATTTTCTGAGGGGCAAGGGATAAGTAGACCTCCCTTATTCACTAGCACAGACTATAACTATTGGAAAACTCGAATGTGATGTTTTCTAATCGCCTTAGATATTGAAGTTTGGGGTATGATAGAATAATGCTACACTCCACCCACAACTGTAGTTAGAAGTGTTACTATGTAAAAACCCAAGGACAAATGGGATGAAATTGACAAACTAAGGTGTAAGAATAACGCCAAGGCAATGCATGCTTTATTCTGTATGTTAGATAGAACTGAGTTTAATCGTGTATTTGCATGTGAAACTGCGTATGATATTTGGAACTTACTTGAAGTTACTCATGAAGATTCATCGCAGGTGAAGGACTCAAAGCTTTTCCAATTAGAGTCAGAATTTGAAAAGTTCAAGATGGAGGTTGATGAAGACGTAGACTCCATGTACACAAGGTTCAGCAAAATTGTGAATGACTCTAAGATCCATGGAAAAAGTTTCTCAAATGGAGATTTAGTGAGGAAGATTCTTAGATCGCTTCCCCGAAGTTCAATCGAAAAGTGACTGCCATCTCGGAGTCACATGATCTAAAGACTCTTCAAATTGAGAATCTTATAGGAAATTTGAAAACTCATGAGGTGGAACCGAGGATTCAACAACAAGAGTACAATGTGGAGTCGAGAAATAAAGCATTGGCGTTGAAGTCCAAGAAAGAAGCGGAAAGTGAGTCTGATGAGAATGATGAAGAAAGTGAAGAAAGCTTGTTCGTTAAGAGGTTCAAAAAGTTTATGAGAAATCATGAAAGAAAAAATTCTTTTATGAAGATTTTCAATAAGAAAGGAAAAGCTAAAGCTGATGGAGAAGATGATGAAGAACGTCCACCACCTGAGTGTTACCATTGCAGAAAAATCGGACATATCAGGAGCAAGTGCCAAAAATATCTGAAAGAGCTTAAGGAAAAGAGGCAAAAGAAGAAGGATAAGAAGAAAGTTCTTAAGGCTGAAACCTGGTGAAAGTGTCTAGTGTCAGCCTAATCCATCTATAGGGGGGGGGGAATAGGTGCAGTGACGTCTTTTGCGGAATTAAAAATTACCTGCACAATTAAACAAACCAAGCACAGAAAACACACAGTAATTTACAGTGGTTCCCCAATCTTGGGTACGTCCACTCTCCCCTTCGCCTATCTCCCACACGGGGATGACTCGGCAACTCCTCCAAAATGAGATTAAAATCCAATCTCTCCACTCGGAGCCACGCTCCTACAACTCGGAAGGAACCCTTCCTACAACAAAAAGTCGACACCCCACCAAAACGGGTTGCACCAAACCCTTACAACTAGGAATAAAATTCCTTGCAAAAATTGAATGTAAATAAGAAATACAAACAATGCAATTTGGAGAACCCAAGGTCCTTCTTCGTTCATTGAGAGCTTGCACGAAAATGACGAAGAATCCACACTTGGTTTTTCTCTCTTGGATCGGATCTTGACTTGATCGGCGGTGGCAAGCGAGTGCGGCGGCGATGCGTTGTATATCTGAACTTCTTGATGAAGCAAGCTAGGTCACCAATCGATCTCAGTTGTATCAAGCGTCTCTACCCCGATTCGGAATGGAGAACAAGTCTCGGTCGATGAATCAGAAGACAAAGGATCTCAAGAGAGAAGAGAGGGACCAGCGGCTTGCCTCGGTTCTGTCGAAGCGTGATCAGCTATGGGAGGGGATCGACGATGACAATAATCGAGCAATCGACGGCTTGAGATCGGCGAAAGCTAGGTCACGACCAACAAAAAATTCTTTTCGTATTTCTCGATCCGTATTGAGTATGATTTAAACTTGGGTATATATACCCCAAAACAAACCCTAAGTAGTCGTAGCGGGACCCACGAAGGAAGGAACGGAGCTTCGGTTTATACTGTGCATGGCGGCCCGATTCGGTCCAGTGAAGCGGCGGAAATCTGCTAAGTCAGAATCGGCGGGTATCACCAACGATACCCGTCGACATCGGCGGGCATCGTTGGTGATGCCCTTCGATTTTGACTTGGATAATTTCTGACCATGGAGAATTCTCGGCTAAGGAAGCTAGGGCCAATCGACGACTATCGATGAACATGCCCGACGAAGTCGACGGGTATCAGTGACGATACCCGACGATGTCGTCGGGTATGACTCACGATTCTCGTCGATTCTTACTTGGGAAAATTTCCCATTTCTTCCTTCTACTTTCTTGAGCCTCAGGCTTTGACCTTTCTTGCTCCTTCTTCTGCTCTTGGTCTTCCTTGAGCCTGTACTTGAAAATAAGTACACCCCAATAGAGAGAGCACACGTGAGTCAACACACTTACCCACACAATGAGGGATTACATTGCGTAGGCCCGTGTATATTGACCCACTGTACCCTGAAATTGGTGTGTACTTGACATGGAATAGCTGCAAGCACAACTTGAAAAGACATATCAAATACATCTCAATTCACCTTAGCTTGATCAGGTGTTTTTTCAAATTCGAGCTATTGTGGATGCAATACCCAACAATCTCCCCCTATTTGAAGAAGCCTAAACCCTACAAGCTAAGGTGAACTGCATAGCTTGAAAAGACATATCAAATACATCTCAATTAACCTTAGCTTGATCAGGTGCTTATTCAAATCCGGGCTATTGTGGATGTAATACCCAACAATCTCCCCATATTTGAAGAAGCTTAAACCCTACAAGCTAAGGTGAACGGTATAGCAGAAATGATAACATAAAGCATAAAGAAAATGTGTTGGAATTCATTACCATTTCCATCATTGGGGCCACCTTGGCGCCACTTTAGCCGAGAGGGTAATCTCCCCCTTAGCTTCCTTAGCCGAGAGAGAGTTCTCCCCCTTTTTGGCTTCTGCAAATATGGAGCTCCCATGGGGACATCATGCTCCCTCTTAAAGTTTGCATTCATGCATAGACTTGAATTCTGAGCTGTAGCTCCCCCTTGATCCAAGGTCTATGTGCAGCTCAAGCCTCTTCAGTCCATGTTCAGCATCCCAAGTTCAGTCTTGAAGAAGTTGAACTTGGTCTCATCCAGCGGTTTTGTGAAGATATCTACGAGATGCTGATCAGTGGGGACATAGCTGAGTGCAATGTCCTTGTTCTCCACATGCTCCCGGATGAAGTGGTAGCGCACTTTAATATGTTTTGTCCGGCTATGCGATACTGGATTATTAGCTATGGCAATTGCACTCGAGGAGTCGCAATACATAGGAATCTCTCTGTACTGCAGATCGTAATCTTCCAACTGGTTCCTTATCCACAGGAGTTGTGCACAACAGCTGCCTACTGATATATATTCTAATTCTGCCGTAGAAGTTGCGACACAGTTCTGCTTCTTACTACTCCATGAAATAAGCCTTCTTCCGAGGAATTGACACGTCCCGGAAGTGCTTTTCCTATCATCCTTGCTTCCTGCAAAATCAGCATCTGAAAAGCCAATAAGCTCGACATCATTTTTTCTCGGGTACCACAAGCCAAGATTAGGTGTGCCTTTAAGGTATATCAATATTCGCTTTGCAGCAACGTAATGAGATTCCTTAGTGTTCACCTGGAATATAGCACAAACACATGTGGAAAACATAATGTCTGGTATACTGGCAGAAAGGTAGAGCAGGGATCTAATTATGCTTCTGTACCTGGATTCCTCAAAAGGTTTCCCTTTCTCGTCCTTGTCCAGAGACACAGTTGATCCCACTGGAGTCCTCATAGAGGTTGCACTCTCCATTCCGAACTTCTTTAGAAGTTCATTTGTGAACTTCGTCTGGGAGATGAAAATTCCCTCTACAGAATGTTTCACTTGAAGTCCTAAGAAGTACTTCAGCTCTCCCATACTACTCATTTCAAACTTCCCTTGCATGAGATTTGAGAACTTCTTGCAAAAGTTATTATCGGTTGAGCCGAATATTATGTCATCGACATAGATTTGCACTAGCAAAATCTTGCCTTTGACTTCCCTAAGAAACAATGTCTTGTCTATTTTTCCTCTTCAGAACTTGTTCTCAATAAGAAACCTAAACAAGGTCTCATACCAAGCGCGGGGAGCTTGCTTTAAGCCATATAGTGCTTTATTAAGAAAGTACACATGTTCAGGGAAAGTTGGATTAACAAAACCTGGGGGTTGAGCTACGTATACTTCTTCTTTCAAATTTCCATTTAGGAAAGCAGATTTTATGTCCATTTGATAGACGGTGAATCCTTTGTGAGCAGCATATGCGAGGAACAGCCTGATGGCTTCGAGCCTTGCCACTGGTGCAAAGGTTTGATCGAAGTCAATCCCTTCTTCCTGTCTGTATCCTTGAGCTATGAGTCGTGCTTTGTTCTTTATGATGACTCCACTCTTATCCAGCTTGTTTCGGAAGATCCACTTGGTGCTGATTACATTTTGTTGCTTAGGCCGGGGAACGAGCTCCCAGACCTTGCACCTTTCAAATTGATGAAGTTCTTCTTGCATGGCAAATATCCACGAGGCATCCTTGTTGGCTTCGTCAAATTTCTTTGGCTCAACCTGTGACAGAAAGCTTAAGTGCAAAATCTCATTAATTGTACCTCTTCGAGTTCTGACACCATCCCGCGGATCTGTAATGATTTGATCGATGGGATGATCCCTCATGTGTCTGAGCTCTAGGAGTCTTGCATTTGCAGCTGCTACTACTTATGGCACTTCTTCTTCCTTTAGAATTTCCAACTCCTGAGGGTCTTCCTCTCCTAATGAGGTAGGAGTGGAGATCTTTACAAACTGTTGAGCATCATCTTTTTCAGTCTCATTTAGACTTAACTTTTCTAGTTTGGTACCTGCATCTCCAAAAGTACCACTAGACGAGCTACTATGAAGCAAGCTTGCTTTATCAAATACAACATGTATAGATTCTTCTACAACCAGAGTTTTCTTATTAAAAATCCTATATGCTCTACTATGGCTACTATATCCTACAAAAATACCTTCAAAACATTTTTCACCAAACTTAGTACGTAGATATTTCTCATTATTGAGTACATAGCATTTGCAGCCAAAGATCCTCAAGTAGAATATAGTCGGTTTCTTTCCCTTCAACAGCTCATAAGGAGTCATTCGATGGCTTTTATTGATAAGCGCTCTGTTTTGCACATGACAAGCCGTGTTGACAGCCTCTACCCAGAAGTATTCTGGTAGAGACGCATCATTTAGCATTGTCATGCTTGCTTCAATAAGAGTTCTATTCCTTCTCTCCGTAACTCCATTTTGTTGTGGAGTACGAGGGGAGGAAAACTCATGAAAGATACCCAAGTTTTCACAGAATTTGGTCATAGCACCAGATTCGAACTCTGTTCCATGGTCACTTCTGATTCTAACCACGGTGCAGTCTAGTTCGTTTTGGATCTGCTTGACAAACTTTGTGAATACCTCAAAGGTATCTGACTTGTGTTTCAGAAAAAACACCCAAGTGAAACGGGAGTGATCATAAACAATCACCAACGTATATGACTTGCCTCCTAAGCTGTGAACTTGCATTGGACCGAATAAGTCCATGTATAATAAGTACAGACACCTAGAAGAGTCCTTTTCTACAATGCCCTTAAAGGTAGCCCTTGTCTGCTTGCCCATTTGACAAGGGTGACAGAGGCTCTCTTTAATGCACTTAATAGTGGGTGCATCCCTTACTAGATTGTTAGAGAATAACATGTTAAGCGTTTTGAAGTTAATATGCGCTAATCTCTTGTGTCACTGATCACAAAGAGATGCACTATCTGAAAGACTTTGTTTCAAGAGCCTAAACACCTAGAGGGGGGGTGAATAGGTTCTAATCTTTTTGAATCTTTTTGATTTTAAGGCAAACATATATTTGTAACTTCTTTTAGCACAGAATAATTCTATCTACAGAAATTAAAAAACAACATAGCAGACACCAGATCTATAGAGGTTCCCTAAGATATGGGTACATCCACTTTCCCCCTTCGCCTATCCAGCAGATAACTGGATTCAGCCTAACTTCCTTCCACTGGCTCGGATCCGCAGATCTTACAAACTCAGAACCCCAAAATGGTTCCTATACCTCAGACTTTACACAAGTCCTACCTCAGATTCTTCCCTGAATCCTACCTCAGGCCTCAGCCCTACCTCAGCCTTTATAATTAGGCTTACAACTCAGACTTTCCACAAGTCCTACCTCAAGCACACAGCCCTACCTCATCCTTTATAATTTTAGGCTTACAATCTCAGATCTAACAATAGATCCTATAAGAATTTGTGAGTAATAAGTATCAGAAAACTTCACTAGCTAGATTTCTCGGTTGATGTTGTCTTCTTTATCAGTTCTTGTATAGACTGATCCTTCTGATCCAACTGAACTTAGCTTTTCAAAGCTTCTTGATTAGGACAAATAAGGTGGATCTTTTCTTGAAGTTGAAGTTGATCTTCAGTCAGCTTCTTACTTAGATTCAGATTGAACTTTGAATCTTTCTTGCAGACAGCCCTTGATCTGTCAGAATTCTTCTTATTGATGCCTCACGTTATTGTCTTTTTTGTCGTTCCCGATCTGTCTCTTATATAGAGCTTGCTTCATGGTTACTGGCTGATCCGGTTCATAACAGACTTCTGACAGTGGTGTCAGACCGGTTAGTTATGACAGCTATCAAGTCACCAGTCACGTCACCAGGTTCTACAATGTCTTTTCAACTCAGCATACAACACTCAGCAGACTGCTTCATATGTGTCGACACATATAGGCTAAGTGTCGATACAAGTCTTCAAGGTGTCGACACAAATACTCCAAGTGTCGACATAGTCATACTTCTGCTTCTCGACATTGCTTTTTGTTGTATGTGTCGACACAAGTCTTGTGTGTCGACACAGCAGCTTCTTGTCTCGACATTTTTGTTGCAGACAGATGGTGTTGAGTGTTTGTCAAATGGCGTTGAGTGTGTGTCAACACAAGTCCTGTGTGTCGACACAGTTACTTCTGAACTCGACACAGCCTCTTGAGAGTTGGTGTGTCGACACAAGTCTTATGTGTCGACACAATTGCTTTAGGTGTCGACATAGCTACTGAGTGTTGACTCATCTTCTGTTTTAAGTGTTGAAACAATTCTGTTTTAAGTTGTCGACACAATTCTGGATTTCGACACAGCTGCTTCTTTAGGTGTCAACATAGCTTTGAGTATCGACACAACTTCTTTACAAGTGTCGACACAAATACTGGGTGTCGACACAACTTCCCTGAGTGTCGACACAAGTTTCCTGAGTGTCGACATAGTTTCTTCACAAGTGTCGACACCTGTACTTAGAAAATTTTCCTTCAAATTTTTAAACCTGCACAATGAAACTCAAACTTCTATCAAATACACATTGATGCATATCATTGACTAAGTTGTGGCTTCTCTAAATCTAGTACACATTTTCCAATGTACCCAACAATCTCCCCCTATTTGGAGAAGTCATAACCCTTAGTCAAAGATATACATCTCTTAAGATAAAACAAAATTGTAATAGAAGTAAAAAACATTTCAGAGCAGGTTATTACATAATCATTGTAAACAACAGACACTTAATACTGAAGCAGATTTCATTAATCAGTAAAATTATAGTTTACAAGAATTTCTTATAGAACAAAAGGAAAAATAATACATTGTACTATTACAAGAACCTAGCAATCATATTACTGACTAGGTTTCTTAATAACTATTCCTTTGCCAGACTTGATTTTATCCTGCACAGAAGGTTCAGCATCTTCAGCTGGCTTTTTCCCTTTGAGAGCTTTCTTCTTCAATGCTTCAGCCTTGATCTTCTGTCTTTCAAAATAGTGGAAAGGTTTGGGGAAGTACTTTCTTGGCTCTTGAGCATTAGCAGGTAGCTTCCCAGCCTTAGCACTTCTTCTATGCTGTAGAATTTCTTCTTGTCCAGCTTGATATTTATTCCACTCTTGCTCAAAATACCACTTACCCCTGTCATGGGTTTTATCCTTAACAGCTTTCCAGGCAGTAAGTATGATATTTCTAGAAGTTGGGCTCTACTGCTCAAAATCTGGCTTCAGCTCAGCCTGCTCTCTGAATCTCTTCTTGGAAAGTTGAGCTTCCTTCTGAGCTTCTAATATAGCTTCTGACATTTCAACCTTTTCTAGAATTACATTTTGTACCTCTAGTGGAGGACTATACATTTTCAGCACTTCTTCTTGAACCATCTCAAAATAAGTTGGGTGGTAGATCACCTGAGCAACTTCAGGCTGATCTCCTTCAAAATATTTAGGTTGAATCCCAGACTCAGCTACATTAGCATCATCACAAAGAGGAGGATATCCAAGAGTAGCTCTGATGCTATTGGTAGTCTATTTAGCATGGTCAGAGCTGGCTTTGACTAGTAATCTCTCCCCCTTTATGACTTCTCTTGCAACATGATCTTTTATGTCTTCTTTCTGGAATCTGACTTGATCAGCTATATATTCAGTACCTTCTTTAAAATAAGCTCTGAATTTTGTAAGGAAAGTTTTAATTTTCCCCTGAGATTCTTGAAATGTGGCTTTGATAGCAGATATATCTTCCTGGATTTGCTTGGAGATTTCAGCCTTCAGAGTAGTGCTAGAATTATTGAGCTTTGTCAATATTTCATGATGTGAATCCTTGAGATTTTCATTCATCCTTATCTGATTCTCCAGTACATATCCCTGCTTCACTTCAATTTCATCCACTTTAGCTTGTATATCTTGTTGTTGCTTGGTCAGTAACACCACAGCTTTACCTCCTTTATGGAAGCAATCTGTCATATCCTTCTTATGTTGATTCACTTCAAATCTAATGGATTTGATGTCCTGGGCCAACTGAAACTGTAACTCTTTATGAGTTTCATAAACATATTTTTCTATAGTCTGTCTTTGAGTATTCAGTTTTATTTACATCTGGACCAGTAAAGAACTGAAGTCCATGCTTGATGTAGATGATGCAGTTCCCAATTGTAAAGCTTTCTTATATCCAGAACTCTTCTTCTTTAACACAGTCAGCTTTCTTTTCTTAGCCAATGTGGCTTCTTCATCTTCAGAAGATTCAGATGTACCTTGAATATCAACAGTTTCCTTTTCAGCTGGGGTATCCTTGGATAACTCCCCCTCAGTCCTTGGAATTTCCTTTTCTTTTTCAATTTCCTCCCCCTCAGTCCTATCAGTAAAAGGATCAGGAAACAATTCTTCCATTGTAAATTCCTGCTGTATCTGTTCAGAAGGAATAAGATTAGTTTTTAAAAAAAAATACCACTTGAAAGACCTCTTTTGTTGTGTAAACAAAAGTGTCCCTTTGAACAATTTTTGAGGAGAATACTATAATACATCACTACTCTGTGGAGAAGATACTTACTGGCTTATTTTGAGCATCATTCTTATCAGTTACTTCAGCTGCAGTGTTGATTTCAGATACAACATCCATTATTGTGTCTGCACCTAAGTCACTATCCAGGACAGCAACATCAATACCTCCCCCTTGGACAGGCAACTCAGTTTCTTTTTCTAGGTTTTCTCCCCCTAGAGTAGAGTCAATTTGTTGCTCTTGGGGCTCACAGTCCTTTGCTTGAGCATGAACATCTTGTTGTTGTTGGTCTTCATCAGAACTGAAGACCACTTCCTCCTCAGAATCATTGGAGGAGTCAGCCTGGACAACCACCTTCTTTTTATTCTTGTCTTTGTTAGTTTGCTCCTTAGGAGCAGGGACTTCCTTGGTTAGAACTCTATCCCACCTTGACAGAATCTTTACATCCATTTTTCTCATATGATTTATCTTAGAGCCATTAGCTTGTTTCAGAACATATGGAATTACTGATGTTAAGCATAGACTGAGGATCCTTCCCAGGTTAGGTTTCTTCATTCCTTCTTATAGTTTATCAAACACTACTGCTGCCCAGTCAGTTTTTATCTTGAATATGATTCTCACCATCAGATTGAACATGTGGGCAGAAATCCGATCATGTCCATCTGTCTTGCAGATAATCACTTTGCCAACAACTTCAGATAGAAATTTTCCCTGGGAATTCATCCCTTTTCTGGTGATATAGGATCCAATCTTGATATTGGGACTCATCCCACACCAGCTTAAAGCTTCTGTTATCTGGGAAGGGGTTATTTCTTCTGTATCCTTGATCAATGGAAGATGTAGTGATTTCCTGATAGTTTTCAATGTGAGTTTCACTCGGGTATCTTGAACAGTCGCCTTGATTTTCTTGCCTTCTGAATCCACTGTAGCGGTTGAATAGAACTCCATGACTTCCTTCTTCCAAATTTTGGTCGATTCTGAGACCAAAAATTCGAGTCCATTTTCAGAAACTAGGGCAATAACTCCCTGAATTTAGTCAGAAGCAGTTGTGAAACCTTCGCGAACCAGTTCGTAACCTTCGTTAACCTTGTCTTCTTGGTGTGGCGCCATTGATGTAAGTACTAGAGGAGAAGAGAAGAGAAGGTCTATGTCGACAGAGATTCAAAAATTCTGATAGCGTAGTCGACCAGATTTTGGATTCACCTTTTTATAGTACTTGAGTCAGGGGCAGATCAAAAGTCGGGCTTAAGTCGACAAATTAGTTTTTATGTCGACAAAAATGAACTAGGTCTTGACAGAACTTAAGTTAAGTCGACACAACTATGTGTCGACATACTAATGTCTTAGTCGACAAAACGTATTTTAAGTCGACATATCTATGTGTCGACATACTTGAGTCTGTGTCGACATACTTGCATCTGTGTCGACACTGACAACTTAAGTCTCGACAAAGTTGTGTCAACACCAACTTTTTGTGTCGACACAAATATCCTCACAACTAATAGTCTTGATAAGGTTGTATCGACACCTATTCTCCTATCGACACAGATACTATTTCTGTGTCGACACATCCTTTTCCTGTGTCGACACAATCATACTGAGTGTGTCGACACAACTTGCTTGTGTCGACACAAACTTTGTACTTATAGAAATTTGGTGCTTACTGATTCTACTCATAGAAACTTATGTTAACCTATTCTAGGTTCAACATACCTAATTCAATTTTGAAATTATTGAATTTAGTTTCATCAAGTGGTTTTGTGAAAATATTAGCTATTTGATTATCTGTTTTTACAAACTCTAGACTAATATTTTCCTTTTTAACATGTTCTTTGATAAAATGAAACTTTATTTTTATATGCTTGGTCCTACTATGTAATACAGGATTCTTAGCAATAGAAATAGCACTTGTAGAATCACAAAATAGTGGAATTTTACTTACCTGGATGTCATAATCTTCTAGTTGATGCTTTATCCACATTAATTGTGCACAGCAGCTACCTACAACTATATATTCTGATTCAGCTGTTGATATAGCTACACTTGTTTGCTTCTTGCTGCTCCATGACACCAGCCTCCCACCAAGGAACTGATAGGTTCCTGTGGTACTTTTTTTGTCTTCTTTGCATCCAGCAAAATCTGTATCTGAGAAACCTGTTAATAGAAAATCTCTATTCTTAGGGTACCAAAGGCCTCGATTAGGTGTGCCCTTAAGATATCTCAAAATTCTTTTAGCTGCAGTATAATGAGATTCCTTAGAACATGCTTGATACCTAGCACAGACACATGTTGCATACATGATATCAGGTCTACTAGCAGTCAAGTATAGTAGGGAGCCAATTATCCCTCTATACAAAGACTCATCAACAGGTTTCCCTGCTTCATCTTTGCATATAGGCATACTTGTTCCCATTAGAGTTTTCATTGTAGAAGTTGTGCCCAAACCATACTTCTTAATCAACTCCTTGGTGAACTTAGACTGGGATATTGACAACCCACTCTCAGTCTGTCTAACTTGAAGTCACAAGAAGAACTTCAGCTCACCCATACTGCTCATCTCAAACTTCTCTTGCATAAGTTTGGCAAACTTCCTACAAAGGTTGTTTTAAGTAGAACCAAAGAAAATGTCATCCACATATATCTGGACAAGTATTATCTCGCCTTTTGATTCTCTATAGAATAGAGTTTTGTATATCTTTCCTCTAGAGAATTTATTCTTAATGAGGAAGGCAGACAAGGTTTCATACCAAGCCTTTGGAGCTGGTTTCAAACCATATAGAGCTTTCCTCAGCCTATATACATAATCAGGAAAGTGAGAGTCTACAAAACCTGAGGGTTGTTCTACATAGACTTCTTCTTTTAAATCACCATTCAGAAATGCTGATTTCACATCCATTTGATATACTTTGAACCCTTAATAGGCAGCATAGGCTAAGAATAACCTTATTTCCTCCAGCTTTGCCACTGGAGCAAAGGTTTGATCAAAGCCAATACATTCCTCTTGCCGTTAGCCTTTTGCTACCAGTCTAGCCTTGTTCTTGACTATAGTGCCATTCTCATCAAGCTTGTTCCTGTAGATCCACTTAGTTCCTATTATGTTGTAATCCTTAGGTTTTGGCACCAGTTCCCAGACCTTACACCTTTTGAACTTACTGAGCTCTTCTTGCATTGCATCAATCCAATTGGTGTCTTGTATGGCCTCTTCAATCTTCCTGGGTTTTATCTGAGACAGGAAGCTAGAACATAAAACTGTGTTCATGCTTCTGCTCCTTGTTAGAACACCCTGACTTGCATCACCAATGATCTGGTGAGCTGGATGATCCTTCATGTGTCTCCTTGCTGGAGGAATTCTGTCAGCATTTTGGCTATCTCCAGTTTCTTCATCTTGTTGCTCCACATTTTCTTCTTCACCTAGAGGGACTTGATCTCCCCCTGGATAGCTGGCATCTTTATCCTCATCCAGTTTAGCAGGAACATCTTCATTGATGGTCAGCTTGTCCAGCTTATCTATTAGACCTGAAGAACTAAACAATTCACTGTTAATAAACATTGACTCGTCAAATACAACATGCACAGATTCTTTTACAACTTGAGTAGTCAAGTTGTAGATCCTGTATGATCTACTATGGTTGTTGTACCCAACAAATATCCCTTATAGGGATTTGGCAGCAAACTTAGTTTGGTAGTTTTTACCATTGACTAGTACAAAACAGTTACTACCAAAGATTCTGAAATAAGATATGTTTGGTTTTCTGTCTTTTAAAATCTGGTAGGGAGTCATCTTGTGTTTCTTGTTGATGGAGGCTCTATTGAGCACATGACAAGCTGTATTTACTGCCTCAACCCAGAAATATTAAGGGAGAGTAGTGTCATTCAGTAGAGTTCTACTGGCGTCAATTAGAGTCATATTCTTTCTTTCAGCAACACCATTTTGCTGAGGAGTTCTAGGTGAAGAGAATTCCTGATGAATCCCAAGTTCTTCACAGAATTGTGTTATACATTCAGACTGAAATTCAGTTCCATGGTCACTTCTGATTTTGACCACTGAGATGTTGTATTCATTCTGAATTTGTCTGACAAAAGTCTAGAAAATAGTTGGGGTTTCAGATTTCTGCCTCAAGAAGAAAACCCATGTAAATCTAGAATAGTCATACACAATAACAAGTGTGTATACTTTCCTTCCAAGACTATGGACTGGCATAGGACCAAACAAATCCATATGCATGAGATACAAACATCTCTTTGAATCTTTGATGTCAAGTGACTGAAAAGAGGACTTAGTCTGCTTGCCTTTTTGGCAAGCTGAGCACACACCCTCTTTTATGCACTGAACTTGAGGACCATTCCTCACTAATCACATGCTGAACAGCAGTCCAATTGACTTATAGTTCAGATGAGCTTGCCTCTTGTGCCATTTGACACATAGAGAAGCTTTCTCTCCTGCAACCAAACAAATAGGTGAGTTATTAGACTCACAATCTAGGTTAAGACAATACACATTTCCTTTCCTAGTGCCAGTCAAAATGATCTCTTGATCACTTGACCTTTTTACTAGGCACTCTCCTTTGTGGAAAGAAATATTATAACCTAGATCACTAAGTTGACTTATGCTAATCAGGTTATGTTTTAAACCCTTTACATAAGCCACTTTAGTGATAGTAATTGAATCACAAGATATGTTACCAAATCCTTTGATGATTCCCTTTTCTGATCCACCAAAGATAACTTTGGGTCCATTCTTTATGGGCACATAGTCCCTCAACATTCTCCTTTTTCCAGTCATATGTCTGGAACAGTCACTATCCAAGTACCATATAGGGGTATGGTCACTTGGATTTACCTGCAACAAATAATGAATCACTTACCCTTAGAACCCAACTTGCTAGTGGGTCCTAGGTCCTTGTTAGTTTGAAACCCTGTGACTGATCTAACAGGAATCCTACTTTTGATTTTAACACTTAAGTTAAACCAGCAATCCATGACAAAGTGGCCCCACCTTGCCACAACACCAACACTCAAACCTATTATACCTCTTCTTAGGTACAGGTTTTCTTACTTTGTTGACAGTAGACTTATTAAGTGTTGGTGCTAGAACAACGTTCTTCAAGAACTCCTCTTGAATATGATGGGAATGCCAATAGATTGGTCTATTTACATTTTCACCCTTGCACATGAGATTTTCATGCTCACAATGACCATGTATAATGTCATGATTATACCTGTTAGTAGGATTCACTACCTTCTTAAAGAAAATAGGGGGATTAACAGCTTGAGGCTGAAATGGGACTTTACCTTTTCTTTGAGAATTGGTAGCCCTAGTTCTTCCCTTAAAGCCTAAACCAGTCTTTCCTTTTTGTGAAACAAAATTATCTATCAAAGGTAAGACTGATTTTGGCTTGGAGAATTTTTCCACTAGCTCTCTCTCTTACTGAAGTTTTCCCTCCAGTTTCTTGATATGATTCTCTTTGAATGAGATTATACCCATCTGAATAACTATAATGTTTTTCAATTTGGCAACCTCATTCAGTTTTTGATCAAGTAGTTTTGCTGAATCTGCTGCAGCCAGTTTGAGAGACTCAATCTCCTTGGCCTGCTCTTTAACAAGAAACTTGCTCTTCTTTAGAGCATGCAACAGCCCACCATACTCATCAATGAGTTGGTGAACATCCCCCTCAGACTCAGATCCATCCACTTCTTTTGAAGAAGATGCTTCTGATTCTTATCCTGTAAAGTAATTTGAGACTAGGGGTGAATTGTTTACCATTCTTAGTCCAGGCTGATCCTGGAACTTGTCTTCTTCAGATTGAGCCATCAGCCCTTTACAACAATACTCTTCCACTCCATTTATGGAGTCCAGCATCTGTAGGAATTCTAGTTCCCTAGAATCCTCTTATGTTGAGAAGAGTCCAACATATGCTTCTGCCTCTTCTTCTTCAGATTCTGAAGATGAAGAGTCTGTCCAACTCTTCTCCTTCTTAGCCACTAGAGACTTCTCCTTCTTGCCTTTGATTTGTTGCTTCTTCTTGTCCTTTGATTCCTTTATTTTGTCAGGACAGTCAGTTATGACATGCCCAAACCTGTTGCAGCAATAACACACAATCTTAGAATTAGATTGTTTACCAGGTTTAGAAGCATACATGTCCTCCTTAGGTGTTTTCTTCTTCCTGTAGTATTCATCCTTGGAATAGGATGCTGATGAAGGCCTGGTTCTCCATTTCTTTTTCTTCATGAACCTTTGAAATTGTCTAGTGAAGGCATCAAAGTCTTCATCAGATGTGTGACTATCTGATATACTTGTTTCAAGAATACCTTCTTCTGCTTCAGTACTCCTTCTAGGTGGAGAAGTAGTTTTTCTCCTACTCTTCCTTGAGCCCTCAGCCTTGAAGGCTACTGACTTTTCTTTATGTTCAGATCTGCTGCCCTTCTCTTCCTCTTTCCTAGCAGTAAGCTGCATTTCATATGAAAGCAGTTTCCCAAAAAGTATAGGTGGTGGTGTGTCAGCCAGTTTGGCCACTTCTCTGATGGCACATATCTTAGTGTCCCAATCCTTTGTTAGGGACCTAAGAAACTTGTCATTCAATTCATAAGTGCTGAAGACTCTTCCATAGGTCATCAGTTCATTCACTATTCTGAAAAAAATTTTATAGCATTCAGTTATGCTGTCAGTTTTATTCTGCCTAAAGCTCTCATTTTCCTGATTTAGCGTAGACTTTCTGTCCTCTCTGACTTCTTATGTGCCTTCCATAAAGACAATCAATGTATCCCACATTTCTTTGGAAGTTTTACAGTGCACAAGATTCTTGAATGTTGCATCATCTATGACACTTACAATTATATTCTGAGCTCTTTTATCTAATGTAGCCTAGATGATTTCATCCTTAGTCATCTCTGAATAACTCTTTGGAGTTTGAATGTTTGCATCAAGAACTGAAACCTTCATTGGGATGAAGGGGCCTTCCTGTACTGTGATATAAATTCTTGGATCAGATGCTTTCATAAATAGACTGACCCTTTCTTTCCAAATGCCAAAAGATCCTTTCCTGCATATGGGTAATTTCATAAAACCAAACTCCTTTTGATTTTCACTTGAACCCATTCTTGTTGTCTGTTATAGCCTTAGAAAAATCCTCTGACTGTTAGGTCAAATTTTGAGGAACCTCCATCTGATACAACTTGAAAGATTTTGTTTCAAAAGCCTAAACACTTAGAGGGGGGAGGGGGGTGAATAAGTTCTAATTTTTTTGAGTCTTTTTGATTTTAAGGCAAACAGATATTTGTAACTTCTTTTAGCACAGAATAATTCTATCTACAGAAATTAAAAAACAACACAGCAGACACCAGATCTATAGTGGTTCCCCAAGATATGGGTACATCCACTTTCCCCCTTTGCCTATCCAGCAGATAACTGGATTCAGCCAAACTTCCTTCTACTTGCTCGGATCCGCAGATCTTACAAACTCATAGCCCCAAAATGGTTCCGACACCTCATACTTTACACAAGTCCTACCTCAGATTCTTCCCTGAATCCTACCTCAGGCCTCAGCCCTACCTCAGCCTTTATAATTAGGCTTACAACTCAGACTTTCCATAAGTCCGACCTCAGGCACACAACCCTACCTCAGCCTTTATAATTTTAGGCTTACAATCTCAGATCTAACAATAGATCCTACAAGAATTTGTGAGTAATAAGTATCAGAAAACTTCACCAGCTAGATTTCTCTATTGATGTTATCTTCTTTATCAGTTCTTGTATAGACTGATCCTTCTGATACAACCGAACTTAGCTTTTCAAAGCTTCTCGATTAGGACAAATAAGGTGGATCTTTTCTTGAAGTTGAAGTTGATCTTCAATCAGCTTCTTCCTTAGATTCAGATTGAACTTTGAATCTTTCTTACAGACAGCCCTTGATCTGTCAGAATTCTTCTTACTAATGCCTCACGTTGTTGTCTTTTTTGTCGTTCCTGATCTGTCTCTTATATAGAGCTTGTTTCATGATTACCGACTGATCCGGTTCATAACAGACTTCTGACAGTTCTTACAGTGGTGTCAAACCGGTTAATTATGACAGCTGTCAAGTCACCAGTCACGTCACCAGGTTCTACAATGTCTTTTCAACTCAGCATACAACACTCAGCAGACTGCTTCACATGTGTCGACACATATAGGCTAAGTGTCGACACAAGTCTTCAAGGTGTCGACACAAATACTCCAAGTGTCGACACAGTCATACTTCTGCTTCTCGACACTGCTTTTTGTTGTATGTGTCGACACAAGTCTTGCGTGTCGACACAACAGCTTCTTGTCTCGACATTTCTGTTGCAGACAGATGGTGTTGAGTGTTTGTCAAATGACGTTGAGTGTGTGTTGACACAAGTCCTGTGTGTCGACAAAGTTACTTCTGAACTCGACACAGCCTCTTGAGAGTTGGTGTGTCGACACAAGTCCTGTGTGTCGACACAATTGCTTCAGGTGTCGACATAGCTCCTAAGTGTCGACTCATCTTCTGTTTTAAGTGTTGATACAATTCTGTTTTAAGTTGTCGACACAATTCTGGATGTCGACACAGCTGCTTCTTTAGGTGTCGACATAGCTTTGAGTGTCGACACAACTTCTTTATAAGTGTTGATACAAATTCTGGGTGTCGACACAACTTCCCTGAGTGTCGACACAATTCGCCAGTGTGTCGACACAGCTTGCCTGAGTGTCGACACAAGTTTCATGAGTGTCGACACAGTTTCTTCATAAGTGTCGACACTTGTACTTAGAAAATTTTCCTTCAAATTTTTAAACCTGCACAATGAAACTCAAACTTCTATCAAATACACATTGATGCATATCATTGACTAAGTTGTGGCTTCTCCAAATCTAGTACACATTTTCCAATGTACCCAACACTATCCTTTTCAACTAAGCATACTAGTGTAGAAGAATCTAAGCTTAAAAAAATTAGACAGAAAATATTTCTGCTCCTGATTCCTGTCAATACCGTCTCCATAGAGGAACACGATATAATCAGGCATTTATCCTTGCAGAACTTAACGTCATACCCTTTATCACATAACTGGCTTACACTGATCAGATTATGGTTTAACCCTTAAACATAAGCCACGTTGGTGATAGAGAATACACCGTTGGAAATCATACCATAGCCTTTGGTGATTCCACGATCAGACCCTCCAAAGATAACTTTGGGTCCGTCAGCAACAAAGGAATAATCACACATCAAGCTTCTTGTCCCGGTCATATGCCGAGAGCATCCACTGTCCAAGTACCAGATAGGAGTTTTGGTGGCCTTTGGACATACCTGCAAAATAGAATCATTTTCCCTTAGGAACCCAATACGGTTTGGGTCCTAGATTCCTTGTCAGTTCACTCCCCTTAGGAATGTTAACTTTTCGAGTGGCCAGCCTCGCTTGGTTAACTTGAGGAGCTTTAAAATTCCTAGGATTGAACCAGCAATCCACGGTAAAGTGGCCAACCTTGTCGCAACACCAACAGTTAAATCTGTTGTACCTTCTCCTCCCAGTCTCCTGCTTGACCTGTGAGATGGTAGGTCTAGCTTGGGCCTGGGCACTGGATGAGGGAGCGTCATGGTGACAGCAGTCACATGATTTTTTCACCTCATTTTTCTTAAGTATAACAGGCTTGACTTTTGGTGCCTGCTTCCTATTATGTCCTTATGAAAAAGGACTATAATGTTGCAGTTGGATTTCCTCATAGGGTACCTTGAAAACACTCTCGCCAAAGTTGCAGGGGAAGTTCCATCCAAGGTACCAGCTCTTAGGCTTTTCAACCGAGGGCCGGAAGATGTGCCCATAGGAGGACTCAAAATCATGTTTATTGCAGGGAAAGCTGGGCTTCCTGAATGTGGTCTGATTGAGTGGGGCCTTCCATTTTTCAGCGGCAGAGGCTTTCTTGGCAGCCTTATTTCTTCTCTGAGCTTTGTTTCTCTTGGCTGATCTACCAGGCTTAGACACATGACCCAAGCTAGCACCTTTAGCCTGAGCAGAGAATTCATTAACCAGAGGAAGAATAGTCTTGGGCTTAAAGAAGCTTTCTACAACTTTCTTCTCGGCCGCAAGCTGTTCTTCCAACTTCTTAATTGTTTCCTGCAGAAGGTCAAGGTGCCTTAGGGAGTCTGAGTGCTCAGAGGATAAGTCGAGGTGTTCCTGTCTGAGAGGTATCAGGCTAGTGATTTCTTCTCGTAAGGAAACTCCCTCAGCCTTAAGAGATTTGACCTCCTTCTTCTTAACCCTCAACTCCTTTCGACATCGATCAAGAGTATTGAGCGAAAGCTCATACTGTTCAAGGAGTTCAGCTTCACGAGCAGATGGGTTGTCCTCGTGATCATCTTCAGGAGACTCTGAGTCAGAGCCAGAATCAGAATCAGAGAGAGGGGTGTGATCTTTTACCTTCCCAGTAAATGGGGGACATTCTCCTTCTGAGTCGGAGCGAGCCATGAGCCCGAAGAAGGCTTCCTAATCCTCACTGGATTCTGACAAGTCAGATTCACTGAGGGTCTTGGGCCTCTTGGCAATGTAGCTCCTCTCTTTTTTCTCCTTTTTCTTATCCTTTCTCTTTTGAGGGCAATCAGCAATAACATGCCCTGGCCTATTGCAGCCAAAGCAAATAATATCAGCAGAATGATATTTGTTCGGTTTAGAATCATACTTGTCCGAAGAATAATTCTTCTTCTTTTGACGATCATCTTACTGATGTTTTCTTTTGGAGGAGGAGCCGTCTCCTTTTCTCTAATTTCTCATCCTGAGGAACTTCCTGAACTCTTCGGTGATAAGAGAGAACTCCTCTTCAGATAGCTCTGAGCCTGACGAGCTGAGCTCAGTATCTTCTTCTTCAGCCTTTCCCCGAGAACGGGCTGATGTAACCGTCTTGCCTTTCCTTGAGTGGTTTGCCTTCAACGCAACAGTCTTCTCTTTCGAGGAAGGTCTGTTGGCCTCTTCTTCAGCTTTTCTGGTATTGAGTTGAAGCTCATAAGATAGGAGCTTCCCGAAGAGGATCTGAGGATCGGTTTCAGCAAGTCTGCCAAACTCCCTGATGGCACAAATTTTGTTGTCCCATTCCTTAGTTAAGGATCTCAGGAACTTGTCGTTCAGCTCGCCATCAGTGAAAGTCCTGCCATAATTCTTCAGTCCATTAACAATCTTGAGGAAGTTCTCGAATGTGTCTGTGATCTCTTCCTTGGGCCCCTGTCTGAAGGCCTCATACTTTTGGTTCAGAAGGGATCTTCGATCGTCCCTTACTTCATCAGTGCCTTCCATCAGCACTATCAAGGATTGCCAAATGAGTCTGGCAGTTCTGTAGTGGATGAAGTTCTGAAGCATAGAATCATCAACGACACTGACTAGAATGTTTCTGGCTTTCTTGTCCAGACCATAGAGAGCCATCTCATCTTTGTCCAGATCCATGATCTTCTTAGGTACCTTCCTTGTAGGATCAATTATAGAGGTGATCATAGGAATTTGGGGTCCCTCCTCCACTATCATGAAAAGTCGGGGGTGACTGCTTCCATGTAGTACCTGATCCTTTCTTTCCAGATAGGAAAGTTTGCCTTAGTGCAAACGGGAATCTTTTCGGTGTTCTTGAACCCGTCCATGCTTGAATATTTTGACACTAGACGAAGGATTTTACTCAAGGTGTTAACCTTATTGACGAGCAACCTCCCTCTGATACCACTTGAAAGTGTCTAGTGTCAGCCTAATCCATCTATAGGGGGGAATAGGTACAGTGACGTATTTTGCGGAATTAAAAATTACCTGCATAATTAAACAAACCAAGCACAGAAAACACAGTAATTTACAGTGGTTCCCCAACCTTGGGTACGTCCACTCTCCCCTTCGCCTATCTCCTACACGGGGATGACTCGGCAACTCCTCTAAAATGAGATTAAAATCCAATCTCTCCACTCGGAGCCACGCTCCTACAACTCGGAAGGAACCCTTCCTACAACAAGGAGTCGACACTCTACCAAAACGGGTTGCACCCAACCCTTACAACTAGGAATAAAATTCCTTGCAAAAATTGAATGTAAATAAGAAATACAAACAATGCAATTTGGAGAACCCAAGGTCCTTCTTCGTTCGTTGAGAGCTTGCACGAAAATGACGAAGAATCCACACTTGGTTTTTCTCTCTTGGATCGGATATTGTTGGAACCTTAGGTTCTGATTTGGGTTAGGATCACTATTAGGGTGATTAGTTTGACCCAAAATGTATAGTCTAAGGGTCATAGGTTTTTCCAGACATACCTCAGAAAGAATTCCAGAAGAAGTGCAGAAGAATTCCAGAGAAAATCAGTTTTGAAGTTCAGAAATTTTAGCTCTCCAGAGATAGTCGAACGGCGCTCTACTATTGTAGTCCAGAGATAGTCGAACGGCACTCTACTATTGCAGTCCAGAGATAGTCGAATGGCGCTCTACTATTACAGTCCAGAGATAGTCGAACGACGCTCTACTATTGCAATCCAGAGATAGTCGAACGGCGCTCTACTATTGCAGTCCAGAGATAGTCGAACGGCGCTCTACTATTGCAGTCCAGAGATAGTCGAACGGTGCTCTACTATTGCAGTCCAGAGATAGTCGAACGGCGCTCTACTATTGCAGTCCAGAGATAGTCGAACGGCGCTCTACTATTTCTGTGCAGATTTTCAGGAAGCTTTAAGAAGGCTATTTTTGGCGTTTTCCTGTGCGGCTTTTCAGATAGACTTTATTACAGCTGGCAAAGTTATTTCAGGCTTATTTTAAGGGACTTACAGCTAATATATTTAATGCAATATTCTTATGAATATAGCCGTTGAGGCTGCATTAAATATAATCTTTCTGGGGAAAAGTAATTCAGCCAGATAAAGACAAAGATAAAAAGAAAGATTAGAGAGAGAAAAAGTGATAAGACTTTTTCTCTTACAAATAAAGGATCTCTCTCTCTCTCTCTCATATACATTAACAGAGAAGAAAGCTCGACACTCTCAGGATACAGGCAGAAGAAAGAAAGCTTCATCTTCTTCTTCTGCTCCAAGCTTCAAAGAGACAATTATTCATATCTGTCTAAGGAAGCTTGCTGAAGCTCAACATCAGTTGAAGGCATACACCCTGAAGCAAAGACTCCCAGCATTCCTGAACCATTTCATATTCTCAGGGGGAGCTTTGACATCAACAACAATCCACTAGTCTTCTCTCAGTTGATTTGAGAACAGAGAAGAACATCATCAACTTCTAGTTTTATAAACTGTGTACAGGGTTATTACTCCCTTCAAAAGTAAACCCCTTTGGTGGCAGGGCACCTGATCAAAATCCTGTGTTGGTTTTTAGACACCTGATCAAAAGTCTAAAGGGTCTCTAGATCTACCTGCAGCAGATCTTGTTGGTGGCAGGGCACCTGATCAAAAACCTGAGTGGATTCCTACCAGGGTGGTAGAAGAGTGGACGTACCTATTGAGAGGGAACCATTGTAGCTCCTTGTGTCGTCTGGTTTGCTTGCTCTGTTTCTTTCTTTGTGCTATGCTCTGTTATTTGTTTTAATTTTTAATTTTCCGCATTAACTCTTCCTAAAGAAAATATAAGATCTTCCCTCACTTTCAGATATTGACTTGATCGGCGGCGGCAAGCGAGTGCGGCGGCAATGCGTTGTATATCTGAACTTCATGACAAAGCAAGCTAGGTCACCAATCGATCTCAGTTGGATCAAGCATCTCTACCGATTCGGAATGGAGAACAAGTCTCGGTCGACGAATCAGAAGACAAAGGATCTCAAGAGAGAAGCGAGGGACTAGCGGCTTGCCTCGGTTCTGTCGAAGCGTGATCAGCTACGGGAGGGGATTGACGGCGGCGATAATCGAGCGATCGACGGCTTAAGATCGGCGAAAGCTAGGTCACGACCAAAAAAAATTCTTTTCGTATTTCTCGATTCGTATTGAGTATGATTTAAACTTAGGTATATATACCCCAAAACAAACCCTAAGTAGCCGTTGCGGGACCCACGAAGGAAGGAACGGAGCTTCGGTTTATACTGTGCATGGCGGCCCGGTTCGGTCCAGTGAAGCGGCGGAAATCTGCTAAGTCAGAATCGGCGGGTATCACCAACGATACCCGTCGACATCGGCGGGCATCGTTGGTGATGCCCTTCGATTTTGACTTGGATAATTTCTGACCATGGAGAATTCTCGGCTAAGGAAGCTAGGGCCGATCGACGGCTATCGATGAACATGCCCGACGAAGTCGACGGGTATCAGTGACGATACCCGACGATGTCGTCGGGTATGACTCACGATTCCCTTCGATTCTTACTTGGGAAAATTTCCCATTTCTTCCTTCTACTTTCTTGAGCCTTAGGCCTTGACCTTTCTTGCTCCTTCTTCTGCTCTTGGTCTTCCTTGAGCCTATACTTGAAAATAAGTACACCCCAATAGAGAGAGCACACGTGAGTCAACACACTTGCCCACACAACGAGGGATTACATTGCGTAGGTCTGTGTATATTGACCCACTGTACCCTAACATTGGTGTGTACTTGGCATGTAATAGCTGCAAGCACAACTTGAAAAGATATATCAAATACATCTCAATTCACCTTAGCTTGATCAGGTGCTTCTTCAAATCCAGACTTGTGGATGCAATACCCAACACCTGGGATGATGTCAAATCTGAGGAGTCAAGCAGATCAAGTTTAGAAATTGATGAGGAGGCCAACATATGCTTGACGGGAAAGAGCATTTCATCATTTGATGACGAGTAGTGTCTAGAGCGACACTGAGGTAACTCCTGAAACATATGATGATTTATATTCTAAATTTTTAAGAACTTGTAAATATTTGGAGAAAGGCTTAAATGAAATTAAATTGCTTAAATCTAAAATAAATGTTTTGTTAAAAGAAAATAAAAAAACTAACCAATGAATTAAAAGTACTTGGGAAGGAGAAAGTGACTTACCAAGAGAACTGTCACTCTTTGACAAGGATACCAAAACTAGAAAAAGATATTGCTAAGTCCCGGTGTCGTGTTGATTCACTTATAAAAGAAAAAGGAGAGTTATTAAGATCTCTAATATTTTCTCAAACTCAAGCAGAGGGTAGTAAAAAGGCTTTTGCAAATCGGTACGATACATTAGTCGCTGAAAACACCGCCTTGAAAGCCCGAGTTCGTGATTTAGAAATGGTCATTAAAAATTTTGGAGTGGGCCGAAAATCACTGGATATGATTTTGGCAAACGAATGCTATGGTTCGGCAAAATTTGGGCTCGGATACACTTTTGGAAGATATCGCCTGACGATAACCACTATCGCCGGTAATAACGAAAAGTTCAAAAAATCGTCATTTTCAGATACAAACACAAAATCTGCTGTTACTGCTACTTCCAACAAGAAGTATCAAAATATTTTGAAAAATCTCTTAACATCTTTTATCACGTGTGCCAAATGTAATAAGTTTGGACACACAACTCACACATGTAGGAAGACAGGTTACTGTGTTGTTAAACAAATCTTGGTACCTAAGGCGTCCACCTATTCAATGGGAGGCACCGCTCTGGTAACCAGATCTTTACTCTCATCCTCTTTTTAGGTGTGTTGGTAGGCTAAGGACAAGAAAGATGTATGATACTTGGACTCAGGATGTTCAAAGCACATGACGGGCAACAAGTCAAAATTCCTTAGCCTAGAAATGAAGAAAGGAGGAGTAGTTACATTTGGTGACAATAGTAAAGGAAAGATCATTAGCATCAGAGTAGTAGGTAACAACTCTTTTATAATATCAAATGTTTTGCATGTGAAAGGCTTAAAGCATAATTTAATTTCTATAAGTCAATTATGTGATATTGGTCTAAACGTTTTATTTGACTCTTCTACAAATCTTTGCAAAATTTTTGATTCCAAAACAAATAAGGTTGTTCTTACTGCACCTAGATCTCAGAATGTTTACATGATAAAATTTCATGATTTATCACATTCATCATTAAAGTGTTTTATGTCTAAAAATGAAGAGTTAGATTTATGGCATAGGCGACTTGGACATTCAAGTTCCAAGTTAATCTTAAAATTGTCACGAGATAAATTAATTAATGGTTTACCTATTTTACGTGAAAATTTATCTTCTTTATGTTCACCATGCCAAAAAGTTAAATTTTCAAAGTCTTCATTCAAACATAAAAATGTTATTTCTACTACTAGACCTTTACAATTGATTCATATGGATTTGTTTGGTCCAGTTACTACACAAAATCTAAGAGGTAGAAAATACGCTTTTGTTTTGATTGATGATTATTCTCGTTATTGTTGGACAATTTTCTTAACGTCAAAATCTGATGCATTCGTAGAATTTTCTAAATTGTGTATACGTATTCAAAATGAACTTGATTTAAAAATAAAATGCATTTGTTCAGATCATGGAGGTGAATTTGATAATGATAAATTTGTATCTTTTTGTAATGAGTTATGAATTAAGCATGAATTTTCCACTCCTTGCACACCGCAACAAAATTGTGTGGTGGAGAGGAAAAATAGGATTCTTCAAGAACTAGCTCGTACTATGTTTTTTGAGTAAAAATTGTCTAGATGATTTTTGGTCGAAGCTATTAGTACTGCATGCTACGTTAATAATCGTGTTATGCTTCGACCACTTTTGAAATTAACACCTTATGAATTATATTTTCAAAAGAAATCGGATGTATCTTATGCTAAAGTTTTTGGATGTAAATGTTTCATTTTGAATACTAAAGATACTTTAGGAAAATTTGATAAAAAATGTAATGAAGAAATATTTATAGGATATTTGATCTTCAACTAGTAAAGTTTATAGAGTTTATAATAAGAGGACAAAAAATAGTTGAAGAATCAATTTATGTTAGATTTGATGAACTTCTCTCTTGTGTAGAAACTAACAATACATGTCATGATGAAGAGCCCTTTCCTCTACCAAGATCGGATGATGATGAAGTACTTGGAGAGGAAAAAGAAGATAAAGAAGAACCATAAGAAGAAGAAATGATGGAATATGTGCCTCCAAGTGAACTGAGATTTTCAAAAGATCATCCACAAGATTTGGTCATTGGAGAACCATCGAGAGGGGTAAGTACTCATTCATCGTTACATGATTTATTTTCAAACCTTTGCTTTATATCCGATATAGAATCAAAAGATGTGCAAACCGCTTTGAATGATGATTCTTGGTTTTTAGCTATGAATGAAGAGATTAGTTAATTTACGTAATAAGGTTTGGAAACTAGTAGAAAGACCATCAAATCATCCTATTGTTGGTGTAAAATGGGTTTTTAAAAATAAAATGGATAGTGAATCTAGGGTCACCAGAAACAAAGCTAGACTTGTAGTAAAAGGATATTCACAAATTGAAGGGATAGATTTTGATGAAACTTTTGCACCCGTAGCACGTTTAAAAGCAGCTAGAATTTTTCTTGCATTTGCTAGCTTTACAAGATTTAAACTGTTTCAAATGGATGTAAAAACTGCTTTTCTTAACGGGTATATTAAGGAAGAGGTTTATGTAGAATAACCTCCAGGCTTTGTTAATGATAAATTTCATGATTATGTTTATAAATTAGAAAAGACTCTGTATGGTTTAAAACAAGCACCCCAAGCATGGTATGATAGATTTACTTTGTATTTGTTAAAGAATAATTACAAAATGGGTAGTGTTAATTGTACACTCTTCATTAAGCAGGTTCATGATAATCAAATAGTTTTACAAATTTATGTTGATGACATTATTTTTGGATCCACTAATGAAAAGTTATGCGATAATGTAATTAAAATTATGAAAAATGAATTTGAAATGAGCATGGTAGGAGAACTTATATATTTTCTTAGTTTTCAAATTACACAAAGGAATGATGGTATTTTTATCACTCAATCTAAATATATTCATGATGTGTTAAAAAGATTTGGATTTAAAAATCTAAAATAAGCTAATACTCCTATGAGTGTTTCTTTGAAATTAGGAAAAGATGAAAATGAAATTTCTTTAGATCAAACATTATATAGAGGGATGATAGGATCACTTTTATATTTAACCGTATCTAGACCTAATATTATGTTTGTAGTTTGTTTATGTGCTAGATTTCAAGCTAATCCTAAAGAATCACATTTAAAAGCGGTTAAACGTATTTTTAGATATCTTATCAGAACTTCTAAACTTGGTTTGTGGTATCTACATAACGATACTTTCATTTTGCATGGTTATTCTGATTCTGATTATGCTGGATGTTCATTAGATTGTAAGAGCACAAGTGGCACTTGTCACTTTCTAGGCCCATCACTTATTTCATGGTCGAGTAGGAAACAAAATTATGTTGCCTTATCCACCACCGAGGCCGAATACATTGCACTAGGTAGTTGTTGTGCACAAGCTCTTTATATGAAACAAATCTTAGAAGGCTTTGGAAGGTATCATGAAACCATCGAACTAAAGTGTGATAATAAAAGTGCGATAAATTTAACTAATAATCTGGTTCATCACTCTAGCTCTAAACATATAGATGTTCTTCATCATTTCATTAAAGACCGCATAAAACAAAATTCAGTAAAAGTTAATTTTATAAGCACAGATTCACAGCTTGTAGATATTTTCACAAAACCACTTCCAAATTCCTGTTTTTCAATACTAAGACTACAATTAGGAATCCTAGACATTTCAAGCTGATGAATTCACATAAGGATTATGAAAAAAAATTTAAAAGTTACAACAAAATTTTAAAATTAAACTTCAAATAACAAATATATTACAAATACTTGTTCATAGTTCACTGACATCACATCACAGTTCACTGACATTATTACAAATATTAATTCATCACAGAATACATAAATACGAAATAGGATAAAATTCACTATTGCCCGACGTTATTGGTCGTCGCTCGGCGATATCTCCAGAAGCCATTTTTTGTTCGAACCTCAGAAATTTTTGTTATCCCCAACACTGGTATCCTCCTATTCTTCAGTGGAGCTTTGGTCGTTGCTTCGTGTCTGACGAGGTCGGCGCAAAGATTGTCGTGGAGGCTCCATGATCGGGTTCTCCCACTCTGCCACCTCTACCAGAGTTAGTTTCAATTTGAGGCTCTTAGTCAAAAATTTAATAAATTCCTGCATTTCTGTGTGATATTTTTTCACTTACCTCTTATGTTCCTCGAATGACTCTCTCTAGTCATCCAGTCCTTCTCGTAGTGATCCACCTCTTGAGAGTGGTGGATTTCTAATCCTTGAAGAGGGATCACTACTCTGCATAGATCTAGCTCGTGACCCACGTGCACTAGTATGAGTGGTGCCCATATAAAACACTGTCGATGCACAATCATCAAAGTAGAATTCCTGGTCAATCCAAATATACTTCTTGTATAGGATAAATTGGATTATAGCACTCATCGGTAGTGTATTCAATTTTTCCAATATAGAATTCTTAAGTCTATACGTGTACCGATTAATAGATAAAATTAAGTCCGCCATGTCAAACGGTTCTCTCTCCAAAATCATGTAACATAACTCAGTTGAGCCGTTATCTTTTTAGTGTCCCCGAACTTAAGCATAATCGTATGCCTCAAGATATCATGCACTAAATGTGCATCGGGAGTGAGTGTGGCTATGGATTGGATTAGGTTTTTCATGGAATTACCACGTAAAACCATATTCAAGAGTGTTCAATCCCTATTTTTCTGATAGTTTTCCACTACGTCAAGCGCATAATCACGCTCAATCAAACCAAAATCGTCCCTTAAGTCATGGTGAGTGATTTTCGTAGTCTACCCTTGAATTTTAAACCATACTCCCCCGTTCAGTTCAGTAAAATTTGGATCTCTTAGATAGTTGTAAAATTCTCTAATTAAGACTGAAGAAAACATATCCGGAAGTATGACTGACATTATACCTGCCATAGCTAGTAGGTCGTGGATATGTGCGTGCCGAACTTGGTCGAATTCAATCACTTTTCCAACACCGATGTTTGCGTTCTCGATTCCTGGATATGTTTGATATGATGAGTGAGTGTCACTTCCAGTGCTTCTCCTAGCCTTAGAACAGGAAGTAATATCTGTACACAGTAAAACACGATTTTTTTAGAAGTTGTTAATATCGTCGGACGATACTCACTGTCGCCAGGCGATAGCGAAAATCGAAAAATTTATGACTTCTCGGTGTTATTCCATATTTCAACATCCCTACTTACAAAATCTCGCACGAAAATCATTTTATTTCCGATTTGCCTTAACAAATTCAAGAAAAAATTCTCAACTACTGTTCATCATGATCTTCCTCAAAACTTCAATTTTTTTTTGAAATCTCTTCTCACAAACCTAGATCTATGCTTTGATATACTTCACACTCCTAGATCTATGCTTGCACTTCATCAATCCCTAGGATCTAAGATCGATTCTCTCAAAAATTCAATACTTTTTTATCCCAAATCCTAGCAAAACAACCAAAAAAACTGAAATTTTCCTCTCTAAAATTTCATGAAATCATTTCTATAACCATTTGAATCATCAAATCCTAAAGAAAAGAAAGAAAAATTCCCAATCATACCTTAGTTTAGAGAGTTCGTCGGCGTCGGGACGAGGTTTCGCTCGAGTGTTTCAGAAAAATATCTTCCAAACGATGCTTTGACTAACGATGCTTTAACTCCGGATTTGGCGGTATTTATAATTCCACGCTATCGTCGATCAGTGATATCCTATATCGCTTGGCGATATCCCGGAATTGCTGGTGCGTTATTTTTTTGGTCCTCATATTCCTATGACTGTACTATAGTCTTCCTTTCTCGTGTTTAGGCATTGTACAATGTATATTCATTTATATGGAGTAGTTCAAACATTGTGTCATATTCAAACTTGTATTATCATTCTTGATATACAAATCAACTAGTGTATTTTACTTGAGAAATTGTTTTCGCATGCCTCTAAGTATGAGAATTATTTTAGTTATGATAATGCTCTCTCACACACAATTGTGAAAATTTTCATATGTATAAATCATTACTGCCTATGTGAATTATGAGTGTTCTACCATAACCACTAAAAAGTCATGGTAAAACTATTGCTATCTCCTTGTTTTCTTTGCACAATTCATATTTGATTATCATATATTGCCGCACAAGTGAATTCGGAGTCCTATGTCAAGCCCACCAGAAGCAGTTTACTTTTCTTATGCAAAAATACAACAAAAAAAATAATACAACAAAAAAACAAAAATAATGGGTTGACTAAGACCTCCACCAAGCACTACTCACCCTCCTAATAAGTCTAAATAAGCATTATGAGGTTGAGCACCTTGGACAGAATTGTAAAGTGTCTTGTGTAAACTTTATATGGCTATTGTTGGGTATTGTATCAACAATAACCTAGATTTGTATGAAGTCACCCTTAAACAAAGATGAATTAAGGTGTATTTGATGTCTTGTTTGATTTATGTGTTTGCATGACTTAATTGTCAAGTGTAGACCAATGTCAGTCTACAGTGGATCACCAAACATAGGACCATACAATGTAATCCCTCATTGTATGATCCATGGTGTTGACTCATGTGTAGCCTCTCTATTGGGATACACTTCATTTTCAAGCACTATACTTATTGGAGAAAGACACGTTGCTGATTCCATTGAAGAAAGAAAACTTTTCAGGCAACAAAATTTTTCTAAGTATTTTACTCGAGAAGAACTTAAGTACTCGAGTAGATTCTTTGATATTACTCAAGTAAGTTAAGTCTGTATTTCGAGTAAGGGAAATAGTTCTCGAGAAGATGAACATAATTCTCGAGAAGCCAGCTCCATTACTTGAGTAGATCCTTTCTTATTCTCGAGTTAAACATAATTCTTATCTAAGAATTTTCCAAGTCTTATACTCGAGTAGTTAAGTCCATTACACAAGTATCTAAGTACTTTGTCTCGTGTGACAGAAGACAGGTAATCGAGAAGTGTCTATCTTACTAGAGTAGTGAAGTACATGTACTCAAGAAGTCTATCTACTTCTCGAGAAGTCAAGCTCTAGTACTCGAGTAGCCAGATTTCTTCTCAAAATTTTCTCCAAGTCCTCTACTCGAGAAGATTACTTCCATTTCTCGAGTAACATATTTAGTACTTGAGTAATCCTCATTCTACTCGAGTAATGACGAATTCTTTCCTGAAGTTTCCTTAAGTGCTTCTTCTCGAGAAGCTTGAAGTTGTCTTCTCGAGAATCTGAAGTAGTACTCGAGTAATGCAGTTAGTTTCTTTCTGAAAATCTGTAGGGGTTCCAACAATTAGGACGTGTTTTTCAAAATAATTTCCTTAATTATTGGTCCATATGTCCAAGTCATTTAAGATTACGACTGTTAGTTAAACTCCTATAAAAGGTCTAATCGTTTTTGACTAACCCTAAGAAAGAATAACAGAGAGAAATTGGTATTTTCTGAATCCGCATTTTTCATTCCATTTCGGGAAGATCGGCCGTTGTTCTTCGTCTTCTTTGACTATAATCGTCTCGATCCAAAAGATTCAGAACAGTTGATTTACAGGACAAGATATTCTACAATCGACAGATCCTCTTCTTTATCTTGTGAGTCCAGAAATTTCATATCAGAAATCTTGTCGTGTCTTCTTCAATTTTTTCTGATATAGCCGTAAAGTTCAAGAAAGAAGACCTAGGTAGAAGTTTCCAGATCTGAGAAATATTACTGTTTGTATTTCTTATTTCAATTTATTCTTGTAGGAGATTATTCTCCGAGTGTAGGAGCTTTGTTCTCCGAGTTATTGTAGAAAGTATTTATCTTCCGAGTGAAGATCCGTTTTGTGGATCGAGTTGTAGGAACGTTGTTCCGAGTAGTAGGATTGTTTTCAATTCGAGATTAGTGGAGTAGCCAAGTCTAGTGCACTGTTAGATCAGTGAGTGCAAAGTGGGCGTACACAAGGTTGGGAAACCACTATAATTCTTGGTGTCGTCTGTGATTGCTTGGTTATTTTTCTGTGCATAACTCGCTAAATTTTTATTTCACAAAAATACGCATAACTCACCTATTCACCCCCCTCTATGTGATTTAGGTAGACAACTTAAACATTTTTCAATTGGTATCAGAGGCAGGTTGATCATTAAAAGGTTAATACCTTGATCAGATCTACCCCAAGTTGTCTGTTGAGTTATCCAAGCATGGACAAAGCCAAGGATTTTGCTAAGCTTCTTTTATGTACAAAGACCAACTTTCCCATGGTGAAAGAAAGGATTAAATTTTTCATGGAAGCTGTGGATCCAAGGATCTTCATGATTGTTGAAGAAGGTCCTTATGTTCCTATGATCGTCTCCACTTTAGATCCTACCAAGAAAGTTCCCAAGAAGTTGATGGATCTTTACAAGGATGAGATTGCACTTGTCTCTTTAAACAAGAAGGCCAAAAATATCATCGTAAGTGCAGTCAATGATTCTATGCTGCATAACCCGATTCACTGCCAATCCGCTAAGGAAATGTGGCAGTCTCTCATCACCTTGATGGAAGGCACTGAAGAAATTTGTGATGACAGGAGGTCCCTTCTAAACCAGAAATATGAAGCTTTCCGACAAGGACCAAGGATTCAATTGCAGATACATTTGAAAGTTTCTTCAAGATTGTTAACGGCCTAAGAGTATATGGTCGGGTCTTCACTAATGGAGAGCTGAATGATAAATTTCTAAGGTCCCTGACTAAGGAGTGGGACAACAAAGTCTGTGATATCCGGGAGTTTTGCAAGCTGGCAGAGACTGACCCTCGGAATCTCTTCGGAAAGCTAATGTCATATGAGCTGCATATCAATTCAAGAAAAACTGAAGAAGAGAAGAATCGGTTTTCATCCAAGGAGAAGTCTGTCGCACTGAAGGAAGACTGCTCAAGGAAAGCCAATGCTGCATCACCTGCTCCTGCACAGGAAGATAGTGAAGAAGAAACATCAGAGCCAAGTACCTCAGGCTCAGAGTTATCTGAAGGAGAGTTTTCTTTTCTTTCAAGACAGTTCAAGAAATTCTAGAACAAGAAGAAACAATGGAGAGGCAAAGATGCTTCATATAGAAGATCACGTCATGATGGTGATCGACACAAGAAAGGCTCAAGTAGTCAAGACAGGTATCATACTAAACAGAACAAATATATTTATGCTGACATCGTTTGTTAGTGTTGCAATAAGCCAGGTCACGTTATTGTTGATTGCCCTCACAAGAAGAAGGAGGGTGGAAAAAGAGAGGAGAAGAAATCTTTTTACCACAAGAAGAGAACTGAAAGAAGCCTAGTAGCCAAAAAGTGCAAGACTCTTAGAGACTTTGACTCATCCGAGTCAAGTTAAGAAGAGGAAGCCTACTTTAGGCTAATGACACAAACTGATGAACAAGAAGAACCCCAGTTCACTGGGAAGGTAAACTCTTATAATCCTATTTCTGAATCAGATGTTTCTGATCATGATCATGAGGACAACTCTTCTGACGATGAGTCTGAACTCATGGCTCAATATAAGGAGTTAATCAAGGCTTACGACAAATGTCGAAAAGTCATGAAAACTCAGGCCAAGGAGATTAAATCTCTCAAGGCTGAAGAGAGCACTCTGAGAGAGAAAGTCGTCAAGGTGAACTCACTCAGAGAAGACATAAATGTTGTTGTTGAAGAGTATAATAAGGCTCTCGAGCACCTAGATCTGAAGGAGAAGATCATCGAAGAATTTGAAGAAATACTTGAAGCGAAAAAGAAACTTGTTGAAAGTTTCTCCAAGCCCAAGAATATCCTTCCTCTTGTTGCTGAATTCTCAGCTCATGTCAAAGGTGCTGGCTTAGGCCATGTTGCTGCTCCTAGTAAATCCTCTAGGAGAAATAAGGCTCGAAGAAAGAATAAGGAGGCCAAGAAGGCTCTGGCCAAGGAAAAGGGGAAATCTCCTCAAGGTCAGACATCATTCAAAAAGGTTATCTTTCCAACCAATGAGTTTGATCTTGATTCATCCTATGGTCACTTTGCTAGGCCTACTTATATAGAGCCCAAGTCTCGTACCAAGGATGGACCCATCCCCGGGACTTTGGTGAGAGTGTCCTCAAGACACCTTATGAGGAGATCACTCTTTAGAGCTATGACCCTTATAATCATGGTCATAACATCAAGAAGGCACCAAAAGCAAAGCTCGCTGTGGAAAGGCCTCTTAAGGAGAAGAAGCCATGTGAATGCCATCACCATGAAGCCTCTACCTCCAAGAATGTTTCTCCTGCTAGACCACACTCTCTAAAGGTCAAGCAGGAGAAATTTAGGCAAAGATACAATAGGTTTGACTGTTGGTGCTGTGGCAAAATTTGTCACTTTGTCATTGGTTGTTGGTTTAACTCCAGAAATTATGTAACTCCTTATGTTAACAATGTGAGAAAGACCGCTCATAATGTAAATATATGTAAGGGGAGTATGTTAACTAGTGACCAAGGACTCAAGCTAGTTTGGGTTCCTAAGGCAAACTGATTTGTGATTGCAGGTATGTACAAAGACCACCAAAACTCATATATGATATTTGGACAGTGAATGCTCTCGGCATATGACCGGGACAAGAAGCCTTCTCCAGAATTACTCACCAGTCATGAACGAGCCAAATGTCATATTTGGAGGTTCTGACAGAGAAATTACTAAAGGCTACAGTATGATTACCAATGATAGTGTATCCTTCTCAGATGTGGCTTATGTTGAAGGATTGGAACACAATCTTATAACCATAAGCCAGCTCTGCGATAAAGGATATATAGTTGAATTTCATGCAGATAAGTGTTTGATAAAATCGGTTGATAACTTAAAAATGGTTTTATCAGGCACTCGTAGTAGGAATATCTTTTGTTTGAATTTTATTTGCATAGACTCTTCTATACCAGTGTGTCTTTTGGCAAAATATAGTGCGTCTCTTGGTGACCAATGACACAAGAGATTAGCACATATTAATTTCAAAACTATTAATAAATTATTTTCTCTTAATTTAGTACGTGATGTCCTAAATATCAAGTGCGCTAAAGATAGACCTTGTCACGCATGTGTAAAAGACAAGCAAACAAGGGCTACCTTTAAAAGCATTATTGGCAAAGACTCTAATAGGTGCTTACACCTACTTCATATGGACTTGTTCGGTCCACTACAAGTTAGAAGTTTGGGATGTAAGGATTATACATTAGTTATTATTGATAATTACTCGCACTTTGCGTGAGTGTTCTTTCTAAAACACAAGTCAGATACTTTTGACATCTTTAAAATTTTGTCAGGCAGATCTAGAATGAATACAACTATTTCGTAGTCAAAATCAGAAGTGACAATGGAACTGAGTTCAATTCTGGGGCCGTGACAGAATTTTGTGAAAGCCTAGGTATCTTTCATGAGTTCTCCTCTCCTCATACTCCTCAACAGAACGGAGTAGCTGAGAGAAGGAATAGAACACTTATAGAGGCCTGCAGAACCATGCTGAGTGATGCCTCACTACCGGTATATTTCTGTGTTGAAGCCATCAACACTGCATGCCACGTACAAAATCGAGCACTCATAAACAAGAACCATAATAAGACACCTTAAAAATTACTAAAGGGCAGAAAGCGGACTATTTTATATTTTAGAATCTTTGGTTGTAAATGCTTCGTCCTTAACAATGACAAGTATCACACTACTAAATTTAGTGAAAAGTGCTTTGAAGGTATTTTCGTAGGGTATAGTAGCCATAGTAAGACATATAGGATATTTAATAAGAAAACCCTGATTGTAGAAGAATCTATTCATGTTGTATTTGATGAGACGATCTTGCTACAAAGTAGCTCTTCTGATGTGATTGTTGAAGATGTAGGTTCAAAGATGAAAGAACTTAACTTGGGTGAAACGACTGAAGAAAAAGGTGAAAAGTTCATCAAGATCATCACTCCAACCCCGATTGGAAAGGTTGATGATCAAGATGAAGAAATCATCCAAGTTGATGAAGTCACTTCTGTGGTTGAAGACACTCCAGATGCAAGGACTCTAGAGCTCAGACATCTGAAGGATCGCCCAATGGAACAAATCATAGGAGATCCCGAGATGGTGTCAGGACTCGTAGAGGTACAGCTAATGAGAATTTATATTTGAGTTTTCTCTCACAGGTTGAACCGAAGAAGTTTGAGGAAGCAAACTCAGACGCATCATGGATAATGACTATGGAAGAAGAGATGAATCAGTTCAAGCGTTGTACAGTTTGGAAGCTTGTTCCAAGACCCAAAGGCAAGAATGTTTTCAGAATAAAGTGGGTCTACAGGAACAAGATGGACGAGGATGGGACAATCATAAAGAACAAGGCCAGACTCGTCGCCAAAGGATACAGACAAGAAGAAGGAATCGACTTTTACCAGACATATGCTCCAGTGGCAAGACTGGAGGCAATCAGGTTGTTCCTAGCATATGCTGCACTTAAGGGCTTCACTATCTATCAGATGGACGTGAAGTCTGCCTTCCTTAATGGTGACATAAAGGAATAGGTGTATGTGGAACAACCTTCAGGTTTCGTTGATTTTAACTTTCCTGAGTATGTTTATCTGTTATCTAAAGCTTTGTATGGTTTGAAACAAGCTCCTCAAGCTTTGTATGAGACGTTGTCTAACTTTCTTCTTGAGAACAAGTTCACAAGGGGAAAGATAGATAAGACATTATTTCTTAGGGAAATAAAAGGCAAGATTTTGCTAGTACAAATCTATGTTGATGATATTATTTTTGGCTCTACCAATGACAACCTCTGCAAAAAGTTTTCAAAACTAATGCAAAGGAAGTTTGAAATGAGTAGTATGGGAGAGCTGAAGTATTTTTTAGGGCTTCAGGTAAAATAATATGAAGATGGAATTTTCATCTCGCAGAAAAAGTTCACCAAGGAGTTAATTAAGAAACTCGGAATGGAGAACGCAACCTCAATGAGGACTCCAATGGGTTTAGCTGTGTATTTGGACAAGGATGAGAAAGGGAAACTTTTTGATGAAACCAAGTACATAAGTATAATTGGATCCTTGCTCTACCTCACTGCCATTAGACTAGACATAATATTCTCCACATGTGTATGTGCTAGATTCCAAGTGAACTGTAAGGAATCTCACTATGCTTCTACAAAGCAGATTTTGAGATACTTTAAAGGTACACCGAATCTTAGCTTATGGTACCTAAGAAGTAATGACAGCGAACTAATTGGTTTCCCATATGCAGATTTTACAGGAAGTAAGGATGATAGAAAGAGCACTTCCGGGACTTGCCAATTCCTTGGAAGAAGACTCATTTCTTGGAGCAGCAAAAAGTATAATTATGTAGCAATTTCAATGGCCGAGTCAGAATACATTTTTGATGGCAGTTGCTGTGCACAATTTGAAAGTGAGGATAGATACAACTCTAGAAGGGGGGGTGAATAGAGTATTCAAAAATATGACAATCTACTCAACTCCCTTAAAGTTAATTTGCGGAAAAAGTAAATAGATATATGAAACCCTAGAGCCTAACACAAGGTGAGGTGCACAAGGAAAAGCTAACTGTAATTACAGTTTGAGCTTTAGTCCTAACACAGCAACTAGCAATCCTAGGTAGTTCTAGTCACAGCCACAGTGCAGTAATTAAAATAAGCAACACAGACAACACAAGAAGATTTATAGTGGTTCCCTCTCAATAGGTACATCCACTCTTCTACCACCCTAGTAGGAATCCACTACAGGTTTTTGTTCAGGTGCCTTGCTACCAACTGATTTGATTCAGGTAGATCAAGTAAACCCTTTGAGCTTTTGATCAGGAGCTCAAAATCTAACACAGGTTTTTGCTAAGGTGCCCTGCCACCAAGGTTCACTTTTGAAGGGAGTAATAACCCTTTGTACAGGAGGATGAGAGAGTTAGAATGTCTTCTCTATTGTTAAACAAAATTAGAGAAGCTAGTGGATTGCACTAAGCTATAGAAAGCTTTAAAGGAATCAAAGCTCCCCCTAGCTTAGAGAATATCCAGGAATAATCCTTGCTTCAGGGTGAAGGTTCTCTTTAGAACTCTTGACAGAGAAGATCTGTTTGTCTTGAGGTTCTTGAAGGAGCAGCTTGAAGAAGACTCTTGATATGGAATGGTTGTTCTTCTTCAACAGCCTTTCTTTCTTCTTCTTCTACTACTTGAAGCTCTGAGTATGAATGATCCTGTAATCAGGATGAACTCAGGATTGAAGAAGAGAGATCTGAAGAGAGTTGTTCTACACTTGTTCTTGTTGTTGAATCTGTGTATCTGTGTATATGAATATCTGTATATTAACCTCTCTCACTAGCTCTTTATATATCAGCCTTTGTAACGGATTCTATCTTTCTCTTGATTTGAATCTTGTCTTCTTTTGAGATCTGAGATCTGGCCTGCAAATAATGTAATACAGCTAGCCTGCAGAAAAGACATTCTATAAAAAAATAAAGCTTTCTTAGAAGCTGCTTATCCATTTTGTAAGTCCAAAAGGTATTGGAGAAAGTCACATCAAAAACAAACTCTTTACGGCCAGAGAAAGACATCTGTGTCTAACGGCTATAAAGGACAGCATGGCAGATAAAGCACAAAGATTTTTCAACTAATAGGACAAAAGACTTTGTCAGATAGAACTTGACTTATGCATAAAGAATGAGCCAAAGATTGCCTTGATATGTAAGCATAAAATCAATGAAATAATCTTTAATAAAATAAGCCAGATAAATGAGAAATAAATCACAGAATAGAAAGAGTACAATATCTCTAAATGCAGACAAAAGATCGTCGAACGAATCACAGAGATCGTCGAACTCTCAGAGCAGATAGTCGAACTATCAGAACAGATAGTCGAACTATCAGAACAGATAGTCGAACTACAAGAAATCTATTCTGGCAAAAGGAGTCGAGCAGGACTCGACGATCGACGATACTGAGACCACTGATCGTCGAGCTAACAGAGTTGAACTAACTCAGAGATAGTCGATCTGCTGATAGACGATAGTCGATCAACTGATAGACGATAGTCGATCAACTGATAGATGATAGTCGAGCGGCGTTCGACTATAGTCGAACTAAAAAAAACACTTAAAAAGATTTTCAACTGGATAAACAACAACTCTACACAACTGATGGAATCTAACTTAAATCTAACCTTTGACCATAGATAAATCTTGGGTCAAGAAACTAATTGATAAGACTTAACTCAAATCCAAACTAGGGTACCAACACAATTGCTATGGTTAAAGAACCAACTTGAAGATTACAATATGAAAGTCAAAGACATTCCTTTGTTTTGCGACTCCTCCAGTGCGATTGCAATAGCCAACAACCCAGTCTCTCACAACCGAACAAAGATATAGAGTTGCGATACCACTTCATTCGGGAACATGTGGAGCATGGGAACATAAATCTACAGTATGTCCCAATTAACAGGCAGATTGAAGATATATTCACGAAGCCGCTAGACGAGACCAAGTTCTCATACTTCAAAACAGAACTTGGAATGCTCAACAAAGAAGAATAGAGAAGGAGGACTCAAATATAGCTCAAAGATCAAGGAACACATCAAAAAGTCAAAAATTCCTCAAGTCCAGACCTCATTTCTTGAGTAAGAATGTAACTACTCGAGTACTTCCTTGGACTACTCGAGAACTCAGTAATTCACTCGAGTCATACCACTCGAGTAATGAGACTCTTCTCGAGAAGCGTCAAGATGTCACTCGAGTACTATCATTCTCTCACTCGAGTAATGTTGGTCCACTCGAGAAATAAGATGAAATTTTCTCAACTTCAGTTCAAATCTCTATATTCGCAGCCAGAAGTTTATACCGCCATATTCTAAGGTATGTTATGTTATTTACTTCCCTAATCATCAATAATTAGGGTTGTATAAATAGAAACTCTGGAATTTTCGTTTCACACGATTTCAAAATCCCTTTCTCGATAAGAGAGAAGAGTCTATTCGTCTTCCGCCGCCATCGCAGAGTACGTCGACGTCGTCATTCCCTCAGTCGATTTCTCGATTTTCTCTGGACAAATGGAACCGACTTCAAAGACTGGGATTGGTAGTGAGCTTATTGTTACTGGGATTGCAGAAATTTCTGAAGATTTCCAAAACCTTCTTCTCCTGGACACCGCCGGATTAACTTTTGTTCTACAACAACCATGTAAGATTCTTTTTCTAGAAGTCAAAGAATTCTTTCAGAATGTCAAGGTTAGAAGAAATGGTAAAATTCTTAAGTCAAGAGTTAGAGGAATCAAGATTAAGCTTTCCAAGACAATTGTTTCTTCTCCGACTTTCAGTGATTGAAGAAGATGATGAAATCTCTGCCGAGGATTATGACAGAGCCTACAGTTTTTGTGGAATTTCTGTTGTTATAAACAACATTCGTCGACCAGACCTCAATGTAGAGGGCAAACTTCTGGTGGATATTCTGGGCAAAGTTCTTCTATGCAAGACAACTTCAATAAGCTTTATCTCTATCGATTTCTTTTATAGGATGACAACCATTATCTACAGGAAGAAGTTTCAGTTTGGTATCATGATTCTCGACAAGATAATAGAAAGCATTAAGGCTCCCAACTATGCTAGAATTATTTCTCTACTCCTGCATGAGTTCAATCCTGAAGTTTTTGATTTATCCAAGGGCACAACTCTTCACCACATGAAGAAGGTTTCTATTTCTTCCATTCAGAGATGGGAACTTAAACTGAAGAATCCAGCCCAAGTTGCCAAGGCTCATGACCATCCAGTCATTGAGGACAGAACTACATCTCCCTCTCTACATCATGTTGTTATAACATCTGGTGCAGTTGTTGAGGGGGATCCTGCTCTTTCAGTTCAAGAGGAAAGGATTCCTACCCCTGCTGCTGCTGCTCTCCACCCAGCCACTCTTGATGAGGCACTATCAGATGCTCAAGTGCAAGAGAACATTCTCTCTATTGAAGAGGACATCAATCAGATGATAGAAGAACTGAGTTCTAAAGAGCCTCTTCCTTCCTTCCAACCAGACTAATCTCCAGAACCATCCAAAGAACAAACTCCAGCACCATCACCTTCTCCTATTCAATCTGAACCAGAATCCCCTGTTCACCATTCTCCTGCTACTAACATAGAATAAGAAGAAACTATGTTGATCTCTGATGAGAAAGAACAATCTACAGAACCAGCTGAAGCTCTCCTCAAGAGCTTGGATTTTACTCTTCTCACCATCCTTGGTGAGGAAGGAGATATTGTAATTCACACTACAAGGGCTCAGAGTTCAGTGGTTATTGAAGAGATTGCTCCTTGGGATGCTACTACTCCTCCAGTTCCTCAAGCTGTCACTCCAACACCTACTGCAAATGACATTATGGGTAAGTTAGAACTGATGCTTATAGAATAGAGAAAGTACTTTGATGATTTTTTAAAAGCTGTCACAGAAAAGGTCACTGCTCTTGAGAAAAAAATAAGCAGAGGTTTTGCTGAAATCCTACACAATACTGATGAGCTAAAACACCTGTTCCAAATAGGTGGAAAAGCTCTGGACCACACCATTACCAGTATTGGTCAGGTGATGGACCAGTCAGTAACTCTGGCAAACAATCAGATTTATTTAGAAAAGAAGGCCCAAGACTACAACCTCAAGATTTGTGAAGAGGTGGGCACATTCAAAGATGATGCAGTCAGAAAGGGGGAGGGTCTAGTAAAAGAGTATTTAGAGAAATCAGATGCAAATATGAAAACCCTTTGGACAGCTAAGATGAATGAGATTCATGCTGATGTATAGAATCAGATAGATACTGTGAAGTTCCATACTTATGATACTATAGTGTGGATGCACAATCATATTTTCCCTGATTTTCAGGCAGACCCAAATAATTCCTCATCATCACAATCCCACTACACAACATCAGCCAATTCAAATGCCTGCTCAACAGCCTATATTTTCTCCAAGGCCTAAAGGGTCAGAAGCTCCTCCTCTAGAAACCTATGCTAAGGTTTGGTAAACTGATATACATCAAGACCAACCTGAAACACATATCCCCAAAAGAAGAAAGTATGGTGACGGAGCTTCTTCTAGCTGGTCCATTCCAAACCCAGAAGCAGAAAAGAGGAAAGCTCAAGAATTTGCAGAGATCTGGAGCCCTACTTCCAAGTCCTTAATCTTTGATACTCTTAAATTGGTAATGGATTATAATGAAAGCAGGACTGCTCACCATAGCTCTAAGGAATGGGAACTGTATGAAAAGTCTATGACTAAAAGAAGAATCTATGATCGAGAGTATGGAAGGAATAATCCTAATGCACCTCCAAGACCTCCAAAGTACTACCCAAAACCTTTCAGCTATCAAAGAAGGCAGCAAGAGAAGAAAGATAGACAACAACATCAACATCAAGCCAAGGAATGAACAAAGATTTAGATTGTGGATTGAAATTGTGTGGAAATGAAATTTTTGGACAATTATATATATATATATAAATCTTTAATTTTAATGATCTATTTGTTGTCTTAATTCTTAGCTTATTATTCTCTTTATCACTATGCTATCTATTCATCTTATTTGTTTATCTTGATGTAATTCACCTTAGTATAGAGTGTTCTGACTTCTACAAATAGGGAGAGATTGTTGGTTATTGTATCCACAATAACCTAAATTTGTATTAAGTCACCCTTAAGTTAAGATGAATTAAGGTGTATTTGATGTCTTGTTTGAGTTATGTGTTTGCAGCTAGATTTGTATGAAGTCACCCTTAAACTAAGATGAATTAAGGTGTATTTGATGTCTTACTTGAGTTATGTGTTTGTAGGACTTAATTGCCAAGTGTAGACCAATGTCAGTCTACAGTGGGTCACCAAACATAGGACCATACAATGTAATCTCTAGTTGTGTGATCCATAGTGTTGACTCATGTGTAGCCTCTCTATTGGGATACACTTCATTTTCAAGCACTATACTTATTGGAGAAAGACATGTTGCTGATTCTATTGAAGAAAGAAAACTTTTCAGGAAACAAAATTTTTCTAAGTATTTTACTCGAGAAGAACTTAAGTACTCGAGTAGATTCTTTGATAGTACTCAAGTAAGTTAAGTATGGATTTTGAGTAAGGAAAATAGTTCTCGAGAAGATTGAACATAGTTCTCGAGAAGCCAGCTCCATTACTCGAGTAAATCCTTTCTTATTCTCGAGTTAAACATAATTCCTATCTCAGAATTTTCTAAGTCTTATACTCGAGTAGTTAAGTCCATTACTCGAATTTCTAAGTACTTTGTCTTGAGTGACAGAAGACAACTCGAGAAGTGTCTATCTTACTAGAGCAGTGAAGTACCTGTACTCGAGAAGTCTATCTACTTCTCTAGAAGTCAAGCTCTAGTACTCGAGTAGCCAGATTTTTTCTCTGAATTTTCTCCAAGTCCTCTACTCGAGAAGATTACTTCCATTTCTCGAGTAACATATTTAGTACTCGAGTAATCCTCATTCTACTCGAGTAATGACGAATTCTTTCCTAAAGTTTCCTTAAGTGCTTCTTCTCGAGAAGCTTGAAGTTGTCTTCTCGAGAAGCTTGAAGTTATCTTCTCGAGAACCAGAAGTAGTACTCGAGTAATCCTTTCTTCACTCGAGTAATGCAGTTAGTTTCTCTCTCAAAATTGCTAAGTATCAGGACGCGTTTTTCAAAATGATTTCCTTAATTATTGGTCCACGTGTCCAAGTCATCTAAGATTATGACCGTTAGTTAAACTCCTATAAAAGGTCTAATCGTTTTTGACTAACCCTAAGAAAGAATAACAGAGAGAAATTTGTATTTTCTGAATCCGCATTTTTCATTCCATTTCGAGAAGATCGGCGGTTGTTCTTCGTCTTCTTTGACTCTGATCGTCTCGATCCAAAAGATTCAGAGCAGTTGATTCATAGGACAAGATATTCTACAATCGACAGATCCTCTTCTTGATCTTGTGAGTCCAGAAATTTCAGATCAGAGATCTTGTCGTGTCTTCTTCAATTTTTTCTGATATAGCCGCAAAGTTCAAGAAAGAAGACCTAGGAAGAAGTTTCCAGATCTGAGAGATATTACTATTTGTATTTCTTATTTCAATTTATTCTTGTAGGAGATTATTCTCCGAGTGTAGGAGCTTTGTTCTCCGAGTTGTTGTAGGAAGTTTTTATCTTCCAAGTGTAGATCCGTTTTGTGAATCGAGTTGTAGGAACGTTGTTACGAGTAGTAGTGTACAACCCATATTCGCTGGGTAGGACCCAGATGCATCAACGATTGGGGTTGGGCCAGCCTTGGGCTAGCTTGGGCCTAAAAGATAGAAGAGCTCTCGCCTAGGGGGAGCTCCCGCCTAGGAGCAGGAGAGATCCCGCCGTGGTCAGCAGCAAGGGCGTTGAGTGAGCTCCACTCACTCAACGCCGTAGTCAGCAGCAAGGGAGTTGAGTGAGCTCCACTCACTCAACGCCGTGGTCAGCGGCAAGGGCGTTGAGTGAGCTCCACTCACTCAATGTTGTGGTCAGCGGCAAGGGCGTTGAGTGAGCTCCACTCACTCAACGCTGTGGTCAGCGGCAAGGGCGTTGAGTGAGCTCCACTCACTCAACGTCGTGGTCAGCAGCAAGGGCATTGAGTGAGCTCCACTCACTCAACGCCATGGACAGCAGCAAGGGTGTTGAGTGAGCTCCACTCACTCAACACCGTGGACAGCAGCAAGGGCATTGAGTGAGCTCTACTCACTCAACGTCGCGCCCAGCAGAAGGCGAGAACGTTCACCATCGGTCAGCCGAGATCTGCTTCCGGCAGAGTCGGCGAGAAGGTTTGTGCCTCGCGTAAGGCGGGGGCTGGCTCGGCTCAAGACTTTTGACACTCCTTTTTAGCTCCCGCCAAGCGAGGGCGAGGGGGTTCTCGGCTCAGGGTTCTTACCTAGTGGGGCCCATGGTCCGAGGTAAAATGACTTAATTACCCTTGGGTAAAATAACCCTTATACCCCCAGGGGTTGCGTTTAATGTTTTCTGGACAGTGGGATTTGGCTATTGGCAGACCAGCCAGGGGTATTTCAGTAATTTCAGGTCGGCAGAAGGCTATAAATAGACCCATAAGGGCTCCTTAGAAAGCAGACTCTCATTTTTCTCTGAATCTCTAGTGCTTTTTGAGGATCTCCTAGCCCAGCTTTTGGCTTTGAAGGGGAAGCTCTCAGAGATCTTTCGGGTGTGAGGTGGGACCTCCCTGCTGAGGTTTTGGGTCAGTCCTAGGTCGTTAACTACCAGTCAGGGGGTGGGGCTTGAGGGAAGTAGGTGTTGGCTGCACCCCTGTTTTGAACATTGGTTGAGGTCAATTTCGCTCCAACAGTTCTGGTGCGGTGAGCGTGGAAGGCAGCTGGTACAAGAAAGCCTTGAGTTTGGTCCCATGACTGGAGGTGATGGTGAAGCGTCTGGCTCAGGGGGTATCCCCACCCCGGGGGAAGAAGCGACAAAGAAGATGTTGGAAGACTTTAGGAGAGAGGTCCTACAGACCATCCGCCTGGCCTTCTCGACAAGGAGTGAGTGGGAGATGCCTCAGGTTCCCGTGGAGGCAGTCCCGCTTCTTGGCGAGAACGCCCCTGGGCAGCGCCTCGGAAAGGAGGTTCCGGCAGAAGTTGGCGAGAGAGACGTGGCTGCGCGGGAACTCTTCCCAGGCCAGCGCCCCGGAAGGGAGGCTGCGGTGCGAGATCTCTTCCCTAGGCACGGTACTGCGGATCGGGCAAGCCAGCCGAGGCCGCGAGACGTGACCTCTCGCTAAGCAGGAGGCGAGAGCCCCTTCTGCGAGCTTATCATCTCGGCTCCAGTACCGGAGGGGTTCCGCGAGCCCGATATGTCTTACTACTCGGGGAAGGATGACCCAGTACAGCATGTGCAATGGTTTGAGGATGTAGTGTCGATTAGGAAGATGTCTGATGCCTTCAAGTATCGGCTGTTTGCCATATCGTTGAAGGAGAAGGCCAGGGAATGGTTCCACCAGTTGCCGGCAAACTCAATCTACAGCTTCGAAGATCTACGACAGGGTTTCTTGTTGAGGTTCTCAACATCGAAGTAGAGAAAGAAGGAGGCGGAGTGCCTGTTTGCGGTAAGGCATAAGAGAGACGAGACGTTGGGTCACTATGTTGACAGGTTCCAAAAGGAGATCCTCCTAGTCCAGGAAGTCCCGGGGTATGCACTGATGCTCGCCTTTACCCTGGGGCTAAGACCGGGTTTCTTTAGCATGGAGCTGAAGAGAGTTCCTCCTCTCTCATTCGAAGAACTAATGGAGAGGGCGGCAAAAGAGATCGATTTCGATAGAGCCAACCCAGCTTTCACTAGGAAGCTGGACCGGTTGGCGGAGGACGATGTGAAGGAACCAGCGTCAGGAAAGCAGAGGGAGCAGAGGGAGCCGAGGGAAGAAAGGAGAAGAGAAGAACCCCGGAGGCAGGGACAGAACCAAAATTGGGGGGCTCGGGAGCCACACAACCGGTTGGGTTGGAGGCCTCAGGAGGGTTGCCCACAGGGTCAAGGAGGATGTCCGCAGGGAAGGGATAACCTTCGGGAGCCAAAGAGGTTCGATCAGCAGGCATGGAGGCAAGGACCAAGAGACAACGTCCTGCCGCTGCAGGAAGCGATGGAGGTCAGTAGAGGCAGAGGAGGAGGAGGAAGAAGAGTCCAGGGAGCTGGGAGAAGAGGAGGAGGAGAAGGAAGGGGGGCAGGGTGGCATTACCCTTTTGTGACTTCCATCAGGAGGAAGGTCACGCGATGGCCACCTGCCCGGAGTTCTTGGATATGCGGGAAGCCAGAGGAATGGGGAGACAGGATCCGCCGGTAAGGATCGTGGAAGTGCAGCAGGGAGGGGAGGAAGATAGATGCGAGGACCGGGTAGATGTGGGGACCCGAGGAGGGATCAAAGTGATCCATGAAGGGGTGGGGATTGAGGCAACCCGCAAGGGGAGCCTTCAAACCATGTTCCGCAGAGGGGTCGCCTCGACCTCTTTAGTTCCCCCTCCGGAAGAAAAAAAATCATCTTTTCATCCGCGAATATGCTGGACTATGAAGATCCGTTCTGCGATGCCCTGGTGATTCAGACAGCGATGGAGAACTTCACGGTCTCCAGGATACTGGTGGACAATGGGAGCTCGGTGAACGTCATCTTTAAGAGAGCCTTCGATGAGATGAAGGTTGAAGGAAAGAGGGTTCTAGCCTCAGATGGACCGCTGTTCGGGTTTTTTGGAGAAAGGAAAGAAGTAGAGGGAGGAGTAGGACTGCATGTAAAGCTGGGGGCCGGGGTGTCACGGAACTGTAGGTTCGTGATAGTGGACGCCCCAAGTAGTTACAACGCTATCTTTGGGCGTCCCCTCATCACCGCCTTCCGCTGCGTCCCCTCCTCATTTCATCAATATCTCAAGTTCAATAACGAAGGGGTGCAGGTCAGGATCAGGGGGGATCCAAAGGTGGCAAGACAATGCTACGTGACGGCAGTTAACGATGTGTCTTGGATGGCGGAGGTAGAAGAACTGGAGAGAGAGAGCTAGCAAGGCAAGAGGAGGTGAGTTCGGAGGCAGAGGAGCAAGTGGGGGGGAGAAGCTGACAAGGAGGCCTGCAGGAGGGAGGAAGTCGAGCAGCAGCAGGAGGAGAGCCTGGATGGGGCGATGGAGGTAGAGGATAAGCTAGCCGCTGGAATCGAGAACGAGGGTCTGGAGGAAGTGATGGATGAAGAAGAGGGCCAAGTGGCGATAGTTGAGCAAGAGGCCCCGAGGGATGTGGAGATTCATCAGCTCCAGGAGGAGAAACCGGGGGAGTCAATGGAGGCTGAAGGAGGGGAGGAGTTGGAGTTTGGGGAAGAAGCAAGGGTATGCTGGGAGCAATCGCGGTTGGAGCCGGCCGAAGAGGGTGCGGATCAGTTGGGGCCTAAGCCCCGAGGACCAGGAGCAGATGAGAGCTTGCATCCAAAGCAATGTCGACATCTTCGCCTGGAGCGCGGCGGACATGTCGGGCATTGACGCGGATGTGGCTTGTCATCGCCTGAACCTGGACCCCCGGACTCGTCCCATACGCCAAAAGATGAGGGCCATCGCCACCAAGCTGTAGGAGCCCATCCGCGAGGAGGTCAGAAAGCTCTTAGAGGCGGGCTTCATCTCGGAGGTCCAGTACCCAGGCTGTATCTCCAACGTGGTAATGGTTAAGAAAGGGGGAGGGAAGTGGCGCATGTGTATTGACTTCTCTTTATTAAATAAATCATGCCCCAAGGATTGCTACCCTCTGCCTCGAATCGACGCGCTGGTTGACTCAGCCGTCGGTTTTTCTGTTATGTGTTTTCTTGATGCTTTTTCAGGTTATCACTAGATTCGCATGCACCCCACCCCACCCACCCCCCCCCCCCCCCTTCGACATCAAAGACGTCTCCTTCATCACCAGGGAAGGGTGCTTCAGCTATAAGATGATGCCCTTTGGGCTGAAAAATGCAGGAGCCACATACCAATGCATGATGGATCGAGTCTTCCAGGGGCAGAGAGGGAAAAACTTAGAAGTCTATGTCGATGACTTGATGGTTAAGAGCAAGTGTGTGAGCTCACACCTGTGGGACATAGAAGAGACCTTTGCCACCCTCAGAAGGTTCAAGATGAGGCTGAATCCCTTGAAGTGTGTCTTCGGGGCCAGCCGCGGGAAGTTCCTCGGACATCTCTTGACTCCGGCAGCGGTGGATCCAAACTCGGATAAGGTAAAGGTCATCCTAGACTTGGAGACACCTCGCAATGCTAAGGAGGTCCAATGCTTGGCAGGCAAGCTGGTTGGACTAAGCAGGTTCCTTTCGCGGTCAGGAGACAAATGTTCATCGTTCTTCAAAGTTTTGAGGGGTAACCAGAGGTTTGAATTGACAGCCGAGTATGAGGAAGCCTTCCAAGGACTAAAGAGACAGCTCTCCCGGGCTCCTCTATTTCAAAGCCCAAAAGAAGGGGAGGACCTAGCCCTGTATCTCGGGGTGGGAGCGGAAGCCGTGAGCTCTGTTCTAGCCAGGGAAGAGGGGAAGAAGCAGCTACCCATCTACTATGTAAGTCGGATCTTGAGGAAGGCGGAGCTCCGTTACCCCATCCTCGAAAAGTTAGCATATGCTCTGATCGTTTCAGCAAGAAAGCTTCGGCCATATTTCCAAGCGCACACGATTAGGGTGGTAACCGACCATCCCCTTTGCAAGATCTTTGAAGGGGTGGAGCACTCGGGGAGGCTGGCCAAGTGGTCCATTGAGCTGAGCGAATTCAACATCTCTTTTGTCCCAAGGCTCTCCATTAAGGCGCAAGCGGTGACAGACTTCCTGGCAGACTATGTTGTTGAAGTCGGGTAAGAGGAGCCGCGGAAGCAGGGGCGTGGAAGGTGATGGTTGATGGGGCCTCGGGAAAGCATTCCATGGGGGAGGAGTGGTGTTGGTAAGCCCCCAGGCGGTAGCTATAGAACAGGCGGTGGCCTATCACTTTTCGGTGACCAACAATCAGGAAGAGTACGAAGTCGTGATAGCCAGTCTTCGTTTGGCAAAGGAGCTTGAGGTCAAGGATGTGGAGGTCTCCACAGATTCAATGGTGGTGGCATCGCAGATCCGAGGGGAGTTTGAGGCTCGGGAGCCTACCCTTATGAAATATTTATCCAAGGTAAGGGCAATCATCGGAGGATTCCGGTCCTTCTCCATCTAGCATGTTTCTAGGGAAGAAAGTGCAGCGGCTGATCGATTGGAGAAGTTTGGGCCTCGGGGAGGAGGAGCCATAACTGAACTGTTCCGACCGATAATTGAGGAAGGGTAGTTGATGGAGGTAGGACGACGATCCTCCAGGGTAGACCCATTGGTGACCTTCCTGACCACTAACGAGCTGTCGAAGGAGGTTAAGGACGCAAAGAGCTTCAGGCGAAAAGAAGCTCACTATCTGATGCCGGAAGGGGGTCTGTATTGCAAGATGTTGTCAGGGCTCCTTGCGAGATATGTGATAGAGGAGGAAATCCCGAGGATCCTGGAAGAGGTACATTCGGGGGAGTGCGGCAGCCACTCGGGGGGAAGGACGTTGGAGGCAAGGGTACTAAGGCAAGGATATTTCTGGCAGTCCCTGAGGAAGGATGCGGTTGAGTTTGCGAAGAGATGCCTAAAATGTCAAGTATACGCACCCCTCCAGCTCCTGCCCGCTCAAAGGCTCCGTAGCATCACGACGTTGTGGCCTTTCTCCATCTGGGGAATGGATCTAGTTGGACCTTTTCCCCCAACTAGCGGTCAGAGGAGGTTCCTCCTAGTCATGAATTATTACTTCTCTAAGTGGCTGGAGATCAATGCTCTAGCCAAGGTCACCTCCCAGGTCATCAGGAACTTCGTTTGGGGTGAAATCGTATGCAGGCACAGGCTGCCCCGAGCAATAGTAACAGACAATGGTCCACAGTTTGCTAGTGAGGAGTTCATCAGCTTCTGCACCCAACTGAGGATGGACCTCAGGTTTGCCTCTGTCCATCACCCCCAGAGCAATGGCCAGGTGGAAGCGGCAAATAAGATTATTGTGAACTTGCTCAAGAAAAAGGTGGAGAACCTGAGGGGGAACTGGGTAGAGCAGCTCCCCTCCGTCATGTGGGCCTTACAAACGACCCCGAAAACGGCCACTGGTGAGACCCCCTTCAAGCTCTCTCATGGGTACGAGGTTTTCCTCCCAGTAGAGTTCGAGGTTCGGTCCCCGCGGGTCACGACCGCGGGCGAAGGAGAGGAGGCTTGGATATTGGGAAACGAAGAAGAGTTGCGCCTCTCGCTGGACATGGTAGAGGAGCTGCGGGATGTTGCGGCCATCAGGCAGGAAGAGATCAAGAGGCGAATGGCCAAGTACTTCGATAAACATGTTAGAATCAAGCAATTCGTCGAAGGGGACCTACTGCTGAAAAAGGTCGACGCGGCAGGGAGGTCGGCCCCTGTTGGCAAGCTCAAACCCAGCTGGGAAGGACCTTACATAGTAAAGGAGGTTCTGGCAAACGGGGGTTACTACCTCCAGGATGTGGAGGGAAGGACTTTGAGCCACACCTGGAGCGGTGATGATCTAAAGCGCTTTTACCCATAAGGGAAAAAGGGGATTGTACGGTTGTAGTCAAATATTATCATTTCGAAACATTGTAATACCAAAATGCTATCAAGGTATTCTTCTTGCTTTGATCTGATATCTGTTTTCTCATCTTAATGATAGAATAGGTTTGGTTTGAGAAATCTTCATCAACACCCCGAGCTCGGCTCGGCCCAAGGTAGACCCGCTGCGTAGGCTCTCATCTAGCTGGCAGGTCCGAAGGCTCGCCTGTTGGGGAGAGGTTTGGTTTGAGAAATCTTCATCAACACCCCGAGCTCGGCTCGGCCCCAGGTAGACCCGCTGCGCAGGCTCTCATCTAGCTGGCAGGTTCGAAGGCTCGCCTGTGGGGGATAGGTTTGGTTTGATAAATCTTCATCAACACCCCGAGCTCAGCTCGGCCCCAGGTAGACCTGCTGCGCAGGCTCTCATCTAGCTGGCAGGTCCGAAGGCTCGCCTGTGGGGGAGAGGTTTTGTTTGAGAAATCTTCATCAACACCCCGAGCTCGGCTCGGCCCCAGGTATACCCGTTGCGCAGGCTCTCATCTAGCTGGCAGGTCCGAAGGCTCGCCTGTGGGGGAGGGGTTTGGTTTGAGAAATCTTCATCAACACCTCGAGCTCGGCTCGGCCCCAGGTAGACCCGCTGCGCAGGCTCTCATCTAGATGGCAGGTCCGAAGGCTCGCATATTGGGGAGAGGTTTGGTTTGAGAAATCTTCATCAACACCCCGAGCTCGGCTCGGAACCAGGTAGACCCGCTGCGCAGGCTCTTATCTAGCTGGCAGGTCCGAAGGCTCGCCTGTGGGGGAGAGGTTTGGTTTGAGAAATCTTCATCAACACCCCGAGCTCGGCTCGACCCCAGGTAGACCCGCTGCGCAGGCTCTCATCTAGTTGGCAGGTCCGAAGGCTCGCCTATGGGGGAGAGGTTTGGTTTGATAAATCTTCATCAACACCCCGAGCTCGGCTCGGCCCCAGGTAGACCCGCTGCGCAGGCTCTCATCTAGTTGGCAGGTCCGAAGGCTCTCCTGTGGGGGAGAGGTTTGGTTTGAGAAATCTTCATCAACACCCCGAGCTCAGCTCGACCCCTGGTAGACCCGCTGCGCAGGCTCTCATCTAGCTGGCAGGTCCGAAGGCTCGCCTGTGGGGGAGAGGTTTGGTTTGAGAAATCTTCATCAACACCCCGAGCTTGGCTCGGCCTCAAATAGACCTGCTACGTAGGCTCTCACCTAGCTGGCAGGTCCGAAGGCTCGCCTGTGGGAGAGAGGTTTGGTTTGAGAAATCTTCGTCAACACCCCGAGCTCGGCTCGACCCTAGGTAGACCCGCTGCGCAGGCTCTCATCTAGCGGGCAGGTCCGAAGGCTCGCCTGTGGGGAAGATGTTTGGTTTGAGAAATCTTCATCAACACCCCGAGCTCGGCTCGGCCCCAGGTAGACCCGCTGCGCAGGCTCTCATCTAGCTAGCAAGTCTGAAGGCTCGCCTGTGGGGGAGATGTTTGGTTTGAGAAATCTTCATCAACACCCCGAGCTCGGCTCGTCCCCAGGTAGACCCGCTGCGCAGGCTCTCATCTAGCTGGCAGGTCTGAAGGCTCTCCTGTGGGGGAGAGGTTTGGTTTGAGAAATCTTCATCAACACCCCGAGCTCGGCTCGGCCCCAGGTAGACCCGCTGTGCAGGCTCTCATCTAGCTTGCAGGTCTGAAGGCTCGCCTGTGGGGGAGAGTTTTGGTTTGAGAAATCTTCATCAACACCCCGAGCTCGGCTCGGCCCTAGGTATACCCGCTGCGCAGGCTCTCATCTAGCTGGCAGGTCTGAAGGCTCGCTTGTGGGGGAGAGGTTTGGTTTGAGAAATCTTCATCAACACCCCGAGCTCGCCTCGGCCCTAGGTAGATCCGCTACTCAAGCTCTCATCTAGCAGACAGGTCCGAAGGCTCGCCTGTGGGGGATAGGTTTAGTGTGTAGAAATGTTTCGACACGGATTTTCCAGGCTAGGCAAAAGACACCCTGAAGACAGACATAAAGGGGTCTTAGCCAAGAGAGGTCCCGGCCAGGAGAGGTATCGGCCAGGGGAGGTCTCGACCAGGAGATCCTTGTTGGGAGATCTCGCCATACGAAGTTCCCGGCGGCTAAGAGACCCGATCGTTCGCGCAAGGCAAGGAGGGGCAGTCTTCCCTTAGCCTATGAACAATGCTCTCGACAAATGGTTCTCGACGGAGAACGGGAACGATGCATTCGAGCCCTGAGCTCTCGGCAGATTCTCACCTATCGGCCGCTAAGAGAGACTATCCTAGAGGGGGCTAGGGGCCCCGGGCGAAAACACTTTTGAACAGCTCGCCTTTTAATAGTTAGAAAAAAAGAAAAAAAAAGAGGGGAACAAAGTTACATTTACATTATAAACTGCTCACAATGTTACAAAAATCGGAGCATCTCGCTCATTACAAAGGTAGAAGAAAAAGAAACCCCTTAGGGGAAGCGCTATATCCGCTCGAGCTCCCGCTCGGGTTACCACTTGGGCTTCCGCGGGAGCTCTCGCACGAACTCTCCCCAGAGGTCTCGCCAACAGCCGCGGGAGATCTCGGGACGTCCGGGGGCGGAGAGTCGGGCGCGCCGGGGGGCTTCGGGATAGGCTCGAAGATCCAGGGGACGAGCTGGGGGGTGTTCAGGGTCTCGCCACCCTCGTCCAGGAATCCCACGTCCCACAACGTCTCGATCATCAATCTGGCCGTCTCCTGGGCGTTGACCTATAAGAGCTTGTCGATGTCATACTCGGAATAGTTTCGGCTCTTCAGCCTTTCCTCGAGCGTGGGAGGGGCGGGACCGCAGCTGCCGCCATATCCAGGCGCTTGACTTGGCCCTTCAGCATGGCGTTCTCACACTCCACCCCGGCCAGCTACGTGCGAAGCACCATGACCTGCGGAGAGTCCTGCGTAAAAGCGTTTTATCAGCGGCAAGAACGGAGGTGTGGACCTCATAGGCGAGAACGAAGGTCTGAAAGGGTCTCGCTTACCTCCTCCGTCGGGCGCATGGACAGCAGACGTCGGGCGTCCCTTAGCTCGGTCTTCAGGGCTGCCGCCTGAGCCACCGCTTCCTCCCTCGCCTTGTACATATTGAGGAAGTTCCGGTCGATGGTGATACTTCGGCGAGCACACATGTGCGCAAGCTTGAACCCACGCATCAGGGCCCGGATGGAGTCGAAAGCGAGGAGGCAAGTGGGCAGTTGGTCGTACAGGCCCGCGAACTCCCGGCTTTAGAGGTCGTAGCCCAGCGCAAAGGCCTCGGTGGTGACCTCGTCACCCTCTGCCCAGCTCGGGAGCAGCGTCGAGAGGGATACCCGGTTGGCCTCCGGGTCCCATTGCAGCAAGGGTTTCCCTTCCGCATCAAAGGTCTTCACGCCTAAGCCAAAGTTCTTGTGCCCCTTCGGCACAGGCTTGGGCGGGAGCTGGGCAGAGCTCTCGGCAACCGCTGGCTCAACGCCCATCTCGCCACCCGCCTCGATCGCGGCCAGAGGGTTCTCGGCAGGGGCCCCAGCACGGCTCCTGGAGACATACCTTATCTCACTGACCGCCGCTAAAACCTCGGCGAAGGACCGGCCCGGCGGGAGAGATCGGGCGGGCGTGGACACCTTGGACTTCCCCTTCTCGGCAGCGGACGGCTTCAGCCTCTTCATCCACTGAGACGAAAAGCCACTAGGTTTCCGCTTCCCGGCACTAGACGGCGGAGGCAGAGCAGGCTCGTCCCGGCAAGCATGGGCCGCAGATCTCGCGAGAGCCAACGGATCTCCCGCAGTCTGGCCTTCAGCAGCTTGCGTCTCGGGGAAAGGCTGGTGCAAGGGGATCTCCCGCTCTCCTGCAAGGAAAACAACACGGTAATATTCAGCATGGAGGAGAAACGTGATTACCGGGCAAGAGATAGAAAAGGCGAGATCTCACCTTCGCCAGGAAGAACGGGGGGAAGAGAGTCGATGTCCCGCGTAAGGAAGGGGACGTCAAACTCCTTGGTCCCGAAGAATTCGAGGAGCGTGCTCTCGCGGGACCCCAGGGACAGCGGCTTGTAGGCGGCATCCTCATACTGGATCGGCGCAAGCGGAACATTCCCAAAGTCACTGGAGACGAAGACAAACTTCTCGCCCCAGTGATGGTGCTTGTTGGCGAGACCAGTCGTCTTGAGCAGTTGTCCGGAGAAGAAGACGACTCCTCCCTTCGCGCGGAAGACAAACAACTTCCGGAAGATCGAGAGGTTGAATTATATCCTGTCGGATCGCATGTAGCAGATGAACGCTACAAGGATGGCAACCGAATTCGGATTCAGCTGCGCGGGAACGACCCCGTAGTATCGAAGGGCGAGGCGCACCTTCGGCCAAAGAGGGAGGCGAAAACCCGCCTCAAAGTGTTCGAGGGGGATCGCGAGCTCCCCCTCTCGCGCAGTGTTCACCCTGTCATTGTTTTCTGAGTTTCTCGCGGCGAAGCCGGCAGGAACATACCAGGAGGTAATCAGCTGATACTCCTCCAGAGTCAGGCAGCATGACGGAAATCGATGCTTTCGGAAAGCTTCTGCGCAGTTAGAATGTCTCTCGTTCTCTCCCGGCATTATGTCTAACGAACCCGAGGGCGAAATCACAAGAGAAGAGGCGAGAGGTAGAGGCCAACTGAGAAGCAATGGAAGGGAGGCGAAAGCAAGATGTTCTCGGCAGAGCGCGAAAGCAAAAAGAAGAAAGGTGAAGGTTCCGGACCGGGGAAATAAATGTGGTGGGTGAATCCACCTATTTATAGGAATCCGTAATAAATGATGATTTTACCAAGAAGGGCGGCGGAGGTACAACTGTCACGCCCTAGGTCAACGGCGCCTCGGTCCCCCGCCCGAGTTGACAGTGACTGATCGACAACCATGGTTCGCGCAAGAACCGCATGGCATGACAGATGCGAAAGCGAAGAACGTTCTCGCTAGGATAGACCTATGATAATAGCAGTAATGACAACAGTTAACTAATAAAAGCAGTTCACAGGATTACAAGCAGTCCAGAGTTCAAAGTAAAATTGAAAGAGGGTACATGAGAAGGGAAGGCCAGGGGTAAGAAGGGGCGAGACATCAGGAATCAATAGGGCTCCCAGCACCAGCATCCTCACTCTCGTTGACGGGTCCTCGGGGGCGCCAACGGGTTGAAGTAGGAGGAGAGCACGGTGCACCCTAGATTGATCCGACGAGCTTGGTCGCGTATCCGCGCAAGGCACCTCCTGGGAGAAGATCCCGTAGTAGGGCCGCCCGGCCTCTCCGTCTTGCTTAGGAAGTAATCTCGCTCTAGGGCCTCCAACCTTTGCTCCACCGACCTGCGGAACTCTCTCGCCGCGTGGCCCTGGGCCCGCTCCCGCCGCGCGAGCTTAGAGAGGATGGTTGCGACCCTTTTACCCCACCTTCTCGCGCTTCCCGCGCCAATCAAGATCCCTTCCATTTCATCAGAAGAGGGGAAGGGGGTGTTGTCGCCATCCTCCTCCTCCAGATCCCCTCATCGTCCTCATCCTCGTAAGCTCCTGATCGCAGGTCCGGATCACCTGAAAAGGCAACTTGGCGGTCAGTGTGAGAACAGGATGAGAATAGCAGAAGTATGCGGCATACCAGCAGCATGGCGAGAGCCGTCGGCCGGAGGAAGGCGAGAAGGCTCAGGCTCTCCCTCGGCATCCCTCTCGAACAGGAGATGGAGTGGCTTCCCACGACCCGGACGGAAGATCTCGCGCGCCGTAACCTCCACCGGGCCTGAAGTCTCAGGAGGATTGCGCTCCCTCACGGAATGGTCGGCCCCCGGCGTCAAGGATGGGTTGGCAGTTGTCTCCCCTGCGGGGATATGGGGATTGGCTGCGGGATCGTCACGAGGGGCATCCCCTACATCAGAGATCGGCAAGATGATACCCGGGCGGGCGGAAGCGGACGATGCGAGAGTCCCACCCAGGGGTTAGAGTGACCAAAAGAAAAACGGGCAAAGGAGAGAAGGGGCTACCTGGGGGTCCCGAACCATCGGCAGGAGCCCCTTCCGGATCCTGTGGCCGATCCTCAGGTGGGCGAGACGTCGATGGATCCGGGGGCACCGGCGGAAGCCCAGCATCATCTTTTGGGACCACCTGCCAAGAAAGGTTCAGGGACCAATTCTCAAAAACAGCAGTCCGATAGTCGGCGAAACATACCCTCTACAGCAGAAGAGGGTCGGCCGCACGACTTGGGTTGGAAGTTGGAGAGGCTCGGTGCTCTCGTGAGGGGCCCCGATGGACCTTCTTCGTCTTCTTCTTATTCTCTTTTGGCGGCGGCGGAGGCGCCACAGTGGGTGCCTCTCTCACCAACCAAGGAGCCACTAGCGTGCTATTGGCAAGGGCCCGTGCTTGCGCCGCCTTTATGCGGTCCTGAAGATTCTGCGAGAGTGGCTTACCAGCTTGTTTGGTGCACATCACGAGGTCGCACGAGATCTTAGGGGGGCAACGACGGTCAGGGGCAGATTTACGGCCTTCTATCATCGCGTATATATAACTGCGTCCGGGCCCACCGATAGATTATCTTTGCAGGAAGTGACACGTGCCCAACGAATATTTATGGGTTGGACGTGTCTTTTCGAGCGCAGAGCTAGCTCAAAAAGAGCGGGGATTGTGTACAACCCATATTCGCTGGGTATGACCCAGATGTATCAACGATTGGGGTTGGGCAAGACTTGGGCTAGCTTGGGCCTAAAAGATAGAAGAGCTCTCGCCTAGGGGGAGCTCCCGCCTAGGAGCAGGCGAGATCCCGTCGTGGTTAGCAGCAAGGGTATTGAGTGAGCTCCACTCACTCAACATCGTAGTCAGCAGCAAGGTCGTTAAGTGAGCTCCACTCACTCAATGTCGTTGTTGGAACACCCTATTACTAATTTGGGTAAGGATCACTATGTTTGTCTTAGGAAACCAGGTTGACCTAGTTGTATAGTTGTAAAGGTCAACATTAGAATGAGTCTAGGGCTTAGAACTTAGGTTTGAAGCTGCCCCCAGGACCATTCCAATATCAAGGATATAGAGCCAAGTCTAAGGCAATTTTCGTCCAGCTCCGCTCGACGAAACGTCGAGCTTAGTTCGACGCTCTCTGAGCTCAACTTCGATAAATCGTCGAACTCCAGTCGACGATCTTCGAGCTCAGATCGACGATCTGCTTTCAGACAATTTTGTTTAGTCGTCGAACTGCATTCTACGTTTTTCTAGCTCAGGTCGACGATCTCTCTTCAGCTATTCTTCAGGTCGCTGAGCTCGGTTCGACGATCTTCGAGCTCAGTTCGACGTTTTCTGTCTGTTTGATCTGTTTCCTTCTCTGAGCTCAGTTCGACGATAGTAGAGCTCAGATCGACGATTTTTCTGAGAGATCAATGATTCTAAGGATTCATATGATGCCAGTCTTTGGAATGTTTTTGAAATCCCTCAGCATTTATGTTAAGGAGATCTGCCATCCGTTTGTCTTTATTCTGGAGCAAGTTTCAAGGAATTATTCAGGGAATGTTTTATTGGACCTTCCTCTAGAAGACAAGACTCTTTATGGAAGACATTTATGCCTGCCAACGGCTATCTTTGACAAGATTCTTTTTGAGAATAAGATCTTCCTTTTCATCTTCAGTCACACAAGAACACACAACAACATACACAAAGAATACAACAAGAAGAATTAAACTGTAACAGATAACAAGTGATCAATTCTGAAGAATCAGAATAACAATCTTTTTGCTTACAGAAAAGTGATCACAGCCTCATCTCAAGAACTCCAGACACCTCATCTTTCAGTCTTTTTGCTGAAACAATCCTTTGCTGGAGATCGAAAGTTCTGAAGGCCTATCACCCTAGAGCAAAGCTTCCATTCTTGAACCTGTCTACAACTCAGGGGGAGCTTTAACAACAAAAGATCCACTAGTCTTCTCTCATTTGATTTGAGAACAGAGAAGACAACTTCACCTCTTTATCTTTTCTTTTTCTGCTGTAAAAGGGTTCTTGAACTCCCTTCAAAAGTTCTGTCTGGTTCTGAGAGCCTTGTCAAAACTCAGTGGTGGCAATACACCTTATCAAAAAATCCAGTTTTGGTTTTTGAGCACCTTATCAAAAGCTCATTGGTGTCAGGACACCTGATCAACTCATCCTGAGTGGATTCCTACCAAGGGTGGTAGAAGAGTGGATATACCCAGGTGTTTGGGGAACCACTATATTTCCTTGTGTCTTCTGGGTTGTTTGTGTGATTGGTTTGCTGTGTGCTGTGTTCTTTACTTCTTTGTTTTTAACTCTTTACTAACACTCTACACTATACTATAAATTGAATTTTATATTTGCTGATTAATTTCAACTGTGAAATTAATTTAAATAAACTCTATTCACCCCCCCCCCTCTAGAGTTGAGATAGATCTTACCCTCACTTTCAGTCGTGGTCAGTGGCAAGGGCGTTAAGTGAGCTCCACTAACTCAACGCTGTAGTCAGTAGCAAGGGCGTTGAGTGAGCTCCACTCACTCAACGCCATTGTCAGCGGCAAGGGAGTTGAGTGAGCTCCACTCACTCAACGTCGTGGTCAGCGGCAAGGGCGTTGAGTGAGCTCCACTCACTCAACACCGTGGTCAGCGGCAAGGGTGTTGAGTGAGCTCCACTCACTCAACGTCGTGGTCAGCAGCAAGGGCGTTGAGTGAGCTCCACTCACTCAACGCCGTGGACAACAACAAGGGCGTTGAGTGAGCTCCACTCACTCAACATCGTAGACAGCAGCAAGGGCATTGAGTGAGCTCTACTCACTCAACGTCGCGCCCAGCAGCAGGCGAGAACATTCACCATCGGTCAGCCGAGATCCGCTTCCGGCAGAGTCGGCGAGAAGGTTTGCGCCTCGCGTAAGGCGGGGGCTGGCTCGGCTCAAGACTTTCGACACTCCTTTTTAGCTCCCGCCAAGCGAGGGCGAGGGGGTTCTCGGCTCAGGGTTCTCGCCGAGTGGGGCCCAGGGTCCGGGGTAAAAAGACTTAATTACCCTTGGGTAAAATTACCCTTATACCCCCAGGGATTGCGTTTAATGTTTTCTGGACAGCGGGATTTGGCTATTGGCAGACCAGCCAGGGGTATTTCAGTAATTTCAGGTCGGCAGAAGGCTATAAATAAACCCATAAGAGCTCCTTAGAAAGCAGACTCTCATTTTTCTCTGAATCTCTAGTGCTTTCTGAGGAGCTCCTAGCCCAGCTTTTGGCTTTGGAGGGGAAGCTCTCAGAGATCTTCCGGGTGTGAGGTGGGACCTCCCTGCTGAGGCTTTGGGTCAGTCCTAGGTCATTAGCTACCAGTCAGGGGGAGGGGCTTCAGGAAAGTAGGTGTTGGTTGCACCCCTGTTTTGAACATTGGTTGAGGTCAATTTTGGCTCCAACAAGTAGGAATGTTTTCAATCCGAGATTAGTGGAGTAGCTGAGTCTAGTGCATTGCTAGATCGGTGAGTGGAAAGTGGACATATCCAAGGTTGAGAAACCACTATAATTCTTGGTGTTGTCTATGATTGTTTTGTTATTTTTCTGTGCATAGCTCGCTAAATTTTTATTCCGCAAAAGGATGCACAACTCACCTATTCACCCCCCTCTAGGTGATTTAGGTAGACAACTTAAACATTTTTCAGCTATTCATTTAATCTTTGTGCTCAGAATTCTTGGGTACAAGTACAGTTAATTGTGTATATTTCTTAGTTGGGTTTTTTAATATTTTTGTGTTCCTGTAAGTTTTAAGTTTCTACATATAAAATTTTCCTCTAACTTTCACTTGTACACTGCATTATTCTCTCTAACATTTCTTCTCATGAGAATTGGACCGTCAATGATTCTAATTAAGTTCACTAGTGTATATAATTATGATATAACTGTATGGATTCACCAATGTTTGTGTTCACTCACATTACTCATCACTATGCATTGTTTCACACTTGATTTTCTCTTTGTGGTTTTTCATGTTTGACTTCCGCAATCACTCTGCTATTTCTTTTCATAATATCAAAAGGGAGAGAATTTTCTGAGAAATCATTCCAAATCATTCATTCAGACTACTTCATTAAGATTACTTTAATTTTAAAATTTAAACAAAATTCAATCGTACCATTTGCATCGTACCATTTACTTCTATTTAGGGGGAGTACACATGTAGGGGGAGTTACATCCAAGAGGAGTAGGTGCATATACAAATGCTTAGTCCTGTTAATCATATTTTCTAACACTTTATAGGTCATTCATGATTTCTTTATAAGTGGATTTGTTTTTATCAAAAGGGAAGATTGTTGGATCATGCGTTCCACGCTTCTTGGTTTGCTAATAACAAATCTTATTTGTATTTGATCATAGTGTGTTTATGATGTGCATATATTACAGGTCTAACACTAAAATCATTTGGACTTGGATTCGGGTTTGAATAGAGGAGCTAAGGTGATATCGCCTAGCGATATCCACTATCGCCAGCAGGCGATAACTCAATGGGCAGTTACAACATTTTCTCCACGGCGTGCAGTTCCAGTCGATATCGCCCAGCGATATCGATATCTCACGGGCGATAGCACACGATTGGCCATGACAGATTCAGCCCGTAGAAGTTTCGAATCATGGTACACGTGGCAGTCTGTGAGGATATCGCTTGCATGCGATACCCAATATCGCAGGGCGATAGCGCTAAAATATAAAAGAGGCTCATTTTTCTGAGGAAATCAAGACTTAGAGAATTTGGAGTATTCCTTCTTGTGCAACTGTTCCAGAAAGCTCCAGCATCCAGAAAAACTCCATCTTTCCAAGAAGGGACAAGAGCGAAGAAGCGACGACTCGTACACGACATCTGAAGCAACCTTGGCAAGGATTCGTCGGCATCTTCAGCGCTACATTTTGAGGGAGTTTTCATTCTAAAATTTATTGTGTAATTCTTAATTTCTTATTTATAATTGATAGAGAAAATCATCACCTTGTGCGTGGCGTCTAAGTCCGTGCGTGGCTTAGGAGAGAATCGTCGCCTTGTGTGTAACGTCTAGATCCTTGTGCGACTTAGGGAGTTCTCGCCGCCTTATGAGCAGTGACTAGATCGTGTTGTGATCTAGGAGGGGCTAGTAGCTAGATTTAAAAAGAGATACGCTATAGTCAGACGGTTCTTGTTAGAAGGACCGGTGAAATCAAAATAAATTTGTAATTTTTCATAGCCTTGATCTCTAGCTTCATAGAGATTCATTATATTCTGTTTAAAACTTGTGAGATAAATTATCATTATTTCTATTCTTGTGATTTATTAAGTATTTATTCTTGATTATGAAAAATTAGTTTTTTGTTTCTGCAATTATTTTTCAAGCAAATATTAATTGAAAAAATATAAATATTGTTAACACTTATTCACCCCCCCCCCCCTCCACCTCTGAGGGCGTCTCACGATCCAACACACTTATGACCCTTGGGTCGGCCATGGTTGGGCTCGCTAAATTAGGGTTGTACACTGTCCACGTGGTTTTTACTCCTTTTTGGGGTTTTCTACGTTACAAAAATATCCTTGCAAGCCGTCTCACTTTTTCATTGACAGTTTGTGTGCTCTGACCTCTCCAAAATTAAGACAATTCGATTTAAACCAGTCTACCGGAGCATTGAGTTGACCCGCAACATTAATATTTAATAATTTTTATATAATATATTTATATAGATATTAAAAATATAATTTAATGTGTATAGCCAGCACACGCTCGATAGCCAAACATATTGCGCCTGCCAACACACGTTATTGAACACACACTATCGAGTGTTGCGGGTCAACTCGAGGCTTCAGTAGACCGTTAAAAAATCACATTGTGTTGCGGACGCTATCGAACACAAGCTATTTAGGGCACAAACAGTCAATGAAGAAGTATCGAACACGTGGTCTCGAACACACGCTATTGAGTGTTGCGAGTCAACTCAAGACTCGGTAGACCGTTCTAAAAATGAACTGTCTTAGCTTGAAAGTGATCAAATGCGCAAACTGTTAATGAAAAAGTGAGATGGCTGGCAAGGAGATTTTTTAACGTGGAAAACCTTAAAAGGGGATAAAAACCGCATTATCGGGACAGTACCGACCAAACTTCCATTATTCTCTGGTATTGTTACAAAGCTTTGTAAAGGAAGCAAGACTGCGTGACCGCCTCTCGTTATAGTTGTTGAGAGAGAGGAGAGAGCCTCTGAGGGTGACACGTCACCGCTCTGTTTTACCTCTAACTTGGCCACAGCGGATCATCCACTCATACAAAGGTTCTCTCTCTCCTCTCGCTCCGGCTACGGACTCCGAGAACTTGGGGGAATTTGATGGGGTTCCCCAAAATAGGTTCAGTCGAACCAAAGTATTTTTGATGCCACCTCGGTCAGCTTGCCGAAGTAGTTCCATCGGGCCCAGTCTCGCGCAATTTCTTGCATATTTGGTCTTACAAACGGAAAGACGCACATACACGCATTTACGCTAATCGCATCACCTCATTACCTTTGTAGGAATAATGGGAGGAAAGGGGTTAACCATTTGTTCAACCAACTAACTCCACGACGTTGTCCACACTACCCACGTACGACGACAACCGTCAGCGTCCCAACCATCGCCGACAGGGTGGCCAGCTAGCTACACGCCCGAACTCAACCTCACACGATACTGATGGTCGCGTGCGGCCCTGGCCGGCCCCGCACAACCCTGCTCGCACCCCGGGTTGGTCGTGCGCAACCTCACGCTCGTCCTAGTTTGGTTGTGTGCAACCCTACGCACGACTTTAGGGTGCGAATAGTAAATTTCCTCATCCCGGGGTATAGATAGTAAAATCTTCCATCATGGCGGGTGAATAGTAGTATTTCCCGTTATGGGATGCGGATAGTGAAATCCTTCATCATGAGGATGCGAATAATAAAATCCTCAATCATGAGGTGTGGTTAGTACATTTTCACATAATGGGGTGCCGATGGTAAAATCCTTCATAATTGGGTGCAAATAGTAAAATCTGCTATCATGGGGACGTGAATAGTAAAATCCCTCATCATGTGGTGTAGATAATAAAATCCTCCATCGTAGGGGTGCGAGTAGTAGAATCCCCCCAATATGTGATGCATATAGTAAAATCCTCCATCATAGGGGTGAATAATTCAATCTTCCATCATGGAGTGCGGATAGTAAAATTTCTCATCATTGGGGTGCGAATAGTACAATTCTCAATCATGAGTGTACGCAAAACAACCAAATCACTTAATTATGAAAATGTCACCCTCAAAACCTATAAAAGGGGCACTAAACACTCCTTTCATTTCTTCTGATTTTCTATGTGCACAAGAGCTCCAGAAAAATCCTTCAAAGATTTCCATGTGGGCTTGAAGGAATCCTCAAAGACTTTTGAAGATCTCTGGAAGATCTCCCTAATGCATTCAGAGACTCCTTGGGGATTTCACTAAGCAAATTGCGTCTCGTGCACATTGTGCCTCGCGCACATTGTGCCTCGGGCGCATTGCGCCTCGGGCGCATTGCACCCTCGCGCACATTGCACTAAGCAAATTGCGCCTCGTGCACATTGCATTCAGAGACTCCTTGGGGATTTCCATGTGCGCTTGAAGGAGTCCTCAAATACTTTTGAAGATCTCTAGAAGATCTCCCTAATGCATTAGAGACTCCTTGGGGATTTCACTAAGCACATTGCGTCGCGCGCACATTGCCCCCGCGCGTGTAACACCCCAGTTTTCAGACCTGGAGTCGCTGGAAGCTAATGCCCGGCGGTAGAGATACCGCTGGCGATAGGTCGATGAGATCGGCATTGGAGGCGCACGATCATTGGATCAAGTGCGCACGACCATTGGTCGTGCGCCATTGATTGTGCGCACTATTCTCCATTTTTCCAAGTTCTGTCTAGGTCAAATGCACGACCATTGGACCTAGTGCGCACGACCACTGGTCGTGCGCCGCTGCTCGTGCACGTTTATCCCTTTCTTTCTGGAGTTCTGCCATTGTTGATCGCACGATTATGGGATCTAGTGTGCACGACTACTGGTCGTGCGCCACTGATCGTGCAGGCGGGTGTTGTTCCGTCATTTTATTTCGCGGCCGTCCGATGCTTCCTCAAAATCGATTCAGGGGCCCAGGATCTTCCTCCGAAACGACTTTATTAGGGCTGAGAGTGTATTTTCCCCTAATTTCTCATCTTTTAGAGTGAGAGTTAGGGTTGGAGAGGAAGAGAAGGGAGGAGGAAGGAGAGAGCTTCCTTCCACCATTGACGGAGCTTCAGAGCTCTGATCGTCGTTCCGAGACCAGATCCGTGGAGAGGGCATGGAGGCGCTCGTGTCAATCTGTTGAAAGCAAGGATTCAATGGCTAGGAAGAGGGGTCGTAAGGTAACGACATTTCTCCTCTCGGTTTATAGGATGCGTGTATAACATCTTTTTCTTTCAAGCCATTGGGCACCAAATCTCTCAAATGAGAGGGGTTTGGGTCGTCATGGTTCAAGAGAAACCACCAGGTCGATTGTGCCCGTCCCCAGCATGATATTGCATTAGAGATCCGCTCCGTTAGTGGATTAACACATTATGGGTGAAGCCGTAGTCGCGACCGTTAGTCCGACTCGGTGATGTTGCATAACGAGCCTTAAGAATTTTGTAGAAATCCGTTGCGGCAAGATGCCGTTTGTGATGTACGTGTTTCCCCCTATTTTTGAGTTAGTACGTGTAGCAGGAATCAGAAAAGGTTAGCTCCGCGTTGGCGGTAGATGGTTTCCTTGGTGCGTGGGAACGTTGCAGTACGAACGATGGATTAGGGTGGGAAAGGCTATGGATTGTGATGTGCTAAGGTGCTGCTTTGTCTCCTTGGTCGGCTAGCTATCCTGTGACGTGCAAGTCATGTGGGGAGAGTATCCCGACGAGACTAGTCCCCTTCTGTGAGACTGACGAGAACGCCATGCATATGACAAGCCCGGACAATGAAGCCTACGAGCGGGTGGGGTCCAACAAGGACTCTTAGAATCGGTTTGTGTGTGAGACGGAATCCTGACGTGAGAAGTCAGAGCTTACAGGCAAGCCCGGGTTTGAGACCCACGAGTGGGTGGGGCCTTGGCAAGAGTTCCGTGTGGCAGCTTGTATGCCGCTGGGGGAAATTGAAAGTACCTGATTGTTGATGCGTGATGATGTGTTAGATTCATACGCTTAGGGTGTCTTGGGTGAAACCCAGGACTGCATACATGCTGCACTGTAGACCCCTTTTTTCTTATGCTCAACGTAGAAACATGTTTGTTGTATGAGACATCCAAACTTGTTTTACTGCTTTACATGTTTATGTATATTGCATACGAAGTGCTGACCTGCAGGGTGATAGAGTGCTCCGAGGTCCGCTAGGAATAGTCGGGAAGAGATGTGTTGGTTACACAGTTGAGGTCAGCCTTTGCTGACCCACGTTACCACCAATTTTTACAGGGCAAGGATCGCAAGTAAGAGCTAGCTCGCCGGCCAAAAAGGCTTAAGCCTCATGAAGTGTTTCAAGTTGTGTAATAACTCTGTTTCGTGAAATTGTATGTTTGATGCACTTTGTTTTCGGCTTGCATGCCGAGGTAGTCTAGGAGTGCTTATGCACGTTGACGTTTGTTGTTATTATTTGAGTTTGGACTCTCTATTGTTGTAAGGCCTTAAGACCGTGTTGATACTCTTAAGTATGTGGATAACTTCTGGTCTTGTTTTCTATTTCCGTTGTTGGTTTATTCTGAGTTTTGAGCTGAGTAGTAAATATCATCTTTTAACGCAAAATATGTGGTGTATGTATGTTGTGGGGCCCCGGCCGGACCCATATTATACGGTCATTACAGGGGAGGTGTTACAGCGCGCACATTGCGACGCGCGCGCATTGCGCCCCGCGCGCGCATTGCGCCCCGCGCGCGCATTGCGCCCCCTCGCGCATTGCGCCCCCGCGCGCATTGCGCCCCCGCGCGCATTGCGCCCCCGCGCGCATTGCGCCCCCTCGCGCATTGCGCCCCCGCGCGCATTGCGCCCCCGCGCGCATTGCGCCCCCGTTGACATCACGCTTCGGGCACATTATGCTCCGTGCACATTGCACTCTGCGCACATTGGGTAGTGCATATTGCGCCCTACACATTGCCACGAGCACATCGTTCCAGACTCTTCCACTCGCAACCAGAGACAGGCCGCATACTCTAGATCGTGTCGAGCGCACTGCTCCAGCTTCTGAGCATTAACCGAAGACTCCAGAGCACAACAACCACATCGCTCCAAACTCCTCAGCTCGCAACCGAAGACAAGTTGTAGGCTCCAGACCGTATGAAGCGCAACGTTCCCGCTTCTGAGCACCAACCGAAGAATTCAGAGTACAACAAGCATATAGCTTCCCACTGTAACAGTCCAGAAAATACTTAATTTCACGAGCGGTGGTCGGTCACCCTCATAGCTTCTTCTCCCTCTCTTACAGTGACGAGAGATGGTCTATCGCGCTCAAGTTCTCTACAAACTCTTGTAAGCAAAAAGAAAGTGGATATTTGGTCAACATATACTTGATCATGCGATTTTTTTCTCTTTCCGGAATTTTCCACGTAAAAAATTCTCTTGTCAGTCGTCTCTCTAATTTGATTGTTTGCACGCTCGACCGTTCCCGAACTCAAACAATTTGATTTAGACCGATCAACAGAAGCATCCAACTTATACGTAGAGGATGGTGCAAGCTTGTACCTAATTATTTCTCATCCAACTTAGACCCACAACATTAATATTTTATGATTTTGTTTATTACAAAAATATATTTAAGCAAAAAAAGAATATTTCCGTGAACTGTGGAGGAGGAGACATGACTGTGACAGGCCAAGCTTGGGCCACCTGGCAGCTCATGCTTCTCTCTAATCCATGTGTCAGTTTCTCCGCATCAGTTGCCCGCCACGCCGTTCTAAAAGACACCGCTTAATTTGCTATTCACCGCCACCTCCACAGAGAATGTGGCCCGGCCCGACTAATAAACCCAGTAACATTTTGGACTGCGGTATTATACTTTCATCCAATACATTTTACAGTGCAGTGCTGCAAATCGGACGGACGCGAGCCGCTGCATTTTATAGTGCAGTGCGATCCAATGGATACAAGTGCGCTGAGATGCGTGCACATCTCAAAATGTGCATACATTTCTTAAAGTGTGGACACATCTTCACACGAGCTGAGATGCACTCGCAGCCGTCAGATACAACATACTGCACTGTAAAGTGCACCCTCCCTCGTCCCCAAAAACGTGGGGGGGGGGGGGGGGCAGATTCTGCATTTTACGGTGCAGTGCAGTCATCCAATGGTTGCGAGTGCATCATATCTCGCGCGAAGATACTTGCTTGCGTGTGCATCTCAGATCGCGATGTGATGCACTCGCAGCCATTGGCATACCCCAAATCCCTTGTCCCTGTGAAAAAATTGTAGGTTGGTTACTCTCATGTATCTCTTGGTGGGAGATACGACCAAGATCTACAGTTAAATAAGGATTAACGGCCGAGATACAGCCGTATCGATGGACGGTACATACGATTGTATCTCCAACAAATATGGCCGTATCTCGGCCGTTGAATGCTCGATTTTACAGTAAATACACATCTCCCACATAAAAATATATGAGAATAACTCAGCTACAATTTTCTCCGTCCCGGTCGGATGCATAAGCGCCCCTTGGCTGGCTTTGGATCCGACGACGGATCTCTGTCCTGCCCCACGTGGGGAAAAGTTGGACACTTGGAATAGAATCCATGACCTTTTCATTCCAGCCATTAAAAACATTGGCAGCGTCTCTTCTTCGTTCAGAGCGGCGAAAGTTGTGGTGGCGGTTTTTGTAGATCGACGGAGTTAGAGAAGCGGCTAATACTTGCTTGCGGCGATGGCTGAGCACGCGGCGGATTCTATCCCCAAAGGGGAATCGGCGTCTTCTCCAGACAAGATAGAGGAGAAGCCTCATGACCGCGATTCCTCCTCCTCCTCCTTCGACTCCGACTCCGACGACGAAGATAAATTGGAGCCCTTGTCTTCTTCCGCCAAGGCCAGATCCTTCCGTCTCTTCGGGAGGGAGAAGCCCGTCTACCACGTCCTAGGGGGCGGCAAGTGTATGGGTTACTCCTTATTTTCTCACATTTTTAAGACCCTAAACCCTACCTAATTTCCAGTGAATGCTTTCACCCATAAGAGATGGATCATGTTTTGTTTTCATTTTGAGGTTTTTTGGGGCTTTTGGCACTTTGCACCCTCGAAATAGGGATTTGGCACTTCACCCCTCAATTATCGATTTGGCACTTTGCGCCCCCATGCCAAAATTTCAAGGCATTTTGAGGTATTTAAGGCTCCGTTTGGGGGGGCTTATTTTTACCGGTCAAGCGGTTGCCACCACATGAACCGGACCTGGTTGTAACCGCTTGACAGGTGAAAATAAGTCTCCCCAAACGAAGCCTAAGTCTGGGCATCACCAATAAGCTGGAATGCAAAGTATAAAATGAGCATTTTTGGTGCTGGTCGGACCTAAATACCCTTGAAATGTTGGTTTGGTGATGCAAAGTACTAGAAATCAATAATTGGAAGGTGCAAAATGCCAATTTTAAAAATTCAGGATGTAAAGTGTCAAAACCCCATATTTATGTTTTTCATACCTACTTTTTGTGTAGGGGGTGCTTCTGTTATATATATTTACTTTTTGGTAACAATGATGTCGTCATCTTGCTAATTGATTTTGATCCTTCTTTGTAAAGATCTCTACATATTGTAATCGTTTTAACTTATTAGGGTGAATCTTGTTCTTCTGCATATTTATTTGTTTTTGTTTAAGCTTTCATTAGTGCATTTAGTGTTGAAACTTTGAAGTTCTATCTTCTAACTGCAGAAATTGCGAAGAAATTTGTTTACTTTGCTATTTTTGATCTTCTTATATCCTCTATAACCAGGAATTCACTTCACTTGATGGTATACTACAACTCTGTGACTAGTAATCTCTTCGGATTTACCGTTAGTCCCTCGTTCACCCCATTTTCCTAGGCAAGCCAGTTAAGACAATTTCTAATGATGTAGAATTCTTGGAGCATGGTCAGGAGTTCAACTACTATGCTTGAGCATATCCATGTTTTTCACTAAGTGGAACAACTTTAGGTTGGGTGGAAGAACCTAACAAGGAGAAAATATTGAATCCATAAGTTTCATTATTGTTAGAAAAGCCCAATTAAGGGCCCGTGTTTTCTCTCTTTTCTCTCTCCTTGTATTAGTCCCACATTTTGTATTTAGGTTTTCTGTTCTCCTTCTTCTCCTATATAAGTGTATTCATTCAAGAAGTATATACAAGCTTTGAGGTCTTTCTCTACATGGTATCAGAGCCAAACCGGTCTCCTCCTGTGGTATCCGGCCTACCCGGTTTCTTCTCCTAACCGCAACCGGTCTCTTCTCCTAACCGGCTGTCCGCGCGGTCCTTCCTTCCCGCAGCCTCCTGCGGCTTGTTCTGTTCTATCCGCTCCTCCCTCCTCTCCTCTGTTTCTTTCGTGGCTTCCACTTCCTCCCTTCCTCCTCTCCTCTCTTTATACTCCTTTCTCACGTGGGTCCACCTTCTCTCCCCTTCTCTTCCCGCGCGGACTCTTTTTCTATCCGCTGCGGCTTCTCCCTGCTCGCTAGTCACTGCTCGCAGCGACCTTCTTCTCCTGCTCGCCGTGCGGTCTCTCTCTATCCGCTACGGCTTCTCCCTGCTCGCTAGTCACTGCTCGCAGAGACCTGCTTCTCCTGCTCGCCGTGCGGTCTCTCTCTCCGCTGCGGCTTCTCCCTGCTCGCTGCTCGCTGCTCGCAGCGACCTGCCTCTCCTACTCGCCGCGCGAGCTCTTTCTATCCGCTGCAGTCCTTCCTTCTCGCTACTCGCCTGCGGCCTGTAGCGACTGCTTTCTACTCGCTTCTCGCTGCGGCCTCGCCTTTCTGCTGCTGTCTTGTCGCATTTTGGTCGCGATCTCCTGGTCGCTGGCGTGTCCGCCGAGACCGTGCGACTTCTTCTTTTCTTGCCTCCCGGCCTTTCTCTGCTACCCGCGCGGCAATCCTCTTCTAACCGCCCAACCTCTTCTGCTGGCCGCGCATGGCGTCTGATACCTCTGCTGCTACTTCTGATCCGCCAGCCCGCGCGGCTGCCTCGGCTTCCGAACTTCGTGACGAATTACGGATTACAACTATCTCCCTCACTAGAAAAAGGAACTTTGTTGAATGGGTTCACTCGGTTCGCCGTGTTCTGCAGACGAAGGGTCTTCTTCACCACTTGACCCGGGCCCCCCCGACTGCACCGTCAGATGACTGGCTTCGCGACGATGGTCGGGTCCAGTCCTGGCTTCTCAACTCTATGGATCCTGAACCCTACAGGATGGCGATGTATCATGATATGACTAAATCCATGTGGGAGGAGCTTCACGCCTTTTACTCTGGTCATGACAGCCTACAACATCTGTATGATATTATTTCTGATCTTCAGAATCTTACCCCGGGTGCTCCTGGTGATATGCTCTCTTTCGTGGCTAAAGCCAAGAGTTTGGCAGAGGCTTGGATTCAGCATTAGCCTCCTACTACCGATCTCACCACTCAACGTAACCAGAAAGAAGTTGTCGCCATCGCCATGATGATGTCCCGAGTTCCTCCCCACCTACATAGTATTCGGGCTCAGATTCTATCCTCCGCCACAACTCCTTCGCTGTCTGATGTATGCTCCATGCTGCTCAAAGTCACACCTCCCTTTGAGGCTCCTCATGATTTTGCCCCAGCTCTTCTTCAGCAACCTCTCCTTCCGAACCCTCCTACTCGTGGATCTTCCACTAGGGGGGGGGGGGGGGCGGCCACCGTCTCAGGGACGAGGACGTGGTGGTCGTTCTTCAATGAAATGCACTTACTGTGGCCGCGATAATCATCTTGAAGCTACTTGTTACCGCAAGCACGGCCTGCCTCCTCATCTTACTGCTACTACCACTACTGCTCCTCCCACTGGGCCGTCTGCCCCCGATCTGGCTTCCACTACCCGTCAAGATATTGATGAGCTTCACACTCAACTCCAACAGCTTCAAGGTGCTCTCAGCCGCTCCTCCGGCTCCGTCGCATCTTTTTCTATGGAAGGTATAACTTGTCTCTCTCATAGTCCCTGCTGGATCGTTGATTCCGGGGCCACTCACCATATTACTTCCCAGAATCCCACCAAGTACCAACGGACGCCTCATCCCCTTTGCATCACTGTGGCCAACGGTGATACCCTTCCTGTCTCTGGCACCGCTGCTCTTCAGCTTACTCCGACTCTCTCTCTTTCCTCGGTTCTGCATGTTCCGGGCTCCCCTTTCAACTTACTTTCTGTTAGTCGTCTCTACCCTCTTCTTCCTCCTCTCAACCAACTCTTCCTCTGGTTCCTCCACCTCTTATCCGGGTCTACTCTCGGCGTCCATCCAAGGATACTCCCGTGCACCAGCTCCCCGCTACCAGCGATACCTCGGCTCCGGCAGATCCGGCTCCCGTCTCTACAACTCATCCCTTGGCCAACTACGTCTCTCTCCATCGGCTGGCACCACCTCTCTACGCCTTTGCCACCTCTCTTTCCTCTATTTCTATTCCTAACTCTGTGCAGGAGGCGCTTACACATCCAGGGTGGCGGGCAGCCATGGAAGATGAAATGCGGGCTCTTTGGGCTAACCAGACCTGGGATCTGGTCCCTCTTCCTACTGGTCATACCTCTATCAGCTGCAAATGGGTCTTTGTTGTAAAGCATGCGGCGGATGACACTGTTGACCGTCTGAAGGCCCGCCTCGTGGCACGGGGCTTTACTCAGCAACATGGCCTTGATTATGAGGAAACTTTCTTTCCAGTGGCCAAATTGAACACGGTCCGCGTCCTTCTTTCCTTGGCAGTTCATCGTCACTGGCCGCTTTATCAGTTAGATATTAAGAATGCCTTCCTCAACGGCGATCTGAATGAGACCGTTTATATGCAGCAACCTCCCGGGTTTGAGACCACGGGAGAGTCTTTGGTATGTCACCTTCGGAAATCCATTTATGGTCTCAAACAGTCCCCGCGTGCGTGGTTTGAAAAATTCAGTAAAGTGGTCTGTGCTAGTGGCTTCACTCGGAGCTCGGCTGATTTTTCTCTATTCACCCGCCACCGGTCAACCGGGACTGTGATCCTTCTGGTCTACATTGACGATATCCTGATTACTGCCAACGACACGACAGGAATACAACAGATCAAGGAACAGTTAAATTCCGCCTTTCAGACCAAAGATCTGGGCAACCTTCGGTACTTTCTTGGGCTCGAGGTCGCACGACGCGCTGATGGTCTTGTGTTATCTCAAAGGAAGTACTGTATGGACCTCCTTCATGATGCAAGTTATTCTGGATGCAAACCTGTGGAGACTCCTATGGACGCCAATCACAAGCTCTCGGCCCATAGTTCTGACTCTGACAAGCTACTTACAAATTCAGAATATTACAGACGCTTGGTTGGGAAGCTGATCTACCTTACCGTGACTCGACCGGACATCTCGTTTGTTGTAGGAGTTGTGAGTCAGTTCATGCACGCTCCTCGGACATCTCATCTTCAAGCGGTCGAGCGCATCCTTCGATATCTCAAGATCGCCCCCGGACAAGGACTTGTGTATAAGCCATCCACATTTCTATCACTCGTCGCTTACTCTGACGCTGACTATGCAGGATCTATCGATGATAGGCGCTCCACTACGGGGTTCTGCACTTACTTTGGTTGTCATCTCATAACATGGTGTAACAAGAAACAATCTGTGGTTGCACGCTTTCTTGCTGAAGCCGAGTACCGAGCTATGGCTGCGGTTGCTTCCGAGCTAACCTGACTTGAGAGCCTTCTGGGAGACTTGGGTGTTCGTCTCTCATCACCGGCTACCTTATTTTGTGACAGTCAGACAACAATACATATTGCCAAGAATCCGGTGTTTCACGAACGCACAAAGCCTATCGAAGTTGATTGTCACTTTATCCGAGAAAAGGTACAGTCAAAGAAGATAGATTTGGAGCATGTTCCTGCTAAAGACCAAATTGCGGATATCCTGACTAAAGCTCTCTCCAGGCCTCTATACTATCAGTTTTTATCCAAGCTTGGTGCCTACGACTTGTACGCTCCAGCTTGCGGGGGAGTGTTAGAAAAGCCCAATTAAGGGTCCATGTTTTCTCTCTTTTCTCTCTCCTTGTATTAGTCCCACATCTTGTATTTAGGTTTTCTCTTCACCTTCTTCTCCTATATAAGTGTATTCATACTTGTAACTATTCATTCAAGAAGTATATACAAGCTTTGAGGTCTTTCTCTACAATTATTATTATTATTTAATTCATATTAAATTTGATGGGAAGAAAAATAATGAATGTCCTTAGGCGTTCCTATCCTATGGTAGTTATCATATATTTTGCAATGGGACAAGTGTTGGTGATTTTCTCAAGGCCTCCTTGATTTCAGTGGGTTCTTTGTGATTGATTTATGATAATTGTTATAGTTTAGGGTATCTGATGTTTTTTAATTACAAAACGTTAGGAAAACTTCTGATATTGTGTTCATATTTCATATTTCAGACACAATTTGAATCCTATCATATAGCTCATCTACTAAATTATATGCGATTTAAGTCGATGCTATTATTTTTTTCTCATTATTTATTGCAGTGAAACATTTATTAAGTTATCACATGTTCGATCTCAAAGAGCATAATTTATAACCACATTGATTATATCTACACCGATAATTTTTTTAATATAAGTCATCATAGCACTGAGTGTATTCATGTCAATCAGTCCCTTTGCCCTTCATTCTTCGAGAATTAGATAGAACCTTTTTGAGTTTGAATATTCATTTGGAATATGTACTCTTATATCTTTGGACTTTTCTCCTCTTTCTATCTATATATCCCATATGCATAGTTTTTGAATTAATGTTATCTTCCAATGCCACAAAAAAGCTTGGAAGATAGCATTGTAAACTTCAAATTGAATTTTCATATACTAAAGATAACTTTGTTCGATTGGGACCAACAATGTACTAGTGTTATTTCCCCCAAAAATCTTACATTAGAAAAAAGAGGTGGAGAAAAATTGTTTGGTTTGTGAAAGCATACATAAGGCTTATAACATAGTAACAACTCTTGATGAAAGAGTCATACCGTCTTGTACCCAAACCAGTCATACAATCCTAAGTCAGTGTCCTAGTGTATTCCCATATATCCACTCATGTGATACTGAATCATACAATTCATGTAAGATCCATTTGTCTAAATATCATCATATGCATCTAGAAATCCGTATGCTTTGGAATAAGCTTGTACAATAAGGGGTTTTGATTGATAAACAAAAGAATCTACTTCAACTGATATGCCCTTAGGCACAACCATACATAACATATTCATACTTGGAAAATGTGAATATTTAGCTAGAGCAGCAACACTGTAGTGAAATTGATTGCAGAAGAGGTTAAATCAATCACATTAAGAATATCTTTAGCTTATCTTGAAGAAGGTCATGATGAACGATTGCTTTCTCCCTCTTATAGAATACTAGATTTTAGTAATGAGAATTACAGCTCTGCGAGCAGTGAGTTGTTTAAGGTGCAATTTGACTTCCAGTTTTGTGAGAAGAGAATTGAGCCAGATTGACCTTGAATTAATTTGTCAGTTCTTGATAGCCAACCTCATTCAACAAAGAAGTTACAATTTTTTTTCCCTTTCTTTCCCAATAAGAGAATTTTCTGCCAATAATATCATATTTCCATTTGTAGATCTTTGATCATCAATAAAGCCAGTAAAGCAATATCACCATATATGATATATATATAAAGAAAAGGCGCAAGCAAATGAAAGGAGACACTAATAAGTTAATGAAAAATACACACTAAAATTGGGAAAACACGCAGTAGATGTCCAACTGATACAAAATATGAATACATGAACCAACATTATAATACATGACAGATTATGAAGGAAGCGCAGGAGACTAGAAAAATCACTCCGGGGATCAGCGACGTCTAAATTGACAAAACTGAGGAGAAGAACCTGCTGGAGGAGGATACATCTCGTTCAAACGATCATATAAGTCATGTAATCGTGTGTCGAGGCACTCTCCCCTGATAGGTTGTCCAAGATTGTTCTGCGTCCACATAATGCTTATCTCATTCTCCAACATCTGCTCCATAATAACCTGCATCTGCTCTATAATAACCTGCATCTGCTCCATAATAACCTGCATCTGCTCCATAATAACCCGCATCTGCTCCATAAGAACTTGCATCTCCGTTTGGTTCTCTAACACTATGGCCATGTTGGCCGAGAGCCCTCCTTCCAAGAGGATATCTTGCCCCACCTTTCCTCCCAAACTCATGCTTCATAGCCTCCTTCAGCGTAGGCAGACAACACTTTATGGTGGCATGCAGCTGTGGAGGAGGAGAGTCTTGGTATAGCGGTAAATGCTGGTGCGGAGGTGAAGGCAGTGCAAGCGTGGCGAAGCGTACCCTAAATGTAGTCAGCTCCACCACTTTCTCGTCGCTTCACGAGATGGTGAACACGCAATGTAGCTAAGGAGAGAGGAATCGCATTAGCACCCACCTCCATAGGAGGCATCTGATCGATCAACTCTCAATCCCCGAGCTAGCCTGATGACGTACAAGGCCACAAAGATGACCGTACCCCTGGTGTGTTTTGCATGATGAAGGCAAAAGGTGAGGAGGAAATGACCCAGATTGATCGGTGTCTGCTCTTGCATGCTATAAAGATATAGCACATCCTTGGCGCCCAACTATGCCCATACTATCTCCCTGACCACTCATCGTGTTAGTAAGGAGGATGTGAACTATGCACATGGTTGCAGAGTGAAGGGAGGCGGCCTTGCTCTTCTTGGTTACATATGTCGCGAGATCAAAACTAATGACGTCCCGGTATGTACCGACAAAAACAAACAGTGAAAAAGTATACAATTGCCTTGCATACTTCGGAGTGTGTATGAATGCAGGCTTGCATAGCCCCATGAGGACGTTGAACTCCCTGACAGTAAGTGTGTGAGTCTGGCCAAGCAGGGGAAAGAATAGGTGGCCCATTTGATTTCGGTAAACCTTCAATGAAATTCATGGAGATGTCTGTCCAAATTTGTGTAGGAACGAGAATCGGTTGGATAAGGCCTGCCAGAAGCAAGTGGTCACTTTTCCTGCGTTGACACACGAAGCACGCTGTGATGAAATCTTGCACACTGCTTTTTATCCACCGCCAAAAGAATTCTGCCCGGATGTGATGAAGTCTTTTGAACTCCTTCGTGAGTGGTGTCGTGGTTGACTATCAAAATCTTTGAAATCAGGGGTGATGTTGAAGCCAAGTAGAGCTGCCCCTTGTAGCATATAAGGTTGTCCTGGATGGTTCAAGTGGGTGGCAGCCCACCCTTTTCAATGCATAGTTGGAGCTCTCAAAGGATGTCCGTGGCGAGCACCTCTTGGTGGAGGCGGTCTAGCATGAGTGGGATCGATTGGGAGAGCGAAAAACAGTCCTTTCGGAGGTTTGTGGCATGATAGAGCATCGGCCATCTGATTCAATGCCCCCTCCATTGTTGAAAGGCTTTTGGTAGTCTGATCAACTCTTGTTCGTATGCCAAAAGTTTTTGGTGATGAGCTACAGTGCAGTGACTAATGAAGGCAACTGGATGGCCCCCTGTTGGAGCACAACACCACAAATTACGTGGATGTGCTGCATTTGAGATGGAATTCCTTGGAGAAATCTGGAAGGCGGAGGACAGACGTTGTCACCAAAGCCTGTTGTACTGCTCAAAAGACAGTTGTCGCATCTTCCCCCAATCGAAAGAGTGTTTCTTCAACAAGGTGAACAAAGGAGCCACCCTTATACCGTAACCTTGAATGAATCTCTTGTAGTATCTCGTGAGACCCAAAAAATCACGGAGCACTTGTTGAGATTGGGGAATCGTTTAGTCGGTTACTCCACAAATCTTGTCCAGGTCGGCCGAAACTCCTATCATGTCGACGATGTGGCCCAAATAGTCTACTCGGTTGGTGCCCAACTCATATTTGTCGAGCTTTAAATGTAGTCGGTGAGCACAAACCAACTTAAGAACCGTGCGGAGGCGCTCCATGTGGGACTCCCATGTACCACTATATACTAGAATATTGTCAAAGAAAATGCTCCATGTGAGACTCCCATGTCCCACTATAGATTAGAATATCGTCAAAGAAAACAAGTACGAATCAACATAGGAAGTCGTGGAATACCTTGTTCATGAGAGCTTGGAATGTTGACGACATGTTGGTAAGCCCGAAGGGCATTACAAGAAATTCTAAGCCCATGATGAGTGCGGAAGGCGGTCTTCTCCACTTCCTCAATGGCCATGTGTACCTGATAGTACCCCGAGCGAAGGCCAACCTTGAAAAAGTATCATGCGCCATGTAGCTTGTCAAGCAACTCCTCCACCACAGATATAAGAAACTTATCCTTGACCTACCACGCGTTCAATTAACAGTATTCCACACAGAATCGCCATTTGTAATCCTTTTTGTGGATCAACAATATCGGGGAGGAGAATGGAGACACGATGTGGCGAATAGCGCATCATAGCGGCCCATTGCCGTTTGATCTCATCCTTCTGTAAAAAGGGATAACGGTATGGTCGAACGACCACCAAAGCCGTGTTCGGCATGAGACAGATGCAGTGGTCTTGTCGGAGAGGCAGAGGCAGCCTTCAGAGTATCCCTCCACGATAATGGGTACTGTGCGGCAAACTTCCGAGCACGTCATGGTGGAGCCGTTAGGTACGGTCACATGGAGGTGACTATGAGTAGTAATGGGTAGCTGGTGGCTCTACGATGTGTGGTCGCTGATGAAATTGTGCGTGCTGCCCGAGTCCATGAGTGTGACCAATGGGTGACCCACCACGACAATTCGTATCTGAATCGTTCCTCTGACTGGGGACCTGTCATAGCATGCACTGAGATCGTGGGATCTCTCGTGTTTTTTCCTCCTCCCTGTCGTCGTCGGGCGGGTCCTCTACCTCTAGCCAAAAAATCTGTTTGCACCGGTGCCTCGAGTGTATGGCTCGTCACAATTGAAGCAAAGGCCCCTGACCCAACAATCGTCCATCTTCCAACAATCGACGGATAGTCGGTGGCCAGTCCCCCAACTTGCATTTACTGAACTCCCCAGGTTGACCTCTGAATGGAGAAGGGGTGGGACTGAAATTCTTGGAAGGCCATTCACCGCTACGATGTCCTAAGTAGGGTTGATCCATCAGAATACTCTTCTCGCAGATGCGTGTGAGGCTCATGGTCGTGGTGAGGTCCGACGTTCTCTGAAATTCCACATCCTAGTGAAGGCAATCGTGGATCCCAGCTATAAAGAAAGGCGCCTGGTGTGTCGCCGGAATAGATGGAGCGCGAGCGAGCAACACTTGAAATTGCTCCAGTTACTCATCGATCATGTCGGTTTCACGAAGAAAATAAGGTCACCAATGGGATTACTGCACAGAGGAGGGCCGAAACGGAGATTACATTGGTGCCTGGATTCCTCCCAGTGCAGGTGTGGATTCTCCCGCTGAATTTGGGAGAATCATAGTTGCGCTGAGCCCATGAGATGGATGGAGGCCACGTCGATCCAATCATTTCACTATGTGTGCTGATTCACGAAGAAATGCTCACAATGTGTAAACCACGTTAGGCGGTCTTCACGACTGTCAAAGGTCGAAAAATTTATCTTGACAGAGCGACGATCGCCGCCCGCGGCCGAGCAAGGAGTCGGATAATCCGGCAGGTGCTTGGGATAGTCAGTCCGTGGCGGTGGGGGAAAACCCGCTTTTCAGAGCGGCGGGAAGTCCTAAATGGGTGGCGAGGACTCAGAGGCTACCTGAGGCGGCAGGTGTTCTTCCGCGCGTTATGACTCAACTAGAGCCTTGTTGTTGGCCACAATCAATTGTTGCATGGTCTCAAGGAGCAACGGTAAGGTGAGGCCGACAAGGCCATCGTTGGTCATGGAGGCGGGAGGGGATGTGCGCGGGGGCGGCCCAGCATGGGAAGGATACCCGTGCTGCTCTCTAGCAGCGGAGCGTCAGTGACAATAGTTCCCTACAACAACGGATGGGCGGACACGATGGGTCGACAGCCGATAACTCACATAAGAGGATGTTTGCTCTGATACCAAGTTGATACGACCTTCCGTCTTAAATCGTGTGAGAGGTCATTTGTAGTTGATGTCCCGGAGGAGATCGGGTTGCTTGAACTACGGCGACCTATGGTGGTAGTTGGGGATTGACGGAAGAGAGAGGTCTTGGCTCGGGCGGCGGCGTGGTCGGGTCTAGGGCAACATATAGTTCAAAGGGGTAGAGAGAGAAAGAGAAAATTTGACAGAGAGAGATTAAGAGAGTAAACTTTTGCTATCTATGCCAAGCAACCTCCCACCTATATATACGGTTGGGCCCAACAAGTTCAAAAGTGATGAGAGTTAATAAGTCCAAAATGCTCCCTTACAATGCTTAACATGTGTGAGATAATTAAGAATTCATCGATAACTAAGAAGCCAGAACTCGAAAACGCATCCACCTAAACTAGCTGAGCTTGGCACATCGTTTGTACAGGACCTCCCGGCGTGTGTCCGTGACAGAATCGGTCTATACTCTGTACATAGAAAAATTTGTTAAAATACATAAATAGCAATCAAGAGTCAAATTTCAAAAGGAATGTCAGAAGTTAAGAATTTGAGGTAAGGGTCAAATTAGACATAGCAGAAGCACAATTCAAGAATTTCATTACATCTTCACTTATAATCCAATATTAAATCTGCAAACATTAATTTATGTGGCAACTGACATTTTAAGATCCAATCTGTTGCTGGCATGTGATGTTTGCAGCATGGCACATGAGATTATTCATATACCTGAATAGAATGCATTGTGAAACACCAGAAACCTCGTCTCTTAGGAATTACATTTGCATTGTTATCCGAGGTGTGCAAACTGCTTGTTATTTGATTAATTGTCTTTTCTTCTTTGTTTTTAGGAGGGGCTTGGGGGTGAATCTTTATTGTTTTTTTTGTTCTCAAGCAAATTTCTTCATCATTTTGTCTCAGGCACGTTTGACTGTGTATAAAATTGATTCTTGTGATTTGCATTCTAGCTTTGTCGGTTACCCGCATTCTTAGATGGGGTTATTGATTTTGTTGTTTGTCAATTTGTTTTATCACTCTCTGCACTTCAATGAGCGATTTGTTTAAGGTTCGTCGATTGACGATGTCTCTCTGATTTACATGATCATATATCGTGTTAACACTTCTAATACTTCTATGCCCGCTCATCTAACTGCGCTGGACCGACCTCCACTTATGTTTACTTATAACCCACATCGTCAAATACCTAATATAGATGCTCCCAACATTGTCCTTATTATTGCCCCTCCCTCTTCAAATATCTTGAAAGATGGTCTCGTATGATCCTCCGTTCAAACAGGTGCACACTATTGTGTTGATAGTCCTAACTCTATAATCACATATTTGTTCTGTCTTCTTTGGATGTGGCTCGTGTTTCTCATTGGATGTGGCTCGTGTTTCTCGAGGGGTGGCTGAGGCCCTGATAGATTATAGTTGATGGCTGGCATGGAAGAAGAGATGTTACCTCTTTGTCGCAACAATATTTGAGAACTCACCCACCTATCTTTCTGAGAAGAAGAGGATATACTGTAAGTGGGTATTTTTTTCCAAATACAAATCTTGATGGTACTCCCTCGTCCTTGAAAACATGTCTTTGGCCAAGTACACTTCAATTCATGTGATGCTCGGACTTTCTGAGTGAACACATCTAGGATTGGTTCGGTAACTTCCCATGATGCTTTGCTACAATGATAATCTCAAAAAATCTAAAATCTGGACGGCATGACATTCCTCCAGCATTCCAGGAGGCATGCTTACCTCAAATTGTCTCAGTGCATAATTTTGCATAAACCTGCATTTGTTGGGCTGGCTTGTGTTTTGTGTAACATGCACCATATAGTTAAGGGGTCATAGCAGAATTTTGACTTGTTCCCTGCTTGGCGATTACATGTCTTTGTCTTTTTGGTGTGGCATCTAAGTATCTCCTAAAAAGGGCGAAGGGATAGCTAAAATATAACTTTTCAATGAACTGAAATTGGGATATCAGCTGAAGCAATTGCCCCAATTATTATTTTAAGATTTAGCTCTGTAAAACTGTATTTCTTACAATAATTTTGACACATTATTTATCCCAAAGGCACTAACCCTAATTTTTCGTTTCATGTTCATATTTTAACACTTTAACATTTCCTCTTTGTTGCTTAGAGCAGCTGCTGATGTTCTCTTATGGAGAAACAAGAAAATCTCAGCTGGTGTTCTCCTTGTGGTATCTGTTATCTGGATCCTTTTTGAACTGCTGGGTTATCATTTGCTTACTCTGGTCTCTCATGGCCTGATTCTCACACTCACTATCCTGTTCCTGTGGTCCAAGGCTACCACATTGATTAACAAGTGAGCTATCTCTCTCTCTCTCACACACGCACACATGAGTATTTCTATTAGGAAAAGAAGTCCCATCATTTCTCATCTCTGCCAGGTCTCCACCCCGCCTTCCGGAGGTGAGCATTCCCGAAGATCTGGCATTGAATGTTGCCTTATCACTGAGAACTGAGGTAAACAGAGGGTTCGATATTCTGAAGGACATCGTGTCCGGACATGATCTGAAGAAATTTCTTGCTGTAAGTTCACTGCACATTTGATTATTAAACAGTTTTGTCGCTATAGCATTCTCTGGCTTCTGAGCATTTTCATGCGAAAATTATGTTGTCTTTCAGGTTATTGCTGGGTTATGGATCCTTTCTATTATTGGTAGCTCCGTCAGTTTCTTGACGTTGTTCTATATAGGTAATAGTATCTTCTCTTGTTCTATATAGGTAGTAGTATCTTCTCTTGTTCTATATAGGTAATAGTATCTTCTCTCTCCCCCCCAAGGGTTCTCTGTTTAGTTTACGTTGAACCTCCATCAATATTTGTATTTCTTGGTGTACTTGTATCCATTCGGCCTCATTTTTAATGATGTACTTATAACCATTCATAAAAATTAGTATTCTATGAACAATTTTTTGCGCACCAGTTGAGGTGTTCCCGTGTGACCTTGAGGTCACGGGTTCGAGTTCTGGAAGTAGCCTCTTGTAAAAATGCAGGGTAAGGTTTGCTTACTCACCCTTGTGATGGGACCCTTCCTCGGACCCCCGCTACGCGGGGATGCCTTGTGCACTGGGCTGCCCTTTTTTTATGAACACTTTTTTGCAAGGCAATTATTGTTTTGTTTTATGGGTTACTTGTTGGCACCTCCCTTTGGACTTTGCATAGTTACAGGGATGTCCCCTCTATGTTTTAGAATTACATAAATCTCTCATCTAAATTCACCATCTTAAAAGACACCCTGATGCATGGATAGATTGTAAAGGATGTCCTAAAATGAAATCTTAAGTGGAATGTTGTGCGCTTAACGACAAACACTAATGTTAGTGTAAATGCAATAGAAACAGTCCAATTGTAAATTAACATAAACAGTTAATCAAAATTAGTTTATAGAAAATTGAATTTAGAGGCACACGTTAATTCACAAGTGAGTGAGGAGCAATATTTCAAGCGTGCAATGAACAAGTTCTACAAATCGGACAATCTCACAAAAAATGACACGATATCACATGCACTAAATATAGTACATGCATACAAAAATAGAGTACACAAACATAGAGTACATGCATAGAAAAATAGAGTACACAAACATCAAATGAAGACTTATGTGTGCAGGCGGGAGCGAAATCCGACAATAGAAAAGATACAAAGTTGTTACAAGTTGACGAGTTGTGGCAAAGGGGGGAGGGGGAGTGGTGTCGAGATGGTCCAGTCGTTCAGAGGCGGGATTGGGAATTGCTGTAAGACCTGTGAGTGAGGTGGTCAAAAGTAATGATGGAGGGGCTATTTGGTTGCCATGGGAAATAGGGAACAGAATCGAGGAAGAGAGTAGGGATAGGAATCGACGGAGGAAAGGTGAGGATGGCTCTGTTGTGGTGTGGAGGCTTCGTAGCGATAGTGGGAGGTTAACGGGATCTGGTGTACCATGATGCAGAGTGAAACTGAAGCGGGAGGTGGTGGCGAATCGCGGTTAGGGAGAGGTTGGGGCTTGCGATTGGTCGAAGAAGGCAGTTTAGCAGGCGTGGGATTGTAGTTAGCGGACGTAGGAGGTATTGTAGGCGTGGAATTGCGGGAATGGCTGTGGAATTGCGGGAATGGCCGTGGATAGGGAAAAGGTGGTCGGCGGGGAGGAGAAGGCTCTAAATGACGAGTCCTTGGATTCGCACTGTGATGAGGGACCGACGGTTTCTGAAACAGAACCAAAACCATCGATGCCCCCTAATTGTTACTTGCATGCATGTATAAATAGTACATAACTAATAGGGCACCTGGATCAGACGACTCATAATGTCCAAACCGATTGGGTGTCAAATACAACTCAAAAAATAAAAATAAATGCATTCAAATTAATCGAAACGACCATCTGAATGGATCTGTGGACTCGAATTGTCTAAATGGGTAACAAATCATTGTCTCCTGTAGGAATAAATGTATGTGGGTTGGTGAACTCTATCAACTCTTTTCGGCTTGAAAGTAATCTGTTATGGGCCTCGGGAAACATTCCTAGTTATCTTTATTGTTCTTTTTATTAAAGGTTTATCATTATTATTGTGTTGTCATTTATTATTGTTGTCTTGTCTTTTAGTGTTGCCTTTATTAGCGGTTGAAGGTTAAAAGTTAGAAGTTATCATTTATGGGTCTTTTATTTCTATTTAAAGGCATGTATGCTGGTATGAAAGGAAATCACGAAATATTATATACCCTTGTATTTGTTTATGAGATCTTGGTAGCCCTCTTCTCTCGAGCACACCCCGTCTAGGTAGTCGCGGTTCCGACTCCACTGTACCCTCCGCCACTGTCATCCCAGTTGTCGGCCACTACTCTGGCCAACCCATAACAACTTGGTATCAAAGTTATTCCCCCATCTCTTCTACCAACTGCCAACCTATCATTGTTTTGCTCCCCATTGACCGTTGTCCATGAATTCCCCACCCCACGACACCGTGCATCACTCCGTCTCACGTGAGGATCTTCATCTCGGTGACTTTCTCTGTCCGGGTTCGGCTCCGCGGATCCAATGCATTTATGTGTCCTCTACGAAGTTGGGCGTGTTCAGGCCACAGATCTAGCGCATGCGTCTGTCGAAGTAGATACGTCTTCTCCTTCTCAAAGGACCGACAGGCGACAGGACATCTTTGTCATGCGACTCCCAACCGCCTGCGGGACATCGTCGTTGAGCTGCCAGTGTTCTCCTTCGACAATTTTTTTTTCAATCAGCTGTCCCCGTCAGGGGCAACGCCCGATGCAGCTTCTCGCGACCTAGCAGGAACTCGACGATGCGCCAATATCGCCTCTCTGGCTCGTATCTCTGGACATTACCCAACGCACACCGACTTTTGTATCGTTCACACCCTTTTTTTTTTGTCGCCCGACCCATCTTCGCTCGAGCCGCCTGCTGCAATTTGGAGCCCCACTCATGCTATCTCAAGACATCTGTTTCACTCAGTTAATTTAACCTACCATTACCTCTAAGTCCAAAACCATTAATGAATTTACTTTTCAATTAATTTGTCATAATTAATTAATTGTTACTTCATTAATTACAAAAAGACTTGGTAATTAATTAATTGATTTTTTTTACAAATGATGTCTGAGGCGGACCGACACGATTATTGGTAGGCCAAGATTTCCATTCACGTCTCGACAATGACAAGTTGTGTCGTTGTCATCCTCTCCAGGCTCGACTACCTGATCGTTGCACACTAACATAAACAATTGCTCGCTCGTCTTCCGATCTCTGTGCCTCCCTTGAACTCGTTGATTGTTCCACCGCCACCCATGGCGCCGCCGACTCCTGTGAGCCTCCTCCAACCCTAGTTGTCACTTTCGATGTCGCGGATCTCATTAGCTTTGAGCCTCGCGCCATTTGTTCTGCCAACCACCTCCATTCAATGCCCTCCACTCAAGTTACTTGTTCTATCGGCCCCTCTGGCATCCTTCCTTCCGGAGATCGCCCCCCTGTCGGTGTCGTCACTTCAAATCACTATGATTCACATTCAGCAGGCACACTTGCTCCGCCTCCTGCTATTATGCATGGCGGTATCTCCTCAACTAGTGCCCAACCACGCCTGATCCCGCAGCACTTCGTGACATCTGTGAGTACGATGATGGCCTATTGCTCGTTGTGAGCTCCGCTACAGCAACTCGCTACGGGGAACTGTTTTGGATCGAAGTAAAGGAGCCTGATGATCTAATCGGTCAAGCTTCGTTCAAGCTTGAGGTCAAGCTCGATTTGAAGGTTGGGTGAGATGTTATGGGCCTCGGGCATCAGACCTAGTTATATTTATTGTTATTTTTATTGGAGGTGTATCATTATATTGTGTCGTCATTTATTATTATTTTCTTTTCTTTTAGTGTTGTCTTTATTTAGTGGTGCATAACTAATAAGTCTGGCAAATTAGTCTCACAAAAAAACAATATATGATTTCACATCCACTTAATATAATGCAAGCATACAAAGATAATGAACACACACTAAACGACGACTTACGTGTACATACTGGAGGGAAATCCGACAATTGAAAAGATCCAAAGCTGCTCCAAGTAGACGAATCATGAGAAAGGGGGGAGGGGGAGTGGCGTCGGGATGGTCCAGAGGTGGGATCAGGAATGGTTGTGAGTGAGGAGATTGAAAGTAATGTTGGCGGGACAATTAGGGTCCTCACGGGAAATAGGGAGCAGAATTGGGGAAGAGAGTAGGAAACAGAATTGGGGAAGAGACTAGGGATCGGAAGCGGTAGAGGAATGGTGACACCGGTTTGGTTGTGGTGTGGAGGCTTGGTAACAACAGATGGAGGTTGACGGGATCTGGTGTAGCGTGATAGTGAAACTGAAGCAGGAGGTGACGGCGGATCGCGGTTAGGGCAAGGTTGGGGCTTGTGGATAGCGGAGGGTGTCGTAGGCGTGGGCTTCTGGTTAGCGGACGAAGGAGGTGTCACGGGTGTGGGCTTGCAGTTAGCGGATGAAGGTGTCACGGGCGTGGGCTTTGCCAGAATGGCCTTTGGATAGGGACGAAGGCGGCCGGTGGGAGGATAAGGCTGGAAATGATGAATCCTTAGAGTCGCTAAGCAGTTATCCGATGAAGTGCTGAAATTAACAAAGTTAGGCACAAACATTCGAATTAGAACGTTAGATCAACGTAAAATCATGTTAAATCCTGAAATTAACAAAGATAGCCACAAACTTTCACAATTGAAATTAGAACATTACATAAACGAAAATTCAAGTTAAATTGCTTCAATTAAATGCGAAGAGAATAAATCCTTGAAATAGTACAAGTCTTGGGAAATAAGCAAGATTGCTGCAGTTCGGCATTGATTCTGGAGTCGGCGACTGTTGGAGGATGGCCGAGGGCTGTTGGAGGTTTGGAGAGGTAATTGTTGGTTGCTTGGGTGAGTTTTTGTGGTCTTCAGACTGTTTGCAAGCTGGACTAACGGCCGGACAGCACGGCAAGGGTTTTTCTGGAAGTCAGGGAGATCGCTGGAGAGTATGGTGTACAGGCGACTCCTGAGATGGGATGTTAGGAAATTGCTGGAGTTAGATGGTAATAGGGGGATTCAGGCAGATGAAGTTCTCGTTAGCTTTGGAATTGGTAGTTCTGCAATCTGGAATAATATTTGTGGCTGGTTACTGTGGATATGGACTGTTTGCAGAGGAAGGGGGCAGGAAGGCTGGAATGAAATTGCTAGTGTACGTGAATTGTTGAAAACACAGGCTATTCGGATGGCGTTTGCTTGGCTATAGAACAAGATGATGGTCTGATGGTAATTTTGGTGCAGCTCTTAACTGGAGTAATGAAGAAGGGTTTGGACCATGCATGAGTGGATGTGCTTTGGATGATTAATGCTGGAAGGAGGAATTAGTGGCGGTTATGAGTGGGGCTGGGTTGTTCTTAGGGGGTTCTAAGTGGGATGATAGTTCTGTGTAGTGAGAAAGTAGTTACCTTTGCTTCGGTATCAAAGATCCACGGATTCGATATCGTGGGACGAATCAAGAATGTAAGTTTTGGTAATTTCAAAAAGTAGACGAGAGGTCTCCCTAGTTATGCAAAGTCCTAGGGTGAGGTACCGGTAATTTACATATTGCTTTATATAACGGAGGTAGATAGAGCGGATAAAACTCAAAGATAAGACATCAAACGAAGGGTTAATTATTGGACCTCCTCTAGGATTTTGCGTAATAACTTACGGGGACCTCCCCTCGATTTATTGAAATTACAAAAATCTCTCCTCTAAGTTTGCCACGTCACAAGACACCTTCCAGTGTAGGGAGTGGTCACTTGTATTACAATTTTAACAATATATACTTCGGAGGGGAGGTTTCATATTTTCAAAAGGTAGAAGGAAGGTCCTAATTATGCAACCCTAAAACAAAATAAGAAGATTATCGGAGAGCGAGAGACAATTACTCGGAGAAGGTAGAAGCCATTGATATAGCTATACGTTTGACTGAGGTGTATGGTGGTTGTATTAATATGGAATTTGGTTTACCCTAAATATCTGTATAAATGATAATGGACTGAAATTGATCTACTCTTGTTTAACAGTATTTGTTCTGCTGCACACGGTGCCCGTTCTGTACGAGAAATACGACGACAAGGTCGACTTCTACTGGGAGAAAGCAATGGCTGAAATAGAGATGCACCATGCAGTTATCCGTGCCAAGGTCGTGAGCAAGAGCAGGGCGGTGCAGGCCAAGCTTAAGAAGCAACAATGAAAAGACAACGGGTGTTTTAGTTTGTACAGGTTGTGTTTTATTCCAATCTTTTTTGCATTCTTGTTTCAATACTGGCTTTTTGCATGTGGATTGTTCAATACTGTCTTTTAGGCTCTCTGTAGCCATTGGGTGCTCGTGCCCAAACAGATTGTGGCTTCCTCTGCTGCTTTCTCTTGTTAAATTTGCCATGTTAGTTGTGCTCATAGCTTCAATGGGCTGGATTTTGTGCTGTCTAATGCCATCCTATGCCGCCTTTTTCCCTTCTGTAGAGTCCTGGACGGTCTGGGATACCAGAATCTGGTCTTTTGGGGGGGTCTTTTTGAAGAACAAATTTTTTTGTGTTGCACCATATTCTAAGTGCATTATGTCTATTTGTTTGCTCTAAATCAGAGATTGTCATTGATTTCTTAAAAAAAAAAAGACAATGAATTATGTTATATTTACAATCGTTTTAAGTACCGATTTATTCAAATTCTAGTCATATTTGAAAAAAAATTGATGGGATTTGTGTAGTCATGTTGACAAATGGATACTTAAAATGATTGAAAAATTATCAAGATTCATACAGTAATTTTTTTAGGAACTATTTTTGGACACTTAAAATTGTGATTTAGAGGATGTGGAGGATGACTTGTTACACGCCAAAAATTGTTCTTTTTTTCAACGAATGAGACGCAGGGCTCCGGTCCTATCCTCAACCGTGATAGTATCCCTGCTGCGATAGTGTCACGACGACACCCTCCTCTCATTCGTTGAAAAGTTATGTTTATTTGTAGTATTATTAACATTATGAATGTTTCTTCAAAAAAATATCTTTTTTAAATCTCTATCATATACAAAGAAATACTTTTATGTCATACTACATAACCTATTATAGTCAATCTGGATCGTCCGATCTGTTTAATTTATAACATCTCAATCGTTTGATCACTGGCATACCATTAGAGGTCAAGTGGTCCTAAAAATTTTAATAGGTCTACTAGCATACAATATGAAATTGCATTTTTATCCTTCCCTTTGTAAAAAAAATACAAATTTTAAAGGTAAAGTCGGATCTCAAACCATGAGTTCCTCTCATATTATTTAGATCAGAATAAATCATCTAAATTCGTGATGCGGGACTAAAAATTGAAAATAATTTAATAAAATAAAAAAAATAAATTAAACTAAATTGGCCGCAGGATTTGAACCAACGATCCGCCTATTATAAGTCAGATATCTTATCCATTAAATGGAGATTGTTAACTGTAACCCGTAATTGGCTAGTCGCACCCTAAAATCTTATAATTTTTTGTGCCTTTTCGAAATACGCCTTGTACATGCATTTTTACGAAAAGTGATGAACACGAAAGTTGTATATCTCGTCGAGATATACAACTTTCGTGTTCATCACTTTTCGTAAAAATGCATGTACAAGACATACTTTGGAAATATGTCAGGTTTTGCGCCTTTCAGAAGTACGCCTTGTAGATGCAATTTCAGGAAAAGTGTTCAACACGAAAGTTGTAGATCTCGTCGAGATCTACAACTTTCGTGTTGAACACTTTTCCTGAAATTGCATCTACAAGGCGTACTTCTGAAAAGGCACGAAAAATTAGAAGATTTTGGGGTGCAATTAGCCAATAACGAGCTTTGATTAACAATCGCCTAAATCAATAGTACTTTTGCATTTATAGTAAAATTATATTTTTTTAAATAAACACAGATATATATATATATTAATTATGGGGTTTCTCTTTTAACTTTTTAAATATAAAAAAATAAATTAATAACTAGAACAAATAGAAAAATATATTAAATAAATCAGTGAATCATATTATTATGAGCCTAAAAATAACCGTCGGGGGCCCGAATATTGTCGCGTGAGATACTGTGCATTCGTTGACAAAACAAACCTTTAGCAACATGAGAATTGAGAAGGCTGACATGAGAATGAGTATATATATATATACATATAAGTGACAGGCACGGGCCTTCGGCCCAGGGGGCATTCGGCGGGGGTGCGACAACGGCGGGGTGAGACATTCGGCGGGATGCAACATTCGCCGGGATACGACATTCGCCGGTGGTGCAACATTTGTCGTTGATACGCCATTTGTCGTGAGTGGCAACATTTGTCGTGAGCGGTGACATTTGTCGTGGACAGTACCCGCCCCTATGGCCTCCCGCGATAGTACCCGACTGACGACGGCGGCTTTGCCCGCTCCCGGCCCCAACTGACGACGGCGGGCTCCGCCCGCTCCCGCAACATATACATATGAGTACTCAAAATGACCGTAAAAAAATATAAATCAAGAATACAATTTTTATTTTGTAAAACAAATTATATTTTAACGTTAAAACATTAATTTTTCTCTAGACAATAGATTTACGGTATCTAGTGGTTTTATTTTTTGTATTTTAGTATTGTAAACTTGTGTAATTACCTAAAAAGATATTATCTTTATAATATATTAATATAAAATTTTGTATAATTGTGTAATTATGAATACTATTATAAGGGCAATATAGGGACATCAGACAATATATATATATATATATATATATATATATATATATATATATATATATATGTGTGTGTGTGTGTGTATATATATATGTGTATGTGTATATATATATATGTGTGTATGTGTATATATATATATGTGTGTATGTATATACATATATATTGTTGAAGCCAAAAATGCCCGAAGTCAAAATTGACTTCCGTGGAGTTCGACCCTTGGGGAAAGGGGTGACCTCACACCTACTATGCTCGGAAGAACGTCGCGGACCGAAGACTTAGGAAGCTATGAACTGACCCTCGGTTCTAGCGTGGAGGTCCCACCTCACACCCGGAAGACCTTTGAGGTCTCCCCCTCCCTAGCCAATGCTTGAGCTAGGTGCCTTGGAGGAAGAAAGCCAAAGAGATTTTTGTGGCTAAGGAATGAATGACAAGTCCTTCTCCAAGGCACCCTCAAGGGTCTATTTATAGTTTTTCCAAGTCCTGGGGGTAAAATGACCAAAATGCCCCTGGGGCAAAAATGCCCCCAGCCAATAGAAAACCTCCACACCGGGGGCAAAAAGGGAAAATCCACCTCGGGGGTAAAACGGTAAATGCATGAGAGGTCACGCCCTCCGGCCACCCCCCCCCCCCCGGTCGGTCTCGCCCGGCCTGACCGCAAGGCCGCGAGGCAGGGGCGAAAACCTGGCCCCGGGCCGGTCTCGCCCTGCCTGCCCTCGCCTGGCCGCGAGGCAGGGGCGAGAACCCGGCCCCGGGCCGGTCTCGCCCCGCCTGCCCTCGCCTGGCCGCGAGGCAGGGGCGAGAACCCGGCCCTGGGCAGGTCTTGCCCCGCCAGCCCTCGTCTGGCCGCGAGGCAGGGGCGAGAACCCGGCCCCGGGCTGGTCTCGCCCCGCCTGCTTTCGCCTGGCCGCGAGGTGGGGCGAGAACCTGGCCCCGGGCCGGTCTCGCCCCGCCTGACCCCGCCTAGCCGCGAGGTGGGGCGAGAACCTGGCCCCGGGCCGGTCTCGCCCCGCCTGACCGCAAGGCCGCGAGGCAGGGGCGAGAACCCGGCCCCGGGCCGGTCTCACCCCGCCTGCCCTCGCCTGGCCGCGAGGTGGGGCGAGAACCTGGCCCCGGGCCGGTCTCGCCCTGCCTGACCCCGCCTAGCCGCGAGGTAGGGAGAGAACCTGGCCCCGGGCCGGTCTCGCCCCGCCTGACCCCGCCTAGCCGCAAGGTTAGGGCGAGAACCTGGCCCCGGGCCGGTCTCGCCCCGCCCGACCCCGCCTAGCCGCGAGGTTAGGGCGAGAACCTGGCCCCGGGCCGGTCTCGCAGCTGAGCTCCAAAGCTTGAACTTTACTTACCTGCCTTATGCCTTTCTTGGGGTCCTCACTCCGCGAATACGGGGTTGTACACAATCCCCGCTCTTTTCGAGGTTGGTACAAGCTCGGAAAAAAACATCCAACCCAACGTATTCACTGAGTGAAGCTTGCTCTCGCGGTATCAAAAGGCTATGAGGCCTCTTCCGCGGGGTCAACCTGCCATGCCAGCTGATGAGAGCCTGGGTGGCGAGACCCCCTCAGGGTAAAAACGCTTAACCCCCTGGGAGGTCAACCTGCCATGCCAGCTGATGAGAGCCTGGGTGGCGAGACCCCCTCAGGGTAAAAAGATCTAACCTCCTGGGGGGGTCAACTTGCCATGCCAGCTGATGAAAGCCTGGGTGGCGAGACCCCCTCAGGGTGAAAGGATCTAACCTCCTGGGGGGGTCAACCTGCCATGCCAGCTGATGAGAGCCTGGGTGGCGAGACCCCCTCAGGGTAAAAGGATCTAACCTCCTGGGGGGGTCAACCTGCCATGCCGGCTGATGAGAGTCTGGGTGGCGAGACCCCCTCAGAGTAAAAAGATCTAACCTCCTGGGGGGGTCAACCTGCCATGCCAGCTGATGAGTGCCTGGGTGGCGAGACCCCCTCAGGGTAAAAAGACAACCTCCACGAGAGATCAACCTGAACCCGCCAGCTAGTGAGAGTCTGGCAGCGGAATCATCTCGGAGCTAAAGGACTTGGGGCTCCCACGAGAGATCAACCTGAACCCACCAGCTAGTGAGAGCCTGACAGCGGAATCATCTCGGAGCAAAAGGGCTTGGCTCCCACGAGAGATCAACCTGAACCCACCAGCTAGTGAGAGCCTGGCAGCGGAATCATCACGGAGCTAAAGGACTTGGGGCTCCCACGAGAGATTAACTTGAACCCACCAGCTAGTGAGAGCCTGGCAGCGGAATCATCTCGGAGCTAAAGGACTTGGGGCTCCCACGAGAGATCAACCTGAACCCACCAGCTAGTGAGAGCCTGGCAGCGGAATCATATCGGAGCTAAAGGACTTGGCTCCCACGAGAGATCAACCTGAACCCACCAACTAGTGAGAGCCTGGCAGCGGAATCATCTCGGAGCTAAAGGACTTGGGGCTCCCACGAGAGATCAACCTGAACCCACCAGCTAGTGAGAGCCTGGCAGCGGAATCATCTCGGAGCAAAAGGGCTTGGCTCCCACGAGAGATCAACCTGAACCCACCAGCTAGTGAGAGCCTGGCAGCGGAATCATCTCGGAGCTAAAGGACTTGGGGCTCCAGCTAGTGAGAGCCTGGCAGCGGAATCATCTCTGAGCAAAAGGGCTTGGCTCCCACGAGAGATCAAGCTGAACCCACCAGCTAGTGAGAGCCTGACAGCGGAATCATCTCGGAGCAAAAGGGCTTGGCTCCCACGAGAGATCAACCTGAACCCACCAGCTAGTCAGAGCCTGGCAGCGGAATCATCCCGGAGCTAAAGGACTTGGCTCCCACGAGAGATCAACCTGAACCCACCAGCTAGTGAGAGCCTGACAGCGGAATCATCTCGGAGCTAAAGGACTTGGGGCTCCCACGAGAGATCAACCTGAACCCACCAGCTAGTGAGAGCCTGGCAGCGGAATCATCTCGGAGCAAAAGGACTTGGCTCCCACGAGAGATCAACCTGAACCCACCAGCTAGTGAGAGCCTGGCAGCGGAGTCATCTCGGAGCTAAAGGACTTGGGGCTCCCACGAGAAATCAACCTGAACCCACCAGCTAGTGAGAGCCTGGCAGCGGAATCATCTCGGAGCAAAAGGGCTTGGCTCCCACGAGAGATCAACCTGAACCCGCCAGCTAGTGAGAGCCTGGCAGCGGAATCATCTCGGAGCAAAAGGGCTTGGCTCCCACGAGAGATCAACCTGAACCCACCAGCTAGTGAGAGCCTGGCAGCGGAATCATCCTGGAGCTAAAGGACTTGGCTCCCACGAGAGATCAACCTGAACCCACCAGCTAGTGAGAGCCTGACAGCGGAATCATCTCGGAGCTAAAGGACTTGGGGCTCCCACGAGAGATCAACCTGAACCCACCAGCTAGTGAGAGCCTGTCAGCGGAATCATCTCGGAGCAAAAGGGCTTGGCTCCCACGAGAGATCAACCTGAACCCACCAGCTAGTGAGAGCCTGGCAGCGGAATCATCTCGGAGCTAAAGGACTTGGGGCTCCCACGAGAGATCAACCTGAACCCACCAGCTAGTGAGAGCTTGGCAGCGGAATCATCTCGGAGCAAAAGGGCTTGGCTCCCACGAGAGATCAACCTGAACCCACCAGCTAGTGAGAGCCTGGCAGTGGAATCATCTCGGAGCAAAAGGACTTGGGGCTCCTACGAGAGATCAACCTGAACCCACCAGCTAGTGAGAGCCTGGCAGCGGAATCATCTCGGAGCTAAAGGACTTGGCTCCCACGAGAGATCAACCTGAACCCAACAGCGAGTGAGAGCCTGGCAGCGGAATCATCTCGGAGCTAAAGGACTTGGGGCTCCCACGAGAGATCAACCTGAACCCACCAGCTAGTGAGAGCCTGGCAGCGGAATCATCTCGGAGCAAAAGGGACTTGGGGCATGTTACCTGAACTCTGCCAAAATTCAACATCCTCAAAAGGGGAAAAAAGTTGGGTTACATGACCTTCTCGACCCTATCGGCCGGGGGTTGGACTCATTACAACATAAAGAAAAGTAGGATACATGACTCCACCGAGGCGAGGCCTCTTCAGGGGGCCCGGGCATGGTGGTCGCCATCAGGTTCTATCCCACTGGACACCTCCATCCTGCTCAGGCTCTCCATGATTTTCTCCATCTCCTCCGCCTTAGCCAACCAAGAGATGGTGTTGACTGCCGTGACGTAGCATTGCCTCGCCATCCTGGAGTCTCCCTTGATCCTGACCTGGATCCCATCTGAGTTGAACTTGAGACATTGGTGGAAGGATGAGGGCACGCACCGGAAGGCGCTGATGAGGGGCCTTCCGAAGATGGCATTGTAGCTGCTTGGAGCGTCAACAATGACGAACCTGCAGTTCCTTGAGGTCCCTCCCAACTTCACCTGGAGTCCGACTCCACCTTCCACCTCCTTCCTCTCCCCTGAGAATCCAAACAGAGGTCCATCCGACGCCACTATCCTCCTTGGCTCCACCTTCATCCCCTCGAACGCCTTCTTGAAAATGACGTTGACCGAGCTTCCATTATCAATCAAAATCCGGGAGACGGTGAAGCCTTCGACGGCTGCTTGGATCACCAGGGCGTCGCAGAAGGGATCCTCATGCTCTGGCATGTCCTTTGATGAGAAGGTGACCCTTTCCTCCGGGGGAGGGGTCTGGGATGTCGAGGCAACGCTCCGCCGATACATCACATGGAGACTTGCCTTCCGAGCGGCTTCGATCCCCCCCCCCCCCCGTGGATCACAGCTATACCACCTCGGGGTCCTACATCGACCCGGTCCTCGCACACATCTTCACCCCCTCCTTGGGGTAGAACTTCAATCCGCTCCGGCGGCGGTTGCTGGGCAGGACCTCTCGCCCCTCTCACCTCCAGGAACTCGGGGCAGGTAGCCGTGGCGTGACCTTCCAACTGGTGGAAGTCACAATACGGCAACTCTACCCTGCCTCCCCCTCTCCCCTTGCGATTCCTCCTATCCCTTCGGCCAATCGCCATCGCTTGCTGGGGTGGGGGCAGGAGTTGCCTTGGGGCTTGCCTCTGGAAGTTGAACCTCCCTTGTCCCCCATGATGGTTCCCTCCATCCTGGATGAGAGCTCTTCCTGGACCATGGGCAGGTCCTCCTTGCTGCCTCCAGCCTGGCTCCGGACCCTCCTGTCTCTGGAACCCTTGAGCTCTATGCTCCTCTCTCCTTCTCCCTTCATGATGCCTCGAGCCACCTTGCTCCTTTGACTCCACCTCTATCAACCTTGCCAACTTCTTTACAAAGGCCGGGTTGGCCGCCTCCATGGCTATCTCCTCTGCCGCCCTTTCCATCAGCTCCTCGAAGGAAAGGAGGGCCTTCCGAGTCAAGCTCATCTTGAAGAACCCTTCGCGCAATCCTACCGTGAACGCCATTTGGAGGGCATACCCTGGCACCTTTTGGATGTCCAGGACCTCTTCCTGGAACCTGTCAATGTAGTGGGCCAGCGACTCCTCGGCCCTTTGCTTTATCAGGAAGAGGGACTCGGGACCTTTCTTCCTCTTCTTGGAGGTGGAGAAGCGAAGCTGAAAGCTCCGACTCAAGTCTTCGAACCCGAAGATGGACCTTGGAGGGAGTTGATGGAACCAATCCCTCGCCTTCTCTTTCAAGGTGATCACAAATAGACGGTACTTGAAGGCGTCCGTCATCGGTCTGATGGAGACGACATCCTCGAACCACTACAGGTGCTGGACGGGGTCATCCTTCCCGGTATAGTAAGCCATGTCTGGCTCTCTGAACCCCTCGGGAACGGGAGCTGAGATGATCAGCTCGCTGAAGGGTGACCCCCTAAGGGGAGTTCTCGCCACCTCTATCCGCGCAACCTGCTCTCCAGGAGGGCTAGCTCTCGCCGGGCTTGGGAACAGCTCCCGGCCTGGGAGGTCTCGCTCGACCCCCTCTACCATCCTTTCCTTCCCAGGTCTCCTATCCGGCACACTTGCTTCTCCCCCTGCTGGGGTGATCTTGCCTTGCCCCCTATGAGCCAGCTCGCCGAGACCACTCTGGGTTAGCTCGCCTAGACCCCTGGGAGCTAGTCCCTGGGGGGTGGGGGTTGAGCTGTCAGCCCGAGAGGCAATGCTTCTCAACATCTCCATGATGCCTGAGATTAAAGTCATGAACTCTTCCCTTCCTACGAAGGGTCCTGGGTTGGGGAGACCAACGAGGTCATCACTACCTCCCTGATCTCCAGCCATGATGCTCACCCGAGATTTTCTGTGCTGGTCACTCTCCACGCTCACCGCACCAAAACTGTTGAAGCCAAAAATGACCGAAGCCAAAATTGACTTCCGTGGAGCTCGACCCTTGGGGAAAGGGGTGACCTCACACCTACTATGCTCGGAAGAACGTCACGGACCGAAGACTTAGGAAGCTATGAACTGACCCTCGGCTCTAGCGTGGAGGTCCCACCTCACACCCGGAAGACCTTTGAGGTCTCCCCCTCCCTAGCCAATGCTTGAGCTAGGTGCCTTGGAGGAAGAAAGCCAAAGAGATTTTTGTGGCTAAGGAATGAATGACAAGTCCTTCTCCAAGGCACCCTCAAGGGTCTATTTATAGTTTTTCCAAGTCCTGGGGGTAAAATGACCAAAATGCCCCTGGGGCAAAAATGCCCCCAGCCAATAGAAAACCTCCACACCGGGGGGCAAAAAGGGAAAATCCACCTCGGGGGTAAAACGGTAAACGCATGAGAGGTCACGCCCTCCGGCCACCCCCCCTCCCCTGGTCGGTCTCGCCCGGCTTGACCGCAAGGCCGCGAGGCAGGGGCGAGAACCCGGCCCCGGGCCGGTCTCGCCCCGCCTGCCCTCGCCTGGCCGCGAGGCAGGGGCGAGAACCCGGCCCCGGGCCGGTCTCGCCCCGCCTGCCCTCGCCTGGCCGCGAGGCAGGGGCGAGAACCCAGCCCCGGGCCGGTCTCGCCCCGCCTGCCCTCGCCTGGCCGCGAGGCAGGGGCGAGAACCCGGCCCCGGGCCGGTCTCGCCCCGCCTGCCCTCGCCTGGCCGCGAGGTGGGGCGAGAACCTGGCCCCGGGCCGGTCTCGCCCCGCCTGACCCCGCCTAGCCGCGAGGTGGGGCGAGAACCTGGCCCCGGGCCGGTCTCGCCCCGCCTGACCGCAAGGCCGCGAGGCAGGGGCGAGAACCTGGCCCCGGGCCGGTCTCGCCCTGCCTGCCCTCGCCTGGCCGCGAGGTGGGGCGAGAACCTGGCCCCGGGCCGGTCTCGCCCCGCCTGTCCCCGCCTAGCCGCAAGGTTAGGGAGAGAACCTGGCCCCGGGCCGGTCTCGCCCCGCCCGACCCCGCCTAGCCGCGAGGTTAGGGCGAGAACCTGGCCCCGGGCCGGTCTCGCAGCTGAGCTCCAAAGCTTGAACTTTACTTACATGCCTTATGCCTTTCTTGGAGTCCTCACTCCGCGAATACGGGGTTGTACATATATATATATATGTATATATATATATATATACACACACACATATATATATATATACCCACACACTATTATACGAAAACTAATCTTTGGTAAAACATTGCAAATATCCCTATATTACCCTTATAGTTGTATTCATAGTTACACAATTATACAGAACTTTATATTAGTATATTATAAAGACAATATTCTTTTAGGTAATTACACAACTTTACAATATCTCTACTATTATACGAAAACTAATCTTTGGTGAAACATTGCAAATATTCCTATATTGCCCTTATAGTTGTATTCATAGTTACACAATTATACAGAACTTTATATTAGTATATTATAAAGACAATATTCTTTTTGGTAATTACACAACTTTACAATATCTCTACTATTATACAAAAAGTAATCTTTGGTAAAACATTGCAAATATCCCTATATTGCCCTTGTAGTTGTATTCATAATTACATAATTATACAGAACTTTATATTAGTATATTATAAAGACAATATCTTTTTAGGTAATTACACAACTTTACAATATTAAAATAAAAAAAATAAAAACACTAGATAGCATAAACATATTGCCTCTAGCTAGGAATGATAAGAGAAGGGTTAATGTTTTAACGTTAAAATATAATTTGTTTTACAAAATAAAAATTGTATTCTTGGTTTATATTTTTTTACGGTCATTTTGAGTACTCATATGTATATGTTGCGGGTCAGGCGGAGCCAGCTGCGGACGGGCGAATCCGGGAGCGGGCAAAGCCCGCCGTCGCCGGTCAGGTACTGTCGCGCGAGGCCATAGGGGTGGAGCCCCGTGTCAGGCACTCGTGTGTGTGTGTGTGTGTGTATAATTTCAATATATGTTTTATTTTTAGATTTATTGTTAATAGTATTCAAATAATTATGAATACAACAACAACAGAATCCTATTATCCCCAATCATTGACGTTATGGGCGGGAGAAGATTGGAAACAGACCTAACCTTTGACACTATGCACAAAGTGGCTTCTCTCAGAGGAGAAAGACCTAACCTTTGACAATAAATGCACAAAGTGGCTGCTCACAGATACCACTGAAATAGTGGCCCTCTATACTGTCACGTTTGATGTGGAATCATGCCCTTAAATCAAAGCCAAAGACATCATTATTCATTAATTATTCAAATAATTATGAATAATGAATGGAAATTAGTAAAAATTGGGAGAACAAAATGGAAAAGGTGGGGACAAAACCAAGATGAGTTTAATTGTAGAGTGGTATCTGGTAAGCATTGATGCACAATAGACCTCTATTTTACGTGCACCATCGAGTGCGACTGTCATTGTAAATGCATAATAGCCTTGTTGGCCAACAATTAGTAGCTTGATTCTTTGACATAACTACCTAGTCATTGCGGGTATCCTTGCAATCTGATGAACGTTGGCTGCACTGATTTACCATCCGAAAGTGTCGCCATGTGCACCAAACGCTTCACTCCCAACGTAAAATTGATGTTGCATCGATCTTTTCCCACACTCGGGAACGATGGACGGCGAAATTGAATACCCCTTGCCAAAGGACTAGACTGTGATGATTTTGAACAACCCGGCCAGCCCACACCACCCGGCCAAAACTGTGTTTCACAACGCCATCAAGTTGAGTTTGACTCATCCATTTCGTGGAGGTTCCAAAAATGTGTAATTGTTCGAAGACAGATGAGCAGCACTTAGTTACCTCAAAGAGAATTATTGGCTATGATACCCTTTAGGTTCGTTCGTGGCTGCCAAATCAAAATGGCATAGCCGACATCCTCGAAAATGAGCACTCCCATCTTTCCTAATCTCCCAAAGGTAGAGTCCAACCACCATTTGTATGAAGCTGCCAAACGAGCCAGTTTGTTCTCACATGATTGAAGCACGTGAAACTAATGTCGATGAGACTCCCAAAGATGAGCACAATGATCCAATAAATAGGAATGAAATGCTAAAACTCTTTGATCAATTACAATAAACAAAAATGTGATCCGGAGGTCATGGTCTGTAATTGATTAAAAAAGGGCAGCTCGGTGCACAATGGCATCCTAGTTTAGGGAGGGTCCGGAGAAGGGTCTCACCATATGGGTAAAGTGTAGGGCAAACCTTAGGCACAATGAAATGTGATCGATTATATATATATATTGGATATGCAATTTTGCACAATACATTCCCAGGCAAAATAATCGAATATGAGGAATACGAACCTTAAAAATAAAGTTATAGAGAGGGTGAAAACAAGAGATTTATAGTGGTTTTCTGGGGATTGGGTACATCCATTTTTTCACCGCTGTGAGAAGTCACTACTTTCATCGAAGTCAAAATCTTTTGATTAAGGGAGTCTGAAAATCAATACAATCGAGGCTTTTTGGACCAATCCGAGTCTTCTAGAGAGATTATTAGAACTTATAGTAGTTTATGAAGTTGATGGATTTTCCATAATATTGAATCTTTGATGAAACTTGAGACTCTTTGTTTGAATGTTGATGTGGATATTTGATTAGAGATCAAAAAAATTATCTTCCTTAATTAAGCTCTTTAGTTTTTTTCTTCTATATTTTTTCTTGTTTATATAGGAAAATCAAGTACTGTTCACTGACCATTGTTCAGCGGACACTATTTATCAGCAATGTTTATGCAATGACTATATTTTCAATGGTTATTTTTCTTCCCAATAACACCATTCAATTTACAAGTTTTATTGTTCTTGGGGTGCTATTCACTGAATACTATTCAATAGTTGAATAACATTTGATTATTAAATTAACCATTCTACGTTACCTTCTCTTGTAGATTTATTGTTCATGATTATTGTAATGTTTTGTTGAATCAATAGTTGAATAACATTTGAATATTAAATTAACCATTCTATGTTACCTTCTCTTGTAGATTTATTTTTCGTGATTATTGTAATGTTTTGTTGAATCAATAGTTGAATGTCATTCAATGAATGCACAGTAGAGAATCGAATGTTTTTTTCATAATTGAACAGTGGTTTTTTACTATGCATTAAATGATGGTCTTCTTTTGCCGATGTTGTTCACAACAGTTAAAATAAAATTGTATATCATTTAGGGCAAACACCCCGCTATATATAACATACATCATGGTTCTAATATTACAACGCTCCTCAAGATTGATGAATGATGTTCATTAAATCCTTCTTGTTACAACCCCTAATCATATCTTCTGAACTGAGATCCTTGGTTAAGCAGTCTGCAACCTGCCCCTTGGTTGGTACGTGACTCAACTCCAACAGTCCATTATCAAGCTTCTCCTTGATAAAAAACATATCAATCTCTATATGCTTGGTGTGATCATATTGGACTGGATAGTTTGCAATGCTGATGTCTGACTAACTGTCACACCACAGCTTCATCCTCTATTCTTGGTCCAACTTTAACTCCCTAAGCATTCCTTTCAGACACAGGAGCTCTACAACCCCTACTATCATGGATTTGTACTCCGCCTCTGCTGTCGATCTAGCCACTACCGAATGCTTCTTGCTCCTCCATGAGACCAGGTTGCCTCCCACGAATATACAATAGCCTAAGGTAGACCTCTTATCATCCACATAGCTTGCCCAGTTGGAGTTATAATAGCCTTAAATCCTCACGTGCACATTCCTCCTGAAGGCCAGCCCCTTTCCAGGGGCACTCTTCAGGTATCACAAAATCCGGTACACTGCATCCATATGTCCCTTCCTCGGGTCATGTATGTAGCGGCTCGCCACGCTTACAAAGAATGAGATGTCCGGGCGTGTGTGGCTCAAGTAGTTCAACTTTCCAACTAGCCTTTGATACATTTCACGATCTACTTGTTCTACGGCCTCTGCACCCAGCTTATATCTTTGAATGATTGGCATCACAGCAGTTTGCACCCCAACATCCCAGTTTCAGTGAGGAGGTCCAACACATATTTTCTTTGGAAAAGAACTATCCCCTCTGCCTCGTACGCAATCTCGATCCCAAGGAATTAACTAAGACAACCCAGGTCTTTCACCTCGAACTCCCCCTTGAGGCAGCCAATCTCCTGGTCATCATCCCCTATAATGATCATATCGTCTACATATACTGCAAGTACGGTGGTGTGACCTTCATTTTGACTGAAGAACACAGTATGATCTGCATTGATCTGGTGGTATCCCATCTCAATCATTGCTCTCCTGAATCTGTCGAACCATGCGCGGAGTGGCTGTTTTAGCCCATAGAGGGATTTTTTCAGCCTGCAGACTTTGCCTTCTGTCTTGGCCGTACTAAAACCCGGTGGTATCTCCATGTATACCTCCTCTACTATATCTTCATGAAGGAATGCGTTGTTCACATTTAGTTGGTGCAGCATCTACCCACTGTTCACTACCAGGCTAATGAGAGTCCTAACTGTGCTCATCTTTATAATGGGGGCAAACGTCTCGTCGTAATCAATGTCATAGGTCTGAATGTACCCCTTGACAACCAATCGAGCCTTATAGCGCTCAACTTATCCATCTGGGTTCTGCTTTATGGTAAACACCCACTTGCACCCAACGGTCTTATCCTTTGGTAATTGTGCCAGCTCCCAGGTTTTGTTCTTCTTAAGAGCCCTCATCTCTTCCTTCATTGATGCCATCCATTTCAAATCATCTTTGGCAACCTACCAATTATTAGGTATAATAACATTATCCAAAGATGTAATTAATGCTCCATGTGTATGGGATATATGATCATAAGAGACAAAGGACGCAAGGTCCCAACCATATCTATCAGGAGGATTTCCCGCATTGTTGCGAGAAGTCTTCCGTAACATAAGAGAAGAAGTAAGGGGAAGGGAAATGATATCACCTGAGACTTGTAAAGATGCAGGTGTTCCAGGAGAAGGGGGTGACATAGGCCAGGGATTGGGAGCTGGACTGAGCACCGACACAGGATTTGTTATTGCTGGAAGCTTCCTCCTTCTATTGTATGTCAATAGTTCCCCTGAGCCATAGGTCTCACCTCTCTACTCTGCCCCTCAATCTCGTCCTCTTGCTCATCGTCACTCTCCTGCTCCTCCACCATTGATTCCCCTACCATACTCCCGGATTTGTCACCAACCTTTCTCTTTTTATCCTCATGCTCTTTGTATCTGACGAGCCTAATTTAGGTAGAACTCCTTCCTGCCAGTAGTACTATTCCAGCTCTCTAAAGTGAACATCCATACTCACGAAACATCTTTTCTACACTGGGCTCCAACACATGTACCCCTTCTGCATACGAGAGTAGCCCACAAACATACACTTGACTGTCCTTACATCAAGCTTACTAACACCAGGTCTGTTGTCTTTTACAAAGTAAACACACCTGAATATCTTCAATGGAAGTATCCCCCATTATGTACTTGCAACTTCTGACACGGAGACTTCCGCCCTAGAACCTGGGATGGCATCTTGTTGATCAACTATGTCGTTGTTAACACTGCATATACCCACAGACTCTGAGGCACCTTCATGTTTAACATCATACTCCTTGCCACCTCCAGAAGGTGTCTGTTATTCCTTTCCGCCAGTCCGTTATGTGCTGATGTGTAGGCGCAGGTGATGTGGTGCAATATCCCATGAGCTGATAGGTATTCCCCCATTGCCTTGTTGGTGTATTCTATCTCATTGTCTGACCTTAGTACCTTAATCACCGCACTGTATTGTGTTTGTAGAAGCTTATGGAAATCTCGAAAGCAAGTGAATACCTCACTTTTAACTTTCACCAAGTATAGCCATGTAACACAAGATGCACTATTAATGAAAGTAACAAAATACTTAGAACTATTTAAAAAGCTTACAATACAAGGTCTCCAGACATTAAAATGAATAACATCAAAAACATAAGAGCTTCTTCGGCCCGTACTAGCATACAAACTCCTATTAAGCTTGCCTAAATCACACGCATCACACACCAATTTTGTTTTATGTACTGCATCAAAAATAGTAGGAAACAATCTAGCTATAATCGTGAAGGAGGGGTGCTCCAATTGCCTGTGATGGAGTATCAGTATATCCTCTGCACTCGTCTTCTATCCTCCAAATCTCGTTGTCTCTACTACAGAGACCAGAGTCGCATCCAGTCCTTTCCGATCCAGATACCACAGCCCATCATGCCAAGTCTCAGTCCTAAGTATCTGCCTCATCCCTTTCTACTAAAAAGTCACCTTAGGGATATCAAAAGAAACAACACATCTCATTTGAATAATTATGGAACTAATGGATAAAAGTCTAACTGGGGAAGAAAGAGCATGTAAAACATTGGATAGTGTTACCAAACCTTAATAATTAACAATACCATTACGGACCACTGCCTAGAACGTACCATCCGCCTTCTTGATGCTTTCTGTATTTGTTGGGTATTGCATCCACAATGTACCTGATTTGAAGAAGCCCCTGTGCAAGCCAAGGTAAATAGACAATGTATTTGATGAAATATTTCTAGTTGTACTTACAGACATTCCATGCTAAGTATACACCAATGTCAGGGTGCAGTGGGTCAATATACACGGGTCTGTGCAACGTAATCCCTCGTTGCGCAGATCAGTGTGTTGGCCTACGTGTACTCTCTCTATTGGGGTGTACTTAATTTCAAGTACAGGGCTATGATAAAGCAAGAGCAGACAAGGAGCAAGGATGGGGCAAAGACCAGCTCAAGGAAAGAAAGAGGAGAAATAGCCTAAGTACAAATCGACGAGAATCACTATGTGATTCTCGCCGATTCGGCGAGAATCACTAATGATTCTCGCCGAGTCATCGAGAATCACTAGCTGATTCTCGCCGGTTGGAGCCGGCAGTTTCTACACCGCCAGAAATTTCTCTAAGGCAGAATCGTCGAGAATCACTAAGTGATTCTCGCCGATTCGTCGAGAATGACTCTGCATTCTCGACGAATCGGCAAGAATCAAGTGTGATTCCCGCCGATTCTCCCCGGCTTCTGTATCTGTGCAGTCAGATTTCGGTTAAGCAGAAGTCGGCGAGAATCGTAAGTGATTCTCGCCGATTCGGCGAGAATCACCTACGATTCTCGCCGATTTTGACTTGGCAATTTTTCTGAAAGTTCTGGACCGGTCCAAGTTACCTGCAGCTGTTTGAACCGGACTTTGGTCCTTACTTTGGTGGGACCCACAACGGTCATCTTCTTGACCTAAGGTATAAATACACTGTATTTGTGAACAGTATAGACCACGGATACACGGTATTTCAAAAAGAACGAGCGCCCGACGACAAACCCTAATCTCGCGATCTTGCTCCGCCGGTCATCTCCGCCGCTCGTACGGTTGTCGCCGCAGCTGATCTCTGGTTCCTCCAGATCTCCCGGCGACAGAAGCTTAGGCTAGCATAGCGTCTCACGCGTCTAACGAGAGATCCCTTGTCTCTTGATTCGTTGATCGGGAAAATCTTTCCCCTTCCGAATCGATCGAGACGATCGATCCTTGTGTGACCGTTGGAAGATCTTGCTTCCTTTGCTACGAAGTCTGAATCAAGTTGGCATTGCTGCTGCTCTTCGTCGCCGCTGCTGATTCCGAGAACGTTGCCGCCGCCTCAAGCCGCCGCCGGTCTCGGGAAAGATTCACTCCAAGTGAGATCTAGGGCTGTGCACTCTTCGTTGACTTCAAGAGCACGTCATCAAACGAAGAGGGTCACCTTCTCTCCAAACGTTGTTTGTATTTCTTACAAGCTAGTCTTTAATTTCCTTGTAACGGACCGATTGGTCCCTAGTTGTGAGGGTTGGGTGCAACCCGGATTGTGGGAGTGTTGACTCCTACGTGTGGAAGGGTTCCTTCCGTTAGTGCAAGGATTGGATTTCAATCCTGTTGGTGAAGTGACCGAGTCGTCCCATGTTGGGAGATAGGTCGAAGGGGGAAAGTGGACGTACCCAAATCGGGGAACCACTATAAATTGTCTGTGTATTTTCTGTGCTTGGTTGTTTTGTTTTCTTGTGCAGGTAAAATCATAATTCCGCAAATACGCTGCAGAGACACCTATTCCCCCCCCCATAGGTGAAGATAGTTAACACTAGGTGAACTTTCAAGTGGTATCAGAGGGAGGTTACTCATCAAAAAGGTTCACACCTTGAGTAGAATCCTGCCCCCAGTGTCAAGAAGCAGACAGATATCCTCCATGGACGGACTCAAGCACTCCGGCAAAATCCCAGTATGCACCAGACTGAACTTTCCTATCTGGAAGGAAAGAATCAGATTCTACATGGAAGCGGTCGACCCTCGGCTCTTCATGATAGTGGAGGAGGGACCTTACATTCCCACTAAGGCCTCCACCATTGATCCTACCAGGAAAGTACCCAAGCAACTTTCGGAAATGGACAAGGACAAAATGGTGCTGTTCGGACTCGACAAGAAAGCTCAGAACATCCTGGTGAGCGCAGTTGACGACTCTATGATGCAGAACTTCAGCAATTGCAGGACAGCCAAGGATCTCTGGAGCTGTCTGATTGTCTTAATGGAGGGCACAGATGAAGTGAGGGACGATCGGAGATCCCTCCTCAATCAGAAATATGAGGCTTCAGACAAGGGCCAAAGGAGGAGATCGGAGTCACCTTCGAAAACTTCCTCAAGATCGTCAATGCACTCAAAGGATATGGAAGAGTGTTCACTGACGGTGAACTCAATGATAAATTCCTTAGGTCCCTCACTAAGGAATGGGACACAAAGATCTGCGCCATCCGCGAGTTTGGCAGACTTGCGGAAACCGACCCTCAGATTCTATTCGGGAAGCTCATGTCCTATGAGCTTCAGTTGAACACAAGGAAGGCTGAAGAGGAAGCAGAGAAAGCCGCGGCCAAGGAAAAGACGGTGGCCCTGAAAGCCATTCACTCCAGAAAGGGTAAGGGTGTCGCCTCCTCCCGGGCATGGAAGAGGGATGAAGAGGAAGACTCTGAGCCAAGCTCCTCCGGATCAGAGTTATCTGAGGAAGATTTATCCCTTATCACAAGGGAATTCAAGAAGTTCCTCAAGCTGAGGAATCAGGGAAAGAGAACCAGCTCCTCCTCAAGGGATCAGAAGAAGAACTATTCCTCTGACAGGTATGTTTCCAAACCGAATAAACACCGCTCTTCTGACATTATATGTTTTGGTTGCAACAAGCCAGGACACGTCGTGGCCGACTGCCATCAAGGCAAGAGGGAAAAGGGAAAGGGAGAGGAGCACAGGTCCTCAAGAGACAAGAAGAAGGAGAGGAGTTACATCGCAAAGAAGCCAAAGACGCTGAGTGAATCTGACACGTCAGACACCAGCGATGATGAGGAGGCCTACTTTGGGCTAATGGGTCGCTCTGACTCAGAAGGAGATTGCCCCCCATTTACGGGGAAGGTAAAAGATCACACCCCTCTCTCCGACTCTGACTCTGATCCTGAGTCTCAGGATGATGATGCTGAGGATAGCTCTTCTGCCCGTGAAGCTGAGCTTCTCGATAAGTATGAGCTTCTGCTCAATACTTTTCTGGAATGTCGAAAGAGAATGAAGGCTGCGAAGAAGGAAGTAAAATCCCTTAAAAGTGAAAGTGTATCCCTGAGGGAAGAGATCACCAGTTTGATCTCTCTCCGACAGGAGCACTTGGAACTAACTTCAAAGCATTCAGAGTCTCTTAAGCTCCTTGATCTCAAGCAGGAAGAAGTCGACAAGTTGGAAGAACTACTTGCGGCAGAAAGGAAGATCGTCAAGAGCTTCTCTATGCCAAAAACTGTTCTCCCATTAGTTGATACCTTCTCTGCTCAGGCCAAAGGAGCTGGCTTGGGGCATGTAGGTGTGTCCAGTTCCTCGTCCAGGAGAAACAGGAACAGGAGAAAGAATAAGGCTGCCAAGAAAGCCTCTGCTGATGAGAAAGGAAAGGCCCCACTCAGTCCTGTTGAGTTCAGAAAGCCTAGCTTTCCCTGTAACCAACATGACTTTGAGTCAACATATGGGCATCACTTCAAGCCCTCGGTTGTAAAGCCGAAGAGCCGATATGATGGGTGGACCTTTCCCCGTAACTTCAGTGAGAGTGTCTTCAGGGCACCCTATGAGGAAATCCACTTGGGAAATTATGGTAAATTCTCTAGCGGCCATAATAGTAAACTGGCACCTAAGGCCAAACATGTTACACTGAAAAGCCAAGAGGTGAAGAAGTCATGTGACTGTGGTCATCATATTGCCTCCACCTCCAGGTCTTCGGCCCCAGCTGAACCCCACGTTTCAAGGGTAAAGCAGGCGACCAAGAGGAAGTATAACAGGTTTGACTGCTGGTGCTGTGGCAAAATTGGTCACTTTGTCGTGGATTGTTGGTTTAATCCAAGGTATAACGAAACTCCATATGTTAGCAATGCGAAGCCGACCACTCGTAGGGCCAACAAATCGAGGGGGAGTATGCTAACAAGAAATCTAGGACCCAAGTTCGATTGGGTTCCTAAGGCAAACTAATTCTATTTTGCAGGGATGTCCAAAGGCCAACAAAACTCCTATTTGGTATTTGGACAGTGGATGCTCCCGTCATATGACTGGGACAAGAAGCCTGCTGCGGGAATACACCCCAGTCGAGAATGGACCCAAAGTCATCTTTGGGGGATCTGATAGGGGAGTCACCAGAGGTTACGGTATGATTTCCAACGGTATACTATCTATCTCTGACGTAGCTTATGTTGAAGGGTTAAATCATAACCTGATCAGCGTAAGCCAGTTATGTGATAAAGGGTATGACGTTAAGTTCTGCAAGGATAAATGCCTGATAATATCATGTGACTCTTCGGAGACCGTATTAACAGGTATTAGGAGCAGAAATATTTTCTGTTTAGACTTTCTTAGTTTAGACTCTTCTACCCCCATATGCCTAGTAGCAAAAGGCAGTGCATCTCTTTACGAACAATGGCACAAGAGATTGGCACACATTAATTACAAGACAATTAATATGCTATTTTCAAAAGACTTAGTAAGGGATGCTCCCATTATTAAGTGCATTAAAGATAGTCCATGTCCCGCATGTCAAATGGGCAAGCAGACTCGGGCTACCTTTAAGAGCATCCCAGACAAAGATTCCTCCAGATGTCTTTACCTTCTGCACATGGACCTGTTTGGTCCTATACAAGTTCATAGCTTTGGAGGGAAGTCGTATACGCTAGTGATTGTAGATGATCACTCTCGGTTTACGTGGGTGTTCTTCTTAAAACGCAAGTCGGATACGTTTGACATCTTCACTAATTTTGTCAAGCAGATACAGAACGAACTTAACTGCTCGGTGGTCAAAATCAGAAGTGACCACGGAACAGAGTTTGAGTCTGGGGCTATGACGGAGTTCTGTGAAGAACTTGGTATCTTTCACGAATTCTCCTCCCCTCGCACTCCTCAACAGAACGGAGTGGCGGAGAGGAGAAATAGAACACTCATTGAGGCAAGCACGACAATGTTGAATGACGCTTCTCTCCCAGAATACTTCTGGGCCAAGGCTGTCAATACGGCTTGTCATGTACAAAACCGGGCATTGATTAACAAAAACCATCGTAAGACTCCCTATGAGCTACTGAAAGGCAAGAAACCAACCATGTCCTACCTGAGGATCTTTGGCTGCAAATGTTATGTACTGAATAATGGGAAGTACCCGCGTACTAAGTTCGGTGAAAAATGCTTCGAAGGCATATTTATGGGTTATAGTAGCCGCAGCCGGGCTTATAGAGTTTTCAACAAGAAAACCCTAGTGGTAGAGGAGTCAATCAATGTTGTGTTTGATGAAGGAAGTTTGCTTAATTGCAAGACTTCTAGTCTTCTTCCTGAAGATGTAGGTGACAGACTTGAAGGGTTGCAACTGGATGAGCACGTGAAAGATGCACCTCCAACATACGTCAAGGTATCCACTGCTACACCGATCGGAGACGTTGAAAATCAAAATGGAGCAAATCCTTTAGAAGAAGGAGATGGCCAAGAAGTAGTCGAAGCTCCTAACGCCAGACTTCTACAGCTCAGACACGTGAGGGATCATCCTAGAGATCAGATCATCGGAGATCCTCGTGACGGGGTCAGAACTCGACGAGGTACTATTAACGAGATTCTGCATCTTAGCTTCCTGTCACAGGTTGAGCCAAAGAAGTTCGACGAGGCAAACAAAAATGCTGCATGGATTTTGGCCATGCAAGATGAATTGCATCAATTCGAAAGATGCAACGTCTGGACGCTTGTGCCCAGACCTCAAAAGCAGAATGTGATTGGCACCAAGTGGATCTTCAGGAACAAACTGGATGAACATGGTGTCATCATAAAGAACAAGGCCAGGCTAGTGGCTCAAGGTTACCGTCAGGAGGAGGGGATTGACTTTGACCAGACGTTTGCACCAGTTGCACGGCTCGAAGCTATCCGGCTATTCCTAGCTTATGCCTCCCACAAAGGATTCACAGTTTATCAGATGGACGTGAAATCAGCTTTCTTGAATGGAGATTTGAAAGAGGAAGTATACGTCGCTCAACCTCCAGGTTTTGTCAATCCTACTTATCCTAGTCATGTATATTTTCTTAATAAAGCACTATATGGCTTAAAACAAGCTCCTCGAGCTTGGTATGAAACTTTGTCTAGTTTTCTTCTTGAGAACAAATTCTCTAGAGGAAAAATAGACAAGACATTGTTTCTCAGGGAAGTCAAAGGCAAGATTTTGCTGGTGCAAATCTATGTTGACGACATTATATTTGGCTCCACGGACAACAATCTTTGCAAAAAGTTTTCAAGACTTATGCAAGGAAAGTTTGAAATGAGCAGTATGGGGGAGCTGAAGTACTTCTTGGGACTTCAAGTGAAACAGTCTGAGGATGGAATCTTCATCTCTCAGACGAAGTTCACAAATGAACTCCTCAAAAAATTCGGAATGGAGAATGCAACCTCTATGAGGACTCCAATGGGATCCACTATGTCTCTGGATAAGGATGAGAAAGGTAAACCTTTCGATGAAACCAAATACAGAAGCATCATTGGATCCCTGCTCTACCTTACTGCCAGTAGACCAGATATCATGTTCTCCACATGTGTTTGTGCCAGATATCAGGTGAACACTAAGGAATCTCATTATGTCGCTGCAAAGCGAATTCTTAGATACCTTAAAGGTACTCCCAATCTTGGCTTGTGGTACCCGAGAAACAATGATGTCGAGCTAATAGGTTTTTCAGATGCTGATTTTGCAGGGAGTAGGGATGACAGGAAAAGCACTTCCGGGACGTGCCAATTCCTCGGAAGAAGGCTTATCTCCTGGAACAGCAAGAAGCAAAATTGTGTTGCAACCTCCACAGCAGAGTCTGAGTACATCTCGGCAGGGAGCTGTTGCGCACAACTTCTATGGATAAGGAACCAGTTAGCAGACTATGATCTTCAGTTCAAGGAAGTACCCATGTACTGCGACTCCTCAAGTGCAATTGCCATCGCAAACAATCCAGTATCGCATAGCAGAACGAAGCATATTGAAGTGCGCTACCACTTCATTTGGGAGCACGTGGAGAACAAGGACATCTCTCTCTGCTATGTCCCCACGGACAAGCAGATTGCAGATATTTTCACAAAGCCCTTAGACGAGGCCAAGTTCAGTCTCTTCAAAACTGAATTGGGGATGCTCAACTATGAAGAATAAAGACTCCAGACGCTCCTGGCTCATGCCTCTAGAGGGAGCATCTGCCAGCATTTCAAGTGACAACATAAGTGCACGAACTGAGGGGGAGCATGGTGTCCGATGCACCAGACCCAAATTTGCAGAAGCCGAAAAGGGGGAGATTACCCTCTCGGCTAAGGCTAAGGTAGCTCAATGCTCTAGTTTGCTCTCAAGTAACGGGTAATGCTTATCCCTATCACCTCACTTTTAAGTTTCGGTTTTTCATTCCTATATGCTCTATTCACCTTAGCTTGTAGGGTTTAGGCTTCTTCAAATAGGGGGAGATTGTTGGGTATTGCATCCACAATGTACCTGATTTGAAGAAGCCCCTGTGCAAGCCAAGGTAAATAGACAATGTATTTGATGAAATATTTCTAGTTGTACTTGCAGACATTCCATGCTAAGTATACACCAATGTCAGGGTGCAGTGGGTCAATATACACGGGTCTGTGCAACGTAATCCCTCGTTGCGCAGATCAGTGTGTTGGCCTACGTGTACTCTCTCTATTGGGGTGTACTTAATTTCAAGTACAGGGCTATGATAAAGCAAGAGCAGACAAGGAGCAAGGATGGGGCAAAGACCAGCTCAAGGAAAGAAAGAGGAGAAATAACCTAAGTACAAATCGACGAGAATCACTATGTGATTCTCGCCGATTCGGCGAGAATCACTAATGATTCTCGCCGAGTCGTCGAGAATCACTAGCTGATTCTCGCCGGTTGGAGCCGGCAGTTTCTACACCGCCAGAAATTTCTCTAAGGCAGAATCGTCGAGAATCACTAAGTGATTCTCGCCGATTCGTCGAGAATGACTCTGCATTCTCGACGAATCGGCAAGAATCAAGTGTGATTCCCGCCGATTCTCCCCGGCTTCTGTATCTGTGCAGTCAGATTTCGGCTAAGCAGAAGTCGGCGAGAATCGTAAGTGATTCTCGCCGATTCGGCGAGAATCACCTACGATTCTCGCCGATTTTGACTTGGCAATTTTTTTGAAAGTTCTGGACCGGTCCAAGTTACCTGCAGCTGTTTGAACCGGACTTTGGTCCTTACTTTGGTGGGACCCACAACGGTCATCTTCTTGACCTAAGGTATAAATACACTGTATTTGTGAACAGTATAGACCACGGATACACGGTATTTCAAAAAGAACGAGCGCCCGACGACAAACCCTAATCTCGCGATCTTGCTCCGCCGGTCATCTCCGCCGCTCGTACGGTTGTCGCCGCAGCTGATCTCTGGTTCCTCCAGATCTCCCGGCGACAGAAGCTTAGGCTAGCATAGCGTCTCACGCATCTAACGAGAGATCCCTTGTCTCTTGATTCGTTGATCGGGAAAATCTTTCCCCTTCCGAATCGATCGAGACGATCGATCCTTGTGTGACCGTTGGAAGATCTTGCTTCCTTTGCTACGAAGTCTGAATCAAGTTGGCACTGCTGCTGCTCTTCGTCGCCGCTGCTGATTCCGAGAACGTTGCCGCCGCCTCAAGCCGCCGCCGGTCTCGGGAAAGATTCACTCCAAGTGAGATCTAGGGCTGTGCACTCTTCGTTGACTTCAAGAGCACGTCGTCAAACGAAGAGGGTCACCTTCTCTCCAAACGTTGTTTGTATTTCTTACAAGCTAGTTTTTAATTTCCTTGTAACGGACCGATTGGTCCCTAGTTGTGAGGGTTGGGTGCAACCCGGATTGTGGGAGTGTTGACTCCTACGTGTGGAAGGGTTCCTTCCGTTAGTGCAAGGATTGGATTTCAATCCTGTTGGTGAAGTGACCGAGTCGTCCCGTGTTGGGAGATAGGTCGAAGGGGGAAAGTGGACGTACCCAAATCGGGGAACCACTATAAATTGTCTGTGTATTTTCTGTGCTTGGTTGTTTTGTTTTCTTGTGCAGGTAAAATCATAATTCCGCAAATACGCTGCAGAGACACCTATTCCCCCCCCCCCCCATAGGTGAAGATAGTTAACACTAGGTGAACTTTCAGTATTGACTAGACGAGTATAGGAGGAGAACTCGCTTGCATTTCCTGCCATATGGCGGGATGCGCCTGAGTGGATGATCCAATCTGATGCCCCGGAAAAGGATATATATGTCAGAGTAAGAGATCCATCAGAAGTTGGGTGGGCATACATATCAACCCCCCAACACCATCTATGCTCCCCTCACCCGTTTGTTTCCTCTTGATACCCTCCATCATGCTAAATAGGGTATGCTCTTCCTCTGTATAGATAACACCAAATTCCTCTGCACTCTCAATCATACTCAAATTAGCACGATAGCCTCCACTGCCACCACGGCCACAGCCACGACCATGACCACATCCTCTTCCTCCACCCAAACCTCTCTCCTTGGGCGGCTTGGAGCATGCTTGTCTCAGGTGTCTGACCTCACCATATTTGTAGCACTGTCAGGTTTCTTCCCTCTGTCCTGTAACCCCAGGGGCCGCAACCTCTAGTGTTGAATTTACAGTCATGGACCCTCCTGTCCTTGCCTGCTGTTTGAGACGCGTCTTCTCCTGAATCATAGCAGAGATGGCATCCGTGAGTGTAGGAATCGTCATACTCGACAGAAGTAGAGCTCTCCACTGATCGAACTTGTTGTCTAACCCCTTCAGGAACTTCATCGTCCTTTCCTCCACGATGATTTTGTAAGCCCAACACAGTGGATCACTACAGCACATCCCACCAGAGGCATGATCGTAATCCACTCATAGTATTTCTAACTCGGAGGCGTACTCCTGCACTATTTTCTCCCCATAAACAGTATCATCGATTTCTCCCTTCACCTGGAAGACCCGCGGAGTGTTCCCCACACCATCATATGTGTTTTTCAGCTTATCTCATACCTCCATGACTGTCTCGAGGCCATCAACCGTGGCGGCAATCAATGGAACAACCGAGCTAAGAAGCCACATAAACACGGTCATGTGAGCCGACTCCCACTCATCTCCAACTGAGTTCTCTGGTTTCTTCAAATCCCCTGTCAGAAAACCCCCAACTTTCTTTGCTGTCAGAATCTTCTTCATACAGCTTGACCAACTCAGGTAGGTCATCGGTCCATCAAGCTTAAGATCATCGGTGGAAGTTCCAACTTTATTGGCCATTGTGATGAACCTAACACCCTCAACAATGTGGCCAACTCGTCCAGACCCAATATCTTGAAGAAGTCTGCCATCATTCCCTCCTTCGGCTCCATGGATCAACTTTCCCACTGATCATTGTGTCTCGTTCGGTATTACTAAATACATATGCCTGCCCTGGATCCGATCACCGGATCCTGAGGGGCGCTAGGAGGCACTGAGAAACAATGACAACCCGCTAGGTGAGGCAGCACAGGAGTAAAAAGCTGCAGCTAGTATCACGGTCGGTAGTAGTGTGACCCCCCCCACCCCCATAGCCCCTGGAGAGAGCGACAGCGGCCTCCGGAGATTGCGGGATCGTTGTTCCCGCATCCCTAGAGGCAGATTCCCCCCGTCGGGAGATGACCCATGAGCGGAATGCCTGCTTTTGGCCGAAGGGTAGCAGTCGCGGCAGATCCGGCAGACCCGCGATGCGGCAGCGAGCAGGCATCAGATACGGAGGATGTAGGGTCGTTCGGCATCGGTCACAGATGTGGCGTCGTTCGCCCCCCGTGGCTATGATACCAAGTTAAAATAAAAGTGTATATCATTTAGGGCAAACACCCGACTATATATATGTATAGCCTACATCATGGTTCTAATATTACAATAACAACCTACTGTAGCAATAGTCGAATGCCACTTGACAGATGCATTATAGCGATAGTCTAATGTCATTCGTCATTTAAACTATAGCAAATCACTATTATAATTTATTATAGAAAAATTTAGTATAACAAATTGATGATTTCTTCCTTTCTTGCAAATCTTTGCAATGCCTATTATGATGAAATATTTTACATTATTGTCGATATAAATGGTTTTGTACCATCAAATCATAAGATATTTTCTCGGTAATATGATATTATTCTTATGATGTTTATTCTTATTGTGGACACGAATGATGTGATATGCATACCCCAAAATGGGAGGAGAGCCCAACATGGAGGCAATCTAGACAAAGCTTCCAGATAAAGCATCAAATTCTAAGAGGGAATGAGCCATTCCAAACCCAAGCAAGTCAGATTTGGTGCTTACAAAGTGATTGAGTAATTTGATCATAAACCTCCCATATAAGAACCCTTCTTAAGTTGGCCTCCCTTCAAACAAACATTTCCTTTGAATGGTGATGAGAGTGTGGAATGGCAATGATGCAAAAGAAAAGCTCCTCCCCAAATCAGTTAAGGATTGTTTTCGCATCCCACTCTCCATGTGGAGTAGTGAGCTCACCATAATTGGATCAATCTCAAGAAGAGAAACATTAAAGACTGACTGGTTATCAACTAAATTTGAGGTAGACATGAAAGATTTATGAAGAACACAAATATATACCACTACCCCTCACCCTTGCGATCTTTTTTCAAAAAAAGACAAAATAAGTGTGAGTCGTCGAGAGGTCTCTCACTAAATATTGGAGCATTGTCAAGATACAAAATCCCCCATATTTCCCAAAGTCAATACTTTCATCTAATGAGTCTGCTCCGCAAAGAATCAATTCTCAGAGCAATTATGCCTACGACTTTCGCTAGCAATAGATCCTGTTGTTGGATGGGTTGAAACAATCAGAAGCCTCACATTCTAGCAAGAGTACAGACACAAATCCTATCACAATAGATGGACTCCTCGATGACCTAAAGATCTACTCCATAGAATATATTTAACCAACTACACATTCTTTTTGATATTACCAATGGGGAGACACACTATGAAACTGTAAAAGATCATAATCTAGCACGCTGCAACTTTCACAAAAGTACTAATCGACTTGCGAATGATAGAGCCCATGTTCTCCATCCACTAGTACACCCTTAACTTTTTGCATAAAGAAGTCAAATATATAATTAGCGTGTTTGTCCCACTAGATGGATACCAAGATAGCACGAATTTACCTTCGAGCAGGTCACCCTTAGCATAACCTCAATCGCTTGGCAAATGACCTTATAAACAACACACCCATTCATAAGTCTAATATCTTGAAATTTACAGCATATCCCAAGGTAGCACAATAATCTTCAATCACCTCTCTCACTTTGATTCACTTCATAATTCTCATCTAAAAAATAAGCTGGTTAAGTCTATGTGTCAGTAATCTATGTGAGGCCTCATGAAAAATTTATCCATGTATTCAGGAAAATATTTTTTGATTTAGGGCTCCAAACCTCAAAGTTTGGATCAGTGGATCTCTCTTCCTCTTGGTCAAAACTCTGCAGGTGTCATTAATTCCTTTTGCCTTTTTTTGTGACTGCTTGACTCTACAATATGTTGCACTTCTTCCTCAGAGTAATCTAACCTCTCCCTTATGTAAGCTAGATCTTCTCCAACATGTTGCACTTCTGTGACTGTTTGACTCTACAACATGTTGCACTTCTTCCTCAGAGTAATCTGACCTCTCCCTTATGTAAGCTAGATCTTCTCTAGTTGGTTCATCTGAGTAATCAATAGGAGAAAGATTGAGAGCATGATGAATTCCAAGGAGATTTCAGACTGTCTGTTCAGTACCCACATTTTCTCCCTTTCTGGCTTCTTTAAATGCAATCTAATGAAGTTCAGCCTTGCTAGCTTCAATTCTACATGTAATATTTTGATTAATGTTGTATTGATGTTGGAGGATTGCATTTGTGCTGATGGTAATGCTTATATCCACATGTATTAGAGCACTTTCCAGATTTTACATGCTTGCCTGATAGATCTCATTGATGTTGTTATCACGAGCATAGAGAACTCTTTGATTTCCATCTACAACTTGAGCTGCTCTTGCAAACCATCTTGTGATCTGACTACTGACATCATTCATGTTTTTTTAATGATGCTTATTTCTACCATTAGGTCATCCTTCACTTTTTAATGGCTTTTGACACATGGTCTTCAAAATATCTTCTTTGCTTACCTAGCAGAACTGTCATTTGATTTATAAGAGAACTTGAAGATTCTTCTATGACATTCTCCCTAGTGGGGCTAAAAGCTTTTGGTTCTTTCACTACCTTTTTCTTCCTTAGATCTTCAATCATGTCAACATGTCATCATTATCATACATAGAATCAGGAGAATCGGATGCATGCTTAAGAGTTGAACTAACATTTAATGCAAGAACAACAGGGCCTTTGTAAAGTACATTGTCTATGCATAGACATTTTTTCGCTTGTTCATCAACTATTGTCACTGATTCTTGATGGTCTTGGTGGTCCTATTCCTCAAGACTGGCATTATCTTTTCTGGCTGAAAGGTCCACTTGGTCCTTTTTGATAGTCAACCCAGGGAGTGCCTTCCTCAACCCCTTGAATAATGACTGTGTTCTCCATTTCTAGAGCAGAGAACTCAATGTGAGGCTCCATCTCAATAGCAGCAGCAGATGGTGTTTACTCCTTAATGTCTTAGACTGAGAGCTCCATTGGAGACTCCCCCTCAACTAGAACACATCTTTGAGCAGTAGTTGTAATCTATAAAACAACTTTATTGATGATTTCTTCAGGATTGGTTTCATCCATGCTTGTTGGTTCTTCAGACTAGAACACATCAGTAACCAAGGACTCTCTCAATGGTTATGATAGCTATTCGAAGAAATTCTCTGAATTTCATCTCCCTCATTGTTTGTAGGGTTTGAGTTGGTCTATTATCATCACTATCAAATGAGCTATCCTCTTCTACAGTAACTTTCTTTCCTTTTTTAGATTCCTTTAATTTCTTAGGAGTTTTAGAGATTAACTTCTCCCATCTTTCTAGAATTCTTATTTTTATTATTTTAATGTAGACATATGATCCTTCCAAAGTTATAGTGACGGGATCCTTCCAAAGTTGGGTGTATTGAAATTATTTTGGATTTTATTAAATAGTAACTGAGCTCGATCTAGTTTCTTGCACATAATAACTCTGATCATGACCTCAAACATATCTCTTGATATTTTGTTATCTAACTTAGGCCTACACAAGAGTGCTTTACCTATGATGTCTGCAAGGAGTTTTCCTTTGTTGTTGAATATTGCCTTCTGCATTGAACCAAAGGACCTCTTTGGATGTCCACATCATTGCTTGTCTTGTGAGAAATCTTCATCTGAGATTTCATCTTCCTCATCACCCTCTTCAAATCTGGGTAGATTCAATGCCTTGGTGAGTCATTTGACTATCATTCTCAACAGGGTATCTCCATCCCTTTTATGGCCTTCCCAGAAGTGCTAATCCTATGCTTTGTATAGAACTCCAATAGTTCTTTATGCATAATGACAATTGGCTCAGGAAGGACATACTCCAGTCCAGCTGTTATAAGTAATCCAATGACAGATTTTATCTCATCACTAGCACAATCAAAGCCACCTCTGACATAGTTTACTTCCCATATTGCAAACATCTTCACTTTTCATTGATGTCATTGTCTAAAGATCAAAGAGACTACAAAACTTTATCATTGTGAGTGCTCGAGAAGGATGAATTTGTCGTAGTGATGACATAGGGAAAATGTAGTTTGTACCATAGTTTTAAGCATTTGACCTATTTATATATGTATCATATTTTGGAATGTCAAGAAGCGCACATCAGTTGCGTAAACCTTGAAAATTGATTTAAGATTCAATAACAGTGATTATCATATCCAATCTGCTGGGTTGATTACTTGTCAAAAGTATGTCATTTTGATTTCACGACGATACAAACTGCATGTCATTATGTCATCACGATGATACCGATGAGTTTTCTATGTTATTAAATACAATTTTCTAATGTGCTTCCTGCAAGCATATTGTTAACATCTACAAGCACAATTCTTGATAGAAATTATCATCTAAGTATGAAGTAATAATGTTAAAATTATGTGAACTTTGATGCACTTATTCTAATTTTAGCATGTCTAGCTAAAATTTTAAAAAAATAAACATGACTTCATCTAAAGGCAAACAATTTGTACATTCCACCACGTTATTGTAACTGACACATCCCTCCAAATTGATGTGCCTATACAAAAACTATATTAGGGTACATTCATCAGCCAGTTACTTTTTTTGTAACCGCACTCTCTCATTGAAAAAAGTTTTGATGGTAGTTGTATTTTCAGTACTATTTTTCTGCATGGCGGCTAAAAAAATTTATGGCTTTACTCCTAAAACATGCATATCTTCAACTATCTTAATCTTCTTCTTGTCCAAGCGGCATGCATATGCATGAGCTTGCAAACGCATCAGCTCAGGATTATGTTTCTCACATAGTACGAATATATTCCACTCTTTAATATTTGATATTTTTGTATTTTAACGGAAAAAAGACTATCACATCTTTGCTTGATTTTTTTTAAAGACCCTTCTTGAAAACACCCAAGGAGTACATGAAGTGTGGGACGACCAACCAGCTTATCAAAAAATCTTATTATGACAATAAGAGCCCAAATTTCTACCAATGTTTTGAGCCCACTCAATTAAGGTTTCTTTTATCACAAATAGTTGATCAGTCTCATATCGACAACCCACATCCACTTCACATTTCTTAGCAGATTCATCGACATAGACATTCTCAACCTTATGAATTTCATCATCACTACATATTATCATATCATTATTTCTCGCCATGCTTCAAAAATCCACAAATTTACAATATCTGAATCAAGAAAAAACATTAAAATATCCCAAACTTAGCAAAATCTCAACGCAAATATAGAATACCTTTGAAACTGTGGTTTGTAAGAACAAATAAAGATGATCAATGGAAACTCCTTCCAAATGTTTGATTCACCATTAAATAACATTTTTTAAAAGAGAAAAAAAAACAATTCAAACTTTTCACATTAAATCCAAACTATTTTACCCTAAGCTCACAAACAAAATTCAGATTTTTCCATATTCAAACCACATTCAGATTTTAATTCACTCCACATTTAGATTTAACTTCATTCAAATCACATCCTCATTTTAAAAATATTGTTTCAATTATATCTAAGCAGAAGAACATAGATGCAAGCATCAATTTTGCTACTCGGTGGAGAACATAGATGAAGGTGTCGAGGAAGGCGTCGGTTTCGCCACTTGCCAGAAAATCTGCTACTGGCATTGAGAGGCGACGTCAGTCATGCAGGCTAGAGGAGGCGTGGCTCCTCTATTGTCAAGGGTGAGACCTGATCCTCGATTGAAGTTATGAGACAATCTGGCCCACCTATCACATATTTCGTTTGTTCGCGCGACTTAATTAACGCATGCTCGTAGGAGTCTGAATAAGCTCTAATTTTCACGTATGATTTTATTGGGACATCTCGATGAATCGAGTCCACCAAATAGAAAATTTCTAACATTCTCCCACTTAGACTTGCTTTCATCGTAATTTATGACGTTCCGTATAAAATCTTTACTAAACTTAAGGATACCATTAGCGAATGCGATATTAAGAGTCTACTCCCACGTCAATCCGGTTCAATCAAATCCTTCACTCTAAATCATGACGGCAACCACATCATTGAGCGACACAGGACCTTCAATGGTTACAACAACTTACGGACTCAATCGATATGGAAAAAACACAGTTATATAAAGCGTAGAATAACATACTGAAAATGTGCTTATGAAGGTTGCTCTACTTGGTGGTCAACCAAACATCTCAAATGAAAGCACTAAACCATATCGCGAAAAGTTCTTACGTGTTCAAAAGAACATGTATGTCCAATCTTAAGATTTTAATTAATGTGTTAAGTAGACATACCAAAGCTTTATGAAAATGAAATGAAGTGCCCTTAGCCTTATGCTCAAACTGACACTCATCCGAGTCTTTTAAATAAAGTGTGATGTATCACAAAAACTTCATGAATATCGAAAATTAATGATATTTCATATGAAGGTTCACTTAATATTTGATTTCAAATAGTAATTAATGAACTTAAACAAAGTGCAAAATGAATAACAAATGAATAAATTGGAGCTTTATGTAGCTTCACACTAATATACAAATCAATCGACTCCACAAGCCTCATAATATAGTCATGCTTTTGAAATATATTGGGGCAGAGTCCTTTAGTAAGGGGATCGGCTGACATATCATTTGTTCTCATATGCTCCACTATAATATCACATTTCTTAACTAACTTCCTAACAATCAAGAATTTAATTTTCACATGCTTAGATCCTGTGATACTTTTATTGTTCATCAAGAACATAGCTGTAGAAATATTATCACTGTACAATTGAATGAGTCCAACTATAGAATCGACCACCATTAACTCTCTAATAAATTTATTAAGCCATACAACGTGAGTAGAAGCTCCAAAAAACAATATACTCTACATGCGTCGTGGATGAAGTAATGAGTGTCTGTTTTACACTCTTCCACGAAACGGCCCCGCCAGCAAACTTAAAAATTTTACCTGAAGTAGACTTCTTATCAACCTCACACCCGGCAAAGTCAGAGTTTATATACCCCACCAAATAAAGATTTTGTACTTTATGGTAGACAAACTTAAGATCTTTTCCCCTTTAAATACCTCAATACCTTCTTGGCAGCCACCTAATGAGCTGGTCCTGGGTTCGACTGATAACTGTCTAGAAGTCCTACTGTGAAGGCAATGCTCAGTCTGGAACAGACTTGTGCATACATTAAACCGCCAATTGCACTAGCATTTGGTACATCCTTCATGCACACACACTCTCTCTGTATTATTCCTAGGGCATTGTGACAAGCTCAACTTATCACCCTTAATCATATGTACATTTTCAGGCTTACAATCAAGCGTGTTAAATCTCTAAAGTACACGCTCTACATAGGATTTCTGAGAGAATGCTAATGTATAGTCAGATCGGTCCCTTATAATCTCAATCCCTAAAATTAAAGATGCTTCTCCAAAATCTTTCATATAAATGTGCTTTGACAAAAATTGCTTATATTCATGTAACAATATCAAATCACTACTCGCAAGCAAGATGATATCTACGTATAGAACTAAGAAGATGAATTGCTCCCACTAATCTTGAGATATATACAACAGTCTATCTTATTTTCTTCAAAATTGAACAAAGTAACTATCTCACTGAATTTTAGATACTACTGTTTAAAAGCTTGCTTCAAACTATATAGAAATTTGTTAAGTTTACACACAAGTTTGTCAAAATGACTAGACTTGAATCCCTTAGGCTACACCATATAGGCCTCATCAGCAAGATCGACATTCAGGAATGTGGTCTTTACGACCATCTAGTGTAGCTGAAAATAATAATGTGCTATTAGTGTCATTATCACTCTGAAAGAGTTTTTAGAGAAAACAAGAGAAAATGTCTCGTTATAATCGATTATTTCTCTCTGCATAAATTCATTGACTACCAGTCTAGCTTTAAACTGCTCGACTTTTCATTTAGAGTCTTTTAGTTTTAAATATCCATTTAGAACCAATGAGTTTGTAACCTTTGGGTAACTCAACTAACTCCCAAACTTTATTCAGCTTCATAGACTTTATCTTGTCTTTCATTGCTTCCCACCAAAGACCAGCTTGAGGTCTAGAGATGACTTTATTAAATGTCATTGAGTCAACAATATGACCAATATCAAAATCACTCTCACCCAAGTAAACTTCATTGTCTGAAGAAATTGCAGTCCTCCTTTACCTAATGGATATCTTAGCAGATTGACGATCCTCCTGAATCTATGATAGAAACTCAACCAGAATAAGTGACAAGACCGGGTCTACTTCCTCTACAGGTTCTATCATAGGTTAAGACACCACTGGGCTTTTCCAATAAAGGCACAGTCAAATTAATAGGAATAATTTCTTCGACTTCATTAATAGGGCGAGATCAACTCGACTCATAAACAACATTTAATTCTAAGAACTTAGCTGTTGTGATTCCATAATTTTGGGTCCTCCTGAAAGAGAATAAAATTTAAATCCTTTAGAATGATTTGGATAACCTATGAAGTAGTAATAACAAGACCTATGAGAAATTTTACTTTTTGATGGGTTGTATAATCGGACCTTTGCAGGGCAACCCCAAACACGTAAATGATTAAGGCTTGGTCGTCTATCTATCCATAACTCAAAAGATATCTTGGGTACTGACTTAGATGATACTCTATTGAGAATATACATCGCAATCTTAAGCGCCTCACCCCACAAAACTCATGAAGATTAGTCTTACTCATCATACTCATCATTTCCTTAAGGGTACGATTATGTCTTTCTGCCACACCATTTTGCTCAGGACTACCTGACATGGAGTATTGGGCAACAATGGCACAACTTTCTAAGTATCTAGCAAACAAATCTTTATATTGCCAAGTGGAATCATGTTTTCCAAATTATTCGTCACCCCTGTCATACCTAACTATCTTGATGACTTTTCCTATTTGCATTTCAACTTCAGTCTTGAAAATCTTGAACTTATCAAGAGATTCAGAATTTTCTTTAATTAAGTACAAATAATTGAAACAAGAGTAGTCATCTATGAAGGTAATGAAATGGGTGTTCATACAGAGGATAGTGAAATAAGGGTCGTTAATATCCGTATGGATAACCTCTAATAAATCGAACTACGTGTGGAGTTCTTCTTCTTAATCTTAAACATTTTATCACTAAAACAATCGATACATGTTTCTAGCTCACTGAAGTCAAGAGTAGGGATTTTTCTTAATAATTTCTCTATTCTCTCCCTAGAAATGTGTCCTAGACACTTATGCCACAACCATTCTTATCACGGCATCAAGACGAACCAAGACGAGTGTCGAGCGCCTTGACGCTTTGGTGACAAGGCGAGCAAGTTGCAAGGCACCAAATTTTTTTTTAAAAGCAGGCTATAGACAACGGTTATCTGTCTATAGCCTGCATTGGACTATAGGCATCGGTTATTATAATAACTATTGTCGAAATTCCAATATAGGCAATAGACAGCGGTTATTATAATAACCGCTGTCTATATCCTGAAAACTATAGACAACGGTTATTATAATAACTGACGTGTTAGGATTTATTTTGTTGACCGGGTCAACGTTATTTGTTTTTTTTAAAAAGCTTTTATGTATATATTTTTATGGCGGAAGAGAGAGAGAGAGAGAGAGAGAGAGTTGGTGTGGGTGGCATTTAATGTGAGCGCCACGTGTCGTTTTCTTATTGGGTATGTTGGCCTATATAAAAGCTTGTTGCTGTACATTTTAGTGTGTTAAGAAAATAGAGCTTTTTTGGTTTCCTTCCAAAGAAAGGTGCTGCAGCACTTACATTTTTTTCCCTTACAGCCCGCAGGAGTGTCAGCGAGAAGTGTGAGTGAGTTGCCACTTTTGTTGCTCGAGCCGTGCGAGTAGGAAGTGTTGGCAGTAGAGGAGTTATTCTAGCCGAGCGAATAGAGCTAGCGCCGCCCGCTGTAAGGAGGCGATCTCGCCTGGTTTTTATTCTCGCCGGTGATAGTCGCGCAACGGGAAGAGAGAAGGGGTTCTTCGCCATGTCACCGGCAGCGAGTGTAGATTGGGCGCAGCTGGACTAGCGGGTTCTCGCCGGCTGTGGATTGCGGTCTCGCCAAGCCTTCTCGCCGGGAGGTTCTCGCAGCGCGCAACTCGTACGGGTACGGTGGAGTTCCCGCCGGGTAGATCTCGCCAGAGTGAAGACCAGCTAGCTGGAATAAAGGGCTCGCAGATAGTGCTAGCCGAAAGGGAGATCTCGCGGGTAGAAGCTCGCAGGTGTTGAACTCGCCGGCTAGTGAAGGAGAGCTCGCCAGTTTTTGTTCTTAACGACTAGTTTGGGTTGAAGTCTTGTGGAGTTTTGTACGGGTTGGTGGACTTGGATTTTGTAAGATCGAAGTAGAGGGGGAGAGAGAGGGTATATACGCGTTTCCAACAAGTGGTATCAGAGGGAGGTTGGGACCCTTGGAAGTTGCTCGGGAATTTTTGTTTGAAAAGTTGAGATGGAGATGGGAAGCGCCATGTCGGGGCAAGTCCCCAAGTTGACAAAGACAAATTACGGGAACTGGAGTATTCAGATGCGAGTGCTACTCGCCTCAAAGGAATTGTGGGAGGTTGTAGAAGAAGGATGTGAAGTGCTTACTGCTGAAGCGGAGGCGGCGTTGACTAATGCACAGAGGACAGCAATGAGAGAGTTGAAGAAGAAAGATAAGAAGGCATTGTTCATACTATACCAAGGTGTGGATGAGGCGACATTTGAGAAGATCTCAGATGCGGAGACATCGAAGGAGGTATGGGAGATTTTGCAATGCTCCATGCAAGGAGTAGATAAGGCTAAGAAGGTGAAGTTGCAATCCCTTCGAGCTCAATATGAAGTGATGAAGATACAGAGTACAGAGAAGGTTGGTGACTATGTGACCCGTCTGTGGACGCTCACAAACGAGATGAAGAGGAATGGAGAGGTGACAGATGACGTAAGCTTCATGGATAAGCTCTTGCGATCTATGTCTAAGAAGTTCCGACATGTGGTAGTGGCGATTGAGGAGTCGAAAGATCTCACCATGATGGAGGTGGATGAACTTGTTGGCTCGCTACAAGCTCACGAGTACCGCATGTTGCAAGACGATGAGGAGTCGAGTGGCTTGGGGAAAGCACTCCAGACTCAGTTAAATTTTGGAGAGAGCTCAGGAAGAGGAGGAGGCCAGCACGGCCGAGGCTACCAAGGAAAAGGTAGAGGAAGAAGAGGTGGAAGAGATTTTGGAAGAAACCAGTTCAACCAGAGAGAGGTGGAGAAACCTCATGGTTGGAGGCAAGATGCAGGATGAAGAGGAAGAGGCCAGGGAGAGGTCAAGGAAGGGACCAAGGAAGAGGTCAAGGAAGAGAAAGAGGTAATATGTCATAAATTCAATGTTACAACTGTAACAAGTTTGGGCATATGAGCTATGACTATTGGGCTCCAAGGAAAGGAGGAGAATCCAACCACTATGCTGAAGCAAGCAACACGGGTGGCGACCCGATGATGTTCCTAACCATCCAAGGAGCGGGAGGTGGGAGGAATGGAGTGTGGTACTTGGATACAAGCGCAAGTAACCACATGTGAGGAGAGGAGTTGTTCACTAGCCTCGAACCAAATGGTGGTGAGGTCAGCTTTGGCGACGCTTTGAAGATTTCAGTGGAAGTAATAGGAGTGATAGAGGTCATTTTGAATGGAAAGGATATGCATCTCAATGATGTTTTCTATGTACCAGGCTTGAGGAGTAACATCCTAAGCCTTGGGCAGTTGGTGGAAAAGGGCTATCATGTCCTGTTGAGGGATGACACCTTAGCTATGAAGGATCATCAAGGAAGGGAAGTAGTGAGGGTGAAGATGACGACGAATCGTCTTTTTACTCTAAGGATGGATGTCAAGGAGACGGCGTGTCTCACAAGGATGGAGGAAGAAGAGGAAGCATGGTTGTGGCACCACCGGATGGGCCATCTGGGGTTCACAGGCCTGAAGCTACTATCTCATTCCAAGATGGTAGAAGGACAGCCAATGATCTCGCCTCCATAGAAGGTCTGTGAGGCATGTACCAAGGAGAAGCAGAAGAGACAAACATTCGAGGGTGGCAAGTTCCGGAGAGCGACAAAGCATGTTGAAGCCAAAAATGACCGAAGCCAAAATTGACTTCTGTGGAGTTCGAGCATTGGGGAAAGGAGTGACCTCACACCTACTACACTCGGAAGAACGTCACGGACCGGAGACTTAGGAAGCTATGAACTGACCCTCGGCTCTAGCGTGGAGGTCCTACCTCACACTCGGAAGACCTTTGAGGTCTCCCCCTCCCTAGCCAATGCTTGAGCTAGGTGCCTTGGAGGAAGAAAGCCAAAAAGATTCAAGTGACTAAGGAATGAATGAATGCTCTCCAAGGCACCCTCAAGGGTCTATTTATAGTTTTTCCAAGTCTTGGGGGTAAAATGACCAAAATGCCCTTAGGACAAAAATGCCTCAAGCCACTAGCAAACCTCCACTCCGGGGGGCAAAGAGGGAAATTCCACCCCGGGGGTAAAAAGGTAAAAGCATGCCCCAAGGAGGTCCAAGGGCGAGAGCCCTCCTGGCCGGCGGTCTCTCCCGGCAAGCTGGCCGCACGGGCGAGAACCCGCCTGGCCGGCGGTCTCGCCCCGCAAGCTGGCCGCGCGGGCGAGAACCCGTCTGGCCGGCGGTCTCGCCCCGCAAGCTGGCCGCGCGGGCGAGAACCCGCCTGGCCGGCGGTCTCGCCCCGCAAGCTGGCCGCGCGGGCGAGAACCCGCCTGGCCGGCGGTCTCGCCCCGCAAGCTGGCCGCGCGGGCGAGAACCCGCCTGGCCGGTGGTCTCGCCCCGCAAGCTGGCTGCGCGGGAGAGATCCCGCCTGGCCGACGGTCTCGCCCTGCAAGCTGGCCGCGTGGGCGAGAACCCGCCTGGCCGGCGGTCTCGCCCCGCAAGCTGGCCGCGCGGGCGAGAACCCGCCTGGCCGGCGGTCTCGCCCCGCAAGCTGGCCGCGCGGGCGAGAACCCGCCTGGTCGGCGGTCTCTCCCCGCAAGCTGGCCGCGCGGGCGAGAACCCGTCTGGCCGGCGATCTCGCCCCGCAAGCTGGCCGCGCGGGCGAGAACCCGCCTGGCCGGCGGTCTCGCCCCGCAAGCTGGCCGCGCGAGCGAGAACCCGCCTGGCCGGTAGTCTCGCCCCGCAAGCTGGCCGCGCGGGCGAGAAACAGCCTGGCCGGCGGTCTCGCCCCGCAAGCTGGCTCGGGACTAAGGCGCAGCAGGGGGGATGAGACCTTGGTCTCCGCTCGACCCCGCTGCCCCCACCGCGTACTTTAACAAGTCGGGGGGGTGCCAGCCAACCTGCCGCTCCCGCCCCTCAAAGAGGGGGGCAATGGGGAAGACAGCTTTTCCTCCCCTACTAGTATATTTCCAAGCTAGAGCCAAAATTGTCCACCAAGAGTCCAAAATATCCAAAAAGCTTAAAACTGGACCTGCGCCTGCCGAAGGGACCCTACTCCGCGAATACGGGGTTGTACACAATCCCCGCTCTTTTCGAGGTTGGCACAAGCTCGGAAAGAAACATCCAACCCAACGTATTCGCTGAGTGTAGCTTGCTCTCGCGGTGTCGAAAGATTATGAGGCCTCTTTGGAGGGGTCAACCTGCCATGCCAGCTGATGAGAGCCTGGGTAGCGAGACCCCCTCAGGGTAAAAAGACTTAAACCTCCTGGGGGGGTCAACCTGCCATGCCAGCTGATGAGAGCCTGGGTGGCGAGACCCCCTCAGTGTAAAAAACACTTAGCCTCCTGGGGGGTCAACCTCTACGAGAGATCAACCTGCCTTGCCAGCTAGTGAGAGCCTGGCAGCAGAATCATCTTCGAGCAAAAGGACTTAGCTTCCACGAGAGATCAACCTGCCCTGCCAGCTAGTGAGAGCCTGGCAGCGGAATCATCTCGGAGCAAAAGGACTTAGCTTCCACGAGAGATCAACCTGCCCTGCCAGCTAGTGAGAGCCTGGCAGCGGAATCATCTCGGAGCAAAAGGACTTAGCTTCCACGAGAGATCAACCTGCCCTGCCAACTAGTGAGAGCCTGGTAGCGGAATCATCTCGGAGCAAAAGGACTTAGCTTCCACGAGAGATCACCCTGCCCTGCCAGCTAGTGAGAGCCTGGCAGCGGAATCATCTCAGAGCAAAAGGACTTAGCTTCCACGAGAGATCAACCTGCCCTGCCAGCTAGTGAGAGCCTGTCAGCGGAATCATCTCGGAGCAAAAGGACTTAGCTTCCACGAGAGATCAACCTGCCCTGCCAGCTAGTGAGAGCCTGGCAGCGGAATCATCTCGGAGCAAAAGGACTTAGCTTCCACGAGAGATCAACCTGCCCTGCCAGCTAGTGAGAGCCTGGCAGCGGAATCATCTCAGAGCAAGAGGACTTAGCTTCTACAAGAGATCAACCTGCCCTGCCAGCTAGTGAGAGCCTAGCAGCGCAATCATCTCGGAGCAAGAGGACTTAGCTTCCACGAGAGATCAACCTGCCCTGCCAGCTAGTGAGAGCCTGGCAGCGGAATCATCTCGGAGCAAGAGGACTTAGCTTCCACGAGAGATCAACCTGCCCTGCCAGCTAGTGAGAGCCTGACAGCGGAATCATCTCTGAGCAAGAGGACTTAGCTTCCACGAGAGATCAACCTGCCCTGCCAGCTAGTGAGAGCCTGACAGCAGAATCATCTCGGAGCAAAAGGACTTAGCTTCCACGAGAGATCAACCTGCCCTGCCAGCTAGTGAGAGCCTGGCAGCGGAATCATCTCGGAGCAAAAGGACTTAGCTTCCACGAGAGATCAACCTGCCCTGCCAGCTAGTGAGAGCCTGGCAGCGGAATCATCTCGGAGCAAAAGGACTTAGCTTCCACGAGAGATCAACCTGCCCTGCCAGCTAGTGAGAGCCTGGCAGCGGAATCATCTCGGAGCAAAAGGACTTAGCTTCCACGAGAGATCAACCTGCCCTGCCAGCTAGTGAGAGCCTGGCAGCAGAATCATCTCGGAGCAAGAGGACTTAGCTTCCACGAGAGATCAACCTGCCCTGCCAGCTAGTGAGAGCCTGACAGCGGAATCATCTCGGAGCAAGAGGACTTAGCTTCCACGAGAGATCAACCTGCCCTGCCAGCTAGTGAGAGCCTGACAACGGAATCATCTCGGAGCAAGAGGACTTAGCTTCCACGAGAGATCAACCTGCCCTGCCAGCTAGTGAGAGCCTGGCAGCGGAATCATCTCGGAGCAAAAGGACTTAGCTTCCACGAGAGATCAACCTGCTCTGCCAGCTAGTGAGAGCCTGACAGCAGAATCATCTCGGAGCAAGAGGACTTAGCTTCCACGAGAGATCAACCTGCCCTGCCAGCTAGTGAGAGCCTGGCAGCGGAATCATCTCGGAGCAAAAGGACTTAGCTTCCACAAGAGATCAACCTGCCCTGCCATCTAGTGAGAGCCTGACAGCGCAATCATCTCGGAGCAAGAAGACTTAGCTTCCACGAGAGATCAACCTGCCCTGCCAGCTAGTGAGAGCCTGACAACGGAATCATCTCGGAGCAAAAGGACTGAGCTTCCACGAGAGATCAACCTGCCCTGCCAGCTAGTGAGAGCCTGGCAGCGGAATCATCTCGGAGCAAGAGGACTTAGCTTCCACGAGAGATCAACCTGCCCTGCCAGCTAGTGAGAGCCTGGCAGCGGAATCATCTCGGAGCAAGAGGACTTAGCTTCCACGAGAGATCAACCTGCCCTGCCAGCTAGTGAGAGCCTGGCAGCGGAATCATCTCGGAGCAAAAGGACTTAGCTTCCATGAGAGATCAACCTGCCCTGCCAGTTAGTGAGAGCCTGGCAGCGGAATCATCTCGGAGCAAAAGGACTTAGCTTCCACAAGAGATCAACCTGCCCTGCCAGCTAGTGAGAGCCTGAGGAATCATCTCGGAGCAAAAGGACTTAGCTTCCACGAGAGATCAACCTGCCCTGCCAGCTAGTGAGAGCCTGACAGGGGAATCTTCTCGGAGCAAGAGGACTTAGCTTCCACGAGAGATCAACCTGCCCTGTCAGCTAGTGAGAGCCTGGCAGCGGAATCATCTCGGAGCAAGAGGACTTAGCTTCCACGAGAGATCAACCTGCCCTGCCAGCTAGTGAAAGCCTGACAGTGGAATCATCTCGGAGCAAAAGGACTTAGCTTCCATGAGAGATCAACCTGTCCTGCCAGCTAGTGAGAGCCTGGCAGCGGAATCATCTCGGAGCAAAAGGACTTAGCTTCCACGAGAGATCAACCTGCCCTGCCAGCTAGTGAGAGCCTGGCAGCGGAATCATCTCGGAGCTAAGGGACTTTGGGACGGGGCATGTCACCTGAACTCTGCCAAGATTCAACATCCTCAAAAGGGGAAAATAGTTGGGTTACATGACCCTCCCAACCCTACCGGTCGGAGGTTGGACTCATTACAACATAAAGAAAAACAAGATACATGACTCCGCCGAGACGAGGCTTCTTCAGGGGGCCTGGTGATCGCCATCAGGTTCTATCCCACTGGACACCTCAATCATGCTCAGGCTCTCCATGATCTTCTCCATCTCTTCCGCCTTAGCCAACCAAGAGATGGTGTTGACTGCCGTGACGTAGCACTGCCTCGCCATCCTGGAGTCTCCCTTAATCCTAACCTGGATCCCATCTGAGTTGAACTTGAGGCATTGGTGGAAGGATGAGGGCACGCACCGGAAGGCGCTGATGTGGGGCCTTCCGAAGATGGCGTTGTAGCTGCTTGGAGCGTCAACAATGACGAACCTGCAGTTCCTTGAGGTCCCTCCTAGCTTTACCTAGAGTCCGACTCCACCTTCCACCTCCTTCCTCTCCCCTGAGAATTCAAACAGAGGTCCATCCGACGCCACTACCCTCCTTGGCTCCACCTTCATCCCCTCGAATGCCTTTTTGAAAATGACGTTGACCGAGCTTCCATTATCAACCAAGATCCGGGAGACGGTGAAGCCTTCAATGGCTGCATGGATGACCAGGGCGTCGCAGAAGGGATCCTCATGCTCTGGCATGTCCTTTGACGAGAAGGTGACCCTTTATTCTGGGGGAGGGGTCTGGGATGTCGAGGCAACGCTCCGTCGATACATCACATGGAGACTTGCCTTCCGAGCGGCTTCGATCCCCACCCCCCCCCCCCACCCCCCCGTGGATCACGGCTATACCACCTCGGGGTCCTACGTCGACCCGGTCCTCACACACATCATCACCTCCACCTCCTTGGGGCAGGGCTTCGATCCGCTCCGGCTACTGCTGGGCCGGAGCTCTCGCCCCCCTCACCTCCAGGAACTCGGGGCAGGTAGCCGTGGCGTGACCTTCCAACTGGTGGAAGTCGCAGTACGGTAACTCTACTCTGTCCCTCCCTCTTTCCTTGCGATTCCTCCTCTCCCTTCGACCAATCGCCATCGCTTGCTGCGGTGGGGGCAGGAGCTGTCTTGGGGCTTGCCTTTGGAAGTTGAACCTCCCTTGGCTCCCATGAAAGTTCCCCCCACCCTGGATGAGAGCTCTTCCTGGGCCCTGGGCAGGTCCTCCTTGCTGCCTCCAGCCTGGTTCCGGACCCTCCTGTCCCTGGAACCCTTGAGCTCTCTGCTCTTCTCTCCGCCTTCCTTCCTGGTGCCTCAAGCCACCTTGCTCCTTTGACTCCACCTCTGTCAACTTTGCCAACTTCTTTACAAAGGCCGGGTTGGCTGCCTCCATGTCTATCTCCTCTGCCTCCCTTTCCATCAGCTCCTCGAAGGAAAGGGGGGCCTTCCGAGTCAAGCTCATCTTGAAGAACCCTTCGCGCAACCCCACCGTGAACGCCATCTGGAGGGAATACCCTGGCACCTCTTGGATGTCAAGGACCTCCTCCTGGAATCTGTCAACATAGTGGGCCAGCGACTCCTCGGCCCTTTGCTTTATCAGGAAGAGGGACTCAGGACCTTTCTTCCTCTTCTTGGAGGTGGAGAAGCGAAGCTGAAAGCTCTGGCTCAAGTCTTCGAACCCGAAGATGGACCTTGGAGGGAGTTGATGGAACCAGTCCCTCGCCTTCTCTTTCAAGGTGATCGCAAATAGACGACACTTGAAGGCGTCCGTCATCGGCCTGATGGAGACGGCATCCTCGAACCACTGCAGGTGCTGGACGGGGTTATCCTTCCCAGTATAGTAAGCCATGTCTGGCTCTCTGAACCCCTCGGGAACGGGAGCTGAGATGATTAACTCACTAAAGGGTGACCCCCTAAGGGGAGCTCTCGCCACCTCCACTCGCGCGACCTGTTCGCCTGGGGGTTAGCTCTCGTCGGGCTTGGGAACAGCTCCCGGCCTGGGAGGTCTCGCTCGACCCCCTCTACCATCCTTTCCTTCCCAGGTCTCCTATCTGGCACACTTACTTCTCCCCCTGCTGGGGTGATCTCACCTGGACCCCTAGGGGTCGACTCATCGAGAGGGGGGGGGAGCTAGCTCTTGGGGGGTTGGAGTGGAGCTGCCACCCCGAGGAGCCAAACTCCGCAGCATCCCCATGATGCCTTGAATGGATTCCATGAACTCCTCCCTTCCCACGAAGGGTCCTGGGTTGGGGAGACCACCGAGGTCATCACTACCTCCCTGATCTCCATCCATGACACTCTCCCGAGATTTTCTGTGCCGACCACTCTCCACGCTCACCGCACCAAAACTGTTGAAGCCAAAAATGACCGAAGCCAAAATTGACTTCTGTGGAGTTCGACCCTTGGGGAAAGAGGTGACCTCACACCTACTACACTCGGAAGAACGTCACGGACCGGAGACTTAGGAAGCTATGAACTGACCCTTTGCTCTAGCGTGGAGGTCCCACCTCACACCCGGAAGACCTTTGAGGTCTCCCCCTCCCTAGCCAATGCTTGAGCTGGGTGCCTTGGAGGAAGAAAGCCAAAAAGATTCAAGTGGCTAAGGAATGAATGAATGCTCTCCAAGGCACCCTCAAGGGTCTATTTATAGTTTTTCCAAGTCTTGGGGGTAAAATGACCAAAATGCCCTTAGGACAAAAATGCCCCAAGCCACTAGCAAACCTCCACACCGGGGGGCAAAGAGGGAAATTCCATCCCGGGGGTAAAAAGGTAAAAGCATGCCCCAAGGAGGTCCAAGGGCGAGAGCCCTCCTGGTCGGCGGTCTCTCCCGGCAAGCTGGCCGCGCGGGCGAGAACCCGCCTGGCCGGCGGTCTCGCCCCGCAAGCTGGCCGCACGGGCGAGAACCCGCCTGGCCGGCGGTCTCGCCCCGCAAGCTGGCCGCGCGGGCGAGAACCCGCCTGGCCAGCGGTCTCGCCCCGCAAGCTGGCCGTGCGGGCGAGAACCCGCCTGGCCGGCGGTCTCACCCTACAAGCTGGCCGCGCGGGCGAGAACCCGCCTGGCCGGCGGTCTCGCCCCGCAAGCTGGCCGCGCGGGCGAGAACCCGCCTGGCCGGCAGTCTCGCCCCGCAAGCTGGCCGCGCGGGCGAGAACCCGCCTGGCCGGCAGTCTCGCCCCGCAAGCTGGCCGCGCGGGCGAGAACCCACCTGGCCGGCGGTCGCGCCCCGCAAGCTGGCTGCGCGGGCGAGAACCCGCCTGGCCGGCGGTCTCGCCCCGCAAGCTGGCCGCGCGGGCGAGAACCCGCCTAGCCAGCGGTCTCGCCCCGCAAGCTGGCCGCGCGGGCGAGAACCCGCCTGGCCGGCGGTCTCACCCCGCAAGCTGGTCGCGCGGGCTAGAACCCGCCTGGCTGGCGGTCTCGCTCCGCAAGCTGGCCGCGCGGGCGAGAACCCGCCTGGCCGGCGGTCTCTCCCCGCAAGCTGGCCGCGCGGGCGAGAACCCGCCTGGGCGGCGGTCTCGCCCCGCAAGCTGGCCGCGCGGGCGAGAATCCGCCTGGCCAACAGTCTCGCCCCGCAAGCTGGCCGCGCGCGCGAGAACCCGCCTGGCCGGTGGTCTCGCCCCGCAAGCTGGCTCGGGACTAAGGCGCAGCAGGGGGGATGAGACCTTGGTCTCCGCTTGACCCCGCTGCCCCCACCGTGTACTTTAACAAGTCGGGGGGGTGCCAGCCAACCTGCCGCTCCCTCCCCTCAAAGAGGGGGCAAGGGGGAAGGCAATTTTTTCCTCCCCTACTAGTATATTTCCAAGCTAGAGCCAAAATTGGCCACCAAGAGTCCAAAATATCCAAAAAGCTTAAAAGCTTAAAACTGGCCCTGCGCCTGCCGAAGGGACCCTACTCCGCGAATACGGGGTTGTACAAAATAGCTTGAGCTAGTTCACTCGGACATAGCTGGTCCGTTTGAGACTACTTGAGTGGGTGGAAGCCAAGTGTGAAGCATCTAAGGGTCTTCGGGTGTGTGGCTTATGCCCATGTCCCAGACCCGAGAAGGAAGAAGCTAGATGAAAGAAGCGAGAAGTGTATCTTCGTAGGCTACGCTCCGATGAGCAAGACTTACAAGTTGTACAACCCAGTTACAGAGAAAGCTATCATCTCAAGGGATGTGTTGTTTGAGGAAGGTAGCAGCTAGAGCTGGGATGAAGAGGTGAGGAGCATCAAGGGGATGTTCTTTGATGATGAGGAAGAAGGGGTGGTTAAGAAGCAGAAGCTGAGATGGGTGGAGCTGAGCCACCATAACCACCCAGCAGAGAGTCAGGGGGAGCTCTCACCCCTTACTCAAGTGGAGCAAGTACACGTAGAGGGGGATCTGGTGGAGCTAGCACCAGTGGAACCAAAGATGATCATCCTCAACCGAGGATGAGGAGGCTGGATGATATCTATGAGGAGATGGCTCCAACACTTAACAATTTTTCTTTATATTGCTTCTTTGCAGATGTTGAGCCATACTCTTATGATGAAGACGCCCAAGAAAAAACTTGGAGAAAGGCGATGGATGTGGGGATCACCTCCATCAAGAAGAATGACACCTGGAAGCTAGTGGACCCACCTACAGGCCACAAACCTATCGGGGTGAAGTGGGTCTATAAGGTGAAGAAGAATAAAGATGGAGGCGTGGAGAAGCATAAGGTGCGGCTAGTCGTAAAGGGCTACCGGCAAGTCCAAGGGGTGGACTATGATGAAGTCTTTGCCCCAGTGGCGAGGATCGACACTATCAGGTTGATCATCACACTAGTAGCTCATCATGGGTGGAAGATCATGCAGATGGATGTGGTCTCTGCCTACTTTAATGGTTACCTAGAGGAGGATGTGTATATCGAGCAGCCTCCAGGATATGTGGTGAAGGGGCAGAAGAGAAAATTATGCAAGTCAAACAAGGGTCTATACGAGCTGAAGCAGGGAGCTCGAGCCTGGAATGGGAGAATAGATGCTTACCTGCAGAAGCATGGCTACCAGAAGAGCCCCCATGAATATGCCATCTACACGAAGGTTGATAAGAATGGCGACATGATGATCGTATGTCTATACGTAAACAATATGATCTTCACTGGCAATAACACTTCGATGTACGAGGAGTTCAAAAGAATGATGAAGAAGGAGTTCTAGATGACGGACTTGGGAGAGCTCAATTACTTCTTGGGAGTGGAGATGAAGCTGAGTGAAGATGGCATCTTCATCTCGCAGAAGAAGTATACGGAAGAAATCTTGAAGAAGTTCAGGATGGAGAATAGCAAGCCTATCTCCACTCCTGCTGATCCAGGGCTGAAGCTGAGCAAGGAGTCGAAGGAGGGAGCGGTGGACTCCACCTTATTCAAGAGTCTAGTGGGTAGTCTACGCTACCTGACCTTCATCCGACCCGACATCCTGTATGCAGTTGGGGTTATGAGCAGACACATGGAGGAGCTGAAGGGGGATCACTTCGCAGCTGTGAAGAGGATCCTAAGATATGTGAACGGGACAAGGGGCCACAGACTGAAGTATTCAACAGGAGAGGAGCTGTAACTGGTAGGTTACTCAGATAGTGACTACGACGGAGATGTAAACAATCGGAAGAGCACTTCCGGATATGCCTTCCATGTGGGAACGGGAGTGTTCTCATGGAGTTCAAAGAAACAGGCAACGATTGCCTTATCTTCATGCGAAGCGGAGTATATAGCAGTAGCGGCATGTACCTGCCAGGCGATCTGGCTGAGGAACATCATGGAGGAGCTACATCATTCGCAAGATGGGCCAATGACAATGTATGTTGATAACATGTCGGCCATCCAACTCGCGAAGAACCATGTGCTATATGGGCGTAGCAAACATATCGAGACGAGGTACCACTTCCTCCGCGAGCAGGTGGAGCTGAAGATGGTCGAAGTGGTGTATTGCCCCACCAGAGAGCAGGTTGCGGATATTTTAACCAAGGCTTTGAAGGTGGAGACGTTCCTACGGCTCAAAGGCAAACTCGGCATGTGCTGCCAAGTTTGAGGGGGAGTTTGTTAGGATTTGTTTTGTTTACTGGGTCAACGTTATGTGTTTTTTTTAAAGCTTTTATGTATATTTTGTTTATGGAAGAATAGAGAGAGAGTTGGTGTAGGTGGCATTTAATGTGAGCTCTACGTGTCATTTTCTTATTGGGTATGTTGGCCTATATAAAGGCTTGTTGCTGTACATTTTAGTGTGTTAAGAAAATAGAGCTTTTTGGTTTCCTTCCAAAGAAAGGTGCTGCAGCACTTACATTTTTTTCCCTTACATCCCGCAGGAGTGTCAGCGAGAAGTGTGAGTGAGTTGCCACTTTTGTTGCTCGAGCCATGCGAGTAGGAAGTGTTGGCGGTAGAGGAGTTATTCTCGCCGAGAGAATAGAGCTAGCGCCGCCCGCTGTAAGGAGGCGATATCGCCTGGTTTTTATTCTCGCCGGTGATAGTCGCGCAGAGGGAAGCGAGAAGGGGTTCTTCGGCAGGTTGCCGGCAGCGAGTGTAGACTGGGCGCAGCTGGACTAGCGGGTTCTCGCCAGCTGTGGATTGCGGTCTCGTCAAGCCTTCTCACCGGGAGGTTCTCGCAGCGCGTAACTCGCATGGGTACGGTGGAGTTCCCGCCGGGTAGATCTCGCCAGAGTGAATACCAACTAGTCAAAAAAAAGGGCTCGCAGGTAGTGCTAGCCGGAAGGGAGATCTCGCGGGTAGCAGCTCCTAGGTGTTGAACTCGCCGGCTAGTGAAGGAGAGCTCGCTTGCATTTGTTCTTAACGGCCAGTTTGGGTTGAAGTCTTATGGAGTTTTGTACGGGAAGTTGGACTTGGATTTTGTAAGATCGAAGTAGAGGGGGAGAGAGAGGGTCTATATGTGTTTCCAACATGATGTCTATATCTTGCAGACTATAGACAGCGGTTATTATAATAACCGATGTCTATAGCCTGTCAGCCAGACTTTAGACAACGGTTATTATATGAACCGTTGTCTAAAGTTCCTTTTTTTAATTTGACAGATTGTTTACCAACACATAGCCATACAGATTGTTTCTTCATAGCAGTTAGCAGTAAGCAGTAAGCATAGCTTTTGATATCATTATATCTTTTGATATCATGATATCTTCTGATATCATGAATTCATGATATCTTCGTATCTCAACACATTCATACCATTAAATAGCAAACACAAAGGTTCTGATATCATGAATTCATGATATCTCAAATTCTCAATTCTCAATTCATTCATAGCATGAAGCAGTAAACAGTAAGAAAAAATAATGCCACTCAATACAGTTTTCACTTTTCAGAGAAAAAAATAATAGAAAAGTGAACACAAAAATACCATAGTATAGTATTATGATAAAATCCAAAATATTTTCATCATACACAATAGCATATTAGCATGAATAATGTTTTTAAAATAAACTTTAAATATTCATAAAATATCAAATAGAATCATCATCTAGTAAGTCGCCATTGGCATTATATGTGTTTGGTTGGTTTGAAGTACTAATCTTTTGCACATAATTAACGTCAATATCTTCATCATCATTGGCAACGAAAAAATGATCTAAATCTTCATCCCCTTTATCCATTAGTTGAAGATTAGCTCCAGCTCCACTTCGTAAATTTCGAGCCCCAGTTCCAATAGCTCTCTCTACGGCTTCTTATGTGAGATTATCATCATCAAAAACTAGAGCATCCTCTAGTTTGTTCATCATCCACTCATTACTCCAATCTAGCTCATCAAGCACTAAAGGGTTGTAATTTCTTCCCTTTTCACGTCTTTCTTAGAATCGTGCATGTAGATGACGATTATATTGGATGTATACAAGATTACTAAGCTTTTGATGCTCCAATCTATTTATTTCTTTGTGTGAATCTGAATCAAAATAATTGTAAACTTATTAGTAAATATAAAAATATTAAATTTTATATTGAATATTTGTATACTTACAAACTCAAAAGTATTCTATTTGCGCTTTCAAATAGAAGAAGAACAACATAAGCCAAGTATGCGCAATACTACCTTTGTAAGGTCAACATTCGGTCATCCATGTGCACCCCACCAATCCACTATTTATTTAAGAAAAATATAAATTATTTAACATATAAATAATTTAAGAAAAAAACGTAATCAATACTTACTTGGATTTAAGGTGGTTCGCTGCCTAATAATCATACGCTTTCCAAAACTGTTTCGAGATGCTTTGTAGTTAATACCTTACTCTGCAATCTTATCTTGCAATTCTTGATCAGGCACTAGTCTTGCAATAACATCATTGAAAGTATCTTGAAATTTTCAGGCATCATCATTATGGTTTTTCTCGTATTCAAAATATTTACTTTGATTTAGAAATAAAGCCGTCCTGTACAATTTTTGCTCTATTTTATTTGTCAACATATTTTCAACAATCTTAATAATCTTTTAAAATAATCTTTCTTTGTTATCAAATTGTTATTTGATCTTTTGTTTAGCTCTTCCATTGCCACATATACTTCAGACATAACTGGTCTTTCATCTCCATCTACTAATCGCAAAACGACAATAAGTAACTTTCCTCTTTTTAGGCAATCTATTACTCCATTCTAAAAAACAGTTGAAAGTATTGTTTCAACAACTTATTTTTCGGCTTCAATTTTTGTCAAATTAGCGGCATTCCACAAAGACAACACAAAGAATAATTTCATCTTCTCCTCAAGCTTAAGCATACTTTGTACAGTAAGGAATGATGTTGCAAATCTAGTAACTAAATGCCTCACTAGATCACCACTTATAGTAGCATTTACTACATCGAGTAAATGAGTGTGCCTGTAGATGAAATTTATAATCATCCTTATCTTTCTTATCACCATTTTGTTCTGTTGTAGCTTGCATATATCCTCTAGCATGAGATCAATGCAATGGGCTGCACAAGGAGTCCAGAATAATGTGGGTCTTTTCTCCATTCAAATTTTACCAGCTGTCTTGTAATTGGAAGCATTGTCAGTCATCACCCGCATACAGCATAACTTTGTATATATCGAAAGTTGTAGACTATTTAACTTTAAATATGAAAATTAGTAAAATCAAAAAATTTACCTAAACAACACACTCTGCTCATATCTCTCTAATCTTATTATCAAGCAACTCTGATAACATTGTAGAATCTTGAATATGAATGGATGCATCTACGGAACTCATAAAATAGGATCCTTTTGGACAGTTGATTAGGAAATGTATCAAATGTCTCCCTCTCCTGTTTATCCAACTATCTGATATAAGAGTGTAACCATATCTCCTTCAGTACGCTTGATAGTTTGTCTCCATCTTCTTAACTTTATCTTTTGTATTAAATAACAATGAGATTCTTAAATCATGATAACTAGGGCCTTTATAACCTGACCCATACTGTCAAACTGCTTCAAACATGACTTCAAAAAAAAATCGTGTCTTTGTAGCATTGAATGAAATTACACATTCATAGAACCACTCAGCAACATAACTATCAATTCTCTTCTTCTCTTCAGGTGATCTAAAACATCTCTTGATAGTAGTTTACGTAGCATCTTTAGCACGTCTATCATCAACTACATCTTCAGGAGCATGTCTCACATGAGCATCCATATGACCCCTTTTTGTGGTAAGTAGGTTACTTTTCTCTTTTTGGCATTTGTCCCAAAACTTAGGACAAATGACGATTTAGCTGTAGATAATGCAGGAGATACATTATGTGATCCTGTTGGCTATCTTTCTTGTTCACTCTCATTATCATCAGCAGCAGTCAGATGCACATTGTCCTTTTTTATCATTTAAAGTTGAATACATCTCAGCTGCTATTTCAGAAGTAGTCTTAAAATACTTTGATACATCTCCATACCCGCCACATAAGTGTTGTTTCAACTTTTTAATACCACCTTTTATCAATCTATCACACAAATTACATTTAACTATATTTTTATCTTTTAGGTCGGGCCAATATCCATACTTCCATCCATGATCCTTTGACTTTATTTTTTTAAGGATCTGTTTTTGGATCAAGATCATTGCAATCAATGGATGGAGCAAGACTATTGTTATTTTTATCTTCCATCCTTCACAAACAAGACCTATATAATGCAGAGTTAGGTCGGGACAATAAAATAACTAGCTATTCTTAAGCTAAATAAATCATCACAATGAACAATTTAAAGAACTATCAAATGAACTGCAGTATGCAATTATTCTACATAAAGAACAATTTAAAGATCATTTAAAGTATAAAGAATTAAAGAGCATGCTCATTTACAAGAGTCAACAAGATCATTTAAATGTCATTTTCATATGTTTTACTTCTATACAAGTATGACGTTAGTCAAGTAACATAATGTGTAACATGTGTTACATAAGTAGATCTGTAATAAAAAAAATACATTTCCCAATCATGAATCATTAAGCATAATTAGTGATTATATAATCACAAATCTTATTTTGAATATTATCTATTTTCTCCAAAGAAAATTGTGTCACTCCATCATAGATCTACAATAAAAAAAATTTGTTAAAATCAATTCAACATAATTATTATCATTTACTAATCTACATGCACTTAACTTACTAATGATGACATTGACATATTTCTAAGAACAACAACTATATCAATCATGTAGCACATGATATAATACTCACATTGAATATTATCTAGTTGTTTTGGGCACTAAAAAAATAAATAATTGGTAAGTATTTTAATTACAAATTTTTAAATATTAAAAAAATTACAATACATATACTGATATAGGCTATAACTTATCGTCTTCTACTTTAAAACATTTGGTTTATAAAAACTAGTATGTCAATCTTTTGCTAAACCCTTAAATGCACTTCATAAAAATATATAAAAAAAATTAGTTTATAGTCAAATCTGAATTCAAAATAGTAAAACAACTAATTAAAAAACTAACTTTATAATGACATTTTTAATATCATCACGAATGTCAAGATTTAGGGATCAAGCCATTAAATTATATTATTATTGTAATAAATAATAACCATTATCCAATGTGCTTTGTGAAACAAATGAAATAATTAATAACTTAAATAGAATAAAAAATAGCAATAATGATTGATACATAGATACTTCGTACTTACAATCTATAATATGGCAAAAATAATAAAGAATCCGATTAGAGTTGACTAAGCCTGATTTTTAGATCTTCAGTTCGTGATTTTGAATGTGTCTTGGCATACTTATCATCAAAAGCAAAAATGGTTGTTGAATTATGAAAAATACACTTCTACTATATGTAAATTTTTTTAATTGTGAGTCTATGTACCTGCAAAAAAATGTAAATTCAAAATCAATTTATATATTAATAAAAAATCTTAATTTCGTAATATTTGATACTCAGTACTCACCCAATACATGTTAATATGATGTTAACTCAAATTTTTTCCATATTTAAAAAATTGTACAACTATAAAATTTCAAATTATATACTTGTTGATTCAACAGTCTCAAATACTGTTGGATCTAATACTAGAAATATTATTTTATTTTCTTTCACCAACGTAGATATGAAAATGAGTAACATAACAATGAATTCATTTGTAGTATGTGAAAATAAAAGAATTAGAATTTTGGACATCAATATTGAATTCATTGATTACATAAAAGACAAAAATAATAATTATAATACCGGAGAAGGTAAACGCTCATGTGATGTCTCAGGTTCATATGACCTGAATTCAGACTCTGGCTGACAAACCAAAAAAACAAAAGTATTATTTATTACATGCTCAATAAAAAGAGAGCATGACATTTCATAAAAGTATAATAATTAAACATAATAATACCTGAGATATGTATTGAGAAGTTTCACGTGCAAAAGCAACACTTGTTCTAGTTACAGTACTAAACATGTGCATAAGTTCTTCAATTTGATTTTTCATACTACTCATCTCGGCTTGATGCGCTTGTTGTTGTTAGCTTATATAGGCTTGATGATCTTATTATTGTTGGATTATATAAGCTTGATGCTTTTGTTATTGTTGGCTCCATAATTCTTGTTGCTGGCTCAGTTTTTCTTGGACTATGGCTTTCACATCTTCAATACGAGCTACTGATTTCCTCTCGCTCTACCTATCATTTTTTAAAAAACTTTTAATGGTGGAAAACTTGACACCGACTCTATCTCTGCCCAGATGTTCTTGGTCTAAAACAGATGCAAGGATGTCATCTCTTCCCTGTGACACTGTTCAGCACTCTGGGACTCTTGACTCGACAACTCATTCTAAGCAAAAGTAATAAATATTAATGCAGAATTGCAGATAAGAAATTATACTTCACAAGCAATATTACTATTAATAATTTACAAATATTTACATTTACACTTATAATTGTAGATGTCAACTCAGCTATATCATTATTAATGCATTCACCAATCTTTCTTTTATGACCGATTTTCCATAACTCTGCACGTGAAATTGGTGCAGTTACACCTTGTTAAATCTTGATAATAAAATAAAAATAAATTATCATTTAAATTATTGAGAAAATTAATTTTTAAAATAAAAAAATACGAGAGAGAAGTAGAGAACTAATATCATTCTTTTTTCTAATTCAGAATAACTCATTCTGAAAGTAGTATGAAAGGCCTTTTGTGTTTTTGTTCTTTCTGTATTTGTTGATGCGCGAAATGCGACACCAACCAGTTAACGGGTTGTTCGATCTCACAAGCTAAGGATGAAGAAAGAAGGGTTGCGGGGATGGAGGAGAAGCTTGCTTGAGCAGAGGAGAAGCTTGCTCGAGCAGAGAGGGAGCTTGATCAGGTACTGTCGAGCAGACAGCTACTTGAATGGTTAGCTTTGCAGGTTGACGCCGAGAGAGGAGAGAAGAAGGGAGGAGGCCGCTAGCAGCGGCAACAGCAGACTTCGCCCGCCGCGGCTTGAATGCCACTCTTGCGACGGGCTTTTCCTTTATTCAAGAAGAGTTACAACTTGCTATTGCACCATTACATATAAGAGCAGTAGAGGGTACAATGGGGGAAGCTGGCGGGTGAGGAAGGAGATGCCAGAAACTAAGTAAAAGGAGATGCAGAGGACTGGAGAACTGAAGCTGCAGATGCTACCCAAGCTGCCTGCCGAGGGCAGAAAAAACTAAGTCCACAACTCTTGACGACCTGGGAGAACTGGAAATCGGAGGCTGTGGAGGCTGCTCAAGCTGCCTGCTGCTGATAGAAAAACTAAGTCCACAGCCCTTGACGACCTGGGAGAACTGGAAATCGGAGGCTGCGGAAGCTGCTCAAGCAGCCTGTTGCTGACAGAAAAACTAAGTTCACAGCCCTTGACGACCTGGGAGAACTGGAAATCGGAGGCTGCGGAGGCTGCTCAAGCTGCCTGCTGCTGACAGAAAAACTAAGTCCACAGCCCTTGACGACCTGGGAGAACTGGAAATCGGAGGCTGCGGAGGCTGCTCAAGCTGCCTGCTACTGACAGAAAAACTAAGTCCACAGCCCTTGACAACCTGGGAGAACTGGAAATCGGAGGCTGCGGAGGCTGCGCAAGTTGCTGAGGGCAGAAAAGGCTAAGTCCACAGCCATAGACGACCTGGGCGGACTGGAGATTTGAGGCCGCAGACCTTGCTTGATCAACTCTGACGACCTAGAAAACTGAGTCCGCAGGCTTTGATCAAGGTGGCAGTTCTCCTCCGACGCATGCAGAATGAGAGGGCTTGGGGGCTATTTATAGGCCCGAGGAGAATCTTTTAAAAGCAGTCCCAGTGATGTCACCATTGACGACCTCTGCGAACTGAGAAAGATGAGATTGACGATCTCGGCGGACTCGGCGGACTGACCTTTTCTCTGTTGGGGAAGACTTCCGGTTGGCAGCTAGAAGAGGGCAGGCAGGCTGAGCGACCTGAGGAGCAAGCAGGCGGAACAGCCTGAGCAGGCAGACTGAGCGGAGGCCGCCCCCTAGCGGGCGGCCTGGGCGGACTCCAGGGGGAGTCAGCCCAGCCGAGGAGGCCTCCCCCTAGCGGGCGGCCTGGGCGGACTCTGGGGGAGTCCGCCCGGCAAGCTGAGGCCGCCCCCTAGCGGGCGGACTCCAGGGGGAGTCCGCCTGGCTGGGGAGGCCGCCCCCTAGCAGGCGGCCTGGGCGGACTCCGGCGGAGTCCGCCCGGCAAGCTGGGGCCGCCCCCTGGCGGGCGGCCTGGGTGGACTCAAGGGGGATTCCGCCCAGCAGGCGGAGGCCGCCCCCTAGCGGGCGACCTGGGCGGACTCCAGGGGGAGTCCGCCCGGCCGGGGAGGCCTCCCCCTAGCGGGCGGCCTGGGCGGACTCTGGGGGAGTCCACCCGGCAAGCTGGGGCCTCCCCCTAGCGGGCGGCCTGGGCGGACTCCAGGGGGAGTCCGCATAGCAGGCGGAGGCCGCCCCTTAGCGGGCGGCTTGCGGAGCACCCGTCCTTGAGCGACTTTGGACTCAGCAGTCCGCCTTGCGCGAACACGGTGGACATCAGGGGTATCGTGCTCCTTGCAGATGGGAACCTGTAAGAGAAGAGCAGAAACAATAGGCACCTTGGAGAGGATTGCCGATTTTGGGGTTAACATAATCCCCGCACTTTTTTAAGTTCCGAAGGGAACTTCGAAAAAGTAGGAGACCCACAAAAATTGTGATCCTCCCCTCAAAAATCAGGAGAGAAAAAATTAGAGATTAGGAGAGATAGAACCTGATGTCTCTCCTCGGAAAGATCTGTCAGTGCCTATATTTTACCTGCGAAGAAAAAGTCAATACAGGTAAAAGGAGGTACATCTTGTGTGTACCTGAGTTGAAAAGGACTTGTTGGTATCTGTTGATCTCTACAAAAGAAAGGTAAGCAACAGATATGATAGGGGAGTAAGGTGCAAGTACCTGAAAGGAACTTGCTAATATCTGCTATTCTCTGTAAAAGAAAGTAAGTAGCAGATATGATAAAGAGTAAACTGCAAGTACCTGAGGGGAACTTGCTAATATCTGCTATTCTCTGCAAAAGAAGGTAAGTAGCTGATATGATAAAGAGTAAACTGCAAGTACCTGAGGGGAACTTGTTAATATCTGCTATTCTCTGCAAAAGAAGGTAAGTAGCAGATATGATAAAGAGTAAACTGCAAGTACCTGAGGGGAACTTGCTAATATCTGCTATTCTCTGCAAAAAAAGGTAAGTAGCAGATATGATAAAGAGTAAACTGCAAGTACCTGAGGGGAACTTGCTAATATCTGCTATTCTCTGCAAAAGAAGGTAAGTAGCAGATATGATAAAGAGTAAACTGCAAGTACCTGAGGGGAACTTGCTAATATCTGCTATTCTCTGCAAAAGAAGGTAAGTAGCGGATATGATAAAGAGTAAACTGCAAGTACCTGAGGGAAACTTGCTAATATCTGCTATTCTCTGCAAAAGAAGGTAAGTAGCAGATATGATAAAGAGTAAACTGCAAGTACCTGGGGGGAACTTGCTAATATCTGCTATTCTCTGCAAAAGAAGATAAGTAGCAGATATGATAGGCAAGAAAACTAAGTTCGCAAATACCTGGGCGAAATCTACGAATGTTGGTTGTTGGTATGATAAGATATAATCGGATAACAGAACAGATACCTGACACACTCGGCTATCAACTGAATAAAGATCAAAGCCTTGAATAAATGATGTGTGGCTAACATCTGATGAGAGAACTTGTTGATTATCATCTGATAAAAGCTTATGCAGGCAGCGCATATAAGATGATCATAAGCCAAGAAAGATATTGCAGATCCTTTGAATAGGTTGAATTTAACCTGCTAACCTGTAAGAAGGTAAAAAGAGAAAAGAGGAGCTATATCTCGAGGATGAACTAAAAAGGTTGAATGCTGCCACAGGTGTTCCCCGTGGGCCTTATGCATCACTTGCCAAAGTCATCCTGGGTGTAGTCCTAACCAAAGCGGGCTGGCCGCGCATCCTTTAGAAGGGCACAAATAAACAAGAAATAATCCCAAGAAGGATCGACAGATGCACTGCTCTCTTGCCTCGGGTTACAAGCATCGCTGATCAATTAGACTAGTTGCGCCAAGTGGCATATTGCTTGTCTGCGGATTGATCAGCGGAGTTGTGAGTCCCGCGGAGGCACGGATCGAGAGTACCATAGAGTGTTTGGCCGTCACAGTTGTGAGATGATCGAGGAGACAAGGCTACACTTGATCGTCATTGCTTGTCAAGCAAAGATCATCGTAACTGTAACGTATCCCTAACGGAGCACGATAGAACTATCACAGGAGGCCTCCCCTAGGCACACACTGTGCTAGACATTGGCCAGGATCTGAAGCCCCGTCATCCTCCGCATGAGAGTTGAACGGCCCCCATTACACACATGAGAAAACTCCTCATCATATGTGGTCATTGTGGTTTTACGTCTGAGGACAATCTCGAGGGGGCACTGAGCAAGACTTGGCGATATCTCGGTGGTTCAGTGATCTCTTTGGCAAAGAGAAAAATATGGAGAAGAAGCATCACAAAAAGGGAACTTTGTCAGTATGTATTCTCTGACATAAGCTCTATTGAATGAAAGAATGAAACACTTAGAAGTGCTGAAAAATAGAATGTTTGAAAGGTAAAGTAAAAGCAACCAATCACGATCGTGAGAGGCTTTGAGGAACTGCGATTGTTCATAGCTGATGAAGCAAGAAATATGTCCTCTTTGCTTCAGAATAGCCTTCCAAGTTCACCTTCGTCAATGACATCGATGCACTCACTTGAGAAATCAATGGGCCCCAGACGGCCCTTATCATGTATCTCTATGCACTCCAGCTGACCCTCAGCCACCTCCTTGCCCTTGGAGGTGAAAGGTTTCGAAGAATCAATCTTCTTGACTAGGTCGTTGATCTTGCCCTCGATGAGCAATCTTTCAACCAATCGCCGAAGGGCCTTGCAATCTTTAGTTAAATGACCTTTCTCCCGGTGGAATTCACAGAACGGATCTGAATTTCTTGATCTCTGATTCGCCGGCTGGTATGGCCTTTTGGGATATGCCTTATCCTTCATGATTTGGCTAACTTCTTGCATGACCTCATCTAGCTCAAACTCTGGCAGGTCACCTTCTTGCTGCTGATAAACTGCAGCTGCTAGCGGAGATGATGTTGACAATGGTAGCAGCCATTCTTGGGCACGATCATGGCCTTGGGAGGGGTATTGATGATGATGCTGAAATCTTCTTGCTTTCCTAGAGAGAGATGGAAAGTCTTTCCGAGGAGACCTCGGAGGCTGCTTGTAAGAAGAAGAATTTTTCTCTGATACAAGCCTGGAGACGAAGCTGAGGTTGCTCTTTTCACCGCGGATATACGAGTTGGCTAAGCCGATCAACTCTTGATAAGTTCTTGGTGCTCGGACATTAGCTTCAAACTTTAGTGGACCTTCACGCAGGCCGTGAATGAGAGCCACTCAGTACATTTCTTGATCAACGATCTCAATGTCAAAGATTTCTTTCTGAAAACGATCCACATAATGAGACCAAGTCTCATTCTCCCGCTGCCTGATCTCAAAGAGGGCTTCTGGACCGCCCTTCCTCTTTGAAGATGTAGAAAATCTGAGCAGGAACTCTCTTCGCAAGTCAGTAAAGGAAGAGATTGACTGAGGTCGCAGTCCATAGAACCAGTCTCTCACTTGACCATCAAAGGTCGTCACGAGGAGCTTGCTCTTGGTAGCATCGGAGAGGGTCTTGAGAACAACGACTGATTCAAAGGCTTGAAGATGCTTGACAGGATCAGTCTCCCCAGTATAAATGGGCAACCGTGGCTCTCGAAAGTTGACTGGAGTTGGTTCATACCGAACACTCTCCGTAAACGGTGATGGCTCTTCTGGTTCTACTGCATAAGGAAAGTAAGGAGCATGAGCAGTAGTTGCAAAAAGAGCAGGAGGATAGGAGTAAAAGGTTGTTGCGGGAGGAGCAAAGGCAGGAGCTGAAGAGAAGGGGTGACTTCCCTGAAAGTTCAGAAATCTAGCTGGACTTCCCCGGGAAGCCTCCCGGAAGAAGTTTTGACGAGCTGCAAACTCATCATCTTGAGATCGCAAAGGAGCTGTAGGTCCTTGCGGAAAAGTTGGAGTATAAAGAGGAGGATAGACCGGCGGGTAAGCCGGTGGATAGACTTGAGGAGTCTCCGATGTTGGTGCTGGATTGATTGGAGGAGCTGGCGCTGCTAAAGATTGAGCGGCCAATTACTGCGTGAGAGCTGCTAGAGTACGGTTGATGGCTTGAAACTGTTGGGCAGTTTCTCTGCGGGATTGATCTAAGGCCTCCCAAAGAGGATCATCACTTGGACTTGGAGCAAGATTCTCGGCTGGTTGATGGTCTGACATGAGTAACCACTGCTTTCACTGTCTAATCGAGATCTAAAGGTCGCGTGTTAACTGTTGATGCGCGAAATACGACACCAACCAGTTAACGGGTTGTTCGATCTCACAAGCTAAGGATGAAGAAAGAAGGGTTGCGGGGATGGAGGAGAAGCTTGCTTGAGCAGAGGATAAGCTTGCTCGAGCAGAGAGGGAGCTTCATCAGGTACTGTCGAGCAGACAGCTACTTGAATGGTTAGCTTTGCAGGTTGACGCCGAGAGAGGAGAGAAGAAGGGAGGAGGCCGCTAGCAGCGGCAACAACAGACTTCACCCGCCGCGGCTTGAATGCCACTCTTGCGACGGGCTTTTCCTTTATTCAAGAAGAGTTACAACTTGCTATTGCACCATTACATATAAGAGCAGTAGAGGGTACAATGGGGGAAGTTGGCGGCTGAGGAAGGAGATGCCAGAAACTAAGTAAAAGGAGCTGCAGAGGACTGGAGAACTGAAGCTGCAGATCCTACCCAAGCTACCTGCCGAGGGCAGAAAAAACTAAGTCCACAACTCTTGACGACCTGGGAGAACTGGAAATCGGAGGCTGCGGAGGCTGCTCAAGCTGCCTGCTGCTGACAGAAAAATTAAGTCCACAGCCCTTGACGACCTGGGAGAACTGGAAATCGGAGGCTACGGAGGCTGCTCAAGCTGTCTGCTGCTGACAGAAAAACTAAGTCCACAGCCCTTGACGACATGGGAGAACTGGAAATCGGAGGTTGCGGAGGCTGCGCAAGCTGCTGAGGGCAGAAAAGGCTAAGTCCACAGCCATTGACGACCTGGGAGAACTGGAAATCGGAGGCTGCGGAGGCTGCTCAAGCTGCTGAGGGCAGAAAAGGCTAAGTCCACAGCCATTGACGACCTGGGCGGACTGGAGATTTGAGGCCGCAGACCTTGCTTGATCAACTCTGACGACCTGGAAAACTGAGTCCGCAGGCTTTGATCAAGGTGGCAGTTCTCCTCCCATGCGTGCAGAATGAGAGGTCTTGGGGGCTATTTATAAACCCGAGGAGAATCTTCTAAAAGCAGGCCCAGTGACGTCACCATTGACGACCTCGGCGGACTGAGAAAGATGAGATTGATGATCTCGGCGGACTCGGCGGACTGACCTTTTCTCTGCTGGGGTAGACTTCCGGTTGGCAACTAGAAGAGGGCAGGCAAGCTGAGCGACCTGAGGAGCAAGCAGGAGGAACAGCCTGAGCAGGCAGACTGAGTGGAGGCCGCCCCCTAGCGGGCGGCCTGGGCGGACTCCAGGGGGAGTCCGCCCGGCCAGGGAGGCCGCCCCCTAGCGAGCGGCCTGGGCGGACTCCGGGGGAGTCCGCCCGGCAAGCTGAGGTCGCCCCCTAGCGGGCGGCCTGGGCGGACTCCAGGGGGAGTCCGCCCGGCCGGGGAGGCCGCCCCCTAGCGGGCGGCCTAGGCGGACTCCGGGGGAGTCCGCCCGGTAAGCTGGGGCCGCCCCCTAGCGGGCGGCCTGGGCGGACTCCAGGGGGAGTCCGCCCAGCAGGCGGAGGCCGCCCCCTAGCGGGCGACCTGGGCGGACTCCGGAGGAGTCCGCCCGGTAAGCTGGGGCCGCCCCCTAGCGGGCGGCCTGGGCGGACTCCAGGGGGAGTCCGCCCAGCAGGCGGAGGCCGACCCTTAGTGGGCGGCTTGCGGAGCACCCGTCCTTGAGCGACTTTGGACTCAACAGTCCGCCTTGCGCGGATACGGTGGACATCAGGGGTATCCTGCTCCTTACGGATGGGAACCTGTAAGAGAAGAGCAGAAACAATAGGCACCTTGGAGAGGATTGCCGATTTTAGGATTAATAGTATTAACCTTACTTTCTCCTACACAAATAAATATTTGTTAATACTTAGATTGCTTATAAGTTATAAAGTTAAAGAATGATATAAAACATTGAATTTAATAAGAACACATAACCATATATTCCGGAGTGGTGCGATGGTCGACAAAAACTCTCCAGTCTTTAGTAGTAATAAGTTATACTTGACAGGAACATTATATCGATGCTCTAAATCAACATCATTTACATAAGTGATAAAAAGTTTGGATTTTCAAGATCTCCAACTTTCACCCATGTTTTTCATTAATGCATTGCGAAGAACATCAATATTATCAAAATAAACTTGAAAATAATGGGTAATATTAATTAAAAATTAACTAAAACATCACAGTTATGTAATCACTAATAACAAAGTTATGTACATTTAATTCTTCCCATATTTGATCTTTAAGTTGTTTATCAACTTCCTTCCATGCAACATATGTAATTGACACATAACACCTCACAAGAGATCTCATATAACTCATCAATTTGTTTGTTTCAGGCCCGAGAATAATGTGGTCATTATCACTCATAGAAATAAAAAGCTTCTTCCCCTCTATCCTAAGCTTATTCAATTCATTCATTTTAGTGAAGTCTCTTGACTTTGATGAAGATCCTTTATCAGCAATTTTCTTGTAATGAGAAAACCCTTAAAAAAATCTAAACCATCCAAAAACCCTAAATAAAATTCATAAAAAACCGTAATGATATTGAGGTACTACCAGTCTACCACACAATCACACATATAAATATATATGTTACTATGTTAGTACTAAATGCTAATATAGAACTATAGAGTCAGGTGGTTAGGTGATTTAGACATATACAATAAGGGTTAAAATGCAATAATTAGGCAAAACATATCAAATACAAAAATGCACATTGTGTGTTTATAACTTTATATACAATTTGTATAGCCAAAACATGATAGTGGAAGATTCAGTGGGTGCTTGCTAGACTGCTGCACAATGTTTATACTACTACTACTACTACTAACATTACCAAAGAGCTCAAAACTGAGAAAATGAAGAAATAATATAACTAAATGAGAATATGAGATATGTCGAAGAAGAATCGTCAAATCGAAGCTACTAGAGTAGAGACTTTCACAAAATCGCCTTTAGGATTTTTCGCACAGAGTAGTGACTGTAAGAACCAAAAATTCGAGATAAAAACTAAAATTTACGGCTCACTGCTTCAAATAGACAGTATAGACAACGGTTTTTACAATGACCACTATCTATTCTATAGAATAGGCAGCGATTGTTGTAAAAAACATTGTCTATTCTAGGGTTCATGGTAATAGACAGCGGTTTATATATTAACCGCTGTCTATTCTAAGGATCAAGAATAGACAATGGCTTATATATAAACCGCTGTCTATTCTAGATCCAGAATAGACAACAGTTTATATATAAACCGATGTCTATGATAGGGTTCAAGTTAGAATCAATAGCGGTTATAAACAAACCGCTGTCTATTTTAGGGTTCAGGTTAGAATAAACAACGGTTTATATATAAACCACTGTCTATTCCCATATTTTTTTAAAAAAAATAAGGCGCCAACGCCTTGTTTACAATTGACTGCCTGGATGCCAAGGCGTAGCCTAGGCGACGCCTAAGCGACGCCATGACAAGAATGGCCACAACATGAACGACTTTTTCTTTAAGTAGTGGTCTTTTGTTAGCAACACGTTCAACATTATAGGATATTGCATAAATGTTTGTAGGAGTTAGACATAGAGCATATAATCCACCAAATAATGAACATTGACCTATAACTTGTGATTCAAATTTAATATTAATAGATCCACTCTGAATCTTAAAATCATAATTAAGTTTATTTTGTGCGAAAAAAAGAAATCAAGTTTCTTTTAAATGAAGGAATATAGAAGATATCTCTTAAAAGTAGTTCATAGCCTGAAGCTAGAACTAAACAAATGTCTCCTATAAACTTTACCTCCACGTCAGCATTGTTTCTTACGGTGAGTCTACACTCACCCTTACTTGGCTTCCTCTTTCTAATGAATTCATGTAATGTGAAAGCAACATGATTTGTTGTTCCATTATCAAGCCACAAGAAACTGGATAGAGCTTCAATTAAGTTGGATTCACAAAGTACAAAAGCCAAAGGGTTAGCTTTAGGAGTGAAACTCTGTTTTCTATCCAAGCTTTAAACTTTATGCACTCCGAGTTCACGTGTCCATTCTTCTTACAAAAGATATATGTATAAGGTTTCTTCCTATTAGCATCCTTAGATTCTAAAGTTTGTGCGTTCTGAGCTATATATTTTGGATTTCTTCTTCTTTAAATAGGGTTTTGACATTGGTAGTGTAATGAGAGTCTTTTCGTTATTTAATTTCTCTTCTCCAGCAACACATCGAGTAATGAGTTTATAATAATCTCTATCAACTTGAGTGACGCTCGCTATAAGAGCTACAAGCTAGTCGGTATTCATGGCCATATCATTATTCGTCATATGAAGTGAGAACTTAATGTCATACTTCAAATTCATGAAGTTCGACTCAATGAATTTTCGATGGTCATCCAAATATTATGAATTTTAAAGGTGACTTTAAAGAGAGAAAATAAAATATTTTTGACAATAGAGTAATAATGTCTAAAAATCATAATAACACACTAGCTGGAGAATCCAAACACGTCAGTGGGCAACACCTTTGGGCAGACTACACGCCACATAATTAGTAATTCTTCATACAAGAACGAACAACAGTTATGGTTGAGTTTTTCGTAGATTTGCCATATTTGGGTGAATAGATTACTAGAGCCCCCGCAATATCGTCCAAATGTCTGTGTGTATCTCTCTGAACCTATTGCGCAAACACCATCTTTAAGTGAATGATTGCACACTAGTCTCAGAGAATTTCCTAAAACATGTGAAACCGTAATCTCACAGACTGACTCGAAAAGACCACTTTGACGGCTACAATGAACCTATAAGACTACTTCATACCAGTATATCTGAATATTGCTGTAAACTTAATGTCGCGTATCTTTTGCTTAATGTGATGAATACACTTTATAATTAGTCCTAATATTTATTTCTCTCAATGTAACTGAATGAGTTTTATGAATTTAGTGTTCTTTATGAAGTTAATTAGAAATAATCTCACTTCAAATAATTATGAAGACTAATAGACTTGAAATAAATTCCCTCTAAGGTCTGATACCAACTGTTAGAAAAATTAAGGTGCGTCGCTACAAAAATATATTATCAAAAATTTAGGATAATTACAAAACAATGAATGTAGCGATGACGAATGCATGATCGCCTTATTCAAAATCTACTAGTCTTTATTGGAGTGTAAAATGCAGGATTAATTTTACTAATTAACACAGTTGGAACACCCTATTACTAATTTGGGTAAGGATCACTATGTTTGTCTTAGGAAACCAGGTTGACCTAGTTGTATAGTTGTAAAGGTCAACATTAGAATGAGTCTAGGGCTTAGAACTTAGGTTTGAAGCTGCCCCCAGGACCATTCAAATATCAAGGATATAGAGCCAAGTCTAAGGCAATTTTCGTCGAGCTCCGGTCGACGAAACGTCGAACTCGGTTCGACGCTCTCTGAGATCAACTTGATAAATCGTCGAACTCCGGTCGACGATCTTCGAGCTCAGATCGACGATCTACCTTCAGTCAGTTTTGCTTAGTCGTCGAACTGCATTCTACGATTTTCTAGCTCAGGTCGACGATCTCTCTTCAGCTATTCTTCAGGTCGCTGAGCTCGGTTCGACGATCTTCGAGCACAGTTCGACGTTTTCTGTCTGTTTGATCTGTTTCCATCTCTGAGCTCGGTTCGACGATAGTAGAGCTCAGATCGACAATTTTTCTGAGAGATCAACGATTCTAAGGATTCAAATGCTGCCAGTCTTTGGAATGTTTTTGAAATCCCTCAGCATTTATGTTAAGGAGATCTGCCAGCCGTTTGTCTTTATTCTGGAGCAAGTTTCAAGGAATTATTCAGGAAATGTTTTATTGGACCTTCCTCTAGAAGACAAGACTCTTTATGGAAGACATTTATGACTGCCAACGGCTATCCTTGACAAGAATTTTTCAGAGAATAAGATCCTCCTTTTTGTTTTCAGAAATATAGAGAGAATACACAATACCCAGAGAACACAACAAGAAGAATTAAGCTGTGACAGATAACAAGTGATCAATTCTGAAGAATCAGAATAACAATCTTTTTGCTTACAGAAAAGTGATCACAGCCTCATCTCAGGAACTCCAGACACCTCATCTTTCAGCCTTTTTGCTGAAACAATCCTTTGCTGGAGATCTAAAGTTCTGAAGGCCTATCACCCTAGAGCAAAGCTTCCATTCCTGAACCTATCTACAACTCAGGGGGAGCTTTGACAACAAAAGATCCACTAGTCTTCTCTCATTTGATTTGAGAACAGAGAAGACAACTTCACCTCTTTATCTTTTCTTTTTCTGCTGTAAAAGGGTTCTTGAACTCCCTTCAAAAGTTCTGTCTGGTTCTGAGAGCCTTGTCAAAACTCAGTGGTGGCAAGACACCTTATCAAAAAATCCAGTTTTGGTTTTTGAGCACCTTATCAAAAGCTCATTGGTGTCAGGACACCTGATCAACTCATCCTGAGTGGATTCCTACCAAGGGTGGTAGAAGAGTGGATGTACCCAGGTGTTTGGGGAACCACTATATTTCCTTGTGTCTTCTGGCTTGTTTGTGTGATTGGTTTGCTGTGTGCTGTGCTCTTTACTTCTTTGTTTTTAACTCTTCATTAACACTCTACACTATACTATAAATTGAATTTTATATTTGCTGATCAATTTCAACTGTGAAATTAATTTAAATAAACTCTATTCACCCCCCTCTAGAGTTGAGATAGATCTTACCCTCACTTTCAATTGGTATCAGAGGCAGGTTGGTTGCTCACACAGGCTAACACCTGAACCAAAAGATCCTTGATAAGATCAATCTCTTAAGAGGGTTATTTTCTCTATATCTTATATTATTCAAAGACATGGCACATAACAAGGATTATGCAAGTACCAGACCTCCAGTGTGCAATCTATCTAAGTTTGCACACTGGAAGGCAAGGATTAAATTATACATGAACTCTATTGATGAAGATATTTTTAATTCTGTCTTGACAGTTTGTCCAAGTCCACCAGCAAGCTCAAGCACAAATGTTGTTCCACCTCCCTCAGGAACAGATGCAGACATAAAGAAATGGAAAACTGCAGATGCAAAGGCCATGAACATCTTAGCTCAGACAATGTCTGATGAGATATTTCAGAAAGTAGCTGACTGCAACTCAGCCAAAGGAATTTGGGACAAGCTCTCTGAAATTGTCTCAGGGTCTGCTGATGAAAGGAAAGACAGGAGATCTCACCTCATAACCCAATATGAGAATTTCAAGAAAGGAGAGACTAAGTCAGTAGCAGATATGTACAACAGATTGAGTCTGATTGTCAATGAGCTAAAGACCTTGGATAAAGAAATCTCATTGACTGAGCTTAATGACAAGATCCTAATGTGCTTCCCCAGCACTTGGGATTCAAGAATCTGGCCAATTAAAGATGCCAGAAGTCTAAATGAAATCACTACTGAAGCTCTCCTAGGCAAGCTCAAATCTTATGAGCTGCTCATTAAGAACAGAGAAGAAGAACAGAAGGCTGCCTCACCAGCCTCAAAGAAAGAGAAGTCAATAGCTTTCAAAGCCATTGAGAATCAGCCTGAAAAAAAGCTCACATGCAATGAGGAGTTGGTCAGCCTACTGGCCAAAAGATTTTACAAACTGGCCAGAAAAGACTTCAGAAAAAGGTCATACAAAGGACATGATAAACCAAGGTATGATAAGTCAAATAATGATAAAGAAATTATATGTTTTGGCTGCAGGAAACCAGGCCACATTGTGCCTGACTGTCCAGAAAACAAGAACAAGGACAGAAAGGATAGAAGAGAAAGCAGGAAAGAGAAAGACTTCAAAAAGAACAGCTCAGATAAAGCCTCCTCCAGCAAGAACAAACATACAAGGAAGGGCTTTGTTGCTGAGACATGGAGTGAGATAGAAGAGGATTCTGAAACTTCATCCAGCTCCAGTGATGATGAAGATGATGCAGATGAAAAAGAATTTTGCATGATGGCTATCAATGCCTCACAGCAAAACTCTAATGCAGAATCAGATTCAGACTCAGAAACTCAACCAGAAGAAGATCAAGTAATTAACTCTTTTGATTTTAATTCTGAGGACTTTAAAATTGAATTTAAGGCATTGTGCTTGGACCTACTAAAATCTGAGAAAGAGATAATCTCTCTCAGAAACAAATTATTTGATTACAGTGTCCTAAACTCAAATAACCTCAAACTCTCTGAGGAGTTAGAATGTTGTAGGGAGGAGATAGCTTCACTGAAAAGTGAACTATCAAAGGCCAAAAAGTTTGAAGAATCCCTAAATGGGAGAAGTATCAGACTGATGGACATTACAAGCACAGTGAACTCTAGATTCAACAGTACACTGGGCTTGGGTGCCTCATCCAGCAACCCTATAATATTAACAACTCCAATCAAATTTGTCTCTGACAAAGGAAAGGGAGTAATAGAGGTAGCTAGGAAGAATGCAGATCTGCCAGAGAAAACTTCAGTTCAACAGATTGCGTCGAGCAGAGCTCGACGATCGTCGAATAGAGCTCGACGATCTAACCCAAGATCGTCGACCTCAGCTCGACGATATCCAAACTCTGAACTTCAGTATAATCGATCTTCGAACAGAGATCGACGATCTGACCCAAGATCGTCGAACAGAGATCAGGTCTGTGAACATTCCTTCAATGGCACATCTAGATTCAATCCTAGAAGTCCCACATTCCAAGGCTTTAACCCCTATACTGAATGGATAATACCTCCTAGGAGATATCATCCTGAAGGCTATAAGAGTCAACCTGAGATGTCTTTCATTTCTGAATTCAAAGGATATCAGCCTAGGCCCAAGGTTAACTGGGTCAAAAACAAATAAGATGTTCATGTGTAGGTGAAGACCTATCCAGTATCTAACCAACAATGGTATCTGGATAGTGGGTGCTCAAAGCACATGACAGGGAATAGGGAGAACCTATCATCCTTCATAACCAAACTTGGACCCAAAGTGATTTTTGGTGATTCAAATTTTGGCCAAACCAAAGGATATGGTGCTGCTCAGATAGGCTCAGTCACTTTTAAGAAGGTGGCATATGTAGAAGGACTGAAGCATAATCTGATAAGTATCAGTCAGCTATGTGATGAAGGATACAAGGTGACTTTCAACAAATCCCTGTGCAAGATCAAGTCAGAGGATAACATAACTGTGTTAACAGGTAAAAGGACAGGTAACATTTACTTAGTAGATTTTCTTTCATCTAAAGTAGATATCTGTTTATTTAATTCCATATCTAAGCCAAATGTTTTATGACATAAGAGATTAGGACATCTAAACCTTAGAACCATTGCCAGGCTATCCAAAGACAACCTTGTTAGAGGACTACCTTCTGGCCCCTACAAGAAGGAAGGACTTTGCAAGGCTTGTCAATTAGGCAAGCAAACTAAAAATAGCTTTAAGTCACTTAATAAGAGTGATTCACCTAGGATTTTGTATCTGTTGCACATGGATCTTTTTGGACCCATCACAGTACAAAGCTTAGGAGGGAAGTCCTATACTTTAGTGGTTGTAGATGACTTCTCAAGATTCACTTGGGTATTCTTTCTGAGGAAGAAGTCTGATAACTTCAAGTGTTTGACAGATTTTCTCAAATGCATTCAGATTGAGTTCAACACTCACATTGCCCTGATCAGAAGTGATCATGGGACAGAGTTTGATTCTCTTCTCATGCAAGAGTTCTGTCAAAGTGAAGGGATCAGGCATACTTTCTCAGCTCCTAGAACTCCTCAACAAAATGGGGTAGCTGAAAGGAAAAATAGAATCCTAATTGAATCTGCTACTACATTATTGGCAGATGCTCACCTACCTCTATCCTTTTGGGCTGAGGCAGTGAACACCTCCAACTATGTGCTAAACAGAAGCCTGATACATAAACTAAAGGGCAAGACTCCCTATGAATTGCTCAAAGGGAAGAAACCTAAAATAGCTTATTTTAAAATTTTTGGCTGTACTTGTTACATTCATAATAATGACAAGAAGTATCTAGCAAAATTTCAAGCTAAAGCTGATGAAGGAGTGTTTCTGGGATACTCTATGATCAGCAAGGCATATGGGGTATATAATAAATCTTCCTGTAAAATTGAAGAATCTGTTCATGTTACTTTTGATGAGACTAAAATGTGTTACAAGGAGAAGTCTACTTCTACCATAGAACCTTTGCAGATACATTCTATTTCAGAAAATATGAACAGATTACAGGTTAAAGAAGAGAACACAACCTCTTAACAAAAGAATGAGAGCAGTGATGATGAAGAAGAAGTTCAACCTCTTGAAGAAAATTATCCTGAAGAGCCAGTTGTTATTCCACAAGAGGAAACAACAACACAGGTTGGTGAACAATCAATATCCCCTGTTGATCTAGTAACAGCAAGAGATCATCCAATCACCCAAGTAATTGGAGACATCTCAGCTGGTGTGCAAACCAGAAATCAGGTCAACCAGAACATGATGCACACTTGCTTCCTATCTCAAGTTGAGCCTCAATCCATTCAAGATGCAGAGCAAGATCCACACTGGATCATTGCAATGCAAGAGGAGTTGCATCAATTTGAAAGGAATAAGGTTTGAGAACTAGTGCCTAAGCCAAAGGATCACTCCATTATTGGAACAAAGTGGGTGTTCAGAAATAAGCTGGATGTTCAAGGAATTATTGTCAGAAACAAGGCAAGGCTAGTTGCCCAAGGCTATTCTCAGCAAGAAGGAATAGACTATGACCAGACCTTTGCACCAGTTGCAAGGTTAGAGGCCATTAGAATATTCCTAGCTTTTGCTGCTCACAAGGGATTCAAGGTTTACCAGATGGATGTGAAGAGTGTATTTCTCAATGGGGACATCAAAGAGGAAGTCTATGTTAGACAACCTCCAGGTTTTATCTCTCTAACTCACCCTGATTATGTTTTCAAATTGCATAAAGCATTATATGGTCTCAAGCAAGCTCCTAGAGCATGGTATGAGACCCTAGCATGCTTTCTTCTGGAAAATGATTTTGTTAGGGGGAGAGTAGACCAAACTCTTTTTATTAGAACTCATAAGTCCCACACCCTACTAATACAAATTTATGTAGATGATATCATATTTGGATCTACTGATTCAAACTTGTGCAGAAAGTTTTCCAACCTGATGCATTCCAAATTTGAAATGAGTAGCATGGGTGAGCTCTCCTTCTTCTTAGGATTGCAAGTAAAATAGCATGCTGAGGGCATATTTATTTCCCAAACCAAGTATGCTAAAGAATTGGTTAAGAGATTTGGTATGTCTGAGGCATCTTGTATGAAAACACCCATGCCTACCAATGCTGTATTGGATGCTGATGAACATGGGAAACCAGTTGATCAGACAACATATAGAGCAATGATTGGCTCTCTATTGTACCTTACAGCCAGTAGGCCAGATATAATGTTTGCTACATGCATATGTGCTAGATTCCAAGTTAGCCCTAGAGAGTCACACCTAACTCTAGTTCAAAGGATTCTTAGGTATGTAAAAAGTTGTCCAAATCTAGGACTCTGGTATCCAAAAGACTCAGGATTTGAATTAACTGGATTCTCAGATGCTGATTATGCTGGATGCAGAATAGACAGGAAAAGCACCAGTGGAACATGTCAGTTCCTTGGTGATAGACTTGTCTCTTGGTTTTGTAAGAAGCAAACATCTGTGTCAACCTCAACTGTTGAAGCTGAATATATGGCTGCAGGCAGTTGCTGTTCACAAATATTGTGGATACAAAATCAGCTCATAGACTATGGCTACAACTTAGAGAAGTCTAAAATTCTTTGTGATAATACTAGTGCTATCTCTATAGCACAAAATCCAGTCCTCCATAGTAGGACAAAACATATAGAGATTAGGCATCACTTTCTAAGGGATAATGTAGAGAAAAACAAAATAGAACTTCAATATATCCCTACTGATTTGCAAAGGGGAGATATTTTCACCAAGCCCTTGGATGAAAAGAAACACAGTTTCTTCCTAAATCAGTTAGGCATGTTAGATGGAGGAAGCCTAAACTAATTTACTAGATTTTTGAAAAGTTAAAACAGACCAAGACTAGGCTAAAAAATCAGTTCTTTTGTGTCTGTAGAATAGGCTTGGTCTCTAAACCGCACTCAACGTTTTCCCAGAAATCGTCAAACATAGATCGACGTTTTTCTAAAAATCGTCGACTAGAGATCGACGTTTCCAAAATCGTCGATCTGAGTTCAGCGCCTCCGTTAGCTCCAGGTTTTCTCTCCTTTTGTTCAGAGGCCGTCGAGCGGAGCTCGACGCTTTTCAACATCGTCGAACGGAGATCGAAGATATTGACGTCTCTTCAGATTCCCTCTGTAGCCCAAATCGTCGAGCTGAGATCGACGTTCTGTCGAACCGAGCTCCACGATTTTCCGTTTCGCCGTCGAACCCTAATATAAAATCATTTCTGCGCCCGTCGTTCATCTTTGCGCTTTCATACTATCTGCAACTTTCTTCGTTTTCCCTCTAAATCTTCTACGCTTGGTCGTGTTTGGTTCTTTGTTGCAGGTAAAAATGGCTGGCTCCAATGCTGCAATCTCCAAAATGAAATTTGACACCGGATTTGATATCGACATGAACTCATTTGATGGAAGCGATCAGCGCTTCAAGGATATTCTTAATCTATTCAGAGATCAGCATCTATCGCAAATAATGACTATCAGAATGAAGATTGCATCCGAAGAGATAAAGGAGTGGTGTTATACAGCGACAGATGAGAACGAGAACTCTGTCGTCGGCTTCATAAAAGGGACTCAGGTACAATTGTCCCCTGCTCTTTTAACTGAAGTTTTTCATCTTAGTTCTGGAGAAGATTCCATAGAGTTATCTGGAGAGGAGTATGACTCCATGCTTGATAGAATGGGTCACAATGTTGTGAACCCTAGCAAACTGCTGAAGAAAAATCTGTCGATAGAATTTCAATTTTTGGCTGATGTAGTTGGGAAAGTGCTTCTGGCCAAGCACTCAGCCCATGATTCCATATCAAGATATCAATTTTGTCTAATGGGAGCTCTGCTTGATAAGAAACATATAGACTGGGGATCAATTTTCTTCAACCTGATTAAGAAGAAGCTGAGTAAGACTGTTGTCAGTTTTGGGAGAATTCTAGGGGTCTATCTGAATTCCAGATGCCCTGAGCTGCTAACCTCTTCTGGGATGTTCATTAATGCATCCAAGAGGCTCTCCTGTGCCCTTTTCAGCAAATGGGACAGGCAGATTGTAAATCCCTCCAGAGCTGCTGCACCACTATCTTCAGGCACCAGGACTGTTTCAGTCACTCCACCTCTGGTCTCTGCCCCAGTAGAAGTGTTGCCTGCTTCTCCTCCTCCTCCAGCTGTCTCTACCCCAGCCACTTCATCCTCACCTCCAATCACCACCATATTGTTATCTTCCCCCATTAACATTTCTTCACCAGTTTCTACTCCTCCAGCATCTACCTCAGAGGAATTCCATCCTCTCTTCTCTTATCCAAGCTTCACCCCATCATCATTTTCCTTTGCAGATGATTCCTTTATGGATGATTCTACCTTCACTCCTCCAGAGCCTCCCTCTACCTCCTCATTCCAACAAATGCTGCAAGAAATTCTATCCCAATCATCCTTCACACCTTCCCTTGCCTCACCTATCTACACCTCAACATCTTCAATCCCCTCCTTTCCCCTTTCAGAGCCATCCATACCCTCATTCTCCATGCCACCAGCTCCAGTAATCATCCTTCCAACAACCTTCTCTCCTACCTCTGCTCAAGCCCCTCTTGAGCATGTAAATTTATCAGCCCTGGCAGACAGGTTATATGAGCTGCTAGCTCCTAAGCTAACCTCATTACTGGAGACCACTCTGGCTCCACTCCTGACCCATGTCAAGGAGCTGTCTTCCAAGCTCTCCTCCTTCTCTCCTTCTCAGGCAATTACCTCTTCTGGGTGACTTGACTCAGTTCTCCCTGAATCCAGGCAGGGGGAGATGTCTTCTGAAGTAGTGTTTGTGCCTGAGTATGCTCCAGCTCTGGCTCCTGCTCCTGCCTTTGCATTGGACCTCCAGAGCTTGCTCTCTGTGTTTGATACAGTTTACTTCAGATCTTTGCCAGTTCCACATACTGAAGACTTGTCTAAGGCCATTGTGCCCATTTCTGTCTGTGATCCCAGCCAAATTGAAGCATATGTAAATTCCTGGAAGGCTGTGGATGTTTGTGTTTCCATCTCTGATGCTGCTACTAAGGCCATTGTGCCTCTTGTTGTTGAAGCTGCTGCTGCTGTTACTAAAGATACTGAAATGGTTCCTGCATTTGAAGATACGTCTGCTATTGAAGAAGTTGCTTCTTACCTAGAAGATCTTGCACCTGCTGTTGTTACTGCTCCTACTGCTGCTGTTGCTTCAAAAGTTCCCTCTGCTCAAATTTCTGATGCTGCTCCTGCCCTGACTGCTAATCAGTTGAAGTTACAAGAGAAATACATAAAAAGCATTGATAATTTGTATGACAATCCTCAAAGTTCAGAGAGTGATCAATTTCAAACTGATTCAGATGACTCTGCAAATGTTATTGCCAAGAAGAGGAAGGCCAGAAGCAATGCCATGATGTCAGTCCCCCCAGCTCAGGCAAAGGATTCTAATGACATTCCCTACTATATTCTGCATGACTGCCCCATATCTGAGCCCTGGATGCAGTATTCTAAGAACCAATCAAAGGCTATGAAGAAGAGAAGGAAGCTGAATAAGTATGAAAAAGGATCTTCTCAGTATCAGCCTCCTCCTCCTCCTCCTCCAGATTCTGGTTCAGGCTCAGCCCCTCAAGCTCCAGCTTCCAGGCAAAGCTCCTCCCAGTCTTATCAGAAATATTATCAAAGGGGGCAACATCAAAGGGGATATCAGTCTAGAAGGGGCCAATATAGAGGAAGCCAGAGAGGGCACAGATTTCATCAAAGGGAAGGATAAGGCCATACTGATTCTACTTCAGGTCCTTTCCCTTATAAGCTAAAAGATGCAGTTGTCTCCAGGACCCCTCCTACTGATTCTGAATCCATCAACAGATATGAACCTCTGTTTCTTTTGAGGATCCTGAGAACAATCCCTTGTCCTGGACAGCTAGAATGAAAGAGTTGGCTGCTCTTGATCAAATAAAAAAGGCCAGAGAGCAAGGCAAGGACACTTCAAGCATAACAACTCTATCAGATCAGAGAAAGAAAGAACTGGAGAAATATACATCAAGAAAATTCTTTAATCCAGAAGATTATATGAAGCTGCACCCTGAGGCTGTAGTTCCAAGGCCCAGATCTCAAACTTCCTTAGGTGCAGAAGATGATAGAAGATCCAAGAAAGAAGCCCTCAATCCCAACAGAGAAATTTTGTTTAAAAAGGGAACTGAGAAGAAGTGAATTGTGTAAGCTGAACAATCATCCTCCTTTAGATATTTGTTGACTTCTTATCTGTGATCTGCATTGCTGCTATATCTTTTCTTCTGCATTGTTGATTTAGCTTCTGTTTTGAATGTATGCTTATTTATTTCCTAATTCTGACTGTAAATAGTAATCCTAACCCAAATAGGGGGAGATTGTTGGAACACCCTATTACTAATTTGGGTAAGGATCACTATGTTTGTCTTAGGAAACCAGGTTAACCTAGTTGTATAGTTGTAAAGGTCAACATTAGAATGAGTCTAGGGCTTAGAACTTAGGTTTGAAGTTGCCCCCAGGACCATTCCAATATCAAGGATATAGAGCCAAGTCTAAGGCAATTTTCGTCGAGCTCCGGTCGACGAAACGTCGAACTCGGTTCGACGCTCTCTGAGCTCAACTTGATAAATCGTCGAACTCCGATCGACGATCTTCGAGCTCAGATCGACGATCTACCTTCAGTCAGTTTTGCTTAGTCGTCGAACTGCATTCTACGTTTTTCTAGCTCAGGTCGACGATCTCTCTTCAGCTATTCTTCAGGTCGCTGAGCTCGGTTCGACGATCTTCGAGCTCAGTTCGACGTTTTCTGTCTGTTTGATCTGTTTCCATCTCTGAGCTCGGTTCGACGATAGTAGAGCTCAGATCGACGATTTTTCTGAGAGATCAACGATTCTAAGGATTCAAATGCTGCCAGTCTTTGGAATGTTTTCGAAATCCCTCAGCATTTATGTTAAGGAGATCTGCCAGCCGTTTGTCTTTATTCTGGAGCAAGTTTCAAGGAATTATTCAGGAAATGTTTTATTGGACCTTCCTTTAGAAGACAAGACTCTTTATGGAAGACATTTATGACTGCCAACGGCTATCCTTGACAAGAATTTTTCAGAGAATAAGATCCTCCTTTTTGTTTTCAGAAATATAGAGAGAATACACAACACCCAGAGAACACAACAAGAAGAATTAAGCTGTGACAGATAACAAGTGATCAATTCTGAAGAATCAGAATAACAATCTTTTTGCTTACAGAAAAGTGATCACAGCCTCATCTCAGGAACTCCAAACACCTCATCTTTCAGCCTTTTTGCTGAAACAATCCTTTGCTGGAGATCTAAAGTTCTGAAGGCCTATCACCCTAGAGCAAAGCTTCCATTCCTGAACCTGTCTACAACTCAGGGGGAGCTTTGACAACAAAAGATCAACTAGTCTTCTCTCATTTGATTTGAGAACAGAGAAGACAACTTCACCTCTTTATCTTTTCTTTTTCTGCTGTAAAAGGGTTCTTGAACTCCCTTCAAAAGTTCTGTCTGGTTCTGAGAGCCTTGTCAAAACTCAGTGGTGGCAAGACACCTTATCAAAAAATCCAGTTTTGGTTTTTGAGCACCTTATCAAAAGCTCATTGGTGTCAGGACACCTGATCAACTCATCCTGAGTGGATTCCTACCAAGGGTGGTAGAAGAGTGGATGTACCCAGGTGTTTGGGGAACCACTATATTTCCTTGTGTCTTCTGGCTTGTTTGTGTGATTGGTTTGCTGTGTGCTGTGCACTTTACTTCATTGTTTTTAACTCTTCATTAACACTCTACACTATACTATAAATTGAATTTTATATTTACTGATCAATTTCAACTGTGAAATTAATTTAAATAAACTCTATTCACCCCCCTCTAGAGTTGAGATAGATCTTACCCTCACTTTCAAACAAGCAAATGAATAAAGCTTGAGCGAAACGACAACTGAAGTGCGGAAATTAATTAATATCATTCTTGAATTCTAGCTCGTGCTTCATGATAACGGATATTCACAACAACCGTGATGTGTTGTTCCTTACGAATTACGCCACATCAGAAAATCCTTTCTACATACAAAAGCGTTTAAGCTCTTAAATTTACTACGAAAGGAGTTAACACAAGTGATAATTTAATTATGAAATCTAAACATGAATTATTGTTTCAAATCATATCTTCTTTTTCATTGAGTGCATTCAAGATGAAAAACTAAAGACTCAACTGTTATAAATAATCTAAACACTTGAAATAAGATACCTTTTGGAGTAACTGATGAGCACTATAGATGTAACATCTCCCCTGTAATGACCGTATAATATGGGTCTGGTCGGAGCCCCACAACATACAGATGCCACAGCTTTAGCGTTAAAAGATGATATTTACTACCCAGCTCAAAACTCAGAATAAACTTACAACGGAAACAGAAAACAAGACCAGAAGTTATCCATATACATATGAGTATCCAAACGGCCTTAAGGCTTTACAACGATAGAGAGTCCAAAACACAAATGATAACATCAAATACCAACGTGCATAAGCACTCCTAGGCTACCTCGATATGCAAGCCGAAAACATAGAGCATCAAACATACAATGCCACAAAACAGAGCTAGTACAAAACTTGGAACACTTCATGAGGCTTAGGCCTTTTTGGCCAGCGAGATAGCTCCTGCTTGCGATCCTTGCCCTGTAAAAATTTGGTGGCAACGTGGGTCAGCAAAGGCTGACCTCAACTATGTAACCAACACATAACCTCTCGGCCATCCCTAGCGGATCCCGGGGCACTCCATCACCCTGCAGGTCAGCACTTCATATGCAATATACATAAATATGTAAAGCAGTAAAACAAGTTTGGATGTCTCATGCAACAAACATGTTTTTACGTTGAGTACAAGAAAAAGGGGGCCTATAGTACAACATGAATGCAATCCTGGGTTTAACCCAAGGCACCCTAAGCGTATGAATCTAACACATCATCACACATCATCAATCGGGTACTTTCAATTTCCCCATCGGCGTCAAGCCGCAAACAAAAAGGGGTAATGTAATTCCCCTAACGGTATACAAGCCGCCACATGGAACTCTTTCCAAGGCCCCACCCGCTCGTGGGTCTCAAACCCGGGATTGCCTGCAAGCTCTGACTTCTCACGTCAAGATTCCGTCTCACACACAAACCGATTCTAAGAACCCTTGCTGGACCCCACCTGCTCATGGGCTTCATTGCCCGAGCTTGTCCTATGCTTGGCATTCTCGTCAGTCTCACAGAAGGGGACTAGTCACGCTGGGACACTCTCCCCACATGACTTGCACGTCACGGGATAGCCAACCGACCACAGAGACAAAGCCGCATCTTAGCACATCACAATCCATAGCCTTTCCTACCCTAATCCATCATTCGTACGACAACGTTCCCGCGCACCAAGGAAACCATCTACCGCCAATGTGGAGCTAACCTCGTCCGGTTCCGGTTACACGTACTCACTCGAAAAAGGGGGAAAACACATACATCACAAACGGCATCCTACCGCAATGGATTTCTACAAAATCATAAAGGCTCGTTATGCAACATCACTGAGTCGGACTAACGATCGTAACTACAGCTTCACCCACATTACCTAATCCACTAACGGAGCAAATCTCTAATGCAATATCATGCGGGGACGGACACAATCGATCAGGTGGTTCCTCTTGAACCATGGCGACCCAAACCCCTCTCATTTGAGAGATCTGGTGCCCAAAAGCTTGAAAGAAAGAGATGTTATGCACGCATCCTAGAGACTGAGAGGAGAAATGTCGTTATCTTAAGACCCCCCCTTCCTAGCAATGGAATCCTTGCTTTGAATTGCTTGACACAAGCGCCTCCACGCCCTCTCCACGGATATGGTCTCGGAACGGCGATCGGAGCTCCGTCAATGGCGGAAGAAAGCTCTCTCCTTCCTCCTCCCTTCTCTCCCTCTCCACCCTACTATAAAACTAAAGGATGAGAAAGTCAGGGAAAACCCTCTCATCCCTAATAAAACTGATTGGGAAGAAGATCCTGGGCCTTTGGATCGAATTTGGGGAAGCATCGGACGGCCACAAAACAAAATAATAGAACAACACCTGTTCGCATGATCAGTGGCGCACGACCAGTGGTCGTGCGCAGTAGATCCCATGATCGTGCGCACTAGATCCCATGATCGTGCGCACTAGATCCCATGATCGTGCGATCACCACTGGCAGAACTCCTGAAAGAAAGGGATAAACGCGCACGAGCAGCGGCGCACGACCAGTGGTCATGCGCACTGTAAGACCCCCATTTTTTTTCTTTTTTAAAACACCGGGGTCTTAGGCCCAGAACCGCCGCCTTGCGGTGACACCTTCGCACCCGGGAAGGTCGTCACTACAAAACGCCGATCCTGCCGGCCAAATCGATCACAACTGTAGCAAATAAATAAGTAAGTCCACATAAACCACACATGAATAGAAAAATAATCTCCACGAAGGGAGTGTCCACAGATAGAACATATAACAGAAATCACGGGCTTATGCCCGGTACATCATGTCCTCACTACAAGTCGCTCATCGCGGAAGCCAACTAATATAACTACTAGTGGTCGGGACTCACAGTCCCTGCTGTTTGGACTCCGGTACTAAACTATCCGATCTCCAAGCGTGCCGACCTCCGGGGCTGCTCCTCCATGCTGGGCTCCGTGGTCCCCTAAAATGATGTGGTTCGAAAACCGTTAGTCTAAAAGACTAAGTCCTATCATCCCCCGCCCCTTCCCCCTGGCTCCTAAGCACCGAGCGGGGAGAAGGAAAGGGAAGGACATGAAAGTAGAGAATATCAAATAGCAGATGGCAGCGGAACTAAACTAGCAGTTCTAAGGTATAAAAGATGGTAATAATGATTAAAAATTTGAATAAGAAAGTAACCTTAACTTATGTGATTTCACATAAGCTAAGGGATCTCTTGCAGGGCTCCTATCGTATAAAAAGTCTCATACTGATTTATACGATAGGGTGTCGTTTTTACTAGCAGGCTAAAATATATAGTACTGAATGAGAACCTTGACTTATAAGCACGCTCGCGCGAACTTATAAGCCAAGGGGTCGTTTTGCAGGGCCTAATGTATAGAGCGTCTCATACCACTTATACATTAGGTGTCAGGTTATATACAATGGTTATGCTATGAAATACAATTATGCCATGATGTGGACATGCAAGTGCAACTCACCCACTCGACTCTGTGTACACAGACCTTTAGTTCCCCCTTTCGGAGTCGTTACCTCCCAGGATACCTCCATAGTGGCAGACGGAAGCGGTGGGTTGGGCCTCGCCCACCTCTAAACCAGTAAAGCACTACCGGTCAGACTTATCGTACGCCTCAACACTAGGTGTACAAAGCGGACTCCTGCGTACTCTTGCCGGCTGGCGCACTAGACTTCTGTTGGCGAAGTGCTAACCACACTTGCCGAGTCGACGTATTGGCGTCGGTGCATCGACCCTCCAATACCGAAGACCCACCACCTTATACCTTTTATGCACATGCAATAGTTATGAGTCCAACCAACAACCGAGCCAAAGATCCCCGGACTATCCCGTCCGTCAACAACCGAGCCAAAGCTCCCCGGACTATCCTGTCCGTCATAATCAACAACCGAGCCAAAGCTCCCCGGACTATCCCGTCCGTCAATAATCGAGCCAAAACTCCCCGGACTATCTCGTCCGTCATAATCAACAACCGAGCCAAAGCTCCCCGGATAATCCCGTCCGTCTTAATCAACAACCGAGCCAAAGCTCGTCAAACTAACCCTAGTATTTTGACAAATCCTCCTACGGGTCAGACGATCTTTCGTCAATCCCGAGCACCATCTAACATTTAGCCAAAACCCAACCCTTGCTTATCCTAACTCGAGTGATGAACTCATTCTAAATTATCCAAACCTACATCCATTAATCCCGACACATGTGCCCAACTTTATACTCCACATATTTTCTGCAGATTTACTATATGCAGACCACTAAGGTTAAATGTCATATAAAATGGGAAGTACATCAAATAATCATCCAGTACTCGTATACTAATTATTGGAGGTCCATTATGACCTTTATTGCCCAAATCCAGAGTTTCACAATTTTTTCCTATTTATCTAACAATTTATTAAATTTTCATAGTGGTCAAAATCTCCAAGTTTGAACAGGAAATACCAAATTTAGAAAAGGTAAAATTCCTCCAGATTTATGTTATACTTAATATGAAACATTTAACCTAAGATCCAAGGTCTCTTAATTTTTCAGCAAGGTTTAGGCCACTAATTTTTATTTCAATTGTAACTTACAATAATTTATTTAAATAGATAAGTAGGGCAATATTATTTCCAAAAATTCAAGGAAAATTCTAACTTGATTGTAAGGGCATATAAATGCTCTGGGTCAGATATCATAAGTGATTAAGGAGTAATAAGTTTCAAACAAATTAATGAACAACTTTCCAAAATTACTAAATGCAGACCACCAAGGTTAAATGTCATGTAAAATGGAAAGTACATCAAATAATCATCCAGTACTCCTATAATAATTATTGGTGGTCCATTATGACCTTTATTGCCCAAATCCAGAGATTCAAAATTTTCCTATCTATTTAATAATTTATTTAATTATTATAGTGACTAAAAGTTTCAATATTAAACATGAAGTACCAATTTCAGAGAAGATATCATTCCACCAATTTTATATGATATTCAAAATAAGTATTTAACCTACCCTCCAAAATATCCAAATTTTTCAGTAAGGTTTTGTCCCTCATTTCTTATTTCAATTTATTCCTTAATAATTCATTTAAAGAGATATGTAAGGATATATTACTTCCAAAAATTAAAAGAAAATTCAAGTATGATTTTAATAGCATATAAATGATTTAGTCAATTTTCATAATTTATTTATCAGTAAAGAGCCTTAAATAAATTATTGAACAATTTTCTCATTTACCAAGCTTGTGAAGTAAGTACCTCAAATATGTATTCAAGAATTCTCATAAAATTTATATATGTCTATAAATACTTAAAACTTTCTCTGCCAAACTTTTATGACCTTCCAAGGGGTATAGAGACCAATACGATCAATTTATTAATTAGGGCATCCCCTTGTGTTACAAAAGGAGTACTACAATTATTGTCCCAAAAATTCTAATTAAATTACCATAGGTTCATAATATCCTTATGACCATTCTACCAACATTTCATTTTAGTTTAAGGAGTTTAACTAGCCTATTCCAACCCTACTGTATTTGTGCCCTAATCTAAGGTTAGGGTTTTGTGGGTCCTAAACTTTTCAAAATCCATTAAGATTTTCACCAGAGGGTTTTCATTACCCTAGTACCCTCACTAAAAAATTTCATGGTCATACAAGGTGTCTTGGCTACATGCCCTTCACAAGGTACAAAAGCCCTTCCTTAGGGTTTGACCTAGGATCTTGGGCTAAATCAATTCCAATACTCCCAATTTTTCATTGGAAGGTGCAAAAAGTCATGCCAAGTCAGTGGCCCAAATTTTAACCTCTGTTGAGCTGAATTGGACACTCTAAGCCAAAAATACATTTTTGGACCAAAAAGCCCTTTTTAAGGCAAGGCTAGGGTTTGCAAGATTTCCATTCAAATCACCTCCAAAATTAATGAAATTTTAACCAGATCTTAATATTAACCTCATATACCACCCACCAAAATTTGGATGGATTTGGAATTCATTTAACACATAAATTAATTTACCCTAGATAAATTAAATTATTTACAAAAACTATAGAAAAATTATCCCCAAAAATTCCCATTTTTGGGCAGGGTATAGATATTGGTTAGGGTGACTCTTTGCCAAAATTTCAACTCATTTGGACCAAAAATGAAGGGTGGGCACTCTGTTTAATGTCTGCCTAGTCATATGTATAGACCCCACCAAAATGAGTGCCCTGGTCAAACCAGGCACCCAAATTGGTTCAAACCAATTTTTTATGAAAGTAGACTCAGAGAGCTACATTTCATGTGTTGAACATTTTCTCTGAAAAGGCTTCTAGGTTTTTTTTAACAATTAATAACATTAAATGCAAAAACTGTGACATAAATGAAATCACAATACATAAAAGCTATAGTTTATATTTATCTATCTGCACGAATCTTGGCGTAAACGAACGGGATCTGGTCATCTCCTTCCTCCAGCCGATGGCCCAGATTCATCCCGCCTGGGCCATTTTCCAGCGGCTGCCACCGGCCGGCCGGCCACCTCCCCGACCTGCCACCGCCGCCAACACCTTCGTGGTGGTCGTGGCTATCTCCAGGCGGCGGCACGGCCGCCGGGGAGCACTATTCCGGCGAACCCGAGAGTATGAATTTTCATGGAAAAACCATGATTTTGAAAATCGGATTGGACTCAATTGAGCCCTAACCTTGTCTCTAATGATCCCTAAGGTCTACCCATGTAAGAAGGAGTGGAGGAGAACCTTTTTGGCGGCCTGAAGTCGGGAGGATCGCCGGAATGCCATGGTGGTGGTGGTGGTCGGGTTTCTTCAAAAACACAGTGAAACAGCTTGGCTTCTTCAGGAAAGTGGTGGGGAATTTTCCTTGGAGTCTAGGGAAGCTTTTAAAAGGGAGAGGAGGGGAGTTAGGTGGCTGAAATCCACTATGCCATTTTTGGCCCAAGTCAAGCTTGGCGGCCATGGTTGGTAGGGGGGAATGCATGGCTCCAACCAGTCAATGACCAGCTGGTCTGATTGGGGTTGCCTTCCTTGTCCTAATGCAATGAATGGAGGGGGTTGGGGAGGGGGAGGATGAGCCCAAAGTCCTCCTCCCTTTTCTTCCTTCTCTTTCTCTCTCCTCCATGGTGGCTTTTTCTCTCTCCTACACACCAAGCTGAAATTTGGTTCCTACCTAACCCAATGGCAGCTCAAAAGTCCATTTTCACTCATCAAAACAAGGTTAGCCCTAATCAAAATGGACTTGAGCTTGAGTTAGCCCATTTGGGCTAGCTTGACCCAAACTTGGACTAGGGCCCACTTAGGTCAATTTGGTCCTTGAAGTTTCCTTAATGGGTCCTTGGTGACCCATTGGCCTCCCCTAGGGTCAAGGTGGGGTTGGATTGGCCCTTGAAGGTCACTTGACCCTTAACTAGGGCACTTTGACCATTTTAGGTCAAGAGTTGACTTTGGTCAACCTAGCCTTTTTGATTGGTCCTAATGGGTCCTTGGTGACCCATTGACCCCTCACTAGGGTTATGAAGGTATGGGTGGGGTCCACTTGGCTAAGGGACTGTAATTGACCCTAGTGCAGGTCAGTTTGACCCAATTAGGGTTATAGTTGACTTTGGTTAACTTAGCTCCTTTGACTGCCCTCCATGGGTCCTTAGTGACCCATTGACCCCTCACTAGGGTTTTGAAGGTATGGATGGGGTCCACTTGGCTAAGGGACTGCAATTGACCCTGGTGCAGGTCAGTTTGACCCAATTAGGGTTATAGTTGACTTTGGTCAACTTAGCCCCTTTGATTGCCTTCCATGGGTCCTTAGTGACCCATTGACCCCTCACTAGGGTTATGAAGGTATGGGTGGGGTCTTGGAGTATTGGTGAAGCCCCATGATCACCTTAAACCAAGGTTCAGAAATCTACTATGTGCAGACCATAGTGGTCTCATCCTCATTCCTAGGCTCACTTGGCCTTTATGGACTTACTAGGGCTTTGTCATGACCTAGTCATGAAAAAACTATCTCTAGGAGTCTAGTTGTCTGAGGGATGTTACACACACTCTGTCCAATGGTCGTGCGTTTACCCAGGCAGAAATTGGAAAAATGGAGAATAGTGTGCACGATCAGTGGCGCACGACCAGTGGTCATGCGCACTAGATCTAGTGATCGTGCGCTCTAGATCCAAATTCGATCTCATCGACCTACCGCCAGCGGCGTCTCTACCGTCGGGCACTAGCTTCCAGCGACTCCAGATCTGAAAACTGGGGTGTTACAACTCCTACCCCCTTACAAGAATTTCGTCCCCGAAATTAATCTTCATATAAGAAGACAAGAAGAAAATTTATTACAACCAAATAAAAACTTTGTTGCTACAAAACGGTTACTGTTTCACTTACACAAATAACTCGGGATAGTTCTCGTGCATTGCTTGCTCCCGCTCCCAAGAGAACTCGTCACGCCCGCAGTTATCCCAACGCACCTTCACGAGCTTGACTTCTTTGTTCTGCAACTGCCGAACTTCTGTATCCTCTATACTCACTGGATGAACTCGAGTCCTCAAGTCTTCTTCTATCGGCACCGATGCCGATTCGATCACCACACTAGCCTCCACTAAGGATTTCCTCAAAACGGAGACATGGAAAACGTCATGTAATCCACTCAGCTCTGTGGTCAACGCCAACCGGTACACTGTTTCTCTCACCCGTTCTATAACCTCGAAAGGTCCCAAAAACCTCGGACTCAACTTCTTGAGTCGGTGAATCCGCGAAACGCCCTTGAATGTCTTGATCTTTGATAGACCCAGTCGCCAATCGCAAATTCCACATTCCTATGGCGAGCATTAAAATATTTTGCATGCCGATCTTGAGCAACCTTCATGCGCTCTTGAATGGTTCGCACCAACTCGCATGCATCAGCTACCACTTCTTTTCCCAAAAGTTTGGTGTCTCCCACCTCTGTCCAAGACATCAGTGTTCGACACCGTCTCTCATACAAAGCTTCGTATGACGCCATCTTTATATTTGTCTGGTAACTGTTGTTATAGGCAAACTCCACCATGAAGAGGTGGTCTTCCCACTTCTTACCAAAGTCAAGAGTACACATTCTCAGCATATCCTCCATAGTACGGTTCGTTCTTTCGGTTTGCCCATTAGTTTGAGAATGGAACGTCGTACTGAACTTGAGCTTCGAGCCCAGACTCTTCTGGACCAGCCTCCAGTCTTTGGACGTGAATCGTCCATCACAATCACTAACTATACTCTTAGGAATTCCATGTAGTCGCACAATGTTGCGAACATACAACTCTACCAGCTTTTCCACACTGTCCTCTTTCCGATTTGGGATGAAGTGAGCCACTTTGGTCAAGCGATCCACGATCACCCAAATAGCGTCGTTATCCTACTGCGATCTAGGTAACCTATGCACAAAGTCTATGGAGATGTCATCAAATTTCCACTCGGGAATAGGAAGAGGCTTCAGGAACCCGCCCGGCTTCTGACACTCGACCTTCACCATAGCACAAGTTTGGCACCGACTCACGTACAAAGCTATGTCTCACTTCATATCAGGCCACCAAAAGGATTTCTTCATATCCAAGTACATCTTTGTACTGCCCGGGTGAATGGAGTACTTCATAAAATGAGCCTCAAACATCAACTCCTCATGGATCTTACCGAACTGCGGTACACAAATACCTTCATCCTTCCTCAGAATCTCATCAATCAACTCCCAGGTGCTACTCTCGACCTTTTGAGCTTCCACCACGTATGGCTGGAACTCCACATCCAAATTAGTTGCTTCCCGAACTCGATCGGTTAAGTCATTTTGCAACTTAATCCAATTCAAACGAGCCATGCTAGACTCACCTCTTGCTACATACTTGATGCCAAGGGACTCCCAATCCCACACCAACCGCTCATCATGAGCTTCGATCCAATTCCCTTGCCCAGAGTATTTTGTACTCAAGGCATCTGCCACCACATTGGCTTTGCCTAGCGTATACTAAATCGCCACCTCGTAATCTTCAAGGAACTCGACCCACCTGCACTGCCGCATCTTCAAGTCCTTCTGATCTAGTAGATACTTCAGGCTTTTGTGGTCCGTGAAAATCTCCACCTTCGCACCATAGACATAGTGCCGCCACAATTTTAACGCAAAAATTACCGCCGCCAATTCCAAGTCATGGACGAGGTAATTCCTCTCGCGAGGCTTCAAATGCCTAGACCCAAAGGCGATCACACTGCCTTGTTACACCAATAAGCAACCCAAACCACATCCTGATGCGTCACTGAAAATTTAAAATCCTTCAGTCCCTTTTGGCAGACTTAGGATTGGAGCTGTCATCAGTCTTTCCTTCAGGGTGTCAAATTCCTGATTGCACTCTTGAGTCCACACAAACTTCTAGTCCTTACGAGTTAGTGAAGTGAGGGGTAGAGTTATCCGCGAAAAGTTTTCCACAAACCTTCTATAGTACCCGGCTAGTCAAAGAAAACTTCGGACTTCCGCCACGGTTCTCAAAATCGGCCAATCTCTGATGGCTTCCACTTTTGTTGGATCTACCGTCACCCCATCCTCACTAATCACATGGCCCAAAAATGCCACCTTATCTAGCCAGAACTCGCACTTCGAGAACTTTGCATAAAGTTGGTTCTCTCTCAACACTTGCAAGACTACTCTCAAGTGAGTCTCATGCTCCATCTCCGATTTGGAGTAAACCAGAATATCGTCAATAAAGACAACTACAAAAGAGTCCAAGTATTCCCGAAATACTCGATTCATCAAATCCATGAATATGGATGGTGCGTTCGTCAACCCGAACGACATCACCGAGAACTCAAAGAGACCATACCTTGTACCAAACGCTGTCTTAGGTATTTCCTCGTCTCGAATTCGTAACTAATAGTATCCTGACTTCAAGTCCAACTTTGAATACACCACTGACCCCACCAACTGGTCGAATATGTCATCTATCCGAGGAATTAGATACTTATTTTTGATAGTCAGTTTATTCAACTCTCGGTAGTCTATGCACAACCACATACTACCGTCTTTCTTCTTCACGAACAACACTGGCGCGCTCCACGGTGAAGAACTGGGTCTGATATACCCCTACTCAAACAATTCCTGCAACTGTACTTTGAGTTCGGCTAACTCTTTTGGTGCCATCCTAAAAGGAGGATGTGACACCGACCTAGCATCTGACACTAACTCAATTGAGAAATCAATCTCCCGTCGAGGAGGTGCTCTAGTAAGCTCATTAGGAAACACATCCTCGAACTCTGCCACTACAGGTACTTCTCCAAGGGATAACATGGAGAGATGAACCTCCAACAACACTACAAGAGCAACCCCTCCCTAGTTAACTACCCGCACCAACTGCATGGTCGTAATCAGGGAACAAGCCACTCCATTAAGACCCTCAAACATAACTTCTGTCTGCCCTTCGCTTCTCAAGGTCACCACCTTGGATAGGCAGTCAATAATGGCACGCTACTCTGCTAGCCAGTCCATTCCCAATATCACATCAAACTCAATCAACGGTAGGACCGCTACTATCAACATGAAGTCAACTCCGTCTAGATTCCAACAAATGCGCCCCTTTGCCCCGGTAGTCATGGATGACCCATTGGGCATGCGCGCCTTCAGCTCAGCGTCTGTTGAGAATGACTCAACTCCAATCCTCCGGATAAAGCTTTCCGCAAGAAAGGAGTGCGACGCTCCTGTATCGAACAATACCCTAGCAGAGTATCCAGAAACAACACAAAGCCTAAACACAGACAACAAACATAAACGGGCTTGAAAGTATGAAGTACAAGGTTAACTTTAAACTTTCTCATACCTGTCACCACATCAGGCTGGCGGATCGCTTCCTGCTGCCCGAGGTTATAGGCCCTTGGCTGCACTGGTTGAAACCGAGAAGCGCTAGACTCCGTCATCTTTCCCTTCTCCGTAGCACTAGGGTCGGAGCACACAGACTGCTCCTGTCTTGGCTCCTGCTCAGTACCTCCTTGAGTACAAAACCGAGCTATGTGGCCCACCTTGACACAATTAAAGTATGTCGGTGGTCCCTTTAAGCGAGACCCTTCAGACATCAAGTTGCTTTTCTCACCGGTCTTGAAAGGATAAGGTTTCTTCTTCCACATGTTCCCTTCAGACTTCCCTTGCGTTTGAGAAGGCTTCCCTTCCCCTTGCTTGGCTGCAAAACACTTACGAAGTTGGGTTCACTCCATATCACTCTCCAACATTCTAGAAGTCTCAACCAGCTCATTGAAACCAGTGCGCTTCATAGATATGAGGGGTTGCCTCAGATTCTCCCTCAGTCCGTGGTATAAGAGGTTGTCCCTCTCCCCATCGTCCGTCATGGTCGTTCCAGCATAACGACCCAACCGAGTGAATTCCTGAACATACTCGTCCACTGTCTTGTCCTGCTACACCAAGTGTAGAAATTGCCTTTGACGGGCCAATCTCGTCGACGCAGGAATGTACTTCTTCAAGAAAGCATTCCCGAATTCTTCAATAGACGGGGTGCGTCCACGAAACTGCCGACCACTATGGCTCACCCACCACAACTTAGCATCTCCTTTCAACATGAAGGCCGCAAACTCAGATTTCTTCTTCTCTGGCGTCTCTTCCGCCCTCAGAAGTTCTTGAATCCTCGCCCACCAATCCTCCGCATCAGTCGGCGTGCCGACTCCCTTAAACGTTGGAGGATGGAAGCTCAACAAATATTTCATTTGCCGGTCCCCATGCCAGACAACCACCCTTTTGACCAACGGCTCTACTCTCCTGGCTTCTCCGCCCGGCACGGCCGTCGTCGTATCCGAGATAGCAGGAGTTGCTACCTGAGCAACAGGGGTTGCTACCTGTGCTGCCACTGTAGCTTGGGCTGCCACCATTGCTTCTACAAGCATGCGACAAAAATCGGTCGGGTTTACACCCATTCCCAAAGGACCCTGAGCAGTAGCACTGCTCGCTAAAAGCTCTTCTCTTGGCCTCGACGTACCCGCCTCGTTGCTTGCACTCTTTACAAAAGAAAAGTAACAAGAAATCAGTCTCGAATCACAAGACTCAAACATAAGGACACTAACGGTCCCGCGATACTCCTATGTGGATAACTTCTATACGCGATCCGATTATGACATTCGACCACGAATCCTTTTCTTGGACACCAACCTCCCTCTGATACTAAAATGTAACACCTCCTCTGTAATGACCGTATAATATGGGTCCGGTCGGGGCCCCACAACATACAAACGCCACAATTTTAGCATTAAAAGATGATATTTACTACCCAGCTCAAAACTCAGAATAAACTAACAGCGAAAACAAAAAACAAGACTAGAAGTTATCCACATACATATGAGTATCCAAACGGTCTTAAGGCCTTACAACGATATAGAGTCCAAAACACAAATGATAACATTAAATACCAACGTGCATAAGCACTCTTAGACTACCTCGGCATACAAGCCAGAAACATAGAGCATCAAACATACAATTAATGCCAAAAAATAGAGCTAGTACAAAACTTGGAACACTTCATGAGGCTTAGGCCTTTTTGGCCGGCGAGCTAGCTCCTGCTTGCGATCCTTGCCCTGTAAAAATTTGGTGGTAACGTGGGTCAGCAAAGACTGACCTCAACTGTGTAACCAACACATATCCTCCCGGCCGTCCCTAGCAGACCTCGGGGCACTTCATCAACCTGCAGGTCAGCACTTCGTATGCAATATACATAAATATGTAAAGCAGTAAAAAAAGTTTGGATGTCTCATACAACAAACATATTTCTACGTTGAGCACAAGAAAAAGGGGGACTATAGTAAAACATGAATGCAATCCTGGGTTTCACCTAAGATACCCTAAGCGTATGAATCTAACACATCATCACGCATCATCAATTGGGTACTTTCAATTTCCCCATCGGCATCAAGTCAAAAACAAAAAGGGGTAATGCAATTCCCCTAACGACATACAAGCCGCCACACGGAACTCTTGCCAAGGCCCCACCCGCTCGTGGGTCTCAAACTCGGGCTTGCCTGCAAGCTCTAACTTCTCACTTAAGGATTCCGTCTCACACACAAACTGATTTTTAGAACCCTTGCTGGACCCCACCCGCTCGTGGGCTTCATTGCCCGGGCTTGTCCTATGCTTGGCATTCTCGTCAGTCTGACAAAAGGGGACTAGTCTCGCCGGGACTCTCCCCACATGACTTGCACGTCACGGGATAGTCAGCCGACCACAGAGACAAAGCTACACCTTAGCACATCACAATCCTTAGACTTTCCCACCCTAATCCATCATTCGTACGACAACATTCCCGCGCACCAAGGAAACCATCTACTGTGAACGCGGAGCTAACCTCGTCCGGTTTCGGTTACACGTACTCACTCGAAAAAGGGGGAAAACACATACATCACAAACGGCATCCTGCCGCAACAGATTTCTACAAAATCCTAAAGGTTCGCTATGCAACATCACCGAGTCGGACTAACGGTCGCGACTACGGCTTCACCCATAATGCCTAATCCACTAACGGAGCAGATCTCTAATGCAATATCATGCCGAGAACAGACACAATCGACCCGGTGGTTCCTCTTGAACCATGGCGACCCAAACCCCTCTCATTTGAGAGATCCGGTGCCCAAAAGCTTGAAAGAAAGAGATGCTATGCATGCATCCTAGAGACCGGGAGGAGAAATGTCGTTACCTTACGACCCCTCTTCCTAGCCATGAAATCCTTGCTTTGAACGACATGACACGAGCGCCTCCACGCCCTCTCCACGGATCTAGTCTCGGAACGACGATCGGAGCTCCGAAGCTCCGTCAATGGCGGAAGGAAGTTCTCTCCTTCCTCCTCCCTTCTCTCCCTCTCCACCCTACTCTCAAACTAAATGATGAGAAAGTGAGGGAAAAACCCTCTCAGCCCTAATAAAACTGATTGGGCGGAAGATCCCGGGCCTTTGGATCGAATTTGGGGAAGCATCGGACGGGCACAAAACAAAATGATGGAACAGCACCCGTCCGCACGATCAGTGACGCACGACCAGTGGTCGTGCACACTAGATCCCATGATCGTGCGATCACCACTGACAGAACTCCAGAAAGAAAGGGATAAACGCACACGAGCAGCGACACACGACCATTGGTCGTGCGCACTCTGTCCAATGGTCGTGCGTTTACCCAGGCAGAACTAGCTTGGAAAAATGGAGAATAGTGCGCACGATCAGTGGCGCACGACCAGTGGTCGTGAGCACTAGAGCCAGTGATCGTGCGCTCTAGATCCAAAGTCGATCTCATCGACCCACCGCCAGCGGCGTCTCTACCGCCGGGCGCTAGCTTCCCGCGACTCCAGGTCTGAAAACTGGGGTGTTACAAAAGAGATCCAAGTTTGATTGGTTTATCCAAATTAGAAATTAATCCAATTTTTACTTAAATGAGTTGTTCAAGAACAGAGATGATTGTCTCCTCTTGTTCACCCAGATCTGAGAACCCCAAAGCAAGGATCAGTAGTTGCAGGTGCTATCCACGATCTGAATAATATTAAGATCAAAGAAGATTGCTGACTGGAGATCTCCTCCAAAGGCTGAAGTAAGGAACTGCATTAAAGAAGTTCTCGACGACCGTTGCTTCTTCGCAGATCCGAATAGGGAAATCGCAGATGCAGGATGGAGTGGCTTTGCTGTATGAAAAGACCGCTGGTTGCCAACGACGGAGATCCAAGGATGTAGGGCCGATCCTTGCTATAGTCCCGATGAAGAAGATGGAGCACAATTCCAGCGCTGGCTTCTTGATCATGGAGCGGGGAAAATCCCAAGCCCTTGCCGACGATCCAATAGGAAAAAGGAGAGGCTCCGGCGGTTGCTCGAGAGGACTCGGGTTTTCACACCTTGTTCATGACAAACCAAAATGAATATTTGGTTTGGGGCTTAATTGGGAAGCCCATGACAGCAACCAAAAATGGGGCCAATTACAGACTATTTCTATGCGAAGGGTGAGATCGGGTGCACGACTGAAGTTATGACATGATCTTACCCATCTATCACAGACTTCGACCGTTCACGCAACTTAATTAACGCACGCTCATAAGAGTCAGAATGGACTCTAATTCTCGCGTACGACTTTATTGAGACGTCTCGATGAATCAAATCCACAAAATAAAAAATTCTAACATAAACCACCCCAAGCAGCACTGATTACTGAACCGTACCGATGGATTTAGCTTTGATTTGGTTTAGGAAAATAAACAAAAACAACCAATCCTTTTTGATTTGATGTGGATTTGGATCCAAACGGACCAAAAAGCCAAACCGCATTGTATTGTTACAGCAGGGAACCGCCGAATAAAATTGCATTAAACCATATTGAACCAAAAGCTCCTAAGCTCTGAATTTGTTCGCCATAGAACCGCCCTCACCTCTCGTTCCGCCACCGCCGGCACGCTTTCCTTCTCACCATTCCAACTCACCGGCGAAGCTTCTACAGCCTTTATATCCACCAACAAGTAATCAACCACTCTTATTCTCCTCATCTTACCAGGCCCACCGTCCTTCATCATCCTCGCTACACAGCAGAAGGGATTCGGCGAGGCTAATTTGGCCCCATAAGTTGAGGACATTCGAATCATGGGTCGAATCCGTGTTGGTTTTTACTGGATCTGAATGCTAATTCGACGGCATACCAGTTTTGTATATACGGGTTTCTCGTCTGGTCGCCAGATCTACTCTGGTCCTTTTCTCTTTTTTCTGAGAGAACTTTCTCAAGAACTGCTGGTATTTGAAATAATCTCTGCGTTCCCTCCAGTTTTCACTTACAAGTTGAAGTAAACCTGTTTGAATTTGGGTTTCCAGCTGGCGTGTGGTTTCGGAGACAGCTCGGTTCTTCAATTAGGTTTGCAGGATGCGTAATTCGATTGCTAGTTACAAAGAGAGCCTCTCTCGGATCGCCCATGATGTCCTTGAAGCTGATGAGGAGGAGGCGATAGAAAACCGGCAGGTTTCTGCCCGCCGGAACGCCCAGCATTTGTTGCAGTCCAGTCCTTCGCAACACTCCCCGCATGCCAACGGTACCCATCCTGATTTCCGTGACGAGGTATGTTTCTGGTTTAAGAGCAAAATATATCTTTTACCCTTTTGATTCATAACACAACTTTGTCAATACTTAGTTTTTTCCGTCCATGGCCTGCTTTTGCCGTCAAATTTGTTATGAAGGAAGACATATTTGGGGCTTTTTTGATTCCCTGTAAAGTGAATGGAGTGCAGAATAAACCCTTGCATCAGATTTGAGAAGAAATGAAATATGAAATACTATGCTAATCTCCTTCATAAACTTTTATTTGAAGCAAACAGTTCAAGTATGTGAAAGTTTCTTTTCAAACTTTAGATTACATAAGTTTGTACCCTACCAAGTAACCTTCAATTCAAGGCCATTGTTTCAGACTACTTCTGAACTAAGGCTCTGCTTGGCACAGTGCTGACGGTCATTAACATGGGGGTTAAATTGTCATTCGTCAACGCCCACCTAAGGAATTTTTTCCACTTCTATGTTCAAACAGATGATGTTTGTTAGGTGATTCTTAACGAATGACGGTTTAACCCATGCGTTTACAACCGCCACCACCTTGCCAAACAAAGCCTAAGTCGGCTACGTTGTTGATACTGTGTGTACAATGTGCTATGTACAGATTAATATGAACAGAGATTTTGTTGGCTTAAGCAATTAGGAGACTTTTTATATTTGGGCTATCGTTTCCCTTTATAGATTGATCAGGTCTCCCTTCAATCCGTCTCATTCTTTAATTCTATAAGATAAGAGGATAAAAACGTGGGCTCAAGATATCCATCTTGTTCAGTTAGATAAATGGGTAAAAATAGAAAATAAAAGAAAAAATGAAAAAAAAATCAACTTCTGAGGAGTGAGTATTTGGTATACTGATGGTTTCTGCAAATGTAAAAATATATCATTGCTTTCGTTGTTCTTGCTCCAATTATTTAAGATTTTGTTTTTGTACTATCATTTCTATTCAGTCTATTTGACTTTTGTATGAGGTGTTAAGCTTATTTTGCTTAACTTCTCCTCACAACCTCTATTGATATTTCCTACAGTCTATTCGTTGTTCATTCTATTCTTTGGCATTTATTGTTTACCCTTCTATGAGTGCAATTTTTTTCTTTTTTACTTCTGTGATATGTCAATATCATGCATGTCTATTTTCCAATATCTTATCTTTAATTGGATGCTACTCCCACCATCCCTTTAAAAAAATTCAATCTTCCTACTTTTTTCACACCATCTTTATTATTCTCAGTTTTTCAACTTCAGTCTGGCTGCCAATTTTCTCATGACCATATGATAGTTAGATCTGTAGAACATACCCTTTTTAATTGTAGTTTTATTAAATTTATCTTTAAGCAATGTTGCAAATGTCGGGTTTATTCCTGTTTGGTTTGGAAATATAAGATGTTAGATTGCGGGAATATATTGGGGGCATTTAAAAAATTCGGATTTAAATACTTTAATATATACACAAGTGACGGTGCACCCCCCCAACGACAGTACTCCAACAACAACAGTGATTCAGCTTGACGACACTCCCACCACTCGCAGCCCTCTGAGCGCACGATTGCAGTCCCCCGACATGTCTGCCCTCAGGGGACAGCGACAACGATGGGTGGAGAGTGCGGCGGATTGGGAGGAGAGTGGATCATGAATGAATTATCGGCTTGAGAGGGGTCATGGTCAAAGGGTGATCATGAGTTGGTTGCTGCCTGGGGAGGGTTTTATGGGAGGTTTTATTAATTTTATTTTGAATCAATGATTGTGATTTGAAAAGAGATGATTTAGAATCCCTACATGAACATCTCATTTAATTCACTCCTATGAGTAAGAAATCAGAAATAAAATACCGTATCTTTGATTTTTAGGAAGTATTTGATGATTTAGAATCCCTACATATATATCTCATATAATTGCATTATCCTTTTTTGATTTCAATTCACTGGTCAAGAAGTCTACACGAGTTTCCTTATGAGTTTATTCATGTATTATATTCAAAGAAGTTGATGGGTCCTATGCTATCATAGCGTGCTAAACTTTATTTGTAAACTTTTTAGATTGCAAGATACAGAGCTGACATTCAGAAGCTGGAGGCATCTGAGTCTGAAATTAAAGCATTGTCATTTAATTATGCTGCTTTGTTGAAAGAGAAAGAGGTATGAATTGCGGGGAAATTTTTTCTTGATAATATATTCTGAAAAATTATTTTATTATTATTGCAAATACATCTTTAAGCTATAGTTAATGTTGCATTCCTCTATTGGTCTTTAAGAGCTTCTGGAGGTTGTTTTAAGGAATGTGATGGATTCTCTTTTATGAGAGTAATTGGTATATGCTGAAATTGGTGCTTTATATGGAATAGGTTTTACAGCCTCACATTTACACCATTCCATAGAAGCATGCACACTGTCTTTCACTCTTTCTTGAAAAAATGTGCTTCAATATTCTAGCAACAATTATAGCATGTATAATGTATCTTTCTTAGAGTGGTGCTTGAAATTTTCTTGTTTTTCCGGATTGGAATGAATACAACAACAACACTCAAGCCTTTATCCCACTATAGTGTGGTCAGCTATATGGATCCTTTGTCGCCATTGTGCCCTATCTTTAGGCCTTAGTTATTAAAGGCGCAAGACGCACCAAGACGCAAAGAGGTCTTGAAGCCTAGGCGCAAGGCTCAAGGCGTAGGCGCGCACCTGACGAAGGCAAGACGCAATCACATCCATTTTAAATAATTGACATCAAATATCATTTCAGCTTCTCGATCAAATTCTTCTTATAGTCTATTAATTAATTATTTATTACTATCGTTTATATCTCTTAAAAAATAGAATTATTGTGGTGACTTATATCATATCTAAGCTTCAATGCATAATTATCTTTCACAAACATTAAATAAATAAAAAATTATTGAGTTTTTGCATTATTTTTTTCTTAATTTTTGAAAAAAAAATTACAACAAAAATTTCATTTAGACGCGCCTTTTATATTCTAAAGGCGCAAATAAGGCGCACAAAGACGCAAACCTCAGAGCCTAATGAGCCTGGAGGCTTAGGCGCGGCTGAGGCGCGCCTTTAATAACATAATTTTAGTCATAATCTCACTAATGGATAAGTACATCATGTATTTTCTTATAGGTTCATTTTAAGTCTTTATTGGCCTACCCCTGCCCCATTAAACATTCCTAGTGACTAAACTCTCACAACGCCTAACAAGTGCCTCTATTGGTCTTCTTTGTACGTGCCTAAACCATTTTAGTCGATCTTCTCACATCTTCTCTGCATTTGGTGTCACTCCTGTCTTATCCCTGGTAAATTCATTCCTAATTTTATCTAGTCTTGTGTGTCCACACATCCACCTAAGCATTCTCATATCCGCAACTCCCATTTTTTTGCTCATGTACACAATTCACTGCCCAACTCTCAGAACCATAGAGCATCGCTGATATAATTGCAGTACGATAAAACTTGCTTTTAAGTTTTAATGGTACTTTATGATCACATAAGATCCTTGACGCCCCTCTCCACTTCGACCAACCTGCTTGGATTCTATGTTTCACATCTTTATCAACACCTTCATCTTTTTGAACTATCGATCCAAGATATTTAAAGCTCTCACTGCGAGAAGTTTCTGTTGAAAGTGGGCCCGGTCAACTTGGGGGCCCACATCCAGCCTGCTGGCCGTACACCCCAACCCGCTCTCCTGGGGCCCACAAGGTTATTCCCAGACGGGTTGTTGAGGCCGGGATTTGAACCCTCGACCTCCTTTATAAGAGGGACTGCAGCCGGCTTGCAGGCCGTACACCCCAACCCGCTCTCCTGGGGCCCACAAGGTTATTCCCAGACGTGTTGTGGGCCCCCAAGTTGACCGGGCCCACTTTCAACAATTTCTTGATCACCCAACTTAGTAACGAAGTCATCCGTCCTTGCACTGCTAAATTTAAGCTCCATACATATACTCCGTTTTTGCTATGGTCAACCTAAAAACCTTCTTTCCTAAAGTGTCTCGCCAAGATTTAAAGCTCTCACTGCTCGGACTGGAATGAATGTGCATATAAAATCACTTGTAGGATCATCTGATTCTTGGCCCATCATATGATTTGGCTTTTTCGAGTGAACTGAACCTGTGTTTGTTTACTTTTTATAGGATTAATTTATATTGGTGTCATGTTGAGGTCATCTATATGGATTTTTCCAGAAGGAACATATTTTGACCCTATCTTAACTATGGTTTGAAACAATGATGTTTCAAAGATTACTGTTTTCTGTATTGCTATTGTCACTACAAAATTTGCTTGTGGAGCTTGTGGAAGGATCTACACTTTCGGTGTTGTATATGGGCACAAAACGGAACAATACATGATGTAATATGCTTTGAAAAATAAAAAAAAACATGCATATGGTAGAAATTTTAACATGCCATTTTGTGATCCTAACTCACTCTTGGGTCTAGGATCGAGGTGCTGACCAAAAAACTATTAAAAATTTGGGACAAAAAGTATTTGGGTCATTGATAGTTCATTGGCTTGCCGCTCTTTCAACATCTCTAATGATTATTAGTGGAAAATAGAGGAGATTGTATGAACACAATGATTGAGAGATAGGTTTTTATTTCAGGATTAAATTATTCACTATAATTCTTGTCTCCCAGTCTTGATAGTTCAAAATTCTCGATTCTGGAATGAAAGAATTGATCAAAGGATTTTAAGAACAATTTTTATTACCCATAAAAATTTGCATTTAAAATAACCTTTATCATGGAAAAGTGAGTTGTACTCATCCACTGGCATAAGTAAATACCCATGTAAAAGGTCCCACTACTCTGGGCCCATATTGCTTCTCTTCTCTTTTAGTTTAGTCCGACACCTCTTGTACTGTATTGAGACTCCCCCTCTTGTGTATATATAGAGTGGTGTTGTATTTATTTGGTTAGATTTAGAATATATTAAAGTTATTTCTTATTCTCAACTTGGTATCAGAGCATCATCAATTTTTTTCTTGCGAAAATTTTCTTTCACTAAATTAACGCTTGCCCTCTTGCTGCTTTCGCGTGTTCTCGGTTCTCTCTCCGCTTACATGCGAGCTCCCCTGTACGCTCACAGTTTTCTGTGAGCTTCTTCGCGACCTACTGTCGTGCTTCCCTGCGAGCTTCTTCGCGGCCTATTATCGTGCTTCCCTGCGAGCTTCCATGCTACTTGGAAGCTTCCTTGCTGAGTTGCGAGCTTCCTTACTGAGTTGCGAGTTTCTTTGCGAGTTTCCCGTGCTCTCTCTGTTTCCCTACGAGCTGAGAGCTTCCTTGCCGAGCTACCAAGCTCCCCTGCACGTTCTCAGTTTTTTACTGAGCTGCTAGCTTCCTGCTACCGATGATTTTACATCATTGTCGACCTGCAACCTACCATTTTACTTCATTGACGAGCTGCTTCATTGTGACCTGGAAGCTTCTTGCCCAACTTCCTTGCCGACCTTCAAATTGCTATTCTGCTTCATTGCCAATCTGCTGTCTGCAATTTACTTGTACTCGCGAACTCTGATTTTTTGTAATTCTATTGTGTCACAACCACAATTTTGGTTTTTCGGCTTGCTCCCGAGACTCTGTACTCTTTTTGCACTTCATATTACAGTAAGTTCCTTGAACTTTAGTGTTCAAACAACCCCGAGTGTTCTGGCCCAATCTAGCAATGAGTATATACGAACACATGGTTCCTTTAGTTCCTTTCATATTATTACTGTGTCATTGGATGGTACAAATTACCTGGAATGGTCACAGAAAGACATGCCATCCAAATCCTTCAATTGTATGCATGTATTGATGGAACTATCGTCGATGCTTCTTCTATCGATTCTACTTGGCGAAAGTGGGACGCAAAAGATTCTCTTGTGGTCTCATAGTTACTTCACTCCATATTCCCCTTGGTTTATTGGAGTTCATGCTTTTAAACTCAGCTCTTGAGATGTGGACCCGATCATGAGAGATCTGCTCTCAAATTGGCAGCTCCACTCAAGTAGATGAGCTCACTCGCTACATTCTGGAACTCAAACAAGGCTCCTCCAGCATTTCTGCCTACTTCTCTATGTTCGAATGCCTTTATCATGAATTGGATTACATTAAGAACTTTACACCTACTTGCACCATTGATGCTTGTGAACTAAAGATCAAGGAGAACCATTATCAATTTCATATTTTTCCGATGAGGCTCAACAAGGATTTTGATATTGTTCGTACTCATGTTCTAAACCATCAACCTCTCCCCTCTCTTCAGGAACCATTCAACATGGTCTTAGGAGGTGAAGATCACCAACGGGCCCTTTCCTCTGATCGGGTCATGATCGTTCTGCTATTGCAAGCATTGATCTAGGATTTCCTGCCCCCAGGCCACCTTCCCGCTCGTGTAAATATCATGGAAAATCAGGTCATACCCGCAATTTTTTGTTTCTGACTAAACCCCATATCGTCCCCCGAGAAAGAGTGTCTGTGGATGTGGAACTCGCGACTCCCTAAGCATTGTTGCGAACGAGATCGCAACTATGATCCCATTCAAGTTCACCTGGCGTGAACTAGCCCGAAATGACGAAGGATCTCCGCCACCTCGGGCTAGAGGGGAAGACACAGTCCGCGTGCGAAGTGATCTAATGAGAAAATGAGCTCCCCTAGACAAACCATGTTGAGGCGGTTGTCCTTAACTAGGCGCCCCGTCGTGAAGCTCGGTTTCAAGGAAGGAACCTCTTCCCGAATAAGGCCAACTCCCCATAACAGGCTTGGGAAAGGTCATGCATGCAAGAAGGAAATGCATTGGCAGTGAGTCTCAGTGGTCATCGCGGACCAATACAGAACTCACTAATGGAAGCAATCTGAAGACAGTTTATTTGTGCAAAAAGTAACTATGGACCCCCTATTTATAGGGGGAGGGGTGGAAGCCCAAGAGACAACTACTTTGCGAGATTGCGTGAGGCAATGCCACCTCGTTAGGACAATCAAGAATCGGGAATCTTGCCAGGCCGTCTATAAACGCTGAAGAAAAGTGAGCAAACAAAAGAGCAGAATCACATATTGTAAGAAATAACAACACAAATTAATTCATTCACCCCGAAAAGAAAGCCCAGGTGCGAGAAATAAAATTCATGATTTGTTCATTATTACAAACCAAAAATGCAGGAAAGAGAAAAAAACTAGTTGTGAAAGGTCGCTCGTGGATCAGGGGTATGAGCATGACAAGCTCGATAGCTGAGGTTGGTGGTGCCCTGAAGCAGAGCTGAGGATTGCGCGAGGAGCTGCTCCCTTTGGCAGATCATGTTTAGCATCCGCGCCTGCTCCCGCCACAACACCCGCGATGTCAGCTATCAGGTTTTTAACTTGTCAGCAGAGCTCATTGATGTGGGTCCCCTAATACGCGATCTCGAAGTAGCGGTCTTCCGTCTCTTGCAGGTGAGGCTAGTATTACTCCATCAGAGCCACACGAGCCTCCGGGGTAGTGAGGCGACTCGTCAAGTTGGAGAGCTCCACCACTCGTATTTTAGACTCCTGTCACTGATGAAGGTGACCAAGTGGCTCTGAAGATCGACAAAGGCTAACAGACCACTCATCGGGATGGACATGACAGAGATGTGGTCGAACGGGAATCAACGGGGTCGAATCCACGACCGCACCGACTCTGCTGGTTATGGCTTGCTAGCTTGAGGCGCTCCCTCAGAAGGAATGCCTGCGGAATTGCGAAGTCAACACATTGTGGCTCGCATAAAGCATGACTCAGGTAACGCGACAGAATCATTAGGTGCCCATGAGTCGGATGATGGATTGGCAGGTGCACCTGTCTGCTTAAGGAAGGGCGACTCCCTCCCAGCTAAAGTCTCACGAGGTACGTGCACGACCTCTGCGGCCTCAGATGAATGAATTTGCCGCTGTCTGTCGAGATTTCTTCCTAGAAGCTCATGCTCGACGAGAGCTTGCATGAGAAGAAAGATGTTAGAACTAATGTTTTTTTATAGTTTTTTTGGTTCCTCTTGTATTACTCTCTATATATACAGAATCATTAGGTGACCATGAGTCGGATGATGGATTGGCAGGTGCACCCGTCTGCTTAAGGAAGGGCGACTCCCTCCCAGCTAAAGTCTCACGAGGTACGTGCACGGCCTCTGCGGCCTCAGATGAATGAATTTGCCGCTGTCTGTCGAGATTTTTTCCTAGAAGCTCATGCTCGACGAGAGCTTGCATGGGAAGAAAGATGTTAGAACTAATGTTTTTTTATAGTTTTTTTGGTTCCTCTTGTATTACCCTCTATATATATAGAGGGATTTTATTATTCAAGGTAATAAAATTGATTCGTAGTCCCATTTTGACATGGTATTAGAGAACGGTACACCCTATCCGCCGCCGCTCGATCCCCCGTCCGCCTCTCTGCTCGATCCCGCAATTCAGTGTACTCACCACCGTCCCCCCCTCTCCCCTCCACCTCCCCTCTATCCCCGCAGCCCCATTGTCGCAACCCCGCGGATGAGGGTGGCGTAGTCCGCCCGATCGGCGCCCCGTATGGCCACTTCTCCGACAATTGTCTGATTTACCCTCTTTTCTCATAAAAGTTTAGCCTTTCCTTCCTCTACCTCCTACTAGGGGGATCAATTAATCGCTCCACTAGATCTTCCTATATCATGGATCTTGGGATTTTCCTCTCCCTTTGCTTTCTCTCATGAAAAGGGCTCTAAACCCTCCTTCATGCTTCCTTTGACTTCAGCACTTAAGGATCTATTGTTCTAGGATCTGAGACGGTCCTATTGGTGGTGTCAGTTTTTTCCCGGACATTGGTTTTTTTTTCCGGCGATCTTCTGGAGGTTGAATTTTTTTTGGGCGCATCTTTGTTCTCTGATTTCAGTATGTTTGACGTGGTTGATTCTCCTGACCTATCACAACCCACTGGATCTACCCGGGTTGGGCATGATCATACGACGTCTCAGGTCACCACGATTCGTCTAGATACAACAAATTACCTATCATGGTATCGATCTATTGCCCTGGCCCTTTAAGAGTCTCCGTTTGTTTGACTATTAAGGAGCCAGAGAGGACTGCATCTACATTGGCTCAATGAGAATAAAAAAACTCTTTGGTTATGTCATGGTTGATTAATTCCATGCAAGTGGCTATTGCACATAATTACCTATTCTTGGATACCGCAGTAGATATTTGGAGTCGTGTTGAATCTACCTATTCCCGGAAAGGCAACACTGCTCAGATATTTCAGCTACGAAGAAGAGATCTTTCTACTTCAATAGGGTGATCGACTACCGTTCGCCTATTATTTTGAGTTCACTCAACTATATCAAGAGTATGACTATTTTACTTCCCTCGACCTTGTCTGCACTGCTGATGATCTTCTTGTTCGTGCTCATGAAGATTAGAATAGGGTGTTTGAGTTTCTACATGGTTTACACCAGGACTTTGATCAGATTATTGTTCAGATCCTTGGCCGCATTTCAGTCCCTTCATTGTCAGAGACCTATAGTATTGCCCAACATGAATATGACTGCCGTCAGTCTTGTAGGTCAGAGGTTCTTTCTAGTGGTTCTGCTCTTGCGGCTTCTCATTCTGGAGGCACTACTCCTCGAGACTTTAAGCCCCGACACTCAGATAAAGACCACTTGATACGTGATTATTGTGTCCGGAGTCGGCATACTTGCGACACTTGCTTCAAATTGCATGGGCTCCCTCCATCAAAAAGTGGCATGGTTCCTCGTGGGGGCCGTGGTGGACGTGGTCGTGGCCGCTCAAATTCCAGCTCTGCTCGCCTGACTGAGTTTATTGATGATAATACCTCAAGTTCCCAAATCTCAGAGCCTCTGCCTCTCACTGGGACCTTCTCTGCTGATGAGATGATGACTCTCTGTTGCATGATGCAAGGGTTATCCTCGGATCCCACTCCTGGTCCATCCTCATCCTTTGCTCATTCAGGTGACCAAGTGCTCACTCTGCTGCCGTACCGCCTGCCACTCATTGGATCATTGATTCTGGAGCCACAAATCATATGACTGAGTCATCGTTAAGTTTTGTTTCCTATTTACCATTGTCTGACAGTGACAAGGTAAGCATTGCTGATGGAACAATTTCCTTTATTGCAGGAAAATGCTCCATCACTTGCTCTTCTCTTACCTTTGCTTCTGCCTTCACATCCCTTCTTTTACTCGCAACCTATCTTTTAGTCATATTACAAACTCCATGAACTGCTCCGTCACTTTCTTTCCTTCTCACTGTGTCTTTCAGGACCTGCAGACGAAGAATGTGATTGGATCTAGTAGGATGCGTGATAGATTGTACATGTTTGATGGTGCTATTCTTCGGGCCTTTCATGCTCACCAGCTTCCCCAGTTGGCTACCTGGCACCGTCGCTTGGGCCATCCTTCGATTTCTACTGTGCAGACGTTATTTCCCAGTTTTTCATCTTCTATTTTTAAAATATTTATGTGATGTTTGTGAACTTTTTAAGCATAAACGTGTCTCTTTCAATCACGTATCTAAGCCTTCTGTTGTGCATTTTCATACTATTCATAGTGATGTATGGGGACCTTGCCCTGTTGCTTCGATCTCTGGTTATCATTGGTTTGTAATTTTCATTTTTTTTTGCACTACGTGGGTTTATTTGATGCATAGTAATAATGAAGTGTTTTCTATTTTCCAAAAATTTCATAAAATGATTTCTACTCAACTTGGTGCCACCATTAAAATTCTTTGCAATGATAATGATCATGAATATATGGATACCAAATTTGAAAACTATTTGAGTGGTCATGACATCGTTCATCAAACCACTTGTGTACATTCTCTTGCACAAAATGATGTTGCTGAACGAAAAATCGCCATCTTCTTGAAGTGCCACGATACTTGTTATTTACGATGTCTCTTCCAAAATACTATTGGGGTGATGCTCTTCTTACTGCGGCTTACCTCATCAATCGTATGCTGTCCCGTCATCTGGACAATTGCACTCCTCTTCATACCCTAGGTATCCCTCCTATTACTCTTGCACCCCGTGTGTTTGAGTGTTTATGTTTTGTTCATATTCATAATATTACTCGAACAAAGCTTGATCCTCGTGCCCTTCGTTGTGTGTTCATTAATTATTCCCCTATACAAAAAGGGTACAAATGCTATCACCCTCAAAGTAAGAAAATATTTGTCTCCATGGATGTTACGTTTCAAGAAAATACCTCCTATTATGAGTCCTCACTTCAAGGGAAGTCTTCATACATGGAAGTGAGTGCTCCTACTCTTCCTCTTCCTATTCCTTCTCCATGCATTACAACTCAGGAGGAAACTGAAGATATTCCCAAAGATGTTCCCAAGTAAAAGGAGTTTCAGGTGTACACTCGGAGAAGCAAAAGATCAAACACTCAATCACATCCCATAATACAAGTGCCGCTACCAGATTTGTCTGCAGCATCCCTAGAGTTACCTATTTCCCTCCGAAAAGGTATACGCTCATCCACTCAACATCCGTTATCTAACTATGTGTCATATGCCTCTTTATCCTCTTCCCATAAAATCTTTGCCGCTTCTCTTTCTTCTGTGTTTGTTCCCGGTTCATGGCAGGAAGCACTTGGTTATCCAAAATGGACAAAGGCGATGATGGAGGAAATGCAGGCTCTAGAAAAGAACCATACATGAGACCTGATCGATCTCCCTCCTAGCAAAAGGACAGTTGGTTGTCGGTGGATTTTTACAGTAAAGCAGAACTCTAAAGGTATTATGGAGAGATTAAAAGCACAATTGGTGGCAAGAGACTACACCCAAACTCATGGTATTGACTACCAAGAGACTTTTGCTCCTGTGTCAAAAATGAATACAATACGGGTCCTATTATCTTGTGTTTCCTGTAAAGGGTGGGACCTTCAACAGCTAGATGTAAAGAATGCTTTCCTTCACGGCAAGCTGGAAGAGGAAGTCCATATGTCGATGCCTCCAGGTCTTGTCCCTATCGGGTATGAAGGGAAAGTGTGTAAATTGAAGAAATCTCTATGAGTTAAAACAATCTCCAAGAGCTTGGTTTGAGAGACTTCATAAAATCATGATCTCATTAGGGTATACCCAAAGTCACGTTGATCACACTCTATTTATCAGACGAAAAGAGATGAAGGTGTTTCTCCTGATTGTATATTTTGACGATATGGTTATTACAGGTGATGACATGGATGAGATTTGTGGCCTGAAACTCAAACTTGCTAGTGAATTTGAAGTAAAAGACTTCGGTAAGTTGAAATATTTTCTAGGGATTGAGGTAGCAAGATCAAAATATGGTATTCATATTTCTCAGCGGAATTATGTTCTTGATTTATTAAAATAGACAAGAACGAGTGGTTGCAAGCATACTAATACTCCTATTGAAGTGAACCACAAACTTTGATGTGATGATGAGGAGTTGGTGGAAGATATTTCTGGTTATCAGAATTTGGTAGGTAAACTGTTCGACCTGTCTCATACCCGTCCTGACATCCCATATGCAGCAGGAGTGATAAGTCAATACATGCATTCCCCTTAAGTCAGACATCTTGATCCTGTGCACAAAATTTTGAGGTATTTGAAAACCTCGTCTGGTAGGGGGATTTTATTCTCTCCTTGTGATCACTTAAAAATTGAAATATATACCGATGCAGACTGGGTCAGATCAGTTAATGATAGGAGATCTACTACAAGATATTGTTCTTTTGTTGGGCTAATCTGGTCACTTGGAGAAACAAGAAACATGTAGTGACTCACTCTAGTGCGGATGCTGAGTTTAGAGCCATGGCTAATGGTATATGTGAGGGGAAGTGATGCGGTGTGGCGACTTACCATATATGGCGTGCCCGAATCGGCGATCGGACTCCGTGAATGTGTGTGGATTCGCGTTGCGAATCAATTTCATATATAACTTTGTGTTTTTCGGTTTATATTTCATGTAGTTTTGGCCCCGAAACCAACGACCAATCATAGTCGTTGTTTTTGGGTGCCCTAATTTCAGTTTATTATAAATAGATTGTTAGGGTTGTCGTGATTTCTCATTGCTGAAATTTGGAGAGTCCTCTTCCTCATTTCCGGTGATCTCTCAGCGGTGCCGACTCCGTGAAACCCCTAGGTGACGGCTCCTTGGGTAAGCCTTGTATCTTTTGATTTTTTTTCTCCTCCCCACCCTCCACCTTTCCTTTTTTGCTGTCCAGTCCCTGCAAACAACAACCCCCCATCAGTTTTCTCCTTTGTCCAGCCACTACCATTGTCTAGAAACCCCCTCCATCCGCACCTCCTTCAAACCGCCAGCCACTGGCCACCTCCCCACCACAGCAGGTCGATGTTACGGCGCTCGACACTCTCAATCCATTTTGGGGGCGCACTTACCAGCGTCGCCGACCGACCGAGGCTGCATAATCTTTATATTATGTTATTTTATTGCTTGCGTATTTTATTTAGCTATGTATCTCACTGTAGTAATCCCAGGTGAGGGGCATGAACATGTTTGTGTGGTTTGATGTTTGGACTGGACCGGTTAGTTATGTTTGGACCTATATGATCCGGTTTGGGGGTTGTTGAAATCCCTCTCTCTCTAACTCCCGCTCTCTAACCCTAATCCCGCGCCAGCCGAACCCCGCTTCCGCCCTGCGGGATACCGCCGCCGACCTCCCTTCTCTCTCTCTCTCTCTCTCGCTCTCTCTCTATCTCGATCTCTTCTCCTCTACTCTTCTATTATCCTCTCCACCCTCTCACAGGTTCCGGACATTTCCACCATAACACCACCGAAGGACTTCGTCATACCGCCCGGGAGCTCCTCCTTTGTCGGCCCTTTCATGAGATCCAGGCCGGGGGTCATAACAACTTTGTATCAGAGCCAAACGCCGGGCTCTCCCTACCCGACAACTATCACGCCGCGCTCACCTGGTTTTGCCAACCGACCGTGCCTCTTCCACCCGCCAGGGAGTTTGCCGGACTGCTGCAGTTCCCGGTTCTTCCTCCTCTTCCTATGGTCGACAGTGGTCCTTCGCTCGACCAACTCATGTAGATGTTTCAGTCGATGTTCGTCGCTCAAAACGAGAAGATGGAAGCCCTAACTGCGCGCTTGGACTCCGTCCACGGCGTTCCTCCACCACCACTGCACCCCACCGCATCCCCGTCCGAGAGTCGGGTGGATTCGGCTCCTCCGCCTCGCAGCGACTCCTACTCCGGCAACCGTTTTGTCCGCATGGATTTTCCCCTATATGAGGGCCGCGAAGACCCCCCTACCTTGGCTAACGCGCTGCGACTTCTTCTTCGCTAACCAACGCCCACTTCGGATGAGGAGCGTGTTGGCATCGCCTCGTTCCACCTCCTAGGCACGATGCAATTGTGGGTTACGCAACTCCTTCGGGAACACCCCGCCACCTCGTGAACCGAATTCCGAGCAGCTTGCTCACTCCGCTTGGCACGGCCATGCCGGGTGACCTTCTCGACGACCTTATTGCTCTCAAGTACACCGACTCCATCGAATCCTATCTGGAGCAATTTTTGTTGCTGCTCTCACGCGCCACGGCCGTGTTACCGTCCCAACTGGTTCCGCTCTTCGCCGCCGGATTGTCCGACCGGCTCCGTTGGGATGTGGAATTTCAGAAGCCACCGGATCTCTTGACGGCTATGAGCCTCGCCCGCGTGTTCGACCGACACCTCGCCTTGGATGGGCAGCCCTCGAGCCTCCCTCGCCCACCACCAACGTTCGCCAAATCTCAGCCGCTGGAAGGGGACCAGCCGCCGTGGCCTACTTTAAGTACCTTCGTTTGACCCGTCCAGAGATGGCGACCCGTCTTGAAAAGGGGTTATGCTTCAATTGTGATGAGTTATACACACCCACTCATCGATGCAAGCGCTTTTTTTGGTTGAAAGTGGACGACCCACCGGAGGACGATGACGAGGGGTTTGACGATGCGGGCACACCGCAGCTGTCTCTGCATGCCTTAGCCGGTCCGCAGGAGGGCTGCACCGTTCAGCTTTTTGTGACGATCATGGGTACCTCACTCCTCGCTCTGCTGGACACGGGTAGTACACACAGTTTCATTCGCCGGGACATGGCCCGCCAGCTTCATCTTCCGTTTGTGACGCATAGCCACGTTAAGGTGGCGGTGGCTAACGACCAACAGGTGTCGTGTTCGGGAGTCTGTCGGCGAATAGCTTTTGAGGTGGAGGGCTCTCCTTTCCAGATTGAATTTTTTCTTGTCGAACTTCGGGGCTTTGACATCGTGCTGGGCGTTCGTTGGCTGCGCACGTTGGGGCCCCTTACGTGGGATTTTGATCGTATGACCGTATCTTGGCGAGCCGGCTCTCGTTTGGTATAGTGGCAAGGGCACGTTCCACAACACTCTCCGTCCTCCTTTTTAGTCCATGCTGAGCAGTTAGCGTCCCCACACACCAGTCAGGGGGCCACCCGGTGGATCTTGCCGCCCTTCTTCAGTCGTTTCCAACGCTTTTTATCCCACGCTTGGGCCTTCCACCGAGGCGGCGCCAGGACCATAACATTTGTCTCCTTCTAGGGGCAGCACCGATGGTGGTGCGACTATACTGTTATCCCTTCCTACAGAAGGATGAGATCGAGCGACAATGCGATCTCCTCCTACAGCAGGGTCTCATTTGCCACAACGTTTCACCCTTCTCTTCTCCGGTAGTGTTGGTGCACAAGAAGGACAGCACGTGGCGCATGTGTGGGGATTATCGAGTCCTCAACGCTATTACAGTCAAAGACAAATTCCCTATTCCAGTAGTCGAGGAGCTTTTGGACGAGCTCCACGGAGCATGTTTTTTCTCCAAGTTCGATCTGTTTTCCGGGTACCATCAAGTCCGCATGACGGACACGGACGTGAAAAAGACGGCTTTTCGGACGCATCACGGCCACTTCGAGTTCCTTGTTTTGCCCTTCGGCTTAACGAATGCGCCATCTACCTTCCAAGCTTTGATGAATGAGGTATTCCAACCTTTCCTCTGCAAGTCCGTTTTGGTTTTTTTTGACGATATTCTGGTGTATAGCAAATCTTGGGAAGAACATCTACATCATCTTCGGGCTGTCCTCAGTATGGCGCACACGCACCACTTGATTCTCAAGCCTTCCAAGTGCTCGTTTGGGTAGTGTTCGATCACTTATTTGGGCCATTAGTGGATCACTCGGGGGTCTCCGCCGACCCGACCAAGCTCGAGGGTGTGGCGTCATGGCCCCTGCCGTAAGGCATCACCGGCCTCCGCGGTTTTTTCGGCCTCACGGGCTATTACCGCCGCTTCATCCGCGACTACGACAGCATCGCCTCCCCTCTGATCAGTTTGCTTTGGAAGAATGCTTTCGTATGGACGGACACAATGACACAGGAGTTCCACTCTCTCCAGGCGGCCTTGTTGTCCGCTCTGGTTCTCCACCTACCGGACTTCACCGTGCCGTTCCTCATCGAATGTGACGCCTCTGGTTTGGGCTATGGGGCGGTGCTGCAGCAGGAGGCCACCCCATCGCCTATTTCAGGCGCCAGACAACTATCCACCACAGGAAGTTTCCGACATATGAGCAGGAGCTCATTGGGCTCGCCAAGGCGATTCAGCATTGACGACCTTACTTATGGGGTCGCCCCTTCATCATTCAGACAGATCACTACAGCCTCAAATACCTCCTCGAGCAGCATCTCACTACCACAACAGAGGTGAGTCAGCAAATTACTCGGTTTTGATTTTCAGGTGGAGCATAAGGCCGGGTTACTCAACCTCGCCGCCGACGCGCTCTCCCGCAGAGACATTCCGACGACGGCCGCCATATGTGCCATCTCCTTTCCGACAGCCGACCTTCTCTCTTTGCTTCATCAGGAGATCCATGCTTCCCCTAATCTGTCCGAGCTGTTACACCGAGTGGAGCAGAGCCTTACAGATACACAGTGGACAACCCGACAAGGGTTAATCTATTATCGTGATCGGTTGTATGTGGATTCCGCCTCTCCCCTCATCCCCACCATTTTGGATGACGTCCACTCCCGCTGCCATGAAGGCATTCACCGTACTCTTCAGCGCCTTCGCGGCGAATTCTATTGGAATGACATGCGTCGACACGTTCACAATTTCATCTCCGCATGTGCCGTATGTCAGCAAAACAAGGCGGATCACCTCCTTCCAGCCGGATTACTTCAGCCCCTACCGGTCCCTACACAGATTTGGGCCGATCTTTCTATGGAATTTGTGGAAGGGCTGCCCTCGGTTCGAGGCAAATGCATTTTGATGGTGGTGGTGGACAGGTTTTCAAAGGGGGCCCATTTCATTCCCTTAGTCCGACCGCTTGTCGCCGAGCACGTGGCACGAATGTTCTTTCAGGAGATCTTTCGACTGCATGGCATGCCAGAGACGCTGGTTTCGAACCGGGATAAAGTATTCACAAGTAACTTCTGGAGAGAACTTTTCTTACTTAGCGACACCAAATTGGCTTTTTCCTCAGCATATCACCCTCAGTCGGATGGCCAGACCGAGGTGGTCAACCGCACACTCGAGATGTATTTACGGTGCGTGACTGGGGATCGTCCGCGGGACTGGCCGTGTTGGTTACCTTGGGTGGAATACTGTTACAATACGGCGTACCATACGACACTGCAGATCACACTGTTTCGCATCATCTACGGCCGCGACCTGTGCCTTTTGTCCTACATGGGTGGCTCGTCTCGGCTGACGGCCCTTGATCGGGAGTTGGAGGATCGTGACACTTTTTTACAGACTGCTCGGGATCGCGTCCTGCAGGCCCAGCAACACATGGAGATTGCTTACAACCGGGGGCATCGAGATCTCACCTTCACTATGGGCGATTGGGTGTGGGTGCGACGCCGCCCCTTTCGTCAAGTCACCGCGGTTCGACCCCCTTCCAACAAGCTAGGCCCCAAGTTCTTTGGACCTTTTCCCTTCATCGAACGCATTTGCGACGTGGCTTACCGCCTAGGCCTTCCTCCGGAGGCCTGGATACATGATGTCTTCCACATTTCCCAGCTGAAGTTGTTCGTTGGACCCCCGCCGCAGGCTCCCTTGGTTACCATCCCCACCATAGCTCGAGGACAAGCTGTCTTCTGACGAGGGCGGTGATGTTACGACACTCGACACTCTCGATCCATTTTGGGGGCGCACTTACCAGCGTCGCCGACCGACCGAGGCTCATAATCTTTATATTATGTTATTTTATTGCTTGCGTATTTTATTTAGCTATGTATCTCACTGTAGTAAACCCAGGTGAGGGGCATGAGCATGCTTGTGTGGTTTGATGTTTGGACTGGACCGGTTAGTTGTGTTTGGACCTATATGGTCCGGTTTGGGGGTTGTTGAAAGCAAGCAAGAATTAATTCCTGAAATCCCCCTCACTAACTCCCGCTCTCACCCCTCTCTAAACCTAATCCCGCGCCAGTCGAACCCCGCTTCTGCCCTGCGGGATACCGCCACTGACCTCCCTTCTCTCTCTCCCTCGATCTCTTCTCCTCTACTCTTCTATTATCCTCTCCACCCTCTCACAGGTTCCGGATATTTCCACCATAGCACCACTGAAGGACTTCGCCATTCCGCCCGAAAGCTCCTCCTTCTTCGGCCCTATCAAGAGATCCAGGTCGGGGGTCATAACAACCGCATGCCATTTTTCTGTCAAGATCCGGCCAACAGCCCCTCCCCTCCCTGTTCCAGCCTTGCCGCCACCTTCCCCACAGCCCGCAACCGTCCCCCTTCACTGCCACCACCCCAAACAGCCTGCTTGGCTGTTTTCAGCCCCAAAACAGTCCAAATCTGGCCATTTCTAGCCAGATCCAGCCGCCCCGCCTCTTCCCCTTTGCTGCCATCACCCCCCATCTCGTGGATCCTCCTCGAAACAGCCACCCAACACCAAATCTGTCCAGATCTGGGTATTTTAGCCCAGTTCCAGCCATCCCCTGCCCCGATCCAACCCTCCTAATCCCTAACCAGCCCTCCCCTTACCCGATCCAGTCCACCAACCACCGAATTCCCTCTTTGAGCCCTCCAACGTTCAGATCTTTTTATTTACAACAGCCCTAACATTCGTAATGTGTTTTGTATTGTTTTGTTTGGTTGTAAACATTGTTATGATTTGGATATTATGTATTCGCTTGGAAATCTAGTTTATTATTGTAGAAAAGTACATTAGTAATGCAGTAAATCCAGTCAATCTTGTATATCCTTCTTGTGTAGGTAAATACAATGTATGAGTACATATATATAGGAGGAAGAAAGAGAGAGGAGTCCCATATACAAGGTGTGAGATTAATATAACAAGAGAAAAAGAAATAAAATGGGTCGTTAGGTGGGCCTTTACAATGTCTTTTCTAACAATTATGTTATTTGCTCTAGAGAAATCTCTAACTGTAGGAAGGATCGGTTCGCCGCGCGCTCGTGCTTTGGCCCTCCACGCGGAGGAAAGCCCAAGCCTTCTTTGCCCAAATAAATTATCCTGCCTTGTTTGAATTAATTGCTTGTGATTTTATTATTTATTGCTGAATTTTGATTTAATCCGTCGGGCTTTGCATATCATGTAAGATTTGGTCACCGTTAATCCGCCGCCTATAGATTCCTCCTGCGTCAATTGGTATCAGAGGTAGGTTATGCGCACTTTTCGATACGCAGTCGTAGAGTCTATAGGTTTTTTCATTATGTCTAGGTGTCACAATTATTCCTCTTCTCACTTTGGAGGTCTCGAGTCCACTTGCACCCGCCCTCATAGATCCACTTCAGGGAAACCCTCACGACACTACAATGATTATTTGCGATCGCAGCACAACACTTCCAGAGATTGTGTTGACTCACTGACGTGACCCCACTATGCTAGAGACAATCAGTATGATGATTGTCGTCGTTCTTATCCGTACACGCGAGCGGATCGTGTTTATCCTTCGACACGACTCGGTTACCTTAGAGATGATTATTATGAGGATCGTTGTTCCGAGAGAGATCTTGAGAGTCAGTTTCGTACTGTTGCCCCTTCCTTTGATTGCTCATTGTGTTCTGAGTCTTTCAGTTATTGGATCGTGGATATGAAGTATTATCTCGATCATTTTGAGTTATTCGGCGGGCTTCGCGTTAAGTTTGCGAAACTTAGACTTCTAGATCAGGCGATGACATATTGGGCTAACGTTGAGGGCACCCGCGAGCGAGACTATTTTCGTCGCATCACTAGTTAGGGGGACATGAAACGTACATTATGTCAGAGGTATCTGCCTTCATCGTATCAGAGTCGCTTGCTCGACCAATTATTTTCTCTTCGGCAAGTGTCCATGTTTTGTCGCTGAGTATATGACCGTTTTGATGAGTTAGTGGTGAGGAGTGATATTCGAGAGGACCCAACCATGACCATTTCCCGATTTCGGTCTGGACTTCGGTCTGACATACATACTAAAGTAGTTTATCATAGCTCGAATTCTCTCGAGTCGACATATCAGCTCGCCCTTCGTTATGAGTAGTCTTTGAGATCCGCTTGAGCTGGTCGATGAGATTCTCATCCTAACCTCCGCAGTACGAGCCCCTCCTATACTGAGGTCACCACGATACCTACCACTGTTCTGTCAGTCACGACAAAAGTGATACCCGAGGCGGATTGCTCTCACCCCTGTGAGGTGCTTAGCCTAGTGAGTGACCTATCTCTTGTCTCTGACCTATCTTCTGTGACCCCGATCGAGAGTGAGCCTGAGCAACCTATTGAGTCTGCAGTATTGTGTCCCTCACTCATACCTCTTTTTCTGCCATGCACCCACGTATCCATTCTTGAGTGTAGGTCTATGTCCCCCTCTCATTGTCATTGCTCTGAGTCACATCACGATCGAGAGCCCAGAGTCTGGCGTTGATCTCGTAGTGGCTATGTCATCCACCCACGGGGGCACTACCCCTCACGAGGGTACTCATATAAAGGATCATGACCCTAGTGACGAGTTCTATGACGACCCCCCTTATTGAGCCTCCTGATGAATCACCACATCCTTGTGAGGATGCAATTCAGGTGAGCCGCTCGTTTACAAGTTTCGAGTTAGTAGAGCCTCTTCCTTCATCTTCCATGGCCTTGCCCCAGAGGATGAGTATTGTGTGGAGCATCAAGTGTCTAGGGCACCACCTGTCGACACATCACACTCTCGATGAGTTTTTGTACGCACCACCTGCTGACCCACCTGAAGAGTTCTTTACTTTTAGGGACACTCACCACACTATGGAGTCACGTCTTCTAGTCGATGTACGCGATTTTCACTTGGGCGGTCGTCTTATTTGAGATGACTTTTCGCACACCTCCTGGTGAGCCCCCTGATGTGTCACGTTTCCTGAGAGACATTTGACTCTTTATGAGCTCGCCCTTGAGTGTAGATGTCCCACACGATTACTTGAGCACTCGGCACACACGAGATGAGTTTTTCTACACTCCGCCGAGAGAGCCCCCTGATAGGCCACCATATTTTAGAGATATCCCGGTCATTATTAGATTTTCCCGTAACAGGCATGTAGTATCTGTCATGTTTTATTTGCATAATTTGCATGAGTTTGTTGAGTCGTTTCTTCATCATTTGCATGAGTCTGTTGTGTTGTGTGTTCATCGTTTGCATGTGTGTCATGAATTGGTCTGACGAATAATTCATATTGGTAATAAATCTTGTAAATCACTTGCGGATGTTCATTGGCAAGTGCATGTACTGCATGAAGGCGAGCAGGTGATGGTGATAATCTGTGTTGTGAGGCTCCGTGCGAGGCTTGCTAAAAGTTTGAGCTTTCGGAGAATGGGTCCTTACTCAGTCCTGAGACGCATCGGGACAAATGCTTATGAGCTGGACATCCCCGCGAGCATGGATACCCATACTGTGTTCAATGTCGAGGACCTGGCGCCCTACTTTGCACCTCATGAGTATTCGGGTTCGCATCTTGGTGGACCTCCCGAGCCTTTACCACCGTTTTTACCACCCACCACTTAGTCTACCCCCGATCCCTTACCACCACATTCATTGCCCCGTGCTCTGCCCACCTCTGACCCCCACTTACCCGGATGCTGTCCCCGACGACTTTACCATTGGCACCCCAGATCCGACCGGATCCTTCTACTAGTGTGTTGAGAGATGAGCGTAACACTGAGATCATTATGCATGAGGCCATCCCCTCTACAGACGGCCTTGGGTGCTGCTACCTGGTTCGCAGGCGTAGACGACCCTTCACCGACGACGCCTGGATGCTACCGACAGAGCTTGATCGATTCGCCTCTGGATTTCAACTTCAGTACGACCGTCTCCATTCATTCGAGATGGAAGCTTTTCAGTCCGGGGAGTTGATTGGCGTGGACAATTTTCCATCGACGACATTTATACGACGTTTGGTAGACCTCATTGAGTCTTTTCGGACATTCTTCGAGAGAATTCTGACCCATATTCATCGGGAGATGAATTCTTTCAAGTCGGGGAGAGTGATGCGGTGTGACGACTTATCATATATGACCTTCCCGAAACGACGATCAGACTCTGTGGATGCGTCTGGATTCGCGTTGCGAATCAATTTCATATATTGTTTTGTGTTTTTTGGTTTATATTTCATGTAGTTTTGGCCCCGAAACCAACGGCCAATCATAACCGTTGATTTCGGGTGCCCTAATTTCAGTTTATTATAAATAGATTGTTAGGGTTGCCTTCATTTCTCATTGCTGAAATTTGGAGAGTCATCTTCCTCAATTTCGGTGATCTCTCCGCAGTGCCGGCTCCGTGGAACCCCTAGATGACGACTCCTTGGGTAAGCCTTGTAATATTTAAACATGACGTAGTTTATTTGAATATTTGTTAATTCATTTTTTAAATGTTTTAGGATTTCCATAATTATAAAAAATAAATATTTAATATACGTGTCCCAGCGTGTCGAAATATGGTATTTTTAAGAATTGACGAGTCGTGTGTCATGTCGTATTGTGTCGTGTATCACGTATCGGTGTCGGTGCAACATAGACCTTAGGCTCATTCCTGTTAATAGATACACATCCGGCTTTCATCAAAATAAACAACCATTTGATTATATAATTTAATCAACCAACACAACCAGCCTTGCCTTTATCTGCCAAATAATCCAATGAAACCAATTTTCATATAACATTCCATTTTAAGCATACTGTCTTAAATAATATTCATAATAATAATCATAATATAATATTCATAATAATCATAATAACAGTCGCCACCTTACTAGCCATCAATTTCACATATCAATATGTTTAAATTTTTGTCCTTATAAATTTATATACATCAAATTAATAGAAGGGAAATAAAAGTACAAAATCCGTTTCAAACCTGTTTGTTCATCATCAGGGAGTCTTTGTAGATTTTACATTAACTCGACGTTCAAATATCGACTTGTGTTAATTTTGTCAATTATTTTGAAAATCTTAAGCGCAACAACATAATTTAAAAGACCAAGTTTTTATTTAAAATTAATAGCAAATTCCAGGCTTAAGCGAGGCTAGGTATTACATCTAGCACTTGTCTGTTTATAAATATTCAATGTTAATTAAGGGGTTAACTTTAGATTCATTGACGAATTTGGCTTTGATTTTTTGGATTTTATTGGAGAACAAAAGCTTCTGATGGTTCTTTGGTTATGTATTACAAGTTTTTTTTTACTTCAACTCTTGCAGGAACAACTTCGTGATCTGCGCCAAGAAAATGGCTCATTACGGAGGGGTTTGGAGACGAAAAAAGATGATGAGAGCATATTGAAAAATGAGAGTCAAAGAACTTTATCTAATAACCTTGTAACATCCAAGGCAATCTTCTAATTACTTCATCTATTTTTCATTGAAGTCCATTTCAGTCCAAAATGCTGTTAGATATTTTTTGTTAATTTAATTATTTCAAGTTATATAAGCTTATAGAAGGATAATTCTTGTAAAAATTTGTTCCCTTTTCCTATCAAAACCTGACCAAATATGAAATTCTATGAAAGATATGCTAAGGAACAGGAGGTGTTAAAGCTAACAATAATCTTAACTAGCTTTATGTTTGATTGGGTGTCAAATTGTCATGAATTCAGCTATTGTGAAATCCAAGGTTTGTTCAGTCTGAATTACATCTATACACAGCTTGTCAGTTGCACTAACAACCACCACCACCACCACCACCACCACCACCATGCTCCTTCAGATTAGGAGGATATCAGATACATGTTATGCTTTTCTATCCAATTCACTCTCATGTTTCGTAGGTGTCTTCATTGTTATTCATGTTGTATTAATTACCCAATTGTTATGTGCATCTCATATTTTGTTTTGATTTAGACCACTCCTATTTAAAGGTCTTGAGTTTCTTGTTCACGGCATCCTAAAATTGAATCTTGCATGAAATAGGGATGAACATGTGCATGGACCAAATCACCCTTCTATATCTTCCCTCACTTTCCACAACATCTGTCATAGGTCCATGCAAAGGATCGGGTTACTGGACAGGATGCGATAGAGAAAGTCAGAGTTAGGTGTCTAGGTCGATTGCTGCCCCCTACATCCCCTTGGTTGACTAACCTATGGTGGAACAAGGGTTGGAGCCTTTCCGCGGTTCCCTATGTGGGTGTGCTGAGCTAGAGGCGTGGAGAATTGTACAAAGCTATGCAGGAGTTGGCGTAGGACTATTGGGCACCAATCCTCCGCACTTGAGAGTTGGGATGTAGCGCTCATAGGTGCGCCCAGGGAACAATGCTCGAACGAGCGGGTCGTTGGCATCATGCGGCTAGGGAAACATCAGCCCTCACGGCTACTGTGAGAAGCTCATGTTGTGCTTGATAGTCCGGTGGATAGGAGAGTCCTGAAGGGCTTGAGATTGGGGAGGCATGAGAGAGGGATTTCCATGGGGAGGAGGGAGCCCAATTCTCAGATGCCAAAATGAAATTAGATTAACTCAGCATGCCAGGCTCTCAACCCGGTATAAATACAGAGTCTAAAATGAAGGAAATAGTGCACGTCCGGACTGGTCTGAACCCACAAATAATTGCGGCATAATTAAATAACAAAGATGCGGTGAGTAAAAATAAATGCAGAATAAAAAAACAGATCTTGGCATGTTTACACCCCACATCTTGCTTCCTCCTCCGATAACAGCATCTAATAAATTCGCAAGTGACAACCCCCTACCTGATAACAGTAGCTATCACAATATTAAAAAATATTTTCGAGCCACTCAACATTGATATCATATCTTCAAGTCTAGGTATCATAAATGAGCACTTGACTGGAATTTTATTAATGAGTCTACTATCAATACTCATCCTCTAGGAACCATCCTTCTTTGGAGTAAAGAGTCATGGTACTACACACACTAGCTCATGCTTTCTCTAATCAAGTCCAACAACACTATAACTAGTGTAAATCTCGTAACTTGTTTGAATTCTTACCATAGTGAGGTTCATGGGTAGACTTGTGCACGGCACCAAATCAATCAAACTTTTATTGAACACTGAGAATATTGACCCCAATCAAATTAATATATTAGGTGAACCTGAGGTAAACGTTTCATAGCTTATGAAATTGAGTTCTGAAGATAAAGTGATACGCATATCTTTTAGAAATTTTCTTTAAACTGATAGTTTTTTCTGTCTGCTTTTCCCAGTTAAACTGGAATTATAATTATGCTCTGTGCTTATACCTCCAATGTCATATGCTGCTCTTTGTATTTTGGTAAAGTATAACTTTACCATGTTTAAATTTTACAGGGGACTTTGAACCGAGGCTCAGTCAAACCTCCTATAGTCAGGACTCAAGAAAACTCACGATCTGGTCATGTGTTGGAAACTTCTGTTTGTAGGCAAAATGGATTTGATAATGGGATCACACTTCAAAATCCGATAGTAGAATTCGCAAATTCTGAGAAGGTATTCAATCTTATTTTATTTTTCTTTGTTAGTGGATCTGCTCACTTGGTTGATTGCTGATGGAAAACCCATCTTCTGTAAAGAAAAATGAGGATAAGTACGTCACCTGGGTATATGGGCTTATAGCACACCTAAAAATATATGCATGAAATTATTATCATTCTTCTATTTTATTTCTACTATCCGTGTTGCATTACCAGCAATTTTTTACATGTGAATCATGTTTGTAGACAAATTCAAGTTACAAATACACATAAATGATTTGTGATGTGATCCAGAGTAGTTTGTTAAATGTTTTAGGAACATGAAAAGTTACTCGAAGAAGTCGAATCTTTGAAAGCATTGCAGGCTGGTCATCAGGCTGAATTGGAACTTCTAAAGGAACAGGTTGAAAATGAGCGAGCAAATACATCACTCTTAAAGATGAAGTTGCATGGTGATCATATGTTCTTATGTTCTTTTCTGTTCACCTGTTTTTTTTCTCTCTTCTAATTTTATCTGAAGTTGAGCAGAGGAACACCAACTCAATGAGTCTTCTCACCGGGAACTCTCTGAATTGAAAATAGAGATTGGAAAGGTAGGTTCGTATGTTTTGGTGGATTCTTAGAGCTGTCCACATTTTGTGTTCAGTTATGTTCTCATCATAAACCTTTTGTTTTCAATTAATTATCGATTCGGAAACATGTCATGACGGTTTAACAACTTGAGTTTGTTTGCATTTCTATGAATTGTTTTTTTACTATTGTTGGATATTCTTATATTTTTTTTTGGAAATCATGGATTAATTGTTAACGTGACAATTCAATTAAGAGTGTCATTCTTTATTTATTTGATTCACGGCATCATCAAGTATCTCCTTTCCTTTGCCTTTTCCTCCAAATTTATGTTATGTGGTCAGAGGTTCTTGGTATGAACATGGTATGACAAATTCCTTTGAGAAAATGCGGATTCCATTTGAACAGATCCACAGTAACACTCATTGTTCATTACTTCCCTTTAGATATTATGCCTTATCTACACTTAGCTATGTCCTTCCTCGTAGTAACTATAGAAGAAAAGAGGTGTATAGAAGCTCAATGCAAAGGCCCGCTTACAATGACCCATTGGAGATCTTGTTGTCTTGTATAGATTAGTCTCATATTGTGAATAAGAGTTATGGTGTCACTCCCGATAACTATAAATATGTGTGCATGTACATGTATTTCTTTTTTAACATGAAATAAGATTGTTATGTAGTTTCAACATTTTCTCACATGGTATTAAAGCATGAATATGAGTCACGATACTCTCTTTATAGTACTTGTCTGGCTCACGCTTGAGCTCACCAGATTTCGCAGCTCCTGCTTCTGATTTCACTTGAACTCACAAACCCTACTTGAGCTCGTAGGTTTTCACAAAGCTCACAGGTTTCTGCTTGCTGCCCCTGATTCTCGTTGTTGTACCTCGAGAGCAAGTTCTCTCTCTGCCCCTTGGTTCACATTGCAATACCCGAGAGAAAATTGTCTCTTTCTGTGACCGAAACAATAGGGATTGTCGACCTCGTAACATCCAGGGCTCATCACCATCACAGTCGCTGTTTATCGCAGGATCTCGTCAACCTTGCCATTGACTGTTCTCCTAAACGATTAACTGAGCTCGTGTGAGCTTGTTACACCATCATTGAGTTTTCTATCAATATATTCACATATCACAAGTTCATTGTCATTATTTTGTTCTCGCACGCGGCATTTATAGAGTTCTAGTAGAACTTGCTCTCGTACAGTCTCCTAGCTCCCAACTAGATTTTCATACTTGATTTCGTGATTGCACTCGCTCTACTGGGTAGCTCGATCTCCGTGGTCTGCGAGTTCACGAGTGATTGTGTTCACATATGTTGCTTAAGCTTTCGAGCTTGCAACATCCGTTTATATATAACACTCGCAGTTGATTCGGCTATTTTAGTTGCACCTAGCTCGAGCTTGCTGATATACAAGTTTACAAACTTGATTTCTTTCCAGGAGCAGTTTCGTCTTCTAGACTGTCTCCTGCTCTCTTTACTGTTTGTGAAATGGTAGAAAATGATGATTTAGCTTCGCCTACCATTCCGATCTCCGTTGCTCCCCCTCAGTGGAGGAAGGACTTTGTTAAGTGGGTTCACTCGGTGCAACGAGTACTCCAGAGTAAGGGTCTCCTTCTATCACCCAAAATCCCCTAATTGAGTCTGATCCTACTGAGCATTGGCTTCATGATGATGGTTGAGTTCAATCCCGGATATTGAACTCTATATAGAACGACTCATAGCACATGATAATGTATCATGAAACCACAAAATCTATGTGGGACTCTAGCCAAGATAGCCTTCAACATATGTTCGACTTATTTCGGGATTTCCAGACAGTTGAACCTGTTCTAGATGGCTATCTGAAATCATTCATGGCGTAATACAAGACTCTCATCCAAGCATGGATTCAACACCAACCTTCTACTCTTTATATGATGACCCAAAGGGCTCCGAAGGAAGCAATTGGTATAGTTATAGTGATGGCTAGAATACGACCACATTTGTACAATGTCCAAGCTATTGTTTTGTCTTCTCCAACTATCTCTTCTACTTTGCATATTTGCTTGATGGTTTTGAAGGCACTCGCCCCCCTCAATGTCACCATGACTTCATCTCTTGTCCTTCTCCAACATTCTACCAGAGCACCCCCCTCTCTCATACCGGGTGCAAGGGAGTTTACATGGGTTCTCAAGGTGGCGGCGGTTAGGATTGCCAAAATTGTCGTAAAGGATAAATCACCTGCGTGTGGACCTATTGTGGTCGAGAACTCTCTTGACGCTCTATGAACTGCTCATTTACTTTCTCACTGTCTCCTTTCCTCGTTGTCTCCTAAAATCCAAAAGTTTGCTATTTCAAAATCAACACAAACCTCCCCTTTTCTTTTATATTGCAATTTCTCGATTATTATATGATAATTTCTTAATTTTCCTTGTCTATATAGATAAAAATAGATATGTAGGTTCTTGTTTTCTATTTTCCCATTTTCTTCTATATATATGTGGCTCTTTAGCATATAGGATGACGTGCGACAATGGATGATGAAATGAAGGCCCTATGAGTCAACATAAATTTGGAGTTGATGTCACTTCCTTCGGGAAGTTCTTGAGTAGGATGTAAATGAGTGTTCATAGTTAAACACTGTCCAGATGAGTCGTTTGAGCTCTTAAAAACCCGTGTTATGGATCGTGAATTCACTATAGTCCGTTCGTTAGGTCGGAATTGGAATTCAATTGACAATTTCAATTCCAGCGTTCGACGGACATATGAAATATCTCGGAATTGAAATTCATTTCAATTCCCATAGAAATTAATTATAAAGGAAACATGCCTCCCTCAATTCCGACCTCGTGAGGTCTTCAATCACAATTCCCACCCCAACCAGTGGTGCACTCCCGACTCTCTCAAAAAGACCTTGACACCAACTCTGTTGTTCTCCTAGAGGAGCATTTTTTTCCCAAGAGCGAATTTTTCGGCGTGACGCGCATTTTTCTGTCCGGGCGCAAATATTTCTCCCGGACGCGCATTTTTCGCCCGGGTGCGCATTTTTCGCCGGGGCACGCATTTTTTGCCGGGGCGCACATTTTTCGACGGGACGCACATTTTTCGACGGGGCGCGCATTTTCTGCCGGGGCGCCCATTTTTCGCCGCCCAGGCTCGCATTTTCCGCCCGAGCACGCATTTTCCGTCCGGACGAGCATTTTTCTCCCTAGCGCACATTTTTCTGCCCGAGCACGCATTTTTCTGCCCGGGTGTGCATTTTTTCCTGGGTGCGAAATTTTTCGCCCGGGCGCGCATTTTTCCGCTTGGGCGTGCATTTTTCTCGCGGGCGCGCATTTTTAGACCAGACGCACATTTTGCGCTCGGGCGCGAGTGATTCGCCCGGGCACGAATTTTTCGCCCGTGCGCGATTTTTTCGCCCGTGCGCGATTTTTTCGCCGGGATTGTTTTTTTTAACCCAACCATATTTTTTCTCCCCGACACATTTTTTACGCCCAGATGTGAATTTTTCGCCCGGGCGCGAATTTGACACATTTTTTTCGCCCGGGCGCAAATTTGGTAGGTTTTTTTGCCCGGGGGCATTTTTTCATCCGGGCCTGATTTTTTTCCGCACAAACGAATTTTTTCCTCTCAGCGTGAAATTATCGCGTCTGGGAGAAAATATTTTGTTCAGGCGAAAAATTTGTGCCCGTGCGAAAAAATCGCGCCCGTGCGAAAAAATCGCTCCAGTGTGAAAAATCGCTCGGGCAAAAAATCGCGCCCGAGCGAAAATAAGGTGCTCAGGCGAAAAAAAACCCACTCGGGCGAAGAAAACCCCGCCCGGGTGAAAAAATGTGCCCGGGCGAAAAAAACGTGGCCGGCGAAAAGAACGTTCCCGGGTGAAAAAAACGTGCCCCGACGAAAAAATTGAGCCTAGGTCGTGGCCGAGCAAAAAATTCCAGCCCGGGCAAAAAATTCGCGCCCGGGCAAAAATACTGCTCCCGGGCGAAAGAATCGCGCCGGGCAAAAAAATGCATGCCCTGGCGGAAAATGTGCACCCGTACAGAATAATGTGCTCCCAGCCGAAAAATGCGCGCTCTGGAAAAAAATTCTAATATGCAGCCGAACAGTGAGATTACTAATTCCAATTCCTGTGATAGAATTCTTGCATTTAGCCGAACAGCAGAATTGAAATTGACTTCAATTTCAATTCCTACGAGAATCTCAATTTCTGCGAAACGAACGGAGCCAGTATTGACCTATGGTCATTATTGACTTATGATGTTTCTGGTCTTACTTGACTGAAAAGTCTTCTTGCTGATCTTGGTGTACCTCTCACATCTCTATTGTGATAGCAAAGTTACTATTCATATGGCAGAATCTAGTCTTTCATGAATGCACAAAGTACTTTGAAATAGATTACCCCTTCATCAAAAAAAAGTCCAGCTCCTTAAAAATTAATCCCCGACAATTTCTTGTTGCAGATCAACTCTATGATATCTTCACATCTTAGTTCCTTGTCGCGTCCACTTTATTATTACTTTATTTTCAAGCTTGGAGCTTACAATATGTATGCTCCAACTTACCTGCAAGTCTAGAAGAAAAGAGGTGTATGGAAGCTCAGTGCAAAAATATTTTTACAATGGCCCATTATGGGTCTTGTTTGTCTCGTATAGATTAGTGCCACATTTTGAATGGGAATTGTGGTGTCACTCATCGCAACTATGAATATGTGTACATGTACTTGTATTTCTTGATTAACATGAAGTAATAAGATTTCCACTCTTCATAACTTTGAATATTTGTACATGTACTTATTTATTGTTTAACTTGAAGCAATAATAAGATTGAAAACCTTTTTAGGCACTTTCTCACAGTAACATTTTTAATATAATATTTGCTTCTTTCTTCGGTATAAGAACCATGATAATTGATTGACAGATGCCCGATTCAAAAAAATTACAGAACGAGTTGAATAGGAGTTTATCAGATTTAAGAAGGCTGCAAACGGAAGTGATCAGAAACAATTTAGCGAAGGAACAAAATGAATCTCAGGAGAGTTTGAAGTCAACATTGCAGAGATTAGAAAGGGAAAAGCTTGAATTAACGGTAAGTTTGTGCTATTTTCTTGGTTAAGATTTTCATTGAACATCCGGTAATGGTTAACATCAAACTGATTTTTACTGTTTTATCTATGGACTTGCTATTCCTTCTTCTCAATGTTCTAGCTAATGTTTGTATGTTCTCACAACCTTCGTACATATAAAGTTTGTGTTTTTTTTACTTGTGCACAGACAGAGAAGAATACAGCTGAAGAAAGATTAAACTCTTTTCTAAAAAAGAAGCCTGAAAAGAATGATGCTGATGGTTCAGATTTCCTATATGCAAGCAAAAATGAACAAAATGAGGTAAACCTAGTTCTCATTTATCTGCTGATTTCCTATTTAGGAATGCTATCTCCTATATTATCATTGGATATTTCTAATCTCTTTCACTCATCCGTCCAATTATACTTTTGAATGATCTACCAATTGATATGCATCCAGGCCCACAAACACCTTACCGGTTTATTCGAGGAGAACCCACAAAAAGTAGATTTGATAAGGAAGATGTTATGGGTTGTTATGAGAAGTTACGAGGTCTCGAGCACTGAGCCCTTTTTATCCTTATTATTATTATTGTCTTTATGTCTTGTTAGGTGAGTGATTAGGAGTTGTAAAAGTCATTATTATCCTGTAGCCTATATAAATGCATGTGCATTGTATGCATGGTATCAATGAAATGAAGTTCTTGTCCCTTGTTGTGAGATCTTAGTGGCCCTCTCCTCCAACGAGCAATCCCGCCCAGGTAGCCACAGTTCCGGCTCCACGGTATCCTCCTCTACCACCATCTTCTCCGCCTCCGGCCACTACTCCGATGAGTTACCGCTGTTGGTAATTTCCCACACCATGGACTCCTCTTCCTTGACCCTGAACCGGTCCCCCCTGGGCCTCCAGGCCAGAAGGTTGTTTGGTTCATGGTACCCCCAACCTTACTGCTGCCCCTGGAGCCCCCGTCCTCTAGCTTCATTTCTCCTTTTTGCCTCCCGTTGCTTGCTTCCTCCCTGCTCCTTCTCTTCTCCTGCACCCAGCCTAGCCAGCTTCCCGGTGAACGTGGGGTTTGCTGCCTCTCCCTCGATCTCCCTTGCCGCCCTCTCCATCAGCTCCTCAAAAGACAAGGGGGGGGGGGTCCCTCTTCAGCTCCACCCTGAAGAACCCCTCACAAAGCCCAAGGGTGAAGGCCAACATCAAGGTATACCCTGACACCTCCTGAACCAAAAGGAACTCTTCCTTGAACCTATCCACATAACTCCCCAGCGTCTCCTCCGGACCTTGCTTGATTGCAAGCAGGAACTCCGCTCCCTTCTTCCTCTTCTTTGACGTCGAAAACCTCAACAGGAATCCCCGACGAAGATCCTCGAAGCACTAAATCGAGCTCGTGGGAAGCTGGTGAAACCAGTCCCTCGCCTTCTCCTTGAAGATTATCGCGAAGAGTCTGCACTTGAAGGCATCCGACATCTGCCGGATGGAGATGATATCCTCGAACCACTGGACGTATTGCACTGGATCATCCCTGCCCGTGTAGTAAGACATCTCGGGTTCCCTGAACCCCTCTGAAACTGGAGCAGAGACAATCAACTCGCTAAAAGGGCTCTCTCCTCCTACCGGGTGAGTGGACCCATCTCGCGCAGTCATCTCGCCGGGTCTCTCGGCACTCGCCGAGTTGGGGAACAACTATCGGCCAACGAGATCTCGCTCTCCCCCTTCCACGACCACCTCCTTCCCAGGCCGATGTCCCAAGGTGTTCTCGCTTGGCTGTTGGGACGGGATCACAAGAACTCCCGATGTCAAGCACTCGCCTCTCGCGGAGAATGCAAGATGCAGGGTCTGCAAGACCTCCCTCTTGAATTCTATAAAAATCCCCATCGTAACTCCACTCGCCGGTGGCGGCGAGTTGCCCGAGTCGGTTCCTTCTCCTTCACCTCCAACCATGAAGTTTTGCTCAAGATTTTCTTGTGCAGACTACGTTCCACGCTCACCGCACAAAAAATGTTGGAACCAAAACTTTAAGGAGAGTTCAGACCTAAGGGGTGTAATCTGCACCTACTTCTCCCAAACTAGCACACCTGACCGGGCACTGGAAATTATGGAACAGACCCTGGGCTGCTGTGTGGAGGTCTCACCACACACTCGGAAGATCTTAGAGCGCTTCTCCTCCCAAGACAAAAGTTGAGCTGGGCACCTTGAAGGGTACTCGAAGCCAACTAAAAACAACCTGAGGAGGAAGAGAACGAGGGAACCGTCCCTTCCAAAGAAGCCCTCAAGGGTCTATTTATATTTTTCCAAACCTATCCTGCCAACAACGGAATCCCGCCCTCCGACTTTATTATATGCAGCCCAAAGTTGGTCTGCCAGCAACGAAACTCCGCCATTTGGAGAGGCTATTGGCAGGCCAACAAGGACGTCCTGGTAAAAGCACTGCTAGGCGAGTGGCTACTGCTACTACCACTCGCCCGGGGCGGCGAGTGCCCAAAGGGTCCAACACTCGCTACCTCGACCGGGGCTGAGGGAGAGTGCATGCCTAGTTACCCCACTCGCCTCCCCCTTAGCCTGGTCCCGAGATGAGTGTGGGCCCGAATCCCCCACTCACCTCTACGCCACAAACGACTTAAACCTTTGCGAGCTGAAGAAATCCAACCCCACTTGCCCATCCGGCTCGCCCGGGCCCAAGACTGCTCTCCTTGTCTTGATCTTCTGAGGGATCTACTCGGCGAATACGGGGTTGTACACTTTTACTCCTCGGCCAGGGAAAGGATGAAGGTCTCGAGTGTGTGCGTCCTATTGGACCTCCCGAGAGCCATTTCCCTTTGCAAATACCTCGGCCTTCGTAGCCAGGTAGTAGAGCGAGAATTCATTGAGGTACAAAGGCGGTCCTCATGATTGAATTGGGAAACGAGCCTTCTGCATGACTCTCGTAACGCTTAGAGCGGATGATGGGACAGTGCATCGAAGCTTGCCTCCTCCTAAGCCCAAGATTTTGTATTGACGATCGAGATCAGCTCCCCCTTTACATGTTAGCTGGCTATCTTCCGATTGCACTTCTCTTTCGACTGTAGATGTTATTAGAAGAGAATCTGGGGCCGACCTTTCAACTCGACGAAGTGAAGATCGTCCTTTTCTTGAAGAAAGATCCTTCGTCATCAAAGAAGTCGGTGCAGTTAACTCTTTGTCGATTTCTTAAGTAACAGGGTGGGTGATCTCCGCACTAGAGAGAAGTCCTCGAGTGTGTTGTTGCCATAGTCCAGGCCTCTGCTCGAGCTCCTCTCCACCACGATGACTACTTGCTCCCTCGGGTGAATTGATGTCCCCGTGTGTCGTGTCGTAGTCCAGGCCTATGCTCGAGCTCCTCTCCAACACGCTGTCTACTTGCCCCCTCGGGTGAATTGAAGTCCTCGAGTGTGTTGTTGTCGTAGTACAGGCCTCTGCTCGAGCTCCTCTCAAACACGTTGTCTACTTACTCCCTCGGGTGAATTTGATGTCCTTGAGTGTGTTGTTACCGTAATCCAAGCCTCTGCTCGAGATCCTCTCCAGCACACTGGATACTTGCCCCTTCCAGTGAATTGAAGTCCTCGAGTGTGTTGTTGACGTAGTCCAGGCCTCTGCTCGAGCAACTCTCCAGCACGCTGGCTACTTGCCCCTTTGGGTGAATTGAAGTTCTCGAGTGTGTTGTTGTCGTAGTTCGGGCCCTTGTACGAGCTTCCCTCCTGCATGCTGGAGGATACTACCCCCCGAGTGTGACTTTTATCTACCTCCAGTTGAGCTCGACTCCTGTGAGGTGTTGACCTTCTCTCCACCTCCAGTTGAGCTTCCTCCTGATAGGTTTCGACTCTTCTCCACCTCCAGTTGAGCTCGGCTCCTGTGAGGTGTCGACTCTTCTCCACTGTTGTGCTCGGCTCTTGTGATATGTTGACTCTTCTCCCCCTCCAGTTGAACTCGGCTTCTGTGAAGTATCGACCTTCTCTCCACCTCCAGTTGAGCTTTCTCCTGGCAGGTGTCGACGTTTTCTCCACGTCCAATTGAGCTCAGCTCATGTGAGGTATCGACCTATCTACCTCCAGTTAAGCTTCCTCCTGGCAGGTGTCGACTCTTCTCCACCTACACTTGAGCTCGGCTCCTGTGAGGTGTCGAGCTTTCTCTTCCTCTAGTTGAGCTCGGCTCTTGGGAGGTGTCGACCTTCTCTTCACCTCCACTTGAGCTCGGCTCCTGTGAAGTGTCGAGCTTTCTCCTCCTCTAGTTGAGCTCGGCTCCTGGGAGGTGTCCACCTTCTCTCCACATCCAGTTGAGCTCGGCTCCTGTGAGGTGTCGACTCTTCTCCACCTCCAGTTGAGCTTGCTCGTCTAGCGAATGGCTTGGGAGGTGTCAACCTTCTCCGTATCTTTTAGTTGAGCTCCGCTCCTGAAAGGTGTCGACTCTTCTTCCCCCCTTTTCCAGTTGAGCTCCACTCCTGGGAAGGACCCCACGCGACATGTCATTTAGTGCCCATCTCTTCGAACTACGGGTTCAACATTGTTTTTCGAGCTCACATCGAGCTCGAAAAAAGCGGAGATTGTGTATAACCCGTAATTCGTCGAGATCAGAAAGGCCTAAGGGAACGCCTATTAGCAGACCTCGTTGGGCGAGCAAGGGCGAGCAAGGGCGAGCAAGGGTGAGCATGGACGAGCAAGGGTGAGCGTGGGCGAGTAGCCCTCATAACTCGCTAGTACGGGCGAGCATCCAAAGACCGCCAGCGGACGGGTTCTAGCAGCCATAGGCCCATAGCCTCCAGGCGCGCCAGGGGGCGCAAGGGCTGCCACGGCTTCCAGGGCCGCCACGGGCGCCCGGGCCGCCAAGGCCGCCACGGGCGCCTTGGCCGCCACGGGCGCCTTGGCCGCCACGGGCGCCTTGGCCGCCACGGGCGCCTTGGCCGCCACGGGCGCCTTGGCCGCCACGGGCGCCTTGGCCGCCACGGGCGCCTTGGCCGCCACGGGCGCCTTGGCCGCCACGGGCGCCTTGGCCGCCACGGGCGCCTTGGCCGCCACGGGCGCCTTGGCCGCCACGGGCGCCTTGGCCGCCACGGGCGCCTTGGCCGCCACGGGCGCCTTGGCCGCCACGGGCGCCTTGGCCGCCACGGGCGCCTTGGCCGCCACGGGCGCCTTGGCCGCCACGGGCGCCTTGGCCGCCACGGGCGCCTTGGCCGCCAAGGCCGCCACAGGCGCCATTGGCCGCCATGGGCCGGGTTATAAATAAGCCCCCTCCTCTTGGATTTGATTATAAATAGGTCCTCAGGGGTACCATGAATAAGACTTTGGGCTGAGTTTCCTGATTACTTTTCTGAAGACTTGGGCCGTGAGATCGTGACCATCCCCCTTGGGGACCATCTGTCCTAGATACGCGCCAAGTCAGTCCCTTCTTCATACCCTGCTCGGCCATTCTTGGTTGTGGAGGAGAAGTTTCTTCTAAGCTTCTGGGTATGTGGTGAGACCTCTCTGCCGCAACACCTGGGGTCCTTTAGTGCTCCCTTAGTTTATTTATCCTTGCCCCTCAATCCGTCCAGCTCGATTGCCGGACCAGTTATCTTAGGCTGCATTAACCCCCAGGCTTGATGCCCACCAAGGGAGATGTCTGCCAAGGGAGAGGCGCTCCAAGGGAGATGTCCGCCAAGGGAGATGCCCGCCAAGGGAGATGCTCGCCAAGCTAGATATCCGTCAAGGGAGATGCCCGCCAAGGGAGATACCCGCCAAATGGAGGTACTCGCCAAAGGGAGATACCCACCAAGGGAGATGCCCTCCATGGGAGATACCCTCCAAGGGTGATTCTCGCCAAATCCATGCATTCTTGTACCTCGCTCAGCCTTTTGGTTTTGGAGGGAAGTTTCACCCAAACTTCGGGATACGTGATATGATCTCCCTACTGAAGTACCTTGGTCTGGTTTATAGACGAATCTCTCTCTTCTCACCTCTTGCCAAATTGGTCCGTGAAATTGGATCACAGGACCAGTAATCTCTGGCTGCTATCAGGTCCGAATATTTGGAGTAGGGATTTTCCCAGCTTCAACACTTATGAATCACCATCGACGGTCATACAATCACCGGATCTCATCTCATCAACGGGTACCTTCCCTTTGTGAGGACTTGCTGTTTTGTGTTTTGCTTTCACTTTATTGTACGGATTGAGATCATTATATGATTTGTAATGTCAACTTGTTAGTGTGTTTCTTTGGTGGTTGTTTATAGCTGCATGGTTTATTCTCTTTACCATTTGAAATCAAACTGCTCGTGCGGAAGGAAGTCATATCCACTTGCTTTACAAACTAATTTGCTATTTGTCTTGTGACAGTCTACGTGGTTTAAATTATTGATTGATATTTATAATCGGATATCAGATCATCAATTACATTGCATACATCATCCTAGGTTAGTAAGAGTTTGATTTCCAAGGAACCCCAACATATTTAGAATTTACTATTATAGGCCCGGAGGATGTCGGAGGATGACCGTAGGCGGAGATGTTGGCGGCGAAAAATATAGAGGAGCCGGAACTGTGGTTGCCTAAGTGGGGCTTGCATAAGTGAGCTTCCAAGATCTCATAAGCGGGACTAAGAATTAGATATTCTTCATTGATTCCCAAAATATGAACATACCCATGCCTCTATATAGACCTACAAAAGTACTAAAAGATAATACCAATAAAAGACAAACAACAATGATAACACCTAATGACGGCGCACCACGATCGACTCGTGTATATTCCCGCAGGAGGCAGTGATTAGTTTTTCGGATGCACGATCAGCGTCCGTGGTTACGTCCGGATGTTTGATTCGAATCATTTTCATGTTGTGTGTTTTTAATTTTAAGGTGTTTTTAGCCCCGATCGACCCAAAACAGTATTAGCTGTCCAATCGGGGTGGTTTATTTATAGTGTAGGATTACTATGCGGTTAGGGTGTTAGGGTTATAAAAGAGGAGGCGCCGGTTTGCTTGGGGTATCGTGAGTTTTGGGAAAATCCTGAAACGGGCGGTCTTCATTTGGTGCGACGCCGAATCCTCTCTCCTATTCCGGTGTGACGCCGGGAGCCCACTTCTCCGCCTCCATCTTCCCCTCTTCCTCCTCCACTGGCCTCAGTAAGCCCTTCGCCTCCCTGTCTCAAGCCTGCAACTCTGCTCAGCCCACCCCGCCTGCAGCCCTTCGCCGTTTCTCCTCCCTGCGCCAACCAAAATCCGACGGCCCTTTCCCCTCCCTACAACCACCCCCTCCCTGATCCAAATCCGCAGCCCGCACACCTCCCCCATCAGCCTTTCTCCAGTGAACTTCCACCTTCCTCACTACTCCAGACAGACTACAACCTCCACCCCCGTCCCATCCAGAGATCCCCTCCAATCCGTGGCCTCCACCCCATCCCAACCAGATTCCCACCCTTCTCCACCCCTACTTCCTTGACATGGATTCCACTTTCACTCAGTCAGCCCCGCCGCTGCCGCACCCTTGGATGCCCGCTTATAACCACCGTCGCCGCCACCTGCATGTGTAAATTGTGGTATTCAGTCTTATCTTTTATTATTGTTTATTTGGCACATGTACTGTGTAGTGGTTATTTATTTTATCGCTATTAATATTATTCGTCATATGACTTGCAGGGCTTCTTCTGCGCATGCTTAAAATTAATTGCGGCTCGTTTGAATTGTGAACATATATTGTTTTCTCTAATTAAGATTTTGGGAACAATTGTACATTTGTTAATTTTTATATTAATCCATTATTGCTGCAATTGTTAATACGGATCCGCTCTTGCATATTCATCATTCTCATCATATTTAGGAGTGCCTTTAAAGCTAGTCCACCTCGTGTCTGTCATACCACTGCATCAAATTGGTATCAGAACACTAGGTTAGGGTAATTACATGTTACATAGTGGTAGGGATTATCGTCAGTCCATGTCGAGTCACAATCACACCGACGATAGAACTGCTAGTTCTCAGACGAACAAGACGCTCGCTGAGTTCCAAAGACTTGTCCTCGTTCGAATGGGAGTCCAATTCGACACACTTAGGGGCGATATTACGAGGGTTAGCACAGGGGTTGATCAGTTAGAGACATCTAGAGATCGAGCGATCCCTCCCACCGATGAGTAGCCTCTCGAGGACCCTCGAGATGCCACACCACCTCCCGAGAGACGTGGTAGAGATGGCCCTCGCCGAGATCCCCCACCTCCACCGAGAGCTAATTATCGTCGTGGTTACGAGTTTCGGCGAGATCCAGGAAGGGATCACCATCCTCCGGAGGAACCTCGTCCTCCCCCACCTCGTCGTAGAGATCGTCCACGATATGATTATGGCGATGATGACGAGTACGGTGACTACCGTGAGCCACGTCGTGGGATGACCCCAGAGGATGATGACATCACCCAACGGATCCGTATTGATGCTCCCACCTTCGATGGTCACCTGGACACGAAGGCGTTTAGTGATTGGCTCATGGATATGGATCACTATTTTGACCGGTTTGATATAGGTGATAAGAGACTCATACGGTTCGCGAAGATGAAATTGATTGGCCTAGCAAAAGTTTATTGGTCAAGTTTAAATAGGTCTCTTGAGCGGGATGGTTACTATCCCATCACCCGATGGGATGAGTTGAAGCAGCGCTTACAAAATAAATACCTCCCCGCTTCATATCAAAATCAACTCTTAGACCAGCTTTACACGTTACGTCAGGGGACTATCTTCGTTGCTGATTATATGTCACGATTTGACGAACTCGTAGTTCGTAGCAACATCTGGGAGGAGCCCATCGCCACTGCCTCATTCTTTTGTTCGGACCTTAGAGCAGATATCCGAAGGGAACTGATTCCCCATAGGATGGAGACGGTTGAGCGGGCTTTTCAGCTCGCACTAGAGTACGAGCAGTATTTACGTACCATTGGCTAGAGGCAGGTCACTACACGACCCGATGCCACCACAACTAGGAGATCCCCTCCCGCCACGACCACTGCCACCCCTCGCGCTCCTGCAGACGCGACGGGGAAAGCTATTGTTCCTGGAGGCCCCAAGCCTGGGGGCGTCCAATGTTACCGTTGTTCTGGTAGAGGGCATTTCACAACGCAATGCCCCACTAGAAATTTGCTGATTGTAGATTCTGGTGAGCCCAGCGCTGAGGCTGAGGACATTGTCGTTGAGAAAGTTACTTCCATTGTGGATGAAGGATGGGAGATCGATGTTGAGAGATCGCTAGAGGTCGGAGTCCTTCACCGCATCCTCCACACCCCACGTGCCGAGGATGATTGGCGTCGCACCACTATCATTTTCACATATTTCCCGAGCGCAGGTGGACCCTGCAAGCTCGCCATCAATAGTGGTAGCTGCGTAAATATTATTGTTAGGAAAGGGTTGGAGAGAATGCAGCTCACCCCCGAACCTCATCCACATCCTTATTGTGTGTTATGGGTGGACAAGTCTACTATTCAGGTCACACAATGGTGCATTGTACCCATCCAGTTAGTGTCTACTGAGGATTAGGTTTGGTGCGTCATCGCTATGGATGTCGCTCACGTTCTTCTAGGGAGGCCCTGGATATACGGTCGTGACACCACGTATTATGGTCGATCCAACACGTGCTTATTCTTTGACAAGGGCCGAAAGATTACTCTCACCCCGACCCAGCATAGTGATGCAACCCGTAGTGCATCTTTTTTACTTTTATTTATTGTACATGTATTTTTTTTCTCTTGTCACGCATGTCTTCGCGCTTAGTTGGGATATCATGTTCTGTCGCGCACATTATTAGCGCTTTGGATGTATTTTGTAATGCGTGCACTACTTGCACAATTTTTGGTTTGACACGTTGGTGTGACCGGCCAACGTGACCCTAAATGCATAGGTCCGGTAATTTAGGGGATATGTTAGCTTTGAGCAAGCTTTAATTTAATTAACTATTTTAATTTAAACATTTATAAGTTATGAAATCACCCACTTGAGTAAGCCCATTTCCTTTGGCCAAATAGTAATAATATTAAAGTCCTATGATTTTATGGTAGCGGCCAATAGTTTTTTTAAGAATCCCTAATTTTCCCCTTTAAAAAGAATCCTCCTCCCCCATTGGAACCCGGCTTGGAACATTAGAAACTGAACGAGACTTTTGCTCTCGCTCGGTTTCTTCTCCAGCCGCACATCCCGGATCGAAGCAGCTCCAGCTCCGCCTTCCCCTTCCGACGACAGAGCTCCGCCGGCCGCTGAATCCCCCTGCCAGTGCCTTGCTTCCATCGATTGACGTCGGAGCCCTCCAACGAGCTGTCGACAAGTCCTTCGTGTCTAGTCGCGGCATTTCCTGTGCGTCGTGGTTGATAGAAGCTCCCGGTGAAGCTCAGCCGACCGCTGATCTACTAGTTTGGGCCTTCCTTGACTCCGGCGCCCCCTCCTGCTCTGCCCTCCACCCGATCCAGTGAGCCGGTGCTCTCCTGCGCTCCCCCCTTCCGTCGGCTAGTGTCACTGCTCCAGGCACTGTTGGGGCCGTCAAAGTTCAGTCGACCTCCAGTGAGCTCATCCAGCCAACCTTCAAGCTTCCAGTCACCGTTGTCCTGGCAGTTCTCCAGCCACTGCTACTTCCCCCATGGTATACCTCGCCCTTCCCCTGCTCTCAATCCAGTGTTCATTTTGTTGTGCGAATATTTAAACAAGTAGTTAATTAAAGAGCTTGCCCTAGTTAATTTCATCCCCTAATTGTCGTTATTTTCCATTGCTGTGTAACTCCTCTTTCGTATTTCGTCCTGTGGAATCATGTTTCGTGACGCCATTACGTTTGTGCGGTAGCCTTGCGTTCGCGAGCGATGCCTCGACCGTTTAGTTCGTTAGAAATAGCCCGTGAATGCCTCCCGCGCCACAAATATTTTGAAAGATCGCATTTATTATTTTTGAAAACCACAGCCCTAGGTTGCGGATCACATCACATAGGGATCCTCCCAAGGGCAAGGTTGACTCGTCAGTTAGTGCGGGGTCGTCGAGACCCCTACATGTTTTGAGGAGAGGTGATTTCCAGAGAGAGAGCCTAGAGACTGGGGTCATGTTTATCGTAGCGGCCACGATGGCGGCCGATAACCCTAGCGAGGCTTAGATTATTGATCTGGATGTTCGGCAGTTGATGGATGACTTTGTAGACATTATGCCCGAGGAGCTCCCCGACGAGCTTCCCCCACTGCGGGACATCCAACATGCGATTGATTTGATCCTTGGGGCATCTTTGCCCAATCTTCCGCATTATCGCTTAAATCCGACTAAGCATGCCGAGCTAAAGCGGCAAGTTCATGATCTTTTGCGGAAGAAATTTATACGAGAGAGTTTGAGTTCATGTGTCGTGCCGACCCTTCTTACCCCGAAGAAGGACGGGAGCTGGCGCATGTGCATTGATAGCCATTACATAAATAAGATTACAGTGAAGTATCGTTTTCCGATTCCCTCGATGATCTCCTGGATTCGATGACTGGTGCCCAAATATTTTCGAAAATCGATCTTCGCAGTGTGTACCACCAGATTAGAGTTAGAGAGGGGGATGAGTGAAAGACGGGCTTCAAGACGAAGGACGGCTTGTACGAGTGGTCGGTGATGCCGTTCAGATTATCGAACGCACCCAGTACATTTATGAGAGTGATGACTCAGGTACTGCGACCTATATGGGCAAATTATTGGTCGTATATTTTGATGATATATTGATATACAGCCGGGCCGCACCGAGCACTTACGTCACATTCGTTTGGTGTTCAAGCTCCTCCGAAAGGAGCATCTTTACATCAACTTGAAGAAGTGTTCGTTCCTGTCTACATCCGTTCATTTCTTGGGTTATGTAGTATTGGCGTCTGGTATTTCTGTCGATCATGACAAGGTCAGGGCGATCCGAGAGCGGCCCACCTCGACGAATATTCATGAGGCTCGTAGTTCTCCTGGATTTGATGACTGGTGCCCAAATATTTTCGAAGATCGATCTTCGCAGTGTGTACCACCAGATTAGAGTTAGAGAGGGGGATGAGTGGAAGACGACCTTCAAGACGAAGGACGGCTTGTACGAGTGGTTGGTGATGCCGTCCAGATTATTGAACGCACCCAGTACATTTATGAGAGTGATGACTCAGGTACTGCGGCCTATATGGGCAAATTCTTGGTCGTATATTTTGATGATATATTGATATACAGCCGGGCCGCACCGAGCACTTACGTCACATTCGTTTGGTGTTCGAGCTCCTCCGAAAGGAGCATTGATAGCCGTTGCATAAATAAGATTACGGTGAAGTATCGTTTTCCGATTCCCTCGATGATCTTCTAGATTCGATGACTGGTGCTCAAATATTTTCAAAGATCGATCTTCGCAGTGTGTACCACCAGATTAGAGTTAGAGAGGGGGATGAGTGGAAGACGGGCTTCAAGACGAAGGACGACTTGTACGAGTGGTTGGTGATGCCGTTCAGATTATCGAACGCACCCAGTACATTTATGAGAGTGATGACTCAGGTACTGCGGCCTATATGGGCAAATTCTTGGTCGTATATTTTGATGATATATTGATATACAGTCGGGCCGCACCGAGCACTTACGTCACATTCGTTTGGTGTTCGAGCTCCTCCGAAAGGAGCATCTTTACATCAACTTGAAGAAGTGTTCGTTCCTGTCTACATCCGTTCATTTCTTGGGTTATGTAGTATCGGCGTCTGGTATTTCTGTCGATCATGACAAGGTCAGGGCGATCCGAGAGCGGCCCATCTCGACGAATATTCGTGAGGCTCGTAATTTTCATGGACTCGTCACCTTCTATAGGAGGTTTGTCTGTGCCTTCAGTTCGATCATGACCCCATTACAAGCTGCCTTCGTAAGAGTGATTTCGTTTGGACGAAGGCTGCCACTCGATCCTTTGAGGAGATCAAGGAGAAACTGTCGACTGCTCCCGTTTTACGTTTAACAGATTTCTCCAAGCCCTGTGAGGTAGCTTGAAATGCGTCTAGAGTTGGTATCGACGCAGTCCTTAGTCAGGAAGGCCACCCAGTGGCCTACTTTAGCGAGAAGTTAAACGAGGCCCGACAAAAATATTCAAATTATGATCGGGAGTTTTACGCCATTGTGCATGCCTTGCGTTACTGGCGACACTATGTCCTTCACAAGGAGTTTTTTTGTATTCAAACCATCAGGCGCTGAGATATCGAGACTCGCAGAAGAAACTAGGCGACATGCCAAATGGGTGGAGTATATGCATGAGTTTCATTATGTTCTTAAGCACCGAGCGGGTGTTGAGAATAAACCGGCATACGCCTTGAGTCGCCGAATCAACATCCTCCACACCTTGAGCACCCGACTTGTGGGATTTGAGCAGCTAGTTCACGCTTATCCAGAGTGCCCTGATTTTGGGCATATTTACGCAGCGCTTATGAGGGACCCGTCCGACCTTCGGGAGGGTTATTCGATATATGATGAATATTTATTTATGGGCTCTCGCCTCTGCATTCCACAGTCTTCTCTCCGAGATTTTCTTATCTGGGAGTTACACGCAGGCGGAGCTGCGGGGCACTTTGGTAGAGATAAGTCGATTGCGTTGGTTGATGATCGTTTCTTCTGTCCCGTCTTGAAGAAAGATGTCACTAGGGTTGTCCGACATTGCCGAGTTTACCAGACTGCGAAGGGGGCTCGTCAGCCCACGGGTCTATACACTCTGCTACCCGTCCCAAAGATACCCTGGTCTGATATTAGTATGGACTTCATTCTCGGACTCCCTCGCACTCTGAGGAAGCTCGATTCCATTTTTGTTGTAGTGGATCGATTTTCTAAGATGACCTACTTTATCTCGTGTAGGAAGACCGCTGATGCCTCCCATGTGGCGACAATATTCTTTCGAGAAGTTTTTAAGTATCATGGTCTCCCCACTTCCATAGTCTCTGATCGCGACATGCGTTTTATGGGTTATTTTTGGAAGAACTGATGGAAGAAGTCCGGTACAACCCTGAAATTATCCTCCGCCTACCACCCGCAGACGGATGAACAAACTGAGGTGGTTAATCGTAGTCTTGGGACACTTCTTCGTTACCTGGTTGGGGATAGTCCAGCTATTTGGGTTTCTGTTCTTCCTATAGCCGAGTTTGTGTATAACAGTTCAGTCAATAGGACTACGAGTTTAAGTCTGTTTCATATTATGATAGGATACGAGCCTAGGAAACCTATTGACTTAGTGGATATTCCTATAGGGGCAAGGCCCAGTGAGTCAGCCGAGTCCTTCATACAGCTTGTGCATGCACCACACGAGTTGGTCCGTAAGAAAATTGCAGCTAGTAATGATTATTATAAGGCTCAAGCAGACAAGCACAAGCGAGAGCAAATCTTTGGAACATGAGAACATCTATTGATTCACATTCGAGGTGACAGGGTCCTGCAAGGGCCATCAAAGAAATTAAGCGCACACAGAATGAGCCCTTATACAGTCGTACGACAGATTGGTACGAACGCATATGAGATAGACATCCCTCATGGTATGAGCATCAACCGAGTATTCAACGTAAAGGATCTGACTCCTTACTACGAGGAGCACGTATATGTGGGCCCATTTTCCACACCTCTACCCGAGCCTTCATCTCCCATAGCCCCTCTACCTGAGCCTTCACCCCCTATTGCCTCCACCAGTTCTTCTTTGTTTCCACCCGCGGAGTTGCACATGTAGCTAGCTCTGCACCACCGACGGTCCCACTGACACAACAGTCAAACGGAGACACATCACTGCCAGACGGAAATACATCACTGCCAGACGGAGATACATCACTGCTAGACGGAGATACATCACTGCCAGACGGAGATACATTTGTGCCAGCCTCTTCTATGGATGACGTGCTTCAGATCATTGGTCACGACTTCTACACCGTGGGCGGACGAGATAATGTACGTTATCTTTTCCGTTGGAGCGGTTGGTCCTTGCATGACGCTACTTGGATTTCTTCAGAGGAGTTTGAGAGACTCGCCCCGCGGCTTTACAACGAGTATGCCCACCATCACTCATCGGAGTTGAGTGCCTAGGAGTTGACGGCGCGTCACGATCGACTCGCGTATATACTTGCAGGAGGCGGTGATTAGTTGTCCGGATAGACGATTAGTGTCCGTGGTTACGTCAGGATATTTGAGTCGAATCATTTTCATGTTTTGTGTTTTTAATTTTGAGGTGTATTTAGCCCCGATCGTCCCAAAACAGTATTAGCCGTCCGATCGGGGTGGTTTATTTGCAGTGTACGGTTACTATGCGATTAGGGTGTTAGGGTTATAAAAGAGGAGGCACCGGTTTGCTTGTGGTATCGTGAGTTTTGGGAAAATCCTGAAATCGGCGGTCTTCATTCGGTGCAACGCCGAATCCTCTCTCCTCTTCCGGTGCAATGCCAGGAGCCCGCTTCTCCGCCTCCATCTTCCCCTCCTCCTTCTCCACCGGCCTCGGTATGCCCTTCGCCTCCCTGTCTCAAGCCTGTAACTCCGCTCAGCCCACCCCGCCTGCAATCCCTCCGCCGTTTCTCTTCCCTGTGCCAACCAAAATCCGATGGCCCTTTTCCCTTCCCCGTTCATCTAAACCCCGCCCGCCACCTTCCAGTTAGCCGGCCTACCAATTCCCCGCTCCCCCTTTCCTTGCCGTCATCCTTCATCCACACTGAACCAACCTACAACCACCCCCTCCCTGATCCAAACTCGTAGTCTGCACCCCCATCAACCTTTCTCCTGTGAACTTCCACCTTCCTCACTATTCCAGACAGCCTACAACCTCCACCCCTGTCCCATCCACAGATCCCCTCCAGTCCGTGGCCTCCACCCCATCCCAACCAGATTCCCACCCTTCTCCTCCCCTACTTCCTTGACGTGGATTCCACTTTCACTCAGTCAGCCCCGCCGCTACCGCACCCTTTGATGCCCGCCTACAACCACCACCGCGCCACTTTCATGTGTAAATTGTGGTATTCGGTCTTATCATTTATTGTTGTTTATTTGGCACCTGTACTGTGTAGTGGTTGTTTGTTTTATCGCTATTAGTATTATTCATCATATGATTTGCAGGGCTTCTTCTGCCCATGCTTAAAATTAATTGCGGCTCGTTTGAATTGTGAACACATATTGTTTTCTCTAATTAAGATTTTGGGAACAATTGTGCCTCTGTTAATTTTATATTAATCCATTATTGTTGCAATTGTTAATACGGATCCGCTCTTGCATATTCATCATTCTCATCATATTTAGGAGTGCATTTAGAGCTAGTCCACCCCGTGTCTGCCATACCACTACATCACCTAACCTCTAATCTCTAAAGACAACAATAAAGACAACAATAAATAATTAGGTCCGGTGCTCGAGGCTCATAACATTTCTCCCGACCTTCAAATCGAGTTTGCCCTCAAGCTCAAACAAGGCTTGCATAGCTTGATCGTCTGGCTCTTTGATTTTTTGCCAGAACAACTCTCTGCATCGTGTTGTTGTAGCAGAGTCTGCATCGAACAACAAGACGTCAACACACTTTGATGGCGGAGAGGATGGCGAGGAGCGGGCAGAATGAGGGTGCCCGACAGTTGTGGACAGTCGAAGGCGACGGTAGTCGAGCAAAAATAGAGTTGCAGAGATCAGAAGTGGTGGCGTCGCCTTGAGGACGATCGGCAGAAGAAATGGATCTAGAGGGGTCAGAAGAGCTGGACAACTGAGAAGATGTCGCAGAGGCCGGTGGGGCTGGCAGAGCAGGTGCCAACAGAGCAGAGGAAACTGCGGTTCGAGGAACACTGACGGCGATGGTGGCGCGACACAAATGATGGAGAGCGGCGGTGCTTTTGCAGTTCGCGGTGAGAGTGGAGACCACTCAATGGAATCTGCGGAGGGGAAGACGACAACAATGGTAACATCGGCGGACGTGTGGCTATCAAATCATTAAGCCTGTGGAAGAGTGTGGGCATGTCAGTCTGATGGCAGGCTTCGTCTTCCCGAAGACGTGCGCCCATGAAGCTCATTGTTTCTCATAGAATCAAACGGAGGGCGGCCTCGTCCGTGACACCTACTTTCAGGTTCAACATTATTAATTGATTAATTTATTAATTCAAGAAGAATTAATTTATTAAGCAATTAACAACTGGAGGTTTTTTTAAGCTGAGGAAATGCGAACTGCGCGTTGCGATCAAAAGGGGATAAGAAAACCCGGTGTGGGTGACTCGAAAAGGAAAATGTCACTGGGATCGAGAACTATTGCGAGCGTAACAGCGTGCGGAAACGCCATTCTCGATGGAACCGTGTGCAGGCAGACAGAGGATGGGACGCTTGAGAAGAGGCTGGTTGTCGTTGATTCTGGAACGTAGGGCGAAGAGCCTGATGAGGAAGAACCGAAGGAATCCAGAGCATGAGCGGAGGATCGAAGGACCGATGAGGAGGCAAACGATCGCGTGGTGCTAAAGACGACGATGGCATCTGGACGTAGAATTGAAGAGGAACAAATCGATGGCCTATGGGAACTGAAGAGGACAACGATTTGATGTTTGCAGTGGGTGGGCGCTGGAATGAAGTGGAAGCAGAGGCTGGATGACGGACTGTTGTGAGCCCGTGAAGGAAGTATTGTTTCGGAAGGAGAGGGAGTAGCTTTGATACCAAGCTATTATGGGCCTAACCCGGAGGATGTAGGGGGATGACCAAAGGTGGAGATGATGGCGGCAGAAGATACAATGGAAATTGGGGCTGCCTAAGCGGGGCTTGCTCAAGAGAGAGTTTCCAATATTTCATTAGGGGGACTATGAATTATATATTCTTCATTGATGCCCAATATTCAAACATAATCTTGCCTTTATATAGGCTTACAAAGTGCTAAAATACAATTCTAATAAAAGACAAACAATAATGATAACATCCAACCTCTAACGACTAAAGACAACAATAAAGATAACAATAAATAACTAGGCCCAGTACTCGAGGCCCATAACATTTATCTGCACAACCTACCCTGCTGCGTCCGATTTTCTATGGAATTGTACCTCCATATCATGTTAACTTCACTATTTTGTTGCGATCTCCCTCATGATTTGGATTTACTTTCTTAATTCCTTTGTGTACAACCCATATTCATCGAGAATAGCCTCCCATAGACAGGTCAGCAAGAAGTCAAAGTCAACGGATCAAGACAGATCAGAGTCAACATTCAAGACAGTAGAAGACTTGAGCGTGTATGACGAGCTCCCCTCGCATACTCGTCAGGAGGCGACTAGGGTAGTTGCTTGCATGCAGCCGAGTGAGCTCCCTCAGAAGTCGCCAAGTCGCCGGGGGGTGGGGCTATAAATAAGACCCCTCCCTTTGGATTTGCCTATAAATAGGACCCCAAGGGTACAAGGATCGGGACTTCGGAATCTCGCAAAAGACCTCGATCACCTCATTTCCTGGACATCGAGTTGAGCCTTTGGATCTTTTCTTCAAAGAGACAAGTTCCGAGCTAGCGATTATCCCTCTTAGTCGCCGCCTTGACTTGGTCGCCAGCCTGAGTCTACCTTCTACCTTGCTCGGCCATCTTTGGTTGTGGAGGTTAAGTTTCTTCAAACCATCCGGGTACATGATGGGACCTCCCTGGTGCAACACCTGGGGTCCTTTTTGTTGTCTCTTTTTCTGCGTTCTAGCCCGCTAAGTCGTCGTGCCCAACCGCTGGACTAGTAACCTTATACTGCCTTGATCTTAATTTTGGATTATTTGTGATTTTTTTAGCAAGTTCTCAACATAGACCAACTTTTATGCTCCAACTATGTAGACCTCTTTAGCATTTGAGCTAAAGATGGTTCTTTTAAGTTCCTTAAGAGAATATGGTGATATTTTACTTCGGTATCAATCACGTCATCGTAAATAAGGCATCATCTCACCTAGGCTTACCTCAGGTTTGACAAATGTTGGGAAAAGCACATTTTGAAGCTAAGCGGTGATACAACACATCACATTGATGTGAAGCACATGAGCACAACTTAATGTGAATGCACTTCGCTGTACAGTGTACACCATAGCACTTCACAATTTGTTCGGGAAACTCACTTGGTCCATTGTTGCAAGTTTTTTAATTTAGTGATTTAGTTCTTTAGGCATCTTGGTTGTTTCAACATGCTTTTGTTTAAACTTTTTGCAAAAATAAAGATTAGGTCAGGACCGTTCATTCGATGAGGCTACTAGGTCTTAGCTTTGTTCTCGTTTCTGCTACTCTTCTTCTCTCAATTTTTATAGATTTCTCTTGATTTTGTTACTTCATCACCTCTTATTTGTTCCCACCCATTTTTCATTTCCTTCAACATCAAGAGTCAACATCTGCTTTCACCTTAAGAGGCAGCGAGTCTCTTCGCACTTCTCTACTACTTTCTTTTTCCTCCAATTTCAAGAGGCGATGTTCTCTATCATGTATTGTTATTCTTTATATCTTCGAATAATTAAATTCATCAGTTTTATCTTAATTATTCTTTCTCAACTCTCAATCAACTAGAGATTGTGTTCTTAACCTGTTTATAATAATAAAACTTCTTTCCTCTTTAACATGTTCAACTTCCTTTCTATGTTGCACTGTTGTTAATATTCGATGATTAGTAAACTTTTTGTTTCTGAAGGTAAAAATGACATCACAAATTAGTGAGTTGGAAGGAATACTGAAAGAGACACGGAAGGAGCGGGATAAAGCTTTGCAAGAATTGTCTCGTCTTAAGCAGCACTTACTGGACAAGGTACTTTTTTTTTTCTTTTGATGCTGTTAGCCTCTTGCATTCCTATTTCATAGATTTCAGTTACAAGCTAGTTCCCTTATTAGCTCAAGCTTGACATTATGGATTATGTTATTTTTTTTCTTCGAGGCAAAATAGATTTAAATAATAGATGCATATTATTTTTTCTTTCCTTTGGAAAGAGGCTGGAAGTCTTTCCCTCCACTTGTTGTCTTTTGTTAATCTATTTTATGTTGCCAAGTAAAATATTATGATGCATAACATAGATTGTTACCGTAAAAAAAGATTCATATTCCTTCAATTGAATCTGAAGATTATATTTATACGTTCATGATTATAACAATAATTTTCTAACATATAGTGTATATTTCGTGAGAGGCTTTTAAAGAAATTTTCTATTTGATTAATGAATTTAATATATTTGGTTCAATTTTTGGATGCTCATGAATTATATCAATTACATTTTGTTAAACAACATGTCAATCATTCTGTTATAGATCCACGCTGGGGCGAACCTATCAGCCTCGATCTCAATTCACCATAGAGTGATCGTATTTTTACCTTGCTTGTTTTATCATATTTTTATGTTTATTTGTTGCATGTTTACATTTCTATCACTTGTTGTATGAACGGAGCTCTTGAACCATGTTGAACTCCTGGGAGGGGGGGGGATGTAGGGTATGCTACGGGGTGCACAAGACCTAAACTTCTAGGGGTGGAATGCGGATGTGACACACTAACCCAAATCTAAATACAATGAAAAAAACCGTCGGTGACATCGACAAAATAATTGGAGCAATGAAAATTTCCAACTCACGCAGTTAGTTAAAGAACAGAAAAACAAACATTCAATTCAACAATTATTTAATGACTTTTCTCCGCTCGGAGGGCCAAGGCTAAGTGCACGGCGAATATATCCCACTTGCAAATAATAAGTGGATTGCATACAACTTTTCTACAGGCACAAATTCAAACAAACACAGTAGCCAATCCAATAATAATGTCAAATCAAATGTTCCAATACAACAAGAGGACTCACCAAAGTAGTGGGTTGACCGAGACACTGAAGATTTCAGATCTGGATGCGAAGGAAGGCGATCGAATGTGGAACCAGCGACGTGGAAATGATGGAGGTGGCTGTCCTCGACGATGGATGGTGGAATCGGACCGGAAATAGATAGATTCGGCCACGTAGGGGTAGATCCGGGCAAGGGATGAATGAATCCATTGTTTGGTGGTGGATCCGGGCTACAAGATGACGTATGGGTGGAGGAAAAGACAGACCGGGGTCTGAAATTCTCAGATCTGGACTGACCTAGAGAATATGGGTTGAGGGAGGTGGATCCACGGAGGAGGGGCAGGGAAAACCTGGAACCGGCAGCTGGACTGCTTGCCAGATGCAGGGAGGGGCCTATTTTGGAAAGGTGGCGGTGTTCTGGGAAGGGGGACAATCGACAGTGGCTAGTGGGTGGAGGGGGGGGTAGTCGTCTTAGGGAGGGGTTGAAGTTGGGAGGTCAGCGGGTGGTGCTGGAAGGGGAGGAGGGGTCGGTGACTTTAGGGGTTTGCTGGAATCTCAAAACCGGCGGCTGGAAGGGTGTGTAGGGGCTGCGGCTAGGGGATTTGGAAGGGAGGAGGGCTTAGGGTTAGGGAATACCTTGGGAAGGAAGAAAACCACCACAGAGTTGCCACCTAGGGTTTTTACGGAGTTGACATCGTGGAGTGATCGCGGGGTTCCTGTCACGACTCGTCTTAACTAAAGTCAGAGTGCGCTTCGGGCGGGTCGTGATGCCACATGCATGGGCAGAAAGAAAACCATGTCTGCTAAGACGGAAGCAGAGAAAATTGAAAATAGTTTTAAAATAATTAGTTTTAAAGAAAATAGTTGTTTTTACGCGAAAGCTTTAAAACATGGTTGTGTGTAACATTTGCATATGCATTTTAATACAACCCTATGATACACGTTTTGATACAGATTTTCACGCAATGTCAATTTCAAATAAATGAACATGCAAATGATGTAAAATCTAGTACATATAATACAGCATAGTAGTTGTCCATGATTTACTGATCATTATTATTACATAAAAAAATGTCTGACAGTCAGTGTTGTCAAGGCGCGCGCTTAGGCGCGCCTGAGGCGCTAGGCGCGCCTGAGGCGCTAGGCGCATGGGCCGCAAGCTGGCGCGCCCTGGCAAGCCTAAGGCGAGCGATGTGCCTTAGGCGCTCCTCAGGCGCGACCCTACCAGGCGCAGTTCAGGCGCGCTTTATTGCATGAACCAATTTTAACCTAAAAACCGGTTTAGGCAATCAGGCGCGGCCTTATAATGCCGATTCATTTTCCCGCAGCCCTTTTAGGGCTAAGAATCGAGCCTGCCTTCTCGCCGACTGCCGACTGCCGATTCTCGTCCCGGACTCCTCTACTCTCCTCCTTTCTTCTCGCCGGAGTCGCCACCGCTTTTCTCGCTGGAGTCACTGATTTTTATACTCGTGGGAGAGTCGGAGACGCAGAAGAAGGATTAGCCGGCGCCTTTCTTCTTTCCGTAGTCACGGAAACTCCTGCATCCTCTCATCTCCTTTTTTAATTGTAAGAATCATTCTCCATTTCTCCTCTTCTTTCTTCTTTTAATTGCTGCTAGAATTATTTGTGATGAATCTTTTAATATTCTAACTTCTAAGCTTTACTTGCATTTGTTTTAATTGCTGAAGAAGGATATTTTGCTCTCCTGTATGATTGTTGACTTGTTGTAAGCTTTACTTGCTTCCAGTTCACTGTAAAATTTACAGTGAACTGGAAGCCCAATTCACTATTTTTATAGTGAACCGGAAGAAGCCCGGCTCACTATTTACAGTGAACTGGGCTTCCAGTTCACTGTAAAACAGTGAATTGGATGAAGCCCAGTTCACTATTTACAATGAACTGGGATTTCGGTTCACTGTAAATCAGTGAACTGGAACCCAGTTCACTGTAAAACAGTGAACTGGACTTCCAGTTCACTGTTTTACAATGAACTAGATGAAGCCCAGTTCACTGTTTACAATGAACTAAACAGTGAACTGGGCTTCCAGTTCACTGTAAACAGTGAACTGGGCTTCTAGTTCACTGTAAATCAGTGAACTGGAGCCCAGTTCATTGATATGATATTACTTTTTCTATTATAAGTGTGTTTGGTTCATGCTGTCTTACTGATGCCATGTTTTGAAATAATATTATAATTTCATATGAAGGCAATCTAGTTGTTCACCTAAATTGGTGGGTGAGTTAGTTCATTTTTCTGTTCTCGTAGTGCAAAGGTTGCTTGAGTTAAAGAACCAAATTCAGTTCACATGCAAAGAATGACCAAACAATATGCAGTTATGCGACAACTATTCTGATATTTGTGTGTTTTTTATGGACTGTCTTTATGGATTAGAACCTGCTTATGTTTAATGAGCTATATTTTTGTAGTATTTGGTTCCAATTTCAAGAATTACAAAATTTGTAAAACATCAATTCCTGTGAATAAATTAAATCATATAGTCAAACAACATTTCTGATCAATTCCAATTCTGCTGAATGAATTATATTCTACAATCGAACAATAACTCTTTTCTTTCGCTTTTTGTACTTTATAAGTTATAAATTTGATATAAAAAACAAAAATAGGAAGAACTCGTGCGAATTGGGCGCCCAATTCGCTTAATTTCAGCGAATTGGGCGCCCAATTCGCTCAATTTCCTTCCCCCCCCATTTTTGTGCCTTACGTGCCTCAGGCGCGCGCGCCTAAGCTCCAGAGCCCCTTTGCGCCTCTCTACGCCTTGTTCCTTTGACAACATAGCTGACAGTAAAGAAAATGAAATGTAAACATAGAACCTGGAACTTAATGCTGATTGGGCTCGAGGACCTGACGGCGCTGTCACAAACGCTAAGGAAATTCCAAAACAAAAAGGAAAAGCCTCAGAACATTGAAATAAACAGAGTGAGTAAATTAAAGTACACAACAGTAAGCGAAGCATAAATGTATGAGTATCAGTTTTCATGAAGCAATACTAACAAGTCAAGTCAATAAATGAGTTAAACGAAAACAAGTTAAATTATTCGACTACTCAAGAGTATAATATGAAAGGTGTAGGTATTTATGGGGGTACAAATGGTTCACACTCAGGGTCAGACGCAAGTCTTATTGGGCAGGTTCCTGCTTGTCGTGACCATGAAAGAATAGAGTTGCTCCAACTAACCGTTACCTTTCAAAGATTGCTTATGACACTAATTGATTGCAGGATTCATAGTTTAACGATCGTAACATGAACAAGTTCACATTAAAGGGGAAACTTCAGGTCATGAAACAGATCTACATAATTCTTGCAACCAGACAGACATAAAAAAATAAGATTTGATGACACAGAAGAAACTAAACAGTGAGTTTTGAACCTTGCACGTTCGAGAGGTTAAGGTCATAATAACAAAAAGACTTTTCAAGCACATCACAGAGGTAAGTTTGACATGAATCAATTCTGAGATATCAAGTACTCATCTAGATTTAAATCATTCTTTTGACACGAACATTTTCTAAGTAAAATATGTATGTTACGAGCATGATATAAAAACATCAATCAATATTTGCTAACCAGGATTCGTTACAATTATTATCATGACAATGTTGCTTATGCTCAATATTATTCCATTTTTCAAATTATTCATCAAATGAGAAATTCTTTTATCTAGGTAAATATCCACATGAACATCATCCAAGTGAAAACTCCTATATATATAACATTCATGATTTAAGCCTCATGACATTCCAAACGTGTTAAAACCATAAACTACCCATTTGTCAGACTAGACATCCAAAATTCAAATTCACGTGACAAGACAAACATCCACGGGTGGATTCATATAAACCAAGAACAGACAAAGTAATTAAGATACCAATTCATTTGACATATCTATATATATAAGAATGCAGTCGCGAAATCAAAAAACAAAAGCATTAAATTAAACTCAATGCTTGCAAGAGAGAGGGATCTCTACTTGCCTTAAGACGAGGTTGAAACTGGCGACGGCGGCTAAGCGGTGCAAGTAAAAAAAGAAACCCTATTTGAACCTGTTTAAGAACAATGAAATTGACAATGACCTAATAAGAAACACAATGCTAGCACGGAAAATTATTCGTTACATAACTAAATCAAGATCGGGCTAAGAGATTTACCTTCCTCAAAAGTGAGGGGAGAGGAGATACCACGCGGAGACGGAGACTTGACGGTGCTTAGGCTTGGGGAAACCCTAATTCAGAGAAGGTTTTGCATGATCCCACCAACTAAAATGAGGAGTGGTGCCGGAAATCACGAACAAACCCCGGTTAGACGATCACAAGGGGGCAAAAATCTGAAACACAAGTTATACTAAATTTAGAGCATGAATAAATCAATGGGGATACAAAAAAATCTGAATAAGGGTAATTGAGGAAGATTCTTACCAAAATGAGGTCAAATCCGAGCCCAAGAAGGAGAGGGAAGGAAACCCTAGGCGTCTCTCTCGCAAATCCCTGACCAAAACAAAGAAGAATCAGAGAAATTAGGGTTGCTGGCCCTTGGAGGAGAGAAAGCGGTCGACTAAGGAGAAGGAAGAGACTGTCGACCCCGGGAGAGAAGGTTGTCGGCTCTGGAGCAGGGGGAAAGAGCACTCGTTGTCGTCGGCCTGAAGAAGAGGAGACGGAGGGGAGCTGTTGCTGGCCGACTCCTTGGAGTAGAGGGAAAAGGCGGAGAAGCTGGAGGGGCGTTGGAGGAAGCAGGGGAGAGCAGAAGGCGAGCGGCGTTGGCTTGCGTGGGGGTCGACACGGGAGTAGGAGCGGCGAGGGAAGGAACAGGGAGCGGGAGATCGAGCAGGTTGCGGCTTACAACTTACATGCGGGAAGAAAACCTAGGTCGACCGGTTTACGGGATCGGGGGAAATAAGAGGGAGGGGGGGGGGCTCGGTTGAGTTAAAATCAAACCTAAATGGGTTATTTACTAAATTGCCACTATATCCTATTATTATTTTGTTATACAATACGAGTTGTTACATTCTCCCATACTTAGGAAGTTTCGTCCTGAAAATTTCTGAAAATTCTCTGAACTGGGTCTCTGATAGCAAAGATTAAAGCGTTATTCATTCTAACAAGGTTTGCAAATCATGTCATGAAAGCTAACTATGAATACAAAGAAACAGGAAGGAGAACAAGTGCAAGGACTTGCCAAGATTAAGAGAAAATTTGCGGATACTTACTATGCATGTCAGATTCAAGTTCTCAAGCGAACTCCTCAGACTTTTCAGGCATTCAAGGCACTCTTACCATATGAATGATTCTCTTTCGAAGCTTGCGTACTGATTATTCCACGATCTTAGAAGGTTCGACTAAATACAGAAGATCGGTTTCAGGAAACACATGAATTGATTCAATTAGCTCGAAATTGAAGGATAAGACTCGAGAACCCGATAAAGAAAAGATCTTGCACGAAGAGAAGACAGGACACCAAAGAAGAAAAGAAACTGAATGACGATTGAGTATCGATAGAGATGAGACACCCTAGGGATGAAAGAACACAAAACAACGCTGAAGTAATTCAACAGAACAATTTACAAGAATACTCTCATTTTTCGTTGACACTTAAAAGTTAACTACAAGGGACACTAGAAGACCGAATAAGGATTGATAGACAAGCAAAATAGAAAAGACTGAATACGAATATCAAGGACTTAAGACAAAAGATTCTAACACGTTTCCTACTGTCAGGTATAGAAATTATGTAATAATTACAACATTTTCATTGGACAACTCTAGGTAATGATCATGCAAGTGCAACAATGAGATCATGTGCATTGTTAAGCAAATATTAAAATCATGCGTGTACAATCATTATTGTTGTTCTTAGCTTAACACTTGTGCAATGATTTATGATATAAATGCAAATTAATGGATACACATGCCATGTTAAGCGCCCATTTCACTTAACATGTCATGCATATTATGATTCTAATACCAACGCACTTGAAAATATTAAACCGCCCATACAATTTAATATTCGCAAGCGTTGTATATCATAGTGGAAATTCATATGCGCAAAAATGTTAAGTTTGTCCATAACCCCTTAAAATTCATGTGCATACCACTCTACTTATGAGTGAGTGTGTGTGTTTCAGCCGCGAACAACAAATAATGACAAGCTGAGTGAATGAATGATATATGCTTATATATATTTATACGATGCAATTTCTAATATGTGAAGTTTATAAAATACTTTATCTTTAGATGCTCAACCACCCTCTGATATCAACTGTCACGACCCGTCTCAACTAAAGTCAGAGTGCGTTTCAGGCGGCCCGTGATGCCACAGATTTGGGCGGAAAGAAAACCATGACTGCTAAGGCGGAAGCAGAGAAAATAGAAAATAGTTTTAAAATAATTAGTTTGAAAGAAAATAGTTATTTTTACGCGGAAGCTTTAAAATATGGTAGTGTGTAACAGGTGCACATGCATTTTAAATTTTTAATACAACCCTATGATACATGTTTTGATACAAATTTTCACGTAATGTCACTTGGATCTCATCCTCATAAGAACGGGGTAGCTCATTAGGAGGTTCAACAGGGGGCTCGCCATAGACCCGTAAATAGGGTCATGATCCTCCAGATGAGTATCATCGTAAGAGGTCATATCCCCATAAATGGGTGAGTCAGCCACTTCGATATTAACACTGGGCTCGTGTCTCTTGGTGGTGATGTGGCTCGAGACAATGATGAGGGGAGAGTGAAAACGACCTACTCTCAAGAGTGGGTCCGTAGGTACGGTGTCAATAAATGATTCTATGGTAGAGGGATAACTAATTCTGAGCATGGAGGAAGGAGGGGGATAGGTGTGGTACATATTCCTATAGGATCAATAGGTTGGTCAGACTCACTCTCAGTCAGGGTCACAAGAAATGTCTTAGAAACAAATGTCAGACCACTCATCGGACTAAGTACCTCACTGGGGTGAGAGAAATCCGTCTCAGATATCATTTTTATCGTGTCCAACGGGACAAGGGAGGCCAAGTGGTGACCTCAGTATGGGAGAGACTCATACGGGTCAAGTGTGAATCCATTTGGCTAGCTCTAGTAACTCTCAAGGACTGTTCATGATGAAGGGCGAGCTGATATGTATGTTCAAGGGACTCCAAGCGGTGATAAATCAACTCGGTACGTATTTCAGGTTGAAGTCCAGGCCGAAATCGGGAACTTGTCATAGTTGGTCCCTCTCGGATGTTGCTCCTCACCATTAACCCATCAAAATGATCCCTATAATCAATGACACACATAGATCTTTGCTGAAGTGAAAAAAATTATTCGAAAAGGCGACTTAGATACGATGCTAGTAAGTGTGAATAAACATTCTTGTTGGCAAGCTAAAAAAGTCTAATTGTTGAGGTCTCAATCACCTATTTTAATCTTTTGATTCTTATGTCAATCACGATAGTTCAACACACAGTTTATTTATTCTCTCTCCTCATACTTTGATTATTTTTTGTTACTGAGTGTAAAATATATTTCTTGTCAAGTAAAAGAGGGGTCCTCCTCTATATATAGAGGAGGATTACATAACACGCTACGTAAATAAAATAACATATCGTAACACTCCCTCTCAAGTTGGACGTGAGATATTAATCATGCCCAACTTGATTACAATCCTATCAAAGTTACTTCCATGCAAACCCTTTGTGAGAATATCCGCAAGTTGCCTTTCTGAGGGAACAAAAGGAGTACACACGACTCCTTTTTCGATGTTTTCTTTGATGAAATGACGGTCCACCTCAATGTGCTTGGTCCGGTCATGTTGGACTGGATTGTGGGCAATGCTGATAGCGGCTTTATTGTCACAATATAGCCGGATTGGTGTCTCTTCCACAAGGCCTAAGTCACTCATCAAGGAACGTAACCAAAGGCCTTCACATACGCCGTGTGCCATAGCTCGGAATTCTGCTTCGGCACTTGACCGAGCCACTACCTGCTGTTTTTTACTTCTCCAAGTGACTAGATTCCCACCAATTAGGGAACAATACCCGAAAGTTGATCTCTGATCATCAATGGACCCAGCCCAATCTGCATCAGTGTAAACCTCAATATCCAGGCAAGAGTTAGGAGAGAAAAGGATCCCACTCCCCGGAGAAGATTTAAGATAACGAAGGATCCGATGGGCAACATCAACATGGTTGGTCTTTGGAGCATGCATGAACTGGCTGATAACACCAACTGCGTAGGAAATGTCAGGGCGAGTATGTGAGAGGTAAATCAGTCTTCCAACTAGCCTCTGAAATGCTGGAACATCATCAATGGACTTTCCATCTTTCCCCAATTTGTGATTAGCTTCAATCGGGGTGTTGACAGGCTTACAACCACTCATCCCTGTTTTTTCAAGGAGGTCCAAGGTATACTTTCTCTGCGAAATAAAGATCCCGTGATTAGACCTGGCCACCTCAATTCCCAAGAAGTATCTAAGTTTTCCCAGGTCCTTGACCTCAAACTCACTTGCCAATTTTTGTTTCAGGATCTTGATTTCTTCCACATCATTGCCAGTGATCACGATGTCATCAACATAGACAATGAGAATCGTGAGTTGGGTGGCCCTCTTCTTGATGAACAAGGTATGATCCGCATTACTCTGGTGATATCCAAATGAGACCATAGCTTTGTGGAATCTTCGAAACCAAGCACGGGGAGACTGTTTCAGGCCATATATGGCCTTCTTTAATTTGCACACCTTCCCTTCAGAGCCGCTAGATATAAGACCTGGGGGAAGGGTCATATACACTTCCTCATCAAGGTTCCCATGGAGAAATGCATTTTTAACATCAAGTTGACAAAGGTCCCACCCTTTGCAGGCAGCGCAGGATAATAGAACCCTGATAGTGTTCATCTTTGCTACTGGGGCAAAGGTTTCCTGGTAATCCACCCCGAAGGTCTGAGTATAGCCACGTGCCACCAACCGTGCTTTACATCTTTCGATCACTCCCTGAGGATTCTGTTTAACCGTGAACACCCATTTGCACCCAACGGTCTTCTTCCCAAAAGGAAGCTGCACCAAATCCCAGGTGTGGTTCTTCTCAAGGGCCATCATTTCCTCAAGCATTGCCCCTTTCCACTCAGGGATCCCAATAGCTTCCTGCCAGGACGAGGGTATAGTGATGGAAGCCAGGGAAGATATAAAGGTCTTGTGGGCAGTGGAGAATGAGTCATAAGACACATAATTTGAGAGGGGATGCTTAGTGCAAGATCTGATACCTTTTCGGAGAGCAATGGGAGCATCAGATGAACCCGATTCCGGATCCAATGATTGATCTAGTCGATTGGCGTGGTCTTGTGTGCTTGGCCCTTTGGACCGCCGAGAGTACACCTGCAAAGAAGGCACAGCCGGGCAGATGGGTGGAGGAGGCACATAGGAGCTCACTTCCCGAGGTAAAGACTCCCCCTGAAGTGAGGGATAATAAGGTGGAGGAACCGGTAAGGGAGTAGTAGGGGAAGGAGCAGAGGTGGTGTCAGCTGTAGGGGCATAATATGACTCATACTCATGGAAAGTAACATCCATGGAAACAAATACCTTCCGGGTAGGAGGATGAAAGCATTTGTAGCCCTTTTGCGTCGCAGAATAACCAATGAAGATACAACGGAGGGCCCGCTGGTCAAGTTTAGAAGGGCGAGGATGATGAATATGAACAAAGCAGACACACCCAAACACCTTAGGAGGAAGTGTCGAGGGTGTGAGGTGTAGAGCACCCAGAGGGGTATCATTCCCAAGGACGGGCGTGGGCATGCGATTAATAAGGTAGGCCGCGGTAAGGACAACATCACCCCAGTAGTATTTAGGAAGATGCATGGTGGATAAAAGACAACGGGCAACCTCCAACAGATGTCGGTTTTTTCGCTCGGCAACACCGTTCTGAGCGGGAGAATAGGGACAAGTAGTTTGGTGAAGAATACCGTGATCGGCAAGGTAGTGAGAAAAGTGGGAATCGATATATTCCCGACCGTTGTCACTACGGAGAATTTGGATGTCTGTGTGAAATTGAGTGGAGACCATTTTGTGAAATCGTTGAAAAGTAGGAATAACATCATTTTTGTTCTTGAGCAGATACAACCAGGTGGTACGAGAAAAACAATCAATAAATGATACAAACCAAGCACAACCAGAAATAGATTGAACAAGATAAGGTCTCCAAACATCAGTATGAATAACAGAAAAAGGAACAGAACTAGGTAAAGAAACATGACTGAAAGCATGACGCTTATGTTTACTAGTAGCACACACATCGCACAAAAAGGAATTAAGAACAGTAGTAGAAACATGCGGAAACAACAATCGCATCACAGAAATAGAGGGGTGGCCCAACCGACAATGCTGAGAATAGAGCGGATGAGAAGAAGCAGATAGGAGAGCCCGAGGTGGTGTCGCCGTTCCAGAGTCAAGCACATAAAGACCATTGACCAAGCTACCAGAGCCAATCACCTTCCCCGTCGTCAGGTCCTGAAAAACACAAGAGGAAGGAAGAAATGTGACCGAGCAATTCATAGAGTTTGTTAAATGACTAATGGACAGTAAATTGCAGGTAAAACTGGGCACATGAAGGACCGAAGACAAGAGGAGGGAGGAACATGAGATGGAACCCTTGCCGGCAATGGAGGAGAGGGAACCATCATCAATACTCACCTTATCCCGGCCAGACAGGGGAGTATAAGAAACAAAACCTGAAGCGGAGCCGGTCATGTGATCAGTTGCCCCAGAATCAATAATCCACTGCGGAGAGGTCATGGACTCAGCAGAGTGCGCACCGGGAGTCCCAGTGTGAGCATAAGAAGAGGAGGATAAGGCAGTCGGCTCGGTCGTGAGACCCTGCATCATACGACGGAGAGCAAGCATCTCTTCCGCCGAGAAGGAGCCAGTAACATCATAGGGATCAGGTCCAGAGGAGACGTCCACAGAAGCATCAGTGAGATGAGCCGAGCGAGGAAAGGTATGGCGATTGGAAGTCCTGCCAGAACCTCGGCCGCCACGAGTGGCACCACCCCTTGGTGGCGGGAAACCATGGAGTCGAAAGCAAGTATCTCTGGTATGACGATTCTTCCCACAGTAATCACAGACCAGGTGATCTTTGTCAGGACCTCTCATCTTAGCATCACGGGGCGGACGAACACCAAGTATGGAAGAACCAGCAACAAGAGCAGAACTCTCCGGAAGGGAGTCAGGAACCAAAGACTGTCGACGATCAAACTCCTGCTGCACAAGACTGTAGACCTCAGGAAGGGATGGAAGCAAAGTACGACCCAAAATCTGAACACTGATCTGGTCAAAGTCCCGATGAATCCCATGAAGAAACTCAAAAATCCGATTGCGCTCCTCCCGGGCACGAACCATGGCTTCATCAACCGGATTGGTGAAAACGAGCGGATCAAAGTGATCGTACTCCTGGTATAACTGAGTAAACTCCAAGTAGTATACAGACGGAGGGCGGTCACTTTGGCGAAGTAAGGAGATCCGGCGGCGCAGCTGAAAGATCAGAGCAGCATTGCCCTGCCGAGAGTAAGTAGCCTCAGCACGTCTCCAAATATCAGCAGCGGTGTCAAGAAACAAGTAGTTGCGAGCAAGAGCCTCCTGCATAGAGTTGGTAAGCCATGACATAACAAGAGAGTTTTCTGAATCCCAAGTAATCCATTCAGGAGACGACGTCGCTGGAGCCGGAATCTGACCAGTGACATAACCGAAGAGACGGCGGCTCTTGAGTGCCAAAGTAATGGACCGAGACCAGGACAGATAATTGGAGTCATCCAAACGAATAGAGGTGATTTGAGGCGTATTTTGATCATGTCCACCACGGAGAGGGGCCGGCAGAACGGGTACCGTGGTTGGAGGAGTGGCCGAATCTGAGATGTCAGACATCGTGGCTCGAGAATAGAAATCTGGAGACCACTAGGGGATCCGCAAACAGCTGTCTAGGAGGGGCATACCCGCATCAAACCGAGGAGGGGAATAGAAATCCACCCCATAAATCTCTGGAGGAGGAAACGACACCGGAGAAGGGCAGAAAAAAAGGCAATCAATGCATTGAAGACCGGTGCCGGAAGAAATCACTGGAAGCAGCGCAGAGGAGACGCCGGAACGCGCGACGCGCAGAGGGGGGCGCTGGAACTCGCGACCTGGAACGCCGGAGGCGCTGGAGCGCGCGATGCGCGACGCGCAGAGAGGACGAGCGCGAGCGGCGGAGAGGACGAGCGCGAGCGGCGTTGGTCGGCGTGCGCGAGCGGAGGAGCAGCGGTCGGGCGAGCGGAGAAGCAGCGGGCGGCGTGCGGAGAGGACGAGCGTCGAATCGAGCGGCTAGGGCATCGCGCTTGGCTCTGATACCATGTTACTGAGTGTAAAATATATTTCTTGTCAAGTAAAAGAGGGGTCCTCCTCTATATATAGAGGAGGATTACATAACACGCTACGCAAATAAAATAACATATCGTAACATGGTATTGAGTAGGTACTTTTGATGTCTAATACCATCTAATGTGATTTCTTGTTCAACACACAGTTTATTTATTCTCTCTCCTCATACTTTGATTATTTTTAAATATGTTTGTTGTAGTAAACATGGTATTGAGTAGGTACTTTTGATGTCTAATACCATCTAATGTGATTTCTTGTTTTTCAAAGAATTCTTATTGCATTTTAAATAACGATTGTCACCTTTCTTTCATGGTGGGGTTAGAAATTTGCCATTGAGGGTAGTCATGGAGATAAGTTGATGTGTATGAAATGCCACTAGTACGCACTATAATGCTAATAGGATTAAAGCTGTCACGGTTCCGGTTCGGTTTCGGTTCTACTAAAACCATGAACCGAACCACTAAGGTAACAGTTCTTCAAATTAGAACCAAAACCTTATTTGGTTTGACCGGTTCCGGTTCTGGTTCCGGTTCCAGCTTAATTTTTGGAACCGTCGTGTCAACGATTCCGGTTATGGTTCAACAAGAACCAAAACCAAACCGACACTAACGCTTCGGTCCGGTTCCATGCGGTTTGGTCTGGTTCCAATCGGTTTCAACTAAAATCAAAATCAAACTTGGTGGAATGAAATAAAAGCGGGGTGCAAATAGTAAAAGTCAAAATAACATCGAAATAAAAATAATTATGTTGCGCACTTCTCGACGGTCTTTTCTACGACCGGTGGGATAGTATTCATCGTCTTCCTACGCGTGTAGATTTGCCACGACGTCTAGTTGGCCTGCGCACGTCTCGTCGACATACTTAACCGTAACAATCGGCTACAATTAGTTGTCTTTCATGATTACTAATAAATAGTAGTTGTATATCTTCTATATTTTTTAAATAAAATATTTCAAAAAAATGCAAGTAAAATTGAAAATACATTATATAACTGTATAAAACTCAAAAGTGCACTGCAAAAATTGACTCCGAACCGGACCAATGTCAAACCATACCACACGGTTATTATGCAGTGAAGTTTTGTTCGGTCCAAAATCGACCCCTTTAGTGTGATTGCGGTTTGAGTTCAAACTGTACCAGCTTCACTCGTGATAGTAAGTATAAATATTATAGATAAATTATAAAATAATAACAATACAATAATAATAATAATAATAAACGGGTTGCGGTTCAGTTCTACTTCGGTCCGGTTCGGATCGGGTTTAAAAATCTTGAAATCGCTTGAGACTTGTATGTTGCGGTTCCGGTTCCGGTCCGGATAATAAGATGTAAGAACCACACCCGGACCAATGTTGTTCGCGGTTTCAAAATTCAAACCGGAACCCGAATAATTTGCGAACGGTTCGGTCTGGTTCTTTGCGGTTTCGGTTCGGTTTGCGGTTTTCGGTTTTAAGTGACAACTCTAAATAGGATATGTAATAAACGTAAGACGACATTAATGCTACCTAGCTCTAATACTACTTGTTGAACTCATAGTTTCCCTCGACGGGATGAATGCGATGTAAATATGATTATTAATGCAATTTAAATTAAAATGAGCTACATTAATTTCAACAAAATAATTTTGGAGTTTAGGCTGCACAAGATTAGCATTATTTTCATTTACAACAATGCAACTCATGTCTCAATTAGGCAAACATTCAATAATCAATAATCACTGGAATAGTAATAGTATATGCTAAATAATACAAGCAAGTAGGAAAAAATATACCCCATAAATTTCCCTCTAATAAAACTAGACTATCTAAACTAGACAGAGGCGAACAAAAAATTTAGGAAAGATCTCACTGAGTATGAAAGGGAGGGTAAGATGGTTGGTGGAAGGTCACGTTGTAAACATGGTTAGTTGTAGCCTGTTGGTTAAGTCTGCATTGTGAATTTAGATTCAAATGACAAATCCAAGAATGCTAAAAATAAAGCCCAAGTGACATTTGGAAATCTCCATGGCATGCTTTGATAAACCTTCATTTCCTCATCAAGTCATTATAAAGTTAAAAGTCCAGTTTTCAACACGTCCAGAAAGGATTATTCTTGGAGCATTAAAGTGTGTTCTCATAAAAACCACTTAATGTCTCCACTCTCCACAACATATAATGAAGGAATGTATGGATTTCTTTTAGTTCATTAATAATTGTCCATCATGTCTGTTTTCTGAAAATTAAATATATATAATGTAAGACAAAGGGAAGAGAGGCAATATAGTGGCGGCTGTTTCCACAAGACTCCACCACTGTTCTACATGATTCTGTTGATTACTAACCCACAAGCTTTTCCATGGTATCTACTGCTTGTTTCTAGATTACAATGAATCACAAAAGAGGTCTTGCACCATATAAATATTCTCAAAATCTTTTAGTTTTTAGAAAGTCAACGTCATGTTAAACAAATGCTGAAGGTGGTTGGCAGCTTCCTGCATGGAGCCTTCCAATGTCAGAAAACTATGGATGTCTTAGCATTGTAATTTTATTCCAACCGATTATAGCTATCATGATTTTTTATCTTCTTGCTCCATTAGTTTAAAAGGTTGGTAAGAGCAAAAGTTGGCTTTATATAAATTTTTTTATTGGTCCAGAAACTCTACTTCCATTAATTTTAATTGCGTGCATTATATGTGCATCCTAATGCTTTCTACATTTGGTTTTACACTTAAGGGAGGTTTTTCTCTTCAAACATTCTGCAGTCAAATTGAAGATGGTTTCTTCTACTACGATATTGTCTAGGAACATGAAGATGAAGATAAGATGGATGAGGACTGCAAAATCATTGAAGAGCTGAAGAAAAGGACAGAATATCAAAGGGCCCAAATTTTGCAGTTGGAGAATGCTTTGATCCAGGAACGAACAAAGGGAGAAGAATTAAATAAGCTTAAACTTGATGAATTTCATCAATCAAATGAGACTATCAAGGGATTGAAGCAAAAACTTGCTAATCTTACGAGTATAATTGATTCAAAGAATATTGAGCTTCAAAATCTTCAAACTGCCCTAGGACAATACTATGCTGAAAGTGAAGCTAAGGTTTGATATCTTACATTTGTACTTGGTTTATTAGAAACTGAAAAATAACCTGATATATTTGGAACACAATTACTTGATTTTCCTTATATAACTACTTGATAGTGATTATAGGAACGTTTTGGAAGAGAGTTGGCAGTTGCAAGAGAAGAATCTGGAAAATATTCAGAATTATTGAATGTAAGGACATATTGTTATTATATTTATTAATCCACATTCATATACACAGTACATCATTATTTTTTTCTTTACTGAACTTATACTAGAAATTGGAATCTAGTATGTGTATAGTTCTGCAACAATAATACTTCTATGGAAGTTGCTTATGAATTAATTTGAGATTGAATGATGTATTATTATTTCAAATTCTGGCTTGGGCTATCATACTCTTAGCTTGATCTGGGAACCTGTCTTTGTACATAGTTTTTCCACTCACTATGAGCTTTCCTATTGTTTGGCACTTGGCAAGTGATTTGTTACGTGGCTCACTGTTAATTTTAGTTGAATAAGTACCAGCAGTCGAGTACTGATACTTAAGATCCTAGAATGTCACCATACTGTCATTTACTTGGAGAAAGCTAGCACAATCATATGAGAAGTCTTTTTAGATTAGACATTTTGTAGCTCAGCTTGCAGAAAGAATAATACAAGTGCTAAAAGGATATCCGTTTAACACCTTTTTATGGTTAATTTAGATATTCTACAGCCAAAGATTGTAATACCTTTGTAAGTATGCTACATACTAAAATGACAACCTTAACTGAACAATCTTACAGTATCTCTACAGTAAATTAACTGTTGAGCCTTTCATATTGTTAACATCTTTCTTTTCATTTCTTCATTTCTTTCAGAATGAATTGTGGTATTATTCACTTTTATTTCAGTTAGTAGCATTGATATGAAGTTTTTTTTTTGTATTTATAATGCTCGATTTTGGTCACGTGTTCGAGTCCTGGTAGTAGTCTCTTGCAAAGATGCGGGATAAGGTTTGCCTATATTTAACCCTTGTGGTGGGACCCTTCCCCAAACCCTCACTGTGCTTGGATGCTTTGTGCACCAAGCTGCCCCCTATAATGCTCAATGTTATGTATCATTCTTCAGATTAATTGATATTAATGGTGTTTAATGTTATTCCTAAAGTCTTTGGAATATTATAGATGATTTGTTCTTTAATTATATCATAAACCTTACGGGGAAGAATGCCATTTTGAACGGCGTTTCAAACTCATGTGAAGCCAATGTTTTGTAAAATCTCAATCAATTTTACTTATGTTTCTGATGGAGGTTGCTGGCCTACATATGTCTATTCCCGTAGGAGGCATTGATTTACTACCCGTTTGGATGATTCGAGTCCATAGATGTGTCTGGATGGTCGTTTCGAGTCTTTTTCATGTATTTATTTTTATTTTCGAGTTGTGTTCGACACCCAATTTGTTCGTGCATTGTGAGTCAACCGATCTGGGTGCCCTTTCGGTTACGTACTTTATATACATGCGTACATGCAGCGGTTGAAAGGATCTGGGGTTTAGTTTCTAGTTTGGAATCGTTGAACCCCCCTTTACTTGTTGCGACGCTGAGAGATCCTTGGTGTGATTCCAAGGCTCATTTCTGACTCCCTCTTCCCCACTGACTGTATATTCCTAGGCTCCTAGCCCACTGTCACACCTGCAAGCCCACTCCGCATCCTCCTTTGCAGTAGTCCACCACTTCTGTAAGCCGCTAACCCCCTTCCTCTTCCCCGACCCGCATGTTTCGCCTGCACATGTAAGTCATAGTTTGGTATTCTTGTTTTTTATTATTGTGTGCATAAACTATATCTTGTTGGATGAGCTACTATATATTTTTGTTTCTGTGAAATCATCTGATTTGCAGGATTTGTTCGGAGCATGCTTAAAATACTTGAGCCTCAATTGCTTGTGAATTAGCAGTTGTTTTTCCAATTTCATTATCTTTAACCGAATGTTCTCCTGATCAAGTTTATTTTAATTAATTGTTTGTTGCTAATTTAATCGGGCTGTTTATTGCATTTGCACCCACATTATGATTTATTAGTAGGTGCACTACATTCTACTTAGGGTTGCATTTTAGGCATCCATCATTCACAACCTATCCTCTATGTTATTAAAGGTGTAAGACGTGCCAAGGCGCAAAGGGTTATGGAGCCTAGGCGTGCGCCTGAAAAACATGAGGCGCAAAAAGAGAAAAAGTATAGTTATTAAATACAAAATACACAAAATAAATCTACCACCATATCATTAGCACATTAGAATCATGAACCATCTATGCAATAATTTATAACCACGAGTGGATTATAATTAAAATTAGCACTAATAATACCTGTGTGGACAAATCCAAAGACCCAAAAGCATGGAGCTTCCCCCTGCTTAACAATGTCCCAAAATATTGTAACAAGGGTGCCATTTGCCCATCTTGCACAAGCACACTCTGCAAGAATAAGGATATTGGCAAACAATCTAAGTAGGATTGAAATGTATCAGGAAAACTTTGGTACCTTGATATAAGATAATGGTTTGGAAATTGATTTTTCTACGAAGTTCCAACAAAATTTTCACTAAAAAGCACTCCAATAAGTGCAATTTTTCTGTTTATCGTGCATATTCTCAAATGGAAAGAAATAACAAGAAAGGTGATGGCGATCGACGGCCCACGTGCGTCGATTCCCGCAGGCGGCGGGATCGGTGACCCATTTGGGCGATCCGAGTCCGCGGATGCGCCCGGATGGTCGACCCGAGTCAGTTTAATATATTATTTTATGTGTTTCGTGTTGCATTTAGCCCCTGATTGACCCGAACGTTATTAGTCGGCCATCGCGGTGCACTAGTTTTATTTCCCTCTATATATACTCAAGCTTGTGGCTGAAGTTAGGGATTGGAGTTGCTTTCTAGCAACCGGCCGGTCTATTTCGTGGTTACTGAGCGGCTATCCTCCGACGCCTTCATCCTGCGGCCTTCTCGTCACCGGCGAGCCTCATCCAGCCCCGTCCCCTCCTTCTCAACTGTCCGGCCACCCCTAGCCCCGCCTCTTCATCCTGTAGCCACTTATACTAGCCTCTACCTACCCGACATCCAATTTTCACCCCCTACCAACCAATCTCCCATACTCCATCCCCGACCCCCCTCCTGGCATCCTTCCCGTGACTCCACCTCCTTCCCGATTCCTCCAATCAGCCAACCCACATCACGCCCAACAAATATCACCTGCAACCCTTCCTATATCCCCACAGCCTCCAGATCCACGACATTCGACCGCCCACTTGTGGGACCATTCTTGTGCCAAGAACAACAACACCGCCGACGACTCCCCATCCCTAATCCCGCCTCCACGCATGAGTAAATTGAGGTATGAGTGAGATTGGATGCTTTGGTTGGAACTATTGTTTGTGATTGTTGACTCTTATATGTGATTGTGCTTTATTCGTTGTTTGATTTGCAGGATGCATTCAGTGTACTCAAACAGAATTGCGCCTCACTTCGTTGGCTATTTATAGTTGTCTCTTTAATCGTCAATTCCTATTTTCAATTGTGCAAGTTATGCTTAAAGCTTTGTTAAACTATAATTACTGTTGTTCGGATCTGGAATCGGACTGTTTGTACCATCATAATTTCATTCGCATGTGTTGAGTAGCTATTTGCATTGCACTTTGAGTTAGGGCATTTGTGTTGTCCTCCATCTGTAGACCCATGCTGCTTCAATTGGTATCAGAGTTATGTTTCGTTAGCACCGCATTTACACGCGGTGATGGAGTCTATAGGTAGTATCTCATGACATATTATTACGATGAACATCCGTATTCACAATCCGCTCATTCTAGATATCGTGATGACCCTTCGCCACAATTTACTAGAGACGATCGCTATGATTCTAGCATTTCATGTTATTGTCACTATATCACGCCACGACTTGATGTTGGTAGAGTTGAGGATCTTCGTAGACCCCCTCCAGGGAGATTGTCCTACTATTCTGATGAGCACTCTCTCCCTTCTCCATGGATTGTAGGGATCATAGTCACCCTCTGACACGTTGTGGGTCTATTAAGAGTGAGCATTTTGATGACTGTCCGGAACTCTATAGAGGTCACCAATATGTGGATAACTGCACGCGTTTGGATCACCTGAGTGTTCCGCCAATAGAGATACCTGAAGCCGAATTTCAGCGAATGGTTTTTGATCAATTTGATGTCGTGCATGCCCAAATGGATCGCTTGAAATCTGCCTTAGGGAGAACCTATAGAGTGACACATCAGGAGTCAAATCAAACCACCGATGCAGGTAGTACTCACATAGACGGGAGCGATTCGCCATATGATTTTGGAACCCCCTTTGATGAGCCTCCTATCCCACACGATTTTGAGGCAGAGCCTGACCATGACCTTGTATTACAGGTGAGGAGTGCATTTAGCACGTCTAGTGAGTTTGGTCACGAGTTTGGCCATGAGAGTGAGGCCAAACGACCTAGTGACACTGTGATGGTCTATCTATCTCCTACTTTATATTGATCTCGTTACCCCCTTGGTTATAGACCCCTTTCTTCACACCATGGTTATCAGGATCGCGATCCGGACGATCCTACGATCCAGATTTTGTAAATCGATTCGGATCTTACCTAGGATCAAATTTGACACATCTACGACTGAGATCGCGATCCGGATCTTAGGATCTTTAGGATCGCGATCCTGACCAGATTCTAACGACATGGCCAAAGGTAATTAGAAACATGTCCAATCCTATCCCAACCCCATTCAATCGGTCCAACGCTCATAACCAATTGTTTAACCTTATCCCAATCCCGCCCCCATACCCCATCACATAATCATATCATGTTGTTTTACCGTATTTCAAGTGTTAATTGTCGACTGCAAATAGAGGCCAAGAGCGGCTTCTTCGGTCGCTTGCAGTCCAAATTTGTTTTTATTGTTAGTAAACATTGAGTGTCTTACCTGAAACTGAAATTGAACTTAGTATGATATTATCATTTTGATTTAGTTATTCAAAAAAATTTAATATAGTTATTCACATACTACTCAATTTATTGATTTTTTTAATTAATTGAGCATGTAATTTAATGATACAAAATTCAATTTTATTTTTTTAATCTTAATTTATGAATTTTGTAGGATCTTGCGATACTCGATCCGATCCAACCTCAAAACGATCCCACTTAGGATCTCGATCCTGACAACCTTGCTTGACACTAAGGCAGTTGGCCCCCACTTGAGTACGAATTCTTCTCACTCTCCCCTTAGCCTTATTTCGATTCATGTCATGACCGAGGGCCTCGAGCCTCGCGTTGATATCTTGGCAGTTGTTCCACCTGCTTTTGGGGACACCACCCTTATTAGTAGTATTCACTTGGAGGATCATGACCATACTGACGAGTTCTTTAATGACCCCCTAACAAGCCACCTGATGAACCACCACCTCCCCATGAGATTGACATCTCGTTGAGCGAGTCATCTGTGAGCGCCGACTTATTGACACCTCTCTAATGCACACCCCTTATTTTGCTTTGGAGAGCGAGTCTTGAGACAAACATTGAGTATGTCAGAATTTTCTTAGGTACGCTTGAGCATCCTCCCGATGCATTGAGAATTGAGTGTATGACCTACCACACTCGTGATGAGATCGTAGACATACTGCCTATTGACCCACTAGATGGATAATGGGTTCTTGTTTATAAGCGGCACTTGCCTCACTCGAGTGTCTCATCCTATTATCGATGTCTCGACTACTCACTCAGGTGACGGTCACCTTCGCGACGAACTTTGATACGTACCTCCTGGTGAGCCGCCTGATGCGTCATGTTCCATGAGAGATTCTATGAACCCTATGAGTTCGTATTTGAGTGTTGGTGTCTCACACGGTCATTCTGCCACTCTTCACACACTAACTGAGTTTAATTACACTCCTCCCGACGAACCTGCCGATAAATCACCCCTTTCAAGAAGCCTTCACCACATGGAACTTGTTGTATATCTGTACACCGTGTCTGTCGTGTTTCTCGTGCACCATTCATGCGAGCATGCCATCTTTTGGGTTCATCATTTGCATATGTTTGTTGAGTCGTGTGGTTATCATTCACATGCACGTCATGAAACAGTCCGGAGAAAGATCGCAACTAGTAATGAAATTTATAAACCTCGAGCCGGTCTGCACAGGAGGGAGCAAGTTTTTGATGTTGGAGAGCAAGATATGATCCGCCTTCAACCTGAGAGACTCCCACAGGAGGCAGTGAAGAAGTTAAGTGCTCGCCGATTGGGCCCCTATACAATCACTCGACGGATTAGTGTGAATGCTTATGAGATTGATATCCCACCGGCAATGGGAATTCAACGGATGTTCAATGCGGAGGATTTAACTCCATACTATGAGGAGCAAGTGTATGTGGACCCATTATCTCCAGCTACCCCTGAGTTGCAGGTTGCCCCGCCCCTCCCTAACACCTTTCCACCTACCATGCCTAGGCAGTCGCGGACGGTTGAGCACCGCTCGGAGGACCACACCACCTCGCCAGCAGTTCCACCAACATCACTTTCAGACGGATATACATTGCTTCGACAATCGCCTACACCTACCAGAAATGCTCTACTGATCATCAGTCACGACCTCACTACGATGGGCTGTTGGATGGTCCTGCGTTGGTTCATTTGCTCGCCTGCCCGGTTTCTGATGATTCTTGGATTTCTGCTAAGGAGCTCGAGAGACTCTCCCCGAACTTACGCTGAGAGTACGATTGTCTACACTCACCAGAGATGAGTGCTTCAAGTCAGGGGGAGTTGATGGCGATCGACGGCCTGCGTGCGTCGAATCTCGCAGGAGGCGGTGATCGGCGACACATTTGGGCGATCCGAGTCCGCGGATGCACCCGAATGGTCGACCCGAGTCAGTTTGATATATTATTTTATGTGTTTCATGTTGTATTTAGCCCCCGATCCGCCCGAACGTTACTAGTCGTTCTTTGGGGTGCCCTAGTTTTATTTCCCTCTATATATACTCATGCTTGTGGCTGAGGTTAGGGATCAGAGTTACTTTCTAGTAACCGACCGGTCTATTTCGTGGTTACCGAACAACTCTCCTCCGATGCCTTCATCTCGCTGCCTTCCCGTCACCGACGAGCCTCATCCAACCCCGTCCCCTCCTCAACAGTCCGACCACCCCCAGCCCCGCCTCTTCATCTTGCAAACCTCCTGTCACCGGCGAGCTATGTTATTAAAAGCGAGCCTCAGGTGCGCCTAAGGCTTTAGGCTCAGAGGTTTGCGCTTCTGTGTGCCTTATTTGCGACTTTAGGATATAAAAGGCGCGCCTGAGTGAATATTTTGTTACAAATTTTTTCTTCAAAAATTAAGAAAAAAATAATGTAAGAACTCAATAGTTTTTTATCAATTTAGTGTTTGTGAAAGATAATTGTGCGTTGAGACTTAGATATGATGCAAGTGAGTACATTGATTCTCTTTTATAAGAGATAAACGATAGTAATGAATGATTAATTAATAGACTAGATGAAGAATTTGATTGAGAAGCTGAAATGATGTTTGATGCTGATTATTTAAAATGTATATGGTTGCGCCTTGCCTTCGTCAGGCGCGCGCCTGCGCCTTGAGACTTGCGCCTAGGATCCAAGACTCATTTGCACCTTGGTGCACCTTAAGCCTTTAATAACTAAGCCGACAAGCCCCATTCAGCCCGTCCCCTCCCTCTGGCCAACACTCCGGCCACCCCCATCCCCGCCTCTTCATCCTGCAACCACTTCTACTAGCCTCTACCTGCCCGACATCCAATTTCCAGCCCCCTACCAACCAATCTCCCATACTCCAGCCCCGACCCCCCCCCCCCCTCCTGGCAACCTTCCCGTGACTCCACCTCCTTCCCAATTCCTCCTATCATCCAACCCACATCCCGTCCAAAAAATATCACCCGCAACCCTTCCTATATCCCCACAGCCTCCAGATCTACGACATTCGACCACCGGCCGTCCACTTGTGGGACCATTCTCGTGCCAAGAACGACAACACCGCCGACGACTCCCCATCCCTAATCCCGTCTCCACGCATGAGTAAATCGAGGTATGAGTGTTATGTTTCTCTAGATTGGATGCTTTGGTTGGAACTATTGTCTTGTGATTGTTTGACTCTTATATGTGATTGTGCTTTATTCGTTGTTTGATTTGCAGGACGCATTCGGTGTACTTGAACGGAATTGGGCCTCACTTTTGTTGGCTATTTATAGTTGCTCTTTAATCATCAATTCCTATTTTCAATTGTGCAAAGTTGTGCTTAAAGCTTTTTTAAACTATAATTACTATTGTTCGGATCTGGAATCAGATTGTTTGCACCATCATAATTTCATTTGCATGTGTTGAGTAACCTTTTGCATTGCACTTTGAGTTAGTGCATTTGTGTTCGCCATCTGTAGACCCGTGCTCCTTCAAAAGGAATCTATAGCAAACGGTTCATTACAACATAAACATGGATGTGCATATATGTAGGAAATGTAACAAACATGTCAAAAGTAGGAAGGTTTAACAAAATTTGATAATTAATAAATAATGGATCAACGTATATGTAGGAAATGCCAATGCCTTATTGAATTATTCAATGTGTCATATGCATGATCTGAACAAAGGTAATCAGTGAAAACATTTGTTATTGTATAATTTGAATAAGATAATTTAATTATTTAAAAATATAAATAATTCATTACTCACCAATTTTATATCAGTTACTCATTCTCATAATTGATTTATTCAATGAGTCATATGCATGAATAAAGGTAATCAGAAAAAACATTTATTAACGTATAATTTAAATAAGAGAATTAAATTATTTAAAAATATAAATAATTTATTACTTATCAATTCTATATTAGTTACTCATCCTTAGAAAAGACCATGTCTTCATCATTTTCTCTGTTGTCATTATAATCTTCTTCTTCTTCATTGTACTCAGCTTCCTCATCCTCGACATCATCTTCTATAAGAATTACTGGAGTGGGAACCCTCATCTTAACGTGCTCCCCTATTGAACTTTCTTTGTTATTTTATTTTGATAAGCTCGTGCGATAGATATCCTCTTCAACTCCAATGGCCCTGGCCACTGCACCCCATGTCAAGAACTTGTCAGGTTGTGAATGTCCTGAAGCGTAAGGAAAAGAAGTTGCAAATCTTTTCACAAAAGGTCTAAAAAGCTTCACTTGCCTTGTAAAGCTTCTCAAAATGTTCACAAATCCAGGGCGAATATAGATATAACTATTTATTGTCACTGCCCTCTTTAATGTGTGTTTTATACTAGACATCTTTCCAATATTCTGTTATGAATCCTCATAACGGCCGGTTCGCGGGACAGACCTACCAGAGATGATGAAAGGATGTGACATCAAGCGGGGCTGAACCATCCGGATCAGCCCTCCCTAATAAAAACAAGAAGGTGATTAGGGGCTGAACCAGACGGATTCAACCCTGGGGGGGGGGGGAGCCGACCCTTCCTTAACTAGAAGGGGTATAAATACCCCTAGGTTTTCCCGGCGGTGGATAAGGAAGTATTCTCAGGCATTTATTTCACCCTCTCTCAAAACCCTAGCTTTCTTTTTTCTCTCCCAAATCTCTTCTTGTTCCTAACATTTTGTATTAGAGGATCTTTCCTCCCAATAAAGCACCGCTTCCTTCCCACGAGACCACAATCGACGGCCTCGTCCAGTCCTCATTGCCTCGTTGAATCGAACAACGCCGGCAGCAAGGCTTTTTCTTCCGCTCCAATCTATCGACTGCTTCGATCGACCATTTCGTCGATCTCTCTGATCGTCGATTTCGCCGAACGCAACAAATCTGCTGAATGCTTCGAGTTCCACCCAGATCGTTGACAATAGGGCTTCGACTTAATGCAACAATTCCGCCGACTGCTTCGACTTCTGCCCAGATCGTCGACAACAAGGCTCGTCCACCTCTTCTTTGACTCCTTTGATTGCTTCAAACACAGATCCATCCGTCGACTGCGTCGGCCTGCCTTGACGATCACCCCGCCACCGACGTCGTCTGCATGCAACGATCGTTCTACTTCGAAGCCGCCTGCTGCCCTTCTCCAAACCTTCGAGCTCCGCCATGGTGACTCGTTCATAGGAAGAGTCCACAAGGCTTGTAATTCTAGAGGAGAACTACACCGGGCTGTCATATACGGTGACGAACATCGAAGAAAAATTAAGGGCATCAAACAAACGTTTGGAAGAGCGACTGGATGCTCGCATGGAGGAGATCAAGAGCTTGTTGTCTCAAAGTATCAAGGGCAAAACAACTGTGAATGAAGAAGCGAGCACTTACCAGGGGCCAATCTAGGGGCTGATCCAGTCGCCAGGGGGCCTCAATAGGGGACGAGAGGACCTGATTGAACGACCTAGGGATACAATCTACCCACCTTGGGATGGGCTTCTGGCTAACCCTAAGGGGTCCGGACACACCAACAACAACATAACAGACGATGGTTGGGAGTACAGACCCCCCCCCCCCCCCAAGGCTACAAGGCCCGGATATCAACACAGAGAGGAAGGAGGATGCCCGAATTGGCCGATAGAGCGTCGATGGCCTCTTGGCCTCGACTAGGAGTATGGAGGACACGACCAACAAAACCCGAGAGCATACATACCACCAAAAAGGACCCGCACGAATTACCCAAAATTCAAAGGGGGTGACGCCTTGTAATGGGTTCAAAAGGCGGAGTTATTTTACAACTACCAGGAGATTCCAGAATAGCAGTGGGTGCTACTGACGTCCTTTCACCTTGAAGATGATGCATTTCAGTGGTTCCTCCAAGGGTGTGATTATGCCCCTTGGGCCGATTTCGTTGATGGTTTCACAACCAGATTCGGGCCCCTCGAATATGAAGATTTTGTGGCTCTTCTTCAGAAATTGAGGCAGAATGGGACGGTGATGGAATACCGAGCTGAGTTCAAAAGATTAGCCAACATGGTGCAGTGGGAAGAGAAGACTTTAATGAGTTGCTTCATTTCGAGATTGAAGGAGCACATCAATGATGAGGTGCATGCCTATATGCCACACAGTTTGACCCATGCTAACAACCTGATCCAAATACAAGAGGAACGATTCAACCGACAAAAGTTCAGATGGGGGAATACGAAAAACACTACAAGCTCTCCGGACACCAAGAAAGATCAAGGAGCTGCTGGAAGGGCGACTATAAATAAATTGATATGGTTTGAGGTACATGTATGAAAGGAGAAAGGATTGTGCTTCAACTGTGCTGATAAATTCACCCCAGACCACATGTCAAATGATTCAGGTGTACATGTTGCGGGAGGAAGACGAGATGTCAGATGAAGAAGAAGGAGAACAAGAGCACATCCCGGACATACCGGAGTTCTGGGTATCTATCCAGACCATGCAGGGAGGATCTACACCTCTCACGATGCGGATTGCAGGGCGGATCTGCTAATAGAAGGTGACTATTTTGGTTGACAGTGTGAGTACTCATTACTTCGTCAACCCCGCCGTGGCACAGAAGATGGGGAAAGAGATCACCAAGGATGCCTCTTTCCAGGTCATGGTGGCAGACAAAAATAAACTACGGTGCGAAGGAGTACTGAAGGGAGTGGGGTTCAGTGTGCTGGGATACACCTGCAGGGTGGATGTCTACTTGTTTGCTCAGGATGGGAGAGAGTACTGCCTGCACGGGATCATAACTTCACCGGTGAAAGAAATCTTTCTTTGCTGCTGAGAGTGGTTATGGAAACAAGAGAATGATATGGCTGTGATTACGGAGATCTGGCATCCAGCTACGCCCACACAAAAAGTCCCAGAGCAACTGAATTCATTACTTCTCCAGTATCCACATATCTTCCAGGAACCCCGATCGTTACCTCCTTGGCGATTTCGAGATCACCAAATCATCCTGAATGAAGGGATTGAGCCGACCAACATTCGACCCTACCGTTACCTATACATACAGAAGGCCGAGATAGAACGGAGCGTAACGGAGATTCTAGCCGCAGGGATCATTCGACCGAGCACCAATTCGTTTTTCTCACCCATCATCCTGGTGAAGAAAAAGGACGAGTCGTGGAGATTTTGTGTCGACTATCACACTCTGAACAACTCTACTATCAAAGACAAGTTCCCTATCCCCATGATCGAGGAACTTCTGGACGAACTATATGGAGCACACCTATTCACCAAGCTGGATTTGCGGTCGGGGTACCACCATATCAGGAAAAAGGATATGGATATCTTCAAAATAGCTTTTCAGGCACATGATGGTCACTACGAGTTCATCGTTATGCCGTTCGGACTCTCCAACGCACCTTCGATATTTCAGGATGTGATGAACTAGATCTGTCAGCCCCTCCTCCGCAAGTCTATATTTTTTTTTGATGACATTTTAATCTACGGTGGCAACTGGGAATAGTATCTCCAACACGTGGAACAAGTGTTCGTAATACTCCGACAACACCAGCTCTATGTCAAGCACTCCAAATGCTCATTTGGTCAAGAAGAGGTAGAATATTTGGGTCATATTGTTTCGGCACAAGAAGTCAAGACTGACCCCTGGAAGGTGGAGAGTATGCAAATGTGGCCTAGGCCGCGCGCAGTCCGTGCACTCTGGGGTTTCCTCGAGTTGACGGACTAGTACTGGCGATTTGTGAAAGATTATGAGAAGATAGCTTGACCGTTGACCCAGCTGTTACACAAAATGTCTTCTGCTGGCAAGAGGAGGCGGAGGCTGCATTCCATGCTCTCAAGACGGCCATGACGAAGACACCAGTGCCGGCTCTTCCCGACTTCACCAAGGAATTCATTTTGAAGACTGATGCTTCAAGTGTAGGGATCGAGGCCGTACTCATGCAAGAAGGTCGGTCGATAGCGTTTTTCAGCAAGGCGTTGGCTCCACGGACGCTGGGCTTGTCGATTTACAAGAAGAAAATGTTGGTCATCATACTTGTCGTGGCCTTGTGGCGGCCCTACCTTCTGGGCAGACACTTTAAAGTCTAGACCGATCACCAGAGTTTGAAACATTTTATGGAGTAACGGGTGGCCTCTCCTCTACAACAAAAATGAGTGATGAAGTTGCTTGGCTACGAGTACGAGATAATCTATAAGAAGGGGAAGGAGAACGTTGAGGCTGACATACTATCCCGCATACCAGAGGGAGCACTCCAACATATCTCATGGCCCCTGATCAGCGTTTTGGACGATATACAGAAGGAGGTCCTACAAGACCCTGATCTGTGCCCTATTATGGAGGCACTTCAACAGGGACAAGATGCTCCTCCCGGGTTTTGACTACAAAACGGGCACTTATACTTTCACGACCGGGTGATCATACCCTCTTCATTTGCCTGGAAGAACACTATGCTACAAGCGTTCCGCTCATCACCAGTGGGGGACTAGGGGGGCATGTAGGAGTTCTACGTACCTTACAACGGGTCATAGCCAATGTTTTCTGGAAAGACCAACAAAGGGTGTCTAGAGGTTTGTGCAACAATTCGACATTTGTCAACATCAGAAATACGAAACCAACTCACCAGCAGGCCTTTTGATTCCTCTGGAGATACCACGACAAATTTGGGACACAATGTCTTTGGACTTCATTGACGGGCTGCCGAAGTCCCAAGGGAAGACAGTCATCTTGGTAGTGGTGGATAAGTTATCCAAGTACGAGCACTTCCTGGCTCTAAGCCATCCTTACACAGGTGAATCAGCAGCAGACTTGTTCGTGCAGGAGATAGTCAAACTTCACGGAACCCTACAGTCCATCATCTCTGATTAGGATCCAGTCTTTGTGAGCAACTTCTGGAAGGAACTATTCAAGCAGGAGGGTACGCGCCTATGTATGAGCACCGCAAACCATCCACAAACACACGGTTAGACCGAGGTGCTCAATTGGGGAGTTGAGACATACTTACGGTGCTTCGTTATGGATGAACCTCGTACATGGACACGATGGCTGCACTGAGCAGAGTACTGCTATAATACCTCCTACCGCACGACCAGTAAGTTTGCTCATTTTGAAATTGTTTATGGGCGCTCCGCCCCGAGTCTGGGTACATATGAGTCAGGGGGAACAGTGTTACCGCCTGTTGATCGTGAGTTGTGCGACCGCGACCATACCCTCGCCATATTACGAGAAAATCTTCTTACTACCCAAAAAAGGATGAAAATACAAGCAGAAAACATCGGTCCGAACGTCAATTTGCAATCGGTGATTAAGTCATCTTAAAACTCTAGCCCTACAAACAAACCTCAGTGTCCCAGAGAACAAATCAGAAGTTGGCACCTCGCTATTATGGTCCTTTCAAAATCATTCAGCGGGTGGGACCGGTTGCTTACACCTTGGACCTTCCCGCGGGCTCGCGTATTCATCCCACATTTCATGTCTCCTTGCTAAAGAATAAAATCCGGGAAGCAACCCATGTGTGCTCTACCCTCTCGGAAACAACCAACAGGGGGGGGGGGATAAAGACCACTCACCAAGTGAAATAAACGCGTCAAGAAATACCATCTTGAGATTCTTGTCAAATGAAAGAATTTATCTACAACACACAACACCTGGGTCGACCTGCTTGAGTTCCAGGAACTATATCCAGAATTCCACCTTGGGGACAAGCTGGTTCTTGAAGGGGAAGGGAATGTTATGAATCCTCATAATGAATGGTTCGCGGGACAGAAATAGAAGAGATGACGAAAGGATGCGGCATCAAGTGGGGCTGAACCATCTGGTTCACCCCTCCCTAATAAAAACAAGAAGGCAGTTGAGGGCTGAACCGGACGGGTTCAGCCCCTGGGGGGGGGGGGGGGGGGCAGCCGAGCCCTCCTTAACTTGAGGGGGGGGGGGGGTATAAATACCCCTAGGGTTTCTTGGCGGTGGACAAGCAAATATTCCCAGGTATTCCTTTCTCCCTCTCTCAAAATTCTAGCTTTTGCTTTTCTCTCCCAAATCCCTTCTCGTCCATAACATATCCCCCAACATTAAATCTATGCAATGAGTAGCACATGATGTTCAATATATATGAGACCGTTTTGCTTCCAATAATTTACCTGTTATGTAACATATAAACAAAGAAATATAAAGAAAAGCCAACATATTTGACAAAGATGAAGTTAATAATGAATCAGTAATGAATTTTTTACTCGCTAGTACATTATTGCCGACACTATTAGTAACAATCTGGACGACATTCGTCTCTCCAACCCTTTCAACCACCCTATTAAGAAACTTGAACATCCACTCTCCAGTCTTTGAGTAATTGGATGCATCGATAGATTCTAGGAAAAATATTCCTTTGGGTGAAATCACCAAAAAGTTTATTAAAGTTCTTTGTTTTCTATCCATCTGTCACCCTGATAGAACAATCATATATCTTCCACTCATCCTCATAAGCCTTCATCATGTCTTTGAATTCACTTCATTATTTATCGAAGACACACTAATCTCTTGGTAACTAGGTGGCTTTAATCCAACCCCAAACTATCCAATGGACTCCACCATCAGCACAAAATTAGGATGAATCACAACATTAAATGAGATGGATGCATCATACCTCCATTGAGCTATATGTTTGCAAGCTTGCTCTCTTAGTCCTTCTTACAAACTCCATTAATAGAGGTTTGCTTCATTGTTTTTTGTTGTCCTTTTTTTGCACCATCTTTTCAATATTAGTACTAAGTCAAAATACATTATTTGCTAGATAAAACATAAGACTGGCGTTGGAGTTTCAGCAGCAACAACTGAAAGGTAAAAATTTTAGGCATATTTCTGTTGTATTTTATCAACGAAACTACAGTAAAAACATACCAGCATTTTAAATTCTTTAATAACAAAACAAAATCATTCTCCACATACACCACCTTAATTTCTTTAATAATAAAACAAGACCATTCTCCCTATACACCATGCCTTCATTTCTTCAGTAAAAAGGGCAGCTTGGTTCACAAAACATCCCCGCGCAACAAGGATCCGAGGAAGGGTCCCACCACTAGGGTGAAATGTAGGCAACCTTAATCTACATTTTCCCCTTCCGTTATTAACTAAAAAAGGACAAGAATACCTGGAGCCGGGAGAGAAAGCAAGAAGAACTACATGTGAGCGAGAGGAGCTTCACGCGCACAAGAGAAGCTTCATGCCGGGTAGAGCTTCACCGGAATGGACTTCACGCATGGCGGTGAGGCGGAGAGGAGTATGAACAGATGGCGATGAGCGAAAGTCGAGAGGAGCGGGACGAGAGGCTTACGAAGAAAAACATGGCGTAACTGCTTAAGTCGTAAGTCGGGCTGTCAAAATTAAGGGAGTATAGAAAAATAAATTCCAAAAAAGGAGAATTCGCTTAGATCGGCCGAGAACACTAAGGCACACTTTGTGGTTCGGGTGAGGTGCGCACCTCACCCGCACACGGGTCATCTCGCCTGCCTTGTCCTATCCAAGACAAGGACCCTCGTGCTTGGTGCGCCCGACGCCTTAGGCGCTCCTGTAACAACGTAGCTTATCCTGCATCAAAATGGTATCAGAGAACCAGGTTGGGTCACATTACATTCTACGTAGTGGTAGGTTGTTCTGATCATCTATGTTTGACCAAAACCTCACAAACGTTTGGGCTGTCAGTTCAAATTCAGACATGATGACCGTCAAGTTCCAAAGACGTGTACTTGATCGATTTGATTAGATAGGAGTCCAATTTGATTTCATTAGGGATGACATTGCTATGGTTAGCACTAGAGTCGATCAGTTAGACATCCCTAAGGTCTGGACCCACACCCACATTATGATGATCTTCTAGATGATCTCTGAGATGCTCCACCACCAGATTGACGTATTAGAGACCTGTCTCGCCAAGATCTCGTTCCTCCCATGAGAAGGAATCCTGAGCAGGCTTATGAGTATTAACAGGGTCCATCCCCTATGAGAAACCACCACCTCTCGACGAACCTCATCCACCCCCTCCACCGGGTCGTAGAGTTCATTCTCCACCAGCATGACATGATTACAATCCTGACGATCATTATGATGAATACCTGGAGCCACATCACGGAGCAACCTTAGCCAGAGATGAAATTACCCGACACATCCGTATTGAACGAGATGGATACTTCCCCATCACCAAATGGGTTGAAATGAAACAGTGTTGAAGGACAAATACCTTCCCTCCTCATATCGAGATGAGCTGTTAGACCATCTTTATGCTTTTCGGCTGGGAACCCTTTTCGTTCTCGAGTTTATGTCTTGTTTTAATGAACTCGTGGTGAGCAGCGACATCTTTGAGGAGCCCATTGCCACTGCTTCTCGCTTTCGGGCTGAACTCAGATCTGAAATCCGGAGGGAACTGATTCTCCATAGAGTAGAGATGGTCAACCAGGTGCTTCAGCTAGCACTTGAATATGAGCAGTACCTATGCACTGCGAGCCCATTTTATATTATGTTAGGTTATGAACCTAAGAAACTCATTGACCTAATCCAAGCCCCTTTAGGAGACTAGTCTAGTGAGTCTACAAAGTCTTCATTCAACTTTTGCATGCACTTCATGAATTAGTCTGTAAGAAAATTGTAATTAGTAATAATTATTATTAAAACCCAAGCAGATCAACACAGTAGGGATCAGATGTTTGAAATTGTTGAGCAGGTGATGCTTCACAATGATCTGAGAGGTTTCCACAAGGAAAAGCAAAAAAAAATTAAGCGCTCTTCGAATGAGTCCATATATAGTCATACGACGAATCGATACAAATGCATATGAGATTGAGATCCCTCAAAATATGGGATAAACCGAGTATTCAATGTAGAGGTCCTGACTCCTTACTACGAGGAGCGCGTGTATATAGATTCCTTCTTCACTCCCACGTAGGAGCCACATCCTTTACTTCCACTCCACCCCAACCTCACCTGATGAATCTCACCATAAGGGCCACCTCGCACCACCGATGGTTCCACCAGTTCAGTTTTCAGATGGACATACTTTTTACTCAGAGCTACCCATGACCGTCAGATATATACTTTAGATTGTTGCCCGTGACTTCATAGATGCGGGTGGAGAGATACACTGCTATATCTTATCTGTTGGAGCGGCCACCCGATCTCATATGACACTTGGATTTCCTCATAGGAGCTAGAGTGACTCACCCTGGGGTACACCAAGAGTATGATCATTTTCAGTCACCAGAGATAAGTACTTTCAAGCCGGAGGAGTTGATGGAGATCGTCAGCCTACATACATTTATTCCCGCAGGAGGCGTGATTTGCTACCCATCTGGATGATCTGAGTTTTCGGATGCCTCTGAATGGTCGTTCAGAGTATTTTTTGTATATTAATTTTTATTTTAGTGTTGTATTCAACACCCGATTGGTTCATACATTATGAGACATTCTGATCTGGGTGCTCTATCAACTATGTACTTTATACACATGTGTACATGCAGTGGTTGAAGGGATCAGAGGTTTAGTTTCCAGCTTGGAACTGTCGATCCCCCCCCTAGGTGTGATGTCGAGAGATCCTTAGTGCGGCTCCATGACTCGTTTTTGAATCGCTCTTCCCCACTGATTGCCTACTCCCAGTCCATGGCCAATCCTGCAAGCCCATGTTGTATCCTCCTCTGCAGCCATCCTTCGCCACTTCTGTAAGCCGCTAACTCCCTTTAGCTTCCTCGGCCCGCACACTTTGCCTACACCCCCAACCCGATGCCAGTCCACCATTCTCCACCTCTATCCGGCTCGACCAGCCCATTTTCTTCCTCATCTGTCACCGTTCAACATTCCCCACTCTAGATCGACGCAACCACTCCTCTCCTATCTAGCCTTCACTTCCCCACCCCTTCCCCTCCCACAACAACCACATAATCCACCGTCCAGCCCCGACAAATCCTACCCGACTCTGTTTACCCTTTCCCATCCCCCCTCCAGCCGCAAACCATCTCTTCCACCACAAATCGCTATCTCCCAATCCTCCCCATAGCCAGCCTCACACTTCCGAGGCTTCTCCAAGGCCTTCCTTCCCTTCATCCTTCCTCCTACAGTGCTGGATTTCGCCCACGCTTGCATGTGTAAGTCATAGTTTTGTGCTCTTGTTTTCTATTATTGTGTGTTTGGACTATATCTTGTTGGATGTGTTTTGTGCCCTTCATCATTTGATTTGCAGGATTTGTTCGGCACGTGCTAAAATACTCGTGTCTCAATTGTTTGTGAATTGTCATTTGTTTTTCTAATTCCATTATCTATGACAAGAATGTGCTTCTGTTCAAGTTTTATTTTAGTTAATTGCTTATTGCTAATTTATTCAGACTGTCTATTATATTTGCACATACATTAGGATTTATCAGTAATTGTATTGCATTCCACTTAGGTTTGCATTTGAAGGCATCCATCTTTCACAACCTATCCTTCATCAGTTTCATTGCAGCAATATCTTCCACTTGGAATCCATGTGATGCAACACTATAAGAATAGTTCATTTTATTGGTCTTTTTTGAAAGTATTTTAATTTAAATAAATAATTATCATTTTTGGATAGTTATTAGTTCATTTTAAATTACTATGATCATTTCGGATAGTTAGTACGTTTTTAATATTTTTTATATGTTAGTTTTGAAGGAGATGGGATTGGTTGTGAATTGCATATGATTAGATTCACCCTATATGGAGCTTTATGACTTGTAATACAATTATTCTATGATTAATGACATGGGTTGATCTCAAATTTCCTCTATTCTTTCTCTTTCCCTCTCCTACCAGCCTTCTTTAATTGACTTCAGGTGTTCCACTTCCATATTTCCACCATAATACCGGTCAAGTCTCCGTATATGTTCCATTATATAACATGCGGTTTTAAATTATTTTTCTAGCATATTTTGATGTGTAAGTGATATGCAATCTGTTACTAACTTTGCATGATTGATTTCTATAAATAAATTTAAAACATATGAAATTTTAAATCTGTTTCCAGCAAATGCATTACTAGTATATTTTGTATATTGTTTAGCAATTCCTTCTTTCACATATACTTCATTTCTTTTGAACTCTTGTTTTAAATTGGCAAGATTTTGAAAATTTTAGTATATAAATATTTAAGAAGTCCAAAATTGAAGCCAATACGGAGGGATGCAATAGCTGAAATCTCAGAAAGACTTCTTTTATTTTGTACAATTGAAACTGAACCAAGTTATACCACAGAAATATCTGTTTAGCTTTGACCTGCTAAATATGATGCTTTGTACTTTGGCATAATTTTTTTTTTAGAATTAGTATTTAGACGCTAATTCCTTAAGTACTTTACCTCACAGGTCGCCAATCAGTGTTTGGAAATATCCAAGAGAGAAAATGAAGAAATTAATGCTAGGCTTTCACAAACTGAAAGGTTATTATCAGAAAGCAGGCGTTCCCTCCATAAACTAGAGGAGGATAACACAAAACTACGTCACGCACTGGAGCAAAGTATGACTACTTTAAATAGGATGTCACTAGATTCCGATAATTATGTAGACAGGTGATTTATTTTTACCTTTCAACTGTTGCCTTCTTATTAGTCCAAAGAATTTAATTTTCTACCATAAGGCTATAAAATAACTGATGATAGTATATGGTTTTCAGATCACTAATTAGCTGTTAGCTTGTACCAATTCAGGTTCTTTCATTATTTTGTTAGTTCCATTCTATTAGGCATGGTTATTCTCATTGATATGTAGAATAGGACTGATATAACTTAAAATAATTGTCCTTCTATAGGTTTCCCTGATTCTATCATCACCCGGTACTTATGCAAAATTAAGACAATGTTTGCTATTGATAGGATCTTTAGGTCATTCGACAGACCACAAAAGTTATTATTTTTCTTTAAATGGATTCATATTTGTCCCATCGTATTCTCGTAATATCCTGTTCATTTTAAATATATTAGAAACTATGAAAGTGAAGGGATAGATACCGATTGCGGAATTCAGATAGGTTATAGATATTTGAGATGAAAACCCTAAAGCCTAACACAAGGTGTTGTGCACAAACTAAAGCTAACTGTAATTACAGTTAAGCTTCAGGTCCTATCTAGCAACTAGCAATCCTAGTTAAAACTAATCACAGCCACAATGCAATTAATAAGTCAAGCAACCAGACGACACAAGATATTATAGTGGTTCCCCAAACACTGGGTACGTCCACTCTTCTACCAACAAGGTAGGAATCCACTCAGGTTTTTGATCAGGTGCCCTGCCACCAACAAGATCTGCTGCAGGTAGATCTAGAGATCCTTTAGACTTTTGATCAGATGTCTAAAAACCAAGCTTTACTTTTGAAGGGAGTAAACAACCCTTTACAGGAGGGGGAAAGAGAGTTAGATTGTTTTCTCTATTTTACAATAGATTAGAGAAGCACAAGAGACTCTTCAGAACTTCTGACAATAAGCTGTCTTGAAGTTCTGAAGGAATAAAGCCTGAAGAAGACTAGAGATCTGGGATGGATGTTCTTCTTCAGCTTCCTTCTTCTTCTTCTTCTTCAATATCTCTGAGTGTATCTTCCTGGATCAGGAGCACTCAGGTTGAGGAAGAGTGAAGAGATAACTTCTCAGATGGATGGATATTGCTGAGAGCTAGCTGTAAGCTGTTTCTTTCTCTGTATGATGTACAGGTATCTTCTTGTTCTACCGCTCTTCTTCTTTCTTTAAAAAGAACTCTTTATATAGGAGTAGCAGCAACGGCTCTAATTGAGCGAGCTTTGACTTCTTCTCAGATCTTGAATCTGGGCTGCAATTAACACAAGACAACATATCTGCAGACATATATATTCTATATAAAGAAATAAAGCTTCATAAGAAGCTGCAGTATAAAATCTGATAAAGAAAGATAAAAGGATCACATCAGAAATAACTCTTTACAGCCAACGGCTATAAAGGACAGCTGCATTAATAAAGCAGTCAGAAAGTCAACTAATAAGACAAAAACACTTTATCTGATAGGAAAGACTTAAGCATAAGAATAGCAATGATTGCTTTGAAGTATATGAAGTAAATCTATCAGATAATATATAGAAAATATATCAGATAAAATAAGAAATAAAACACAGAATAAAACGCATATAATATTATATATGCAGACAGCCGATCGTCGAACGACCTTCGACTATAGTCGAACGACCTGCTGAGATCGTCGACCTATCATTCAGATAGTCGACCGACTCAGACAGAAAGCGTCGAGCTGTCAATAGATAGTCGACCAGAGCTCGACGATCCAGCAGAGCGTCGAGCAGACAGAGCACGACTATCTGAAGACAGAAGATAGTCGGTCAAACAGACAGACGATCGTCGACCGGCTGATCGACGATAGTCGATCGGCGTTCGACGATAGTCGAACCCGAAAAACCCTTAGCCAGAATTTTACTGGAAAAGAGAATACTCAACAACAAGACTTTGACCATAGATAAATCTTGGGTCAAGAGACTAAAAGGAAAGACTTAACTCAAATCCAAAATAGGGTACCAACAAACTATGCTTCCAACTTGAAATCAATTGGTTGTAGACGGAGGATCTCATTATCTATATTAATTGCACATACCTATATGAGTTCTCTGATTTGTTATATTTTCAACATGTCTCTTCATGTTTGGCCTTCGGCTTCTAGCATGTGAACTTCTTTTCTTAATTATGTGATGTGGGATACCGGTGTAGGCCAACTTTAATTTATAGTTTTGATTAATAGAGATGTCTTCATGCCAATATGAGTCTGGATTTAGTTGATAGGGTCCTTGACAAGTAGACATTTCAGGCTGAGAAGATGGTGCTCGAAAAAATATATCTAGTAGTGAGGTTTACTAATGTGGATCGTTGATCGAGAATGGATTGACACTTACCTAATCCCGCACAATTCTACATGCACAGGAGGCAAAGATAGGATTGTCGAATAGATGAGTTTGAGCGGTAGTCTTGTATAGAGCGACGATGACATATTTTTATGCATTTTATTTATTTTTTGTATTTTTTTATTCCATGTAAATTTAGTGGTTTTGTGTTCTAGACGTTCTTGGTTATCTATAATGGTTTTTAAGTCTATAAATAGGGTTTAGTGGCTAATTTTTCAGATATCGCAGGTTTTGGAAAAATATGTTCTGCACATTCGCCTTGCATCCATCCTACGTCATTTACTGGCTGAAGTTATATAATTTGTGAGAGAAAACCTAAGGAAAAATATTTTGTAACATTATATTAGGTTTGACTATGAGATAAGATGAAATTGCGAAGATAATGTATTTTACCTGGTGAGAGATAGAAATTGCTAGCTTGTTGTTGAAGATGTATACAACCAACAATGACTGTAAGCAATAATAGATCATTGTAGTTGAAGGAGAGAAGTAGTTGGAATAAGCAGTAGTCTTTTAGTCTACCATTAGTAGGTTCTGTAATCTACAGGTAGATTCGAGAACTAGACAGTTTTGTAACCCTAGAATCGGTAACAAGAAAAATGACAATATTTGTTGTGCTCGAACGGTAAATCTTAAATCTTAAGAGGAAGGCAATATTCTCACCCTGATGTGAATACCACTTAGCGATTCGATTCTCCAGTTAATTACAATATTCAAGAATTACGTTTGTCAGATATTTTCCTTGTCTTGCTATGTGTATTCGTGGCAAAATATAAGTCTTGAAATCGACCCTATAGTGTTTATGTTATGGGTCCCCATTATCCCTCATTGATTATATTACACATATTTCATTACGAGTTTTTATGTATTGGAGTTCGAGTTGTATGAGTCATATGTCGTATCCAGCCGGATCATTAGAGTTTTTATGTTTTAGTGTTGAGTGCATCTTTTAATATTAGGTTTATGTACGCACATGTCATTATATTCTATAAATAGACCCCTTGGGTCTTGTATGAGATTATGAATGAAATTATGAATGTTCTCTTCCTCTCTCTAATTTTTTGCTCTTCATCCTCATTCTAGGGTGAGGGATGAGCAACGCTCCCCCTTCTTACTCCTCACATTTTCTATGGGTTGAGCTCAGCTCCCCCTGTATCTCCGCCTCCACCACCACCTCAGAGGCAAATTCGATAATTTAAACGTGTGTGTGTGTGGGTGGGGGGGGGGGGGGGCTGACATCGCCTTCATCTCACCGAAACCGTTTCTCCCTCATCCGGCCGTAGTTTACATGCAAGTAGTCGAAATTCATTGCTTTGGCGAGAGAAATTCAAATCCACCATCCATTTTTGCAAAATTCTTGGGGGGGGGGGGGCAACTCTCCCCTAAATCCGCCCTTCACCAGCTCCTGCGAGATCCTGACGCCTTATAAGATTGGCCCATAACAAATTGGTATCAGAGTCATCTTTCCTTAGATCCACACTTCCCTTCCACTTTCATCTTGAATACTATTCTTTCCGTTGTTCAGTCTAAATACAGATTTTGTCGACATTCCAGTCTGCTTCTTTGAGCCGACCGCCCTTCCTACTGTACTCTTCTTTACGCTGACCATGGCCGATGTGAACCACCCTAGCTGGAACCATATGATTCAATCGGACCTGTTGAAGCAATTGCCCGCGTCTTCAAGCTATAGTGCACGTCTACCCGTCAATCGGGACGGTTGAAGCCTGTGCCACTCGCCTGTCGTTCCATCCCATCGAGCACCCGACTCGCTTCCAACATGATCTTTCTGTCTCCTTTGCGAATGGCATCAACCAATTGACTTGGAAACGCATCAACTAATTGACTTGGAACCACACGCCTTTAACTTTCGAGCCCCATGTTGCTTGCTTGAGCCCGAGTCCTTTCCTGCTATTAATTAATCCGTTAATTAATTCTTTTTGATTAATTGGTTAATTACTTCTTTTAGCGGGAAGATAAGTGCCATCAATCAGGCTATGCTCCATTTGATGATGGTGGTGATGGCTTCATATTAGGGCTCAATGTCGCGACTCACCGTCAACATTGACTGATATGTGATGTAGGGGTACATCGAGGTCTTGATTTCACCACTGCAATCATCGTACCAGCCAACACATGACGCCATCCCCTTCATCACGACTTGTCCTGCCCCACCACAACCTATGATTATTCTACTGAGGCCGCTGGTTACGTCACTGCAACCCATTCCACTATTGAACCCTGCAGGCCGCCTCCAAATGCAAGCTTCCACCTCCCCCGTTGTCTATCCCACTGGTTTTGAGCGACACACCAGTTAAGTTGTCGGTCATTGCCATTCTGCACCCGCAGCTTCTTTCTATTCTACCGATTCATCCCCTGTCACCGATTCAGTTTCGATCTCTGCTCCACTGATGAGTGCCACCGTGTCTGCAGGATTACTTGTCATCACCATGCGGTTACCCAACCGCCTCACTCCCCTAAGCCCCTCTGACAACATCGTTATCTGCCAGGACATCGTGGGGGCATGACACGAACGTTCCACTTGATGCAGCATTTGTTGCAACAACGTGCTACAAGGATTTGTTTTGGCAAGAAATTAAGAAACCAGATGATGGCACCTCCTCATTTTGTTTGAGCTTGAGGACAAGCTCGAAAAGAAGGACGGGTGAGATGTTATGAGTCTCTATTATCTGTCGTCGATTATATTACACATTTTATTACGATTCTTTTTGTATTTGAGTTTGAGTTGTATGAGTCGAGTCATTAGAGTCTTAATATTTTAGTATTGTGCACATCTCTTTCATATTGAGTTTGTTACGTGCATGTCATTGTAGTCTATAAATAGAATCCTGGGTCATTTATGAGGTTATGAATGAAATTATGAAAGTTCTATTCCTCTCTCTCATCCTCTTTCTCTCTCTACTTAATTCCTCTTCACCCCCATTCTAGAATTAGGTTGAGCAAGACTCCCCCTTCTTCCTCCTCGCATTCTCCAAGAGTTAAGCTCGGCTCCCTTGTATCTCCGCCACCACCTCCGAGGAGATCGTGATGTTTTACGAGATATGCGTTTAGTCCCAAATTCCATTCTTGATAACCGAAACTTGAAATAAATATTACACTTCAGTAGGTACTCGTGCAGACAATCAAATTTTAGAAATAAGTGTTGCAATTCAAGATTTAGCAATGTGTTGCTGTGACTTAAGGGATCATTTATAAGAAATAGAGCAAGCAATATATTTTTTTAAAATTTTCTGTTGACTACATCAACCTGTTAATGAAAAGAGCTTCCACACCCAGTTGCTCCACAATTATATTATCCAGACTTCCATCAAACACACAAAAGATAGCAACCCATTGGACCCTCCAAAAGTATATTAATTATTTCTATGAACTCTAGGATTCACTGCAGCTCAAAATTAACATTTATTTTACAATCTCTAGAATAATTTAATAGTTCTGAAAATATTGAAGAAATGCAGATGATAACTTATGTAATTTCTCAGGCGCATTGTGATTAAATTGTTGGTGACATATTTTCAGAGGAATCACAGTAAAGAGGTATAAGCATTCTTACAAGCTGCACTTTTTCCAATGATTCAGATTCACCAATGCTCAAAAAAAAATTCCTTAATTCGCTAGAGCCAAATTTTTCCAGGTACTGGATCTTATGGTTCGCATGCTGGGTTTTTCAGAGGAAGACAAACAGAGGATCGGTGCTGCTCAAACTTCTGCTGGTAAAGGTGTTGTTCGAGGTGTGTTGGGTTTACCAGGTCGTCTTGTTGGTGGAATTTTGGGTGGAAACACGGCTCTATCATCATCTGGTTCTTCTTCTGAACATCAGGTTAGATTTCAGAGTTCCCACGTTCCTGCAACTTTTTCTTGCTTTTACTTCTATTTTCCTTTAAACCGCGATAGTGTCATTTATGACAAGGTATAATTCATCCTGAATTTTTTTTTCTTGGGTTCATTCCTTTGGTTAAATTGCGCTTCTATAGTTCTATAATTATTCTATGTGAAAAAAAATCAACTAAAGTTATTTATTATATGATTATGATATGATGATGATGTGAAGAAGGAACAAGTAATTATTTTTGTTGAGCTTAGTAAATGAAAAGATTGCTCTTATAAATGCATAATTTCATATGATGCAACAGAGAAGCAAATTTTTTCATCACTAATATTTTTAAATTTTGAAAAAAAAAAATCCAATTTTTAAGTTTTAATTTATTTAAAATTTGGGATTATTAGTCTTGAACTCTTTATCAAGTTTAAATTTTAAGATATATTTTGGATGTATCTTATACACTGTTTCTATAGAGTTAATTGCACTGACCTCTCCAGTTAATTTATATGATTATCCGTACCTCCTCTCCCTCTTTTGAAATTACGAAAACCCCATCCGACTATCCTTGCCCTTGTGTTTTACCAGTCCTTCGCAGATCTGTGGGTTGATTTTCTTCTCAAAGAAACGGAGGATCGAGAAAGACGCGAATTTTCAGAAGATGCTCAAATGCGTTCAGGCGGGCAGGGCATCAGCGCCACCAGGACTAGGGTTCCAGTTCCTGCCCAAGGAGCAAGGGGGCTCGGCGGGAGGGGCCCTCTGCCTGTGAACTCCAATTCAGAGCAGGCTTCCAATTCCTCTTCTGGGAAGCCATATCCGCTTTCTGAGCACTCAGACACCGAGTTTTCAACAGTCCCTCTAAGTCCGGCGACTTCTGTATCACCATCTTCAAGAGCTGTCAGCCTGTACGGTCACAGAGATGTTAAGTGATGGTAAGCTTTCCGTGCGACTCTGTAGATAAATATGCTTACAGCCTTATAGGAATACAAGTTCAAAGTTTGCTCTTCTTCCTGGCTTTATCTATGCTATTTTTTGTGTTAATTTTGCCTTGTATTCTTTCTTCTTTGCAATAAAAATTATATTTTTTGTTGTCAGCGTTGGTGTTTTTGTACTATGATGGTGAGTACTACTCAGTATATGTATATATATTTTAGATTTGAACTACTCAAATTATATTTTGAAATATTAATCTGATAATAAAAGTAATAATGTTATAGTAATGATAGTAGTTATGGAAGATTGTTGGAGTAACAGAAGTTATTTTTTATTTCCAATATAATGTTATTGTTAGTATCATGACAATATTATTTTTTTTAAACTTTAATGATTGAGATGCAGGGCATATGATGTAGAATTTAATTTTAAAGATTTGGATGTTAGTTATAATTATAAATGAAACTATTATACGTTATTATTATCAAGGAGGTACCATTAGCAAGAGCCACTTTCACAAACCTTAGGCAACAATGATTGCAAACTACATCTTATCGAAGAACAAGGTGTGGCATGACTCTTTGCGGCATTCAACTGTATTTAGGCCTCTCTCATGGTCTTGAATCTGTGTCTGGATGGAGCAAGGTCATATTTAAGACGGAAGGTGGCCCGTGATCTTGAAATGGCATCGCAGCTGAACCTTGTCCATGACCCCGTTGGGAGATTGACCATGAAGGCTTCAACTAGATTCTTCTAGTTCAAGTTAGGAGGCTGTTGTTTTCGCAAAAGATGGTGGTTACTGTTAGATTTTATGGAGCCTTGACGGGTTGGCGGTTTGGTCGGGCGGCCTGACAGTTAGGCGGTCTGCCGGATTAGTCCCGGTGGTATGGAGGATTTGCGGTCTAGCAATTTAGTCCAGGCGGTCTGGAGGTTTGGTGGACTGACAGCGTAGTACAAGCGGACTAGCGGGTTAGCCTTGGCGGATTGGTTCCTATTGTGTTGTGAACTATCTCTGGCGGTCTGGTCAGGAGACTAGCAAGTTGTGGTGGTCTGGCTCGTATCTCGCTGGAGCAGTCTTGGCGAACAGGGTTGTAGTTGCGGCGGATAGAGGCACAGCTGAAGCTGCGGTCTGGAGAGCAGCTGAAGCTGCGGTTACCGGCAGTTGTTGCGGCTTGGTGCTCGAGCAGGCTGGTCTTGAGTCTTGCGGATACCAGTATGAAGCAAGCTGGTCAGAGGCTGCGGACTGCTACTGGAGTCTGGCGGATACCTGTATAAAGCGGACTGTTGTTCTCGATTAGAGGCCACGAACTGCTACTGTGTCCGACGAGTACTAGTCGGAGCGGACAGAGCCTAACCGCTTGGTTGTTTTGCGGTCTAAAGTTTTGTATCCGCCTTGTCTGCGGGTTATAGTTTAGTCCCCATATCGGCTGTAGTATTTTTCTTCTTTCTTTTTTCCCTATAAAAAGGGGGTCATATTCATGTAAATTAACTTTATGTGAAATGCAAAAACTTGTTATCAGAGCGCACCCGGTCCTTGCAGTTTCCGGTTTTCTAACAGCCCGCTTTGCTCCTGTGTTCTTTGCGGCTTCCGGTTTTCTAACCGCCCGCCTTCCGTTTCTAACCGTGCTTCTTCCTCTGCCCGCTCGAGCTTCTTTTTCTGTCCGCTCGAGCTTCCTTTTTCTCCTGTCCGTGCCGTTTCTTTTTCTAGCCTCCCTCCCCATGGCAGATGTCGAGTACTCATCTACAACCTTATCTGCATCCTCTACTCAAACCGCCCCATCTGTTTCTTCTCCATCTGGGAATCTTGGCACTGCTTCTAAGTTGGTTGGCCCAAATTATCCAGATTGGAGTGTCTCGTTTGTGTTCTTGCTAAGGTCTCAACGCAAACGCCATGATCCTCTAGCTCGTGACTCTGCTGCCTTTGACGACTGTGATGCCAGTGATGCTTTGGTTAGGACGTGCCTTGCAAATAATCTCTCTGATGAGTGCCTACCTGTTATTCATCATGATGAGACTGTTAAGGCCGCTTGGAATCATCTTGCTGCTCTATATTCCAGAGATGCTCAGACCTTCCGCATCTATACGTTTTATGCTGATCTATTTGCCCGCCCTATTTTGACTCCTGCTACTGCTTATCAAGAGGTGCAAGCGCTTGACGCTGAAATTCTTCAACATCACTCATTCTCTGCTGATCTAGCTGAGCAGCACAAACACTTCCAAGAGCTTCATGTTGTCTGTTACCTTCTTCGTCTTCCAGAATCTTATGACATGATACGACAATAGATTCTTGGCGAAGCTGATTCACCCACTCTTGATGCTACTGTTGCCCGTATTGCAGTTGATACCATTCTTTTTCGGCGCCCTCTGCTTGCCTCACCTCCCTCTAATGACGTGTGTGGTCATTAGGCTCGCTTTGATAATTTTAGTGGTCGTGGGGGTCATACTGGTGGGCGTGGTACGTCTCGTCATGTCTGTTCTCACTGTGGCAAGACATGTCATTTTGTTGATCGTTGCTGGGCTAAGTATCCTTATCTTCGCTCATCTGCGGGCAAAACACTGAAAAGTCCATGTTTCTTGCCTCCACCTTTTCTACATGTGTTAATTTTGTCACTCGGGGTAAGTGGCTGATTGATTCCGGCGCTACTAATCACATGACCGGTGATTTTGGTTTGTTTTCTTGCATGAACAAACATACCCGATCTCCTCTAATTTTTGTTGCGGATGGTACTCCATCTCCTATCTGCGAGACTGGTACAGTCTGTGTCACTTTGATTTTGTGGCTTGAGGACACGCTTTACATCCCGTCTTTATCGTGCAATTTAATCTATGTTTCTACTCTTTGTAAACAATTGAACTACACAGTTACCTTTACTTCTACTACTTGTTTTTTTCAGGATCCTCACTCCGAGGAGAAGATTGCTACTGGGACTGAAAGCAATGAACTCTTCTTCCTCAAAAATGTCATTGCTTTCTCTGCTTCTCTACAGTGGCATCTTCTCCTTGGTCATCCTCCTCGTCTCATCTACCAATTCCTGCCAGATTTACCCAGGGAGGACTCCTCCTTCAACTGTGAGGCCTGCCAACTTGGCAAGCATCATCGTTCTTCTTTTCTAGTAAGACAAGGGAGTAGCTCTTCTCGTCCGTTTGAACATGTTCATTCCGATATGTGGGGTCCTGCTCCTGTTCGAACTGTTGGTAGAGGAAGTTTATATTTATTACATTTGTTGATGATTTTTCTCATTGTGCTTGGTTGTATCTTTTAAGAGAACGTTCTGACCTTTATTCTGTGTTCGTGACATTTTGTAATGAGATACAACCTCAGTTTGATGTTTCTCTTAAAAATTTTCACACTGATAATTCTCAAGAATATCTTATTCACCAATTTTCTGACTTTTGTATGCACCGGGGCATAGTTCATCAACTTAGTTGTCTTTACATGTCACAACAAAATAGGGTTGCTGAACGCAAAAATCGACATATCTTGGATGTTACTCACACTCTTCTCACACAGATGAATGTTCCTCGTTCATATTAGGGACATATTGTTCTTCATTCTTGCTATCTTATCAATCATATTCCCTCCTCGGTTCTTCAAGGTCACACCTCGTTCTCCATTTTACATCTAGATGCTCCACCCTTTTCTTTACCTCTCCGTATTTTTGGCTGCACAACGTTTGTGCATTCTCCATCTTCTGGTCGTGACAAGCCTTCCCCTTCGCTCGGTCAAGTGTGTCTTTCTTTGTTATTGTCCGATACAAAAGGGGTATCGATGCTTTGATCCCCTTCTACAGAAATAGTTTGTTTCTGCTGATGTTAAATTCTTCAAATATATGCTTTATTTTTCTCGAGCTTCTACTCTCTACCCGTCTGATTCTTTATCATTTCTTCGTATTCCTTCCATACCTACATCTGCGTCTGCTCCACCACCTACACCATTATCTTCTCCTCCCATACTAGTTTCTTTGTCTTCGCCTCTATCTTCTGATTCTCCCTTATCTTTGGAGCCGTTGTTGACAGTTCCCGGGCCAATAATCTCTCTGACGGATGGATCTCCTATCGAAGACAAGTCAGATCTTGATCTTCCTATTGCTTTACGAAAGGGGGTTCGAGCGTGCACTAAACATTTCATTTATGATGTCTTGTCTTATGCTCGTCTGTCCCCAACTGGACGGAGATTTGCTCTTGCTCTCTCGGCTAATAATGTCCCAGTTTAACTATGAGGAGGCTCGTGTTATTCTGTAATGGAACACGACAATGGCTAAGGAAATGACAACCTTAACCAAACGAGATACTTGGACACTTGTTCCTCCTCTAGATGTGGATGTGGTTGGTTGTCGGTGAGTCTTTGTCATCAAATTTCATTCAGATGACACTATTGACTGTTATAAGGCTCGTCTTGTGCCCAAAGGATTTACTCAGACGTATGGTGTGGACTTTTTCGATACATTCTTCCCAGTTGCTCGTATCAGTACGATCCGAGTTATTTTCTCTGTTGTTGTGAATAAGGGTTGGGAGATGTGTTAGTTAGATGTCAAGAATGTCTTCCTGTATGGTGATCCACAAGAGGTGGTTTATATGGAGCAACCTTTTGGGTATGTTGCTCGGGAGGAGTCTCGGATATGCAGGTTACGAAAGGCAATTTATGGTCTAAAACAAATCCCTCGGGCCTGGTTCAAAAAGTTCAGCAAGGTTCTCTCTTATTGGCTCCACTCGTAGTTCTGATGATCATTCTCTTTTTATTCGTAAAACTACCAAGGGGCTTGTGGTTCTTGCTGTCTATGTGGATGGTATTTTTCTTATCGATGATGATAAGGAAAGAATTGATCTAGCAAAGAAGCATCTTCGACATCATTTTGTTACAAAGGATATGAGCTCTTTTAAGTACTTCCTGGGAATAGAAATCTTGCGAAAACACAATTCTGTGGTTCTCTCACAACGGAAGTATACGTTAGATATGTTGAAAGAAACTGGTCTTCTGGGACAAAACCAGTTCATTGTCCTATGGCCGTTGGTGATGACAAAGGTTGGACTGAAGATTCACCTTTTCTTTCCGATAGTACTATGTACAGACGACTTGTGAAAAAACTCATCTATCTGACTGTTACCAGACCCGATATTTGTTATGCAGTAGGGAAGGTCAGTCAGTTTCTGCAATCTCCCAGAGAGTGTCATCTTCATCCCGCCTTAAAAATTGTAGAGTATGTAAAAGGGTCTTTTGGGAAGGGGTTATTGTTTCAAAAACTTAACCATCTGAAGATTGATGCATATTTTGATGCTAGTTATGTAGATAATAAAGAAGATAGGAAGTCCACCTCTGATTTTTTTACCTTTGTGGGAGGGAACCTTATCAGCTGGAAGAGCAAGAAACGGTCGGTTGTATCATGATCAAGTGCTGAAGCTGAGTACCGGAGTCTGTCATCAACTGCTTGCGAATTGAAATGGTTGTGTTCCCTTATGCTTGATTTGGGAGAAGTATATGATCATCCTTTACCTATGTTTTGTGACAACCAGGCTGCAATACATATATCAAAAATATAATGTTTTTCATAAAAGGACAAAACACATTGAAGTTGACTGTCACTTCGTCAGAGAAGAATTTTTGAAGAATCAAATTTGTACTTTGTTTATCACTTCAAACAAGGAGATTGCAGACGTCTTTACCAAACCACCGTCCTCTTCTCTTTTAGATTTCTGTGACAAGCTGGGCATAGTTGACGTATATGCTCCAGCTTGAGGGGGAGTGTTAGATTTTATGGAGCCTTGGCGGACTGGCGGTTTGGTCGGGCAGCCTGACAGTTAGGCGGTCTGCCGGATTAGTCCTGGCGGTCTGGAGGATTTGTGGTCTGGAAATTTAGTCCAGGCGGTCTGGAGGTTTGGCGGACTGACAGCGTAGTACAAGCGGACTAGCGGGTTAGCCTTGGCGGATTGGTTCCTGCTGTGTTGCGAACTATTTCTGGCGGTCTGGTCAGGAGACTAGCAAGTTGTGGCGGTCTGGCTCGTATCTCACTGGAGCAGTCTTGGCGAACAGGGTTGTAGTCGTGGCGGATAGAGGCACAGTTGAACCTGCGGTCTAGAGAGTAGCTGAAGTTGTTGTTACCGGCAGTTGTTGTGGCTTGGTGCTCGAGCGGGCTGGCCTTGAGTCCTGCGGATACCAGTATAAAGCGAGCTGGTCCGAGGCCGCGGACTGCTACTGGAGTATGGCGGATACCTGTATGAAGCGGACTGTTGTTCTCGATCAAAGGCCGTGAACTGCTACTGTGTCTGGCGGGTACTAGTTGGAGCTGATAGAGCCTAATCGCTTGGTTGTTTTGCGGTCTAAAGTTCTTTATCCGCCCTGTCCGCGGGTTGTAGTTTAGTCCCACATCGACGTATTTTTTCTTCTTTCTTTTTTCCCTATAAATAGGGGGTCATACTCATGTAAATTAATTTTATGTAAATTAACTTTATATGAACAAATGGCTGAACCGAAATGACTATCGTTCTTAGCTCATCGGATGTGTTTAACATGGAGACATGAAAGTAATAACTACCACGATGTTATGGGCCCACATGATCTATTATCTATTATTGTTGTGCATATTTAATTAATGTCATCTCGGTATCGTTACTTATAGGTTATTTTCCATATCGGGTGTTTTATTTTTATGTAAGATATTTTGGTGATTATTCCTCCTGGTGTGGCCTTTCAAGTCTATTTAAATGGGTCATTGGAGCTATGGAGTGGAGGCAAGAAGAATTTTCTTTCCCCCTCCTTAATTTTCCTTCTTCTCCTCTCTCATAAACCCTAATTGATCCTCACTCTAGGACATCATGAGGTTGAGCCTGGCTCCCTCGTCGCATCTCTTAATTTGGGTCTGGCTCCCTTCAAACGACTCTCATGTATCTCCAACATCACCTGCGCCCTCATTACCTTCGTTCACCTCTCCCGCAAGCTATTGACACTTTACGGATTAACATGTAACAACTTGGTATCAAATCATTTGATTTCTCTCCCTGTTCTCCTTAAACCATTGAAAAATTGGTAATCATACTCCGTTTCCATCAATGAGAAATAAAGCATTTCCAACCAAGCCCTTGGCATCACCTTGCACTATTGTCATGTCTCAACTGCAGCAGTTTTCGTCGAGCAGAAGTATTGCCATGCAATCGGTAGGTCAAAGCCGATCATTTGTATCTCTATATTCAGGGGTACTTTAGTAATATCATATATATGTATCTCTATATATATTGGATGTTATGTCTTATTATGTTATGTTCAATGTATTGGATGTTCTTGTTGTTTTATGCGGCTGAATCGGGAGAGTCTCCCCTCGCCGGAAGATCGAGCTGTTCAGGGCCGATGCCCTTAGGTGAGATCAGTTATCTTATAAGCCTTCATATCGATATTACGATCCATTTTCTGTGTTTTCTCCTTGAGGTTGGTTTGGATCGTATCACGCGACTAGCTCTACGCTCAACCGGCGCCTTCCTCAGTGCAGCCCATGCATGATCGTCATCCTCTATGTGACTTAACTCAAATGTCTCATTGTGCAACCTCTGTGAAGGAATGGAGCAATATTTGCTTTGCGGCTAGATCTCTGATTGCCATCATCTCCCTTCCTGCTAACCATGTATGTTCGAGAAATATCAGGTCTTTTTTTGCCGCTTCCTTCTATTCCTAGCAGGCTTAAACCACACACCACGTTCATCCCTCGAGCCCTGAGTTTGATTAAATAATTGACTGTTGAATGAATTCTTTAAATCGACAATTAATTCCTTATGTAATTAAGTTAATCCAAACAAACAACGACAACAAATGTCAATTGTCAGAACCTTATTTTGCCTCTTTGGGGATGGGAAATCCACGACGTTTGGGTCGTAGTGGAGTCAAGTGCAGTTCAATACCCATGTGGACTATCACTATGCCATCAGTTGAAGTTTCTCAACAAAAGTTGTGAAAATTTTCTGATAAATGGAAAACGGCAATCAGATCACAGGAAGACTCAATCAAATAAAGTTCAAATAAATCAGATGTAATTGGAAGAGCAAGAAAATCTTATACTAAAAAATTTCTTTACACTACGAGCTATACTTGGCGAAACATGATTCGCCAATGTACCCGATGGAAGCAATAACATACAAGGTAAAAGTTACCGGCCGGATTGCTAACAGTAGCCGCCCAGGTCGCCAAACTGCCGAACTGAAGAACAGTGTCCGCTGAAATTGCCAAGTCGTCAATTCGCAACTAAATCGCGCGGACACTCCGTTATTGAATGCTGAACAAAACCTGTCTGCAACGAGCAAGCCGCCTAACCGCGAGGTCGTCTAGCTGCCAGAACTAGAACAGCTGCTGCTGAACTGAATAAACAGACCGTCGGAGGCGGACAACCTTATTGAACTGGGAAAACTTGCCGAAGAGAAGACCGCCTGGTCGCAAGCGACGACCTGCTGCAAACCGCCGATTGTTATTCGCAAAGCCGCACTGATCCCTGACTGCAGTCAGAAGCATGTCTCTGGTCTCTCAATGCTAGCCGCACAATTATTCATGTTATTAATGAGGAGCCCGGGGGTCCTATTTATAGGCAAGGAAAGGAGTGTGGTCACAGCCCATAATGATAGGATCACTTCCCTTCTCGCAGCTAGCACAATCGTATCTGCATAGTGCGGACACAAAACCAGTTCGCCCTTATCGCCCCGACAAGGCCGGACAGAACGCCAGTCTGCCTTGACCGCACCAACAATAAGGTCGGAAAGAGGGCCAGTCCGCAACACCTGCGGACACAGCTAACAGTCCGCAGCACCCTGCAGACACTACTCCAGTCCGCACACCTCGCAGCTCCCAACTAGAGCAAGAACCATGCTCAGTCATGCTGCCGAACTCGGTGGAAAAAAGAGGCAATCCGCGCAACCCGGGCGAACTTGCGAGCAGGCAATAACCTGAACTTGTCAAAAAGACCAAGTCCAAACCAGCGATCTCTGAACCACCTCGCCCAAAAAGGCATCAGCGAGCTAAGCGGATAACCACCAAATCCGCGTTATCTGTCTGCCTTCTTGCGACAATAGAGAACCTGGAGACCACGGATAGTGCGATCTCAAACTAACTGCACCGTCTGAACAAGGCATAATACTATGCCGATCTCGGCGAGCTCCAGTTGAGTTTGCAACATGCCGGACTCGGCGAACTCAAGATGAGACCATAACTCCTGCGGATAGACAACCTAATCCATCCAGTTACAACCTTGGGAAACTAGCTGAGTCCGTAGAACACTTGCCGAATTCGTTAGTCTACGCGGTCTGCTATCCGCGCGGTTTGTCCGCACAGTCCGTCACTTTCACTTTAACAAATTCAGCACCCTCCATGAAGTGAGAAGTAGAAACCAGCCCAAGTAATCCCCGTAACTGTTCAAACGGTCCCTTCGACAGCGGCTTTGTGAAGATGTCCGCCACATTGTCCTCGCTCTGCAAATGTCCAACCATCAGAGACCCCTCTAACACCTTCTACCGAATGAAGTGATGCTCAATCTCGATGTGTTTGGTACTTGCGTGACAAACTGGATTGTTAACCAGTTTGAGTGCACTCTCGTTGTCACCATGAAGCAAAGTTGGACCTCGCACCTCTTCATGAACATCCTCTACTAGCCTCCTGAGCCAGATAGCTTCCTGAGTTGCTAAGCTCGAAGTCTTGCACTCCGCTTCCGCAGTAGAGACGGACACAGAATCCTGCTTCTTGCTGCACCACGAGATACCTGTTGATCCACATATGAAAACATAACCAGACGTCGATTTCCGATCGTCTAAATCTACCCCATTATCAACATCTCTGTAACCGTGCAGGTTGAATCCTTTGTCCCTCCTATAGAAACGACCTATAATAGCGGTGGACTTCACGTATTTCAAGATATTCTTGGCCGCCGCCAGATGAAGCTTTCGCGGCTCTGCCATATATCGACTAACTCGGCCTACAACATAAGCAATATCTGACATCGTAATCGTCAAATATATAAGACTCTCAATCAGAGCTCGGAACACCAAGAGATCTGGAAGAACCCTTCCCTCATTACCTCGAATATTTAGACCAACATCCAGTAGAGTAGAGCTGTTCTTTTCCTCCTGCATGCCAAATCGCTTAACGATCCGCTCCGCATAGCCTTTTTGGGAAATGAATATGCCGCTCTTCTTCCTCCCCACCTCGAGTCTCAGGAAATGGTGGAGCTCACCCAGATCTTTCATCTCAAACTTAGTTAGCTCAGCCCTGAGCCTAGCTATTTCCTCCTCAGAGTTCCCCGTGACGATCATGTCGTCAACATACAACATCACCAAGACTTGAAACTCCCTCTTATTCTTTACGGACAGGCTTGAATATGAATAAGAAGCAAAATATTCACAGAACTGAAGGTATTCTGTGATCTTTCTGTATCACGCCCAAGGAGCTTGCTTCAAGCCGTAAAGGGCCTTCTTGAGCTTGCAGACGTGTCATGGATGATCTTCAGACACGTAACCCGGTGGCTGCACATGAAGATATCTTTGTCAATCTCGTCGTAAAGAAAAGCATTCTTCACGTCAAGTTGTCACATCTTTCATCCTTGACAAGCCGCCAAGGCAATCACCACCCGTACTGAAGTCATTTTGGCTACAGGACTGAACGTCTCCTCGTAGTCTTCTCCGTACTGTTGAGAGAACCCTCGAGCTACAAGGCGAGCCTTGTATCGCTCGATTCTTCCATGCTTCTTCAGCTTATGCACTCACTTGCACGCCACAGGAGTAATGCCTTCGACATTGGGCACAAGATCTCAAGTCTCGTTCCTCCTGAGGGCAGTCATCTCCTCATTCATGATATCATCTCACTCATTGACTCCAGTGACGTTTTCAAAGCTTGAAGGCTCTTGCTCGTCCCGAGCACCTGCAAAAAAATATGAGACGAAACTCACCATGCCCCCCCCCCATATACCAAGCTGGTGGTACAATGGTCCTCTTGGACCTCCGAAGGGCCTGACCATGACTGAGTTTCGTCCCGGGGTCCGGTTCTTTACAAGAGAAGGGGTCTGACATAAAGGTCATCAGACATCTTCATAATCCACTCATTGTGTACTCCCACTTTGTCGGCTATGAGTGTTTTTGCACAACCCAATGCTTCCGCAACGAGAAGATTTTGATGCAGAGTTTTCGTGATCTTCGAAATTGTGTTGTCTTTAGAATCTTGTAATTTTCGTGATCTTGGAAATTGTGTTGTCTTTAGAATCTTGTAATTAGTTTCTGAATTACGTCAAGTGGGCGTGCTGACTCTTGCCACCATCTTAGTGGCGTGCGTTGCTATCTTTCTGGTCTCGCGTGTTCTCTCACTCCTCGACACGACTATTTATTTCATGCTATAGAGGTGACGGTCCGCTTACGAAAGCTCTTCATGCGTTGCTACTGACAGTCATCGCATTAACGTTTTTTCGTTTGTTGTTTGAAACTACTACTTGTTAAGGCTGAGAAGGCATGTGAAGTAACTTACCAGGCATTCTGATAAATAAAGAGAGAAAACAATACAGATTATTGTATGCCTATTTCTTTCTATCCTCTTATGAATTACAGGATAATTGAACACAGCAGTCGCAGAAGGTTGATATTATAATCTTGAATCTTGGGCGTCCTATTTTTCTTTTGGACATGTATGCTAACAATGTGAACTTAAATGAAAGGTTTTGGCAATTGGACAAAGTAGAGGATATCTAGCATGGATCTCCCGTGTGCATTGTGCGGTCGCGGCAGTAACTAACAGCTTCTCAACATTTCTCGTAATATGTATGTTAATAGTATATTGTGACCACACAGTCTTGTTTCTAGTTCCTTATGAATTATCTTCTTGATAGGATTGGACAGCTGAGATTAGTTTTAGTCTTATTTCATGACCCATAATCAGCACATTTTTTTAATATAGGCTCCGTTTGGCATGGTGATGGCAGCCATGAGCATGAGTGTTAAATTCATTGGTTAATGCCTACCTAAAGAACTTCATCCACTTTTTTGTTTAAACGGATGATATTTATTAGGTGATCATTAACGAATGACGGTTTAACCCATGTGTTTATGACTGTTGTGGGGCCAGCTGAACACGCGCCTCCTCTGCCTCTGAGTCAGCGAATGACGTCATTCCCAACAGTGGTATCAGAGGGATCCCGGGTTCGATCCCCAGTGGAACCCGTTTGGCGCCTGTAGCTTGGGGAGGGTATGTTGTGGGGCCAGCTGAACACACGCTTCCCTCGCCTCCGAGTCAGCGAATGGCGTCGATGTTTGCACGCCCCGGAGGTCTTTTGGGTTGTTTAAGGAAATTGGTAGCGCCACTCCCAACAGTCCGGATTTTTGGGAGAGTTAGTAGGCGTCATTCCCAACAATGACTGCCACGGCCGTGCCAAGCCATAGTGTATATATATAATCACATGAGAGGGTTCTTTCTTTCAGTGTGTGGTCGGAAAACGGGTTCCTAGTACTTAAACGGTGGCAATCAACCTTATTATATCGATGATCATCAGGAGCATAAGAACTAATCGCCCGCCTGAGTAAAAAAAATTTCAAGTATTTGCTGGTTAGTTCTATCTTCATGCCTGTAGGAATCAACCTTCTTCTCTCCCCTCCTTTTATTTTCTCTTTAACATTTTCTCTCTTGTTTTCTTAAAACAAATTTGATGAAAACAATACCATAAAATAAGTGTGAAACAGAAACTTCAATGTGTTATCCGTCTACATAAGACGAAGGACTCGGTGAAAGGACCAACTTCGGAATGACCTGCCTAAGGTAGCTTAGGAGGTTGGTTTTGGTTTGAATAGGGCAGGTTGCTTTTCCTCGGCGGCTTCTCTTTTCTCTGATAGTGGTCTTGTCCAACCATAGTCTCAATATCCTTCCCTAATTGGTTTGGATTCGCTTCTTTGATGAGTCTACATTAAGTGCTGCCAAAGTTCATGGAGCGGTTAAAGTCGTGGTGCCGTCATTGCATGTTTGGTGAAGAGGAATTTTTCTTGGAACACTCTGCTCAGGTAGTTCCATGCATGGTAATTTCAGTTTTCCCTCGACAATTTGTGGCAAGAACGCTTTTGTGCAGTCCCCAAGTTACCCCCTTTTTTTGAATTGGGACTTCCACCTCCAATATTCCGCCTGCCACTCAGTGGTAGAGTGGTTGGCTGTTAAATGATCGGTCATAGGTTTGAATCATACTTAGGGAGATTTGATTCATTCTTCGTTAAAGAATGAAGAATTGAATGAAAGGGCTCGGATCAAGAGTTTTAAATTTCTTTCAAGGGTGTGTTTTTTTTTGTATGAATGTAATGAAATATAAACGTAGATAAGTGATTTTTGGAATTTCCCTCGAACACACAAACACACGCACGCAAAGGCTCTGGTTGGCACGGTGGTGGCAGTTGTAAGCGCATGACTTAAAACATCATTTGTTAAGAATCACCTAGCAAACATCATACATTTGAACATAAAAGTGAATGATGATCTTTAGGTGGGCGTTAATAAATGACAATTTAACCTCGTGTTCATGACTGCTACCACCGTGCCAAACGGAGCCTGACTACAGGCGAACCTGCGGAAATACTCGTTTATGTATGAATAATCATATTGCCAAGAGAAAATGAATGACATGGAAATAAAGATTTCATGTTCTGCTGAATATACCCGTTAAATAGCTACATAAATCAGGCTTGCTACATAAATCGTGCAAGTGTTATTATTAGCCGGCTTCTTATGAATGTTTGCTCTTTTTTTTAACGGTTCATCAATTTTTCGCATTTTTTTCTCTTCTAAAAATTACTACTAGCAAATCATCTCAAAACTATTTCCCTCATTAGGGATGTAAACGAGTCGAGCTCGAGTCGAGTTTGACAAAATTCCCAAGCTCGAGCTCGTGCTAAACATTTCGAGCTCGAGCTCGACAAGCTCATTTTGCATGGCTCGAGCTCGAGACCAATATATTGAGCTCGAGCTTTCGAGCTCGAGTTAAGTTTTTTTCGAGCCGGCTCATTGAGCTCACGTGTCAGCTCGATCAACTCAACTTGCACCTTACCCCTCACTCTTCCACCATTGAAATTATTTTTTTGTCGCAACTTTTTGCTGATTCACAACGCCGAACTCCCCACCGCCGCCCCTGTCACATCTGTGCAAGCGGGAAACTCTTCAATGTGTTGTCGCTCGAGTTTGTTGGCAAGAAATATCGCCTCCCTAAATGAAATATGAACGAGGATGGGTTGGCAAGACCGAATCGCCGCATCAAGCTTAACCTAAGATTTTAGTCTTCTTCTCCATCCATCCAGTCTTATTTGACAGTGATGTCCGCTTGCACTGAAATTTTTAAATGCGGCAACGGCCTTTTACAGAAGCCCGAGCCTATCTGCAGCGACATCGCCGCTCCTTGTGACTAAGGATCCTCTAACCATGAAAATGATAGTGAGGATCGGTCACTATCAAACTGATCCCATAGTGCTTGAAACTCATTCGAGCCACATAGATTCAGCTACGACACTAGTTTTAGTAGCAAACCGGTGCAATAACAAATCTTCAGAATTGCAACTCGATAGAGTTGACTCAAGGATTGAAGTAATAAAAGAGTAGGAAGAGAGGGATTTTTTTAATGAGTTTTTTTAATTGCTAATTATAAGAGTTACGGGTCGCTTAGCGCTCTCCCGGTCTAGAGAACCGAACTGTCTTAGCTCGAGAGTGAGCTAAGTGCACAAACAGTCCAAAAAGAACCAACATCAATAACCGTGAGGCTTTTTACGTGGAAAAATCTGAAAAGTGAAAAAATCACGGGATCGGATCGGTGCCGGCCAAATTCTACTATTTCATTGATGGTTACAGGAGTTTTAGGTTCCAGCCGACCATCTCTCCGCTTACAAGCCTTTGAGAAAGAAAACGAATAAAAGAGGAAGTCCTCAACTGCGCTCATGGGAGCGCTCTCTGGACCGTTCTCTAGTGCTCACGGGTGCGTCCTCTAGAGTCTTGTCTAGAGCGGTCATTGAAGAGAGCAGAGCAGCGAGCTAAGTGCTAAAACTTCGTCGAAAAACTTCAGAGCTCTCACTTCTCTCTTCTCTCTTTTAAGAAAGCAAAGTGAAGGAACAAGCAAAGAGGGCGGCACGGGCGGATTTTCCAGCGAGGCAGCTCGTCGGGCGGAGGAAGTGGCGGTGGAGCGCCCGAAGAAGGTGGCACGTCGGTGGGTGGTAGCATGCTGCTCGCGCGCGCCATATAAGCGTGCCTACACGTTGCGACTATGATAGTGCGCGATGCCTCGCGCGCGTGGTGCCTGCACACGCCTAGTGTGCTTCCGCATGGGCGCACATGCGTGTTGTCGTGCGCGTCTTGTTTGGCAGCTTTGGGGCCCATGGAGGAGGCACGACTTGAGCGTGCGGCTCACTTGTTTCGTTCGAACCGCTTGGGCGACTAGACAAAAGTCTAAACCGGCTTGGCTACAGTTTTAAAGACCCCATCAAATATCTCATAATTTGTTTTTGAGTACAAGTGCACCAATTTTGAGTCGTAGACTTCGCACGCACGCGCAACAAAATATTATTTGATGGTGACATGAAATACCAAATGTTCTTTTAATTAAATTACTTTCTATTTTCAAAGGAATATTCTTTTAATAAGAATATGAAATATTTCCTTTTAAAAGAGCGAGATATGGTAGCATATCTTCCCGTCTCAGAATTATTCTTGATTGCTACGTGGGGTTGAGGCTAAAAATAAGAAACAAATAAGGCTAAAAATAAGAAACAAATAAGGCTAAATAAGAAACAAATAAGTGTCTGTTCCGCTCTTTTCATTTAACTTCCCGGCCTTCCATTTCTTATAATATGTAGAAGATTATAGACAGAGAGAGAGAGAAACGAAAAAAAACACGCAAAACCCTAAACGGCCGCCGCTGTGATAATCTCGCCGCTGCTCCTAGGGTTTAAAATTTCTCCTGCCACCACCCGTCGTGAGAACCCTAATCTAGCTATCCGGGATGTCTTCAAAGTCAAAACCTGGATCATCGAGAATCAGCCGGGAAGATGTAGGTTGTGCAGTTGACGCTCTCTTAGGGTTCCTCCGATTGAGAGGGAAGCAGCAGAAAGCGCAGCTCTTCCAGCACGACGACTTCCTCTACCTCAACATCAGCGTCCGCCGCTTCCGCTCCACTTCTCGCCTCAAACCCTATCTCATTCGCCTTCCTCACACCCTCCACCCTCTCGATCCCTCACGCACCTCTCTTTGCCTAATCGCCGACGACTCACTCGCCGATGCCGCTCTTTCCACAGCCGCGAATGAGAATCTCCCCTTCGACTCCATTATTCCCCTATCCCAACTCCGAACCGATTATGTCCCTTTCGAGGCCCGCCGCCGCCTCTGCGACTCCTATGACATCTTCTTCGCCGAGCGACGCATCGTCCCTCCTCTTTCCCGCCTTATTGGCAATTACTTCTTCAAAAAGAATAAGCTCCCTCTTCCCATCAACATTTCCCGCCGTGGGTGGCCGGAGGCTGTCCGGGAGGCTTGCCGATCCACTCTCCTACACTTAAGATCAGGAACTTGCAGCGGGCTGAAGGTGGGCAGGGTTTCGATGGATCAAGAGCAGATTGTAGATAATCTAATGGCCGCAATCAATGCTGCAGTAGGTCATATACCTAAGAAGTGGGCGAACATCAGATGTATGCACATCATGTCTGTGCAATCTGTTGCACTGCCGATCTACCAGGCCATTCCTCAAATCGGGATGAGAATTGATCTGCCTCCAAGAGAGACCGATGTTAAGAGAGAAGCGGAGGAGAATAAGAAGAAACATGAGTTGTCGAAAAAAAGGAAGATCAGGATACACGATGTAGATTTTACTTGCACTGATCTTCATGATAGGAGTGAAGAAGCTGATGGAGATTGTGAACAGGTGCAGACAAATGATGAACTAGGCTTGAAGAAGAAGATGAAGAGGAAGATGGAGATGGTTTACTTCACCAACTCTTAATATGGTATCATACTTTTTTTTTTGTTTAAGTACTTAATTTTGATCTGGATTGGTTTTTTTATTCTTAGCAAATGATTTTTTTGTCAGCTAAGCAGTGTTTGGACTCCTTGATTTTTTTTTCAAAATGTTATGCATTTGCCTTTTTTTTCTCAATTTTGCAATGTATCTCCAATTTATGGTGATTACTGATTAGTATTAGTGATATATGCATAGTTCCATGTTTAAATAATTTTTATGGGATGATACATTTCCAATGTTATTTGTTTTTATTATTCTTGTGGAAGTATATGATTTGGTATTGCTTGAAATCATTTAGGCTTCCTTTGGCATAGCGGCGGTGGTCGTAAATGCAAGGGTTAAACCGTCATTTGTTAACGATCACCTAACAAACTTCATCCGTTTAAACATAAAAGTGGATGAAGTTTCTTGGGTGTGCGTTAACAAATGACAGTTAACCCCATGCTTACGACCGCCACCGCCGTGCCAAACGGAGCCTTAGTGATGAATGTTGGAGTTAAAAAATTAAAGGTAATTATGTTCTGGTTAAGGAGTTGTGATTATTTTAAAGTTGATCGTTGAAGTTTACATCATTCATGTATAAATAGAGGTAGTGTCAAAAATTACTGTGTTTTTGAATATCGAAAAGAGCTGTATGAAGAAAATGAAGATTTCAAAAACATCTAGGCGAAACATGATCACAGTGTACGAAGAAATGTTTTTGATGAAGGGGAAATTACTATTGCATAACTAGCACTTCCTTGCAAGAATTGATGATTTTTGATACTGTCTGAATAGGGAGAAATGAGACATTCAACATTATTGGTGCATTTCTACTGGAAGCAAGATGTCGCTAATATTGCTCAATGATGTTACGCATGCCGAACCGCCAAAGAAAGAACTGTATTGATTTTGTGATGCCTCAGTCGTAATTCGCATTGTCTATAAAAATGGCTTCAGCATGCTCTAGTATAATCATCATGCATACCGGGGTATGAGAGGAAATTTTGTTAGTCCAAAACAAGGTAGAAAGTGCGAGCAGATAAACATCAAAGGTGCAAGGCTTTTGAAGTCGAAGAAATAGATCATGGTTTGCATATAAAAAATATATTCCAACTTAGGTTCCGTTTGGCACGGTGGTGTCGGTCATGAATATGGGGGTTAAATTGTCATTCGTTAACGCTCATCTAAGGAACTTCATCCACTTTTATGTTCAAACGGATGATGTTTGTTAGGTGATTGTTAACGAATGACGGTTTAACTCATGCATTTACTACCGCCTAACTGAGCCTTAGTATGCAAAGTAGCTAGGATGTGGTCCCTCTTATAAATGTAAGTAGAGGGATGAGATCCCAGCTAAATTAATGCAATATTAAAATGCGATCAAACAAAGAGATGATTAAATATTAAATACTTGGAGGAAATGAGGAATGAGGGCACTGCATACATGAAAGAAATTAAATTTATGAAACTTGAAAGGAATGAGGAATGAAGGTAGCACGAAGAACATAATCTATCTTGCCATAGTGTTCGAACGATCGCAACTTCCACCGTCGCCTCACTGTTACCAGAAACCTATCTCGCCGTGGCCTTTGAACGATCACAACTTCCACCAGTGCCTCACTATTACCACAAAACAGCAGGAATTCAAACTGGTGGGGGTCATGGGTTCTGAGAAAGCAACTCTAACATAATATCTAAGGGAGTGGTAGGAATGATTATATTTTTGTTAATGGTTTATAAATAGGCAACACATGGCAAATACTTCTATTTTTGGTTTTAAGAAACATTGGCGCTGAAGTATTAAGAATATTTGGCACACGTTTGTTTATGCACTAATAGAAGAAGGTAATGGCATGATCTAATCAATTCTCTTTATGCACTAATAGAAGAAGGTAATGGCATGATCTAATCAATTCTCTGCTTTCGGCCTCTTCCCGATTTGACCTTCTTCTGCCACCGCACCAGGCCTCGTAGACAACAAGTGTCCAACTGTCGCCGCCCTACCGCGACTCCAAATTCCTCCCCGCCAACACAACGTCGTTCTGTTCCGCAAACCCGACGGAAGCCGCCCAACTGCTGCCGCCCTAGTCTCCCACTGTTGCTCTGGCCTAGCTTCCGCTTCCGCTCTTAATCGTGCCGACGGAATCCGACGGAAATTAGACGTTCCATCATCGTCGCCGGGATTGCTTCCGCCCTCACTCCGGCGATTCTTCTAATCCACGCCAGCCGCGAGTTTCAAGCGCCGCTCAGGCAACCGTCCCTGATTCCCTTCCTAGCTGTCGACTATATCAAATCCTCCAGCAACTTCGGCAACAATAATCTGCCTCTACGACGAATTTGGAAACGGCTTGTTCGTTGTGGTATCTTCTCCCCTCATTGCTCGAGTTTTTTAGTTTTAAATTTTTACAACCAATTATATATTTAAGAGCTTGCCCTGATTTATCTAGCCACTTTAAATTCTGTATTCCATAAATTGTTGCTTGTGATCTGTGCTTGTGATCGTATAAATTTCGCTATAACTCAATCTGTTAGGCGTCGACGAAATTCTATGAATAACGAATAATGAATTTGATAAAGTTTGTCGTTAAGAGCAATTTTACGCGTGAACGCCTCAATTTGGAAGCTCGGCCCCTTTTTAAAATTAAAGTCGACTTAATTTTCAACACCCATTCTTATTTTGCAACAAATAACATAATTGGGATTAAAAATTTAACTATTTTGTAAAACCTAATTTGAGCCTTTATAAAATTAAAAATAAAACGCTAAAAACATCTTATTTTCGAAAATCCTAACTCTAGGTTACATCAGTTTGGTATTAGAGACAAGGGAAGAGAGGGTCTACAACAAGCAGCCTTTCACCTGGGCCTTCACGGATGCATCTAATGACAGCCATCTCTGAGCTAACTTAGTTTTCCTGTGGTGCTCTTTGGCGTCCATCGTGTTTTTGAGGATGAGCCCCACAAGTTTACGACTATCAACAGGTTTATCATTGTTCCTTAATTCACTCGAAAGGGAGAGTAGAAAGAACAGAAAAAGTTTTGATCCTAAAATTGCTTTAAATTTTTCTCTTATGAACAACGACGTCTATCGATCGAGTGTTTAAAAGGATCTCAGTGAATTCCATCGCCATTGAGCATCAAGTATTCAATGACGGTGGTGTTGGGGAAGCTTCAATGGTGTTGGTGACTATCCGGGATTGAGGATACTGCTATGTGGGAGTTTTTGAAGAGGGGTGGTGGATGTTTGGTGGGTTGAAATGGGTTGTGAAGGGGATTAGGGGGTTGTGGGGTGATTTTGGGGCTGGTGGGGAGATCGGGACGTGGAGGTTCTGGACAACGAAAGTACTGTCGGAAGGGGCAGATCTGAGCGATGAGGAGGATCTTCGGCTTAGATCTACAGCCCCAGGCATTGGCAGTTGAAGAGGAGAGGCTAAGAAGGGGAGGGAAATGGAGAAGAAGCGTTGTTCGGCAGAAGGAGGCATTGCCGGCAGTCGTGAGGGCTTCTGGAAGATGACGGGAGTCCATCGGCGCCAAGGATATGCGGCAGTCATGGAGGAGCCGCTCGGCATCGCACCGACGGCGAGAGAGACGTCAATAAAATTGTTGTAATGAACTGAGCAAAATGCTTCATCAAAATTGTTGTAATGTTTTCAGAAGGATTATTTGATGATAAAATTATAATCAGCACACTTGTATGTAAGGTTTTCAGAATGATGTAAAATTTAACAGCTCTCATTATTTTCCCTCTATCCTGCATCTCATCAATGTTGTGGATATCTACTGGTATGGCTGACATGTTGGAAGAGAGATTTCGTGAACAAACGATAAGTTTTCGATATTTTTTGCAAAATATTCTTTTGAAATATATCTTCCGACATGTCTGTTATTGACCGATATATTCGCTGATAGATTTCGATTTTTTATCGATTACTTTTTTTTCAATTTATTTTAATTAGTGTTTATGGTCTAATAACTAATAGATCAAATCTATTTCATTATTTATGTGGTTTTTTATTCCTTCATCTTGTTTTATTTCCTGCTCAAGTCCGTCATCGACTTCAATTATGCATGATTTTCGAATTATGGACTAAAGTTTCCTTATCTTCCAAAATTTCCCGACATTCTGCTTCCACTTGTTTTATTTCACGCAGCATACCGTTATTACTTGTGTATCACAAAATATTTATTATTTTGATAAATTTAAGTGTTTAATATATATCAAATTATTAATATATTAATATATATAAAATAAAAAATGATTAAATTTATAAATAATTATACATATATGTTACGAGAGAAAAAGTGAAAATTACTTCATTAACCGGGTTCACATACATATTTATATCCTCTAACACTCCCCCTCAAGTTGGGTCGTGGGAACTTTCCAGACCTAACTTGTTACATATGAAATTCATTCTGACCCCGGTAACTCCTTTCGTGAGAATATCAGCAACTTGGTCTCCAGTCTTCACATGGCTCAAGGAAATAAGACCTTCTTCGTACTTCTCTCGTACGAAATGACAGTCAACCTCGATGTGCTTCGTGCGTTCATGAAACACAGGATTGGTTGCTATCTGTATTGCAGCTTGATTATCACACCATAACGGAGTTGGGTCATGAACAGGGTATCCGATTTCGCAAAGAGTCTGTCTGATCCACATGATCTCAGCAACGGTGTGCGACATAGCCCGATACTCTGCCTCGGCACTAGATCTGGCAACAGTGGTCTGTTTCTTGCTCTTCCAGGAGACAAGGTTTCCTCCCATAAATATAGTAAATCCTGTGGTAGACTTCCGGGTGGCTAAACAACCTGCCCAGTCGGAGTCACAGTAAGCCTCTATATTGGAGTGACCATGATTCTTGTATGATATTCCTAGACCAGGATCCTTCTTTATGTACTTAACGATGCGAAGAACAGAGTCCCATTGAGAGGTAGTTGGGTTTGCCATGAACTGACTGACCTTACTCACAGCGCAGGCAATGTCTGGGCGAGTCATAGTAAGGTAGTTGAGTTTTCCAACAATTCTTCGATACTTCTCTGGCGATTCAAAAGATTTACTCTCGGAATGAAGCCCTTTTTCTCCTGGTTCAAGAGGAGAATCCATAGGGCGGCAGTCAGACATGCCAAGATCAGATAACAGATCAAGGGCATATTTACGTTGAGAAACAAAGATAGAGTCGTCATGATCAGTAACTTCAATCCCAAGGAAGTATCGCAACAGCCCTAGATCTTTGGTTTGGAAGTTGGAGTGTAAGAACGCTTTGAGATCGGCTATCCCTTTAGGATCACTGCCAGTGATGACGATATCATCAACATACACAATTAGGAGCACAGTACCAGCAGAGGAGTTCCTATAAAAGAGAGATGAGTCTTTGACACTTTTGGTAAGTCCGAATTTGGTGACCACAGACCGAAAGCGTGCAAACCACTGGCGCGGGGATTGTTTCAACCCATATAAGGAGGCCAGGAGACGACACACCTTGTTACGCTCCCCCTCAGCAACGAACCCAGGTGGTTGTTCCATATACACCTCTTCCTCCAAGGACCCATGAAGGAACGCATTCTTGATATCTAACTGATGGAGAGGCCACCGGTGAGTGGCTGCAAGAGAGAGCATGATCCGAATAGAGGACATCTTGGCAACAGGTGCAAACGTTTCCTCATAATCCACGCCATAAGTTTGGGCATAGCCTTTGGCAACAAGGCGAGCTTTCAAGCGAGCAAGAGAGCCATCAGCATTGGCTTTAACAGAGTAGATCCATTTGCAACCAATAACACGCTTCCCAGGCGGCAAAGACACAAGTTCCCAAGTATTATTCAGTTGAAGTGCCGTCAATTCGTCTTGCATAGCAGCCATCCAGCCAGGATGAGTTTTGGCCTCCCCAACCGTGGAGGGAATGGTGTACTGATCCAACATCGAGTGAAGTGCGGTATGAGAAGCAGACAACCCCTGATAAGAGCTTACAAAGAGAGGTCTATGCTGACAAGTCCGACTGCCCTTGCGGAGAGCAATAGGAAGCTCGGTACTAGCCAGAGGTGGAGCGGCAGGCACTTCAGGTTGGTTCTGGTCCTCACTAGCAGGAGCAATTTGAGGAACAGGAGTGGAGCCATCAATGGTTGAGGTAGGCTGAGATGGTGGTAGTTCAGTTCCATCAGAAGTGCGACGAGAGTAGACCTGTCCCCAAAGGGGGCACAGTATGTCAGTCGGAGAGACGAGGGCAGAGTCAGGACGAGGAACTAGCATCTCATCAAGAGAGAGATCAGAAGATGAAGTGGGAAGGGGAGAGCCAGGAGGACGATAAGAGACAGATTCGAGGAAGACAACATCTGAAGAGATGATGTATTTGTGGAGTTCAGGGGAATAACAGCGATATCCCTTGGTAGTCCGAGAGTATCCAAGGAAGATACACTTCAAAGAGCGAGGATCAAGTTTGGAAACGGAGGGACGAGCATCCCGGACATAGCAAACACACCCAAAGACCTTGAAGGGTAGAGGAGGCCCCGAGTGGTCTGGATAAAGGATGTGAGAGGGTGTCTCCCCCTGAAGTATATGAGTAGGAAGATGATTAATGAGATGGGCAGCGGTAAGAACAGCATCGCCCCAAAAGTGTTTGGGAACATGCGTATGATGAAGGATAGCCCGGGTTACCTCAAGAAGGTGTCGATTTTTTCTTTCGGCAACTCCGTTTTGTTGGGGGGTATCAGGGCAACTGGTTTGGTGGATGATACCCTTGGTGGAAAGAAAGCTAGACATGGCATGTGACACGTATTCCCTCCCATTATCGGTACGAAGACATTTCAGACGAACAGAAAATTGAGTAAAAATTTCATTCCACAAATGTTGAAAAATAGATAGTAATTCAGAGCGATTTTTCATTAAGTAAACCCATGTCATGCGAGAAAAATCATCAATAAAGGTAACATAATATCTGTGTCCTAACAACGTAGGGACAGGACACGGTCCCCAGACATCAGAATGAAGTAAATCAAAAGGTGCAGAAGCACGAACATCTACACGAGGAACATAGCTAACTCGATGGAGTTTAGCAAACAAACACGACTCACAACTGAGATGGGAAACTTTCCCAAAATCAGGATACAAACGACGCATGACCTGCATAGAGGGATGACCATGACGGTAGTGGAGGTCCAAGAGTTTGGCCGAAGCAGCAGAACAGGCAATGTGGGAAACTTCATCCAAAACATAAACACCACCACGCAGCTTTCCTCTACCAATAATACGGCTCGTCGACTGTTCCTGAAACATGCAACCAGAAGATGTGAAAATAGCAGTGCAGTTTAAATCACGAGTAAGCTTACTAATGGACAATAGGTTGTAAGCAGATTGAGGAACATGAGCAACCGAGGATAGAGGCATATCCGGTGTCACATTGCAGCTGCCAAAGCCAACAATAGGAACAGTGGAGCCATCTGCAACAGTAATGGAGGATCCACAATGGGTATGATACGAATGCAAGATACCTGAAGAGCTAGTCAGGTGGTCAGAAGCTCCAGAATCTGCCAGCCACTGAACTGGGCGCTGGGTGGTCTGGGAAGTGCAGGCAGGCTGAATAGTCTGGGCGACAGCAGCACTATGAGGTGGAGAAGAAACAGGAAGAGCCTGCAGGCGACGATAATCCTCCTCAGAGAGTTGGACCGTGAGGTGACCCGGGGGAGCCGGGGTCGAGTCGGCAACATGAGCAGATCGAGGTGAAGCTGACGAGGTTTTGGCCGCCCAGTCTGGTTTCCCATGCACGAGCCAGCACGTATCCCGTGTGTGACCACGACGTCCACAATGAGTACAATGACGCGTATCAGTCTCCCGACCACGTCCAGAACCAGACCGACCACCTCTGCTGCTAGTGCCCCTTCCCCCTCGAGAGGCCAGCGCAATGGACTCGCTGGAGGAAACATGTAGAGCAGCAGGAGAAGCGGCAGAGCCCGCTTTAGTCAGACGATGGAACACACTAGCAGTCTGCAAAGTAGAAGGACTCGCAAGCATTTCCGTTCTGGTTGTTGAAAAATTTGGATCAAGTCCGTTCAGAAGCCAGATGAGGACCAGATGCTCACGTTGAGCCTGATGTCCTTCACGAGTAGAGGGGATCTCCCAAAGATCCAGGATTTCATCGGCAAGAACCTTCCATTCAGCAAAGTACTCAGTGACAGGACGGGCTCCTTGGCGAAGCTCAGCCATCTTGGGAAAGAGTTCACCAAGACGAGAGAGGTTGTTAGCTTGAGAAAACATCATATGCAGGGTGTCCCACAGCTCCTTAGTGCTATCGCAATTCTTGCACATTTGTTGAACAGATGGATCCATGGAACTCAGAAGGAGCGCAAAGATACGACAATCATCACTGTACCAATCGTCGTGTTCGGCGCTTCCCACGGCATGAGTAGGAAGCCGAGTAAGGTGGTGAGTACGTCGGATGCCTGCTAGAGACATAGTAACCCCCTTTTTCCACAACTGAAAGTTGTAGGAGGTAAGGATAGTGGTAGCCAACCTTGCATTGGAAGGAAACATGTTGGTAGGATCCCCTGAGGGAACAGGCGTCAGATTGGTGCTCGTGACCGAGTCCCCCATGACCTTGGACAGAAACCTTAGGGCAGCCGAGCAGAGAGGAGATCGGCAGCAGGCGGCTTCAGGCAGAGGAGGTCGGCAGCGGTCGGCATCAGGCAGAGGAGAAAACCAGGAGAGAGCAGCTTCAGGTAGCGGTCGGCATCAGGCATCAGGCAGAGACAGAGGAGATCGGCCCTTCCTCTAGCGCCAGAGATCGGCAGCAGGAGCGAGCGAACCCTAGCGGAGCGTATCTCCCTCTGATACCATGTTACGAGAGAAAAAGTGAAAATTACTTCATTAACCGGGTTCACATACATATTTATATCCTCTAACAATATAAATAATTAAATATTAAAATTTGATATATGAAATATCCCTGATATATTCCCGACATATTAAAACTGACATGAAAAACCTAAATCAATATGTCCCCGATATTCGACTTATGCAACTTTGATCCCCATAGTAGGAATTCAATTTTTAAGAGAGTGAAGTAATATCCCGCATTCTATGAAAAAACTATGAAGAAATTATTGATGGTTTCTCAAGTCAATGCAACTGCTGCTTCATGCCTTGTACAAAAAATGTATTTTTGAAGTAATTGATGCAGGACAGTGCATAGGGTTTGCACGTCTGATGGTTTTTCTTAGGAATCCTGATGCATGCAATATTTAATTAATTTTGCACAGATTTTGAGCGTGTGTTGCATACACTTTAAGAATTAACTTTTAATTTTTGTAAATCACAAAAAAACTATTGTTTCAAATGAATTTCTAGAAAAAAATGTTCAATTCAAAATTTATGGAAAGCAAAATTTGCAACTTTTGTTCTGTTCTCCTTGTTATAGCAAAACAAAAATTTTGAACTCCAAATACTTTACCGTTTGGAGTTTTCGACGTACCGTTTGCTGACAAAATTCAGGTAAAAATCCAACAATGAATCTATTAATCTTAAGAGAAAATGTAGACACACAAAAGAAAGGGAAAAAACAATTATCCAAGAAAAGATGTGTCTTTCCCATGATTGAATTCGACGGCGATCCCGCAAGTAATTCATCATCACCTTCGATCTCCTGCTCTATGGTCAGCCGCTATCGCTTTCGAGCACCACGAAAATATTTTGCTCTCTCACACACTCTCAAGTGGCTCCAACGAAATCTCAAAACAAGAGAAATAAGAAACAAACTCTCTTTCAATGTCACGGCAGCAATTAACAGCATCACAAATTCAATTTCCATTCACTCTTAATGGAAACATTTAATCAAGAGTAATTTTAAGTGAAAATCACTTTTGCCTACGTGCAAATCAATGTTATCTGCAAACCAATGATTTTAAGTGCAAATCAATTTTGTATATAAAAGTTATGTGCAAACCAATCATTAGATTTGGTTGGGTTGTTGCTGATGAAAAGTTGTTGATAGAAAAAATGTTGATTCTGGTAAATAGAGTTTTGTTAAAAAATGGTTTGAGTGAAATGGAGTTTACGGAGTTTTGAAAAAGTTGTTTGGAAACAAAACAACTGATTGTACTGTCTTGTTATGGCATAAACGCTTTGGGCATATATCTGATAAAATTCTTAAACTTTTGAGTAGGGCTGTAAGTACGAACCAACCAAGCCGCATAACCAAACCGAACGGAACCAAACCGCACGGTTCGGTTCGGTTTTAGTAGTTTGGGGTTCGGTCATGGTTCCGTTTTTTGAAAAACCATGTGGTTCGGTTCGGTTCACGGTTTGTAATGTCAAACCGAATCGAGTCGAACCGAACCGTATTAGTTTTAATAAAATTTTAATATATTATCAATATTGTTAGGTCTTCACTCTTGTTAGTTGTTACAACTTACTAGAATTAGAAGTCACTGTTTTTGTTTTCATAATTACTTATATTAGAACATGATTTATTAAAGAACATGACTTATTATAAAACACGATTTATTATAGTCAGTTACATAATTAAAGAAATCTTTCATAAGAATAAATTTACCTAAATTTGTTTACCTGTTTTTATGTTCATGTGTTATTTATCTCCATGTCCTAATTATTTTTTTCATGTTTTTAAACCGCTCAAACCGAACCGAACCGTACGGTTCGGTTCAGTTCGGTTCCAATGGTGTGCACGGTTTGGTTTGGTTCCAGATTTTTGGAACCACATGTGGGTGGTTCAGTTAGTGGTTTTAATCAAAAATCGAACCAAACCGAACCGTTACAGCTCGGCTTTTGAGTAGCAATATTCCTTTTTCTTTACCTAATGCTTTCTCTTCTTCTCGGTGTTCTGTGCAGTGTTCTGTGTGCCCTCTTGCAAAATTTAAGCGTTTACCTTTCGTCTGCAATAACAATTTGTCTGTGTCTATTTTTGATTTGTTACATTGCTATATTCGGGGGCCGTTTCATCACAAAACTTATGATGGTCATCATTTTATTATTATTATGGTGGATGATTGTTCTCGTTATACTTGGATATCCCTGCTTAAGAACAAAGCTGATGCTACTGCATCCATTAATTTTTTTTTTCAGATGGTGAAGACTCAATTTGGACTTACCATAAAACGTTTTTGATCGGACAATGCTAAAGAACTCCAACTAACTGAGTTCTTACAGCATCACGACACTATACATGAATTCTCTTGCGTTGAGCGACCTCAACAGAACTCTGTAGTCGAACGCAAACATCAGCACCTTTTGAACACTGCACGTGCTTTGTTTTTTAGTCTCAGGTTCCTCTTTCTTTTTGGGGTCATTGCATTGCTACTGCTGCTTTCTTGATCAATAGACTTCCAACATCATTACTGAATGGTCATTCTTCCTATCAGTTCCTCTATAATAAATCTCCCTATTACTCTTCCATCAGGACATTTGGTTGTTTGTTTATGCTGCCACTCTCCAAGCTCACCGCACAAAATTCCAACCACGGGCCGTGTCTGCAGTGTTTGTCGGATATCCTCTTGGTTATAAAGGATATCAACTTTATAATCCTATCACCAATCAATTCTTCATTTCTCGTGATGTCATTTTTCATGAAACTCGCTTTCCTTTTCACAATACTACACTGCATTCTCCGTCAACTGATCCTTTTTCTGACCTGGTCATTTCTCTTTCTCAACATGATTTTGTTGAGTCCTCTGTTCTACCTATTTCTTCATCCCCTGTAACCGATACAACTCCCGCTACTTCTGTTTTACCTCCACCACGTCCCATTCAACCTCGTTCTGAGCCTATACTCTCATCATCTACTACGACTCTTCAAAAGTCTACTCGTCCATCTAAGTTGCCAAACTATCTCCTTGATTATGCCTGCAATTCCTCCCTTAATCCTATTCACAAATACCTCAGCTATGACAAACTGGCTTGTTCTTATAAATCTTTTATTCTTCAAGTTTCTAAGACTTATGAACCTCAGTTTTATCATCAAGCTGCTCAAATACCGGCTTGGAGACAGGCAATGACTGAGGAGTTACACGCCATGGATCTCAATAACACTTGGTCCATGGTGCCTTTACCCAAGAACAAACGTTGCATTGGTTGTCGATGGATATATCGGGTCAAATATAAGGCTGATTGTACTGTCGATCGGTATGAAGCCCGATTGGTTGCAAAGGGCTATTCTCAACTAGCTGGTTTTGATTTTTCAGACACTTTTTCACGGGTAGCTAAACTTACCTCGGTTCGAGTGTTTCTTTCTATTGCCGCCTCCAAGAATTGGCCAATACTACAATTGGATATCAATAATGCTTTCCTAAATGGTGTTTTGGATGAAGAGGTGTACATGACACCGCCTTTGGGCTATCCAATTCCGGTGGAGAACTTAGTCTGTCGGCTTCATAAATCTGTCTATGATCTCCGACAGGCATCCCGCCAATGGTTTCAGAAATTTTCTATTACTCTTATAACGCATGGTTTTAATCAATCTAAAAATGATTACTCCTTGTTTACCTATAGCTCAGCCGACAAATTAGTTGTTTGCTACTTTATGTTGACGATATCATTCTGACTGGACCTACTGGTGCTTCCCTGAATGAAGCACAAACATTGCTGCAGAAAATATTCAGGTTAAAATTATTGGGTGATTTGCATTTTTTCTTAGGCCTAGAGGTAGCTCGATCGACCTCTAACATATCCATATCACAAAGAAAATACACTTTAAGCCTGCTTGCCGACGCCGGTTTCCTTCAATGCAAGCCAGTTTCTTTACCAATGGATCCAAACTTGAAACTGTGTTCTAAGGAGGGAGAAGTCTTAAAGGATGCCTCATCTTATAGAAGGCTGATAGGACGATTTATGTATTTAACTATTTCCAGGCCAGACATCTCTTATGCGGTGCAGAAGTTGAGTCAGTTTATGAGTGAACCGTGCACGGGTCTACCACTGGTTTTTGCGTGTTTCTTGGTGATTCCGTTATATCATGGAAGTCCAAGAAGCAGTCTACCGTCTCAAAATCTTCCGCAGAGGCAGAGTATCGCACGCTTGCTGCTTTGGCTAGTGAAGTCATTTGGTTACAACGACTTCTTACACACTTTGATGTCTTACTCTCCACGGCAATGATGTTTTGTGATAATCAATCCACTTTACATCTTGCTTCAAATCCCATCTTGCATGAGCGATCCAAACATATTGACATAGATTGTCACTTTATGCGTGAACTTGTTAATCAGACTGCTTAAAATTTGTTCACATCAAGGCTCTGTTTGGTTGGGCTGTTGCTGATGGAAAGCTGCTGATGAACTGTTGCTGATTGAAAAAGTGCTGATTCTGGAAAACAGAGTTTTGTTAAAAAACTGTTTGGGTGAAACAGAGTTTACAAAACGGAGTTTTCGAAAAGTTGTTTGGATTCAAAACGGAGTTTTTAGCCAAAAAAAAATTCAAATATGAAAGTGACATAACACAACACTAAACAAAGATTCATTCATAACACAAAATTAATGTTTTTTTACACTCTATGCTCTTGCTTCATACTGATTTGTCATTCCGAATTCAAAGAAGATGGTCTTCTGATAACCTCCCCTTGTCTGCAGCCCTCGAGTTTGGAAAGATCAGGAGTGCAACAAATGGATTTTCGACCACCATATGCAGACCCACCTATATTATCCCTATCAGCAGCTTCAAATATTATAGCTTGGACCAACCCTGTACTGTGTTCCATGCTAGAATGCTGCTCTGCAGCCTCAGTTGTCCTCCAGAATGTAATATTCATAAATCTGCAGCAACACCTATTTTAAAATCTGACTGTATGATATACAAATGATATCAACCAAGCAGACCAAATCATGGAAAGCTTCTATCCTTTCTTTACATTAGAAATTTGTGCAAGTGATATGAATAGCTACTACTCTCACATTCAAATGTTAAATTAGGTTAAATGATTAGGGGAATACCTAGCAATATATTTTCCTAACAACAAATTGGACACATAAAAGCAAAAGGTTGAGTTAAACAAAGTAAAAAATGCAAGCCGACAAGGAGGAACGTCCGACGGTGTTGATCGAAGAAGAAGCGGGTTTGGGAGATGGAAGGCACTAGGGTTTCAGGAAATTTTTTTAACATTCCTGGAAGAAGATCCTGCAGGTGATGAGGGAGGAAGAACGAGAAGGATGGGGAGATCGAAGAAGGATGGGGAGATCGAAGAAGAAGGATCAGGAGATCGAAGAAAAAAAAGAAGGATCGAGACGTACCAGTGGATCGAGGATCGGGATGTGGAGCGGTGGTGTTTCGCCGTGGCCGACAGGGAAGATGGAGCGGAGGTTTCTTCGCCGCTCGCGAGAGGGGGATCGGGATGGCTCTCCGCTCTGGATAGGTTTACGGGAGAAAAGCAAGCGTGAAATGATTTTGCAGCTGACCGCGCCTTAAAACCGCGGACCGGGGTTAGCCTAAACTTGCGGAAATTAAAAAACGCCAGTTCTTAAATCAGCAGCGCCAAACGCTGCTTATGCTCAAAACTGCGGTGCGTTCCAACCGCACCGTAGGCAATAAGCCGAACCAAACGCTACCCAAGTCTCAATATCAGTTGGCAGATTTATTGACCAAGGCTCTTCCACGAACTACATTCCAGTTCCTGATTTCCAAGATGGGCATTCTAGATGTTTACTGCCCATCTTGAAGGGGGTGTATTACATTTCTTCATTAGTCAGTTATTTACCGTCAAGTGTTAGTTAGTCTTGTTATTTTTCTGTCAGCTCTGTTTTCTCTCCGTTAACTTCTTTTGTCGTCTATATATACCGACTGTATAACAGTTGTATGGGTCGATAGATAATAAGATTTTTTTTCTTCTTCCCACTTTTTTTTAATACTTTTCATGCTGATATAAATTTTTTCCCCACAAATCACAACTATTATAAGTTCTTAAAATTGCAAGGAGTTCATCTTACTCGAAACGCGGTGATTGCCAAAATTGAGCAAATTAATATGAGCAGAAATGTGAGGAAGTGGGGGTTGTGTATTACTTGTTGAATTTTTTGAAGTGGAAGTGGGTGATCCGGGCGGTCTGTCCTGACGGCTTGTGAGGATAGAGAGTGGCGGCCTGGCAGGTCGGCCTTGTTGTTGTTGGCGGTTTTGGTGGTCAGACCGGGCGGTCTGAGCGGACAGAGCTGGCGACTTGTTAGGTCGGGCAATGTTCTTCGACTTGGTTCCTAGGTTGTTTTTGGCGGATAGGATGGTTATCCGCTCAGTTGCCGGGTTGAGCAGCTGGCTCTGGAGTTCCCCGGTCTTGTGCGGACTGGTGTTGTATCAGCTGGTGATGTGTTCGCACCAGGGATGTCTGGTGGTGCGAACTTGGTCTGGATTTGGACCAAGTCCAGGTCGGCATAAGTCCGGAGGTCGCGCGGACTATGCGGGTTGGTTTCTTTATCCGCCTAGCTCGACAGCAGTTAGCTTATGCGACTTGACTGCGAGCTCGCTTTCTGCGGTCTGGACCTTTGTCCGCAAGTGGGCGGACTGGGGTGGTACTCGCTGAGTCTGCTTGGTTGGTGTTCTAGTCTGGCTGGGCTTGGTGGTCCCTCTCCTGGCTAAGTCGCAGTAGTCTGGTGTGTATTCGCAGCTTTTGCGGATACACTTGTTCGCACTGGACATGAGGTTATCCTATCGTCTAGTGTGGTGATCACACTCCTCTCCGCACCTATAAATAGGACCCCTCCCCCCTGTCACATCAACAATACCGAGTGGACAGTAAGTCAGCTCGCGGAAAGTTGCTGCGGTTAGGGTTTTCTATCCGCGCGGTTTGAAAAGTTTGACCGGTTTATGCTGTGCAGGTTGTGCGAATACCGCTGGAGAGCCAGGAGTTTGGTTCTGACTGACTGCGGACTCTGCGGATAACAACCAACGGTTTTTAGCAGGTTGCGGCTTGCGACTAAGCGGTTTCTCTTCTGCAACTTCTTCCCTGTTCAAATCACTGTTGTAGATATCGGCCGACATGTCCGATATGTCGGTCAACATAAAGGTTTTGGGGATAAACCGCAACGAAATCGATATGTTTGAGCAAAATAACAGTTTGCAAAATATCGGATATATATCGGCGATATATCGGGATATATATCGGCTCCTGGCGATATATCGGTCGACCTGTTTTTTTGGTTTTATTTTATAAAAAAACGGGGTTTTAAAAAGGATTTCACGGGTCGGGTCACTGCTCCAGAAACAATCATAACAATAAAGGCTATGTTGATAAGGTGGATGCCTTTTTGTTCATGTTGGTTTATTTAAATTATTGGATGACGAATTGATGAATCACTGCTCCAGAAACAATCATAACAATAAAGGCAAGTTGCTTTATTCAATATTTGTCATTTATTAATATGCAATTATGCACAATTGTGTTTATTTTTGTTTAATACTTCATTATAATCATATTGTTACGTGTAATGCAAAGTGTATAATCATATATTGTCTGTACATTTTTACTTATTTGCAAAAAAGTGTTATAAACATTGTTATCTTTATTTAAATATTAAATTCCGATATTGTAAAATATCCCTGATATATCCCCCGTAATCCGACATACGATATTTCAAATCCAAACCGACATGAACCCGATATCCGATATCTACAACCTTGGTTCAAATAAGCTGTCCACCTCTGGGCGGCTTGTTCAGTTCGGTGGCAGCAGTCCGCGTGTTCTGGTGGCTAGGCGATCTCGCGGTCAGGCGGTCTGCAGTTTAGCGGCTAGAGTTCCTCAACAGCACTGGAATAATGGGTAGTCCGCGCGGCTTGTTGCGGTCTTGCGACCAGGCGGCTTCAGCGGACTCCTTTAGCGGTTAGCAGCAGAGCCGGTGGTTACTCCTTGAGGCCGCGCGGTTTGTTTCTCAGTTTGTAATTTTCTTGCTCTTTCGGATACATTGACAATCATGTCTCGCCATGTATGGCTCGCCGTGTAAAGATTTTTTGATTAGTACCAGACTCTTGCTCTTTTTGTTGTTTTAGCTTGCTTGAGCTCAGTGTGGTTGAGTGTTCCTGCGCCTGATAATAGATCCACATGAACTTGCTGTTGTTGTCCGCGAGTAGAAAATAATACTTTTATCACTCAAGTTGCAGTAGAATTTGGTCCCCAAAAATCTCAATGAACAAGCGCATGGGGCTGAGAGTTTGTGTTCGGATTTAGAGAATGCTTGTCTGTGAGATTTACTGATTGCACATGACACACATTAATGATGATGAACCTCCAAATCAGCTAGTCCAAGATCCTCTTGACGTCAATAAGTGTCTTCATGGACCCATAGTTTAGGTGTCCTAGACGGTGGTGCTAGGAGGAAACATAATCAGCGGTGCCACTAGATGTGTAGAGGGCATCTTAACTCTTGCTCTAAAGAACATAGAGAAAGGGGAAGCACCCTATTCTGTAACATCTCAACTGAGGCTACCATCATATCATTTTCATCGGATATTTCACAAGTGGTGGTTTTAAATACAACAGTAGATTCCGAGTCAAGGTTGGCACATAATCTACATTTTGGACTTCTTTCAGATTTACAGTTAAGTTTTTTTACAATTATTCTTCCTTTTCCTTCAATGCTCCTGGTATTTCCATCCCCAAGATACACTTGTGATGTGAAAGTATCATCAAGTTTGGAGAATAAGGTTCGGTTGTTTGTCATATGACTTGAACATCCAGAGTCGATGAACCAGTTTGAGTGTTTCTACATCATTTGCATCTTTGTTGTGGGTGAGAAAGAGCTTCTCTTCGACTTTTTTTTTCTCATTGAATTTTACTTCTTTGTTTTAAACCAACAATCTTTTTCAAAATGAGTTGGTTTTATTTTTGTATCTTTTGTATTTGAAATAGCATTTTGAAGTTTCATGTTTATTTTTCTTACAAAGATTGTACTAGACTACACCAGTTGTGGTATTTCTAGTTGGCTTAGCATGCTTTTGATGGAATTTGGTTTGTTGTAAGGGTGATCCTCCTTTTTGAGTAAATGGTCTCTCAAGCCTTTTGTGTCTTCCATGAAAACTCTGTTTTCCAGGGTTCATTTTGGATTGGATGACTTGATCAAAGGAAGGTTATAATTGGCGGCATACAACACTAAAAACACCGCGCCAAACAAAGGCTTAACACACGTAGATGCGTGAACTAGCTAACGGTTAGGCGAGAGCAGCTCCATAATAGCGTTCTCAAAGCATCTCCAATGCATCGTCATTCTTCATATTTGAAGCCGAAAACTCCTCCAACCGATCTCTATTTGAGCCTCTATTTTTAGAGATCTTCTCTCCCTCTCTAAATTTAGAGGCGTGTTGAAGTTGAGACCGGGCGGTCTGTCGGTCTGGCTTGGCGGGTTATTGACCGGGCGGTTTGGCGGTTTGCCTCCAGCGGGTTGGTTGCTGCGTTGAGGTCTGAGGTCCAAGCGGTCTAGCGGTCTGTTACTGGCGACTAGGAGACCGGGCGGTCTAACGGTCTCACTTGGCGGCTTGTCTCTCTCTGGCAGTGGCCGAGCGGTTAGCCCTTCTGTCTAACCGCGCGGCTTGTTCCGGTCTGTTGTTCTAGCCGCCCAGATTCTTTTGTATAGTTTTAGTCTCACATCTCTTATTTGTATTCTCTCTTCTCTCCTCCATTCTATATAAGGGAGGCCATACCTTTGTAATAGATACCTTTTTCTGATAATAAAATTTCAGTTATACCATTTCCGGCTTGTTTTAGTTCGCTTCTCACATGGTATCAGAGGGATCGATCCTTTCCTCCTGATTCTGTACTTCTCTCTGTCTGCGCGGCTTGCTTCTCCGGCTTGCGCCCTGTCCGCGCGGTCTCCTTGCCTTGCCTCCTCCTGTTTGCTCTTGCCCTGGTCGTCGCGACCTGTTGCCTAGTTCGCCGCGACCTATTGCCGTGTGCCTTGCCCTCTCTTGTGCTTCTGTTCGAGCGAACTGTCTGCTTGCCGCTCGACTTCTTCCCCTTTGCTTGTTACTGCGGCTTGGTCGTGGTCTCTCTGGTCGCTGGTGTCTGACATCCTGACCGCTGCAGTTCCTCTTCTGCCTATCCGCGCGGCCTGTTTTCTAACCGCGCGGCTTCCTGTTGTTTGCTCTTATGGCTCTTTCTGATGCTTCTACTGCCACCACTCCTGCCGCCACCCCTGTAGCCAATCCGGGTCCTCCTCTTATTCCTTCCGGGAACCTTGGCACCGTTTCCAAGCTTGTCGGATCCAACTACCCGGATTGGAGCGTCTCTTTCACCTTTCTCCTTCGCTCGCAACGCAAACGTCACCATCTCGTTGATGACCCTCCTCCTACCACTTCCCCTCTCTTTGATGACTGGGATGCGAGTGACGCTCTTGTGCGTACTTGGCTCGCTAACAGTCTATCCGATGAATGCCTTCCCGTCATCCGTCATGATGAGACGGTGAAGGCCGCTTGGCTTCATCTTGCTGCTTTGTATTCCAAAGGGGCTCAGACGTCCCGCATCTATACGTTGTATGCGGACCTCTTTGCCCGGCCTACCTTGTCTCCTACTGCTGCCTACCAACAAGTTCAAGCTCTTGGGGCTGAGATTCTTCAGAATCGCCCCTTTTCTGCGGATCTGGCTCAACAACACAAGCACTTCCAGGAGCTTCTGGTTGTGTGTTATCTGCTCCGTCTTCCTGACACTTATGACATGATCCGCCAACAAATTCTGGGTGAGGCGGAATCTCCTACCTTAGATGCCACCGCTGCTCGCATCGCCGCTGTCACCTCTCTCCTTCAGCGCCCGCTTCTACCCGCTCCTTCTCCTCCGGATAACTATGCTCATCAAACTCAGCGGAGTGGCTCTGGTAGCCGCAGTCATCAGTCTGGCGGACGTCCTTCTTCCCGCTATCTCTGCTCTCACTGCGGCCGCACCGGACACACTCTTGACCGCTGCTGGACAAAACATCCCCATCTTCGCCCCTCGGGTGACTCTTCCGCCTCTTCTTCCAAGCCGTCTGCTTCCGTGGTCACCTCATCAGGTAGTGCCCATGTAGTCACTCAAGGTAAATGGCTTATCGACTCCGGTGCTACTAATCATATGACGGGCAATCCTCAGTGCTTCTCTCTCCTCGAACGGCATGATCGGTTGCCCCCGGTCCTCATTGCAGACGGTTCTCCCTCCCCGGTTCATGGGTCGGGAGTGGTTCATGTTACTCCGTCCCTTCGGCTAGAGGACACTCTCTATGTGCCCAAGTTTCCGTGCAATCTGTTATCGGTTACTTCTTTGTGCAAGCAGCTTCAATGTTCTGTAACGTTTACTCCATCTTCTTGCTCTTTTCAGGATCCGAGCTCCCAGCGGACGATTGCTACTGGGACTGAGAGCGGCGGCCTCTACTTCCTCGACAATGTTTCCGCTTTGTCCGCCTTCTCTTCTTCTTGTACGGATCTTCTCCAGTGGCATCTCCGTCTCGGTCATCCTCCACCACGGCTTCTGCATCAGCTTCTGCCCCACCTCCCTCCCTCCACTACTCCTCTCCACTGCGAAGCATGTCAACTTGGCAAGCATCATCGTTCCTCCTTCCCGCCGAAGCAAGGTCGGGGCTCTACCCGTCCGTTTGATCTAGTCCACTCCGATATCTGGGGACCTGCTCCTACCCTTACTATTGGTCGGGGTAGTTCTTATTTTGTAACTTTTATTGATGATTTTTCTAGATGTACTTGGGTGTATTTCTTACGAGATCGCTCTGAACTTTTTAATGTATGGACCTCCTTTTATCATTTAATCAAAAATCAGTTTGGTGTTAGTGTTAAAACTTTTCGCTCTGATAATGCAAAAGAATACTTAAGTCATGCTTTTACCTCTTTCTGTGTTCAACATGACGTTATTCATCAGACAAGTTGTGTCTATACATCCCAACAAAATGGGGTGGCGGAACGCAAAAACCGTCACCTCCTCGATGTTGCTCGCACATTAATGACTCAAATGCATGTCCCTCGCTCATATTGGGGCTATGCTGTTCTTCTTGCTTGCTATCTCATCAATCGCATTCCCTCCTCCGTTCTTCAGGGACAAACCCCTTTTTCCATCTTTTATCCTGGCAAGGAGCCTTTTCCTCTCCCTCTCCGAATCTTTGGGTGCACTGCTTTTGTGCATGTCCCATCTGCCACCCGTGATAAGCTCTCCCCTCGCTCCACCAAATGTGTTTTTCTGGGGTACTCGGTCACTCAGAAAGGCTACTGCTGCTTTGATCCTGTTCTTCGTAAACAGTTTGTCTCCGCTGACGTTACCTTCTTCGAGAATGCCTCCTACTTCTCGGATGACTCCTCTTCTCTTCCTCCCACCTCGGTTTCTCCTGTTATTCCGTTCGTTCCCTCGTCTCCTACTGCGATATCCGCTCCTCCTCCGTCTCCGCCCACTCTTCTCCCTCCGCCTCTCTCTCCGCCTCCATCTCCCTCATCTCCGCTGTCGTCGCTCTCTCCTCCCGGGCCAGCTCTCTCTGCCACGGATGCTCTGGATGCCGAGGAGCCCGCCGACCTGGATCTTCCTGTAGCTCTTCGCAAAGGGGTGCGGACGTGTACCCTACACCCCCTTGCTGATGTTGTTTCATATGATCGTCTTACCCCTTCTCGCAGGGCCTTTGCGCTGGCTATCTCTGCTACTACCACACCTCGTTCCTACCAGGAGGCCCTTGCCATTCCTCACTGGAAGCTGGCCATGGATGAGGAAATGGCGACCCTCACAGAGCGGGGTACCTGGACTCTTGTCCCTCCTCCTCTTGATACAGATGTTGTTGGCTGTCGATGGGTCTTTGTAGTCAAGTTTGGCCCAGATGGCACTGTAAACCGTTACAAAGCTCGTCTGGTGGCTAAGGGCTTTACTCAAACCTATGGGGTTGATTACTTTGACACCTTCTCTCCCGTGGCTCGTCTCAGCACTATACGGGTCCTTCTCTCTGTGGCAGTCAACAAAGACTGGCCCCTTTCCCAGCTGGATGTCAAGAATGCCTTCCTTTATGGTGATCTTCAGGAGGCCGTCTACATGGAGCAACCTCCAGGGTATGTTGCTCAGGGGGAGACACGAGTCTGCCGGCTACAGAAGGCAATCTATGGCCTCAAGCAGAGCCCTCGAGCTTGGTTTGACAAATTCAGCGGCATCGTGGCGGCCGTTGGTTTTGCTCGCAGCGCTGCTGATCACTCTCTATTTATTCGCAAAACCTCTTCGGGACTGGTGGTTCTTGCAGTATATGTGGATGATATTCTTCTCACTGGTGATGACCAGGAAGGGGTAGCCTTGACAAAGCGGCATCTTCGCCAACATCTAGTCACAAAAGATATGAGTTCTCCGAAGTACTTTTTGGGGATCGAAATCTCTCGGAAGCCCAACTCTTTAGTCATCTCTCTGCGTAAGTATGCTCTTGATATTTTAAAAGAAGCAGGATTGACTGGGGCCAAACCTGCCCGATGTCCCATGGCTGTTGGAGAAGACAAAACCTGGACAGATGATTCGCCTCTTCTTTCAGATGCTTCGCGGTACAGGCGTCTAGTTGGTAAGCTCATATACCTCACCGTGACTAGGCCCGACATCTCCTATGCTGTGGGCAAGGTGAGTCAATTCATGCAAGCTCCCAGGGAGTGCCATCTACAATCCGCCTTGCGGATCTTGGAGTACGTCAAAGCAGCCCCTGGGAAAGGATTGCTCTTTCAGAAGAATGATCATCTGAGGGTTGAAGCTTACTCAGATGCGAGTTACGCGGATGACAAAGGGGACCGCAAGTCTACCTCCTGTTTCTGTACCTTTGTTGGGGGCAATCTGGTAAGTTGGAAGAGCAAGAAGCAATCTGTTGTCTCCAGGTCCAGTGCTGAAGCTGAGTATCGGAGTATGGCATCGACCACTTGCGAGCTAAAGTGGCTACGGGCTCTCATGTTGGATTTAGGAGAGGTCTACAACCATCCTCTACCTATGTTCTGTGACAACAAGGCTGCTATATATATCTCCAAAAATCCAGTCTTCCATGAGAGAACCAAACACATTGAGGTCGACTGTCATTTCATTCGTGAAGAGATTCTGAAGGAACAAATTTGCACTCCCTTCGTCACGTCTGAAAAAGAGCTGGCTGACATATTCACCAAGCCAGTATCCGCCTCATTTTTTCATATATGTGACAAGCTGGGCATGATCGACATATATGCTCCAGCTTGAGGGGGAGTGTTGAAGTTGAGACCGGGCGGTCTGTCGGTCTGGCTTGGCGGGTTATTGACCGGGCGGTTTGGCGGTTTGCCTCCAGCGGGTTGGTTGCTGCGTTGAGGTCTGAGGTCCAAGCGGTCTAGCGGTCTGTTACTGGCGACTAGGAGACCGGGCGGTCTAACAGTCTCACTTGGCGGCTTGTCTCTCTCTCTCTGGCAGTGGCCGAGCGGTTAGCCCTTCTGTCTAACCGCGCGGCTTGTTCCGGTCTGTTGTTCTAGCCGCCCAGATTCTTTTGTATAGTTTTAGTCCCACATCTCTTATTTGTATTCTCTCTTCTCTCCTCCATTCTATATAAGGGAGGTCATACCTTTGTAATAGATACCTTTTTCTGATAATAAAATTTCAGTTATACCATTTCCGGCTTGTTTTAGTTCGCTTCTCACAAGGCGGGAGAGAGAAAATAGAGGGCTTGCATTTTTTTATTATTATTATTTTGTTTTTTAATTCTTTAATTAGCTGGTTTAAGAAATTTTATAATAATTTATAATCTCTATAGTTTTTAAAATAATTTTTCAATTATAATATATAATATATCAATAAAATCGTATCTTTTAAACCTATAAAAACGAGATTAATATTGAATATTTTATATATTTTCTGTAGCTTTTAATATACTCACACATCATTTTTTCTCATCAAATTATAAATTATAAGAAAATAATATTAGTAAAATATTAGTAATGAATTTTAATTAAAATTGTGTGATGTTTATTTTATTTTGATTATGAATTAAAAAAAAGCTTCCAAATATTAGTAAAATAATATAATATAATTTAAAAAAATTAATAAAATAATCATGTTCTCTAAATATAGAGAATATAATTGAAGTTGTTCTCTCTAAATATAGAGAACATGATATAATGGAAATCTCTAAATATAGAGATTCTCATTAAAGATGCTCTTAGTGGCCTTTAGGCCTGTGCAAAAATATCCGAAGAATCGGACTAAAATCGAACTGAACTCGATGGTTCGGATCGGTTCTCGTTTTACATGATTTGGGTATGGATCTAAAAAATACTAGAATCGTCGGTTCGGTTCTCGGTTCCCATGGTCGGGTACCCGAGAATCGACCCGAAACAATAATTTTAAATTTTTTTTTATAAAAACCCAACTATTAAATGCAGAATCAGAAATATCTCTCCCATGGCTCACGCCTCACGTGGTCCGCCGATCATGCTACTCAGCAGAATAGGGGATTACATGGGTTGGCCGGTTTGGGTAATATACTTTTTTACTCTAGAATCTAGTGGTGCAACTCGGATTGGTTCGGTTCGGTTCCACTCAAAACCAGGAATCGATCAATGTATGTTCGGTTCCAAGTTTTTGAAACCGGAACCGACCCATGGTTCTAAAATATAGATCCGGATCCGAACTGAATTGTTCGGTTCCGGTTCAGTTCTCGGTTCTACTCGTTTTAAAAAATATATTGAAGAATGAATAATCTAATTTGATTTTCAAATATCTAGAATTGTTTACATATTTTTTGCTTTTAATATCATTATATTTCAGCTTCTAAAAGAATTGAAGGAGTGCTATCTAGCATTCTAGCCTATCTAAGTCTTTGTTTATTATCTTTTTTACATTGCAGGTGTCCACGACTAATCATTTGCTATTCTCCTTCAAATAAAGCCTCATACCCAATAAATTGCAAATACAAAGCTCATGAGAATGCATAAATTATATATGAAAGCGACAAGGCGTGAGCGGCGTTATTTCTCAATATGAATTCTAGAGAATAAAAGTAAATAACCCAAACCGGCTAACCCATGTAATCCCCTATTCCCCTGAGTAGCGTGATCGGCGGACCGCGTGAGGCGTGAGCCATGGGAGAGATATTTTTGATTCTGCATTTAATAGTTTATTTTTTATTTTTATTTTTAAATTATTGGTTCGGGTCGATTCTCGGATACCTGATCACGGGAACCGAGAACCGCACCGAACCGACGGTTCTAGTATTTTTTAGATCTATACCCAAACCGTGTAAAACGAGAACCGATTTGAACCGTCGGATTCGGTTCGGTTTCGGTCCGGTTCTCAGTTCTTCGAATATTTTTGCACAGCCCTACTAGAATTCAGATCGAGAAATAACGTCGCTCACGTCTTGTCGCCTTCATATATAATTTATGCATTCTCATGAGTTTTGTATTTGCTATTTATTGGGTATGAGGCTTTATTTGAAGGAGAATAACAAATGATTAGTCGTGGACACATGCAATATTAAAAAGATAATAATCAAAGACTTAGATAACACTGCTTCAATGTTTCTAGAAGCTGAAATGTAATGATATTAAAAATAAAAAAAGAATGTAAACAATTTTAGATATTTGAAAATCAAATTAGATTATTCATTTTTCAATATTTTTTTTAAGACAAGTAGAATCGAGAACTGAACCGGAGCCGAACCGAACAATTCGGTTCGAATCCGGTTCTATATTTTAGAATTATGAGTCGGTTTCGGTTCCAAAAACTTGGAATCGAACATACATGGATCGGTTCTTGATTTTGAGTGAAATCGAACAGAACCAATCGGACTTACACCCCAATGACCTCTCTCCTCCGGAATGTGTACCAGCAAAGCCGGTAACCCGGTATCAAAAACTGTAACGTCGCCTCGGTGGTAAACTCGTTATTTCATTTCATTCATTATAGCGGTGAGTTGTACCACATCCTAAAGTGTTATGTCGGGAGATTAGACCGCAGCATGACCCGGTTAAGTAACCGTACGTGAAGGTGTCCGCAAGCAGCGATACATCACCTGCCATGGTTTACTGGTTTTGCGTTGTTTCCCTCAAATACCAAAGCCTAATATATATAGCAGTAGCTTTTACGATATTACGTGGCGAATTGTAATTTTTTGAAATCGTGTTTGCTGTTTGAAAAGATGTTCTCCTCTCGGTAGTCGAGTGCCCCGTAACGCCGCGGCATTTCAAAAAGAAATTTTGGTGCGTATTAATAGGTGTGAAAGAACGTATGATACATTTCTTAATTGGATTTCAACGGCTGAGTTATGACTGTATCTGATTCGTCAGTACATCTGGTTGTACATTCATCAAATACGGCCGAAATCCGGTCGTTGAAATAAAGATTCTACGGCCAAAAATGCTCCCGCACCTCCTATGGATGAGTATGCGTACCAAAGAATGGGCACGTGGCATTTTCTCCTTGAATCAGGACGTCAATCTCTTGGGTTCGCCGTAGATGGACGCCTACATTAACCTAATCTTGATTATGAAATATATTTTAATATATTTATAAACCACAACACTCACAATCACGCCTTTCTAAGGGGGGAGGGGGAGGGAAGAGAAAGAAAAAGAGGGGATGAGAAGGAGAAAGAGAGGGGGTTATGCGTGCATATTATGAAATATAAACTTATAAGAGATGTATTTATAATTTTGAAAGATGGAGTGGTGCAACATGTAATTATGCTTAATGCTAAGCAAGATTTGAGTAATTAAGAGTGTATTTAAGCTTGGACAATTGCTTTAACCCTAATTATACGTTTGCATTATTGTGCCCCTCTCATCCAATCAAATATGACAAATTTTGACACCATGATCGCTCACCGTCTCATGAGCGAGTGCATATTTCGTGAATACACAACATATTAAACATGAATTTTCAGCTCATATTACTCTATCCAAAAATTTACATAATAATAATGGTTAAAATATCAAATTTTGACAATATTACAACAACATAATGTTTGATCATATTACCATTTATTGAGTTTGGATTGAATCGTCTCTAATCTAAAAAAAACTTGTTTTTCTCTGTACAGTATCCCGCTTCTTCCCGTTGGAAATTTTTTTAGGTGCGGGATAATTTCCATGAGCATGATGCGTTATACCCTATAAATCACATTTGTTTAACATCTAAAGTAATGTTTTTTACTAAACTTTTTTTTCAAAATATTAATTTTGACATTTGTACAATCATTTTAAGTAATTTTGTCTATTTTATGAAAAATTATGCATTTTCATATTTTTAGAACCCATTATATAAAAACTGTTGTCTAAACCATTAAAATAAACAACAGTTTTTTGGTAGACTTATTGCAACATTTTTGAAATGTGGCATTGTATGGTTACAGTTAACACATTTTGCCAAATCCTTTTAATAATAATAAAAATTAATGCGTGATTCTTTTATCAAAATAAAATTCCAAAAATTAGACAACACTATTCAAAAATGTAAGAAATAGGATGAACATGTTCAATCACATTATGCATAACGATAAAGTGGTATGTATATTTTTCATTTATAACTATAAAGAAATTATAAGTATTGTAATAAAAATAAAAAGGGACAATTCATCATAACTATAATGAACTCGCTGAGAATTAGAAAAATAAAAAAGGGACAATTCATCATATCTCGAAGAGTATGACCAGGAGTTCAATTTAACAGAATTGAGGCCATTAGCTGGAATCTCTGATTAAGCATCACTTTGGCCTCGGGAACTTGTAGAAGACATGTTTGAAGGAGTCATGGGAGCAGGAAATGAAGCTGTCTTAATCAACATTGGCGAACTCCAGATTTATCATTCTTAAGTCCTTCCTTGTTGTGTTTGCTTTCTCTATCGTCATTGGTGAACTCCAGGTTTATCATTCCAAGTCCTTAATTGTGGTGATTGCCTTCACACCCCTGGAATCTAGAACCTCCACCTCCAAAGGACAACCACTCCCACCTCCGTCCAAACTCTTGCCAAGACTCCACCAACTCCTCCTAGCAGGAAAAACTACTACATGTCATGTCTATCACACAAAACATGCTTCAGGCCCAGCTGCGAAAATATATCTAAACTTTTGCAATTCATGTGCTCCATTGCACTTAATCTCTGCAGAAAACTATAAAAAAGCATTCAATATTGATCAAGTAGAAAAACTTAAACATTCTTCTCAGTAATAAAACTTTCTCTTCCTTTTCTTAACTGTAACATAGTGTCAGTATAAGAAAGAATTTTTGTAAACATGTATTAAAGAAATTATTATAAAGACAAATGTTGACCTTTCAAACTTCAGTATTCAACTGCTCCAGCTGTAGCTCACTGAAATCAGTGAACTGCTCCAACTGCAGTTCTCCAAAATCAGTGAAATGCTCGAGCAATAAAGTGATTTTAGTGAACTGCTTCAGCACAACAAGGATACTATCTAATGAGAAGCGAGACTTGGTATGAAAAGTTCCAACACAACGAGGATACCATTAATACTCATGAGAGTATTTTTTAAGTCCCATATATTTTGGAGGTGAACATTTTTTGTTATTGAAATGTTATGATCATGTCGACTTCATTCGCCTACAACTCTAAGGGTACATTTGTTTAAGCTTATTGGCTCCGGTCCGTTTAGTCGAAACGGTGGTTTTGGCTCTACCCCGTTTGTTTTTCCGCCCGCGTTTCAACCCGCCCTCCGTTTCTCCAATGATTAAAACAGCGTTGTTCGAAACCTAAGGGCCGACATCCGTTTTATCGCGTTTTACGCTTTGCGAAAGGAAGGAGAAGGCTAGGGCATCAGCGACTGGCGTCGTTACACAGCGACTCAGGCGTCATTTTCCTTCTGTCCCGATTCCCGCGACTCCGGCATCGGCGATCGCTAGCATCAGCGGCGTCGTTACACAGCGACTCCGGCGTCGGCGATCTCTAGCATCAGCGGCCTCATCATACAGCGACTCCGGCGGCGTCGGCCTCTAGCGACATCGGCGTCGATCTCTAGCTACAGTGGCATCGGCCTCCAGCGGTGTCAGCCTCTAACCTGTCTTTCCCGGGCGGCAGCTCTTCACCGGCTCTCCCTTCTCGGTGCAAGCTCTGCAAATCCAGTGCCACGCAATTCCTAGCTACCTTCTTCTGATCTTATTGCCTCCATTCTACAGCACAAAACATTGTGATTGTAATAATGACATTACATAACTACATTCGCAGACATTCATCCCGCGTAGACATTCATTTTCGTGCTTGTGATGTAGACGAACAGTTCATTTATCCAGCGGGTCTTCAGAACAGAACTGGTCAAGATAATGTTGGCTCAAGTGGAGATGATGTTAGAGGGATTCAGATAGGAGTGGATGAGATGGTGGCATTGCGTGACTCAATTGCCGAACAACTGCACCGAGCTTGAACGCTTTTTCATATTTTTAATAAGTTTACATGTAGTGTGGAATATCTATCTATGTTTGAACTGGGCCTTATGGTAACGGCCATCGCCGGCGTTTAATAAAAAAAACTTGGTTTGTTTGTTTCCATTTATAATAATTAGAAGAAAAAAAATTCAACCGCGGATCTCCATTTCCAAACACAGCATTGTCAAACAGTTCTCTGTTTTGAACAGCTCTGCAAACGCAGACTAGCCAAACAGAACTTCATTTTCAACATTCAGTTTCCAACAGTTCCCATTACAAACCTACCTTTTCAACAACTCATTTTACAACCGTCGCCGCTAAACCAAATGAAACCTAAGTTTTTTTTTTGTTAAACATAAATCATATGATATAGCTATCCATATCACAATTGAAGATTAACCATTAAAGCAAAAAAAACATCTATAAATTTTATATTGCATTGTCAAAAGTTTTTGACTTACCCATGGTAGGAAATGTTGATGTAGGTGCAGCCTCTGGAAATGCAACAAAGATCTCCATTGCTGGTAATCCAATTTGAGAACTCTCAACATGCTGCTTCCAGCCATTGCCTAGACATATATATAATAGGTTGTCAATATTAAAATTAATATTTATCAAAAGTTACAAAAAGTTGCTGAAAACAATTTTGATTAGAATATCAGAGATTGAATAAGAAAGAATATTAATTCGACAGTCATCCAGTAAATAACTACTCATTGATCATTTATAACGAAGTAACGAACCCGATATTTTACACGAAAAACATATAATAAGCAGTGATCGAGAAAGCCAATCCACAAAAACACTCTATCAAACAACCAGTAAAGAAATGGAAAAGGAGATTTGATCTCAAAGACATTCAATACCTGAACTCAGGCGCAATCTCTTCAAAACTCTAGTTTAATCGATGGAGAGGAGGATCATTTTAGAACGGGATCGAAATAGCACAAAATGAAGGTTATAATGTTTTTATGAAACAAATTAAGAAGGTGAAACCTAGACATGATTTTTATGTTGAGGCACAGTAGAAATATGTAATCTATTGCCTGCGGATTGTCGTCAAACTTGGTACGCGGGTGTTGATGACTGTTAATTGAGAAATATTTCAAGCGATGCTTTTTTCAGGCAGAATGCTTGATTTCGCCCAGGTCTAAACAAAACGCTCCAAAATTCCAAGGTCAAGGATGGATTTCAGACAAATGGGGTTGGAAGATCTCTGGGGGCTTGAATCTGAACAGCTTTTACGGCGACGACTCGGGCTGTGTGCGCCGCTTTGTTGCCAGCTGCAACAGACTTGTTGACCCTTTCGTCAACCTTCGGGAGATCGAAGCCTTTAACTTGTCATTGCAAGCAACCGTCGAAGAGCAACTAATGTAGCACATGATATAAGACACATCCAGATTTAACCTATCATTAAGAGAATAGCTCTTATTTACTTATAGTTATGGGAGAACCACGGACTCTTGCTGCCACCTCAACCAAGAAAAACAAGTAATGTTGCGATCTCTTTTGGTCTTATATTAGATGGTGGCTTCTGGTGATTGCGTTGTCCCTTGTAGATTATCTCGGTCACTTGGCCATCAAGGGAACGTTCAACTTTCATAGTTCACAACATTTGAATGCATGCTCGATATTTGGTGGATGAATTGCGTTTACTTGGAACAACTATTGCATAGCCAGTAGCATTGGAAAACAAAAACCCGGTACCATAACTTCTCAAGCCATATACACTTCCAATCTAATATAGGATCGAGAATTCCATGGCTCGTTATGATGAGCTAAATGTTTGGAATTAACTCATATAAGTAATTTATACTGGTCATATTCATATGCACATGGTTTTTATGAAGCGGATTGAATTGTGCTAGATTATTATATTTCTCCAAGTAATCAGATGTGCCTTAAAGAGTAATAAAAAATAAAGTTCGTGTCTTCCCACTTTCTCATACAAATCCACATCTTGACAAATTGAAAAGTAAAACCTAAGCCCCATGATAATACAGAGTTTGGGTGAAATAAATTTCAAGACTTTCCCATTCAAAACCTAGATGGAAAATAGATTTGAAGGACTCCCCATCAGAATCCAGATTTTAAAGCGAAGAGTATGCCGCGAGGAGATGCCACGATGTAGAACCTAAAGAAAACACTCTTTTAAACACAGTAAGCTGATCGATGGTGTAGATAATTTTCATAAAATACTCTAAAAGTCAGTCAGAAATTGAAATCAGCAAGAGAAACAGTTCACTCTAGCATTAAATAAATGGCCTAATGACATGCATATTCTTTGATAACATTTTATCAGATTCTTGCCAAGGAAAAATGAATTGGATAAACAAATAAATAATCACACTCAAAAATGTAATCACCTTCTTATGGAGATTGTGATGGGCCAAGAATCGTCACATTAAAGTAGCACATGTTCTCTTCTGATGGATACACACTGATCCCCGAAGCTGCACATACAAACGAACAAAAAATTATCGAGAATAATGCCCGTCGTCGCAAAATGCAAAACCATGGGGAAGAGATAAGCTATTAGGAAATGTCTTGAACCGAAGTAACAGGGTGGAGCCGCGACGGGCAGAGCTGCAACGGGCGAAGCTGCATCTGGCAGTGTTGCAGCAGGCGGAGCTGTGATGGGCAACGCTGAGCGAGAGTATTAGGGATTTGCTGTGTGGAAGAGGGACGGCCTTGGCTACAGGAAAAGTGTTGGGCTAGGTCGGGAAGATTCTGGGCGCATTTTGAAGTATTGCGCTGTAAATCGAAGAGGAAGCGAGCGTCAGAGGGTGGTGGATGTTGTACCCAACAGAAAACAAAGAGGCGGAGAGCGGAGAGGCTACAAGAGAGAAATAGAGGCATCAGGAATAGGTTACTAGGATTTTTTAAAATATTTTTTTTATGTATTCAGTCGAATGCAAAGAATGTTAAGAATCATTTAAGCACTTTATCAAACATGCGGAAGACTGATAATTGAAGGCAATTAAGTAAAGTTGAAGGAAATTAACTCAGCATGACTGGAATAGGGAGAAAAACAATGAGGTAATCATCGAAGAAGCAATGGTGAGAACAACCAGTAGTCGAAGAAGTTTGCATACCTGAGCTTTACAAAGAGTTTCAGAGGACACTCCTAACTTGCGAAAGATTGCGTTGATCCTCGCTTGCCCGAGACGATGGAACGCCGATCCATGCACGGTTGGAGGAAGCAGCGAGAAGCATCTCTTGGAATGCAGAACGATTGGCTGTTTTACTTCTTTCCCGAAGCACGAAGATCACCGAGAACGACAAAATTCTTTTTCTTCATAGAATTGACAGAAGAACTGTGATATTTGTGTCTCACCATCTAAAGAAAAATGGTGACATGATGTCCTCGTTATAACACAGGATAAATCTGTCAGGAAGTAAGTTCAAAAGTATAAACATAAGAGTTTCAAAAAACAATTCCTGAGCTTGATTTATTGTATTTTAGGGTGATTATTGCAGTTAGTTTTAGGCTTTGTTTGGCGTGGTGGCGGCAGTCATGAACGCGACGGTCGTGAACGTGGTGGTCATGAATTGTCGTTTGTGAACACCCGACCTCACCTACAAAAATTCATGCATTTTATGCTCAAAATTAATTTATTTTCTTGGTAGTGGTCATAACCTTTGTCTTGACAATCATACATTCTATGATAATGACATTTTTGATCAAATTCATTAGAGTAAATAAGTCGTGCCAAACGAAATAGCAATGTAAATTGTGTTCAAACATTTTAATATCAAACATCAACCATCAGACAATGTATTGCGTTGAATATCAAACAACAATGTGAGGCATGCGATAGAACATGTTGAAATTGTTAATATAAAACATCATCAAATTATGAGCTTAACTAAGAAAGTGCCTATAGTGGGGAACTTAATTTTTCCACCGGAAAGTTATATAACTTATCAGACATATTTTTGTCTCCATTTGATATCTCCTGGCAAGATACTTCCGCATAAAGCTTCATGGATAACAGATGGATTAACAAGTTAATAGATATTTACCTGTATCAGTAAACTTGCAACTATGAAACACCAATACTTCTATGAGGGTCACGTACCCGTACCGGATACGTATCCGGTACCGATACGTACCCGATACTCGGCGGATACACCTGTTACTCTAATCTGTAGATATATTTGGACTTGTCAGATCGTTCTGCATATTGTGATAGAGTGTTTTCTAAAGTAAACAAAAGACTTTGTGTGATTTTTAGAAAAGAAAATTTTATGAATCATAAATGCATTTAGCGGTGTTTGTTTATAATAAAATGTGCTTTAGATTTAAGTATCTTTTTTTCGTTAAAACTATAAAAAAATTTGATTTAAATTTCATTATTTTGTTTTTTTACTATATACATGTGTTGTTAGTTCTTCATACTCATGTTGTTTAGTATGTATAAGGTATAAAAATTGATTATTTATGCAATTATACTTGATCTAATATCATTTTGAGGACTTTTAATTACATTTGTGAGATATATATACAGATTTATTATATTTAATACAACGTATCCCGCCGCACCTGTATCTTTGTTTTAAAAATTTTGTCGTACCGTCGTACCAGATACGTATCGTACCAGGTACTTGTACCCATATCAGTGCTTCCTAGACTTGCAATCCATGTCCATTAATACACTTCCAACAAATGAATTCTCACATAGACCATCATTTCTGATCGAAAATGCATGAATCCCCAAAATCCATCAATTTGATATCTGTAATGAACAATAGGATGAAAAAAATTATGTCATCAAAAGATAAAGCACCCAAAGAGTTAATTACTTCACTCTTGGGGACTCAAGTTAACAGCTATGATATCACCCAAAATCAATCAAGTGTGCTTAAAATATCGTGTTTGTTTTTTTAACTATTTGATATCCTTTAAAATTGGTCCTCAAACAATCGGATAACGACTATGAAATCGTGCGAATTTGTTCAGGAGAAGGAAAAATGCAGTCCATCAATTGCATTCAAGATGGTCATCTAGATATTGCCAGGGTTGGACATGTGTGCACACCATCTCCTTTCATAAATGCAATCGCATGCAAGGAAGAAGACAATCAAACAAATATTGTTTGATGTGATCTTGACCAATTAAGTTTTTTCAAGCACAATCAAGCTCCATTTCTTGATTCAAGCATAGTCAAGTTAAGCTTTTTCAAGCAAATCTTGCTATTCTAGGCACTAGTTCAGTCAAATTATGTCCAATCAAACTCCAGTTCAGCTTTTCTCGTGCTTTCTTGCAAATTTAACTCATGTTTTCACGCCGCTTTAAAACGAGTATTATACACATGGTTTTATAAACCTAACCGTTGAATATAAACCATTGCTCTGAAGTAAAACCTCAGAATACAATTTTGTAAAACCACATCATTAAAAACAAATCAAAAGCATTACCAGCTCCGGATCAATAAATTGAATACTACATCGGTTGAATTAGTAAGAAGAAAGAAGCAGAAATTACCTTTGAATCACTCTTCCAGGATGATCTTGGATGTAAAGTGGGAAATAAGAAATGCGAGGGAGAAGAAAGAAGAGCATTTGTTTCTGCTTTTGGACTTGAGCTTGTTGCAGCAGCTTAAGTACGAACGAGCTAGGGCTGGCTCTAGATCCCGTGGAGAGCGACTTGGGAGCAGTGGAAAGGGCGCCGGCGGAGCTTTGCTGGTGCGGTGTAACAACCACTAGGACACGCGTCCATATAAGAGTGGTTAAAAGATTTGTAATGTTCTGATTAGTGTTATAAATAGGAGTCTTTGTTTGTAATGAGAATTATGAAAAGTTTTAGTAAAGTTGTCGTTGGATTCTCCTCTATTCTTCCCGACCCCCTTCCTCTCTCCCCTACCTCCGGCCAACTACGGCCCTTCATCTTCTTCTTCCTCACCTCCGGCCAACTCCTCCGGCCATTCTCTTGTATCTTTATAATATCATAAAGCAACTCAAGAACAACTTACACAATAGTGAGACTATTTGGAGATTTCGGGTGAATAATTACTTTTATGGAGGGCTTGTAGAGTACAAGCCAAGGTGGGGATTTGTTGAATACGTATTGTATTCCAGGTGGACCCATGATCTGATTTTTTACAGGTTGCACCCTGCCTCCCTTAGTTGTAAGTCAATTTTAACTGAACCATGTAAATACGGCGTGTTTCTGTGCATGATTATTCTTGCTAGCTGCTATACTGTGTTTAGCTCTGGTAGTCATCATCATTTGCGATAGTCTCATCCCAACTATTTAGGGCATGCTTTATGAGTTCTATTTTCCGTTTGCATTTGCTAATATTTCTTGTGCATAATCAAACCACCGAAGTTTAAACTACTGAAGCCTGTTTCCTAGTATCTTATTTAAGATAGATATCACTCATATTTTTCTCTAATATAATCATTTAGTAATATTTTTTTTTCTATTTCTTACACATTAGATCTCTTAACTTAAGGCCTGTTTGGGAGAGCTTTCTAGCTCCTTTTCATTTTCTAGAAAACGTCACCGCATATAATAAACCGTTTGGAATGTCTACCGGTGGGAAAGCTGCCACCAAAAACTCCTTTTTCTCCTCTATTTGAAAAGTCACTAGCCTCATACTTTTCAACTTTTCGAAAAGTAAATTCTTATTCCGATACACAGTTGATGCTATGAAAACATTTTACTCCTCTGGATCCAGTTCGACAACACTGCAAAAACAGTAGTCTTTCTCTAGATGAATATTTCGCTTGGGCGCGATTTTTTCGCACGGGGCAAATTTTTCGCCCTGGCGCGAATTTTTCACCAGGGCGCGGAATTTTTCGCCCGGACGCGGAATTTTTCGCCCGTGCGCAAATTTTTCTCCCGGGGGCAAATTTTCTGTCGGAAGTGAATTTTTGGCACGGTCACGAATTTTTCGCCAAGACGCGAATATTTCGCCCGGGCGCGGAATTTTTCGCCCGGGCGCGGAATTTTTCGCCCGGGCGACATTCTTTCGCCCTTGCGCGAATTTTCCACCCGGGCGCAAATTTTTTCACCCTGGCGCAAATTTTTTTTCCCGACGCGAATATTTTCACCCGGGCGCGAATTTTTCTCCCGGCGCGAATTTTCGCCCGGGCGCGAATTTTTTGTCGGGGCACGAATTTTTGGCCCGGTCGCGAATTTTTCGCCCGGACGCGAATATTTCGCCCGGGCGCGAATTTTTCGCCCGGGCGCGGAATTTTTCGCTCGGGCGACATTCTTTCGCCCGGGCGCGAATTTTTCACCTGGACGCAAATTTTTTCACCCGGGCGAGAATTTTTTCTCCCGGCGCGAATTTTTCGCCCTGACGCGAATTTTTTCGCCCAAGCGCGAATTTTTTCACTCGGGAGCAGTTTTTTTCCCGGGCGCGGTTTTTTCGCCCGGGAGCGGTTTTTTCCTCTGGATGCAGTTTTTTCGCCCGAGCATAATTTTTTCACCCGATCGCAATTTTTTCACCCGTGCATGATGTTTTCGCCCCGGCTCGAAATTTTCGGCCAGGCGCGAAATTTTCGCCCGGGCGCGAAATTTTCGCCCGGGCGCGAATATTTCTCCCGGGCGCGAATATTCGCCCGGGCGCCAATATTTTGCCCGGGCGCACAGTTTTTGAGCGATGTTTTCGCCCTGGCGTAAAATTTTTGACTGGACGCGAAATTTTCGTCCGTTCGAAAAATTCACGCTCGGGCGAAAAATGTGCGTAATATTAATAAAAAAGTCACTGCAACGGAGATTTGTCAATCAGTTTATAAAATGCTTCTTTCTGAAAATCTCTGCAAAAAAAGTTCACCCAAACGGATTTCCTTTTGCAATATACATTTTCCAAAAAGCTCATTTTCTCACCTTCCTTTTGCTACCATTACTTTTCCTTTCCGAAAAGCCCTCCCAAACAAAGCCTTAGATATATTTTATAAAAAGGAATTCCTGGATTGCAATCATGAAATTGCAATATTTTATAAATTCTCTGATTATAACACTCATTTTAACACTTATTTCTTAGCCTTATATTTACTAAATGAATTCATTGTCGCTATTGTGCCCTATTATTAGTCATAGTCTCACTAATGCCCAAGACTTCATTTGTTTCGGCGTTTTTGCCGGGTGTTTGGATCAAACGCCACCGGATGGAGGGTAAATAAACGGGGCGCCGACGGCATTTGCTCCGTTTGCACCCCGCCTCCCCCCTCCGGTTCCAACTCTCCATTTCGACCCGTCGGGAGCAAACGCCACCGCCGTACCAAACGAAGCCTAAGTATATTGTGTCTTTTTTATATAGTTTCATTCCAAATCTTTATTGATATATCTCTCCTCTGTTTATCATGCCTAGTGACTAAACTCTCACAATATACAATAAGTGCCTCTAATAGTTACTTTTGTATATGTACAAATCATCTTAGTTGAGCTTCTTGCAACTTTTCTGCAATTGATGTCACTCTTGTCTTATCCCTTATACATTCATTCCTAATTTTATCCAATATGTGTGCCCAAACATTCATCTTAGCATTTTAATCTCCATAACTCTCATTTTTTGCATATTTGCACAAATTCACTGCTAAAAAATATAGGGTGATGTTAATTACACCCCCAAAATGGATATTTGTAACCCAACGATATTTGTACCAAAATAAGCTATTTTTACCCATTTAGGATATTTGTACCCACAGTACATAACCTAAACCATCTATTAATACCTCACATATCTTTACCTTGACGCATGTACTAACAAACAAAATAATTTAGGACAAAATGATAATATAGTTAGTGTTAGTGTTCTTTTACATCAAACATTTGATCAAAATGTCAAAATGTCAAAATGTCTCCCATATCCTCCCATATCAAAATGTCAAAATGCCTCTCATATCAAAATGTCAAAATGCTATATCCTTCTTTGCCTCCCATATCATTCACCTACAAGAAATAACGGTTCAAATTAAATGTGCAAATGCAAGTCAACAAATTAATAAGTCATTTTTTTTATCTTGTTTGGAACAAAATGTAGCGGGCTACTTCAAGTAGTGACAAGACAATTTGCCTAGTAAACAATAGCCAAGTCATAATTTGGGACAACATGATTAAACTCACCTTGCAAGCAATCACAGTTTTCAACCTCCTTCCTGACTACATCAAGGACTGAGTCGATTAGCTCGGCGCCGGGCTTTGCCTAATGATACATCAACCAGAACCCTTATCATATTTTGTATGTCCTAACAATTAAAACAATATATTACCCCCAGCTATTTTTCATCGCCTAACTGCAACAATATATTACCCATCCATCATAACAACTAGAACATAGTCATAAATCATTTGTAACTCTTAATAGTAAGCATTGCAGTTGTAAAATATCATAAAGCTTCTCCACATAGAGCTTTAAAAATTCGGATTACTCTGATTTTCTATCTAAAATGTCCTACTGATTTGTAAGGGAATGGATTGAACTGCACAAGTAATAAAATCTAGTTGCTATGATGGATGGGTATTCTAGAACACATCCCAGAACATGGTCCTGCTGTTTGTATTGCATTCATAAATGCTCCTATTCATAAAAAAGGAAGATGTTGTTACTCTTAAAGCTGGGGATTCTCAAATCCACATACCCTATATGAGCGGCGCCTGGACGAGCTAGGGCTGGAGGCAGCAACGCCTAGATGAACGGGTGGACGAGCTAGGGCTGGACGAGCTAGGGCTGGACGCAGCACCACCTGGACGATCTGCACGAGCACCGCCTGGACGAACTGGACGACGCCTGGACAAGCACCTAGACGACGCCTGGACGAGCACCTGGACGACGAGCGGCACTCCGACGGCGAAGAGCAGCGCGGAGAGGGGGAGATGGGGCGCGAGGGCTGCGGGCGGGGGTTTAGGTCGGGTACAAATATCGGGTCTGAAGAGGAGGGATTTGGCTATATTATTGAACTTTTTATGGGTTCAAATATCCCCTTTTCGGGTTTAAATAACAACACCCAAAATATATTAGTATCAAGAAAGATTATTAAGTGAAATACCTAATTGAATCGAACTCACTGATCTGATTTGTCAATATGTGAACCGGTCAACTAGCTGGTCTAGTGACCACCCTAAACCCTCTTCAACACAGATGTGATATGTGGGGTCCGCAATACACAGTTAATATAGGTATGTGAGACCCATCACAATAAAAGTTTTTTATTGGCCACCCGGACCTTCCTTTAGGTCCGGGTGGCGGACCAAAATTTTTTCACCATTTGACACGGTCGATCCGCCCTTAAAATTGCAAACCAGAACAGGTTTGTTATAGCTGCGAATATGGAATTTTGCGAGTCCCAGGATCACCGTTAAGCAGTGCTTCGATTGATGGGCGACAGGCTTTGACATGGTCTTAGAACTTTGCGGAGAATGCAAAGAAATTCTACTGGCAGGATCATTTCTCTCATGTCTAGCTCACCTCAAAAGCCATTGAATTGATCAGTATGACTGTATGTGTCATCGTTAACATCTATTGTACCAAGAATAACAATTGCTTAGAATGCTCTCTTTTAGCATTGTTACGCCAAATTCGTTCTCCCGGTCAGACCGGTTTAATTTGGACCGTCTTAGCCCACGGAGAGGTCGAGCGCGCAAAAAGTCACAAAAAAAATGCTGACATGACAATTTTTTGACACGGAAAACCCCGAAAAGAGGTGAAAAATCACATGGACGGATCTGTGCCGGCCAAACTTCTACTAGATCTAAGCGCTTTTACAGAGCTTTTTCAAAAACTCGAGAGCTATAGGTCGTATATCGTTACAATTATTGGGGAGAGAGAAGACTTTGAGGGTGACAGAACACCGCTCACATGGCTAATTATTTCTTCGTGTGCTGCGGGGAGTGATGTGTTTGTTGTATTATGGAAACTTCTAATAGTTCTAGGAGGTGGGTGCAGCTTGCAGTACTCGCTCTGATGTCTGGTGCTTGAAGCCTGGAGACGCGCTCAGTGCGTCTTATCCTCTGCTTCTTGTCTCTGATTGTCTTATCAGTAGGTGAAGTGTTTGTTCTTGATCGCGTGTGGCGCTTGATGGTAGAAAGCGTGCAGGGCGCTTGCTGGAGGAGTGTGCACAAAGCACTCGATAGTAGATAGCGCGCGGAGTGCTTGTGGGTAAAGAGAGAGCGCAGGGCGCTTGCAGGAGGAGAGCACACTGGGCGCTTGTCTGACGAGAGTGCGTGGAGCGCGGGGAGGGGGAGACCCGCGCAAGGGAGTGCGAGCACGAGAGCGCGAAGGAGCATGCAGGGAAGAGATGCGCGCAAGAACGTGCAAGGAAGAGGCGCACACGAGTGCGCGCAAGGAAGCGATGAGCGAAAGAGAGTGCAAGGGGGCGACACGCGTGGGATCGCATAAGGAAGAGATGCACGCGAGAGTGCGCAAGGAGGCGGCTCGTGCGAGGAAGAGATGCGCACAAGAGCGCGCGAGGAGGGGGCACGCGCCAGGAAGAGATGAGCACGAGGCGCGCAAGGAGGCGGCACGCACGGGAGCACGCAGGGAAGAGATGTGCGCGAGACACGCGAGAGCACGCAAGGAGGAGGCACGCGCGGGAGCGCGCAGAGAAGAGATGGGCACGAGAGCGCGCAAGGAGGCGGCGCGTGCTGGAACGCGCATGGAAGAGATGCGCACGAGAGCGCGCAAGGAGGCGGAACGCACGGGAGCGCGCAGGGAGGAAATACGCACGAGAGCGCGCAAGGAGGCGGCACGCGCGGGAGCGCGCAGGGAGGAGATGCGCACGAGAGCGCGCAAGGAGGCGGCATGCGCGGGAGCGCGCAGGGAGGAGATGCGCACGAGAGTGCGCAAGGAGGCGGCGTGCGCGGGAGCACGCAGGGAAGAGATGCGCACGAGAGCTCGCAAGGAGGCGGCGCGCGCGGGAGCGCGCATGGAAGAGATGTGCACGAGAGCGCGCAGGGAAGAGATGCGCGCGAAAGCGCGCAAGGAGGCGGCACACGTGGGAGCACGCGCTGAAGAAAAGTGTGCAAGAGCGCACAAGAAGGCGACGCGCGCGAGTGCGCACAAGGAGGAGGCGCGCGGGTGCACGCAAGGAAGAAGGATGAAGGAGAGATAAATTTCGAGCGAAGAAGAGAAGATGAAGATCTTCGAATTAGGCATCGTAGACGAATGAGATATTCAAGGAATGCTTGAAGATCTTCGAAGGGGGATAAGAAAATGAAGAAGATGAATGAGGAATGAGAGAGAAAATCTGTAGGAGAATTTTCCCATGAATGAGAGAATTAGAATTAAACGAGGATCTGAGGCCCTATTTATAGGCTTCATGGGTGGTTGGAGGTCATGCAGCTATCCGCAGTCCATAAATACCATGATCGTTATTTATAGGCCGATTTTAATATAATTATTTTTATGGAACTATTGTTCAATATGCACATTAAATTTATAATTTATTTTAAACATAGTCCAATTCTATTTTTGGCAACGCACTTTTCCCATTGCGGGAAATCATGCAGGCGGTTACGTGGGTGGTTACCCACGTAACCGAGACTGCAAACGCGGGAGTGCGATCGGATGGTGGAAAATCTGTGATGACCAAGAATCTGGCCGGCGGGGCCGGCCGGCGACGGACTCTTGCCGGTGATGGAGGTTGGCCAAACGGAGGAGGAGATTGGCAAATTGGAGAGGAAGAGGTCGGAAACGACGGCGGAGGAGATCGACGACGATGGAGGGGGACGTAGAGTTGGGAGGCGACGATGACGATGTCGGTCATGGCATTGGAAGAAGGCGGCGACGACGGTCATAGCGTTGGGAGAAGATGGCGACGACACCCGTGGCGGTTGGAGAAGATGGCGGCATTGGTCGTAGCGTTAGGAGTAGACGACGACATCGTCGGTGGATGAGAAGAGCGACGACGGAGGTTGCCGCGGCGATGGAGGTGACGATCGCGGTGATGAAGATAATGACGGCGATAGCGGTGGTAGCCACGACGATGAAGGTGGTTGTCGCGGCGATGGCGGAGACGATGACGGTGATGAAGATGATGGCGGCGATGGCGGCGGGTACCGCGACGATAGGGACGATGGTAGCGACAACGACGACGACGGCGGCGATGAAGACGATGACGACGGTTGCCGCGACGATGACGGTGATGGTGGCGGTGATGAAGACGATGACGATGATGTCAGCGGTTATGGCGGCAGCGATGGAGGCAGCTGTCGCGGCGACAGCGGTGACGACGACGGTGAGGAAGATGATGGCGGCAACGACAATAGTGATGAAGTCGATGGCGGTGATGATGGCGGTTTTTGGACGATGGCGGCGACGGTGGCGGTGATGAAGACGATGACGGCTGTTGGGTATTGTATCCATAATAGATCTGACTTGAAGAAGCCCCTGAACAAGCTAAGTTGAATTGACAATGTATTTGACGATCTTCTATCAAGTTGTTCTTGCAGCTATTCCATGCTAAGTACAAACAAATGTCAGGGTGCAGTGAGTTAATATACACGGGTCTGCGCAACGTAATCCCTCATTGAGTAGATTAGTGTGTTGACTCACGCGTGCTCTCTCTATTGGAGTGTACTTTTTTTCTAGTACATGGTTAAGGTAGATCAAGAGCAGAAGAAGGAGCAAAGATGAGTCAAAGACCAAGTCTTCAAAGGAAGGAAGAGAAAAATCTTCTAAGTCAAAATCGACGGGAATCACTAAGTCATTCCCGCCGACTTCGACGGGAGTCACTTGTGATTCCCACCGACTTCGACGAGAATCGTTAGTGACTCCCGCCGATTCGACGAGAATCAGTCAGCCCTTCCCGCCGACTTCCTTCAGGCTGGCAGTCTTCCAACAGGAATTCTGCCAAGGCAGAATCGACGGGAATCGTGAGTGATTCCCGTCGATTCGTCGAGTATCACTTAGCCTCTCCCGCCGACTTCTTCCGGCTGACAGTTTTCAAACAGGGATTCTTCTAAGGCAGAATCGACGGGAATCGTGAGTGATTCCCGCCGACATCGACGGGAATCACCAACGATTCCCGCCGATTTTGCCTTAGGCGAATTTCCTCGTTCGCTGGACCGAACCAAGATGCCTTGCGCTGTTTCGGCCGGGGCTAGGGTTTCTCCTTGTGGGCCCCACAACGGTCTTTAGGGTTTGCTCCTGGTATGTATATACGCATATTTTGAACCTCGATACACAGTGATTCACGCGAAATCAAAAGTAGCCGACGCCGTGCCCTAGCCGATCGCGGAAACCGCCGATCGCCTGTAGCCGCTCGCAAGCTCGTCGTCGCCACTGAACTTCGATCTTCTTTGATCTTCCGACGACAGTACCGAGGCAAGCCGAGCGTCTCACGTATCTCTCTTGAGATCTCTTGTCTTCCAATTCGTTGAACGAGATTTGTTCTCCATTCCGAATTGGTTGAGACGACTGATCCAACTGAGATCGTTCGTAGACCTTGCTTGCTTCGTCAAGAAGTTTGGATCTACAAAGCATCGCCGCCGTATTCACTTGCCTCCGCCGATCTTGACAAGATTCTTTCCAAGAGAGAAATCTGGTTGTTGATTCTTCGTAATCTTCAAGCAAGCTTCAACGAACGAAGAAGGACATCAGGATCTCCAAAAGCGTTGTTTGTATTTTCTTTTACATTCAATTTTGGTTTGTTGTAAAGGAATATTCATTCCTTGTTGTAAGGGTTGGGTGCAACCCGTGGTGGTGGAGTTGTGACTCCTTTGTTGGAAGGGTTCCTTCCGTAGTGTGAGGATTGGATTTCAATCCGTTTGGAGAAGTGACCGAGTCGTCCCTTGGTGGGAGATAGGTCGAAGGGGGGAAAGTGGACGTACCCAAATCGGGGAACCACTATAATTCTTTGTGTATTTTCTGTGCTGTGTTTGTTAATTTGTGCAGGTAAATTTAATTCCGCAAAAGACTACACAACACCTATTCCCCCCCATAGGTGGATTTAGTCGACACTAGAGACTTTCGAGTGGTATCAGAGCGAGGTTCCTCATCAGTAAGGTTAACATCTTGAGTAAGATCCTGCGTCTAGCGTCAAGAAGAAAGAAGATCTCGGGAATGGACGGACTCAAGTATTCAAGAAAGATCCCAGTATGCACCAAGCTGAACTTTCCCATCTGGAAGGAAAGGATCAGGTTCTACATGGAAGCAGTCGACCCCCGACTCTTCATGATAGTGGAGGAGGGACCTTATATCCCCACTAAGGCCTCCACCATTTATCCGACCAAGATGGTGGCCAAGAAGCTCTCCGAAATGGATAAGGATGAGATGGTGCTTGTCGCACTAGAGAAGAAAGCTCAGAACATTCTAATAAGCATCGTCGATGATTCCATGATGCAGAATTTCAGCAACTGCAGGACTGCCAAGGACATCTGGCACTGCCTGATCATCCTGATGGAAGGCACAGATGAAGTAAGGGATGATCGAAGATCCCTTCTAAACCAAAAGTATGAGGCCTTCAGGCAAGGTCCCAAGGAAGAAATCGGAGTGACATTCGAGAACTTCCTGAAGATCGTCAATGCCCTGAAGGGTTATGGCAGAGTGTTCACCGATGGTGAACTAAATGACAAATTCCTTAGATCCATTACTAAGGAATGGGACACCAAGATCTGCGCCATCAGAGAATTTGGCAAGCTGGCAGAAACTGATCCCCAGATTCTGTTTGGGAAGCTTATGTCCTATGAGCTTCAGCTGAACACTAGAAAAGCTGAAGAATAAGTCGATAAAGCCGCTGCCAAAGAAAAGACTGTATCCCTGAAAGCCAATCACTCAAGGAAAGGCAAGGGTGCAGCCTCGTCCCTCTCTTGGAGAAAGGCTGAGGAAGAAGATCTGAGCCATGCTCATCCGGCTCAGAGCTATCTGAGGAAGAATTCTCCTTCATCACAAGAGAGTTCAAGAAGTTCCTCAAGTTGAGGAATCAGATAAAAAGGGATGGCTCCTCCTCCAGACATCAGAAGAAGAATTACTCTTCTGACAGGTATGAGTCTAAACAGAACAAACATCGTTCTACTGACATTATCTGTTTTGGATGCAATAAGCCAGGCCATGTAATTGCTGACTGCCACCAAAGCAAGAGAGATAAGGGGAAAGGAGAGGAGCACAAGTCCTCTAGAGATAATAAGAAGGAGAGGAGCTACATTGCTAAAAATCCAAAGACACCGAGTGAATCTGACTCTTCAGACTCCAGTGATGATGAGGAAGCCTACTTCGGGCTAATGGGTCGCTCCGACTCAGATGGAGACTGTCTCCCATTTACTGGGAAGGTAAAAGATCACACCCCCCTCTCTGACTCTGACTCTGAGTCTCCTGAAGATGACCACGAGCACAGTCCATCTACCCGTGAGGCTGAACTCCTTGAAAAGTATGAGCTTTTGCTCAATACTTTCGAAGAGTGCCGTAAGAGGTTGAGCGCTCAGAAAAAGAAAGTCAAATTGCTTAAGGCTGAGGGTGTGTCCCTAAGAGAAGAGATCACTAGCATGTTTTCTCTCCGACAGGAACACCTGGACCTGACCTCTGAGCACTCAGATTCTCTAAGGCTCCTTGACCAAAAACAGGAAGAAATCAACAAGTTGGAAGAACAACTTGCGACAGAGAGGAAGATTGTCAAAAGCTTCTCTATGCCCAAGACCGTTCTTCCTCTGGTTGATGAATTCTCTGCTCAGGCTAAGGGGGATGGCTTAGGGCATGTGAGTGTGCCTGGTAAATCATCTAGGAGAAACAGAAATCAAAGGAAAAATAAGGCTGCTAAGAAGGCCTCTACTGCAGAAAAGGGAAAGGCCCCACTCGGTCCTATTTCATTCAGAAAGCCTAGCTTTCCATGCAATGAGCATGACTTTGAGTCAGCCTATGACCACTTCTTCCGGCCCTCAGTTGAAAAGCCCAAGAGCCGGTATGATGGTGTGACCTTCCCCCGCAACTACGGTGAGAGTGTCTTCAAGGCACCTTATGAGGAAATCCAAGTGGAGAATTATGGTCACTTCTCTAGCGGCCATAATAGGAAGCAGGCACCAAAGGCCAAGCCTGTTATACTGAAGGAACAGAAAGTGAAGAAATCGTGTGACTGCTGTCTTCATGATGCCTCCACCTCCAGATACAAGGCCCCGGCTGGACCCACCGTTCCAAGGGTGAAGCAGGAGCCTAGGAAACGGTACAACAGGTTTGACTGTTGGTGCTGTGGTAAAGCTTGCCACTTTGCCGTGGATTGCTGGTTTAATCCAAGATTCAACAAGACTCCTCATGTTAGCAATGCGAGGCCGACCACTCGTTGGGTTAACCACCCGAGGGGGAGTATGCTAACGAGGAATCTAGGACCCAAGTTCAATTGGGTTCCTAAGGGAAATTTATTCTGCTTTGAAGGTATGTCCAATGGCAACCAAAACGCCAATCTGGTACTTGGACAGTGGATGTTCCCGGCATATGACCGGGACAAGAAGCCTGCTGCATGATTACTCCCCAGTCGAAAATGGACCCAAAGTCATCTTTGGAGGATCAGATCGAGGGGTCACCAGGGGTTATGGTATGATTTCCAACGGTGTATTCTCTATCACAGATGTGGCCTATGTTGAAGGGTTAAACCATAACCTGATCAGTGTAAGCCATTTGTGTGATAAAGGATACAACGTTAAGTTCTGCAAGGAGAAGTGCTTGATAATATCGTGTGCCTCTTCGGAGACGGTATTAACTGGCATTAGGAGAAGAAATATCTTTTGCTTAGATTTTCTTAGCTTAGACTCTTCTACCCCCGTGTGCCTAGTAGCAAAAGGCAGTGCATCTCTCTGTAAATAATGACACAAGAGATTAGCACATATTAATTTCAAGACTATTAATATGTTGTTTTCCAAGAATTTATTAGGGGATGCCCCTACTATTAAGTGCATCAAAGATAGCCCTTTTCCTGCATGCCAGAAGGGCAAACAGACTCGGGATACCTTTAAGGGCATTGCAGACAAAGACTCTTCCAGATGTCTTTATCTTCTGCATATGGACCTGTTCGGTCCAGTGCAAGTTCATAGCTTAGGAGGCAAATCGTATACGCTAGTGATTGTTGATGATCACTCTCAGTTTACGTGGGTGTTCTTCTTGAAACGAAATTCAGATACGTTTGAAATCTTCACTAATTTTATCAAGCAGATTCAGAACGAACTTAACTGCTCCGTGGTCAAAATCAGAAGTGACCATGGAACAGAATTCGAGTCTGGTGCTATGACAGAATTCTATGAAGAACATGGTATCTTTCATGAGTTTTCCTCCCCGCGTACTCCTCAGCAAAACGGAGTTGCGGAGAGGAGAAATAGAACGCTAATTGAAGCATATACGACAATGTTGAATGACGCTTCTTTACTAGAGTACTTCTGGGCAGAGGCTGTCAATACGACTTGTCATGTGCAGAACTAGCATTTATCAACAAGAATCATCGTAAGATGCCTTATGAGCTATTGAAAGGCAGGAAACCGACCATGTCCTATTTAAAGATTTTTGGCTGCAGATGCTATGTACTCAATAATGGGAAGTACCCACGTACTAAATTCGGAGAAAAATGCTTCGAAGGTATCTTCATGGGCTATAGTAGCCATAGTCGGGCATATAGGGTTTTCTTATCTAGTGGTAGAGGAGTCCATTAATGTTGTATTTGATGAAGGAAGCTTGCTTCACAGCAATTCTTCCAGTGGCATTCTTGAAGATGCAGGTGCAAGGCTTGAACAGTTAAGTCTCGATGAGACTTCTAAAGATGAAACTCCCAAGTACGTCAAGGTCTCTACCTCAATGCCACCTAGAGAAGATGACAGTCAGGATGGAGAAATTCTCCCCGAACAGGGAGAAGCCCGAGAAGATGTTAGAGCTCCAGATGCCAGACTCTTAGAGCTCCGACACGTGAGGGATCACCCAAGAGTTCAGATCATAGGAGATCCTCAGGATGGTGTCAGAACTCGCAGAGGTACAATTAACGAGATTCTACACCTAATTTTTCTGTCACAGGTTGAGCCAAGGAAGTTCGACGAAGCGAACAAAGACGCGTCATGGATATTGGCAATGCAAGATGAACTGCATCAATTCGAACGATGCAACGTCTGGACGCTTATTCCCATACCAAAGAAACAGAATATGATCGGCACTAAGTGTATCTTTAGAAACAAAATAGATGAACACGGTGTCATCATCAAGAATAAGGCCAGACTGGTGGCTCAAGGTTACAGACAGGAGGAGGAGATTGACTTTGACCAAATCTTTGCACCAGTTGCAAGGCTCGAGGCGATCAGATTGTTCCTAACATATGCCTCTCACAAAGGATTCAATGTCTATAAGATGGATGTGAAATCTGCGTTCCTAAATGGAAATTTGAAAGAGGAAGTATATGTCGCGCAACCCCCAGGTTTTGTTAATCCATCATTCCCTAATCATGTTTACTTTCTTAATAAAGCATTATATGGCTTAAAACAAGCTCCTCGAGCTTGGTATGAGACTCTGTCTAGTTTTCTTCTTGAGAACAAGTTCTTGAGAGGAAAAATAGATAAGACATTGTTTCTTAGGGAAGTCAAAGACAAGATTTTGCTGGTGCAAATCTATGTCGATGACATAATATTCGGCTCAACGGACAACAATCTTTGCAAGAAGTTTTCTAAACTTATGCAAGGAAAGTTTGAAATGAACAGCATGAGAGAGCTAAAGTATTTCTTGGGACTTCAAGTGAAACAGTTTGAGGATGGAATTTTCATTTCTCAGACGAAGTTCACAAATGAACTCCTCAAGAAATTCGAAATGGAGAATGCAACCTCTATGAGGACTCCAATGGGATCCACTGTGTCTCTAGACAAGGATGAGAAAGGGAAACCTTTTGATGAAACCAAATACAGAAGCATAATTGGATCCCTGCTCTACCTTACTGCTAGTAGACAGGATATTATGTTTTCCACATGCATTTGTGCCAGATATCAGGTGAACACTAAGGAATCTCATTATGTCGCTGCAAAGCGAATTCTTAGATACCTTAAAGGTACACCAAATCTTGGCTTGTGGTACCCAAGAAATAATGATGTCGAGATGATAGGATTTTCAGATGCTGACTTTGCAGGAAGCAAGGATGATAGGAAAAGCACTTCCGGGACGTGCCAATTCCTCGGAAAAAGGCTTATATCGTGGAACAGTAAAAAGCAGAGCTGTGTAGCAACCTCTACGGCTTAATCTGAGTACATCTTAGCAGACAGCTGTTGTGCACAAATTCTATGGATAAGAAATCAACTCGAAGATTATGACTTGTAGTTCAGAGAAGTTCCTATGTATTGTGACTCCTCGAGCGCAATTGCAATTGCGAACAATCCTGTGTCGCACAGCAGAACAAAGCATATTGAAGTGCGCTACCACTTTATTCGGAAGCATGTGGAAAATAAAGATATATCTCTCTGCTATGTCCCCACAGATAAGCAGATTGCAGATATTTTCACAAAGCCCCTAGACGAGGCCAAGTTCAGTCTCTTCAAAACTAAACTCGACATGCTGAACTATGATGATTGAAGACTGAAGGGCTCCAGGCTCTTGGATCAAGATGGAGCATCAGCGAGGAACTCCAGATCAGGCACGGATGCAAGAACTGAGGGGGAGCTTTGTACTCACAGTGAAGTACCCGATTTGCAGAAGTCGAAAAGGGGGGGGGGGAGATTACCCTCTCGGCTAAGGTGGCTGCCAATGCTAAGTATGCTCTCAGGATAATGGTAATGGATTTCACTCTTAACTGCATTTTCATTTTATGATTTTCATTCTCATCTGTTCTATTCACCTTAGCTTGTAGGGTTTAGGCTTCTTCAAATAGAGGGAGATTGTTGGGTATTGTATCCACAATGGACCTGATTTGAAGAAGCCCCCAAACAAGCTAAGTTGAATTGACAATGTATTTGACGATCTTCTATCAAGTTGTGCTTGCAGCTATTCCATGTTAAGTACACACCATTGTCAGGGTGCAGTGGGTTAATATACACAGGTCTGCGCAACGTAATCCCTCATTGAGTAGATCAGTGTATTGACTCACGTGTGCTCTCTCTATTAGAGTGTACTTATTTTCTAGTACAGGGTTAAGGTAGATCAAAAGCAGAAGAAGGAGCAAAGATGGGTCAAAGACCAAGTCTTCAAAGGAAGGAAGAGAAAAATCTTCTAAGTCAAAATCGACGGGAATCACTAAGTCATTCCCGCCGACTTCGACGGGAGTCACTTGTGATTCCCGCCAACTTCGAAGGGAATCGTTAGTGACTCCCGCTGATTCGACGAGAATCAGTCAGCCCTTCCCGCCGACTTCCTTCTGGCTGACAGTCTTCCAACAGGAATTCTGCCAAGGAAGAATCGACGAGAATTGTGAGTGATTCCCGCCGATTCGTCGAGTATCACTTAACCTCTCCCGCCGACTTCTTTTGGCTGACAGTTTTCAAACAGGGATTCTGCTAAGGAAGAATTGATGGGAATCGTGAGTGATTCCCGCCGACATCGACGGGAATCACCAATGATTCCCGCCAATTTTTCCTTAGGCGAATTTCCTCGTTCGCTGGACCGAACCAAGATGCCTTGCGTTATTTCGGCCAGGGCTAGGGTTTATCCTTGTGGGCCCCACAACGGTCTTTAGGGTTTTCTCCTGGTATATATATGCATATTTTGAACCTCGATACACAGTGATTCACGCGAAATCAAAAGTAGCCGACGCCGTGCCCTAGCCGATCGCGGAAACCGCCAATCGCCTGTAGCCGCTTGCAAGCTCGTCGTCGCCGCTAAACTTCGATCTTCTTTGATCTTCCGACGATAGTACCGAGGCAAGCCGAGCGTCTCACGCATCTCTCTTGAGATCTCTTGTCTTCCGATTCGTTGAACGAGATTTGTTCTCCATTCCGAATTGGTTGAGACGACTGATCCAACTGAGATCGTTTGTAAACCTTACTTACTTCATCAAGAAGTTTGGATCTACGAAGCATCGTCGCCGCATTCACTTGTCGCCGCCGATCTTGACAAGATTATTTCCAAGAGAGAAATCCGGTTGTGGATTCTTCGTAATCTTCAAGAAGCTTCAACGAACGAAGAAGGACATCGGGATCTCCAAAAGCGTTGTTTGTATTTTCTTTTACATTCAATTTTGGTTTGTTGTAAAGGAATATTCATTCCTTGTTGTAAGGGTTGGGTGCAACCAGTGGTGGTGGAGTTGTGACTCCTTTGTTGGAAGGGTTCCTTCTGTAGTGTGAGGATTGGATTTCAATCTGTTTGGAGAAGTGACCGAGTCATCCCTTGGTGGGAGATAGGTCGAAGGGGGGAAAGTGGACGTACCTAAATCGGGGAACCACTATAATTCTTTGTGTGTTTTCTGTGCTATGTTTGTTAATTTGTGCAGGTAAATTTAATTCCGCAAAAGACTGCACAACACCTATTCCCCCCCCCCATAGGTGGATTTAGTCGACACTAGAGACTTTCAACGGCGACGTCAGCGATGATGGCAGCGGTGATGGAGGAGGGGATGGCAGCGGCGATGGAGGCGACGATGTTGACACTGATGGCGGTTTTGGCGCTAGTGGGGTTGACTTTGTCAACCCCACTTCCTCCATTAAAGGAGGTGGACGGTTTGGTAATCCGCAACCCGAATCATTTCGAAAGGACCTTATCATTTGCCCCCCAAGTCCTCGCAGCTTCGAGCCGAAGCGAATCAAGGGCGGGGACTTTAACTCGGAAGCCTGTCTTGATGCATAACGGTTTGCAGTGGCGTGCGCATGGCAAAACACGCAAGAGGTGTGAAGGGTAGAATGCCTGAAGGGCGCTTTGTACGCTAGGAGTGACATGCACAATTAGAGCAGTGTGCGTGAAGCGCACACTGGGCGTAATTTGTATTGGCGTAGAGTGCACAATTATTGTTTGCGTGCGATGAGTGTAATATGTGTCGTGTGCACGCGGGGCACATGCATATGTTGTGCGCGCAAGGCGCAGTGTGCATCGTGAGTGTGAGGTGCAACGTTCGTGATGTGCGTTACGTTGCATGAGGTATGTTGTGTTCATTCGTCATTTCATGTTAGCGAAGATTTAGGAGAATTGCCGTCCTACCAGGTAGCAGGACGCTGCTCGCTAGGAAGGCTGATGTAGTGTCGCTCCTTATCGTTTGTGGAGCAGGTTAATATTTGAAGGATACTGTGTGAGATTCATGCAAGATTGGAGGTAAAGATCTTCAACCTGATGATGTGGATGTGTTGTTGCGAAACAACCGAATTTGGTAGTTGATAAGATCTCCCCGAGCATAAAAGCTGGGACTCTGGCATCGATATAGATAAGTCATAATTATGCCTCAGTAGCCGGTGGAATATAAAGCTTGTGATAGTGTCGGAGAGTGTGGCGACTTTATCCGAGGGTTGGAGAATGTAAGGATTTGATCTGACCGAGTGGCGAGCCTGGCTATGAGGGAATTGCCGGAGAATGTAAGTATTCGATCCAGGTGCCGGAGAATATAAGTTTTTGATCCAGGTGCCGGAGAATATAAGTATTCGATCCAATTGTGGGGTCAAGCTTGGCCAAGAGACGACTGCCGGAGAATGTAAGTATTCGATCTGGCTGTCGAAGAATGTAAATATTCAATCCGATTGAGTGGCCACGAGGGGGAGGGCCCTAGCGATGACGGGGACTTGGAATCGAAGAGGCCAAAATCACTTTTGAGGAGATCTGAACACTCTATAAGGGGAGAGGTCGGAGTCCCTTATCAGGAGCACCGAACACTCTGTAAAGGGAGAGGCCAGAGTCCCTTGCGAGGAACACCGAACACTCTGTAAAGTAAAGGTCAGAGTCTCCTTTTTGGAGATCTGAACGCTCTGTAAAGAAGTCATCAATAAGATTGGAGATAACAATTGTTGATTATTCTACGAATGCTAAAAATACAAAATACAAGCAGTGGTGGTGGAGCTTTGGGTGCCCCTTTGACAGAGAGCGAACTCTTCTTTGGGATGTTCGTCCTAGAAATCAGCCCCGTGCTGGATCATTCTTGACATGTTGATTCAGAACCTTTGTTTGAGAGAGAACTCTCAAGGTACCCAAGGCGAATGAATCGTTTGAATTCTGCCTTAAATCGCGAACAACATTCTGTCTTATGTCCGCGACCTTGATAGAAGTCGCAATATTTAGATTGATCTCCTGAGTTTGGAGTAAGAGCCTTAGAGTCATTGTCCTTTAGATAGATGGATGGTTGCGTATGGCAAGCAACACTTCCACTCATGAAGCGTTGATAAGAGTGAAAGCTTGATGTTGGTGGTGCCCCCAGCTCGCCAAAAGTTGTCATGACATGAGTTGCTCTTTTTGGGAACTGGCAGTGGTGTTAACCCCTGCTCTCGTTGTCTCTTTGAGTTGTTTTTGAATCTTTGGCGGTGTGCTTCAACTACATCATCAGCAAAAATTTGGGCATCAATCCATCGAATAAGATCAGAATAGATGGGTACAGTCTCTTGTACTAGTGTAGAGTGGAAGCCACCAGGGCATAGCCCTCCAAGAAGAAATCCACGTAGGAGCTCCGATTTTATCCCAGGGATTTGTCATGCACGTCGAAATAAATCTTTAAGGGTTTCCCCTTCACTTTGACGGATATCAGACAAGTGGGAAGGATCATTAAATATCTTGCGCCTGACAATGAACTGATCCGTAAATTATTGTGTTAGTTCTGCGAAATCCTTGATTTCTCCCTCCTTCAGGGACATGAACCAGGTGCGAGTTTATCCTTTCAAAGTTATTGGGAAAGCTTGACACAATAGTTAATCTGTGGCATTGTAAAGTTGCATCATGATTGTGAAGTGTCTGACGTGCTCTGACGCTCCCGTTCTGTCATATGTGTCGATCTTTGGGAGCTTGAAACTGTGGGGGATTGGGTGTGCCCGAACCTCAGGTGTGAATGACGAGCAATGTTGGAGAGGGAGACCAGCCAAAGTGACGTGTTGCTTGATGCGTTCATGCTCTTCAGTAATTATACCATGAACTTCTTCACGTGTGAGTCTTTCATCTTCTGCTGGCATGATGTCTGCTGCTTTCTAATGATTGTAGTGATACTGAGCTTCTGAACTTCTATTTGAACGGGCTCTGCGGCCTTGTACATCTGCATAAGGGGTAATTCTTCAGGTATGATGACAGTTAAGTGAGAGGGAACTGGGCCAACCTGCCCCCCGAGTGTCGTCCCCTATGTAGTGCAGGCAACTTCTCTCGTCAAGGTCTATAGTCACAAGTACCGCTATGTTGAGGGTACTGTCTTCTTAACCGAAATATCCTCCTACGATTTTTATCTCTCCTTCCTCCTTCATCTCCTTCATTTCATTCATCTCTTTTGAAGATCTTCAAAGCACTCCTTGAAGATCTCCTTCATCTTTGAAGGCTCCTTCGAAGATATTCATCTTCTCCGCCCGGAAAATCCTCCTACGAATTTTCTCTCTTCTTCCTCCTTCATTTCCTTCCTCTCCTTTGAAGATCTTCAAGCACTCCTTGAAGATCTCCTTCATCTTCAAAGGCTCTTTCGAAGATATTCATCTTCTCCGCTCGGAAAATCCTCCTACAGAATTTCTCTCTTATCCTCCTACGGAATTTCTCTCTCCTCCACTTCTCTTCCTTAAGCGCTCCCACGTGTGCTGCCTCCTTGCGCGCTCTCGAGCACATCTCTTCCTTGCATGCCTATGCATGCACCACCTCATTGCGTGCTCTTGCGCGCATCTCTTTCTTGCGCACTCCCACGCACTCTGCCTCTAGCATGCTGCCTCCTTGCACTCTCTTGCGGGTGTCTTTTCCTTAAGCGCTTCTGCGCGCTCCGCCTCCTAGCGCGCACTTACGCACTCCACCTCCTTGCACGCTCTCATGCTTGTCATTTCCTTACGCCCTCCTGCGCACGCCTCTTCCCTCAGCACTCCGCGTGCTCCCCTTTAATGACCGCGCCGCGCGTTCTCTACCAACAAGCGCCATGTGCGCTCTCTACCAGCAAGCTCTTCGCACGCTCTCCGCCAAATAGTGCTTCTCTACCGACAAGCGTCTCACACATTCTCTGCCAACAACCGCCCCGCGCGCTCTCTGCCAACAAGTGCCCCGCACGCTCTCTACCAGCAAGCACTCCGCGCACTCTCCGCTAAATAGCGCCCCACGCATTCTCTACCAACAAGAGCCCCACACATTCTCTGCCAACAAACGCCTCGCGCACTCTCTACTAACAAACAATACGCACACTCTCTTCCAGCAAACACCCCGCGCACTCTCTATCAACCAACACTCAGCACACTTTTCCATACAGTTCGCTCCAAGCGCACCTCAGTGTATTCTGCTCTCAAAACTGCTACAAATGTTCAACGCCCTCAACTGAGCAACGAACCCACCAAGCGTCAGCAATTTAGCATTTATCGTCTCATCTAAGTGCAACAGAAGACGATCCATAGTGGATAAGACGCACTATGTGCGCCCCCGAGCTTCAAGCTCCAGGCATCAGAACAAGTGCAACAAGCTGTTCACCCTTCTATGAACCATCAAAGGACTCTAGAATACAATGAGCGCATCACTCCCTACATGACACAAAGAAATAATTAGCTCTGCGAGCAGGATCCTGTCACCTTACAATCTCTCTCTCCCAAATAATTATAATGAGAGACGGCCTGTCGCCCTCGAGTTCTTAAAAAAGCCATGTAATAGCAGTCAGATCTAGTGAAGGTTTGGTCGGCACAGATCCGACCACGTGGTATTTCACCTCTTTCCGGAGTTTTCCATGTCAAAAAAAATTATCTTGTCAACTTTTCTTTCTCTGTGACTGTGCGCGCACTCGACTGCTCCGTGGATCAAGACGATTCAATTTAGTTCGGTCTACCAGAGCCTTAAGCGATCCGCAACAAGCATATATGCACATTTTTTAAGCTCAAGACCCCAGTTATAGACTAAGGCTCTATTTGGAACGGTGACGGCGGTCATGAACGCATGAGTTAAATCGTCATTCGTTAAGGATCACCAGACAAACATCATCCGTTTGAACATAAAAGTGGATGAAATTTTGTAGGTGAGCGTTAACGAATGACAATTTAACCCTCATGTTCATGACCTCCACAACAGTGCCAAAGGGAGCCTAAGGCTCTGTTTGGCACGGCTGCAGTGACTGGAGAAGCAGTGGTGTAATAATCAGTTATTTTATAGAGTGGTGGCAGAATCTGTGAATCTTTTTGGATGAATAGCTGTTACAGTGCTGTTTCAAAAGGAGAAGTTGTTAAGTTGTTTGGCAAAACAGCTGTGCGTTTTGAAAGCTGTTTTTTAAAAATTATGGATAAGCAACAATTAATTAAAACAAATTAATTATTTTAGTGTACATATTAAGTACTCTGATATTCTATTATAAAATAAAACACACTAATTAAAAGGTTTTTCCCAAACAAAATTAGTAAGGATGATCCGCCTCGAACATGCTCCAACGCTCTCGATCATCGAACATCAACTTGTTGAGTAAGAGTAGTGTAATTAGTCAATTTTATAAATTAATAGTAATATAACTTAAAATATTAAATGTCTCATAATATTTTACCTGTGATATGCCATCAGTTGATCTGTTATAAAGTCTCTGTTATTTGACATTTCAGTAGCTCCCGTACCTTCAATTGTACTAGGTGCGCTATTCAGATTTGAATTGATTGTTCTTGGACGATTGTTTGATCGCAATACGTATGCCTCTGCATGAACATAACTTTCATTTTCATCACATACATAAAATTCAGGGTCTGAATGAGATGGATGTCTTCTAATAAAGTTATGCAGCACCATTGTTGCTACCACAACGACGCACTGCTTTGATAAATCAAACGGAAGCATTTTTCTAGGTATTGCCCACTTTTTTCATACACCAAAGCTTCTTTTGATCACACTACGAAGTGAGGAGTGTGCTTTATTAAATATCTCCCGACTTCTATTGGTCGATTACCCCGAGCAAAGTCCGGCAAATGATATCTAGTTTCTGGAAATGTTTTCAAAAGTCTCTTTTCCAATGGATAACCAGCATTGACCAGATAGTATTTACCTTCATTATTGGAAAAGATTAGACAGTATTAACATATGGAAAAATAATAAGTAATAAACATAGATTTTGTACCTTCTGGTGGAAATGAAAATTTACTAGTCGGATCCCTAACTGCACGGTGGTATATGTGGCTGTCATGTGCAGATCCCTCCTAACCAAGCACAACGTAAGTAAAACACATATTAAAGTCGCAAACAACCATCATATTTTGAGTTGGACTTCCGTGATGTCCTATATACGACACTTGATTTTCAACAGATATTTGTGCATCAAAATGTGTACCATCAATTGCTCTGATACAATCTTTAAAAAATGGCATGTATCTTTCATCATTTCTTACGTGTGATGGAATGGCACGGAACTGAGGGTCAGTAGGAGCAATAATGTTCATGGCCATGTTAGCCAAAGCACGCAGTCCTATCATGAATAACCGACTGATAGTCTCTATAGAATGTTAGAATCGTTCACTTGCTTTCCTGAACATTTCACTGTGCCCCAAAATATAAATTGTGATTGTCAATATATCACTTGGTTGAGTTCTTTGTGTCCCCTGTAACTCATGTGTTTGTTCTAATAGTGCTAACAAATCAAAAAATATGACATTTGTTATTCTAAACTTGTTATGAAACCTCCCAGGATGCCCGACAAATAATTCACGTATCCATTTATGCATGTTCTGCGATGAGGTCATGCAGGGTGTTTTATCACACAACAGGGAGGTATACTCAGTGATCACACACACTAGATGACACAAGATTGAGAAAATGAGCACAATCCTACTAACTATTTGCACAGTAATTTAATAGGAGTTCATCATCATCACTCAGGGTCTAATCAACATCATGATTTTTTATAGCCATTATAGAACCTTTAAAATACAAAACATTAATCATTATTAATACAATCAGCATAAATGTGCAAAAAAGCATTAAAGTACACAATATGGTAATGGTGCAGATTAACATAAAGATCCAAAACAAAAGTAACATGGAAGTTCCAAAAATATCAAAAGCCTAGCCGTTAAGTGAATTAATGTAGTGGGTCTGCAACCACTACACCCTCCTATCCTCTGGTATACTCGGGAAGGTCACTCGATTCATCGGAGTTTGAAAAAGTACTGTAGCAAAATGATACAACCGCATATCCTCAAAAATATCTCGATATTTCGCAAGTTCCTGAATAGCCTATCTCAGTAGGTATATGCTTGGTGGAACAACAGGTGCTGAAACACGCTGCAATAGAACATCAGAAGAGTTGCACAACTTCTCAACATGTGATAACATAGTCTGTTTAAGGCTCTGTTTGGCTCAGCTTCAGCGGCTGCAGAAGTAGTGGTGAGAAGCAGTGGTAGAATAATCAGCTGTTTTGCAGAGTGGTGGCAGAATCTGTGAAATTGTTTGGATGAACAGCTTTTGCAAAGCTATTTCAAATGGAGAAGCTGTTTAATCTATTTTAGCCCTATCTCGCTTCTTTTTAGTTCGCGCCATAATTTCCAATCTCATTTTAGTTGATCCCACTTGTTTTTTCATTTGTGCACGACTGTACTCTAAACTGGTTCGTTCCTTGAAGTTTTTCATCAAATTGGTCCAACCCTCTTTAATGAAATGAGTGGTTGGTCTATTCCCTAAATCAATCTTCCGAATACAGGGATTGCAGAATAACAGAACATGAGATAACTCCCAATTGGCTAACATTCCACCATCTTTTGATATGCCCATCTACGGGACCAATAATAAACATCAATCCAAATAAAGAAAACATACACCAAATATTTAACTAAAGGATACAGTAAATAAAGACAACATACATCAATCCTCATTAACATAATGCTCATACGACCTTGTGTGCTAGAATTGTATAGTTTATGGTTCAATTGTGTGTGTTTGCATAGCCACATAAACAACACAAAATATTAAACCAAGCACTATTGATGCTATACAGTAAATATTAACCACTAATCAAGCATAATGTTGGAAAAAGAACGATGAAAAACCATAGAAAGTAAAACACTAAAAACAGGGTAAAGCACATGTTGAAAGGCAGGTTACGTAAATGTAAAACCAGTAATTGTAAGTAGAGAAGCATCTGTGATTCTAGAATGAACTTCTGAATAAAAAGTTATTATAAAACCAATATCACGAACTGACTGGGACCTGTGAAGCTTCAAGGTGAATCTGAACAGCGTCAACAATGGGATGCAGAAATCCGGTCTGCAGAATAAACACAGGAGCCAGGGTTAAGGCAGAAGAAGGGCCTGAGAATTTTAGAGAGGAAAGAAGAGGAACTGGCTTGTGAAATTCTCAGGCAAAAAAGCCTTCTTCTGCTTCGTCGCCGGCTGCAAATCCGTCAGAATAGGATGCGGGAAAAAAAAATTTATCGTCCAGTAGAGAGCAGAATCTCGTGGAGTGGGTATGCCTGATCCGCACTTGAACGATGTCAGGAGGCTTTCCCAGATAATTAGAGTTGTCATGGTGTAACACCCCAAATTTCAATGTGGAGGTCAGGCTGGGTGACACGACCTGGGACACGGGCCTGTCCCAGGGCGTGTCTAGCTCTGGGTACTCAGGTGTGTCGCGAGAGCTTGACGAAAATTAAGTCGACGATCGTCGAGAGGCGACACGGCCTGGGACACGGGAGTGTCCTGATCGGGTTGGTAACCGGGCTGTGTCGAGTGTGGCACAAGGCCTGTGACACGGGTGTGTCGCAGGGGCGTGTTTGGCACACGGCCAAGGACACGGGCGTGTGCCTTAGCCGTGTCCTTTTCGGGAGAGTTGATCCTCTGTTGATTGAGGGACACACCCCTCAACACGGGCATGTACCTAGTGACACGAGGGTGTCAGGTGCTTGATAAGGGCGTGTCTAGCCCGTGTTCTGATCCAGATTGAGTCAGTTTTGTTGGCGCTTAAGGGACACGGCATGTGATATGAGCGTGTCACAAGCCGTGTTAGACCTGTAAAGATGCTTTTCAAAGCAGATCAGGGCCGTTCATTTTCTTCTAATTGGATCATGTGGTCCAAGCTTCTTCCTGCTGATATAAGGCCGAGAATTGAGAAGTATATCTCATTCTTATGTTGGCCATTCTCTTTCTAAAGAGAAGAGAGAGAGGAGAGCAAGGAAGGAAGAAGGAGAAGCTTTCCGGCCGCCGGTGGAGCTTCAACGGTCTGAATCGAGAGTCGAGTTCAGCATTGTGGAGGCAAGACCGTCGCAGTGATTTCCAACCGACCAGTTTGTCATGGCTCCGAAACGATTGTCAAGGGTAACGATCTCCTTCTTGGACAAGTGAAGTCCTACTTTATGCATATGCATGGGATCCTCCACCAAGAGGTGGAAAGCGTAAGCAATTCCAGCAGTCGAGTCTGCATCTAGATCAGGAAATGAGTAGTACGGAATAGGCATGCTGTGTGAAGCGCATCTGGACGGTTAGTCTGGATTGGTGATATTTATATTGCAAACTAGAGAAGTCTCCGTGTATAAAACGCGTAGTTTACGGAGTTGGTTAGGATGTATGTGAATTGGGGGTTATGTAAACTCCTTTTGTTGTGGGCTCTGCGTGAGTTGTTTGATGATTGGGGAAGCTTTGCGTAAGCTCCTTGTGTTGTGAGTGCATGCGTGCACTGGTTGCTCTGCGTGAGCTATAAAGCTGCGGCTGACCGGGAGAGGACAGCTGACCCGCATCAAGATGTGCACTATTGACGAATTGAGCAACTGGAAAGTGTTGTCATGTGACTGACTCACTGGTTATTTGGGAGATCGATTAGTGGCAATACAAATAGGGGTTGCGGCCATACCCGGCTTGTTACACTACTGTGGTAGGTCGGTCTGAAATGCTCAAGTGTTGCCGTGAGGTTACCACCTCTGAATGGGATGGGTGAGAGGGTCTCCAGTCTATATGTTGTAGTAGACTATGCTCCATCGCCAACAAGTTAAGAACCTCTGATCGGTGGTGGAACCCAGGGAATGATCATGTACACCGTAAGCGTGCCATGAGTGCACGGAGCGTCTGGCACGAAGGCCAGCGTGGGTGATAGATGTTGTTGTGCCTGAGTGCACTTGTTGTGATTGCAATGCATGCAGAGAAGGAACCACTGCCTCGGGTAAGGGGTAGGGTTGTTATAATTGGTCAGATGAATGCTGACCGTTGCTTTGTTTATCACCCGTGGGGTGGACGTACATATGCAGGTGTTGTGGGCCGAACTAGATTTAGCGGGCTGAAGCCCCTTGCTGTTTCTGCTTGTAGGCCCTTAAAGGACGTGTGAAGTATTGGGTTTCATGTGTGGCCATCCTACGTGCCGATGTATGAAACCATCTTTTGTAAAGAAAAACTTGTAATGCCTTAAGGCCGGGAGCGTTTGTGAGCGTGTATACATTCTTGGTCTTTTATATAAATGTGATATTTATATAGTAGTGGACATTCATTGATTGAGTTCTTGCAAATAATAATATTCCGCTAGAATGCTCTGAGTTAGGATGCGTATAGAAAGGTTTTTGATATTCATAAGTAATTCCGCCATTTGTCTGTGAAATATGGCGTGGGGCCCTGGCAGGACCCTCTGTTATATTCCATGTGACGGATGGAGGTGTTACAAAGTGGTATCAGAGATTCGGGTTTGGTAGGGATCACATAATTGAACTCAAGAATGTCCGCTAGGAATGTGAGTGTGTATATTTGGTATGTTTGCCATTTTGGAATGCACGTTAACGATGTCTTATTCACGTATATGTGACAAGGAGTGGAGCTGGGCAGTCTGAACCACAACATTCGGATGAGAGTGCGGCACAAGTTGAGTTGCACCAAATAGAGGGCAGAGGCTTGGAGGAGATATCGATGGAGGAATTCTCCATACTATTTTGGGCAAAGTTCTTGCCGGTGTCATGGCGAATCACAATGGAGAACGAGTTCAAACGTCTGGTGTAGGGTGATCGTACTGTGGATGATTACCTGCATGAGTTTACCAGGCTAGGGCGTTATGCGGGGTCGACTTTTGCGGAAGAAGCGCGGAAGACGAATAGGTTCTATGAGGGACTTTGTGATGAGCTGCGGTTGGCTCTCCCGATGTAACACCCCTATCCGTCGCATAGCATATAGCAGTAGGTCCGGCCGGGGCCCGACGCCATATACTACGGACAGACCGGTTGGTTACGCGTTGAAACCATTCAACCAATCATGTCGTCCTACACAATACCTAGCGGAAGCAATTTATTAAGTTGCAAAAGAAATAAGAACCCAGCCACAACATCATGAATGTCCACTACAAACTCAGGAATGTATACATACAACCAAAGAGAAATGGCCTTAAGGCCTTACACTGTTCACTTAATAAAAGAAGTGTTTTCCAAACTTCGGCACGCAGGCCGGCCATACATGAAAACGGGAAACAAACATAAGCAATTAGGCCTTCGAGGGCTGGCACAGCAACAAGGGCTTTAGCCCGCTATTTCCCGCTCTGCTCCGCAGCACCTGCAAGACACAAACCACCGCCCGGTGGCAAACAATAGCAACGGTCAGCAATGCTGACCAAATTATAATGATCCCGCCCCCACATTCGGGGCGACAATGCTCTTTCCCTGCACTTTATTAGCATAGGCAATTATATAAAGTATTTGCACTTCACCACAGGCGTGGGCTCGCACGGCCACACACCCCGTGCACTCAGGGCACATTCTCGGCGAACCGGCCAACATCACGTCAATTCAAGCCATAGACGTTCCCAATCCACCACCGCCTCTTGGACGGTCATCCATATGAGCATTTTGCCTTCCTGGCCTTGGTCACGGCAATTCAAGCCATAGACCGCCGAAGACCCTCATCCATGCCAACGGTCCTACCGAACGACATAGACCGGGTACGGTTCCGCCTGACCCGTGCTCACACCGCAACGACAATTTAAGCCATATGCGCGGGTCAAGACTCACCGAGTCCCGTTCCCACCACAATAATCACATAACCCGGTTATGTTCACGTTGGGTCCCCGGCCACCGTGTTGGCAAAACACGCTTTTGCCCAGTTTTCCGGGTGCACCTTGGAGTTAATCTCCAAGGCTCCCTGATGCAATCTACCACGTAGAAAACCCGAAAACACCCAAACATCCGGATTCTTGCCCGGTTCAAATGCAATGCAACATCACCGATCCGGACCAACATGTCCGAATAGGCTTCACACACAATGCCTATGTCCGTTTACGCATACGGACTCTACACAAGGGGGACTTCACATATCTACCCCAAAGAACGCTCCAACTCTTCGCTCACTCGCGAGAGAGGGCTTCCTATGCAAAGGAAAAGAGGGCTTCACATGCCCAAGGATGAGAAATCGTTACCCTTGCGTTCTTCCGCGGCGCCATGAAAATCTATGCGGATGAAAAGCACCGCAATCTCCTTGCCTCCACGGATCCGAAGACGGCTCGCGATTTGGAGCCCCGAATCTCCACCGGCCGCCGGAGTTGACCTCCTTCTTCCTCCTCCAAGCTCTCCCTTCTCTCTAGGTTTAGAGAGAGAGTACCCAAGAGAAATAAGGGTTTCAAAACCCTATTCCCGGCTAAAACCACCCAGGAGCAGCCCCCCACCGTCGGATCCAAAGCCAAGGAAACGAACGGTCGAGATTAGATCTGAAATCCCAAAAACTGGGCCGAACACGGGTTCACACACGGCCGTGTGCCTGGCCGTGTAGCTCATTCGCCGTCTCGACCAAAATTGAAAACCAGCAACACGGCATGTGACACGGCCTCCGACACGCCCGTGTCGCCTACGACACGCCCGTGTCGGGACCCGTGTCACGCCCCCCCCCCCCCCCCGTGTGCAATTTAACAACACTTCGCAGTTAGAGAGGTACACGGCTTGGTGACACGGCATCAGACACGCCCGTGTCAAGCTAGACACGCCCGTGTTCGTGCCTGTGTCATTACCCGTGTACCCAACCGCACAGCACAGGTGTGACACGGCCTGGGACACGCCCGTGTCCTAGGCCATGTTCCACTACACGACCATCGTCGACCTGCACTAGTCGACGACACGGCCAGCTCGATGGCCCGAGCTCGACACGCCCGACACGGCCTCCGACACGCCCGTGTCGGGGCCCTTGTCACCTGCACCAAAAATCTGTCTTGGCCAAATTCGATCCCCGTCGCTCCTACAACATTTTGGGGTGTTACAATTCTACCCCCCTTAAAGAATTTCGTCCGTGAAATTAATAAAGGACAAACAGGACTTAACGTAAAACAATACCTGAGGGGAACAATTTCGGGTACTCCTCGAGCATAGTCTGCTCCCGTTCCCAAGAGAGCTCCTCACGCTCGCAATTATCCCACCGGACCTTAACTATCCGGATCTCCTTGTTACGGAGTCTCTTGACCTCAACATCTTCGATACGAATGGGCTTGACCCTAGTCGTCAACCCTTCGTCCACCGGCACTTGGTCAACCGCGATCACCTGCGAAGGCTCTTGCACCGCCTTCTGCAACACAGAAATGCGGAACACATCGTGTAACCCACTCAACTCCACTGATAGCTTCAAACGGTATGCAGCTTCGTCGACTCGCTCCAGAACCTCAAAAGGTCCAAGGTATCTTGGGCTCAGCTTCTTCAAGTGTCTCACCCGCGAAACCCCCTTGAACGGCTTCACTTTCAGGTATAACCAATCGCCTACCGCGAACTCTACGTTCCGGTGCTTGGCATTGTAATACTTCGCCTGCTGGTCCTGAGCGATCAACAAGCGCTCCCGAATGATCCGCACTAACGAGGTAGCACTCTCCACCTCCTGCTTCTTGTACAACCTTGCCTCACCCGTTTCAAGCCACGATAACGGCGTGCGACACTTCCTACCATACAGGGCCTCGAAGGGCGCCATTTGTATACTTGCTTGGTAGCTGTTGTTGTACGCGAACTCCACCAAATACAGGTGGTCTTCCCAATGCTTAACGAAATCCAGAACACACATGCATAGCATGTCCTCCATCGTTCTATTGACCCTCTCGGTCTGCCCATCCGTCTGCGGATGGAAAGCTGTGCTGAACTTTAACTTTGTTCCCAGCATCTGCTGCACCAACCTCTAATCATTTGACGTGAACCGCCCATCGCGATCACTCAAAATGCTACGGGGCACACCATGCAGTCTAACAATATTGTCAACATACAACTTTGCCAGTTTCTCCACTGGATCATCCTTCCTATGCGGAATGAAATGCGACACCTTGGTTAGTCGATCTACGATCACCCAGATGGCGTCGTTCCCCTTCTGCGACCTTGGCAACCCGTGCACAAAGTCCATAGATATATCGTCGAATTTCCACTCCGGTATAGGCAAGGACTTCAGAAATCCTCCCGGCTTTTGGCATTCTGCCTTCACCAAGGCGCACGTTTGGCATTTAGCCACGTACAACGCCACATCTTTCTTGAGCTCCGACCACCAAAACAGCTTCTTGAGATCACGATACATCTTCGTGCTCCCTAGGTGGATTGTGTACTTGGTATGATGAGCCTCGTACATCAACTCCGCCCGGAGGTTACCCCCACTCGGGACGCACAACCGATGATCCTTCCTTAACAAACCATCCTCCACCGAGAACTGGGAATTTGACCCATCCAGAGCGGCCTCCAAAAGCTCCTTCATGGAGTCATCTAACTCCAATGCCTGCCGAACCCGGTCAGCTAGGTCATACTGAACTTCTGTCCAGTTTAACATTGCTTTGGCGCTCGTCTGCTTGTCAACGCAACAGATCTCAAGCTCCTCCAACTCTCGTACTAGCCGCTCATCATGCACCGACAACCAGTTGGCTTGGGCAGGGGCCCTGCGGCTCAGCGCATCCGTAACTGCGTTGCCCTTCCCGGGTACATTATGTATTTTGAAGGTGTAGTCCCCTAGGAACTCCATCCACCTCCTCTGCCTCATATTAAGGTCCTTTTGATCCAATAAGTATTTTAGGCTCTTGTGATCGGTGTATATATCGACCCTTACGCCGTAAAGGTAGTGCCTCCACAACTTGAGTGCAAATATCACGGCTGCCAACTCCAAGTCGTGCACCGGATAATTTCTTTCATGCACCTTCAACTGACGCGATCCATACGCTATCACGCTCCCATGCTGCAACAACACGCAGCCCAAGCCACTACCCGAAGCGTCGCTATACACCTCGAAGCCCTCAGTCCCACTCGGCGAACTAAGCACTGGCGCCGTGGTCAACCGTCTCTTTAGCTCCTCAAAAGCTTGGACGCACTCTTGCGTCCACAAGAATTTCTGATCCTTCCTTGTCAACTTCGTGAGAGGTAATGCTAACCGCGAGAAGTTCTCTACGAAGCGCCTGTAATATCCGGCAAGCCCGAGAAAACTACGGACTTCCGCGACAGAAGATAATGCAGGCCACTCCCGTATCGCAATAATCTTCGCCGGATCCACCGCTATACCTTCCCCACTCACTATATGACCAAGGAACGCTACCGAGGGTAGCCAGAACTCGCACTTGGAGAATTTTGCGTATAACTCATTCCTTCTCAGAGTCTCCAACACCAGGTGCAAGTGCTTGAAGTGGCCTTCTTCGCACTGCGAGTACACCAAAATATCGTCAATAAAGATGATCACAAAGCGATCCAGGAAATCTCGGAATGTCCTGTTCATCAAGTCCATAAATACTGATGGCGCATTCGTCAGTCCAAACGGCATGACCGTGAACTCGAAATGCCCATACCTTGTGCTGAACGCTGTCTTCGGGATATCACACTCCCTGATCCTCAGCTGATAGTACCCCGACTTCAAGTCCAACTTAGAGTATACCGACGATCCGACTAACTGATCAAAGAGATCATCAATCCTCGGGATCGGGTACTTATTCTTCTCCGTCAGCTTGTTCAACTCTCTGTAGTCGATACACATCCGCATACTACCATCCTTCTTCTTAACGAAGAGGACCGGTACGCTCCAAGGCGACGAGCTTGGACACACATACCCTTGCTCCATCAGCTCCTCTAGCTGAACTTTCAACTCTGCCATCTCCTTAGGCGCCAACCTATACGGAGCACGTGACGCCGGTTTGGCCCCCGACACGAGCTCGATGGTGAAATCAATCTCCCGCTGCGGTGGGGCTCCGGGAAGACTATCCGGGAACACATCGGGGTATTCGCAAACCACGGGAATGCTATCCAATGTGGACTTTGGCTCCACAGCCCCCACTATTGCGAAGAACAGCTCTGCACCAGCACGAACTGCCTTTACCACCTGAAGAGCAGACATCAGTGTCTTGCTCGACCCTTTTAGCCCCTCGAATGTTGTCTCCCGCCCTACACCCAGCTTGACCTCCTTCCGGTCACAGTCAATCCAAGCTTTCTGCTCCGAAAGCCAATCCATCCCAAAGATCACGTCGAACTCTACTAGCGGCAGCAATGATGCTAGCAAGTCGAACTCTTGGCTCCCAATGTGAACCTTTACGGCGCACACCCTGTCCGCACGCATCGAGCACCCATTCGGTAGCAGCACATCCAACTTGTCCTTCGCCATCGAATAAGGGACTCCGATGCGCGATATGAAACTTTCGGACAAGAAGGAATGTGAAGCTCCCGTGTCGAACAGTGTCCGTGCCGGACTATCACTAATCACAACAAAGCCTATACAGACAATATTAGGCTAACAAGCAATAGATAACGGTATTAAAGCTAACTTGCTATAAATTAACTCATACCTATCACCACATCCGCTTGCTTGATGACCTCCTGCTGGCCCAAGTTATAGACTCTAGGCTGAGTCAGAGCATAGTGGGACGCGATCGACTCCACCGCTTTGCCCTTCTCCTCGTAGGTAGCTCCTTGTTTCTTTTCGGACTTTGAGCGTCCACTCCAGCAATCACGGGCAAAGTGCCCCGTCTTTCCACACGTGAAACAAGCGCCCGGGGTTCGATTGGTAGTTGCCCCCGAGGCACCTGAAGAGGCTGGACCCGACGTCTTAGCTTTCTTATAGAATTTGCGGTAGCCCGACTTCGACGTAGTCGGTGCCTTGAACTCCGCTTTCTTACTACCGGATTCCTTCTTCGCTTGGACATTCTTCATGTCCTTCTCCAAGGACCGGGCCGAATTGACCAGGGTCATGAAACCCTGCGCCTTGGGCCCCGACAGTAGCAACCTTAAATCATCTCTTAGCCCTTCGTAGAAGCGGCTCGTCTTGCGCTCCTCGTCTGCGAAGGTAGCGCCGGCATATCTCCCCAACCGAGTAAACTCGTGGAGGTACTCATCAACGGTGCAATCCCCTTGCACCAACTTCTGAAACTCGCTTTCTAGCGCAATTCTCTGCGCCGAGGGGAGGTATCGAGCCATGAATAGTCTCGCAAACTCCTCCATCGAAACTTCGATCAATGGCCTTCCTCGCAACTGATGTACCTCTAGGCCTTCCCACCATAACCTTGCGTCCCCATCCAACAGGAATGTCGCTATTGTGGTCTTCTGCCACTCTTCCGTTTCTGTCGCAGTCATCACCCTGTTGACCCTTGAGAGCCAATCCTCTGCTTGGGTCGGGGTTTCTGCCCCCGTGAATACCGGTGGATGAAAGCCCATCACGTGCTTCAGTTGTCTTTCAGTTGCTCTCCGAGGCAACTCTGGCTCCAAAACTACTTGCTCAACCCTCCTTTGCTCTGCCATCTAAAGCGGTACTTGCTCCACAGCAGGAGCAGGCTGCTGCACCTGCCTTGCAGGCTGCGCATTAATCATTGCCATGACCGCTTCTGCCACCAACCTAATGGTCGCGGCAGACGGAGGTGTTGCAGGCGCATCGCTTGGCGCACTACTCGCCTCAGAACCTGGCCGTTCAGACAGCCCAGCATCACTTCTGGTCACCTATAATTGTGCAAAACACCGATAAACGACCAAAAATTACTGCAAACAGCAATTATAGGAACACGCAGGTTCCTCAAACGTGTATATTATCATTCCTAAGTGGACATTCATGGGTTCTTTTCATGTTATAACGATGACGCACACATGTGCTCACCACCCCTTAAAGTGAATTTGTCCACGAATTCATTTAAGCTTGACCGAAACCAGAAGTCTGATACCAATTTGTAACACCCCTATCCGTCGCATAGCATATAGCAGTAGGTCCGGCCGGGGCTCGACGCCATATACTACGGACAGACCGGTTGGTTACGCGTTGAAACCATTCAACCAATCATGTCGTCCTACACAACACCTAGCGGAAGCAATTTATTAAGTTGCAAAAGAAATAAGAACCCAACCACAACAGCATGAATGTCCACTACAAACTCAGGAATGTATACATACAACCAAAGAGAAATGGCCTTAAGGCCTTACACTGTTCACTTAATAAAAGAAGTGTTTTCCAAACTTCGGCACGCAGGCCGGCCATACATGAAAACGGGAAACACACATAAGCAATTTGTCCTTCGAGGGCCGGCACAGCAACAAGGGCTTTAGCCCGCTATTTCCCGCTCTGCTCCGCAGCACCTGCAAGCCACAAACCACCGCCCGGTGGCAAACAATAGCAACGGTCAGCAATGATGACCAAATTATAACGATCCCGCCCCTACATTCGGGGCGGCAATGCTCTTTCCCTGCACTTTATTAGCATAGGCAATTATATAAAGTATTTGCACTTCACCACAGGCGTGGGCTCGCACGGCCACACACCCCGTGCACTCAGGGCACATTCTCGGCGAACAGGCCAACGTCACGTCAATTCAAGCCATAGACGTTCTCAATCCACCACCGCCTCTTGGACGGTCATCCATATGAGCATTTTGCCTTCCTGGCCTTGGTCACAGCAATTCAAGCCATAGACCGCCGAAGACCCTCATCCATGCCAACGGTCCTACCAAACGACATAGACCGGGTACGGTTCCGCCTGACCCGTGCTCACACCGCAACGGCAATTTAAGCCATATGCGCGGGTCAAGACTCACCGAGTCCCGTTCCCACCACAATAATCACATAACCCGGTTATGTTCACGTTGGCTCCCCGGCCACCGTGTTGGCAAAACACGCTTTTGCCCAGTTTTCCGGGTGCACATTGGAGTTAATCTCCAAGGCTCCCTGATGCAATCTACCACGTAGAAAACCCGAAAACACCCAAACATCCGGATTCTTGCCCGGTTCAAATGCAATGCAACATCACCGATCCGGACCAACATGTCTGAATAGGCTTCACACACAATGCCTATGTCCGTTTACGCATACGGACTCTACACAAGGGGGACCTCACATATCTACCCCAAGGAACGCTCCAACTCTTCGCTCACTCGCGAGAAAGGGCTTCCTATGCAAAGGAAAAGAGGGCTTCACATGCCCAAGGATGAGAAATCGTTACCCTTGCGTTCTTCCGCGGCACCATGAAAATCTATGCGGATGAAAAACACCGCAATCTCCTTGCCTCCGCGGATCCGAAGACGGCTCGCGATTTGGAGCCCCGAATCTCCACCGGCCGCCGGAGTTGACCTCCTTCTTCCTCCTCCAAGCTCTCCCTTCTCTCTAAGTTTAGAGAGAGAGTACCCAAGAGAAATAAGGGTTTCAAAACCCTATTCCCGGCTAAAACCACCCAGGAGCAGCCCCCCACCGTCGGATCCAAAGCCAAGGAAACGAACGGTCGAGATTAGATCTGAAATCCCAAAAACTGGGCCGAACACGGGTTCACACACGACCGTGTGCCTGGCCGTGTAGCTCATTCGCCGTCTCGACCAAAATTGAAAACCAGCAATACGGCATGTGACACGGCCTCCGACACGCCCGTGTCGCCAGCGACACGCCCGTGTTGGGACCCGTGTCACGCCCCCCGTGTGCAATTTAACAACACTTCGCAGTCAGAGAGGTACACGACTTGGTGACACGGTATCAGACACGCCCGTGTCAAGCTAGACACGCCCGTGTTCGTGCCCGTGTCATTACCCGTGTACCCAACCGCACAGCACAGGTGTGACATGGCCTGGGACACGCCCGTGTCCTAGGCCGTGTTCCACCACACGACCATCGTCGACCTGCACTGGTCGACGACACGGCCAGCTCGACGGCCCGAGCTCGACACGCCCGACACGGCCTCCGACACGCCCGTGTCGGGGCCCGTGTCACCTGCACCAAAAATCTGTCTTGGCCAAATTTGATCCCCGTCGCTCCTACAACATTTTGGGGTGTTACACCCGAGTTCAGTGAACCAAGGCTTCCAAGCCTTAGTAGATACAGCCTGTGCGCTGGAAAAGGATTTGAAACGAGTATAAGGTAAGAAGAACTTGGCAGAGGAAAAGTCAGAGTTCAAGGTTCCGCAGCCGGAACAGTCAAAGTTTAGGAAACGGGACAAAAAGAAGTTCAGACCTGCTGAACAAGCTCGGTCGAATGTTGCTTCGGGAGCAATGCATGGGCAAGGACGTGTGGAGACACGTACGTGTTTTAATTGTGGGAGGCAGGGACATATAGCCAATGCTTGTTTGAGTGGCCGTCTGATGATGCATAATCTTACCTAAATTATTAATATAAAAATCTAAATAATCTAATATAAATATATTTATATTGTTAATTTTATCCTCTAAATCGAATTTTTTATAATTCTATCATGACCATGCCTATTTTACTATGTTTTCTACATGCAACGAACTTCGGGGCCGCTTTCGGACATGTTACAGCAATATTCATATATTAGGCTGAACACAAAAGTTGTAGCCCTCGGAAATACCTTTCCAACGGATGGTTACACGCCTTCATCGGATTTACGTAGGTTTGGGAATCCCCGGTCGAAGTTGCTGTCCAGCAAATTTCCTGCAGCGAACTTCGGGATCACTTTCGGGCATGTTAAAGCCAGATTCAGATCTTGGGCTGAACACAAAATTTGTAGCCCTCGGAAAGACCTTTCCAATGGATGGTTACACGCCTTCATCAGATTTACGTAGGTTTGGGAATCTCCAGCCGAAGTTGTTGTCCAGCAGATTTCCTGCATGTATGATTCTCGGGTTTGAGCATGAACCGAGGATCCCGAGACAAATTGCATTATAAATTATAAGAGAACATGCCATCAGTTATGTTGTGTCAAACTAAATATCGAGTACAGTCATGCCACCATGTTGTGAACTATATTCAAGAAGGGAATGAAGCCACAATGGTCCGATGATATATTTCTCCTAAGTATGAAAGGAGCTAGCAACCTTTGACAATGAATTAAACATGCGTTCTTAAGAGAAGCTTCTTATCATACTTTTCATGACAAATGTGAAATAGGCTAGCCACCTTTGACTATATATTCAACATGTGTCCTTAAAGAAAACTTCTTGGAAAGAGAGAAAACTAGCCAATTTCTTATCATGCTTTTCATGACAAGTGTGAAAGAGGCTAGCCAACTTTGAATTTTAAACCAACATGTGGTTTTTGACCAAGGTATGCTTCATGGAAACTTCATCCTCATGCTAAATTCCAACTCTACCCCCTTGGTTTTGGCCCTATAAATAGGCATGAAGGAAGGGAGGAAAGGATCATCCTTCCTACTTCATTTTGAGCATTGTAGAGAGCCTTTAGAGTTCGTTTGTAGTGTATTTTAGTTTAATATTTTCATGCTTTAATGTTTTTGTAATTTCTTTTATCGTACTTGTAATCTTCTTGCAAACTCTCCTTATAATGTCTTTTTCGAAATCTTTTGTAACTTCTTTTCAATAAGAAATAAATTAGTTTGTTATTCCCTTTCCCTCTTTATCTTTCTTTTTTTGCATATTCTTAACATGATTTTCATTTCTTATATTATGAGTAACTAAACTTTGTTTAGTACTTGATCGAAATGATCCGAGGAATGAAATGATCTCTTTTTCTGAATCAATATCATCTCTTTCTCATTGAACAAATATTTAAGATTTACCCTTGATTAATTTATAGAGATGTCATATCATCGATATATGATTTTCTCTTCTGTTTCCATACTCTAGTAGCTGAAAGGATCATGCGTATGGATTGATCGCTCATGGGTAAAGGGAGTTGAATGCAATCCTTGAAAGAGGACGACATAAATTTCCCGGATTGGAGTCAAATCCAATAGAGGGGTTCACCACATAAAGCGAGTTTTAGGGGTTTCAATTATAGAATGAAAGTTTGGTTGATCAACCTAAACTCAGTTGGGCATAGCCTTGAAAGAGGTGCGTTCATATTCTGGGAACCTCCACGGTCCAAGCACCTTTGTTAAAGAGAATTAGGGATTTATCTATTTTTGGTCATTTTCATTCCAAGGTGATTCAAGATCAAGTACTAACCTTTTAAATTATTGCTTAATCATCCTCTTTTATTGTATAACCATTCTCTTATTTGCAAACCAAATCAAAGTATCTAATTGATAAAATAACAAGAATCTCTTTGAAGTAGAAGTAATCGACGCGCCTTGGTTCTAATACGACCTTGATATTATATCCTATGCTATAAGCGATAAGATACACTTGCCTTTATCGAATATAGATTCGGAGAACATCATCTTCATCTTCTCTCTTTCATAAAACACCTCCGGGATTTTCTCCATAACCGTCTGAAGGGTGAGAAAAAGACTGGTGCATCCTATGAATAAAAAGTCAAGGCCGTGGCAGAGTCATCTGCATCTCGGGTGCAGACTCGAATGCACACTCTCGAGTTGCAGGAGCCGCAAAGCTAGAATCGTGAATTACAGCAGTCTCGCGTGCATAATTTGGAATTACAGGAGGCCGTAAAGCAGATCATGAAAGACGCGGAGGAGCGGAAGTAAAGTAAAGAGTGTACTTTACTATTGTCGTGATGTAATATGTACATATTGTATGTATGTGTGTTTGTTGAAAAACATGTGTGTTTGTGCGATGCCGTGGGGCGAGACAAGCTGCGGCCTCTGTGCTCTAAAACCGGATCGTTTTGGTATATTGTGCATCAAATGAATGGTTGTGTTGATATTACAATTGCGCTAAATTTCGGGACAAAATTTCTGTAAGGAGGGGAGGGTTGTAACACCCCAAATTTCAATTTGGAGTTCAGGCTGGGTAACACGGCCTGGGACACGGGCGTGTCCTAGGGCATATCCAGCTCTGGGTACTTGGGTGTGTTGCGACAACTCGATGAAAATGAAGTCGACGATCGTCAAGAGGTGACACGGCCTGTGACACGGGCGTGTCCCAGGGCGTGTCCTGCTCGGGTTGGTAACCGGGCTGTGTCGAGTGTGGCATATGGCCTGTGACACAGGCGTGTCACAGGGGCTTGTTTGGCATACGGCCAAGGACACGGGCGTGTGCCTTAGCCGTGTCCTTTTCGGGAGAGTTGATCCTGTATTGATTGAGTGACACGCCCCTTAACACTGGTGTGTACCTAGTGACACGGGCGTGTCAGGTGTTGACACGGGCATGTCTAGCCTATGTTCTGATCCGGATTGAGTCGGTTCTATTGCTGCTTAAGGAACACAGCCTGTGAAACGGGCGTGTCACAAGCAGTGTCAGACCTGTAAAGATGCTTTTCAAAGCAGATCAGGGTCATTCATTTACTTCTAATTAGATCATGTGGTCCAAGCTTCTTCCTACTGATATAAGGCCGAGAATTGAGAAGTATATCTCATTCTTATGTTGTCCATTCTCTTTCTAAAGAGAAGAGAGAGAGGAGAGCAAGGAAGGAAGAAGGAGAAGCTTTCCGGCCACTGGTGGAGCTTCAGCGGTCCGAATTGAGAGCCAAGTTCAGCGTTGTGGAGGCAAAGCCGTCACGGTGATTTCCAACCTGCCAGTTTTTCATGGCTCCGAAGCGATCGTCAAGGGTAACGATCTCCTTCTTGGACAAGTGAAGTCCTACTTTATGCATATGTATGAGATCCTCCACCAAGAGGTGGAAAGCGTAAGCGATTCCAGTGGTCGAGTCTGCATCTAGATCCGAAAATGAGTAGTACGAAATAGTCATGCTGTGTGAAGCCTATTTGAACGGTTAGTCTGGATTGGTGATGTTTATATCGCGAACCGGAGAAAACTCCGTGTATAAAACACGTAGTTTACGGAGTTGGTTTGGATGTATGCGAATTAGGGGTTATGTAAACTCCTTTTTTTGTGGGCTCTGCATGAGTTGTTTGATGATTGGGGAAGCTTTGTGTAAGCTTCTTGTGTTGTGAGTGCATGCGTGCACTAGTTGCTCTGCGTGAGCTATGAAGCTGTGGTTGACCGGGCGAGGACAGCCGACCCGCGTCAAGATGTGCACTATTGACGAATTGAGCAACGGGAAAGTGCTGTCCTGTCACTGGTTATTTGGGAGATCGATTAGTGGCAATGCAAATGGGGGCTACGACCATACCCGGCTTGTTACACTACTGTGGTAGGTCAGTCTTAAATACTCAAGTTTTGTCGTGAGGTTACCACCTCTGAATGGGATGGGTGAGAGGGTCTCTAGTCTGCGCGTTGTTGTAGACTATGCTCCATCGCCAACAAGTTAAGAACCTCTGATCGGTGGTGGAACCGAGGGAATGATCCGGTCCACCGTAAGCGTGTCATGAGTGCACAGAGCGTTTAGCACGAAGGCCGGCGTGGGTGATGCTGTTGTTCCTGAGTGCACTTATTGTGATATATATATATTGTGTTTGCAATGCATGTAGGGAAGGAACCACTGCCCCGAGTAAGGGGTAGGGTCGTTATAATTGGTCAGCTGAATGCTGACCGTTGCTTTGTTTGTCTCCCGTGGGGTGGACGTCCATATGCAGGTGTTGCGGGCCAAACTGGATTGAGCGGGCTGAAGCCCCTTGCTGCTGCTGCTTGTAGGCCCTTGAAAGCCGTGTGAAGTATTGAGTTTCATGTGTGGCCGGCCTGCGTGCCGATGTATGAAACCATCTTTTGTAAAGAGAAACATGTAAGGCCTTAAGGCGTAGAGCGTTTGTGAGCTTGTATACATTCCTGGTCTTTTAAATAAATGAGATATTTATATAGCAGTGGACATTCATTAATTGAGTTCTTGCAAGTAATAATCTTCCGCTAGAATGCTCTGAGTTAGGGTGCGTGTAGAAATGTTGTTGATATTCATAAGTAATTCTGCCATTTGTCTGTGAAATATGGCGTGGGGCCCCGGCCGGACCCTTTGTTATATTCCATGTGACGGATGGTGGCATTACATATGGTTCTGGTTCTGGTTCAGTTCCGGTTCTACTAAAATCGTGAACCGAACCGCTAAGGTAACAATTCTTTAAATTAGAACCAAAATCTAATTTTGTCTGACCGGTTCTGGTTCTGGTTCCGGTTCCAGAATAATTTTTAGAACCGGCATGTCAACGGTTCTGGTTACGGTTCAACAAGAACCAAAACCAAACGAGCCATTAATAGTTCGGTCCGGTTCTATATGGTTCGGTATGGTTCCAATCGGTTCCAAGTTGAACCAAAACTAAATAGGCAAAATGAATTGAAGAGGTCAAAAAAAAAACTAGGGGGGAAATGTAAATTCGTTCGGTTTTTTTGTAAGGACTTCGAAGTCCGGGGCCCGAGCGTAGGAATTTTGCATTACTCCAAGGGAGATTACTTTTTGTGTAATATAATAAGTAGCACTGAAAGTTAAAAACTAAAATCATAAAATCACAAAATTGCACCATACTGCACTGATCTTAAAGCGCGTCGATTTTAAATTGTACTAAATGATTTGGTTGTAGAGTGGCTTCGTTGGTTGCAAAACAACATAGTTTGCAGTGCTGTTTTTGCGGTGCAAAATCGACAAAACCGTGCCACATTGTTTTCTTCGAGAGGGCATGATATTTCAATCATCGTCAATAAGTACAAGTTACTTTAATTATTTCAGAAAAATGTATTAGTAAAATTAAAAATACATTATATAATAGTGTAAAAATCGAAACTGTACCGCAAAAACCGACTCTAAACCGCACCAATGTCAAACAACACAGCACAGTTTTGGGGTTTTGTTTGGTCCAAAACAAACTTCTTTTAGTGTGATTGCAGTTTGGAACAAATCACGTCAGTTTCACTCATACTAGTAAGTATAGATATTATAGATAGATTATAAAAAAGAACAATATAATACAATTATTATTATTAATAAATTATAATAATAAACGTGTTGTGGTTCGGTTCTAGTTCGGTCCGGTTCGGATCAGGTCTAAAAATCTTAGAACCTCTTGAGACTTGTATGTTGCAGTTCCGGTTCCGGTTCCGGTTCCGGTTCCGGATAATAAAATAAAAGAACCACACCCGGACTAATGATGTTCACGGTTCCAAAATTCAAACCGGAACCCAAATAATTCGCGAATGGTTCGGTTCGGTTCTTTGAAGTTCCAATTCGGTTCCGATTCGATTTTTGGTTTTTGGTTTTAAGTGACAGCTCTACAAATAATAGACTTCACATTGGAAGGGATATACTCCATGAAGGTGGCGTAGAGGGTCGCACAATTGTGTACCAGTGCTTGGGCTAAAGAACCAAGTAAAGGCCTCTGATGGCTGCCAACGTTGAGGCATTTGAGCTCCTATTGGACTTGGATGATCCTTCATGTTCACGGAGGAGTTGGAGAAAGGGAGAGATCAAGAAGCGGAGAATAAGGATTAATGGGATAATGAGAAGCACAACCAAGGGTAGAGACATAAATATGGTATGCGAGTATAGAAATCTAAATTGTATAACCCGTATTTAAAAAGCTCGGTTCAGACCGCATTTAGAAAAGTTTCAGTTAAGCGAACCCAAGCCAACAAGATCAAGCTTGGCGATCCCAAGCCGTGCGAGCTCTAGTCCAAAGAACTCAGCTTAGACGTCCTCAGGCCAGGCGATCTCGGAATCAACGACCTCATAGCCAGGCTAGCCTTGACCCGAGGTGAGCTTGAGCTAGGCGAGTCCCGGCCCTAGGTGAGATTAAGCCAAGCGAGCCCCGACCCAAGGCATGATTGGGGCAAACGAGTATGAGCCTTCCCGTTTCCGGAACTCGCCCAGGCCTAGTGGGTCTCCATCTATTGGCATTTAATTATTCGCAGACCATCATGTCCTGCTTATAGTACTTACAAAAAGGTGAAGGGCGCTATCCACAAGCCAGTTTGGGATACTAATAACACTAATGAAAGGCGGAGGTCGTGTTCGCAGCCCAAGAAGACGATTTTACCCTCGATAAGTTTTTGTCTATAAATAGACTCCAAAGCACCTTGGAGAAGGCAAACCCAGCCTCCTAGAGCTCTCCCTTTTGAGCTTTCTTCTCCATGCCATCCGAGGTGTCGAGTTTAGCTTTGGCTTTGAGAGGGGTGAAAGATTTGATTTCAAGAGCCTAAACACCTAGAGGGGGGTGAATAGGTTCTAATCCTTTTAACAATTAAGGCAATTAATACATCACAAATATCACAAAAAACAATCATAGAAAATACACAGCACAACACACCAAGATTTATAGTGGTTCCCCAAGTTGTGGGTACGTCCACTTTCCCCCTTTGCCTATCCAGTAGAGAACTGGATTCGGCCAAACTTCCTTCCACTAGCTCAGACCCACAGATCTTACAACTCAGAACCTGATAGGTTCCTACAACTCAGACTTCTTCAAGTCCTACCTCAGATTCTTCCCAAGAATCCTACCTCAGGCAACATCCCTACCTCAGCCTTTATCTCTAGGCCAACAACTCAGACTTCTTCAAGTCTTACACCTTAGACACTCATCCCTACCTCAACCTTTATAAATTTAGGCTTACAACTCAGATCTATAACAGATCTTACAAATAAAAGTTTGTTTAAGAAAATAAAAACTTCACCCAGTTCAACAGATAAAAGGGTGAGAACTTCTTGATCAGTTCTTGAGTGAACTGAATACTCTAGATGCAACTTGACTTAACTTCTTCAAAGCTTCTTGAATTTGAACAAAATAAGGTTGATCTTCAATTAGATTTGGAGTTGATCTTCAATCAGCTTCCTTCTTGAATTCAGAATAAAATCTGAATTTTACTTACAGACTTTTCAGGATCTGCCTTCTTCTGGGTTTGCCTCTTGCTCCCCCTCACTAGTTCTCAATCTCTGTTGAGTCAGTTATTTCTCCTCTTAATTATGTTGGATTATATTATTTTTCATCTGGTTGTTATGGATCAGCCCTTTATATAGAGTTCATCCACGATTACCAGCTGATCCGGTTTATAACGACCTTCTGACAGTACTGACAGATGTGTCAGTCTTGTTACTTATGACAGCTGTCAAATCTTCAATCGTGACAACTGACCCTTCATTGAACTTATATTACAGCAGGGAACAGTCAGCAAAATACTTCAAATGTGACGACACAAATAGACCAAGTGTCGACACAATTTTTGATGATGTCGACACTGCTTCCAATGTGTCGATACAGTCATTCTTTATCTTCTCAACAAAGCTTCTGTTATATGTGTCGACACAAGTCCTGTGTGTCGACACAACTTCTCCTGGTCTCGACATAACTGATGCTGATAGATGGCATTGAGTGTATGTCCAGATGTCGTTGAGTGTGTGTCGACACAAGTACCGTGTGTCAACACAAGCCTTTCAGACTCAGTATAGCTGTTGTTGATAGATGACGTTTAGTGTGTGTCGACACAAGTCCCGTGTGTCGACACAAGCCTTCCAGACTCAGTATAGCTGTTGTTGATAGATGGCGTTGAGTGCGTGTCGACACAAGTCCCGTGTGTCGATACAGTCTTACTTCTGGTGTCGACATAACTCCTGGGTGTCGACACAGCTCCTGCTTCAGGTGTCGACACAAGTCCTAGGTGTCAACACTTGTACTTAGAAATTTTTCTTGCATTTCTTAAACCTGCACACTGAAACTCAACATCCCATCAAATACACATTGATGTATACCATTGAGTAAAGAGAGGCTTCTCCAAATCTGGTACATAATTTCTAGTGTACCCAACAATCTCCCCCTATTTGGAGAAGTCATAACCCTTAGTCAATGATATACACCATACATAATAAAACAAAGAATAAGATGTATACAATCAATTCACAACATGGTAACTTATAAATACAAATAACAATTAATATCATCACAGAATATGATATCTTCATTAATCAGAAAGTAGTGTAGCTTTACAGAATTCTTAAAGGAACAGAAAATTACATAGGTCTTAATACTAGCCTATATATCCTAAGATTGATTAGGCTCCTTAATCACTATTCCTTTTCCAGACTTGATCTTAGCTTGCACATTGGCTTCAGAATCTTCAGCTGGTTTCTTCCCTTTCAGATCTTTCTTTTTGAGCTCTTCAGCCTTAATCTTCTGCCTTTCAAAGTAATGAACAGGCTTTGGAAAGTACTTGCTAGGCTCCACAGAGTTAGCAGGTAACTTTCCAGCTTTGATATCCTTTCTGAGCTGATGTATGGAATCTTGCCTCTTCTGATACTTGCTCCATTCTAGTTCAGAGTACCACTTGCCTCTATCATGCATCTTATCTTTCACAGCTTTCCAGGCAGTAAGAATAATGTTCTTATAAGTAGGACTCCACTGCTCAAAGTCAGACTTCAATTCTGCATGTTCTCTAAATCTTTTATTAGAAAGCTGGGCCTCTTTCTGAGCTTCCATAACAGTTACAGACATTTCAACTTTATCAATGATGACATTATGTTCCTCATGTGGAGGGCTATGCATTTTCTCAACTTCCTGCTGTACTGTTTCAAAATCTGCTGGAGGATAGATAACCTATGCAACTTCCTGCTGAACACCTTCAGTATGAGCAGGTTGAACACCAGATTCAGCAGTGTTATCTTTATCACACAGGGGTGGAAATCCAAGGGTAGCTCTGATGGTATTAGATACCCATTTAGCATGATCATAGTTGGCTTTGACTAACATCCTCTCTCCCTTTATGACTTCTCTGGCTATATGATCTCTCAGATCATTCTTTTGAAACCTTGCTTGATCAGCCAGATATTCAGTACCTTCTTTGTAGTAGGCTCTGAATTTGTTCAGGTGATCAGAAATAGCCTGTTTAGATTCCTGAATGGCTGTTTGTACAACAACTAGATCTTCTTGTATGTGCTTGGATACTTCAGTTTTTAAATCAGTAGCAATACCTCCTAGTTTATTGAGAATTTCATCATGTGAGTCCTTGGTATTTTCATTTGATCTGAATTGATTTTCTAGAATATATCCTTGCTTGACTGCAATGTCTTTAATTTCAGTCTTTATCATCTGTTGTTGCTTGGCCAGGTAAACCACAACATTACCTCCTTTATGAAAGCAATCTGTCATCTCTTTCTTATTCAAATTTACTTCAAATCTGATGGATTTAATTTCTTGAGCTAGCTGGAACTGCATTTCTTTATGTGTCTCATCCACATACTTCTCCAAAGATTGTCTTTGCTCATGTAACTTTACTTGCAGTTGCACTATCAGTGAACTGAAGTCCATCCCTTTAACAGATGGTTGAGAGACTATTTGCAAGGCTTTCTTATAGCATGTGCTCCTTTTCCTGATAGCAACCAGCTTCCTTTTCTTAGCCATGGAGGCTTCTTCATCATCAAAAGATTGTGATGAGCTTTGTATATTCACAGTTTCCTTTTCAGTAGGGGCATGCTGAGACATCTCCCCCTCAGTTCCTTATATCTCTTTCTCAATCCTTTACTGCTCCCCCTTATTCCTTGTTTCATTGAAGTCAGGGAACAGTTCTTCCAATGTGAACTCATGCTACATCTGAACAGGAGGAACAAGGTTGTCTTTTGTAACTAATGGTTCCCCATGGACATCAAGATCTTTGTCCAGGGACTCCTCAAAACTGGAGAAGTGGACTTGCTCATCTTGAACTTGGTCTGACACTTGCACATCCTGTGCTTCTTTCTCAGTATTGACTTGTGCTTTATTGTTGATTTCTGATACTATTTCCATTACAGTATCAATGGCATTTTCACTTTCTAGTGTAGCTTCAGCAATACCTCCCCCTTGGGCAGGCAACTGTGATTGTTCAGGTTCATGAATAATTGTAGTCTGTGTGTTGTATCCCTCTAGAGTGGAGACCATCTGATTCTCTGGTAGTAGACTGCTATCCCCTTGAAATTGAGCTTCTTTATCTAGTTGTGGTGTGGGAGATTTTTCTTGTTGTTCATCATCCGAGCTGAAGACAACCAATTCTTCAGAATCACTGGAAGATTCTGCTTCCTGGTTAGTAGTTTTCTTCTTCTTACCTTTCATCACAGATTTTTATGGGGTGGAAACTTCTTTGGTTAAGACTCTATCCCATCTGGATAGACTTCTTAATTGCATTCTCCTCATGTGATTTATCTTAGATCCTAGAATTTGATTCATTGCATATGGGATGCTGGAAGCCAGATACAAGCTTAGTATCCTATCCAGATTAGGCTTCTTAACACTTTCTTGAATCTTGTCAAAAACTACAGATGACCAGTCTGTTTTCACTTTGAATATTACTCTGATCATAAGTTTGAACATGTAGGCAGAGATCCTATAATGTCCTCCTGTCTTGCAGAGAATTACTTTGCCTATAATCTCTGATAGAAATTTACCTTGGGAATTCATTCCCTTCCTAGTAATTGAGGATCATATCTTGGTATGTGGATCCAGCCCACACCATCTGAGTCCATCCTTTGTCATGGATGGAGTAATTTCATCATCTTCTTTAACCTTGGGGAGTTGAAGCGACTTCCTGATTGTCTTCTTTGAGAGTCTTACCCTTGTACCGTTAACAATGGACTTCATCTTCTTTCCTTGAGAATTCATAGTTACAAATGAGTAAAATTCAAGAACTTCTTTCTTCCATATCCTTGAAGGTTCAGAGACCAAATACTCCAATCCATTCTCTGTGATTAGGGTAATCACACCCTTGATTTCTGGCGAAGTAGTCTTGAACGCCTTAGGTACCAGTTCGTATCCCTCATTGACCTTGTCGTCATGTTGCGGTGCCATTGATGAACGAGAGAGATGAGAAGAGAGTCGATAGGAGAATTTCTTTGTCGACACAAAGTCTAGGGTCGAGAATTTTGAAAGTATAGTCGACCAGATTTTGTTTTCTCCTATTTATAGTGTACTTGTAATGAGTAGGTCAAAAGACGCGCCTAACTTAGGAAATTTACTAGTCGACAAATTTTATATGTGTTGATAGAGATGACCTAGGTCTCGACAAAACATCGTTGTAGTCGATACGTCTATGTGTCGACATACTTATGCCAGTGTCGATATATACTATCCAAGTCTCGACAGAGTGTGTCGACACTGATTTTTTGTGTGTCGACACAAAAATATACTAATACAAGGTCTCGACAGAGTTGTGTCGACACCAACTTTTCTATCAACACAGATTCTATTTCTGTGTCGACACAATTCTTTTCTTTGTCGACACAACTTAATGATAATGTCGACGTAGTTAGCATGTGTCGACACAACTTTCTAACTTAGACAAAATTTCTTGAGAAATTTTGGACTTACTGATACCACTTGAAAATTTTTGTGTTGACCTATCACCTTATTCTTAGTTCAACATACCTAATTCAATTTTAAAATAATTGAACTTACTTTCATCCAGTGGTTTTGTAAATATATCAGTAATTTGGTTGTTAGTGTTAACAAATTCTAGACTTATGTCTTCCTTTTCAATATGTTCTCTGATGAAAGAAATCTAATTTCTATATGCTTAGTTCTACTGTGTGAAACAGAATTTTTAGCAATAGAAATAACACTAGTAGAATCACAAAATAATGAAATTCAACTTACCTTAATGTCATAGTCTTCAAGTTGATGTTTTATCCACAACAACTGAGCACAGCAGCTGCCTACAGCTATATATTCTGATTCAGCAGTGGAAATAGCTACACTTGTTTGCTTTTTGCTGCCCTATGACACCAACCTACCACCTAGGAACTGATAGTTCCTGTTGTGTTTTTCCTATCTTCTTTGCAGCCTGCAAAGTCTACATCTGAAAAACCTGTTAGTAAGAAATCTCTATTCTAAGAGTACCAAAGACCAAGATTAGGTGTGCCCTTAAGATATCTCAGAATTCTCTTGACAGCAGAATAATGAGATTCCTTAGGGCAGGCTTGGTACCTAGCACAGACACATGTAGCATACATGATATCAGGTCTACTAGCAGTCAAGTAAAGTAGGGAGCCAATTATCCCTCTATACAAAGACTCATCAACAGGTTTTCCTGCTTCATCTTTGCCTATAGGCATACTTGTCCCCATTGGAGTTTTCATGGTGAAGGCTGACTCCATGCCATATTTCTTTATTAACTCCTTGGTGAACTTAGACTGAGATATGGACAATCCATCATCAGTCTGTCTAACATGGAGTCCCAAGAAGAATTTCAGCTCACCCATGCTGCTCATCTTAAACTTCCTTTGCATAAGTTTGGCAAACTTACTACAAAGGTTGTTTTCAGTAGAACCAAATATAATGTCATCAACATAAATCTGGACTATGATGATCTTACCTTTTGATTCTCTAAAGAATAGAGTCTTATTTATTTTCCCTCTTGAGAATTTATTCTCAATAAGGAAGGCAGACAAAGTTTCATACCAAGCCTTAGGGGCTTGTTTCAATCCATATAGAGCTTTCTTATGCCTATATATATAGTTGGGATAATGAGAATTAACAAAACCTGATGGTTGTTATACATATACTTCTTCCTTCAAGTCTCATTCAGAAAAGCTGACTTGACATCCATTTAAAATACTTTAAGACCTTGATAGGCAGCATACGCCAAAAACAATCTTATAGCTTCCAATCTTGCCACTAGGGCAAAAGTTTGATCAAAGTCTATCCCTTCTTCCTATCTGTAGCCCTTTGCTACTAGTCTGGTTTTGTTCTTGATTATTGTGCCATTCTTATCTAGTTTATTCCTATAGATCCACTTGGTTCCTATAATATTGTGATCCTTTTGTTTAGGAACCAACTCCCATACTTTACATTTTTTGAATTGATTCAGCTCTTCCTGCATGACATCAATCCAGTTTGTGTCTAGCATGGCTTCTTCAAACTTCTTAGGTTCTATCTGTGACAGAAAACTTGTACATAGAACTGTGTTCATGCTTTTGCTCCTGGTTAGAACTCCCTGGCTTGTATCACCAATGATTTGGTGTGAAGGATGATCTTTCAAGTGTCTTCTAGCTGGAGGAAATCTGTCAACCTCTTGGTCTTCTTCACTTTTCTCATTCTGATGCACTTCATTGTCTTCATCTTCATCCAGAGAGTCTTGTACTCCCCCCGGACAATATCCATCCTTTTCTTCATCCAGTCTTGCAGGTTGGTCTTCACTAATAGTCAGCTTGTCTATCATTTCCTTTAAACCTGTAGAGCTACCAGAAGTGCTAGACAATTCACATTTAATTAACTTAGACTCATCAAATACTACATGGACAGATTCTTCTATAACTTATGAAGTCAAGTTGTAGATTCTGTATGTCCTACTGTTATTGTTGTACCCAACAAATATCCCTTTTAGGGATTTGGCAGCAAACTTAGTTTGGTAGTGCTTACCATTAACTAAGACATAACATTTGCTTCCAAAGATTCTAAAGTAGGAAATGTTTGGTTTTCTGCCTTTCATAATCTCATAGGGAGTCTTCATATGTCTTTTATTGATGGAAGCTATATTGAGTACATGACATGCAGTATTTACTGCCTCAGCCCAGAAATATTCAAGGAGAGAAGTGTCACTTAGTAGTGTTCTTATTTCCTCAATTAGAGTCCTATTCTTTCTCTCAGCAACTCCATTTTGCTGGGGAGTTATAGGTGAGGAGAACTCCTGATGAATCCCAAGTTCTTCACAGAACTTTATCATACACTCAGACTGAAATTCAGTTCCATGATCACTTCTAATTTTTACTACTGAATTGTTAAATTCATTCTGAATTTGTCTAACAAAAGTCTGGAAGACAGTAAGGGTTTCAAATTTTTGGCTCAAGAAGAAAACCCATGTAAATCTAGAATAGTCATCCACAATTACTAATGTGTTCTCTTTCCTACCTAGACTATAAACTGGCATAGGACCAAATAAATACATATGTAGGAGATATAGACATCTCACTGAATCTTTGGTATCAAGTCCATGGAAAGAGGCCTTGGTCTGTTTTCCCTTTTGGCAAGCTGAAAAAACACCCTCTTTAATGCACTTGACCTGAGGATCATTCATCACTAGCTCCATACTAAATAATTGTCCTATTGACTTATAGTTCAGATGAGCTAGCCTCTTGTGCCATTGGACACACTGTGATGCTTTCTCATCTGCAACTAGACAGATAGGTGAGTTGTTATACTCACAATCAAGGTTAAGACAATATACATTCTCTTTCCTAGTGCCAGTCAGAATGATCTCTTGATCACTTGACCTCTTTATTTGGTACTCACTCTTGAGGAAAGAGGTGTCATACCCAAGATCACTTAGTTGACTTATGCTAATTAGGTTATGTTTTACACCTTTCACATAATCCACTTGAGTGATATAGATAGAGTTACTCGAAATATTACCAAACCCTTTGATGACACCTTTTTCAGATCCACCAAAGATTACTTTGGGTCCATTCTCTATGGGAGAATAGTCCTTCAACATCCTTCTTGTTCCAGTCTTGTGCCTGGAACATCCACTATCCAAGTACCATATAGGGGTATGGCAACTTGGACTCACCTGCATCAAATAAAGATTTACCTATCCTTAGAACCCAAATAGTTATTGGGTCCTAGGTTAAGGTTAGCTTGAAATCTGACATGCTTACCTACAACTTTTCTGACAGGTAAACTGGCCTTATTCTGAATACTAGTATTGAACAAACAATCAATGGAAAAGTGGCCCACCTTGAAACAACACCAGCACTCAAATCTATTGTACTTTTTCTTAAGTACAGGCTTCACAACATTATTTCCAGTATTCCATTTAAGTGTAGGTGTTGGAGTAGCATACCCCAAGGATTCCTTAAGAACCTGATGAGTTTGCTTATAGGGTGGCCTATTAGCATATGCACCCTTTCCATTAAGATCACCATACTCACAATGACCATAAGTGAGGTCATGATCATACCTGTTAGTAGGTTGCATCACTTTTCTAAAAGAAATAAGGGGTTTCATAGCTAGTGGCTGAACTAGGCCTTTGCCTTTTCCTTGAGAATTTACTGCCCATGTTCTTTCCTTGAAGCCTAGTCCTGTCTTTCCTTTTTGAGATATGAAGTTATCTATTAAAGGCAAGACAGACTTTGGCTTTGAAAATTTAGCCACTATATCCTTTTCTTTCTGGAGTCTTGCTTCCAGATTTTTGATGTGATTTTCTTTGAAGGAGATTGTGCCCATCTGAATAATAGTTATGTTTTTCAGTTTGGCAATCTCCTTCAATTTCAAATCCATCAGTTTGGTTGAATCTGATGCAGCCTGTTTGAGAGATTCAATTTCCTTGGTCTGTTTCTTGTCAAGGAATTTGCTCCTCTTAAGAGCTTACAACAAACCACCATACTCATCAATTAATTGATGTACATCCCCCTCAGATTCACAACCATCCACATCTCTTGATGTTGATGCTTCTGATTCTGATCCAGTAAAATAATCAGGAGCTAAGGATGGATTGTATACCTTACTTGGACCAGGCTGATCCTGACACTGATCTTCTTCTAAAAGAGCCATCAGCCCTCTACAACAATAGTCTTCACCTCCATTTATGGAATCTAGTATTTGCAAGAATTATGATTCCATAGAATCCTCTTCTGTAGTAAACAACCCAATATAAGCTTCTGCATCATCCTCTTCTCCAGATTCTGAGGATGAAGAGTCAGTCCAACTCTTCTACTTCTGGGAAACAAAGGATTTCTCCTTCTTGTCCTTATTTTGAGTCTTCTTCTTATCCTTAGTCTCCTTTCTCTTATCAGGATAGTCAGCTATGATATGTCCAGGTCTGTTACAACAATAACAAACAATTTTAGAGGTAGTTTGTTTTCTAGGATTAGAGGCATACCTGCCCTCCTTAGAAGTCTTCTTCTTCTTGTAAAAATCATCCTTGAAGAAGGATGAAGATGGCTTGGTTCTCCATTTCTTCTTCTTCATGAACCTCTGAAACTGCCTTGTAAAGACAGCAAAGTCTTCATCAGAATTGTGGCTGTCTGATGTACTGATGTCAGGATTTTCTGCTTCAGCCTCAACACTTCTTCTGGGTGGAGAAGGAGACTTTCTCCTACTCTTTCTTGTGGCTTCAGCTTTGAAGGCTACTGACTTGTCTTTATACTCAGACCTACTGCTTTTCTCCTCCTCCTTTCTGGCAGTGAGCTATATCTCATAAGATAGCAGTTTTCCAAACAAGGTTGATGGAGGTGTATCAGCAAGCCTGACAACCTCTCTGATGCCACATATTTTTGTATCCCAGTCCTTGGTCAGTGACCTGAGAAACTTATCATTCAATTCATATGTGCTAAAGACTCTTCCATAGGTCATCAGCTCATTTACAATTCTAAAGAACTTCTTGTAACATTCTGCTATGCTGTCTGACTTAGCTTGTCTGAAGCTTTCATATTCTTGATTCAACATAGATTTCTTATCCTCTCTAACTTCTTCAGTTCCCTCAATGTAGATAATCAAGGTGTCCCACATCTCCTTGGAGGTTTTGCAATGTACTAAATTCTGAAATGTGACATCATCTATAACACTCACAATTATGTTTTGTGATCTCTTGTCTAAAGTTACTAGAATGATCTCATCCTTAGTCATTTCAGAATAGCTTTTTGGGGTTTTGAGATTAGCATCAAGAGCTGATATATTCATTGGAATGAAAGGACCTTCTTGTACTGTGATGTAGATTCTAGGATCAGATGCTTCCATGAACAATCGGACCCTTTCTTTCCATATCCCAAAGTTTTCTTTCCTGTAGATGGGCAGTTTCATGGATCCAAATTCATTCTGATTCTCATTTGAACCCATTCTGGCTAATTGTTAATTGTCTTAGAGATTTACTCAGACTATTAGGTCTATTTTTGAGCAACCTCCCTCTGATACCACTTGAAAGATTTGATTTCAAGAGCCTAAACACCTAGATGGGGGTGAATAGGTTCTAATTCTTTTAACAATTAAGGCAATTAACACAACACAAATATCACAAAAATAATCACAGAAAATACACAGCACAGCACACCAAGATTTATAGTGGTTCCCCAAGTTGTGGGTACGTCCACTTTCCCCCTTCGCATATCAAGTTGAGAACTGGATTCGACCAAACTTACTTCCACTAGCTCGGATCCATAGATCTTACAACTCAGAAACTGATAGGTTCCTACAACTAAGACTTCTTCAAGTCCTATCTCAAATTCTTCCCAAGAATCCTACCTCAGGCAACATCCCTACCTCAGCCTTTATCTCCAGGCCTACAACTCAGACTTTTTCAAGTCCTACACCTCATGCACTCAGTCCTACCTCAGCCTTTATAAATTTAAGCTTACAACTCAGATCTATAACATATCTTACAAATAAAAGTTTGTTTAAGAAAATAAAAACTTACCCCAGTTCAACAGATAAAATGGTGAGAACTTCTTGATCAGTTTTTGATTGAACTGAATACTCTAGATGCAACTTGACTCAGCTTCTTCAAAGCTTCTTAAATTTGAACAAAATAAGGTTGATCTTCAATTGGATTTGGAGTTGATCTTCAATCAGCTTCCTTCTTGAATTCAAAATCAGATCTGAATTTTTCTTGCAGACTTTTCAGGATCTGCCTTCTTCTGGGTTTGCCTCTTGCTCCCCCTCACTAGTTCTCAATCTCTATTGAGTCAGTTATTTCTCCTCTTAATTATGTTGGATTATATTATTTTTCATCTGTTTGTTATGGATCAGCCCTTTATATAGAGTTCATCCACGATTACCGGCTGATCCGGTTTGTAACGACCTTCTGACAGTACTGACAGATGTGTCAGTCTTGTTACTTATGACAGCTGTCAAATCTTCAATCGTGACAACTGACCCTTCAATGAACTTATATCACAGCAGGGAACAGTCAGCAAAATACTTCAAATGTGATGACACAAATAGACCAAGTGTCCACACAATTTTTGATGATATCGACACAGCTTCCAATGTGTCGACACAGTCATTCTTTATCTTCTCGACACAGCTTCTGTTGTATGTGTCAACACAAGTCCTGTGTGTCGACACAACTTATCCTGGTCTCTACATAGCTGATGCTGATAGATGGCGTTGAGTGTATGTCTAGATGTCGTTGAGTGTGTGTCGATGCAAATCCCGTGTGTTGACACAAGCCTTTCAGACTCAGTATAGCTGTTGTTGATAGATGGCGTTGAGTGTGTGTCGACACAAGTCCCGTGTGTCAATACAAGCCTTCCATACTCAGTATAGCTGTTGTTGATAGATGGCGTTGAGTGCGTGTCGATACAAGTCCCGTGTGTCAACATAGTCTTGCTTCTGGTGTCGACATAACTCCTGGGTGTCGACACAGCTCCTTCTTCAGGTGTCGACACAAGTCCTAGGTGTCGACACTTGTACTTAGAAATTTTTCTTGTATTTCTTAAACCTGCACACTAAAACTTAACATCTCATCAAATACACATTGATGTATACCATTGAGTAAAGAGAGGCTTCTCCAAATCTGGTACACAATTTCCAGTGTACCCAACAAGGGGAAGTTAGAATAACTTCCGGGTGTGTGTCAAGACCTCCTTGCTATAACTCGCGGGTCTATGGGTAGGCAAACCACTTCTCAACTAGTGAGGGTCGACTCTAGGCTCAGAATACCCCTATCTGTACCGCTCGACGACGAGTCAAGTAACTCAAACTACCCACTCTTAGTCAAAACTCCATTGAACTGGTATCCAGATTTCGACATTTTTGGTGCGGTGAGCGTGGACTAACAGTTTGCGTAAAAAAACTCACTCGACAACACCATAACGGGGCATGGAGAGCACGAAGACGACCAAGGAAACTCACATCCATATAACGAGTTCATAACATGAGATGACTTCATAGAGTTTGGGAGATCGATGGTGGAGATGTTTAAAGGCCCACTCGTACCACACAACGAGGTCGTGGTGCCAAAGCCGTTAGTTATAGGCTCTTCCGGCGAGGCAGGACATAGCTGACAATCTGGAAAGGAGGTAGTTCAATAGGAAGAAGACAAAGCACTGCATCCGCAAGTTCTCTTCGCAAGTTCTCTTCGCAAGTAATCCAATAACTCGTTGCTCGGAAGGCGAGTTAGAGCAATCTCACCCAGTTCATCAGGTCACACCCACGAGTCCAATATATAAGTTGGCGTTAACTGCTCCTGCTCCCGCCAGGTTCACAGAGCCCGCGATAAACTTCTATTCCATGACGGACGATCCTATCCAGCATCTGTAGTGGTTTTAGGATATAGTGTTGATCTGACAGATGTCAGACCCTTTCAAATGCTACTTGTTCGCCATCAAATTCAAAGGAAAAGAAAAAGTCTGGTGTCACCAATTACTGGTCGACCTAATCTATGATTTTAAAAATCCTTGTAGGGGCTTCTTGCTCTCTTTCTCTATGTGAAAGACGATTAAGATGGGGCCAGAGACACTCTTCATCATCAAACATGGACCTCAAGAGTTATTACGATCATATGTTGATCGCTTATAGGAAGAAATTCTCATAGTGAGGGAGGTGTCAGGACACACCCTCATACTAGCCTTCACCTTGGGCTAGTAGGAGGGGTTCTCTAAGATGGAGTTGGCCCGCATACCCCCGACGTCGTTCGAGAATCAGATCAACCGGATGGGGAATCATATAGAAGGTGAGGTGACTAGCTCAGGATTTATGGTTAAGTTAGACAAACAAATAAGAGAAGGGGAGGAAGCGGCAGGAGGAGCTAAGGAAAAAGCCAAGAGAAGAGAGCAGTCGAGAAGGTGGAAGGGTGGAAGACCTTATGAGAACCAGGACTGATAAGACTGAGAAAGGAGGTTCCATGGACCGCCCGTCGGGCCGGCACGGAGGCCGATAGGAAGAGGTTATCAAGGCCACCGGGGATAAGGTTCTCTCACAAGTGTTGGGCCCACCACCATCCACCTGAGAGTAGGCAAGGTCCGTGGAGGCTGAACAAGGCGCCTTGTCAGGAAGTGTATTCCATCGGCTGAGTTAGAGGCCACGAGAGAAGGATCTGCTAGTCGAGAAGGGAAGAAGAAAGGAGAGTGGTGTTATATAGTGACTTTCATCATGCGGAAGGTCATGCCACCGTGACTTGACCAGAGTTCCTAGAACTGAGAAGAGGAGTAGAGGAAAGAGCTTGAGAGGGGCAACATAAGCAGGATTAGAAGCAAGGAATGAAGGAGTTTGGGGCGGGCCCCGATGGGGTATCAGGACCGAGTGGACCAAAAAGGTCGGCGTTGAATTAGAGTGATCCATGGCGAGTTGGAGTGGAGGCGACCAAGAAGGTAAGTATGCATGCGGTTTATCGTCAAAGTGTGGCCTCCACTTCACGAGCCCCGCCTCTAATATGGGAGTTCTCATTCTCAACAGAGGATATGCTGGGGAATGAGAATCTCCTCCACGATGCAGTAGCGATCCAAACAACGATGAAGAATTTCACGATCTTCTACATCCTCATGGACAACAGAATGCGTTCTAAGCCATGACTATAGAGGAAAAGAGGGTAACCACCACCAATGGTCCCTACTTCAGCTTTTGGGAGAAAGGAAGGAAGTTTAAGGAGTGGAGTTCCTCGCCTCCTTGGGGGAACATCAAAGAATTTCTGTTTCGTGATTGTTGACGCACCCATTAGCTATAACGCTATCTTTGGGAGGCCCCTCATATATTTATTTCAATGCACACCCTTGCCTTATCACACGTGTTTAAAATATATTATTGAAGGGTTGTCGATTCGGAATAGGAGTGATCCAAAGGTGGCGAGGGAATGATATCTTAATGTGGTCAACATGATCAGATAGAAGAAGGAGGCCAAGGTGGTCGGCAGGGTGATAGAAAAATGGCAAGGTTGGAGGTAGCAGGGGAGATGGAAGAGAAAGAGATTGATGTTGGCGGGAGGACAAGGAAAGTGAGGATCAGTGGGGAGCTGACGGAGGAAGGCAAGTGAGATTATGGCCTACATCCTAGAGAACGTAGACATCTTCACATGGAGCATCACAGACATGCCAGGAATCGATGTTGTCTTTGCATGCCACTATATCAACCTTGATCCGGAGGGCCGCGCCATTCTTCGAAAGAAGAGGTCAAAAACTACTACCTTGGCCAAGCCCTTTTGCACAAAGGTGAAGAATGTTGGGTATCTTATCCACAATAACCCGGATTTGAAGAAGGGCCCAGTTAAGCTTAGATGAATTGTGACTATATTTGATGTTGTTTTTGAGTTATGTACTTGCAGGTTTTCATTGCTAAGTACACACTAATGTCAGGTTATAGTGGGTCAGTAAACACAAGACTATACAATGTAATTCCTTATTGTGTAGGCCAAGGTGTTGACTCAGTTGTAATCTCTCTATTGTGATGTACTTCTATCCCAAGTATAGGATAAGGATCAAGGAAGATCAAAGACTTGAAATCAAAAAATAGGAATTTTACCTAAGTAAAATTCTATGAGAATGGTTAAGCATGCACGTCGAATTCGTCGAATATCATCATTGATATACGTCGAATTCCTCAAGTATACTTACCAATACCCGTCGAATCCATCATTTATTCTTAGGGTAATGTCCAACCCATATTCGTCGAGGAGGGGCCCCATCAGCGCCAGGTCAGCAGAAGTCAAAGTCAATAAGTCAAGACAGAGGTCAGAGTCAATGTGCCAGCCTGCAGAAGGCTTAGGAGAGTATGGCGAGCTCCCCTCGCATACTCGCCAGGTAGGCGACTAGGCTAGTTGCTCGCCCAGCCATGCAAGTTCCTCCAGGAAGTCGCCTAGTCGCCGAGGGGTGGGGGTATAAATAGACCCCCCCTCCCCCAGGATTTCCCTATAAAAAAGATCCCAGGGGTACGATGAGAGACAGAAAAAATCCCTGCAAGGATCTCGCGAGCTCTACTTTTTGGATACCAGCTAAGCCTTTGGATTCCTTCTACTTAGAGACCAGCTCGCGATCTCGCGACTTTGTTACTAGCTAGTCTCCCTCGTACCTTGCTCGACCAATTTTGGTTGTGGAGGGGTTGCTTCTTCCAAGCATCCGAGTACATGGTGGGACCTTCCTATCGTAGCTTCCGGGTTCCTATTTGTTGACTTTCCTCTTCGCTCTCCTTAGCCGTTTAGCTTTGTTGTGGAGCCAGTAGCCTTAGGATGCCTTGATCCGATTTCTGAGGTTGGGAATTTTCCCGGCTTCAACACTTGGTGCGATGAGCGTGGATCGCAGCCGAGAAGGAAAGTTTTGTGGTTTGGAGAGATGGCAAATGGTGGCGAGCATGGAGAGTTGGTCGGCAACTAGGCGAGGGCTAGTAATCCCGTGCGAGGTAGCAAGTTCGTGACCTTGACAACATTCGAAGACTTCACAAAGAGGATCGAGAGGACCATCCTCGTCGGGCTTTCTCATCGCCCCGATGTCACGGTGACCTCCCCCCATCACGTGACACTGTCGGATGAGGAAGCGCCGCCGAGGCGAGCTGGGAAGGAGCCCACTTGGATGAGAGAGGAGTGACCGTTGCAGTCGCGACATTATCCGACAGGTAACCAGGGGATTAGATTCCAAGATCCAGAGACGACGATGAGGTATCGCGATACTCGCCAGTGGAGTGAGTATGATGATGATTATAGTGAGGATGAAACTCGTCATTGACAGGGAGGGAGGAGCCCCTTATCTGATGAGATCCTCGCGACCCCAATTCCTAAGGGGTTTAGAGAGCCCATCCTCACCTACTACTCCAGCAGAGATGACCCGGTCAGACATATCCAATGGTTTGAGGGCATGGTGTCGATCCACAACATGTCAGACGCCTTCAAGTGTATATTCTTCTTCATCATCTTCATGGGTAACGCAAGGGATTGGTTTCACCAGTTGCCAGCCGGTTCTATTTACTACTTTGCCGATCTGCGTCGGGGCCTCATGACGAGGTTCGCGACATCTAAGAAGAGGAAGAAGGAAGCAACGACCCTCTTCAAGATTAACCAGGGACAACACGTGTAACATCCCATTTCCAACTAGACCCCTGGGAGTGGTTTTGTCATGATAAAACCCTAGAAAGCCCAAGGAAGGGACAAGTGGACCTGGTAGTGTGAATAGGGTCACTGTGGTCTGCACTTAGCAGATCCCTGAACCTTGATTTAAAAGTGATCATGAGGCTTCACTAAGACTCCAAGACCCCACCCCTACCCTCATAGACCTAGTGAGAGGTCAATGGGTCACCAAAGACCCATGGAGGGCATTCAACAGACCCAAGTTGATCAAAGTCAACTATAACCCTAGCTAGGTCAAATTGACCTACACAGGGGTCCATTTCAGTCCATTAGCCAAATATACCCCACCAATACCCTTATAACCCTAGGAAGAGGTCAATGGGTCACTAAGGATCCATGGAGAGCAGTCAATGGGGCTAAGTTGACCAAAGTCAACAATAGCCCTAATTGGGTCAAATTGACCTACACAAGGGTCAATTGCAGTCCCTTAGCCCAATAGACACCACCTCTACCCTCATAAGCCTAGTGAGAGGCCAATAGGTCACCAAGGACCCATTGGGACCAATCAAAGGGGCTGGTTTGACCAAAGTCAACCCTTAACCTAAAATGGTCAAAATGCCCTAGTTAAGGGCCAAGTGACCTTCAAGGGCCAATACAACCCCACCATGACCCTAGGGGAGGCTAATGGGTCACCAAGGACCTATTAAGGAAATGTCAAGGATCAAATTGACCTAGGTAGGCCCTAGTCCCACTTTGGGTCAAGTTAGCCCAAATGGGCTAACTCAAGCTCAAGCCTATTTTATTAGGGCTAACCTTGACCCAAGTGGCCAAATAGATTGGTAGGCTGACATGTGACATGTAGGAGCCCAAATTTCAGGCTTGATGACTAGGAGAGAGAAAATCATCCATGGAGGAGAGAGAAAGAGAAGGAAGAGAAGGAAGGAGGACTTTGTGCTCCTCCTTCCCCCTCCCCAACCTCCCCATTCATTTCAGAAGGACAAGGGGGAGTCCAGCAGTCATTGTGGACTGAATTGAGCAAGCTCCACCCCCCCTACCAACCTAGCCGCCAACCTTGACCATGGCCAAAAATGGCACATGCCATTTCAGCCACCTAACACCTCCCCTCACCTCTTTAAAAGCTTCAGTGAGGTCCAAGGATTATTTCCCACCATTTTCCTAAAGAAACCAAGCCCAATCCTGCACTTTTGAGCAAGCCGACCACCACCGACCACCACCATGACATCCCGGCGATCCTCCCGACTTCAGGCCGCCAAAAAGGTCCTCCTCCACTCCATCTCTCATGGATAGATCGTAGGAATCAATAGAACCAAGGTTGGAGCTCAATTGAGCCCAATCGGATTTTCAAAATCATGGATTTTCCATGATTTTTCATCCCGTCGGGTTCGCCGGAGTAGGGCTTCCCGGCGGCCGTGCCGCCGCCTGGAGGTAGCCCCGACCACCACGAAGGTGTCGGCGGCGGTGGCAGGCCGGGGAGGTGGCCGGAGCGACGGCGGCAGCCGCTGGAAGTCGGCCCAGGCGGGAGAAATCCTGGCCGTCGGCTGGAGGAAGGAGATAACCGGATCCCGTCTATCTTGCGCCAAGATTCGTGCCGCTAATGATAAGATACTATAGTATAAGAGTTTGATTATTTTTATTATCTGTCACAGATATTGTATTATTTGGTTTTAATTATTAAAAATATTTGGAGCCATTTTCAGAGAAAATGGTCTACACATAAAAGGTAGCCCTATGTGTCTACTGTCTGACAAAATTTATTTGAACCAATTTGGGTGACTGGTTTGACCAGGGCACTCATTTTGGTGGGGTCTATACAAATGAGTAGGCAGACATTAAACTAGCTGCCCACTCTTCATCCTTGGTCCAACTAAGCTGAAATTTTGGCAGGGATTCACCCTACCCTATACCTAGACCCTGCCCAAAAATGGGAATTTTTGGGAATAATTTTCCTATAGTTTTTGTAAATAATTTAATTATGCTAGGGTAAATTAAATTAGGGGTCAAATGAAGTCCAAATTCAACCAAATTTTGGTGGGATGGTTATGAGGTCAATATAGACCTCTGGTTAAAATTTCATTAAGTTTGGAGTTGATTTGAATATGATTCAAGCAAACCCTAGCCTTGCCCTAAGAAGGGTATTTTGGTCCAAAAAGTAATTTTGGCTTTTAGTGACCTATTCAACTCAACAGAGGCTCAAATTTTGTACACTAGTTTGTGATGACAAGATACACCTCCCAAAGGAAATTTGGGGGCAGTGGAGTTGGTTTGGCCCAAGCTCCTAGGTCAAACCCTAAGGAAGGGCTTTTGTACCTTGTGAAGGGCATATGGCCAAATCACCTTGTATGGCCATGAAATTTTGTAGGGATAGAGTTTTGGTAACTATAACCCTCTGGTAAAATTGTTAGGACATTTTGGAAGGTTTAGGACCCTAAAATCCCTAACCCTAGTTTAGGGCACAAATATCCTAGGGTTGAAATGGGCTAGCTAAACACCTCAAACTAAGATGAAACTTTGGTAGATTGGTCTTAAGGACATTATGGGCCTCTGGTATTTTAATGGGGAATTTTGGGTCAATAATTATAGCACATCATTTGTAACACAAGAAAGGCTTAAATTAAGTAATTAATTTATTGTGCTACCTCTGACCATTGAGAGGTCATGAAATTTTGGCAGAGGATGTTTGAAAGCATATAGAGTTTATATAAATTTTATAAGAATTTTTGGACAAGTATATGAGGTAGTTAGTTCACAAATTGTCATGTGATGGAATTATTCAAAAATTCATTTAGGCCCATTTACAAATAAATAAATTATGAAATTTGGCCCAAACCATGTATATGACATTAGATTCATAATTGAAGTTTCCCTGAATTTTTGGAAGCAATATAGTGTTTTATAGTTATTAAATGAATTTCCAAGGATTTAAATGATTATTTGATTTAAAGATAAAGCTTTACTGAAAAGAAATATATATTTTGGAAGATAGGTTATGTCATTATTCTTAGTAACATATAAAATTTGTAAAATGATTCCTTGAATGAAAGTAGTACTTCATGTTCATTTTTGGAAATCTTTGACATTAAAATAATTAAATAACTTATCAAATAAGTAAGGAAAATTTTGGAACTCTGGATTTAGAACTAAAAGGTCATAATGAACCTCCATTAATTATTATAGGGGTGTAGGATGATTATTTTATATACATCCCATTATACATGAAAAATTGACTTGGTGGTCTGCAATTAGCGATTTTGGATTTAGTTTGTTTAAATCATTTTGAGCATTTACCTACTGTATAATTATGACGTTTGGCCAATGAGATTTTTAAGACAATATATACTGTAGAAAATTAATTAAGAATTTTCGGATGAATATTTATTGCACTTACATCAATAATAAAAGGAAAAAAAAGATATATTCTCAAAATTAGATTAGTGTCATTTGAATACTTGAAAAATTGTCATATCTTGGATTTGTTGTTAAATGATATTTAGAATTTATCATGAATTTATGAATCTATATACCTCTCTGAAAAGTGCACTTCATGCTCAATGGGTAGTCCTTAGAAGCTTTACGAGAAATTAATTAAATATCAGAATACTTAGAAAAATTACAATATTTTGGATTTAGTCCATTTGCATCATGATATGTCTCCAGAAAATAATTCAGGACATTTGGATGATTATTTAGAATACCCCATATCCGGTTCAACGTATCGTCTAAGTTGGTGTGCATATAGCAAAATTGCTAAATTGGAATAAGTCAAGGTCGGGGATAGTTATTGGAGTTAGAACTGTTAATGTGGATGATTTCCCATTAGAGAGAAAATAATTAGAGTGAGAGTGGGTTGGCTAGTGTTGGGTGGTGCGTGTGATCGACGAAAAATCGTCTTTCTCGTAGTAATTAGGATAAGTCAAAACTTCGTAAGCATACAGTAAATAGTAAACTTAGGGTTTCACACTTTCCCACCCAGTGTCCCGGGAGATAGTATGGGTTACTTGGGCAATAGGCCCAGTAGTTGTGATGGTGGTCCGGGGAGCTTTGGCTCGGTGGTAGATTATGACGGACAGAATAGTCCGGGGAGCTTCGGCTCGGTTGTAGATTGTGACGGACGGGATAGTCTGAGAAGACTCGGCTCGGTTATTTATTGGTCTCATAACTATTGCATGTGCATAAAAGGTATAAGGTGGTGGGTCTTCGATATTGGGGAGTTCGTTGCACCGACACCAATATCGTTGACTCGGCAAGTGTGGTTTTACACTTTGCCAACAGAAGTCCGGTGCGCCAGCCGGCAAGAGTACGCAGACGTCCGCTTAGTGCACCAAGCGTTGAGGCGTACGATAGGTCAGACCAGTAGTGCAAATACTGGTTTTGAGGTGGGCGAGGCCCAACCCACCGCTTCCGTCTGCCACTACGGAGGTATCCTGGGAGGTAACGGCTCTGAAAAGGGGAACTAAAGGTCTGTGTACACAGAGTCGAGTGGGTGAGTTGCACTTGCATGTTCTCATCATAGCATAATTGTATTTCATAGCATAACCATTGCATAAAACCCGACACCTAATGTATAAGCGGTATGGGACGCTCTATACATTAGGCCTTGCAAAACGACCCCTTGGGCCTATAAGTTCGTGTGAGCGTGCTTATAAGTCAAGGTTCTCTTTCAATATTATGAGCCTGCTAATAGAACCGACACCCTATCGTATAAATCGGTATGGGACTTTTTATACGATAGGAGCCCTGCAAAAGATCCTTTAGCTTATGTGTACCCACATAAGTTGAGGTTACTTATTTAATTTTGTATATATATTATCATGCATACACTGTTAGTTTAGTTCCGCTACCATCTGGAATTTGACTATTCTCCACCTTCATGTCCTTCCCTTTCCTTCTCCCCGCTCGGTGCTTAGGAGCCATGGGGGAAGGGGTGGGGGACGGTAGGACTTAGTCTTTTAGACTAACGGTTTTCGAACCACATCATTTAGGGGACCACGGAGCCCAGCATGGAGGAGCAGCCCCGGAGGTCGGCACGTTTGGAGATCGGACAGTCTAGCACTGGAGTCCAGACAGCAGGGACAGTGAGTCCCGAACTATAGTAGTTGTATTAGTTTGCTTCCGCGATGAGTGAATTGTAGTGAGGATTTGATGTACTGGGCATAAGCCCGAGATTTTCATTATATGTACTATCTGTGGACACTCCCTTCGTGGAGTTTATTTCTATATATGTGATTCTCTTTGTGGACTTGCTACCTTCTTAAGTATATTGCTACTGTTATGATCGAATTGGCCGGCAGAATCGGCGTCTTGTAGTGACGACCTTCCCGGGTGCGAAGGTGTCACCGCAAGGCGGCGGTTCTGGGCCTAAGACCCCGGTGTCGAAAAAGAAAAAAAAAATGGGGGTCTTACAAGTGGTATCAGAGCAAATCTCGATCAGAAATGTAGCAGTCCACCAACCCTGGGACACCCCCGCTCGAGTTTAGTTTGCGGACAACCTAAGCAGCGGAAGCAGTGGTGGGCCCAAAGGGAAAAATCACATGGAAAATTGTCCACTTTTAGTTAAATCTGTGAGACTTCTTATAATTGTCTTCTATAACGCAGCCCCCAGCGCAGCCAACACCACAAGGCGGAGTTCAGCAGACTCCGACTGTTGCACCACCTCCCCCGGCCCCCACTCCATTCTTACACTCGGAGATGGGTCAAACGCTGACGGCCATTCTAGATGCTTTCAGGGCTCAGCAGGTTCCGGCTCCGCAGCCGAACCCGGGGGCCAATTGGCTGAGCATTTTTCGAGGACTCTCTCCTCCATCTTACTTGGGGACAGAATCCGCTGTACGGACAGAGGAGTGGCTAGATATTATGTACGAAATGCTGACTGGGATACGATGTCCCTGGGAGGAGAAGGTGGCCTTGGTTGTCTCCTGCCTAGAGTCTCATGCAAAGAGGTGGTGGAAGACGCTGCTGGATACAACATTTGCTGATAGGGAGGTTACAGAAATCTCCTGGGAAGAGTTCAGGACCGCTCTCCTGGAACATTTTGTTCCACAATCAGCCAGGGATGAGTTGGAGGAACGGTTCTTACAGTTGAAACAGGGTACCAGGACGGTGGTAGAGTACCATCGGGAGTTCGACCACTTGGCTCGCTACGCGGATTCGTATCAACTAGATGAGGCGGGCTACACAAAAAGGTTTTATAAGGGCCTACGGGAGGACTTGAGGGAGGCCCTTCTGTTCGTTTCTGATGGACCTATCTCTCGGATCTTGGAAATGGCCAAGAGGATTGAGGCCGATTGGCACACCACTCGGGGTCGAAAAAGGCCAACAGAGGACCAGGGCCGGGGAGGCCGGAATGATCAGCGGCGGGGCCGTATCACAGATGGGAGAGAAGGAAGAAGAACAGAAGACCAACCTCGTCAGGAAATAAGACGAGAGCCGAGGGAGCCGGTGGTACTGGCTCCTCAGCCTCTTCAGATGAGGGAGGCACCGAGACCCGGGGGTATGGCATTTCCCCCACCGGAGTGCTACAACTGCCATCAGATAGGACACATTCGGAGAAATTGCCCCATGAGGGGAGCACCTTTACCAGCACCCCAGGATGCCCCGCATGCCCAGCAGTTTGGAGGACGAGGACGTGGTCGAGGACGTGGCTTCCAGGGTGCAGATCGTAGGCAGCAGAGGGAGCAAATTTATGCACTGGATCTGGCTCAGCCCCGAAACCCGGAGCAAGTAATCACTGGTATGTCTGAAAATTTTGGTTAAAGTTATTTCCTCATGAAGTTAAATTTGATATAGAAGTGACCATCTAGGAAAGAAAACCATGTCTAGAATTCTGAGACATTTAATTTTTCCCAAAACCCCAGGAATAGTTTTCATCAGCGGCAAACCCGCTTATACGCTATTTAATACGGGTGCTTCGCACTCATTTGTATCGGAGGCCTTCATAGAAGGATTGGAAGGCGTGGAACGATTCACGGGTCTGATGGTGAGGATACGACTACCCGACGGATCGGAGTTGTTCACCTCTGCCCACTGCAACATGGAGGCAGAGATCGGTGGAAGGATATTTGAAGCTCCAGCGACGATCATAAAAATGCCAATCTTTGATTTGATCCTAGGGATGACGTGGTTGAACTGGAATCATGCTCAAATTGACTGCACGTCCAAAAGAGTTACCGTAAGACATGGGGATTCATACCTCGTCATTGAAGGTATAAAATCTATTCCCCCTCTCATACTATCGTCTGTACAAGCCGTCAAGGCTCACTTACAAGGAGAAGAAGTGTATGAAATAATATTTGAGATGACTGAAACCAAGATCTCCACCTCGGATATTCCGGTGGTGCGAGATTTTGCCGACGTATTCCCGGAGAAACTGCCTGGGCTACCCCCGCACCGGGAGCAGGATTTCCGGATACAGCTGGTGCCGGGGGCTAAGCCAGCAGCTAGGGCCCCTTACCGGATGGCCCCGAAAGAATTGACAGAGTTTCGAAGCCAACTCCAAGAACTGGTGGAGGCTGGATTTGTCCGACCGAGCTCTTCGCCTTGGGGAGCCCCGGTCTTGTTTGTTAAAAAGAAGGACGGAACTCTGAGACTGTGCATCGACTACCGAGCTCTAAACCGATTGACAGTCCGAAATACATATCCGTTGCCAAGGATAGATGAGCTGTTTGACCAGCTAGAAGGGGCGCACTTCTTTTCCAAATTGGATCTGAGATCAGGCTACTACCAGCTACGGATCCAGGAAGAGGACATTCCGAAGACTGCATTCAGTAGCAGATACGGACTATACGAATTTACTGTAATGCCCTTCGGGCTCACAAATGCGCCGTCAGCATTTATGAGCCTTATGAATCAGGTGTTCAAGGAGTATTTAGATATATTTGTCATCGTATTTATCGATGACATCCTCATTTACTCAAGGACAGAAGAGGAGCGCACGCAACATCTGACGTTGACTCTAAGGAAACTACGGGAGCACAAGCTCTATGCAAAGATCAGCAAGTGCCAATTTTGGTTAAAGGAGGTGGCCTTCCTAGGCCATATCATCAGTGGTGCTGGGTTAGCAGTGGACCCGGCCAAGATCCAAGCAGTTCGGGACTGGCCACAATTAAAGACGGCCACAGATGTACGAAGTTTCCTAGGGCTTGCCGGATACTACCGGAAATTCGTAGAGGGATTCTCTCGTATCGCCCTCCCACTCACATCTCTGACAAGGAAGGAGGTGCCCTTTACCTGGACCCCACGGTGTGAAGAGGCTTTTCAAGAACTAAAGGGGCGACTCACTTCGGCCCCTATACTTACCCTCCCTTCAGGGAAGGAAGGATTCCAGGTATACACCGATGCCTCCTACCAGGGCATGGGTGCGGTACTTATGCAGAATGGCCATGTGATAGCCTATGCTTCTCGGCAGCTGAAGAAGCACGAGCAAAACTACCCAATCCATGACTTAGAGATGGGAGCTGTTATTTTTGCATTAAAGGTCTGGCGTCACTATCTATACGGTGTCCACTGCGACATATACTCTGACCACAAAAATTTGAAGTATGTGGACACGCAGAAGGAGCTAAATATCAGACAAAGATGATGGGTGGAATTTTTGGCAGATTATCAGTACGAGATGCACTACCACCCGGGGAAGGCGAATGTGGTAGCAGATGCATTGAGCCGAAAGACCGCAAACACTGAGGTAGGAACACCATTGATGGCCTTGGAGTTGGTTCAGATGTTTGATAGAATGCAAATATCCCTAGTATCCGAGGATCACCCTGGGCTATACCGGGAATACCTGTCATCATTAATCGCCACGGATGACATACGAGAGAGGGTCAAGGATGGACAGAGGCAGGATGCCCAGCTAGATCCGGTATTCCGGTCCTTAAAAGCAGGCACTGCGGAAGATTACACGCTGAGAGATGATTTAGTATGCTTCAGAGGACGGGTCTACATACCAGAGGGAGGCCAGATCCGGGAAGACATCATGACGGAGGCTCATTGCAGTCGATATTCGGTACACCCGGGGATTACGAAGATGACTGCAGATCTGAAGAAGACTATGTTCTGGCCCGGCATGAAGAAGGATATCACCTACTTCGTGACCCGTTGCAAGGCATGCCAATTAGTAAAAGCGGAGTGCAAAAACCCCGCAGGATTATTACAGCCCCTCCCAGTACCAGAGTGGAAGTTTGATGATATCGCCATGGACTTTATACATGGACTTCCTCGATCCAGGACAGGGAACGATTCGATATGGGTAATCATCGACCGACTGACGAAGGTGGCGAGGTTTATTCCAATCAGGAAGGATGACTCGGTGGGAGTGTTAGTCCGGAAGTTTGTGGAGCAGTTCGTTCGCTATCATGGCGTCCCCAAGTCGATTGTGTCAGACCGAGATGGACGATTTACATCCAGAGAGTGGAGGTCAGTGCAGACTTACTTGGGCACTCGACTAACATTCAGTACGGCTTTTCATCCCCAGACGGATGGACAGACGGAACGGACCAACCGGACGCTGGAGGATTTACTACGACTCTGCATATTAGATCGTGGTGAACCTTGGGAGAAATTGTTACCATTGATCGAGTTCTCATATAATAACAGCTACCAGTCTAGTATAAAGATGGCTCCTTATGAGGCATTATATGGAAGAAAGTGCAGGACTCCTCTGTCATGGATACAGGACGAGGACCCTAAGGCTTTGGATTCGGAGTTTGTCGAGGACACCGAGGCTCAGGTAAGATTGATACGGGATAGGATGCTGGAAGCACAGAGCCGGCAGGCTAAGTATTACGATGCTCGGCACCGTCAGGTGGAATTCCAGGTAGGAGATCAGGTGTTCTTGAAAATCCGACCCATGCATGGAGTTACTCGGGTACGCGGACAAAGGAAGAAGCTCAGCCCAAGGTACATGGGACCTTATAGTATCCAGGAGCGGATCGGTCCCTTGGCATACAGACTGGAGCTGCCACCAGAGCTGGCGAGTCTGCACGACGTGTTCCATATATCCTCTCTTAGGAGAGCTCTACTACGTCCAGAGCAGCAAGTTTTAACCACAGATGGACCGATAGCATCTGATCGGTCAGTTCACCTAGAACCAGTCCGGATTGACGACAAGGGGGTACGAGTTCTACGCCACAAGAAGGTTCCGTTAGTCAAGGTCCTGTGGAGAAATCACGGAAGAGAGGAGCACACATGGGAGCCCCAGGACTTGATGCGACAAAGATACCCGGAACTCTTCAGTCAGGTATTCCTCGCAATCACTCAAAATGTTCAATTCCCTTCATATGTTTAACTAGTAGAACTAAAATTTCAAGGATATGGGCTAAACTTTTGTTTATTGGGGTCTAGATTTTTGTCATTTGGACTATTCGGTCTTAACATCGACAAACGCCTTAAAACTCGCATGTCAGTCACGGAGTCATGGCATAAAACTTTCAACTTACATGGGATGTTACAAGTTTCTTCCTCCCCGATAGGAGTCCCCGTAAGCTTAACCTGGATTTCGGGGACGAAATCTTTGTTTTGTTTATTGGGATTTGTAACATCCCATTTCCAACTAGACCCCTGGGAGTGGTTTTGTCATGATAAAACCCTAGAAAGCCCAAGGAAGGGACAAGTGGACCTGGTAGTGTGAATAGGGTCACTGTGGTCTGCACTTAGCAGATCCCTGAACCTTGATTTAAAAGTGATCATGAGGCTTCACTAAGACTCCAAGACCCCACCCCTACCCTCATAGACCTAGTGAGAGGTCAATGGGTCACCAAAGACCCATGGAGGGCATTCAACGGACCCAAGTTGACCAAAGTCAACTATAACCCTAGCTAGGTCAAATTGACCTACACAGGGGTCCATTTCAGTCCATTAGCCAAATATACCCCACCAATACCCTTATAACCCTAGGAAGAGGTCAATGGGTCACTAAGGATCCATGGAGAGCAGTCAATGGGGCTAAGTTGACCAAAGTCAACAATAGCCCTAATTGGGTCAAATTGACCTACACAAGGGTCAATTGCAGTCCCTTAGCCCAATAGACACCACCTCTACCCTCATAAGCCTAGTGAGAGGCCAATAGGTCACCAAGGACCCATTGGGACCAATCAAAGGGGCTGGTTTGACCAAAGTCAACCCTTAACCTAAAATGGTCAAAATGCCCTAGTTAAGGGCCAAGTGACCTTCAAGGGCCAATACAACCCCACCATGACCCTAGGGGAGGCTAATGGGTCACCAAGGACCTATTAAGGAAATGTCAAGGATCAAATTGACCTAGGTAGGCCCTAGTCCCACTTTGGGTCAAGTTAGCCCAAATGGGCTAACTCAAGCTCAAGCCTATTTTATTAGGGCTAACCTTGACCCAAGTGGCCAAATAGATTGGTAGGCTGACATGTGACATGTAGGAGCCCAAATTTCAGGCTTGATGACTAGGAGAGAGAAAATCATCCATGGAGGAGAGAGAAAGAGAAGGAAGAGAAGGAAGGAGGACTTTGTGCTCCTCCTTCCCCCTCCCCAACCTCCCCATTCATTTCAGAAGGACAAGGGGGAGTCCAGCAGTCATTGTGGACTGAATTGAGCAAGCTCCACCCCCCCTACCAACCTAGCCGCCAACCTTGACCATGGCCAAAAATGGCACATGCCATTTCAGCCACCTAACACCTCCCCTCACCTCTTTAAAAGCTTCAGTGAGGTCCAAGGATTATTTCCCACCATTTTCCTAAAGAAACCAAGCCCAATCCTGCACTTTTGAGCAAGCCGACCACCACCGACCACCACCATGACATCCCGGCGATCCTCCCGACTTCAGGCCGCCAAAAAGGTCCTCCTCCACTCCATCTCTCATGGATAGATCGTAGGAATCAATAGAACCAAGGTTGGAGCTCAATTGAGCCCAATCGGATTTTCAAAATCATGGATTTTCCATGATTTTTCATCCCGTCGGGTTCGCCGGAGTAGGGCTTCCCGGCGGCCGTGCCGCCGCCTGGAGGTAGCCCCGACCACCACGAAGGTGTCGGCGGCGGTGGCAGGCCGGGGAGGTGGCCGGAGCGACGGCGGCAGCCGCTGGAAGTCGGCCCAGGCGGGAGAAATCCTGGCCGTCGGCTGGAGGAAGGAGATAATCGGATCCCGTCTATCTTGCGCCAAGATTCGTGCCGCTAATGATAAGATACTATAGTATAAGAGTTTGATTATTTTTATTATCTGTCACAGATATTGTATTATTTGGTTTTAATTATTAAAAATATTTGGAGCCATTTTCAGAGAAAATGGTCTACACATAAAAGGTAGCCCTATGTGTCTACTGTCTGACAAAATTTATTTGAACCAATTTAGGTGACTGGTTTGACCAGGGCACTCATTTTGGTGGGGTCTATACAAATGAGTAGGCAGACATTAAACTAGCTGCCCACTCTTCATCCTTGGTCCAACTAAGCTGAAATTTTGGCAGGGATTCACCCTACCCTATACCTAGACCCTGCCCAAAAATGGGAATTTTTGGGAATAATTTTCCTATAGTTTTTGTAAATAATTTAATTATGCTAGGGTAAATTAAATTAGGGGTCAAATGAAGTCCAAATTCAACCAAATTTTGGTGGGATGGTTATGAGGTCAATATAGACCTCTGGTTAAAATTTCATTAAGTTTGGAGTTGATTTGAATATGATTCAAGCAAACCCTAGCCTTGCCCTAAGAAGGGTATTTTGGTCCAAAAAGTAATTTTGGCTTTTAGTGACCTATTCAACTCAACAGAGGCTCAAATTTTGTACACTAGTTTGTGATGACAAGATACACCTCCCAAAGGAAATTTGGGGGCAGTGGAGTTGGTTTGGCCCAAGCTCCTAGGTCAAACCCTAAGGAAGGGCTTTTGTACCTTGTGAAGGGCATATGGCCAAATCACCTTGTATGGCCATGAAATTTTGTAGGGATAGAGTTTTGGTAACTATAACCCTCTGGTAAAATTGTTAGGACATTTTGGAAGGTTTAGGACCCTAAAATCCCTAACCCTAGTTTAGGGCACAAATATCCTAGGGTTGAAATGGGCTAGCTAAACACCTCAAACTAAGATGAAACTTTGGTAGATTGGTCTTAAGGACATTATGGGCCTCTGGTATTTTAATGGGGAATTTTGGGTCAATAATTATAGCACATCATTTGTAACACAAGAAAGGCTTAAATTAAGTAATTAATTTATTGTGCTACCTCTGACCATTGAGAGGTCATGAAATTTTGGCAGAGGATGTTTGAAAGCATATAGAGTTTATATAAATTTTATAAGAATTTTTGGACAAGTATATGAGGTAGTTAGTTCACAAATTGTCATGTGATGGAATTATTCAAAAATTCATTTAGGCCCATTTACAAATAAATAAATTATGAAATTTGGCCCAAACCATGTATATGACATTAGATTCATAATTGAAGTTTCCCTGAATTTTTGGAAGCAATATAGTGTTTTATAGTTATTAAATGAATTTCCAAGGATTTAAATGATTATTTGATTTAAAGATAAAGCTTTACTGAAAAGAAATATATATTTTGGAAGATAGGTTATGTCATTATTCTTAGTAACATATAAAATTTGTAAAATGATTCCTTGAATGAAAGTAGTACTTCATGTTCATTTTTGGAAATCTTTGACATTAAAATAATTAAATAAATTATCAAATAAGTAAGGAAAATTTTGGAACTCTGGATTTAGAACTAAAAGGTCATAATGAACCTCCATTAATTATTATAGGGGTGTAGGATGATTATTTTATATACATCCCATTATACATGAAAAATTGACTTGGTGGTCTGCAATTAGCGATTTTGGATTTAGTTTGTTTAAATCATTTTGAGCATTTACCTACTGTATAATTATGACGTTTGGCCAATGAGATTTTTAAGACAATATATACTGTAGAAAATTAATTAAGAATTTTCGGATGAATATTTATTGCACTTACATCAATAATAAAAGGAAAAAAAAGATATATTCTCAAAATTAGATTAGTGTCATTTGAATACTTGAAAAATTGTCATATCTTGGATTTGTTGTTAAATGATATTTAGAATTTATCATGAATTTATGAATCTATATACCTCTCTGAAAAGTGCACTTCATGCTCAATGGGTAGTCCTTAGAAGCTTTACGAGAAATTAATTAAATATCAGAATACTTAGAAAAATTACAATATTTTGGATTTAGTCCATTTGCATCATGATATGTCTCCAGAAAATAATTCAGGACATTTGGATGATTATTTAGAATACCCCATATCCGGTTCAACGTATCGTCTAAGTTGGTGTGCATATAGCAAAATTGCTAAATTGGAATAAGTCAAGGTCGGGGATAGTTATTGGAGTTAGAACTGTTAATGTGGATGATTTCCCATTAGAGAGAAAATAATTAGAGTGAGAGTGGGTTGGCTAGTGTTGGGTGGTGCGTGTGATCGACGAAAAATCGTCTTTCTCGTAGTAATTAGGATAAGTCAAAACTTCGTAAGCATACAGTAAATAGTAAACTTAGGGTTTCACACTTTCCCACCCAGTGTCCCGGGAGATAGTATGGGTTACTTGGGCAATAGGCCCAGTAGTTGTGATGGTGGTCCGGGGAGCTTTGGCTCGGTGGTAGATTATGACGGACAGAATAGTCCGGGGAGCTTCGGCTCGGTTGTAGATTGTGACGGACGGGATAGTCTGAGAAGACTCGGCTCGGTTATTTATTGGTCTCATAACTATTGCATGTGCATAAAAGGTATAAGGTGGTGGGTCTTCGATATTGGGGAGTTCGTTGCACCGACACCAATATCGTTGACTCGGCAAGTGTGGTTTTACACTTTGCCAACAGAAGTCCGGTGCGCCAGCCGGCAAGAGTACGCAGACGTCCGCTTAGTGCACCAAGCGTTGAGGCGTACGATAGGTCAGACCAGTAGTGCAAATACTGGTTTTGAGGTGGGCGAGGCCCAACCCACCGCTTCCGTCTGCCACTACGGAGGTATCCTGGGAGGTAACGGCTCTGAAAAGGGGAACTAAAGGTCTGTGTACACAGAGTCGAGTGGGTGAGTTGCACTTGCATGTTCTCATCATAGCATAATTGTATTTCATAGCATAACCATTGCATAAAACCCGACACCTAATGTATAAGCGGTATGGGACGCTCTATACATTAGGCCTTGCAAAACGACCCCTTGGGCCTATAAGTTCGTGTGAGCGTGCTTATAAGTCAAGGTTCTCTTTCAATATTATGAGCCTGCTAATAGAACCGACACCCTATCGTATAAATCGGTATGGGACTTTTTATACGATAGGAGCCCTGCAAAAGATCCTTTAGCTTATGTGTACCCACATAAGTTGAGGTTACTTATTTAATTTTGTATATATATTATCATGCATACACTGTTAGTTTAGTTCCGCTACCATCTGGAATTTGACTATTCTCCACCTTCATGTCCTTCCCTTTCCTTCTCCCCGCTCGGTGCTTAGGAGCCATGGGGGAAGGGGTGGGGGACGGTAGGACTTAGTCTTTTAGACTAACGGTTTTCGAACCACATCATTTAGGGGACCACGGAGCCCAGCATGGAGGAGCAGCCCCGGAGGTCGGCACGTTTGGAGATCGGACAGTCTAGCACTGGAGTCCAGACAGCAGGGACAGTGAGTCCCGAACTATAGTAGTTGTATTAGTTTGCTTCCGCGATGAGTGAATTGTAGTGAGGATTTGATGTACTGGGCATAAGCCCGAGATTTTCATTATATGTACTATCTGTGGACACTCCCTTCGTGGAGTTTATTTCTATATATGTGATTCTCTTTGTGGACTTGCTACCTTCTTAAGTATATTGCTACTGTTATGATCGAATTGGCCGGCAGAATCGGCGTCTTGTAGTGACGACCTTCCCGGGTGCGAAGGTGTCACCGCAAGGCGGCGGTTCTGGGCCTAAGACCCCGGTGTCGAAAAAGAAAAAAAAAATGGGGGTCTTACAACACGAGATTTTATGCCACTACATCGACCACTTCCAAGAAGATATCTTGGAGGTGGAGGAGGTGGACAGCTTCACCCTGATGGTAGCCCTAAAGTTTGGTCTGAAGCAGGGTCTTTTCAGCATGAAGATGGGGTCCAAACCCCCGAGATCCTTCGAGGAGATGGTGGAGAGGGTGAATGTGTTCGTACAGGGAGAGGAGAGGAACACAGACTTCTTGGCATGATTGGATGGGTATGAGCCATTTGGGCGAGGGAAAGGAAGACCTTCAGAAGCAAGAGGTGGAAGGCTGTAGGAAAGGCAGGTCGAGAGGAGAAGGGAGGAACCGAGAAGGGAGGATCCAAGGAGTAGAGAGTTGAAGAGATAGGAGTAGAGGAGGAGGGAAGAGCCCAGGAGGGCAGAGGAGCGAAGGAGGCAGGAGAGGCCTCGGAGATAGGAAGAGAGGAGGCCCGTAGAGGCTATGGAGAGGAGAGGATAAGAGAGGTGATTCTAGTATCCAGCAAATCAGCCTCATCGGAGACCAGCAGCTAGTCCGCGGACCCGGCAAGAGGAGAGGAGGAACGAAAACTGATGGGAGGAAGGCCGAGGAGGAGGAAGAAGATAAGCGTTGGTCATTGCCCATCAGGGCAACAAGCGTCGTCGGAGGGAGCAGCAGGCGATGCGTCAGGAGGCAGAGATTCCCCTCTACTGCGATATTCATCGGGTAGAGGGTCACAGGATGTTGGCCTGCCTGGAGTTCTGGGAAGCAAGGAGGAGGTTGGAGTACGGAGTGGCAGAGAGGGAACAGTAGAGGCAAGAGGCCCCAGTGGGGCAGGTGGCATTCCATGCTCCATAGAGGAGGAGGAATGAAGATCAGGTCGATCTAGGAGGTCGCGGAGGAGTGATCCACGACCCACGAGGTGGGCAGGTCGGTGTGATCAACAGAGGAACCGGGCTTGGAGCTTCCCGTAAAGGAAGTCTCCATCAGATCTACAAGAAGAGCATCGCCCCGACCTCGCAGAACCTGCCGCTATTGGAAGAGATCACTTTCTCGGAGGAGGAAATGTTGGGGAACGAGAACCCTTTCCATGATGCCCTCTTCATCCAGGCTGTCATAGAGGACTTCACCGTCGACTGTATCTTAACGGACAACGGGAGCTCGGTGAACGTCATTTTCAAAAGAACCTTCGTCGGGCTTCAGGTGGAGGCGCCCCAGGTCCAAGCTGCAGATGGGCCCCTCTTTGGCTTCTCTAGAGAGAAGAAAGAGGTGGAGGGAGTAGTGGAGCTTCTGGTCACCTTAGGCGGGACTTTGATCCGATGTTGTTTCGTCATCGTCGATGCGCCGAGTGGATACAACGTTATCTTTGGGCGTCCCCTCATCAACTACTTCAAGGCAGTCTCATCATCTTATAACCAATGCTTAAAGTACTGTTGGGGAGACGTCCAAGTGAGGATCATGGGTGATCCAAAGGCCTCCAGGGAGTGCTATCTGAATGTCGTCAGTACAATCAGCTGGATGGAAGATGTAGAGAGGTTAGAAAAGATGTTTGAGAAAGAAGAAGGTTTACGTGTTGCTGAGGAGTTGGAGGAACTGGAGGTGATCTCCCGGAAGGGAGAGCCAGGTTTGTTGAAGGTTAGAGGATCCTTGCCACTGGAAGGAAAGATCGAGATGGTTGTTTTCCTGCAGGAGAACGTTGACGTCTTTGCTTGGAGTGCTGCGGAGATGCCAGGGATAGATGTTGATGTTGTATGCCATCATCTCAACCTAGATCCCGCAGTGGCCCCCGTCCATCAAAAGCAAAGGAAGAGTGCCGCCATGCTGGCCGGCCCGATCAAGGAGGAGGTGGAGAAGCTATTGGAGGCAGGGTTTGTCGCGGAGATCCAGTATCCAGGCTAGGTCTCCAACGTTGTAATGGTAAAAAAGCCCTATGGGGGCTGAAGGTTATGTATCGACTTTTCTATGTTGAAAAAAACTTGCCCGAAGGATTGCTACCCCTTGCCTCAAATCGATGTGCTGGTTGATTCCGCCGTCGGAATCCCTGTGATGAATTTCCTTGATTCTTTTTCAGGGTATCGCCAGATCCGGATGCACCCCCCCGACTACCGTGGTGTCTCCTTCATCACCAGCGATGGCTGATACAGCTATAAGATGATGCCCTTTGAGCTCAAGAATACGAGTGCAACATACCAGAGAATGTTGGATCAAGCCTTCAAAGAGCAGAATGGGCGGAACCTGGAATTGTACGTAGATGACCTCCTTGTTAAGAGCAAGAGTGTCACGAAACATATACAAGATCTGGCAAAGACCTTCGCCACCCTGACAAAGTACAAGATGCTACTCAATCCGGCCAAGTGCGTCTTCAGGGCGAGTAGAGGGAAGTTCCTAGGTCACCTCCTCACTCTAAGGGGGGTGGAACCTAACCCTGATAAGGTTAAAGCCATTCTGGAGATGGAGTCCCATAGGGATCCCAAGGAAGTGCAGAGGTTAACCGGAAGGCTGGAAGGCCTTAACCGTTTCCTCTCCAAGGCTGGAGAGAAGTGCTCTACGTTCTTCAAGACTCTCCGAGGAAAGCATAAGTTTGAGTGGACCGCGGAGTGTTAGGAGGCCTTCGTGAAGCTCAAGCAGCAGCTAGCTCAGGCTCCTCTCCTCCAAGGACCGTAGGGAAGCGAAGACCTCCTACTCTATCTAGGAGTGTGAGCGGAAGCGGTCAGCTCTGTGTTGGTCAGGGAGGAAGGCAATAAGAAGCTCCCCATCTATTATGTGCGTAGAGTGTTGCGGCAGGCAGAGGCGAGATACCCTATCCTGGAGAAGCTATTTTTTGCCTTAGTGGTTTCGGCTCGTAGACTCTGCCCGTATTTTCAGGCTCACTCCATCAAGTTCATCTCTGATCATCCGCTGCACAGTATCCTGGATGGAGTGGAGCATTCAGGCAAGTTTGCCAAGTGGGCAGTGGAGCTTAGCGAGTTCAACATCTCTTACTTTTTGAGGATAGCAATCAAGGCCAGACAATGGCAGACTTCCCGGCCGAGTCCTCGTCCGAGGTGGAAGGAGATGAAGAATATTCTATCCCGGTCTCTTGGATGATGTTTGTGGATGGGGCTTTGGACAGACATTCTGTGGGAGTCGGAGTCGTGCTAGTGAGCCCACGGGGAACCAAGATCGAGTAGGTTGTCGAGATCCTCTTCCCCGTCGCAAACAATCAGGCAGAGTACGAAGCCATGGTGGTCGGCTTGCGTCTCTCCAAGGAGTTGGAAATCAAGGATATCAGGGCTTTCACCGACTCGATGGTGGTTACGTCGCAAATCAAAGACGAGTTTGAAGTGCATGACCCCGTCCTGTAAAAATACTTGGTCAAGTTCAAAGGTCTGATCGGGGGGTTTCTAGTCTTTCTTCGTCGAGCATGTACCCCGAGAGGAAAATTCAGAGGCCGATTATCTCGCCAAGTATGGTCCCCAGGCTGGGGGGATACTGACCGAACTGTTTTGACCATCCATCGAGGAGGGGGAGATGATGGAGATCGAGCAGAGAGCCTCATGGAGGGATCCGTTCGTTACGTTCTTAACGACGGGTCAGCTCCCTGCCAGTGAAGGAGATCAAAGAAAATTCTGGTTCAAGGCTACTTACTACCTGCTACAGGAAGGGGAGCTCTATCACAAGACTATCTCAGATCCCTTAGCAAGATGTTTGTCAGAGATCGAAGTCCCTCGTGTTCTAAAGAAGATCCATTCGAGAGAGTGTGGCAGCCACTCAAGAACTCATACTCTAGAGCAAAAGATTCTAAGGAACGGCTACTTATGGCCTACCATCCGAAGGGATGCCGAAGCCTTCTCAAAGAAATGTTCTCAGTGTCAACTCTCCGCACCTCTTCAGTTGCAACCTCCTTAGCACCTTCGATCGATCACCGCTCCCTGGCCTTTCTCCATCTGGGGAATGGATTTGATCGGCCCCTTCCCTCAGGCTAGCAGTCAAAGGAAGTTTGTCCTTATCATGATCGACTACTTCTCCAAGTGGATCGAGGCCAAGGCGCTCGCTAAGACCACTTCACAAATCGTAAAGAACTTCATCTGGGGGGAGATCACCTGCAGGTTCGGGATTCCTCTGGACATCATCACCGACAACAGACCGCAATTCGCCAGCTTGGAGTTGGAAGATTTCTGCAAGCAGCTAGGGATGGATCTTCAATTCGCCTCTGTGCAACATCCTCAAAGAAACGGATAGGTGGAAGCCGCCAACAAGCTAGTCATAAACCTCCTGAAAAAGAAGGTCATCAATCTGAAAGGCAATTTGGCAGAGCAGCTCCCTTCGATCCTATGGGCTCTGAGAATGACTCCCAACTCGGCCATGGGGGAAACACCTTTTAAGTTGTCCCACGGTTCTGAGGCACTCATCTTAGTGGAATTCGAGGTGCGAAGCCTAAGAGTGATTGCAACAGGAGATGGCAGCGAAGAATGGCGCTTGGAAAACGAATAAACTCAGAGACTCTCGCTGGATTATATCGAAGAACTTCGTGACTTGGCCTCTGCCTTCCAAGAGAAAATCAAGAGGCGCATGACGAAGCACTTCGACAAGAATGTCCACCTCAAACATTTCCTCACTTGAGACCTAGTCATGAAGAAGGTGGATGCTGCAGGGAGGGGAGCTGTAGTTGGAAATCTACATCCCAACTGGGAAGTCCCCATCATCGTTCAGGAAGTACTAGCCACTGGAGGCAATCGTCTGCAAGACCAAGAAGGAAAACAACTGGGAGGTACCTGGAGCGGGGATGACCTGAAAAGGTTCTATCCCTATTAGTCGCATGTTTGCTTCCTTGTAACCTCGTTTGCATATATACACACACTTGTGTAAAGCTGTTTCCTTTATGCTGTTTCATCACAAGACATTTGAAAACTTGGAGGATCAACCCACCATCGATTCGGAAAACCAGCACTCGACCTATCCCTCCTAACTAGCCCAAGGCAAATGATGGGATGATGCCTCGGGATTTAAGCGTCCTTGTAAGACTGATCCCCTACATTGATGGCCGAGATCAGCTCCCTCCTTACATGTCAGCCTAGCTACCCCGATCGCATCTCTCCTTCGACTAGAGAAACTATCAGGAACAGGCCGAGAAGCTAACCTCTCGAACTCGAGGGAGAGCCAGCCTCACCAATTGCTCCCTCACATAAAGGCATCTCAGTTATACCAAAGGCAGGATAACCTGCCAGGGGATAGGCAAGAGCAAGCTCAAGGGATGAGGTTAATATTGAGTGCGTCCTATAAGACCCTAGGAGGTATATTCCCCGTCGATCACACACCGACAATCGAGGCCAAGTGGCCTAGCCAGAGGCAATCTCCATGATTGGATCGGGACACGAGCATTCGATCTGTTCATCCTAAATAAGCAAGTACAAATGATGGGACGATGCCTCGGGATATAAGCGTCCTCGTAAGACCGAGACTTTGCATTGATGGCCGAGATCAGCTCCCCCCTTGCATGTAGGCCTAGCTACCCCCGATCGTATCTCTCCTCAGACTGGAAGAATTATTAAGAATAGGTCTGGACGCCAACCTCCTGACTCGACGGAAAGAGTCGTGTCGTTGAAAAATCTCATATATTCACAAAACATCAGTACAATTAATCTCTTTATCGCTCCTCAAGTAGCAGGATAAACTACCTCAGCAATTGTAAGAGTCCCTGAGACGTGGGGTTATCGTAAGTCTGAGTCCCTACACGGGCTCCTCTCTTGCATATCGACCATCAACCCCCTCGGGTGAAGAAAATTTCTCATTGGAGTGATGTCGTAGTCCATGATCTCTGTACGGGCTTCTCCCCTGCAAACCGACTACTAGCCACCCGAGTCGACTACTTCCCACCACCAGTTGAGCGTGGCTCCTGCTGGGTGTCAACTACTTCCCACCACCAGTTGAGCATTGCTCATGCTGGGTATCAACTACTTCCCACCACCAGTTGAGCATGGCTCCTGCTGGGTGTCGACTACTTCCCACCACCAGTTGAGCGTGGCTCCTGCTGGGTGTCGACTACTTCCCACCACCAGTTGAGCTTGGCTCCTGCTGGGTGTCGACTACTTCCCACCACCAGTTGAGATCGGCTCCTATCGAGTGTCGGTTAAGCTCTCACGAGATAGGCAACTATGCAGGTGTGAGTATGCTTAGGCGAGTATGCGAGAAAGAGCAAACGCGAGCAACGATGTACGGGTAAGTGGTGGCGCGAGCATTTACATGCGAACAATGATAGCGCGAGTATGAGCGATATCTACGTGCGAGTAAGCGCATGCCAAGCTCTCAATCTCCCCGAGCCTATGAGCCTAGCAAGAGCCATCAGTAAGTCAGCATGCGAGCACAAGAAGAAGAAAAAAGGAGGTAAAAAAAATCCTTTACTATGTCAAAAAATTACAAGCTTAAAAAATTCTAAGTATCTGCAATTCTTTGTGTGTGCGAGTATGAAGAAAATCAGAGAGCAACTAAGACTCATCGTTGTCAGTATCAGGCTGATATTCCTCATCGCCAATGTCAGTGTCTTCCTCTTCCTCGCCCTCATCCTCTCCCTCCTCGCCGCTTTACTCCTCATCGCTACTTTTGTCATTATTGTTGCTACTACCGTTGCTGCTGCCGATAGAGCTCGATGTCGAGGAGAGAACACGGTCGGGCAAGTTAGACTCCTTGGCGAGCAACTTCGCAATGATTTCCTCGACAGTCATCTTCTTAGCCTCCTCGTCAAGGTGGTCGCCGATCCTCAACCTGGAGAGGATGATGTCCCCTGACGCTCGCGTTATTCCCCGACGGTTGGCCCACATCTCATCCCCAAGAGGGAGTGCCTTCTTGACTATCCCATGGTCGATCACGTCCTGCCGCGACATCATCGGGCGAGAATCTTAAGGGCCGGTGGGATCTTCAGCAGCGACCCGTCGAGTTTCAAGCTCGGCAACCCATACTTGGGAAGCTTCCAACTCGGCTTTCGTGTCGGCGAGCTCCTGCTCGAGCTCAGAAATCCTTTTCACCGTCTCGATCTCGGAATCCTGCGAGTATCAGTGGACCACCAGTCAACACAACAACCCGAAAAATCGGCTATGTCGCGCGAGTGGGCGACCTTCAGCGCCCCATATGTCTCCAGAAGCTTCCTCACCGAGAAATGGCTCGGCTCGACAATCCGCAAAATGGAGCGCGAGGTCAGTTGGGCGAGCTCCTTAGGGTTGAGCTCCATCATCGACTCAGCATCTACTCTCCCAAAGATAGCATGTAGGATGTCGAAGGCCTCCACCTTGTCCTCCCAATCCTCTGACCAGGCAGGAAGGTTGGTTCTTAGTGACACCCTATGCTCATCTTCAGACCAAGACACCAGCGGGTGGACGAAGGCGTCCTTACCTTCTCGCCCAAGGTTAAAATTTGGGTGGAAGTAAGGTGCCCCGACGTCAGCCGGAGATTCCCGATCACTGAACAGCTAGCAAGATACTTTGGCTCGCTTGCTTGCATTGTCTGGCGACCCGGCCTTTCCCTTCCCTTTGGCGGGTTTCCTCTTCTCCCCTCCTTCAGGAAAAGGGTTGGAGGACTCCGGGCGCGATGACGCGACTTCTTTAGCTTGAGTATGAGGCTTCAACGGGAGATCGCAAACTTCTGCGAGTATCAAAAAGAAGATTAGCCACAAACGGAAGGATTCAAAAAGCTTGCTCGCATGGTCTGGCGACCTGGCTCGTATTTCTTACGCTTGATAAGAAGAACTTCATCGAGCACGTTAACGTTGATCCACCAATGGACGACATTGAATTGTCATCCACGGAAGGATTCAAAAGCTTCTCTCACACGCCCTCCAAGATCGGTGGCAAGAAGGCGACATCGGCGAGTTGGTGTGGCCATTCCAGGATGCCCTCGAAGTCGCCTTCGACGACGACCAGATACTCGCCCCATCGATGGACCTTGTTCGCTATCCCAACCAGCGTGTAGAAGTGGCTGTTGAAGAAAACGATCCCATCCAAATTCACCGCAAAGGCGAACACCTTCCTGAAGACAGAAAGGTCGAAAACGATCCGCTCTTCTCGCAGGAATCATAAGAACCCCATGATGATCGCCACACCATTGGGGTTGATTTGAGCGGGCACGATACCGAAGTATCGCAGGATCTGGCAGTATTCAGGCCATAGCGGAAGACGCATGCCAGCCTCGAAATGGCGAAGAGAAAGTACCAATCCGCCTTCAATATAAGTTTTTAGTCACTCAGACCGCGCGAGGAGTCTGGCCGAGTAGCCCTCGATGAGATGGCGCTGACGAAAATCCTCAAGATCTCGCTCAAAAGTTATAGACCTCTTGAAGGCAGCATCAGTGAAGTTCACGGCGTGGGCTTGTCGGCGAGCGCTAGCATCGTCTCCAACCATTTAGAGCGAGTTAAAGAGGCGAGTAGAGTAAAGAGGAAAGAAAGGAAAGGGACGAATAAGAGGAACTACACGTGAGTATGATCAAGAAAGTCGCAACAACATACTTATGACTTACCTACCCCCTCAATTTATAGGCAGAGGAAAGGGGGGTATACAGGGTTCAGCGAGTATCTACCAAAGTCGCTCCTAAACCGTCGGAAGGATCCTTGGCATCAACTCTACCTCACTCGACACAGCTGGGAATCTTTCATCTTCGCCAGAGCCTACATAAAAAAAATCAAACTCGGTATATCACAGAAGAAAGAGGAATATACGAGAAGAAAAAATCAACAAACAAGGCACAGAATAAACACGAGATTCAAACTTACTTATTACAGATGTAGAATAATTGTCCGAGTACAGAATCGCCAGAAGCGAGATCAAACGAATAGAAAAATAAAAAAAAACTAAGGCCTAGGAGGCCGCTCCGGAGGATGAGGATGTCGCCCAGCCCAGCCCATCTCGCGAGCTCGCCGGTAATGGTCGGTCGCCACAGATATCATGTCATCGCCGAGCCGCAGTTGTTCCGCCATCCTTGCCAGCTGACCGTCAGAGCCCATGCTTGCGCGCATACCAGCCAGCTCGTCGAGAGTGATCTGAAGACGATGGTCGTTCATCGCCATCCGCCGATCGATCTCGTTGATCATGTGGAAGCGGGCCTCGTAGTTCTTTAAGCTGGCCTGAAGTTCTTCCATCCTCGCCATCCTCGCCATCCTCACCTCCAAAGCTGAGATCCGACGATGAGGCTCACAAATGACGAGTTGGTCGAACTTGGTCTCCAACTCCAGATAGGCGCGAGTAGCAGCATGGAAATATGCGCTCTCAGACAGCCCGATGACGTCGATGAAGGATGCTCCAGGATTCGCAGGACAATCTGTCAAATCAGAAGGAACGTTGCCAATTTAGAAGTCGGCATCACTAATCAAGTCACCATAACGGTGGTGCGAGTTAACTTGTCGAGAGAATCGAGATCACCGCGGAGAGTGTAACATCCCTATCCGTCAGATAGCATATAGCAGTAGGTCCGGCCGGGGCCCGACGCCATATACTACGGACAGACCGGTTGGTTACGCGTTGAAACCAATCAACCAATCATAACGTCCTACACAATACTTAGCGGAAGCAATTATTAAGTTGCACAATTAAGAACCCTGCCAACAGCATGAATGTCCACTACAAAAACACCCGCAGGAATGTTCCAATACACATAAAACAGCAATGGCCTTAAGGCCTTACATAGTTTGCTTGATACAAAAGTGTTTTCGTACATCGGCTCGCAGACCGGCCACACATGGTCACAATGAAACACTCAAAATTAGGCCTTCGAGGGCCGGCTCAGCAACTTGGGCTTTAGCCCGCTATTTTCCGCTCGGCTCCGCAGCACTTGCAAGCACAAACCACCGCCCGGTGGCAAACAAAAGCAACGGTCAGCTATGCTGACCAAATTATAACGACCCCGCTCCAAAATCGGGGCGGCGATGCTCTTTCCCTGCACTTTATTAGTATAGGCAATTTATTAGCATAAACACTCATCATCACAGGCGTAGGCTCGCACGGCCACACACCTCGTGCACACAGGGCACATTCACGGCGAACCGGCCAACGTCACATCAATTCAAGCCATAGACATTCCCGTTCCACCACCGTCTCTTGGACGGCCAACCATATGAGCATTTTGCCTTCCTGGCCTTGGTCACGGCAATTTAAGCCATAGACCGCCGAAGACCCTCATCCATGCCAACGGTCCTACCGAATGACATAGACCGGGTACGGTTCCGCCTGACCCGTGCTCATATCGCAACGACAATTTAAGCCATATGCGCAGGTCAAGACTCACCGAGTCCCGTTTCCTCCACAATAATCACATAACCCGGTTATGTTCACGTTGGCTCCCCGGCCATCGTGTTGGCAAAACTCGCTTTTGCCCAGTTTTCCGGGTGCACCTTAGAGTTAATCTCCAAGGCTCCCTATTGTAATCTACCACGTAGAAAACCCGAAAAACGCCCAAACACCCGGAGTCTTCCCCGGTTCATATGCAATGCAACATCACCGATCCAGCTCTACTTGTCCGGATAGGCTTCACACACAATGCTTATGTCCGTTTTCGCATACGGACTCTACACAAGGGGGACTTTACATATCTACCCCAAGGAACGCTCCAACTCTTCGCTCACTCGCGAGAGAGGGCTTCCTACGCAAAGGGAAAAAGGGCTTCACATGCCCAAGGATGAGAAATCGTTACCCTTGCGTTCTTCCACGGCGCCATGAAAATCTATGCGGATGAAAAGCACCGCAATCTCCTTGCCTCCGCGGATTCGAAGACGGTTCGCAATTTGGAGCTCCGAATCTCCTCCGGCAAACGGATCTAGCCCTTCTTCCTCCTCCTTGCTCTATCCTCTCTCTAGCTTTTAGAAAGAGAACCACTCAAGAGAAATGAGGGTTTCTAAACCCTATTCCCGGGTAAAACCATCCAGGAGCAGCCCCCACCGTCGGATCCAAAGCTAAAATTGAACGGCCACGATTAGGCCTCAAATTATAAAATCTGGGCCGAACACGGGTTGCAACACAGCCGTGTGCCTGGCCGTGTCACCCATTGGCCGTCTCGACCGACTCAAAAACCAGCACACGGCATTCGACACGGCCTCCGACACGCCCGTGTCACCTGTGACACGCCCGTGTCGGGACCCGTGTCACGCCCCCCCCCCCCCCCCCCCCCCCGTGTGCAATCGGCCAGCTTTCCCAACCCGAGAAGGACATGGCCACCGACACGCCCGTGTCGACACCCGTGTCACTACCCGTGTCGGATGACACACCCGTGTCGGATGACACACCCGTGTCGACACCCGTGTCACTACCCGTGTCGGATGACACGCCCGTATCACTACCCGTGTCGGATGACACACCCGTGTCACTACCCGTGTGCCAAAAATAACACAGGACCAGAAATGTACCGAGGAGGACACGACCATGTGACACGCCCGTGTCACATGCCGTGTGCCTGACATGCCCTGGGACACGCTCGTGTCCCAGGTCGTATTCCAGCCTTCTACGATCGTCGACTGCCAAAGCGTCGACCGCACGACCCGTGGTCGAACGCGCCTTGACACGGCCTCCGACACGCCCGTGTCGAGACCCGTGTCACCTGCTTCAAAACCCCGTCTTGGCTTAAAAAATGCCACCCGTCTCTCTTTTGAGTTTCGGGGTGTTACAACTCTCTCCCCCTTAAAAGAATTTCGCCCACGAAATTACTAAAGGAAAGTAAACATAAAACCAAGAGCGGTACCTGAGCGAAATAACTCTGGGTACTCCTCCAGCATGGTCTGCTCCCGTTCCCAAGAGAGCTCCTCACGACCGTAATTGTCCCAACGGACCTTAACCATTCGGATCTCCTTGTTACGAAGTCGCTTAACTTCGGAGTCTTCAATACGAACGGGCTTGACCCTAGTCATCAACCCTTCGTCCACCGGTACTTGATCAACTGTGATCACCTGCGAAGGCTCTTGCACCGCCTTCCGCAATACAGAGATGTGGAACACATCGTGTAGTCCACTCAACTCTACCGATAACTTCAAACGATAAGCCGCTTCGCCGACCCGCTCCAGAATCTCAAAGGGTCCAAGGTATCTTGGGCTCAGCTTCTTCAAGCGTCTCACCCGCGAAACACCCTTGAACGGCTTTACTTTCAAGTACACCCAATCGCCCACCGCGAACTCCACATTCCGATGCTTGGCATTGTAGTACTTAGCTTGCCTATCCTGAGCGATCAGCAAACGCTCTCGAATGATCCGCACCAAAGAAGTAGCATTTTCCACCTCCTGCTTCTTGTATAACCTTGCCTCACCCATTTCAAGCAACGATAACGATGTGCGACACTTCCTACCATACAGGGCCTCGAAGGGTGCCATTTGTATACTCGCTTGGTAGCCATTGTTGTACGCAAACTCCACCAAATACAGGTGGTCCTCCCAATGCTTCCCGAAGTCTAGGACACACATGCGGAGCATGTCCTCCATCGTTCTATTGACTCTCTCAGTTTGCCCATCCGTATGCGGATGGAAGGCTGTGCTGAACTTCAACTTTGTCCCCAGCATCTGCTGCACCAACCTCCAATCATTGGACGTGAAACGCCCATCGCGATCACTCACAATGCTGCGAGGCACACCAAGCAGTCTAACTATATTGTCCACATATAGCTTTGCCAACTTCTCCACCGAGTCGTCTTTCCTATGCGGAATGAAATGCGACACTTTAGTTAACCGATCTACGATCACCCAGATGGCGTCGTTCCCTTTATGCGACCTTGGAAACCCATGCACAAAGTCCATAGATATGTCATCGAACTTCCACTCCGGTATAGGCAAGGACTTCAGAAATCCTCCCGGCTTTTGGCACTCCGCCTTCACCAAGGCGCATGTTTGGCACTTAGCCACAAACAACGCCACATCTTTCTTAAGCCCCGGCCACCAAAACAGTTTCTTGAGGTCACGGTACATCTTTGTGCTCCCTGGGTGGATCGAGTACTTGGTATGATGAGCCTCGTACATCAACTCCGCCCGTAGGTTACTCCCGCTTGGGACGCACAACCGATGATCCTTCCTTAGCAACCCATCTTCCACTGAAAACTGGGAATTTGACCAATCCAACGCTGCCTCCATAAGCTCTTTCATGGAGTCATCTAACTCCAATGCCTGCCGAACCCGATCAGCCTGGTCATACTAGACCTTTGTCCAGTTCAACATTGCTTTGGCGTTCGTCTGCTTGTCAACGCAACAGATCTCAAGCTCCTCCAACTCCCGTACTAGCCGCTCATCGTGCACCAACAACCAGTTGGCTTGGGCGGGAGCCCTGCGACTCAACGCATCAGCAACCGCATTGCCCTTCCCGGGTACATAATGAATCTTGAAGGTGTAGTCCCCCAGGAACTCCATCCACCTCCTCTGCCTCATGTTAAGATCCTTCTGATCCAACAAGTACTTCAGGCTCTTGTGGTCGGTATAAATGTCGACTCTTACGCCATATAAGTAGTGCCTCCACAGCTTAAGTGCAAATATCACGGCCGCCAACTCCAAGTCGTGGACCGGATAGTTCCTTTCATGCACTTTCAGCTGACGCGATCCATAAGCTATCACGCTCCCATGCTGCAACAACACGCAGCCCAAACCACTACCCGAGGCGTCACTATAAACCTCGAAGCCCTCGGTCCCACTCGGCGAACTAAGCACTGGCGCCGTGGTCAACCGTCTCTTCAGCTCCTCAAACGCTTACACACACTCCTGCATCCACAAGAATCTCTGATCTTTCCTTGTTAACTTCGTGAGAGGTAGCGCTATCCGCGAGAAGTTTTCTACGAAGCGCCTATAATATCCGGCAAGCCCGAGAAAACTACGGACTTCTGCGACAGAAGACAACGCAGGCCACTCCCGTATCGCAACGATCTTCGCCGGATCCACCGCTATACCTTCCCTACTAACAATGTGACCAAGGAACGCTACTGAGGGTAGCCAGAACTCGCACTTGGAGAATTTCGCATAAAGCTCATTCCTCCTCAAAGTCTCCAACACCAGATGCAAGTGCTTGAAGTGATCTTCTTCGCACTGCGAGTACACCAATATATCGTCAATAAAGACGATCACAAAGCGATCCAGGAAATCTCAGAACGTCCTGTTCATCAAGTCGATAAACACTGATGGCACATTCGTCAGTCCAAACGGCATGACCGTGAACTCGAAATGCCCATACCTTGTGCTGAACGCCGTCTTCGGGATATCACATTCCCTTATCCTCAACTGATAGTACCCCGACTTCAAGTACAACTTAGAATATACCGACGATCCGACTAACTGATCAAAGAGATCATCAATCCTCGGGATCGGGTACTTGTTCTTTTCCGTCAGCTTGTTCAACTCTCTGTAGTCGATACACAACCGCATACTACCATCCTTCTTCTTAACGAAGAGGACCGGTGCGCTCCAAGGTGACGAGCTTGGACGCACATAACCTTGTTCCATCAGCTCCTCTAGCTGAACTTTCAACTTTGTCATCTCCTTAGGCGCCAACCTATACGGAGCACGTGACACCGGTTTGGCCCCCGGTACGAGCTCAATGGTGAAATCAATCTCTCGCCGCGGTGGGTCCCCGGGAAGACTATCCGGGAACACATCGGGGTATTCACAAACCACGGGGATGCTATCCAACGTGGACTTTGGCTCCACAGCCCCCACTATTGCGAAGAACAGCTCTGCACCAGCACGAACTGCCTTTACCACCTGAAGAGCAGACATCAGTGTCTTGCTCGACCCCTTGAGTCCCTCGAATGTTGTCCCCAGCCCAACACCCAGCTTGACCTCCTTCCGGTCGCAATCGATCCAAGCTTTCTGCTCCGAAAGCCAATCCATCCCAAAGATAATGTCGAACTCTACTAGCGGCAGCAATGACGCTAGCAAGTCAAACTCTGGGCTCCCAATGTGAACCTTTACGGCGCACACTCTGTCCGCACGCATCGAGCACCCATTCGGTAGCAGCACATCCAACTTGTCCTTCGCCATCGAAGAAGGGACTCCGATGCGCGATATAAAATTTTCGGACAAGAAGGAGTGTGAAGCTCCCGTATCGAACAGTGCCCGTGCCGGACTATCGCTAATCAAAACAAAGCCTATGCAAACCATATTAGGCTAACAAGCAATAAACAACAGTATCTAAGTTAACTTGCTATAAATTAACTCGTACCTGTCACCACATCCTCTTGTTTAATGGCCTCTTGCTGCCCCAAGTTGTAGACTCTAGGCTGAGTCGGAGCATAGTGAGACGCGGTTGACTCCACCGCCTTGCCCTTCTCTTCGTAAGTAGCTCCTTGCTTCCTCTCGGATTTTGGGCGTCCGCTCCAGCAATCGCGGGCAAAGTGCCCCGTCTTTCCACACGTGAAACAAGCGCCCGGGGTTCGGTTGGTAGTTGCCCCTGAGGCGCCTGTAGAAGAAGCTGGACCTGACGTCCTAGTCTTCTTGAAGAATTTTTGATAGCCCAACTTCGACGTAGTCGGCGCTTTGAACTCCGATTTCTTCCCGCCAGATTCCTTCTTAGCTTGCACATTTCTCATGTCCTTCTCCAAGGACCGAGCCGAGTTGACCAAGGTTAGGAAACCCTAGGGAAACCCTGACAGTAGCAACCTCAGCTCATCTCTTAACCCTTCGTAGAAGCGGTTAGTCTTTCGCTCCTCGTCGGCAAAGGTAGCGCTAGCATATCTCCCCAACCGAGTAAACTCGTGGAGGTACTCGTCTACAGTGCTATCTCCTTGCACCAACTTTTGGAACTCATTCTCCAATGCGATCCTCTGCGCTGAGGGGAGGTATCAAGCCATGAACAATCTTGCAAACTCCGCCATAGGAACTTCGGCCAACGGCCTTCCCCTCAACTGGTGTAGCTCCAGGCCTTCCCACCATAACCTTGCGTCCCCATCCAAAAGGAACGTTGCTATCGTGGTCTTCTGCCACTCTTCCGTTTCAGTAGCTGTCATCACCCTATTGACTCTTGAGAGCCAATCTTCAGCCTGGGTCGGGGTTCCAGTTCCCGAGAACACCGGTGGGTGGAAGCCCATCACATGCTTCAACTGTCTTTCAGTTGCTCTCTGAGGTAACTCCGGCTCCACCGCCACCTGCTCAACCCTTTTAGGCTCCGCCGCTTGGAGCGGCACTTGCTCCTCCGCAGGAGCAGGCTGTTGCACCTGTCTTGCAGGTTGCGCATTAATCATCGCCATGACAGCTTCTTCCACCAACCTAATGGTCTCGGCAGACGGAGGTGTTGCAGGCGCCTCACTTGGCGCACTTCTTGCCTCAGAACCTGGCCGTTCTGACGGCCCAGCACCACTTCTGGTCACCTATAAACGTGCAAAACACCGATAAGCGACCAAATATTATTGCAAATAGCAATTATAGGAACACGCAGGTTCCTCAAACATGTGTATTTTCATTCCTAAGTGGACATTCATGGGTTCTTTTCATGTTATAACGATGACGCACACATGTGCTCACCACCCCTTAAAGTGAATTCGCCCACGAATTCATTTAAGTTTGACCGAAACCAGTAGTCTGATACCAATTTGTAACACCCATATCCGTCGGATAGCATATAGCAGTAGGTCCGGCCGGGGCCCGACGCCATATACTACGGACAGACCGTTTGGTTACGCGTTGAAACCAATCAACCAATCATAACGTCCTACACAACACCTAGCGGAAGCAATTATTAAGTTGCACAATTAAGAACCCTGCCAACAGCATGAATGGCCACTACAAAAACACCCGCAGGAATGTTCCAATACACATAAAACAGCAATGGCCTTAAGGCTTTACATAGTTTGCTTGATACAAAAGTGTTTTCGTACATCGGCTCGCAGGCCAGCCACACATGGTCACAATGAAACACTCAAAATTAGGCCTTCGAGGGCCGGCTCAGCAACTTGGGCTTTAGCCCGCTATTTTCCGCTTGGCTCCGCAGCACCTACAAGCACAAACCACCGCCCGGTGGCAAACAAAAGCAACGGTCAGCTATACTGACCAAATTATAACGACCCCGCCCCAAAATCGGGGCGACGATGCTCTTTCCCTGCACTTTATTAGTATAGGCAATTTATTAGCATAAACACACATCATCACAGGCGTAGGCTCGCACGGCCACATACCTCGTGCACACAGGACACATTCACGGCGAACCGGCCAACGTCACGTCAATTCAAGCCATAGACGTTCCCGTTCCACCACCGCCTCTTGGACGGCCAACCATATGAGCATTTTTCCTTCCTGGCCTTGGTCACGACAATTTAAGCCATAGAACGCCGAAGACCCTCATCCATGCCAACGGTCCTACCGAACGACATAGACCGGATACGGTTCCGCCTGACCCGTGCTCATATCGCAATGGCAATTTAAGCCATATGCGCAGGTCAAGACTTACCGAGTCTCGTTTCCGCCACAACAATCACATAACCCGGTTATGTTCACGTTGGCTCCCCGGCCATCGTGTTGGCAAAACTCGCTTTTGCCCAGTTTTCTGGGTGCACCTTGGAGTTAATCTCCAAGGCTCCCTGTTGCAATCTACCACGTAGAAAACCCGAAAAACGCCCAAACACCCGGAGTCTTCCCCGGTTCATATGCAATGCAACATCACCGATCCAGCTCTACTTGTCCGGATAGGCTTCACACACAATGACTATGTCCGTTTTCGCATACGGACTCTACACAAGGGGGACTTTACATATCTACCCCAAGGAACGCTCCAACTCTTCGCTCACTCGCGAGAGAGGGCTTCCTATGCAAAGGGAAAAAGGGCTTCACATGCCCAAGGATGAGAAATCGTTACCCTTGCGTTCTTCCGCGGCGCCATGAAAATCTATGCGGATGAAAAGCACCGCAATCTCCTTACCTCCGCGGATCCGAAGACGGTTCGCGATTTGGAGCTCCGAATCTCCTCCGGCGACCGGATCTAGCCCTTCTTCCTCCTCCTTGCTCTCTCCTCTCTCTAGCTTTTAGAAAGAGAACCACTCAAGAGAAATGAGGGTTTCTAAACCCTATTCCCGGGTAAAACCATCCAGGAGCAGCCCCCCACCGTCAGATCCAAAGCCAAGGAAATGAACGGCCACGATTAGGCCTCAAATTATAAAATCTAGGCCGAACACGGGTTGCAATACGGCCGTGTGCCTGGCCGTGTCACCCATTCTCCGTCTCGACCGACTCAAAAACCGGCACACGGCATTCGACACGGCCTCCGACACGCCCGTGTCACCTGTGACACGCCCGTGTCGGGACCCGTGTCACGCCCCCCCCCCCCCGTGTGCAATCGACCAGCTTTCCCAACCCGAGAAGGACACGGCCACCGACACGCCCGTGTCGACACCCGTGTCACTACCTGTGTCGGATGACACACCCGTGTCGACACCCGTGTTACTACCCGTGTCGGATGACACGCCCGTATCACTACCCGTGTCGGATGACACACCCGTGTCGACACCCGTGTCACTACCCGTGTGCCAAAAATGGCACAGGACCAGAAATATACCGAGGAGGACACGACCATGTGACACGCCCATGTCACATGCCGTGTGCCTGACACGCCCTGGGACACGCCCGTGTCCCAGGCCGTGTTCCAGCCTTCTACGATCGTCGACCGCCAAAGCGTCGAAAGCACGACCCGTGGTCGAACACGCCCTGACACGGCCTCCGACATGCCCGTGTCGAGACCCATGTCACCTGCTTCAAAACCCCGTCTTGGCTTAAAAAATGCCACCCGTCTCTCTTTTGAGTTTCGGGGTGTTACAGAGAGTGCTCGCGACCTGAAGATCCTCACTGGCCTGAAGAAGAGTCGCTCGCGCATTCGGCGGGCCTCCCCTTCTTGCGACCTCTGTGGTTATGATCCTCATTCCTCAGCGGGAAGTAGTTAGGCCGATGTCTATCCTGACTTCGAGCCGATCTATCCAGCGGAGGAGGTGGTGGCAGTGCAATGCCTGGCAACAGTGTTCGCGAGCTCGTCAGGGAAGGTGATAGAGGCAGAGGTGTACTTGCTAGCTGTCGCGAGGTTGAAGGGGCAGCAGGGGATGGAGGCGACAAAGGGATGCTCGCCACTAGCGGCGGTTTTCAGACAGCAGGGGGTGGCAGCGGCAAAGGGATGCTCGCTGCCGACAACAGTTGGGCAGTAACAGGGACGAGAGGAGCTTTGCCCGTTCTAAGTTGAGGGGTCCTGGACGGCACGGGAATCTTTCTCGCAGGGAGATCCTTACTCGTCGAAGGAACCTCCCCCACCAAGGAGGCCAGTACTTCGGTCGCCTTCTTAGGGCCGACGTTGATCCACACAGTGTGCATAGTTTGGACTCGCTTCCTGGCTTTAAGAGCGATCAGTGGTGCCTTTTGCAGAGGAGTAGCGTCGAGCACTATGATGACGTCATCTGGCGAAGGGCATGCATATTTCAGCGGAAATCGAGTCAGCAAAAGCTTCGACAACCGATAGAAATTTCAATGGCATCGACGAGATATCGACCTTCCGAGCCAGCAAGGTCGACATGCTTCTATGTCTGAGTACCGACGACTTTGGGGGCAGGGGGGATGATCAACGATTTGAGAAAGTCGGGGCTATGGACGAGTACGCCAGGACTATCGTCCAGCCTGAGCTCGTCAAGGAGTTGCTGGGTACTTGTAGGGGATGCAAGATCCTTGGCCATTGCGGAGACATCCTTCGGCGACGGGGGCGAGTTGTCGACCTTGGAGGCGAGCGACTTCTTTGATTTCTTCATTTTCTTCATCTTGCTCGGGGGCAAGTCGGCGACAACTTCACCTTCCCGCGGCCTCTTATGCTTGGAAGGTTGGAAGAAGCCTGACAGCATGTCGAGGATCTGTTTGAGAACTTCCTCGCCGGTTTTCGACATAGTGTGCGAGCTCCAAAAGGCATATCTCAAAAACCAAGCCCCCTATTTATAGAGATCGACAGGAATCTACCAGATGCGAGCAACTGAGGAGCTCGGTATAGTAACTCGTCGAATATGAGTTGGATGATTCTTTCAGAGTTCTTACGTCGCTCGAAAAAAGCAGAGATTGTGTACAACCCATATTTGCCGAGGAGGGGCCCCACCAGTGTCAGGTTAGCAGAAGTCAAAGTCAAGAAGTCAAGACGGAGGTCAGAGTAAACGTGACAGCCCGTAGAAGGCCTGGGCGAGTATGGCGAGCTCCCCGCGCATACTCGCCAGGTCGGGGACTAGGCTAGTTGCTAGCCCAGCCATACGAGTTCCTCCAGAAAGTCGCCAAGGGTTGGGGGTATAAATAGACCCCCCCCCCCTCCCCCTGAATTTCCCAATAAATAGGACCCCAGGGGCACGAGAAGAGACAGGAAAAATCCCTGCAAGGATCTCGCGAGCTCTACTTTTTGGATACCAGCTGAGCCTTTGGATTCCTTCTCCTTATAGACCAGGTCGCGATCTCGCGACTTAGTTACCAGCTAGTCTCCCTCTTACCTTGCTCGACCAATTTTGGTTGTGGAGGGGTTGCTTCTTCCAAGCATCCAAGTACGTGGTGGGACCTTCCTTCCACAGCTTTTGGGGTCCTGTTTGTTGACTTTCTTCTTCGTCCTAGTCTCCTTAGCCATTTAGCTTTGTTGCAGAGCCAGTAGCCTTAGTCTTCCTTGATCCAATTTCTGAGGTTGGGAATTTTCCCGGCAATTTCTGAGGTTGGGAATTTTCCCAGCTTCAACAGGTAAATTCACTGAGAATTGAAAAATCTGTTAAGTAAAATTCGCCAAGTATCGTTCTGCATACTCGTCGAAATTCTTCGAATGTATCTAACGATACTCGCCGAATTCGTCGAATGTGCTAAGTGATACACGTCAAATTCGTCGAGTCCATTCGACGCTACTTCTCTAGATTTTTCCAAGTATAATTCGTCGAATATCAAAGCGTTGAGTGCGTTGAGTTTGCTCGATGATATTTGTCGAATACTGTCTATAGCGTTAAGCGAGCAAAAGGCATTGTGTGTCTCGGCAATGAGTGCGTTGATTCATTCAGCTGATACTCGACGAATTCATCGAGTATACCTGCTGATGCTCGACGAATTCGTCGAGTATGACTCTTCGCCGTGGCGTTGAGTGTCCACCTGGCCTGGGATGATTTGGCTAAGTCCTTTTCATCGTATATCAAGATTTATTCGACGAGTATCATTATGATACTCGACGATACTCAATGAATTTGACTTAGGTCATTTTTTTGAAAAATTTCAAAACACAGTCACGGGTTCTGTCAGCCATGCACAGTGTTTCTTGATTTCATTTTTTGGAAATTTATTTATAACCGTTAGGAGATAGATCTCTATAAATACCTAGGGATATTTTTCTTAATTGTTAATCTTGCTATTGTGCTAATTTGCTCTCCGATTCAAACGATAAAAAGTTTCCAAAATTAGCGAACATCGGCTTCCTTACGCATGCGACATTCCGAACTGCTGATACCCGCAAGCACAGCAAGATCTCATCTTCCTCGACCACTACATCTGGATTGCTTCCTTCTAAAGACTTCTATTCCTCCAGATCTAGACGAGCGAAGACTCAAGATTCAAGTTCTTCAAGATTTCAACTTTCCAAGTTCTCCAAACTTCAAGATCTACTTTTACGAAGAACGTCGGAGCGAAGACTTGTAATCGTTATTGTTGTTGTAATATTCTTTTACATATTATAGGAGATTTTTCTCCGAGTTTATAGATCCGTTTGTGGATCGAGAGAGTAGATCCAGTTTGTGGATCGAGTTGTAGGAGATGTTATTCTTCCGAGTTGTAGGAGCATCATCTCCGAGTTGTAGGAGTTGCGGCTCCGAGGTGTAAGATTTGATGAAATCTGAGAAAGGTGAAGTAGCTGAATCTAACCCTTTGTGGTAGATAGGCGAGGCGGAAAAGTGGACGTACCCAACTCGGGGAACCACTATAAAATATCTGTGTTTGTGTGTTTGATTTTCTAGATAATTTTTATTCCGTGAATAGACACAAGCATCACCTATTCACCCCCCTCTAGGTGATTTAGGTAGACATAAGATACTTTCAATTAGTATCAGAGCCAGGTTCTGTTCGATAAGGGTAACACCTTGAACAAGATCCCTGATCTAACGTTTAGAGATTCTGCTAAGTAATCATGGACAGAAGTAAAAAACATGTCTTCTATGAAGCTACCGGTGCACACAAAGGAAAACTTTCCCATGTGGAAAGAAAGAGTATGGTTCTTCATAGAAGCTGCAGATCCAAGAATATTCCAGATTGTGGAAGAAGGACCGCATATTCCTATACAAGCTTCAACTCTGAATCCAGAAATCTAGATTCCCAAGAAAATGATGGATCTCACGAAGGATGAAATTGCCCTAGTTTCCCTGGACAAGAAGGCAAAGAATATTATAGCAAGCGTAGTGGACGACTCAATGCTTCAGAACTTATTCCACTGCCAATCTGCCAAGGAAATGTGGGACTGCCTTGTTGTACTCATGGAAGGCATAAAAGAAGTTCGTGACAATCGCAGATCTTTACTGAATCAGGAATACAAAGCATTCAAATAAGGATCAAATGACAGTATTGCTGACAGATTCGAGAAGTTCTTTAAGATAGTAAATGACCTCAGGAACTATGGTCAAAAATTCACTAATGGCGAGCTGAATGACAAATATCTGAGATCCCTGACGAAGGACTGGGATACCAAAGTTGTTGTCATTATGGAGTTTGGGAAACTACCAGAGATAGACCCCAAGAACCTATTCGGGAAGCTGCTCTCCTACGAGCTCCAAATGAACACTAGAAAGAAGGAGGAGCAGAACAGCAGAACTTCAAGCAGAGACAAGTCAGTTGTTTTGAAGGCCGAAGGTTCTAGAAACTCTAAAATTGTGTCACCCGTAAGGACACGAGCTCCTGATACTCCAGAAGACTCTGAGCCAAGCACATCAGGCTCCGATCTATCTGATGGAGAATTTTCTCTTATCTCCAAGAAGTTCAAGAAACTGCTCAGCAAGAGGAGATAGATGAAGAATCAGTCGTCCTCCTTTGACTACAGAAAATATCATCATGATGGAGATCTCGAAAGAAAAGTTACAGTAAGGAGGACAGGAATAAATTGAAACTGAATAAACATTTTTCCTCTGACATTATTTGCTACTATTGTAATAAGTCAGGGCATGTGACTGTTGAGTTTCCTTATAAGAAGAAGGATGGTTCCAAGAAGGAAGAAAATCGATCCTTCAAGGGAAAGAGAAAAGAAGAAAAGAGCTTCGTCGCCAAGAAGTCGAAGACTCTCAATGACAGTGACTCGAGTGAGTCGAGCTCAGAAAATGAGGAATCCTATTTTCGTCTTATGGCACAATCATACGAGGAAATGGGCGACTCCGAGTACCACAGGAAGGTAAATTCGCACACAATACTTTCTGAGTCTGAAACGTCCACTAATGGTCACGAAGGCTATTCTTCTGAAGAGGGAGATTATGAGTTAATGGTTCAGCATGAGAACCTTTTTAAGTATTTTGACAAATGCCGAAAGGTAGTCAAAAAACAAGCAAAAGAAATTGTTTCTCTCAAGGCAGTGAAGTCAAGCCTGAGGGAGGAAATTGCAGAATTGACTCATCTCAAAAGTGAAATCAACTCCTTGCAAGAGGAACTGAAATGCTCAGCTGAAATATTAATGCAAAAAGAGAAATATCTTGATGAGCTGGAAGAAAATCTTTTGGTGGAGAGAAAACTCGTTGAGAGTTACTCCAAACCTAAGACTGTTCTCCCTCTCATTGATGAGTTTTTAGCTCAGAAGAAGGGTAGTGGTCTTGGCCACATAGCTGGAAAGGGTAAGGCTACCAGGAAGTCTAGCGCCATGGAAAATGGGAAGGCACTCATGGTTCAACCCTCGTTTAGGAAGGTAATCTTCCCGACAAACACGTTTGACCCGGAGTCATCCTATGGTCATTATGTTATGCCTACTTATGTAGAGCCCAAGAATAGGTGCTAGGGATGGACCCATCCCCATGACTTTGGTGCCAGCGTGTTCAAAGCACCTTATGAAGAAATTCAGATGAAGAGTTATGGTCCATACGTCCATGGACACAATATCAAGAAGGCACCTAAAGCCAAATCGGTTGTGCTTAAAGCTAAAGAGATGGGGAGTTCTTGTGTATGCTACAACCAGGAGGCCTGCACCTCTAAGAATGTTGCCCCTACTGAACCTCAGATCCAAAAGGTAAAGCATGATTATAAAAGGAGGTACAACAGGTTTGACTATTGTGCTGCGACAAAATTGGTCATTTTGGCGCAGATTATTGGTATAACCCTGCTAATTATGTAACCCCATGAGTTAGTAATGCGAGACTGACCACTCACAAGGTTAATGTTTATAGTGGTGGTAAGCTGACCAGGAACCAAGGACCCAAATATGTTTGGGTTCCTAAGGTAAAATTATTTGTTTTTACAGGTTTGTCCAAAGGCCACCAAAAATCCGATATGGTATTTGGATAGTGGATGCTCTTGACACATGACCGAGACAAGAAGCCTTTTGCTTGAGTATACCCCAGTCTAAGACGGACTAAAAGTGAACTTTGAAGGGCAGACGAGGGAACAACAAAAGGTTATGGTATGAACTCTAACGGAGTAGTCTCTTTCATAGACGTAGCTTATGTTGAAGAATTACACCATAATCTTATAAGAATAAGTCAGCTATATGACAAAGGCTACATCGTTGAGTTCTGCAAGGACAAATATTTGATAAAATCATCTGCAAATGTGGAGACGGTCTTAACAGGCACTCAGAGCAAAAATATTTTCTGTTTAAATTTTCTTTGTTTAGACATTTCTACCCTAGTGTATTTTATGGCTAAAAGTAGTGTGTCTCTCTGCGACCAATGATACAAGTGATTAGCACATTAATTTCAAAATAATAAATATGTTATTTTCTCACAACTTAGTGCGTGATGCCCCCAACATTAAGTACCTTAAAGAGAGTCCATGTCACTCCTGTCAAATGGGTAAGCAGACAAGAGCTACCTTTAAGGGCATTGCTGAAAAGGATTCCTCAAGAAGTTTATACCTACTGTACATGGAATTATTTGGTCCTATGCCAATTCACATCTTAGGAGATAAGGTCTACACGTTAGTAATTATTGATGACTAATCTCGTTTTACTTGGGTGTTCTTTCTGAAACACAAGTCAGACACATTCGAGTCTTTCACCACTTTTGTTTAGCAAATTAAGAACGAACTGAACTGCTCAGTGGTCAAAATCAGAAGTGACCACGGAACAAAGTTTGAGTCTGGTGCCATGACATAATTCTATGAAAGTCAAGGTATCTTTCATGAGTTTTCCTCCCCGCACACTACACAATAAAATAGAGTTGCAGAGAGAATGAACAGAACCCTAATTGAAGCATGCACAATGATGTTGAATGACGCTTCACTTCCGGAGTACTTCTGGGCAGAAGCAGTCAACACCTCTTATCACGTGAAAAATAGTGCATTTATCAACAAAAGCTATCGTAAGACCCCCTATGAGCTATTAAAGGGCAGAAAACTGACTGTGTCATATTTTAGAATCTTTGAAAGTACATGCTTCATACTTAATAATGAGAAGTATTACCGCACAAAGTTTAGTGAAAAGTATTTTGAAGGTATTTTTGTAAGTTATAGTAGCTATAATAAGGCATATAGGATTTTTAATAAGAAAACTCTGGTGATAGAAGAATCAATAAATGTTGTATTTGATGAGACAAGCTTGCTCCAAAGCAGCTCGTCTAGTATTATTGGTGCAGATGCAGGTACCAGGTTCAAGGACCTTAGCTTGGATGATGTTGTCAAGGAAGAAGCTCTAAGCTCAGTCAAACTCTTCGATCCAGGCTCGGTGGATGAAGAACTGTCAGAGGAAGAATTGCCACAACCTATAGAGGATGCATTAGATGATGCAGAGCCTGCTGGACGGAGAGCGAGGAATCTAGGGTTCAGACACCTAAGAGATCACCCAGCTGATCAAATAATAGGAGAGCCAGACGATGGTGTTAGAACTAGAAGAGGTACATCTAATGAGATTATGCATCTAAGTTTTTTGTGGCAGGTTGAGCCAAAGAAATTTGAAGAGGCAAACAAGGATGCATCTTTGATATTGGCAATGCAATAGGAGCTCAATCAATTTGAACGTTGCAAATTCTGGGAGCTGGTACCCAGGCCAAAGGGACAAAATGTGATCAGTACCAAGTTGATATTCAGAAAAAGCTGGACGAACACAGAGTAATCATCAAGAATAAGGTCAGACTTGTAGCACAAGGATACAAACAAGAAGAAGGGATCGACTTCGACCATACCTTTGCTCCAGTGGCCAGGCTCGAGGCGATCAGGTTGTTTCTTACGTATGCTGCCCTCAAATGCTTCACCGTCTACCAAATGGACGTGAAGTCAGATTTCCTCAATGAGAATCCAAAAGAGGAAGTATACGCAGTGCAACCCCTAGGTTTTGTAAATTATCAATTCCCTGATTATGTATATTTTTTGAATAAAGCATTATACGGCTTAGAGCAAGTTCCCTGAGCTTGGTATGAGATATTGCCTAACTTTCTTCTTGAGAATAAGTTCACAAGAGGAAAGATAAACAAGAAATTATTTCTTAGGGAAGTAAAAGGCAAGATTCTGCTAGTGCAAATTTATATCGATGATATTATTTTTGTCTCTACGAAATACAACCTTTGCAAGCAGTTTTTCAAACTTATGCAAGGGAAGTTCGAAATGAGAAATATGGGAGAGCTGAAGTATTTCTTAGGACTTCAGGTGAAATAATCTGAAGATGAAATTTTCATCTCTCAGACAAAGTTCACCAAGGAGCTTCTTAAGAAATTCGGAATGGAGAATGCAACCTCTATGAGGACTCCAATAGGTTCAACTGTGTCTCTGGATAAGGATGAGAAAGGGAAACTTTTTGATGAAACTAAGTACAGAAGCATAATTGGATCTTTACTCTACCTCACTGCCAGTAGACCAAATATATTGTTTTCAATAAGTGTATGCGCTAGATATCAGGTGAACTCAAAGGAATCTCACCACGTCACTACAAAGCGGATTTAAAGATAACTTAAGGGTACACCCAATCTTGTCTTATGGTACCTGAGATATGATGTCGAACTAATGGGTTTTTCAGATGCCAATTTTGCAGGAAGCATGGATGATAAGAAAAGCACTTTTAGGACGTGCCAATTCCTCAGAAGATGGCTTATTTCTTGGATCATTAAGAAGCAGAATTATGTGGCAACTTCTACCGCTGAGTCAGAGTATATCCCTGTGGGTAGTTGTTGCACACAGCTTCTATGGATCCGGAATCAATTAAAATACTACAACTTGAAGTTCAGAGAGATTCTAATGAATTGTGACTCATCCAGCGCAATAGCGATCACAAACAATCAAGTCTCCCACAGCCGGACAAAGCACATCGAGGTGCGTTATCATTTCATTCGGGAGCATGTAGAGAACAAGGACATAATCCTCGGCTATGTCCCGACAGACAAGCAGGTCACAGATATTTTCATGAAGCCACTGGATGAGGTCAAATTCTCATTCTTCAAAATGGAACTAGGTATGCTGAAAATTGACTCCTGAAGAAGTCCAAGCAAGCAAAAAATCTCACGGGAACTACGTCTAAAAAGCAGGAATTTTTTTTCAAAGGAAATTTTTTCTTACTATATTGGATCCAAAGAACTGATGACAAATAAGGTACGCGCCTTTTAGGTAAATTTGAAAATTATATACATATATATATATATATAAAGGGGCACCCTCAAAGTCCATTCGTCGAAGTTCAGCCGATTCGCCAAAATCAGAAATGTGACCCTTCGGCTCCCGCACTACAGTCGTCATTCCCGTTGAAAAATTTCTCCAGTGCGTGCTTCTTCTCCCTTGACTAGGGTTGTTAACTCCTTCCAAGCCCTAGGAGACAGTGATACAAGGTTGTCCAGCCGGCATCGTGTAGTGGTGGATTCCAGTAACTTGATAGTCGCAGATTCCGACAAGTCTAGTTTTCAGAGCAACAGAGAATTTTTCTTCAGAAATCCAGATTTCAGCTTTCTCCATGGCTCCTAGAAGCACCGGCGGTTTGCTAGAAGGTGGAGAGTTATTTCGCTCGGGCTTTTCTTCTGCTTCAGACGAGTTCAGGAATGTCATTCTCATATTGGAGACTGCATGACCGTCCTTTGTCTTAGAACACCCTTGCAAAGTTCTTGACAAGGAAGTTCTTGAGTTCTTCCAGCACGCCAAGCTCAGACATGAAGACATGGTTATTAAGAGCCAGATTCATAAGTACAAGGTAAAGCTGAAAGCTGAAAGTCTTGATTTCAAGAACAACTAAACACATAGAGAGAGGTGAATAGGTCCAATTTAAAAATTCTTGGTAGCATATAGATTATCTGAACATAGCAATCACAGCGCACACATCAATCATATCACACACAACATAGTACACGGTGATTTATAGTGGTTCCCTAATTGATGGGTACATCCACTTTCCCCCTTCGCCTATCCAGCAATAAGCTAGATTCGGCCAAACTTTCTTCCACTTTCTCAGATCCTTAGATCTTACAGCTCAGAGCCCAACTGGCTCCTACAACTCAGGCCCAAGCCCTACCACTCAGATCTCCAAGATACTACAACTCAAGTTCTTCCCAAGAACTCTACCTCAGAGTGGATCCACACTCCTACAGCTCAGGCAATCCTGCCCTACCTCAGCCTTAATAACCAGGCTTACAACTCAGGCAATCCCTGCCCTACCTCAGCCTTTATAACAACAGGCTTACACCTCAAGCCTTAGCCTTACCACTTAGATTCAAAATGAATCTTACACAGAATTAATCAATAAAATTGAATTACAGACAATAGAGGAAAGTATCTGTGTCTGTCTACCTGGACTAAGTAGATTTCAGCCCTAACTTTGTCTTCCTAGCAATAAAATGATACAGCGATCTTGAATTTGTAGCCCGGCTTGTTCTGGAATCGACTAGCAGATCAATCTGCTTCTCCTTCAGGAATGTCTCCTGATCTGGACTGAGCAGTTATCAGCCCTTCCTTCTTCTTCTTTGATCCAGCGAATTGATCTTCAGATTCTGGCTCGGCTTGGATCGAAAAGATAACTTCAGCTAGGGCACACCTAGGCTGATTCGTCTTCCTCAGAGAATTACTCTGAACTTGTTGTAGCAAATGATGATTGCAATAGCTTACTCAGAAGTCCTTCTGATTTGAACTTGAAGTTCTTGGCTTCTGCAACAATGGCAGATGAAAACGACAACTTCGCTTCTCGTTTTCTCAGAAAATTAATCAAAAAACTTAATCAGATCTCCATCACTTCTTCTATTTATAATCCCATAAAATAACGAGATGTTCGACATGTGTCCCAGTTTTTAACGGCGGTAAAAACCTCAGCTTAATTAACTTGAGATCCACTATAGACTGATGGCGATGTTAATGTCGATTTGTATTGAATATGAACTTTGCTGACTCGTTGACTTTGCTGAGTCAGCATACTTCTAGACTTAGCCAAAATCAATTAACATTTCTGAAATTCTGCGTTTGACGAAATCTGAACTCAGCTCGACGAAACCTGAGCTCAGCTCGACAAAATAGTGAAGCTGAGATCGACGAATTCTCTCAGCTGAGTTCTTCCTTCAGGTGAAAGCTGAGTTTGACGAAATCTGAACTCCGCTCGAATAAATTCCGATAGTTGATTTCTTCTTACAGGAAAAAGTTGTGTTCGACGAAATTCGAAAGCTGAGTTCGACGAAATCTTCTCCTTACAGCTAAAAAGCTATGTTCGACGAAATCTTCTTCTTACAGCTAAAAAACTAGGTTCGACGATTCTGAACTCCGTTCCACGAAATCTGAATTGCATTCGACGAAAGCTAAGCTCAGCTCGACAAATGGTAGTCTCAGCGGTTCTGTACTTAGAAATTTCTTCAGCTCTTGCTAGATGGCGTTGAGTGTGTTGACCTCACTCAACGCTATTTTCCCTTAGCCCATTCTTCAGCTATCTGTCTGATAGCATTGAGTGAGCTGACCTCACTCAACGATTCTGCACTTAGCTGATTTTCTGGATTCTTCACAGTAAGGCTAGATTCAAAGCCATTTCAATTGGCGTTGAGTGAGTGAGCTTCACTCAACGCTACTTCACTTAGTCGAACTTTCTGTCTCTTTAAGCTTTGGTATTGACAGGATTAGCATGACGTTGAGTGACGAAGCTTCACTCAATGCTTTTCGACTTAGTCAAAATTCTGGCTTCCACTGCTTATGCTTTGACATGATAACCTTGTCTCAACGGTTTTGGCCATATGGCGTTGAGTGAGTTGAGCTCACTGAACGCTTTTGGACTTAGCCAGATTTCTGCCTTATCAATTCTGTCAGCTTTGACTGCCTGCCTTCTCTCAGCGCAATTAGATGAATGGCGTTGAGTGAGCTTGCTTCACTTAACGCTTTTGGACTTAGACATTTTTCTAACTTTCCAGCCTATCACCTTGAGTACACCTGTCATTGTCTCTTGAACAAGTTGTCCAATCATTATGACAAAGACTAACCTGTATGCATGAACTTAAACATACATCAAATACAACTATGTATATCTCATTGACATGTTTGACATCATTAAATTAGGGCCATTGGGATCAATGGACCCAACAATCTCCCCCTATTTGAAGATGGCAAAACCACTGATCAAGTACCTTAGTCAATGAGATACACATTACACAGGCAATAAAAGCATATTCATATTAAATTCAGTGAAATGAATTTTACTTACTCCCCCTGGATTGTTGTAGGGTGAGTTACACCTTAGAGGATTACCTCTTAGCTTAATCCTTTCTTGCTTGATCAACCTTATCTCCCCATGACTTTCTCCCCTTGTGTTTCTGTCATGAAGGAGCTTGATCCTTTCTGATAGTCATCTTCTATCTCTCCCCCTTTATCTTGATCAACCAAAGGAAAACATGACCTCTATCTCTCCCCCTTTTGACCTCTTAAGTATTTAGGAAGGAGCATTAGGTATTTTTCTCTCTATGTGTTCTCCCCCTAGCTGATGTAGATGAAGCCAGGATTGCAGCTGCCAACATGCCCCTTATACAGGGCTGACTTGTATATCACTTGATACCACTTGATACCACTTGATACCACTTGATACCACTTGACAGAACTTGAAATTCAATATCACTTGAAATTTTCTACACCACTTGAAAAGACTACTTGAAAGTCTCTAGTCCTGCCGCTGTTGATACCACTTGAGAAGAAGCATCTTCTCTCATCTTGCTTTCCACTAGGTCTGCAGCACCTGCAAAAAGAACAAGCCTATACCAAACATAATACCTTAGGGAGTACCTGAAGTTATTCTAAGTTCAATATACCCAAAATAATTTTGAAGGTGTTGAACTTGGTTTCATCTAGTGACTTAGTGAAGATATCAGCCACTTGCTTGTCAGTGGAGACAAACTCTAGGCAAATGTCTTCTTTCTTAACATGCTCCCTAATAAAATGATACTTAATTTCTATGTGCTTAGTCCTGCTATGTGAAACATGATTCCTAGTAATAGAAATTGCACTGGTAGAATCACAATATAGAGGAGTTCTACTTATCTTAATGTTATAGTCTTCAAGCTGATGTTGTATCTATAATAATTGAGCACAGCAGCTACCTGCTGCAATGTACTCTGACTCTACAGTGGAGATAACAACACTAGTCTGCTTCTTGCTGCTCCATGACACTAGTCTTCCACCTAGGAATTGACATGTACCAGTAGTACTTTTCCTATCTTCCTTGAAGCCTGCAAAATCTTCATCTAAAAATCCAGTTAGCTCAAAATCTCTATTCCTAGGGTACCATAGACCAAGATCTAGTGTTCCCTTAAGATACCTTAAAATTCTCTTTGCAGCAGAATAATGAGATTCTTTAGGGCATGCCTGATACCTAACATAGACACATATAACATACATGATGTCAGGCCTACTAGCAGTCAAGAATAGAAGTGAGCCAATTATCCCTCTATACAAAGACTCATCAATAGATTGCCCTGCCTCATCTTTGCCTACAAACATACTTGACCCCATTGGAGTTCTCATGGCGGAGGCATTCTTCATACCATATTTCTTAATTAACTCTCTTGTGAACTTAGACTAAGATATGGACAAGTCATCATCATTCTGTCTTACTTGGAGTCCCGAGAAGAATTTTAGCTTACCCATGATGCTCATCTCAAACTTCCCTTGCATAAGTTTGACAAACTTCATACAAATATTGTTTTCAGTAGATTCAAAGATAATATCATCGACATATATTTGGACTAGGATGATCTTGCCCTTAGATTCCCTTAGGAATAGGGTCTTATCTATTTTCCCCCTTGAGAATTTGTTCTCAATGAGGAAAGTAGAAATGTTTCATACCATGATCTAGGGCTTGCTTCAACCCATATAAAGCTTTCTTAAGCTTGTAAACAAAATTAGGAAAGTGAAGATCTATAAAACCTGGTGGCTGGTCCACATATACTTTCTCTTTTAAGTCTCCATTAAGGAATATTGACTTCACATCCATCTGGAAGACTTTGAATCCTTGATAGGCAGCAAAAGCAAGGAATAACATTATTGCTTCCAGCCTTGCTAATGGGGCAAAGGTCTGGTCAAAATATATTCCTTCTTCTTGCATGTATCCTTTTTCCACCAATCTGGCCTTATTTTTGACAATAATGTCATTCTCATCTAGCTTGTTCCTGTAGATCCACTTTGTTCCTATGACATTATGTCCCTTTGGTCTGGGAACCAGCTTCCAGACTTTACACCTTTTGAACTAGTTTAGCTCTTCCTGCATAGCTCTAATCCAGTAAGAGTCTTTGATAGCCTCTTCAAGCTTCTTGGGCTCTATTTGTGATAGGAATCTTGAACATAGAGCTGTGTTGATGCTCTTGCTCCTTGTCTGGACACCATGTCTTGCATCACCAATGATTTGGTGTGCTAGATGGTCCCTCAGATGTCTCTTAGCTAGAGGCATCCTTGCTTCAGCATGTTGTTTTGCATTGTTCTCAGCTGGCTGAACTTCATTGTCTTCAGTTGGCTGAACTTCATTATCTTCAACTGGCTGTACTGCATTGTTTTCAGCTGACTGTTCTTCATCCTCAGCTTGTGAGTCTTGAGCTCCCCCTAGACAATACCCATCTTCTTCCTTATCTTGTCCTGCTGGATCCATTTCCCTGATGGTAAGCTTATCCATCACATCTTTTAAACCTGCAGAACTAGAAGAGGTGCTTGACAGCTCATAGTTAATTAGGTTTGACTCATCAAAGAAAACATGTACTGATTATTCTACAACTTGAGTAGTCAAGTTATAGATCCTATATGCCCTACTATTGTTGTTGTACCCAACAAATATCCCTTCTTGGGACTTGGCAGCAAACTTAGTCACATAGGACTTACCATTGTTTAGAATATAACACTTGCTACCAAAAATCCTGAAGTAGGATATGTTTGGTTTTCTGCCTTTCAGAATCTCATAGGGAATCTTCTTGTGGATTTTGGTGATGGAAGCCCTTTTAAGTACATGGCATGCAGTGTTTACTGCCTCAACTCAGAAATATTCTGGAAAAAATGTGTCACTTAACAAGGTTCTACCAGCCTCTATGAGAGTTCTATTTTTTCTCTCAGCAATCCCATTTTGCTGGGGTGTACTAGGAGAGGAGAACTCTTGATGAATCTCAAGCTCTTCAAAGAATCTTGTCATGCATTCAGACTGAAAGTCAGTCCCATGGTCACTTCTGATTTTAACCACAGTACTATTATGTTAATTCTGAATTTGCCTAACAAATGTCTGGAAGACATCAGGGGTTTCAGATTTCTTCCTTAGAAAGAACACCCAGGCAAATCTAGAAAAGTCATCAACAATCACAAGGGTGTAGACTTTCCTACCTAGACTATGAACTGGCATAGGACCAAATAGATCCATATGCAGGAGGTATAAACACCTCACTGAGTCTTTGATATCAAGGATCTGAAAGGAGGTCCTGGTCTGCTTGCCCTTTTGGCATGCTGAGCAGATACCCTCCTTGATGCACTTCACCTTAGGACCATTTCTCACTAACTCTTCACTAAAAAGTTTGTCTATGGTCTTATAATTCGGATGATCTAGCCTCTTATGCCATTGGACACAATGTGAAGTTTTCTCATCTACAATAAGGCATATAGGAGAGTCCTTACTCTCACAAACAAAATTGAAACAATAGACATTTCCTCTCCTAGTATCTGTCAAGATGATCCCTTGGTCACTTGACCTCCTAATTTGACACTCATCCTTGAGGAAAGAAATGACATAGCCAAGATCACATAGTTGGCTTATGTTTATCAGGTTATGTTGCAAACCTTTCACATAAGCTACTTGTGTGATAGTGATTATGTCATTAGATATCTTACCAAACCCTTTGGTTACTCCTTTTTCTAAATCACCAAAGATGACATTGTGTCCATTTTCAACTGGAGTGTACTCCTTCAGCATGCTCCTTGTTCCAGTCATGTGTCTAGAATATCCACTGTCCAAGTACCATATAGGGGTATGGCCACTTGGACTTACCTGCAATAAATAAATCATCTTTCCTTAGGACCCCAATTTTTATTAAGTCCTAGGTGCAGGTTAGACTGAAATTGAGCATGCCTACCTGCAGCTCTTCTGACAAGTAAGCTGGCATTATCTCTCTTGACACTTTTATTGTGCCAGCAATCAATAGCATAGTGGCCCACTTTTCCACAGCACCAGCACTCATAAATATTGTATCTTCTTTTAAGGGCTGGCTTTACTGCTTATCAGTCAGCAGCTCTCATTCCAGCAGGTACAACAACCTTTTTCTTAAGTCTTCCAGCGATAGCCTGATTTGGGATTTGTTTGGCAGCAGAGGTACTAGGGATATCTTGGACCCTATCAACAGCTGCCTTCTTTTCAGAGTGCAAGATCCTGATAGCTTCAAATATACCCAAGTCAGGTGTGTTGACAGGCTTTCCTTTAGTCTGATTGTGGACTGGAAGACTTTGATAATGGGCTGCAGCCTTATTTATAGTGTTGGGGCTAGTACACCAAACACAAATGGTCCAGGATGGGCCATTTGGATTTCTTCATGGGCTGCCTTATAGGCACTAACACCCTTGTCATTCCTAACTCCATACTCCTAGTGACCATGAATGCTCTCATGGTCATACCTGTTAGATGGTAGTACCAATTTCCTGAAAGGAATTTGAGGCTTGAAGGCTAGTGGCTGCACTGGAGCTTTGCCCTTCCTTTTGAAATAGGCAGCTCTAGTTCTCCTTTTGAAGCCTAACCCCTTCTTATCCTTTTGGGAGGAGAAGGAATCAATCAAAGGCAATACTGAACATAGTTTTGAGAACTTAGTCATTAGCTCCTCCTCCTTTTGGAGCTTACCTTCAAGATTCCTAATGTGGTCATTCTTGAAGGTGATTGTGCTCATCTGAATAATAGTGATGTTCTTCATCTTGCTGACTTCATTTATCTTCAGGTTCAACATGTTTGTTGAGTCTGAAATAGCCAGCTCCAGAGAGGCAATCTCCTCAGCCTTTTTTTGGCTAGGAGTCTACTTCTCTTCAGTGCTTGCAGGAGTTCATCATAATCATCAATCAATTGATTGACATATCCTTCAGATTCAGAAATGTCTTTATCTCTTGATGCAGATGCCTCTGATTCTGGGCTAGTAACATAATCAGACTCAGAAGGTAGAAAATGTACCTAGCTAGGACCAGGCGGCCTCTGGCTATGTCCTTCCTCAGTTAAAGCCATCAGCACAAGGCATTGGCTGTCTTCTGCCCCTTCTTCAGACCTGACAGCAGCATCAGCTTCTCTAGTAATAGTTGTCAGCATCTCTAAGAAGTCTGCCTCTACAGATTCTTTTTCAGCAAAAAAAAGCCCAATGTAGGCTTCAGTTTCATCTCTGTTCATAAGAGGCTTCAATTTCATCTCCGTTTATAGGAGGCAAGTCTAGTTCCATCTCTATTTATAAGTTATTTTTTATTAGATTTCACTCATTATTAAGGTTCGATAAATAGTTCAATTGCGACTCTTAAACTTGGCTTAATCGGACCTGAGGAGCTTATTAAGAATTCCTTATTTCTCGATACATATATTAAACAAATTTCATTATCGAGAGCATAATCATTCATTCGAGAATAGGAGCCAACTTGATTGCTCGAGTTGGGAGGATTCAGAATAATTTAGAGAGCCTAATTTTCTTCGAATACCAACCTCATGAATTTAAAGTTACTTTTAATGTAATTAAAGGATTCAATCTCCTGATTCGAGGTTGGGAATCGCTCTACTTAGCACTCGTATCATTCACTTCTTGATACGTAAACCCTCAAATTCGATCTCGAGTATTACTTTTAAAATAAGAGCTTGATAATTTGCAAGCGCCCCAAATCACTTTGAGCTTGGGATTTCACTCCTAAAAATTCAATGTTATAGGTTGGAAAAGTAATACATAATTTACATTACGATCGCGCGCCACGATCCTTTCTCAAAAATATATTCAGACGATCATAATTTAAAGCATGACCCTTTATTCTGAAAAAATCAGAGAATCATGAAATTTTTTATCCAAATATCCACGAATTTTAATATGACATCAAAGAGATCGAGCCTCTTTTGAGCCTAGGAATTTTTCCAAAAAAATTAAACTAATTTTTGGGTATTTAATTTGGCTAAATAAACTTCATTTAAACCTTTAAAAATATCAAATGATTTTCAAAAAATCTTCAAAAATTCTTGGTGATGGCCCTTGCATAGGGGAACAACTTTCATGTTCAAACATTTTTCTCTAGAAACCTAGCTTCTCCTAAAATAATTGAACAAGTTTTCTGTTATGGATTTGGTCTGCAAATAACAGATCATCACGACTAAGATTGAGTTGGTTTGCGTGTTTTGGCCTTCGGTACCAACAACGGATCTAGCGCTGATCCACTGTGGGAGGCTCTAAAGCTGAGGCGGGAGCCGGATTTCATGAAATACTGGCCATCTGATCTTCTTCATGAAGATTGGATGGCGGTTACTGCTCCCAGCAGTGCAGAAGGTGGCGGCCTCTACCACCGCTGGTCAGTAGCAGCCAGACGCCGACGACCCCCAGTCGACTCGCAGGGGGCCAGCGAATCGTTTGGCGGTGGTTTGGCGGCCTAGCACCGCCGGCCACCGTCGGATTTCTCAATCTTGAGAGCTGGGTGGCGCGACCAGCTTAGTTTTCAGCGATACCGCCCACCCTGCTTCTCTGGTGGCACATACGCTTTACCACCGACCATCATCAGAAAATCAAGATAGAGCCTTGAAAATATTTTTTTGGGTGTCGCTGGAGAGGCGATTTCTAGCGGCATCACTATCTTCCACCGACGGCAAGGTGTGCCTTTAGTGAAGTACCACCCTCTCAGTGCCACCACCGACATTGGGTGGGACTCATCATGCGCAGCCATTACCGAAGCCTGGAGCTTGGCTTGGGTGGTGCTGGCCGCGCTCCGGCGGCCGAGGGGCATGCAGAACATCGGGGAGATGAGGAGGGGGAGGGGGAGAAGTTTCACCTATCAAAGTGGGCTCGGGAGGTGCTGAGCAAGTTTGCCAATAGAGGTGGTGGAGGGTGGCAAGATTTGGGTTTGGGTTTTCCAGCGAGGAGGGGTTCCGATAGAGGTTTGTTTGGGCTCGTCTGAGCTCGATGGTTGGTGTGAGCTTAGCAAGGGGGTGCTAATTTATAGCCCGGGTGAGGGGCCTCCTCCCCTCTCTCGGTTGTGTCGGATTAATCCCTCCTTAGGGAGGGATTAATCCCCACCCTCCAGCTGTCCATGGACAATTGGATGTTGATCCTTGCCAGCATGTGAGCAAAAGAGGAAAATCCCAATGGGCTTGGACTTTAGCTAAGAGAAAAAAGGGGAGGGGTGTTTGGGACCTCCTTAGCCCAAAGCCCACATCTCTTTTGTCAAGTGGGTTGGCCGATTTTTTAGGCCCAAGGGAGTTGGTGGTGAGGCCTTAAACAAGGCTTTGACTGGAGAGCGCCCTTGAGGAAATTTCCAAAAAAATGTGATTTTTAGGGGGTTTGACCAAAGTCAACCCGAAGGTGGGCCCCTCATGCGGGTTAAAGTCAATGTGAGTCCAAGTCATCGGGGAACGAGTCAATGTTGGGATATTGTGGTACAATTGATGTGTGCACTCAGTGCACGATAAATCTTGGTTTGACCACCCATCATCGGAATTGACCGGAACGAACTCTGTTTGTTGAAACCGAGAACCGACCTATTGTGGAGTTCACCCTTGGGGAAGGGGTGGTCGCACACCTACTTCGCTCCTACAAGAAAATAACAAGGAAAAGAGAGCAAAGGACTAGACCAAGGGCCCGGCGCGGAGGTCCCACCACACACCCGGAAGATCACTGAGCGCTTCCCCTCCTTAGCCAAATGCCGGGCTAAGGTACCTCAGAAGGCGCTAGAGAACTGGGAGATAAGTAAGCATGCCTTTCTGAGGTACCCCTTGGGTCCTATTTATAGGATTTTGAAGGTGATCTGTAAATAACTAACCTCTGTTGCCTTGAAATTATTGAAAACTCCCCAGGCTGGCCTGCCAACAGCCAAACTCCACTATTCTGAATAGCTATATGCAGCCCACCTGGGTCTGCAAACAGCGAGACCCCGCTATTTTGACTGGCTAGGGACAGGCCAATGGGGAAAAACAGCAAGAAATCCTCCCCATTGGGGATCGAGCGAGTAGCCCTTCAATGCTTCCACTCGGCGTGAGGCGCGGGTTGGGGCCGGCTCGCCAAAATAGGCGCGGGCAGGGCTGGCTCGCTGGGAGGGCGCGGGCCAGAGGGTGGCCCGCCTAGGAGGGCGTGAGCCGACCCGCCTAGGAGTGTGCGGGCTAAGCTGGCTCGGTTGGGCAACCCTTCGATGCGCGGGTCGGGGGCGGCCCGCCTGGTTGCCTGAGCCCCTTCGGCGAACACGGGGTTGTATATAATCCCCGCTCTTTGCGAGCTTTTGAAAAAGGCTCGGAAAGAAACATCCAACCCTCACGTGTTCGGCGAAAACCTTGCTGAGCTGGAGGGAATCTTTTGGTGGGGCCCACCTACTCGCTATAAATAAGCTGTCCGGCCTCTGGGATAACTCCTCTTCTTTGCTCCCTTCCGCGATCTATAACCGCGAGATGTCTATGTCTGAGGAGATGCGGGCTCGTTTAGCGTCTGCGAGGGAGGGTGCCTGGGATGCGGCTCTCGAAGCCGCCCCGTGGCTAGAGCGTGGGTCGCCTGGCCCCCTTTTCAAGCCAAAGAAAGCGAAGGTTATCCGGCAGTCTTCAGGGTGAGATGACCCTACCTCCAGCTCGGCCGGCGGTGCCGAGGTCATCCCTGAGGTATATGCGCTTCCCTTGCTCGATTCTCCCCCCCCCCCCCCCGCTTCTTGACTTTTCTTTCCTTTTGGTAGGAGATGTCTCGGGGATTTAGGGCAGACGAGGGAGATCCCAGGCATTCCGCTCTGGCGGCGGCCGATCGGGTTGCTAGTCCCTAGCCGTAGGAACCTATCCCTCCTGTTGTGCCTCCATCACCAAGGCCCCATGGCCTGGGAAAACCCTTCATTACTCTTGGAGGAGAACCCTTCCAGGGTCGGTCGGGCACCTCTAGGCCTACTGATGATGCGGGCGACGTACCGACGCCAGGTAAACCCTCTGGCTTTGGCCTGCTTATAGTCATTGCTCCTTCTGATCCTATCTCTGCAGGTTATAATGTGGTCTCTTCGTCTGATGCCGAGATGAGCGGAGGGTACTCGCCCCCCCCCCCCGATGCGGACAACATCTCTGAGTACCTGGGAGACCTGCGTGATGCCGAGAAGATGAAGAGGCTGGTAAAGCGACTGTTTCAAAAGCACACGCTACTGCTACGGGAGGTCTTCGACAGAGTAGAGAAAGATAAGGCCGAGACGGGGGAGCGACTTGCGGCTTTGGAGGGAGAGAGACTTTCCTCTAACGAGGACGAGGTGACTTATCCGGGTGTGCATATCACGCGAGCCGAGGGGCGACTGAGGCGTGCCTCGGAGTAAATCAATAGGACCCAGCGGGAGCTGTCGGCGGTCCGCGAGTATCACTACCCTCGCGTACCGCCCCGAACTACCACGGGGAGGGGAGGTAGGTGGAAATGGATCCCGTGTTGAGTTTTCATCCTCCCCTCGCTGGTCATGATCCGCCGGGTCCGAATCACCCCGCATGCAGCGGTCGAAACACTCAGGGTGTTAATCTCTTTACTTCTGTCAGTGAATACTTGTAATAATTTAGGACTACTCTCGCCTGCCACGGGCTAGTATTTGCTGCATTTTTCTTTCAGTTGCGTCATCGTTCAGATATCCACAAGCTGTGCGGGCGACGCGCTCTGGCTCGACCGACCTTCCTTCGGGCGGGCTCGGCCTTGCCGAGTCGCCTCGCCGGGCCCATTTTCTGTACTGGCGAAGGCGAGCCGGTTGCTCGCGGGTTATGCGATAGGTGACTCGCGCGCGGGTCAAAACTGGACCGCTCGGCGGCCGCTGTTTGATTATGCGGGCGCGAGTGCGGGCGGTTCGCAGTGGACTGACGGGTTGGCGAGAACCCGGTTTGGGTTCAGAAGTCGAAACGTCAGGGCCATATTTCTATCCGCATTTTTCGCGCCAAAGGGGGCTTTTTTCGGCCCTATCTCATCTTATAAATAGCCCCTGCTGGCCCTTCCTCACCTACCATATTTAAGACTTCTTCTCCCCCCTAGCTCTTTGTGAGAAATCCCTCTGTCCCGCTCGGCAGGATAACTGTAAGATGTGTGGTGGTAGTGGCGAGGAAGAGGGGAGGGCCAAATGAGCTTGGACCTTCTCCGAGCACGATTTCCCTCTCGCCGTCCTTACGGAGAGGGAATTCGTAGACGCGGTCGGCCACTTCGTCCCGCCAGGTTTTGAGGCGAGGCGGCCCAGGAAGGAGGAACGAATGAACGAGCTATTCGTTGGCGAGCTCGCGTTCCTGGTGGCCCATTTTGAGGCGGGCCTTCGGCTACACCTATGGACGGAAGTCCGCCAAATCTTCAAGTACTACGGGGTGGTTCTCGGGCAGATGACCCCGAACTCCATCACAGTGGTCGTCGGGTTCGCCTGCTACATGCGAGAGGAGAAAATAGAGTTCAGCCTCGCGGTATTCCGCAAGATTTTCTCTTTCCGGGCGAATAAGGACGGGATCGCCTGCTTCGCCAGCAGCCATGTCAAAGTGCGGGAGACCGTCAATAAGAGCCACAACTGGCTCAAGAAATTTATTTTCGTCAAGGGGGACTTCGTCAACGTCCCCTTTTCGCCGGTCCAGCTCAGCGAGGCGAGCTACCGCCCCCCGGCCCTAGGGGGCCACGAAGCGGGGTTGTTCGGGTTCTTCGCCGGGAAGAACTTCGAGGTGGCCTACCTCCATAGAAATCTGGACGACCTCATCCCTGTCCCGCCTGGTGAAGGTAAGCGGCTCGCCCTATCTACGCATCCTGGATTTTTTTGAATTTTTTCTAAGTTTCACTTCTTGCATGCGAGCACAACATCCCTATCTATCTGTCGTATGAGAGCGCGCGACTCGCCGTCGGCAAGCTAGCGCGGGCTGAGGCGGCGGCGGCCGCCCATCGCGAGTTCTCGACCCCTGCTCCCGCGAAGCGGCCCAGCTGCGAGCAGCTCCAGGATCCGCCACCGCCCAAGAAGTCGAAGAAGGCGGGTGGCTCGCCTCCCCTGGCTCGCAACAAAGGTAAGGCCCCCGCGAGCAAGCTTCCGCCGTTCCCGCCCCCGCGGCTTCTCCAGCCGTCAGATCTTCTGGCGGAGAGGCGGGCACGTCGCAGCCGCTGGAGGAGGTTCGGACCGCCGGGAAGGCAATCCCCCGGGGTCATCGTAACTTTGGTTACGGCGAGGGGCCCGCGGACGAGGCTGGAGTCCCGCTGCTTCAGTTGGATAAGGAGACCAACATGGTCTACATATCCTCCCTGCTGCCGAGCTGGTTGGAGGATGACTCCAGCAGCGGGGACGATTACAACCTTGCCTTCGGCGTCTATGGGCGAGAGGACGCCGCCGTTTACGATGAGGAGGCGACGCGGGTGCTGATCTATGAAAGCGCGTGGGCCCAGTTTCGCAGCCTCGAGCTGTCCCATATGGTCGGTCGGCGGTGTCTTCGGCTAGACAAGAGCGCCCCATCCCTCACCAAGCTCATCGACGAGAAGGAGGCGGCCCGCCAACTAGCTCGAGAAGAAGCGGACGAGCAGCGGAAGCGGGCCGATGCGGCGGAGGCCGCTCTCGCTCAGTACCTCGGTGGAGCAGTAGGTTTCTTGACTCGCCTCAACCATTCCTCCCTCCCGCATAACTTAACTCGGTTGTTCTCCTTTTCACAGGACGCGGCGACTGCCAGCCGGCTGGGTACTGAGGTCGCCACCCTCCAACAGGAGAAGCAGGCGCTTCAGAAGCGAGTGGACGCGTTGGAGGCTGCAGCGGCCGCCCCACCGCCATCTACAAGCGGCTGCCATCTCGCTCATTACAGCGATCACGAGATCGAAGTGATGATGCAGAAGAATGCGGCCAGCGCTGCAAAATACACTTTCCAGACGCTGTAGAGGGCCAACCTTATCAAGGACGGCGATGCCAAGCTTCTGGAGAGCGAGGTGGTACCGGAGCTGTTCCTTCCAGTACCAGAGCCGGGTGACGAGCCATACCACCCTATATAATTGCCCGCCGCTCAGGGCTCGCCTCGCCGAGAGATTGCATTCGTCCCACTTTTGCTGCGGCGGTGACGCGGACCAGAGCCCAGTTTTTGTAATAGCCTTATTTCTTTTGGATTTCGCCAATGTACAAAATTATTTTTTGATCTGAAACGTGAATATCCTTGTTTCTTGCATTCGCCACTTGATTCTCACACTTATTATGATTTATTTTATCCTTGAATGTTCTCATGGGCGTCGCGATAGTGAGCGAGCGAGTGAGGTCATACGCTCGCTTTAAACTCTGAACTTAGGCTTAGGAGCGAGGGGTAGGTTGGGTGGTCGCGACGCGAGGGAGCGACTCGTCCACTCCATCCGGGCTCGCTAACCCATCCGCGTCATTGGGTGGGCGAGAAAAGTCTGGCGCGCGTTTGGACTTTGGGCGAACTGGCTTCCGGAGGCCTTGGCGCGGTCGGGTTTTCATCGTCCGGGCCCTCTTCTCTGGGGTTCGCAGATCTCTAGGCCGGGGGTCGGCTTTCTCGGTTCGCTATCATGCCGAGAACCATTTGTCAACCCGCCGATCCATTCGTGGCGAGGGCGGCTAGCGCCTTCGCCCCCCGGGCCCCCTTCCATGGGACCCGCCGATCTCTAGGCCGGAGCCGGCCATTCTTACTCGCCATCATGCCGGGATCCCCTCTTCAACCCGCCGATTCATTCGTGGCTCCCTGCCGAGTAAGAGAATCTGCTCGGGGGGTTCTGGGACAGACTACTCCGAGTGAAATCCCGCCCTGCCAGCTTGATGGGAGCCTGACAGCGGGATCTGCTCGGGGTCTGAGGCAGACTCCTCCGAGTGACATCCAGCCCTGCCAGCTTGATGGGAGCCTGGCAGCGGGATCTGCTCGGGGTATGAGGCAAACTCCTTCGAGTGACATCCAGCCCTGCCAGCTTGATGGGAGCCTGGCAGCGGGATCTGCTCGGGGTCTGAGGCAGACTCCTCTGAGTGACATCCAGCCCTGCCAGCTTGATGGGAGCCTGACAGCGGGATCTGCTCGGGGTCTGAGTATGACTCCTCCGAGTGACATCCAGCCCTGGCAGCTTGATAGGAACCTAGCAGCGGGATCTGCTTGGGGTCTGAGGCAGACTCCTCCGAGTGACATCCAGCCCTGCCAGCTTGATGGGAGCCTGGCAGCGGGATCTGCTCGGGTTCTAAGGCAGACTCCTCCGAGTGACATCCAGCCCTGCCAGCCTGATGGGAGCCTGGCAGTAGGATCTGCTCGGGGTCTGAGGCAGACTCCTCCAAGTGATATCCAGCCCTGCCAGCCTAATGGTAGCCTTGCAGCGGGATCTGCTCGGGGTCTAAGGCAGACTCCTCCGAGTGACATCCAGCCATGCCAGCTTGATGGGAGCCTGTAGTAGGATCTGCTCGGGGTCTGAGGCAGACTCCTCCGAGTGATATCCAGCCCTACCAGCTTGATGGGAGCCTGGCAGCGGGATCTGCTCGGGGTCTAAGGCAGACTCCTCCGGGTGACATCCAGCCCTGCAAGCTTGATGGGAGCCTGGCAGCAGGATCTGCTCGGGTTCTGAGGAAGACTCCTCCGAGTGAAATCCAGCCCTACCAGCCTGATGGGAGCCTGGCAACGGGATCTGCTCGGGGTCTAAGGCAGACTCCTTCGAGTGACATCCAGCCCTGCCAGCTTGATGGGAGCCTGACAGCGGGATCTGCTCGGGGTCTGAGGCAGACTCCTCCGAGTGACATCCAGCCCTGCCAGCTTGATGGGAGTCTGGCAGCGGGATCTTCTCGGGGTCTAAGGCAGACTCCTCCGAGTGACATCCAGCCCTGCCAACTTGATGGGATCCTGGCAGCAGGATCTGCTCGGGGTCTAAGGCAGACTCCTCCGAGTGACATCCAGCCCTGCCAGCTTGATGGGAGCCTGGCAGAGGGATCTGCTCGGGGTCTGAGGCAGACTCGCGTTTGTGCTTTTCATCGTCGGGGCACAAATTCATCAACAGAAGCTTTATTAGAAAACTGAAGCGACATTTACATGACTCAGGGGAAAAACGCTTCAAGTCATCACCACTCCAAGTGAGACTTAGGGTCTCGCCCTCCACATTCCGGAGGCGGTACCCTCCTGACTTTAATACCTCCTGTACAATGTATGGTCCCTCCCAGTTGGGATTGAGCTTCCCCACGGTGGCTGACCTTCCTGTGGCATCCACTTTTCTCAAGACCAAGTCCCCTTCCGTGAATTATTTGACTCTGACGTGCTTGTCTAAGTATTTGGCCATTCTTCTCTTCACTTCCTCTTGCCTGATGGTCGAGAGGTCTCGAAATTCCTCAACCATGTCGAGTGAGAGCCGCAGCTCCTCCTCATTCTCGGTCCTCCATTCCTCTCTGCCCTCTCCGGCCTCGACCACCCGAGGGGTTCGGACCTAGAACTCTACTAGAAGCACCGCCTCGCACCCATGGGAGAGCTTGAAAGGAGTCTCTCCTGTCTCCGTATTGGGTGTGGTTCTAAGGGCCAAGAGGACCGAAGGGAGTTGCTCCACCCAGCTTCCTCTCAGATTCTCTACCTTCTTTTTGAGGAGGCTAACAATGATCTTGTTCGCCGCCTCCACCTGCCCGTTACTCCTTTGGTGATGAATCGAGGCGAACCTAAGGTCGATCCCGAGCTGTTCACAAAAGCTGATGAACTCGGCGCTGGCGAACTGAGGGTCGTTGTCCGTAATTATGGCCTGAGGCAACCCATGACGGCAGATAATCTCCCCTCACACTAAGTTCCTGATGACCAGGGAGGTTACCTTGGCCAACGCCTTAACTTCCAACCACTTAGAGAAATAATCAATCATCACGAGCAGGAACCTTTTCTGGCCGCTGGCCTGGGGGAAGGGCCCGACCAAGTCCATTCCCCAGATTGCAAATGGCCAGGGGGCTGTGATACTCCTGAGGCGTTGGGCCGGTTGTAGTTGGAGGGGGGCGAACAGATGGCACTTATGACACTCCTTCGTGAACTTCGCCGCGTCTCGGCTCAGGGTCGGCCAAAAATACCCCTGTCTGATGATACGACCCTCCAAGGTTCGACTCCCGGAATGGATCCCGTACTCCCCGGAGTCAATTTCTTCCAAGATCCTTGGGACCTCCCTCTTGGCCACACAGCGCGCCAACATCCCGGAGAGGGTCTTTCAGTATAGCTGGCTGTCTCGCATGATATAGTATGCTGACTTGTACTTGAGCCTTTTCATGTCCATTCCTTCAGGATACTCCCCAGTGGACAAGTACGTCGAGAAGGGTTCCATCCACGAGGGGTGTTGCTCTACCTTCATCAGCTCCCCTTCTTCAATGGATGGGCGGAAGAGATCTGTGAGGGTACCCCCCCCCCCCCACCCGGGGGCCATGATTTGCCAGCTGATCTACTTGCTCGCTCTCTTCCCTGGGCACGTGTCGAATGGAAAAGGTCTGGAAGGTGCTGATGACTCCCTTTACCTCCGCCAAGTAGAGCTGTAGAGTCAGACACCTTGCCTCAAACTCCCCGTTAATCTGGGAAGCCACCACCATGGAGTCAGTGAGGACCTCCACATCATGCACTCCTAGTTCCCTGGCCAAACGCAGACCCGCAATCACGGCTTCGTACTCGGCCTGATTATTGGTGATGGGGAAGTGTATCACCACTGTCTGCTCGATCCTCGTTCCCTGGGGGCTTTCCAAGATGATTACCGCCCCAAGGGAATGCCTCCCCGAAGCACTGTCCACCATGACCCTCCAAGGAACCGGGCGAGTGAGCTCCTCCTCCGCCACCTCGACCACATAGTCAGCCAGGAAGTCGACCGTATCTTGGGCCTTGATCGAGAGGCGAGGGAAGAAGCAGACATCGAACTCGCTCAACTCTACCGACTACTTAGCTAATCTGCCTGAATGATCCACCCCTTCGAAGATACTGCGGAGGGGGTGGTCAGTCACCACTTTGATCGAGTGTGCCTGGAAGTAAGGACGGAGCCTCCGGGCCGAGATGATGAGGGCGAAAGCCAGCTTCTCCAGGATAGGATAGCGGAGCTCGGCCTTTCTCAGCACCCTACTCACATAATAAACCGGGAGTTGTTTCCTCCCCTCTTCCCGAACTAAAACAGAACTCACGGTCTCCGCCCCAACCCCCAAATACAAGAATAAGTCCTCCCCCTCCTTTGGCCCCTGGAGCAATGGGGCCATAGTCAACTGCCTCTTCAAGGCCTGGAATGCCTCCTCGCACTCCGAGGTCTATTCGAACTTCTGGCCTCCTCTCAAGGTCTTGAAGAAGGGAGAGCACTTCTCCCCGGCCCGGGAGAGGAACCTGCTCAACCCTGCCAGCTTCCCCATCAATTGTTGCACCTCCTTTGCATCCCGAGGCGACCCCAACTCCATAATCACCCAGACCTTGTCGGGATTGGGTTCTACCCCAGCGGGGGTGAGGAGGTGGCCCAGAAATTTTCCCTTGCTCGCCCCGAAGATGCACTTCAAGGGATTCAGCCTCATCTTGTACTCGCGCAGTGTGGTGAAGGTTTCCTCCAGATCCTGTAGGTGAGAGTCGTCGTCTCGACTCTTGATCATGAGGTCGTCAACATACACTTCCAAGTTTCTTCCCTTCTTCTCTCGGAAGACCCTATCCATCATTTTTGATAGGTCGCTCCTGCGTTCTTCAGCCCGAAGGGCATCATTTTATAGCAGTAGCACCCCTCCCCGGTGATGAAGGAGACATCCTTGACGTCGGGAGAGTGCATCCTGATCTGGTGATAACCTGTAAATACATCTAAAAAACTCATTACAGGGAAACCGACGGCTGAGTCAACCAGCGCGTCGATCCGAGGCAAGGGGTAACAATCCTTAGGGCATGATTTATTAAGAAGCGAAAAATCAACACACATACGCCACCGGCCGTCTCCTTTCTTAACCATTACAACATTGGAGACCCAGCCGGGGTATTGGATCTCAGATACAAAACCGGCCTTAAGGAGCTTGTCCACCTCCTCTCGAATCGGCTCGGCCAACCTATCCACGATAGGCCTCTTCTTTTGTTGGACTGGGCGAGCCTCCGGATCCAGGTTAAGGCGATGGCAGGCCACGTCAGCGTCGATCCCGGGCATCTCTGCAGCACTCCAGGCAAAGATATCCACATTCCTCTAGATGCACTCCAGCATCTTGCCTTGGGCCTTCGGGGTCAGCCCCCCGCTGACGCGAACCTTCTCCACCTTGCCTCCGAGGGTGAGAACCTCCATCTCAACCACCTCTTACGCCGCTTCCAGGCGAGGCCGCTCCCCCATTCCTCAACCTCCCCTCCTCTTGGGGCGAAGGTCTCTGCCTCGGCTTCTTCCACGGCCATTGCCTCGGCCGGCTCTTGAGCTTCCTTCACTTCCTCCTTCTGGGCGCAGCTCTCCTCCACCTCCATCTCCTCCGGACCAACCCCCTGCTCTGCCTCCTCCATCCTTCGCCCCATCTCTTCATCACCCTCCTGCCATGAGATGGAGTTTACAGCAGTGACATAGCACTCCCCTGCCATCTTAGGGTCTCCACGGACCCTGACCTGGACCCCCTCGACGTTGAACTTTAGGCATTGGTGGAAGGATGAGGGGACGCAGCGGAAGGCGCTGATGAGGGGCCTCCCAAAGATGGCATTGTAGCTACTGGGGGCGTCCACAATGACGAACTTGTAATTGAGGGACTGCCCCGCAGAGAGACTTGGAGTCATACCCCTCCCTCGACTTCCTTCCTCTCCCCCGAGAAGCCAAACAGGGGCCCATCTGAGGCCAACACGCTTCTGGCCTCCACCTTCATCGCGTCAAATGCCTTCTTGAAGATTACGTTGACGGAGCTTCCGTTGTCGATGAGAATCCGAGAGACGGTGAAATCCTCGATGGACGTCCGGATGACTAGCGCATCACAAAAGGGGTCCTCGTGACCCGGCATGTCCTGAACCGTGAAGGTGATTCTTTCTTCCGGGGGCGGGGTCTAGGATGTGGAGCCAACGCTCCGTAGGTACATGGTGTGGAGGCTCACCTTACGGGAAGCCTCGATCCCTGCCCCCCCCCCCCATGAATTGCTCTGATCCCTCCCCGGGTTCCCACATCTGCCCGGTCTTCGCACCTGTCCTCCTCTGCCCGAGGCAGGACCTCCTCGATCCGCAACCCTTGGCGGTCATGCTGCTGCTGCTGCTCCCTATTTCCCCTCATCTCAAGAAACTCCGGGCATATGGCCGTGGCGTGCCCTTCCTACCGATGGAAGTCACAGTAGGGTAACTCCACCCTAACCTCCCTTCTTCTCCTCCGCGCTGCTCTTCTCCTTTCCCCCATGGCTACGGCCATGGCCTCCTCTTGATCGAGGAGGGAGGGCCTCTGGCCCTGCCTCCCCTAGAGGGTAGAACTGGCACTGGCCTCCTTAGCGGTTATCTCCTCCGCAGAACCCTCTCCTCTCCCCCTATTCCTGCCATTCGGGCCTCCACCCTAGCCACTGATTCGGCTCCTGACGCCCCCACCTGGGCTGCTGTTGTGGCTGCTCCCTTTGTCGGGGCTCAGCTCTTCTTTCTTCTTGACCTCTGCCTCCTCTGGGCCTCTCCTCCTCCGTAGCCCACCGGGCTAACCTCCGGGCAAACTCTGAGTTCGACGCCTCCCTGTCGACTTCTCTTGTTGCCCTCTCCATCAACTCCTTGTAGGAGAGGGGGGAATCCTCTTCAACTCCATTCGGAAGAAACCCTGTTACAGCCCCAGGGTGAAGGCCATCATCAGAGTGTGGCCCGACATCTCTTGAACCTGGGTGACCTCCTCCTGGAAGCGATCGACGTAGCTCCCCAGGGTCTCGTTCACCCCCTGCTTGATGCGGAACAGGGACTCCGACTCCCTCTTCCTCTTCTTCGAGGTGGTGAACCTCAGCATGAACCCCCGATGGAGGTCCTCGAAATAGTAGATGGAACTGGCCGGCAGCTGGTGGAACCACTCCCTGGACTTCTCTTTTAGAGTGATGGCGAAGAGCCTGCATTTGAAGCCATCTGACATCTGCCGGATCGGGACCACATCCTCGAACCATTGGACGTGCTGGACTGGGTCTCCCTTCCCGGTGTAGTAGGACATGTCGGGCTCCTTGAAACCATCTGGGACTGGTGTAGAGGAGACCAGCTCGCTGAAGGGACTCTCTCCCCCCACTGGGCGAGCCGGAGGGTCTCGCGCTCCCAACTCGCCAAACCTGTCGCCGCCTCCCGAGCCTGGGAAAAGAACTCGCCGGGGGAGCTCGGCGCCCCGGCCCTCCTCGGCGACTTCCTTCCCCGCTCGCTGGGCGAGAGCGGCCTCGCCGAGTACCGGATCCGCGAGGACCGGGATTACTGGAGTCGAGCACTCGGCGCGCGTGCCAAGTGCGAACCGAACCAGGCCGAGTACCTCCTGCCTGAAGTCCTCGAACATCCCCATGGTGGCGAGAGGAGAAGGGGGTGGCGAGTCGTTCCTGTCCGATCCTTGCCATTCTCCTCCCGTCATCGAGCTCGCTGAAGGTTTTTTGTGCTGACCACTGTTCACGCTCACCGCACCAAAATGTTGAAACCGAGAACCAGCCTCTTGTGGAGTTCACCCTTGGGGAAGGGGTGGTCAGACACCTACTTCTCTCCTGTAAGAACATAACAAGGAAAAGAGAGCAAAGAACTAGACCAAGGGCCCGACGTGGAGGTCCCACCACACACCCGGAAGATCACTGAGCGCTTCCTCTCCTTAGCCAAATGCTGGGCTACGGTACCTCAGAAGGCGCTAGAGAACTGGGAGATAAGTAAGCATGCCTTTCTTAGGTACCCCTTGGGCCCTATTTATAGGATTTTGAAGGTGGTCTGTAAATAACTAACCTCTGCTGTCTTGAAATTACTGAAAAATCCTCAGGCTGGCCTGCCAACAGCCAAACTCCGCTATTCTGAACAGCTGTATGTAGCACACCTGGGTCTGTCAACAGCGAGACCCCGCTGTTTTGACTGGCTAGGGGCGGGCCAATGGGGCAAAACAGTAAGAAATCCTCCCCACTGGGGATCGAGCGAGTAGCTTTTCAATGCTTCCACTCAGCGTGAGGCGCGGGAAGGGCTGGCTCGCTGGGAGGGCGCGAGCCAGAGGGTGGCCCGCCTAGGAGGGCGCGAGCCGACCCGCCTAGGAGGGTGCGGGCCAGGCTGGCTCGCTTGGGCAACCCTTCGATGCGCGGGTCGGGGGCGGCCCGCCTGGTTGCCTGAGCCCCTTCGGCGAACACGGGGTTGTACACTGTTGACCTTGCATTGATCATACAAATTCAATGCCATTAACTGCGGTCAAATTAAAGTTTATTTGCTCGATATTCAAAATTTGCGCGCCACGACGCGTTACGGAACTCGAAACAATCATATTCGTCATATGACATCAAATTGAAATGCAATGAGTTCTATCGCACTCGTATTGACTATACAAGCTCATAGTAACTAATCGAACTCAAATCAGAGTTTTCTAGCTCAATATCCAAATTTATCATAGTCGTGACGTTTTATAAGGAACCGTCATATTTGCCATACGACCTTGGATCGCAACGAAACGAGTCTCGTCCCACTTTTATTAACTATATGAATCCTTAAGAACTAACAGAACTCAAATAAAAGTTCTTTAACTCAATATCCCCAAACTAGGGTTGCCTCCTACCTCTTTTGGGGCGTAGGTAGGGGATCAGACCACTTTTATTTGGTCCACTAGGGTTCTAGTGACCCAATAAAAATCAGGATATTATATGGGTCTCTGCACGAACTCCTCTCCTACATACCAGTTGTTTGTCCCCTCGAGTGAGTAATCCGTCTCAAGGACCATGGGGTCACTATACAAAGATCGGGCACACAAAAATCATACTATAATATCTTCAAACTCTCCTCGTGACCTGGGGAATGGGCGAGGTGAGTACGTGGAAAGGGAAGCTGTAGGGATGCACAAACTATTGGGACTGTGGGGATAAAAAGACGCTCATTAAATAAGTTCGCATCATGCAAGCTCCCTTCAAATAAAGCCCAGCTCGCGCAACATCCTTGGGGACTAACAACCTCATTACAAACACGAGGAGAGCACCAAAGCCCAATTAAGTACACCAATTAAATATGTGGGCGTGTTCGACGAATATAAAATTTTAAAGAAAAAACTAATGAAAAAAGAAAAGAGAAAGATGTCCTCCAAACTTAGGCTCTGTTTGGGAGGGCTTGTTTTTACCGGTCAAGCGGTCACGATCGCATGAACCGGACCTTAATTAAGGCCCGATTCATGCGATCGTGACCGCTTGACCGGAGAAAATAAGCCCTCCCAAACGGAGCCTTAGGCTGCGTTTGGAGCTGCTTATTGCAGCTTATTTGCTCTGATGAGATTGGACAAAAATGTCATTGTCATAGAATGTATGTTTGATATCACAAATGTTACAAAAAAGAAATTAATTTGAGGCATAAGATTTTGACATGATAATGACATTTTTGCCCAACCTCACCGGAGCAAATAAGTCATGATAAGCCACGCCAAACGCAGCCATAATCCTGCTCTTTGTCGCTTGGTTGGCGAACCTCGAGAACTCAGCTCTGAGGGACTCATCAAATCCGGGAATATCTCTATCATGGACGATTCCAGAGTGATCGTTAGCCCCTTTCCGTTATTTTGGTGGCAGTGATGGCCAGGGCATGGCTAGTCTTCTTTGTCTTGACATCCAGAGAACTCGAGGGAGATCAACGTGAGAGGATTTCTCAAATGCTTGTCGTTGGACCCCAACAAGTTAGACTCTGCCTCGCGAAGGCGAATGTCAAGGTAGTCATTGTTGCTCTACGCATTCCTATAGTCCACCCCTAGTGTGAAAAAAGCCTGAAAAGGATCGGTACCTCATTCTAGGAAGATAGGGGGCGTCTTTAGAGGCGAGTTCATCATTGGCCTTTACCAACTGCTCCTGGGCGGCACGGAGTGCCTCCGTGGTCGCGTTGAGCTTGCGAGCAGGGGCGGATCTAGAGGAGCCCGAGGGGCACTGACACCCTCATTATTTTTCAAAATGATTAGTGTATTTGGATTCCTCCCGTCGAGGCAATGAATTTAGATTACTTATACGTCAAAAACGATGGCCAGATGAGGGAGAAACAGCTCCGATAAGATTGAAATGTTTAAAAAAATAATTGAAGAAAGTTGATGTTTGGCCTCCCATGTTTAAATTTTTAAAACTCGGTGATGCATTCAAAAAAAATTGTGTGCGCCCCCATTATTAATTTTTGCACCCTCATTATTAATTTTCTGGTTCCGCCACTCCTTGCGAGCTATGCTAATAGCTAGCCTCGTAGTCCGGTGAAGTAATTCCGCGGTGTGGAGAGCAGATCGGCTACCACAATTTATCAGCTCACAGATTGACATTCTGGAGAGCACGACCGCGTCCTCCCAACCATACAGACCGAATAGAACGTTGAAGGCATCGTCACCGGGGTTTTCATCCTTCATCTAAGAGGGGAGCCGCGAGCTTAGGCTGACCCTATGTTCAGACTCATACCATTGTAGCAGGAGGTCGCCTTCAAGGTCCTTGCTGCTCATCCCTAGTCCGAAATTCATGTGGGTATTGGGGGGTTTCTTCGTTTTCTTGGCAACGATAGTGGTCGCTTCGCCCACCATCTGTCTCTTTTTCTTCAACTCGGAGGAGGGTGAAATTTCAGGGTTGACTTTCTCCTTCCCCATCTCATGGGCAGGTGAGGACTCGCGGACATCTGTGTTGGTGACCGCGATGAGGTGAGTAGAAGGAGCCTTGCTGGTAGGTATCCTAGCATTGTCATATGGCAGGTTCTTTGGTAGCGAGCGCACACTTGCGTGCACAGACAAAGGCTCCGTTTGGGACGACTTATTTTCACCCGTCAAGCGGTTACGACCGCATGAATCGGCCCAGAATTATGGACTGATTCATGCGGTTGTAACCCCTTGACCGGTGAAAATAAGTCCCCTCAAACGGAGCAAAAATTCCTTAAAAATAAAAAATCTATGCAAAAGTGAATTAGCGAGTAACTGACAGCACCATACCTGCTCGTAGGAGAATGAAGGTGAGGTTATCCAGCTATCGCCGCAAGTAAACGACATCAAAGTTTATCCCTAGTAAAAAATCATTGAGGGCAAGAACGTCACCCTCTACGCGAGGCGGTTTGTACACATTCCCGCTCCGCTAAATCTGAGCGAATGATAGTGACCCGAAGTCACCTCGCACGAAGGAAAACTTATCTTTCCAGTGGTGCACCTTGTTGAGCTTCTCCATAATTTTGACACGGTCGCTGGAGAAGAAAACGACATTGTCGTTAGTCGCTTTCAGGGTCAGTATTTTCCTAAAGGTGGCGAGATCGAATCCTATCGCCTCCTCGCACATGTTGTGAGTAAATGTGATCAGGGCGCTGATTCCAATGGGGTTGACTTGCAACAGAATCAACCCGAAGTACCTGAAGACTTGGCGTACCTCAGGACATAGGGGAAGTCGCAGCCCCGCCTAGAAGTGCGTGATAGGGAAGGCGAGCTCATCGCTGAAAAAAAGTGTTGATGTGCTCGTCCGACGCAGACCGCCTCGCAGAGAAACCCTCCGAGGTGAAGCGCGCCTCGAAAACGGTGAACCTGACGGTGGTGGTTTATGAGTTGGGAAAGTTATGGTCTCTAAAATTAGCGACGCAGTCTGTGCGCCCCCATCACCTTTGGCCTCATCAACCTTTTTTTGAGAAGATAAAGGAGGGAAATGGGTCAAAATGAGTAGAAGAGGGAGGGAATCTTGAGGGGAAGGAAGCGCACTCTCAACTCTAGGGCCACCCCCGCTATTTATAGCCTCAGGCCTAGCAAAGGCATCGACCGCCAATGCATACGCTTATGGGATTAGTGATGCATATACTTGTCGATCTTCACAACTCGCACGATGTCACACTCGTGCGGTTACGAACTTGTGAACTCGAGTCACCATGCGTATTTTGATTCGCATATTAAACACAAAAAACATTCAAAAGAACCAAAAGGGAACGTGAAATTCAATGATAATTGTCTTCATTTACTCACAACATAGAATGAGTACAAAAACTACGAGTTTCAAAATGGTGCAAGTACAAAATAGCGTGAGTATAAAAATTGTGTGCCCATGAATATGGTGGGCACAAAATATGACGAATACAAGCTGTAGGCAACAATAGCAAAAGGAAAAAGATAGGTGTAAGAAGTTGTTCTTTTACACATACGGCGTAACGGACCGCAACCTCGACAATGCAGACGAGGGGGTAGCAAGCACTCTAGGTTATACTCCTGGCTTCATGGAACTTCTCCGGGGCTTGACAAAGGTAATATTTGCCTATTCACATGACTTCTTCAAGCCTGCTCGCCTCGCAATGGTTCCTGCGACCCTAGCAAACTTGTGTAAATGATCTTCAGTGGCAAACTGGTGAGTTTCTAGCTCGTATATCCTCTCCTCTGCATCCAGCATTCGCAAGAAGAGCCCGACTTTGCCCTCCATCTGTGCCTTGTAGTCCTCCACCTTGTCCACGCCACCCCAATGTTTGTTGAGTTCTTATCTCCTTAGCCAAATGCCGGGCTAAGGTACCTCAGAAGGCGCTAGAGAACTGGGAGATAAGTAAGCATGCCTTTCTTAGGTACCCCTTGGGTCCTATTTATAGGATTTTGAAGGTGGTCTGTAAATAACTAACCTCTGCTGTCTTGAAATTACTGAAAAATCCCCAGGCTGGCCTGCCAACAGCCAAACTCCGCTATTCTGAACAGCTGTATGTGTAACATCCCCATCCGTTACGTGACGTATCGTAGAAGGTCCGGCCGGGGCCCCACACGATATGCCACAAACAGACGGTGAGGTCACAGAATAATACCAAACCATAAACGTATCCTAACACAAAGCATTCTAGCGGAAGCTTTAAGATATGATGTGAACTCTAACCAGGAATGTCCAATATATAAATCACAGTTATATATACAGCCACGGAATGTACAACAAAGGTGAAGGGTTGGCCTTAAGGCCTTACAGTTCCTCTTCCACACATCATGGATTACAAACATCGGCGCGCAGGCTGGCCATACATGAGTAAAAGTAAAACAAACAAAACTATTCGCGTAGCCTTCAAGGACTAGCCGCAGCAGCAGCAACAACAGCAGTAGGGACTTTAGCCCTTCATTTACCACTTGGCTCTCCAGCACCTGCAAAGGGACAATCCACCCAAACGGTGGCAAACACGACAACGGTCAGCATTCAGCTGACCTAATTATAACAATTCTACCCCTTTCTCGGGGCAGTAGCATTCCTTCCCTGCACAGCATGGTATCAACAATAGTAACTATGTGCTCGCAGGCACATTCAATCCTTCACAACCGTCGGCCACACGGCCCGACAGTCCGTGCACTCAGGGCACATTCTTGGTGCACCGGAAAACCAGGGTCAACACCACCGTTTACACGGTATTGAGCATTCTAGTCTTTTTGGCGCGCGGGCCTAAGACTCTCATTATGCGCTCCAACAAAACCCATAACCAGGCATCCAAGTCGGACGGACATAACGCAGGTACGGATCAGCCACCCCCCGTTGCTCAAGTCGTCGTGCCACCTCGAATACGGAAGTATCCATGGCAATTTATAGGCGCGGGTCGGTTTCACCTTTCCTGTTCGGCAATCTGCCTTTTCACCGAGTTGCAGCCCAACGGCTCAACCGCACACAAAGTGGCAACGCACGGCCGCAAGAGTTGCATCCAACCCTCTTCATTTTCTGGACTTCATCCAGTACTTCCTGCTGCACCAAGCAACAGGTAGGCACAAGGCAAACAAGCCATAACCACGGAGTCTTCTCTGATATGCAAACAAGCATCACCAATCCAGACCAACATGTCCAGATGGGCTTCACACAGCATGCCTAGATCCGTACTCCAATTCCGGACTCTAACAAGGGGGACTTCACATATCTACCCCAAGGGATGCCACGACCCACCGCACACTCGCGGGGAAGGGTTTTCCCTATGCAATGCAGAAAAGAAGGACTTCACATGTCCAAGAAGGGAGATCGTTACCCTTGACGATCTCTTGGGAGCCATCGAAATCTAGCCGGTGAGAAAGAACCGCAGCAGCTTTGCCTTCACAGCGCTGTCCTCGGATCTCGAATCGGAACACGGGAGTTCCGCCGGTGGTTTGATCTCCTCCTCCTTCTTCTTCCTCCTCTCTCTTTCTCTCTTCACTTAGCAAAATGAAGAATGATCTCTTCATCAAGCCTCTGGTGTTTTAATCCAGCAAGGAATCACCTGAGCCCTTGGATCCAAATAGAGAAAAGGAACGGCCACGATTTTCCCAAAATTCCATTTTTTTTGGCTGACACGGCCTGTGGCACGCCCGTGTCACAGGTCGTGTACCCTTAAGCAGCACACGCGTCACACGCACCGACTGAAATCTACTAGAACAGGGGCATCGACACGCCCGTGTCGAACCTGACACGCCCGTGTCAGTCATGTGACACGCCCGTGTCACCCCTGTTATACGGTACTCAACGAGCTCTAAAACCAACAGAGCAGTACACGGGTAGGCACACGCCCTCGGACACGCCCGTGTTAAATCTGACACGGCCATGTTCAAGGCTTGGTTCCAGGCCGTGTACTTCTCTGACTCAGTCCGGCCATTTCTTGAGTGGCACGCCCTGGGACACGCCCGTGTCCAAGGCCGTGTCCCAGGCTCGACTATAGTCGACCACCGATCGTCGACCATCCTGAACACGCCCTGGGACACGCCCGTGTCCCAGGCCGTGTACCCCCGACACGCCCTGGGACACGCCCGTGTCCCAGGCCGTGTCAAACAGCCTGCACCTCAAATCCAGTTTTGAGATTTTTGGGGTGTTACAATCCTCCCCTCCTTAATAAAATTTCGTCCCGAAATTTGACACGGTAAGGAAACAAGAAACACAATACTATAACTTGATAACTCTGAAACAACAAAAGTACACGGTCTACAGTTTACACAAACAGCTCGGGAAATTTAGCTCGCATGGTATGCTCTCGCTCCCATGTTAGCTCTTCACGGCCACAATTGTCCCATCGGACCTTAACCATCCCGATCACCTTGTTCCGCAAATGTTTATCGGCTCGATCTTCGATCCGAATGGGTCAAACCCTCGTCGTTAGCCCATACTCGACCGATACCCGATCATACTCCACTACTTGAGCTGGATCCTTGATAGCTTTACGGAGTACTGAGATGTGAAATACATCATGTAAGCCACTTAACTCTGCTGACAGCGCTAGTCGATAAGCAGCTTCCCCAACGCGCTCCACCACTTCAAATGGACCAAGGTACCTTGGACTTAGCTTTTTCAACCGCCGAATCCTGGACACGCCTTTGAAGGGTTTGATCTTCAAATATACTCAATCACCCACCGCGAACTCCACGTTCCGGTGTTTGGCATTGTAGTACTTTGCTTGACGATCTTGGGCTATCAATAGCCTCTCCCGAATAGAGCGTATAAGCGAGGTAGCTTCTTCGGCTTCCTTTTTCCCACTTAGCTTAGATTCGCCTGCTTCTGCCCAAGCTAACGGTGTACGGCATTTACGACCATACAAAGCCTCAAATGGTGCCATACCGATGCTCGCTTGGTAGCTATTATTATAGGCAAATTCTACAAGAAAAATATAATCTTCCCATCTCTTACCAAAGTCTAGGGCGCATATGCGGAGCATGTCCTCCATCGTCCTGTTGGTTCGTTCAGTTTGGCCATCCGTTTGGGGATGAAAGGCCGTACTAAACGCTAATTTTGTACCCAACATTTGATGAACTAGTCGTCAATCATTCGATGTGAATCGCCCATCACGGTCACTGACGATGCTCCGAGGAACACCGTGCAGTCGAACAATCTGCTCCACATAGAGCTTGGCCAAGGTTTCCACTGAATCGTCTCTTTTGTTTGGAAGGAAGTGCGCCACTTTTGTCAACCGGTCCACAATCACCCAGATTGAATCATGACCGCGTTGAGATCTCGGAAACCCGTGCACAAAATCCATCGAAATGTCATTGAACTTCCACTCCGGAATGGGTAACGACTTCAGAAAACCACCAGGCTTCTGGCATTCCGCTTTCACCAATGCACAAGTATGACATTCCGCCACATAACGTGCTACATCTTTCTTTAGTCCGGGCCACCAGAACAGCTTTTTCAGATCTCTGTACATCTTTGTGCTTCCTGGGTGAACTAAGTACTTTGCAAAGTGAGCTTCGTACATCAACTCTTCCCTCAATTTACCCACACTCGGAACGCACACTCGACCATTTCTTCGTAACAAACCGTTATCCCAAGAGAACTGGTCATCCGGCCCATCTTTAGCATAGCGCTGGAGACTTTCATCAAGCTCCGTTGCTCGCCGAACTCTGTCCGTAAGGTCATATTGAACCTTCGTCCAGTTCAAGCATGCATCAGTCGAAGAACCCTTGTCAACACAAGATATCTCCAATGCTTCCAATTCCTGGATTAAACGCTGATCATGCCACTGCAACCAGCTTGCCCGTACCGGAGTCTTCCGACTCAAAGCATCAGCGACCACATTTCCCTTCCCGGGTGTATAGTGAATCTCGAAGGTGTAGTCCCCAAGGAACTCCATCCACCTTCGTTGTCGCATATTCAGATCCTTCTGATCCAACAAGTACTTTAGGCTGGCTTTTGTGATCTGTATAAATGTCCACTTTCACGCCATAAAGATAGTGCCGCCATAACTTTAGCGCAAAGATTACCGCCGCCAACTCCAGATCATGGACGGGGTAATTCCGCTCATGCACTTTCAACTGGCGCGAGCCATAAGCAATCATTTTACCAAACTGCAGAAGAACGCAGCCTAAGCCGCTCCCGGAAGCATCACTATAGATCTCATAGCCATCTGTACCACATGGCGATGTCAACACAGGCGTCGTGGTCAAACGACTCTTCAGGTCTTCAAAAGCTCGCGCGCACTCCGGCGTCCAAATGAACCTTTGATCTTTTCTCGTCAGCGTGGTCAAAGGTAAAGCAATCCATGAGAAGTTTTCCACAAACCGTCTATAGTAGCCCGCAAGCCCAAGGAAGCTCCTGACCTCGGCCACCGAAGACATCACTGGCCAATCTCGAATGGTAATTATCTTCAACGGATCCACCGCGATACCTTCACCACTTACCACATGGCCTAAAAAGGCTACTGAAGAGAGCCAGAACTCACACTTTGAGAACTTGGCATAAAGCTTATTCCTCCGCAGGGTATGCAAGACCAACCGCAAATGGTTTGCATGATCCTCTTCCGACTGAGAGTATACTAAGATGTCATCGATAAACACAATTACGAACAAATCCAAGTACTCTCGGAACGTTCGATGCATTAGATCCATAAATACCGATGGCGCATTACATAAGCCAAACGGCATTACCGTGAACTCATAATGACCGTAGCGTGTTCCAAACGCCGTCTTGGGAATGTCACCCTCCCGAATCCTCAACTGATAATATCCCGATTTCAAATCCAACTTGGAATAGACCGTTGATCCTGCCAGCTGATCAAATAGGTCATCAATCCGTGGAATCGGATATTTGTTTTTCTCCGTCAGCTTATTCAATTCACGGTAGTCAATACATAACCGTAAACTACCGTCTTTCTTTTTCACAAATAGAACAGGCGCGCTCCAAGGTGACATGCTTGGGCGTATGTATCCCTGCTCCAACAACTCTTGCAATTGAACTTTCAATTCAGCCATCTCTTTTGGCGCGACGTGATATGGTGAGCGGGCCACAGGTTTAGCACCTGGCACCAACTCAATAGAGAAGTCAATCTCCCGCTAGGGTGGTAACCCAGGAAGATCTTTAGGAAACACATCGGCAAACTCTGACACAACCAGAACTTCACCGACACTGGCCTTTGGCTCAACAGCCTGAATTAGCGTGAAGAATAACTCCGCGCCCTTTCGAACAGCATTGACGATTTGGAGCGCAGACAACAAAGTCCCGCCAACTCCTCGCATACCAGCGAACTTCGTCACAAGTCCGGTATTCTGGCCCAGTGTGATCTCCTTGGAGTTGCAATCAATAAAGGCACGCTGCTCCGAGAGCCAGTCCATGCCAAAGATCACATCAAACTTCAATAACGGTAGCACAGCTGCACTCAAACCGAAATCCCGACTTCCTATTTGAACAACCACATCGCAAGCCCTAACCGCAAGCATCACACAGCCATTCGGCAATAGCACCCTTGTACTATCAACCGTCACATGACTCGGCACCCCAATTCGAGATACGAAGTCCTCAGACAGAAAAGAATGCGAAGCACCCGTATCAAACAGGGCTCTCGCCAGATTATTCCGAATCAGGACAAAGCCTGCAGCACACACACATCATGCACAAGTTATACATAACCAAATGCAATAGCACTTAAGCAAATAATCTATATTCACTCATACCTGTGACGACGTCACTTTGCTTAATCGCTTCCTGCTGGCCAAGGTGATAAATTCGGGGTTGTGCCTGGGACGCAGAGGAATCAACCACCGCTTTGCCCTTCTCAGCATAAGACGCACCCATCTTCTTTTCCCCTTTGGGCTGAACAACCCGACAATCACGGGCTATATGCCCCACCCGGCCACAAGTATAGCATGTACGAGACTCCGGCCTTGACGTCGCCCCCGACACAACGGTCGTAGACACTTGCCAAGACGGCTTGGACCTCTTGCCCCATTTCTTCGGGTAGAACGATTTGCTAGGGCGAGGTGCTTAAAACTCTGGCTTTGACACAACCAAGCCCTTGTTCCCTTGCACCCGTCTCATGTCCTTCTCCAACGCACATGCAGTATCAACCAACGCCTGAAACCCTTGGTTCACTGAACTCGAAAGCAGGAACCTCAACTCATCCCGCAATCCTTCATAGAACCTATTCGTTTTCCTTTGGTCATCCACGAAGATTGTTCCTGCATACCGTCCCAACCTGGTAAACTCATGCAGGTAGGTATCCACGCTATCTTCTCCTTGCCTTACCGTTGGAACTCATTTTCCATGGCAATGCGTTGCGCCGCTGGGACATGTTTCGCCAGAAATATTCGAGAGAAATCCTCAATCGATACTTGCGTTAATTTCCTGCCCGCCAAATGGTGTACCTCAACCTCGTCCCACCACAACCGCGCCTCTCCTTCGAGCATGAAGGTGGCCAAGGTGACCTTTAAAGTTTCCTCCACCCTGATCGCTGTCATTATCCGCTTGACACGCGATAACCAATCCTCTGCCTGCGTTGGGGATCCCAGTCCCGTAAACGTAGGCGGACTGAAGCTCATGAATTGCTTCAACTGTCGGTCAGCTGCTCGTGGATCGACAGCCTCAACCGGCTCGGGTCTTACATCAACACGAACTGGCACTACTGCCGGCTGCGCTTGCCCGGTCGGCTGAATCATGGCAAATAGAGCCTCAGCAACTAAGCGAACAGTTTCCGCAGATGGAGGAGGTGTTGGCACCTCAGCTAGTGCCGCACTCTCATCAGAGCACTGGGGCTCAGACTGCCCAGCACCACTACGCGTCACCTATAGGTGGACAAGACACCCATTAGCGATCGTATGCAAGCAAAACAACAGAAAAGGAACGCGCAGATTCCTCAAACAAGATTATGTACATTCCTTAGTGGACATTCCCGAGTTCATTAGCGTTACAGCAGAGCGCACAAACACGTGTGCGCCACCCCACAAAAGAATTCGACCACGAATTCGAAAGAGGAAGACCGAACGAAGCTGATACAAAAATGTAACATCCCCATCCGTTACGTGACGTATCGTAGAAGGTCCGGCCGGGGCCCCACACGATATGCCACAAACAGACGGTGAAGTCACAGAATAATACCAAACCATAAACGTATCCTAACACAAAGCATTCTAGCGGAAGCTTTAAGATATGATGTGAACTCTAACCAGGAATGTCTAATATATAAACCACAGTTATATATACAGCCACGGAATGTACAACAAAGGTGAAGGGTTGGCCTTAAGGCCTTATAGTTCCTCTTCCACACATCATGGATTACAAATATCGGCGCGCAGGCCGGCCATACATGAGTAAAAGTAAAACAAACAAAACTATTCGCGTAGCCTTCAAGGACTAGCCGCAGCAGCAGCAACAACAGCAGTAGGGACTTCAGCCCTTCATTTACCACTTGGCTCTCCAGCACCTGCAAAGGGACAATCCACCCAAACGGTGGCAAACACGGCAACGGTCAGCATTCAGCTGACCCAATTATAACAATTCTGCCCCTTTCTCGGGGCAGTAGCATTCCTTCCCTGCACAGCATGGTATCAACAATAGCAACTATGTGCTCGCAGGCACATTCAAGCCATCACAACCGTCAGCCACACGGCCCGACAGTCCGTGCACTCAGGGCACATTCTTGGTGCACCGGAAAACCAGGGTCAACACAACCGTTTACACGGTATTGAGCATTCTAGTCTTTTTGGCGCGCGGGCCTAAGACTCTCATTATGCGCTCCAACAAAACCCACAACCAGGCTTCCAAGTCGGACAGACATAACGCAGGTACGGATCAGCCACCCCCCGTTGCTCAAGTCGCTGTGCCACCTCGAATACGGAAGTATCCATGACAATTTATAGGCGTGGGTCGGTTTCACCTTTCCTGTTCGGCAATCTGCCTTTTCACCGAGTTGCAGCCCAACGACTCAACCGCACACAAAGTGGCAACGCACGGCCACAAGAGTTGCATCCAACCCTCTTCATTTCCTGTACTTCATCCAGTACTTCCTGCTGCACCAAGCAACAGGTAGGCACAAGGCAAACAAGCCATAACCACGGAGTCTTCTCCGATATGCAAACAAGCATCACCAATCCAGACCAACATGTCCAGATGTGCTTCACACAACATGCCTAGATCCGTACTCCAACTCCGGACTCTAACAAGGGGGACTTCACATATCTACCCCAAGGGATGCCACGACCCACCGCACACTCGTGGGGAAGGGTTTTCCCTATGCAATGCAGAAAAGAAGGACTTCACATGTCCAAGAAGGGAGATCGTTGCCCTTGACGATCTCTTGGGAGCCATCGAAATCTAGCCGGTGAGAAAGAACCGCAGCAGCTTTGCCTTCACAGCGCTGGCCTCGGATCTCGAATCGGAACACGGGAGTTCCGCCGGTGGTTTGATCTCCTCCTCCTTCTTCTTCCTCCTCTCTCTTTCTCTCTTCACTTAGCCAAATGAAGAATGATCTCTTCATCAAGCCTCTGGTGTTTTAATCCAGCAAGGAATCACCTGAGCCCTTGGATCCAAATAGAGAAAAGGAACGGCCACGATTTTCCCAAAATTCCATTTTTTTGGCTGACACGGCCTGTGACACGCCCGTGTCACAGGCTGTGTACCCTTAAGCGGCACACGCGTCACACGCACCGACTGAAATCTACCAGAACACGGGCATCGACACGCCCGTGTCGAACCTGACACGCCTGTGTCAGTCATGTGACACGCCCGTGTCACCCCTGTTACACGGTACTCAACGAGCTCTAAAACCAACAGAGCAGTACACGGGTAGGCACACGCCCTCGGACACGCCCATGTCAAATCTGACACGGCCGTGTTCAAGGCTTGGTTCCGGGTCGTGTACTTCTCTGACTCAGTCCGGCCATTTCTTGAGTGACACGCCCTGGGACACGCCCGTGTCCAAGGCCGTGTCCCAGGCTCGACTATAGTTGACCACCGATCGTCGACCATCCTGAACACGCCCTGGGACACGCCCGTGTCCCAGGCCGTGTACCCCCGACACGCCCTGGGACACGCCCGTGTCCCAGGGCGTGTCAAACAGCCTGCACCTCAAATCCAGTTTTGAGATTTTTGGGGTGTTACAGTATGTAGCACACCTGGGTCTGTCAACAGCAAGACCCCGCTGTTTTGACTGGCTAGGGGCAGGCCAATGGGGCAAAACAGTAAGAAATCCTCCCCACTGGGGATCGAGCGAGTAGCTTTTCAATGCTTCCACTCGGCGTGAGGCGCGGGCCGGGGTCGGCTCGCCAAAATTGGCGCGGGAAGGGCTGGCTCGCTGGGAGGGCGCGAGCCAAAGGGTGGCCCGCCTAGGAGGGCGCGAGCCGACCCGCCTAGGAGGGTGCGGGCCAGGCTGGCTCGCTTGGGCAACCCTTCGATGCGCGGGTCGGGGGTGGCCCGCCTGGTTGCCTGAGCCCCTTCGGCGAACACGGGGTTGTACACTGTTGACCTTGCATTGATCATACAAATTCAATGCCATTAACTGCGGTCAAATTAAAGTTTATTTGCTCGATATTCAAAATTTGCGCGCCACGACGCGTTACGGAACTCGAAACAATCATATTCGTCATATGACATCAAATTGAAATGCAATGAGTTCTATCGCACTCGTATTGACTATACAAGCTCATAGTAACTAACCGAACTCAAATCAGAGTTCTCTATCTCAATATCCAAATTTATCATAGTCGTGACGTTTTATAAGGAACCGTCATATTTGCCATACGACCTTGGATCGCAACGAAATGAGTCTCGTCCCACTTTTATTGACTATATGAATCCTTAAGAACTAACAGAACTCAAATAAAAGTTCTTTAGCTCAATATCCCCAAACTAGGGTTGCCTCCTACCTCTTTTGGCGCGTAGGTAGGGGATCAGACCACTTTTATTTGGTCCACTAGGGTTCTAGTGACCCAATAAAAATCGGGATATTATATGGGTCTCTGCACGAACTCCTCTCCTACATACCAGTTGTTTGTCCCCTCGAGTGAGTAATCCGTCTCAAGGACCATGGGGTCACTATACAAAGATCGGGCATACAAAAATCATACTATAATATCTTCAAACTCTCCTCGTGACCTGGGGAATGGGCGAGGTGAGTACGTGGAAAGGGAAGCTGTAGGGATGCACAAACTATTGGGACTGTGGGGATAAAAAGACGCTCATTAAATAAGTTCGCATCATGCAAGCTCCCTTCAAATAAAGCCCAGCTCGCGCAACATCCTTGGGGACTAACAACCTCATTACAAACACGAGGAGAGCACCAAAGCCCAATTAAGTACACCAATTAAATATGTTGGCGTGTTCGACGAATATAAAATTTTAAAGAAAAAACTTATGAAAAAAGAAAAGAGAAAGATGTCCTCCAGACTTAGGCTCTGTTTGGGAGGGCTTGTTTTTACCGGTCAAGCGGTCACGATCGCATGAACCGGACCTTAATTAAGGCCCGATTCATGCGATCGTGACCGCTTGGCCGGAGAAAATAAGCCCTCCCAAACGGAGCCTTAGGCTGCGTTTGGAGCTGCTTATTGCAGCTTATTTGCTCTGATGAGATTGGACAAAAATGTCATTGTCATAGAATGTATGTTTGATATCACAACTGTTACAAAAAAGAAATTAATTTGAGGCATAAGATTTTGACATGATAATGACATTTTTGCCCAACCTCACCGGAGCAAATAAGTCATGATAAGCCACGCCAAACGCAACCATAATCCTGCTCTTTGTCGCTGTGGTTGGCGAACCTCGAGAACTCAGCTCTGAGGGACTCATCAAATCCGGGAATATCTCTATCATGGACGATTCCAGAGTGATCGTTAGCCCCTTCCCGTTATTTTGGTGGCAGTGATGGCCAGGGCATGGCTAGTCTTCTTTGTCTTGACATCCAGAGAACTCGAGGGAGATCAACGTGAGAGGATTTCTCAAATGCTTGTCGTTGGACCCCAACAAGTTAGACTCTGCCTCGCGAAGGCGAATGTCAAGGTAGTCATTGTTGCTCTACGCGTTCCTATAGTCCACCCCTAGTGTGAAAAAAGCCTGAAAAGGATCGGTACCTCATTCTAGGAAGATAGGGGGCGTCTTTAGAGGCGAGTTCATCATTGGCCTTTACCAACTGCTCCTGGGCGGCACGGAGTGCCTCCGTGGTCGCGTTGAGCTTGCGAGCAGGGGCGGATCTAGAGGGGCCCGAGGGGCACTGACATCCTCATTATTTTTCAAAATGATTAGTGTATTTGGATTCCTCTCGTCGAGGCAATGAATTTAGATTACTTATACGTCAAAAACGATGGCCAGATGAGGGAGAAACAGCTCCGATAAGATTGAAATGTTTAAAAAAATAATTGAAGAAAGTTGATGTTTGGCCTCCCATGTTTAAATTTTTAAAACTCGGTGACGCATTCAAAAAAAATTGTGTGTGCCCCCATTATTAATTTTTGCACCCTCATTATTAATTTTCTGGTTCCGCCACTCCTTGCGAGCTATGCTAATAGCTAGCCTCGTAGTCCGGTGAAGTAATTCCGCGGTGTGGAGAGCAGATCGGCTACCACAATTTATCAGCTCACAGATTGACATTCTGGAGAGCACGACCGCGTCCTCCCAACCATACAGACCGAATAGAACGTTGAAGGCATCGTCACCGGGGTTTTCATCCTTCATCTAAGAGGGGAGCCGCGAGCTTAGGCTGACCCTATGTTCAGACTCATACCATTGTAGCAGGAGGTCGCCTTCAAGGTCCTTGCTGCTCATCCCTAGTCCGAAATTCATGTGGGTATTGGGGGGTTTCTTCGTTTTCTTGGCAACTATAGTGGTCGCTGCGCCCACCATCTGTCTCTTTTTCTTCAACTCGGAGGAGGGTGAAATTTCAGGGTTGACTTTCTCCTTCCCCTTCTCATGGGCAGATGAGGACTCGCGGACATCTGTGTTGGTGACCGCGATGAGGTGAGTAGAAGGAGCCTTGCTGGTAGGTATCCTAGCATTGTCATATGGCAGATTCTTTGGTAGCGAGCGCACACTTGCGTGCACAGACAAAGGCTCCGTTTGGGACGATTTATTTTCACCGGTCAAGCGGTTACGACCGCATGAATCGGCCCAGAATTATGGACTGATTCATGCGGTTGTAACCCCTTGACCAGTGAAAATAAGTCCCCTCAAAAGGAGCAAAAATTCCTTAAAAATAAAAAATCTATGCAAAAGTGAATTAGCGAGTAACTGACAGCACCATACTTGCTCGTAGGAGAATGAAGGTGAGGTTATCCAGCTATCGCCGCAAGTAAACGACATCAAAGTTTATCCCTAGCAAAAAATCGTTGAGGGCAAGAACGTCACCCTCTACGCGAGGCGGTTTGTACACATTCCCGCTCCGCTAAATCTGAGCGAATGATAGTGACCCAAAGTAACCTCGCACGAAGGAAAACTTATCTTTCCAGTGGTGCACCTTGTTGAGCTTCTCCATAATTTTGACACGGTCGCTGGAGAAGAAAACGACATTGTCGTTAGTCGCCTTCAGGGTCAGTATTTTCCTAAAGGTGGCGAGATCGAATCCTATCGCCTCCTCGCACATGTTGCGGGTAAATGTGATCAGGGCGCTGATTCCAATGGGGTTGACTTGCAACAGAATCAACCCGAAGTACCTGAAGACTTGGCGTACCTCAGGACATAGGGGAAGTCGCAGCCCCGCCTAGAAGTGCGTGATAGGGAAGGCGAGCTCATCGCTGAAAAAAAGTGTTGATGTGCTCGTCCGACGCAGGCCACCTCGCAGAGAAACCCTCCGAGGTGAAGCGCGCCTCGAAAACGGTGAACCTGACGGTGGTGGTTTATGAGTTGGGAAAGTTATGGTCTCTAAAATTAGCGACGCAGTGTGTGCGCCCCCATCACCTTTGGCCTCATCAACCTTTTTTTGAGAAGATAAAGGAGGGAAATGGGTCAAAATGAGTAGAAGAGGGAGGGAATCTTGAGGGGAAGGAAGGGCACTCTCAACTCTAGGGCCACCCCCGCTATTTATAGCCTCAGGCCTAGCAAAGGCATCGACCGCCAACGCATACGCTTATGGGATTAGTGATGCATATACTTGTCGATCTTCGCAACTCGCACGATGTCACACTCGTACGGTTACGAACTTGTGAACTCGAGTCACCATGCGTATTTTGATTCGCATATTAAACACAAAAAACATTCAAAAGAACCAAAAGGGAACGTGAAATTCAATGATAATTGTCTTCATTTACTCACAACATAGAATGAGTACAAAAACTACAAGTTTCAAAATGGTGCAAGTACAAAATAGCGTGAGTATAAAAATTGTGCCCATGAATATGGTTGGCACAAAATATGACGAATACAAGCTGTAGGCAACAATAGCAAAAGGAAAAAAGATAGGTGTAAGAAGTTGTTCTTTTACACATACGGCGTAACGGACCGCAACCTCGACAATGCAGACGAGGGGGTAGCAAGCACTCTAGGTTATACTCCTGGCTTCATGGAACTTCTCCGGGGCTTGACAAAGGTAATATTTGCCTATTCACATGACTTCTTCGAGCCTGCTCGCCTCGCAATGGTTCCTGCGACCCTAGCAAACTTGTGTAAATGATCTTCAGTGGCAAACTGGTGAGTTTCTAGCTCGTATATCCTCTCCTCTGCATCCAGCATTCGCAAGAAGAGCCCGACTTTGCCCTCCATCTGTGCCTTGTAGTCCTCCACCTTGTCCATGCCACCCCAATGTTTGTTGAGTTCTTATCTCGTCCTAGCTGGAGGCGCGGCAGAAAGAAGGGAATCATGGGTCGAAAGGACGACGAGCAAACGAGTCCCTAACTCAGCATTCTCTCCCCGTGGATCGGCCATTAATTCTCGCAAAGGCTTTATTTTCTAGGAGGTGGCGGCTCCGACGGGGTTCCTAACGAGGAAAGCTCATGCGAGCTGAGATTGTTCAGACCTACAACGTTAGCATTAGCAAAACTAATAAATCGACAAAGATTAAAGCTCCGTTTGGGGGGACTTATTTTCACCGGTCAAGCGGTTACGACCGCATGAATCGGGTCATAATTAAGGTACGGTTCATGCGGTCATAACCGCTTGCCCGGTGAAAATAAGTCCTTCCAAACGTAGCCTAAGGCTCTGTTTGGGGGGACTTATTTTCACCGGTCAAGCGGTTACGATCGCATGAATCAGACTATAATTAAGATCTGATTCAAGCGATCGTAACCACTTGACTGGTGAAAATAAGTCCCCCCAAACAGAACCTAAGGTATCGGAACACTGTTAAGTTCTTACTTTGGGAAGTCGATCGATGCGCCTCCTTCTAGTTGGCGAGACTGGATCATCGCATGGGACTTCTCGTCGGCACGTCATCGGCTCGACTCATCAACTTCGAGTTATCGAGCAGGGTCCACAGCTCTAGAGGTCGCTGAGGGAGGCGATACTCCATCTTCGAAAGTGGTAAGCAAACTTTGTGAAGCAGCCTCACCCTTGACGGGTACACCTGGAAGTTCGAAAAAGCTAGGGAATGTGAGAGAGAAAAAGGTAAATGTCAGTATTGTTACAGGGTGATGACTCAAAATTAGATTTCTTATCAAGAATAACAGAGTGAGGTAGTTTTTTAGGGACTGGGATCCTCTCTATTTCACGTGAAATGAAGCGGTCCATTTCGCGGCTATGATTGCATCTCCCAAATCGGACGGTGGGAAGTAATTTAACTGCACTCGCGGGGCTCACTCGCCAGTTTAGCCGCTCTCGCATGCCCGCCGTCCGATTTGGGAGATGCAATCATAGCCGCGAAATGGATACCCTCCATTTCGGATCCGGATCCTCTCCATTTCAAATGAAATGGAGGGGATCCATTTCATATTTAATGGACAAGATCAGTCAAAAAAAGATCTAGTGGACAAGATTTTTTTAATAAAAAAAAAATAAAAGGATGAGAAAAACAGAACCCGTCGGATCAAAAAGTAGAAGATCGTGTCCGTGAAATGGATCTACGAAATGGAGAGGATCCTGATATCTCTATTTCACGTGAAATGGAGAGGATCCCGGTCCGCTTTTTGGATTTTGAAAGCTTTATTTTATTGGCAGCTATTTCCCCTGGGAGCCCTTTAATGCAATTATGATGGAGGGATTATCGACAACCTGTTTTGGATCGCAAATTCCCACGAACAGTTTGCATGCGCCGAGATGCCAAGCAAAGGAGAGGACATACTGGCCTATCTTGGCGTCTAGGTTGAGGAAGTTGGGTTACCCGGTGCCATCCATTTCTTAGGATCTCTCCAAGGAGGGCTCGCACCTCAGCGTTGCCTTAGCAAGAGCCATTGCTCACCTCGCCAAAAGGAGCAGCATCGGCCTTTTCTCTCCTCTTTAGCCTCTTGGATCCATCATCACCACGCTCTTGATGCCGCTTTGGGAGGAGTCCTCCAATCAGGTAGAGGAGAGAGGCCACCCAGTTTTGTCTCTGCTAGGCGGGTCCAACAAAAAAAAGTGGGTTGTAGGTCACTAAGGGATGCCTCGATGAGGATGCTCTACGTCACCCCATTATTTATAGAGGGGGAAGCAGGCGGACGCCCAAAGAACACCACCTCGCGATCGATAGCTTGCTAAATAAGGGTTGGACAATTCTTTTTAATCTCTTACGAGCTCGCAAAAAGAGGGGATTATGTACAACTCGTATTTAGCGATGTTGTGCAATTAGACCTAGTACCGCGGCAGCGCAGCGGAATATTTATCGAGCAAAACAATCAGCAAAATATAAACAGAGCGATATTTCAAGCACGCAGACGACAAACAAATATACGTGGTTCAGAGAGGAGCTCCTACGTCCACGGGAAGAGCGTGCCGGAAAAGATCCACTATCAAAATAGGAGTTACAGATTACAACTGAGACCGCAAAGGTCGACCAATAAAGAAAGAATTGAAAACTGAAAATGAGAGTTGTCGCTTGGAATCGCCACCGTTGTTTGGAACCACTGCAGGAGGCCGGCCAGATGTAGATCCGATTGGATCCGACCGGATGTCGCCTCCATTGACTCCGCCTGGAGTCGTCGCTGCCTTGCGCGCCTGCTGCCGCCGCGCCTGATGTCGCCGCTGTCTTTGTCCGCCGGAGCCGAGAACGTCGCCGTTGCAGCCTGCTGCCGCCGCCGCCTGAGCCTCTCACAAAAAACTTCTTTATTTAACTCTGGTTGCACGGATGATACGGCTAGGGGGGAGGCTACTATTTATAATATGATGAAGACTGTATCTCCTAATAAATAAGAGATAATACTTAGCCAAATTAGGCTCAGCCTAAATAGGAGAAACAGCCCAAAATAAATTCCCTCCTCCCAATGTTATTCCAAAACTAGGATTCGCTCTATTTAAAATCAACTAGGCACATGGATCGTGAAGGTGGCACGATCTCAACAATCTTCACCTTGACGCCTCAAACGATAAACTCCACCTGCAACTTGGATCTTCTCCCTTCGGCAAAACTACCCCCTCTCCCTGGGGTCGCCCCAATCAGCATGCGTCAATATAAGCTAAGTCAAGGTAGTGCTTGAACTTGACTCCTGTCACTGGTTTGGTCAGCATGTCCACAATATTGTCCTCCGTGGGCACCTTTAATAACTGAATATCTCCGCCAGCAACGAACTCTCTCAACTTGTGGTAGCACACGTCGATGTGTTTTGTCCTGGAATGATAGACCAAGTCTTTGGCCAGACAAATTGCGCTCTTACTATTGCAGTGCAGCTTCACCGCCTCCTGAGAAATCTTGAGTTCTTTGGCGAGGCCCTTAAGCCAGATGGCCTCCTTTGCCGCTTCCACTGTAGCAATGTACTCCGCCTATGTCGTATATAGAGCCATGATCGATGTCCTGAAGAGTGGCTTTCCAACTGATCGGACCTCCACCTAGAAGGAAGATATACCCGGAAGTAGATCTCCTCTTATCAAGGTCGTCGGCATAGTCGGAATCCACGTAGCCCTATAGAGCACCGACATCCTTGCTCAAATGAAATACTAATTCGACATTTGGAGTTCCTCTCAAATACCTTAGAATCCACTTGACGGCTTCTCAATGTTGTCCCCCTGGATTCCCCATGTATCTGCTGACAATGCTCATAGCCTGAGCAATATCAGATCTCGTGCAGATCATCGCGTACATCAAGCATTCTACCGCACTGGCTTATGGTACGCTAAACATCTTCTAGTGTTTCTCCTCGGTGTCAGGAAACTGTTGAGATGATAATCTGAACTGCTGTCCCAGAGGAGTCGTTACTGCCTTGGAATCCATCATGCTAAATTTCTCCAAAACCTTCTTGATGTATCCGGTCTGAGAAAGCCAAAGCATGCCGCTCTTTCTATTCCGCTTGATCTTCATCCTGAGAATTTTTTGGGCATGAACGAGATCTTTCATCTCGAACTCAGCATGCAACTTCTGCTTCAGTAATTGAATCTCCCGGGATGACTTGCACACAATTAATATGTCGTCGACATACATCATTAGAATCAGAATGCCCCCATTAGCCAGGAACTTGTAGTAGACACGGTTGTCGTACAGGCTCTTGCTGAAACCCTATGAAGTCATGAACGTGTAGAACCTCTTGTTCCACATTCTTGGAGCCTGCTTCAGATCGTAGAGGGATCTTCTTAGTTTGCACACCTTTTTCTCATTGTCTGGTTCAATAAACCCTTCAGGCTGCAGAATAAAGATCTCCTCTTCTAAGTTGTCGTGAAGAAACGTCGTCTTCACGTCCATTTTCTCCAGCTCCATGCCCCGCATCGCCACTATAGCAAGTAGCACCTGTATGGAACAGTGCTTCACCACGTGTGAGAATATTTCGTCGAAATCAACTCCTTTCTTCTGTACGAACCCTTTAGCAACGAATCTTGCCTTGTACCTCCATTGGTCCTTCCCGGATGTGGACTCCTTCTTCCTGAACACCCACTTGGAGTTGATTTCCTTAGCTTCTTTCGGTAGGCTAACCAGATCTCAAGTCTGGTTCTTTCATAGTGAGTTCATCTTCTCCTGCATAGTTTCTTTCCACTGAGAGATGTCACTGCTCTTCATAGCTTCTTAAAAAGACCCAGGGTCTGAGGAGATCACCTTAAAAGCATATGTGCATAGCTTCTCTAGTAATTGAGTATGGCTACACTTCAGTAGGTTGCACAGCATCAGCATTCTCTGGGTCGGAGGAATCACCATGGTCGTCAGCCTGGTCACTCCCTTCCAGCTCCACTTCCAAGGGTGTGATTGGAGTCTTCTCCACTTCTTTAGAATGAGACTGAGACTTCTTAAGCATAGAGGCCTCATCGAAGATCATGTAGCGCCTGACCTCCACCTTCTTAGTGTCAGGGTTCCAGAGCTTGAACCCCTTCGTGCCGGCCTTTTGGCCCAGATAAATACACCTCTTGGACTTAACATCGAGCTTTGTCCGTTATGAGTCCTGCACTAGAGTGTGCACAGGACAACCAAAGATGTGAATATCAGAATAGTTAATCGGCTTGCCTAACCAAAGTTCCTGTGCAGACTTCAGATTCAATGATATTGATGGAGATCGATTCACCAGATAACATGTCGTATTGATTGCTTCAGCCCAGAAAGATTTTGGTAGGCCAGCAAATAGACGCATACACCGAGCTTTATCCAGCAGTGTCCTATTCATTCTTTATACGACACCGTTTTGCTACCATGTGCATGGAATAGTGAGATGAAGAGTGATTCCCTCTTGATTACAGCATGCTTGGAACTCCGCTGAGGTGTATTCACCGCCATTATCAGATCTGAGGTATTTCACTCTTTTCCCGGTCTGCTTCTCCACTTTCATCTTCCAGATTTTGAACTTCTCGAAGACCTCAGATGTACGCTTCAGAAAGTAAATCCAGACTTTTCTTGAAAAGTCGTCGATAAAGGTCATGAAGTATCTGGCGCCTCCAAGCGAAGGCTTTGGGGTAGGCCCCCAAACATCTGAGTGTATATACTCCAGTGTCTGCTTATTACACTTTGTTGATGTTACAAACTTCACCTTGCACTGCTTCACGAGAATGCAGGTCTCGCAGAAGTCTAACTTGCACGTCTTGACCCCTTTTAGTAGGCCCTTATTGTGAAGCTCCAGCAGTCCTCTCTCACTTATGTGGTCAAGCCTGCCATGCCACAACAGAGACGAGTCCTCATCTGACGTTGCAGCAACTTCTACATCTCCGATAATTGTGGTGTCGATCAGTCTGTAAAGAGTATTAGAGCGCTCTCCTTTCATAACCACCAGAGCGCCTCTCTCGACCTTCAGATATCCGCCTTCGCCGGTGTAAGAGTATCCGGCCGCCTCTAGAGTACCAAGGGAAATGAGACTCTTCCTCAGATCGGGCACGTACCTTACATCTATAAGGGTCCTGATTGTTACGTCAAACATTTTTATTTGAACGCTGCCGATCCTGAGCGTCTTGCACTCTGAGTCATTTCCCATCAAAACGCGACCGTCGTCACATTGCCTGAAACTAGTAAACCATTCTATGTTCGGGCACATATGATACGAACACCCAGTATCCATAATCCATACATCTGTAGTGTCGAGAGTGGATTGTACATGAAGTATATCAGTGTCACTCTCTGGGTCTGAAGCCACAGCCGCCTGCTGTGGTTCCTGATTCTTCTATTTCGCCTTTTTCTTCGGACAGTTGTCTCTCCAATGCCCTTCTTCCTTGCAGTAGTGGCACTGGTTCTTCTTGTCCCTAGACTTGGAACTAGGTTGATTGAATTTCTTCTCTTTGTCTCTCGATCTCCCTCTGACCGGTTCTTTGCTCCTCACAAACAAACCCTTATTGGTGTTGGGGCCAGATTTGCTCCTCGTTTCATTTGAGAGCAACGTCGTCATCACCTCCTCCATTTTAAGAGTGTCCTTTCCGTAGAGGATGGTGGTGACCAGATGGTCATAGGACTTTGGTAGAGATGATAATAATAGAAGAGCCAGGTCTTCTTCTTCGACCTTCATGTCCATGCTCCGCAGCTGAGAGATGAGTTTGTTGAACGCATTCATGTGCTCCAACAACTGATTGCTCTCGGACATCCTCACACTGTACAATTGTCTCTTCGCGCAGAGCTTATTCGTGAGAGACTTAGACATGTACAATTCCTCCAATTTCTTTCATAGGTCTTCCGTGGTCTCAGCGTCTACTACGTTATACATGATATCATAGGCTAGACTTAACTGAATCGTGTTGATGGCCTTCAGATCTAGTTCTTCCCATTCATCATCCTTCTTTTCGGACTTCTCCTTGCTGAGGAGCGCCTTGTGGAGACCTTGCTGAACGAGAACCGCCTTGATTCGCTTCTGCCATAACCCGAAGTCGATTTTGCCATCGTACTTCGAAATTTCGAATTTTGCTGCCATTATTTTGCTCGCAGAGCTACTGGGAAATCTGAATAATGTTCACGGACCAGATCTGAGAAGATAGGGAGCGGACCGATGTCGTTACCTACCGTTGACCCAGATCTAAAACTGGAACGTACATACGATCACCCCCAAGGTACCTGCTCTGATACCAATTGCTGTGCAATCGGACAGAGTACCGCGGCAGCGCAATGAAATATTTATCGAGCAAGACAATCATCAAAATATAAACATAGCGAGATTTCAAGCACACAGACGACAAACAAATATACATGGTTCAGAGAGGAGCTCCTACGTCCACGGGGAGAGCGTGCCGGAAAAGATCCACTATCAAAATAGGAGTTATAGATTACAACTGAGACCACAAAGGTCGAGCAATAAAGAGAGAATTGAAAACTGAAAATGAGAGTTGTTGCTGCCGCCGTCTGGAACCACTGCAGGAGGCCGGCCAGATGTCGATTTGACTGGATCCGACCGGATGCTGCCTCCGTTGACTCCACCTGGAGTCGTCGCTGCATTGCGCGCCTGCTACAACCGTCGCACTTGATGCCGCCGCTGTCTTTGTCCGCCAGAGCCGAGAACGCCGCCATTGCAGTCTGCTGTCGCCGCCACCTGAGCCTCTCACAAAAAATTGCTTTATTTGTCTTTGGTTGCACAAATTATACGGCTAGGGGGAAGTCTACTATTTATAATAGGATGAAGATCGTATCTCTAAATAAATAGGAGATAAAACTTAGCCAAATTAGGCTCAGCCTAAATAGGAGAAACAACCCAGAATAAATGCCCTCCTCCCAATGATATTCCAAAACTAGGATTCAACCTATTTGGAATCAACTAGGCACACAGATCGTGGAGGTGGCACAATCTCAACATAGCGAGCCCGGTCCAGACCGCATTCAAAAAAGTTTATGATAGGCAAACACAAGTCGGTGAGCTCAAGCTTGGCGGGCCCAAGTCGTGCGAGCTCCAATCTAAAGAACTCGGCTTAGACGACCTCAGGTCAGGTGATCTTAGGATAAACAACTTCACAACTAGGCTAGATCCTGCTAGAGGAGAGCTCGAGCTAGGCGAGTCCTAGCCCGAGGTGAGATTAAGCCAACCGTGCACTAGCCCAAGGAGAGATCGAGAATGGCGAGTACGGGCCTTCTCATTTCCGGAACTCGCCCAAACCCAGTGGGTCTCCATCTATAGTCATTTAATTATTTGCAGACCATCATGGTCTACTTATAGTACCCACAAAAAGGTGTAGACCCTTGTCCGTAGGCCAGTTGGGGCTGCTAGTAACACTAAAAAAAGGCTGAGGTTGTGGTCCGTAGGAAAAAAAAACATTATTTTACCATCGATAAGTTTTTGCCCATAAATACACCTTAAAACACCTCAGAGAAGGCAAATCCAGCCTTCTAAAGTTCTCCCCTTTGAGCTTTTTTCTTCGTGTCATCTGAGGTGATGAGCCCAGCTTTGGCTCTGGGAGGGGAAGTTAGAATCACTCCCAGGTGTGTGGCGGAACTTCCTTGCTACAACTCACGGGTCCTCAACTAGTGAGGGTCAACTCTGGGCTCAGAATACCCCAGTCTAGAGCGTTCGACGGCGAGTCAAGTAACTTGAATTACCCCCTCTTAGTCTGAACTCCGTTGAACCTGTAACACCCCTATCCGTCGCATAGCATATAGCAGTAGGTCTGGCCGGGGCCCGACGCCATATACTACGGACAGACCGGTTGGTTACGCGTTGAAACCATTCAACCAATCATGTCGTCCTACACAACACCTAGCAGAAGCAAATTATTAAGTTGCAAAAGAAATAAGAACCCTGCTACAAAGCATGAATGTCCACTACCAACTCAGGATTGTAATCATACACAAAAGAGAACTGGCCTTAAGGCCTTACATTGTTCACTTAACAAAATAGTGTTTTCATACTTCGGCTCGCAGGCCGGCCATACATGAAATAAACGGAAAGCATAAAAAGGGTTAGGCCTTCGAGGGCCAGCACCGCAACATGGGCTTTAGCCCGCTATTTTCCGCTCGGCTCCGCAGCACCTGCAAGCACAAACCACCGCCCGGTGGCAAACAAAAGCAACGGTCAGCTAGGCTGACCAAATTATAACGATCCCGCCCCCAAAATCGGGGCGGCGATGCTCTTTCCCTGCACTTTATTAGTATAGGCAATATATTAATGTGAACACACATCAACACAGGCGTAGGCTCGCACGCCCACACACCCCGTGCACTCAGGGCACATTCTCGGCGAACCGGCCAACGTCACGTCAATTCAAGCCATAGACGTTCCCAATCCACCACCGCCTCTTGGGCGGTCATCCATATGAGCATTTTGCCTTCCTGGCCTTGGTCACGGCAATTTAAGCCATAGACCGCCGAAGACTCTCATCCATGCCAACGGTCCCACCGAACGACATAGACCGGGTACGGTTCCGCCTGACCCGTGCTCATATCGCAACGGCAATTTAAGCCATATGCGCAGGTCAAGACTCACCAAGTCCCGTTTCCGCCACAACAATCACATAACCCGGTTATGTTCACGTTGGCTCCTCGGCCATCGTGTTGGCAAAACTCGCTCTTGCCCAGTTTTCCGGGTGCACCTTGGAGTTAATCTCCAAGGCTCCCTGTTGCAATCTACCACGTAGAAAACCCGAAAAACGCCCAAACACCCGGAGTCTTCCCCGGTTCATATGCAATGCAACATCACCGATCCGGCTCTACTTGTCCGGATAGGCTTCACACACAATGCCTATGTCCGTTTTCGTATACGGACTCTACACAAGGGGGACTTCACATATCTACCCCAAGGAACGCTCCAACTCTTCGCTCACTCGCGAGAGCGGGCTTCCTATGCAAAGGAAAAGAGAGCTTCACATGCCCAAGAATGAGAAATCGTTACCCTTGCATTCTTCCGCGACGCCATTGAAAACTATATGGTTGGAAAGCACCGCAATGGCGTCGCCTCCGCGGATCTGGACTCGGATCGCGATTCGGAGCTCCGAAGCTCTTCCGGCGGCCGGATCTTGGACTCCTCCTCCAAACTTGCTCTCCCCTCTCTCTAAAACTTAGAGAGAGATTATCCAAGAGAAATAAGGGTTTCAAAACCCTATTCCCGGCTAAAACCACCCAGGAGCAGCCCCCCACCGTCGGATCCAAAGCCAAGGAAACGAACGGCCACGATTAAGCCTCAAATTATAAAATCTGGGCCGAACACGGGTTGGCACACGGCCGTGTGCCTGGCCGTGTAGCTCATTCGCCGTCTCGACCCAAATTGAAAACCAGCACACGGCATGTGACACGGCCTCCGACACGCCCGTGTCGCCTGCGACACGCCCGTGTCGGGACCCGTGTCACGCCCCCCGTGTGCAATAAATCAACACTTTGCAGTCAGAGGGGTACACGGCTTGGTGACACGGCATCGGACACGCCCGTGTCAAACGGGACACGCCCGTGTTCGTGCCCGTGTCACTACCCGTGCACCCAACCGCACAGCACAGGTGTGACACGGCCTGGGACACGCCCGTGTCCTAGGCCGTGTTCCACCACACGACCATCGTCGACCAGAACTGGTCGACGACACGGCCCGAGCTCGACACGCCCGATACGGCCTCCGACACGCCTGTGTCGGGGCCCGTGTCACCTGCACCAAAAACTGATTTGGCCAAAAACGATCCCCGTCGCTCCTACGACAATTTTGGGGTGTTACAATTCTACCTCCCTTAAAGAATTTCGTCCACGAAATTAATAAAGGAAAACAGGACTTTACGTAAAACAGTACCTGAGCGGAATAATTCCGGGTACTCCTCGAGCATAGTCTGCTCCCGTTCCCAAGAGAGCTCCTCACGCCCGCAGTTATCCCACCGGACCTTAACCATCCGGATCTCCTTGTTACGAAGCCTCTTGACCTCAACATCTTCGATACGAATGGGCTTGACCCTAGTCGTCAACCCTTCGTCCACCGGCACTTAGTCAACCGCGATCACCTGCGAAGGCTCCTGCACCGCCTTCCGCAACACAGAAATGTGGAACACATCATGTAATCCACTCAATTGCTCTGATAGCCTCAAACGGTATGCCGCTTCGCCGACTCGCTCCAGAACCTCAAAAGGTCCAAGGTTTCTTGGGCTCAGCTTCTTCAAGCATCTCACCCGCGAAACCCCCTTGAACGGCTTCACTTTCAGGTATACCCAATCGCCTACCGCGAACTCCACGTTCCGATGCTTGGCATTGTAATACTTCGCCTGCCGGTCCTGAGCGATCAACAAGCGCTCCCGAATGATCCGCACTAACGAGGTAGCACTCTCCACCTCTTGCTTCTTGTACAACCTTGCCTCACCCGTTTCAAGCCACGATAACGGCGTGCGGCACTTTCTACCATACAGGGCCTCGAAGGGCGCCATTTGTATACTCGCTTGGAAGCTGTTGTTGTACGCGAACTCCACCAAATAAAGGTGGTCTTCCCAATGCTTCCCGAAGTCTAGAACACACATGCGGAGCATGTCCTCCATCGTTCTATTGACCCTCTCGGTCTGCCCATCCTTCTGCGGATGGAAAGCTGTGCTGAACTTTAACTTTGTTCCCAGCATCTGCTGCACCAACCTCCAATCGTTTGACGTGAACAGCCCATCGCGATCACTCACAATGCTACGGGGCACACCATGCAGCCTAACAATATTGTCGACATACAACTTTGCCAATTTCTCCACTGGGTCATCCTTCCTATGCGGAATGAAATGCGACACCTTGGTTAGACGATCTACGATCACCCAGATGGCGTCGTTCCCCTTCTGCGACCTTGGCAACCCGTGCACAAAGTCCATAGATATATCGTCGAATTTCCACTCCGGTATAGGCAAGGACTTCAGAAATCCTCCTGGCTTTTGGCACTCCGCCTTCACCAAGGCGCACGTTTGGCATTTAGCCACGTACAACGCCACATCTTTCTTAAGCCCTGGCCACCAAAACAGCTTCTTGAGATCACGATACATCTTCGTGCTCCCTGGGTGGATTGAGTACTTGGTATGATGAGCCTCGTACATCAACTCCGCCCGGAGGTTACCCCCACTCGGGACGCACAACCGATGATCCTTCCTTAACAAACCATCATCCACCGAGAACTGGGAATTTGACCCATCCAGAGCGGCCTCCATAAACTCCTTCATGGAGTCATCTAACTCCAATGCCTGCCGAACCCGGTCAGCCAGGTCATACTGCACCTCTGTCCAGTTTAACATTGCTTTGGCGCTCGTCTGCTTGTCAACGCAACAGATCTCAAGCTCCTCCAACTCCCGCACTAGCCGCTCATCATGCACCGACAACCAGTTGGCTCGGGCGGGAGCCCTGCGGCTTAGCGCATCCGCAACTGCGTTGCCCTTCCCGGGTACATAATGTATCTTGAAGGTGTAGTCCCCCAGGAACTCCATCCACCTCCTCTGCCTCATATTAAGGTCCTTTTGATCCAACAAGTATTTTAGGCTCTTGTGATCGGTGTATATATCGACCCTTACGCCGTATAGGTAGTGCCTCCACAACTTGAGTGCAAAAATCACTGCCGCCAACTCCAAGTCGTGCACCGGATAATTTCTTTCATGCACTTTCAGCTGACGCGATCCATACGCAATCACACTTCCATGCTGCAACAACACGCAGCCCAAGCCACTACCCGAAGCGTCGCTATACACCTCAAAGCCCTCGGTCCCACTCGGCGAACTAAGCACTGGCGCCGTGGTCAACCGCCTCTTCAGCTCCTCAAAAGCTTGCACGCACTCTTGCGTCCACAAGAATTTCTGATCCTTCCTTGTCAACTTTGTGAGAGGTAATGCTACCCGCGAGAAGTTCTCTACGAAGCGCCTGTAATATCCGGCAAGCCCGAGAAACCTACGGACTTCCGCGACAGAAGATAACGCAGGCCACTCCCGTATCGCAACAATCTTCGCCGGATCCACCGCTATACCTTCCCCACTCACTATATGACCAAGGAACGCTACCGAGGGTAGCCAGAACTCGCACTTGGAGAACTTTGCGTAAAGCTCATTCCTCCTCAAAGTCTCCAACACCAAATGCAAATGCTTGAAGTGGTCTTCTTCGCACTGCGAGTACACCAAAATATCGTCAATAAAGACGATCACAAAGCGATCCAGGAAATCTCTCAACGTCCTGTTCATCAGATCCATAAACACCGATGGCGCATTCGTCAGTCCAAACGGCATGACCGTGAACTCGAAATGCCTATTCCTCGTACTAAACGCCGTCTTCGGGATATCACACTCCCTGATCCTCAGCTGATAGTACCCCGACTTCAAGTCCAACTTGGAGTATACCGACGATCCAACTAACTGATCAAAGAGATCATCAATCCTCGGGATCGGGTACTTATTCTTCTCCGTCAGCTTGTTCAATTCTCTATAGTCGATACACAACCGCATACTACCATCCTTCTTCTTAACGAAGAGGACCGGTGCGCTCCAAGGCGACGAGCTTGGACGCACATACCCTTGCTCCATCAGCTCCTCTAGCTGAACTTTCAACTCTGTCATCTCCTTAGGCGCCAACCTATACGGAGCACGTGACACCGGTTTGGCCCCCGGTATGAGCTCGATGGTGAAATCAATCTCCCGCTGCGGTGGGGCTCCGGGAAGACTATCCGGGAATACATCGGGGTATTCGCACACCATGGGAATGCTATCCAACGTGGACTTTGGCTCCACAGCCCCCACTATTGCGAAGAACAGCTCTGCACCAGCACGAACCACCTTCACCACCTGAAGAGCAGACATCAGTGTCTTGCTCGACCCCTTTAGCCCCTCCAATGTGGTCTCCCGCCCTACACCCAACTTGACCTCCTTTCGGTCATTGAAAGTGAGGGGATAAGTTGTAAACTACTCTAGAGGGGGGGTGAATAGATTATTCAAATTTTATGAACAACTAGTCAGCTCCCTTGGAGTTTATTTGCGGAATAAATAATCTGATACTTGAACCCTAAGAGCCTAACACAGTGAAGTGCACGAGTGAGATAGTTAACTGAAATTTCAGTTTAACTAAAAGCCTATCACAACAACTAGCAATCCTAGGTAGTTCTATCACAGCCACAGAATAAACAATTAAACAAGATAACCAGAGACACAGGATATATAGTGGTTCCCTCTAAATAGGTACGTCCACTCTTCTACCACCCTGGTAGGAATCCACTACAGGTTTTTGCTAAGGTGCCCTGCCACCAATGATCTGATTCAGGTAGATCAAACAGACCCTTTGAGCTTTTGATAAGGATGCTCAACCACAGGTTGTTGATAAGGTGCCCTGTCACCAATGTTCACTTTTGAAGAGGTGTGAACAAACTCTTTTACAAAGGGGTTGAGAGGGTTAGATTATCTTCTCTATTGTAAATACAGATTAGAGAAGACTTGTGGATTCTCTAAAGAATCAAAGTCTCCCCCTGGCTCAGTGAAAGTCCAGGGAAAGCATTTGCTTCAGGATGAAGGAGTTTCAGATATACTGAAACTAAATCCTCAGAGATCTGTAGACTGATTTTTATCAGGTCTTCAGATTCTGGAATAATTGAAGCAGAACTGGAACTCTTTCTGAAGTCTTGAAAACTCTAAGCAGATGCTTAGGAGACTTGAGAATGAAAGTAATTGCTCTAGGCTTTTTCTTCAGGGGAGCTTTTCTTCTTCTTTTTGTGAGATGGTGAAGAGTTGCTCTGAAGATGCTTGAGAGAATGTAGCACTGAGAAGAAAACTCTCTGTATTTGTCACTTCTTATTTTTCTGAGAAAAAAATCTCTCTTAAATATGTCTTCTCATTTTTCCTTTGGAACGGCTCTATTGATTTGAATTCTCGAGCCCTGCAACAGATTATCTCAAAATAGAATATAGCAATAGGAATAGAATGACCTATTAGCTTACTGTCAGTCCCAATAAGGAATTAAATAAGTGGGAAAATGTTTCAGCATAAAGACTTACCATTCTTGGAAATAGTAAACAGTGCCAACGGCTAGAATACAGCCTGGCAATGTATTTTGTATAATAGGACAAAAATGTTTTATCAAAATACTGAATCCCGTGATTTAAGCTTGACATATTTGGTAATTAACTTATTTTGAATTTAAGCCATAAATCTGCAAAAACAACTTCAGAAAATTCTCTAACCACAAGCTAAAACACTTGGAAATAAACCAAGGAATAGAATGAATACAAAATGATAAAGGCAGACAATAATCGTCGAACAGGGGTTCGATGATCGTCGACCTAGCTAACAGATCGTCGACTAAAAGCAGAAATCTGTCGAAACAGAAATCGTCGACCAGAAATCGTCGACCAGCTCAAGATATCGTCGACTAAAGCAGAAAATCTGTTTAAAACAGAAATCGTCGATCATCTCATGATGTCGACGACTAAGGCAAATATCTGTCGAGACAGATATCGTCGAACCAAGAACACGATCGTTGAACTGCTGATGGCAGATCGTCGACCAACCTTCAGAGCATAATAAACTTGCTCTGAGATCGTCGACCAACGGTCGACGATAATTGTCTTGACTTCAACGATTCTATAGCCCTGCTATTGTCGACCAATGATCGACGATCGCGAGGCCTCGTTCGACGATGGTCGAACGGAAAATGCCTTAACCAAAAATACATCTTAGAACTTCTAGCCTAAGCTCTAGGTCAGTTATAAACTGTCCTAGGGAAACTGAACGAGGCCTAATCATGATCATATATAGTTATATGGATCAAGAGGGGCTGGAAAGGGATTACATAAGCCAAATCACATCTAGGGTACCAACAATCTCCCCCTATTTGGGTTATGTTATCCAATCTGATTTAGAAGCTAATGCACACAATAACAAAAGCAGAGATTGACCAAAAATTTAAATCACAGGCAATCCACAGAAAAACATAAAAACCTAAATCAGCAGAACTATAAAGTATCAAGCAGATTTATCAGAGGTTTTAGCATCAGATGAGTTCTTAGGGATTACAGCTGGTTTGAAAATAATTTCTCTGTTTGGATTTGCTGCTTGTCTTTTGGATAGCATTAAGTCATGTTCACCAATAATTTCTTTTCAGCATAGCTTGGCAAAACTGCAGCAGGGTGCAACTTCATGTATTCTTCAGTATTAAAAATTTCAGAGTTGATTTGAATTTTGCTGAGTTCCTTTTCTCTGAATTCAGACATAGTTGTATATGCTGTAGGGTCTAGTCCTTGAGCTTTGGCTCTCTCCATCATGCTTAGAGCAATAGATTCCTTAAATCTTGCCATAGAGGCAATTCTTTCAGTTTCAGTCATATCTGATGGAGAGGGTGGTCTGTCAGTATCAGCTTGAGCTGCAATCTCCATGTTCCTTTGAAGAGCTGTGGCTAATTTGCTTGAGTCAAGAGGAATCTGTGCAGCCTTCTTAGGATCAGTTCCAGCATATAGAGATCTTGGAGGAGCAAGTTCAATGAACTTCTTGTGGGATTTCTCTGAATAGACCACTCTTTTTCCTTTTGTTTCAACTGTCTCAGAAGCAGCAGGTTTCCTTGATGTGGAGGATGAACCTTTCCTGGGAGGAGAAGGTTTCCATTCTGGAACTTTCTTTTTAGGGGAAGGAGGAGGAGAGAAAGTAGGTTGCTAGAATATCATCTCCTTTATTTGTCCCATGAGAACATTTTCATTTCTTTTCCTTCCTTGTCCTGATACATTTTGGCCTCCCTGGCTTGGTTACTCCTTCTCTGGTAAGACTGAAAGATGTTAGAACTGGCTGATGTTGCAGATGGGGCAGAAGAGAGACTTCCAGAGGCTCCAGCACCAGGAGGTGGAGGAGGACCTCTGGGGGGAAATTTCTGAATGGGAGTGTCATATCTTTTTGTTCTCTTCTTCTCTCTTGTCTGATTCTTTGAGAGTCTCATCCATGGTTGAAATTCTTTGCTCTTGGGATCAATTCCCTTCAGAATGAAATAGGGAACATCCTTGTCTGGATTAGCAGTAGGAGGAGCAGATGTTTTTCTTTTCTTGGATACAGCCTTTTTCTTCTTCTGGGTGCTATCAGAATCCTCAGAGTCATCATCATCAGAGGAGTGGGATGAGGTTCTGCCAACATAATCATCAAAGTCTTGTTCTGAGATGTCCTTTGCAACTATAGCATGTTCAGCCTTTTCTTTCTCCTACTTCTCTCTATCTTCTTTTTCTCTTGCTTCCTCAATGGCATCTTGCTCAAGGAAGGCATCAAGATCAACATTTTGAGATCTCTTCCAGAGTTCTGATTCAGGATACAAGTCAGGGACTATCCTGGGGACCAGTTCTGCAACAGAAGGAATGGATAGAGGATAGGTAAGGATAGGTGGAGAAAAAAATGACTGTATCTGCAGGGGCAGATGCTTTTCTTAGAGAGATGGCTAGGGAAACCATATGAGATTTAGCCAACTCTTCAATGTACTCAGAGGCAATATTCTCAGCCATAAAGGCTATATATTGTTCAAGGTTTAGAGTACCTGAGCTTGATTCCTTTTCAGTCATCTTGGAGGCATTCTCTGGTAAGTCTTGCACAGCCTCAGCTTCTCCAGCAGCAGCAGCAGCAGCAGCATTCTCAAGTTATTGAACCACTACTTCTGAGTCAGTAGTGTCCATTGGAACTTTTTCACACAAGTCCATGAGGACTTCCTCATTATCTCTCTTAGAGACTTCTTCATCAGAAGCTAGATTCACTAGGGAGTGAATGTCTTTGTTAGATAAAGATATCAATTTAAAGTCCTGATTATAACCTTTAGAGGAAGTGTTTTACCTTCTGGTTGCTCTTGATCTTTCATCAGAGACTCTTTCTCTGGAATAGCTTCCTCTGGATGCTCTTGAGGTTCTTCTACAATTGCTGAAAGGGGAAGGGAAGAATTGTCCTGAAGGGTCAAGGCATCACCTGAGACCACTTCAACAGACATCTCCCCCTGCATGACTTCAGTGGGGACTGGAGTCATGCATCTTACTAAAGAGGGCTCAGCAGAGGGTAGAAGTGATTGGATGGCTTTAATAAGGGCATTGATGGATGCAATGAGAGGGGCATTGGCAGCCTCAATCATGCTTTGGATGGATGGAGTGATGAGCTCTACAATACGTGCAAGCAATTCAGGAGTTATCTGAAATGCTGAGGGTGTGGAGGTGGATGGATGACTGTGGGATGCAAATTGAGGATGTGATGGAATGGAAGCAGTATGATCTGCCACATGATCAAATGAATCATGTGTAGATGGGTGATCATCAACATGAGTGTGGGATTCATGTTGAGAGAGGTGTGTGAGGATGGTAGCAGTTACTATGTCAACACTGGCTGAGGCTGCCAGATGTTGTGGTGTGGGTGACTGGGGTGGAGATGCATGTAGGATGGGAGATGCATGAAGGGATTCATGTTGTGGTGGCACTGCAGATTGTGTGGAGGGTAATGCAGGAGATGAAGATGCAGGGGTAAAGAGGGAGGAAGGAGGGATTACTGAGCCTCCCCCAGCAAGCTGGAGAGTGGCTGAATCAGCCCTTGTGTCTGATGGAGGGTTAGGATCAACCCTGGCTGACTTCTGGATAACTCTCTGGGATTTCTTGAACAGAGAGGGGTCCAACCTCTTGCTGGCGTTGACTGCAGAGGGTGCAGAAACAAGCAGCAGGGGTGCTTTCACATACAGAAACACACCCAACACCCTGGCAAGGTTTACTTCTTTCTTGGTGTTCTTTCTCCTTATCAGTTCAAACAGAACTTTTCCCCAGGCTATCTGCGTCTTATTCACCAAAGCTGACATTAAGGCAAATTATTGCCTGTTGATGTTGTCGTGAGCAGAGTGTTTTCCCAAAACGACCTTGCCCACCAGGTCTGCCAGAAACTTATACTCTGGAGACAGATTTATCTTCAGCAGCTTAGCTGGAATACCCTCAGCATGGCCCATCACAGTTAGCATGCGGCCATATTCCTCTGTATTTTGCTCATAGTCCTCAGTACCGGTTGGTAGTCCAAACAGCTCAGTCAGAACTTCAGGAGTCAGAATGACCTCCTCTCCATTTATCTTTCCAGTCATGGCATCGTCGCTGGAGGACGAAGTATATACCCATTCTCGAATCTCTGGTATATGAATCTTTGGTGAGAATGACATAAATTTCTTTAGGCCTTGATCTTCACACAGCTGCAGAATGTCCTGGATGGGTTGATCACATCGACTGAAGGAATCGAAGTCGACACAGAATCCAGTGTCGAACTTCATTCCGAAGAGAACTGCTGAAGGAATCGCCATTGGATTGAAAAGAGAATGGAGAATCGAGATGCAAGGCAGAGGAGAAGAGAATCGCGCGGGATTAGAGTTCGAGAGCGAATTCTAAGCCAGAAGATGGAATATGAAAAGACGGAGCGGAAGAACGACGATCTCCAGACCTAAATCGACTATTAGATATAAATCTGCGATCGTCGAACCCGGAACAAAATCGGTCGTCGAACAAAGACCGACGATAGTCAATATTTGACTAATCGGTAAACATCGACCGACTACAAGCAATCACCACGATCGTCGATCAATATATGTTGGTCGACGATTCTCCATACAGCACAGAAAATCTGTCGTCGACCATTGGTCGACGATAGATGCCTAAGGAGAGATCGTTGACCAGTTGATCGACGATTTCTGCCTTATTACCGAACGAGCTGTCATCGACCGTTGGTCGACGATAGTTCTGACCTGGTCGAAGATCGTCGAGCAGTCGTTCGACGATTTTAGACAGAAAACAAATCTATCCAAATTTTCACTACTCTGAACCATTAATCATACCAAGCTGGTTCAGGAAGAACAAATGCCTTTGTTCATCAAGGGGCTTAGTGAAAATATCTCCTCTTTGCAGGTCTGTGGATATAAATTCCATTGCTATCTTATTCTTTTCCACATTATCTCTCAGAAAATGATGTCTAATCTCAATGTGCTTGGTCCTGGAATGGTGCACAGGATTTTGAGCAATTGATATTGCACTGGTACTGTCACACAGAATTTTTGTTTTTGAGTGTGTGTACCCATAATCCACTAGCTGATTTTGAATCCACAGGATCTGTGAACAACAACTAGCTGCTGCTATATATTCAGCCTCAGCAGTTGAAGTAGACACAGATGCCTGTTTCTTACAAAACCAAGAGACAAGTCTCTCTCCCAGGAACTGACAGGTCCCTGAGGTGCTTTTCCTGTCAACTCTACAACCAGCATAACCAGCATCTGAATATCCAATTAATTCAAATCCTGACTCAGCTGGGTACCACAGTCCTAAGTTAGGGCATCCCTTAAGGTATCTCAAGATCCTCTTGAGAAGAGTTAAGTGAGATTCCTTTGGGTTGACCTGAAACCTAGCACATAGGCATGTAGCAAACATTATGTCAGGCCTACTTGCAGTCAAATACAGCAGGGAACCAACAATGGCTCTAAAGTTCTTTTGATCAACAGACTTGCCATTGACATCAGAATAAATAACTGCATTTGAGGCCATAGGTGTGCTCATTGATGAAGCATCAGACATTCCAAATCTTTTAACCAACTCTCTGGCATATTTTGATTGAGAAATGAAGATACCATCAACACACTGTTTCACTTGGAGACCAAGGAAATAGGATAACTCACCCATGCTGCTCATCTCAAACTTGGAGTGCATTAGTTCAGAGAACCTCTTGCATAGTTTGGGATCAGTGGAGCCAAATATAATGTCATCTACATAGATTTGAACTAACAGTTGTGAGTCCTTATGATGTCTGATAAATAGGGTTCTATCTACTACACCTCTCACAAACTTGTGTTCTAGAAGGAAATTTGCTAAGGTCTCATACCAAGCTCTAGGAGCTTGCTTAAGTCCATATAGAGCCTTTTGGAGTTTGAACACATGAGTGGGTAAGGTTGATGAAACAAACCCTGGTGGTTGTTCAACAAACACTTCTTCCTTTATATCTCCATTGAGGAAGGCACTCTTCACATCCATTTGAAAGACCTTAAATCTCTTATAGGCAGCATAGGCTAGGAAAATCCTAATGGCTTCTAGTCTAGCTACAGGGGCAAAAGTCTGATCATAATCTATGCCTTCCTCCTGTCTATAGCCTTGAGCTACTAGCCTAGCCTTATTCCTAACTACTATGCCTTGGGCATCAAGCTTGTTTCTAAACACCCACTTGGTGCCTATGATCAGTTGGCCTTTTGGTCTTGGAACCAAAGTCCAAACTTTACATCTTTCAAACTGGTTAAGTTCCTCTTGCATGGCTATAATCCATTGTGGATCAAGCTCAGCATCTTTAATGGTTAGGGGCTCAACCTGAGAAAGGAAACAAGCAAACATCATATCTTTGTTGAGTTGATGTCTTGTCTGGACTCCTACTGAAATGTCTCCAATCACTTGAGATACAGGGTGATCTCTAAGTGTGACAAGATTAGTAGGTTCAACAATGATCTGATCTTCAACATGTTCAAGATTTAATTCCTCATGTGGAATTTGATCAACTGTTGGAGCAGGTGCTTTAACTTCTAAAAGTTCTACATCAGATTCAGAATCTGAAGAAGCAACCTGAGGAGTTTGTTGGGGATGATTCTCCTGTGTGAGTCTCAAACCTTCCAAATCCTTACTTACTCCTAGGACTTACACTGTACTATTAGAGGAAGAGTCCTTCTCCTTATAATACATGACTGTCTCATCAAAAGAGACATGTGCAGACTCTTCTATCTTAAGAGAGGATTTATTAAGGACCCTATAGGCTTTGCTTACTTGAGAGTATCCTAGAAAAACTCCCATTGAAGCTTTTGCCTCAAATTTTCTAAGGTATTCTTTGTTATTGTTATGAACAAAAGCAACACAGCCAAATACTCTAAAATAGTCTATTTTAGGTTTCACTTGCTTAAGTAACTCATAGGGAGTCTTACCCTTAAGTTTATGTATCAGACTTCTGTTCAATACATAGTTAGCTGTGCTAACTGCTTCAGCCCAAAAGGACAGAGGCATGTTAGCATCTGCCAACAATGTGCTTGCAGCTTCAATTAGGGTTCTGTTTTTCCTTTCAACTACCCCATTTTGTTGAGGAGTTCTAGGAGCAGAGAAGCTATGTTTGATACCTTCCTTCTTACAGAATTCTTGCATAAGAAGAGACTCAAACTCAGTACCATGATCACTTCTGATCAAGGCAATCTGAGTAGAATACTCACTCTGTATACACTTTAGAAAATCTATAAGAACCTTGAAGTTATCAGCCTTAGTTCTCAAGAAGAATACCCAAGTGAACCTAGAGAAGTCATTTACAATTACTAGAGTGTAAGACTTTCCTCCAAGACTCTGTACAGCAATAGGACCAAATAAATCCAAATGTAGCAAGTACAGAATCTTGGGAGAATCACTTTTATTAACTGATTTAAAACTATTTCTTGTTTGCTTACCTAATTGACAAGCTTTGCAAAGGCCTTCCTTCTTGTAGGGGCAAGAAGGTAAGCCTCTTACAAGATTGTATTTAGCCAACCTAGAAATGTTTTTCAAATTTACATGACTAAGTCTCTTATGCCAAAGGGTATTATTACTGGTTACTTCATTAAATAAGCATATTTCAGATTTGGATGAGTTAAAATCTACAACATAAACATTACCAATTCTAATACCTACTAACACAACAGTATTGTTTAGAGCAATATTACAAGCAGTGTCAGTAAACCATACCTTGTACCCAGCATCACACATTTGGCTTACAGAGATTAGGTTATGCTTTAGTCCTGAGACATAAGCAACCTTCTTGAATGTTACAGCTCCTATGGTGAAGCTGCCATACCCTTCAGTCTGTCCACAGCTGGAATCCCCAAATACAACTTTTGGTCCCAGCTTGGCTTTGAACCCTGACAGATTTTTCTTCTTTCCTGTCATATGCTTTGAGCATCCACTATCCAGATACCATTTGTCATGTATGACTGGATAGGTCTTCACCTGCAGAGAAAACAGTTATACATTGTGGACCCAGGTTACCTTGGGTCCAGTATTCTTCACAAAAGAAAAACTAGATATAAAAGATTTTGCAGGCTTAGATTTATATCCTAAAGGGTGTGATCTCCTAGGTGGGATAATCCATTCAGTTGAAGGATTAAACAACCTAGGGTAGTGATTGGGATTTGCAATTCTGGAAGTTTGAAATTTATTTTCCAGCTTAAGTCCAGATCGTCGATCCACGGTCGACGATCGCAAGCCATATCGTCGATCATTTGTAGTAGTGCTATGTTCTGGATTCCACGATCGTCGATCACTGGTCGACGACTCAGGATGAGATCGTCGATCTCCTGCACCAAAGATATCATACTTGGTGAAGGTGTTCAGCGATCGTCGATAGACGTTCGACGATTGGTTTGACGATCGTCGATTAATGTTCGACGATTTTTGTAAAGCTAGAAATTTTTTCTTCCTGTTCTCTTTCTTAATCTTATTCTGAATTTTCTTACATTTTTCAATTTCCTCAGTATTCTTTATTCCTGATTCAGAAATAAATTTTACTGGAGTGCTAAATCTCTCCTTTGTGAGGAGGATGGGTTCACTAGATGTAGCACCTAAGCCTAGTTTATCATTACCAACCCTAGTGTTTGCTATACTGGTTATTTCAGATAATTTAAGGCTTCTGCCATTTAATTGTTCTTCTAACCTCTTAGATTTAGCTAGTTCTAATTTTAGGAATATTACTTCTTCTCTTAAGCTTTCTAATTCCTTTTCTAATCTGATTATTTCAGTACCTTCCATGTCTAGTTCCATTATCTTTAATCTAAGTGACTTGATTTCTTTTTCAGATAATAGTAGATCTGAACATAGAGTTTTAAATTTAAATTTGAACTCAGGAGATGAAAAATCAAATGAATTGATTACCTGGTCTTCCATAGGAAGATCTTCTTCATTGTCTCCTTCTTCTTCAGAATTCTCTGCAGTTGACAAAGAGCTGCAGGCATCAATAGCCATGAGGCAGACCTCTTTGGCTTTCTTCTCTTCTTCTTCTTCTGAATCACTGGAGCTAGAGGAGCAGGTATCCTCTTCTGTTTCACTCCAGGTAGCAGCCACAAATCCCTTGTCCTTCTTCTTGTATTTGTGTGAGGAGGACTTGGAGTGGTGCTTCCTGTACTCTTTCTCATGTTTCTTCTCCTTGTGTTTCTTCTCTGGACAATCTGGAGCAATGTGTCCAGGCTTGCTGCAAATATAACAGATGATTTCTTTAGATGGAGTCTTGTCATACCTTGGTTTGTCCTCATACTTGGAGAACTTCTTTCTGAGGTCTCTTCTTCCCATGTTGAAGAACCTCTTGGCAATGAGTGCCAGTAACTCCTCATTTGATTGACTTCCTTCAGAAGTCTCAGCTGCCTTAAGAGCTAGAGAGTGCTCTTTCTTTGTAGGTGTAGGAGTTTTTACTTCAGCTGCAGCAGCTCTGCTCTTTAAAGTTTGCTCATATTATTTGAGCTTTCCCAACAGAGCTTCTGTGGAGAGTTCCACAGTGTTTCTTCCATCCTTGATGGGCCATATCCTTGAGTCCCAAGAGATGGGAAGGCACATCAGGATCTTGTCATTGACTTCTGACAAGGTTATCTCCTTGTCCAAAGACCTCAGTTCACTTATTATTGAACTAAGTCTTGTGTACATTGAGTCAATGTCTTCAGCATCATCCTTCTTGAAATTTTCATACTGAGAGGTGAGGTTGGATCTCCTGTCCTTCCTCTCATCAGCTGAGCCAGCAACTATGTGGTTGAGGGAATCCCACATAGCTTTGGCTGAGGTACATTCAGCAAGCTTCTGGAATATTTCATCAGACATTGTCTGAGCTAGGATATTCATTGCTTTTGCATCAGCTGCTTTTGCCTTCTTGTAAGTATCATTGTAGTCAGGTGGTGGCACAGCACTGAGATCAGCAGAAGTAGAAGGAGCAGCAGGCCTAGCAGGTGGTCCTGTCAAAATAGAAGAAAAGATATCTTCATCAATAGAATTCATGTATAGTCTTATCCTGGCCTTCCATATGCCAAACTTGGACAAGTTGCATACAGGAGGTCTGGTGCTTGAATAATCCTTAGACTGGGCCATGTGTGAAAGTGTTTGTGAATGGTATCAGGAAACAACTTATCACAGGATCTTTTAACTCAGGTGTTAGCCTGTATGAACAGCTAACCTCACCTCTGATACCAATTGAAAGTGAGGGGATAAGTTGTAAACTACTCTAGAGGGGGGGTGAATAGAGTATTCAAATTTTATGAACAACTAGTCAGCTCCCTTGGAGTTTATTTGCGGAATAAATAATCTGATACTTGAACCCTAAGAGCCTAACACAGTGAAGTGCACGAGTGAGATAGTTAACTGAAATTTCAGTTTAACTAAAAGCCTATCACAGCAACTAGCAATCCTAGGTAGTTCTATCACAGCCACAGAATAAACAATTAAACAAGATAACCAGAGACACAGGATATATAGTGGTTCCCTCTAAATAGGTACGTCCACTCTTCTACCACCCTGGTAGGAATCCACTACAGGTTTTTGCTAAGGTGCCCTGCCACCAATGATCTGATTCAGGTAGATCAAACAGACCCTTTGAGCTTTTGATAAGGATGCTCAACCACAGGTTGTTGATAAGGTGCCCTGTCACCAATGTTCACTTTTGAAGAGGTGTGAACAAACTCTTTTACAAAGGGGTTGAGAGGGTTAGATTATCTTCTCTGTTGTAAATACAGATTAGAGAAGACTTGTGGATTCTCTAAAGAATCAAAGTCTCCCCCTGGCTCAGTGAAAGTCCAGGGAAAGCCTTTGCTTCAGGATGAAGGAGTTTCAGATATACTGAAACTAAATCCTCAGAGATCTGTAGACTGATTTTTATCAGGTCTTCAGATTCTGGAATAATTGAAGCAGAACTGGAACTCTTTCTGAAGTCTTGAAAACTCTAAGCAGATGCTTAGGAGACTTGAGAATGAAAGTAATTGCTCTGGGCTTTTTCTTCAGGGGAGCTTTTCTTCTTCTTTTTGTGAGATGGTGAAGAGTTGCTTTGAAGATGCTTGAGAGAATGTAGCACTGAGAAGAAAACTCTCTGTATTTGTCACTTCTTATTTTTCTGAGAAAAAAATCTCTCTTAAATATGTCTTCTCATTTTTCCTTTGGAATGGCTCTATTGATTTGAATTCTCGAGCCCTGCAACAGATTATCTCAAAATAGAATATAGCAATAGGAATAGAATGACCTATTAGCTTACTGTCAGTCCCAATAAGGAATTAAATAAGTGGGGAAATGTTTCAGCATAAAGACTTACCATTCTTGGAAATAGTAAACAGTGTCAACGGCTAGAATACAGCCTGGCAATGTATTTTGTATAATAGGACAAAAATGCTTTATCAAAATACTGAATCCCGTGATTTAAGCTTGACATATTTGGTAATTAACTTATTTTGAATTTAAGCCATAAATCTGCAAAAACAACTTCAGAAAATTCTCTAACCACAAGCTAAAACACTTGGAAATAAACCAAGGAATAGAATGAATACAAAATGATAAAGGCAGACAATAATCGTCGAACAGGGGTTCGATGATCGTCGACCTAGCTAACAGATCGTCGACTAAAAGCAGAAATCTGTCGAAACAGAAATCGTCGACCAGAAATCGTCGACCAGCTCAAGATATCGTCGACTAAAGCAGAAAATCTGTTTAAAACAGAAATCGTCGATCATCTCATGATGTCGACGACTAAGGCAAATATCTGTCGAGACAGATATCGTCGAACCAAGAACACGATCGTTGAACTGCTGATGGCAGATCGTCGACCAACCTTCAGAGCATAATAAACTTGCTCTGAGATCGTCGACCAACGGTCGACGATAATTGTCTTGACTTCAACGATTCTATAGCCCTGCTATCGTCGACCAATGATCGACGATCGCGAGGCCTCGTTCGACGATGGTCGAACGGAAAATGCCTTAACCAAAAATACATCTTAGAACTTCTAGCCTAAGCTCTAGGTCAGTTATAAACTGTCCTAGGGAAACTGAACGAGGCCTAATCATGATCATATATAGTTATATGGATCAAGAGGGGCTGGAAAGGGATTACATAAGCCAAATCACATCTAGGGTACCAACAACAGTCAATCCAAGCTTTCTGCTCTGACAGCCAATCCATTCCAAAGATCACGTCGAACTCTACTAGCGGCAGCAATGACGCTAGCAAGTCGAACTCTTGGCTCTCAATGTGAACCTTTACGGCGCACACCCTGTCTGCACGCATCGAGCACCCATTCGGTAGCAGCACATCCAACTTGTCCTTCGCCATCGAAGAAGGGACTCCGATGCGCGATATAAAGCTTCCGGACAAGAAGGAGTGTGAAGCTCCCGTATCGAACAGTGCCCGTGCCGGACTATCACTAATCACAACAAAGCCTATACAAACAATATTAGGCTAACAAGCAATAGCTAACGGTATTAAAGCTAACTTGCTATAAATTAACTCATACCTGTCACCACATCCTCTTGCTTGATGGCCTCCTGCTGGCCTAAGTTATAGACTCTAGGCTGAGTCGGAGCATAGTGGGACGCGGTCGACTCCACCGCTTTGCCCTTCTCCTCGTAGGTAGCTCCTTGTTTCCTTTTGGACTTTGAGCGTCCACTCCAGCAATCACGGGCAAAGTGCCCCGGCTTTCCACACGTGAAACAAGCGTAAAAGCCCTCTTTCAAAAAGAAGAGGGGCAAGTGCCACAACTGTGGCAAGTGAGGACACTGGGCGACTGATTGTAAGGCTCCTAAGAAGAAAAAGGAGGATTCCCCCACAAAACGTGACAAACATGTTGGCAGATGCCTCAGATTCCAAGTCCTTTGTGGCTATGATCGGGAGCAGTCGTCGCAGTTTGTCTTCTGAGTAGTGGATAGATAGCGGTGTTACCTATCATGTGACGAATGACAGAAGTTTACTCACTGAGGTCAATACGGTCTAGGAGAAGGTGGAGAACTGCAATGGAGGAGAGACCGAGGTGACCCATACAGGGACAGCCGAGCTGGTCATCTCATCAGGTAAAATTTTATTTTTTGCATAATGTTAAAGTAGTTCATAACTTAACTAAAAATCTTATTTCAATGAGTCTGTTAGATAAGGTTGGGATGTCCTTCACAAATCAAAATGGTAGAATGACCCTAATGGTCAATTCACACTATTTTTGGTATGCATACCTGATCAATGGAATGTATAGACTTAGCTTAAATAATGATAGCATTCCCCAAATTAGTTCGAACATTATTGATCCTAAGATGTTACATAACAGACTTGGACATGTAAACTATAAGAAAATGCTAGATCTAGCTAAGAGTCATAACATCCCCTTAGATCTGTCGATTCGATTTGACAAGTGCGAGGTGTGTGCTCAGACCAAAATCACTAGAAAGCCTTTCAAATCGGTTTCTAGGAGCACGAAACTTCTTGAATTGATACATTCAGACCTCTATGATTTTCGTAGTCACGTCACTAGAGGGGGAAGGAAGTATCTGATTACATTTATAGACGATTTTTCTAGATATTGTCATGTATATCTGTTAAAATCGAAAGATGAAGCCTTTGAGACGTTTAAGACCTTCAAGTCTCGTGTGGAAAATCAGTTAAACCTGAAAATTAAGAGATTTAGAAGTGATCGAGGAGGAGAATACACGGTTACTGGGTTCAAGGAATTTTGTGTCTCTGAGGGAATAATCCTTGAAATAACAGTTCCTTACTCACCCCAATCAAATGGTGTTGCTGAGCGTAAGAATAGAACTTTAACAGAAATGTTGAACTTTATGCTCCTTACAGCTGGCATGCCTAATTCCTTTTGGGGAGAAGCAGTTCGTGCTGCAAATCACATTCTAAATAGAGTGCCTCAGTCTCAATTCACTTCTACCCCATATGAGCTATGGCACGGTCATCCTTGTAGATACGATACTCTAAAGACTTGAGGTTGTATTGCCTATGTGCGTATACAATACCTTAAGAGGCCTAAAGTGGGACCTAGAATGACAACATGCGTCTATCTAGGTAGTGCAGAAGATAGTGCAACCGACATATTTCTCGATCTATCCACGAATACCGTGATAGAGTCTAGAGATACTATATTCTTTGAAAATAAATTTGTCAAGGCGGTTTATCTGTCTCTGAATCTAACGATATGATTTCAGAATCTATCGTAGAATCTGAAGCCGACCCTTCTGGCACTGCTCCCCAACCTCTAGAGATGGAACCTATTCCACTTAGAGCATCTACAAGAGATGGAATCCCCAAGAAGTTTGGTGAGAATTTCGTCACTTATCACTTAGAGGATGATCCATTCTCCTACCAGGAAGCAATGAGATCTAGAGATTCGTTGATGCGGGCAGAAGCCATTGATGATGAGATGGACTCGCTGCTGCATAACAATACTTGGCATCTAGTTAACTTACCGAAAGGCGCTAATGTCCTAGGATGTATGTAACACCCCTATTCGTCACATAGCATATAGCAGTAGGTCTGGCCGGGGCCCGACGCCATATACTACGGACAGGCCGGTTGGTTACTTATTGAAACCAATCAACCAATCACAATATCCTACGTAGAGCACCTAGCGGAAGCAATTTATTAAGTTGTAAAGATAAAAGAACCCAGCCAAGCATGAATGTCCACTACAATAAACCCATAGGAATGTATAATACACAAATATTGTCCTTATGGCCTTACAAAAGTTTGCTCAATAAAAGTGTCTTTCAAACCACGGCACGCAGGTCGGTCACACATGAGTACATAAGAAAAACACTCAAAATTAGGCCTTCGAGAGCCGACACAGCAACTTGGGCTTTAGCCCGCTATTTACCGCTCGGCTCCGCAGCACCTGTAAGCAACAATCCACCGCACGGTGGTAAACAAAACCCAGATTTGGCTCAAAACACCACCCGTCACCCTTTCGAGTTTCGAGGCGTTATAATGCAAGTGGGTGTTGAAGAAGAAACTATATAGTGATGGGTCTATAGCCAGGTATAAAGCGCGTCTCGTAGCTAAATGTTATAAACAACAGGGGGAATAGACTATTTTGATATTTATTCACCTGTGTGTCACCTATCGACAATCAGGATTCTTCTGGTCTTAGCATCTATCAAGAACTTTATAGTTCATCAGATGGATGTGAAAACAGTCTTCTTAAATGGAGAGCTTGATGAAGAGATCTACATGGCACAACCTGAAGGTTATGTGCAGAAAGATCAAAAAGATAAAGTGTACAAACTAGATAAATCAATCTATGAGCTTAAACAAGCGCCTAAGATGTGGCACATAAAGTTTGATCAGGTGGTAAAGAGTCTCGGATTTCAGTCCAGTCTCTCAGATAAATTCCTTTATTACCGCTCATTGTCGAATAAAACAGTTATAATATGCTTATATGTAGATGACATGTTGATTTTGGGGTCTAATCTTGCTGCAGTTAGGGATATTAAATCCACTATGACAGAAGCTTTTGACATGAAGGACCTCAGTCCTATAGATACCCTGTTAGGTATGAAGGTCAGAGTTGACAAGGGTCGAGTTACTCTTAGTCAGGCTCATTATATTGAACAACTTCTTTCTACCTAGGGATATGATAACTGTAGGCCGGCTGAGACATCGTTTGATCATAATGTCAAGTTGAGTCCTAATGAAGAGACTAGCATTGATTAAGCTAAATATTCCAAAATAATTGGTAGTTTCATGTACGCCACAAGTTGGTACAAGACCAGACATTGTTTTTTTTCGATTAGCATGTTGAGCCGTTTTACTAGTAATCCAGGCAAAGAGCATTGGGAAGCCCTAGACAGACTGTTAAGATACCTAAGAGGTATTAAAGATCATGCTCTGTGCTACACTGGTTACCCATCTACTATGGAAGGACATTCTGATTCCTCGTGGTGTTTAGAAGCTGGGAACAACAAGTCTACCAGTGGATATATATTCACCTTGGGTGGAGTTGCTATCACTTTGAAATCCAAAAGACAGACCTGTATAACATTATATTCTATGGAAGCCGAGTTATTTGCCTTATCCTTGGCTGGAGAAGAGGCAGATTGGATCAGGAACTTGATTCTAGACATTCCCTTGTCTAAGCCACAAGCCAACTCGTTGAGCTTGTACTGTGATAATCAAGTAATAGTTCAAGCATTAAGAATGCCCTCTATAATACTAAGAGGATACATGTACGACTGAGACATGCCTTACTGAATTATCTGAAAGAACAAGGAATTATTGCTTTGATTGATGTACGTTCAAAGGATAACCTGGCTGATCCATTGACGAAAGGAATGCCCAAAGATCGACTAGTCAAAACAGTGGGGGAAATGGGACTAAAGGCGATTTAGTTCGGCCTTAGTTCAGCAATAGGCGATTTAGTTCAGCCTTTTGTCCAAACGTTTTGATTATTCTGTTTTCCTTTATCAAAGCAAGCATGTTGTGCTCTGTTGATTCTCTTGGTTGCTGAGTTCGGATCTGGTAAGTTGTTTCATTCCAAACTTGATGCTAATAACTTCACCTAGATTAGGTTATTGCCTTGAAGGAGAATATTATTCCAAACTTGATAACACAATCTGACTTGGCTTGTCTTTTTTTCTGGAAATTGGTTCCATTCAAAACTTGATGAGTTTCAATTAACTTTAGAAGGGCAATAACCGTGACATTTTATATATGAACACAGATATAGTTGCGGTGTCCAGAAGTCTGAAATCGTTTCGGTTGAAACAAATATCAGGTTCTGAGGTAAAACTATAATACTCTGTGAACGTGTCCTCCCAGCCAAATTAAAATGATCAATACTAAGTTTTTTTAGTAGAACTAGATATTTGCAAATTTGCAAAGGATAGAATTCATTCTGAAATGAAATTCTCTGTTGAAATTGTAAGGGTTGCTGGGATAGGAGGAGCACTAGTTGACTGGGATCCGAATCACGATGATCTTTTGGATGATGAGATTTAGTGTGTTATGAGTTTATCTTTTGTTACTTCTGTTCAGAGCATTGGTTAGCTCTTCTTTTTACGCACTGTTTGATTGGACTTTTAGCTCTCTATTTGTTTGGGATGTCAGGCATATAGGGCATGTGTCTTGTTGTACCTGAGACTACTTTGTGTTGCAGCTGAGTTTTGTTTACTTATGCGTGCATACTATTTTGTGCATAAGTCTAATTTTGTTTAAAACAGGTGTTGGACACGGTTGTGCATGATTCACGGTTGGTTGAACTTTACACAAACCGCCCTCTATCTGAATTCTGGGTCCACGATGGACATAGGAGGAGATTGTTAAATATTTATATATATATATAATATATATATATATGTCCGTTCATGTGTTTGGCCACCTCGGAAATAAGTTAACGGGTTCGTGTCATCCTAGGGCTTGCTCTACGCTGGAAGTACTATAAATACTCATTTCATACTTAGATGAGGTGTTATAGAATACTTTGAGCGGAGCACCATTAACATTATAGAGTATGTGTGAGGGCACCAACTATCACTGAGAATTTTATTAGATTTTTTTTGAGCATTTTTGGGCTCTCAAATAAGGTAAATAAACTTTATTTAAATTTTTAAAAATATCAAACGATATCAGAAAAATCCCAAATTTTTGTAGAAATAGATCTCATAAAAATACACAATTTTCATGTTCAAGACTTTTTGATTTGGCCATTAGTTTAGCACCAGAAAATAGTTTATTCTTAAATTAATTAAAATTATAAAATTTTATAAACAGATTGTCGACCTGTACCAAAACCGAACCCTTGTGGGCCTTCCCACCGTCGTCCATCCACGGACGACTTGTCGGGGGTCCGCACTATAGTACCCCCCCAACCTTTTGCCCGGGTCAGGCCGAAGGGGGTACTACTGGCCCAAGACGCCCACCCAGTGCTCATAGGGGAAACGATCCACCCTGTCCAAGCACTAGATGGCCGCCTTGGTTGGCTCGAATCATAACATTCACAACCCATCAGAATATAACGGAAGCATTAACAGGAAATCATTGCAGATTTATATATCACCTATCAAAATTACAGCGGTTCTAGGGCCGAAGCCTAAGTACTTATATAAGCCCGTGGGCTATACATGTGCTACATATAATCCTCATATACTCTCTCTCTACGTTGCTCGGCGGAACTCACGTCTCTAAACTCTGGGGACGGAGGGGGTCCATCTGCTCGAGTATACCTAGCTGCTGGCATAATCTCCTGCGGCAGCGGGTCGCTACGGTGCTCCACCTCCTGTGAATGGTTAATCAAATAACCGTTAGTCACAGAGCTAAGTGGAAACAAATCTCCTCCCCGGATCCACATTCTGGGGACGAGCACGCACCCACCCAACAGAAGTAAATAGCTGAAGCACGAGAGGGTTAGCACAATATTCCATATATGAACAGCTAGGAGAAAATATAAAAGAGTGCAGTATAACCGGAAAAAGTAGCAATAATATAAAACGGTTTTAACAATGCTCTACTAGCTCATCAGCACAACATGTTTTCATATCTTGAATTCTATCGCAGGCATTTACAGCCGCGCACATACCGCAGGCATTCACAGGCGTACACAAACCCTATGTCGACATAGTTTGGACCTCTTTTGTTCCAGCAGGGTAGCGAGCCCCGCGGGCCTCACCGATGTGGCCGTCGGTGACAGTGGCCAGTCCTGCCACTTCTGGGGTTGATCGTACCGCACAACCCCAGGCCCTAACGTACAACCTTATGTACTTTTGGATGTGAGCGACATCCAGCGAATCATTTTGGCCGACCAGCGGAGGAAAACCCGACGGGGAATAAAACGGCCGGTCACCCGTGGTACCCATCTCCCTATCGCCTTGAGTCGTCAACCTTCCCGCACCGGTACGAACGGTCTGCGGAAGGGACTGACCCGCACTTATTCCACCGCAAGCAATTTACAAACAATCAATCAACGGCAAACATAATACACACCGGGTCTACGTCGACCTGCCCTACTAGGCTTAAACTTCGGGCGGCAGCGCTTAGCTCTACTTTTGTCAAGGAGCGTGGGAGCGCATTATTTGGGGCTAGATCTGGAGGAATACCTCAACTCCGGTTATCCCCAACTAAGGCTCAACCTTAATAACGACTGCTTGTCAGAGCAGGACCCGGGATTATAATAGTAAATTGCAATGAGGACAAATGCGGTGTTTATGCTGCTTATTTAAAGTGCTGGAAAGAAACGTGACCAGTACGAAACTGGAGTAGCACTGAATTAAAAGTACTTGACCAGTACGAGACTGGAGTAGAACTGAATTAAAAGTGCTTGACCAGTACGAGACTGGAGTAAAGCTGAATTAAAAGTACTTGACCAGTACGAGACTGGAGTAGAACTGAATTAAAAGTACTTGACAAGTACGAGACTTGAGTAGAACTGAATTAAAAGTACTTGACCAGTATGAGACTGGAGTAGAACTGAATTAAAAGTACTTGACCAGTACGAGACTGGAGTAGAACTGAATTAAAAGTACTTGAATTGAAAAGAATAAAGGAACAGTACCAGTGCAAGACTGGAATAATCATAAAGAAAATGGTTAGTAGTCCAATCACTCCATCCAGGGGGCTTCAGTCTCATCTCCGTTCTCAAGAGGCACATTCAGTTCTCTTTCAGTTTTTAATAAGGCTTCATTGGGTTACACCCATTATTAAGATCCGATTATGATTTTGTTGTGCCTTATTAATCATGATTTGATAAGATTAGTGGCTTATCAGGAGTTACATCCTTAATATTAATCGAGAATAATGTGCAACTCACTGCTCGTACTCTCACTTTCCGAGCGAGTCCAGATCACCCGAGAGTCGAGGCGCTCGACAGTTTCACAAAGCCTCGGAACACACGGAGCTTGGTCACTTGCCTCAGTTACTCTCGTCGATACGATAACTTTGAATTTATTAATTAAATTAGAAAGGACGGTCGCGCGCTCCAATTTCATTTTCAAAGAAAATGAGCATAATAATTTCCGAACGCGACCCTAGGCTTACAATTTTAGGAAAATATCACAACTTATCCCTATGACCCCAAATTTTGATACAACCCTTAAGAGAGCCTAAAATGAGCCTTGTAATTTTTTTGTAATTTTCCAAAGTGTTTTGTGCCTTTAATTTGGCCAAACAAATTTTATTTGGGCTTTTTAAAAATACCAAATCAACTCCAAAAATTCTCAAAATTTTTGTGGATACTGTTCTCATCAAGGAGAACAATTTTTATGTTCAAAACTTTTTCATGGGGGCCCTATTTTAGCCTCTTAAAATTCAAACCCCTTATTATAATATTATAATAAATATTATAATATAATTTATAAAAAAAAAACTACTGTACACTATCTTCTCCCCCGCTGTAACTCATCCCGCCGCCCTTACGGGGCTTCTCCGCCGCCGGTCGGCCACCGGCCGGCCGTGGCTCCACCACCGGCCAACCCGCCGGTGGTGGGCGCTCCCTCCGGCGGTGGTCCGGCGGCCTGCCGCCGGCCGCCGCCGCCGGAGCCTTTTTTTTTGTTTTTTAAATGGGAGGGGAGGGGGTGACGGCGGCGGCGCTCCGGTCATCGGAGCTCGCATGCGTCACGTCCAAAAGATAGGGAGGAGGGAGAGGGAAGGTTTCCACCTGAGGTTGGGGGATTTGGTGACCTCCGGCGAGTTCCGCCATTAATGGAGGTGGAAGGTGGCGGTGAAGGGGGAGGAGCTACTCGGCTAGGATTTTTCCAGCCACCAGAGCTCTGATAGAGGGGGAAGAAGGGGGAGGGGATGCTCTTGAGAGCTATGAGGGAAGGAGAGGGGGTGGGGTAGCTTTTATAGGGAGGGGGAGGGGGAGCTCCCTCCCTTTGGGTGGTGTGGGACTAATCCCTCCTTAGGGAGGGATTAATCCCACCCTCTAGCTGTCCTTGGACAGCTGGAGGTCTCTAATTTTCCCCCATGTAGGGAAAATGAATGAGGCCCTTAAATGGTCTTGGGCCTTTTTGGGAAGAGAGGGGAAAAGGAGGAGAAGAGGGGTGGGGTGGGCCTCCACTTATCCTAGGCTTCATTGCTGGTTGGGGGCCCAAGGAGAGTGAGGGGGGCATGAGTCATCCTCCTTTGGAGAGGAGGTGGGCCCCTCATTTGGAGAAAAATCTAAAAGTGGATTTTTAGGAGGGTTTGACCAAGTCAACCCTAGGGTGGGTCCCCCTTGCTGGTCAAAGTCAATGTGAGTCCAAGTCATCGGGGTCGGGTCAAGGTTCAGGTGTCGTGTTATAATTGGTGTGCGCACGCTTTTCGGTGCATAACTAGCCTCGATTTGACCGCGAGTTGACCAATTATCGTCAAAATTGACCGGGATGACTTCCGTTGACTTCGTACTGATCACACGAGTCCAATGCCACTAACTGGGGTTGAATCAGAGTCCGTTTGGCGAAAGTCCAAAATCTGAGCATCGTAGCGCGCTAAAATGGTCAAAACACTCATAATCATCGTTAGGCTTCGAATCGCGACGCAACGATTTCCGATGTGTTCGTATCAACTATATGAAGTCATAGGAATTGACAGAACTCAAATCGGAGTTCTCTATGTCAATAACCAAAAATCTCATTTTTGCGACGTTCTACGGGGAATGGCAAAATCCACTATATGACCTCGGGGTCCAACTGAACGAGTTCCGATGCGCTCGTATTGACTATACGAGGCCACAGGAATTGATAGAACTCAATTCGGAGTTCTCTAGCTCGATTCCCCGCCTAGGGTTGCCTCCTACCGGGTCACGGGTAATGGCTCGGGTCACTTTTATTGGGCCCACTAGGGCTCTGGTGGCCCAATAAAAGTCGGGATGTTACATGCACTCCCTCTGGCGGTGGTCCGGAAGCCTGTCGTGTAAGTTCCATCTTGCAGCTTATTATGTCAAAGAAAAAAGCATGATGCTAAGACACAGGCTCTGTGCACGTTATTAGGGGGAGGGACCTCTGCTCATGGCCTCGGGCTCATCTGTGTCGGGTTATCGTGGGACCCTTGGCTGGATTGTTTCTCTGTGGAGCGGGCTTATTTGGGGTGGAGTCATGCACAAATCTTTTGAGAAGACCTTGTCGTATGAGGCACTCAATCTCATCCTTCAACTAGTTGCAGTCCTCTATCCTGTGGCCATATTCGCAATAGAAGTCATAATAATGTGATTGGTTTCCTTTACTTGTCACAAGCGGCTCGGGCCTGCAAAGCTCATCGCTGTCTTGGATGGCGAGGAGCGCGATCTGGTGGTGTTTAAGGGAGTGTAGTCTTGATGTGAACGAGTTCCTTGGTCCCGACATGGATTCAATTTCATGACACTCTTCGTTTCCCCTATGATCTCTTAGTTGCTCTAGATTCCTTTTTCTCTTCGAGCTTCCTTCGAATTGTTGTCGATGTGCCCTGATTTACTCGTCTCCCGCAATTTGAGCCTTAGATGAGGTCAATGGAGTTGGGCACCGTTTCACACATCATCATGGAGTGGAATTTTTCTGGTTGGATTCCCCCGAGGAAAATACCGCGTAGGAGCTCATGGTTGACCCCTACAATTTATCGCACCTACTTATGGAAGCGCTGAAGGAAATCCTTAAGCAACTCTCCCTTAATCTGTCAGATCCCCGAGAAGCGTGATGATTCTTGAACGATTCGCTGGTTGGCATTAAACAGATCCGTGAAAAGTTGAGTTAGCTCTACAAAGTTACTCATTTCCCCCTCCTTCAGGGAGTGCAACTACATGTGAGCCTCTCCTTTCAGAATTATCGGGACCATTAGACATAAGAGCAGGTCGGGGGCATTATACATGTGAATGATGGTTGTAAAGCGCCTGATGTGCTCCAGAGGATTGTCTGTCCCGTCAAACATCTCGAAGTCACGGAGCTCGATCCTAGGTGGAATGGGATACGCTATGACTGATGGAGATAATAGGGAGATGAGGTGGACAGGGCATTGCACGCTTGCTTCCTGGTGCCCCTGTGCCCATATTCCTCCTTGATCATGCGTATCACTTTATCGTGAGCGAGTCTTGTATTGATAAGAGTGACAGCTTCCTTCATCACATAAAAGTTTCCCCCATCTCCTAGGAAGCCCATCAGGTATTGCGAGGTGTGCGAAGCTCTCAGTGCTGGACGATTCATCTATGATGGGATCTTAGTGCGGGAAGTGTCTTCAGGCATTATCTGACCTGGGATCTTGGTGGTTGATCTCCTGGTGCCATGTATTCGTCGGGGGAACGATGAGCCCTTAGGTCTCTTGGCACCTATATTCCCCCCTGATGATTGGGATGCGGTGACGGTGGATCCCCCCTATTAAAGCGTAGCATTGCCTGCAGGCGAGTTGGCAGGGGTTGGATGGGTGCGCTCCTCTAATATCACATCACTGGTAGTTTGCGCGCTTCTCTTAGCCATTATTGTTGGTCGAGTGTGCTTGTGTGATGTAAGCGTTGTTTCCATGGTATTATTGTAGAGTTTGGGAACACTTTTCCACATATGACGCCAAATTGTTAAGGGTCACCCAATTTTTTCTCAGTCTAGAGAATCAGACCGACTTAGCTCAAAATTGGACTGGGCGCGAAACAATCACTGAAAAACAACAGCAAATGACAAAAGATTTTTTTGACATGGAAAGCCTGAAAATTATAAAAAACCATGTAGACGGATCTGTGACAGGCCAAAATCCACTATTTCATTTGATTTTACAAGAGTTGATAGATTTTCTCGGAGGGTAACATACCACCTCTCAGTTACAAGTTCAGAATATGAAAACACTAGAAAATAATTTTAAGTCTTTGGAGTCCATATGGGAGAGCTCCAGTGGGGAAAATTGCTAATGTTGGATCTAGTGCCCAACCTTAGAGCGGGGGGGGGGGGTGAATGAGATTTGTAGAGAATATTTTCAGGTTAAAACTATTCAGAGGCAAGAAGTAATTTCTCTGGGGCTATAACCGGTCAATATCGGCATAGACCCTCTTTCTTGCCTCAGAAGATCGTATTGCAGTAGGCAAGCGTACAATGAGATCAAACTTTTAACATTAAGCACATATAATTTAAGCTCAAACAAACAAGCAAGATTTTATTGAAAAACAAAATTGTGTTTACAAAGTTTAGACTAGATCTCCATGACACCGGAGATCGGAGACGGTGACTTTAAAACTTTTGTGATTTTTATATCGACCCTCCTCTAAGACTGGTTGGCTCTCTCACTTCTTCGCAAGAAGATCGACGAGCCTACTAGATCTCCCAGATCTAGATGTCATCCCAAGACGATTTTCGCATATTCCTCCTAGAAATCTGACGACCTCTCAGGCCGATTTCCTACAAACTCCTTCCCGGAATTTGACGTCCACAACGAATGACTTCTCTGTACAGAATACGGTAAAAAAAAAGAAGAGAGAAAAAGATCAAATAAAAAAAATTGCACCCATAAAAATATATCTTTGGAGGCAGCGAATGATCAGTGCTTTTGATTCTCGTGGTCAGGGCATGCGAGTGTTTTCAGAATATCATTCTAGCATTCCTTCTTTAAAGATCTCCTTCGTTCGTGCATGAGGGAAAGATTTCTCCTCCTTGGATGGTGGCTCTCAACAACATGGATGACAAGACAGCACCTTTGGATGTTTTAGGGTTCAAGCACCGCCATCAAGAGAAAAAAAACTCTCTTTATAGCATTTTAATGCTATCGTCGGGCAATTGTCGATATCGTCAGACGATATCCTAATTTTGTGTCGTCGCCGCCAGCTGACCTGAGCCAGAAAGGAAAGGTGGCGGCTCTTTCCTAATTTACTACTGTTATCATCGGGTGATATGTGATATCGTCAGGCGATAGTGGATTTCTTTTTATGTCTTTCCGTGCATTCCAGCAGTCTACGAATCACTGACATGTCCACTTTAGGCTATCACTCAGTGAGAGTGGCTACTGTCAGCAATAGTTCAAAAAATCATCGATCCAAAAAAATTTCACACTTTTAAACCTGCACACTATACACAAAAGAGTTTATGATCAAATGCAGTTTGAGATTTGATATTATCAAACATGATAGATGCAGAACACATGTTCCAACAAACTCTCTCTTTTGATAATAGTAAATCTTGTTTATGAGATATACATCACACAAAAGAGCAAGTAACTTGATATAGTGCAAACAACAACAATCAATACAAAATAAATAGGTGTGTATGAATTTTAGTGTGATCGTGCATGCATGGTATGGCTCCCCCTAGATACCTAGCATAGAACTTGCTCATGAATAGTATAATCTCCCCCTTTGATATTATTGAAAGGACTAAGCATGATCGAATTGGTTTAGGACAACGAAGAGATATAGTTTAGTCAGCATGTAAAAACAAAACAATGCACGTTTTAAAGATAAGCATGAAAAATATAGGGGTGATCAAAATAAATCAGTGAATTGAATATTTTTGGGTCAATGAACGATGAGATTAAGTAGACCACAAATCTAGACACCGCCGCACAAAAAATCCCTTATTTTGTATATAAGCAAATCACCAGAATTTGAACTAAACATGCGAAACTAAATACACTAGATTTGATGTACAATGTTAGTTTATTTATAGAGTTAATACACTGTAATATTATAAGCGTCGTGGATATCAATCATGTACTAGTATAATCATACGATAAATAGAAAGTGAAGTTTAATCCCAATTCTTATGCATGGAAGTGTTAGATAGAATAATGACAGGTTTACGTGTAACATCAAAGGAAAAACATCAAGTAAAAATAATCATTAATATATGTTATATCTTAGTAAATCTATATGTTAACACAAGAGTGATGAAGTGAAAAAAATCATGTCACATTTTCTATCTGCGCAATACCAAAGTTAGAACAAAGGGCATTAACTCATATGTCTGTCTTTGCACAAGATGGAACTGATTCAATAGACCAAGGTGCTCATCCTCATAATATTCATAGAGGCTTATCAGGAGGAATAAATAGTGCTTGGGGGTATCCTTGACATATATTTTGACAGCATATATATAATAAATGTATTTTTCACTATAAATTTTATAATATTTTTTTGTATTCAAGGTTCCCGAATCAATCAAAATTTACTCACATAGATAGATACACTTTAACTTGTATACAAAAGACCTTACTAAGATAGTTTTGGCCCAACATTTTAAGAACTATATATGAAAATAAACAACGTGATATTTATTTTTCGAGTCATTCCTAGCATGTTAGACACAACATCATAGGTTATAACATGTAACTTAAAAAATTCTATAATAGTGCATTTTCTAGAGATATGTGATAAGTGAGATGTCATTATTCTACCTAAATCCTCACACATATCTAAAGGTATATTAAACATACACTATCATATTTAGTAGCACTCAGTAGCAAAATACCAATAGATTAGACATATCATGACAAAGACATACAATGTAAACAAAGATTAACAATCCTAAATCAAATAGTGTACGTAATTTTTATGCTTTCAGTTCTAGGCATGCATGTCCAAAAACTAATGATCGTACCATTTTTATTGCACAATAACAAAATCAAAGCATGTTTTTGTAAATTTGGGATTTTGTAATATTTAGGAGTTTTTCAATTTTAAAAACACAAAGCATAAAATGAAACGGAAACAAAAACATATATAAAGAAAGTAAAATAATCAAAGGAAAATCAAAAGGAAAAATCGAGGCATTACATGAAAGAAACATTATCGCCGACGATAATACTAACGTCAGACGATATAACCCAGAGACTCAATTTTTGAAAACAAGCCCAATTTTCGCTATCTTTTGCTTTGATTTTTGTGAATTGATATTATTTAACACGAGGGACCCCAGTATTAATAACGAATTTTGAGATGTCTTATCAAGATTGAGGATTTTACATATTAGTCTTACAGTGTCACAAAAGTTGTTTTTAAAATACATGTGTTTTACAAAAATCATCACAACTCAAAAGTATATAGTATGCAAACAAACACAAGGTTTGCATGTTCGCACTGACCAAATATGCATGAAATAAAGGATCATGACCTATAGTGAGATACTAGTAATGTATATGTACGATATAAGCATGTCCAAGATTATTACTACCCAAGATATACGTCTACACCCTAGCCTCGTACTAAGTGACGGATGGGCATGAGGAGCTGCACAAATATCATAGGTTGGGGTGTTAATCTCATATACATACAAATGAACACACTCAACCTATCACTCTTTCCCTTCAGTGCCTCACAAGGTCCCACTAGAACTCTCATCGGTTAAGGACAAGACATAATTTACAAGTTAGTGTCTCTACTGCACACAACCTTATACCCCCGCTATTGTGAGACACAGAATAAGTGAATAATCATAGTCATACTAAATTATTTAGTCCTAAAGATACATATATATAACTATGATACTAATGCATGATAAGAGTTTGGATTTATCATAGTATTGAAGGTTGTTGATTTTAAATTCAGTTATAATTTTATATTTATGTAGTCAATTACATAGATATCACGATTTTCCAATTTTAATATTCAAATTTTTAAAAGAATTAGCATAGCAAATCATAAAGTACCTAACATAAATATTCAATTTAACATACACAATATATTGAAGCTAGAGTGATGAGTATGAATACAAAATGCAATGTTATGCTCCCCAAAAAGAATTGTTGAAGCCAAAAATGACCGAAGCCAAAATTGGCTTCTGTGAAGTTCGGGGTCCCAAAAGAGGGGTGACTGCACACCTACTACACTCAAATGAACAATCTAGGCTCTAGATTAGGAACGTAAGGGACAGACCCAAGGTCTCAGCGTGGAGGACCCACCGCATACCCGGAAGACTAACGAACTCTTCCCCTCCCAAGCCAAAGGCTGAGCTAAGACACCATCAGAGGGCGCTCTTGGCCGACCGGAATATCTAAGGAGGGTCTCAAGACCATCTCTCTCCTATCCAGATGTGTCTCCTTGGGTCTATACAAAATGCTCCTCGCCTGTCCTACTAAAGGCGCAACATCGCTGAGAAATTCTACAACTCGCTGCCCAACTGGGCTGCAAACAGTGCGACTCCACTGCCTTAAAAGGCTATCAACAGGCCAACAGGGGCTTCCCGGCATAAACCTCGGGGCTCCCACGGGAAGAGCGGTTCACAAGCACACCGCTCGCCCGAAGCAAAAAGAGTAGATCATACATTCACAGAGCATCACAGATTATAAATTATTACAGGAATATTAATTCCATACATCGGCACGCAGGCCGGCAATATAAACAAAAGTAGGCCTTCAAGGGCCGGCACAAGCTTGGGCTTAAGCCCGCTATTCCCCGCTTGGTACTGCAACACCTGTACGCCAACGTCTCGACGGACGACTGCCAGCTGAACAACAATCGGCTAACATAAGCTGGCCAAATATATTCCGTGCACCCCTTTTTCGGGGCTACGGTGCGCATTCCCTGCAAATAGATAATATCCAACTTCCACGGAGTCTTCTCCGGGAACCCCAAAACATCACCAATCTGGCTCACACGTCCGGATGGGCTTCACACAAAACATCACCAATTCGGCTCATACGTCTGAATGGGCTTCACACAGCACATCACCAATTCGGCTCGTATGTCCGAATGGGCTTCACACAGCACATCACCAATTCGGCTCGTACGTCCGAATGGGCTTCACACAGCATGCCTAAATCCGTACTCACACTTCCGGATACTAAATGCAATTAATAGCGGGGACGTACACGTCGACCCGTCGGAGAGCTCCCTTCCCCCACCCATTGGTGGAGAGGGCTTCCATGCAAATATGTAAAATAAGGGCTTCACCTTCCCGAGTAGAAACATCGTTACCCTTGACGCGTGTTTTGACGAAGGTGTCAGTGGCCGATCTCCCTTTTAGGTCGAGCCTTGCTCGAGGCGGCGATGGCGGTGGTCGGCCTCCCTTCTAGGCCGATCCTTGCTCGAGGCAGCGATGGGAAGAGGGGGACGAGAGAAGCTCGACCCCGCTGGAGGTGGCCTGGAAGAGGGGGCCGAGAGGAGCTCGACCCCGCTGGAGGCGACCTGGAAGAGGGGGCCGAGAGGAGCTCGGCCCCGCTGGAGGCGGCCTGGACGGGAAGAGGGGGTCGAGAGGAGCTCGGCCCCGCTGGAGGCGGCCTGGAAGGGAAGTGGGGGGCCGAGCTTTGGCTCGGGCTTTGCGGCAGCCTGGACGGGAAGCGGAGGGGAGGAGCAAAACCTGCTCCTGGAGGCGGCCTGGACGGAGGGAAGGAGGGAGGAGCTCTGGAGCCGGCGGCGGGAGAGGAGGAGGAGGCCGGCCTGCTCCTTGCGGCGGCCTGGACAGGAGGTGGAAGGAGGCGGCTTCCTCCTTGCGGCGGCGGCGATGAGGATGGAGAGAGCTCGGGCTCGGCCGGTGACGGGAGAGGAGGAAGAGGCCGGCCTGCTCCTTGCGGCGGCCTTGACAGGAGGGAAGGAAGGAGAGGAAGGGGCGGGGGTGGCCTGCTCCAGGTGGCCGACGGGAGAGAGGAAGAGGGAGGGGTGCGGGGGTGCTGCTTGCCGGCGCGGGAGAGGAGGAGGAGGCCGAGCGGCGGGCACTGCTGTAGGCGGCGGGAGTAAAAAGCCTAGGGCTTGTTTTTTCTCTCCTTCCTCCCCTGCCCGATCCCCCCCTCTTTTACCTGCTGCCCCTTTCTACCCGCATGCCTCTCCCCCCTTATCCTATTCCTCTCAACTCATATTATATATATATATAATATATATAATATAATATATATAATATATTATATAATATAATATATATATATATAACATAATATATGCAATATAAGATATATGTTATGGCAATGCCTATGCACACGAAACCTTCGTGCGCACTCCCGAGCACCCGTACGTCTTCGGGCGGGGCTGCACCAACTCATCGCCCATAGCATGTCCCGAGTCCGTCACTTGGGGAGGATCCCGTTCGGCCGAATACGGGGTTGTACACAATCCCCGCTCTTTGCGAGGTTGGTACAAGCTCGAAAAGAAATGTCCAATCCCAAGTACCCGGCGAGTGGGAGCCGACCCAAAAGAAAAATTTTGAGAAAATCCAAAATTTGCATTCAAAACACTAAACTCTTCGCGCATCTTTTGATCATTTTGAACCACTTGATACTTGTAACGGTCCCTGCTACCGAACTGCCCTTATACCCTTACTTACAATAAGTATACCTGGGCCGAGCCCGGCTCAAGGTGTCGCAGAAGTGGCTAAACCGAAGTATCCCAAAAGCCAACCTTTCCCCCACAGGCGAGCCTTCGGACCTGCCAGCTAGATGGGAGCCTGCGCAGCGGGTCTACCTGGGGCCGAGCCCGGCTCGGAGTGTCGTAGAAGTGGCTAAACCGAAGTATCTCAAAAGCCAACCTTTCCCCCACAGGCGAGCCTTCAGACCCGCCGGCTTGATGGGAGCCTGCGCAGCGGGTCTACCTGGGGCCGAGCCCGGCTCAGGGTGTCGTAGAAGCGGCTAAACCAAAGTATCTCAAAAGCTAACCTTTCCTCCCACAGGCGAGCCTTCGGACCTGCCAGCTTGATGGGAGCCTGCGCAGCGGGTCTACCTAGGGCCGAGCCCGGCTCGGGGTGTCGTAGAAGAGGCTAAACCAAAGTATCTCAAAAGCCAACCTATCCCCCACAGGCGAGCCTTCGGACCTGCCAGCTTGATGGGAGCCTACGCAGCGGGTCTACCTGGGGCCGAGCTCGGCTCGGGGTGTCGTAGAAGAGGCTAAACCAAGTATCTCAAAAGCCAACCTTTCCCCCACAGGCGAGCCTTTGGACCTGCCAGCTTGATGGGAGCCTGCGCAGCGGGTCTACCTGGGGCCGAGCCCGGCTCGGGGTGTCGTAGAAGCGGCTAAACCAAAGTATCTCAAAAGCCAACCTTTCCCCCACAGGCGAGCCTTCGGACCTGCCAGCTTGATGGGAGCCTGCGCAGCGGGTCTACCTGGGGTCGAGCCCGGCTCGGGGTGTCGTATAAGCGGCTAAACCAAAGTATCTCAAAAGCCAACCTTTCCCCCACAGGCGAGCCTTCGGACCTGCCAGCTTGATGGGAGCCTGCGCAACGGGTCTACCTGGGGCCGAGCCCAGCTTGGGGTGTCGTAGAAGAGGCTAAACCAAAGTATCTCAAAAGCAAACCTATCCCCCATAGGCGAGCCTTCGGACCTGCCAGCTTGATGGGAGCCTGCGCAGCGGGTCTACCTGGGGCCGAGCCCGGCTCGGGGTGTTGCAGAAGAGGCTAAACCAAAGTATCTAAAAAGCCAACCTTTCCCCCACAGGCGAGCCTTCGGACCTGCCAGCTTGATGGGAGCCTACGCAGCGGGTCTACCTGGCGCCGAGCCCGGCTCGGGGTGTCATAGAAGAGGCTAAACCAAAGTATCTCAAAAGCCAACCTATCCCCCACAGGCGAGCCTTCGGACCTGCCAGCTTGATGGAAGCCTACGCAGCGGGTCTACCTAGGGCCGAGCCCGGATCGGGGTGTCGCGGAAGAGGCTAAACCAAAGTATCTCAAAAGCCAACCTTTCCCCCACAGGCGAGCCTTCGGACCTGCCAGCTTGATGGGAGCCTGCATACCTTTTGTGGGGAGGGGTCCCCCGCAGGAATGGGAGTAGGAGAAGGTGAATCCCTGTTCTGCGAGCAAGGTCTCGCCGGGCCACCTTCGCTTTCCTCTTCCCCTTTTTCTTCTTCGGCTCAGAAGGGCCGGTGTCTGAAGATTTCCTCGATAGCCAGGGCGCTACCGCAGTGCTATTTGCTAAGGCTCGTGCTTGAGCCGCGATTAACCGATCTTGAAGGTCCTGCGGAAGTGGCTTGCCAGCACGCTTAGCGGACATCTTGGTATCGTGCATAAAATCCCGGGCGAGAGCTCAGTGAAGAAACAGTAGTTCGGAGGCAAGACTTATGGTCACCCGTCGGCGTGTATTTATAGCCGCAGTGGGGCCTGCCAAAAGATTCTCTTGGCTGACAGGCACGTGTCCAGCGAATATTTTGGGGTTGGACTTGTCTTATCGAGCGCAGGGCTAGCTCGAAAAGAGCGGGGATTATGTACAACCCCATATTCGCCGGGGAGGACCAGGAAGACTAAGACTTCAGTGGTCAGGGTTGGACTAGTCCCGGGTTAGCCCTAGGACGGACCGACAGAGTTCTCGCCCTTAAGGTGCTCCCACCTACCGTTGGGTGAGTGAAGGCGTAGAGTGAGCAGCGCCGCATCCAACGGTAATGACGTCAAGACCACCGAGAGCGAGAACCCTCGGGGCGGGAGATCTCGCCAAGGTAAGCCCAGCTAAGGCTCAGCGAGAGCCTTCTCGCCCGGGGTTCTCGCCCGGGGTTCTCGCCAAGCAGGTCCGTGTGGTGGGGCCTGGCACCCAGGGAAAAGGATTATTTTACTATTATTTCATTATCCTCGGGTTCAATTACCTATATGCCCCTGGGATGACAGCGGGATTTGGCTATTGGCAGACCCATCAGGGGTATTTCAGTATTTTCAGGTCAGGAGAAGACTATAAAAAGACCCATAGGGGCTCTTTGGAAAGCAGGCTTTCATTATTCTCTAACTCCAGTGCTTTCTGAAGAGCTCCCAGTCCAGCTATTGGTTTCGGAGGGGAAGCTCTCAGAGATCTTCCGGGTGTGAGGTGGGACCTCCCAGCTGAGGCTTTGGGTCAGTCTTAGGACCTTAGCAGCTAGTCAGGGGTCGAGATTTGAGAGAAGTAGGCGTCGGCTGCACTTTGGTCTGTGAACATTCGTTGAGGTCAATTTTGGCTTCAACAAGAATTGAATAATATTATAAAGATGATGCATGTATTCAGTACAAATATATTTCAAAGACTAGGAATGATTTGATAAAGATTATGTGATTTGATTTTGATTAGTGCACAATTGATTATAGGGTCCTTGTTGAAGCCGAGACCCAGTCCCAACGAGGAGTTCGGACCCAAGGGGGTAACTTGCACCTACTTCTCTCGAACCGGCACTACTAACCAGAGACTTAGGAACTACGAATAGACCCTAGGCTGCTACGTGGAAGTGTCACCACATACCCGAAAGATCTTAGAGCACTTCCCCTCCCAAGCCAAAAGCTGAGTTGGGCATCTTAGGGGGCTCTATAGGAAGAAAACCAAAGAGCTTAAAAGAGGCCCCCAAGAGGTGCCCTTAAAGGTCTATTTATAGTTTTCCAAGTCTGGCTTGCAAATAGCAGAACTCCGCCTTTTGGTTTTACTATATGTAACACAAAGTTTGTCTGCCAACAACGAAACTCTACTGTTTGGAAGGGATATTGGCATACCCACAGGGGTATCCTGGTAAATCCACTACTAGGCGAGTGGTCTCAACCTCTAGCACTCGCCTGGAGTGGCAAGTATCTCCCCCAACCCTCTCAAGGGGCCAGCACTCACCCGGTGCGGCGAGTGCCCCAAAATGGGTCAACACTCGCCATCTCGACCTGGATCGGCGAGTGTGAAGGCCCTAGCCTTACTCACCTCAATCCTATGGTAACTCAACCTTTTCGTGAGCCAGGAAGCTCCTTGATCACTTGCCAATTCCACTCGCTGAGGCCTTTGGGCTACTTTCATGCGACCAGGTCCTCTCATGATGTAACACCCCTATCCGTCGCATAGCATATAACAGTAGGTCCGGCCGGGGCCTGACGCCATATACTACGGACAGACCGGTTGGTTACGCGTTGAAACCATTCAACTAATCTTGTCGTCCTACACAACACCTAGCGGAAGCAATTTATTAGGTTGCAAAAGAAATAAGAACCCAGCCACAACAGCATGAATGTCCACTACAAACCCAGAAATGTATACATACATCAAAAGAGAAATGGCCTTAAGGCCTTACACTGTTCACTTAACAAAAGGGGGTGTTTTCCAAACTTCGGCACGTAGGCCGGCCATACATGAAAACGGGAAAGAAATATAAGCAATTAGGCCTTCGAGGGCCGACACAGCAACAAGGGCTTTAGCCCGCTATTTCCCGCTCTGCTCCGCAGCACCTGCAAGCCACAAACCACCGCCCGGTGGCAAACAATAGCAACGGTCAGCAATGCTGACCAAATTATAACGATCCCGCCCCCACATTCGGGGCGGCAATGCTCTTTTCCTGCACTTTATTAGCATAGGCAATTATATAAAGTATTTGCACTTAACCACAGGCGTGGGCTCGCACGGCCACACACCCCGTGCACTCAGGGCACATTCTCGGTGAACCGGCCAACGTCACGTCAATTCAAGCCATAGACGTTCCCAATCCACCACTGCCTCTTGGACGGTCATCCATATGAGCATTTTGCCTTTCTGGCCTTGGTCACGACAATTTAAGCCATAGACCGCCGAAGACCCTCGTCCATGCCAACGGTCCTACCGAACGACATAGACCGGGTACGGGTCCGCCTGACCCATGCTCACACCACAACGGCAATTTAAGCCATATGCGCGGGTCAAGACTCACCGAGTTCCGTTTCCACCACAACAATCACATAACCCAGTTATGTTCACGTTGGCTCCTCGGCCACCGTGTTGGCAAAACCCGCTTTTGCCCAGTTTTCCGGGTGCACCTTGGAGTTAATCTCCAAGGCTCCCTGATACAATCTACCACGTAGAAAACCCGAAAACACCCAAACATCCGGATTCTTGCCCGGTTCAAATGCAATGCAACATCACCGATCCGGACCAACATGTCCGAATAGGCTTCACACACAATGCCTATGTCCGTTTTCGCATACGGACTCTACACAAGGGGGACTTCACATATCTACCCCAAGGAACGCTCCAACTCTTCGCTCACTCGCGAGAGAGGGCTTCCTATGCAAAGGAAAAGAGGGCTTCACATGCCCAATGATGAGAAATCGTTACCCTTGCGTTCCTCCGCGGCGCCATGAAAATTTATGCGGATGAAAAGCACCGCAATCTCCTTGCCTCCGCAGATCCGAAGACGGCTCGCGATTTGGAGCCCTGAATCTCCACCGGCCGCCGGAGTTGACCTCCTTCTTCCTCCTCCAAGCTCTCCCTTCTCTCTAGGTTTTAGAGAGAGAGTACCCAAGTGAAATAAGGGTTTCAAAACCCTATTCACGGCTAAAACCACCCAGGAACAGCCCCCCACCGTCGGATCCAAAGCCAAGGAAACGAACGGTCGAGATTAGACCTGAAATCCCAAAAACTGGGTCGAACACGGGTTCACACACGGCCGTGTGCCTGGCCATGTAGCTCATTCGCCGTCTCGACCAAAACTGAAAACCAGCAACACGGCATGTGACACGGCCTCCGACACGCCCGTGTTGCCTGCGACACGCCCGTGTCGGGACCCGTGTCATGCCCCCCGTGTGCAATTTATCAACACTTCGCAGTCAGAGAGGTACACGGCTTGGTGACACGGCATCAGACACGCCCGTGTCAAACTAGACACGCCCGTGTCATTACCCGTGTACCCAACCGCACGGCCCAGGTGTGACACGGCTTGGGACACGCCCGTGTCCTAGGCCGTGTTCCACCACACGACCATCGTCGACCTGCACTGCTCGACTACACGGCCAGCTCGACGGCCCGAGCTCGACACGCCCGTCACGGCCTTCGACACGCCCGTGTCGGGGCCCATGTCACTTGTACCAAAAATCCTGTCTTGGCCAAAATCGATCCCCGTCGCTCCTACAACATTTTGGGGTGTTATAATTCTACCCCCCTTAAAGAATTTCGTCCACGAAATTAATAAAGGAAAAAACAGGACTTAACGTAAAACAGTACCTGAGCGGAACAATTCCGGGTACTCCTCGAGCATAGTCTGCTCCCGTTCCCAAGAGAGCTCCTCTCGCCCGCAATTATCCCACCAGACCTTAACCATCCGGATCTCCTTGTTACGGAGTCTCTTGACCTCAACATATTCAATACGAACGGGCCTGACCCTAGTCGTCAACCCTTCGTCCACCGGCACTTGGTCAATCGCGATCACCTGCGAAGGCTCTTGCACCGCCTTTCGCAACACAGAAATGTGGAACACATCATGTAAACCACCTAATACCTATGATAGCCTCAACCGGTAGCCGCTTCGCCGACTCGCTCCAGAACCTCAAAAGGTCCAAGGTATCTTGGGCTCAGCTTCTTCAAGCGTCTCACCCGTGAAACCCCCTTGAACGGCTTCACTTTCAAGTATACCCAATCGCCTACCGCGAACTCCACGTTCCGGTGCTTGGTATTGTAATACTTCGTCTGCCGGTCCTGAGCGATCAACAAGCACTCCCGAATGATCCGCACTAACGAGGTAGCACTCTCCACCTGCTGCTTCTTGTACAACCTTACCTTTCCCGTTTCAAGCCACGATAACGGCGTGCGACACTTCCTACCATACAGGGCCTCGAAGGGCGCCATTTGTATACTTGCTTGGTAGCTGTTGTTGTGCTCGAACTCCACCAAATACAGGTGGTCTTCCCAATGCTTACCGAAATCCAGAACACACATGCGTAGCATGTCCTCCATCGTTCTGTTGACCCTCTCGGTCTGCCCATCCGTTTGAGGATGGAAAGCTGTGCTGAACTTTAACTTTGTTCCCAGCATCTGCTGCACCAACCTCCAATCATTTGACGTGAACCGCCCATCGCGATCACTCACAATGTTACGGGGCACACCATGCAGTCTAACAATATTGTCAACATACAACTTTTGCCAATTTCTCCACTGGATCATCCTTCCTATGCGGAATGAAATGTGACACCTTGGTTAGCCGATCTACGATCACCCAGATGGCGTTGTTCCCCTTCTGCGACCTTGGCAACCCATGCACAAAGTCCATAGATATATCGTCGAATTTCCACTCCGGTATAGGCAAGGACTTCAGAAATCCTCCCGGCTTTTGGCATTCCGCCTTCACCAAGGCGCACGTTTGGCATTTAGCCACGTACAACACCACATCTTTCTTGAGCCCCGACCACCAAAACAACTTTTTGAGATCACGATACATCTTCGTGCTCCCTGGGTGGATTGAGTACTTGGTATGATGAGCCTCGTACATCAACTCCGCCCGGAGGTTACCCCCACTCGGGACGCACAACCGATGATCCTTCCTTAATAAGCCATCTTCCACCGAGAACTGGGAATTTGACCCATCCAACGCTGCCTCCATAAGCTCCTTCATGGAGTCATCTAACTCCAAAGCCTGCCGAACCCGGTCAGCCAGGTCATACTGCACCTCTGTCCAGTTTAACATTGCTTTGGCGCTCGTCTGCTTGTCAACACAACAGATCTCAAGCTCCTCCAACTCCCGTACTAGCCGCTCATCATGCACCGACAACCAGTTGGCTTGGGCGGGAGCCCTGCGGCTCAGCGCATCCGCAACTGCGTTGCCCTTCCCAGGTACATAATGTATTTTGAAGGTGTAGTCCCCTTGGAACTCCATCCACCTCCTCTGCCTCATATTAAGGTCCTTTTGATCCAACAAGTATTTTAGGCTCTTGTGATCGGTGTATATATCGACCCTTACGCCGTATAGGTAGTGCCTCCACAACTTGAGTGCAAATATCACGGCCGCCAACTCCAAGTCGTGCACCGGATAATTTCTTTCATGCACCTTCAACTGACGCGATCCATACGTTATTACGCTCCCATGCTGCAACAACACGCAGCCCAAGCCACTACCCGAAGCGTCGCTATACACCTCGAAGCCCTCGGTCCCACTCGGCGAACTAAGCAATGGCGCTGTGGTCAACCGTCTCTTCAGCTCCTCAAAAGCTTGCACGCACTCTTGCGTCCACAAGAATTTCTGATCCTTCCTTGTCAACTTCGTGAGAGGTAATGCTAACCGCGAAAAGTTCTCTACGAAGCGCCTGTAATATCCGGCAAGCCCGAGAAAACTACGGACTTCCACGACAGAAGACAACGCAGGCCACTCCCGTATCGCAAAAATCTTCGCCGGATCCACCGCTATACCTTCACCACTCACTATATGACCAAGGAACGCTACCGAGGGTAGCCAGAACTCGCACTTGGAGAATTTCGCATAAAGCTCATTCCTCCTCAAAGTCTCCAACACCAAATGCAAGTGCTTGAAGTGATCTTCTTCGCACTGCGAGTACACCAATATATCGTCAATAAAGACGATCACAAAGCGATCCAGGAAATCTCGGAACGTCCTGTTCATCAAGTCCATAAATACTGATGGCGCATTCGTCAGTCCAAACGGCATGACCGTGAACTCGAAATGCCCATACCTTGTGCTGAACGCCATCTTCGGGATATCACACTCCCTGATCCTCAGCTGATAGTATCCCGACTTCAAGTCCAACTTGGAGTATACCGACGATCCGACTAACTGATCAAAGAGATCATCAATCCTCGGGATCGGGTACTTATTCTTCTCCGTCAGCTTGTTCAACTCTCTGTAGTCGATACACAGCCGCACACTACCATCCTTCTTCTTAACGAAAAGGACCGGTGCGCTCCAAGGCGACGAGCTTGGACGCACATACCCTTGCTCCATCAGCCCCTCTAGCTGAACCACTTTCAACTCTGCCATCTCCTTAGGCGCCAACCTATACGGAGCACGTGACACCGGTTTGGCCCCCGGCACGAGCTCGATGGTGAAATCAATCTCCTGCTGCGGTGGGGCTCCGGGAAGACTATCCGGGAACACATCGGGGTATTCGCAAACCACGAGAATGCTATCCAACGTGGACTTTGGCTCTACAGCCCCCACTATTGCGAAGAACAGCTCTGCACCAGCACGAACCGCCTTCACCACCTGAAGAGCAGACATCAGTGTCTTGCTCGACCCCTTTAGCCCCTCGAATGTAGCCTCCCGCCCTACACCCAGCTTGACCTCCTTCCGGTCACAGTCAATCCAAGCTTTCTGCTCTAACAGCCAATCCATTCCAAAGATCACGTCGAACTCTACTAGCGGCAACAATGACGCTAACAAGTCGAACTCTTGGCTCCCTATGTGAACCTTTACGGCGCACACCCTGTCCGCACGCATCGAGCACCCATTCGGTAGCAGCACATCCAACTTGTCCTTCGCCATCGAAGAAGGGACTCCGATGCGCGATATGAAACTTTCGGACAAGAAGGAATGTGAAGCTCCCGTGTCGAACAGTGCCCGTGCCGGACTATCACTAATCACAACAAAGCCTATACAAACAATATTAGGCTAACAAGCAATAGATAACGGTATTAAAGCTAACTTGCTATAAATTAACTCATACCTGTCACCACATCCGCTTGCTTGATGACCTCCTGCTGGCCCAAGTTATAGACTCTAGGTTGAGTCGGAGCATAGTGGGACGCGGTCGACTCCACCGCTTTGCCCTTCTCCTCGTAGGTAGCTCCTTGTTTCCTTTCGGACTTTGAGCGTCCACTCCAGCAATCACGGGCAAAGTGCCCCGTCTTTCCACACGTGAAACAAGCGCCCGGGGTTCGAATGGTAGTTACCCCCGAGGCACCTGAAGACGATGGACCCGACGTCTTAGCTTTCTTATAGAATCTGCGGTAGCCCGACTTCGACGTAGTCGGTGCCTTGAACTCCGCTTTCTTACTACCGGATTCCTTCTTCGCTTGGACATTCTTCATGTCCTTCTCCAAGGACCAGGCCGAATTGACCAGGGTCATGAAACCCTGCGCCTTGGGCCCCGACAGTAGCAACCTTAAATCATCTCTTAGCCCTTCGTAGAAGCGGCTCGTCTTGCGCTCCTCGTTTGCGAAGGTAGCGCCAGCATATCTCCCCAACTGAGTAAACTCGTGGAGGTACTCATCAACGGTGCAATCCCTTGCACCAACTTCTGAAATTCGCTTTCTAGCACAATTCTCTGCGCCGAGGGGAGGTATCGAGCCATGAATAGTCTCGCAAACTCCTCCATCGAAACTTCGGCCAACGGCCTTCCCCGCAACTGATGTAGCTCTAGGCCTTCCCACCATAGCCTTGCGTCCCCATCCAACAGGAACGTCGCTATTGTGGTCTTCTGTCACTCTTCCGTTTCCATCGCAGTCATCACCCTGTTGACCCTTGAGAGCCAATCCTCTGCTTGGGTCGGGGTTTCTGCCCCCGTGAATACCAGTGGATGAAAGCCCATCACGTGCTTCAGTTGTCTTTCAGTTGCTCTCCGAGGAAACTCTGGCTCCAAAACTACTTGTTCAACCCTCCTTTGCTCTGTCGTCTGAAGCTGTACTTGCTCCATAGCAGGAGCAGGCTGCTGCACCTGCCTTGCAGGCTGCGCATTGATCATTGCCATGACCGCTTCTGCCACCAACCTGATGGTCTCGGCAGACGGAGGTGTTGCAGGCGCATCGCTTGGCGCACTGCTCGCCTCAGAACCTGGCCGTTCCGACGGCCCAGCACCACTTCTGGTCACCTATAATCGTGCAAAACACCGATAAGCGACCAAAAATTACTACAAACAGCAATTATAGGAACACGCAGGTTCCTCAAACATGTATATTTGCATTCCTAAGTGGACATTCATGGGTTCTTTTCATGTTATAACGATGACGCACACATGTGCTCACCACCCCTTAAAGTGAATTCGTCCACGAATTCATTTAAGCTTGACCGAAACCAGAAGTCTGATACCAATTTGTAACACCCCTATCTGTCGCATAGCATATAGCAGTAGGTCCGGCCGGGGCCCGACGCCATATACTACGGACAGACCGGTTGGTTACGCGTTGAAATCATTCAACTAATCTTGTTGTCCTATACAACACCTAGCGAAAGCAATTTATTAGGTTGCAAAAGAAATAAGAACCCAGCCACAACAGCATGAATGTCCACTACAAACCCAGGAATGTATACATACATCAAAAGAGAAATGGCCTTAAGGCCTTACACTGTTCACTTAACAAAAGGGGGGTGTTTTCCAAACTTCGGCACGCAGGCCGGCCATACATGAAAACGGGAAAGAAATATAAGCAATTAGGCCTTCGAGGGCCGGCACAGCAACAAGGGCTTTAGCCCGCTATTTCCCGCTCTGCTCCGCAGCACCTGCAAGCCACAAACCACCGCCCGGTGGCAAACAATAGCAACGGTCAGCAATGCTGACCAAATTATAACGATCCCGCCCCCACATTCGGGGCGGCAATGCTCTTTCCCTGCACTTTATTAGCATAGGCAATTATATAAAGTATTTGCACTTCACCACAGGCGTGGGCTCGCACGGCCACACACCCCGTGCACTCAGGGCACATTCTCGGCGAACCGGCCAACGTCACGTCAATTCAAGCCATAGACGTTCCCAATCCACCACCGTCTCTTGGACGGTCATCCATATGAGCATTTTGCCTTTCTGGCCTTGGTCACGGCAATTTAAGCCATAGACCGCCGAAGACCCTCATCCATGCCAACGGTCCTACCGAACGACATAGACCGGGTACGGTTCCGCCTGACCCGTGCTCACACCGCAACGGCAATTTAAGCCATATGCGCGGGTCAAGACTCACCGAGTCCCGTTTCCACCACAACAATCACATAACCCGGTTATGTTCACGTTGGCTCCCCGACCACCGTGTTGGCAAAACCCGCTTTTGCCCAGTTTTCCGGGTGCACCTTGGAGTTAATCTCCAAGGCTCCCTGATGCAATCTACCACGTAGAAAACCCGAAAACACCCAAACATCCGGATTCTTGCCCGGTTCAAATGCAATGCAACATCACCGATCCGGACCAACATGTCCGAATAGGCTTCACACACAATGCCTATGTCCGTTTTCGCATACGGACTCTACACAAGGGGGACTTCACATATCTACCCCAAGGAACGCTCCAACTCTTCGCTCACTCGCGAGAGAGGGCTTCCTATGCAAAGGAAAAGAGGGCTTCACATGCCCAAGGATGAGAAATCGTTACCCTTGCGTTCCTCCGCGGCGCCATGAAAATCTATGCGGATGAAAAGCACCGCAATCTCCTTGCCTCCGCGGATCCGAAGACGGCTCGCGATTTGGAGCCCCGAATCTCCACCGGCCGCCGGAGTTGACCTCCTTCTTCCTCCTCCAAGCTCTCCCTTCTCTCTAGGTTTTAGAGAGAGTGTACCCAAGTGAAATAAGGGTTTCAAAACCCTATTCCTGACTAAAACCACCCAGGAACAGCCCCCCACCGTCGGATCCAAAGCCAAGGAAACGAACGGTCGAGATTAGACCTGAAATCCCAAAAACTGGGCCGAACACGGGTTCACACACGGCCGTGTAGCTCATTCGCCGTCTCGACCAAAACTGAAAACCAGCAACACAGCATGTGACACGGCCTCCGACACGCCCGTGTCGCCTGCGACACGCCCGTGTCGGGACCCGTGTCACGCCCCCCGTGTGCAATTTATCAACACTTCGCAGTCAGAGTGGTACACGGCTTGGTGACATGGCATCAGACACCCCCGTGTCAAACTAGACATGCCCGTGTTCGTGCCCGTGTCATTACCCGTGTACCCAACCGCACGGCCCAGGTGTGACACGGCATGGGACACGCCCGTGTCCTAGGACGTGTTCCACCACACGACCATCGTCGACCTGCACTGCTCGACTACACGGCCAGCTCGACGGCCCGAGCTCGACACGCCCGACACGGCCTCCGACACGCCCGTGTCGGGGCCCGTGTCACCTGTACCAAAAATCCTGTCTTGGCCAAAATCGATCCCCGTCGCTCCTACAACATTTTGGGGTGTTACACATGATAGCTCCACTCGGCGATCATGGGGTTATACATAACTAACCGTATGAGGTGGAGACCCATGGGTGGCATTATTGATGACTCGAGCTCAGTTGACTCTGAAGGGGGAGATGAAGGGGCGTGGAGAGTGCCTTGCCATGGCCCGGGCGGTAGGAGCGCAAATTGTGGATCATCCTAGAAGAAGGGACGGGGATGATGGTATCATTATTTGCCGCGAGAATAGGGATAGATACAAGGTCGTGAACCGAAGACCTTAGAGACAGATGACTCAGACTAGTTGACCCGAAGGTAGGAGTTGCATTGAAATAAGGTGGGTACGTTGAGTGACTGGAAAAGAGAGAGAAGCAGGTTTGATTACCAGGCATTATCATGGTATTTTCAGTGGCGAGCTGAGGATGCGATTCTAGAGGCGGGAGGTCATCCTGAACTAGAGGAAGGCTCGATGTGTCATGGGGCACGCCCAGGTCAGCGGGGACTTCTTTGACCCTCTTATTTGCTGAGGTCGTCCCCTACAAGCATATTTTGAACCATTATGACCAGAGTATTTGGCGAGAGCAACAACGGCGAGTGGGATTTGATATACCTACACTGAAGGAGCGAGGGTAGGGCCGGGCTGAGAAGATGAAAGGTCGAGAGAGGTCTCCCCAATCGTCGAGTCAGGCCTGGCTTTCTTCGAAGGCTTACGCTTCAGTTGCTTCCTAGGAGACTGGCGGGCCAGCCATGACATAAGTTCAACAGTGCCCGACGAAAGAATCTCCCTCACTTTAGTGAGCCTCTCTTGAAACTCATTGGAAAGAGGCATGACTTAATAGGGATCAGAAGAGAGAGAAAAGGAAGGAAAAATAATGGTATCCCTCTCCCATGACTAACGGGTATATATAGCGTGAGGTGGAGCCCACCATAAGATTCCCTCAATAATAGATGCTACTCGCTGAACACCCGGGGTGTGGTGTTTCTTTCTGAGCTTGGGCCAATCTCGCTAAGAGCGGAGATTATGTACAACCCCGTGATCGGCGAGTGGACCTGACATGAGAGGACCTAGTCGCACGAAAGAAGCCCAAATGCCTTGCCGAGTGGAATTGACGAGTGATCAAGGAGCTTCTCTGCTCGCGAAAAGGTCGAGTTACTAGAGGATTGAGGCGAGTAAGGCGAGGGACTTCTCACTCGTCGATCCAGGTTGAGACGGCGAGTACTGACCCCTTTTGGGGCACTCTCCGCACAGAGCGAGTGCTGGCCCCTTGACGGGGGGAGATACTCGCCGCTCCAAGCGAGTGCTAGTGGTCGAGACCGCACGCCCAGTAATGGATTTACCAGGATACCACTGTGGGCCTACCAATAGCCCCTCCAAATAACGGAGTTTTGTTGTTGGCGGACAAACTTTGGGTTGCATATAGTAAAACCAAAAAGGCAGAGTTCTGCTATTTGCAGGCCAGACTTGAAAAACTATAAATAAACCCTTAAGGGCACCTCTGGGGGGCATCTTTTAAACTCTTTGGTTTTCTTCCTATAGAGCCCCCTAAGGTGCCCAGCTCAGCTATTGGCTTGGGAGGGAAAGCACTCTAAGATCTTCCGGGTGTGTGGTGGGAGCTCCACGCTATAGCCCAGGGTCTATTCGTAGTTCCTAAGTCTCTGGTCAGGAGTGTCGGTTCGAGAGAAGTAGGTGCAAGTTACCCTCTTGGGTCCAAACTCCTCGTTAGGACCGGGTCTCAGCTTCAACAATCCTCATAAGAAAGAAATACATGCATGTATAAGTGAAGCACTTCACATACATTGTATACCAGATAGAGTACGACACAATGATACCAATATCTATCACATGATTTATGATTCCTAAGATGTATAAACATAACCAATTCAAGATTATTCTTAAGTACTCTTATGAATTTTGTAATTGAATTAGATAGAGTTTGAGCTTAGGATATAAATTTATTATACTAAATCATTGTGGTGTATGTGATGCTCACATCCATCTTTATTCATTTATTATACGGAGCACATTCAATTTTACTTTAGCTAATCATGATATAATATATATAATTAACATGAACAATGATATTTTTTGATAGTAAGAGACAGTGCTATAATGATAAGTTAAGCTAACCATGTGCAATGCTATGTAAGGTTTAACATGAATATAATTGATTTGCATGCAACCAAGATGGAATTCCAAACTCAATATTCATATATAGACCTATTGTAATGTGATTAAGCTCCATGATTTATGATAATAAATATACGGTTGATTCTAAAATCTAGATACAAATGTTATGCTTACAAAGTAGAGTGAAGAACAATTTAATATTTTAGAAATTGTCTTTAAAACATTCGGATTTTTTTAAAGAAAATGCATAATTATTTTTTAAAGGAATCAAAATATTCAAGTAAATGGAGCTATCGTCGACCGTAAAATTATTGTCAAGCGATATCAACAGAACCTGGAAAGGCCATGCGCGCAAAACTCATGATTTTGTGAATTTTGGAGTTCGATTTTTCGTGATTATATATTAACAAGTTATGGGCTACCTAATGCAGCAGTGAAATCAGTAAAATAATCATAAAGTTTCGCATTAAATAGTTATAGTGTAAGTCCCCTAATAAATCATTTAAATCCAATTCTTTTAAATAATCAATCTTGCACAAATCATATACTCCACATTACTATTGTGAATTGAGAGCAACTTTTGAATAGTCATTTCAGATAATGTGTGGATTGTAGCTTTTTAGCATAAGAAGTTCAAAGAGGTTATTTAATTTTCATTAATTTTGATAATATTACCTAAGAAATTTAAACCTCAATATTTAGGCTCTGTTTGGGACAACTTATGCTGATCTATAATCTGTACTTTAAACGCAAAAGTTGTTTTATAGCTGTTTGTTTGTCCAGCTTATATAAAATCACTTATTTTAAAACAGATTATAAGTTGATTTTTTATAAGCTATTCGGGTCCAGCTTACGATTACTCATAAGCGCTTATTTCTTAAAAAATCCATATGAGTGATTTTTTCTCCGGATGTGATTTTTTCGTTCGGACGCGAAATTTTCGCCCGAGCTCGAATTTTTCGCCCAGACTCGAATTTTTCGCCCGGGCGCAAATTTTTCGCTCGGGCGCAAATTTTTCGTCCGGGCGCATTTTTTCGTCCGGGCGCATTTTTTCGTCCGGGCGCATTTTTTTCGCCCGGTCGCGTTTTCTCGCCCGGGCGCGTTATTTTTTCGCCCGGGCACATTATTTTTTTGTCCGGGCGCGTTATTTTTTCGTCCGGGCGCGTTATTTTTTCGCCCGGGCGCGTTATTTTTTCGCCCGGGCGCGTTATTTTTATCCCGGGCGCGTTATTTTTCGCCCGGGCGCGTTATTTTTCGCCCGGGCGCGTTATTTTTCGCCCGGGCGCGTTTTTTTTCTCCCGGGCGCGTTTTTTTCGCCCGGGCGCGTTTTTTTCGCCCGGGCGCGTTTTTTTCGCCCGGACGCGTTTTTTCGCCCGGACGCGTTTTTTCACCCGGGCGCGATTTTTCGCCCGGGCGCGATTTTTTCTCCCGGGCGCGATTAATTTGCCCGGGCGCGAATTTTTTGCCAGGGCGCGATTTTTTCGCCCGAACGCGAATTTTTCGCCCGGAGGCGAATTTTTCGCCCGGAAGCGATTTTTTCGCACGAAAATGATTTTTTCACCCAGGTGCGCTAAGAAGCGATTTTTTCGCTCGGATGCGTATTTTTTTGCCTGGGCATCTTTTTTTCGCTCGGGCATGATTTTTCATCCGGACGCGTTTTTTCGTTTTTCTCCCGGCGAAAAGTGTTTCGGGTTGAAAACTTTTGCTGGGGAAAAAATCACACCTGTGAGAAAAAATTACGCCCGGGACAAAAAACACGGTCGGTCTAAAAAATCGCGCTCGGGCGAAAAAAACGCGCCCCGACAAAAAAATGCGCCTCGGCGAAAAAAACACGCCCGGATGAAAAAACTGCGACCGAGCGAAAAAAACCGTGATCGGGCGGAAAAAAACGCGCTCGAGCGAAAAAAACGCGCCCGGGCGAAAAAAACCGCGGTCGGGCGAAAAAATTGCCCCCGCATAAAAAAAATGCACCCGGTCGAAAAAAATCGAGCGGGCGAAAGAACGCGATCGAGCGAAAAAACGCAACCTGGCGAAAAAATCACGTCCGGGCGAAAAAAAAACCAGCTTGGGCGAAAACATTCTTGACTGGACGAAAAAAATCGTGACGGGCGAAACAACACGTCCGAGCGAAAAATCGCCCCCAGGCAAAAAAATCGTGCACGGATAAAAAAAACGCGTACAAACAAACAAATCCTTATGAATGAATGAAATTTTAGATAAGTATTTTTGGACAAACTATCCAAACAGTCGACTGCTTATTCACCATTGATTATATAAAATCTCTATTCAATCATCAATTTTTAATTAGCGGCTTATTCATCATCCTAAGCTGTCCCAAACAGAGCCTTAGTGATATTATGAAAGATACTCAACTAGCATAGGTGATAGACTTCATTATAGTTAATACTAGGATAGTGAGATAAGTAGGTCACTTGAACTTACGTGATTTTTTTATTCAATTACATTCAATTTGATTTATTAAGAAATTTGGCTTAACTTATGAAAGATATATCTCATCATATATCTAATGTGACCATGTATTGTGTTGGCACAAATAAAAATGCAAAACAAAAATAAAATCAAAACAAATTAAGCATATCATGAAGTGGAGTATTGTGTATTTCATTTTGATTTGATTCTACTTCATGCATTTGAGGACATTAATGGATAAGAGATTTACGTATCCAAAGCGAACCCAATGTAACGATTACTTTGGATACCCAAATACAACATGATAATCCATGAGGTGGTAATGATGAATAGGCCAGCCCTTTTAAGTTTAATAAGTGCGTCATTTTTAATAATGAGCTTTTATTCATACATTGGTTGAATATTCTTTTTATATGTCAAATTTTCATAAAAATTATTTTGAGTCTTCTTATAGTAATATTTGTTTGAAAAATCATGCGTGGAAGATTTAGTTGTGATGAATTTATTTTCCAAGTTAGATTTATGTTGTTTGACATACAAACTCATTGCGTAGTGATTCTTTAAAGGAAATTTGCATTCATTTTATTTTAAATTGGGTGTTATTTGATTTTGCAAATGAAGATAATTTTTATGCTTTGGAATTTCATTTATATGTGCTTGATGTTTTCTACTCGCTTTGATTGACTTATCTAATGTATGTAAATTTGTGTTTGACAGAATTTTGGATTTTGCTTGATATTGTAAATTTATATTTTGTGAATTTTTTGTTATTATTTCCTTAAGTAAGCTTATTTTCATTTCCAAATCTTTATTCATACTTTTGAGAATATATCTAGCTTTGTTGTAAGCGATTGTGTTATTCTTAAGAGTGGTGACTATAAAATTTATATGAGATTTATGATCATTTCTAAAAATTTCAAATGTTTTCTCCGTTTATTTAATTTCACTTTTGTGATTTTTGCACATAATTCAATCACTTTTCAAAGATGAAATTAATAAACATATTCTTTCATTTTATTTTCTTGCAATAAAAAACTCTTTTTCAAGACCTGTGTATTTTTTATTTAACTTTTTATAAACAATACAAGGTGTAGAGCTTTCAACTAGAGTGCCAAAAGGAGAACAATACACATCTAAATTAGATTCTACATTAAGTCGTGCTTTTAAAATTTTATTTTCTAGTCGCAAATTTGAATTAATATTTTCCATTTTTAATTCTACATCTAGTAGTTTCTAGCACACACAATGTAGATATAGAATTATAAGCAAAATAAAATTTGATTTTGTTATAGTGCTCTTGGATGATGCAAGATTGGAGCATAGAGTTCCTTTGACTTATTCTTGGGGTTCCTCATCCACAGTTGAGATTTCATCTTCCCTTTCCCTTGATGTGGTTGACATATTTTCCTCCAAGTGCACGCATTCATTTGGTTCTTCACTTGGATCCATAAGAAATCGCTCAAATACATTATCTGCCAAAGAAAAACTATAAGTACTCTCAAGAAACTTTCATATATCCTAAGAAGTCGGCAAATTATAGATGTGTTTGAAATTTTCTTGACCATGCCCACAAAATATACTATTCATAGATTTTGCATTTAAATAACAGTCATTCCTACTTAAATTATTTGGGGGCTTGACAATAGTCATATTTCACACTTCTACGTCTAATGAAATAAGAAATTTTTTCATTAAAATTTTTCACTCATTATAGTTCACACACTACTAGAAAAATGGCTTTTAGCCACGGTTTCTTTTGCCACGGGGAAAAATCGTGGCTAATAGTGAGTATTAGCCACGGTTTTATTCCGTGGCTAATACTGGACTTTTAGCCACGGTTTGCCTGAACCGTGGCTAAAAGTCTAGTATTAGCCACGGTTTTCCTGAACCGTGGCAAAAGGTCGTGGCATCGTTTAGTCCCACACCGCCAAAACAAAATGAGATTTTTGGGTTTATAAGGAATTTATTTCAATTAGCCTTTGAAATAAATATGGCGGTGGCGGTGGCCGGGCGGCGGCGACGGCCGGGCGGCGGCGGCGGCGGCCGGGCGGCGGCGGCGGCGGCCGGGCGGCGGCGGCGGTCGGGCGGCGGCGGCGGTCGGGCGGCGGCGGCGGTCGGGCGGCGGCGGCGGCCGGGCGGCGGCGGCGGCCGGGCGGCGGCGACGGCCGGGCGGCGGCGGCCGGGCGGGCGGCGGCGGCCGGGCGGGCGGCGGCGGCGGCGGCCTGAATTTTTTATGTTATGAGTGGCCTTTTAACCACGCCAATTAAACCGTGGCTAAAAGTCCACTATTAGCCACGGCAATGAACCGTGGCTAAAAGTCCAGTATTAGCCACGGTTTTGGACTTTTAGCCACGGTTTGGACTTTTAGCCACGCTCGTATTGCCCACGCCCATTTTCCGTGGGCAGACCGTGGCTAAAAGTCTTTAGCCACGGTTTTGGACTTTTAGCCACGGCAAACTGTCGTGGCTAAAAGTCAGTTTTCTAGTAGTGACACTTGTAAACAGTGATGGTATTAAAAATTTTACAGTGTACAAATTTCCATCCCCACTGGTAGATTTGAAATCAGGGTTGGCCATTATTCCCAGTTTTGAAACCATTTTTTAATAACCTCGCTTCTATACCACTTGTTGGATATTGTGGTCAACCTTAGAGGGGGGAGGGATGAATAAGGTTTGTAGAGAATATTTTATAGGTTAAAATTATTCAAAGGCAAGAAACAATTTCATTGAAGCTATCGTCGGGCGATATCGAGATATCGCTGACGATATCGACAGAGAACTTATTCCCTATTTTTGAAGATCTTATTGCAGTAGGGACACATATAAGATCAAACTTTTAATAATAAGCACATATAATTTAAGCTCAAACAAACAAGCCTGATTTTATTGAAAAACAAAATAGTGTTTACAAAGTTTAGACTAAGTCTCCATGATGCCGGAGATCGAAGGCGGTGACTTTAAAACTTTTGTGGTTTCTATATTGACCCTTCTCTAGGATCGGTTGACTCTCTCACTTCTTCCCAAGAATATTGATGAGCCTATTAGATCTCCCAGATCTAGACGTCCTCCCAAGATGATTTCTGCAGATTTCACCTAGAAATCTGACGACCTCCCAGACCGGTTTCTCACAAACTCCTCCCGAGAATTCGACGTCCACACTGAACGATTTCACCTCACCGAATACAGTAAACAATAAAAAGAAGAGAGAAATAGATTAAAGAAAAAAAATTGCTCCCTCAAAAATATATCTTTGGAGGCGGTGAATGATCAGTGTTTTTGATTCTCTTGACTAGGGCATGCAATCGTCTTCAGAATCTCGTTCTAACATTCCTTCTCCAAAGATCTCCTTCATTCATGCAAGAGAGAAATAGTTCTCCTCCTTGGATGATAACTCTCAGCAACAAGGACAACAAGACACCGCATGTAGACATTCTGCGATTCAAGCACCGCCATCAGGAGAACAAAATTTCTCTTTTATAGCATTCTAATGCTGTCGTCGAGCGATAGTCGATATCGTCGAACGATATCCTAATTTAGCGTCTCCACTACCAGCTGTCCCGTGCCGAAAATGAAAGGTTCCCTTTCCTAATTTACTGTCGTTATCGTCGGGCGATAGGTGATATCATCGGGTGATAGGTGATATCGTCGGGCGATAATGAGTTTCTTTTTATGGCTTCCCACACATTCCAGCAGTCCACAGATCACTGACCCAAAAGTGTGTATGATTAGATACAGGTTGAGATTTGATATTATCAAAGTTAAGAGATGCAGAAATTATGTTCCAACAGCTAAGTTCTCGGAGCCTCGATGGAAGCGCTCCTGCAGAGTCAATGATGATAGCGCTCTTGCGGAGAAGAATGTCACGTCTTTGAATCCTTGAGATGCCTTTGCATTAGAGAGGGAGCATAACAAATTTCGAGCGAGGAACGATCTAAGTCTCATGACCACGCCAGAAAATGTCAGAGCTCTCTCTACCCTATGGTGTTGCCTCCTTTCAAATGAAGGCATGAGGGCATATTTATAGTTTCTTGGAGGGATATGCTGGTAACTGCGTCGAGACGGAATTTGTGCTGACGAATGACGTCGCTCTGTTTCGATCACCTAGATCATCAATTTTTGCGAAATGATGACAGTGCCCTCCGGGCGGTCCGAGCAGCCCGGGAAGGGTGCTCAGGCCGATGAAGGTCGGAGGCGGCGGCGACCGCCACCAACACATGCACGGAATTAAACATTAGAAAATTCAAAATCGAATTCAAATCCGATTTTAAATTTGATTTAAAACTCAAATTTGAATCCAACATTTCATGACAAATCCGAATCCGACACTGAATATTTGATTCGATTGATTCATGAACACCCCCTAATTACAAATAACCAGCCACGATTCCTGATTTTCCGATCTACCGATGAGAGGTTTGCATACCATGAGTAGAGCTGTCACGATTTCAGTTCTACTAAAACCATGAACCGAACCACTATGGTAACGGTTTTCAAATTTGAACCAAAACTTTATTTGATTTGACCGGTTCCGGTTCTGATTCCGGTTCTGATTCCGGTTCCAGCTTAATTTTTGGAACCGTCGTGTCAACGGTTACGGTTACGGTTCAACAAGAACCAAAACCAAACCGGCCTCTATCGGTTCGGACTTGTTCCATGCGGTTCGGTCCGGTTCCAATCAGTTCCGATTAAAACAAAGATCAAACTTGGCGGAATGAAATAAAAGCGGACTGCAAATAGTAAAACTCAAAACAACATCGAAATAAAAATAATTATGTTGCGCACTTCTCGATGGTCTTTTCCACGATCGGTGGGATAGTATCAATTGTCTTCCTATGCGTATAGACTGGCCACGAATTCTACTTGGCTTGCGCACGTCTCGTCGGCATGCTCAACTGTAACAACCGTCTACAACTAGTTATCTTTCATGATTACTAATAAATAATAGTTGTATATCTTCTATATTTTTTAAATAAAATATATAAGTAAAATTGAAAATATATTATATAACTGTATAAAAATAAAAAATGCACTGCAAAAATTGACTCCGAACAACAATAATGTCAAACCATATCATACAGTTTTTATGCGGTGAAGTTTTGTTCGGTCCAAAATCGACCTCCTTTAGTGCGAAGGCGGTTTGGGTTCAAACTGCACCAAATTCACTTGTGATAGTAAGTATAAATATTATAGATAAATTATAAAATAATAACAATATCTATACTACTATATTAAGGGAACTTTTCCTTCACCTGTCCGTTACATTTGAATGGACGGTTTTGCCCCTGTAGCTCCGCCTGTCACGTTCTCCTGCCACTTCATCCTCTCGGCGCCCACCGCCTTTAATTAAATGTCATTATAATGGTTCACAATGCCCACCACCTCCACTGCTTTCATCTTCTGAGAAAACTAATAATTAAATGTCGCTTTGATGGTTTTATAAACTAAGAGAGAGAGAGGGAAGCGGGAGGGCAACGGGAGAGAGAGAGAGAGAGAGAGAGAGAGAGAGAGGGAGAGGGGAAGAGAGATGGAGAGGGGAAGAGAGCCACCGGGAGCAACTCCGACCAAAGCCACTCCCGCCTTTCCTGCTGGTGCCAACGGGCCAACGACGGAGCCGGTAGCGTCCTGACCGGACCCCGCTGATAGGGACGTCGGATGCCGGCGACGCCGACGGGGGTAGGCCGGAGGCTGTCCGGAAGGATGGAGGTGCGACCGAGGCCTCTAAGAATGCGGTTGTGCCCTTGGCCAGACCCCGCTGATGGGGACGCCGGATGCCGGCGACGCCGGCGGGGGTAGGCCGGAGGCGGTCCGCTGGGATGGAGGTGCGATGGAGGCTGCCAAGAATGTGGTTGTGCCTGAGGCCAGACCCCGCTGATGGGGACGTCGGATGCCGGCGACGCCGACGGGGGTAGGCTGGAGACGGTCCGACAGGATGGAGGTGCGTCCGAGGCCGCCAAGAATGCGGCTGTGCCTGAGGCCACCATGAACAAAGGATGCTCCTGAGGCATCCTCCCCCAATGCTTCCGGCCACGTCTTCCAACCCCAGGCATCTGTCGATGTTACAGATCCGTGGATGGCATGAACGAAGGTGGCATTGGAGGTGGCTTGGGCTGGGAAGCGGTGACGGTGGCGGAGGTCGCGAAGGAAAGAGACGACGTCAGTGGCGGTGGCTACAGTTTTGTGGAAGGGACGTGGCGGTGGAGGTGGGTTTTGCTACCACTAGGGAGGCGGTGGCGCAGGAGGTGGCAGAAATAGGCAGCGTGAGCGGCAGCGGTAGAGAGCCGTGAAAGGGAAGCGGAGTAGTGAAAATTTGTGATTCAATTTATGATGAAAGTTTTAATAATCAGATATTAATACAATTTTGTATGGTCTTTTTTTTGGCGTGTTTTGTGCTACAGAGAGGGCGGTGAGAGGAGAGAGAGAAAGAGAGAGGGAGAGAGAAGAGAAAGTGAGAAGAGAGAGAGAGACGACAACATTTCCTACACCTATACCTCTTCCGGAGATGCGGTTTTTTGTTCTACAGAGAGAGGGAGGGGAGAGGAGAAAGAGAGAAAGAGAGAGAGGGAGAGAGTAGAGAAAGTGAGAAGAGAGAGAGAGAGAGAGAGGGAGGTGGCAGAGAGAGGGGCGGAGTAGTGTAAAGTTGTGATTCAATTTATGATGAAATTGTTAATAATCAAATATTAATACAATTCTGGGGGTCGCGAGTGGCGTGTGTGACGCCGAGACGGTGGATTGCGTGGAAGCGGGTGCTTCTATGCGGCCGATGACCACCCGGAGTATCAAACACGGGCGAAGCCCGTGCGCAGGCGGGGGAAGCCCGCCTGATACTACCGAAGGCCGCCCGAGAGCATCGAGCACGAGCGTAGCCCGTGCGAAGATGCTCGTAATAATAATAATAATAAACGGATTGCGGTCCGATTCGGATCGGTTCTAAAAACTTGAAACCGCTTGAGACGTGTATGTTGCGGTTCCGGTCCGGATAATAATAGTAAGAACCACACCCGGACCAATGTTGTTCACGGTTCCAAAATTCAAACCGGAACTCGAATAATTTGCGAACGGTTCGGTCCGGGTCTTTGCGGTTCCTGTTCGGTTCCGGTTCAGTGTGCGATTTTCGATTTTAAGTGACAACTCTAACCCTGACCGGACGAGATGAGCCCGGTCTATGGTCCAACCGGTTTTTGCCGGCCCATCTGATTTTTTCTATTTATTCACAAGCTCGATTCTGTGCCTCGGACCCACCCGATGGCAGGTCGTGGGACCCATTTATTGCTAGATTTTATGAACAACATCAATTCCTAGCAGAAGCTCAATTACGAAACTACCCACAGCATATTTTTCCAGTTTCTTTTGCACGAACATTTCCCCTCTTTTATCGCCCTCGCACGGTCCCACGACGCGCACCCCGCCGCTATTTACCCCACGCCACACGAGTGCTTCTACTCCACTGTTCTGAAGACGGCCAATCTTCTTCCCTCTCTTCCCTCTCGCTCTCGCTCTCACTCTCTCTTCATGGCGAATGATTTACCGCCGAACCTTGACGACGGAGAACTCTGGCTACCGTCCGACGTCATCCGCGCAGTGGGCGTTTGCCGCCACGACCACCGCCGTGTCCCCAGCAGCCTCGCCGGCGCCGCCTACCCAGCCGACTTTGCCTTCATGGACAGCCTTGCTCAAAAGATTGCTGCTTTCGGTCTCCTGGAACGCCGCCGCGCAATACATGCCGTTAAACCCTTCCGTGATTTACCACCGAATCCAGAGGTCTTTCTCCAGCTTCCGATTTTTGTTTCAGCTCTTCAATATGTATCCCTTTTTAAGCCTCTGATTCGGTAGCTTTCTTCTTCTAGTTTCAGTTTCATGGGCAGGGGAGATCGGTCGGATATAAAGCTCCGACAGGGCGAAGAGCCGGCTCCGGCGATGTGGTATACGGAGCCGGCGGCGGCACCGGCGCTTTCTTTCCTGTTTCGAGGGCGGTTCATAAATTTCATCCCGGAATACCGGGGGATGCACAGGTAAGGACAGCTGCGTTTTCTCATTTCGTATAGGCTAGTGTTTAATTTAACTTGCTATATTTGATGATTAGTGTTCCCCAAAAATGGAAGTTCTTTATGGCGATTAATGTATTCCGGTTACTTTTTGCAGGTTGTTGAGCTTCAACTGGAGAGGGCTAGATTTTTTCAGAGGCAGAACCAGAGCCTTGGTTTAAACCGGTATTTGCCGACCCGGGCGAAAACTTCCGGTAGGGAGAGCGGAGGAACTGGCGTTTTTATACCAAGAACCGTCAGTGTAGACTCCAGAAAGAAACCTTGTGAGTGCGGCCAAAAAAATTTTATTTTTCCTACTCTGTTTTATGTTCTTTTTGTCTTTCTCCCGTTTGTTCTTTTATGTCTTCTTCGATCCAAGTAATTACAATTTCAACTAAAAAAACCACTTTGTTTTATTCCAGTGAGTGTGAAGAAGGGAAGCGTGCAGTTTCAGCAACGACAGCCGATGTGGAATCCAATGCCGGGGCAGCCGGCGGCGAATTTTCTCCCTCCGTCGGAGATTTTCTTGCCGCATGACTGGACCTACTGAGATCCCAAGATCCTCTGTTTTGCTCTTGTAATAATATATGCATTCAATAACTGGAGGAGGAACATGGTTGGATGAATCTAATGGTGGAAATTGGAAAAATCTAAGTTTTGAAGTTAGGGGGAGAAAGATTTTAACTGATAATGAGGCAACATGGCAATTCTAACTGTAATTTTTTGTAGGAAACAGGACAAAGAAGTCCTGGACTTTCATGTTTTAAGGTGCTAGCTACTCTGTCTTGTTTATTTAGTTTTTTTTCTTTGTTTCCTCTCGTTTTCCTCTGTAATGGATGCTCCGAGTCTGGAGCCAGTGCTGTATATATATCTAATAATACGAATAACAGTGTTTGGTTAGGCTTTCTGCTTTCATTGATCGAACTTTGTCCTCTGTTTTGTTCTTAATAATAAGAGGTAAGTTGTATTTCTAAGTGCACTATATCCATTTTTTGGTAGCAGTCCACTAACCCTGGGACAGTTGGGCTGGTGAGGTTTAAGCTTCAATTGATCGAGCTCTGCCTAATATATAGAAGTTTAATTTATCTGTAGGCCCTGTTTAGCTGAGCAGTGGCTGTTGTGATTTCAGTGGCCGTCCGATCCGCCAAAATGCCTTCTTATTAGGAATTTTAAAATACGATCGTATTTTCATGGAAAATTTGACCGTCGAATCATAGATCGGACGGCCAAAAAAAGGCATCAACGATAAAAATGATATCTGCATCCTTTGTAAGGATCATGGCGAGTTGGCTACACCACGGGCCTCTTTCACCACCATGCCCTTATTTATGTTGGAAATTCAAACTCCACCTCTGTTTAAAAACAGAGGCGATCGGCTGGAAGGCTGGAAGGTGAATGTCGAAGGTCTCGCCCACTGTACGCCGAGCCCTCTCCTGCAAACAACCATCGAAGCCGGCGAGGGAGCCGTTGTTGCACGCGGGGGTGTTATTGTTGTTAGATATTTAATTATATATCCGCACGCGTGTTAGCCCGACTCGGAATAGGTTTCGGGTTCGTGTCGTTCTAGGGTTAGGCTTTACGCTGGAAGTACTATAAATACTTATTCCAAACTTGATGGTGTATTCGTAGAATACTTTGAGCGAAGCCCTCAACATTCTCAAAGTAACCGTCCGCTCCGCTAGGGTTTTCTTCCCGTTGTTCTGCGATTTTCTGAATCCCGCCGTCGCTTGTGCTAGCGTTTTTCCCCCCGTCGCCTAGCCGCCCGGATCGAAGCCCTCCGCTTCCGTCGCCACCGTTCGGGATCAGGAAAGCACGCTGGCTCTCTCTCTTCCAGCGCCCCTGTTCTCGCTGATTCTTCTCCTGTTCTCGCAAGGGAAGAGATCGACTTTGGGTGTTGTCGGATCTAGTGCCTCCGCCGTCGCTGGTTGCAGAGCGTCGTCTCTGATTTCGTGGTTCGGCCACCTCTGTGCAAATCCGGTCGACTCCAACAACAGGGCGGTAGGAACTGCGCCTGCCAGCGCCGCCTGTCCAGCTTTGGTCGCAAGAGCTGTTACTGTTGACGCTCCTTGATCCCTAGATCTGTTACTACAGATCCTCGATCAACTGCTTCAGCAAGTGTGTCTATGTGTTTAACACGCTGTTGATTTCCCTTGTATCCGAACAAGAAGGAAGTCCTGGTACTTCTGTTCTCCATTTCTACTACAGCAACTGAATGTTTTAACTCGGAAAGGAAAAGCAAATTTTATGGTGCCGGATTTCTAGAGATTGGCTCATCTTTAGTCAAAGGGCCCATTTTTGTTTTGGAGTAGGGGGATCAAGAGAGGTTCTCTGGAGGAGTTTCCTACCTCTTTGGTGCTACTTGGAGAGCAAACTAATACTTGGATTGAATCCGAAGACCCGTGTCTCGTCTCCGCGCGACTCAGGTGACCTCGTTCTAGCTTTTTAATTTCTGTTTAAATCTAGCACGATGTCGAAGAAAAGCGCGCTCGACACCGTAAAGCTGCAATCGTTCGATGCCTCCGATTTTCTTAGTTGGAAAATTCAAGTCCAACTAGGGATGAAGGAACGCGAGATCTTCTATATTGTTCAGAGTGACTTCGCTTCTACGGTCAAGGACGTGGACGAGTACCAGTGGAACAAAGATGAAGACTTCTGCAGAGATTATCTGTTGAATTCCCTGAATCCCCGTCTCGCGTTGACCTACCACGCTTACAAGAATGCAAAGGAGATATGAGATCGTCTGAACGTGCACTTTCAGAAGGAGGAAGGACTGTCCAAATCGCTCATCGGAGAGACGTTCTTCAACTTTAGATTCAAAGCGAACGTGTCTATCACTTCTCAACTATTAGAACTGGTCAACCTGCGTCAAAAGCTAGATGATGATCATTCGAAGATGGACGACAGCCTCTTTGTATACATGATTCTGAGTAAGATGCCTTCTGAGTGGCTCTTTTTCAAGACTGAAATGCACAGACTGAAAGAGAAGATTAGTTTGGATGAACTCAAAAGGTTCATCCACATTGAGGATCAGAACATGGTTGGGAAAAGCTCGGAGCAAGTTGCTCAGCCCTCACAGGCTGCCAACTTCATTTCGAAACCTAGCAAGTCCTATCGGAAGCCACCAGTGCCCAAAGGTGAAGCCTCTGCACAGTTGGCGCCTAAAAAGCCCTCTTTTAAAAAGAAGAGGGGCAAGTGCCACAACTGCGGAGAGTGGGGACACTGGGCGGCTGACTACAAGGCCCCGAAGAAAAAGCAGGAGAGAGCTCCACAAAATGTAGCGAACATGCTGGCAGATGCTTCAAATCCCAAGTCCTTTGTGGCTATGATCGGGAGCAGTCATCGCAGCTCGTCCTCTGAGTGGTGGCTCGATAACGGTGCTACCTGTCATGTGACGAATGACAGAGGTCTACTAGCTGACATCCAGGTGGTCCAGGAGAAGGTGGAGAACTACAATGGAGGAGAGACTCAGGTTACCCATGCAGGGACAGCCGAGCTGGTCCTCTCATCAGGTAAAATTTTATTTTTGCATAATGTTAAAGTAGTTCCTAACTTAACTAAGAACTTGATTTCCATTAGTCTATTAGATAAGGCTGGGATGTCCTTCACAACTCAAAACGGTAGAATGACCTTAACAGTCAATTCACATTATTTTGGGTGAGCATACCTGATCAACGGAATGTATAGACTTAGCTTAAATAATGATAGCATTCACCAAATTAGTTCGAACCTTATTGATCCTAAGTTGTTACATAACAGACTTGGACATGTAAACTATAGGAAGATGCTAGATCTAACTAAGAGTCATAACATCCCCTTAGATCTGTCGATTTGATTTGACAAGTGCGAGGTGTGTGCTCAGATCAAAATCACTAGAAAGCCTTTCAGATTGGTTTCTAGGAGCACGAAACTTCTTGAATTGATACATTCAGACCTCTGTGATTTTCGTAGTCACGTCACTAGAGGGGGAAGGAAGTATCTGATTACGTTCATAGACGATTTTTCAAGATATTGGCATGTATATCTGTTAAAATCGAAAGACGAAGCTGTTGGTACCCTAGTTTGGATTTGAGTCAAGTCTTTTCTTTTAGTCTCTTGACCCAAGATTTATCTATGGTCAAAGGTTAGTTGTAGTGCTGTCACTAATCCAGTGAAATTCTGGCTAAGTAGTTTTTGGTTCGACTATAGTCGAACGCCGCTCGACTATCGTCTATCGACTGATCGACGATCGTCTATCAATTGGTTGTCGTTTGTCTGCTGTTGATAGTTCGACTATCTGTGTGATAGTTTGACTATCTGTCTGTTGCTGATAGGTCGACTATCTGTGTATAGTTTGACTATTTGTTTGTTGTTGATAGTTCGACTATCTGTGTGATAGTTCGACTATCTGTCTGTTGCTGATAGGTCGACTATCTGTGTATAGTTCGACTATCTGTTTGTTGTTGATAGTTCGACTATCTGTGTGATAGTTCGACTATCCGTTTGCTGTTGGTAGTTCGACTATCTGTGTGATAGGTCGACTATCTGTTCCGCCTTGATAGCTCGACTGTCTGTGTGACAGTTCGACTATCTTCCTGATAGCTCGACTATCTGCCTTGATAGTTCGACTATCTGTATCGTTCGACTATCTGTTTGATAGGTCGACGATCTCCTTTGTTCGGTCGACGATCTCCGTGGGTCATTCGACGTTTTGCTGTCTGCGTATAGTTAATATTATATGCGTTTTATTCTGTGATTTAATTCCTGTATTTCTAGCATATTTTATTATAGAATATTTTATTGATCTTATGCATATATCTCAAAGCAAATCTTTGCTTCTTCCTTTATGCATAAGTCAATCTTATCTGAAATGTTTTTTGTCTTTTTAGTTTACTTTATCTGCAGCTGTCCTTTATAGCCGTTGGACTCAAAAGTCCTCTCTGGCTTTAAAGAGTTATATCTGAAGTGACTTTCTCTAACATTCTTTATCAGATTGATATTGCAGCTTCTTATGAAGCTTTATTCTTTATATAGAATATATGTCTGCGGATATGTTTTGCTGTATGTTTATTTGCAGCCCAGATTGCTGACTTCGGAAGAAGACAAAGTTAATTCAAATATTAGAGCCGTTGCAAAGGCCATTATTTAAAGAGTTCTTTTGAAGAACAAGTTCAGCACGAATACAGCACAACAATATACAGCTCTCAGCTCTTTCACATCCAACTGAGAAGATTATCTCTTCAGCTCTCTTTTTCAACCTGAGTCATCCTGCTTACAGGAAGATCAACACTCAGAGCCTTTTGAAGAAGAAGAAGAAGAAAGCTGCTGAAGAAGAACCATTTATTTTCTATTTCTTCTTCTAGCTTTTTCCTTCAGAACTTCAAGATAGCTTGCTGTCAGAAGTTCTGAAGAGTTCCTGTGCTTCTCTAATCTATTGTTAAAATAGAGAAGACACTCTAACCTCTCTTCCCGCCTCCTGTAAAAGGGTTATTACTCCCTTCAAAAGTATACCTTGGTGGCAGGGCACCTGATCAAAAACCTGTGTTGGTTTTTAGACACCTGATCAAAAGTCTAAAGGGTTTCTAGATCTACCTGAAGCAGATCTTGTTGGTGGCAGGGCACCTGATCAAAAACCTGAGTGGATTCCTACCGTGTTGGTAGAAGAGTGGACGTACCCAAGTTATTGGGGAACCACTATAAAATATCTTGTGTCGTCTGGCTTGCTTTATTTATTCATTGCACTGTGGCTGTGATTAGATTTAACTAGGTTTGCTAGTTGCTGGATAGGACCCGAAGCTCAACTGTAATTATAGTTAGCTTTAGCTTGTGCACTATACTTTGTGTTAGGCTCTAGGGTTATTCATGTAAGACCCCAACCTCGGAGATGATCGCGGGGCGATCAAACGGCTCTTTTGGAGATCTGAACAGGGGCACACGGCCAGGCACACGGCCGTGTGCCTACCCGTGTTCAGGGATTTATTGGGTTTTTGTGCTGTCTCGAGTCAGAGAAGTACACGGCCTGAGACACACGGCCGTGTCTCAAGCCGTGTGTGGGGCACACGGCCTCGAACACGGCTGTGTTCGAAGCCGTGTTCTGGAAGCCCGACGATCGTCCTGAAGCTCCAGGTAACACGGCCCGTGACACACGGCCGTGTCAGGAGCCGTGTCGATCGGCGAATGAGTTACACGGCCAGACACACGGCCGTGTGTCAAGCCGTGTTCGGCCCAGTTTTTGGGATTTTTGATCTAATCTCGGCCGTTCGTTCCCTTGGATCTGGATCCAACGGTAGGGGCTGCTCCTGGGGGGTTATTAGCCGGGATTAGGGCTTTGAATCCTCATTTTTCTTTGGTCCACTCTCTCTCTAAGTGTTTAGAGAGAAGGGAGAGCAAGAGGAAGGAGGAGCCCAAGATCCGGCCGCCGGAGGAGTCTTGAAGCACCGATTCGCGATCCGAGTCCGGATCCTCGAAGGCAAGGGTGAGGCGAAGCTTTCCATCCGACTACATCTTCATAGCGCCGCGGAAAAATGCGAGGGTAACGATCCTCTTCATAGGGCATGTGTAGTCGCCCTTCTTTCTATGCATGGGGAAAATCCCCCTCTCGCGAGTGAGCGTTGAGGCGCGGAATCCCTTCGGGTAGATATGTAAAGTCCCCGTTGTTAGAGCCCGGAATCGGAGTACGGGCGTAGGCATTGTGTGTGAAGCCTATTCGGGTTTAACCCGGATCGGTGATGTTTGCATTGCATGGCCGGAGAAGACTCCGCGCCGGTGAATTTAGTTTTCCGAAAATTCTACGCGGTAGATTGCATACAGGGATCCTTGGGGGTTAACCTCGAGGCGCACCCGGAAAGCTTGGGCGGAATCGCATTGCCGCCATGATGTTGCCTTGGAGGGCAAATCGGTACATAATGGGGTTATGTGCGTGTTTTGATCGATTGTGGGAATGAGGAGAAACTTGGCCCGCACCGATGGCTAAATGGCCGTGGTGAAGTGAGCAACGGGCGGGTGGAACTCTACCCATTCCAAGTGGTCTCGGTAGAAGCGACCTAAAGTACATGGGACTTCCCGGGGGGCTGGAAACGGGCCTAGGCTTCGGCTGAAAGGGCTAAATGCTCACGAGTGTTGCCATCCGAGGGATGGTGGTGGAATCGCGGTGTCGGACTGGGTCCGGACCGGGTTCGCCGATTAGTGCCCTGAGAGCACGGAGTGTGCGGCCGTGCGTGCCAACACTTGTGGCGAATAGAATACTCTATAGAATTGCTATGATAGTTTTATATGCAGGGAAGGAGCACCGTCGTCCCGAGAAACGGGACGGGGTCGTTATAATTTGGTCAGCTCTTGCTGACCGTTGCCCTTTTGTATTGCCACCTCTTGGGTGGGTTGTTTCTGCAGGTGCTGTTGCGGAGCCAAGCGGCAAATAGCGGGCTAAAGCCCAAGTTGCAGCGCCAGCCCTCGAAGGCTTAGTTATTAGCTTTTTCATATTCATGTATGGCCGGCCTGCGTGCCGATGTATGAAAGACGCTATTTTGTTAAGCGAACACTTCTGTAAGGCCTTAAGGCCGTGAACTCTTTTGTGTATATACTCATTCCTGGGTTATAGTGGACATTCATGCTCAGTGGCAGGGTTCTTATCTTTTTGCAACTTAATATAATTGCTTCCGCTAGGTGTTGTGTAGGACGCTCTGATTGGTTGTGTGGTTTCAACGCGTAACCAACCGGTCTGTCCGTGGTATATGGCGTCGGGCCCCGGTCGGACCTACTGCTATATGCTATGCGACGGATAGGGGCGTTACAAATTGGTATCAGACTTCTGGTTTCGGTCAAGCTTAAATGAATTCGTGGACGAATTCACTTTAAGGGGTGGTGAGCACATTGTGTGCGTCATCGTTATAACATGAAAAAGAACCCATGAATGTCCACTTAGGAATGAAAATACACTTGTTGAGGAACCTGCGTGTTCCTATAATTGCTGTTTGCAGTAATTCTTGGTCGCTTATCGGTGTTTTGCACGATTTTAGGTGACCAGAAGTGGTGCTGGGCCGTCTGAACGGCCAGGTTCTGAGGCGAGCAGTGCGCCAAGCGATGCGCCTGCAACACCTTTGTCTGCTGAGACCATTAGGTTGGTGGCAGAAGCGGTCATGGCAATGATCAATGCGCAGCCTGCAAGGAAGGTGCAGCAGCCTGCTCCTGCTGTGGAACAGGTACCGCTTCAGGCGGCAGAGCAAAGGAGGGTTGAGCAAGTAGTTTTGGAGCCAGAGTTGCCTAGGAGAGCAACTGAAAGACAACTGAAGCATGTCATGGGCTTTCACCCACCGGTGTTTACGGGGGCAGAAACCCTGACCCAAGCAGAGGATTGGCTCTCAAGGGTCAACAGGGTGATGACTGCGACGCAAACTGAAGAGTGGCAGAAGACCACTATAGCGACGTTCCTTTTGGATGGGGACGCAAGACTGTGGTGGGAGGGCCTAGAGCTGCATCAGTTGAGGGGAAGGCCATTGGCCGAAGTCCCGATGGAGGAGTTTGCGAGACTATTTATGGCTCGATACCTCCCCTCAGCGCAGAGGATTGCGCTAGAGAGCGAATTCCAGAAGTTGGTGCAGGGTGATAGCACCGTTGATGAATACCTCCACGAGTTTACTCGGTTGGGGAGATATGCCGGCGCTACCTTCGCAGACGAGGAGCGCAAGACGAGCCGCTTTTATGAAGGGCTAAGGGATGATTTGAGGTTGCTGCTGTCGGGGCCCAAGACGCAGGGTTTCATGACCCTGGTCAGTTCGGCCCGATCCTTGGAGAAGGATATGAGAAACGTGCAAGCAAAGAAAGAAAGGGAATCCGGTGGCAAGAAATCAGAGTTCAAGGCACCGACTACATCGAAGTCGGGCTACCGTAGATTCTTCAAGAAGGCTAAGACATCGGGTCCAGCTTCTTCTGCAGGTGCCTCGGGGGCAACTACCCATCGAACCCCGGGCGCTTGCTTCACGTGTGGAAAGCCGGGGCACTTTGCCCGTGACTGCTGGAGTGGACGCTCAAAGTCCGAAAGGAAACAAGGAGCTACCTACGAGGAAAAGGGCAAAGCGGTGGAGTCGACCGCATCCCACTATGCTCCGACTCAGCCTAGAGTCTACAACTTGGGCCAGCAGGAGGCCATCAGGAGGCCATCAAGCAAGCGGATGTGGTGACAGGTATGAGTTAATTTATGCAAGTTGACTTGAGAATACTATTACCTATTGCTTGTTAAGCTAATGTCTTTTGCTTAGGCTTTGTGTTGATTAGCGATAGTCCGGCACGAGCACTATTCGACACTGGTACTTCACATTCTTTCTTGTCCGAACAGTTTATATCGCGCATCGGAGTCCCTTCTTCGATGGCAAAGGACAAGCTAGATGTGTTGCTACCAAATGGGTGCTCGATGCGTGCGGACAGAGTGTGCGCCGTGAAGGTTCACATTGGGAGCCAAGAGTTCGACTTGCTAGCGTCATTGCTGCCGCTAGTAGAGTTCGATGTTATCTTTGGAATGGATTGGCTGTCAGAGCAGAAGGCTTGGATCGATTGCGACCGTAAGGAGGTCAAGCTGGGTGTAGGGCGGGAGACTACTTTCGAGGGGCTTAAGGGGTCGAGCAAGACACTAATGTCTGCTCTTCAGGTGGTGAAGGCGGTTTGTGCTGGTGCAGAGCTGTTCTTTGCAATAGTGGGGGCTGTGGAGCCAAAGTCCCCGTTGGATAGCATCCCCGTGGTTTGCGAATACCCCGATGTGTTCCCGGATAGCCTTCCCGGAGCCCCACCGCAGCGAGAGATTGATTTTACGATCGAGCTCGTGCCGGGTGCCAAACCCGTGTCACGTGCCCCTTATAGGTTGGCGCCAAAGGAGATGGCGGAGTTGAAGGTTCAGCTGGAGGAACTGATGGAGCAAGGTTATGTGCGTCCAAGTTCATCGCCTTGGAGCGCACCGGTCCTCTTCGTTAAAAAGAAGGACGGTAGTATGCGGCTGTGCATCGACTACAGAGAATTGAACAAGTTGACGGAAAAGAATAAGTACCCGATCCTGAGGATTGATGATCTCTTTGATCAGTTAGTCGGATCATCTGTATACTCCAAGTTGGACTTGAAGTCGGGGTACTATCAGCTGAGGATCAGGGAATGTGATATCCCAAAGACGGCGTTCAGTACGAGGTATGGGCATTTCGAGTTCACGGTCATGCCGTTTGGACTGACGAATGCGCCATCGGTGTTTATGGATCTGATGAACAGGACGTTCAGAGATTTCCTGGATCGCTTTGTGATCGTCTTTATTGACGATATTTTGGTGTACTCGCAGTGCGAAGAAGACCACTTCAAGCATTTGCATTTGGTGTTGGAGACTTTGAGGAGGAATGAGCTTTACGCAAAGTTCTCCAAGTGCGAGTTCTGGCTACCTTCGGTAGCGTTCCTGGGTCATATAGTGAGTGGGGAAGGTATAGCGGTGGATCCGGCGAAGATAGTTGCGATACGGGAGTGGCCTGTGTTGTCTTCGGTAGCGGAAGTCCGTAGTTTCCTTGGGCTTGCCGGCTATTACAGGCGCTTCGTGGAGAACTTCTCGCGGATAGCGTTACCTCTCACAAAGTTGACCAGGAAGGACCAGAGATTCTTATGGACGCAAGAGTGCGTGCAGGCTTTCGAGGAGCTGAAGAGGCGGTTGACCACGGCGCCAGTGCTTAGTTCGCCGAGTGGGACCGAGGGCTTTGAGGTGTATAGCGACGCTTCGGGTAACGGTTTGGGCTGCGTGTTGTTGCAGCATGGTAGCGTGATAGCGTATGGATCGCGTCAGCTAAAGGTGCATGAAAGAAATTATCCGGTGCACGACTTGGAGTTGGCGGCCGTGATTTTTGCACTCAAGTTGTGGAGGCACTACCTATACGGCGTAAGAGTCGACATATACACCGATCACAAGAGCCTAAAATACTTGTTGGATCAAAAAGATCTCAATATGAGGCAGAGGAGGTGGATGGAGTTCCTGGGGGACTACACCTTCAAGATACATTATGTACCCGGGAAGGGCAACGCAGTTGCGGATGCGCTGAGCCGCAGGGCTCCCGCCCGAGCCAACTGGTTGTCGGTGCATGATGAGCGGCTAGTGCGGGAGTTGGAGGAGCTTGAGATCTGTTGCGTGGACAAGCAGACGAGCGCCAAAGCAATGTTAAACTGGACAGAGGTGCAGTATGACCTGGCTGACCGGGTTCGGCAGGCATTGGAGTTAGATGACTCCATGAAGGAGCTTTTGGAGGCCGCTCTGGATGGGTCAAATTCCCAGTTCTCGGTAGAAGATGGGTTATTAAGGAAGGATCATCGTTTGTGCGTCCCAAGTGGGGGCAACCTCCGGGCGGAGTTGATGTACGAGGCGCATCATACCAAGTACTCAATCCACCCAGGGAGCACGAAGATGTATCGTGATCTCAAGAAGTTGTTTTGGTGGCCGGGGCTTAAGAAAGATGTGGCGTTGTACGTGGCTAAATGCCAAACGTGCGCCTTGGTGAAGGCGGAGTGCCAAAAGCCGGGAGGATTTCTGAAGTCCTTGCCTATACCAGAGTGGAAATTCGATGATATATCTATGGACTTTGTGCACGGGTTGCCAAGGTCGTAGAAGGGGAACGACGCCATCTGGGTGATCGTAGATCGGCTAACTAAGGTGTCGCATTTCATTCCGCATAGGAAGGATGACCCAGTCGAGAAATTGGCAAAGTTGTACGTTGACAATATTGTTAGGCTGCATGGTGTGCCTCGTAGCATTGTGAGTGATCGCGATGGGTGGTTCACGTCAAATGATTGGAGGTTGGTGCAGCAGATGTTGGGAACAAAGTTAAAGTTCAGTACAGCTTTCCATCCGCAGACTGATGGGCAGACCGAGAGGGTCAATAGAACGATGGAGGACATGCTCCGCATGTGTGTTCTAGACTTCGGGAAGCATTGGGAAGACCACCTTTATTTGGTGGAGTTCGCGTACAACAACAGCTACCAAGCGAGTATACAAATGGCGCCCTTCGAGGCCCTGTATGGTAGGAAGTGTCGCACGCCGTTATCATGGCTTGAAACGGGTGAGGCAAGACTGTACAAGAAGTAGGAGGTGGAGAGTGCTACCTCGTTAGTGCGGATCATTCGGGAGCGCTTGTTGATCGCTCAGGACCGGCAAGCGAAGTATTACAATGCCAAGCACCGAAACGTGGAGTTTGCGGTAGGCGATTGGGTATATCTGAAAGTGAAGCCGTTCAAGGGGGTTTCGCGGGTGAGACGCTTGAAGAAGCTGAGCCCAAGATACCTTGGACCTTTTGAGGTTCTGGAGCGAGTCGGCGAAGCGGCGTACCGTTTGAAGCTATCGGTGGAGTTAAGTGCTTTGCACGATGTATTCCACATCTCGGTTTTGCGGAAGGCGGTGCAAGAGCCTTCGCAGGTGATCGCGGCTGATCAAGTACCGGTTGAGGAAGGGTTGACAACGAAAGTCAAGCCCATAACTATTGAGGATTTCGAAGTCAAGCGGCTTCGGAACAAGGAAATCAGAATGGTGAAGGTCCGTTGGGATAACTGCGGGCGCGAGGAGCTCTCTTGGGAGCGAGAGCAGACAATGCGCGAGGAGTACCCCGAGTTGTTCCCCTCAGGTACTCGATTTGTTTATTCTTTTGTGTAGTCTCTGTTCTTAATTTCGGGACGAAATTCTCTTAAGGGGGAGGGAGTTGTAAGACCCCAACCTCGGAGATGATCGCGGGGCGATCAAACGGCTCTTTTGGAGATCTGAACAGGGGCACACGGCCAGGCACACGGCCGTGTGCCTACCCATGTTCAGGGATTTATTGGGTTTTTGTGCTGTCTCGAGTCAGAGAAGTACACGGCCTGAGACACACAGCCGTGTCTCAAGCCGTGTGTGGGGCACACGGCCTCGAACACGGCTGTGTTCGAAGCCGTGTTCTGGAAGCCCGACGATCGTCCTGAAGCTCCAGGTAACACAGCCCGTGACACACGGCCGTGTCAGGAGCCGTGTCGATCGGCGAATGAGTTACACGGCCAGACACACGGCCGTGTGTCAAGCCGTGTTCGGCTCAGTTTTTGGGATTTTTGATCTAATCTCGGCCGTTCGTTCCCTTGGATCTGGATCCAACGGTGGGGGCTGCTCCTGGGGGGTTATTAGCCGGGATTAGGGCTTTGAATCCTCATTTTTCTTTGTTCCACTCTCTCTCTAAGTGTTTAGAGAGAAGGGAGAGCAAGAGGAAGGAGGAGCCCAAGATCCGGCCGCCGGAGGAGTCTTGAAGCACTGATTCGCGATCCGAGTCCGGATCCTCGAAGGCAAGGGCGAGGCGAAGCTTTCCATCCGACTACATCTTCATGGCGCCGCGGAAAAATGCGAGGGTAACGATCCTCTTCATAGGGCATGTGTAGTCGCCCTTCTTTCTATGCATGGGGAAAATCCCCCTCTCGCGAGTGAGCGTTGAGGCGCGGAATCCCTTCGGGTAGATATGTAAAGTCCCCGTTGTTAGAGCCCAGAATCGGAGTACGGGCGTATGCATTGTGTGTGAAGCCTATTCGGGTTTAACCCGGATCGGTGATGTTTGCATTGCATGGCCGGAGAAGACTCCGCGCCGGTGAATTTAGTTTTCCGAAAATTCTACGCGGTAGATTGCATACAGGGATCCTTGGGGGTTAACCTCGAGGCGCACCTGGAAAGCTTGGGCGGAATCGCATTGCCGCCACGATGTTGCCTTGGAGGGCAAATCGGTACATAACGGGGTTATGTGCGTGTTTTGATCGATTGTGGGAATGAGGAGAAACTTGGCCCGCACCGATGGCTAAATGGCCGTGGTGAAGTGAGCAACGGGCGGGTGGAACTCTACCCATTCCAAGTGGTCTCGGTAGAAGCGACCTAAAGTACATGGGACTTCCCGGGGGGCTGGAAACGGGCCTAGGCTTCGGCTGAAAGGGCTAAATGCTCACGAGTGTTGCCATCCGAGGGATGGTGGTGGAATCGCGGTGTCGGACTGGGTCCGGACCGGGTTCGCCGATTAGTGCCCTGAGAGCACGGAGTGTGCGGCCGTGCGTGCCGACACTTGTGGCGAATAGAATACTCTATAGAATTGCTATGATAGTTTTATATGCAGGGAAGGAGCACCGCCGTCCCGAGAAACCGGACGGGGTCGTTATAATTTGGTCAGCTCTTGCTGACCGTTGCCCTTTTGTATTGCCACCTCTTGGGTGGGTTGTTTCTGCAGGTGCTGTTGCGGAGCCAAGCGGCAAATAGCGGGCTAAAGCCCAAGTTGCAGCGCCAGCCCTCGAAGGCTTAGTTATTAGCTTTTTCATATTCATGTATGGCCGGCCTGCGTGCCGATGTATGAAAGACGCTATTTTGTTAAGCGAACACTTCTGTAAGGCCTTAAGGCCGTGAACTCTTTTGTGTATGTACTCATTCCTGGGTTATAGTGGACATTCATGCTCTGTGGCAGGGTTCTTATCTTTTTGCAACTTAATATAATTGCTTCCGCTAGGTGTTGTGTATGACGCTCTGATTGGTTGTGTGGTTTCAACGCGTAACCAACCGGTCTGTCCGTGGTATATGGCGTCGGGCCCCGGCCGGACCTACTGCTATATGCTATGCGACGGATAGGGGCGTTACAATTCAAATATCTATAATCTTCATTCCGCAATTGTATCTATCCCCTTTTTCTTTCAATTGGTATCAGAGCCAGGTTGACTGACTGTACAGGCTAACACCTGAGTCACAAGATCCTGATAGATACCTAGCTTATAGATATTCACTTTCATAGCCCAGTACAATGATTACTTTAGCTCCAGACCTCCAGCTTGCAACTTAGCTGAGTTTAGCATCTGGAAGGCAAGAGTCAAATTATTTATGAATTCTATTGATGAAGACATTTTCTCTTCTATTTTGACAGGTCTCCCAACTTCGGCAACAACAACTAAAAGTGTCAGGCTAGCTGATGCCAGAGCAATGAATATCCTAGCACAGTCATTATCTGATGACTTATTTCAGGAAGTTGTTGAATGCTCAACAGCTAAGGAGATGTGGGATTCCCTTCATCAAATGACTTCTGAACCCGTGGATGAAATATCAGAAAGAAGCCACAACATCTTGTTTGAAGGAGGAAAATCAATATCCCTAGATGTTATTTGGGATGTCTCAGATGATGAATCTTCATTTGAAGATGAAGAGAAGGAAGCAAGGGCCAAACAATTTTGCTTAATGGCCATCAATGCTTCCTGCAGCAATTTAGAGGCCGAACAAACAGAAGGAAAATCAAAACCTGAAAAGGATCAGGTAATATCTAACTCTGTTTTCAGTTCAGGTAACTTAGAAATTCAAACTTGCTGCCAAGATTCAATAAAACCTGAGGAGGAAACAAAACTTCTCAGAGGAATGTTTTCAGAATATACTAATCGATGGAATGAGTTCAGACCGTCGAACTCAGATCAACGATCATATATAAAATCTGAAAACTCAGTCAGCTGTTTCATAAATTTGTTTTATAAATATAAGGATAAAATATTTTCAAATCCTTCTCTCATTTGGAATAAATTTATTAGGAAACATTTTGTTTGGCTGTTTCTATCTGTTTGATATTTTGTTCACAATTTTGTCAGGACTTCTGTATAAGAATTCCTTGTCAGATATCTTTATATCTCTTATAGAGCCTTTTCTAAATTCATCTAGATTGAGTCCTCTACTCTAGTTGCATTGGTCAGCTGAGTTTGAATCTCTTCCGATTAAAAGAAATTTTATAGGAAGGAAGATATCAGACATTGTTTTTTTTAAAAATCCAGAACCCTAATTAAATTTGCTGGAAAAATATCATTTTTTTCTGCTAATATATCCTTTTTCAAGGAGAGAGCAATCTCTACCATAGCTTTCTGCAGGTACCATCTATAAGAGTTAGCTGGATGACTCAATCAAAATTCAAAGTCATCCCAGCCTCCTTCAATCACAGGTACCGCATCAACATAGGGGGAGATTGCATTGCCAGCAAGCAGCCAGCCTTTTTTAAAACCGAAGCCTGCTATGCAAAGCTTTTCTTATTATATATCTTATGCTTTGCAAATATTTATTATAATATTATTTTGTTAATAGGATCCTCACCCAAATAGGGGGAGATTGTTGGAACCTTAGGTTCTGATTTGGGACAGGATCCCTATTAGGTTGCTTAGTTTTGTTTATTTATTTTCCTGTAGTTTTAGTTTTGAAAGACTTAACCCAAATAGGGGGAGATTGTTGGTACCCTAGTTTGGATTTGAGTTAAGTCTTTTCTTTTAGTCTCTTGACCCAAGATTTATCTATGGTCAAAGGTTAGTTATAGTGCTGTCACTTATCCAGTGAAATTCTGGCTAAGTAGTTTTTGGTTCGACTATAGTCGAACGCCGCTCGACTATCGTCTATCGACTGATCGACGATCGTCTGTCAGTTGGTTGTCGTTTGTCTGCTGTTGATAGTTCGACTATCTGTGTGATAGTTTGACTATCTGTCTGTTGCTGATAGGTCGACTATCTGTGTATAGTTCGACTATCTGTTTGTTGTTGATAGTTCGACTATCTGTGTGATAGTTCGACTATCTGTCTGTTGCTGATAGGTCGACTATCTGTGTATAGTTCGACTATCTATTTGTTGTTGATAGTTCGACTATCTGTGTGATAGTTCGACTATCTGTTTGCTGTTGGTAGTTCGACTATCTGTGTGATAGGTCGACTATCTGTTCCGCCTTGATAGCTCGACTGTCTGTGTGACAGTTCGACTATCTTCCTGATAGCTCGACTATCTGCCTTGATAGTTCGACTATCTGTATTGTTCGACTATCTGTCTGATAGGTCGACGATCTCCTTTGTTCGGTCGACGATCTCTGTGGGTCGTTCGACGTTTTGCTGTCTGCGTATAGTTAATATTATATGCGTTTTATTCTGTGATTTAATTCCTGTATTTCTAGCATATTTTATTATAGAATATTTTATTGATCTTATGCATATATCTCAAAGCAAATCTTTGCTTCTTCCTTTATGCATAAGTCAATCTTATCTGACATGTTTTTTGTCTTATTAGTTTACTTTATCTGCAGCTGTCCTTTATAGCCGTTGGACTCAAAAGTCCTCTCTGGCTTAAAGAGTTATATCTGAAGTGACTTTCTCTAGCATTCTTTATCAGATTGATATTTCAGCTTCTTATGAAGCTTTATTCTTTATATAGAATATATGTCTGCGGATATGTTTTGCTGTATGTTTATTTGCAGCCCAGATTGCAGGTTTCAGAAGAAGACAAAGTTAATTCAAATATTAGAGCCGTTGCAAAGACCATTATTTAAAGAGTTCTTTTGAAGAAAAAGTTCAGCACGAATACAGCACAGCAATATACAGCTCTCAGCTCTTTCACATCCAACTGAGAAGATTATCTCTTCAGCTCTCTTTTTCAACCTGAGTCATCCTGCTTACAGGAAGATCAACACTCAGAGCCTTTTGAAGAAGAAGAAGAAGAAAGCTGCTGAAGAAGAACCATTTATTTTCTATTTCTTCTTCTAGCTTTTTCCTTCAGAACTTCAAGACAGCTTGCTGTCAGAAGTTCTGAAGAGTTCCTGTGCTTCTCTAATCTATTGTTAAAATAGAGAAGACACTCTAACCTCTCTTCCCCCCTCCTGTAAAAGGGTTATTACTCCCTTCAAAAGTATACCTTGGTGGCAGGGCACCTGATCAAAAACCTGTGTTGGTTTTTAGACACCTGATCAAAAGTATAAAGGGTTTCTAGATCTACCTGAAGCAGATCTTGTTGGTGGCAGGGCACCTGATCAAAAACCTGAGTGGATTCCTACCGTGTTGGTAGAAGAGTGGACGTACCCAAGTTGTTGGGGAACCACTATAAAATATCTTGTGTCGTCTGGCTTGCTTTATTTATTCATTGCACTGTAGCTGTGATTAGATTTAACTAGGTTTGCTAGTTGCTGTATAAGACCCGAAGCTCAACTGTAATTACAGTTAGCTTTAGCTTGTGCACTACACTTTGTGTTAGGCTCTAGGGTTATTCAAATATCTATAATCTTCATTCCGCAATTGTATCTATCCTCGTTTTCTTTCAGAAGCTTTTGAGACGCTTAAGACATTCAAGTCTCGTGTGGAAAATCAGTTAAACTTGAAAATCGAGAGATTTAGATGTGATCGAGGAGGAGAATATACTGTTAATGGGTTCAAGGAATTCTATGCCTCTGAGGGAATAATCCTGGAAACAACAGCTCCTTACTCACCCCAGTCGAATGGTGTTGCCGAGCGTAAGAATAGAACTTTAACAGAGATGTTGAACTCTATGCTCCTAACAGCTGGCATGCCTAATTCCTTTTGGGGAGAAGCAGTTCGTGTTGCAAATCACATTCTGAATAGAGTGCCTCATTCTCAGCTCACTTCTACCCCGCATGAGTTATGGCACGGTCATCCTTGTAGATACGATATTCTAAAGACTTGGGGCTGTATTGCCTATGTGCATATACAAGACCTTAAGAGGCCTAAGGTGAGACCTAGAACAACGACGTGCGTCTATCTAGGTAGTGCAGAAGATAGTGCAGCAGACAGATTTCTCGATCTATCCATGAATACCGTGATAGAGTCTAGAGATGCCATATTCTTTGAAGATAAATTTATCAAGGATCATGGTTTATCTGTCTTTGGGTCTAATGACATGATTTCAGAATCTATCGTAGAACCTGAAGCTGGCCCCTCTGGCACTGCTCCCCAACCTATAGAGGTGGAACCTGTTCCACTTAGAGCATCTACAAGAGAGAGAATCTCTAAGAACTTTGGTGAGAACTTCGTCATCTATCACTTCGAGGATGATCCATTCTCCTACCAGGAAGCAATGAGATCTAGAGATTCGTTGATGTGGGCAGAAGCCATTGATGATGAGATGGACTCGCTGCTACATAACAATACTTGGCATCTAGTTGACTTGTCGAAAGACGCTAAAATCCTAGGATGCAAGTGGGTGTTGAAGAAGAAACTACATAGTGATGGGTCTATAGCCAGGTACAAAGCGCGTCTCGTAGCTAAAGGTTATAAACAACAGGGGGGATATACTATTTTGATGTTTATTCACCTGTATGTCACCTATCGACTATTAGGATTCTTCTGGCATTAGCATCTATCGAGAACTTTATAGTTCATCAGATAGATGTGAAGACAACCTTCTTAAATGGAGAGCTTGATGAAGAAATCTACATGGCACAACCTGAAGGTTATGTGCAGAAAGATCAGAAATATAAAGTGTGCAAACTTGATAAATCAATCTATGGGCTTAAACAAGTGCCTAAGATGTGGCACATGAAGTTTGACCAGGTGGTAAAGAATCTCGGATTTCAGTCCAGTCTCTCAGATAAATGCCTTTATCACCGCTCCTTGTCGAATCAGACAATCATCATATGCTTATATATAGATGACATGTTGATTTTAAGATCTAATCTTGCTGCAGTTAGGGATATTAAATCCACTTTGGTAGAAGCTTTTGACATGAAGGACCTCGGTCCTGTAGATACCATGTTAGGTATGAAGGTCAGAGTTGACAAGGGTCGAGTTACTCTTAGTCAGGCTCATTATATTGAGCAACTTCTTTCTACCTAGAGATATGATAACTGTAGGCCGACTAAGACACCGTTTGATCATAATGTCAAGTTGAGTCCTAATGAAGAGACCAACATTGATCAAGTTAGATATTCCAAAATAATTGGTAGTCTCATGTACGTCACAAGTTGTATAAGACCAGACATTGTTTTTTCGGTTAGCATGCTGAGCCGTTTTACTAGTAATCTAGGCAAAGAGCATTGGGAAGCCCTAGATAGGCTGTTAAGATACCTGAGAGGTACTAAAGATCATGTTCTGTGGTACACTGGTTATCCACCTACTGTGGAAGGACATTCTGATGCCTCGTGGTGTTCAGAAGCTGGGAACAGCAAGTCCACCAGTGGATATATATTCACCTTGGGTGGAGCTGCTATCACTTGGAAATCCAAAAGACAGACTTGTATAGCATTGTCGTCTATGAAAGCCGAGTTGTTTGCCTTAGCCTTGGCCGGTGAAGAGGCAGATTGGATCAAGAACTTGATTCTAGACATTCCCTTGTCTAAGCTACAAGTCAACTCGTTGAGCTTGTACTGTGATAATCAAGCAGCAGTTTAAGTCGTTAAGAATGCCCTCTATAATACTAAGAGGAGACATGTTGTAACGACCCTAGCCGATCCAACGTGGCAGTGCCACGGCTCCGCTCTAGGCGTCGCTACCGGGCTGCAACCCAAGCACCCCAACCCCTCTCCCTCCACAGGCGGGTTGTTGGTGGCCACAACCTCCCTTTGATGAGCGAACTCGACAGTTAAGCTGGGCCGTACGGGGACTTCCCAGGAGGTCACCCATCCCAGTACTACTCTCGCCCAAGCACGCTTAACTATGGAGTTCTTTCAACCTTCATCACCAATTGAGCTCAGCTCAATTGGTGATGAAGGTTGAAAGAACTCCATAGTTAAGCGTGCTTGGGCGAGAGTAGTACTGGGATGGGTGACCTCCTGGGAAGTCCCCGTACGGCCCAGCTTAACTGTCGAGTTCGCTCATCAAAGGGAGGCTGTGGCCACCAACAACCCGCCTGTGGAGGGAGAGGGGTTGGGGTGCTTGGGTTGCAGCCCGGTAGCGACGCCTAGAGCGGAGCCGTGGCACTGCCACGTTGGATCGACTAGGGTCGTTACAATAAAAAGTGCACTTTTTATTGTAACACCCCTAGCCGATCCAACGTGACAGCGTCACGGCTCCGCTCTAGGCGATGCTACCGGGCTGCAGCCCAAGCACCCCAACCCCTCTCCCTCCACAGGCGGGTTGTTGGTGGCCGTAGCCCCCCTTAGATGAGTCAAACTCGATAGTCAAGCCCGCACTACGGGGACTTCCCAGGAGGTCACCCATCCCAGTACTACTCTCGCCCGAGCACGCTTAACTATGGAGTTCTTTCAACCTTCATCACCAACTGAGCTGCAGCTCAGTTGGTGATGAAGGTTGAAAGAACTCCATAGTTAAGCGTGCTTGGGCTGGAGTAGTACTGGGATGGGTGACCTCCTGGGAAGTCCCCGTAGTGCGGGCTTGACTATCGAGTTTGACTCATCTAAGGGGGGCTACGGCCACCAACAACCCGCCTGTGGAGGGAGAGGGGTTGGGGTGCTTGGGCTGCAGCCCGGTAGCATCGCCTAGAGCGGAGCCGTGACGCTGTCACGTTGGATCGGCTAGGGGTGTTACACATGTACGACTGAGACATACTTTACTGAATTATCTGAAAGAACAATGAATTATCACTTTGATTGATGTACGTTCAAAGGATAACCCAGCTGATCCATTGACGAAAGGAATGCCCAAAGACCGACTAATCAAAACAGTGGGGGAAATGAGATTAAGGCGATTTAGTTCGGCCTTAGCTCAACATAGGCGATTTAGTTCAGCCTTTTGTCCAAATGTTTTGACTATTCTGATTTCCTTTGTCAAAACAAGCATGTTGTGCTCCGTTGATGCTCTTGGTTGCTGAGTTCGGATCTAGTAAGTTGTTTCATTTCGAACTTGATGCTAACAACTTCACCTGGATTCGGCTTTTACCTTGGAGGAGAGTGTTATTCCAAACTTGATAACACAATCTGACTTGGTCTTGTCTCTTCTTCTGGAGATTGGTTCCATTCCAAACTTGATGAGTTCCAATTAACTTTAGAAGGGCAGTAACCGTGACATTCCATATAGGATCACAGATATAGCTGCGGTGTCCAGAAGTCTGAAATCGTTTCAGTTGAAACAGATATCAGGTTCTGAGGTAAAACTATAATACTCTGTGAACGTGTCCTTCCAGCCAATTAAAATGATTAATACTAAGTTCTTTTTGTAGAACTAGATATTTGCAAATTTGCAAAAGATAGAATTCATTCTGAAATGAAATTCTTTGTTGAAATTGCAGGAGCTGCTGGGATAGGAGGAGTACTGGTTGACTGGAATCCTGATCAGGATGATCTTTTGGATGATGAGATTTAAAGTGTTATGAGTTTATCTTTTGCTACTTCTGTTCATAGCATTGTTTAGCTCTTCTACTTTTGCACTGTTTGTTTGGACTTTATATAGCTCTCTGTTGATTTGTGATACCAGGCGTATAGGGTCTGTGTCTTGTTGTACCTGAGACTATTTCTGTGTTGCAGCTGAGTTTTTGTTTTACTTATGCATGCATACTAATTTTTGTGTTCAAGTCTAATCTTGTTTGAAACAGATGCAGGACACGGTTGTGTATGATTCACTGTTTGGTTGAACTTAGCACAAACCTCCCTCTATCCGAAGTCTGGGTACACGACAGACATATGAGGAGATTGTTAGATATTTAATTATATGTCCGCACGCGTGTTAGCCCGACTCGAAATAGGTTTCGGGTTCATGTCGTTCTAGGGTTAGGCTCTACGCTGGAAGTACTATAAATACCTATTCCAAACTTGATGGTGTATTCGTAGAATACTTTGAGCGGAGCCCTCAACAATTGTCTCTGTTGTGTCCTGGGAAAATCAATGAAATCTTCCCTCCCAAAATGTTTTTTTGATTGAAAGACTCCTTTTGAGCGCCACGCCATTCCCAACCTTCACATCTACGTATGTGCAGGAAAATCGAAAACCGCAAAACCGCGCTGCACCGCACCCTATTTCAAACCGAACCGATCAGGTGCGGTGCGCTTCGGTTCGGGGGGGGGGGGGGGTCTGAAAACCGCACATGTGCGGTTCGGTTTGACTTGGAATTCTTAAAAACCGATCACACCGCACCGCACCGTGAGTTGATTAGCTGGTCTCAAATTTTTTTGGTTGAATTACCAAAAACGGGCGGAACCGCACCAAACCGGCCAACTCATTAAAAACCAAAACCGTGATTATCCCGTGTCCGTGATTTCATTACTCCATTTCTAAGTTTAGTAACTTTAGTTTTATGATTCTATAATATAATAAATCATTTAAGTTCTATAATAACTCATTAATAACTCAATAAAAAATAAAAAATCAAAACCCTCTCTCCAACTCCAGTCTCCCGTCCGCAAAAACTGAGAAAAGGGTGAAACGGTGAAGGCGATTCGCGAAACCCGATCAGACTTCCAGCCCAACGGACGACGGTGAAGCCCTGATTACATTCCGGCGATTTCGCTCCAGGCCGACGGGCGACAGTGAAGCTTTCCAGTTCCAGGCCCTTAGCAGAGTCGCAGTCACAGATTTGCCCCTCGGCCTTTCACAATTGCGATCTTCCCCGCCAGCGACCACTCTAACTCCAGGCCCATACATCTCCAACGGCTTTATCTCAAGCAGCTTCGACAGGGACAACAACTTGACAAGTGCTTATGTATGAATATTTATGATAGTTTAACTTTCAAGGCAGTCTAAACACCTAGAGGGGGGGGGGGTGAATAGGTTCTGCTTCCCTTTCTAAAACTTCTAGACAGAATTCAATTTATTAACTAATATAAAAACACAGCAATCACAGAAAACAAAACATCACAGATTGCACTATGTTTTATAGTGGTTCCCCAAGGTCTGGGTACATCCACTTTCCCCCTTCACCTATCTAGCAGTATGCTAGATTCGGCCAAACTTCCACTTATCTCAGATCAATAGATCTTACAACTCAGAACCCAACTGGTTCCTACAACTCAGGCACAACTGCCCTACCTCAGCCTTGCCCCAAGGCCTACAACTCAGAGAATATCCTTCTCCTACACTCAGGCAATCAGCCCTACCACTCAGAGTTCAATACTCCTACACTCAGCCTTTATAACATAGGCTTACAACTCAGATCTGTATAAACAGATCCTACAGAAATATAGAAAAGATTGTTTAAATTGTCTTGCCAAGTTGAGAGAGAAAAGGCAATGACAATTCTTAATCAGCTGATGCAATCAACTGTTTCTTAGCCTTCTTCAAAGCTTCTTGAAAATGTACTTAGCTGAGTTGATTCCAAACAGCTTCTTGAGAATCCACTGGTGGATTCTTTCTTCTTCTTCAAATTCTGACTTGATCTCTCTCTATCCAGAACTTTGAATGATTCTTCTGAATTCTGATTAGAACTCTTCTTAGATCTACCCTTAGATAGTCTTCTTAGATCTCCCGGAGAAGATCTTCTTAAGTGCCTAGCACTTTCTTGAAATGAGTAGAATGTAATCCTTCTCCACTTTCTGATCCAATGTATTTCAAAGGGTCAGTTCTATATGTTGTTGATTGTTGTCTTCTCCTTCTGAATCTGTCTATTTATAGACATTCTTCATGGTAACCGGCTGATCCGGTTTCTAACCGTTTTCTGACAAGTCTGACAACTTCAGTTAACTGGTGATAACCCACAGCTGTCAAGTCTTCAAACAAGTCCTGTGCCTTAGTGTTGAAACAGTCTGTCAGAAAGTGTCGAGACCATCTGTCTATTTGTGTCGACACAATTGACTTTGGTGTCGACACTGCCTTCAGTGATGTCGACTAAATTGCCTTTGTGTCGACACAGCTTCTTCTGAAAATAACTTGGTCTTTGACTCTGCAGTGTGTCGACACAAGTCCTGTGTGTCGACACAGTTGTTGTAGAATCATAACTTTAGTAAGTGTTGACTTAGCCTTCAGGTGTCGACACATTCATTTTTTTAGCTTTGCTATAATGTGTCGACTTAATCACTATGTGTCGACACATTCTGCTGGTGTCGACAAACTTGTGGTCGACTATTTTCTTCTGTGTCGACATATTCAGATGATGTCGACAAACTTGAGATCGACTATACTCTTCAGTGTCGACACATTCTCCCAATGTTGAGGTCGACGTTTTTCTTCTGTGTCGACACAATTTCCCAGTGTTGTGTCGACTTACTTCTTCTGTGTCGACACAATTTCCCAGTGTTGTGTCGACTTACTTCTTCTGTGTCGACACTTTTTCCCAGTGTTGTTGTAGACTATGTTATGTGTCGACACTTTTTCCCAGAGTAGTGTCGACTTACACCTTCTGTGTCGACACACTTTCCCAGTGTTGTGTCGACAACTTTCTTCTATGTGACGACACATGTTCCTTTGTGTCGACACTTGGACTTAGAATTTTTTCTGTAAACTTTAACAATTCTTTACCTGCACATGTCAACTCAAAACAACATCAAATACAACATGATGTATATCATTGAGCTAGGTTGGGCTTCTTCAAATCAGGTACACATTTTCCAATGTACCCAACAATCTCCCCCTATTTGGAGAAGTCATAACCCTTATAGCCAATGATATACACCATTTATAAATAGTATAAAATGATAATATATGACAATACACAGGGATACTTAATTATAAACAAAATAATAAGAACATCATGGATAAAACAATCTATCACAGATTTAACAATATTTTGTTTATTACTGGGTAATGTTTGATTACATGGTTTTTCTTTGACTGATCACATTACATCATTACAAAACATTATGAAAGAACTAAAACATTATCAGGATTGATCAGGCTCTCTAATAACAATCCCTTGGCCAGATTTAATTTTAGCTGTCACAGGAGCTTCTGATTCTTCAGCCATCTTTTTTCCTTTAAGATCAGCTTTCTTCTTAGCTTCTTCCTTGAGCCTTTGCCTTTCAAAATAGTGAAAAGGCTTTGGGAAGTATTTGCTTGGCTCCATAGCATCAGGTGGAAGTCTTCCCAGCTTAGCTTTCCTTCTGAATTGTACAATGGCTTCTTGTCTTGCCTCATACTTCTGCCATTCCTGCTCATTGTACCACTTGCCCCTTTCATGAACTTGATCTTTGACAGCTTTCCATGCAGTGAGTATTATATTTCTGGAAGTAGGACTCCACTGCTCAAAATCTGGCTTCAGCTCAGCCTGCTCTCTAAATCTTTTCTTTGACAGTAGAGCATCTTGCTGTTCTTGCAAATTTACCTCAGGCTTATCAACCTTTCCAAAGATAACATTTACAACCTCCTTTGAAGGACTATACATATATTGCACTTGCTGATCCAATATATCAAAATCTGGAGGGGGGTATATGACTTGGGCAACCTCAGGTTGGTCACCTTCAAGTAGTCCTGTTTGTAGACCTGACTCAGCCACCATATTATCATCACACAATGGTGGATATCCCAATGTGGCTCTTATACTATTGGTCACCCATTTGGCATGCTCAGAGCCTGCATGAATTAGCATCCTCTCCCCCTTTATGGCTTCTCTTGATACATGATCTCTAAGATCTTCTTTCTGAAATCGAATTTGGCCATCCAAATAATTCACTCCCTCCTTGAAAAATGGTCTTAACTTTTGAAGCTTTTCAGATATTTCCTGTTGAGAGGTTGTGATGGCAGTCTTCACAGATGCAATAGCAGCCTGAAAATTCTTATCAAATTCTTCCATTTCTTTGGCTCTATCTGTAGGCATACCTGGAGCAATCTTCTTCACCTCCTCTATTATCTCATTATGAGATTCAGTTAAATTGTCATTCATTCTGATTTGATTTTCCAGCACATAACTCTGCTTCAAAGCAATATCATCCACCTTTGTAGAGATAGCCACCTGTTGTTTAGCCAAATAAACTACAGCATTGCCACCCTTGTGGAAGCAATCTGTCATTTCAGTTTTATTCAAGTTGACTTGAAATTGGATAGATTTGATATCTTGTGCTAAGTCAAACTGCAGTGTTTTGTTGCTTTCATCAACATATTTCTCAATGGCCACCCTGTGGTCATCCAATTTCACCTGTAAATCCACCAAGAACTTGTTATAATCAACTTCAGGAGGTGGTGGTGGAGGTGTTGTCTGTAAAGCCTGCTTATAAGTCTTGCTTCTTCTTTTAAATACAACCAGTTTTCTTTTCTTAGCCAACCTGGCTTCTTCAGTTTCAGATTCAGAAGTACTCTCAATGTGAACTCTATCTGCTTCAGTGCCATGTTGCTCAGTTTCAACATGTACTGGCTCCCCCTCAATTCTTTGCTCCTCCTCTACTTCTTGTACTTTCTCAATCTCTTGAACTTTCTCCACTCCTTGTTCTAGCTCTATGTCAAGAGGCTGCTCAACATCTTGGTCCTCTTCTATTCTATCAGTAGCTATGTCATCATTAGGAAATAACTCATCCAGAGTGTATTCTTGTTGAACTGGAGCACCTGAAGATAAGTCATTAGGTGCATCCTTGTGCACATTCTCAGGCAGCTGCATATCTGGGGTAGGAGAAGACACATGCTCCCCCTGAACCTGTGCAGAAAAAAAACTATTAGAAAGTCTTTTATAGTAAAATACATTTGCTCCCCCTACACCTGTACCACTTGTACCTGAGCAGGGGTAGATACATTTTGAGCAGGAGATTGAACTGGCTCCCCCTGCATCTGTGCAGATGTATCTACTTGATGAACTATAGTGGAGGCAGGTTGTTCTTCACTCTGTATCCTAAGTGGGTCCTCTTGTTGTTGCTCAGTCTCGTGAGCTGGAGAAGGGGATTTCACAGGGGTGTCTGGCCTGCTCTCTTCAGGCACATCCTTAGACAGCACCCTGTCCCACCTGGAGAATAGTCTCATGTCCATCCTTCTCATATGATTGATTTTAGATCCTGGCAGTTGCTGCATCACTTCAGGAATTGCTCCATTGAGATATAGACTTATGATCCTAGCCATGTTAGGCTTCTTGATCCCTTCTTTAATCTTGTCAAATAGGATTACTGACCAATCAGTAGGAATTGTAAAGGCAATCCTGGTCATAAGGTTGAACATATAGGCAGAAATCCTATCATGTCCACCTGTCTTGCAGAGAATTACTTTCCCAACTATTTCAGACAAGAACTTTCCTTGCTGATTCATACCCTTCCTATTGAATGCAGCTCCAATCTTCATGTTTGAATCCAAACCACACCATTGAAGGGCTTCCCTTGTCTTAGAACTAGGAACCTCTTCTTCATTTTCAACTACTTGTAATTGCAAAAACTTTCTCAAACCTCTTTGGGTAATCTTAATCTTAGTCCCGTGAACAATGGACTTGATCTTGAGTTCAGTAGAATGGACTGATGCTGAGATAAAGAACTCGTGCACCTCCTTCTTCCAGATCTTGGATGGTTCTGAGACAAGAAATTCTAACCCTGAGTCGGAGAGGAGGGTTATAACCCCTTGAACATCGGGCTGCGCATCTGCAAACGCCTGGCGCACCAACTCATACCCTTCATTAACATTGTCTTCAATCCTTGGCGCCATCGAGTCGTCGAGAAGGCTTGAGAGAGGAGAGAAAGAAAGACTGTCGACACAGGGTTTGAGTCTCGAAAACCTTGAAAGCGTGTCGACAACAAGAGCTTTTGACCTATTTATAGCTTCTGTTGAAAGAAGTTCAAAAGGCGCCAAAAAACTGTCTAAATGTGTCGACACAGACGAAATGTGTCGACACTAACTTCTATTAACTCGACATTTCTTCAGCCTACTATGTGTCGACACCAATTTGTGGTTATGTCGACACCTTGGATACATAGTAGAAAGACAGAAATTTTGTGTCGACTCTAATGATAAGTGTCGACACAAATTCTGTAAGTGTCGACACCATTATTCTAGTTGAGTCGACATTACATGTCTGGTTAAGTCGACAATAAAACTCTTAAGTGTCGACACATATTCTCTGTGTCGACACAATATTTCTGACTTGTCGACATAATTTCTCTGAGTCGACACATTATTACTGAATGTGTCGACACATTCTTTACTTACCCAATTTCTGTAACTTCAATGTGTCCTTTTTAACACTTGATTATGTTGTTACTACTTTTACTTACTTATAAACCATTTCAATAGCATTGTTAATGATTTTGTTTAATGCATTAATCAATGGTTAACATACCTAATTCAATTTTGAATTTATTGAATTTGGTTTCATCTAAAGGCTTAGTAAATACATCTGCTATTTGATAATCTGTTTTTACAAATTCCAATGAGATGTCACCTTTTTCTACATGTTCTCTAAGAAAATGATATTTGATTTCTATATGCTTAGTTCTACTATGAGAAACTGGATTATTAGCAATAGAAATAGCACTCTTAGAATCACATAAAAGAGGTGTTCTACTTACTTGAATACCATAATCCTTAAGTTGATGCTGCATCCATAATAGCTGTGCACAGCAGCTTCCAGCAGCAATATACTCTGACTCAGCTGTGGAAATTGCCACACTGGTCTGCTTCTTACTACTCCATGATATAAGTCTTCCTCCCAGGAATTGACAAGTACCTGTAGTACTTTTCCTGTCCTCTCTACATCCTGCAAAATCTGCATCTGAATAGCCTGTTAGTAGAAAATCTCTATTCCTAGGGTACCAAAGGCCTAGATTAGGTGTGCCCTTTAGATATCTTAGAATTCTTTTGACTGCAGTATAATGAGATTCTTTAGGGCAGGCTTGGTACCTAGCACAGACACATGTAGCATACATAATGTCTGGTCTACTAGCAGTGAGATATAGTAGAGACCCAACTATTCCTCTATACAATGATTCATCAACAGGTTTACCTGCCTCATCTTTGCATATTGGCATACTTGTTCCCATAGGAGTTCTCATGGAGGAGGATGACTCCATACCATATTTCTTAATTAATTCTTTGGTGAACTTAGACTGGGATATGGACAATCCATCATCAGTCTGTCTTACTTGGAGTCCCAAGAAGAACTTAAGTTCTCCCATACTGCTCATCTCAAACTTCCCTTGCATAAGTTTGGCAAACTTTTTACAAAGGTTATTTTCAGTAGATCCAAAGATTATGTCATCAACATAGATCTGGACTAAGATGATCTTTCCTTTGGATTCCCTAAGGAATAGAGTTTTGTCTATCTTTCCTCTTGAGAATTTATTCTCAATGAGGAAGGTAGACAGGGTTTCATACCAAGCCCTTGGAGCTTGTTTTAACCCATACAAAGCTTTCCTAAGCTTATACACAGAATCAGGTTTAAGAGGATCTACAAAACCTGATGGCTGCTCTACATATACTTCTTCTTTAAGATCACCATTCAGAAATGCTGACTTTACATCCATCTGGTATACTTTGAAGTCTTGGTAGGCTGCATAGGCAAGGAACATTCTGATTGCCTCCAGCCTTGCTACTGGAGCAAAGGTTTGATCAAAGTCAATCCCTTCTTCCTGCCTGTATCCTTTTGCAACCAATCTTGCTTTATTCTTTATTATTATTCCACTTTCATCTAGCTTGTTCCTATAGATCCACTTAGTCCCAATTATGTTGTGGCCTCTTGGTTTAGGAACAAGCTCCCAGACCTTGCACCTTCTGAACTGATTCAGCTCCTCTTGCATAGCATCAATCCAGTGCTGGTCTTGGATAGCTTCTTCAAACTTCTTAGGTTCCATTTGAGACAAGAAACTAGAATGCAAAACTGTGCTTTGATTTCTGCTTCTAGTTTGCACTCCTTGTCTTGGATCACCAATTATCTGATCAGTAGGATGATCTCTTAGATATCTTATAGCTGGAGGTAAATCCCCTTCAGGTTGAACATCTCCAGCTTCTTCATTCTGCTGTTCCTCTTGGTTTTCATCAGCTTCCATTATCTCTTGTACTCCCCCTGGACAGCAGCCTTCATTTTCCAATGCTCCCTCTTCCTTTGAAGCTTCAGCAATGGAGAGCTTGTCCATCTTCTTGCTTATACCTGTTGAGTCATTTGATCTACAAGACAATTCACAATTGATTATTCTTGTTTCATCAAATACAATATGCACAGATTCTTCAACAACTTGAGTAGTTAAGTTGAAGACTCTATAGGCCTTACTATTTGTGCTGTACCCAACAAATATCCCATCCTGGGATTTGGCAGTAAACTTAGTCAAATAAGACTTACCATTGTTAAGTATATAGCACTTGCAGCCAAAGATCCTAAAATAGGATAGATTTGGTTTTCTGCCTTTCACAATCTCATAGGGAGTCTTCCTGTGGCTTTTGGTGATAGAAGCCCTATTGATGACATGACAAGCAGTGTTAACTGCCTCAGCCCAAAAATATTCTGGGAGAGAGGTGTCACTCAATAGAGTTCTACCAGCTTCAATTAATGATCTATTCTTTCTTTCAGCAATTCCATTTTGCTGAGGTGTTCTAGGTGAGGAGAACTCTTGGAAAATCCCAAAGTCTATACACAAGTTTGTTATGCTTTCAGATTGAAACTCAGTACCATGGTCACTTCTGATTTTGACCACTGTACTGTTCAGTTCATTCTGAATTTGCTTTACAAACTTAAATAATACACTTGGGGTTTCAGATTTTTGTCTCAGAAAGAACACCCATGTAAATCTAGAATAGTCATCTACAACCACTAGTGTGTAGACCTTCCTACCTAGACTGTGAACTGGCATAGGACCAAAAAGATCCATATGCAAGAGGTATAATCACCTCACAGAATCCTTGTTTTCAAGGCTTTGAAATGAGGTTTTTGTCTGCTTGCCCTTTTGACAAGCTGAGCATACCCCTTCCTTTATACACTTAACTTGAGGCCCATTCCTCACTAGTTCTTTACTAAAGAGTTGGCCAATTGTCTTGTAGTTTAGATGAGCCAATCTCTTGTGCCACTTAACACAATGAGAAGCATTGTCATCAGCTACAAGACAAATGGGGGATGCCTTATTCTCACATTCAAAATTAAGGCAATACACATTTCTCTTCCTATACCCAGTCAATATGATCTCTTGATCACTTGACCTTTTGATATGACATCCATCCTTACCAAATGAAATGTCATATCCTAGATCACTCAGCTGGCTTATGCTTATTAGATTATGTTTCAAACCTTTTACATAGGCCACTTGGGTGATAGTAATTAGGTTTGAAGAGATGTTACCAAATCCTTTGATGACTCCTTTTTCAGATCCACCAAAGATCACTTTATGTCCATCTTTGACAGATGAATACTCCTTCAGCAGCCCCTTTGTTCCAGTCATGTGCCTGGAACAACCACTATCCAAGTACCATATAGGGGCATGGTAACTTGGATTCACCTGCAATACAGAATTACTTACCCTTAGAACCCAAGTAAGTCTTGGGTCCTTGGTTCAGGTTAGCCTTAATAAAGTTATCATAACCTCTTCTAACAGGTAGACTCTTATTCTTTATAACACTTGTGTTATACCAGCAGTCCAATGCAAAATGACCCCTCTTGCCACAGCACCAACATTCAAACTTATTGTATCTAGATCTAGATACATCCTTGTCAGAAGCATTTCTGTTCATTGCTGGTGCTGTTGCAACTTCTCCTACTGGTTTCTTAAAACCATAGGGCTTATGACCATAGGTAGGCCTGCTTGCCTTAACACCCTTGTTCTTCAGAACATTTGTCTTGATATGATCCTGAATGTCTTCATGATCATATATGTTAGAAGGCACTTTCTCCTTACCAAACCTTATGGGGACTGAAAGGTTTAGTGGCTGAATAGGGGCTTTGCCTTTCCTCTTGAATCTGCCAGCCCTGGAGTTACCCTTAAATCCTAATCCAGCCTTACCCTTCTGAGTGACAAATTCATCTATCAAGGGTAAGATAGATTTTGGCTTAGAATAACTAGCCACTAAATCCCTTTCAATTCTAAGTCTGTCCTCCAGACTCTTTACTTGATCATTAGTATAATTAATTGTGCCCATCTGAATAATAGTTATATTCTTCAGCTTGGCAATTTCAGCTAACTTTTGATCAAGGACTTTTTCTAACTCAGTTGTTGCAACCCTTAGATCAGCAATTTCCTGAGCCTGTGATTTAACCAGGTTCTTGCTTTTCTTAAGGGCCTGCAACAGGTCCCCATACTTGTCTATCAATTGATAGACATCTCCTTCAGATCCAGATGCATCTTCATCACTTGATGCAGATGTAGCTGATTCTTCACTTGTATTACAAACAGATGTACAAGATGGACAGTTTACCTCATTAGGACCAGACTGATTCTGGCATAGGTCCTCTTCAGATCTTGTCATCAAACCCATGCACTGATGTTCATTGATGGAGTCTAGCAACTGCATAAACTCTTCTTCCTCAGATGCAGCATATAATCCAATATATGCTTCAGCTTCAGATCCTGATTCTGAAGTTGACTGGTCTGACAGACTTTTATCTTTCTTTGCTACAAAGGATTTCTCCTTCTTGCCTTTCTGATAAGTCTTCTTCTTTTCTGAAGATTCCTTCCTTTTGTCAGGACAATCAGCCACTACATGTCCAGGCTTATTGCAACAATAGCAGACAATCTTTGAAGTAGTGGCTTTGCTGGGCTTTGACCTGCTTTTCTCTTTCCTTGATGACCTTCTCTTCTGATAATAGTCATCTACTTGCTGTGATGAGGAAGGCCTAGATTTCCATTGCTTCTTTTTCAAGAACCTTTGAAATTGCCTAGTGAATGCAGCAAAGTCTGCATCTGAATCACAGCTGACTGAACCCTTATCTGAATTTTCAGAACTACCTTCTTCAACTTCCTTAGGAGGAGATGGTGATTTCCTCCTATTCTTTCTAGTGGCTTCAGCATTAAATGCCACAGACTTTTCTCTATGCTCTCCTCTTGAGTTTCTTTCCTCCTCCTTCCTTACCATAAGTTGCATTTCATAGGATAGCAACTTTCCAAACAGAGTTGGAGGAGATATCTCTGCCAATTTTGCCACTTCTCTTATGGCACAGATCTTTGTATCCCAATCCTTTGATAAGGATCTCAAGAATTTGTCATTCAGTTCATAGGTACTGAAGACTCTTCCATAGGATATTAGCTCATTCACAATTCTATAGAATTTCTTATAGCACTCAGTAATGCTATCAGATTTTCCTTGTCTAAAACTTTCATACTCCTGATTTAGCATAGATTTTCTGTCCAGCCTTACTTCTTCAGATCCCTCCATGTAGACAATCAATGTGTCCCACATCTCCTTGGAGGTCTTGCAGTGAATCAGATTCTGAAATGTTGAATCATCTATGGCACTGACAATGATGTTCTGTGCCCTTTTGTCCATAGTTGCCAAGATGATTTCATCCTTGGTCATTTCAGAATAAGTCTTTGGTGTTTGGATATTTGCATCAAGAACAGATATCTTCATTGGTATGAAGGGGCCTTCCTGTACTGTGATGTAAATCCTTGGGTCAGATGCTTCCATAAACAATCTGACTCTTTCTTTCCAGATCCCAAAGATTTCCTTCTTGCATATGGGTAATTTCATTGACCCTAGCTCCTTATGATTCTCTCCAGAACCCATCTTCTTGATTCTTGAATCTGCCTATCAGATCTACCTCAGACTGTTAAGTCCTTTTTGAGGAACCTCCCTCTGATACCACTTGATAGTTTAACTTTCAAGGCAGCCTAAACACCTAGAGGGGGGGGGGGGGTGAATAGGTTCTGCTTCCCTTTCTAAAACTTCTAGACAGAATTCAATTTATTAACTAATATAAAAACACAGCAATCACAGAAAACAAAACATCACAGATTGCACTATGTTTTATAGTGGTTCCCCAAGGTCTGGGTACATCCACTTTCCCCCTTCACCTATCTAGCAGTATGCTAGATTCGGCCAAACTTCCACTTATCTCAGATCAATAGATCTTACAACTCAGAACCCAACTGGTTCCTACAACTCAGGCACAACTGCCCTACCTCAGCCTTGCCCCAAGGCCTACAACTCAGAGAATATCCTTCTCCTACACTCAGGCAATCAGCCCTACCACTCAGAGTTCAACACTCCTACACTCAGCCTTTATAACATAGGCTTACAACTCAGATCTGTATAAACAGATCCTACAGAAATATAGAAAAGATTGTTTAAATTGTCTTGCCAAGTTGAGAGAGAAAAGGCAATGACAATTCTTAATCAGCTGATGCAATCAACTGTTTCTTAGCCTTCTTCAAAGCTTCTTGAAAATGTACTTAGCTGAGTTGATTCCAAACAGCTTCTTGAGAATCCACTGGTGGATTCTTTCTTCTTCTTCAAATTCTGACTTGATCTCTCTCTATCCAGAACTTTGAATGATTCTTCTGAATTCTGATTAGAACTCTTCTTAGATCTACCCTTAGATAGTCTTCTTAGATCTCCCGGAGAAGATCTTCTTAAGTGCCTAGCACTTTCTTGAAATGAGTAGAATGTAATCCTTCTCCACTTTCTGATCCAATGTATTTCAAAGGGTCAGTTCTATATGTTGTTGATTGTTGTCTTCTCCTTCTGAATCTGTCTATTTATAGACATTCTTCATGGTAACCGGCTGATCCGGTTTCTAACCGTTTTCTGACAAGTCTGACAACTTCAGTTAACTGGTGATAACCCACAGCTGTCAAGTCTTCAAACAAGTCCTGTGCCTTAGTGTTGAAACAGTCTGTCAGAAAGTGTCGAGACCATCTGTCTATTTGTGTCGACACAATTGACTTTGGTGTCGACACTGCCTTCAGTGATGTCGACTAAATTGCCTTTGTGTCGACACAGCTTCTTCTGAAAATAACTTGGTCTTTGACTCTGCAGTGTGTCGACACAAGTCCTGTGTGTCGACACAGTTGTTGTAGAATCATAACTTTAGTAAGTGTTGACTTAGCCTTCAGGTGTCGACACATTCATTTTTTTAGCTTTGCTATAATGTGTCGACTTAATCACTATGTGTCGACACATTCTGCTGGTGTCGACAAACTTGTGGTCGACTATTTTCTTCTGTGTCGACATATTCAGATGATGTCGACAAACTTGAGATCGACTATACTCTTCAGTGTCGACACATTCTCCCAATGTTGAGGTCGACGTTTTTCTTCTGTGTCGACACAATTTCCCAGTGTTGTGTCGACTTACTTCTTCTGTGTCGACACAATTTCCCAGTGTTGTGTCGACTTACTTCTTCTGTGTCGACACTTTTTCCCAGTGTTGTTGTAGACTATGTTATGTGTCGACACTTTTTCCCAGAGTAGTGTCGACTTACACCTTCTGTGTCGACACACTTTCCCAGTGTTGTGTCGACAACTTTCTTCTATGTGACGACACATGTTCCTTTGTGTCGACACTTGGACTTAGAATTTTTTCTGTAAACTTTAACAATTCTTTACCTGCACATGTCAACTCAAAACAACATCAAATACAACATGATGTATATCATTGAGCTAGGTTGGGCTTCTTCAAATCAGATACACATTTTCCAATGTACCCAACAATTTATATACAAATTCCATCAACAGTTGAAACTCAATGCTGATGGAATTGGTTAATAACTTTGCTTTATCTCCAACAGCTTACTCATTTTTCCTGAAAGACTGAAAAGTTTCAAATTGGTTAATAACTTGAAGTTGGCTGAAGCATCTCCAATGAAACTCAATGTTGATGTTCATTAAATTAGGGCGCTGCTATCCGCACCGCAGTTTTGGCTATTCGCACCGCACTTTCTCATAATTTTTTACGACTTTTGGAAATACGCCTTTTGCATGCATTTTTAGGAAAAATGCTCAACACGAAAGTTGTAGATCTCGATGAGATCTACAAATTTTGTGTTTAACACTTTTCCAAAAAATGCATGTACCAGACGTATTTTCAAAAGGCACAAAAATCTAGACGTATTTCAAAGTACGTCATGTACATGCATTTTTAGGAAAAGTGTTCAACACGAAAGTTGTAGATCTCTACAACTTTCGTGTTGAACACTTTTCCTAAAAATACATGCACAAGACGTATTTACAAAAGGCACAAAAAATTATGAGAGTGCGGTGCGAATAGCCAAAACTGCGGTGCGGATAGCAGCACCCTTAAATTATTACTCACTGTGCGTCTGTGCCTGCTAAGGACGATGGAAAATCACTTTCCTATGTAATATCAGAATGGACTAAATTGCAAGATAAGACCTTGTATTAATTCATTTAATTGTTTTGGTTGATTGTTATATAAATATGAATATTTGGGTGGGTAAGGGTGTTGTTGTAAAAATGCTTAGAAAGTGCATACCCTTAGAGTGTTAAACTGCTTGTTAATTGTCTAAGTAGTAAAAAAAAAACTGTAAAAAATCGAAACCGCACCGCACAAACCGACGCCAAATTACACCGTGATCGAACCGCACCGCACGGTTTCGGTGCGGTGCTGTTTTGGCCGGTCGAAAACCGCACTTGGTGTGGTTTCAGTTTGCCCCCAAACCGCACCGCTCGCAGGCCTATTCACATCTGCATCTTCTGCAAAGTGCGACTGCGTGGTTTCTATCTTTTTCTCTGCTCAAGAATTTTTTGTGGAGCTTACAACAATTTTAGTACTTTAATCTATGTTGCACTGACACGCGACATGCAATATGACATGACACGACACACGACTCGTCAATTCTCAAAAAATATCATAATCCGACGCGCTGGGACACGTATATTAAATATTTATTCTTTGTAATTATGAAAATCCTAAAATATTTAACAAAAAATTGAGCAATTAACAAATATTCAAATAAATTAAATCATGTTTAAATAATACTCATCAAATATTCAAATGTAAAACTTAACAAAAAGATCAAAAAATGATAGAACATTAACACATTATCATTATATATCATTAGTAAAAATAATAGATTCTCAAGCAAACATTTTCCCCAATTTTCAATCTTCCTTTTTCTAGAGAAAATATCCACCCCACTAGTAGATTCACCTTCACTACCTAAAATGCTAGAAGGGGGCAAATACATTTTTTAGGAGCAAGACTCATTATCATAGCATTCATCTCTTCTTCTACTTTTTTTCACCTCAATTGCGAGAACCTCGTCGTCCTCACAGAGGTATTTTACTTACCTCCGTTCTTGTAAAAATCCTCAAGAAAGAGTTCGTTGAACTGAGCCAGGCCTATTCGCAGGAAACCCTACCAGAGAGCGACGTTGGCGTTCCCCCGGCTAATGCTGAAACCCTCCGGCTCCCCGAAGGGAGCGAATAGCCGGCTCCGGAGACTGCCCCCCAAGTTATCCGGGGCAAAACCGTAGCCGTTCCAGGTATGACTGATGGTTATCTTCTCGCATTCTTTAACCCGTATATCTTCCCCCTTATACTGTTTCTCGCAGCTCCTCCCTTTGGGACTACGGGTCCGATCAGTCCAGCGCCCAAGACCCTGCCCGCCGAGATCCTAAAAGAACCGGCGCCAGGCTCTCGACCCTCGAACGGGAAAGCTCTCGATGTCTCCCATCCCGCCGAGACCCACTTGTCGGGACAAACACTAATCCACCTGATACGGGGGAAAACGGGCCACACGTTCTTTGCGGGATCCTTCGAGGGAAGAACCGGTCCTTCCCGCCAGCCATATGGCGAGAGCGCAATCCCTACGCTTGGTAAATCACTGAACCCTCCCATTCTCCCTTGAATCTGATCATGATTGGCCGAAACTTCTTGCTAGGTTACTGGGACACCTCAGAGGCGGCTCCTGATGTCGACGTGGAGGTGTTCCCATCCCCACCATCTTCCAGCGAGCTTTAAGACTTCCTCAGAGATCCCGGGGATGCCGAGACACTTAAGGAGCGGATGGTGGAGGTCCTAACAAAATTGATCTGGATGCAGCGGGACGACTCTCATCAGGCGAAAGTACATCAGGCTGTAACTGAATGCCGACTGGGCATCCTAGAGCTGGACTACTCGCATCTCGTCGGGGAGATGGAGCGGCAAGGAGGCGGGTGCGAGGAGACATCTCCTACGAGACACATTGCGCGAGCCCGAGATCAGATGCGCTTTGTCAACCAGGAGCTGACGGCTATGAACACCTACTACTACCCGTGAGTGCCTCCGAGGTCGGGTAGGCGAGGCCAGGGCCATTGGCAATGGGTCCAATACTGAGCTCGTCGGCTCCCGCCTCCTCTTGTTCTAGCTTCTCGCTTGGTCCTGTGATAAAACAAAACCAATATTTTAAATTTTCCCTCGCTCGGCGAGTGGCCATCTACATATTTTTAACAATGTTCTCGCCTAGTGTAATGTATTTATTCTACCGAATGTCATTCTTGCTTTTTTCTGCCTTCGTTGTGCTATGCCTTTTGCTTACCCAGGAACTTTTCCTGGAGGCTTTCTCCATTTGCAGGTAAGAAGCGGCAGCTGGGTCGATCGAATTACGAGGCGCCAAAATATTAAAACTCGTTATCCGTACCTTTTCCACCTGAGGAAAATCTCATGATTGCCGAATTTTTCTATAAATAGGCCAGCTCACCAACCGCATTTACTTCCAATTGATTACGGGTCTTCATTCTCCTCTCACGCATTCGCCACTTTGAGATCTTGCGTCTGCGCAAACCCAACTTCCCTCGCATATTTGCAACATGTCGGGAGAGACTGACGGTCGGACTCGATGCGCTCAAGGCTTTATTGACCACGATTTCCCCCTGCAAGCTGACCAAGGAGTACCTTGCCGCGGTTGCCAATTACATCCAGCCAGGGTTCGTCGCGCGACATCTCGAGGGTCAAGACAAAGTCAATTTCCTGCCGGAAGGGGAGCTCATCATCCCCCTGGAACACTTTGAGGTGGGGTTCTGCCTCCCCCTTTGGCTGGAGGTGCGTCGGACCCTCAGGTACTTTGGAGTGGTTCCCGCGGAACTCAACCCGAACTCCGTCGCTCTTCTGGTAGCATTTTCCTGCTATATGCGCGCAGAAAGGATCGAGTTCAACCTCTCGGTCTTCCGGAGACTGTTCAACTTTCGGGCCAAGAGTGGAATCAGATCGTATTTTTTTCGGGCCAGACGATCAAGACGAGCGGCCTCACCAACAAGAACCACTACTTTCCTCAGAAGTTAATTTTCGTCTCCAGGAACTTCAGCAACATGCCCCTCTTGCCTGTTCAATACAACAAGGCGACCTACAAGCCTCCCGCACTTAGGGGGCACGAGACCGCCCTCCTCACCTTCTTTGGAACCAAGAACTTCGATGTCAAGTTCTTACGGAGGGACCTCGTCTCCCTTCCGCCAGTCCTCGTCGGTGAAGGTACCATCTCGCCTCTCTTTCTTGGGTGATGCCTTGGGATTCGACGACGCTAACCCCTACTGTCCGCACAGGTGAGCGAGAAATCCCTCTCCACCAGTCGTATGAGGAAACTGGGACTCTCGCCCCGACCTATCTCTCGCACAATCGGCGGCTTTGGCTTGCAGGGAGGAGCCGGGTATCTCGTCCCAGCCAAGTGCCCAGAAGCCGAAGCTGGATGCTCCTCCTCTAGCCTCTTCCAAGAAGTCCAAAACATCCGCACCGGACAAGGGAAAGTCCGTCGCTAAAACCCCCACCAAGACCCCGCCCGCGACGGGTACGACGAGTACTGCCGTGAAGATTGCTGCCACCGTGGAGAAGGTTCCCGGGGGACCGGTGCCTAGAGGGAACCGGAACTTCGGCCTCTGCGAGAGGCACCTGGATGAGATGGGCCAGCCTCTCCTCCAGTGGGACCCCGAGATTAACCGCGCCTCCATCTCGACGCTCCTGCCAACGTGGATGAAGCAAGACACTACCAGCGGCGAAGCCTTCGCACTTGCCTTCGGGTTGTACAGCCAGGAGGATGCCATCCTCTACGAGCAAGAGTCAATCCGGACCCTCGCGCACGAGACTGCGCAGGCCCAGCTGCGCGCCGTGGAGCTCGCACACATGGCGTCTCGCCGGAGCTTCAACCATGATCGAAACCTAAATGAGGTTTAAAAGTCATGGGATCTCGCCGCGGCAGAGGTGACTTCCCTAAAGCGCCAACTGGCGGGCTCCGAGGCACTTCTCTCCAGACGCCCGGCGCAAGGGGTAAGTGAATCATTTGTTACCTTTTCATAGTTTTGCCTCATTCCTGGCTGACTTATTTCAATTTCCCTCAGGACCATGTGAATGCCGAGCTGCTGCGCACGTAGGTGATGAGCCTTGAGCGCTAGGTATCAGGGCTGAAAGCTGAGAACAAGCGTCTGCAAGAAACCCTCCTCCCGCCGCCCCCAGGCAAAAAGGCCAAACGACATCAATGCAACAATTATGAAATCAAAGTGATGATGCAGGAGAATACCTAAGGGACGGCCAAGCACACAATTGAGGTGCTGCGAGGTGTCGGGCTGCTGAGCGAGAAGGGTGGGAGGTTTACCATGTGAAATGTCCTGCTATAGATGTTAACCCCCATCAAAGTGCCTGAGGGCAAGGATGATCTTCAGCGCGAGGACGACCTCGACTCACCTCTGAGCGAAGAGTCTTCCAGCGAGAAGTCCGGTGACTCTTCCTGAAGACCTTCCACCTCTCAGTTGCACTTTTCTTCTCTCTTTTTTTGAAATACATGTAATGGGCGAGACCCCTAATGTATTTGTGCCATATAAAAAAAAATTCTTTTTTGGACATGTTCACCTACTTGGTAAGGATAACTTTTTTGCTTTTAGCCATTCGCAAACTCTTTCACGCACTCGCACATACCTTAGGCTCTTAAGTGGTGATCGCAGTGCCAATCATAACTCGCGCTCGTGAACCATGTCTAGGGGAGACAACCTTGTCTCCTTACTTCGCGGGACAGGTCCGCTGAGTAGTTGTGCCCAATAAATGCTGTCGAGAGGATCCTACTGAGAAGGGCTTGCCAAGAGAGGCCTGTCGAGAGGATTCTGCCGAGAGATTTATGCCGAGAGAGGCCGATCCTCTAAATAAATGTCGTCTCTCTTGGAGCAACTACTCATCGAAGCCTTCAACACCCACCAAGGGCTTAATAGATCCACCAGCTAGGTGAGAGCCTGACAACGAGAATGACTCAGGATTTAGTCTCTCGACCTTTCACAATGTCCACCGGGGGCCCAATAGATCTGCTAGCTAGGTGAAATCCCGACAACAAGAACATCCTGGGACTTAGTTTCTCAGCCTTTCATAATGTCCACCAGGGGCCCAACAGACCTGCCAACTAGGTGAGAGCCTGACAATGAGAACAGTTTGGGACTTAGTTTCTCAGCCTTTCACAATGTCCACCGGGGGCCCAACAGACCTGCTAGCTAGGTGAGAGCCTGACAGCGGGAACAACTCGGGACTTAGTTTTTCAACATTTCACAATGTCTATCGAGGGCCCAACAGACCTGACATCTAGGTGAGAGCCTGACAGCGGGAACAGCTTGGGGCTTAGTTTTTCAACATTTCACGATGTCTATCAGGGGCCCAACAGACCTGCTAGCTAGGTGAGAGCCTGACAGCTAGAACAACCCAGGACTTAGTTTCTCAGCTTTTCACAATGTCTACTGGGAGCCCAACAGACCTGCCAGCTAGGTGAGAGCCTGACAGCGGGAACAACTCAGGACTTAGTTTTTCAACATTTCACGATGTCTACCGGTGGCCCAACAGACTTGCCAGCTAGGTGAGAGCCTGGCAGTGGGAACAGCCCGAGACTTAGTTTCTCAGCCTTTCACAATATCTATCAGGGGCCCAACAGACTTGCCAGCTAGGTGAGAGCCTGACAGCAGGAATAACCCGTGACTTAGTTTCTCAACATTTCATTATGTCCACTGAGGGCCTAGCAGACCTGAAAGCTAGGTGAGAGCCTGACAGCAGGAACAACCCGGGACATAGTTTCTCAGCCTTTCACAATGTCTACCAGGGGCCCAACAGACCTGCCAGCTAGGTGAGAGCCTGATAGCGGAAACAGCTCGGGACTTGGTTTTTCAGCATTTCACAATATCTACCGGGGGCCCAACAGACCTACCAGCTAGATGAGAACCTGACAGCAGGAACAACCCGAGAATTAGTTTTCAGCCTTTATTCAATCCTTGAGGAGGGGGGGGGGGGAGAAAAGAACGTGCTAAAAGAGAAATGAGTCGAAAACAAGACATGCATTCCATTAATTCAGGGGTAGAAGCATTTCAAGTCGTCACCATTCCATTTATGGCTGATGGTTACCCCCTCCACATTTTAGAGGTGGTAACTTCCCGAATTGAGTGCTTCCTCTATTACATAGAGGCCTACCCAATTGGGATTGAGCTTCCCTACCGACGCAGACCTTCCTATCGTATCTCTATACCTAACTCTATGCAGGAAGCTCTCCAACATCTGGGGTGGCGTGTCGCCATGGATGAAGAAATGATTGTTCTGTGGGGTAATCACACTTGGGATCTTGTGTCTCTTCCTCCTGGCCACAGTTGTGTTAGCTGCAAGTGGATCTTTACAATCAAACATGTCGTGGATATGATAGTTGATCACTTAAAGGCTCGGCTTGTGGCACAGGGTTTTACTCAACAGTATGACCTTGATTATTTGAAATGTACTCCTCGGTCGTAAAATTAAATTCGGTTCGGGTCTTGCTCTCCTTAGCTATTCATCGCCAGTGACCCCTCCATCAGCTGGATGTCAAGAATGTTTTTTTGAATGGTGATCTTCTTGAAATTGTGTGCATGCATCAACCGCCCGGGTTTGAGACCACGGGGGAGTCTCGTGTATGTTTGCTTCGCAAATCTATTTATTGTCTCAAACAGTCTCCACAGGCATTGTTTGAGAAATTCAGCAAGGTCGTTCGTGAGGTTGGCTTCAAATAGAGCTTGGCAGATTTTTCTCTCTTCACTCGTAACCAATCAACTGGGACTATAATATTTATGTTTTATGTTGATGATATTTTGATCACTGGTGATAACTCCGCTGAGATACAACATGTTAAATAACATTTAAATTCTATCTTCCAAATCAAAAATCTGGGAAATCTTCGGTATTTTCTTGGACTAGAGGTAGCACGAAGACCTGATGGCTTTTTCTTATCCTAATGTAAGTATTGTATTGACCTTCTGCAAGATGCTGGCCTCTCAGGTTGCAAACCTGTTGAAAAGTAGTCAAATAAATTAGGCTACCAATGATTTTCTGATAGGAAGCAGGATCAACTAGTTCATTTCCATCTGAATCATTAAACCTGCGATTTTGCTCCATTATCAGTGAACTGGGAGTGCAATTGCTCATTTCAGCATCCTGGAAGATGTCACTAGCATATTTTTGTTGGTGGAGGGAGATATCACTATCATTCTATATTATCTCTAATCCCAAAAAAAAGTTTAGATATCCAAGGTCTTTGATCTGGAATTTTGTTTGTAAGATGCCTTCGAAAATGTTGATCTCATTTACGTTATCGCCGGTAATAATAATGTCATCGACGTAAACAAGTAGAGCCGTATAATTTTTTATAATTCTTTTGATGAAAAGTGAATGATCACTTTTTGGTTGAACATACCCAAGTTCGGTTATAGTTGAGGAAAAATTTTCATACCAGTGTCGGGATGTTTGCTTAAGCCCATACGGTGATTTGTTTAAATGACCTATAAGTTGTTGATAGAAGCCATGAGGATTATAGCCTAGTGGTAAATCCATATAAATTTCTTCCTTCAATTCTCCAAGCAAAAAAGCATTATGGACATCTAGTTGGATTATATTCCAATCATGAGAAGCAGCTAGGGCAAGGAAACATCTTGTAGTTGTCATTTTAACAACCGAGGAAAAAGTGTCTTGGTAGTCCAATCCTTTAACCAGAGTATATCATTTCGCAACTAACCTCGCTTTATACCGTTATATAGTACCATCAACCTTCTTGTACAACCCCGTATTCATTGAGTGGGCCCCTCCGACAAGTTCAAGACTTTGTAGGACATTCAGGTCCAAGTGTCCAAGTAGGCGAGTGGGGCATACAGTGCCGCATTCGCACAGAAAGAGCAAAGGGCTCCCGCCCATAGCAGGCGAAAGGGCTCTCACCAATATAAGTGAGTGGCATGTTGAACTCGCATCCGCCCTTTTAGGGAGCTGTCAAGGCGAATGCCTAGCTCACCCAGCTTTTGCCCCTTTAGGTGAGTGGTGCCCTTATGGACCACTCGCCTAGTGGGGACCAGAGGCGAAATAGCCTTGATGTTCTTGAGGGACTGCAAATAACCTTCCAGAACAATAGAGCTATGCTGTTGGTAGACCCAGGTGGGCTGCGTATAAGGATTCTAAATGGTAGAGTTACGTTGTTGGCAGACCAAATTTAGAAATCTATAAATAGGACCGAGGGGGCACCTTTGGAGGGAGGGATCGACAGTTTTCTCTTGCTTCCTTATTCTTCAGGCTCTCTCCAAGGTACCCAAGCTCAGCATTATCTTGGGAGAGGAAGAACTCTTTGATCTTCTGGGTGTGTGATGGATCTCCTAGCTGATACCTCGGTTCTATTCCTAGGTTCCTGAATCTTTAATCTGGCATGCTAGCCCGAGGGAAGTAAGTGTGAGGTCACACCCTTTTTGGGACCCCGAACTCCACAGAGATCGATTTCCGGTTTCAACACTTTGGTACGGTGAGCGCAGAGAGTGGCCAACACAGAAGAACCTCAGCTAGTTCCATAGATGGAGACGAAGGGCAAGGATCTGGCCAGGAGCAGTCGCTACCCCCGCCAGATCTGGCGACTATAGGCATGTTCGGGGATTTCAGAAAGGAGGTCATAGAGACCTTGCACCATTGGCTCAGCGCCACTCACGGTGAGTGCTCAACTTCGGTCGATCTAGTGGTCGTGCAGCTCGCTCTAGGCAAAAACGCCCTGGTCTGGCGGACCGAGAAGGGGAAGGAAGGAGAGATCAGCGGGGATGATCCCCCCGGGCGAGAACTGTTTCTTGACTCATCAGTCCAGGACGGATCAACGAGGTTATCCTGCGAGAGCCACCCACTCACGTGGTAGGCGGGAGCCCCTTCAGCGAGCTGGTCATGTCAGCCCCTATTCTAAAGGGGTTCAGAGAGCCAGAGATGTCTTATTACACTGACAGGGATGACCCGGCTCAGCACGTCCAGTGGTTTGAGGATGGGGTCTCCATTAGGCAGATCACCAACCCCTTCAAGTGTCGTTTCTTCATCGTCACTCTCAAGGGGAGAGCGAACAACTGGTCCCACCAGCTACCCTCAAACTCAATCCATTACTTTGAGGACTTGCGTCAGGGTTTCCTATCAAGGTTCTCGACGTCCAAGAAAGGAGGGAAAGAAAGAATCACTCTGGCAGGAAAAGAGGGGGCAGGGGAGAGTTGCCCTACAGTGACCTCCATCCAGAGAAAGGTCACGCAACAGCCACCGACCCAGAATTCCTGGAAGTGAGGAGGGAAAGAGGCCTAATACATGTAACATCCCACAAATAACCATACCCCTAAGAAGTTTTTGTCATGACTAGGTCTAAGAGGGCCAAGAGAACCCTGGGTGCCTATGTAGATAAGTGAAAGCACAATGGTCTGCAAATAGTAATTTCTGGACACCTAAGCAAGGATTTGGCTAATGACTCCCAATATGACTACTTGACCACACCATATCACTTTCAACCTCATAGGGACCCTTGAAAACCCATACAACCCATTTGGGGTCAACCTAAGGGGTCAAGCTAACCAGGGTTAACCTTAACCCTAGTTAGGTCAAATTGCCCTAATTTGACCTAAGTTGATTATACCAAGCCACAAATGGACTTGGGTGGTGGAAAGGGACTCAAGACACCTAGTTGACCAGTCAACCCACCTATTTGACCATGCCAAGTCAAACCCTCAAAGTCAACCTTGGTCAAACCAAGCTCAAATGGGGAGGGAACTAAGCCCAACTCCAATCTAATTGGGCTAGGCCCAAATGTGTTGGCCCACTAGCTCTAGCAAGTGGAAATTATCTAGAGCGCCACTCAATTTCTAGAGGTGATGACTAGGAGAGAGGAGGAGTTTTTCATTTAAGGGAGGAGAGAGAAAGGGGGGAGTTAATGGTGGAATGCAAAGAGGCTTTCCCCCTCCCCTTCCCTAAGGTTCCATTCATCTCCCCTATCCTTTGGGAGGATTTTGCCATCAATTCCAGCCAGCCCATCATATGAAGAGGCACCAATCCACCATGGCTGAACACCCCCTTCATGGCCATTAATGGCTATTCAATTATAGCCTCTCCCTCTTTCCAAAACAACCCCTCCATCAGCTTTAAAAGCTTCCAAGCAATCAAAATGGACGGTTACATCACTGGTTTAGGAGGAGAATAGAGAATTTGACAAGGAAGAAACTTGAGATTGCTGGCCATGGCACATCACCACCACACACACCGCCAAGCCCGCCTGCAGGTCTAATCCTCCTCCTTCTTCTCTGTGCTAGATCTGTAGATCATTAGGTAGAGAAATTGGGCTCAAACGAGCCCGATTAGTGAGGAGAAAATGAGAGAATTTCCATGAAAAAATAACCCCTCAGGTTCGCCGGGAACAGTCCCTCTGGCGGTCGTGCCGCCGCCAGTCGATAGCCACCACCTCGATGAAGGTGGCAATGGCGGTGGCTGGCCAGGGAGGTGGCCGGATGGCCGGGAATTGGAGCTTGAAAAGCTCCAGGAAGATGCAATCCAGGCAGTTGGCTCATCGGGGACGATGACTAGGAGCCGTCAGATCGGCCATGATCGATAAGCGCAGGCCAAATATTTATTTATATATATTAATTCATTTCTGTCACAATATTTCAATCATCTTACCTTAATTATTAAAAGTAGTTAGAGGCATTTTCTGTAGATGTTCTCAAAATAGAAAACATATCCCTTGATGTCTAATTTAATACAAAATTTGAATCAACCAATTTGGATCACTGGATCTCCCTCATCACACTTTTTGGTGCAAGGTGTCCAAAGGCTAACCAGAAATTTAAATGAGTTTCCCCAGTGGCCCACTAAGTCAAATGGACTGAAATTTTCACCATAGGCTGGTCTAGCCATGGTCCACAACATATCCAAAAATCAGAATTTTGGGAGATAATTTTTCTATAGTTTTTGTAATAATTTAATAATTCATGTATGTAATTCAAATAGGGTCAATGGACCTCAAATTTTTCCCAAACTTTGGTGGGTGACTAGAGGGGATATTATAAGGCCAGAAAAAATCAATCTATTTAGAGTTGATTTGGTGGGGTAACTTGGTGAGTAAAGTTGGCCATTTAAATGTAATAGACTTAGTTCTTCAATAGTGCACTTAGAGTGGTTGAGTGACCAGCCCTTCAACCAAGCAAGGTAAAAACTTGGCCCTTGACATATTATCACTTGAAACATCCCTTGGAACAATTTTAGAAGTTTTTAGGGTTGGAATATCATAAAACCCTAGTTCAAACCTTAGGGTTGCCTATTAGGGTTAATGAAGAGAATAAGGTCAAATCTTTAAGTCTTGGCTCAAGACTTTGTAGGTAGTTTCATTGGGTGGAGAGACATCTTGGATAATTTAATTAGAATTTTATGAGTAATTCTCTCCCACAAATCACTTATTAACAAGAATATGAACTTTCTTATCAAGTGCAAAATACATGTATATCTAGTGTTGAATGGTCATGAAACTTGAGTAATGAGTCTTTTCTGAAGTTATTTATGTATGAAAATTTTATTGTAATTTTTGATTGAAGAATTATGGTACTCCCTTTGTTATTTTAGAAATTATTAAATTGATAAATAAATGGTTTAGGACAAACTGAGTACTAGAAAATTATGAAACTTGGTCAGTAAACTTTTTAGACCACAAATATGTCATGTTAATTTTATTGTAATTTTTGGAAGAGTTTAAATAGAGGTTACTTTACAAATGCCTTAGAGATGTTTTATTCATTAATTTATTTATGTTGCAAAAAGAAAGTTAAAGATGATGAAATTTGGGCGGTGACACTTTCTGATCATATTTGACCCATGATAATTTTATTATAATTTCTGGATGATTAAATCTTGTAGCCTCTTTGTTAATTATTGTTTAGATCAAAAAATTTATATTTTGGTTTATGATAGAAATTAACTCTGGAAAATTATGAAACTCATACCTTGTTATTAATTAGTCAATAGGAAGATTTGGAAATTTTGGTGGGATCATTGCATGACAAAATTTTATACTTCATGTTCATAATCATAGGGATTCATGATTTAAGGAAAATTATTTAAAGGCTGATTTAATTATAAAAAATACCAAGTTCTGATTTTGGGCTCAATAAGTCATGGTAGACCCCTAGTAATAGTTATAAGGCTATAGGCAAAGTAATCTGGAGTATTTACTTTCATACGCTCAGGATAGATCACTTGGACTACATATAGTAAAATCAAGTATTCTAGATAGAAATGCAGGCCATATATGGGTGGAGATATAGTGAGTACACCTGGTTGGATGGAGTCTTGATGAGGTCACCCTTAGGGCCAAATCCTAAGTAGTATGGGTAACATAGAGATGGGGTTGTGCTCGGGGCCGACAGAGTAACGTCTTCTCCCGAGGAATATAAATCCACTTAGGATTAGCTAAAATGGCAATGTGGGATAGGGTTAGTAAAAAGTAGTTACCCATAAGAATAAGTGCCTATAGAAAGGGATATTTGGGCTTCAGCCCATCATAGTTCCTAGTGCCTTCAAGAGCTCTTCACTGAGCATACCCTGGGCAGTCCAAGGTTAACCCTAAACTGTAAGAATAAGTAGATAAAAAGAGTAACCAATATTAAACCACCTTCACTTACACTCACTCTGTCATTTTGAGAGGGTAGCTGGCTTAGATTGGTGAGTCGATGGCTTGGAAGCTCCTTATAACATGTGTGTATGTGCATTAAGTAGTGGGTCCTCGTTATTGGATGATCGTTCACACTGACGTCGATACATTGACTCGGCAAGTGTAAGTATTCACTTAGCCCATGAAAGATTGGTGGATTGGCCAGCATTAGTACAAGAGACTTTATAGCACCTAATTATGGGTGTACCGAGTTGTATGCAAGGTCTAGGTTGGGTAGTGTGAATACCGACCTAGGAGTGGGGAGGCCCAACCCACTGCCTCAGTTTGCCACTATGAGAGGTACCCGAGAGTTTAGCTGACTCCAAATAGGGGAACTAAAGGTCTGTGCACATAGAGTCGGGTGGGTGCATTGCACTTGTGTGGAACATATCATCAAACATGTATATCATTTCATGTCATACATAACTTGCATAAAACCCCTACCCCTAACGTATAAATTATTATAAGATTTTTTATACATTAGGCCTTGCAAAATGACCCCTTAACTTATAAGTCTGTATGAGCATTTTTATAAGTTATGGTTACTTTCCCTGTGATGATAGATAACTGCTCTAGTTTTACTTTAATTTATTGCTTCTAGTATATTGATACTCTTACTTTCTGTTTATATACTTGTCATTACTGTGATAGATACTTTTAGTATGTGATAGCTAGGGCCATTGTCATCTGCTCTTGCTTACTCTCCACTTTTAGTCCCTTTCCTTTCATCCTCCCCTGCACAATGCCTAGGTGTCACAGGGGGAGGGAGGGGGACCAAGACTTACTTAAACTAACAGCCTGATGGGCATAACACCAGGGACTCCAGCTGTGAGATAGGATACATCACTAGGGTAAACAACACATCCAGGAGGAGGTGAACCAGCCTAGTCCAGGTATGGCAGCAACAACAGTCATGGGATCAGTGAGTGTCTTGTAACTTTACTTCCGCGAGCGTTTGTAGTGAGGATTTTATGTACTGGGTAGCTACCCCTTTTATATGTCTTGGTTCATCATTGATTATGTGTGGACTAATTATATATATATTACATGTGATGTGGACTGGCTATCTTTATGATACTACTTCTTTTCCTTGAAGAATATGCTCGAGTATTTGCTGGCAGAATCGATGGTTTGTGGTGTCATCCTTCTCGGGAGTTGGTGTCACTACAAAGCGGCGGTTCTGGGCATAAGATCCAGAAAAAATGGGGCCTTACAGTACATCAGCAGAAGCAGGTATAGGTTGAGGATGCTCCACCAAAGGCGGAGGAGAGAGAGTGTTAGAAAACGAACTAAAACAAGCCGGAACGGGTATAACTGAAACTTTATTATCAGAAAAAAGTATCTATTACAAAGGTATGCCCTCCCTTATATAGAATGGAGGAGAGATGAGAGAATACAAATAAGAGATGTGGGACTAAAAAATTACAGGACTAAGCGGACTATACAGAACAAACCGCACAAGCCGTGCGGTTAGACAAAAGGGCTAACCGCACGGCTACCACCAGAGAGAGAGAGAGAGAGAGAGAGACCGCCAAGGGAGACCGCCAGACCGCACGGTCTCCAAATCACCAAGACAGACCGCCAGACCGCCCGGTCTCCAAACCGCCAAGACAGACCGCCAGACCGCCCAGTCACCAACTTCAACACTCCCCCTCAAGCTGGAGCATATATATCGATCATGCCCAGCTTGTCGCAAATATGATGAAACGAGGCGGAAACTGGCTTGGTGAAGATGTCAGCCAGCTCTTTATCAGAAGTGACAAAGGGAGTGCAAATTTGTTCCTTTAAGATCTCTTCACGAATGAAATAACAGTCAACCTCAATGTGCTTGGTTCTTTCATGGAAGACCGGATTTTTGGAGATGTATATGGCAGCCTTGTTATCACAGAACATAGGTAGAGGATGGTTGTAGACCTCTCCTAAATCCAGCATTAGAGCCCATAGCCATTTTAGCTCACAAGTGGTCGACGCCATACTCCAATACTCTGCTTCAGCACTGGACCTGGAAACAATAGACTGCTTCTTGCTCTTCCAGCTTACCAGATTACCTCCAACAAAGGTGCAAAAACCGGAGGTAGACTTGCGATCCCCTTTGTCATCAGCGTAACTCGCATCTGAGTATGCTTCAACCCTCAGATGACCATTCTTCTGAAAAAGCAATCCTTTCCCAGGGGCGGCTTTGACGTACTCCAAGATCTGCAAGGCGGACTGAAGATGGCACTCCCTGGGTGTTTGCATGAATTGACTCACCTTGCCCACAGCATAGGAAATGTCGGGCCTGGTCACTGTGAGATATATAAGCTTACCAACAAGACGCATGTACCTCGTAGTATCTGAAAGAAGCGGCGAATCATCTGTCCAGGTTTTGTCTTCTCCAACAGCCATGGGACACCGGGAATGTTTGGCCCTAGTCAATCCTGCATCTTTTAAAAGATCAAGGGCATACTTACGCTGAGAGAGGACTAAGGAGTCGGGCTTCCGAGAGATTTCGATTCCCAAAAAGTACTTTGGAGAGCCCATATCTTTCGTGACCAGATGTTGACGAAGATGCCGCTTTGTCAAGGCTACCCCTTCTTGGTCATCGCCAGTGAGAAGAATATCATCAACATATACTGCAAGAACCACCAGCCCCGAGGAGGTTTTACGAATAAATAGAGAGTGATCGGCAGATCTGCGCACAAAACCAACGACCACCATGATGCCGCTGAACTTGTCAAATCAAGCTCGAGGGCTCTGCTTGAGGCCATAAATTGCCTTCTTCAGCTGGCACACTCGTGTCTCCCTCTGAGCAACATACCCAGGAGGTTGCTCCATGTAGACGGCCTCCTGAAGATCACCATAAAGGAAGGCATTCTTTACATCCAGCTGGGAAATCGGTCAATCTTTATTGACCGTCTCAGAGAGAAGGACCCGTATAGTGCTGAGACGAGCCACGGGAGAGAAGGTGTCAAAGTAATCAACCCCATAGGTCTGAGTAAAGCCTTTAGCAACAAGGCGAGCTTTATAACGGTCCACAGTGCCATCCGGGGCAAATTTCACCACAAAGACCCAGCGACAGCCAACAACATCAGTACCAAAGGGAGGAGGAACAAGAGTCCAAGTACACCGCTCTGTTAGGGTGGCCATTTCCTCATCCATGGCCATCTTCCAGTGAGGAATAGCAAGGGCCTCCTGGTAGGAGCGGGGCGTGGCAGTGGCAGAGATAGCCAGAGCAAAGACCCTGCGAGAAGGGGTAAGACGATCATATGAAACAACAGTAGTAAGAGGGTGTAGGGTACACGTCTGCACCCCTTTGCGAAGAGCTATAGGAAGATCCAGGTCAGCAGGTCCCTCGGCATTCGGAGCATCCGTGGCAGAGAGAGCTGGCCCAGGAGTAGAGAGTGATGGCGGCGGAGACGGTGGCGGAGAAGAGGGAGAGAGAGGTGGAGTGAGAGGAGTGGATGTGGACGGTGCAGGGGTGAATATTGTAGTAGGAGACGAGGGAATAAAGGGAATAACAGGAGAATCAGAAGCTGGGAGAAGAGGAGAGGAGTCATCCGAGAAGTAGGAGGTATTCTCGAAGAAGGTGACGTCAGCAGAGACGAACTGCTTACGAAGGACGGTATCAAAGCAACAATAACCTTTCTGAGTGGTGGAGTACACCAGAAAGATACATTTAGTGGAGCGAGGGGATAGCTTATTACGGGTGGCAGAAGGGGAATGCACAAAGGCAGTGCATCCAAAGATTTGGAGAGGGAGAGGAAACGGCTCCTTGCCCGGATACAAAATGGAGAATGGGGTCTTTCCGTGGAGAACGGTGGAGGGAATGCGATTGATAAGGTAGCAGGCAAGGAGAACAGCATAGCCCCAATAGGAGCGAGGAACATGCATCTGGGTCATCAAGGTGCGAGCGACATCAAGAAGGTGACGGTTTTTGCTTTCTGCCACCCCATTTTGTTGTGAAGTATAAACACAACTAGTTTGATGAATAATCCCACTTTGCATGCAGAAGGCCTGAAAGTCATGACTGATATACTCTTTAGCATTATCAGATCGAAGAACTTTAATAGAAACATTAAACTGAGTTTTGATCATGAGATAGAAGGTCGTCCATACAGAGAATAATTCAGAGCGATCTTTTAACAGATACACCCACGTACTGCGAGAGAAATCATCAATGAATGTGACAAAATATGAACTACCCCGACCAACGGTAAGAGTAGGAGAAGGACCCCAAATATCGGAATGGATGAGATCAAACGGACGGGTGGATCCACGAACGTGCTTTGGAGGGAAGGAGGAGCGGTGATGCTTGCCAAGCTGACGGGCCTCACAGTTGAGCGGAGGACTTTGTGGAGGAAGGTGGGGCAGAAGTTGACGTAGAAGATGAGGAGGAGCATGACCAAGGCGGAGATGCCATTGGAGAAGATCTGTGGAGGTGGAGAAGAAGGTGGAGAAAGCGGAAATGTTGTCCAGGAAGTATAGGCCGCCACTCTCAGTCCCAGTATCAATCGTCCGTTGGGAGTCCGGATCCTAAAAAGAGCAAGTAGTAGAAGTAAAAGTAACAGAACATTGTAATTGCTTGAATAGAGAGGTAACAGATAATAAGTTGCACGGGAACTTGGGCACGTAGAGAGTATCCTCCAAGCGAAGAGACGGAGTGACATGAACTATCCCTGTCCCATGAACCGATGATGAAGAGCCGTCAGCGAGAATAACCGGGGGCAACCGACCATGTGTTTCTAGGAGAGAAAAACACTGGAGATTGCCAGTCATATGATTAGTAGCACCGGTGTCGATCAGCCATTTTCCTTGAGTAACAACGTGGGCACTACCAGAAGCGTGACCACTGAGGCGAACGGCTTAGAGGAGTATAAAGAAGCCATGAAGGGAGGAACAAAAGAACTGCAGCGGCCACGGTGACAGCACAGCAGCGGCAAGAAGGGCCACGACCAAGATGTAGAGCAAGGCAAAAGAGGAAGAAGAGGGAAGCACAAGCCGCGCGACTAAATAGGAGGTCGCGGTGACTAACAAGCAGGAGCGGCTAAAGGACGAGGGGCAGAGAGGCCACCTAAACAAGGAATAACCCGCGCGAACAGAGAGAAATCGCAACGGTTAGAAGACAGAGGTCTACAGCGGTCACGATGAGAGACACCAGCGGCCAGAACAGCCACGACCAAGCCGCAGAAACAAGCAGAGGGAAAGAAGTCGAGCGGCGAGAAATCAAACCGCGTGAACAGAATAAAGAGACACCACGCGAACAGAGAGATGTCCGCTGGGAGGCAAACACGGCAAACAAGGCAACAGGCCGCGGCACAGGTCGCGCACACACAGGGCAACGCCAAGGAAGAAAAGAAGCCGCGCGAACAAGGCACAAGCAGGCGGAAGAAACAAGTCGCGAGACCAGGTCGCGAGAAGAGGAAGAAAGCCGCGCAAACAGGGCGCAAGCAAGCAGGCGGAAGAAACAAGTCGCGAGAACAGGTCGCGAGAAGAAGAAGCAAGCCGCGCGGACAGAGCAGACAGAATCAGGAGCCAAAGATCGATGGCTCTGATACCATGTTGGAAAACGAACTAAAACAAGCCGGAACAGGTATAACTGAAACTTTATTATCAGAAAAAGGTATCTATTACAAAGGTATGCCCTCCCTTATATAGAATGGAGGAGAGATGAGAGAATACAAATAAGAGATGTGGGACTAAAAAATTACAGGACTAAGCGGACTATACAGAACAAACCGCACAAGCCGCGCGGTTAGACAGAAGGGCTAACCGCACGACTACCACCAGAGAGAGAGAGAGATACCGTCAGGGGAGACCGTCAGACCGCGCGGTCTCCAAACCGCCAAGACAGACCGCCAGACTGCCCGGTCTCCAAACCGCCAAGACAGACCGCCAGACTGCCCGGTCTCCAAACCGCCAAGACAGACCGCCAGACCGCCCGGTCACCAACTTCAACAGAGAGGTGAACAATCATGCAATTTGAGGGAACCTTGTCCCGGTAAGCTTTTCTTTCTAATGAACTTTATCCCTATCCAATTAAGGCAGGGCAGTCTATTAAAAATCCTAATCTAAGTGAATGAAATATAAAATTCTGATCTTGCTTGGAAAGCCCCCGAGATGGTTCTACTGACCGGGATCTCATTAGCTGGCAGGGCCGGTAGACCTCTCAGAGGGGTCAGTTGTGATATAGTTTGGAAAACCCTAAAGATTGTTCCACTGACCGTGCTCTCAATAGCTGGTGAGATAGGTTGATCTCTCAGAGTGGCAGAACATGTTAGCCCTGAGAAGATCTCGCTGACCAGGCTCCCACTAGCTGACAGGGTTGTTGTTCATTCAGTGGTGGTTTGACATGTTAGCCCCGAGATTGTTCCGCTGACCGGGCTCTCATTAGTCGGCAGGGCAGGTAGACCTCTCAGAGAGGCCAGTCGTGATATAGTTTGGGAGCCCTCGAGATGGTTTCACTAACCGGGCTCTCATTAGCCAGTAGGGCAGGTTGACCTCTTAGAGTGACGAGGTAGGTTGACCTCTCAGAGTGGCAGGGCATGTTGACCCCAAGCTGCTCCCCCTGTCAGGCTCTCACCTAGCTGACAGGTCTGTCGCGGTGGACGTTGTATAATATTTTGAAGTCCAAGTCCCGAGCTGCTCCCGCTGTTAGGCTCTCGCCTAGCTGGCAGGTCTGGTTGGCCCTCGGTGGACGTTGTGGAGTATTTTGAAAACAAAGTCCTGAGCTGTTCCTGCTGTCAGATTCTCACCTAGTTGACATGTCTGTCGGGCCCTCGGTGGACGTTGTATAATATCTTGAAATCTAAGTCCCGAGCTGCTCTTGCTATCAGGCTCTCATCTAGCTGGAAGGTCTGTTTGGCCCTCGGTGGACATTATAAACTGATGAAAAACTAAGTCCCAAGCTGCTCTCGCTGTTAGGCTCTCACCTAGCTGGTAGGTCTGTTGAGCCCTCAGTGGATATTGCGAACTGATGAAAAACTAAGTCCCGAGTTGCTCCCGCTGTCAGGCTCTCACCTAGATGGCAGGTCTGTTGGGCCCTCAATGGACATTGTGAATTGATGAAAAACTAAGTCCCGAGCTGCTCCTCCTGTTAGGATCTCACCTAGCTGGCAGGTCTATTGGACCATCGGTGGACATTGTGAACTCATGAAAAACTAAGTCTCGAGCTGCTCCCGCTGTCAGGCTCTCACTTAGCTGGCAGGTCTGTTGGGCCCTCGACGGACATTGTGAACTAATGAAAAACTAATTCCCGAGCTGCTCCCGTTGTTAGGCTCTCACCTAGCTGGCAGGTCTGTTGGGCCCTCGGTGGACATTATGAACTGATGAAAAACGAAGTCCCGAGCTGCTACCACTATCAGGCAATCACTTAGCTGGCAGGTCTGATAGGCCCTCGATGAACGTTGAATGCTTCTGGGGGTAGATGTTCCAAGAACGACAACGTTTATTTTGAGGACAGGCGGAATTTGGATGCGCAAGCGAGACTCGTATAGCGCAAAGGGCCGCTCGGCAGGTCCCATTTGGCAGGTCCTATTCGGCAGACCCCTCTCGGCAGGACTATCTCGGCAGGACCCTCTCGGCAGGGCCCACTAAGCAAGGTTTACTAGGCAAACGTACTTAGCGGACCAGCCCCGCAGAGTAAGGGGTCAAAGCCGTCTCCCGCCAGATGTGGTTCACGAACATGGGCTGCGATGACATTGTTGTCAGTACCTAAGAGCCTAAGGTATATGCGTGTACAACCCATATTCGACGAGGGAGGACCTACCACCGCCAGGTCATCAAAAGTCAAAGTCAGCAAGACAAGGTGGGGATCCAGACCAGCACCCCGGGCCGCGGAAGGTTCGGGCGAGTATGGCGAGCTCCCCAGGCCAAGTGGCGACTATGACCAGATGCTCGCCTCTTCAAGGCGAGCTCCCCGGGGAAGTCGCCAACTCGCCAGGGTGGGGGTATAAGTAAGACCCCCCCCCCTCCTCTTTGGTTTTCCCTATAAATAGGACCCCAGGGGTACGAAGGAGGGGACAAGCAATTCTCGGCCTGAGCCCTCGCGAGTTCCAGCAACTGCCCTTGACTCGTTATTGCTCAGCTCGCCTCCTTCGTACCTAGCTCGGCCAATCTGGTTAAGAAGGGGTTGCTTCTCCTAAGCAACTGGGTACATGGTGGGACCTTTCCGCCGTAGCGACCTGGGGTCTTGTTTGCGCAATTCGTTCCTGTTTCCTGACCAGAGATCATCTTCCCGACTGGTCGACCAGTAACTTCAGGTTGCCTAGTCCGATTTCTGAGGTTGAGAATTTCTCGGCTTCAACACTTGGTGCGGTGAGCGTGGATAGCGACCGAAGAAGAAAGTCGTGGTCGGAAGATGGCCGATGGTGGAGACCGGGGCGAGTTGGGAGGTAACTCGGCGGGAGCTGGAGTCCCGGGGCAAGGTAGCGAGTATGTGACGGTGGCGGCATTTGAAGAGTTCGCAAGGAGAGTGGAGAAGGCAATACTCGTCGGGTTGTCCAATCCGCCTGAGGTGACGGCGACTTCCCCCCGTCGCCGGACACCCCCTGGCGAGGAGATACCAACTCGGCGAGCAGGGAAGGAGCCCGCTTGGGCGAGTGGAGAACAGGTGATCCCCCCGCGACATCACCCGGCGAGTAGTCAGGGAATCCGGTTTCGAGAACCAGAACTCTCAGCGAGGTATGGAGATACTCGCCGATGGAGCGAGTATGACTGCTCGAGCGGAGAGGATACTCGCCGCCGCCAGGAAGGGAGGAGCCCCTTTTGCGACGAGATCCTCGCAGCCCTCGTCCCCGACAACTTCAGAGAGCCAGTCCTCTCGTACTACTCCGGCAAGGACGACCCGGTAGGACATCTTCAGTGGTTTGAGGATGTGGTCTCCATTCGCAACATGTCTGATGCTCTCAAGTGCCGGCTCTTCTCCATTACCTTCAAAGGTAGCGCGAGAGATTGGTTCCACCAGCTGCCAGCCGGGTCAGTTTACTGCTTCTCAGATCTACGAAGGGGCCTGTTAGCAAGGTTTGCGACGTCCAAGCGGAGGAAGAAGGAGGCCACCGCCCTCTTCAAGATCGTGCAGGGGCAGCACGAGAGTTTGGGCCGGTACATCGACCGATTCCAGGAGGAGGTGCTGGAGGTGGAAGAGGTAGACGGGTTCACCTTGATGGTGGCCCTCAAGTTCGGGCTGAAGCAGGGTCTGTTCAACATGGAGTTGGGGCACAGGCCGCTCAAATCGTTCGAGGAAATGGTGGAGAGAGCCAATGTGTTCATCCAGGGAGAGGAGAGGAACAAGGAGTTCCTGGCACGACTCGATGGAGACCGACCGCTTGGGCAAGATAAGGGAAGACTGCTGGAGAGGGAGAGGGCGCCGGAGGGGCGCAACGACAGGAAGCAGGAGAGGCCGAAGGAGAAAGAGGAGAAGAGAGAAAGGGGAAGGGAGATCAGAAAGGTGGAGAGGCAGGAGAGGCGGGAGAGGCCTCGAAGGCAGGAAGATAGGAGGCCCGTCGGGGGTCGAGAGGCGAGGAGCGAGGAGAGAAGATTCCAGTACCCGAGGGATCGCCCCCAGTGGAGGCGGCCCATCCGTCAGGAGGAAGGGAGGGCTTACAACCCTCGGGAGCAGGGAGGAGGAAGAAGGGAAACCATGGCCATCACGCAGCGAGCCGCTAAGCGCCGGCGGAAGGAGAGGCAGCAGGAGAGGAGGCAGGAAAGGCAGCAGGAAGCGGCGATTCCCCTCTACTGCGATATCCATCGAGTGGAGGGGCACGGAACCTTGGCTTGCCCTGAGTTCTGGGAAGCAAGGAGGAGGATGGAAGCAACGGCAGCCGAGAGGGAGCAGCCGCAGCAGGAGGCCCAGGTTGGGCAGGTGGCCTACCAGGCACCGCAGAGAAGGAGGAACGAAGACAGGATCGACCAAGGAGGAAGAGGGAATGTCATTCCCGGTCCGGGAGGCGGGCACGTCGGAGTAATCAACGGAGGGGCGGGGCTAGGAGCTTCCCGCAAGGGAAGTCTCCACCAAATCTACAAAAGGAGCGTCGCCTCGACGTCTCAGACCCCCCCTCCCCTGAACGAGATCACCTTCTCGGAGGAAGACATGCTCTGGAACGAGAACCCCTTTCATGACGCCCTGGTGATTCAAGCAGCAATCGAGGACTTCACCGTCGACCGAATCCTCGCGGATAACGGGAGCTCGGTGAATGTCATCTTCAAGAGAACCTTCGTCGGCCTTCAGGTGGAAGCGTCCCGGGTTCAGGCAGCGGATGGGCCTCTCTTCGGCTTCTCCGGGGAGAAGAAAGAGGTGGAAGGAGGAGTTGAGTTGCTGGTCACCCTCGGGGGAACTTCGATCCGATGCCGCTTCGTCATCGTCGACGCACCCAGCGGCTACAACGCCATCTTCGGGCGGCCCCTCATCAACTACTTCAATGCCGTCCCCTCGTCATATCATCAATGCCTGAAGTACTGCAGGGACGACGTCCAAGTCAGGATCAGGGGAGATCCCAGGGCCTCCAGGGAATGCTACCTGAATGCGGTCAGCACCATCAGCTGGATGGGTGACGCAGAAAGGTTGGAAAGGATGATGGAGCAGGAAGAGGGCCTGCAAGCTGCCGAGGAGCTGGAGGAAGTGGAGGTGATCTCCCTGAGAGGAAAGCCGGAGCTGCTGAAGATCGGAGGAGCCTTGCCCCCGGAAGGGAAGGTGGAGATAGCTGCCTGCCTACAGGAAAACGCGGACGTCTTCGCATGGAGCGCCGCCGAGATGCCAGGGATTGATGCTGATGTTGCCTGTCATCGCCTCAACCTGGATCCAGCGACGACCCCCGTCCGTCAGAAGCAAAGGAAGAGCGTCGCCACTCTAGCGGGACCCATCCGGGAGGAAGTAGGGAAGCTGCTGGAAGCAGGTTTTGTTTCGGAGATCCAGTATCCAGGCTGGGTCTCCAATGTTGTAATGGTGAAGAAGTCTGGAGGGGGCTGGAGGTTATGTATCGACTTTTCAATGTTGAATAAAGCTTGCCCGAAGGATTGTTATCCCCTGCCTCAGATCGACGCGCTGGTTGATTCCGCCGTCGGATTTCCTGTGATGAGTTTCCTTGATGCTTTTTCAGGATACCATCAGATCCGGATGCATCCCCCCGATTGTCGCGACGTTTCCTTCATCACCAGCGACGGGTGTTATAGCTACAAGATGATGCCCTTTGGGCTCAAGAACGCTGGCGCGACATATCAAAGAATGATGGATCACGTCTTCAGAGAGCAAAAGGGGCGGAATCTGGAAGTCTACGTGGATGACCTGCTTGTTAAGAGCAAGAGCGCCGCAGAGCACGTAGCGGATCTGACAGAGACCTTCGCCACCCTGAGGAGGTACAAGATGCGGCTCAACCCGGCCAAGTGTGTCTTCGGCGCGGGAAGGGGGAAGTTTCTAGGGCACCTCCTTACTCCCCTAGGGGTGGAGCCTAACCCCGACAAGGTGACAGCCATCGTGGAGATGGCGTCCCCGAGGGATTCCAAGGAAGTTCAAAGGTTGACCGGAAGGCTGGCAGGTCTTAGCCGGTTTCTCTCCAGGGCCAGAGAAAAGTGTTCCCCTTTCTTCAAAGCCCTTCGGGGGAACCAGAAGTTCGAGTGGACCCCAGAGTGCGAGGAGGCCTTCGTAAAGCTCAAACAACAGCTGACTCGAGCTCCTCTCCTTCAGGGTCCGCAGGGCGGCGAGGACCTCTTGCTCTACCTAGGGGTAGGGGCTGAAGCAGTCAGCTCGGTGTTGGTCCGAGAGGAGGGAAAGAAGCAGCTTCCAATCTACTACGTGAGCCGGGTGCTAAGGCATGCCGAAACACGGTACCCCATCCTGGAGAAGTTAGTCTTCCCCCTGGTAGTTTCGGCCAGGCGACTCCGGCCATATTTCCAAGCCCACTCTATCAAGGTGGTCTCCGACCACCCCTTGAGGAGTATCTTGGACAGAGTGGAGCACTCCGGCAGGCTCGCCAAGTGGGCTGTGGAACTGAGCGAGTTCGACATCTCCTACCCCCCAAGGGTCGCGGTCAAAGCACAAGCCGTGGCGGATTTCCTGACCGACTTCTCGACCGAGGTCGAGGCAGACACGGATGTCTCTCGGCCGGTCCCCTGGAAGATATTCGTAGATGGCGCGTCAGGGAGACACTCCGTGGGAGCCGGGGTGGTGCTGGTTAGTCCTCAGGGGACCAGGATTGTGCAAGCCGTCAAGATCCATTTTCCGGTCACTAACAATCAGGCAGAGTACGAAGCCATGGTGGCTGGCTTGCGACTCGCCAAGGAACTGGCAATCAGAGATATCAGGGCTTTTACCGATTCCATGGTGGCGGCATCTCAGATTCGGGGAGAGTTCGAAGTCCGAGATCCCATCTTGCAGCAATATCTGGTTAAGGTCAAAGGCTTGATCGGGGGGTTCCGATCCTTTCACGTCGAGCACGTGCCCCGAGAACGCAACTCCGAGGCAGACAATCTTGCGAAATACGGCCCTCGGGCTGGGGGAACCGCCATCGAGTTGTTTCGACCATCCATCGAAGAAGGCGAGTTGATGGAGATCGATCAGCGGGCCTCGTGGAGAGATCCGCTCGTCACGTTCCTGGCAACAGGCCGACTACCATCTGACGGGCAAGATCAAAGAAAGTTCCGGTATAAGGCCGCGTACTACTTGCTGCAGGATGGCGAGCTTTATCGCAAAACCATTTCAGGCCCTCTGGCCCGATGCTTGTCAGAACTCGAGATTCCCCGGGTCCTCGAGGAGATTCACTCAGGAGAGTGCGGCAGTCACTCCGGGACCCGCACCCTGGAGCAAAGGATTCTGAGGCACGGTTACTTCTGGCCGACCATCCGAAAGGACGCAGAGGCCTACTCCAGAAAATGCTCCCAATGTCAACTCTTCGCGCCCCTCGCGCTCCAGCCGGCTCAGCAACTCCGCTTGATTACCGCTCCGTGGCCCTTCGCAATTTGGGGAATGGATTTGATCGGCCCGTTCCCTCAAGCTAGCGGGCAAAGGAAGTTTGTCCTGGTAATGGTTGACTACTTCACGAAGTGGATCGAGGCTAAGGCTCTGGCCAGGACCACGTCTCAAATCGTCAAGAACTTCATCTGGGGGGAGATCGCATGCAGGTTCGGGATCCCTCTGGCCATCATCACCGACAATGGGCCGCAGTTCGCCAGCCTGGAACTGGGGGACTTTTGTAAACAGTTGGGAACCGACCTTCGGTTCGCCTCGGTACATCACCCTCGTAGCAACGGGCAAGTAGAAGCCGCGAACAAACTCATCATCAACTTGCTGAAGAAGAAGATCACCAATCTCAAGGGGAATTGGGCCGAGCAGCTCCCTTCCGTCCTCTGGGCCCTCAGGACCACCCCGAACTCAGCCACAGGGGAAACACCCTTCAAGCTGTCACACGGGTCCGAGGCGCTCATCCCGGTCGAATTTGAGGTGCACAGTCCGAGGGTCATCGCAGCCGAAGACGGAAGCGAGGAATGGCGGTTAGAGAATGAAGAAGCTCAGAGGCTCTCCCTGGATTATGTGGAAGAGCTTCGGGACTTAGCCTCCATGCGCCAGGAGGAAACCAAGAGGCGCATGGCGAGACACTTCGACAAAAACATCCGCTTGAAGAACTTCCTCGCGGGGGACTTGGTCATGAAGAAGGTGGACGCTGCTGGGCAGGGAGCCACCGTAGGCAAGCTCCATCCCAACTGGGAAGGACCTTTCATCGTCCAAGAAGCCTTGACCACAGGAGGCTATTACCTACAAGACCAAGCGGGAGAGCAGCTGCCTGGAACCTGGAGCGGGGATGATTTGAAAAGATTTTACCCGTAGCGGTAACTCATGTATCAATTTCTGTAAAAACTCTTAAATGAGCAAAGAATGCGAGATTTCATCCTTTTTGTGTTAAATGTACCTCAAGGTTTCTGAGTGTTTTCATGGTCCGCCTCGTAGTCGACCTCGAGAGGCAACGGTCGGTTTGTTCCTCATATGTAGCCCAGTACGGATGATGGGACGATGCTTCGGGATTTTAAGCGCTCTTGTAAGACCGAGCCTCTGTATTGTCGGCCGAGATCAGCTCCCCCCTTGCATGTCGGCCTATGTCTCCCCGAGTGCATCTCTCTTCCGTCTGGAGGACCTGCGAGGAACAGATCTGCACCGTGATCTCCCGGACTTGAGGAGAGGCCGGCCTCGTAAAACACCCGGAAGAAGAACCTGCCAAGGACCGGGGGTGGACGAGCCCGAAGGGAGATGTGTGAATTCCGAGCGCGTTCAAAAAGGCCCCTCGATGAACACCACCCCCATCCTAATCGTACCTATAAGCGACCTTCACTGTCAAATCGGGATGCGGGACCCCAACCCGTTCTCACTGAATAGCCTAGTTCGGACGATGGGACGATGCTTCGGGATTTTAAGCGCTCTTGTAAGACCGAGCCTCTGCATTGTTGGCCGAGATCAGCTCCCCCCTTGCATATCGGCCTAGGTCTCCCCGAATGCATCTCTTTTCCAAACTAGAGGAATTCTGAGGAACGGGTCTGGACACTAATCCCCCGATTCGGCAGGATCAAGAGCGTCCCTTCGGGGGGAGTTTCTTTCTTGCCAAGATGTCTCTGGGCTTAATCTCCAAAATGTGTAAGGACGCAGGATTTTATTCAAGACCTCGAGTTGAGCAGCGTCGTAAGACCGGTATCCCCACGAGCTCCTCTCCTCGGGAATCGGCCGATCTCCTCGATTGTGATCCAAGACTTCGAGTTGAGCAGCGTCGTAAGACCGGTATCCCCACGAGCTCCTCTCCTCGGGAATCGGCCGATCTCCTCGATTGTGATTCAAGACCTCGAGTTGAGCAGCGTTGTAAGACCGGTATCCCCACGAGCTCCTCTCCTCGGGAATCGGCCGATCTCCTCGATTGTGATTCAAGACCTCGAGTTGAGCAGCGTCGTAAGACCGGTATCCCCACGAGCTCCTCTCCTCGGGAATCGGCCGATCTCCTCGATTGTAATTCAAGACCTCGAGTTGAGCAGCGTCGTAAGACCGGTATCCCCACGAGCTCCTCTCCTCGGGAATCGGTCGATCTCCTCGATTGTGATTCAAGACCTCGAGTTGAGCAGCGTCGTAAGACCGGTATCCCCACGAGCTCCTCTCCTCGGGAATCGGCCGATCTCCTCGATTGTGATTCAAGACCTCGAGTTGAGCAGCGTCGTAAGACCGGTATCCCCACGAGCTCCTCTCCTCGGGAATCGGCCGATCTCCTCGATTGTGATCCAAGACTTCGAGCTGAGCAGCATCGTAAGACCGGTATCCCCACGAGCTCCTCTCCTCGGGAATCCCCTCCTCGACGAGCTCCTCTCCTCGGGAATCGGCCGATCTCCTCGATTGTGATTCAAGACCTCGAGTTGAGCAGCGTCGTAAGACCGGTATCCCCATGAGCTCCTCTCCTCGGGAATCGGCCGATCTCCTCGATTGTGATTCAAGACCTCGAGTTGAGCAGCGTCGTAAGACCGGTATCCCCACGAGCTCCTCTCCTCGGGAATCGGCCGATCTCCTCGATTGTGATTCAAGACCTCGAGTTGAGCAGCGTCGTAAGACCGGTATCCCCACGAGCTCCTCTCCTCGGGAATCGGCCGATCTCCTCGATTGTGATTCAAGACCTCGAGTTGAGCAGCGTCGTAAGACCGGTATCCCCACGAGCTCCTCTCCTCGGGAATCGGCCGATCTCCTCGATTGTGATTCAAGACCTCGAGTTGAGCAGCGTCGTAAGACCGGTATCCCCACGAGCTCCTCTCCTCGGGAATCGGCCGATCTCCTCGATTGTGATTCAAGACCTCGAGTTGAGCAGCGTCGTAAGACCGGTATCCCCACGAGCTCCTCTCCTCGGGAATCAGCCGATCTCCTCGATTGTGATCCAAGACTTCGAGTTGAGCAGCGTCGTAAGACCGGTATCCCCACGAGCTCCTCTCCTCGGGAATCGGCCGATCTCCTCGATTGTGATTCAAGACTTCGAGTTGAGCAGCGTCGTAAGACCGGTATCCCCACGAGCTCCTCTCCTCGGGAATCGGCCGATCTCCTCGATTGTAATTCAAGACCTCGAGTTGAGCAGCGTCGTAAGACCGGTATCCCCACGAGCTCCTCTCCTCGGGAATCGGCCGATCTCCTCGATTGTGATCCAAGACCTCGAGTTGAGCAGCGTCGTAAGACTGGTATCTCCACGAGCTCCTCTCCTCGGGAATCGGCCGATCTCCTCGATGACGAGAATGAGGGGCCCGCAGGCTATGTTCGACGACTAAGCCCGGTTCAGTTTTCGTCACGCGCGAGCAGGTGAGCAGACCTCGCGCGAGCAGGCGAGCTGATCTCGTGCGAGTAGGCGAGCTGATCCCATGCGGGGAAGCGAGCTGGAACCGCGCGAGTAAGCGAGCCCCGGGGGGCATGCGAGTATGTCCCACACGCCACCCACGCGGTTATCTCAGCAGGTTCACGAGTATCCGGGTGCAGGGGCGAGTAGGTCCCGGCGAGCGGATGGTCGATGTCGGGACCATCCCCCTGCGACCTAGCGAGCGTTCCTCTCCGAGCCTATGAGCCTAGCGAGTAACATCCAGTCAGAAAGGCAAAAACCGAAACTTTGTATAAATCATTAAGTCAAAAATTTGGTTTACAAAAAGAATATCGGCGAGCAACTAGGACTCGTCGTCGCCAGTATCAGGCCGATATTCATCATCACCAACATCGTCGATATCCGCAAAGTCGTCGCTCTCTGCGCTCTCGCCGCTGCTGCTTCCGCTGCCGCTGCTGCTCCCGCTGCCGCTGCCGCTTCCGCTGCTGTCAGAATCACTGGAGTTGGTCGGCGACGACGCGCTATATGGCGGGACAGTCCCCTCGGCGAGCAGCTCGGGAATGAGCTCGTCGACAGTGAGTGGCTTCTCCCCCTCAACGAGCTGACCCCCGAGCCTAAGGCGCGCGAGTATGACGTTCCCCGCCGCCCGCGCAATCTCGCGGCGAACAGAGGATCTCTCCTCCCAGAGTACGCGAGATTGCTTCACCACTCGCGCCGGGTCCTCGGGTAGCGGGGTTGAGGAGCTCAGCCGTCCTTCAGCAGCGACCAGCCTCGTCTCCATCACCGCTGCGCGAGTTTGGGCCGCCTCCAGCTCGGCCTGGGAGGCGGCGAGCTTCTCCTCGCACTCAGAGAGTTTCTTCGCCGCTTCTATCTCGGCAGCCTGCGAAATGATCGACGTCAGGATCTATCAAACGAAACAAATCGAACAAACCCACCCAGGGACAGCTCACCTCGAAGTCCCTCCAGCGGACTGACTGCATGCCGAGGTCGATGGCCTTCTTGGAGACGACCTTGAGGGCATCGGTCGTCTCCAACAGCTTCCTCGCCGAATAGTGACCCAGCTCGGCAGACCGCGCGAGCGCGCAGGCCGACTGATGGGCGAGCTCCGTCGGGGTCAGCTCCATGACGGACTCCGCGTCGGCCCGACCGTAGATGGCGTGGAGAACGGCGAACGCCTCCCCATTGTCCTCCCAGTCAGTCGACCAGGACGGAAGGTTGGTGCTCAGCGACACCGAATTCTCCCCCGCCGACCAGGTCACGAGCGGGCGACCGAAGGCGTCCACCACCCCCTGCCCGAGGCTGTAGTTGGGGTGGAAATGGGGCGACTGGGCGCCCGTCGGCAACCGGCAATCGACGGATCGCGGCGACGAGGTCTTCGCCCTCTTCCTCGCGGGACCCTGCGAGCTGGCCCGCGACTTTCCCTTAACCGCCTTCTTCTCCCCAACGTCGGCAGGAGGGCGAGAATCCGACTGCGTGGCGGCGGCTTCCTTCGCCAAAGGAAGCGGCTTCTCCGGAAGCTCGTTGGAGACTGCAAAACACGCGACAAAGTTAGCTTCAGCGGCAAAAGGGCGAGCGAGTAACCAGGGCGCATTTCGAGTTCGGCATACTTTCGTTAGGGTGGACTGGCTCGAGCACGTTGACGTTTAGTCGCCAGAAAATGACGTCAAAACGCCGACCGCGAAAGTATTCAAAGAGCTGCTCGCGAGCTCCTTCGAGGATGGGGGGGAAGGAAGGCGACATCGGCTGGTTGATGCGGCCTGCCGAGAATACCGCCGAAGTCGCCATGGACGACAATCAGCTGCTCGCTCCAGCGATGGACCTTGTTCGCGGTCCCGACCAGGGTGCAGACATGGCTGCTGAAAAAGATAACCCCCTCCGAGGTCGCCGCAAAGGCGAAGATGCGGCGGAAGACGGAGAGGTCGAAAGCGATCCTCTCTTCCCGAAGGAAGCAGAGGAATCCCATGATGATCTCCACGCCGTTGGGATTGATCTGCGCAGGGACAATCCCGAAGTAGCGCAAGATCTCGCAGAACTCCGGCCAGAAGGGCAGCCGCAGGCCCGCGTCGAAGTGACGCAGCGACATTACAAGCGAACCCTCAATATGGGTATTGAGGCGCTCGCTGCGAGTGGGGAGTCTTGCCGAGTATCCGTCGGGCAGGGAGCGTTCCTTGAAGGTCTCCAGTTCCTTCTCGGTGGTTATGGACTTCTTAAAAGCCGCATCTGCGAAGTTAATTGCGTGGGCTTGTCGGCGAGCGCTGGCGTCGTCACCGACCATGATGGCGAGATTCGAAAGCAACGAGAGCGGCAAGTTGATTGTTTAGATACTCGGCAGGAGGAAAGAAGGTCGCTACAACAATACGCTTTATGACCCACCTACCCCTCCTATTTATAGATATGACAAGCCCAAGGGGGGGTCAGCCGTCTCAGCGAGTATCTAACGAGCTCGCGCGATGAAGATCAACCTGCGACATTATCAAGTGAACTAAAGCTCGGCACGTCAAAAAATAACAGCGCGCACACAGAGGCAGGGATATTCGCACACATGAATTAATCAAATTAGAAATAGATGTCCAGAAGTACAAGTCGCACAAGGCGAGTTACATTCGAAAAATAAAAAACTATGGCGCCCTCGGCCGCTCAGGAGGGTGCAGATGTCGCCCGGCCCAGCCGATCTCGCGTGCACGCCGGTAATGCTCCGTCGCCAGCGCTGTCGCATCATCGCCGAGCCTGAGCTGCTCCTCCATCCTCGCCAGGCGCCCAGCAGACCCCATGCTCGCCCGGATGCCGGCCAGCTCGTCAAGCACCAGCTGCAGACGGTGGTTGTTCAGTTGCAGCTGGCGGTCGTTCTCTTTGACCACGTGAAAGCGAGCTTCATAGCTTTCCAAGGTCGACTGGAGCCCTTCGACCTTGGCCATCCTCGCCTCCAGAGCCGAGATACGTCGGTGAGAATCGCAGATAGCGAGCTGGTCAAACTTGCTCTCCAACTCCATGTGAGCGCGAATGGCGGCCTGGCGATACTCGCTCCCAGACAGCCTGATAGCGTCGAGGAAAGTCGCCCCAGAGGTCGCCGGGCGATCTGACAAAGCAGGAAGATGGATCGTCAGGACAGAAAGCAAAAAGCAGAGCGGTATTCAGTAGTAGGAGGCTCACAACGGCGAGGAGATCGGGATCGGCGCGGCGAAGGAGGTCGCCCGGAGGTATCTCGCCTCCCCGAAGAGCTACTCGGAAGATCGGCAGGCCTGCCCTGCCCGCGCCCTCCAGACCCTTGGCCGACGTAGTCAGGGTCTCCAACCCGCGGAGGAAAGTAGGGTGGTCGCGGCCTCTCCGGCTTCTTCACCAACGGCGGAGCTTGAGATGAGCTCGCAGAGTGGAGCGGAGCCCTCAGCGCAGGAGGCGGAGGAGGTCGCGGATGGTCCTTCGGCAGGGCAGACAGAGGCGGCGGAGGGGGCAAGCCGGTGCTCGGCGTCTGGCCAGGAGTGGCGACCGCGGGCGGCGGCGGCGGCAATGGAGCGCTCACCGGGGGTATCTTCCCGCCGCTCGCAACAACACCGGCCGCCGTACTCGCCGGAGGAATCTCGCGCACCGGCCCAGATGACTCGGCAGGAGTGGCCTTCGCCGGCAGCTCCTTACTCCCAGGCGGGGGGTCCTTCACCAACGCCGCCCCAGACGCCTTCCCCGAGCTAAGGCCTATCCTGACCGTGCGGGCGATCTTGAACGGCCTGTCGGCAGCCAGGGCGAGTAAGGGCGCCGAGCTGAGGGGGACGACATCAAGTGCCGCCTCCGCGGCTATCGGAGAATCTGCATAAGGAAAGAAGTCAGCAAAGTGGCGGCGACAACCCAGCAGGGAAGAGTTCGAGGTAGCGACCTGTCAAGGTGACGACCTCGGCCTGAGACGCCGCGGACTCCTTCACGCCCGCGAGCTCCTCGGTCACCCCGGGTTCTCCAGCGGGCTACCCCGGGTCGACCTAGGGAGGTCATCGAGCCCTAGGTCGTTCAACACCGTCTGGGTGTCGGACGACACCACGGGATTGTCAGTCGCCGCGGCGACCTGGTGCGCCGGTGGAGGCGAGCCGACCACCGTAGTCGCGGGCAGCTTGACCTTTTTCGTCTTCTTCTTCTTCGGCGGGGGCAAGGCAGTGGGATCATCCTCGCGCGGTCTTTTCGGCCTGGCTATACCGAGGAGGCCCGACAGGGCGGCGAGACTGTCCTTCAACAGCTGTTCGGTGTCCGACATCTTCGGCGAGCTCCAAGGACCGTCTCAAAAACGGAGCCCCCCTATTTATAGACTACTCTACCAGCAGGCGACGATGCGAGCTGTCCAGATACTCGGCAGAGGTCCTCGCCGAATAAGCGTTGGATGATTCTTTCCGGGCTCCTACGTCGCCCAAAAAGAGCGGGGATTGTGTACAACCCATATTCGACGAGGGAGGGCCCTACCACCGCCAGGTCATCAAAAGTCAAAGTCAGCAAGACAAGGTGGGGATCCAGACCAGCACCCCGGGCCGCGGAAGGTTCGGGCGAGTATGGCGAGCTCCCCAGGCCAACTCGCCAGGTGGCGATTATGACCAGATGCTCGCCTCTTCAAGGCGAGCTCCCCGGGGAAGTCGCCAACTCGCCAGGGTGGGGGTATAAGTAAGACCCCCCCCCCTCCTCTTTGGTTTTCCCTATAAATAGGACCCCAGGGGTACGAAGGAGGGGACAAGCAATTCTCGGCCTGAGCCCTCGCGAGTTCCAGCAACTGCCCTTGACTCGTTATTGCTCAGCTCGCCTCCTTCGTACCTAGCTCGGCCAATCTGGTTGAGAAGGGGTTGCTTCTCCTAAGCAACTGGGTACGTGGTGGGACCTTCCCGCCGTAGCGACCTGGGGTCTTGTTTGCGCAATTCGTTCCTGTTTCCTGACCAAAGATCATCTTCCCGACTGGTCGACCAGTAACTTCAGGTTGCCTAGTCCGATTTCTGAGGTTGAGAATTTCTCGGCTTCAACAATGCGAATGCGTGAAAGCATTTGCGAATGGTTAAAAGCGAAAAATGAGAAACTAAGAGCAGCAGTCATCTCGATAGAAATTAAAGAATTTACATGTTCAAAAAAGAATCTTCTATATACACATATATATCTATTAGGGGTCTCGCCCATTAGATGAATACTCTAGGACAAAAACAAAATACACTTTATGGAAAAAGAAAGAGCGGAAAGTCTTCAGGAGGAGTCGTCCTACTTCTCGTTGGAGGAACTTTCGCCCCTGTCAAAGAGTGAGCCTGCTTCATCCTCGCGCTGAAGGTCGTCCTCCCCCTCGAGCTTGTCAATGGGAGTGAATAGCCAGGTGAGGACGCTGAGCGCTATAAGCTTTTCGCCGCCTTCATTCAGCAATCTGGCACCTCGCAGCACCTCGATCACATGCTTAGCCGCCCCCTGGGCATTCTCCTGCATCATCACTTCGATTTCATAGTTGTTGTATTGATGCCATTTAACCTTCTCGCTCTGGGGAAACGGAAGGAGAGTTTCTTGTAGGCATTTGTTCTCGGCCTTCAATCCCATGACCTTCCGCTCAAGGCCGACAATGATGCAAAGTACAAAATGATAATGAATGATTCACTCACCCCTTGTGCTGGAAATGATGTGAAAGTACAAAATGATAATGAATGATTCACTCACCCCTTGTGTTGGGCGACTGGATAGAAGCGCCTCAGAGGCCTCCAGTCGGTACTTCAGGTAGATTACCTCTACCGCGGCGAGATCCCACGACTTTTGAACCTCGTTTAGGTTCCTTTCAAGGTTGAGACTCCGACGCGACGACATGTGCGCGAGCTCAGGGGCACTCAGCTGGGCCCACGCAGCCTCGTGCGCAAGGGTCCGTGCTGAATCCTAGTTGTAGAAGCTACCGTCCTCCCGGATGTACAACCCAAAGGCGAGTGCGAAGGCCTCGGCGCTGGTAGCATCTTGCTCCATCCACATTGTTAGGAGCGTCGAGATGGAGGTAGGGTTAGCCACGGGATCCCACTGAAGAAGAGGCTAGCCCGTCTCGTCTAGATGCCTCTCGCCAAGGCTGAAGTTCTGGTGCCCTCTCGACACCGGTCCCTCGGGAGCCTTATCCACGGTGGCAGCGATCTTGGCGGCAATATTCGTCGTATCCATCGCAGACTTGCCCTTGTTCGGCGCTGATGTTTTGGTCTTCTTGTAAGATGTTGGGGGAGGAGCATCCAACTTCCTCTTTGGGGCACTCGGCTAGGACGAGGTACCTGACTCCTACCTGCAGGACAAGGTCGTTAATTGGGCGAGACAATGAGAGTTAGCTTCGCCAAATCCAAGGCAACAATCTAAAGGGAGGGGCAGAATGATACCTTCTCTGGAGAGGACAGGAAGAAGGGAGTCGAGGTCCCGCCGCAAGAACTTGACGTCGAAGTTCTTGGTTCCGAAGAAGGCGAGAAGGGCAGTCTCGTGCCCCCCAAGCGGGGAGGCTTATAAGTCGCCTCGTCATATTGGACGGGTGAGAGGGGCACGTTGCCGAAGTTCCCGGTGATGAAGATGAATTTCTGGGGCCAGCGATGGTTCTTATTGGCGAGACCGCTCGTCTTGATCGTCTGACCTGAAAAGAAGACGATCTCGCTCTGGGCCCGAATGTTGAATAGCTTCCAGACGACCGGGAGGTTGAACTCGATCCTTTTCGCACGCATGTAGCAGGCGAATGCTACCAGAAGAGCGACAGAGTTCAGGTTGAGTTGGGCGAGAACCACTTCAAAGTATCAGAGGGACTGTCACACCTCCGACCAGAGGGGAAGGCGGAATCCCACCTCAAAATGTTCCAGGGGAATGACGAGCTCCCTTTCCGACAGGAAATTGATTTTATCAGAACCGCCTAGATGCCACGCTACAAACCCTGACATCATGTAGTTGGCGACTACAAAAATATACTCCTCGGTCAGCCTGCACGGGGGAAATCATGGTCGAGTAAGCTTTGCACGCATCGAGTCCGGTCGTCTGTCTCTCCCAACATTTTGCGAGTGTGTGAGGGAAGATGGGTTTGCGAAGGCGCGAGACCTCAAAGTTGCGAGTGCGTAAGAAGAGGACGAAGACCCAAAATCCAAGTGATAGTAAATGCAGTTGGTGAGCAGTCCTATTTATACAAAAATTGGGCAATCATGACGTTTTCCCCTGGCAGCGGGGGTGTTGATAGCATTTTTTAATATTCTGGCGCCTCGTAATCCGCCCGACTCCACTGCCGCTTCTTACCCGCAAATGGCGAAAGACTCCAGAAAGAATCCTGGGTAAGCGTAAGGCATAGTGCAACGAATAAAGAAAACGATAGCGAGTATGGAATTCGACAAAATAAGTAAGCATTAAAACAAGAACATTACTAAGAATACAGAAGGCAACTCGCCAGGCAAGGGCAAATTTAAATATTGGCTTAATGTTTATTACAAGGCAAAACAAAAAGGGTACATTTTGTAAAGGAGCGAGCGGGAAGCTAAGGTAAGGAAAGGAGGGAGCCGACGAGCAGCTAGGGTAAGGAAAGGAGGGAGCCGACGAGCTCAGTATTGGGCCCATTGCCAACGGCCCCGACCTCGCCTCCCCGACCTCGGAGGTACTCACGAGTAGTAGTAGGCGCTCACAACCGTTAGCTCCTGGTTTACTAAGCGCATCTGGTCCCGGGCTCGCGTAATGTGTCTTCCTGGAGAGGTCTCCTCGCGCCTGCCTCCCTACCGCTCCATCTCCCCAATGAGATGCGAGTAGTCCCGCTCAAGGACGTCCAGCCGGCGTTCAGTTGCCGCCTGGTGCACTTTCGCCTTATGGGAGTCTTCCCGCTGCATTCAGATCAGCTTCGTCAAGACCTCAACCATCCGCTCTTTGAGTGTCTCGGCATCTCCGGGATCTCCAAGAAAGTCTGCAAGCTCGCTGGGAGATGGTGGGGGCGAGAACTCCTCCTCGTCGGCATTAGGGGCCTCCGCCGAGGTGTCCCAGTGGCCTGGCGAGAAGTTTCAGTCACTATCAGGATCGGTTTCGAATGAGAAGTGGAGGGTTCGGTCATTTACCTGGCGTAGGGATGGCGCTCCTGCCTAGTGGCTGGCGGGAAGGACCAGGTCTTCCCTCAAAGGGTCCCACAAAGAACGGATGGCCCGTTTTCCCCCGTCCCGGACGTATTGGCGTTTGTCCCAGCGGGTGGGTCTCGACCGATTGGGAGGCATCGAGTGCTTTCCCGGTCGAGGGCTGAGAGCTTGGCGCTGGTTCATTTGGGTTCTCGGTAGCCTGGGTCTTAGGCGCTGGACTGACCGGACCCGTAGTCCCAAAGGGATGAGCTACGAAAAGCAATATAAGGGGGAAGATATATAAGTTAAGGAGTGCGAGAAGGTAACCATCACTCATACATGGAGTGGCTACGGTTTTGGCCCGGGCAACTTGGGAGACAGTCTCCGGAAGCGGGTGTTCGTTCGCTTCGGGGAGCCAAGGTGTCTCGGCATTCGCCGGGGGAGCGCCGACATTGCTCTCTGGCAGTGGCTCTTGCGGATAGGCTTGGGGTTCAGTTCAACATGCCCATTTTTTGGATTTTTACCAGGATGGGGGTAAGTAAAATACCTCCGCTAGGATGGCGAGGTTCTCGCGATTAGGGGTAGGGGTCGGAGAGGCGAACTCATTTGCCACAAGGTTCTGTCGAATCAACTTCGCCCTTTTTGGCTGGTAGGGGGAATCAACAGGTCTCTTGGACGAAAGCAATGGGGCATATTTGGAGGTCTTGGAGATGGATTTTTCCTGCACAACAGCGAGACGGTCCAGAAGCTCTTGCGAGAGCGATTTCGCGGTCAGTCTACCGTACATGATCGAAACAGTGAGAACTCAGAAGATGAACTGAGGTCGAGCAAGAATACCGTTTTCTGGGTGGAGTCCTGAGATATTTATAGAGCCATGGAGGGACCCACAAAAGATTCCCTTCCAGGTCAGCAAGCACTCATCGAATACTGAGGGTTGGACTTTTCTTTCCAAGCGTAGGACTAGCTCGCAAAGAGCGGGGATTGTGTACAACCCCGAATTCGCTAAGTGGGCCCCTCCGACATGTTCAAGGCTTTGTAGGACATTCAGGTCCAAGTGTCCAAGTCGGCGAGTGGGGCATGTCGTGTCGCACTCGCCTAGAAGGAGCAAGGGCTCCCGCCCATAGCAGGCGAAAGGGTGCCTTGCTCACCCAGCTTTCACCCCTTTAGGTGAGTGGTGCCTTTATGGACCACTCGCCCAGTGGGGGCCAGAGGCGGAATTACCTTGATGCCTATGAGGGACTGCAAATAGCCTTCCAGACCAGCGGAGCTACGCTGTCGGTAGGCCCAAGTGGGCTGCGTATAGTGATTCTGAATGGTAGAGTTACGCTGTTGGCAGATAAAATTTAGAAATCTATAAATAGGACCGAGGGGGCACTTTTGGAGGGAGGGATCGATAGTTTTCTCTTGCTTCCTTCTTCTTCAGGCTCTCTCTAAGGTGCCCAAGCTTAGCATTGGCTTGGGAGAGGAAGAGCTCCTTGATCTTCTGGGTGTGTGGTGGGATCTCCTAACTGAGACCTCGATTCTGTTCCTAGGTTCCTGAATCTTTAGTGTGGCACGCTAGCCCGAGGGAAGTAAGTGCGAGGTCACACCCTTTTTGAGACCCCCGAACTCCACAGAGACTGATTTCCGGTTTCAACACTTCTGCTTTTGAAGGATGTTTTGTACCCTTTCCTTTCTAATGTGATGGATATCCGATGATTTTATGGCATCGTGCTTTGACGTGTCCTAAAATCTGGCAATGCTCACACCATAGATGTCGTCTGGCGTGCTGTGTTGAAGATTTTGGCGAAGCAAGAGGCCCAGTTGTTCAATTACTCTTATGTCCAGTAGAGAAAGCCAAAGTCATATCATTGCGAGACTGGTTTGAAGAAATATTGGACTCTCGTTCTTCCAGTTGGATCATAGAATATGCATCTTCAGAGTTCTCATTAATAATATTTGTCCTCGAACATGCTCGTAAACATCATTTAGGCTTCGTTTGGGGGGACTTATTTTCACCGGTCAAGCGGTTACAGCCGGTGAAAATAAGTCCCCCCAAACGGAGCCTTAATCCCATCAAATACTGCAGTAATTTTTGTTCTTCCATTTGTTCTTCCCAAGCCTTCGAAATAACGCATTGAGAATCATGACTGCAAGTAGGAATAATGATAATTGCCTCAAGCTTGTCCCAAAATTGTTTGAGCTTGGTATAATACGTTTCAATACTCATCTGTTCTCGGGTGCATGAAGAAATTGCGCGACACAGTACAAAGATCCTTGAACTGGTGTTATTGGCAAAACGACAATTTAAGTTTGACCACATGAGGGCTGCAGTATTGGAATGAATAATGGATTGTCCAATATCTTTAGAAACCGAATTGATTAACCAAGAAATAACCGTGTTATTTACTTGTTCTCATTGGGTGAAATAGGCATCATTAAACATCTGGTTTGGAAGTCGAACTAGTGAGAAAACCGAGTTTGTTCTTGCAAGATAGAGCTATTTCTATGGCACTTTTCCAGGGTATGTAGTTGACGGTGCCCACAAGAACTTGATTCACAAGAACCATTCCTGGTGAATCAGAGGGTTGAAGATGAAAATTAGACGGTAAGGGTATTGACAAGTGTTTTTGCTCAATATTCCAGGGATTTCGCCCCCTGTTCTTCTTGGATTTGGAGGATCGAAGCAGCTTTTTCTTTTTGTTTATCCATTAAAAAAGAAAAAAAATCAAAGTTCTGGCTCTGATCCATGTTAAGAAAAATCAAAAGAATAGTAGAAGAGCAGGAAAAAGTGAAGACGATCCTTTTCATTAAAAGATCTAAAAATCACATATTACATTTGTTGGGGATGAAACCCATTTTATAGGTAATGGGCTGCACATAGCCACACCCACATGATCTCCACCCAAAAGGAGTGAGATCATGGGTTTGACCGCGTACGCAATCACCGCGCCCGATCCCTCGCACGCCGATCCCACTACGCATAATGGGGAAACCGCCACACCTCATCGGCGGCCGGCGGCCGACCTCCTCCCCGGAGAGTAGATTCGGGCTGCTCTCGCCGAGATCTACGGGTGTGCGGTGAGTTTTTCCCGTTTCTTGAAATTTTGGACCTTTGGTTATTCGGTTTTGACCCCCTTTTTCCTTGAAAAGTTTCATGAAGTATAGCCAAGGTGTTCTTACGACCGGATCCGTGAGGAAGGGCGCTTGTGTGGCCATGTTTCTGGAGTTAGAGGCAAGTGGTGATTTCTTCCCCTTGTCAAGTTCGTATCTTTGTGTTCCTTGTTGCCGATCTGCTGGATAGTGTAGGTTTTCCGGCCAATTTTAACTTCGCTGTTTATGTAGGAGACAACCCGAGTTTAATTCGTTGAATAAGGATTTAATCTGGTTAGGTTAATACGTCGAGTAGATGATTGTTAGTATAAGATAATTCGTTGAGTATAAGACAGTTAACTTAAGTCTAGTTTTCTTCGTATATAACAGTCCGCCTAAGTCTAAGTTCGTCGTGTAAGAGTGAATAGAATTCATCGGGTGAAGGTTGTTTTGGTTTAAGTAAAATTCGGCGAGTATTAGCTATAGTAGAGTCAGAAAGGTCGAGTATCGTCAAATTCATCGAGTATTCTCGACGAATTCGCCGAGTAATGGCCTTTGGCGTTGAGTGTAGTCATAGCGTTGAGTGATTTTTGAGACTAAGGCAAATTCGTCGAGTATTCACGAACAAATTCGTCGAATGTCAGCCTTGCCGTTGAGTGATTTGGCCTTGGCGTTGAGAGCGTCGAGTAGTTTGTGAGACTAAGTCTAAAGCGCCGTGTTATCTTGACGAACTCGAAGAGTATTATCAGTTGGCATTGAGTGCGCTGAGTTAATTCAGCGAGACGTCGAGTGAAGGCGTTGAGTGAAGTAAAATTCGCTGAGTTAAGTCCAGGCACCGAGTGAGACTGCTTTGGCGTTGAGAGTGTTGAGTGAACTCCAGATTCGTCGAGTATACTCGGCCAATTTTCTGTGAACTTAGTTATTTCGCCGATTCGTCGAGTATCAAGGTAATTACGTCGAATCGTTGAGTATTGTTAAGACGGTTAATTTTGCAAAGTATTATTCGTCGTGTATTTACTGTATTCGTCGTGTATACTCGACAAATAAGTATGGACTTAGTATTTTCTCGCCGAATTGAGTCCAATTCGTCGAGTATGAGCCTTAGAGTGAATTTCGGGATTTTCTTCCTTATTGTCATTAGAGAAGCCCGATGTTTTGGTTGGGGGTTTTATAGGTGTTTATGGATGTTTAGGTGTGGCCAATGGTTGGCGATGGATAAAGGACCACCAATCTAGTGCCGACTCGTGAATCATTGCACTTGATGTTTTTTTGAGTGTTTTCTAATGGACTGTTGTGTTGTGTTGGACCTTGTTGCTACTATCACAGTGTCTTTTTGAGATGTTTGGACTGTTGTGTTGTGTTGGACCTGATTGCCACCACCACAGTGCCTTTTTGAGATATTTAGACCGTTGGGTTGTTTTGGACTTTATTTCCACCACCGTAGTGACTTCTCGTGTTGTTTGGGTCTGTTAGTTTGTGTTGGACATTGTGGCCACCGACTCAGAACCGTTTTCACCGGTGTTAATGATTCATGTGTGTAGATCTGTTCAGTCTCTTGTTTCTCATTGTTTAGACATATGTCTTTATGCTTACTCTTGCATATATTCTCAAAGCATGCATTCGTTTCGCACTTGGTGCAATTTCCTTACTCTTGGATTTTTTAAGTTAATAACTCATTACTGTTTTATTTCTCATTGTTGTGGTTTGGCAGCTTTCCTGTTTAGGTTGGTAACCCTTAAACTCCTTTACTTTCATCTACTAATGATCTTTTTACCACTTGTATTTCTTGCTGAGGTGTTCTTTTCTTTGGAATGCCTCGGGTTTGGAGCAGTAGCCGTTTGAGCTGCTAGTTTGAGTGGTTGCTTGTGTTCTGCAGTCGTTGCAGTCGTCTTTTCCTCACCATTGTGAGGTTGTATTTTGTTTGGTTGTTTAGTTCAGACATACATTGTAACGTCCCCGATTTTTCGATGTTTATTTTAATTCATTTAATGGTATAATTATGACGTCAGAGCGTTACGTTGACGCGTAGTTGGCATGTACCGTTGTCGAAGCGTGGTTTTCTGCTCATAGGTATCCGAGGTTTTGATTTGGGGTTCTAGTTGGCTATTTTCTTGTGAGTTTCTGGAATTTTCCTCGCGAGCCGGGTTTGTTTTGGAACTCAGTGGAGCCTTTTTGAGATATTTGTTGTTTTTGACTTTGGATAGTTTTTACCTGAGTTTGGTTTGTCGGATTTCTATTTTGACTTCTCCGTTGGATTCGTAGCGTCGATATTTAGCTATGATGCGAATTTTGTAAGATTTCGAGTTGGTTTGGGTTTCATGTCGTTTGGACGTTTATTTGGTAATTAATATAATATTATATATATATAAATGCCTTTGCGTCAAATCGGAACCCTATTAATCATCTTCTACCCAAGACGACGGACGGTTTCACGAAAGGAGGAAGGGCGGCGTTGTCACGAGCTTTCAGCCGCCAATCGTGGGGGTTCCGGTGGATGGAATCGTAGTTGGAGAGTAGATTCGGAAAGCTCTCGCTGAGATCTACGCGTGAGTGGTAAGTATTTACCATTTCTTGGATTTTGGGGTGTTAGGTTATGCGATTTTGACTTCCTTTTTCCCCGTTAATTTCAGCAATCATTGCCTAGGAAATCTTGCGGCCGATCCTTGTCGCGGAGCGCTCAGAGTGTCGGATTTTCGGAGCTTTGAGGCAAGTGGTGAATCTTCCCCTTGCTATGTTTCTTACTGTTCTTTTTGCTCCTTTCTTTTCTCCTTAGAATATATGAGTAGTGTAGGGTGCGGCCATGTAGGATCCACAATCGTAGTGTAAGTTTTCAACCAGATTTCATCGAATATAGGTAAGATTAGCCAAGAATAATTCGTTGATTATGGGGTACAGTTTAAGTCAGAATTCGTCGAGTAGAAGTTAGAATTCGTCGAGTATCCGTCGAAATTCGTCGGGTACGGTTTATAATTTAAGGCAAATTCATCGAGTATCGTTGGACATGTCGTTGAGAGAAGGAAAATTCGTCGAGTATGATTCGTCGAATGGTTGGCGTCGAGTTCGTCGAGTATCGTTGGTCATGGCATTGAGTGAAGGCAAATTCGTCGAGTATGGAGTGGGCTTAGAAAGCGTTGAGTGATCGGGCCGCTAAGTCTTTTTCGTCGAGTATATATGCTGAATCAAGTCATGTTCGTGAGTATCGTCGGGTGTATCCTTTTATCGCCAAGTCTGATTCGTCGAGTATTCCTTGGTTTCGTCTAGTATATTCGACGAATTTAGCTGGAATTAGGACATTTTCGCCGTTTTGTCAATTCGCCGAGTATGGGTCTTAGGGTAAATCTTTGGGTTGTTCTCTCCTCTTATCGTGAGAGTATTATGGTGTTAGGTTTAGGTTTTTATTGGTGTTTTGGAGGTGTTTTACGGCGAGGTTGGCAGTGGATAAAGGACCACCAACATGACGTCGTTTCGTGAACCATTGCAATTGGTGGGTTTTTGTCTCTTCTTATGGGTTGTTGCTTTGTGTTGGACAATGTGACCACCACCGCAGTGCCTTTTTGAGATGTTTTTGGGTCTGTTAGTTCGTGTTGGACAATGTAGTCACCGACTCAGAACCTTGGTTTTTGCTAGTGCTAATGATTCACGTGTTTAGAGCTGTTTAGTCTCTTTGTTTCCCATTGTTTAGTCGTTTGTTGAATGCTTACTCTTGTAGATCTTATCGAAGTATGACTGCACTTCGCACTTGGTGCAATTTCTTTTACTCTACTATTGAAATTCCTGCTTTACTTGCTATAACTTGACTTTTTAACTGAGGTTTATCAGTCATTCTTATAGTTGGGGTTAGTAACCCTTCTTGTTTCCCTATAATTACTATCTACTGATGTTATTGTTTATCACTTGTACTTTCTTGCTGAGGTGTTCTTTTCTTTGGAATGCCTCAGGTTTGGAATAGTAGCCGGTTGAGCGGCTAGGGTTTGGTTGTGCCTTGCATTCTACAGCGGTTGCGGTTGCCCTTACCTCATCGATTGTGAGGTAGTAGTTGTTGTCTTGTTTTATTTCAGATATACATACTTTTAGTGGGTTCGTGTCAGGTTGTTGACGCTCACTGGAGGTTTTCTTGTCGAAAATTATGTGCTTGCTAGCTTCTAAATCTATTCTTTATGAGTGATTGGTCTTACTTGCTCTCTGGAAAGATTTTATGCTAGGATTGCATGTTAGTTACTCTTAAAAATATAAAATGTCATTTGCCTAATTCATTCATAGCATATTTCAAAACTAAGTCATTATATTTTAAGGAACATAAAAACTATTTCTATACTTAGACTAAATATAGAGTCATGTATATCATCAGTGGCGGATCCAGGAATTTGGAAATGGGGGGGGGGGCACAAATTTTTTTAAAAATAAAATAACAAGTCAATATTAAATCCATGATAATAGAAAGTCATACAAAATTACATAACACTTGAAAATACAAAATACATGAGTAAAATTTTATATTTGTCCACGACGAGCCCTCATTTTTTGAAAACGGTTGATAACATCATCATCAATGACTTTCAAAAATGCATCTCGCACAAAAAAAGTAACTAGACAATCATTCAACATTTGACCGCCCAGACTATTGCGCAACTTATTCTTCACATAATTCATGCCTGAGAATACTCTTTCTACACTTGTAGTAGCCACAGGAATAATCAATATAAACTTCAAAAACTTGTAGATTTGTTGATAAGCAGAATGTTTACCGGTTTCAACAAGCTTCAAGGATAGATGGCTAAGGTCCTTCAAATTAGCAAATCTCTCATCACTTCTCATATCAACAATGTAGTTCTCGAGTTGAAATTCCAAATTAAATAACTCTAAACTTGAAAAATTATTAGGATAAAACTCCGTAAGGCGCATCACTTTTTCTTTTTCAAAACAACCAAATGAGTTAGTGGGATTCAAATAAGCCATACATTGAAGCAACTCTATACTCACCTCATCAAACTGATTGTTTAACTCTTATAGTCGTTGATCGACAACATTTAAGAAAACCTCAACCCGATAATGATGCAAATTTCTATAGTCTTCAACAAACTTTCTTGATCTTCCACGGGGAATATACTGATCATCCATATTGGGAATATGAATACCATATTTGCAACAGAAAAACAATTTTTTTTTAAATAGAGTGTCTCATCCATCATCCTTCAAAGTTTGAAGCTATTTTGTGTCAAACTAACAAAAGACATTGCATTTACAATATCTTGATCCTTTCTTTGCAAAGCGAGATTTAATTCGTGTGTATACCCAAATATAGTGGTCATCACATGAACCATTAAAATAAAATCAAATGATTTTAATGCGAACAAAACACCTTGTGCCTTCACCCGATCATTTGCTTTACTCTTCCCAATCTTCACAAGTGTAGCAACCATATTAGGATATAATGAAATGATATGCACTAGTGTTTTGTGATGCGATCCCCAACGAGTATCTCCAGGTCGACTCAAACGAAGCTCCTGATTTAAACCTGATCCAGTTTTGAGTTCACCATCTTCTAGTGCCTTAGCAACCTTTTGAACTTCACTTTCTCTAAGCATTTCATTTCATTTGCAGGAAACACCAATCACATTTAATAAAGTTGTAATTGCTTCAAAAAACCACTGGCAATCATCATTTATCTTAGCGACTGCAATTTGTATTAACTGAAGTTGATGAGTAAAACAATGAATGTAATATGCACTCGGTTTTTCCCTCAAAATTAAACTTTTAAGCCCATTTATCTCACCACTCATGTTACTGGCACCATCATATCCTTGTCCACGGATTTTAGATAAATTCAATGAATGAGCCATTAGTAAAGATTCAATTCCAGCTTTGATTGATATTGCAGTAGTCTCAGAAACATGCACAATACCAAGAAATCGCTCGATTATTGCTTCATTTCTATCAATGTAACACAAACAAAGAGCAAGTTGTTCTTTATGTGACACGTCACTGGATTCATCAGCTAGAACTGAAAAGTAATCATCACCAAGCTCTTGAATTATAATTTTGGTGGTTTATTTAACACATGCATTGATTATATCTTTTTGAATTGAAGGAGCGGTCAATTGATTGTTTCCCGGTGCATTTTTCAAAACATATCTACCAACCTCTTCATCAAGATTTGCGAGCCACTGTAGAAGTTCAAGAAAATTTCCCTTATTAAGTGAGTCTTGACTCTCATCATGACCACGTATGGCCAATCCATGACGTAATAGATATCTCAAACATTTAAGAGATGCTTGTAGGCGTGCTTTATTTCCAAATTTAGTCTTATCTGATTGTTTCTCAAGAGCAACTTGTATAGATTTTTTTGGCTGCTTTAGAACTTCAAATTTTTGCATCGCTAGTTGATGAGCACTATTACATTTGCCGACATGTTTTGTGAACCATTCAGGTTTATTCCAAGACCTATATCCTTCGCTCGTAACAAAAGCATCTCCCCTAGTAGCACTAGTCGCGACATCATTCTTAAATAAATAACATACTAAATAAAATGCAGCATCTTTTTCAACACTGTATTCAAGCCATTCAAACATATCAAACCATGTGACTACAAACCGACGATACCGTTCTCATATTTTTCTTGGCAGAAAAGAATGACATTTTGGCTGGCATGGACCTCTTAGAATATATTCTTTCCTCATTTCCTCTTGTTCATTTTAGGGATATGTGGAAATACTTTTTCTCTTTCTTGGATCATGTGGAAGCAACTGCACATCAAATACAGACTCTATTACAATATCTTGAATTTGTGGTGATATTGAAGGAAATACATTCTCAGTCTCAGTGGATGGGGACGGGAAAAACTCCTCATTTTGCTCATTCTCAGGTTCTTGAATTGGATTTGTACAAGTTGAAGAAGACTCTTGAGATTTTAACTTTTTTTGAAACATGGATGCGATAAGACTAGACTTGTTCTTCTGGTCGTCCATATTTAAGTTTTATGCTACATCATTTGAAAAATAACAATTGAAAAAAATTCATAGCAGAGTACTATTTGCTCTGTTTGATCCTCTACCGATCAATACTACGGAGCACCCCTAAAAACATTCATCACAGATTTTATTATGCTTTGCTTAGTCTCTATTTGACTAATACCTCAAAGCACCCCCTACAAACATTCATATAAACAGAAATAAAATGAATAGAGAGAAACAAAAAGTATACCTCTGGTCCTCAGCTCAAATAAGCACCCCTACTAGCAGAATCAGTGCTTCAACCTGGCCATAAAATCTATTCATGTGCTAAGTGATTGTAATAGTTACAGTACGAATTAAAGCTAAAATGGAGATCCAAGCAATGACAAGTTAACTATGCACACAACAACAGTAAGAAGAAGTACGAGACAAGATAAAATGGAGATCCAAGCAATCCAAGCAATTTTTATTTTTATTTTGATAGGGATTTAGGAGACGGGAAAATGTTTCTGACGGGATTTAGGATTTAGGATTTTTGACAGGGATTTAGAAGAAGAAGAAGAAGAAGAAGAAATAACGTGAAATATTTTCTAACGGGATTTAGGATTTAAGATTTTTGACAGGGATTTTGATAGGGATTTAAAATAAGAAGAAGAAATCGAACTTGAGGAGGCGGACTCGGGAGCAGAAGCGATCGAGAGCAGATGAGCAACAACGATCAGGAGCAAATCAGTGCGAACTGCGGAGCAGCAACGATCGGGCTAGGGCAAAATCAGAGCGTGAAAAGGTCAGCGGCAGCCAGGCAATCGGGCTAGCGGTCCTTCTAGAGAATTCCAAAAAATAATGGGGGGCTAGTGTCCCTGGGTCCCCCTCCTAGATCCTCCCATGCATATCATGAGTTGTCCTAGTCGGATGTTTATGCTCATGTAGGATGTTAATCAAATATAAGCACAGTATTTTCCTCAGCGTATATTCATATTTTTACTCGTTGACTAGTTGATCCACTGAGCCGAGAGATACAGACACCCAAACTTAACCTAAATTACAGTTTTCTTCATATTCAACTTATGGATTTCATATAAAAATATAGAGTTGGGGTCTTCCCTGAGCATCTACAGATACCCCCTACACGACGTGACATCACGACGCGTATTTTCTCTCACTCTGATATGTCGTTTATTTATGGAGAAATGCGGGTTATGACAGTTGGTATTAAAGGGATATGTTGTTTGGCAATTGGTTAAATAACTATCTCGTGTAGATTTCAATTGTCTTGGTTCATTTCATACACACACCGATGTGTCATCAGTACGTCTTGGCTGAAGCATGAACACTACACTCATAAGCATGACAAGAAGTATACAGGGCATATTATGTAGTATGAGATGCATAATATGTGATTGTATATGGATCCTCATAGGAAGCAACATGTGACTGTTATGTAGTATGAGATACATAACAATCATCACATGAATGTACATTAGATTTTACTTTTCATTATATGCGATATTATGTAGTATGAGATGTATACTATTTCATGTGTACGCCACTCATAACATGCATTAAGAACTTTATTAGATTGCATAGCACAACATACATGACATAACATAACATTAGCATACGTGGCAAGCTAAAGATTTACATGATGACATACGTACACACATAGGTTTTAAAACAAAAAGGATGGTAATTCATGCATTCATGGTCTATGTACATGAGTCAATAGGATGATGGTATATCATCCCAAGTTTAAGCATGCCATCATTATGAAAATCCCAGAGCAAGTTAGCAGCTTGAGCAAGTATCTATACATGTATGATTTGAACTAAGTTGTATAGTTCTAGTGGTTAAGCTAGGTTTTGATTGGTTGTTTGTTATATTCTGAGGATCCCGCCTAAGCGTGTTGCGACGAGAGCGACTCCCTAGTCAGAGGGCGAGTCGTCTGGTGCGCAAAGTGAGGTCATGATTGAGGGACTGCGGCAGAGCAATGAGGCTCTGTCTAGGCAGATGGTGGAGATGCAATCACAGATCCAGGCGCGGTTGACTGTCATTTTTGGACAACAACTGAGAGTGCAGGACACTGCTCTGGGTCAAGCTGTTCCTGTTCCTCCTGCTCATTTGGTGCCTCCAGTCCCGCTACCATAAGAAATGAATTTCAACTCGCATTTTCAGCGATTAGGACCTCCTACCTTTGATGGTAGAGCAGAATTCATGGATTTTGATGATTAGATAATTGCAATAGAGGAGATGTTCTCATACTCCAGAATTTCTGTAGACTAGAGAGTGATGGTCGCTGCATACCATCTTAAGGGCCTTGCAAAGAGTTGGTGGTTGAGAGAGAAGGAGAACCTCACAGAAGGATTTTCGAGGGAGTCCTTCAAGGAGTTGTTGCTAAGAAAGTTTCTGCCATCGGTCGAGAAAGACCGCTTAATGAATAATTTTCTGCACCTGAAACAAAGACAACTCACCGTCAGTGAGTATGAGATTGAGTTCAGCAAGTTGAGCCGGTTTGCCCCAGATTTGGTTGCTTTAGAAGCTAACAGAGTTAAGCACTTTCTGGGTGGTCTTAGGAATGACATCCAGTAGTTGGCTAGTGCCTATGGATCTGAGAGTTATGCAGAGATAAATGAAGCTGCTCTTAAGGTTGAAGCTATTGATAATGCCAAGAACCGAGCCATGTAGATGAGAAAAGATAAGAGGAAGACTGAAGGTGGAATGAAATCTCAGTAATTTGGTTCTCATTCAAGGAAAAGAAGCAAGGAGGTATGCAGTTTCTGTGGCCAGCCTAGCCACCCGTTTGAGAAGTGTTTCATGAGATTGGGAGCTCAGAAGCAGTAGCAAGTGCATGCAATTCAGAGCGCTCCCAAAGGAGATTTGGTTTATGCCGTGTGTAATAAGAAGGGGCATGATGCTACCCATTATTAGAGTAAGGGTAGGGCTTGTTTCCAGTGCGGATAGAAGGGACATTTCAAGTCAAGTTGTCTGCAAACTCAACCCACGCTGCAGCCAGTTCCACTTCAGGCACTGCCACCGCCGTAGCATTTGGACAAAGGGAAGGGCAAGCTTAATGTGATGACTATGGAGGAAGCGCAGACGTCCACCCAAGTGATTTCAGGTTAGATTCTAATCTAGTTCTAGCTTTTAGCTCGTAGTTGTAGCTTCGATGTTTGTTCGTCTAGTTACGCATGCGATTTTATAGGAAAGTTTAAGGTAAAGAACCGTTGGACGCACATTCTTTTCGATTCGGGTGCTACCCACTCATTTGTGTCTAGGACTTTCGTAGAATGTCACAGTATGACTATCAATATAATTGGATACTCGTTTCACATTAAGTTTCTTTTGGGTGATTCGGTGGTGTCGGACCAAGGTATCCGGAATTGTTCGATCCTTTTAGGAGATTTCCTAGCTTTTGCTGATTTGAAGGTGTTAGACCTGGAGGGATTTGATGTGATCTTGGGCATGGACTGGTTGTCCAGATATGATGCGGCTATCCAATTCAATGTTAAGTGTTTGGACTTCAAGTTGGACAACAGTCACCCCAGGAGTGTTTATGGTTTTCCGCGCCAGGATTCCCCGATTATTTCTGCGGTACGTGCTCGGAAACTTTTGAATTCCGGTTATTTTGCTTGTTTGGTTTCTATTTTAGAAACCGTTGGTAGTTTTCCACGCCTCGAGGATGTTCCTGTGGTGCGAGAGTTTCTAGATGTCTTCCCAGATAGCCTTCCTAGTCTTCTGCCTGAGAGAGACATGGAGTTTGTTATAGATTTGGAGTCGGGTACTCGTCCTATAGCTAAGGCATCGTACCGTATGGCCTCGCGTGAGTTGGATGAGTTACGTACCCAGTTGGATGAGTTGTTGTAGTATGGATTTATTATTCCAAGTTCTTCACCTTGGGGTTCTCCCGTGTTGTTTGTGAAGAAGAAGGATGGATTTATGAGACTGTGCATCAATTATAGGAAATTGAACAAGATAACTATCAAGAACAGATATCCCTTATCGCTGATAGATGATTTGTTTGATCAGTTGCGTGGTAGTGTAGTGTTTTCGAAGATTGATCTTCATTCAGGCTACCATCAGTTGTGAATCCGCGAGTCAGATGTCCTATGGACCGCTTTTCGTTCTCGACATGAACATTTTGAATTCTTGGTGATGTCATTTGGATTGAAGAATGCACCCTCTGCCTTCATGGACATGATTAACAGAGTGTTCAAGGATTTTTTTGGACCGTTTTGTGGTTGTAATTATTGATAATGTTCTGGTTTATTCCCGGAGTGCTGTGGAGCATGCCCAACACCTGTGGTTGGTTCTATCTGCTTTTAGAAAGCATAAGTTGTATGCAAAGCTAAGTAAGTGTGAGTTTTGGTTATCTCAGATTTCCTTTTTGGGTCATGTGGTGAATAAGGATGGAATTTCCATTGACCCAGAAAAGATAGCTGCCGTAATGGATTGGAAAAGACCTACCACACCCAAAGAGATAAGAAGCTTACTAGGGTTGGCAGGCAATTATAGAAGGTTTGTGGAAGGATTTTTTACGTTATCTACACCGCTGACTACGCTTACGCAGAAGAATGCAACATTCGTGTGGAGCGATAAGTGCGAGGAAGCTTTTCAGGAATTGAAAAAGTGATTGTGCACTGCTCTAGTATTGGCTTTGCCTACCAAAGGATTAGAGTATGTCGTGTATGTGGACGCATCGCATGTCGGGCTTGGATGCGTTTTGATGCAAGAGGGAAAGGTAATTGCATATGGGTCGAGGTAGTTAAAGATACACGAAAAGAACTACCCTACTCATGACTTAGAGTTTACGACAGTAATTTATGCCTTGAAGTTGTGGAGACATCTTTTGTATGACGCACTGTGCAAGATTTATTCAGACCATAAGAGTTTGAAGTACGTATTCACTCAGAAGGAATTAAATTTGCGCCAGCGTAGATGGTTAGAATATATTGCGGATTACGATGTCAAGATCCAATATCATTCGGGAAAAGCTAATGTGGTAGCTGATGCCTTAAGTAGAAAGACCGCACAGATCTTTGGACTTTCAGTGGAATCTTTGGTGGAGGAGTTTCTGTTGATGGGTATCTCGGTCGGAAGTAGCGACTCGGCAAGTATCTTGGAAGTAGCAGAGCTTTCATGGATTATGCTTACAAGGCTACATCAAAAGGACGATCTTGATTTGCAGCACCTTTGTAGCAAAACCGAGAAGGGAGAATTACCGGACTTTTCAATCGATGATGCGGGTACCATGAAGTATTGCGGTACATATTGTATCCCCGTAGTTGAGGATATTCAAGCTAAGTTGTGCAGTAAGGCGCATGGTTCTAGTGTTGCCTACCACCCTGGCTCTACTAAGATGTACAGAGATTTGAAACAGATCCTTTGGTGGTATGGAATGAAGAACAATATAGCTAAGTTTTTGTCTGAATGCTTCACTTGCAAGCATGTTAAGGCAGATCATGGACGACCTGGTGACAAGATGACGCCTTTGGAGATTCCAAGTTGGAAGTGGGAGAGTATTTCGATGGATTTTATTACCGATTTGCCGAGATTTCCCCGAGAACATGATTCAGTTTGGGTTATAGTAGATAGACTAACGAAGTATGCTCACTTCGTACCGTTTAAGATTGATTACTCCATGAAGAAAATATCAGAGTTATATTTGGATGAGGTCATCAGACTGCATGGAGTACCTGCTAGTATTATGTCAGATCGAGATTCCAGGTTTATGTCTCATTTTTGGAAAAGTTTACAAGAAGGGTTGGGTACCGACCTCAGATATTCAACCGCCTATCATCCGCAGACCAATTGTCAGACGGAGAGAGTAAATCGAATTGTGGAAGACATCATAAGATGTTACATCTTGGACCATGGAGGAGTGTGGGACGAGCGACTGAGATTGATAGAATTCTCTTACAATAACAGTTATCAAGAGAGTTTGCAGATGACCCTGTTTGAGGATTTGTATGGGAGACGTTACAGGACTCCCTTGTTTTGGGCCGAGGTTGGTGAAGGACCATTGTTGGGTCCAGAAGCTTTGGAAGAGATGAATACTTCTGTGACGCATATTCGAGAGAAGCTTCGAATAGCTCAGGAGCAATATGAGAAGAATGTCAATCAGCGAAGGACTGATTTGGAATTTGCTGTCGAGGGCATGATTTGTCTTAAAGTTTCCCCGATGTCTGGTGTTATGTTTGGAAAGAATCACAAGTTGGATCCTAGGTATGTGGGACCTTTCAAGATTGTTGAACGCATTGGAGTGTCATCTTATAGGCTGTATTTGCCAGCAAATTTTCCTAGTGTGTACGATGTGTTTCATGTGCGCAAGTTGCGGAAATGTGTACTTAGCGACCGACATATTATTGATTCGGTGCCCCTGTTGCAGCCTAAACTTTTTGACGTTGAGATGCCTATTCACATTTTGGATACTCAAGATTTGGTGTTACTAAGGAAGATAATACCCATGGTCGTGGAACAAAAATGTGGAGAGCACGACTTAAGAGTTGGAGTCAGCTATGAGGGAGGCTCATCCTCATCTGTTCTCCTAGTTTTTTTGGTAAGTTTTTCTATTTCGATAACCCTTGGTTATTTTCCTTCTGTAGTAGGATCTTTTGTGCATAAAGTTTCGTGACGAAACTTTCTTTTAGGGGGAGTGGCTGTAAAGCCCCCGATTTTTCGATGTTTATTTAAATTCTTTTAATGACATAATTATGACATCGGGGCGTTATTTTGACGCGTAGTTGGCGGTTACTATTGTCAGAGCGTGGTTTTCTGCTCATAGGTATTCGAGGTTTTTATTTGGGGTTTCTAGTTAGTTATTTTCTTGTGAGTTTCTTGAATTTCCCTCGCGAGCCGGGTTTGTTTTGGAACTCGGTGGAGCCTTTTGGGGATATTTATTGTTTTTGACTTCAGGGAGTTTTTACCCAAGTTTGGTTTGTCGGATTTTGATTTCGACTTCTCCGTTAGATTCGTAGCGTCGATATTTAGCTACGGTGCGAATTTCGTAAGATTTCGAGTTGGTTTGGGTTTCAGGTCGTTTGGACGTTTATTTAGTAATTAATATATATATATATATACCTTTGCATCAAATCGGAGCCCTATTCATCATCTTCTACCCGAGCCTATGGACAGTTTCGTAAAAGGAGGAAGAGCGGCATTGTCGCAAGCTTTCAACCGCCGATCGTGGGGGTTCTAGTGGACGGAATCGTAGTTGGAGAGTAGATTCGGAAAGCTATCGCTAAGATCTACGCGTGGGTGGTAAGTATTTCCCGTTTCTTGGATTTTTGGGTGTTAGGTTATGCGATTTTGACTTCCTTTTTCCCAGTAAAGTTTCAGCAATCATTGCCTACGAGATCTTGTGGCCGATCCTTGTCCCGGAGCGCTCAGAGTGTAATATTTTAGGAGCTTTGATGCAAGTGGTGAATCTTCCCCTTGCTATGTTTCTTGTTGTTCTTTTCGCTCCTTTCTTTTCTCCTTAGAATGTAGGAGTAGTGTAGGGTGCGGCCATGTAGGATCCATAGTCGTAGTGTAAGTTTCCGGCCAGGTTTCATCGAATATAGGTAAGATTAGCCAAGGAAAATTCATTGATTATGGGGTACAATTTAAGCCAGAATTCATCGAGTATAGTTCGTTGAGTAGAAGTTAGAATTCGTCGAGTATCCGTCGAAATTCGTCGGGTATGGTTTATAATTTAAGGCAAATTCGTCGAGTATCGTTGGACATGGAGTTGAGAGAAGGCAAATTCGTCGAGTATGATTCATCAAATGGTTGGCATTGAGTTCGTCGAGTATCATTGGTCATGGCGTTGAGTGAAGGCAAATTCGTTGAGTATTCTCGACGAATTCATCGAGTATGGAGTGGGCTTAGAAAGTGTTGAGTGATCAGGCTGCTAAGTCTTTTTTGTCAAATATGTACGTCGAATCGAGTCTTGTTCGCCAAGTATCGTCGGGTATAGCCTTTTATCGCTAAGTCTGGTTCATTGAGTATTCCGTGGTTTCGTCGGGTATATATATTCGACGAATTTAGCTGGACTTAGGACATTTTCGCCGTTTTGTCAATTCGCCGAGTATGGGTCTTAGGGTAAATCTTTAGGTTGTTCTCTCCTCTTGTTGTGAGAGTATTTTTGTGTTAGGTTTGAGGTTATATTGGAGTTTTGGAGGTGTTTTTACAGCGAGGTTAACAGTGGATAAAGGACCACCAACCTGACATCGTTTTATGAACCATTGCACTTGGTGGATTTTGTCTCTTCTTATGGACTGTTGGTTTGTGTTGGACAATGTGGCCACCACCGCAGTGCATTTTTGAGATGTTTTTGGGTCTGTTAGTTCGTGTTGGACAATGTAGTCACCAACTCAGAACCGTGGTTTTTGCCAGTGCTAATGATTCACGTGTTTAGAGCTGTTTAGTCTCTTTGTTTCCTATTGTTTAGTCATTTGTTGAATGTTTACTCTTGTAGATCTTATCGAAGCATGATTGCACTTCACACTTGGTGAAATTTCTCTTACTCTACTATTGAAATTCCTGCTTTACTTGTTATAACTTGACTTTTTAGTTGAGGTTTATCAGCCATTCTTATAGTTGGAGTTGATAACCCTTCTTGTTTCCCTGTAATTACCATGTACTGATGTTATTGTTTACCACTTGGACATTCTTACTGAGGTATTTTTTTCTTTGGAACGCCTCAGGTTTGGAGCAGTAGCCGGTTGAACGGCTAGTGTTTGGTTGTGGCTTGAGTTATGCAGCGGTTGCGGTTGCCCTTACCTCATCGATTGTGAGGTAGTAGTTATTGTCTTGTTTTATTTCAGACATACATACTTTTAGTGGGTTCGTGTCAGGTTGTTGACGCCCACTGGTGGTTTTGTTGTTGAATGTTATGTGTTTGCTAGCTGCAAAATCTGTTCTTTGTGAATGATTGATCTTACTTGCTCTCTAGGAAGTTTTTATGCCATGATTGCATGTTAATTACTCTTAAAGATCTAAAATGTCATTTGTATATTTCATTCATAGCATATTTCAAAACTAAAGTCATTATATTTTAAGGAACATAAAAACTATTTCTATACTTAGACTAAATCTAGAGTCATGCATATCATGAGTTATCCTAGTCAGATGTTTATACTTATGTAGTATGTTAATCAAATATAAGCAAAGTATTTTCCGCAACGTATATTCATATTTTTACTCATGGACTAGTTGATCCACTGAGCCGAGAGATACGACCACCCAAACTTAAGCTAAATTATAGTTTTCTTCATATTAAAATATAGAGTTGGGGTATTGCCTGAGCGTCTGCAGTTATCCCCTACACGACGTGGCATCACGACACGTGATTTCTCTCACTCTGATTTGTCGTTTATTTGCGGAGAAAATGCGGTTGTGACATACATGTTCCTTTTTTGGGTGGGTTTGTGTTAGGTTGTTGACTGTTGAAGCCAGGAAGATCCCGACTCCAGAAATTGGATCAAGGCAGCCTAAGGTTACCAGCTAAGCGGCAAGGCTGGACGACTAAGGAAGCTAGGATGAAGAATAGCAGCAATAAACAGGATCCCAGGCACTTCGACAGGAAGGTCACACCACGTATCTGGATGCTTGGAAGAAGCAACCCCTCCACAACCAAAATGGCGAAGCAAGGTACGAGGGAGACTAGCTAGCAACTAAGTCGTAAGGTCGCGACCTGGTCTCTAAGAAAAAGGAATCCAAAGGCTCGGCTAGTGTCCAAGAAGAGCTCGCGAGATCCTGGAAGGGATTTTTCAGTGCCTCTCCTCGTACCCCTGGGGTCCTATTTATAGGAAAATCCTGGGGGTGGGGGTCTTATTTATACCCACCCAATCGGTGACTAGGCGACTTCCTAGAGGAGCTCGCATGACTGGGCGGGTATCTCGCCTAGTCGCCTACCTGGCAAATATGCGAGGGGAGCTCTCCATACTCGCCCAGGCCTTTTGCTGTCTTGCACACTGACTCTGACTTCTGTCTTGACTTATTGACCTTGACTTCTGCTGAGCTGGCTGTGGTAGGACCCACCGTCAACGAATACGGGTTATACACAATACTCGCTCTTTTCGGGCGATGAAGGAGCTCGGAAAGAATCATCCAATACTTATTCGGCGAGCTGCTTGGTCAAGTATCGAAGTTGCTCGTCCTTGACGACTGCCTGCCGAATTTTATAAGTAGGGGGCTGGTTTTCAACCTGCGCTATCGCAGCTCGTGCATCATGTCGAAAACTGACGAGGAAGCCCTCCAAAAGAGCTTTGCCAAATCTTCTGGCCTGCTACAGTATACTAAGCACAAGAGGGCGCGGGGAGAGGATGTCGCTGCCGACTTGCCTCCCCTTAAGAATAAAAAGATGAGGTCGAAGAAGTCCCTTGCCTCTAAGGTCAATGACCCGCTTCTAACTCCTGAGAACATCGCCTCCTTGACCGGCAATCCCGTACGTTCTGCCAGCACCAAGAAGCACCTTTGTGATCTTGGTTTGGACGATATCCCCAATGTAGACTCTCCCGACTCCAATCTTCTCAGCCCGCTGAGAACTACACCTCCCAAAGTCGCCAACCCGTTGGTGCAGCCGCTGGTTAAAGTTATCTCCTCGCCAGGTTGCCATCTCGCCAAGCGGTGTAAAAAGGATGTTGGTGTTGCTGATTATTTCTCGCTGACTTATTTTCTTACTCGTAGATCCTCCTCTAACGGAACCTGACGTGGCCCTGGTCGTCGCCCCCCTTCAATCTGCACCACTGCTTGCCCTAGCGGCTGAGAAATGGACCCATACCACACACAAGGTTTAGATTCACATTAGTTCGGGGAAAGTATCGGAGGCACACACCTCTTCGACGAAGGAAAATCCTCCGGCGAGCAAGGATATTCCCGCGAGCAAGGATCTTCCCGCGAGGAAGGATCTTGTCGTGAGCAAGGATCTTCCCGCGAGGAAGGATCTTACCGCGAGCAAGGGTCCTTCCCTACCTGCACTTGACTGTGCGTTGCCAGCGACGAGCAGTCTTTTGCCGCCACCGCCGCCTCTGATTGCTCAATAAATGATGATTATGACGCGGCCTCCGTCGCCTCCTCTGCAGAAGACCTCGCAGCTTCCAGCGAGTTCGTCGCAGCCTCCTCTGCCTCCGTCAAAGACCTTGGCCCGGAAATAGGATAAGCCGCGGCCAAGCTATTTCTCGCCGAGGGTAGGGGATCCAGATTCTGGGGGTCGCGGGCAGGATAAACCCGCCGAGCGTGCGGGCGGCTCATCCTCAGGCCTGCGATAACATACTTGTCATGACCATTCTCCCCGACAGTCTCGATCTCCTCGTCACGGTAACCCGCGCCACTGTTGTACTAGCTTGATGGGCCAATGTGTTAATTTCTGACATGACGACCTTCTTCTTGTCTTGGCAGATGATAACTTCACAAAAAGAAGTTATCTTCATCCCTATTTTTATCATTTTTAGCCATGTTATGTGATATTTATACATGAAAAGTAGATAAAAATCCAATTGCCGCATGATTGGAAGTCAAAATGATTGTTACTCTCATTTTTATATGTTTTTATGATAGGATTCAGGGAGAATTTAAGTCAAGGTTTGAAGGCTAAGTATTGTGGAAAATCTGGGGAAAATGTTGCAACATATTCTCAACAAATCTGGCAGGTCAAATTGTGCACAAAAAGACAGAACCAGAAATGTTGCAACATATTCGTAACATTTCTGGCAGTTACAAGAAATTCAAATCCGAAATTACCAAGTTTTCAACAGTCACATCCTAAATTTCAGCATCCGTTCAGCATTTAAAAAAGGACTGGATGTGGGGCCCACTAGGAAAAAAGAAAGGAAAGTTTAAAAGAGGAATAATTCAGCCATTTTAAGGGGGCATCTTCTTCCTTATTTCGGCCATTAGAGAGGAGGGAAAAATCTGGGAAGAAATTCTGAAGGCAAAACCAGTCCAGTTCTCGGCATTCGGGCTGAAGGAAACATTTCCACGCCATTGGAGAAGGGAAGATTCGCATTTCTTTCGAGATGTTTAGTAAGATCTCTTCAGTTTTGTGTTATTTTCCCGCAATCATGAACTAAAACTCTCTAGTCTTGCATGATGAGAGTAGTATGTGTATTTTGATGATGAACATCTTTGATTTTGAGTTTGTCTTGTGATTATCTTTATTGATCTTGTGATTTTTATGGTGAAATTGTTGGTTCATGTCTTTTTATTATATTGCGCCGCGAGAATCGAGAGAAGAGCATCGTAATATTAATTTAAGGGCTAGTTTATCGCAGTGCGAGAATCGAGAGATGAGCAGTGTGAATCATTAACCAAAATTTCTTTATCTTTACGGCGTTTCAAGAGTCGAGAGAGGAGAAACGTGCGTGTATCACAAGATCTCTTAAGTCTTGAAAAGTGAAAGAGATTTCCTTTTCATGCTTGCGAATTTGATTTTTTTGCGCTCCATAATATTTTCATTTCGCCTAAGTTAGAGATAACTAGGGTTGCGTAGATATTAAGACTTCTTGTATCGAGAGATAAAGATTTCTTCTTTAAAAATCATCGCAAGATAATTAAAAGTTAAGCCAAATGAAATATTTATTTTATCATCATCATGTTATACATATGAAATCAGAAATGTAAGACTATTTTCTCTAATCGCGAAGAAGTTACTTTAAGACCTAGTTAAATTCGAATTAATATTTATTTAAAAATTTCAATCTATTTTCAGAAAATCTATTAACCGTTTTACTTGGATTCATAGAAACGGTGTAGCTAGTAATTGTAAGCGCTAAACCCATCACTTCTCCGTGGGAACGATCTCACTCACTTTGTATTACTTGTACGACACGTATACTTGCATTTTCAAGCTCTATTTTGCGTGCATCAAGTTTTTGGCGCCGTTGTCGGGGAGGTGCAACGGATTTAGTGTTTTTCTTCTTACAATATTAGTGAACCTTAGTACGTGGAGGTCAAGTTTTATTTTCACTTGTTAGTTTATTGCATTTGTGTTATCATCTTTGTTAGCTTATAGTGTATGTCCAGGTATCGATCCGTTGAAATAATCCCTCTAAATTCTGAAATCGAACGAACCTGTAGACGAAATCGAAGGTTGACTAGGCTAGAACAACTCAATCAACTAGCAATGGACAATCCCAATCCAGACGATGAGCCTCACCAGAACGGGCAGGATTTAGGTGGTCAAGTAGAACATAATGAACACCCAAATGAACCAAGACGAACTTGCCGTGATTATAACATGCCTTTTAGGGGAGGGGTACAGTTTAGTATCGCTAGACCCGCGATAGAGGCCAATAACTTTAAGATAGATTCCATGGCAATGCAACTTGTTCAAAACAACAAGTTTGGGGGTCTTAATCATGAAGACCCTAACTCTCACCTTAGAACTTTCATAGAGATATGTGACACGTTTAAGATTAATGGTGCATCTGATGAAGCCATTAAGTTACGCTTGTTTCCTTTCTCCTTAGAAGGGAAAGCGAAGGACTGGTTGAACTCATTACCTCATGAGTCCATTACTACTTGGGTTATTTTAACTGAAAAATTTTTATCCAAATATTTCCCTCCATCCAAAACTGCTAAGTTAATGCGGGATATCTCTACATTCATGCAAGCGAATGGAGAAACCCTATATGATGCGTGGGAACGATTTAAGGAATTACTACGCAGATGTCCCCACCATGGGTTAGCCATTCACCAACAAGTATGGACGTTTTATAATGGCCTTCAGACATCTACAATGATCCAAGTAGATGGAGCTGCAGGAGGTTCGCTGATGAACAAGTATCCTGAAGATGCCTATGGTATTTTAGAAGATTTATCTTCTAATAATTACCACACGATTGAGCGTCAAGTACATCCTCCCACTACGGCAGGATTGTATCAAGTTGACCAATTAACGTCATTTGCAGCCCAAATGACGTCCCAATTTAATAGCATTAACAAGAGATTAGATGCTTTGACGTTAAACCAAAATCAAATGAATCCTCAAGTCAATAGCATTATTACTCCCATGGTTTCTCCTAACCCCACCTTAACAATTGAACAACTCGTAGGGGGTAATGAAGAAGTTAATTATTTAGGATGGTATTATAAGCAAAATACAAACCCTAACCCAAACCACTATAATCCCAAATGGAGAAACCATCCTAATTTCTCCTGGAAGAACAACTCCGGTCCTACTCCACCACACTTATTTAATTCTAATGCTAATCCTCAACATCAAAACAATCATTCCAATCAAGCGGGACCATCTAGAAAGGTAACAGATGACTTTATTTTAGAATCAATGCAAAAGAATGAATCCCGTTTCTCTAGCTTGGAAGGGTCAATGAGAATGATTGAATCACAATTAGGACAAATCGCCACCGCTTTGAGTATGCGACCGCAAGGCACACTCCCTACGGATACCACACCCAATCCCAAGGGAGATAATCATCATTGTAAGGCTGTCACATTACGAAGTGGGCGTGAGTTAATAGTTGGTCAAGACACTACTCCACATGAACAAAATAAAAATCAAGACCAAGATGAAGTCAAGGGTCCTAGTGAGCAAGTAATAATAGGAAGAAATGAGGGCGATAAGAGTGAGGAGGAAGGAGTATTAACAGAAAGAAGTGGTAAGGAATTAGAAATAAAAAAAGAGGAAAGAAGGAAGGAGAGCCCACGAACCTATCCACCACCACCTTTCCCCCAAAGATTAAAAAAAAGCAAATTAGACCAACAATTTCAGAAATTCTTAGAAATCTTTAAGAAGTTGCAAATTAATATACCCTTCGCCGAAGCATTAGAACAGATGCCGAGTTACGTAAAGTTCATGAAAGACATCTTAAATAAAAAACGGAAGTTTGGCGTGAACGAAACGGTAACCCTTACACATGAATGTAGTGCAATTCTCCAAAGGAGATTGCCACCAAAACTAAAGGACCCCGGAAGCTTCACGATTCCGTGTTCTATTGGGCATCAATTCGAGGGAAAGGCTTTGTGCGATCTAGGGGCGAGCATAAATCTTATGCCACTTTCAATTTATAAGAAGTTAGGATTGGGGGAGATTTCCAAAACATCGCTTACATTACAATTAGCCGATAAATCTCTAACCTTTCCAAAGGGGATTGTAGAAGACATCTTAGTCAAGGTCGAAAAGTTTATTTTTCCGGCAGATTTTGTGGTATTAGACATGGAGGAAGACAAGGAAGTACCCATTATAGTGGGTAGGCCTTTCTTAGCCACTGGAAAAACTTTGATTGACGTTCACAAGGGTGAGTTAACCATGAGGGTTAACGATGAACAAGTGACTTTTAATGTATTAAAAGCCATGAAATTCCCTCGTTTAGAAGAAGATGACATAGAGGAAGTTAAGAGTATGACCCTTTATGATTACAACTTAAGTGAGAATCTAGAAGAAGATGAAGAGGAGGGGACGGAAGAAGAGAAATCTGATTGTGAGATCGACATTCTAGAGTGCTTCGAAATAAGTGCACATTCACCGACATTCACTCGTAAGTCGGAGATTTTAGATATGACAGATAAGACATGTACAAATAAACCTTCCATCATTAGTCCACCCACACTTGAGTTGAAACCATTACCTGAACATCTGGCCTATGCATATCTAGGAGACAATGATACATTACCGGTCATTGTCAACTCAAAATTATCACCAAATCAACATCAACAACTCATAGATTTGCTGAAGCAATTTAAATTAGCCATAGGTTGGACGATCGCGGATATTAGAGGGATTAGTCCTTCGGTATGCATGCACAAGATTCTCCTAGAAGAATCTTACAAAGGTTCAATTGAGCCTCAACGCCGCCTCAGTCCACCTATGAAAGAGGTCGTAAAGAAAGAAATAATAAAATGGTTAGATGCAGGGATAATATACCCTATCTCTGATAGTTCTTGGGTCTCTCCGGTTCAATGTGTTCCGAAGAAAGGAGGGATGACCGTAATAAAAAATGATAAGAACGAATTAATATCGACTAGAACTATTACCGGATGGCGCATTTGCATGGATTATCGAAAACTTAACAAGGCTACTAGAAAAGACCACTTTCCATTGCCTTTTATCGATCAAGTTCTAGATAAGTTGTCCGGTAATGATTTCTTTTGCTTCTTAGACGGCTATTCCGGGTATAACCAAATCACGGTTGACCCGGAAGATCAAGAGAAAACCACCTTCACGTGCCCCTACGGAACATTCGCCTTTAGAAGAATGCCATTTGGTCTATGCAACGCACCCGCCACGTTCCAACGGTGTATGATTGCTATATTTTCAGAAATTATGGATCATGGTATAGAGATCTTCATGGATGATTTCTCCATCTTCGGAAAATCATTTGGAGAGTGTTTGGAGTGCTTAGAAAGAGTGCTTGTGCGATGTATCGAAACGAACCTTGTGCTAAATTGGGAAAAGTGCCATTTCATGGTACGCGAAGGCATCGTGCTAGGCCATCATGTGTCAAGCAAGGGGTTAGAAGTAGATAAGGCCAAAATTGAGGTCATTGAGAAATTACCCCCTCCTAGGAATGTGAAAGAGTTAAGGAGTTTCCTAGGGCATGCGGGATTTTACCGAAGGTTTATCAAAGATTTTGCGAGGATTGCAAAACCTCTTAGTGGATTGTTGGAAAAGGATACGAAATTTCATTTTGATGAAGACTGTTTGAGTGCATTTAATAAATTGAAGAAGCAATTAACTACGACACCAATTGTGGTGGCACCCGACTGGGGGGAGCTATTTGTCCTTATGTGTGATGCAAGTGACTATGTCGTGGGTGTAGTACTAGGTCAAGTTAGGGAGAAACTATTTCACACTGTAGCCTACGCGAGCAAAACTCTGATCGAAGCTCAAATCAATTACACCACGACTGAGAAGGAGTTGTTGGCAGTAGTTTACGCCTTCGAAAAGTTTCGATCTTATCTTTTATGCACTCAAGTCACCGTTTTTACTGATCATGCGGCCATCCGATATTTGATGGAAAAGAAAGATACAAAGCCAAGATTGATTCGTTGGGTATTATTATTGCAGGAATTCGATTTGGAGATTAAGGATAGAAAGGGTGTAGATAACTCTGTAGCAGATCATCTTTCTAGGATCGAACCAGTGGAATCTCATTATCATTCAGAGATTGAGGAAAGATTTCCTGATGAGCAAATCTTAGCTATATCCGAGGAGTTAGTGCCATGGTATGCCGACTACGTCAATTACCTCGTTAGTAATATCTTACCTTCAGATTTAAACTACCAACAACGAAAAAGGTTCTTACACCAAGTGCGGTCTTATCTTTGGGACCCACCTTATTTGTTTAAAATTGGTGCTGACGGAGTAGTGAGGAGATGTATCCCGAAAGTAGAAATGCATCCTATTTTAGAAAATTGTCATAGTTCTCCCTACGGAGGACACTTCAAGGGAAATAGGACAGCTATGAAAGTCCTAGAGGCCGGATTCTATTGGCCTACATTATTTCATGACTCTAGAGAACATGTGAAAAGGTGTGACCGATGTCAAAAGGAAGGAAATATTAAGAAGAATGAAGCTAAGCCTATGAATCCAATTCTAGAAGTTGAGCTTTTTGATGTCTGGGGTATAGATTTTATGGGACCATTCGTTAATTCGAATGGTAATTTATTTATCCTCTTAGCCGTAGACTATGTATCGAAATGGGTCGAAGCCATAGCCACGACCAAAAATGATGCAAAAGTGGTGTTATACTTCCTGAAAAACTTCATATTTAGTCGATTTGGCACACCCAAAGCTATTATAAGTGACGGGGGAAGTCACTTTTGTAATCACCAATTTGCTGCATTATTGAAAAAGTATGGGGTTAGGCATAAGGTAGCATTGGCATACCACCCTCAAACAAATGGATTAGCGGAAGTATCTAATAGAGAGATCAAGAAAATCTTGGCTAAAACAGTTAGTGTAAATTGCAAGGATTGGTCTCAAAAGCTTAACGATGCCTTATGGGCATATAGAACCGCATTCAAGACCCCGATTGGTGTTACCCCGTATCGCTTAGTTTACGGCAAGGCTTGTCACTTACCATTAGAGTTGGAATATCGGGCATATTGGGCCATTAAGAAAATCAATTTTGACTTTCAAGAAGCGGGTAAATCTAGACTACTACAGTTAAATGAATTGGAGGAGATCCGGACGCAATCATATGAAAGTGCAAGGGTTTATAAGGACCGTACTAAAATGTGGCATGACCGCCATCTTACGGAAAAACATTTACAACCCGGGAAACTAGTTCTATTATATAATTCACGGCTAAAGATTTTTCCTGGTAAATTAAAGTCTAGGTGGTCGGGCCCGTTTCGGGTCAAGGAAGTGCTTCCTCATGGCGTTGTTACTATAATCAATGAAAAGGATCATTCAGAGTTTAAGGTCAATGGCGGACGTCTTAAGATTTATTTAGGAAACGAAAATGAACGAGTCATATCGTTCATACACTTGAAATAAAATCTTCGAGCCGCCGAATGTCCAGCCGGGACATTAACTAAGGCGCTTTAGGGGAGGCAACCCCGAATTTTAATGTTAAGCTCGTTTTTAATATTTTGTTTGTTTGTGTTTTTCGTAAAGATTCAATAAAAAAAAATGATGCATGACTGAACCCTTATAGTCTAAAACTCTTAAAATCACATTTCCTCTTCGCCTGGCTCTAGTAAAAGTTCGAAATTAGTTCAGAAAAAAATGTTGTAACATTTTGGAAATGTTGTAACATTTCGTGTACTGCCTTTTCCTCTTAAAAAGACGAATTTTTTCCTTGTTACCGGCTGTTTGGGTCAGAAATTTTTGTTGACCGGTTGTCCGATAGTTCATTTGAACCGGCTACCTGCAAAATTAATTCCTTTAACCATTTTAGCCGGTAACTACAAGAAAATCAACCGGCTATTTACATAGATTTGGAACCCGCTGACCGGGATAACCCGCTGACCGAGATTGGAACCCGCTGCTTCCCCCATTTCCTCCGGTCCAGCAAACCCTAACCCCATTCTCCGCCCTCTTTGCACCATCCGCCGGCGGAGCAACCTTTCGACGGCCGCCGTGCGTACCCGTAATCCATCGCCGACCCCCTGAGAGTGGTAAGAACTCGACATTGCTCTCTCTCTCTCTCTCGATTATTTGCCGTTTTCTCACTACAACACTAACCCCACCTTCACAACCTCTCTGAAGCATCCTCCGGCGAAAACTCCAATAGCCGGCCACCATATTTTATCGCCGACTTTCAGGAAGAGGTACGTGCTTGATTTTCTTCTCTCTTTCGCTCATTTGAGCATTCTCTTTCCCGCGCTAAGCCATTCCCCTCCACAGTCATGGCCCCTAAGAAAGGTAGAGAGAAGGTGGTGACAAATAAGCACACAAGATTTATTAATGAAGAAGCTAAGGCTCGCTACGAACTGCTGAAAGCAAAGCCCGTCATCTACGAAAGAGGGTTTCAACTGGAAGTTCGTGGTTGGAGTCAAGCCTATGTCAAGCAAATAGACAAGTTTGGCTGGTCGTCCTTCTGCCACCCCCGCACTGAAGCAGTCCTACCATGGGTGTACGAATTCTACGCCAACGCCAAGTTCCATATGGACGGAAAAATTCATATTCGGGGAAGGGAAGTCAATTTCTCCGCGGAAGGTATAAACTCCTACTTTGATTTAACAAATCGGGACTGCGATGTATTCGAATCTGTCAAGACTACTAACCCATTCGACATCGCCACCGCATTGAGCCTCACTAAAAATATCACTTGGGTGAATGAATCTTCACATGTCTTACATTCCGCCCTTTTTACTCGTGAAGCTAAAGTTTGGTTTCTCTTCGTCAACTCAAGTATTATGCCAACAAAGCACCCAAACCATGTCTCCTTTGATAGGGCTTGCATCATTTATAGCATTATAAAAGGGATTCCAATTAATATAGGACATATAATCTCCAGTCAAATCCAGAAAAAGGTCAAAACGGAGGGGGGAACTCAGTTATGGTTTCCCACACTCATCACATCGTTGTGCCGTTATGCCGGGGTATCTCTCGCCGATATGGACACGACAACCATTGTAGGTCGGCCAATCACATTCTCGGTTATTTCCTCCTATATAAAGGTACCCCTAGAGGGAGCCTCACCCAAATCCACAAAGAAACAACATCCTCCTGTGTCCTCAGGCAAATCCACCCAACCTCCAATCCCGCCACCACTGTCCCCTAATCCTCCGGATTGGCCTATCATGTTTAAATATTTGCAAGCCACTGCCAAATATCAGCGACTGCAACATCATCATCTAGTTTCGCATTTAGACATTTTACATCACAATCAAGTCGAAATTCTTCACCATATGAACGTACCTGAGGAAAAGATAGCAGTCCGCAATGTGAATCCAGCTTAGTATAAGAGCAGACCCTCTAATTCTAAGGGAAAGGAGGCGGCATCCTCTCCTCATCCACATGATGACGCTGAAGAGGAAGTTGCAGCCTTTGCATCCGGTGACGACGACGCCATGGATGACTACTTGGACGGTGACGATGATGACGAGGTTGATGACGACGAAGACGATGAGGAGGGTGATTGAAATTCAACTACTCCGAATCTGAGAAATTTAATTCGCCTCATTACTGCTAAAATGTTTGTCTTATTTTGAGATATTCCTGTGGTGCACTATGCAAGAGTTGGTGACACGTTTTGTTTATTTTATTTACTCATTTTGAACAGCTGATTGCCAAAGGTTTGTTTTGATTACGCATTTTGGGGAAATGATTGTTTGTTTTGGGAAATGCCTGGTTTGTTGTGATTACTGCTAATAGCTGAATGCTAAGTAACGTTTCCGTTCCTAAACTTGTTAAACTGAATGCTACTTTGTTCTATCTACATTATTAAATGTTACAAACTGAATTTAAGTGCAACTTGTTGAATTATTCTCTAGCTCTAATCCTTATGACTGTTACTGGTTGCCTTGTGATTGCTCATCTCTAGCCGAATTGCTCTGTTTCCTGAACAGTTGTTTCCATAAATTACGGTTATATATTTTAATGCAATGAAGTTTTCAATGCTTAATAAATACACTCACTGTTTAATGAGAACAATTATTATAATTTGCTGCTTTGTGGATTTGGACAGCCCGTCATATCTTATATTTCTCATTTTTACATGTTTATACGCTGGCGATTGACATGTTAAAATTTCCTGTTTATTCCACCTTTCTGATTTATGGAGTTCGCAATCGCATACATGGCTATTATATTTGCTAAATTTTCTTTACTAGGGACTAGTAAAGGTTCAAGTATGGGGGCATGTCCTGCCCTTCTACACCTTATATGACAAATCTTCAATGGGGTGTATTTTAGTAATGTCTGCTCTTAATTCTTTTATTATTGATAAATCTATTCAAGTTTTTCAAATTAATTGAAAGGTTAGACGAGTCAGTCCTATGAGTCAGACTATTAAATTGAAATTAGACTGATTGGTTAAAGCTCGATTAAGAAATCTATCTCACATTCATGCACTATAGTTCTTAAAAGAGTTTACGCCCTTTTAATTTATTTAATTAACTTCGGAGCCTAAGGAGATTAGATCGAGTATGTTCTAATTCAATGATAGTTGCCAATATATTGAGCGTACGTAGTTAACCTTGCTCCCACTTAAAGCTTTACCTTTGCTGTCATCACATATTAGTTCTGAGCTTAAAGACTTGAGTATTCATTTCCCTATGTCCCTTAGCTAGTAGACTGACCACTTATGGGTGTTATAAAAAAAAATGTATCTCATAGTGACATGTGGCCTAAGTTAGCTCCGGCTACTTAGAATGATCCCAACTATGATATAAAAAAAAATATATATATATATATCATAGTGATATGTGGCCCAAGGATGTTCACACATACTTGGAATGATCCCAACTATGAAAATATCAAAAAAAAAATGTTGTTAAAAGTTAAACCCCATAAGTTGGCAGGCTACTAAGTTAATCAATTCGAATCAATGGCTACCCACCTTTCCCAAATTCATCAAGTCATTTTATTTGGCATCGGTTTCTATCAAACTCATGTAGAGGCCATATCAAAGCCTTAGACTACTCTTGATCTATTCTATTAGTGACGAAGTTTATCGAAAATAAATTGTAAGGGAAGTAAATAAATTGTTAAGGGCCTCACATATAACACTTGAATTCTTAATTGAGCCTTATCTTATATCTATCTGATGGATTTATGAAAGTTTGAATTCTTATGGATTAGCAAGTCTAGCATCAGTTAATGAGAATCACTTGAAGCTATTTTGGTTAACTTATAATGAAGAGTAGAATCGAATGAAATTATACTTTCATAAACCTTTGTCAAATCATGGTTTACAATGATTTACCTTTGCTAGGGACTAGCAAAGAACCAAGCATGGGGGTGTGATAACTTCACAAAAAGAAGTTATCTTCATCCCTATTTTTATCATTTTTAGCCATGTTATGTGATATTTATACATGAAAAGTAGATAAAAATCCAATTGCCGCATGATTGGAAGTCAAAATGATTGTTACTCTCATTTTTATATGTTTTTATGATAGGATTCAGGGAGAATTTAAGTCAAGGTTTGAAGGCTAAGTATTGTGGAAAATCTGGGGAAAATGTTGCAACATATTCTCAACAAATCTGGCAGGTCAAATTGTGCACAAAAAGACAGAACCAGAAATGTTGCAACATATTCGTAACATTTCTGGCAGTTACAAGAAATTCAAATCCGAAATTACCAAGTTTTCAACAGTCACATCCTAAATTTCAGCATCCGTTCAGCATTTAAAAAAGGACTGGATGTGGGGCCCACTAGGAAAAAAGAAAGGAAAGTTTAAAAGAGGAATAATTCAGCCATTTTAAGGGGGCATCTTCTTCCTTATTTCGGCCATTAGAGAGGAGGGAAAAATCTGGGAAGAAATTCTGAAGGCAAAACCAGTCCAGTTCTCGGCATTCGGGCTGAAGGAAACATTTCCACGCCATTGGAGAAGGGAAGATTCGCATTTCTTTCGAGATGTTTAGTAAGATCTCTTCAGTTTTGTGTTATTTTCCCGCAATCATGAACTAAAACTCTCTAGTCTTGCATGATGAGAGTAGTATGTGTATTTTGATGATGAACATTGTAAGAAACGAACTAGAAACAAGCCGGAACGGGTATAACTGAAATTTTATTATCAGAAAAAGGTATCTATTACAAAGGTATGGCCTCCCTTATATAAAATGGAGGAGATGAGAGAGAATACAAATACCCATTGTGGGACTAAAATTACAAAAGACAACATCTATAAAGTTAACCGCCAAACCGCCAAACAGACCGCCTAACCGTGCGGTTAGTAGGAACTAACCGCCCGGTCACCACCAGAGAACACTCAGCCGACCATCAAGATCCCAGAGACTAGCCGGCAGACCGCCTGGCTACCAAACCGCCAGACCGCCAGACTGCCCGGCAACCAAACCGCCAGATTAGCCGGGCTGACCGCCCGGCTACCAGACCGCCAGTCCTAGCCGCCTGTCCGCCCAGGTCTATACAGCAACACTCCCCCTCAAGCTGGAGCATAGATGTCAATCATGCCTAGCTTGCTGCAAATGTGGAAGAAAGAGGCGGACACAGGTTTTGTGAATATATCTGCCAGCTCTTTCTCCGAGGTAACAAACGGAGTGCAAATCTGGTTCTTCAACACTTCTTCCCGAATGAAGTGACAATCAACCTCTATGTGCTTTGTTCGCTCATGGAATACCGGATTTTTGGAAATGTAGATCGCAGCCTTGTTGTCACAGAACATGGGAAGAGGATAGTTATAGACCTCTCCTAGATCCAGCATGAGAGCCCGCAACCATTTTAACTCACACGTGGTTGATGCCATGCTACGATATTCTGCTTCCGCACTAGACCTGGAGACGACTGACTGCTTCTTGCTCTTCCAGCTAACCAAGTTTCCTCCAACAAACGTGCAAAATCCGGAAGTCGACTTGCAATCCCCTTTGTCGTCCGCATAGCTAGCGTCGGAGTACGCTTCGACTCTTAGGTGACCGTTTTTCTGAAAGAGAAGACCTTTCCCAGGTGCGGACTTCACATACTCCAATATCCTTAGAGCAGATTGAAGATGACATTCCCTAGGCGACTGCATAAACTGGCTGACTTTTCCCACTACATAGGAGATGTCTGGTCTGGTCACCGTAAGGTAGATGAGTTTGCCAACCAGACGCCGATACCTTGTAGTATCCAATAGAGGAGGTGATTCGTCTGTCCATGTCTTGTCTTCTCCAGGAGCCATGGGACACCGGGCAGGTTTAGCACCCGTCAATCCTGCCTCTTTCAACAAATCAAGAGCATACTTCCGTTGGGAGAGAACCAAGGAACACGGTTTCCGAGAGATTTCAATTCCCAAGAAGTATTTTGGAGAACCCATATCCTTCGTGACTAGGTGTTGGCGGAGATGGACCTTCGTCAAGGCTACACCAGCTTGATCGTCGCCAGTAAGAAGAATATCGTCCACATAAACAGCTAGCACAACCAGACCCGAAGATGTCTTGCGAATGAACAAGGAGTGATCAGCCGAACTCCTGGTGAAACCAATAGCCCCAACGATGCTACTGAACTTATCGAACCACGCCCTGGGACTTTGCTTTAGGCCATAGATGGCTTTCTTCAACCGGCATACTTGAGTCTCCCCCTGAGCAACATACCCAGGAGGTTGCTCCATGTAGACGTCCTCGTGAAGGTCACCATAGAGGAAGGCATTCTTGACGTCCAACTGCGAAATAGGCCAATCCTTGTTGACCGCCACTGATAAAAGGACCCGAATGGTGCTGAGGCGAGCAACTGGCGAGAACGTGTCAAAGTAATCAACACCATAGGTCTGAGTAAACCCTTTTGCAACAAGACGGGCTTTGTACCGGTCCACACTGCCATCAGGACGGAACTTGACGACAAACACCCAGCGACAACCAACCACATCCGTGCCAAAAGGAGGAGGCACAAGGGTCCAAGTGCCCCGGTCAGAGAGAGTAGCAATCTCGTCATCCATGGCAGCCTTCCAGTGAGGAATATCAAGGGCTTCCTGGTAGGTGCGAGGGGTGGTAGTCGCGGAGATGGCTAGGGCGAAGTCCCTGCGAGAAGGTGTTAGCCGATCATAAGAAATAACAGCTGCCAGCGAGTGCTGGGTGCACGTCCGAACCCCTTTGCGAAGGGCAATGGGCAGCTCCAGGTCCTCGAGTTCCTCAGTCGCCGGTGCATCCGTGGCGGAGATCGCTGGCCCGGGAGGAGAGAGAGACGGCCGAGGGGACGAGGGAGAAGGATCATGATCAAGAGAAGGAGCGGCTGGAGGAGGTGGGGATGGATGAAGCTCAAGAGGAGTGGATGTGGTGGAGAGAATGGGAGGAGAGGTCGAGTCGGTAGGAAGAAGAGGGAGGTTCGATCCATCGACCTGTGGGAGATCAGAAGAGAAGTAGGCGGCATTCTCAAAGAATGTCACATCCGCCGAGACGAACTGCTTGCGATGAACAGGGTCAAAGCAGCAGTAACCTTTTTGAGTTGTGGAGTAACCCAAAAAGATACACTTCGTAGCACGAGGGGACAATTTGTCGCGAGTTGCGGCAGGGCTATGAACGAAGGCAGTGCACCCAAAAATGCGAAGAGGTAAGGGAAAGGGGTCCTTGGAGGGATAGAGGATGGAAAAAGGGGTTTTGCCTTTGAGGACGGTAGAGGGAATGCGATTGATGAGGTAGCAGGAGATGAGGACCGCGTAGCCCCAATAGCTACGAGGAACCTGCATCTGCGTCATGAGAGTGCGAGCTACATCGAGGAGGTGACGGTTTTTACGTTCCGCCACCCCATTTTGCTGGGAGGTATAGACGCAGCTAGTCTGATGAATGATGCCATGTTGCGTACAGAAAGAAGCAAAATCACTACTCAGATATTCTTTTGCATTATCAGAGCGAAAAAGTTTGACAGAGGCATCAAATTGATTTTTAATCATATAATAAAATGAAGTCCATACAGAAAAAAGGTCGGAGCGATCCTTTAATAGATACACCCACGTACAGCGAGAATAATCATCAATAAAGGTTACAAAATAGGAACTTCCACGACCGATGGTGAGGGTAGGGGAAGGTCCCCAAACATCCGAGTGAATAAGGTCGAAGGGCTTGGAAGAGCCACGACCTTGCTTAGGAGGAAAGGGGGAACGGTGATGTTTGCCCAGTTGACAAGCATCACAGTTGAGAGGAGAGTCCTGCTGAGGGAGGTGAGGAAACAGCTGGTGGATGAGACGCGAGGGAGGATGCCCCAGGCGAAGGTGCCACTGAAGAAGATCTGTAGAAGCGGGAGAGAAGACGGTAAGAGCAGATACATCATCAAGGAAGTAGAGACCACCCCTCTCAGTCCCAGTAGCAAACGTCCGCTTGGAGTCCGGGTCCTGAAACGAACAAGAAGAAGGAGTAAATGTTACCGAACACTGAAGTTGCTTGCAAAGAGAAGTAACCGACAATAAATTGCACGGAAACTTGGGCACATAAAGAGTATCCTCCAGGCGAAGGGACGGAGTAACTTGAACCATGCCTGTTCCATGCACCGGAGAGGGAGAACCATCCGCAACGAGAACAGGGGGCAACCGATCATGTGTTTCTAGGAGAGAAAAGCACTGAGGATTGCCCGTCATATGATTAGTGGCGCCAGAGTCGATTAGCCATTTACCTTGGGTAACTACGTGGGCACTACCTGAAGTCGTGGCCACGGAGGCAGATGGCTTGGAAGAAGGAGGAGTATCACCAGCGGGACGAAGATGCGGATGCTTTGTCCAGCAGCGGTCAACCAAGTGTCCTGGGCGGCCACAATGAGTACAGAGGTAGCGAGAGGGGCCACGCCCGCCAGAGTGGTTACCACGACCACTAAATCCACCACGATGAGCCTGGTGAGCATAGGAATCCGGAGCCGGAGGAGCGGCAAGCAAGGGGCGTTGGAGAAGAGAGGTAACAGCAGCAATGCGGGCAGCAGTAGCATCGAGGGTAGGAGACTCAGCCTCTCCAAGAATTTGCTGCCGGATCATATCGTATGAGTCCGGAAGCCGCAGAAGGTAACAGACCACTAGGAGTTCCTGGAAGTGCTTCAGCTGAGTGGCCACATCTGCCGAGAGAGGACGATTTTGTAGAATCTCAGCTCCAAGGGCTTGGACTTGTTGGTAAGCGGCAGGAGGGGACATGGACTGGCGAGCAAAGAGATCCGCATAGAGAGTATAGATGCGAGACGTTTGTCCCCCCTTGGAGTAGAGAGCGGCCAAGTGATTCCAAGCTTGTTTGACTGTCTCATCGTGACGGATGACAGGAAGACATTCATCAGACAGGCTGTTCGCCAGCCAAGTACGAACCAGCGCATCATTCGCATCCCAGTCAGAAAACTGGGCAGAGTCCGCAGGCGGAGGGTCATCGGTAAGATGATGACGCTTGCGTTGAGAGCGGAGAAGAAAAGTGAATGAGACACTCCAGTCGGGATAATTGGGCCCCAAAAGCTTAGAGACGGTGCCAAGATTCCCTGAAGCAGGAGGAGGAGGAGGCGGCGGTGGGACAACGATAGTAGACGAGGTGGAGCCATCAGAATTGGTCATCCTGAAGAGAGGTCGCGCGGTAAAGAAGGGTAAACCGGGCGGGAAGAAAAAGAAGCCGCACGGATAGAGAGAGCGAGAAGACCGCGCGAACAAAAAACAAACCGCGGCGGGCAGAGAGGCCGCCTAAACAAGGCAGAACTCGCGCGAACAGAGAGAAATCGCGCGGATAGGAAGAAAAAGATCTGCAGCGGTCACGATGTCAGACACCAGCGGCCAGAGAAGCCACGACCAAGCCGCAGAACCAAACAGAGGGAGAGAAGTCGGGCGGCTAGCAGACAGACCGCGCGAACAGAAGAGGAGGATAGAAGAAGCCACGGAGAAGAGAACTCGCGCGAGCTAAAAGACAGGCCGCGGAGAGAAGGCAGAGGTCGCACGGACAGAAGAAAACACAATCAGGAGGAGTAGATCGGGTCCTCTGATACCATGTAAGAAATGAACTAGAAACAAGCCGGAACGGGTATAACTGAAATTTTATTATCAGAAAAAGGTATCTATTACAAAGGTATGGCCTCTCTTATATAGAATGGAGGAGATGGGAGAGAATACAAATACCCAATGTGGGACTAAAATTACAAAAGACAACATCTATAAAGTTAACCGCCAAACAGACCGCCTAACCGTGCGGTTAGTAGGAACTAACCGCCCGGTCACCACCAGAGAACACTCAGCCGACCATCAAGATCCCAGAGACTAGCCGGCAGACCGCTTGGCTACCAAACCGCCAGACCGCCAGACTGCCCGGCAACCAAACCGCCAGATTAGCCGGGCTGACCGCCCGGCTACCAGACCGCCAGTCCTAGCCGCCTGTCCGCCCAGGTCTATACAACAACAAACATCTTTGATTTTGAGTTTGTCTTGTGATTATCTTTATTGATCTTGTGATTTTTATGGTGAAATTGTTGGTTCATGTCTTTTTATTATATTGCGCCGCGAGAATCGAGAGAAGAGCATCGTAATATTAATTTAAGGGCTAGTTTATCGCAGTGCGAGAATCGAGAGATGAGCAGTGTGAATCATTAACCAAAATTTCTTTATCTTTACGGCGTTTCAAGAGTCGAGAGAGGAGAAATGTGCGTGTATCACAAGATCTCTTAAGTCTTGAAAAGTGAAAGAGATTTCCTTTTCATGCTTGCGAATTTGATTTTTTTGCGCTCCATAATATTTTCGTTTCGCCTAAGTTAGAGATAACTAGGGTTGCGTAGATATTAAGACTTCTTGTATCGAGAGATAAAGATTTCTTCTTTAAAAATCATCGCAAGATAATTAAAAGTTAAGCAAAATGAAATATTTATTTTATCATCATCATGTTATACATATGAAATCAGAAATGTAAGACTATTTTCTCTAATCGCGAAGAAGTTACTTTAAGACCTAGTTAAATTCGAATTAATATTTATTTAAAAATTTCAATCTATTTTCAGAAAATCTATTAACCGTTTTACTTGGATTCATAGAAACGGTGTAGCTAGTAATTGTAAGCGCTAAACCCATCACTTCTCCGTGGGAACGATCTCACTCACTTTGTATTACTTGTACGACACATATACTTGCGTTTTCAAGCTCTATTTTGCGTGCATCAGCAGATCACCCTGCGACTCTAGGGGCGGCCTTCATTGATGCCATCGGGCTGTTGGGAAGCGAGTACCGTCATGCCGCTGCTCACGCCTATCTGGAGCTGGAGAGCAAGTTCGACCAGCTTGCCATCTGTGAGCCTCATCGTCGGATATCATCTCTGGAGGTGCGGATGGAGGAGCTTAGGACCACCCTGGAGGGCTACGAGGCCCGCTTCCACATGATCCAGGAGAACGATCGTCAGCTGGCGATAAACATTCATCGCCTCCAGTTGGTTCAGGACGAGCTGGCTGGCATATGCGCGAGTATGGGCTCCGCTTGCCGACTTGCGAGGATGGAGGAACAGTTGCGGTAAGGCGACGATGCGATATCGTTGACGACCGATCACTACTGGCGAGCTCGCGAGATGGGGTGGGCTGGACAACATCCACATCCATCGGAGCGACCGCCTAGAACTTAGGATTTTCATTTTCCTCATTTGAACTCTCCTCAGGCGATTATATGACATTCTATTATTTGTAATAAGCGAGTTTGAACCTCATGTTTGCTTTCTGTCTTGCTTGTTGCTTTTATGTTCGTTGTTTACTCGCTTCTCTTCTGCGATGTGCCGAGCTTATTTTATGTAGGTTCTGGCGAGGTTGCAAGGTTCCTGATGGTATCGTGCGAGACAGTGCTGATGCTGGAGATCCTCCTAAGGGCAGAGACAAAAGGGCAGAGACAGCGCGCGAGGAAAAAAAGGCGAGAAGAGCAAAAGGGCAGAGACAGCGCGCGAGCAAGGACAGATACTCGCGAGTTGGAATTTGAAAATCGCAGCAGCATACTTAAGGCCCACCTACCCCCTATATTTATAGGCAGAACAGGGGGAGATATCGTGATTCGGCGAGTATGACGTCCTGGAGCGGGGACGCTAATGCTCGCCGACACGCCCACGCCGCGAACTTCACTGATACAGCTTTCAAAAAGTCCATTACCTCAGACAACGATCTGGAGATGTTTAAACGACGACATCTTCCCAATGGATACTCGGCGAGGCTTCCCACCTGGAGTGAGCGACTTAACACCTACGTTGAAGGTGTCGTAATCTTCTCGCTCCGCCATTTTGAGGTCGGTTTGCGGCTACAGCTATGGCCTAAATATCGCCAGATCCTGCAATACTTTGGGATCGTCCCCGCTCAAATTAACCCGAATGGGGTGGCGATCATCATGGGGTTCCTCTGCTTCTTGCGAGAAGAGAGGATTTCCTTTGATCATTCTGTCTTCAGGAAGATATTTGCTTTTGCCGCGACCGCTGAGGAGGTCGTCTTCTTCAGCAGCCATGTCTGTACCCTGGTGGGGATGACGAACAAGGTATATAGGTGGAGCGAGTACCTGGTCATCGTTGAAGGTGACTTTGATTGTTTCCTGGGGAGGCCGCACCAACCTATCGACGTAGCCTTTTTGCCGTCAATCTTAGAGGGTGCTCACGAACAGTTGTTCGAGTCCTTCTATGGTCGCCGATTCGATGTCATCCACTTACGCATCAACATCGGCGTACTTGGCGAGGTTCTTCCCAGCGAGGGTAAAAACTGGAGAGATCCCTTTGTTCTTGCTAGGTCGCTCGCTCGCTTTTTGGACATCGCGCTAATTTTTTATTTTTGCAGAAGCTCGCGATCTTCCACAGTAACCGCTTCCTCCAGCGAAAGTAGTCGCCCATCCTTCCCGGAGTACTCCAACACTCCGCCTGATGTTGGCAAGAAGAAGAAGCTTGCCAAAGGAAAGGTGAAGGTCCAGTCGTTGGGTCCTGCGAGCAAGCGGACCAAGATTTCGCCTTATCAGTCCGACGATCAGGAGTCGCCGCTCGACGCCAGGGCGCCCCACTTCCACCCAAACTACAACCTTGGGTGAGGAGCATTGGATGCCTATGGTCGCCCGCTGGTGTCCTGGTCCGCGGACGAGCATACGGTGACACTGAGCACCAACCTCCCCTCCTGGTCGGCAGATTGGGAAGATAAAGGGGAGGCCTTCGCCATCCTCCATGCTTTATACGGACGAGCTGACGTTGAGTCCCTGCTGGAGCTCAGCCCGGAAATACTCGTCCAGCAAACCTCATGCTCGCTTGCACGGACTGTCGAGCAAGGATACTACTCGGCCAGTAAGCTGCTGGAGACGCATGAGGCTCTGAAGATTGTCACAAAGAAAGTCATAGATTTCGGCATGTAGTCAGTCCGTTGGAAGTACTATTAGGTAAGTCGCCCGTTCGCCCGACATGATTGTTCTGGACTTAGATTATTTTGCTGATCGGTGATCCACTGATACTCGCAGTCTGCTGAGATAGAGACGGTGAAGAGAGTTTCTGAGCTAGAGCAGGAGCTCGCAAGAACCCGGGCTGAACTGGAAACATACCAAGTCCGGGTGGCTGAGATGGAAACTCGCTCGGTTGCTGCTGAAGATCGCCCCGATCCCTCAGGTTCTCGCCTGGAGATGTTGCCATAGGATGTGATCGAACATAAGAAGGTCAAGAAACCCCGCCCGCAGGGGGATGAGATGTCGGACGTCCGCCGAGGAATAGCCTGGGCGGCGGGGGACGTCATCCTCGCCAGGCTGAGGATCGGTGGCCACCTCGACGAGGAGGGCAGGAAAATGACTGTCGAGGACCTCACTGATACCCCCTGCAGGAGTCATGCTCAACTGGTGGTGGGGAGTAGTCAACACCAAGCAGGAGCCACGCTCAACTGGTGGTGGGAAGTAGTCGACACCCAGCAGGAGCCACGCTCAACTGGTGGTGGGAATTAGTTGACACCCAGCAGGAGCCACACTCAACTGGTGGTGGGAAGTAGTCGACACCTAGCAGGATCCAAGCTTAATTGGTGGTGGGTCGACAGCTCTCAGGAGCTGCGCTCAACTAGAGTGGTGTGAGTTGACTCGGGGAGGCAAGTAATCAGTCTGTAGGAGAGAAGCTCGTACAGAGGTGACAGGCTACGTCATCGCTCCAACGAAGAACCTGGTTTCACCCAAGGAGGTTGATGATCGATATATAGGAGAGGAGCTTGTGCTGGAACTCGGACTTATGCTGACACTACCACTCGAGGACTTCAATCGGTGCTGAGGTGATTTCATCCTGTTACTTGAGAGGCGACAGATGAATTAGCTTCACCGATGTTTTGTAAATGAAGGATATGTTTTAAAAGAGACGATCTTGAACCCATCAAATCGGGAAGTTAGCATCCAGACCTGTTCTTAATAATTCCTCCAGTCGGAGGAGAGATGCAATCGGGGGGACCTAGGCCGACATGTAAGGGGGGAGCTGACCTCGACCGTCAATGTAGAGGCTAGGTCTTACAAGAGCGCTTCCCGAGGAATCGTCCCATCATCCGTACTGGGCTATTTAGGAGGAACGGGTCGAAGGCTTGTATCCCGATCCAACAGTGGAGATCGATTTCGGCCATGTAATCTGGCTACAAGTGCCAGTGTATGAACGAGGTGTAATGTTCCTCCGAGGGTCCTTTAGGACGCACTCGAGGCCACATCTTCCCTTGGTCTTATCCTTGCCCCTTGGTAGGTTATCCTGCCTGTAGAAAAAATTGAAGTGTTGTTGCCCGAATGGATGCTTGGTAAGGTCGACCCTTCCTTGAATCCGGGAGGTTGGCATCCGGACCTGTTCCTGATAGTTCCTCCAGTCAGAGGAGAGATGCAATCGGGGGGACCTAGGCCGACATGTAAGGGGGAAGCTGACCTCGGCCGTCAATGCAGAGGCTCGGTCCACTACTAGAAAAATGGCTTTTAGCCACGGTTTTTTTTACCACGGGGAAAAATCGTGGTTAATAGTGAGTATTAGCCACGGTTTTATTCCGTGGCTAATACTGGACTTTTAGCCACGGTTTGCCTGAACCGTGGCTAAAAGTCTAGTATTAGCCACGGTTTGCCTGAACCGTGGCAAAAGGTCGTGGCATCGTTTAGTCCCACACCGCCAAAACAAAATGAGATTTTTTGGTTTATAAGGAATTTATTTCAATTAGCCTTTGAAATAAATATGGCGGCGGCGGCGGCCGGGGGGCGGCGGCGGCCGGGGCGGCGGCGGCCGGGGGGCGGCGACGGCCTGAATTTTTTATGTTATGAGTGGCCTTTTAACCACGGCAATTAAACCGTGGCTAAAAGTCCACTATTAGCCACGGCAATGAACCGTGGCTAAAAGTCCAGTATTAGCCACGGTTTTGGACTTTTAGCCACAGTTTGGACTTTTAGCCATGCTCGTATTGCCCACGCCCATTTTCCGTGGGCAGACCGTGGCTAAAAGTCTTTAGCCACGGTTTTGGACTTTTAGCCACGGCAATCTGCCGTGGCTAAAAGTCAGTTTTCTAGTAGTGGTCTTACAAGGGCACTTCCTGAGGCATCGTCTCATCATCCGTACTGGGCTATTTATGAGGTACAGGTTGACGGCCGGTATGACGGATCGATCGCAGAGCTGAACCTAGAAGCTTTCATATTTATTGAGACGAATTAGCATAAAAAGAAACAATTGGGCCGACACTGCTTGAGACGAATTAGCATAAAAAGAAACAATTGGGCCGATACAACGAAGGGAGTGTCCACAGAATAATACATCAGAGTAATAGAATATGGGCTTAAGCCCGGTACAACATGTCCTCACTACAAATCACTCATGCGGAAGAAAAACAAAACATCTACTCAAGGTCGAGACTCACGGTCCCGGCTGTATGAACTTCGGAGCTAGACTGCCCCATCTCCAAGCGCACCGGTCTCTGGGGCTGCTCCCCTGTGCTGGGCTCCACGATCCCCTAAAATGATGCGGTTCGAAAACCGTTAGTCATAAATACTAAGCCTTATCATCCCCTACCCCTTCCCCCATGGCTCCTAGGTACCGAGCGGTGAGGAAGAAAGGGAAGGACATGAAGGTGGAGATTAAATCAAAGGAACAGGTGGCAGCGGAACTAATCTAGCAATCTTATAATAAATAAGGCAGAAACAGAAAGTAGGAAAAGTAACCTTAACTTATGTGCGGAAACGCATAAGCCAAGGGATCTTCTGCAAGGCTCCAATCGTATAAAGTGTCTCATACCACTTATACGTTGGGGTGTCGGTTATCAAACAGCAGCATATAATTATATAATTTAACCTAAATTTATAAACTTGCCCACACAAGCTTATAGACCAAGGGATCGTTTTGCAAGTCCTAATGTATAAGCGTCTCATACCACTTAAACTTTAGGTGTCAGGGTTAAATGAATCGATTATTCTATGACATGCAAGTGGGTATGATGGAACATGCAAGTGCAACTCACACACCCGACTTTGTGCATATAGACCTTTAGTTCCCCCTTTCGGAGCCATTACCTCCCAGGATACCTCTGTAGTGGCAGACAGAAGCGGTGGGTTTGGCCTCGCCCACCTCTAAACAAGTAAAGAACTACCAGTCAGACCTATCGTATGCCTCAACGCTTGGTGCACGAAGTGGACTCCTGCGTACTCTTGCCGGCTGGCGCACCGGACTTCTGTTGGCGAAGTGCTAACCACACTTGCTGAGCCAGCATATTGGCGTCGGTGCATCGAACCTCAAATATCGAAGACCTACCACCTTAATTTTCGTTCCTTTTATGCACATGCAAGTTTAATCGTAATCAACCAAAAACCGAGCAGAAGCTCCCGGACCAAAACGTCCGTCTCTTAACAAACTGAGCTGAAGCTCCCCGGACCATTTTGTCCGTCTCTTAACCAACCGAGCCGAAGCTCCCAACAATCTTCCTGTGTTAACAGTGTTTGTGAAATGTGAGATCCTAATTACTAGGTTACTCTTTTAAATTTGTTATTGAAGTTTACGTTAACCCAGGACTGCCCCCGGTATTCCCCGTGAAGGGCTCTCGAAGGGCACTCGAAGGGCACTAAGAACTATGATGGTAGTTAAAGCTCATCGTTCCCTTTCGCAAGGCACTTATTATTATTGGTTGAATTCCCTTACCCATTCCCTTCTCATGTTACGATGGACTAACCTAGTGTGATTTTTAACCTTCCTCTCTTCGAGAAAGACGATCTTTCGTCGAACCCGAGCACCTCTTAACTCTAGCCATCACCACTTCTCACTACTATTCCTCTCATTCTATTACAAAATCATCCACACCTATCCACCCAGACTAAATGACTAACTCCAGCAACTATCTCAAATCATGTCTTATTGCAATTTAACATTTTGCTATATGCAGACCAGCCTAGACTATATGTCGAACCGGTTAGGAAATGATCCAATACTCATCCAAATGCCCTAACTTATTTACTGGAGATATATCCTGATATGATTAGCCTATAATCATAAAATTACAATTTTCCTAATTTATCTGGCATTTAATTAATTTCCTCGAAAATTCCGCGGGCTACCAGTTTGAACATAAACTACCCTAAGTACCCATGCAAGATGTCCAACAAAATTATTATAAATACTTTGCTATCTCAATATGGTAAATCCAAGGTATCACAATTTTTCTAGCATTAAAAGGGCTCTAAAATTATTTTAGCAATATTTTCTATCTTCCTTTATTTATGAATCAAGTAAAGAAAATATCCATCCAAAAAATATAAATTAATTATATTATGCAGGTACAATCTTACAAATAGCATTGAACAAGTTTCATAATTTTCCAGCAACAATATCATCCATAATTAATTTTCAAAGCATAAAACCCATTTTTTAACATTTGTGAAGGAAGTACAAAATTTACACAACTAAAAATTATACCAAAATTCAGGGGGATCCATTCTATCTTAAAACATTTACTTCCAAGATTTCATGAGGTTTCAATAAACAGAAAGATTCAAATAATTAAAACATCAATTAGGGCTATAACAATCGTTACAAATGAAGTGCTGGAAATAGACATCATAAAATTCCAGTAAATTTGCTATAGATTTTACACGCCCCAAAACTTACTCTACCCGAGTTTCACAGCTTTTAGATAATGTTTAGTGACGAATTATGCTTAATTAGTATTTTACCCTAAAGCTAAGATTAGAGTTTTGAGGTATTAACCTGTCTCCAAATCTTCCAAGATTCCATCCAGGTGATTCTTATCATGCTAATATCAACTCTATAAAGTTTCAAGGCAATACAAGAGCAATTGCCCCCATGTCCTTCACAACTCTCAAAACCCTCCATTTAGGGTTTGAGTTTGGATCCTAGGGTAAACCAACCCTAAATCACACCATTTTCTCCAGGTGGGTTATAATAACACCTCTAAGTCAGTGGTCAAAATATCAGACTCTGTTGAGGTGATTTGACCATTCCAACCTCCAGTGCACTTTTTCTCAAAAATGTCTCATTAATGCCTAGTTAAGAATAGGTGACTTCCTATCCAAAACTCTTCCAAATGAGTTGAAATTTTGTACAGAGCTAGCTTTTATAGTTAGGGACCACTCAACAAAATTTGGGAGGGTTTGGAGGTCATTTGACCACTTAAATAAATTTCTCTAACTTAATTAAATTAAAACAAAAACTTTATGCAAAGTGTCTTCAAAAATTCCCATTTTTGGACTACCACTAGGTATGGCTAAGGGTAACCCTCTGCCCAAATTTCAGGTCATTTGGACAAGTGATGAAGCGTGGGCATTCATTTTAGTTCCTGCCCAACTCTAGGTTTAGCCTCTACTAAAATAGGTGCTGCGGTCAAACCGCTTACCCAATTGAGTTGAAATTAATTTTAAATTAACTTAGACTTTAAGGGCTACAACTTTCGTGACTGGACATTTTTCCTAAATCGGCCTCTAAGTGTCTTGTTTTGCAGCATCAAAATACGCCCATTTTATATATATTTCCTTTATATACTAAATACATAATTTTATATCATAATAATGTTTTACTGTTCATCTTCCCTACCAAACAGAACCCGTAACAGAACTCAGAACATATATTTCCTGTAGCTCTCCCGCGATCCGTCGCCGGCCGTCTGGTCACTTCCCTGGCCAACCACCACCACCACCTCCGTCGAGGCGATGGCTATCGGTCGGCGGTGGTTTGGCCGCCGGAGGCGGCTGTTTCCGGCATACCCGAAAATATATTTTTCCATGGTTTTTTTTCCATGAAAACACGAAATAGGTCCGGCTTCTTTGAGCACGAACTTCCTTTCTAAGATCCTAAGATCTGCCCATAAGAGAAGAAGTAGAGGAGGACCTTGTTCGCGGTTTGGAGGCGAGATGAACGTCAGATTGTCAGGGCGCGGTGGTGGCGTTTCCGAACTTCTCCTACAGCAAGAGCAATAATCTGAATCTGTTTGGTCAAGAGTGTAACCTTCTCATCTTTTTCTAAGGGGGCTTTTATAGATCTCCAAGTGGGGAGGGGAAAGGGTGAAGCATTCATGGCCATGAATGCTCTCTCTGTCTCTTAATAATATTTCGGTTACGGTGGAGGGAGAGGAAAAGGTGGATGATGAAATGGCTGATCCAGGTGGCGATTTCCTATTGGGTCAACACTTCCTCATTTTACTAAGAAATTAGAGAAGGAAATGACCCATTTAATTCTCTTGGTGTAACATTCCATACCAGAATTTTTTATAACGCATGTTAGAATAATTTCGGGCCTGAACCGACGTTTTGGCCTTCGTCACGGGCGTGACACGTAGATCACGAGCGTGACAGGTGTTCTACGGTCGATGTTCGTCGAGTTGAGGTCGACGTTCGTCGAACTGAGGTCGACGTTCGTCGAAGGGGGTCACGCCCTAGGTCACGGGCGTGACACATCGGTCACGAGCGTGACAGGCACATGATGCAAATTCTGCGCTCGGTGATCATCTTCCGGAGATCGACGATCGTCGAAGGGGGTCACGCCCTATATCACGGGCGTGACAGGCCCGGGTAGCAAATTCTGCACTCGCCGATCGTCTTGCTGAGATTGACGATCGTCGAAGGGGTCACGCCCTAGGTCACGGGCGTGACACGTAGGTCATGGGTGTGACAGGCCCGAGATGCAAAATCTACGCTCGACGATCGTCTTCCTGAGATCGACGATCGCCGAAGGGGTCACGCCCTAGGTCACGGGCGTGACGGGTCGGTCACGGGCGTGACCAACCCGTTACTCGAATTCTTGGTCGATGGATTTCAATTTTTGGGCTTCCTAGGGTTTTGTCACGACAGACCGACTCCTAGGGGTCTAGCCGGAAATGGGATGTTACAAATCCCAATAAACAAAACAAAAATTTCGTCCCCGAAATTGAAGTTAAGCCTACGGGGATTTCTACCAAAATAAAATAAACTTGTAACATCCCATATGGTTTTCCTATTGAGTCGAAGCGAGGTTCTCGTTTGATAAACGAAGGCAATCTCCCCAATAAACAAAAGATTAGCCCCTACTTTCCTGCGCATGCCTAGGTTCTCAATTTCCCTTATCTAGTCCTACCGGTTCAATACAAGAAGGTAATTTATAGTATACCAAGAGGTGGTGAGGTATACCTGACTGAACAACTCCGGGTATTTTTTCCTCATCAGGTCCTGCGGTTCCCAGGTGTGCTCCTCCTGACCATGGTTCCTCCACAGAACCTTGACTAAGGGGATCTTCTTGCGGCACAAGATCCGTACTCCTTTGTCATCGATCCGAACTGGCTCCAAGTGAACAGACCGGTCTGAAGCTACCGGTCCTTCGGGGGTCAAAATCTGCTGCTCCGGGCGTAGTAGAGCCCTTCTCAGCGAAGAAATATGGAAGACGTCATGTAGAGCTGCCAGCTCTGGTGGTAACTCCAACCTATAAGCTAGGGCCCCCATCCGCTCCAAGATCCTGTAAGGGCCCATATACCTCGGGCTGAGCTTCTTCCTCCTACCACGCACCCGTGAAACTCCATGCATGGGCCAGATCTTCAAAAACACTCGGTCCCCCACCTGAAACTCCACCTGACGATGTCGGGTGTCATAGTACTTAGCTTGTCTGCTCTGTGCCTCTAACATCTTGTCTCTGATCAGTCTCACCTGAGCCTCGGTATCTTCAACAAAGTCCGATCCCAACGCCTTCAGATCCTCGTCCTGAATCCAAGAAAGTGGGGTCCTGCATTTCCTTCCATACAAGGCTTCATAAGGCGTCATCCTGATTCTGGACTGGTAGCTGTTGTTATAGGAGAACTCGACTAGGGGTAAGAGCTTCTCCCATGGTTCCCCGCGGTCCAAAATGCATAACTTCAAAAGATCTTCCAGCGTCTGATTGGTGTGTTCCGTCTGCCCATCTGTATGGGGATGGAATGCGGTGCTGAAGGTCAATCGTGTGCCTAAGTAAGCCTGCACGGATCTCCACTCCCTGGAGGTGAACCGACCATCCCGATCTGACACGATCGTCTTGGGCACCCCGTGATATTGAACGAACTGCTCCATAAATCTCCGCACTAGTACTCCCACAGAGTCATCCTTTATGATCGGAATGAATCTGGCCACCTACGTCAACCGATCGACGATGACCCAAATCGAGTCATTTCCCGTCCGTGATCGGGGGAGTCCATGAATAAAATCCATCGTGTTGTCCTCAAATTTCCACTCTGGCACCGGGAGTGGCTGTAGCAATCCAGCAGGGTTCCTGCACTCCGCCTTCACCAACTGGCATGCCTCGCAATGAGTCACGAAGTACGTAATGTCCTTCTTTATCCCTGGAAAAAACATCATCTTCTTCAAATCTGCCGTCATCTTGGTGATCCCCAGGTGTATAGAATATCTGCTACAATGCGCCTCCTCCATGATGTCCTCCCGAATCCGGCCTCCTGCGGGTATATATACTCTGCCTCTGAAATGTAGCAATCCATCTCTTAGGGAATAATCCCCTGTCGAACCCTCCTCCAAGGCTCGGAATATCGGCTCTGCCCATGCATCTGTCCTCTGTCCGTCCCGGATGCGGTCCTGAATATCATCTATGGCCACCATCGATGCTAGATACTCCCTATACAGCTCTGGATCATCCTCGGACACTACGTATATCTGCATATCTCTGAAGGACCGGACTAGCTCCATGGACATCACCTGGGGCCCGACTTTGGAAGTGGCAGCTCTCCGACTCAACGCGTCGGTCACCACGTTTGCCTTCCCTGGATGGTAGTGCATCTCATACTGGTAATCTGCTAAGAACTCCACCCAGCGTCTCTGCCTGATATTCAGCTCCTTCTGCGTGTCCACGTATTTCAGGTTCTTATGGTCGGAGTAGATGTCGCAATGGACTCCATAAAGATAATGGCGCCAGACCTTCAGAGTAAAAACGGCCGCTCCCATCTCAAGGTCGTGCACCGGGTAGTTCTGCTCGTGCTTCTTCAACTGGAGAGACGCATATGCAATCACATGGCCCTTCTGCATCAGTACAACCCCCATACCCTGGTAGGAAGCGTCGGTGTAGACCTGAAAACCTTCCCTCCCTGAGGGGAGAGTAAGTATGGGAGCCGAGGTGAGTCGATCCTTCAGCTCCTGGAAAGCTGCCTGGCACTGCGGGGTCCAAACGAAAGGTACCTCCTTCTTCGTCAAAGATGTGAGTGGGAGGGCAATTTGAGAGAACCCCTCCATGAACTTCCGGTAATAACCGGCAAGTCCTAGGAAACTTCGTACATCGGTGGCTGTCTTCAACTGCGGCCAATCTCGAACTACCTGAATCTTTGCCGGATCCACTGCCAACCCGGCTCCGCTGATAATATGGCCTAGGAAACCCACCTCCCTCAACCAGAACTGACATTTGCTGAACTTTGCATATAAGTGATTCTCCCACAATCTCTGTAGGGTCAGTTCCAGATGGCGAGTGTGCTCCTCCTCCGTTCTCGAGTAGATGAGGATGTCATCGATAAACACAATGACAAACACATCTAGGTACTCATTGAAAACCTGGTTCATGAGGGTCATGAACGCCGAAGGTGCATTCGTGAGCACGAAGGGCATCACCGTAAACTCAAATAATCCATATCTGCTACTAAAAGCAGTCTTCTTAATATCCTCCTCTCGAATCCGAAGCTGGTAGTAGCCTGACCTCAAATCCAATTTTGAAAAGAAGGGCGCCCCCTCCAGTTGGTCGAACAGCTCGTCTATCCTCGGCAGTGGATAGGTATTCCGGACCGTCAGCCGATTTAGTGCTCGGTAATCGATGCACAACCTGAGTGTCCCGTCTTTCTTTTTGATGAACAATACCGGAGCTCCCCATGGTGTTGAGCTCGGCCGGACAAACCCAGCCTCTACTAGTTCCTGCAACTGACTTCGGAACTCTGCCAATTCTTTCGGGGCCATCCTGTAAGGGGCCCTAGATGCCGGCTTGGCCCCCGGCACAAGCTGTATCTGGAAGTCCTGCTCTCGGTGCGGAGGTAGTCCTGACAGTTTCTCTGGAAAGATGTCAGTGAAATCTCGCACCACCGGGATGTCTGTCACAGACTCCTTGACTTCCACCATCTCAAATAGAATCTGATAAACCTCCTCTCCCTGCAGATGGGCCTTAACGGCCTGTACCGAAGATAAGAGTATACGAGAGGCAGGTCTTATACCTTCGATGACAATGAAAGTGTCCCCGTGTCTCACAGTGATCCTCTTCGCTTGGCAATCAATCTAGGAATGGTTCCAGTGCAGCCATGTCATGCCCAGGATCAGATCGTAGTTCGTCAGCTTCAAAACCGTCGCTGGAGCCTCGAATGCTTTTCCACCAATTTCTTCCTCCATATTACAGTGGTCCGAGGTAAGGAGTTCAGATCCATCTGGTAGTCGCACCCTCATATTTGAGCACGTGAATCGCTCCACGCCTTCTAGTCCTTCTACGAACGTCTCCGACACAAAGGAGTGAGTAGCTCCAGTATCGAAAAGCGTGCGGGCAGGCTTGCCGCTGATGAAGACTATACATGGGGTGATTAGATGTCTTAGGGTTCTATAACGAGTTTTCTTTCCTTGTTAATTAATCTAGTGCGGTTCTAAGATTTAACAACTGAGAGAGAAATTCTATGAAAATAACGAGGCATTGCAGCGTACCTACTATGACTTGCTCTGGATTTCGAGGCTGCGCAAGATCCAAAGCATACACCTGCTCTCTTTCCTGTCTACGATCTCCCCCTGGTATCCACGACCTCGGTCGCGTCCTCGGCCTCCGAAATGCTGAGCAGGTGGGCCACCCTGTGGTGCTGGAGGTGGTTCCCCCCTCATGGGGCAGTTCCTCCGGATGTGCCCAATCTGATGACAATGGAAGCACTCTGGTGTGGGATACGCCATTCCCCCGGGTCTCGGCATCTCCTGCATCCGAAGAGGTTGAGGGGCCAATATCACCTGCTCCCTCGGCTCCTGCCTCACTTCCTGATGAGGCTGGTCCTCTGTCCTTCTCCCCTCTGGTATAGCACCTCGCCACTGGTCATTTCTGGCTCTCCGGCCCTGATCCTCCGCTTGCCGCTTTCGACCCCGTGTGGTGTGCCAATCAGCCTCGATCCTCTTTGCCATCTCCAAAATCCGGGAGATAGGCCCGTCGGATACAAACAACAAAGTCTCCATCAAGTCCTCCCGCAGGCCCTTATAAAACCTCTTGATGTACCCTGCTTCGTCCAGCTGGTAAGAATCTGCATATCGAGCCAAGTGGTCGAACTCCCGATGGTACTCTACCACCATTCGGGTGCCCTGCTTTAGCTGTAAGAACCGCTCCTCCAACTCATCCCTGACCGACTGCGAAAAAAAATGTTCCAGCAGCGCGACCCTGAACTCTTCCCAGGTAACCTCCATAACCTCCTTATCGGCAAACGTCGTGTCCAGCAGCGTCTTCCACCACCAGAGACAACCAGAGCCACCCTCTCCTCCCACGGACACCGTATCCCAGTCAGCATCTCGTACATAATATCTAGCAACTCTTCCGTCTGAACCGCTGACTCTGTCCCTAAGTAGGACGGGGGAGAAAGTCCTCGGAAGATGCTCAACCAGTTGGCCCCCGGATTTGGATGCGGGACTGGAACCTGCTGGGCCCTGAAAGCCTCTAGAATGGCAGTCAGAGTCTATCCCATGTCTGACTGAAGGAAAGGAGTGGGGACCGGTGTTGAACTCCACCTTGTGGCGTAGGCTGTGCTGGAGGCTGCGTAACAAAAACCCATACTGAGAAAACGTTCAATTTTTACTAAAAGTGGACAATCTATATGTGATCCCCTTATGGGCACACCACTGCTTCTGCTGCTTAGTTTGTCCCCAAACTAAACTAGAGCGGGGGTGACCCAGAGTTAGTGGACTGCTACTTTTTTCAGATCGATGTCTCGCTTTGATACCACTTGTAAGACCCCCTTTTTTTTCAAACACCGGGGTCTTAGGCCCAGGATCGCCGCTTTGCGGTGACACCTTCACGTCCTGAAGGTTCATCACCACAAGGCGCCGATTCTGCCGGCCAATTCGATCACAGAAATATAGCACAATAAATGAAGTACAAGCAAGTCCACATGAAAATCACATATATATAAATAAAACTCCACGAAGGGAGTGTCCACAGAATAATACATCAGAGTAATAGAATATGGGCTTAAGCCCGGTACAACATGCCCTCACTACAAATCACTCATGCGGAAGAAAAACAAAACATCTACTCAAGGTCGAGACTCACGGTCCCGGCTGTATGAACTCCGGAGCTAGACTGCCCCATCTCCAAGCGCACCGGTCTCTGGGGCTGCTCCCCTGTGCTGGGCTCTACGATCCCCTAAAATGATGCGGTTCGAAAACCGTTTGTCATAAAGACTAAGCACTATCATCCCCTACCCCTTCCCCCATGGCTCCTGGGTACTGAGCAGTGAGGAAGAAAGGGAAGGACATGAAGGTGGAGATTAAATCAAAGGAACAGGTGGCAGCGGAACTATCTTAGCAATTCTATAATAAATAAGGCAGAAACAGAAAGTAGGAAAAGTAACCTTAACTTATGTGCGGAAATGCATAAGCCAAGGGATCTTCTGCAAGGCTCCCATCGTATAAAGTGTCCCATACCACTTATACGTTGGGGTGTCGGTTATCAAACAACAGCATATAATTATAGAATTTAACTTTAATTTATAAACTTGCCCACACAAGCTTATAGACCAAGGGATCGTTTTGCAAGTCTTAATGTATAAGCGTCTCATACCACTTATACTTTAGGTGTCAGGGTTAAATGAATCGATTATGCTATGACATTCAAGTGGGTATGATGGAACATGCAAGTGCAACTCACACACCTGACTCTGTGCACACAGACCTTTAGTTCCCCCTTTCGGAGCCGTTACCTCCCAGGATACCTCCGTAGTGGCAGACATAAGCGGTGGGTTGGGCCTCGCCCACCTCTAAACCAGTAAAGCACTACCGGGCATACCTATCATATGCCTCAACGCTTGGTGCACGAAGCGGACTCATGGGTACTCTTGCCGGCTGGTGCACCGGACTTCTGTTGGCGAAGTGCAAACCACGCTTGCCGAGCCAGCGTATTGGCGTCGGTGCATCGACCCTCCAATACCGAAGACCCACCACCTTAATTTTCGTTCCTTTTATGCACATGCAAGTTTAATCGTAATCAACCAAAAACCGAGCCGAAGCTCCCCGGACCAAAACGTCCGTCTCTTAACCAGCCGAGCCGAAGCTCCCCGTACCATTCTGTCCGTATCTTAACCAACCGAGCCGAAGCTCCCAACAATCTTCCTGTGTTAACAGTGTTTGTGAAATTTGAGATCCTAATTACTAGGTTACTCTTTTCAATTTGTTATTGAAGTTTACGTTAACCAAGGACTGCCCCCGGTATTCCCGGTGAAGGGCTCTCAAAGGGCACTAGGAACTATGATGGTAGCTGAAGCCCATCGTTCACTTTCGCAAGACACTTATTGTTATTGGTTGAATTCCCTTACCCATTCCCTTCTCATGTTACGATGGACTAACCTAGTGTGATTTTTAACCTTCCTCTCTTCGAGAAAGACGATCTTTCGTCGAACCCGAGCACCTCTTAACTCTAGTCATCACCACTTCTCACTACTCTTCCTATCATTCTATTACAAAATCATCCACACCTATCCACCCAGACTAAATGACTAACTCCAGCAACTATCCCAGATCATGTCTTATTGCAATTTAACATTTTGCTATATGCAGACCAGCCTAGACTATATGTCGAACCGGTTAGGAAATGATCCAATACTCATCCAAATGCCATAACTTATTTACTGGAGATATATCCTGATATGATTAGCCTATAATCAGAAAATTACAATTTTCCTAATTTATCTGGCATTTAATTAATTTTCTCGAAAATTCCGCGGGCTATCGGTTTGAACATTAACTACCCTAAGTACTCATGCAAGATGTCCAAAAAAATTATTATAAATACTTTGCTATCTCAATATGGTAAATCCAAGGTATCACAATTTTTCTAGCATTAAAAAAGCTCTAAAATTATTTTAGCAATATTTTCTATCTTCCTTTATTTATGAATCAAGTACAGAAAATATCCATCCAAAAATTATAAATTAATTATATTATGCAGGTACAATATTAAAAATAGCATCGACCAAGTTTCATAATTTTCCAGCAACAATATCATCCATAATTAATTTTCAAAGTATAAAACCCCTTTTTAACATTTGTGAAGAAAGTACTGAATTTACACAACTAAAAATTATAGAACAATTCATGGGGATTCATTTTGTCTTAAAACATTAACTTACAAGATTTCATGGGGTTTCCATAAAGAGAAATATTCAAATAAATAAAACATCAATTAGGGCTATAACAATCGTTACAAATGAAGTGCTGAAAATAGACATCATAAAATTCCAGTAAAACTTCTATAGATTCTACACGCCCCAGAACTTACTCTACCCGAGTTTCATAGCTTTTAAATAATGTTTAGTGATGGATTGTGCTTAATTCGTATTTTTCCCTAAAGTTAAGATTGGGGTTTTGAGGTATCAACCTGTCTCCAAATCTTCCAAGATTCCATCCAGGTGATTCTTATCATGCTAATGTCAACTCTACATAGTTTCAAGGCAATACGAGAGCAATTGTCCACATGTCCTTCACAACCCTCAAAACCCTCCATTTAGGGTTTTGTAAAAATAGAGAAGAACGACTAGAAAAACAGGCCGGAAGCTTGAATAACTGAAATTTTTATTATCCAAAAAGATATCATTTACAAAGGTATGGCCTCCCTTTTATAGAATGGAGGAGATAGAGGAGAGTACAAACTAACAATGTGGGACTAAATAAATGTACAAAGACTGGGCGGTTTGACATGTACAGACCGCACAGTCCGCGCGGTTAGATAACAAGCTAACCGCCCGGACAGACCAGGAGAAGATGCCGAGGAGACCGCAAGACTGCCAGACCGCCAGATTGCCAGACCGCCAGATATACAAGCCGCTGGCGACAACCCGCAAGACCGCCGAACCATAGCCGCCACCAACTGGATATTCAGCCTGTCAGCCCCAGACCGCTAGACTGCGCGGTCTCCAGACCGCCATATTCAGACCGCCAGACCGCCTACTTTAACACTCCCCCTCAAGCTGGAGCATAGATATCGATCATGCCCAGCTTGTCACAAATGTGGAAGAATGAAGTAGACACAGGCTTGGTAAAGATATCTGCCAACTCTTTGTCGGAGGTGACGAACGGAGTGCAAATCTGTTTCTTCAAGATTTCTTCCCGGATGAAATGGCAGTCGACTTCAATATGTTTGGTTCTCTCATGGAAGACCGGATTTTTGGATATATATATAGCGGCCTTGTTGTCACAGAACATAGGAAGAGGATAGTCGTAGACCTCTCCTAGATCAAGCATGAGAGCCCGCAACCATTTTAGTTCGCAAGTGGTGGACGCCATGCTCCGATATTCAGCTTCAGCACTAGACCTTGAAACTACAGACTGCTTCTTGCTCTTCCAGCTCAGAAGGTTACCTCCAACAAATGTGCAGAAACCCGATGTAGATTTGCGGTCATCTTTATCATCAGCATAGCTAGAATCTGAGTAGGCTTCAACTCTCAAGTGACCATTCTTCTGAAAGAGTAGTCCTTTGCCCGGTGCGGCTTTAACATACTCTAATATCTTCAAGGCAGACTGAAGATGACATTCCCTGGGAGCTTGCATGAACTGACTTACCTTGCCAACAGCATAGGCAATGTCAGGTCTGGTCACCGTGAGATAAATGAGTTTACCCACCAGACGTCTATACTTTGTGGCATCAGATATAAGAGGAGAGTCATCTGTCCACGTTTTGTCTTCTCCAGTAGCCATGGGATACCGTGCCGGTTTGGCACCGGTCAATCCTGCATCCCGTAGAAGATCAAGTGCATACTTCCGTTGGGAGAGAACCAGAGAGTCGGGCTTCCGACAGATCTCTATCCCCAAAAAGTATTTCGGGGAGCCCATATCCTTTGTGACAAGATGTTGACGGAGGTGCTTCTTTGTCAAGTCCACCCCAGCTTGATCATCACCGGTAAGAAGAATGTCGTCAACATAAACCGCCAAAACTACAAGGCCCGATGCGGTTTTGCGAATAAACAGGGAATGATCAGCCGTACTTCTTGTAAAGCCAACAGCAGCCACGATGCCGCTGAACTTGTCGAACCATGCCCGAGGGCTCTGCTTGAGGCCATAGATAGCCTTCTTTAGCTTGCATACACGGGTCTCCCCCTGAGCAACATACCCCGGAGGTTGCTCCATGTAAACGTCCTCATGAAGATCCCCATAAAGAATGGCATTCTTGACATCAAGCTGAGAGATAAGCCAATTACGGTTGACAGCCACCGAGAGAATAACCCGGATGGTGCTGAGACGAGCAACCGGGGAGAAAGTATCAAAGTAGTCAACCCCATAAGTCTGAGTGAAGCCTTTGGCCACCAGTCGGGCTTTATAGCGGTCCACAGTCCCGTCTGGACGAAACTTCACAACAAACACCCATCGACAGCCAACCACATCAGTACCCACTGGAGGAGAAATAAGGGTCCAAGTGCCCCGTTCAGTAAGAGTAGCGATTTCCTCATCCATGGCAGACTTCCAATGAGGAATCACAAGTGCCTCCTGGTAGGTACGGGGAGTAGTAGTAGCTGAAATAGCTAAAGCAAAATGCCGGCGAGAAGAAGTAAGCCGATCATAGGACACAACTGCCGCAAGCGGGTGTTGAGTGCATGCCCGCACCCCTTTGCGAAGAGCAATGGGGAGGTCCAGTTCGTCGGGGGCTTCAGGGACCGGAGCGTCCGTAGCGGAGAAAGCTGGCCCGGGACTAGAGAGACGGCTCCGGAGACGTAGGGGAGAGAGAGGGGAGAGGAATAGACGGAGGAGGGGATGAGGAGGAGGGAGGAGAAATGTGGATAGGCTGAGAGGGAACAGACAGGGAGGGTGAGGAGTCAGGAATAGGAGGAAGAAGAGGTGGAGAGGAGAAGTAGGCTGCATTTTCGAAGAAGGTGACATCTGCAGAAACAAACTGTTTTCGCAGAACGGGATCAAAGCAACAGTAGCCTTTCTGAGTGACCGAGTAGCCCAAAAAGACACATTTGGTGGCACGGGGAGAAAGTTTGTCACGGGTAGCAGACGGGGCATGCACAAAGGCTGTACAGCCAAAGATTCGAAGAGGGAGGGGAAAAGGTTCCTTGCCGGGGTAGAGAATGGAGAAGGGAGTTTTACCCTGAAGAACAGTAGAAGGAATACGATTGATGAGATAACAGGCGAGGAGAACAGCATAGCCCCAATAAGAGCGAGGCACATGCATCTGCGTTAGGAGAGTGCGAGCGACATCGAGGAGATGACGGTTTTACGTTCCGCCACCCCATTCTGCTGGGAGGTGTAAACGCAGGTGGTCTGATGAATAAGACCATGTTGCATACAAAAAGATGAAAAATCACGACTAAGATATTCTTTAGCATTATCAGAGCGAAGACATTTAATAGAGACATGAAACTGAGTTTTAATCATATTATAAAAGCATTCCCAAACAGAGAAGAGTTCAGAGCGATCTCGTAACAGATACACCCAGGTACAACGAGAAAAGTCATCAATAAAAGTTACAAAATACAAACTACCCCGACCAATGGTTGGAGTAGGAGCCGGACCCCATACATCAGAATGGATGAGATCAAACGGGCTAGAGGAACTGCGAGCATGCTTGGGCGGGAAGGAGGAGCGGTGATGTTTGCCAAGTTGGCAGGCATCACAGTTGAGCGGAGGACTGGTTGGCGGTAAGTGGGGCAGAAGCTGTCGTAGAATGCGAGCAGGAGGATGTCCAAGGCGAAGATGCCATTGAAGCAGATCAGTAGAGGAGGAAGTGAAAGCGGAGAGAGCGGAAACGTTGTCGAGGAAGTAGAGGCCGCCGCTCTCAGTCCCAGTAGCAATCGTCCGTTGGGTTCTCGGGTCCTGAAAGCAACAAGAAGTAGGAGTGAATACAACAGAGCACTGAAGTTGCTTGCATAAGGTAGTAACAGATAGAAGGTTGCAGGGAAACTTTGGGACATAGAGAGTGTCCACCAAGCGCAGCGATGGGGTGACTTGAACCATGCCTGTCCCACGAACCGGGGAAGGAGAACCATCCGCAACAAGGACAGGAGGCAACCGATCATGCGTTTCGAGAAGCGAAAAACATTGAGGATTGCCTGTCATATGATTTGTAGCACCAGAATCAATCAACCATTTACCTTGGATAGCGACATGAGCACTACCTGAGGTCGTTGCCACCGAAGCAGACGACCGAGAGGAGGGGTTCGGGGAGGTCGAAGTATCACCAGATGGGCGCAGGTGAGGATGTTTCTGCCAACAGCGGTCAATGGTATGACCGGTATGACCACAGTGAGAACAGAGGAACCTGGACGGACCGCGAGCCCCAGAGTGGCTGCGGCCACTGTTGCTGCCGCGCTGAGTGTACTGAGCATAAGAGTCCGGCGGAGGAGGGGAGGATAACAGAGGGCGCTGGAGCAGAGAAGTAACGGCGGCTACGCGAGCGGCGGTGGCATCCAAGGTGGGAGACTCAGCTTCACCCAATATCTGCTGGCGGATGAGATCAAAAGATTCGGGAAGTCGCAGAAGATAACAAACAACCAGGAGTTCCTGGAAGTGTTTGTGTTGCTGAGCCAAGTCCGCAGAGAAGGGGCGATTCTGGAGGATCTCAGCGCCAAGAGCCTGAACTTGCTGATAGGCTGCAGCGGGAGTCATGGACGAACGGGCGAAGAGATCCGCATAAAGAGTATAAATCCGGGAGGTCTGCGTCCCCTTGGAGTAAAGAGCAGCCAGATGAAGCCACGCGGCCTTGACCGTCTCATCATGACGGATGACGGGAAGGCACTCATCAGAGAGGCTATTAGCCAGCCATGTGCGGACAAGCGCATCACTCGCATCCCATTCGTCAAAGAGAGGAGAATTAGGAGGAGGCGGATCATCGGTAAGATGATGACGTTTGCGCTGAGAACGAAGAAGGAAAGTGAAAGAGACGCTCCAATCCGGATAGTTGGAGCCAACGAGCTTGGAAACAGTGCCCAGATTCCCGGAAGAAGTAGGGACAGAAGGCGGAGCCGGAGTGGCTGCAGGAGTGGTGGCAGTGGAATTGTCAGAGATATCCATAGAAGAAGACGAAACCGCGCGGTTAGGAATCAATCCGGGCGGTTAAGAGAGAAGGAAAAAACTGCAGCGGTCACGATGTCAGACACCAGCGGCTAGAGAAGCCACGACCAAGCCGCAGAGTCAAAACAGAGGGAAAGAGGTCGGGCGGTTGAAGACAGACCGCACGAACGGGAGAGAAAGAGGAATCCGGCAAACAGACCGGGGCGGTAAGAAAGAGAAGAAGGAAGGCTGCGACAAGAACAGATCGCACGCAGACAAAGAGAAGCAGGCCGCGCAAACAGGGCGCAGGCAAACAAGAAAGGCCGCGGGAAGAAGCAGGACGCACGGCTAGAAAGGAGCACAGAATCAGGAGGCAGAGATCGAGTCCTCTGATACCATGTAAAAATAGAGAAGAACGACTAGAAAAACAGGCCGGAAGCTTGAATAACTGAAATTTTTATTATCCAAAAAGATATCATTTACAAAGGTATGGCCTCCCTTTTATAGAATGGAGGAGATAGAGGAGAGTACAAACTAACAATGTGGGACTAAATAAATGTACAAAGACTGGGCGGTTTGACATGTACAGACCGCACAGTCCGCGCGGTTAGATAACAAGCTAACCGCCCGGACAGACCAGGAGAAGATGCCGAGGAGACCGCAAGACTGCCAGACCGCCAAATTGCCAGATCGCCAGATATACAAGCCGCTGGCGACAACCCGCAAGACCGCCGAACCATAGCCGCCACCAACTGGATATTCAGCCTGTCAGCCCCAGACCGCTAGACCGCGCGGTCTCCAGACCGCCATATTCAGACCGCCAGACCGCCTACTTTAACAGGTTTGAGTTTGGATCCTAGGATAAACCAACCCTAAATCACACCATTTTCTCCAAGTGGGTTATAATAATCCCTCTAAGTCAGTGGTCAAAATTTCAGCCTCTGTTGAGGTGATTTGACCGTTCCAACCTCCAGTGCACTTTTTCTCAAAAATGCCTCATTAATGCCTAATTAAGAATAGGTGACTTCCTATCCAAAACTCATCCAAATAAGTTGAAATTTTGTACAGAGCTAGGTTTTATAGTTAGGGACCAACCATCGAAATTTGGGAGGGTTTGGAGGTCATTTGACCACTTAAATAAATTTATCTAACTTAATTAAATTAAAACAAAAAATTTAGACAAAGTATCTCCAAAAATTCCCATTTTTGGATTGCCTCTAGGTATGGCTAAGGGTAACCCCCTGCCCAAATTTCAGATCATTTGAAAATGGTATGAAGTGTGGGCATTCATTTTAGTTCCTGCCCAACTCTAGGTTCAGCCTCTACTAAAACGGGTGCTGCGGTCAAACCGCTTACCCAATCGAGTTGAAATCAATTTTAAATTAATTTAGACTCGAAGGGCTACAACTTTGGTGACTGACCATTTTTTCTAAATCGGCCTCAAAGTGCCTCGTTTTGCAGCATCAAAATACGCCCATTTTATATATATTTCCTTTATATACTAAATACAAATTTTATATCATAATAATGTTTTACTGTTCATCTTCCCTACCAAACAGAACCCGTAACAGAACTTAGAACATATATTTCCTGTAGCTCTCCCGCGATCCGTCGTCGGCCGTCCGGTCACTTCCCTGGCCAGCCACCACCACCACCACCACCTCCGTCTAGGCGATGGCTATCGGTCGGCGCGGTGGTTTGGCCGCCGGAGGTGGCGGTTTTCGGCGTACCCGAAAATGTATTTTTTCATGTTTTTTTTTCCATTAAAACACGAGATAGGTCCGGCTCCTTTGAGCACGAACTTACTTTATAAGATCCTAAGATCTACCCATAAGAGAAGAAGTAGAGGAGGACCTTGTTCGCGGTTTGGAGGCGAGATGAACGTCGGATTGTCATGGTGCGGTGGTGGCGTTCCCGAACTTCTCCTACAGCAAGAGCAATAATCTGAATCTGTTTGGTCAAGAGTGTAACCTTCTCATCTTATTCTAAGGGGGCTTTTATAGATCTCCAAGTGGGGAGGGGAAAGGGTGAAACATTCATGGCCATAAATGCTCTCTCTCTCTTAATAATATTTCGGTTACGGTGGAGGGAGAGGAAAAGGTGGAAGATTAAATGGCTGATCCAGGTGGCGATTTCCTATTGGGTCAACACTTCCTCATTTTACTTAGAATTTAGAGAAGGAAACGGCCCATTTAATACTCCTGGTGTAACTTTCCATACCAGAATTTATTATAACGCGTGTTAGAATAATTTCGGGCCTGAACCGACGTTTCGGCCTTCGTCACGGGCATGAAACGTAGGTCACGAGCATGACAGGTGTTCAACGGTTGATGTTCGTCGAGTTGGGGTCGACGTTCGTCGAACTGAGGTCGACGTTCGTCGGAGAGGGTCACGCCCTAGGTCATGGGCGTGAAACATCGGTCACGGGCGTCACAGGCCCATGATGCAAATTCTGCGCTCGGCGATCGTATTCCAGAGATCGACGATCGTCGAAGGGGGTCACGCCCTATGTCACGGGCATGACATGTTGGTCACGGGCGTGACAGGCCCAGGTAGCAAATTCTGCACTCGTCGATCGTCTTGCTGAGATTGACGATCGTCGAAGGGGTCACGCCCTAGGTCACGGGCGTGACACGTAGGTCACGGGCGTGACAGGCCCGGGATGCAAAATCTACGCTCGACGATCGTCTTCCTGAGATCGACGATCACCGAAGGGGTCATGCCCTAGGTCACGGGCGTGACGGGTCGGTCACGGGCGTGATGGGTCGGTCACGGGCGTGACCAACCCGTGACTCAAAGTCTTTGTCGATGGATTTAAATTTTTGGGCTTCCTAGGGTTCTGTCACGACAGACCGACTCCTAGGGGTCTAGCCGGAAATGGGATGTTACAAATAGCCTCCAGTGGCTAAGGCTTCCTGGATGATGAAGGGGCCTTCGCAATTCGGATGTAGCTTGCCAACCGTTGCTCCCCTTCCCGCGGAATCTACCTTCTTCATGACTAGGTCACCTGGGAGCAAATGTTTGAGGAAGACGTTCTTGTCTAAGTGCTTTGCCATGTGTCTCTTGATTTCTTCTTGACGAATGGAGGCAAGGTCACGAAGCTCCTCGATATTGTCCAGCAAGAGTATTTGAGCGTCTTACTTCTCTAGGCGCCATTCTTCATTGCCATCTCCCGCCGCTATGACTCTTGGGCTTCGAACCTCAAAATCCACCGGGATGAGTGCCTCAGACCCATATGATAACTTGAAAGTTTTTCCCCCGTGACTGAGTTCGGGGTTGTTCTCAGAGCTCATAGGACTGAGGGGAGCTGCTCTGCCCAATTACCCTTCAGATTGTTGACCTTTTTCTTTAGGAGGTTGATGATCAACTTGTTGGCGGCCTCCACTTGTCCGTTGCTACGAGGATGATGCACAGAGGTGAATCGAAGATCCGTCCCTAGATGCTTGCAGAAGTCCTCTAACTCCAAGCTGGCGAACTGTGGACCATTGTCGATGACGATGGCGAGAGGAATCCCGAACCTGCATGCAATCTCTCCCCAGATAAAATTCTTTATAATTTGAGAAGTGGTCTTGGCTAGAGCTTTTACCTCGATCCATTTGGAGAAGTAATCAATTATGACAAAGACGAACTTCCTCTGCCCGCTGTCCTGAGGAAAAGGGAGGATCAAGTCCATTCCCCAAATAGCGAAGGCCCATGGAGCGGTGATCGAGCGAAGGTGTTGAGCTGGCTGTAACTGAAGAGGCGCGAAGAGCTGACATTGCAGACATTTCTTGGAGAAGACCTCCGTGTCCTTCCGGACAGTCGGCCAGAAGTAGCCGTGTCTTAGGATTCTCTGCTCTAGAGTACGAGTCCCCGAGTGGCTGCCACACTCTCCCGAATGAATCTCCTCCAGAATACGAGGGACTTCTACTTCTGACAGGCACCAGGCCAGAGGGCCTGAGATAGTCTTTCGGTATAGCTCTCCTTCCTGCAGCAGCTAATATGCAACTTTGTAATGGAACTTCCTCTGATCTCCCTCGATGGCAAGCAACTGGCCCGTCGTTAAGAACACAACGAACGGATCCTTCTACAAGGCTCTTTGTTCGATCTCCATCATCTCTCCCTCCTCGATGGACGGTCGGAATAGTTCGGTCACGGTCCCCCCAGCCCGGGGACCATAATTGGCGAGGTAATCGGCCTCTGAATTCTCTTCTCGGGGTACATGCTCGACGAAGAAGGACTGGAATCCCTTGATTAGACCTTTCACTTTGACTAAGTATTTTTGCAGGACGGGATCGTGCACTTCGAACTCCCCCTAATTTGAGACGCGACCACCATCGAGTCGGTGAAGGCCCTGATATCACGAATTATAAGCTCCTTGGCGAGATGCAAGCCAGCCACCATGGTTTCGTATTCTGCCTGATTATTTGTAACGGGGAAGAGGATCTTGACGGCTTGCTCGATCCGGGTTCCCTGCGAGCTCACTAACACTACTCTGTCTCCCACGGAATACCTTCCTGAAGCCCCATCCACAAACATCTCCCAAGAGACTTGGCAAGAAGAGCCTACGTCCTCTACCACTTCGGCTGAGAAGTCAGCTAAGAAGTCTGCCACTGCTTGGGCCTTGATCGCTACCCTTGGTGAATAGGAAATGTCGAACTCGCTAAGTTCCACCACCCACTTTGCCAATCTTCTTGAATGATCCACTCTGTCTAAGATACTGCAAAGTGGATGATCTGAGACGACCTTGATGGAGTGAGCCTGAAAATAAGAACGGAGTCTCCGAGCCAAAACCACTAAAGCGAACACCAACTTCTCCAAGATAGGATATCTCGTTTCCGCCTGTCGCAGCACTCTACTCACATAGTAGATGGGGAGCTGCTTCTTGCCTTCTTCTCTGACCAACACCGAGCTAACCGCCTCTGCTCCTACTCCCAAATAGAGTAGGAGATCTTCACTTCCCTACGGGCCTTGGAAGAGAGGAGCTTGGGTTAGCAGTTGCTTGAGCTTTCCAAATGCCTCCTCACACTCCACGGTCCACTCAAACTTTTGATTTCCCCGAAGATCTTTAAAGAATGGTGAAAACTTCTCTCCTGCCTTGGAGAGAAAACGACTAAGGCCCATCAGCCTTCCTGTCAACCTTTGGACTTCCTTAGGATCTCTCGGGGACGTCATCTCTAGAATGGCCTTGAATTTATCCGGGTTAGGCTCCACCCCCCTGGGAGTGAGGAGGTGACCTAAGAAATTCCCTCTTCCTGCACCGAAGACGCACTTGTTCGGGTTGAGTCGCATATTGTACTTCCTCAGGGTGGCGAAGGTCTCCACCAGATCTGTTATGTGTTCCGCGACGCTCATGCTTTTGATAAGGAGATCGTCCACATATACTTCCAGTTTCCTCCCCTTTTGTTCCTTGAAGATTTGATCCATCATTCTCTGGTAAGTTGCGCCCGTATTCTTGAGCCCGAAGGGCATCATCTTATATCTATAGCATCCATCGCTGGTTAAGAAGGAGACGTCATGACATTCGCGGGGATACATCCGGATCTGGTGATACCCTGAAAAAGCATCAAGAAAACTCATCATAGGAAACCCGACGGCGGAATCAACCAGCGTGTCGATTTGAGGTAAGGGGTAACAATCCTTCGGGCATGCTTTATTCAACAAGGAAAAATCAATATATAGATGCCAGCCCCCTCTGGGCTTCTTCACCATTACAACACTAGAGACCCAGCTTGGATACTGGATCTCAGAAAAAAAAACCCACATCTAACAACCTCTCGACCTCCTCTCTGATCGGACCAGCCAGCATGGCGTCGCTCTTTCTCTACTTCTGACGATGGGTGGCCACTACGGGAAATAGGTTGAGGCGATGACAGAAAACATCAACATCGATTCCTGGCATCTCGTCAGCACTCCAAGCACAAACATCCACGTTCTCTTGCAGACACGTGACCATCGCTATCTTTCCCTCCAGCGGCAGGGATCCTCCGACTTTCAGCAGACTAGGCTCTCCTCCCTGGGAGATCACCCCTACCTCTTCCACTTCCTCCGCAGCACGCAGACCATCATCTCTCTCCAGCAGCTCCTCTAACCTCTCTGCGTCCCCCCATCCAGCTGATGGTACTGACAACATTAAGGTAGCACTCCCTAGAGGCTTTCGGATCGCCCCAGATCCTGACCTGGACGTCTCCCCGACAATACTTTAGGCATTGATGATAAGATGATGGGACCGCCTTGAAGTAGTTGATGAGGGGCCGTCCGAAGATGACGTTGTATCCGCTTGGCACATCGATGATGACGAAATGACATCGGATCGAAGTCCCGCCGAGAGTAACCAGAATCTCCACTGCCCCTTCCACCTCTTTCTTCTCCCCCGAGAAGCCAAAGAGGGGTCCATCGACAACCTGGACCCGAGATGCTTCCACTTGAAGCCCTATAAAAGTTCTCTTGAAAATTACGTTCACCGAGCTCCCGTTATTCGCGAGGATTCGGTCGACGGTGAAGTCTTCGATGACAGCTTGAATAACCAGGGCATCGTGAAAGGGGTTCTCATTCCCTAGCATATCCTCCTCTAAGAAGGTGATCTCCTCCAACGGCGGCGGGTTTTGCGAGGTCGAGACTGTTGAAACCAAAAACTTGGTCTCTCATGGAGTTCGGGGTCCCAAGAAAGAGGTGACCTCACACCTACTACACTCAGGATAACGTCACGGGCTAAAGACTCAAGAAGCTAGGAACAGAACCTCGGCTCTAGCGTGGAGGTCCCACCTCACACCCGGAAGACCTTTGAGATCTCGCCCTCCCTAGCCAATGCTGAGCTAGGTGCCTTGGAGGATGAAGGAAGAGGATGAAGAGAGTGAAGAAGTGATGCTCCCTAAGGGTCTATTTATAGTTTTCTGGGAATGAACTGCAAATAACCGATCTTTATTGCCCCAAAATTACTGAAATGCCCCCAAATTGGTCTGCCAACAGCCAAATCCCGTTGTTCTAAATAACTAAAAGCAGTCCACCAGGGGCATCCCCTCAAGCCGGGCGAGCATGCGACAAGACGAGCTGAGGCCAGGCGAGTAGGCGGCTAGGCGAGACGACGACGGCTTGGGCGAGCTGGCGGCCTAGCGAGTGCGGCGGCGGTCTGGGCGAGACGGCGACGGCCTGGGAGAGCTAGCGGCCTGGCGAGACCGCGGCCTGGAGAGCTAGCGGCCTAGCGAGACAGTGGCGGCCGTAGCGAGCTGGCGGTCTGGCGAGTGCGGCGGCGGTCTGGGCGAGACGGCAGTGGCCTGGGCGAGATGGTGGCCTGGCGAGCTGGCGGCCTGACGAGATGTCGGCCTAACGAGCTGGCGACCTAGCAAGACGGCGGCGTCTTGGGCGAGCTGGCAGCCTGCCAAGCTGGCGGCCTGGCGAGACGGCGGCCTGGCGAGCTGGCAGCCTGGCGAGCTGGCGGCCTAGCGATACGACGGCCTGGCGAGACGGTGGCGGCCTGGGTGAGTGCGCGACAAGGCGAGCTCGAGGCTTGATGACCCCCCGAGGGGTTCGGGGGGGGGGAATTTATCCCCCTACTATTATAAAACACATATTCACACTAAATTGGCCTCCAAGAGTGCAAAACCCTCAAAAAAGCTTAAAACTGCACAATAAGCCTTGCGCCTGCAAGGGGGACCCTACTCTGCGAATACGGGGTTGTACACAATCCTCGCTCTTTTCGAAGTTGGCACAAGCTCGAAAAGAAACATCCAACCCAACGTATTCACTGAGGTAATTTTATTGCACGATCGAAAAGATACAACCTCCTTCAGTTGAGTTCATAGAACCTCCATGGGGGGTCAACCTGCCCTGCCAGCTAAAGAGAGCCTGGGTGGTGAGATCCTCCCTGAGGTGAGAAACACTTGGCCTCTCCAAGGGGTCAACCGGCCCTTCCAGCTAGTAAGATCCTGGACAGCGGGACCGTCTCGAAGAAAAAAGGATTTGGCCTCCACGAGAGGTCAACCGGCCCTGCCAGCTAGTGAGAGCCTGGACAGCAGGACCGTCTCAGAGCAAAAAGGACTTGACCTCCATAAGAGGTCAATCGGCCCTACCAGCTAGTTAGAGCCTTGACAACGGGACCGTCTCGGGGGTGGGAACTTGATCTCCCCGAGGCACATTCGACCCAACCAGCGATTGAGAGCCATGATGAGGAGATCCTCTCATGGGTGGGACTTGCTCTCCCCAAGGCACATTCGAACAAACCAGCTAGTAAGAGCCTGGATAAGGAGATCCTCTCGAGGGTGGGACTTGAACTCTTTGGGGCACATTCGACCCAACCAGCTAGTGAGAGCCTGGATGAGGAGATCCTCTCGGGGGTGGGACTAGAACTCCTCAAGGCACATTCGACCCAACCAGCTAGTGAGAGCCTGGATGAGGAGATCCTCTCGAGGGTGGGAATTGAACTCCTCGAGGCACATTCGACCCAACCAGCTAGTGAGAGCCTGGATGAGGAGATCCTCTCGGGGGTGGGACTTGCTCTCCCCGAGGCACATTCGACCCAACCAGCTAGTGAGAGCCTGAATGAGGAGATCCTCTCGGGGGTGGGACTAGAACTCCTCGAGGCACATTCGACCCAACCAGCTATTGAGAGCCTGGATGAGGAGATCCTCTCGGGGGTGGGACTTGCTCTCTCCGAGGCACATTCGACCCAACCAGCTAATGAGAGCCTGAATGAGGAGATCCTCTCGAGGGTGGGACTTGAACTCCTCGAGGCACATTCGACCCAACCAGCTAGTGAGAGCCTTGATGAGGAGATCCTCTCGTGGGTGGGACTAGAACTTCTCGAGGCACATTCGACCCAACCAGCTAGTGAGAGCCTGGATGAGGAGATTCTCTCGAGGGTGGGACTTGAACTCCTCGAGGCACATTCGACCCAACTAGCTAGTGAGAGCCTCGATGAGGAGATCCTCTCGGGGGTGGGACTTGCTCTCCCTGAGGCACATTCGACCCAACCAGCTAGTGGGAGCCTGGATGAGGAGATCCTCTCGGGGGTGGGACTTGAACTCCTCGAGGCACATTTGACCCAACCAGCTAGTGAGAGCCTGGATGAGGAGATCCTCTCGGGGGTGACTCTTGAACTCCTCGAGGCACATTCGACCCAACCAGCTAGTGAGAGCCTAGATGAGGAGATCCTCTCAGGGTGGGACTTGAACTCCTCGAGGCACATTCGACCCAACCAGCTAGTGATAGCCTAGATGAGGAGATCCTCTCGAGGGTGGGACTTGAACTCCTCGAGACACATTCAACCCAACCAGCTAGTGAGAGCCTGAATGAGGAGATCCTCTCGAGGGTTGGACTTGAATTCCCCGAGGCACATTCGAACCAACCAGCTAGTGAGAGCCTGTATGAGGAGATCCTCTTGGGGGTGGGACTTTCTCTCCCCGAGGCACATTCGACCCAACCAGCTAGTGAGAGCCTGGATGAGGAGATCCTCTGGGGGGTGGGACTTGCTCTCCCTGAGGCACATTCGACCCAACCAGATAGTGAGAGCCTGGATGAGGAGATCCTCTCGGGGGTGTTACTAGGTATGTCACTTGAACTCTACCAAATCCAACATCCTCAAACGGGGGAAAAATTTGGGTTACATGATCCCCTGACTCAGCCAGTCAGGGGTAGAGCTTGTTACAAGATAAGAAAAAGGAAAAGACTCCACCAAGGCGAGGCCTCTTCAGAGGGCCTGAGCATGATGACCTTCATCCTCTTCCTTCTCATCGGACAATTCCATCCTGCTCAAGCTCTCCATGATCTTCTCCATCTCCTCTGCCTTTGCCAACCAAGAGATGGTGTTGACGGCCGTAATATAGCACTGTCTTGCCATCCTGGGGTCTCCCTTGACTCTTACTTGGATCCCTCCGGAGTTGAACTTGAGGCACTGATGGAACGATGAAGACACACAACGGAAGGAGTTGATGAGGGGCCTTCCGAAGATGGCGTTGTAGCTGCTTGGAGCATCAACAATGACGAACCAGCAGTTCCTTGAAGTCCCCCCCCCCAATTTTACTTGGAGTCCTACTCCACCTTCTACCTCCTTCCTCTCCCCTAAAAATCCGATCAGGGGTCCGTCCGAGGCCATCACCCTCCTTGTTTCTACCTTCATCTCGTCAAATGCCTTCTTGAAAATGCCATTGACGGAACTCCTGTTGTCAATCAAGATCTGGGAGACGGTATAGCCCTTGATGGCCGTCTGGATGACCAGCGCATCGCAGAACGGATCTTCATGATCTTGCATGTCCTTCAGGGAAGAGGTGATCTTCTCCTCCTGGGGCGGGGTTTGGGATGTCGAAGCGACACTCCGTCAGTACATCACATGGAGGCTTGCCTTTCGAGTGGCTTCAATCCCTACTCCACCGTGGATCACTGATATACCACCTCGGGGTCCGACATCGACCCGGTACTCACATATGTCATCCCCCCCCCCCATTATGGGAGGAACCTCTTCAACCTGCATCGGCAACTGCTGCTGGGCAGAGCCTCTTTCCCCCTCACTTCCAGGAACTTAGGGCAAGGAGTCGTGGCGTGCCCCTCCACCTGGTGGAAGTCACAGCATGGTAGTGCTCCTCCCCTCCTTCAGCGGGTTGGGCGATCTCTCTTGTTACCTCTCCCCCCTCCTCCTATCGCCAAGGCTTGCTGCGGTGGGGATAACTCCATTGATAAGTTGTGAAGAGTTTAACCATAGATAATCTCTTAACCATCCCATCAAATAAGTGGAGGATTCATTAAATTGTGAAACGTTACCCTGCCAGCTGTCTTGGGGCTTGCTTTGGAAGTTGAACCTCCCTTGGCCTTCGGGAAAGTTCCCCCTACCCTGGAAGAGACCTCTCCCGTGACCCTGGACGGGCCCTCCCTGCTTTATCCAACCTGGCTTCGGACCTTCCTGTGCCTGGAACCCCTGAGCTCTCGGCTCCTCCCTCCTTTTTCCCTCCTGATGCCTCGAGCCACCTTGCTCATTCGACTCTGCCTTTGTTAGCCTTACAAACTTCTTGACAAATGTCGAGTTGGCCGCCTTCATAGCTATCTCCTCTGCTGCCATTTCCATCAGCTCCTCGAAGGAAATGGGGGCCTTTCGGGCCAGGCTCATCTTGAAGAACCCCTCACGCTACCCCACAGTGAATGCCATCTAGAGGGCATACCCCGGTATCTCCTGGATATCCAGTATCTCCTCTTGGAACCTGTCAACGTAATGGGTCAGCGACTCCTTGGCCCCCTGCCTTATCAGGAAGATGGATTCAGGACTCTTCTTCCTCTTCTTGGAGGTGGAGAAGAGAAGCTGAAAGCTCCGACTCAAGTCCTCGAACTCATAGATCGATCTCGCTGGGAGTTTATGGAACCAGTCCCTTGCCTTGTCTTTCAATGTGATCGCGAAGAGGCGACACTTGAATGCATCCGACATCGGCCTAATAGAGACCGTGTTTTCGAACCACTGCAGATGCTGGATGGGGTCGTCCTTCCCGGTGTAGTAGGTCATGTTAGGTTCTATGAACTCCTCGGGAACGAGAGCTGAGATTATCAGCTCGCTAAAGGGTGACCCCCTGAGTGGTGGTCTCATAATCTCTACTCGTGCGACCTGCTCGCCTGGAAGGCTAGCACTCGCCGGGCTGGGGAACAACTCCCGGCCGGTGAGGTCTTGCTCGACCCCCTCTTCCATCCTTTCCTTCCCGGGCCTTCTTCCTGGTGCACTTACTTCTACCCCTGCCGGGTCTCGCCTATGCCCCTGGGAGGCAGCTCGCAGAGACCACTCTGGTTCAGCTCGCCGAGACCCCTGGGAGCCAGTCCCTGGGGGGTGGGGGTTGAGTTGTCATCCCGAGGGGCAATACTTCGCAGCATCTCCATGATGCTTTGGATGGACGCCATGAACTCTTCCCTCCCTACGAAGGGTGACGGGTTGGGGAGCTCGCTGAGATCATCACCACCTCCCTAATCTACAGCCATGACACTCTCCCGAGATCTTCTGTGTTGGTCACTCTCCATCTCACCGCACCAAAATGTTGAAACCAAAAACTTGGTCTCTCGTGGAGTTCGGGGTCCCAAGAAAGGGGTGACCTCACACCTACTACACTCAGGAGAACGTCACGGGCCAAAGACTCAAGAAGCAAGGAACATAACCTCGGCTCTAGCGTGGAGGTCTCACCTCACACCCGGAAGACCTTTGAGATCTCGCCCGCCCTAGCCAATGCTGAGCTAGGTGCTTTGGAGGATGAAGGAAGAGGATGAAGAGAGTGAAGAAGTGATGCTCCCCAAGGCACCCCTAAGGGTCTATTTATAGTTTTTTGGGAATGGCCTGCAAATAACCGATCTCCGCTGCCCCAAAATTACTGAAATGCCCAAATTGGTCTGTCAACAGCCAAATCCCGCTGTTCTAAACAGCTAAAAGCAGTCCACCAGGAGCAGCCCCTCAAGCCGGGCGAGCAGGCAACAAGGCGAGCTGAGCCCGGGCAAGTAGGCGGCTAGGCGAGACGTCAGCGGCCTGGCGAGTACGGCGCCGGTATGGGCGAGACGACGGCGGCCTGGGCGAGCTGTCGGCCTAGCGAGATGGCGGCCTGGCGAGCTGGTGGCCTGGCAAGACGGAGACGGCCTGGGCAAGCTGGCGGCCTGGCGAGTGCGGCGGCGGTCTGGGCGAGACGGCGACGGCAAGCTTCCGACCTTGCGAGCTGGCGGCCTGGCGAGACGGCGGCCTGACGAGCTAGCGGCCTAGAGAGATGGCGGCGGCCTTGGCGAGCTGCCGGCCTGGCGAGCTGGTGGCCTAGCGAGACGGCGGCCTGGCGAGCTGGCGGCTTGGCAAGACGGTGGCGGCCTGGACGAGCTGGAGGCCTGGGCGAGTGTGCGGCAAGGCAAGCTCGAGGTTGGGTGACCCCCTGAGGGGGCCGGGGGGAAAAAATTTTTTATCCCCCTACTAGTATAAAACACATATTCACACTAAATTGGCCTCCAAGGGTGCAAAACCCTCAAAAAAGCTTAAAACTGCACAACAAGCATTGCGCCTGCCGGGGGGACCCTACTCTGCGAATACGGGGTTGTACAGAGGCGACGTTCTTTTTGTAGATTTGATGGAGACTTACCTTGCGAGTGGCTCCGAGCCCGGCTCCTCCGTTATCACCCCGACGTGCCCACCTCATGGGTCATGGATCACCTCTCCGCGACCTCCCAAATCGATACGATTCTCATTCCTCCTCCTCGGCGGAGCTTGGAATGCTACCTGCCCCATCGGGGCCTCCTGCCTCAGCTGTTCTCTCTCCGAAACCCCTGCTTCCAACCTTCTCCTCGCTTCCCAGAACTCCGGGCAAGCTAGCGTCCCATGCCCTTCTACTCGATGGATGTCGCAGTAAAGGGGAATCTCCACCTCCTGACGCCTTGCCCGCTGCTCCATCATGCGACGCTTGTTGCCTTGACGAGCAATAGCCATCGTCTCCCTTCTCCCTCCTCCTCAGCCTTCCTCCCGCCGGTTGTCGTTCATCTTCTCCTGTTGGAAACGCGGTCTCGCTGGTGGCCTCCACTGGGGGCGATTCTCGTGGTATTGGAATCATCTATCTTCCCCTCTCCTTGCCTGGGCCTCTGCGAGCCTCCTCTCTTCCTGCCTCCGAGGCCTCTCCTTCCTCCTCTCTTCCACCCTCCTGGGATCTTCTATCTTCCTCTTCTCCTCTCTTCTTCTCGGCTCCTCCTTCCTCCTCTCGACCTGCCTCTCCGGAGACCTCCTAGCCTTCACCTCTGAAGGTCCTGCTCTCCCCCTTCCCAACGGTTCATCTCCATCCAGCCGCGCCAAGAAATCTTTGTTTTTCTCCTCTCCTTGGACGAAAGTATTCGCCCTCTCCACCATCTCTTCGAAGGATCTCGGGGGCTTCGACCCCATTTCCATGCTGAAGAGACCTTGCTTCAGACCGAACTTGAGAGCTATCATCAGGGTGAAGCTATCCACCTCCAAGATCTCTTCCTGGAAACGATCTATGTAATAGCCCAAACTCTCATGCTGTCCTTGAGTAATCTTGAAGAGGACAGTGGCCTCCTTCTTCCTCTTCTTAGATGTCGCGAACCTCGCCATGAGGCCCCGACACAGATCGGCGAAGCAGTAAATGGAAACTGCTGTCAACTGGTGGAACCAGTCTCTTGCGTTCCCCTTGAAGGTAATGGAGAAGAATCAGTACTTGAAAGCGTTGGACATGTTGCAGATGGATACGACATCTTCAAACCATTGAAGATGCCTGATCGGGTCATATCTGCCGGAATAGTAGGTGAGAATGGGCTCTCTAAACCCTTCAGGGATGGGGGCGACAAGGATCTTGTCACAGAAGGGGCTCCTCCCTTCCTGACGGTGATGAGTTTCATCCTCACTGGAAACATCATACTCGCTCCATAGGCGAGTATCACGGTATCTCGTCTCTGGATCTGGATCTCGGAATCTGATTCCCTGGTTGCTCGCCGGGTGGTGCTGCGACTGCTTCGGTCGCTCTCTCTTGCCCAAGCGGGCTCCTTCCCAGCTCGCCTCGGCGATGCTTCCTCCTCCAGCGGTTTCACGCGACGGGGGGAAGTCGTCGTGACATCGGGGCGATGAGAAAACCCGGCGAGGACGGTCCTCTCGATCCTCCTTGCGAACTCCTCGAACGCAGCAACAGTCACAAACTCTCCACCTTGCGCGGCATCGCCAACTCCGGCCGAGTTGCTGACTAACTCTTCATGCTCGCCACCACTTACCATCACGCCCAACCACAAAACTTTTCCTCCTTGGCTACGATCCACGCTCACTGCCCCAAGTGTTGAAGCCAGGAAGATCAAGACTCCAAAAATCGGATCAAGGCAGTCTAAGGTTATCGGCTAAGCGGCAAGGCTGGACGGCTAAGCTAGGATGAAGAATAGCAGCAATAAATAGGATCCAAGGCGCTTCGTCAGGAAGGTCCCACCACGTACTCGGATGCTTGGAAGAAGCAACCCCTCCACAACCAAAATGGCCAAGCAAGGTACGAGGTAGACTAGCTGGCAACTAAGTCGAAAGGTCGCGACCTGGTCTCTAAGGAAAAGGAATATAAAGGCTCGATTAGTGTCCAAGAAGAGCTCGCGAGATCCTGGAAGGGATTTTTTAGTGTCTCTTCCCGTACCCTGGGGTCCTATTTATAGGGAAATCCTGGGGTAGGGTGGGTCTTATTTATACCCCACCCCTCGACGACTAGACAACTTCCTGGAGGAGCTCGCACGGTTGGGCGAGTATATCGCCTAGTCGCCTACCTAGAGAGTATGCGAGCTCGCCATATTCTACCAGGCCTTCTGCTATCTTACGCGCTGACTCTGACTTCTGTCTTGACTTGTTGACCTTGACTTCTGCTGAGCTGGCTGCGGTAGGACCCACCTTCGACGAATACGGGTTGTACATTGACGCCCACCAGAAAGTGTATATTGTTAAGTTACTTGTTAGCTGCTAAGTTTATTTCTTGATGACTTGTTGAATTTACTTGCTCTATGAGAAGGCTGTATACTAGGATTACATGTTAGTTATCTTTAAAGTATAAAAACATCATTTTGACTATCTCATTCATAATAATGTTTTAAACCAAAGTTACTACATTTTAATGCACGTAAAGGCTATTTCTATACTTATATTAAATCTAGAGGTATGCATATCATGAGTTATCATGTTTGGATGTTTATGTTCATGTAAGATGGTAAACCATATAAACAAAGTATTTTCCGCAGCGTATATTCATATTTTCACTTGTGCACTAGTTGATTCACAGATCCGAGGGATACGACCATTAAAGCTTAATTTAAAATTACAGCTTTCTTCATAACAAACTTGAGGATTTCTTATAAGGTGTTAGGTTTGAGTTTTTGCCTGAGCGCCTGTAGTTATCCCCTACACGGCGTGGCATCACGATGTGTGTTTTCTCTAACTCTGATATATCGTTTAAATGTGGAGAAAATACGTGTTGTGACACTGGCGGCCCCCTCCCTCGGCCGTCGCCGCGCGGCCAAGGAGAGTGGTCTCTCCTCCTTGGCCGCCGTTGGCGGCCTACCCTCACCGGCGAACTTGGCGGCAAGTTCGTCGGCCGCTCGTGGAGGCCCGCTCCCGTCGTCCGATCAAGGGGGAGCGTCCTCGGTCGTTCGATCCGTGCGTAACCACCCACTAACCACCAGGTTAGTGGGGGGAATTTAATTAGTATTTTATTATTTTATTAATGGTAGTCTCCAAATAGCAGGATACACGCATTTAAAACTATAGTAAAAACATCTATGATGGTGGTTATGGTGTGCGGATAGCTGCATAACCACCGTAACCACCTCTGAAGCCTATAAAAAGAGCCCCAGGTCTCCTCATTTCTCATCTTTCTCTTGAGAGTCTTCTTCTTCCTCAGGTCGAAGCTCTGCCAATTTCCTCCTATGAGCCACCTACGAGCCACCTTCGAGCCACCTCTAAGCCACACCCGAGCCACAAACTGTTCAAGTCGCAACCACCCAATAAAGACAAATCGTCCAAGTTCCAAGCGACTCCAGCAACTGCAAGACCAAGTGTTCCGCCTCCCATCCAGAATCAGCAAGTCGCTATCCGAAGACCACCGACGCGAAGCGCAATCTATAACAACTCCCGGCACGACGTCCTGTCGTCCGCCACGTGCAAAATGTCCTCTCACCCCATAATTATAACGAGAGGTGGTCTGTCACCCACGAATTCACAAACCAGCTGTTACCTCCAGGAAATAGTGGATTTTGGCCGGCACAGATCTGATCACGTTATTTTTTATCCAGTTGAGGGGGTTTTCCACGTTTAAACTGCTTGTGTACAATCAACCTACTTTTTTGACTGTGTGCGTGCTCGACCGTTCCAAGAGCTAAGATGGTCTAAGAATTCCGGCCCGATCGGGACGTCGAGTTAGTATGCAACAACATTGATACAGATGGAAGTATTTATAGAGATTACAATACAGTGCTAGATACGTTGCAAGACCAAAAATAACCAATCAAAATAAAAAACATGGCAGTTAGTTATAACAGAATAGTTAATATGTAAATATGAACCAGCTATTTTTATAGTTTTAGTGAAATTTTTGGGTTGAAAGATGATGGGATTCTCACTGAAATTTTTAAGTCAAATCAGCGAGATTACGATCAAGATATGAACCCGACCAGACAAGTCACACGTACGAAGCCACGCTTCTCCGAAGTATCAGAAGCACCCTAGAAGGAGGTCGAACTGATGCACACACACAGACAGCATGTAAGGCAAGACCGTGCAGGAACGCGCGACCCACGCGAGCGCACGGCCCGTGCGTGCGGCCTGTGCACACTGCCACATGCGGCCAGCGCACGCGCGTCATGCGTGCTCGGCTCGCGTGGCCTACACACGCGGCCGCGCTAGGCGTCCTCGGCCTGAGCGCGTGGTCGTGCATGAACACCCCACACAGTCGCACCCCCGCACGGTCGCAGCCCATGCGACTGCCGCACGCGCCGCCGGACCGGCCGCTGCCTCCGGACTCCGCCGGCCACATCTGTCTCCGGGCACCTTGCCCGAGCCACCCGGGGGGCACTTCAGCCATTTTGCTAAAATTGGTGATTCATGTGATCAAAATGGAGCAATGCTATTTGCCAGCACAAATTCCGACCCAACGCAAATATCGATGTATCTCTCCAGAAAACTATAAATATTCTCACAGCCCTTTATTTGAAGACAAGAAACTTCGAATGCAAGAAAGAGCTCTGAAATTTTCTGGCAAGATCGTGAACTTAGGACGATCCTCCGCTTAGGAATCCGCTCTGCTCCTCTTCTTGCACAAAGGCTCTATGGACTTAGCTAAATTTCCAAGCCAAAACACTTCCATCGAGGTTCCGTGGACTTAGCCAAATTTCCAAGGTCGGAGCGCTTCCCTCGATGCTCCGAGTACTTAGTTTCTTTTCATCTTTTTCTCACTTTATGCCTGTAACGGAGAAGCGGCATGTCGCCCACCGAGATCAAATTTCAATCCCTGTAAACCAAAAGTTTCTAGTAGATTTTGGCATGACACAGATTCAACCACGTAGTTTTTTTTTTTACCCTTTTTGAGTTTTCCACATCAAAAAAAGCCTCATGTCATTTGCTGCTGTTTAATTTGACTGTTTGCGTGCCCGATCCAATTACGAGCTAAGGCGGTCCGATTTCTCCAGATCAGGGAAATACTAGGCAACCTACAATAGTTTGGTACCATTTGTGGGAAGGTGTTTCCAAAAGCTCTGACAAATCTCCAAATGACAACGCCAATAACAATGGCGAAGAGAAGCACACAAACTTCCAGTGACGCGATACTACATGAGTGCATCAGTCTAACCCTCGTCGAATCGCCCGCAGGCAATGCCTCACTTCAAGGTGGATCCACTGTCACGGCATCCCAAGCATCATGGGAAGAATGTTGGCGCCTGGTAAGGGAGCGCCACACAAAAGCACTCACCTTGCTAAGAAGATTGAGGGCTCACTGCACTTCTGACACGGATATCACTCATAAAGGTCAACCACTGCCGATCCCAAGCCGGATAATGCCCGAAGACACTGTCCACTCAAAGGATACCGTCACAAATGAGTTTTCTGACACCTATGGCTCTGCACACCTCGCATTGCTCGATGGGCATCCCCGACATGCATAGGGAAATTCTTGTGCTACGAAGGAGACCGCCCTTCAGGCCGATTAGATACTCACTCGCGAGGAAGGGAGACACATATTTAAAGAGGAATATGGGCACAGGGGGCACCAAGACACGAATGTGCAATGCCTCGTCCACCTTATCTCCCCGCTAGCTCCACCGGGCCTAGCATTCCCCGTTCCTCCTGGGATCAAGCTCCGCAACTGCGAGATGTTTGACGGGACAAGCAATCCTCTAGAGCACATCAAGCACTTTATAACTGTCATGTGCATGTACAATGCCCCCAACCCGCTCTTATGCTTAGTATTCCCGACAACTCTGAAAGGAGAGACTCACACCTAATTTGACTCCCTAAAAGAGGGGGAAATCAAGAACTTCATAGATCTAACTCAAACTTTCATAGAGTTATCGCAAATCAGTGAATCATTCGAAACCCATCACACCTCACGGGCATCCGACATACCAAGGGAGAATCGTTCAAGGACTTCTTTTGCCGCTTCACCTCGGAGGCTCGACAGACTCCGGGGGTTAACTCTGAGCTCCTACTCAGAACTTTCTTCGGAGGACTCAGACTAGGAAAATTCTATTTCATGATGCTAAGTGAAACACTGCCTAGCTACCGTGACCTCGTCTTCCAAGTCAAGGCTCAAATCACGGTGGACGAACCAGCCAAAATGCATCGACAAAATTCGAATTAAGCGCGAAGAGAAAGAGGGATCTGGATCCACTCCGAGGTCCTGGGGGAAACGACGAGCGCTATGACAATCCACGTTGGGACCCGAGAACTCATCCGCATTCAAACTACACTCCCTTGAACACCACCCAACCAACGTGCTCCTTACTATCCAAGACAATAATGAGCTTCGTAGAATCGCTAGCACCAAATAGAGAAAACCAATTGCAATATTGCAACTTCCATCGCGGATACAATCACAGGATAGAGGGATGCAAGCGGTTGACAAATGAGATCGAGCACCTCATCCAGCAAGGTCTCCTCGGAAGCTTTGTACAGAGCTCCGCCCCAAGTGAGCCTGTACCCCGAAGAGGCAATCCAGCTAAGTGTCGTGCCACACCTTGACACAGATAAACCAGAGACCGTAAGCAGGGTGCCCTTCCCCTGAGTAGTACGAGCAACACACGCATCTCAACTTCATGTTTTTCTTTTGCCATAATGAGATGCGGGATAGGAACTTGCATGCATGCTTATGTATCCCTTTTTTACAATATTGCAACTATTTTTTGGCTTTCGTCAGCCACACAGGAGCCTCCAAAGCAAGATTCTGAATAGGACATCACAAGTCCTGACACCAAATCTAAGTGATATGGAATATGGATCATCCATGAAATAAAGCTTCCCGCTCCCATGCTGTCGGGCATCTCGCTCCCGCGTTGCAGAGCATTTCGCTCCCACGCTGTTGGGTATCTCTCCCTCGCGTTGCAGAGCATTCCTCTCCCACACTGTTAGGCATCTAACCCCATATTATAGAGCATCCAGCTCCCATGTTGTTGGGCTCTCCGCCCCCATAATGCAGAGAATTCCTCTCCCACGCTGTCGGCATCTCGCCCCGCGTTGCAAGGCATTCCGCTCCCACATTGTCAGGCATCTCACTCACGCATTACAGAGCATTCCGCTCACACGCTATCAGGCATCTCTCCCCCATGTTGCAGAGCATTCCGCTCTTACACTGCAAGGCATCTTGCCCCGAGCTGCTTGGCATTTTGCTCCCACTATGTAAGGCATCTCGCCCCTGAATTGCATGACATTTTGTTCCCACGCTGCAGGGTATCTCACCCCCGCGTTGCAGGACATCTCGATAAGACGAATCCCCCAAAGGCGAGATGGACAAAGGTCCTTCCACACCTTTTAGATCAGATAGACGAGAGTCTATCTACACCTCCCAGGCTTTAAATGGGCACATTCATAGAAGCTTCCAGGAAATAGATTAAGTCATGTGAAATGGCTCTTTAAAAAGAGAGGGAGACACGTTATGAAAACACACTAAAAGTCAAACCAAATAGAGGTAAAATCTTGAAGAAGAGAGCGGACGTGCACGATCGAAGTCCACGGTTGATGATGGTGGGCGTCGACATCAGATTGCGGGCTGGATCGGCAACGAAGGGCAAAAGAGTGTAGGTAGAAACAAGGCGTCAGATTCACGGGCTGCAGCAAGGTGCGCTGTTCTCGATGATTGCATGCTCATAGGCGGTGGTAGTTGTGCACAAGCGGTGACGTTGGCGGGCTGCGAGTTCGTCCTGACTTGGATCTCTTCTCGGTGGAAGTGGCGGTGGTTGGTCGTCGAACAACGACGAAAATTTGTTCTGCTACGAATCGTGTGTGCCTATTTTATGGATTGCAGTTAAGTTCATATTACTAATGAAAATTTTTGTAGCTCGAGTTCTTCTGCAGTATAATTTCAGATTTGTATCTTTTAATTTGAGTACTTATTAATTTTATTTTGCTAATAAAATTGTGCGAAATACGTATTTTCTTATGACACTGTATTTAATTGTTTCTGAGAATTACGCTTTCACGACCAAAAATCCCAACAATGCATTGAGTTGTGAAGTGTGCGACCACCCTTCACCCTCTGCCTTGCACTCTCATTGGTCCCCAACGCAGGAATCATAAAATAAATAAATAAGAAAATAACTCAAGAGTGACGTGGGATCAAAGCATCCCAAACATAATAATTTTTTTTTTAATTTTAGAATTACTCCCCCTATTTTTTCTATGCAGTGTGCCAACTATTCTCTCCCTTGCCCTTACGTTGGTCACGAATACAAGCGCAGGGCGCAGCTAAATGGTCGCTCTTGGCGGGCAACCCAAACTCAAAAATTTCATGGCGGACAATGACATTTTTGGCAACCTCACCGGAGCAAATAAACCGCGCCAAACACAGTCTAAGGCTTTTGGCGCAGCTTATCGCAACTTATTTGCTCCGATGAGGTTGGACAAAAATGTCATTGTCAGAATATATGTTTGGTAATACAAATGTTACTATCATTACCAAAAAATATATATTTAATTTGAGGTATAAGATTTTGATATGACAATAACATTTTTGTTCAATCTCACTGGAGCAAATAAGTCGCATCAAACACAGCCTAAATTATTCATTCGAATTCGAATGTTACGACCAGGATTCAAAATTGCGTTGGAAGGCGTGTTAATTAGGAAAGAGAAAAAAATCAGAGAGAAAAAGCGGCATTGGAAGGCATGTTTTTAATTAGGAAAGAGAATCATGATATCTACTGCGGTGTCCATTAATGCAGCCCACAGAGGCGACAGACAGCCTTCTTTGAACTTCGAAGCCCAGCTTTCCGGTTTGGTGCATTCTGCAGTTCGCCGGCGACTGGGCCGGAGAAAGATGGAAGCTGTAATATAATAAATATTATCACATAAACAGGAGGGAAGGGAGAGAGAGAGTTTTATATGCGGTCTGATTTAGGCTTCATTTGATAGAGCGGTTGCGATTGTAAAAGAAGCTGTTGTAAATGCATGTTTGTAATTGAAGCTGTTGGAAATTGGTTGCTAACAATGTATATCTGTTTGGATAGTCTGTGTTAGCAGAGTTGTTTTAACAGAGAACCGTTTGGTAAAACTGCGGTGACGTTCATAAATATTTTAATTATAAAATATTTTTTATTATTTAATTTTTTTTTTCTAATATACTTTTATACTTTATACTATAGTATATATATCTATATCTATATGCCAAAACATTTGTGCACATGTGAAGCTCCATAAATGTACATCAGAACAACATCAACAACAGGATTGGCGGACGTACGGGCATGGGGTTTTGGGGGTTAAGGGGGTTCCAAATCGAAAAGTGATCAACATGAAAGTTGTACATCTCGGCGATCCAAACAACTTTCATGTTGATCACTTTTTGATTTGGAGTCTCCTTGACCTTCGATTTGAGATCCGAAAATTAATAAATCGTAGCCTTACTGTAGCAGTCTCGCCGCCCAGACTTTTCGGGTCCTAAATCGAAGGTCACGTAGGCTCCAAATCAAAAAGTGATCAACATAAAAGTTGTTCGGATCGCCGAGATCTACAACTTTCATGTTGATCACTTTTCGATTTGAAGCCGTTTTGACCCTTGCCCGTACGCCCGTTTGCCCGCAGCGACCCATCGGGACGAGCGAAGCATGCCGTCGCTGGCCCGGTACTGTCACGCGTGGCCATCCGGGGCCGGGTACTGTGGCGCGTGGTCATCGGGCCGGAGGCCCGTGCCTGTCTCTCGTATATATATATATATATATATATATATATATATATATATATATATTAAATGCTACTGTTTATATATCCGAGCTCCTCCGCCATCCTTCGCCGTGCCTCCGCCGTGCTTCTGCACGGCTTCGCCGCCGATGGTTTGTTTGGAGCCCACCAGCGGGGTTGCCGGACCCCGACGAACCTACCGGGGGTAGTCCTGTAGGGCTCCGACAGGGACAAAGACGGAGGCGACTGGTTGCCAACGATGGGAGAGAGACGGCAGCACATCACATACACAGTACATTGCACATTATCATACAGACATACACACACATTACACATCCTTGCTGTACAAATACACACACATTGCACATTATCATCCACACAATGGATTTTCAAACAATCCTGAGCCAGAGAAGCGAAGACTTGCGCCCGAGAAGACCCGTGCTGTCGGAGAAGGAGGGCCCTAAGCCGGAGAAGAACAGCCCTGCGCCGGAGAAGAGAAGCCCCTCGCCGTTGAAGAAGCACTGGATGCGATCGGAAACCCTGATACCGTTGGAGAAGATGCGGCGGGATCGATTTCCGCTCGCTGTGACGGGAGAGGCAGGATAATTTTACCCTACGGCTTCTCTTCCAAAACGCGATAAAACGGAACAAGAACGGCAGGTTTCATCCCGCTTTTGACCAAAGAGAAACGGGCAATGGTTCAAAACAGGACCGGAAAAATAAATGTCAAAAGACAGGGCTTCAGAGTTTGGACAGAACGCAACGAGCAAAAGCTTGAAAACAAACGAAGCCTTACTGTTTTTATTCCCTTCTTTAAAGGGTTTTTGACACTTTTCGTTCCAAAGATACTATTGACTTGACTGGACTACTCTGACACTTACAATTATTATATATATTTAATAATAATTAATTATAGTAATGACCCGAAGGCCCTTTCCGAAATATTCGATTGAGGTAGGTAGTTCAATACAAATTTAAGGGCAAAAATCCTCTGTTCAGTCCCTATGATTTAACTACTTTAAAATTTCACCTTTTCCTATAGTATAAAGAAGTTTAGGAGCGCATTTTTGTAACAGAGAAATTAGATCGGGCCAGTGAAAACCTTGCCGCGATATCCAGGTCTGCTTCAAATGATTTCTCACAGTGCTAGCGCCTACGATATTAGCAACTTCGTAGATCTCGGCGGAAACTTTCGAGCTTTGGTTGCTGCCATCGACCTTGAGAACGATTCTCGGAGTTTTCATATCCTCCGGTCTCTCCCACCAACTCACGGGCCATGGCTTTTGGAAACAAGACTTCATGCTTTCCCTTGCATCATAGCAGCTTGGTCTACAAGCAGTTCAGTTCGGTTCGATTTTAGGTAAAATCGAAACCGAACCGAGTAGCATCTGTTTTTACACACTCAAAATAAAAGTTGAACAGAAACAAATCTGTTCGGTTCGATTTTTAACATCGGTTTGAATTTCGGTAAATATACAACATAGTATTCAAAAATGTTGATTTTGATCATTCTCATGATTCAAAAATTTTTTTTTAATGTGCTTTTCTAATAATAAATCTAGAAAAAGTTCATCATTGAAGAGGAACACGAAAAATATAATATCATTTAGATTTAGCATTTAGGAATGGCCTCACGAAGCCACGTGAAGGAGTATGTAGGAGCAGGAGTTTGAATTCGATCGAGTGTGACTGTTTTAAATTTAGCCTTTTAACCTTTAGGTGACACGTGAAATTGTAATTATGTGCATGAGCCAATGAGCGGGATTTAAAATTGACTTAATTATGCAATTTATTTTACGACTTAAAAGTTATTAGACGGGACAAACTCCAAACCCATAATCAGTTCGGTTTTCTCGGTTTACCAAACCTATAAACCAAAATCAAATTGAATAGACTCGTTTTCAGCCCGCCTAAATCAAAACCGAATCAAACCGATCGGTTCGATTAGCTCAGTTTGGATCGACTTCGGTTTTTTTGTGCACACCCCTTTATTAATAGCCACCCACCAAATCCACCAGCACAGAAAGCATGAATAAGAGAAAAAAATCAAACAAAGAGAATAGCGGGGGAGTCATTTGTGAATTTGGCTCTGTTTGGCACGGTGGTGGCGGTCGTAAACGCATGGGTTAAACCGTCATTTGTTAAGAATCACCTAACAAACATCATCCGTTTGAACATAAAAATGGATGAAGTTCCTTAGACAGACATTAACGAATGACAATTTAACCCCAATGTTCAAGACCGCCACCACCAAATAGAGCCTTTATCTCTTCATCCATTAATTAATTCCATTTAGAGGGTTAATGGAAAGATTAATGGAAAAGAAGCTGAAAAGTTAGGAGAATTATTTTGGGACTTGCATCAAAAAAGGAGAAAAATAGGGGATTAAAAAAATTTTAGTTACTGAAATCTTAAGGTAAGTAAATTTTTGGGACTGAAATAAGTATTTTGCCGAAATTTAAGATACCCCTAAGCTTGTATGTATGAGGATTCTTTTTATTTGGAAAGATATTTAGGTGCGCGTGCGCACATAGGTGTATGTGCGCAACGCACACGAACTATCCGACCCATGATCCAAAGACTGGGGAAAAGGCGTTTTTAAAAAAGTAAATAAAAAAGGTGATTGATGGGTTCCACTTTAATTTATAAGGAAAAGGAGACCCCCATGATCCCCATCAATGGAGATCATGGGTGGGCCCCCTAACCCCCATGATCTCTCATGGAGATCATGGGAGTGGGCCCCCTTCCTCCCCACCTTTAGGGGAAGGAACCGCCGCCGGCCATGGCCGTGGCCCCGGCCGCGGCCGTGGCCCCGGCCGTGGCCCCGGCCTTGGCCCCAGCCGCGGCCGGCCGCGGCCGCGGTCGGCCGCCTCCTCGCCGTCGGCGTCGTCCGGGCGGCCCCACCTCGGGATGACCTCCCCACCGTCCGATCGAGGGGGAGGCCCCGCCGGCCGTCCGTTCGGGGCAAAACCACCCACTAACCTACTATGTTAGTGGTGGGGCCCGCCATAACTTCCCCCTGGAGCCTATAAAAGGACCCCAGGGGCTCCTCATTTCATCATCTTCTTCTCCTACGCCTTCCCCCTTTCTTCTTCCTCAGGTGGGAGCTCTCCCGTTCTTCTTCGCCGGCGGCCACCCCTCGTCGCCAACAACCAGCGGCCGCCTCTCGCCGCCAACCACCGGCCGCCGCCCGAGGCCTCCAGCGGCCCCCAGTGGCTATCGGCAACCGCCAGCAGCTATCAGCACTTGTCATAGGCCGTTGGCCCCGTCAGCGGCTATTGGCACCCCACCAGCGCTCAACCGCCAAGGAAGCACTCCAAGAACAAACAGAAGACGAGCAAGGGAAGCAGCAACAACCCAGGAATACACACCGCCTCCGAGCGCACGCGCCTAGAGCATCTTGCGCATTCCACCATCCAAGTCCCGTTGGCAAGGCAGTCTGTTGCCCACCAACGGTCGCATACACCCTCTCTCTCTCCTCAAGATTGTAACGGGAGCGGCCTGTCGCCCCGATTCACCCAACATAGTGTAATCACTCCGATCTAGTGGATTTTGACCGGCAGCGAACCGGTCACGTGGTTTTTCACCCGGTTGAAGGGTTTTCCACGTCAAAACTCCTTGTGTCCATTTCCCCCTCTTCAACTGACTGTGTGCGCGCTCGACCGCTCCGCGAGCTAAGGCGGTCCAAGATTATCCGGTCCGACCGGGGCGTCGAGTTAGTCCGCAACAGTTTGGCGCCGTCTGTGGGAAACATTCCCAGTACCCTTCGCAGAGAAAGTTCATCGTCCCTACTACTGCAATGGCAAAGAGGAGTGCTCGCATAGCCGAAGGATCCGCACTTGGCGGACACACTGAGCCTGCACGATCTCACTCTCCGATTGACGTACCGCTAATCACGGGAGCAGTCCTTGCTCCCGCGCCTGCCTTAGAAGGACGTATCCGCCAGGTGGAAGAACTACAAACCGAAATGCTCACCTTGCTCCGAAACATGGGGACACCAGGCATTCTCTCACTGCTGAACCCAACGCCAGAATCCCAGCAAAGAAAAGAGCAAACTATTACGGGACAGGAAGAGTGGCGTCAGCTAGCCCCGCAAAGGCAAGACCCCTCATAAACTGGGGGGCAGCATCTGCCTCAAGGATACTCCCCTCCCAGCACCATCCACGTTGATGCAGCCCATGCGGCACAGAATAAGCTGACATTCCACCACTTAAAGACGCCTCAGTCATTTGAACAAGTTATCTTACTACCGTCAGAAGAACTCCCTGCCCCCACCAGGCCTGGCCTACACAGAGAATACGACATAGAAAAGGAATTCTCAAGCACAAATAGCTCCCCCGTACTTGCAACATCACTCCAGGAGATGTATGGCCACTACCTCACACGTCCTCATCATAAAGAAAGCGCTGGAAACACAATGTCCCCTGGCACTTCCGCCACAAAGCAAGAACCAGATGAATACCTACCTAACGATAACTCACCTAGCTCCTGCACAGCCACGGGCGCAGAAATCCGTAGTTTCAGTGGAACAGGCGACCCGCTCGCACACCTGGAGCATTTTGAAGCCATCATGCACGCTCATAATGCCTCAGATCAACTCATGATCCGAGTATTTTCAACAACATTAATAGGAGAAGCTCGGGCTTGGCTTCAATCCCTACAAAGAGAAGATACTGATAGCTACATCGAACTTGCCGCCCTCTTCATCAAAAGGTTCATGACGATCGAAAAGCCCTCACCAGAAAATCTGAGACCAAGCAGAAGACAGAAGAGGAAGAAAGAAGATGAACCAACCCATACAATGTGGAAAGAACGACGCCAGAATCAGAGTCGCCTCGACGGTAGTCAGCACACCCCTCCGAGGAATGGGGGGCAACATTCACTCCAGGAATACATCCCTCCGAACACTACCTGCACTAATGTAATGTACGTCATCCAGAATAATCCATCATTTCGACGACCAAGAGCGCCGCGGCCAAACCCCAAGGCAGACCAGGCAAAATACTGCGAATATCACCGAAGTCACGGCCACAACACGAACGAATGCAATGGATTAAAAGAAGAAATCCAACGACTGGCTAGCTTGGTAGCAGTTGATCAATTCCTATCAAGAAGAAGACCACCTGACAACCAGAACATAAGATGCACGACGGTAAAGATTGGCGACCCACCCGCCAAACTGAATCAAGTTCTAGTGGACAAGGAAGTCACCACCAATATATTATTTTTATCAACTCTGCTTCAGCTCAAGCTCACCGCCGGAAATCTCAAACTAACATCTGCAAGCGCTCGTGTTCTCGGGGATCACCCGGTACCAATCATCGGCACCATTACTCTCCCAGTCACTCTCAAAGATGCGCACCGACAGACATCCTACGGCGTACAGTTCGTCGTCATCCAAGCCGATTCCGACTACACAGCAATACTCCAGCAGTCACTCTGGGATGTATTCCAATCTTGCTCAAGCCACCTCCGCCCTTGATTCGTTTCTTTCATTTGTTTATTATGTTTATTAAGAATTTTAGAAATCCTCCCGTTTGAGCTAGTAAAAACCATCATCCCGCGTTAAACTATTCAAACCATGGGACCAACCCCGGGCATGTCACCACCGTTCTCAAATTACTTCATTCATTTTATATTATGTTTCTCTTTACCCATCTTAACAGTACAAGAATCGAGAAAATGGCTCGCCCGCACGGAGATCATGCCATCAAATGAAACATAGGGCGCTAATCAGAGCAACACCGTGGGGGCCTGCCCCCCTCACGAAGAAGCCGCGAGCCTGTCTCGCGCGAAAAGCCATGGACCTGTTCCACGCGACACCGTGGGGGCCTGCCCCCCTCACGAAGAAGCCGCGAGCCTGTCTCGCGCGAAAAGCCGTGGACCTGTTCCACGCGACACCGTGGGGGCCTGCCCCCCTCACGAAGAAGCCGCGAGCCTGTCTCGCGCGAAAAGCCGTGGACCTGTTCCACGCGACACCGTGGGGGCCTGCCCCCCTCACGAAGAAGCCGCGAGCCTGTCTCGCGCGAAAAGCCGTGGACCTGTTTCACGCGACACCGTGGGGGCCTGCCCCCCTCACGAAGAAGCCGCGAGCCTGTCTCGCGCGAAAAGCCATGGACCTGTTCCACGCGACACCGTGGGGGCCTGCCCCCCTCACGAAGAAGCTGTGAGCCTGTCTCGCGCGAAAAGCCATGGACCTGTTCCACGCGACACCATGGGGAGCCAGCCAACCTCACGAAGAAGCCGCGAGCCCGTCTCGCGTGATAAGCCGCGGACCAATTCCACGCAACACCATGAGGACTTGACCCCCTCACAAAGAAGCCCTCATACAAACTAGGCCGCGAGCCAGGCCCACCCACTAAGCCATGGGTCCTTACAGCCGCATCAACAACCGTCTCATGTCAAAATACATCTGTGCAAAACACATGACAACGACAAACAAGTCAGGCTATCATAGAAAACGATGAAAGGGAGCCCTAACGGCAACAATCTCAAAAGCTATAACAGAAGCAAATGACTACAAATAAATGACAAGACATACAACAGCAGATAAGCACTACAGCTACTCATCATCAGCATCTGAGCTAGAACACTCATCATCTGAAACATCCGCAAAGCTAAAACTGGAAGTATCACACCCAAGATGCTTCCCTATGAAGCAAAAGGCCTTCGAAACACCACGACGAAGCGCTAACTGGCGTATGTCATCCATCTGAGGCTCCACTTCCTTGGACCAAATGTCATCACGAACCTCCTCCGCGATCAGGCTACGATCCCGCATATAGTCCAAGAACTCCAGGTACTCCGCAAGGCCTGCGGCCTTCAGCTCTGATGTACGGTCATCCGAAGATAACATCTCTACCTGCGCCCTCGCCGCACAAAGCTGGGTCTCAAGGCCTGAAACCTCATCTCGCGCTGCATGCAACTGAGTCTCCAAGCCAGATACCTCCTCCCTTGCATACTTCAACATCTGGGCAGTCCTCTCCACCACTGCTTTCTCCACGTCCAAGGAAGCACGCACACCTTCTAGCTCGGACTTCAGCTCTGACCCAACTCGATGATACTGCGCGATGTCCCGGTCATGTTCTTCCTTGAGAGAAGAGAGTGACCCCATCGATAGTCGGAGCTTCTCCTGTAAAGAGAGATATCCATCCTTCAGGCTCACGTAATGATCGTTCCAGGTGACCGCTATCTGTGCCTGAGTCTCGATCTACAAAAGGAAAACACGCAATTAGTCGCCTTCAAACAAAAAATAAAGGAAGAAGGAAGAAACAATAAGACACCAACTTACCGCGTCACTCATTGCCTTCAAAGAGGAAGACATCCGAGGAACCGCTGCGCTAGCAAGCGCCCGTGGAGCCGGGGAAACAGGTAACTGCGTCTCTGGGACTGAATCATCAGAGGCTACCACCATAACGTCAACATCACTAACAGGGGCCATAACCGCTTTCCTCTTGCGGCCACCTCCCTGAGAAGACGACACCACCCGTCCCGTGCCGACAGAAATACCACATCCCAACAATCGCTTCTCTTCGACAAACGCATATATGTTGAAGAGACGATTAGCCAACTCACGAGGCTCGAAAAATCCCAGCACAGGAGAGAAGTCTCGCTCCCTCCCTTTCACACGGCGACAACGATCGGGAAGCGCATTCCACACCTCAGGAAGACCCTAGGAGTTCTTCACATATCCGAACAAAGTGTTACCATGAAGGCGATCTTTGTGGGACTCAAACTCCAGCCAAACCTTGTTGCTGCGCACCTCGATCCGCTCACCACCATCAAAGCGCACGTCGCACCAATCCCGGAACTGGTCTAGAGAAAGAGAGCCCCCGTGCTCACGAAGAAAAGCAATCAAGCCCATGATACGAGTAACCCCGGTTGGGGCAAACTGGGAAATAGGAACCCCGCAAAACTTCAAAATCTCCACCACCTCGTCGCAGGGAGGAAGACGGAAACCAGATCTGAGCGACACTTCGCAGACAGTCAGCCAACCACGGGGAGGATTTTGAACCCGCTCCTCGGGACGCGGGATCCTCACCTCCAAGTCAGAAGGAAGTCCGAACTTCGTCCTCCAAATAGCCACACAATCTTCAGTCAACGAGGAGCGTAGACGCATTGGTCCAGCAGAGCGCTTCGGTACCTGCGCACCACAAAAAACTAATCAGTCCAAAAGTGGTAAAATTACGTAACTATTCACACGCACAAACCGCGCACGGCTTGCAGGCGCGCACGACATGCACGTGCGCCCGGCCTGTACGTACACACGACCTCCGCACAAGCACCGCCGGCGCGCGCGCATAACCTGCACGCACGCATAGCCTCGCTAGGACCGACCTGCGCACGCGGACAGCGCGCGCGCGGCCAGCCCGCGTGGCCTACACGCACGCGACCTGCGCGCGCGGCCTGCGCGCGCGCGGCCAGCCCGCGCGGCCTGCGCGCGCGCGGCCAACGCGCGGGCCGCCAGCGTGCGCAGCGCGCGCGGCCGGCGCGCACAGCACGTCCGTGCACAGACCACCTCCGCGCAGGCACGACCACGCACGGCCGATTCCTGCACCCTGCCGACCTCCGCGCATGCTCGCCTGACGTCCGCTTTCCAAACCAACGCGCACCACCGTACCTTAGAACCGCACGCCATCGCCGCCATCCCAGATTCCACGCTGGCCATCACCACCGCGACCAGAGTTAGAAATCTCTCCCCGTGCTCGCTTCCCTCTCAACTAAAAGAGATTTGGGGGGCAATTGATGGGTTCCACCTTAATTTATAAGGAAAAGGAGACCCCCATGATCCCCATCAATGGAGATCATGGGTGGGCCCCCCTAACCCCCATGATCTCTCATGGAGATCATGGGAGTGGGCCCCCTTCCTCCCCACCTTTAGGGGAAGGAACCGCCACCGGCGGTTCCCCTCCGGCCATGGCCGGCCGCGGCCATGGCCGGCCCCGGCCATGGCCCCGTCCCCGGCCATGGCCGGCGGCGGCCGTGGCCGGCCCCGGCCAGGGCCGGCCGCCGTCATGGCCGGCCGCAGCCGTGACCGGCCGCCTCCTCGCCATCGGCGTCGACCGGGCGGCCCCACCTCGGGATGACCTCCCCACCATCCGATCGAGGGGGAGGCCCCGCCGGCCGTCCGATCGGGGCAAAACCACCCACTAACCCACTATGTTAGTGGTGGGGCCCGCCATAACTTCCCCCTGGAGCCTATAAAAGGACCCCAGGGGCTCCTCATTTCATCATCTTCTTCTCCTACGCCTTCCCCCCTTCTTCTTCCTCAGGTGGGAGCTCTCCCGTTCTTCTTCGCCGGCGGCCACCCCTCGTCGCCAACAACCAGCGGCCGCCTCTCGCCGCCAACCACCGGCCGCCGCCCGAGGCCTCCAGCGGCCCCCAGTGGCTATCGGCAACCGCCAGCAGCTATCAGCACTTGTCATAGGCCGTTGGCCCCGTCAGCGGCTATTGGCACCCCACCAGCGCTCAACTGCCAAGGAAGCACTCCAAGAACAAACAGAAGACGAGCAAGGGAAGCAGCAACAACCCAGGAATACACACCGCCTCCGAGCGCACGCGCCTAGAGCATCTCGCGCATTCCACCATCCAAGTCCCGTTGGCAAGGCAGTCTGTTGCCCACCAACGGTCGCATACACCCTCTCTCTCTCCTCAAGATTGTAACGGGAGCGGTCTGTCGCCCCGATTCACCCAACATACTGTAATCACTCCGATCTAGTGGATTTTGACCGGCAGCGAACCGGTCACGTGGTTTTTCACCCGATTGAAGGGTTTTACACGTCAAAACTCCTTGTGTCCATTACCCCCTCTTCAACTGACTGTGTTCGCGCTCGACCGCTCCGCAAGCTAAGGCGGTCCAAGATTATCCGGTCCGACCAGGGCATCGAGTTAGTCCGCAACAGTGATGAATGGCGCTATTTTTTTTGGCTTTATTTGAATCAAAATGGATAGTAATCTTTTCACGGTCTAGATTTGATGAATATTCTCTTTATTAATTGGAGATGTGTTGCGAATAACATATCTCCCGTTAAAATTGGGTTGCGGAGGGCGAAACCCCTTCCATTATGGGGGGGGGGGACTCATAATGGAGGAAGTGATGCCACTTAGTGCCCATATTGGAGGAAATCATAAAAAATCGTCACATGGCAAATGTCAAGAAACAACCGTGCAGCGCCCACTGCACTTCCTTGGTGTGGCAACCTCCGCGCAGTACCTATCGCCGCACAGCATCTACCGTGCGGTACCTACCGCACTTCCTTGGCGCGACAACCTCCATGCATTACCTACTGCTGTGTGCACGTGGTAGCTACCGTGCGGTGCCTGCCGCACCTCGGTGCGATAATCTCTGCGCAGAACCTACTGTGGCGTGGTAGCTATTGTATGGCGCCCGCCGTACCTCATTTGTGTGGCAACCTCCGTACAGTACATACCAATGCGCGGTAGTTATCGTGTGGCACTTGTCGTCCGTCTCGTTGCCTCCGGACGCGCTTGCTGACGTGCTCAGTACCACTCTCATCACCTATGACCACGCTCGCCCCTCGCCGCAATGCTCGTTACTTGCCTCCATGCTCCTCGCTCGCCTTCATTGTCTCTCGACCATGAGGGTGTACATAGTAAAATCCCTCACCATGGGGTGCGCATAGTAAAATCCCCCACCATGGGGCGCGAGTAGTAAAATCATCCATCATGGGAGGTGCACGTAGTAAAATCCCCCACCATGGGTTGGGGGCGCACATAGTAAAATCCCCCACCATGGGGTGCGAGTAGTAAAATTCTCCATCATGGGAGGTGTACATAGTAAAATCCACCACCGCGGGGTACGAGTATTAAAATCATCCATCATGGAGGTGCGCATAGTAAACCCCCCACAATGGGTGGCATATAAAAAATACTCCATAAATGGGTGTGGATAGTAAAATCCCTCATCATTAGGTGTGGATAGTAAAATCCATATGATAGGGGTGCGCATAGCCAAATTTATGTACATGAGTGTGTGCATAGCGGAATCCCCATCATAGAGTGTGCATAGTGAAATCCCCATGATATGGCACATAGCCTAATTTATTATCATGGGTGTTCACATATCGAAATCCCCCATCATGCGGGTGCGCATAGCCAAATTCATGATCATTGGTGTGCAGATAGCAGGACTCCCTAGCAACTTAATTACCAAAATGCACCTCTCATAATCTATAAAGGGGGCTAGAGCTCTCATTTGAAAGCACCTTGTATTGTACGCTTGAGAGAGCTCCAGAAGATTCCTTCGAAGATCTGCTTCGGCGCTCGAAAATTTCCTTTGAATCTTGAAGATTTCCTCGAAGATTTCTTTCGATGCTCAAAGATCTCCTTCGGCACTCGAAAATCTCCTTTGACTCGTGAAGATTTCCTTTGAGACTTGAAGATTCCTTCGAAGATCTCCTATAGCGCTTGAAGGCCTCATACGGAGTTGGAAAATCACTCGAAGATTACTCGAAGATTTTACTTAGCTTTCAATGCTAAGCTCAAAGGGGACTTCAAGATTTTACTTAGCTTCTAAAGCTAAGATCCAATGATGACTTGAAGATTTTACTAAACTTCCAGCGCTAAGCTTCAAGGGGGACTTGAAGTTCTTACTTGATCTTCATCATCATGCTCTGAAGATGACTCTATGACCTCATTTGGTTCTCTGCTCCGAGCCGAGAGCTCCAGTTGCTATGTGTGTCATCCCAATGTGTGTCATCCCAACGACCTCAAGTTTTGAGTCCAAAATGCTGGTTGCATCATTCAACATTCTAGACTGCTTCCGAGCATAGTCCTCATCACTCTACTCCAAGCGACATTTGCGGTCCAGAAGAATCATTGCAACGAGAGGTGGCCTGTCACCGTGACAGATAACTCTTGTAACACTCCAAAGAATTAGTGGAATTTGATCGACACAGAACCAACCGCGTGACTTTCACTATTTCCGAGTTTTCCACATTACAAAAATCCCCTTGTCAGCTATTCAAATTTTATGCGACTGTTTGCGCGCTCAACCAGCTCCCGAGCTAAGACGGTTCTCTTTGACAGGTCTACGAACGCTTCGAGTGGCCCGCACCAATATTAATTTGTGGTTAGTCTGTCCGGATCAAGACTCTCATCCTTTATATTTACTTTAATAAAAAAATATTACACCTTTAGATAAAGTGAGAATTAATCCTCACTATGAAATGAACCTCCATTTTGAATCCCAAATCAAGAGGATTCCGATTCAACTTATACCAGCATTGCTCGTCTTAGCAACGACAATATCATCTCACCCATCGTTTCCTGTACAAGAAACTTTTGCTAAATACAAATGAAAGAATGTGAATGGCCTGGTATAGTCGTATCATAAATATATATAAAACAAGGTTATGAAAATTGAACCGACCGGTCTGATCCAGTCAAGTTCCGAAAACCGTGCTAAGTAGGAACCAGTGTGGAACCGGGAAACTACTTGGTCGACTCGGCGGACCGATAACCTTTCTGGTTATCCATAATAGGGCATGCCTATTTTGACATGTTAAGATGTCATCTAACACTAAAATTATGCTCTTGGTCGAAATTAGGGTAGTATCGAGGCCTTATTCTGACGGGAAGAGGCATATACTTTCATATCTTCATTTCCAGTCGCATAAAGGGGCGAACTGGCGAAGTTAAACATCACAATTTTTATTTGGGGGCAATTTTTCTTCCTCCGATTTTCATTTACAATGTGAGAGGGGCGAGCACATGTCCTTACTCTTCCATTCTTCTTCCTCTTCGGCGAGCACGGTTAGGAATGACACTTTCGTTAGAGCGATGCATTTCTCCTCCGTCGTTGACAGAGTCATGCACTTCTGCAACTTTGACTACCACGACACTGCTTCCCCTGCAAATGTAACCACAAAATCTAATGTGGATCTCTGAGAGTCAACATCCCCCGTCATATCTGAATCAAAGTACCCAACAAGTGTCGATGACCCTCCTCCATACTGCAAATAGTAGCCTGATGTACCTATGAGATATTGGAGTATCCACTTCACAACATCCCAATGGACCCTCCTCGGGTTTGCCAAGTATCTGCTCACTACCCCCACTATATAAACTATGTTTGGCCTCGTGCAGACCATAACATACATAAAACTCCTCACTGTAGATGTGTACGTAGGGGACCTGACTTATCGCCTCCACCTCCTTCTCAGATGAAGAACACTGAGAGCATAATAACTTGAGGTGTCCACCCAATGGAGTAGCTACCAACTTGGCCTTCTCCATCATGAACTGCTTCAGCACTTTCTCCACACACTCACTTGAGATAACCACAACTAACCTGCACTCCTATCTTTGGTAATCTTCATACCCAAAATCTTCCTTGCTGGTCCCAAATCCTTCATCTCAATGATATACATGAAGTTGTATTTGATGTATGCTTAATTTCATGTATGCAGGTTAGTCCTTGAAACATTGATAGGATAGGTATTCCAAGTGATGTGACAGGTGGTCACAAAGTAAAGATGCGGAGGGTCAGAAATCTGTCTAAGTCCACATGCGTTGAGTGAAGTCTATTCACTCAACGACAGGTGAGTAAAAGCGTCGAGTATAGCTTGGATAGTCAGCCTAACAATTGGCAAGCTGAAAATATGGTTAAGTCCACAAGCGTTGAGAGAAGTCTATTAACTCAATGCCATACAAGAAAAAGCTGTGAGACATGCTAAGACAGTGAAAGTCTAAGAAGAAACAGACTGAAATTTGGCTAAGTCCACATGCGTTGAATGAAGTCTACTCACTCAATGTCATACAACATAAATCGTTGAGTATAGCTCAGAAAGTCAACGCCACATAAAATCTGTGTAGATATTTGATTAAGTCCACAGACGTTGAGTGAAGCTTACTCACTCAATGCCATGTGATAAAAAGCGTTGACTGAACCTTAGTCAGTCAGAGACTGTGATTTCATAGAAATTTGGCTAAGTCCAAATACATTGAGTGAAGACTGCTCACTCAACGCCTGGTAATAGAAGGAAATCTGTTAAGTAGTTTGGCATTGAGTGAAGCTTACTCACTCAATGCCAAGTGACTAAAATCAAATCTAAGTGTTATGGCGTTGAGTGAAGCTTACAAACTCAATGCCAAGTGACAGAAAACTTTTCTAAGTGTTTTAGCGTTGAGTGAAGGTTGCTCAACGCCTGATAACAAAAAAATTTTCTAAGTGTTTTAGCATTGAGTGAAGGTTGCTCACTCAACGCCAGATGACAAAAAACTTTTTTAAGTGTTTTGGCGTTGAGTGAAGGTTGTTCACTCAACGCCTAATAGCAGAGAACTTTTTCTAAGTGTTTTGGCATTGAGTGAAGGTTGCTCACTCAACGCATAGTGACAGAGAATCTGTCTAAGTATTTTGGCGTTGAGTGAAGCTTACTCACTCAACGCCTATACTAAAGATGTTTGATTTTGGCTAAGTCCACATATGGTGATGTCCACAAAGTCAACAAGTCAACTGAGTTCAAATTAAGTGCGGAAAAGCTACAGAACACGACAAACACTGCCATAGGTTTACTGTACGACTTCTTCCATTAAAGCAAGATACAACTATCTGCTGGAGGTGGTCCCCACAACTTCTTGGAGTCGTTAATCGGCGGAAGATAAAAGGGACATGTTGGGTACATAGGAAAATGTGTACCTGATTTGGAGAAGTCTCACTTAGCTCAATGATATACATCAATGTATATTTGATGTTATTTTGAGTTTATATGTGCAGGTTAAGAATATGCTAAAATGCAGAAAAAAAACTTTCTAAGTCCATGTGTCGACACTTAAGAAATTCTGTGTCGACACTTGGAAAAGTAGTGTCGACACCAGAAACAACTGTGTCGACACACAGAATTTTTAGTCGACATCAACTGTGTCGACACTTGGAAGAAGTGTTGACACACAGAATTCTTAGACTACATCAACTGTGTCGACACCTGGAGGCAGTGTCGACACACAGAATTCTTAGACTATATCAACTGTGTCGACACACAGGACTTGTGTCAACACACATCAGAGTTTCTGTAACGCCCCTATCCGTCGCATAGCATATAGCAGTAGGTCCGGCCGGGGCCCGACGCCATATACCACAGACAGACCGGTTGGTTACGCGTTGAAACCACACAACCAATCAGAGCGTCCTACACAACACCTAGCGGAAGCAATTTAATTAAGTTGCAAAAAGATAAGAACCCTGCCACAGAGCATGAATGTCCACTACAACCCAGGAATGAGTACATACACAAAAGAGTTCACGGCCTTAAGGCCTTACAAAAGTGTTCGCTTAACAAGATAGCGTCTTTCATACATCGGCGCGCAGGCCGGCCATACATGAATATGAAAAAGCTAATAACTAAGCCTTCGAGGGCTGGTGCTGCAACTTGGGCTTTAGCCCGCTATTTGCCACTTGGCTCCGCAGCAGCACCTGAAGAAAACAACCCACCCAAGAGGTGGCAATACAAAAGGGCAACGGTCAGCAAAAGCTGACCAAATTATAACGACCCCGTCCCGTTTCTCGGGACGGCGGTGCTCCTTCCCTGCATATAAAACTACCATAGCAATTCTATAGAGTATTCTATTCGCCACAAGTGTCGGCACGCACGGCCGCACACTCCGTGCTCTCAGGGCACTAATCGGTGAACCCGGTCCGGACCCAGTCCGACACCGCGATTCCACCACCATCCCTCGGATGGCAACACTCGTGAGCATTTAGCCCTTTCAGCCGAAGCCTAGGCCCGTTTCCAGCCCCTCGGGAAGTCCCATGTACTTTAGGTCGCTTCTACCGAGACCACTTGGAATGGGTAGAGTTCCACCCGCCCGTTGCTCACTTCACCACGGCCATTTAGCCATCGGTGCGGGCCAAGTTTCTCCTCATTCCCACAATCGATCAAAACACGCACATAACCCCGTTATGTACCGATTTGCCCTCCAAGGCAACATCGTGGCGGCAATGCGATTCCGCCCAAGCTTTCCGGGTGCGCCTCGAGGTTAACCCCCAAGGATCCCTATATGCAATCTACCGCGTAGAAATTTCGGAAAACTAAAATCATCGGCGCGGAGTCTTCTCCGGCCATGCAATGCAAACATCACCGATCCGGGTTAAACCCGAATAGGCTTCACACACAATGCCTACGCCCGTACTCCGATTCCGGGCTCTAACAACGGGGACTTTACATATCTACCCGAAGGGATTCCGCGCCTCAACGCTCACTCGTGAGAGGGGGATTTCCCCATGCATAGAAAGAAGGGCGACTACACATGCCCTATGAAGAGGATCGTTACCCTCGCATTTTTCCGCGGCGCCATGAAGATGTAGTCAGATGGAAAGCTTCGCCTCGCCCTTGCCTTTGAGGATCCGGACTCGGATCGCGAATCGGTGCTTCAAAACTCCTCCGGCGGCCGGATCTTGGGCTCACACCACCAAGGGAGTTCTCCCCTCTCTCTAAGATGAAGAAAGAGAAACTCAAGATGAAAATGAGGGTTTCTCCCCCCATTTCCCGGCTAATAACCCCCCAGGAGCAGCCCCCACCGTCGGATTTAGATCCAAGGGAACGAACGGCCGAGATTAGATCTAAAAATCCAAAAACTGGGCCAAACACGGGTTGACACACGGCCGTGTGTCTGGCCGTGTAGCTCATTCGCCGATCGACACGGGTCCTGACACGGCCGTGTGCCACGGGCCGTGTTACCTGGAGCTTCAGGAACGATCGTCGGGCTTCCAGAACACGGCTTCGAACACGGCCGTGTTCGAGGCCGTGTGCCCCACACACGGCTTGAGACACGGCCGTGTGCCTCAGGCCGTGTCCTTCTCTGACTCGAGACTGCACAAAAACACTGAACACGGGTAGGCACACGGCCGTGTGCCTGGCCGTGTGCCCCTGTTCAGACCTCCAAAAGCGTTGATTGATCGCCCCGCGATCAACTCCGAGGTTGGGGTCTTACAACTCCCTCCCCCTTAAGAGAATTTCGTCCCGAAATTAAGAATAGAGACTACACAAAAACAAAAACATAACGAGTACCTGAGGGGAACAACTCGGGGTACTCCTCGCGCATTGTCTGCTCTCGTTCCCAAGAGAGCTCCTCGCGTCCGCAGTTATCCCAACGGATCTTCACCATTCTGATTTCCTTGTTCCGAAGCCGCTTGACTTCGAAATCCTCAATAGATATGGGCTTGACTTTCGTTGTCAACCCTTCCTCAACCGGTACTTGATCAGCCGCGATCACCTGCGAAGGCTCTTGCACCGCCTTCCGCAACACAGAAATGTGGAACACATCATGTAATCCACTCAACTCCACCGATAGCTTCAAACGGTATGCCGCTTCGCCGACTCGCTCCAGAACCTCAAATGGCCCAAGGTATCTCGGACTCAACTTTTTCAAGCGTCGAATCCGTGAGACACCCTTGAACGGCTTGATCTTCAAGTACACCCAATCGCCTACCGCGAACTCCACGTTCCGGTGCTTGGCATTGTAATACTTCGCCTGCCGGTCCTGAGCGATCAACAAGCGCTCCCGAATGATCCGCACTAACGAGGTAGCACTCTCCACCTCCTGCTTCTTGTACAACCTTGCCTCACCCGCTTCAAGCCACGATAACGGCGTGCGACACTTCCTACCATACAAGGCCTCGAAGGGCGCCATTTGTATGCTCGCTTGGTAGCTGTTGTTGTACGCGAACTCCACCAAATAAAGGTGGTCTTCCCAATGCTTCCCGAGTCTAGAACACACATGCGGAGCATGTCCTCCATCGTTCTATTAACCCTCTCGGTCTGCCCATCCGTCTGCGGATGGAAAGCTGTACTGAACTTTAACTTTGTTCCCAACATCTGCTGCACCAACCTCCAATCATTTGACGTGAACCGCCCATCGCGATCACTCACAATGCTACGAGGCACACCATGCAGCCTAACAATATTGTCAACGTACAACTTTGCCAATTTCTCCACTGGATCATCCTTCCTATGCGGAATGAAATGCGACACCTTAGTTAGCCGATCTACGATCACCCAGATGGCGTCGTTCCCCTTCTGCGACCTTGGCAACCCGTGCACAAAGTCCATAGATATATCGTCGAATTTCCACTCCGGTATAGGCAAGGACTTCAGAAATCCTCCCGGCTTTTGGCACTCCGCCTTCACCAAGTCGCACGTTTGGCATTTAGCCACGTACAACGCCACATCTTTCTTAAGCCCCGGCCACCAAAACAACTTTTTGAGATCACGATACATCTTCGTGCTCCCTGGGTGGATTGAGTACTTGGTATGATGAGCCTCGTACATCAACTCCGCCCGGAGGTTACCCCCACTCGGGACGCACAACTGATGATCCTTCCTTAATAAACCATCTTCCACCGAGAACTGGGAATTTGACCCATCCAGAGCGGCCTCCAAAAGCTCCTTCATGGAGTCATCTAACTCCAATGCCTGCCGAACCCGGTCAGCCAGGTCGTACTGCACCTCTGTCCAGTTTAACATTGCCTTGGCGCTCGTCTGCCTGTCAACGCAACAGATCTCAAGCTCCTCCAACTCCCGTACTAGCCGCTCATCATGCACCGACAACCAGTTTGCTTGGGCGGGAGCCCTGCGGCTCAGCGTATCCGCAACTGCGTTGCCCTTCCCGGGTACATAATGTATTTTGAAGGTGTAGTCCCCCAGGAACTCCATCCACCTCCTCTGCCTCATATTGAGATCCTTTTGATCCAACAAGTATTTTAGGCTCTTGTGATCGGTGTATATGTTGACCCTTACTCCGTATAGGTAGTGCCTCCACAACTTGAGTGCAAATATCACGGTCGCCAACTCCAAGTCGTGCACCGGATAATTTCTTTCATGCACCTTTAGCTGACGCGATCCATACGCTATCACGCTACCATGCTGCAACAACACGCAGCCCAAACCGCTACCCGAAGCGTCGCTATACACCTCAAAGCCCTCGGTCCCACTCGGCGAACTAAGCACTGGCGCCGTGGTCAACCGCCTCTTCAGTTCCTCAAAAGCTTGCACACACTCTTGCGTCCACAAGAATTTCTGATCCTTCCTTGTCAACTTCGTGAGAGGTAACGCTACCCGCGAGAAGTTCTCTACGAAGCGCCTGTAATATCCGGCAAGCCCGAGAAAACTACGGACTTCCGCGACAGAAGATAACGCAGGCCACTCCCGTATCGCAACAATCTTCGCCGGATCCACCGCTATACCTTCCCCACTCACTATATGACCAAGGAACGCTACCGAGGGTAGCCAGAACTCGCACTTGGAGAACTTTGCGTAAAGTTCATTCCTCCTCAGAGTCTCCAACACCAAATGCAAATGCTTGAAGTGGTCTTCTTCGCACTGCGAGTATACCAAAATATCGTCAATAAAGACGATCACAAAGCGATCCAGGAAATCTCTGAACGTCCTGTTCATCAGATCCATAAACACCGATGGCGCATTCGTCAGTCCAAACGGCATGACCGTGAACTCGAAATGCCCATACCTCGTACTGAACGCCGTCTTCGGGATATCACACTCCCTGATCCTCAGCTGATAGTACCCCGACTTCAAGTCCAACTTGGAGTATATCGACGATCCGACTAACTGATCAAAGAGATCATCAATCCTCGGGATCGGGTACTTATTCTTTTCCGTCAACTTGTTCAATTCTCTGTAGTCGATGCACAGCCGCATACTACCGTCCTTCTTTTTAACGAAGAGGACCGGTGCGCTCCAAGGCGACGAACTTGGACGCACATAACCTTGCTCCATCAGTTCCTCCAGCTGAACCTTCAACTCCGCCATCTCCTTTGGCGCCAACCTATAAGGAGCACGTGACACGGGTTTGGCACCCGGCACGAGCTCGATCGTAAAATCAATCTCTCGCTGCGGTGGGGATCCGGGAAGGCTATCCGGGAACACATCGGGGTATTCGCAAACCACGGGGATGCTATCCAACGGGGACTTTGGCTCCACAGCCCCCACTATCGCAAAGGACAGCTCTGCACCAGCACGAACCGCCTTCACCACCTGAAGAGCAGACATTTGTGTCTTGCTCGACCCCTTAAGCCCATCGAAAGTAGTCTCCCGCCCTACACCCAGCTTGACCTCCTTACGGTCGCAATCGATCCAAGCCTTCTGCTCTGACAGCCAATCCATTCCAAAGATAACATCGAACTCTACCAACGGCAATAATGACGCTAGCAAGTCGAACTCTTGGCTCCCTATGTGAACCTTCACGACGCACACTCTGTCCGCACCCATCGAGCACCCATTCGGTAGCAACACCTCTAACTTGTCCTTCGCCATCGAAGAAGGGACTCCGATACGCGATATAAACTGTTCGGACAAGAAAGAATGCGAAGCACCGGTGTCGAACAGTGCCCGTGCCGGACTATCGCTAATCACCACAAAGCCTAAGCAAAAGACATTAGCTTAACAAGCAATAGGTAATAGTATTCTCAAGTCAACTTGCATAAATTAACTCATACCTGTCACCACATCCGCTTGCTTGATGGCCTCCTGCTGGCCCAAGTTGTAGACTCTAGGCTGAGTCGGAGCATAGTGGGACGCGGTCGACTCCACCGCTTTGCCCTTTTCCTCGTAGGTAGCTCCTTGTTTCCTTTCGGACTTTGAGCGTCCACTCCAGCAGTCACGGGCAAAGTGCCCCGGCTTTCCACACGTGAAGCAAGCGCCCGGGGTTCGATTGGTAGTTGCCCCTGAGGCACCTGCAGAAGAAGCTAGACCCGACGTCCTAGACTTCTTGGAGAATCTGCGGTAGCCCGACTTCGACGTAGTCGGCGCCTTGAACTCTGATCTCTTGCCACCAGATTCCCTCTCCTTCTTCGCTTGCACGTTTCTCATATCCTTCTCCAAGGACCGGGCCGAACTGACCAGGGTCATGAAACCCTGCGCCTTGGGCCCCGACAGCAACAACCTCAAATCATCCCTTAGCCCTTCATAAAAGCGGCTCGTCTTGCGCTCCTCGTCTGCGAAGGTAGCGCCGGCATATCTCCCCAACCGAGTAAACTCGTGGAGGTATTCATCAACGGTGCTATCACCCTGCACCAACTTCTGGAATTCGCTCTCTAGCGCGATCCTCTGCGCCGAGGGGCGGTATCGAGCCATAAATAGTCTCGCAAACTCCTCCATCGGGACTTCGGCTAATGGCCTTCCCCTCAACTGATGCAGCTCTAGGCCCTCCCACCACAGTCTTGCGTCCCCATCCAAAAGGAACGTCGCTATAGTGGTCTTCTGCCACTCTTCAGTTTCCGTCGCAGTCATCACCCTGTTGACCCTTGAGAGCCAATCCTCTGCTTGGGTCGGGGTTTCTGCCCCCGTGAACACCGGTGGGTGAAAGCCCATCACGTGCTTCAGTTGTCTTTCAGTTGCTCTCCTAGGCAACTCTGGCTCCAAAACTACTTGCTCAACCCTCCTTTGCTCTGCCGTCTGAAGCGGTACCTGTTCCACAGCAGGAGCAGGCTGCTGCACCTGCCTTGCAGGCTGCGCATTGATCATTGCCATGACCGCTTCTGCCACCAACCTAATGGTCTCAGCAGACAAAGGTGTTGCAGGCGCATCGCTTGGCGCACTGCTCGCCTCAGAACCTGGCCGTTCAGACGGCCCAGCACCGCTTCTGGTCACCTAAAATCGTGCAAAACACCGATAAGCGACCAAAAATTACTGCAAACAGCAATTATAGGAACACGCAGGTTCCTCAAACATGTGTATTTTCATTCCTAAGTGGACATTCATGGGTTCTTTTCATGTTATAACGATGACGCACACAATGTGCTCACCACCCCTTAAAGTGAATTCGTCCACGAATTCATTTAAGCGTGACCGAAACCAGAAGTCTGATACCAATTTGTAACGCCCCTATCCGTCGCTTAGCATATAGCAGTAGGTCCGGCCGGGGCTCGACGCCATATACCACGGACAGACCGGTTGGTTACGCGTTGAAACCACACAACCAATCAGAGCGTCCTACACAACACCTAGCGGAAGCAATTTAATTAAGTTGCAAAAAGATAAGAACCCTGCCACAGAGCATGAATGTCCACTACAACCCAGGAATGAGTACATACACAAAAGAGTTCACGGCCTTAAGGCCTTACAAAAGTGTTCGCTTAACAAGATAGCGTCTTTCATACATCGGCGCGCAGGCCGGCCATACATGAATATGAAAAAGCTAATAACTAAGCCTTCGAGGGCTGGCGCTGCAACTTGGGCTTTAGCTCGCTATTTGCCACTTGGCTCCGCAGCAGCACCTGAAGAAAACAACCCACCCAAGAGGTGGCAATACAAAAGGGCAACGGTCAGCAAAAGCTGACCAAATTATAACGACCCCGTCCCGTTTCTCGGGACGGCGGTGCTCCTTCCCTGCATATAAAACTACCATAGCAATTCTATAGAGTATTCTATTCGCCACAAGTGTCGGCACGCACGGCCGCACACTCCGTGCTCTCAGGGCACTAATCGGTGAACCCGGTCCGGACCCAGTCCGACACCGCGATTCCACCACCATCCCTCGGATGGCAACACTCGTGAGCATTTAGCCCTTTCAGCCGAAGCCTAGGCCCGTTTCCAGCCCCTCGGGAAGTCCCATGTACTTTAGGTCGCTTCTACCGAGACCACTTGGAATGGGTAGAGTTCCACCCGCCCGTTGCTCACTTCACCACGGCCATTTAGCCATCGGTGCGGGCCAAGTTTCTCCTCATTCCCACAATCGATCAAAACACGCACATAACCCCGTTATGTACCGATTTGCCCTCCAAGGCAACATCGTGGCGGCAATGCGATTCTGCCCAAGCTTTCCGGGTGCGCCTCGAGGTTAACCCCCAAGGATCCCTGTATGCAATCTACCGCGTAGAAATTTCGGAAAACTAAAATCATCGGCGCGGAGTCTTCTCCGGCCATGCAATGCAAACATCACCGATCCGGGTTAAACCCGAATAGGCTTCACACACAATGCCTACGCCCGTACTCCGATTCCGGGCTCTAACAACGGGGACTTTACATATCTACCCGAAGGGATTCCGCGCCTCAACGCTCACTCGCGAGAGGGGGATTTCCCCATGCATAGAAAGAAGGGCGACTACACATGCCCTATGAAGAGGATCGTTACCCTCGCATTTTTCCGCGGTGCCATGAAGATGTAGTCGGATGGAAAGCTTCGCCTCGCCCTTGCCTTTGAGGATCCGGACTCGGATCGCGAATCGGTGCTTCAAAACTCCTTCGGCGGCCGGATCTTGGGCTCACACCACCAAGGGAGTTCTCCCCTCTCTCTAAGATGAAGAAAGAGAAACTCAAGATGAAAATGAGGGTTTCTCCCCCCATTTCCCGGCTAATAACCCCCCAGGAGCAGCCCCCACCGTCGGATTTAGATCCAAGGGAACGAACGGCCGAGATTAGATCTAAAAATCCAAAAACTGGGCCGAACACGGGTTGACACACGGCCGTGTGTCTGGCCGTGTAGCTCATTCGCCGATCGACACGGGTCCTGACACGGCCGTGTGCCACGGGCCGTGTTACCTGGAGCTTCAGGAATGATCGTCGGGCTTCCAGAACACGGCTTCGAACACGGCCGTGTTCGAGGCCGTGTGCCCCACACACGGCTTGAGACACGGCCGTGTGCCTCAGGCCGTGTCCTTCTCTGACTCGAGACTGCACAAAAACACTGAACACGGGTAGGCACACGGCCGTGTGCCTGGCCGTGTGCCCCTCTTCAGACCTCCAAAAGCGTTGATTGATCGCCCCGCGATCAACTCCGAGGTTGGGGTCTTACAGTTTCGACAAATTTGATTGCTGTGAAGTGAAGAAGTGACTGCGTTGACACAAAGAGGCAGTGTCGACACATTCTACAAATGCAGTGTCAAGAAGCAGTGTCGACACCAAAGGAGCTGTATCGACATCACCAAAGCTTGTGTCGACACGTAATCTACTTGTGTCTACATATAATGAAGATCAGTCTCTACGTTTTGCTGACAAAGACAAAGGTTCAAGAAATGACTGAAGACTTGACAGCTGTGAATTCCAACAAGTTTGCTGAGGCTATCAGAACTGTCAGAAGTTGGTTAGAAACCGGATCAGCCGGTTACCATGGATGAAGTCTATATAAAGACGGATTCTGTCAAATCAAAACACACACGAAAAACGAACAACTATTGAAGTATTGATCATTGATCAAGAAAGAACACGTCACATAGAAGAAGATTTTCATGAGAAGATCTAAGAAGACAATCTGAAGTGGCAATCTACTCAGAATTTGTCTAACGAGAATTCAAACAAGAATTCAAAAAAAAAACTTCAGAAGATTTGGAGAGTGAGAGAGAGTTCCAGCTGTTTGAAGTAAAGAAGAAAACATTTACACGTCTCTTAAGAAGCAGATCCTAAATAAATCTGCTAAGAAGAATTCAGATATATTTCTGAAATCTAAGAAGGAAGTTGCCAGCCAGTAAACTTCAAAGAAGATCAACCCTACTGAGTTCAGATTCAAGAAGCTTTTAAGAAAGCTAAGAACAGGTTGATCTCAGCATTCAGTTTTATCAAAAGCTGATCAAGAAACCTTTTATCCTTTCTCTCTCAACAAGGGTAAGAGTCAATCTATAAGATTTTTCATTCTGTAGGATCTTTCAAGATCTGAGTTGTAAGCCTATTATATAAAAGCTGAGTGTAGGAGATATAGATCTCTAAGTGGTAAGACTTTTGAGTCTGAATGTAGGAGAAATCATTCTCTGAGTTGTAGGCTTTGTGTCAAGGCTGAGGTAAGGCTGTTAGCCTGAGCTGTAGGAGTGTGGATACATTCTGAGTTGTAGAAACCTTTTAGGGTTCTGAGTTGTAGGAACCTTTCAGGGTTCTGAACTGTAAGATCCGTGGATCTGAGAAGAAGGAAGAAGTTAGGCCGAATCTAGCACACTGCTGGATAGGTAAAGGGGGAAAGTGGATGTACCCAGACCTTGGGAAAACACTATAAACCAGTGTGCAATCTGTGATGTGTGTGTGATTGTGAATTCTGTGCTGTGGTTACTGTGATAACTGTAGAATTGTTAGATTCTCTTTAAAGAACTGAATTCTTATTCTGCCTTAAGTAAAAAAAAGACAAAAACCTATTCACCCCCCTCTAGGTGTTTGGGTTATCTTGAAATCGATTCTATCAAGTGGTTTCAGAGCCATGTTCCTCAAAGAAGGACTTAATAGTCTGAGTTAGATCCATAAGGCAGATTCAAGATCGAGAAAATGGGTTCAGGAGAAAATCATAAGGAACTAGGTTCTATGAAATTACCCATATGCAGGAAAGAGATATTTGGAATATGAAAAGAAAGGGTCAGGCTTTTTATGGAGGCTTCTGATCCAAGGATCTACATTACAGTAATGGAAGGTCCTTACATTCCAATGAAGTTGTCAGTTCTAGATGCAAATCAAAGAACTCCCAAGGATTTTTCAGAGATGACTAAGGAAGAGATCATCCTGACAACTATGGATAAAAGAGTCCAGAATATCATAGTAAGTGTCATAAATGATTCAACCTTTCAAAATTTGATTCACTGCAAGACCTCCAAGGAAATGTGGGACACTTTGATAGTCTACATGGAGGGTTCTGAAGAAGTTAGACAAGATAGAAAATCTATGCTGAACCAAGAATATGCGAGTTTCAGACAAGGAAAGTCAGATGGTATAACTGAGTGTTATAAAAAGCTCTATAGAATAGTAAATGAGTTGATGTCCTATGGAAGGATCTTTAGTACATATGAACTGAATGATAAATTCCTAAGATCCTTGACAAAGGATTGAGACACTAAAATTTGTTCCATTAGGGAAGTGGCCAAACTTGCAGATATCTCCCCTCCAACTTTGTTTGGAAAATTGCAATCATATGAGATGCAGTTGATGGCTAGGAAAGAGGAAGAGAAAAGTGCAAAAGGGGAGCATAGAGAAAAGTCTGTGGCCTTCAAGGTGGAAGCCACTAGGAAGAATATGAGGATGTCTCCATCACCTCCTAAGATTGTTGCTGAAATTACTTCAGATAATTCAGACAATCAAAGTTCAGACAACAGTGACTCAGATAAAGACTTTGCTGCCTTCACAAGGCAGTTTCACAGATCCCTAAAGAAGAAGCAGTGGAAGTCTAGGCCCTCCACATCTCAGCCTGTGGATGACTATTATCAAAAGAGGAAGTCATCTAGGAAGGACAGGAGCAAGTCTAAGCCTAGCAAATCTACTACATCATAGATAGTTTGCTACTGCTGTAATAGGCCTGAATATGTTGTGGCTTAGTGTCCAGAAAAAAGAAAGGAGTCTGCAGATAAAAGGAAGACTCAACAAAAGAGCAAGAAGGAGAAATCCTTTGTTGCTAAGAAGGAGAAGAGCTTGACAGACCAATCATCTTCAGAGTCTGAATCTAAAGCTGAGGCATACATTGGTCTATATGCAGCAGATGAAGAAGATGAGTTTATGCAAGTGCTGAACTCTATCTATGAACAAGAAGACCATCAGTGCATGGGACTGATGGATGTGTCAGAAGAAGACAAGTGCCAGGATCAGCCTGGTCCTAGTAAGGTACAATGTTTTTCTAGAAATTTAGATTGTAGTACTGGTTCAGAGTCAGCTACATCTACATCAAGTGATGTGGATGGGTCTGAGTCTGAAGGTGATATTCATTAGCTGATAGATGAATATGGGGACTTGTTGCAGGTACTAAAGAAAAGCAAAAAACTTGGCCAAAACTCATGCTAAGGAAATTGTAGATCTTAAGTTGGCTGCATCTGATTTAGAGAAAGAGTTGGATCAAAAAATGAATGAGATTGCCAAACTAAAAACTATAACTGTTATTCAGATGGGCACAATCACATACAAAAATGATCTAATTAAAAGTCTGGAAGCCAGACTTCAAAAGGAAAAAGATTTGGTGGCTAGTTATTACAAGCCAAAATCAGTTTTACCCTTAATAGATGAGTTTGTGGCTCAAAAGGGTAAGGATGGAATATGCTTTAAAGGTGACACCAGGGCTGTCCAATTTAAGAGAAAGGGCAAAGCCTCAGTCCAGCCACTGAACTTTAAAGTCCCTGTATATTTTAGAAAGGAATAAGTGCCTTCTAATAAGTATGACCTTGAGAATACTCATGGTCATAGTAAGACTGAAGTTCTGAATGACAAGGGTGTTTATGTCAATAAGGCAGCCCATGTCCATAAACCCCATGTTCTTAAGAAAACAGTGGGTGGAGTTGTAGCAGTACCAGCACAAAACAAAAGATTTGTTGTCAACCAGACTGCCAAGAATGTATCTAAAAATAGATACAACAAGTATGAATGTTGGTGTTGTGTCAAGACAGACAATTATGCCTTAGATTGCTGGCACAACATTAGTGTAAGGAAGAACAACAGTCTACCTGTTAGAAGAGCAGCAAGTAGATTTGTTAAGTATGAAGCTAACTTGAACCAAGGACCTAAGACTTACTTGGGCTCTAAGGGAAGGTAATTCTTTATTGCAGGTGAGTCCAAGTTACCATGCCCCTATATGGTACTTGGACAGTGGATGTGTAACACCCCTATCCGTCACATGGCATATAACAGTATGTCCGGCCGGGGCCTGACGCCGTATACTACGGACAGACTGGTTGGTTACTTATTGAGACCATTCAACCAATCACAACGTCCTACACAGAGCATCTAGCGGAAGTAAATTATTAAGTTGCACAAAGAATAAAGAACCCTGCCAAGCATGAATGTCCACTACTCAAACCAAGAAGGAATGTTTAATACACTAAACAGGAATGACCTTATTGCCTTACAAGAGTTTGCTTAATAAAAGTGTCTTCCAAACCTCGGCATGCAGGACGATCACACATGAGTACAAAAAGGAAAACACTCAACAATTGGCCTTCGAGGGCCGGCACAGCAACTTGGGCTTTATCCCGCTATTTATCACTCGGCTCCGCAGCACCTGCAAGCAACAATCCACCACACGGTGGTAAACAAAGGCAACGGTCAGCTATGCTGACCAAATTATAACGATTCCGCCCCCAAACCGGGGCGACAAAGCTTCTTCCCTGCACTTGTTAGCAAAACAAGAAACATAGCGAAATAAGCATCACATCACAGGTGCACACTCACACGGCCGTACACCCCGTGTTCTCAGGGCACTTACTTAGCGGGCCAGTCCGAACCCCGCCCGGTCCTTGACTCCGCCACCACCCCCAGGGTGGAAACCTCGTGAGCATTTAGTTCTTTCAGCCGTAGCCTAGACTCGATCTCCAAACCTCGGTAAGTCCCATGTAAAACTTTAGGTCGCTTTAACTGAGCAGATGGAGCGGGTAGGGGTCCACCAGCCCGTTGCTCACCTCGCCGTTGCCATTTGGCCTTTGACGCGGGCTAAGCTTCCCCAGTCCCAAATATCGTTCAAACACGGTACATAGCCCCGCTATGTACCCGGTTGGCTCCCAGGCCACCGATATGACAGAAATGCGTTTCCGTCCAGATTTCTGGGTGCACCTCGAGGTTAATCCCCAAGATTCCCTGATGCATTCTACCGCATAGCAACCCGAAAACAATCAAAATGCTCGGAGTCTTCTCCGGCTAAAAATGCATAGCAAATCATCACCGTTCCAGACCAACACGTCCGTGTAGGCTTCACACATCATGCCTATGTCCGTACTACGATTCCGGACTCTAACAAGGGGGACTTTACATATCTACTCCAAGGAATACCGCCATCTCGCCGCACACTCGCGGGAGACGGGTTTTCCCATGCAAAGGAAGAAGAGCTTCACATGCTCAAGAAGAGAATCGTTACCCTTACGCTTTTCCTCGGTGCCATGACGATCTAGCCGGATGGAAAGCACCGTATCGGCCTCTCCTTCGCGGATCCGGACTCGGATCGTGATTTGGAGCTCCGAAGCTCCGCCGGTGACTGGATCTTGGCCTTCTTCCTCCTTCTTACTCTCCCTTCTCTCTAGATCTTAGAGAGATAAAGCCCATGTGAAATGAGGGCTTCTAAACCCTATTTTCGGGTTTAAACCGCCAACACCAACTCCCCACCGTCTGATCCCATCAAGAGAAAATGGACGGCCACGATCGGGGCCAAGAAATACAAAATCTGGGCCGAACACGGCCTGCGACACGCCCGTGTCCAGGGCCGTGTCGCCCATTTGCTATCTCGACCGATGCGATAACCAGCACATGACATTCGACACGGCCTCCTACACGCCCGTGTCGCATGCGACACAGCCATATCACGACCCGTGTCACGCCCTGTGTGCAACTACCAACACTTGTTTCCCGAGGAGGACACGACCTGCGACACGGTACCCGACACGCCCGTGTCACATGTGACACGCCCGTGTCTGTGCCCGTGTCATGGCCCGTGTGCATGACTCAGAAAACTCCCTAGCGTGACACGCCTTGGGACACGCCCGTGTCCCAGGCCGTGTGCCTCAACTCGACGATCGCCGATCGTCAAAACGTCGACCACATGATCCGTGGCCGAACACGCCCGTGACACGCTAGTGACACCTGCTCCAAAACCCAGACTTGGCTTAAAACGTCACTCGTCCCTCTTTTGAGTTTCGGGGTATTACAACTCTCCCCCTCTTAAAAGAATTTCGTGCACGAAATTACTAAAGGAGAGAAAACAGAAACTCTCAGCGGTACCCAGGCGGAACAACTCCGGCTACACTTCCAGCATAGATTGCTCTCACTCCTAAGAGAGCTCCTCGCTATCGCAATTGTCCCACCGGACCACGACTATCTTGATCTCCTTGAGACAAAGTCGCTCGACTTCACGGTCTCCAAAACGAACAGGTTTGACCCTAGTCGTCAACCTTTCGTCCACCAAAACTTGATCACTCACGATCAAGTTCGAAGGCTCTTGCGCCGCCTCACCAAACCGCTCTAGAAATCTCAAGTGGTCCAAGGTATACCGGGCTCAGCTTCCCCAAGCGTCGCTCCCGTAAAACACTCTTAAATGACTATAACTTCCAATACGCCATCCAATAACTCCACATTCCGATACGTGGCGTTAAAGTACTTAGTCTGCCTCTCCTGAGCGATTAGCAAAAGTTCTCATATGGTTCGCACCAAAGGGGTAGCGTTTAACACCTCTTGCTTTAAATACAACTTTGTGTCATCCGTTTCTACCCTCGACAACGGCATGCGACGACTTATACCAAAAAGGGCCTCGAAGGGCGCCATTTGTATGCTCGCTTGGTAGCTAAAGTTGTACGCAAACTTTACCAAAACAGATGGCCTTCCCACTGCTTCCCGAAGTCCAGAACGCACATGCGAAACACGTCCTCCAACATCCTGTTGACCCACTCGGTCTGCTCATCCGTCCGCGGATGTAAGACTGGACTAAACTACAACTTAGTCTCCAACACTTTCTGTAACCACCTCCAATCATTGGACGTAGAACGCCCACCTCGATTGCTCACGATGTTGCGGGGCACACCGTGCAGTCTAATCATGTTATCCAAAAACATTTGCCAGTTACTCCGCCGAATTATCCTTCCTATGCGGAATGAAGTGCGACACTAAAGTCAACACAACTATAATCACCCACACGGCGTCGCTTCCCCACTGTGACTTTGGCAAACCATGCACACAGTCTAGTCAAACTTCTATTCCGAACTAGGCAAGGATTCAAGAATCCCCTAGAACTTGGCACTCTGCCTTCACTAAGACGCAAGGCTGACATTTTGTCACACATAGTGCCACGACCTTCTAGAGTTCTGGCCACCAGAGCAATTCTTCAAATATCGGCACAACTTGTGCCTCCTAAGGGAGTTGAGTACTTGGTATAACATATCACAACTCCACCCATAGATTACCCATGCTTGGGCTGCACAAACGATTGTCTTTCCTTGGTAGCCCACCTTCAATCGTCGATTTGGGACTTTGACCCATCGAAGCTGTATTCATGATTTCCTTCACGCTGCTTCCCAAACCATAGTCTGCCAAATACGATCAGCCAGGTCATACTGGTCTTCTGACCAGTTCAATTACGCTTCGATGCTAGTTTGCTTGTCAACGCAAGAGATAGCTAACATCTCCAACTCCCGGGTCAAGCCCTCAACATGAACCTACAACTAGTTGGCTTGGGCGGAAGCCCTGCGTCTCAACGCATCCGCAACTACATTGCCTTACAACGAGCACAAAATAACTTTCGAACGTATAGTCCCCCAGGAACTCCATCCACTGCCTCAATTTCTGACCCTTTTGATCCAACCGATATATCAGACTCCTATGATCGGTACAAACATCGACTTATGCGTCGTACGAATAATGCCTCCACAACTTAAGCGCAAAACACATGGCGGCTAACTCCAGATGGCAAACCGGGCAATTCCCCTCGTGCTCTTTCAACTAATGCGAGCCATAAGCCACAACATTACCACGCTGCAGCAGCACGCAGTCCAATCCACTGCCCAAGGCAGTGTCGTAGATCTCACAGCTTTTGGTTCCACTCGGCGAACTTAACACTGGTGCCGTGGTTGACCAACTCTTTAACCCTTCAAAGTTTGGGCGCACTCGCGCATCAAAACAACCTTTTAAGCTTTTCCTTGACAACGTTGCGAGGGGTAAATCTATCCGCGAGAAGTCCTGTACGAAGCGCCTGTGATAGCCGACCACACCAGAAACTCTGGACTTCTGCTACCGAGACAACACAGGCCACCCTCGTATTTCGACTAACAATGCTGGACCCACACACTCTCACTCTACCAACTATAGGACCGAGGAGCGCTACGAGGATAACCCAAGACTCGTGTTCCGAGAACTTGGTGTATACATGGTTCCTCCTTAGCGTCCACAAAACCAAAAGTAGATATTCAGAAGCGATACCCTTCGCACTACAATTACCCCCAATGTGTCGTCGATGAAGACGATCACAAAATGGACTAGGTAGTCCATGAACGTTCCGTTCATCCGGTCTATGAACACTGATGCCACACTTGACTGCCAAGACAACACGATCGTAGACTCGGATTGCTCATCACTCGTGCTTAACACTGCTTTTGCGATAACACTTACCCTTATTCTCAGATGAGGGTAACCGGACTTACGATCCACTACTGAGTCCACCGAAGACCCGACTAACTGATCAGAAGATCATCGATCATTTGGATCGATTACTTGTCCTATTTCTGCAAACTTATACAGCTCTCTGCAACAGATACAAAATTCCAAGCTCCCGTCCTTCTTCTGAGTAAAGAGGACCTGTGCGCTCCAAGGCAACGAGCCTTGACGCACATACCCTTGCTCCATCAACTTTTCTAGTTGAACCTTTAACTCCGCTATCACCTTAGGCATCCGCCTATAAGGAGAGCGTGACACAGGTTTGGCACCTGGCACAACTCAATCTTGAAATCGATCTCTCGCTACGGTGGGGCTCCAGGGAGATTGTTCGGGAACACATCGGTATACTCTCAAACCACTAGGATACTACCCAGAGTGGACTTAGGCATTACATCCTCCACTAACGTGAAGAACAGCTCTGCGCCCGCACGAACTGTCTTGTCCACCGGGAGGGCAGACGTCAGCGTCCTGCTCGATCCCTTCAGTTCCGCAAACGTTGTCTCCTGCCCAACACCCAGCTAGGTCTCTTTACGGTTGCAAATGATAAAAGCCTTCTGCCCCGAAAGCCAGTCCATACCAAAGACGACGTCGAACTCTACTAGCGGCAACATCGACGCTAGCAAGTCGAATCCTTGACTTTCAATAAGACTCTTACCGCCCAGACTGTATCTCCGCGCGCATTGGACGACCACTGGGCAATAACCCATCTGAATTGTTCCTTTACCATCGAAGGGAAAACTCCGATGCGCGATACAGATTCTTCGGATAATAGGAATGCGAAGTTCCCGTATCGAAACTATGCTCTCTCCGGATTATCAATATTCCAAAACAAAGCCTAGAACTTCCAGTTCTAAGTTACCACGCATAAGGTATCCGGCATAAGGAACTAGTTTGCTAACAAGAAGAACCATACCTGACATCCCGACGGTCGGCCACATGGCCTCCTACTGGCCAAGGATGTTCACTCCCAATTGGGCCGGAGTAAACAGCGATGCGGTGGACGCCACCACCTTGCCTTTCTCTACAGATATCTCCCCCGACTTCTTTTCGGACCTTAGGCGTCCACTTCGATAATCCCGGGCATAGTGCCCTGACTTTCCACAAGCAAAGCATGCATCCGGGGTTTGGACTGTAGTTGCTCCGGATGTGCTAGAGGAAGGGACTAGACCCGACCTCCTAGCCTTCTTATGCCACCTACAGTACCCAGATTTTGAGGTTGGCATTTTGAACATCGTTTCCTTTACACCAGAGGCTTCAACTGCTCCTGCCACAACTTTCGTTGTCTTCTGAACATCCACCCAACACTCTCTGGCAAAGTGCCCTTTCTTTCCACAAGAATAACATTTGTAAGTGGTTTGGCTAATAGATGATCTAGCCTCTTTACTCAGTGTCTTTTGGTAGACAGTCTTTATAGGATCTATAGGGTTTGGTCCCCTATTCACTGGTACTTGGTGAGTTTTCCCCAACTCCACCTCCAAAGCTCTGGCCGATTCCACTAAAGCTCGGAATCCCAATAACTTTGGTCCTAGCAGTAGGATACGCAACTCGCTGCGCAGACCGTTATAAAATCAATCAACTATAGATTGCTCGCTTTCCCATTCAAAGCCTGGGTAGCGCCTTATCATAAGGAACGTCTGCAAATATGCGTCAACTGAATGCGCTCCCTGCACCACAGTCATGTTCATCTGCTGCCCTAATTGACCTCCAAATGCCCTTTGCTCCAACATACCGCCCGATGTTGGGGCCAACTCAGGGACAAAGGGTTGCACATTACTCCCATGTTGTGCGTTGGTCACATCAAACACCGCTTCAACCAATCTTATTATAGTTTCCAAAGAAGTAGGGGTCTCAGGCACGTCACTTGGTGCCGTACTTTGCTCAGCAAACGTGTGTTCAGACTGCCACGCTCCACTCCCGGACACCTATAGCCGTTCAAAAGCCCATAAGTGACTAAACAAAATTTCAAAAAGCAATTATAGGAACACGCAGGTTCCTCAAACATGTGTATTTTTATTCCTAAGTGGACATTCATGGGTTCTTTTCATGTTATAACGATGACGCACACACATGTGCTCACCACCCCTTAAAGTGAATTCATCCACGAATTCATTTAAGCTTGATCGAAACCAGTAGTCTGATACCAATTTGTAACACCCCTATCCGTCACATGGCATATAGCAGTAGGTCCGACCGGGGCCCGACGCCATATACTACGGATAGACTGGTTGGTTACTTATTGAGACCATTCAACCAATCACAACGTCCTACACAGAGCATCTAGCGGAAGTAAATTATTAAGTTGCACAAAGAATAAAGAACCCTGCCAAGCATGAATGTCCACTACTCAAACCAAGAAGGAATGTTTAATACACTAAACAGGAATGGCCTTATGGCCTTACAAGAGTTTGCTTAATAAAGTGTCTTCCAAACCTCGGCACACATGCCGGTCACACATGAGTACAAAAAGGAAAACACTCAACAATTGGCCTTCGAGGGCCGACACAGCAACTTGGGCTTTAGCCCGCTATTTATTGCTCGGCTCCGCAGCACCTGCAAGCAACAATCCACCGCACGGTGGTAAACAAAGGAAACGGTCAGCTATGCTGACCAAATTATAACGATTCAGCCCCCAAACCGGGGCGACAAAGCTTCTTCCCTGCACTTGTTAGCAAAACAAGCAACATAGCGAAATAAGCATCACATCACAGGTGCACGCTCACACGGCCGTACACCCCATGCTCTCAGGGAACTTACTCGGCGGGCCAGTCCGAACCCCGTCCGGTCCTTGACTCCGCCACCACCCCCAGGGTGGCAACCTCGTGAGCATTTAGTCCTTTCAGCCGTAGCCTAGACTCGATCTCCAAACCTCGGTAAGTCCCACGTAAAACTTTAGGTCGCTTTAACCGAGCAGATGGAGCGGGTAGGGGTCCATAAGCCCGTTGCTTACCCCGCCGTTGCCATTTGAACTTTGACGCGGGCTAAGCTTCCCCAGTCCCAAATATCGTTTAAACACGGTACATAGCCCCGCTATGTACCCGGTTGACTCCCAGGCCACCGATATGACAGAAATGCATTTCCGTCAAGATTTCCGGGTGCACCTCGGGGTTAATCCCCAAGATTACCTGATGCATTCTACCACATAACAACCCGAAAATAATCAAAATGCTCGGAGTCTTCTCCGGCTAAAAATGCACAGCAAATCATCACCGATCCAGACCAACACGTCCGGGTAGGCTTCACACATCATGCCTATGTCCGTACTACGATTCCGGACTCTAAAAAGGGGGATTTTACATAACTACCCCAAGGAATACCGCCATTTTGCCGCACACTCGCGGGAGACGGGTTTTCCCATGCAAAGGAAGAAGAGCTTCACATGCTCAAGAAGAGAATTGTTACCCTTGCGCTTTCCTCGGCGCCATGACGATCTAGCCGAATGGAAAGCACTGTATCGGCCTCGCCTTCGCGGATCCGGACTCGGATCGTGATTTGGAGCTCCGAAGCTCCGCCGGTGACCGGATCTTGGTCTTCTTCCTCCTTCTTGCTCTCCCTTCTCTCTAGATCTTAGAGAGATAAAGCCCAAGTGAAATGAGGGCTTCTAAACCCTATTTCCGGGTTTAAACTGTCAGCACCAACTCCCCACCGTCCGATCCCATCAAGAGAAAACGGACGGCCACGATCGGGGCCAAGAAATACAAAATCTGGGCCGAACACGGCCTGCGACACGCCCGTATCCAGGGCCGTGTCGCCCATTCGCTGTCTTGACCGACGCGATAACCAGCACACTGCATTCGACACGGCCTCCGACACGCCCGTGTCGCATGCGACACGGCCGTGTCACGACCCGTGTCACGCCCCGTGTGCAACTACCAACACTTGCTTCCCGAGGAGGACACGGCCTGCGACACGGCACCCGACACGCCTGTGTCACATGTGACACACCCGTGTCTGTGCCTGTGTCATGGCCCGTGTGCATGACTCAGAAAACTCCCTAGCGTGACACGCCCGTGTCCTAGGCCATGCGGATCAACTCGCCGATCGCCGATCGTCAAAACGTCGACCACATGACCCGTGGCCGAACACGCCCGTGACACGCCCGTGTCACGCCCGTGACACGCCCGTGTCACGCCCGTGACACGCCCGTGTCACGCCCGTGACACGCCCGTGTCACGCTCGTGACACCTTCTACAAAACCCATACTTGGCATAAAACGTCTCCCATCCCTCTTTTGAGTTTCGGGGTATTACAGGATGTTCCAGGCACATGACTAGAACAAGGGGGTTGCTGAAGGAGTACTTACCTATCATAAATGAGCCTAAAGTAATCTTTGGTGGTTCTGAAACAGGAATCATCAAAGGATTTGGTAACATTTCTAATAACCAGATTATTATCACTCAAGTGGCCTATGTGAAGGGTTTGAAACACAACCTTATAATCATAAGTAAGCTGAGTGATTTAGGATATGACATTTCATTTATTATGAATGGATGTCATATCAAAAGGTCAAGTGATCAAAAGGTCATATTGACAGGATATAGAAAAAGAAATGTGTACTGTCTTAATTTTGAGTGTGAGAACAAAGGTTCTCCTATTTATCTTGCAGCTGATGAGAGAGCCTCTCATTGTGCCAAATGGCACAAGAGGCTGGCCCATCTTAACTACAAAACAATTGACCAACTCTTTAGCAAAGAGTTAGTGAGGAATGGTCCGAAAGTTAAGTGTATAAAGTATGTGATATGCTCAGCTTGTAAAAAAGGCAAGCAGACAAAATCCTCCTTTCATAGCCTTGAAAAAAAGGATTCTGTGAGGTGTCTATACCTATTGCATATGGATCTATTTGGTCCTATGCCAGTTCATAGTCTAGGTAGGAAGGTCTACACTTTTGTGGTGGTAGAGGACTATACTAGACATTCCTGGGTGTTCTTTCTGAGACAAAAATCAAAAACCCCAAGTGTTTTATATAGTTTTGTCAAGCAAATTCAGAATGAAATTGACAGTACAGTGGTCAAAATCAGAAGTGACCATGACACTGAATTTCAATCTGAGAGTATGACAAGACTTTGCGAAGAATTTGGGATTTTTCAAGAATTCTCCTCACCTAGAACACCACAGCAAAATGGTATTGCTGAAAGGAAGAATAGAACACTGATTGAGGCTGGTAGAACTCTATTGAGTGACACTTCTCTCCCAGAATATTTCTAGGCTGAGGCAGTAAATACTGCATATCATGTGATCAATAGGGCTTCTATCACCAAAAGCCACAAAAAGACTCCCTATGAGATCATAAAGGGTAGAAAACCAAACTTATCCTATTTTAGGATCTTTGGTTGCAAGTGCTATGTCCTTAACAATGGCAAGTCTTATCTAACTAAGTTTGCTGCCAAATCCCAAGAAGAGATATTTGTTGGGTACAATAATAATAGTAAGGCTTATAGGGTCTACAACTTGATTACTCAAGTTGTAGAAGAATCTGTACATGTTTTCTTTGATGAAACAAGACTGATTAACAGTGAGTTGCCTTGTAGCTCATGCAGTTCTACAGGTATAAGTGAGAGAATGGACAAGCTTACCATTACAGAAGAGTCAACTGCAGAACAGGAAGTGGAAAATGGTGGCTACTGTCCAGGGGGAGTACAAGACTCTCTAGATGCTGATGAAAACCAAGAGGTGCAACATATTGAAGAGACTGGAGGTGTTCAACCTGAAGATAGTCTACCTCCAGCTGTTAGACACTTAAAGGATCATCCAGCAAATCAGATAATTGGTGATCCAAGACATGGAGTGCAAACCAGAAGCAGGAACTTGAACACAGTTCTTTGTTCAAGCTTCCTATCTCAACTGTAGCCAAAGAGATTTGAAGAAGCTATTCTAGAACTACATTGGATTGATGCCATGCAAGAGGAGCTGAATCAGTTCAGAAGGTGCAAGGTCTGAGAGTTAGTTCCTAAAACAAAAGACCACAACATCATTAGAACAAAGTGGATCTTTAGGAACAAACAAGATGAGAGTGGGATCATTGTGAAGAACAAAGCAAGACTTGTTGCAAAAGGATATAGGTAGGAATAGGGTATTGAATTTGATCAAACCTTTGCCCCAGTAGCAAGACTGGAAGCAATTAGGATGTTCCTTGCCGATGCAGCATATCAAGGCTTCAAGGTATTCCAAATGGATGTACAATCAGTATTCCTAAATGGAAATCTAAAAGAAGAAGTCTATGTAGAGCAGCCCTCAAGTTTTGTTGATTCTCTCAAACCTTATTATATTTATAGACTTAGGAAAGCTTTGTATGGGTTAAAGAAAGCCCCAAGGGCTTGGTATGAAACCCTGTCTACTTTTTTTATTGAGAACAAATTCTCAAGGGGGAAAATAGACAAAACTCTATTCCTAAGAGAGTCCAAAGAAAAGATAATCTTAGTACAGATTTATGTAGATGATATAATATTTGAGTCTACAGAAAACAACCTTTGCAAGAAGTTTGCTAAACTTATGCAAGGGAAGTTTGAGATGAGTAGTATGGGGGAACTTAAGTTCTTCTTGGGACTTCAAGTAAGACAGACTGATGATGGTTTGTCCATATCCCAGTCTAAGTTCACAAAGGAGTTAATTAAGAAGTATGATATGGAATCATCCTCCACCATGAGAACTCCTATGGGAACAAGTATGCCTATATGCAAAGATGATGCAGGTAAGCATGTAGATGAGTCTTTGTATAGAGGAATAATTAGCTCTCTTCTATATCTGTCTGCTAGTAGACCAGACATTATGTATGCAACATGTGTCTGTGCTAGGTACCAATCATGCCCTAAAGAATCTCATTACACTGCAGTAAAAAGAATTTTGAGATATCTAAATGACACACCTAATCTAGGCCTTTGGTACCCTAGGATTGGAGATTTTCTACTGACAGGCTATTCAGATGCAGACTTTGCAGGTTGCAAAGAAGATAGAAAAAGAACAACAGGCACCTGTCAATTTCTAGGAGGAAGATTGGTGTCTTGGAGCAGTAAGAAGCAGACTAGTGAGGCAATTTCCACAGCTGAGTCTGAATATGCGGCAGCAGGAAGTTGTTGTGCACAATTGTTGTGGATTCAGTACCAGCTAGAAGACCATGGTATTTAGGTAAGTAGAACACCTTTGTTTTGTGATTCTATAAGTGCTATTTCTATTGCTAATAATCCGGTTTCAAAAAGTAGGACTAAGCAAATAGAAATTAGATACCATTTTTTTAGAGAACATGTAGAGAAAAAGGACATCTCACTAGAATTTGTCAAAACAGATTATCAAATTGCAGATGTGTTTACTTAGCCTCTAGATGAAACTAAATTCAATAAATTTAAAATTGAATTAGGAATGTTGAACATAGATTAGTTTAACATATTTGGCTAAGTAAATTTGTGTCGACACATCCAAAGAAGTGATGTCGGCACTTCAGTAAATCAGTGTCGACACATCCAGAGAAGTGATGTCGGCACTTCAGTAAATCAGTGTCGACACATCCAGAGTAGTAGTGTCGACACATCCAGAAATTGTGTCGACACTTACAATAAGAGTCGACACAGAATTTCTGTTGAACTACTAAGTATGTTCCGTGTCGACACATCATCAATTGGTGTCGACACATAGGAGTCAACACCGTTGTCGATACATTAGAAGTATGTATCGACACATTTTAACAGTGTCAACACAATTAGACAGTTTTTGCCCACCTTTTAACCTTCTTTGTTTAGAAGGGTATAAATAGGTAAAGAACAATCTATGTCGACACACTCTCCAGGTTTTCGAGACCAAACCCTTGTGTCGATAAATTCCCTCCTCTCAATACAAGTCTTCTCACCATCCCAATGGCTCCAAAGGTAGAAGATAACATCAACGAAGGATATGAGTTGGTTCGCCATGCCTTTGATGATGCAGGATCTGAGATTAAAGGGGTAATTACCCTAATTGCTGAAAATGGTTTGGAGTTTTTGGCATCCGAACCAACCAAGATATGGAAGAAAGAGATACTTGAGTTTTATGGCGCAGCTACAGTAGATTCAACTGGACTTAAGATTAAATCAACGGTTCATGGCACTAGAGTCAAGTTGACCTTGAAGAGTTTGAGGAAAATTCTTAATCTTCCAAGGACTCAGGATGAAGAAAAAGTACCCGTATCTAAGACAAGGGAAGCACTACAATGGTGTGGATTGGATCCCACCTTGAAGATTGGATCAGCTATAAACAGGAAAGGGATGAATCAATAAGGGAAATTCCTCTCTGAAGTGGTTGGCAAGGTAATTCTATGTAAGCCAGGGGGATATGATAGGATTTCAGCCTATATGTTCAGCCTAATGACAAGGATTATTTTTAGACTAAACACAGATTGGTCTACAGTAATTTTTGAGAAGATTAAGGAAGACATAAAAAAGCCTAATTTGGCTAGACTGATGTGTTTATACTTAGCTGGAGCAATTCCAGATTGTAATGCACCAGATTCCTGGTTATAAAATCAACCATATGAGAAAAATGGACATCAGGATTATCTCTAGATGGGATAGGGTCCTAACAAAGGACATACCTGATATTAAAAGACAAGAAGCTGCTGAGAAATCACCTGCACAGGACATTACTGATAATACACAAGTGTAGGGGGAGCCAGATAATGCACAGGCACAGGACATTACTGATATTACAAAAGGCACAGGACATTACTGATAATGCACAAATGTAGGGGGAAGAGACAACACACTTGGCAAGTGAAATGGCTTCACAAACAATTCTTGAGAGACCTCATGTCAACACTCCAACACAAGATGTTATCATGGAGGATTCATCTGTAGTTGATGATGCTCCTGAGAAAGAAGTACCACCGGTCCATACTCAATAGGAGTTTACTCTTGAAGAATTGTTCCTGATATTGAGGGAGTAACAAATAAAGGGGAGCAAATAAGGATTGAGGGGGAGCAGGCTGACTTTGAGGGGGAGCAGGCTGACTTTGAAGGGGAGCAGATTAGGAATGAACAGGAGCTCCCTCCTAGTCCTAAGGAAAGAGTAGACATTCTCAGTTCATCTGCTTCAGAAGATGCAGAAATCACAAGTACCAAAAAGAGAAAACTAATGGTTTTCAAGAGAAGGAGCCAAAGCTACAAGAAAGAATTGCAAACTGCTGCTCCACAACCTGCCCTAGAGGCTGATTACAGCTCATTGTTGGTGGCCTTGCAAATTAAATTAGATGAGCAGAGAGTGGCTCTAGAGAAGTATGTGGATGAAAGCCATAAGTCACTTCAATTTGATCTGGCTTAGGATATCAAATCCATCAGGTTTGAAGTGAATCTACATAAGAAAGAGATGACAGATTGCTTCCACAAAGGGGGCAATTCTGTAGTATTTCTAGCTAAGAAGCAAGCAGAAGTAAAGGCTAAAGTGGATGACATTGCTATTAAACAAGACTATGTCCTTGAGAATCAGATTAGGATGAATGACAATCTGACTGAATCTCACAATGAGATAGTAACTACAATAAAGAATACAATCACTGCAATGACTGAAGAAAGAGATAAAGAGAAAGAGGAGTTTGATAAGAAGCTACAGATTGCCTTAGACTTATTTCAGACAACCATTACTACTTCTCAGGAGTTAATCACTGATAGGCTTCTCAAGTTAAAATCATTTTATAAAGATGGGGTTAATTTTCTTGATGGACAAGTGAGATTTCAGAAAGATGACTTAAGGGACCATATTGAAAGAGAAGTCATAAAGGGGGAGAGAGTGTTAGTCAAAGCAGGCTCAGATCATGCCAAATGGATATCCAATAGCATCAGAGCCACTCTGGGATATCCACCCCTTTGTGATGATGATAATGTTGCTGAGTCAGGTGTGCAACTTGCTTATGTTGAAGGTGATCAACCTGAAGTTGCTCAGGTCATCTACCCTCCAGCAGATTTTGATATGATTTAGCAACAGGTTCAGTCAATGTACAGTCCTCTACAGGAAGTTGATAATGTTATTATTGAGAAAATAGAAATGCCAGAAGCTGTCTTGAAAGATCAGCAGGAAGCTCAACTGTCAAAGAAAAGGTTCAGAGAACATGCTGAGTTAAAGCCTAATTTTGAGCAGTGGAGCCCCACTTCCAGGAATATCATTTTGACTGCCTGAAAAGCTGTGAAAGATCAGATCCATGAAAGGGGCAAATGGTATAATGAACAAGAATGACAAAAATATGAAGCTAGGCAAGAAGCCATTCTGTAATATAGAAGAAAGGCTAAAATTGGGAAGCTACCTCCTAATGCTCAGGAGCCTAGCAAATACTTCCCTAAGCCTTTTCATTATTTTGAAAGGCAGATAATTAAGGTTGAAGCACAAAAGAAGGCAGAGTTGAAAGGAAAGAAGCCCATTGATGATGCAGAACCTACTGTGCAGGCTCAGATTAAGCTAGGAAAAGGCATAGTCATCAGGGAGTCTGATCAGCCTTAGTATAGATTTACTAGATTTTACAAGAACAATGTAATCTTTAGTATTAAAGAAATCTATGTAAACAATTGTTAAGAAACTTTTTGATAATATAAACAAAACAATGTTTCATGCTCATTAAGTTTGTATCATTATTCTGTGATGTCATTTTGGTATATGTTTTGTTTATAAGTTACCCTGTCATATAATGCTTATATACATCATAATGTTTGTTTATTATAAGTGTTGTATATCATTGAATAAAGGGTTATGACTTCTCCAAATAGGGGGAGATTAGTGGGTACATAGGAAAATGTGTACCTGATTTGGAGAAGCCTCACTTAGCTCAATGATATACATCAAGGTGTATTTGATGTTATTTTGAGTTTATATGTGCAGGTTAAGAATATGCTAAAATGCATAAAAAAAGTTTCTAAGTCCACGTGTCGACACTTAAGAGAGTCTGTGTCGACACTTGGAAAAGTAGTGTCGACACCAGAAGCAACTATGTCGACACATAGAATTTTTAGTCGACATCAACTGTGTCGACACCTGGAAGCAGTGTCGACACACAGAATTCTTAGACTACATCAATTGTGTCGACACCTGGAGGTAGTGTTGACACACAGAAGTCTTAGACTATATCAACTCTGTCGACACACAGGACTTGTGTCGACACACAGCAGAGTTTCAACAAAGTTGATTGTTGTGAAGTGAAGAAGTGACTGTGTCGACACAAAGAGGCAGTGCCGACACATTCTACATATGCTGTGTCAAGAAGCAGTGTCGACACCAAAGGAGCTATGTCGACATCACCAAAGCTTATGTCGACACTTAATCTACTTGTGTCGACACATAATGAAGATCAGTCTCGACGCTTTGCTGACAAAGACAAAGGTTCAAGAAATGACTGAAGACTTGATAGCTGTGAATTCCAACAAGTTTGTTGAGGCTATCAGAACTGTTAGAAGTTGGTTAGTAACCGGATCAGCCGGTTACCATGGATGAAGTCTATATAAAGACGGATTCTGTCAAATCAAAACACACACGAAAAACGAACAACTATTGAAGTATTGATCATTGATCAAGAAAGAGCACGTCACACAGAAGAAGATTTTCGTGAGAAGATCTAAGAAGACAATCTGAAGTGGCAATCTACTCAGAATTTGTCTAAGGATAATTCAAACAAGAATTCAAAAAAAAAAACTTCAGAAGATTTGGAGAGTGAGAGAGAGCTCCAGCTGTTTGAAGTAAAGAAGGAGACATTTACACGTCTCTTAGGAAGCAGATCCTGAACAAATCTACTAAGAAGAATTCAGATCTATTTCTAAAATCTAAGAAGGAAGCTGCCAACCAGTCAACTTCAAAGAAGATCAACCCTACTGAGTTCAGATTCAAGAAGCTTTGAAGAAAGCTAAGAACAGGTTGATCTCAGCATTCAGTTTTATCAAAAGCTGATCAAGAAACCTTTTATCCTTTCTCTCTCAACAAGGGTAAGAGTAAATCTATAAGATTTTTCATTCTGTAGGATCTTTCAAGATCTGAGTTGTAAGCCTATTATATAAAGGCTGAGTGTAGGAGATATAGATATCTGAGTGGCAAGACTTTTGAGTCTGAGTGTAGGAGAAATCATTCTCTGAGTTGTAGGCCTTGTGTCAAGGCTTAGGAAGGGCTGTTAGCCTAAGATATAGGAGTGTGGATACATTCTGAGTTATAGGAACCTTTCAGGGTTCAGAGTTGTAGGAACCTTTCAGGGTTCTGAGCTGTAAGATCTGTGGATCTGAGAAGAAGGAAGAAGTTAGGCCGAATCTAGCACACTGCTGAATAGGTGAAGGGGGAAAGTGGATGTACCCAGACCTTGGGGAACCACTATAAACCAGTGTGCAATCTGTGATGTGTGTGTGATTGTGAATTCTGTGCTGTGGTTGCTGTGATAACTGTAGAATTGTTAAATTCTCTTTAAAGAACTGAATTCTTATTCTGCCTTAAGTAAAAAAAAGACAAAAATCTATTCACCCCCCCTCTAGGTGTTTCGGTTATCTTGAAATCGATTCTATCAGGATAGCTTCTGGATGTTGAACAAAAACTTTTAGGGTTTTATTCAAAAATAAAAAGAGCGGCTGGACTTAATCTTCTTCACCATTGCTGCCGAAAAAAAGCTTGAAGTCGTCAAGTAGAACAAAAAGTTCTGTTAGCTGTAGCATTCTCTTTTGCTACAACAAGTCAATCATATTAATGATATACATGAAGTTGTATTTGATGTATGCTTAATTTCATGTATGCAGGTTAGTCCTTGAAACATTGATAGGATAGTTATTCCAAGTGATGCGACAGGTGGTCACAAAGTAAATATGTGGAGGGACAGAAATCTGTCTAAGTCCACAGGCGTTGAGTAAAGTCAATTCACTCAACCCCAGGTGAGTAAAAGTGTCGAGTATAGCTTGGATAGTCAGCCTAATAATTGGCAAGCTGAAAATGTGGCTAAGTCCACAGGCGTTGAGTGAAGTCTACTCACTCAACGTCATACAATAAAAAGCTGCGAGACAGGCTAAGGCAGTGAAAGCCTAAGAAGAAATAGGCAGAAATGTGGCTAAGTCCACATGTGTTGAGTGAAGTCTACTCACTCAATGTCATACAACATAAATCGTTGAGTATAGCTCAGACAGTCAATGTCATAAAAAATCTGTGTAGATATTTGATTAAGTCCACATTCGTTGAGTGAAGCTTACTCACTCAACGCCATGTGATAAAAAGCATTTACTGAACCTTAGTCAGTCAAAGACTGTGATTTCATGGAAATTTGGCTAAGTCCAAATGCATTGAGTGAAGACTGCTCACTCAATGCCTGCTAATAGAAGGAAATCTGTTAAGTAGTTTGGCGTTGAGTGAAGCTTACTCACTCAACGCCAAGTGACTAAAATCAAATCTAAGTGTTATGGCATTAAATGAAGCTTACAAACTCAACGTCAAGTGTCAGAAAACTTTTGTAAGTGTTTTAGCGTTGAGTGAAGGTTGCTCACTAAATGCCTGATGACAAAAAACTTTTCTAAGTATTTTAGCATTGAGTGAAGGTTGCTCACTCAATGCCTGATGATAGAAAACTTTTCTAAGTATTTTGGCATTGAGTGAAGGTTGCGCACTCAACGCCTAATGACAGAGAACTTTTTATAAGTGTTTTGGCATTGAGTGAAGGTTGCTCACTCAACGCCTCTTGGAAGAAAATCTATCTAAGTGTTTTGGCGTTGAGTGAAGCTTACTCACTCAACGCCTATATTAAAGATGTATGATTTTGGCTAAGTCCACAGATGGTGATGTCAGCAAAGTCAACAAGTTAACTGAGTTCAAATTAAGTGCGGGAATGCATCAGAACACAACAAACACTGTCGGATGTCTACTGTACGTCTTCTTCCGTTAAAGTAAGATGCAACTGTCTGTCGGAGGTGGTTCCCACAGCTTCTTGGAGCCGTTATTCGGCTGAAGATAAAAGGGACAGCGTTCTGGATGTTGAACAAAAAATTTTAGGGTTTTATTCAAAAAGAAAAAGTGCGGATGGAATTCATATTCCACACCATTGTTGCCAAGAAAGAGCTTGAAGTCGTCAAGAAGAACAAAAAGTTCAGTTAGCTGTAGCATTCTCTTTTGCTACAGCAAGATCAGAAATACTTCTGATAAAGAAAGAGAGGAGAGCCTTCAGTCTTTTGCAGGTTAAGTTAGCTGTTTGAAGAACTCAAAACCTAGCAGATCTTCAGTCTTCTACAACAAGTTCAGAAATAACATTCCGAGTTACTTCCAGCAGAGGCAGCCTTTTATTGAAGAACATCTTCCTGCTCATGTGAAGACAGATAGAGCTGAGATAACTCAGCTCTAGTAGTTGACACAGAGAAATTTCTCCGTGTCAAATTAATTAAAACCACTATTTTTTTGTAGGATCCTTTTGGATCTGAGCTGTAGGGCTCTTGAGCCTGAGGTAGGGCAAATTTGCCTGAGCTGTAGGAGAGTTATACTCTCTGAGTGTAGGATCCAACTTAGATCTGAGGTAGGTGATCATTTGATCACTGAGCTGTAGGTATTTTGAGCCTGTGGTAGGAGAGTAATTCTCTCTGAGTTATATGGCACGTGTGCCCGAGCTGTAGGATCCTTTGGATCTGAGATAGGACCTTTGTGCCTGATCTATAGGAGTGTCATTCTCTCTGAGGTAGGATCAAGTTTTATCTGAGGTAGGGATGTCCTCCCAGCCTGAGTGGTAGGGTCTTTGGCTTGAGTGTCATTGTCTTCCACAAGGATGAGTGTCTGATTAAAAGGTTAAGTGAACAAGAGATCATTTTGACAAGCACTAGGAGTGAAAATATTTATAGTTTAATCTTCTTGTGGTTAAGTATAGACTCACCAGTATGTCTGGTAGCAAATTAGAAAGTCCCTGTGATTAGTTGATCACTGAGTTGTAGGGCTTAGTGCCTGAGTTATAAGTCTTGGAGGAGACTGAGAGATCCTGAGAGATTTGAGGTGTAAGCTCTTTGATATGAGTTTTGGAGAAGTTCTTTATCTAACTGAAAGTTAGAAAGATGGGAGGAGAGTGGACGTACCCATAATCTGGAGAACCACTATATATTATGTGTGTCCTTTTCTGTGTTGTTTCTTTATTGCATCTTCTTGAAAGCTGATAACTGTTAACACACTAAACACTTAAAGAAGAAACTTAAAGAAAGTCACAAGATACCAACAAACCTATTCACCCCCTCTAGGTTGCAAGCTACCTTGAAAAAAAAGACTTTCAAGTGGTATCAGAGGGAGGTTGCTCAAAAAGTATTTAAAAGTCTAAGTGATCTCTGAGGGTAGCTACAACTCTATACTTATGGGTTCTGGAGAGAGCCATAAGGAGCTAGGTTCCATGAAACTCCCCATCTGTAGAAAGGAGAATTTTGGAATCTGTAAAGAGAGGGTCAAGCTATTTATGGAAGCCTATGATCCTAGGATCTTTGTGACAGTAAAGGAGGAACCCTTCATCCCTATGAAGATATCTGTTCTGGATGCAAATGACCAGACACCCAAGACTTATTCAGAAATTACCAAGGATGAGGTCATGTTGGATGCCTTGGACAAGAGATCCCAGAACATCATAGTCAGTGCTATTGATGATTCAACCTTTTAGAACTTGGTCCACTGCCAGACCTCCAAAGAGATGTGGGATACCCTTATGGTCTACATGAAGGGTACTGAAGAGGTAAGAGATGATAGAAAGTTCATGCTCAACTAGGAGTATGAGGCTTTCAGGCAATCCCTGAAAGAGAACAAATCTACTTGCTATGAAATATTTTTCAGGATCATTAATGAATTGAGGACTTATGGGAGGGTCTTCAGTCATTATGAAATAAATGACAAGTTCCTAAGATCTCTCACTAGAGACTGGGATACTAAGGTTTGTGCCATAAGAGAGGTGACCAAGCTTGCTGAGACTCCTCCACAAACAATATTTGGAAAGATGCTCTCTTTTGAGATGCAGCTAGCTGCCAGAAAAGAGGAGGAGGCCACCAGCAGACCCCAATACAAGGATAAGTCCTTGACATTCAAGGCAGATAGCATAAGAAAGAGTAAGGAGAGGATTCCCTCTCCTCCAAGAAGACCAGCTGATTCAGACAGCTCGGAATCAGATGCATCAGAATGCAGCATGTCAGATGAGGACTTTGTTACCTTCTCCAGGCACTTTCAGAAGCTGATGAATAAGAAACAGTGGAAGAGAAGACCTTCCACCTCTTCTCATCACAGGAGGAATCATTCCAAGGCTGACAGGTATAATTCTAAATCCAGTAAATACAATTCCTCTAAAGTTGTCTACTATTGTTGCAGCAAACCAGGGCATTTGATAGCTGACTTCCCAATGAAGAGGAAGGAAGCTGTTGAGAAGAAACAACACCAGCACAAGGTCAAGAAGGAGAATTCCATTATTGCTAAGAAAGAGAAGAGCTGGACAGACTCATCCGAGTTTGAGTTTGAAGAAGAAGAAGCCTATATTGGGCTAGTTGCTGCTACTGCTGAACAAGAAGCTATAGTAGCAGATAAAGACTATCCTGCTGCCAGGATAGGTATCAGGGCCCCTCTATCACATTCAGACAGTGATTCAGAGGTGGATGAGGAAGATGAAGAAGATTCCTATAGCTATTATGGGTTGATGATAATGACTACTGAGAAAACCAGCCAGGATCAGCCTGGTCAAAGCAAGGTAAAATCTCTATCAAGCTCTTCTTCTTAGTATGGATATGAGACTAGTACCTATACAAAACCCTCTTCATCCAGTGGTGAAGATGATTTTGAATCAGAAGGAGATGTCAATCAATTGATTGACAGGTATGGAGAACTTCTGGATGCCTTTAATAAGTGCAAGAAGTTATCTAAGAAGCAAGCTGTGGGTGCCTCTCTACAGCTGGCTGCTTCCCAGCTGATTGAAATAACATCTTTGCTGGATCAAAAGGACAAGGAACTTAGCCAACTTAGGGTCATGAATAACATCCAGATAGGCTCCATCAAGTACAAGAATAGTCTCATCAGGGATCTTGATGAGAGGTTAGGGAGGGAGAAAAAATAGTGGCTAGCTATTCTAAGTCAAGTACTGTATTACCCTTGATAGACTCCTTCTCCTCTCAGAAGGGTAAGAAGGGGTTGGGATTCAAGGGAAGCACAAAAGTTGCTCCTTCCAAAGGGAAGGGCAAAGCTCTAGCTCCAACTCAGCCTCTTGCTTTCACGCCTCCCATTTCTTTAAGGAAAGTTCCATTGCCTTCAAACAGGTATGATCAAGAAATCATCTTTGGTCACTGGATGAATGAAAGATCCACTAGTGTGAACAAAAATATTCATAGCCATGGTGGAAGATATATCAGGGTGAGTGCCTTTAAGGCTGCCCATGTAGAAATTCAAATGGCCCATCCTGGACCATTTGTCTTTGGTGCTCCAGTCCCCACTCTCAAGAATGTGGCTACAACAAAGGTTCATGATCATTCAACAATAACTCAGACCAAGAGTCAGTCATCTTGCAAGCCTGGTTTGGCTGTGTCAGATGCCATCAAGGGCATGATTTCTAAAAAGAAACTCGCTACTGTTGGCACTCAGAGCAGGCCAAATAAGCCAGCTAGAAGACTTACCTGCAGTTAAATCCTTGTTGAAAGGAATCTGAAGAAGGCTGCTACTCCTCTTCCTATTATTCATCCAACAGTTAACCAAATTGCTAGGCCTACACAGAAAAGAATATACAACATTCATGAATATTGGTGTTATGGCAAAATGACCACTTTGCTGTAGACTGCTGGCATAATCCAAGTGTGCCAAGAGCAGTTGTTAGTACACCAGTCAGAAATGATGATGGTAGACAAGTTCATTTTCAGACTAACATTCACCTAGGATCCAATAGATATTGGGGGTCCTAAGATAAAATAAATTATGTGATGTAGGTGAGTCCAAGTGCCCATACCCCTATATGGTACTTGAACAGTGGTTGTTTCAGGCATATGAATGGGACAAGGAGCAACTTAAAGGAGTACACTCTAGTGAAAGATGGACCCAATGTTATCTTTGGTGGTTCAGATAGAGGGGTGACTAGAGGCTATGGTAAGATTACCAATGACATAGTCACCATCACAAAAGTGGCTTATGTAGAAGGGTTGCAACACAACCTCATAAGCATAAGCCAACTCTCTGATCTTGGCTATATTATTGTCTTCCACAAGGATGAGTGCCAGATTAAGAGGTCAAGTGACCAAGAAGTCATCTTGACAGGCACTAGGAGTGGAAATGTTTTTTTTAACTTTCTTTGTCTAGATACAAACTCTCTTATTTGTCTAGTGGCAAATGCGAGAATCTCATATTGTGTCCAATGGTACAAGAGGCTAGCTCATTTGAATTACAAGACTATTGATAAGCTCTTTAGTCAAGAGCTAGTTAGGAATGATCCTAATGTGAAGTGCACCAAGGAGGATATTTGCTCAGCATGCCAAAAGGGCAAGTAGACCAAAGCCACCTTCAAGGGCATTGGGACCAAAGACTCTATGAGGTGTTTGTGCCTCTTGCATATGGACTTGTTTGGTACTATGCCAGTTCATAGTCTTGGTAGGAAAGTCTACACCCTTATAGTGGTTGATGACTATTCCAAGTTTGCATGGGTGTTCTTTCTCAAGAAAAAGAATGAAACCCTTGACATCTTCATCAAGTTTGTCAAGCAAATTCAGAATGAGTTTAACAGTTCAGTGGTCAAAATCAAAAGTGACCATGGAACTGAATTCCAGTATAAAAGTATTAAAATTTTCTGTGAAGAGCAAGGGATTCATCAAGAATTTTCTTCTCCAAGAACTCCCCAACAAAATGGGACTGTTGAGAGGAAAAATAGGACTCTCATAGAGGATGGAAGAACTTTGTTAAGTGATACATCTCTCTCAGAATATTTATGGGCTGAGGCAATGAATACTGCATGTCTTGTCCTCAACATGGCCTCTATCACCAAGAGCCACAAGAAGACTCCCCATGAGATCTTGAATGGCAGAAAACCAAGCCTGGGCTATCTCAGAATTTTTGGTAGTAAGTGTTATGTACTTCACAATGAGAAATCCCATATGACTAAGTTTGCTTTCAAGTCCTTTGATGGGATTTTTGTTGGGTACAACAATCATAGTAAAGCCTATAAGATCTGCAACTTGAAAAGCCAAGTTATAGAAGAATCTGTACATGTAGTCTTTGATGAGTCTACTATGATTAATAGTGAGCTGCCAAGCTCCACTTCTAGTACTGCAGGTATAGAGCAGGTGATAGACCAGCTAACCATCAAGGAAGAAGCTCCAGTTATCCAAGATAAAGTGGACATTCTAGTAGAGGGACTGCAAGACACAAATGAGGTGGATGAAGATCAGCAAGAAGCAGTCCCAATAGCTGAAGCTGAAGCTAGATTACCTCCAGCAATTAGGTATTTGAGGGATCATCCAAGAGACCAAATCATTGGTGATGCCAGCCAAGGAGTACTGACCAGGAGCAGAAGTATCAACACAACACTCTACTCAAGCTTCCTGTCACAAGTTGAGCCGAAGAAAGTTAAAGATACCAACATAGATTAGTTCTTGATTGTTGTTATACAAGAAAAACTGAACCAGTTTAAGAGATGTAAGGTCTGGATACTGGTTCCCACACCACAAGGACATAATGTTATTAGAGTCAAGTGGATTTACAGAAATAAACTTGATGAAAATGTCATTATAATCAAGAACAAAGCAAGGCTAGTAGCTAAGGGGTACATGCAAGAGGAAGGTATTGATTTTGATCAAACCTTTTCCATTGTAGCAAGATTGGAGGCCATCAGACTATTCCTTACATATGTTGCATACAAGGGATTCAAGGTCTACCAGATGGATGTGAAGTCAGCCTTCCTAAATGGTGACTTAAAAGAAGAAGTCTATGTTGAGCAGCCTCTAGATTTTGTTATTCCTAACTCACCTGATTCTGTTTATAAGCATAGGAAAGCTCTATATGGGCTGAAGCAAGCTCCTAGAGCATGGTATGAGACTTTGTCTAACTTCTTCATTGAGAATAAATTCTCAAGGGGGAACATAAACAAGATCCTATTCCTAAGTGAATCTAAGGATAAGATCATCCTAGTCCAGATATATGTAGATGACATTATCTTTGGGTATACTGATGACAACCTTTGCAGGAAGTTTGTCAAACTTATGCAAGAGAAGTTTGAGATGAGCAGTATGAGTAAACTCAAGTTCTTCTTGGGTCTCCAAGTTAGACAGACTGATGATGGGTTGTCCATATCCCAATCTAAATTCACTAGGGAGTTAACCAAGAAGTTTGGTATGGAGAATTCCTCGACCATGAAAATTCCCATGGGGTCAAGTATGCATATAGGCAAAGATCAGGAAGGGAAACCTGTTGAGTAAACTTTGTATAAAGGGATAATTGGCTCTCTTCTATATCTAACTGCAAGTAGGCCAGACATCATGTATGCTACATATGTTTTTGCTAGGTATCAGGCTTGCCCTAAAGAATCTCACTACTCTACTGTAAAGAGGATTTTAAGGTATCTTAAGGGCACACCAGATTTTGGACTATGTTACCCTAAGAATGGGAAGTTTGAACTAATAGGCTATTCAGATGCAGATTTTGCTGGCTACAAAGAGGACAAGAAGAGCACTTCTAGCACCTGTCAGTTCTTGGGAGGAAGACTAGTATCTTGGAGCAGCAAGAAGCAAATAAGTGTTGCAATCTCAATTACAGAGTCATAGTACATCTCAGCAGGTAGTTGTTGTGCTCAATTGATGTGGACCAAGCATCAGCTCCAGGATTATAACCTCCAGATAAGTAGAAGTCCCTTATATTGTGATTCTACTAGTGCAATCTCAATTGCTAGGAATCCTGTCTCTCATAACAGAACTAAGCATATTGAGATTAGATATCATTTCATTAGGGAGCATGTGGAATGTGAAGATATCAACCTTAAGTTTGTCTCTACAGACAAGCAAGTGGATGACATCTTCACTAAGCCACTAGATGAAACAAATTTCAACACTTTCAAGTTTGAATTGGGTATGTTGAACATGGTATAGCTTTAGTTGATCCTCATATTATTACAGGTTGTATTCCTTCTTGCAGGTGGACAAGTACTTCAGTGAATTGAAGATTTTTCAAGTTGTATATCTTGAATGGTATCGCGCTAGTTGAAGTACTATACAAATGGTGTAGACTAAAGTGTCTATCAGGAAGCATGATAAATGATGCTTCAGTTGAGGGGGAGCAAGTCCAGCACTGCTCCAGCACTCTTAAGTGGTTCAAGTACTGCTTATCTGTACTAAAAAGGGGGGGGGGGTAGATAATCAGTGCCTCTCTGACTATTTATAGAAGTCAAAAAGGGGGAGGAGAAGGAAATGATCTGGTATAAGAGGGACAAGAGGAGAAGGATACAAGCAGTATCAGAATAATGAGAAGGATATGATAAAATTGATCAAGACCAGGTAGCAACAATTCAGGGGGAGTAGGTGTGATGATGATCATCCTGCAGGCAAGGAAGTGTGGTAACTAAAACTTCTTATCTTGTTTTAAGTTAATATTCTACTGCTATATATGTTAGTGTTTGCCATTGACTCAATTGATTGAGGGTTTTGACTTCTTCAAATAGGGGGAGATTGTTGGGTCCATTACCCACAATATCCCAGATTTGAAGAAGTCAATCATGTCAATGATAGACATGAAGTTATATTTGATGTATGATTAAGTTCATGCATGCAATTTATTCCTTGAAACATTGATAGGACATGTATTCCAAGTGATGTGACAGGTGGTCACAAAGTAAAGATGTGGAGGGACAAAAATTTGTCTAAGTCCAAAGGCATTGATTGAAGTCTATTCACTCAATGCCAGGTGAGTAAAAGCATTGAGTATATCTTGGATAGTCAACCTAACAATTAGCAAGCTGAAAATATGGCTAAGTACACATGCGTTGAGTGAAGTCTACTCACTCAATGCCATACAACAAAAAGTTGTGAGACAAGCTAAGGCAGTGAAAGCCTAAGAAGAAACATGCAGAAATGTGGCTAAGTTCACAGGCATTGAGTGAAGTCTACTCACTCAACGCCATACAATATAAATCGTTGAGTATATCTCAGACAGTCAATGCCACAAAAAATCTGTGTAGATATTTGACTAAGTCAACAAGTATTGAGTGAAGCTTACTCACTCAACGCCATGTGATAAAAAGCATTGACTGAACCTTAGTCAGTTAGAGACTATGATTTCATAGAAATTTGACTAAGTCCAAATGCATTGAGTGAAGACTGCTCACTCAACGCCTGATAATAGAAGGAAATCTATTATGTAGTTTTACATTGAGTGAAGCTTACTCACTCAATGCCAAGTGACTAAAATTAGATCTAAGTGTTATGGCATTGAGTGAAGCTTACTCACTCAACGCCAAGTGACAAAAACTTTTCTAAGTGTTTTAGCATTGAGTGAAGGTTGCTCACTCAACGTCTGATGATAGAAAACTTTTCTAAGTGTTTTAGCTTTGAGTGAAGGTTGCTCACTCAATGTCTGATGACAAAAAACTTTTCTAAGTGTTTTGGCATTGAGTGAAGGTTGCTCACTCAACGCCTAATGGCAAATAACTTTTTCTAAGTGTTTTGACGTTGAGTGAAGGTTGCTCACTCAACGCCTAGTGGCAGAAAATCTAACTAAGTGTTTTGGCATTGAGTGAAGCTTACTCACTCAACCCTATACTAAAGATGTTTGATTTTTTGCTAAGTGCACAGATGGTGACATCAGCAAAGTCAACAACTTAACTGAGTTCAAATTAAGTGCGGGAAAGCTACAGAACACGACAAACACTGCCGGAGGTCTACTGTACGTCTTCTTCCATTAAAGAAAGATGCATCTGTCTACTGCAGGTGGTCCCTACAGCTTCTTGGAGTCATTAATCGGCGGAAGATAAAAGGGACAGCTTCTGGATGTTGAACAAAAACTTTTAGGGTTTTATTCAAAAAGAAAAAGAGCGACTGAACTTCATCTTCCTCACCATTACTGCCGAGAGAAATCTTGAAGTCGTCAAGAAGAACAAAAAGTTCAGTTAGTTGTAGCATCCTCTTTTGCTACAGCAAGATCAAAAATACTTCTGATAAATAAAGAGAGGAGAGCCTTCGGTCTTCTACAGGTTTAGTTAGTTGTTTGAAGAACTCAAGACTTAGCAGATCTTCAGTCTTTTACAGCAAGTTCAGAGTACCATTCTGAGTTACTTCTAGCAGAGGCAACCTTTTATTGAAGAACATCTTCTTGTTACTGTGAAGACAAATAGATCTGAGATAACTCAGCTCTAGTAGTTGATACAAAGAAATTTCTTTGTGTCAAATTAATTAAAACCACTGTTTTTCTGTAGGATCCTTTTGGATCTGAGCTGTAGGGCTCTTGAGCCTAAGGTAGGGCAAATTTGCCTAAGATGTAGGAGAGTTATACTCTCTGAGTGTTGGATCCAGCTTAGATCTGAGGTAGGTGATCATTTGATCACTGAGCTGTAGGGCTTTTGAGCCTGAGATAGGAGAGTCATTCTCTCTTAGTTGTAGGGCACTTCTGCCTGAGCTGTAGGATCCTTTGGATCTGAGGTAGGGCCTTTGTGCCTGAGATGTAGGAGAGTCATTTTCTCTGAGGTAGGTACAAGTTTGCTCTGAGGTAGGCCTGTCCTCCCAGCCTGAGTGATAGGGCCTTTGGCCTGAGATAGCTGATCAGTTGATCACTGAGTTGTAGGTCTTAGTGCCTGAGCTGTAAGTCTTGGAGGAGACTGAGAGTTCCTGAGGGATCTGAGGTGTAAGCTTTTTGAGCTTAGTTTTGGAGAAGTGCCTTGTCTAACTGAAAGTTAGAAAGGTGGGAGGAGAGTGGACGTATCCATAATCTGGGGAACCACTATATATTATGTGTGTGCTTTTGTGTATGCTTTTGTTTGTTATTTCTTTATTGCATCTTTTTGAAAGCTGATAACTTATAACACACTAAGCACTTAAATAAGAAACTTAAAGAAAGTCACAAGATACCAGAAACCTATTCACCCCCCTCTAGGTTGCAAGCTACTTTTAAAACAAAGACTTTCAGCCCTCTCAGTCGTCCTCACATATGCATAGTGATCAGCTTTGGTACTTTGAAACTTGCTCTTCTGCATAAATGAGACAAACTTCTTATACCACTATTTGGGTGCATATTGCAGCACATAAAGACTCTTCTTGAGTCAGCATACTAAGTGCTCCTTCCCATTGGCCTCAAATCCTTCGGGCTTCTCCATGCATAAGTCCTCCTCCAAATCTACATATAAGAATGTTATTTTAACGTTCATCCTCTCAATCTCAAGATCACTAGATGCAACCAATCCTAGAACCAGTCTGATAGAAGAAATTTTCACATCACTAGATGCAGCCAATCCAAGAACCAGTTTGATAGAAGACATTTTCACCACTGGTGTAAATATCTCATAGAAATCTACACCATACTTTTTACTGAACCCTTTGACTATCAATCTTGTCTTGTACCTCGACCGATAGAGGCTCTCATCAGTCTTCAACTTGAAAACCAACTTGTTCTTCAATGCTCTCTTCCCCTTTGGTAGCCAGACCAAATCATAGGTTCCATTCTTTGAGAGCAAATCTATCTCCTCCTCCATAGCTTTAACTCAAGACTTCCTATCTTCATCACTCTAAGACTCCTCAAAAGAATCAGGCTCTCCGCCATCTGTAAGCAAGACATAGTCCTATAGTGTATACCTGGTGCTCAACCTCTGAACTATGCCAGATCTCCTGAGGGATACCTGCACAATAGGTGGAACATCTATAAAGCTCCCCTTCATCCATAATCTCCTCTTGATTTGGAATCTGCACACCTTCCTCCTCGGCATGTCCTTCATCAGTAACAACATTCTCTAACTTAGGAACAACATCATAAATCTCCATAGTCGGTGAGATTTGTGGCTTAATAACCTCCTGCTCACCAATAACCCAATCTTCCATAAATACCACATCCCTGCATCTAACCATCCTCTTCCTCTCCGGGTCCCAGAGTCTATAGCCAATCTCCTTATGCGAAAATCCAAGCAAGTTGCACTCCTGAGACTTCTTATCGAGCTTCGATCTTTCCTCCTTGGGAACGTGAACATGAGCCATGCAATTAAACACCTGCACATGTTAAGAAGACACCTCATTCTCGGACCATACACGTTATAGGATATCTCCATACAAAGGTGCTTAGGGGGATAATTTGATCAAATACACTATAGGTCATATAGCCTCTGCCCAAAACTTCTTGCTAATACCTGTTTGAGAGATCATGCACTTGATCTTCTCCGCATTTGCCCTTTTCATCCTCTTCACCAACCCATTCTGTTGCAGCATCCTCAGAACTATCTTCTTATGCACGATGTTATATTCTCTGTAATAGGCATCAAAGGCTCAATTATACTCACCTCCATTGTCTAATCTAACCTACTTGATCACCTTTTGGGTCATCTTCTCTGCATTCACCCTGAACTCCATAAACTTTGCTAAAACATCACTCTTTAGCTTTATAAATTAAGCTCATACCTTTCTTGAGTAATCATCTATGAATGTGACAAAGTAAGCTACTCTGCCCATAGACATGAGCTCAATCAGACCACACACATCTATGTGTATCATGCTCAGTAGTTCTGCCATCCTCTTTGGTTTAGCTTTTATGAAGCATACTCGTCTCTGCTTACCAGCCAAGTTGTGAACACATGTGTCAGATAGCTCCTCTGACATCTCTGGAAGAACCTTGTTCCTCATCAAAATATTCAAGTTCTTCTTACTGATGTGGCCAAGTCTCTGATGCCATAACTCTATAGAGTTGTCTTCAGCTGCATTCACACTCGGACTGCAGATCTTGGCCTTTGCTCGGTACTAACCACATCACTTCTTTTCCCAAGCTATAATCAAGGACACCTTCACTGACCTCTAAGCACCTCAACATTTAATGCTCGTGAATCCACCATCATCCAGTCTGCCAATAGAAATGAGGTTCATCCTCAAGTCAGGAATAGGCCTAACATCCTTGAGGATAACCTTCCCCAAATCAATCTCCAAGTAGACATCACCACTACCAACAATATTCGACACACCGACATTTGCCATCTGGATAGTGCCAAGATATCCAACAACATAGAAGTACAAGTAATCTATATGAAGAGTGCACTAGGGAGGAGACCCATCCAACACCTGGATGGCATGCCACACCAACAAACTCCCCATAGAATGCCGTCCATGGGGATTGAACCCATGAACTCCAACCTAGCTCTGATACCACTATTAGGAATGACGCCTACCAACTCTCCCATACCTCAGAGTGTTAGGAAGGGTGCTATCAATTCTTATATATTATTTTAGTAGGACCAGTCAAACTATTCTCATAGCTCTGTCACACTTAAACCATGCCCAGAACTCCCCTGTACACATGCCCAAAGCCAACCAGACTCCCTTGCACTAAACCATACCATAGAGTTCCCCTGCACCCGTGCTAGAAACCAACCAGAGTGTGCCCGAGAGGAGCCCTATCCAACACCTGCATGGCGGGCCATACCCAACAAACTCCCCTAGAATGCCATCTAGGGGGATTGAACCCATGACCTCTAACTAGCCATGATACCAATGTTATGAATGAATCTTACCAACTCACCCAAAACCCCAGAGTGTTAGGAAGGGTTCTACCAATTCCTTTATATTATTTTTGCAGGACCGATTAAACTGTTCCCATGACTCCCTTGCACTTAAACCATACCTGGAACTCCTCTATACACATACTTGTAGCCAACTCGACTCCCTTGAACTAAATCGTACAATGGATTTCCCCTGCGCCCATGCCAGGAGCCCACCCGGGTGCACCTGGAAGGAGCCTCATTTAACACCTGGATGGCGGGCCACACCCAATAAGCACAAGTCTTTTCTCTTGCATTAAATTTTTTTTTAAAGCATGGTTCTTCATACATCAATGGAAATTTGAAATTTGTTTAGTTCTCACATGGTATTCTTTTGAGCTTTGTTGCTCTATCTCTTTACTTATATTCCATATTACTCATAGATGTGTCAATAGTCTTCCTATGATATTACTTGATATATTTCAAGCCAAAACCTGATTCTTTATACTGAGCTTCTCTTACATCTACTTCTTTCACTCTGTTCTTACTCTTATTTACAATGGTATCCTGGCCTTATTATTATGTATGCATTTGAGAACTCCTTTAAATGTAGTAAGGTGTTTAACACTTGGTTGAGACAAACCCATTAATCATGCTAGTAGAGTATTTCAGGCCAGGTCTCATGTTGGTAGGGAAAATCAAGGAACTGTTTACACTTTATTTGCTTTCTTCTCTTGATCTTCTCTTCTTAAATTTTTTATATAGAGATTAATGTGGTATTGCAATACTTCTCAGAGCATTATTTTAATAAGTCTACTGCTATTTCTTCTGCCATGAATTATGCTTCCTATATACTCCGGTTGAAATATTGTTTCATTCTAAATTTATAGTTTTGTTGCTCTAGTTTTGCCTGAATTAATAATTATGCCAAGGTTTCTGCTCTAGTTAATATATCTCTTTCAAAGTACTTCACTCTTATATTTCATATTTATATCCAAAAATGAAAGCTCCTTTCGAGCCATCTAATTCTAATGATTCTTTACAAGTTGTTTGTGATAAAAATGATTTGGCTTGTAATCATTTTACTCTCATCTAGAGTTTCGATGGAAAAAAAGTAAAGCACTATAAATGTTTACATTAAGACATGATTTATAAGAAAGGATGAATCAATAAATGCAATAACATCTAACTGGAGTGAAAAAAATATTTCAGTTTGTAAGTAGATTTCTCATGACATTAACAATTAAATGCAAGAGAAATTAAAGGAGATTAATGTAAAGAAGCAAGTAGCATAAGAATCATTAGATAGTGTAAATCCATATGGTGATCATGTGAGTGATGATCAGACATCTTTTTTCCCTAAGTAACAACATTCTAGAACAAAAGAAAAGGGAAAAAAGAAAGCTTGATCAATTTGATAATTACTTCACTCCTAGAACATCTGCATACCTATAACCATCAATAAAGAATGCATAGGCCTCAAAAGAGGACACATCGTGCTGGCATAATGATATCTCGATGGTTCTTTGATAGTTGCAGATTTTTTAATGCTTTAAATTCTTATTTTGCACAAAAAATAATTGATGCAATAGCTGTAATTGGTTCTTGTTATAAGCTGCATTCATATCATATGATGAGAACTAATATATTGAAAGGTTGCATGGAAAAATGTTGTCTTCTTACACACACTTATAGAGAGAGTTGGAGAGGAACCAGATGTACGTTAATGACAGATGGCTGGGCAAATAAAAAGGAATAGAACATTAATTAATTCCTTGGTAAACCCCCGCAATGTCTTATTTTACAAGTCAGTGGATGCATCAGAAGTTACAAAAGATGTTACAACTCCATGCATTTTATTTTCAAAAGTAGTTGAATGGATAAGTCATCAAATGTTGTTCAAATTATAATTGATAACACCACAAACTGAAAAAAGATAGGAGAGTTACAAAAATATGGCAACATGTATTGGTCTCCATGTGTAGCCCTTGTTTAAATTTAGTTTAAAAGGATCATGCGAACTTGAGCCATGTTAGTGAAATTATAAAACAATGCTTCAAAGGTTACAATTTTTATTTATAACCATACCTCTCTTTTATCTTGGTTGAGGAAAAGGGAAGGGTGGAAGGAAGTTGTTCATTCAGCAGCGACACAGTTTGCTACTATATTTATTATTTTGAAGAGTATATATGAGCACAAACATGATTTGCAAACTGTAGTAACTAAAAAGTATTAGATTGACTCAAAACTTGCAAAATCAAGCGAAGGAAAGGATGTGTTAATATCATTTTAGATATTCAGTCCCGGAATATGTGTTTGGTAATGACAAAGGTCGCAAATCCACTCATAAGTTTATTACAAATTATTGATTTTGATTCGAAGTCATTAGTTGGCAATGTCTATAATGACATTTATTTAGCAATAAAAGCAATTAAATACATATTCAAAAATATCAAAAGATTGTATAAGCCATTATCAATTATTATAAAAGATAAGTGGGAATGCCAGCTCCGTCAAATACTTCATTCTATAGCACATTTTTTGAACCCTACTTTCTAATATGAACAAGTTAATTATTGTAATAAGCTTGAAGTTTTGCAAGGTTTATGCCCCGTTTGGAAGGGCTTTTTTCCTCCTTTTCATTTTTAAAAAAACGTCACCATTCATAATGTATGTTTTCTCTATCAATGGAATACACACCTCATCCAAAAATAGTTATTTTGCCTTTTTAGAAAGTCGCTCGTCCCTAAAATAAACACAATATCATGAATGGTGGTGTTTTGTCCATTTTCTCTATTAATTGAGCTTATTGGAAACAAAGAAATTTGTCATAAATCATCAATTGCGGTGAATGAAGGATGTATCGTGACCAATAAAAAGCATTGGAATATCCCTCACAATCAAAATGACAAAAGAAATGCAACCCGGTGAATATATGTATAATATTAATCTACCATTTATGTTTCAAGTTTTAAGTTATAAATTGTAACTTTTATTTTCTTCATTTCCAAGATGAATTATGGAGAAAGTTTAGTTCAAGTGCTCCTCAACTAAAAAAAATGGCTATTTGTCTTCTTAGTCAAACTTCTTCATCATCTGGTTGTGAAAGAAATTGGAGCATCTTTGAGCAAATTCATACAAATCAAAGAATTCATCTCAAGAATCATAGACTCAATGATATGGTTTGTCTTCATTATAATCTTAATATGAGGGATACGTATGAATATTTAATCATCACTTGAAAATGTTTAATTTTGTTGTACTTTCTAATGTTTTATTTGATGACTTGACTAACACATTACCCATTTTCATGTATAGTGTACTTCAAGAAAAAAAAATAGTATCTTCTTCATTATACAAGTATTGATATTAATGGATTTCTGGGTAGTTGAGGAAGTGCCGACACCGAAACTTAATTACAATGAATTGGAAAATGAAATATATGAGGACTATGCTTGTTGCGGATCGCCTGGTTTTCCTTCGATTCGGACAACCGAACCGCCTTAGCTCTGAGTCGGATTGGGTGCACAAGCAACCAAATAAGAAACCAAACAGCAATGAAAAAAGACTTTTTAACGTGGAAAACCCGGAAAGAGTGAAAAACCTTGAGGGACGCGTGCACACGATAGTATGTTGATGAGTCATTTTTGTATAACATATCTCATGCTCATATAGGCTTAATTTTATGCTGGTCGCTTCAATTATATATAAAAAAGCTCATATTTCATGAAAGCACAAAGCCCACGAAGCTTGTTTCTAGCCAATTATGATGTGCAATGCATGCTTAATCATTTTTGGGGGAAAGCATGTCGCTATCCCCATTATTTTTACTTATGCATTTGGCAAAATGTCTGCACATGTTGGTGGTTATTCGCCTAAAAAATCACACTTAAAGTACATAGGCAGAGCATTTCAATCACATTTAAACTCTACTTAACGCACACAGTGTGCGTTAGGCCTTGATGCATGGTTGCTTCGATCGTGCGAGTTCATGCCCTTTAAAATGCAAAAATCTGCCAGTGCAATTTATTTTCGCACTATCTAAATGCACGGCCGCACACGAGGTCGTGCAAGAACAATACCTACAATTGACAAGTTTTTATGCTTTTTGTCTGCACCCGTGTAACTTATTATCGCACTGTCTACTTTGGTCGTGCGTGGGTAAAACACACAGCCATCGTATTTACTTAAAAATCATTATCCAGCGTCGAATTCAGTGCCAAAATGTTTTATTTTAAAGTATCTCTCGCATTGTCTAAATGTACAGTCATGTACCAACCCGGGTGAAAAAAATTCTGATGATTCCCTATAAAAGCTCATGTTTTCAGGATTTCGGGAATTCTGTGAAATACCCTTATGGGTTGAGTTCCAACTTGCCATTTATCTTCCTCCATCTTAGTGTTTCAATCCAGTGTGATTCCCCATCATCCTAAGCTCTTAATAAAGTGATCCCCACTCCATATTATCCATCACGCAAGGAAGAACAAATGGATTGATGTGGACATCGAAGACACTAGAGAAGACGGGTTGGAGGTGGTGAAACCGATGAATGTGTGAAGGACACAGTTGACAATTTAATAGTTTCCTCCACTTTTTATGGCATAGACTCGATCATTATTTATATCTCTACCCTTATATTCTGCTCCTCTAGGATGTATGGTAGAAAATCACTTATATTTTGATGATAAACCTTGCATGAACTTGGTTTAATTATTATTTTATTTCATTGATTTTCCATGAAAGTTCATTTTGTTTATACTTGGTGTGTGGAATCACTATAGTTGCATATACCTATGATATTGGTTGTGTTATGATTGCTTATGTTATGAGTTGCTAAAGCAAGGTGTGATGTAGAGGAATGTGACCCACAAAGGAGCGAAATGGTGAAGGAGACCTGCACTATTATAGTTTTGTTTCCTGCAATTATAATTTAGGAATCCCACCAAAGCAACCCACTCACTAACCATCCAATTAAAGGATTTCAATCTCAAGTCATTTCTTGATACACAACTCCACCTCACCATGTTCCTCATAGATCATACTCGGGGGGGGGGGGGGTGGGGGGTGGGGGTGGGTGAGGGTGGGGGTGGGGGTAGTGGGGGTGGGGTAACTCATATTTTATATTTCTTGACAATGACCGGTGCACTTACCGAGATTACGTCAAGTTTCTACGTCATTTTTGGGGAACACGATACATGTTAGTTTCTGGAGAGGAAGTTGAGAGAAAGAAGTTCTTCCATTTGTATATTGCACTATTTTTGTTTGTTTTCATTTTCCTTGTTTTGATTTTAATTAACAAGTTTTAGTTTTTTCCCAATCTTCTTATTTAAAATTTTACCAAGTAGGTTTGTCCATTTAAATTACTCGTGTGTAGATTAACCCTTACAAAGAAAAAAGTTCATTTTGTGAATTCTCCACTGCATCATCATGTACTCACATCCTTAATGTTTTACCTGTATTCAACGTGATAAGTAGGAGAACTCTATCCCCAGGCAAGCTCCAGAACTAAATGAGCTCTAGCACTAGGTGAGCCCAAGCCCGACGACTTGAGCCTAAGGTCGAGCTCTAACCCCAGGGCAAGCTCCGATCCTAGGCGAGATTAGGCCAGGTGAGTTCAACCTCTCCCGGTGTGAGTACTCGTCCAGACTCAGTGGACTTAATCCATATGCATTCAGTTGTTCGTAGATTTCTTGGGTCTTCCCATAGTACTCTCGATAAGGTGGAGAACATTGCCAAAAAGGACCATTTTTCTCTCGGAAATTTTTGCCTATAAATAAACCCCAAAGAACCTTGGAGTGGGCAGACCCAACCTCCTAGAGCTCTCCCCCTTGAGCTTTTTTCTTCGTGCCCTTCGAGGTGTCGGGTTTAGCTTTCGCTTTTGGAGGGGAAGTTAGAACAACATTCTAGTATGTGGTGGGACCTCTTTGTTGCAGCTCGCAGGTCTAAGTTTAGGTAAACCACTTCTTAATCAGAGAGGGTCAGCTCTAGGCTTGGAATACCCCAGTCTAGAGTGCTCGACTGTGAGTTTAGTAACTTGAACTGCCTCTCTTAGTCTGAACTCCATTGGATCGGTATTTGGGTTTCAACACTTTTGATGTGGTGAGCGTGGACTGACAATTTATGAAGAAAAACACACCAGATAGCATCATGACAGGACACAGAGAGCTCGAAGACGACTAGAGCAACTCACATCCACTAGGCAGGTTTGTTACATAGAATTATTTCTTGGAGTTCTGAAGATTGATGGACAAGATGGTGCAGGGTCTACTCGCCCACGCAGCGAGGTTGCCATATCCACTCTATTGGCGGTCACCACGCTTGGTGAGGCTGGTCATAGTTAGCAACCCGACAAGGAGGTAGTTCAAAAGGCGTAGGATCGAACACTGTATCTGTGATTCCTCTTCGCAAGAACTCTGTCAACTCGCTGCTCGGAAGGCGAGTGTAATCAAGCTCTCCTGGACAATCTCATTGAATCTGCGAGTCCCTTATTCGAGTTGGTGTTATTTCCTCCCATTCTGGTTGGATTCATAGAGCCCACAATAAAAAAAAATTTTACTTTGGGAGGGATGAACCCGTCCAGCATCTGCAGTGCTTCAAGAACATATTCAAGTGTCGATTGTTCGCCATCACGTTCAAGGGGAAAGTAAGGGATTGATTTCACCATCTACCAACAGGCTCGATTTATAACTTCGAGTACCTTCATAGGCAATTCCTACTTTATTTCTCTACTTCAAAAAAGAAGAAGGGGGCAAGAGATCCTTTTCCTTATCAAGCAGGGACCGTAGGAGTCGTTGGGGTCCTATATAGATTGTTTCCAGGAGGAGATCTGTTGGATCTTTAGGCGCCCTTAGATGGGAGGGGGAGTGAATAAGGGCTTTTCAGAAATTTAAATATTATTTAAAATAACAGAGTCACTTAAAGAAGTTTTACAATATTTTATCAGAAAATATATTTTAAAATCTCATAAAATATTATATTGATGATTATTTTTAAAAGAGGCCATATTTCAATATTTCTTCACTACCGCCAGCGTTAGCAGTACTGCCTGGCGCTAGTAATAGAAAGTGAAATATGTGCGTGTATTTTAAAAAGTAATTTGGAATATGCTTTCCTTTAATGATTTGCGGGAGAAATATTATTTAAAACATTTTAGATTACAGAATAAAATCGATTTAATAAAATAATGAAAGACATGATTTTATTTCATAAAAAATTGATTACAAAATGTTTGATTTCTATAACACTAGAAATCGAGGCGAAATATGAAAAACTCATTTTCCTTTTCTATACCGACCCTTCTCTCAAAGACCAGTTGGTTTTAGTCTATCTATCCCAAATACATCCTCGAACCATTCCTAGACCTACCCACGATCTAGTCGCCACCACACTCGACAAATTCACGGTATCCTCCCAAGAAATCTACGTGTGCACTAGATGATTTCCCCCCTAAGTTTTGCAAGACCTAGTATCCCCTACCTGCGGCGAATTCACAACTTGATAATGAAAATAAAAAGAAAATACAAATACAATGAAGAACTCCCTCAATATGTTGGACTGTTGACGAAGATGTGTGATCAATCCATTATCCGGATCTATAGCGTTCAAGTATGTTGATGGAGTTCTTGACACAAAGTGGAAACACTCATGAATTTGTAAGAGTTCTAGTTCTGGTCGTGACCTCCAATTAGTGTCTCCAAGTTGCATACTCCATCTAGTGGAAGAATGCTCTTTTTATAGGCTCGGGAGCTACCGCCTGCAGTGATGGTACCACCTGCAGATAACTACTTTAAATAGTCTTCTCTTCCTTAAGAATCTTTATCTTTGGCAACCTTCATTTTAGGAAAATTTCTTCGTCCAAATTTGGAATCTTTTGATCTTTGGAAACAAGCATTTTTGGTTTCTAATTTTTCCAAAAATCGACCTTCCATAGGGTTATCGCCTGGCGGTACTAGCAATAGCAATAGCGCCTGCCACTACAACATTTTTGGTCTTTAGCAACACCTGACTTGACAACAGTTATAAAATTATTGCCTAAATGTTGTTAGAGAACAGTTTATAAGTGTTGCAATAGGTTTACATCTTTAAGCAACACTTTCTATGCAACATTAAAACTGTTCTCTTGTAACGCCCCAAAACTCAAAAGAGCAACGGGCAGCGTTTTTAGCCAAGTCTGAGACTTGGTAGTGGGCACACAGCCTAGGACACGGGCGTGTCCCAGGGCCGTGTCGTGTTCAGGGTCGACGACTTGGGGAAGAGGTCGACGATTTGCAGGCATTGAGTGTCGATATAGGGAACACGGCCTGGGACACGGGCGTGTCCCTAGGCCTTGTCCTGCTCGGGCGGTCTGCGGTTTTGTGTTAAGGAGATTACATGGCCTGGGACACGGGCGTGTCCCAGGGCATGTCTAGCACACGGCATATGACACAGGCGTGTCACATGGCCGTGTCCTTCTCGGGGGAGTCTTGGATTGTGCATACGGGCTGTGACCCGGGCTCTAACACGGGCGTGTCAAATGTGACACGGGCGTGTCAGTGGCCATGTCAGAGGCCGTGTTCTAGTCGGGAATTCCTGGTGATGACGAATGAGTGACACGGCCATGCACACGGCCGTGTTGCAACCCGTGTTCGGCCCAGGATTTCTATTTTGAGGACAAATCGTAGTCATCCGTTTCCTTGATTTAGGATCCAATGGATGGGGGCTATTCCTGATGAGTTTAAACCAAAAATAGGGTTTGAAAACCCTCATTTCATTTGGGTTATCTCTCTCTAAAACCTAGAGAGAAGGGAGAGCAAGGAGGAGGAAGAAGGGCTAGATCCGGTCATCGGCGGAGCTTCGGAGCTCCAAATCGCGAGCCGACTTCGGATCCACGGAGGCAAGGAGATTGCGGTGCTTTCCATCCGTATAGTTTTCCATGGCACTGAGGAAGAATGCTAGGGTAACGATTCTCATCCTAGGACATGTGAAGTACTCTTTTACCTTGCATAGGAAGCCCTCTCACGCGAGTGTGCGATGAGTTGAGGTGTTCCTTGGGGTAGATATGTAAAGTCCCCCTTGTGTAGAGTCCGTTTGCGAAAACGGGCATAGGCATGATGTGTGAAGCCTATCCGGACAAGTTGGTCTGGATCGGTGATGTTGCATTGCATAATAACCGGAGAAGACTCCATGTGAATGGTTATTTTTCGGGTTTTCTACGAGGTAGATTGCAATAGGGAGCCTTGGGGACTAACTCCAAGGTACACCCGGAAAATTGGGAAAATGCGGGATGTTGCCAACATGATGGCCGGGGAGCCAACTTGAACATAACCGGGTTATGTGAATTGTGTGACGGAAACGGGACTCGGGGAGTCTTGACCTGCACATATGGCTTAAATTATCGTTGCGGTATGAGAACGGGTCAGGCAGAACCATACCCAATCTATGTCGTTCGGCGGAACCGGTTGCATAGATGAGGGTCTTCGGCGGTCTATGGCTTAAATTGACGTGACCAATGCCAGGAAGACAAAATGCTCTTATGGTTGAACGTCCAAGGGACGGTGGTGAGACGGGAACGTCTATGGCTTAAATTGACGTGACGTTTGCCAGTTCGCCGTGAATGTGCCCTGAGTGCATGGGGTATGTGGTCGTGCGTGCCTGCACCTGTGATGTAGTGTGTGTTTACACTATACCGCTATTTTATGCTAACAAAATACAGGGAAGAGCATCGCCGCCCCGAGTTGGGGGCGGGGTCGTTATAATTTAGTCAGCATAACTGACCGTTACTTTTGTTTACCACCGTACGGTGGATTGTTGCATGCAGGTGTTGCGGAGCCGAGTGAAAAATAGCGGGCTAAAGCTCAAGTTGCTGTGCCGGCCCTCGAAAGCTAATTCTTGAGTGTTTTTCTTATGTACTCATGTGTGACCGGCCTGCCTGCCGAGGTTTGGAAGACATTTTTATTAAGCAAACTCTTGTAAGGCCATAAGGCCATTTTTGGTGTATTATACATTCTTATGGGTTCATTATAGTGGACATTCATGCTTGGCTGGGTTCTTTTATCCTTGCAACTTAATAATTTGCTTCCGCTAGGTGCTCTGTGTAGGACGTTGTGATTGGTTGAATGGTCTCAATAAGTAACCAACCGGTCTGTCCGTAGTATATGGCATCGGGCCCCGGCCGGACCTACTGTTATATGCTATATGACGGATAGGGGTGTTATAATTTTGTATCAGACTACCGGTTTCTGTCTAGCTTAAATGAATTCGTGGGCGAATTCACTTTAAGGGGCGGTCAGCACATGTGTGTGTGTCATCGTTATAACATGAAAAGAACCCATGAATGTCCACTTAGGAATGAAAATACACATGTTTGAGGAACCTGCGTGTTCCTATAATTGTTGTTTGCAATCATGTTTGGTCACTTATCAGTGTTTTGCACGATTATTGGTGACCAGAAGTGGTGATGGACCGTCGGAACGGCCAGGTTCTGAGGCAAGCAGTGCACCAAGTGATGCGCCTGCAACACCTCCTTCAGCCGAAACCATTAGATTGGTGGTGGAAGCTGTACTTGTAATGATCAATGCGCAGCCTGCGAGGCAGATGCAACAGCATGCTCCTGCTATGGAGCAAGTACCGCTCCAAGCGGTAGAGCCTAGGAGGGTGGAACAGGTGATGGTGGAACCGAAGTTGCCTCGGAGAGCAACTGAGAAACAACTTAAGCATGTGATGGGTTTCCATCCGCCAGGGTTCTCGGGAACGGGAACCCCGACTCAGGCTGAGGATTGGCTATCGAGAGTGAAGAGAGTGCTGACAGCAACGGAAACTGAAGAGTGGCAGAAGACCACGATTGCGACGTTCTTGTTGGATGGGGACGCGAGGTTATGGTGGGAAGGGCTGGAGCTACACCACCTGAGGGGAGGGCTGCTAACTGATATCTCTATGGAGGAATTTTTGAGGTTGTTTATGGCTCGATACCTCCCGTCAGTGCAGAGGATCGCATTGGAAAACAAGTTTCAAAAGTTAGTGCAAGGAGATAGCACCGTGGACGAGTATCTCCACGAGTTCACTCGTTTGGGACAATACACAAGCGCTACCTTTGCCGACGAGGAGCGCAAGACGAACCGTTTCTATGAAGGGTTAAGAGATGATCTGAGATTGTTACTTTCGAGGCCTATGGCACAGGGTTTCATGACATTGGTCAACTCGGCCCGGTCCTTGGAAAAGGACATGAAGAATGTTCAAGCGAAGAAGGAATCCGGTGGCAAGAAATCGGAGTTTAAAATGTCAACTACTTCGAAGTATGGATATTGCAGGTTCTACAAGAAGGCTAAGACGTCGGGTCTACCCCTTCTTCAGGTGCCTCGGGGGCATCTACCAACCGAACCCCGGGCGCTTGTTATACTTGTGGAAAGACGGGGAATTTTGCCCGCGATTATTGGATCGAACGTCCGAAGTCCGAGAGAAAGCAAGGAGCTACTTATGAAGAGAAGGGCAAGGCGGTGGAGTCAACCGCGTCCCACTATGCTCCAACTCAACCGAGAGTCTATAACTTTGGCCAGCAGGAGGCCATCAAACAGGCCGATATGGTGACAGGTACGGTTTAATTTATAGCAAGTTAGCTTTAAATACTATTACCCAATGCTTGTTAGCTTAATAATGTTGTATAGGCTTTGTTCTGATTGGCGGTAGTCCGGCACGAGCACTTTTCGATACGGGATCTTCACACTAATTTTTGTCCGAAAGTTTTGTAACGCGCATCAGAGTCCCTTCTTCGATGATGAAGGACAAATTAGATTTGTTGCTACCGAATGGGTGTTTGATGCGTGCGGACAGAGTATGCGCCGTAAAGGTTCATATTGGAAGCCAAGAGTTCGACTTGCTAGCGTCGTTGCTGTCGCTAGCAGAGTTCGACGTCATCTTTGGTATGGATTGGCTTTCGGAGAAGAAGTATTATATCGATTGCAACCGTAAGGAGTTTAAGCTGGGTGTTGGGCAGGAGATGACGTTTGCGGGACTGAAGGGGTCGAGCAAGACGCTGATGTCTGCTCTTTAGGTGGTGAAGGTTGTTCATGCTGGAGCAGAGCTGTTCTTCACATTAGTGGAGGCTGTAAAGCCTAAGGCCACTTTGGATAGTGTCCTAGTGGTATGTGAGTACCCCGACGTGTTCCCGGGCGATCTTCCTGGAGCCCCACCGCAGCTAGAAATTGATTTCACTATCGAGCTAGTGCCATGTGCCAAACCTTTGTCACGTTCTCCTTATAGGTTGGCGCCTAAGGAGATGGCGGAGTTGAAGGTTCAACTAGAGGATTTGATGGAGCAAGGGTATGTGCGTCCAAGCTCGTCGCCTTGGAGCGCACCGGTCCTCTTCGTTAAGAAGAAGGACGGGAGTTTGCGGCTATAGATCGACTACAGGGAGTTAAACAAGCTAACAAAGAAGAATAAATACCCGATCCCAAGGATTGATGATCTTTTCGATCAGTTAGTCGGATCGTCGATATATTCCAAGTTGGATCTGAAGTCTGGGTATTATCAGCTGAGGATAAGGGAGTGTGATATCCCGAAGACTGCATTCAACATAAGGTATGGGCACTTCGAGTTCACGGTCATGCGGTTTGGACTGACGAATGCTCCATTGGTGTTTATGGATTTGATGAACAGGACGTTCCGAGAGTACCTAGACCGTTTTGGGATCATCTTCATTGACGACATATTGGTGTACTCATAGTGCAAAGAAGATCACTTCAAGCATCTGCATCTAGTCTTGGAGACGCTGAGAAGGAATGAACTCTATGCAAAATTCTCCAAATGCGAGTACTGGCTACCCTCAGTAGCATTCCTTGGTCATATTGTCAGTGGGGAAGGTATAACGGTGGATCCGGCGAAGATTGTTACGATACGGGAGTGGCATGTGTTGTCTTTGGTAGCGAAAGTCCGTAGTTTTCTTGTGCTTGCCGGCTATTACAGGCGCTTCGTAGAGAACTTCTCTCAGATAGCGTTACCTCTCACGAAGTTGTTAAGGAAGGATCAGAAGTTCTTGTGGACGCAGGAGTGCGTGCAAGCGTTTGAGGAGCTGAAGGGACGGTTGACCACGATGCCAGTGCTAAGTTCGCTGAGTGGGGCCGAGGGCTTCGAGATTTATAGTGATGCCTCAGGTAGTGGTTTGTGCTACGTGCAGCTGCAGCATAGTAATATTATAGCGTATGGATCGCGTCAGCTAAAAGTGCACGAAAGGAATTATCTGGTCCACGACTTGGAGTTGGCGTCCGTGATATTTGCGCTTAAGTTGTGGAGACACTACTTGTACGGCATAAAGGTCGATATTTATACCGACCATAAGAGCCTGAAGTACCTGTTGGATCAAAAGGATCTGAACATGAGACAGCGGAGATGTATGGAGTTCCTGGGGGACTATATGTTCAAGATTCATTATGTACCTGGCAAGGGAAATGCAGTTGCGGATGCGTTGAGTCGCAGGGCTCCCGCCCAACCCAACTGGTTGTCGGTGCACGATGAGAGGCTAATTCGGGAGTTGGAGGCATTGGAGATCTGTTGTGTGGACAAGCAGTCTAGCGCTAAAGCATTGTTCAACTGGATAGAAGTTCATTATGACCTGGCTGATCACGTTCGACAGGCATTTGAGTTGGATGGTAGCATGAAGGAGCTTATGGATGCAGCGTTGGATGGGTCAAATTCCCAGTTTTCAGTTGAGGATGACCTGTTAAGGAAGGACCATCGTTTGTGCGTCCCAAGCAGGGGAAATCTACGGGCGGAGTTGATGTACGAGGCTCATAATACCAAGTACTCAATCCACCCAGGGAGCACTAAGATGTACCGGGACCTAAAGAAGCTATTTTGGTGGCCAGGGCTCAAGAAGGATGTGGCATTATTTGTAGCTAAGTGTCAAACCCGCGCCTTAGTAAAGGCGGAGTGCCAAAAGCCTGAAGGATTCTTGAAATCCTTGCCTATTCTGGAATGGAAGTTTGACGACATATCGATGGACTTTGTGCATGGCTTGCCAAGGTCGCAGAAAGGGAACGACGCCATCTGGGTGATCATAGGCCGGTTAACAAAGGTGTCGCACTTTATTCCACATAGGAAGGATGATTCAGTGGAGAGACTAGCGAAACTATATGTGGATAATATAGTCAGATTGCACGGTGTGCCTCGAAGCATCATGAGTGATCGCGATGGGCGTTTTATGTCCAATGATTGGAGGTTGGTGCAATAGATGCTGGGGACTAAATTGAAGTTCAGCATAGCCTTCCATCCGCAGACGGATGGGCAGACCGAGAGGGTCAACAGAACTATGGAGGACATGCTCCGCATGTGTGTTCTAGACTTCGGGAAGCTTTGGGAAGACCACCTATATTTGGTGGAGTTTGCGTACAACAACAACTACCCGACGAGTATTCAAATGGCGCCCTTCGAGACCTTGTATGGTAGGAAGTGTCGCACGTCGTTATTGTGGCTAGAAACGGGTGATGCAAGGTTATACAAGAAGCAGGAGGTGGAGAATGCTACATATTTGGTGCGGATCATTCGAGAGCATTTGCTGATCGCTTAGGACAGGCAAGCTAAGTACTACAATGGCAAGCACCGGAACGTGGAGTTCGTGGTCGGCGATTGGGTGTACTTGAAGATAAAGTCGTTCAAGGGTGTTTCATGGGTGAGACGCTTGAAGAAGCTGAGCCCAAGATACCTTGGACCCTTTGAGATTCTGGAGCGGGTCGGCGAAGCGGCCTATCGTTTGAAGCTATCGGTGGAGTTGAGTTGACTACATGATGTATTCCATATCTCAGTGTTGTGGAAGGCGGTGCAAGAGCCTTCGCAGGTGATCGCAGTGGATCAAGTGCCGGTGGACGAAGGGTTGACGACTAAGGTCAAGCCCGTTCATATTGAGGACTTTGAAGTTAAACGACTCTAAAACAAGGAGATTCGGATGGTCAAGGTCCGGTGGGACAATTGCGGTCAGGAGGAGCTCTCTTGGGAACGGGAGCAAACCATGCTGGAGGAGTACCCGGAGTTATTCCGCTCAGGTACCGCTTAAAGTTTTCCGTTTTCTTTCCTTTAGTAATTTCGTAAACAAAATTCTTTTAAGAGGGAGAGTTATAACGCCACAAAACTCAAAAGAGCAATGGGCAGCATTTTGAGCCAAGTCTGGGACTTGGTAGTTGGCATACGGCCTGGGATACGGGCGTGTCCCAGGGCCGTGTCGTGTTCAGGGTCGACGACTTGGGAAAGAGGTCGACGATTTGCAGGCGTTGAGTATAGAGACAGGGAACATGGCCTGGGATACAGGCGTGTCCCCAGGCCGTGTCCTACTCGGGCAGTCTGCGGTTTTGTGCTAAGGAGATTACACGGCCTGGGACACGGGCGTGTCCCAGGGCGTGTCTAGCACACGGCATGTGACACGGGCGTGTCACATGGCCATGTCCTTCTCTGGGGAGTCTTCGATTTTGCACATGGGCCGTGACGCGGGCTCTGACACGGGCGTGTCACATGTGACACGGGCGTGTCGGTGGCCGTGTCAGAGGCCGTATTCTGGTCGGGAATTCCTGGTGACGGTGAATGAGTGACATGGTCGTGCACACGGCCGTGTTGCAACCCGTGTTCGTCCCAGGATTTCTATTTTGAGGACAAATCGTAGCCGTCCGTTTCCTTGATTTGGGATCCAATGGCTGGGGGCTATTCCTGATGAGTTTAAACCGGAAATAGGGTTTGAAAACCCTCATTTCATTTGGGTTATCTCTCTCTAAAATTTAGAGAGAAGGGAGAGCAAGGAGGAGGAAGAAGGGCTAGATCCGGTTACCGACGGAGCTTCAGAGCTCCAAATCGCGAGCCGACTTCGGATCCGCAGAGGCAAGGAGATTGTGGTGCTTTCCATCTGTATAGTTTTCCATGGCGCCGAGGAAGAACGCTTGGGTAACGATTCTCATCCTAGGACATGTGAATTTCTCTTTTCCCTTGCATAGGAAGTCCTCTCACGCGAGTGTGCGATGAGTTGAGGCGTTCCTTGGGGTAGATATGTGAAGTCCCCCTTGTGTAGAGTCCGTATGCGAAAAAAGACATAGGCATGATGTGTGAAGCCTATCCGGACAAGTTGGTCTGGATCGGTGATGTTGCATTGCATAATAACCGGAGAAGACTCTGTGTGAATGGTTGTTTTTCGGGTTTTCTACGAGGTAGATTGCAACAGGGAGCCTTGGGGACTAACTCCAAGGTGCACCCGGAAAACTGGGCAAATACGGGATGTTGCCAACATGGTTGTCGGGGAGCCAACTTGAACATAACCGGGTTATGTGAATTGTGTGATGGAAACGGGACTCGGGGAGTCTTAACCTGCGCATATGGCTTAAATTGTCATTTCGATATGAGCATGGGTCAGGCAGAACCATACCCAATCTATGTCGTTCGGCGGAACCATTGACATAGATGAGGGTCTTCGGCGGTCTATGGCTTAAATTGACGCGACCAATGTCAGGAAGACAAAATGCTCTTATGTTTGGCCGTCTAAGGGACGGTGGTGAGACGGGAACGTCTATGGCTTAAATTGACGTGACGTTGGCCGGTTCGCCATGAATGTGCCCTGAGTGCACGGGGTGTGTGGCCGTGCGTGTTTGCACCTGTGATGTAGTGTGTGTTTACACTATACCGCTTGTTTATGCTAACAAAATGCAGGGAAGAACATCGCCGCCCCGAGTTGGGGGCGGGGTCGTTATAATTTGGTCAGCATAACTGACCGTTACTTTTGTTTACAACCGTGCGGTGGATTGTTGCTTGCAGGTGTTGCGGAGCCGAGTGAAAAATAGCGGGCTAAAGCCGAAGTTGCTGTGCCGGCCCTCGAAGGCCAATTCTTGAGTGTTTTTCTTATGTATTCATGTGTGACCGACCTGCGTGTCGAGGTTTGGAAGACATTTTTATTAAGCAAACTCTTGTAAGGCCATAAGGCCATTTTTGGTGTATTATACATTCCTATGGGTTCATTGTAGTGGACATTCATGCTTGGTTGAGTTTTTTTATCCTTGTAACTTAATAATTTGCTTCCGCTAGGTGCTCTGTGTAGGACGTTGTGATTGATTGAATGGTCTCAATAAGTAACCAACCGGTCTGTCCGTAGTATATGGTGTCGGGCCCCGGCCGGACCTACTGCCCTGGAGGATTCACTTTACGCAACAATTATGATATGTTGTATCTCTAATCTCTTATAGGTAACATTTTTGAAATGTTGCCCCGAAGGATTCACTTTACGCAACAATTATGATATATTGTTTTCTTAAAAATTTATTTGCAATATTTTAAAAGTGGCATTGTTAGTTTTCAATATAGTTACAAATTTCTATATTTCGACCGTGTTAGATTTTTAAAGTTTTTTAAAAATTGTTACTCCACATTTATTGCGATGTTTTAAAAGTGTTGTTGTTAGTTTTCAATATACCTACCTAGAATTTTAATTAACTTATATCTGATCGGATTTTAATTTGTTGGAGTTGTGGAATACTCCCGGTCTGATCCTCTTGTTTCTCACACAGAGTTTGCCCACGTGAGATTAGAGGAATCGAAGTGTGAATCCATCTGACATATTCGGCACCGACGACAGCGGAGGGTCCGGGGGTGGCAGCCCTCGGTGGAGGTCCCGCTGACTGGACAACGGGCAGGGGTCCAGGGGACATTGTCCCCGGTAGGGGATCAGGTTCAACGCCCCCGAAATAAAATTAGTTTTGGGTTTCCCGGGTGTGCGGATATCTGCTTGTTTTTCCATTCGAGTAGATGTTAAATTACCTTAATTAATTCCACTCCTCATTTATTTATACCCTACCCAAAACCACGGCTTCAACATGACTTCAGCCATCGCCTAATTTCTTCCCGAAACCTAGCGCCAACCCTCTTCCACGACGCGATGACGGGCTTCTTCCCCGAGCGCGGCTACTGCACCGCTTGCATCATCTTCCGCATCGATGCCGGCGTGCAAAATCTTCTTCCCCTTCCACGACGACAGTCCTATTGCACTGACCTAGCTTCTTCCCCGTCGACGCCGACAGTCCGATTGCACCGAACCGACGACAAAATCTGTCAGAATTTCTCCGGCGGATACCTAGCACAAGGTTCTTGCACATTTTTCCTCTGCATATCTTGTGCTACCGTTCTCCATATCGCTGAGTTATACCCCTTCTCTTACATATCTTGTGTCCTAGGTATACCTAGCTTGTTTGATTCCATTTTTTTGTGTGCTTAAATTCTAAAATGTTGAGGGTTGGGAATCCATTCTTCATGTATGTTGTGTGTGTGTGTGTGTGTGTGTTGTAGGTGTTTATGTGTGTTGTTGTTGTGTTGTATGTGTGTTGTATGTGTATGTATGTGTGTGTGTGTGGTGTGTGGTGTATGTTGTATGTGTGTGTGTGTGTTGTGTGTGTGTGTGTGTGTGTGTGCGTGGTTTGGTGTATGTTGTATGTGTGTGTTAGTGTTGTTTGTGTGTGTGTGTGTGTGTGTGTTTGTGTGTTAGTGTTGTATGTGTGTTGTAGGTGTGTTTTTGTGTTTGTTGTTATTTTGTTGTGTGTGTGTGTGTGTGTGTTGTTGTTGTTGTGTTGTATGTGTGTGTGTTGTTGTATGTATGTATGTGTGTGTGTGTTGTTGTTGTTGTTGTGTTGTATGTGTGTGTGTTATAGGTGTATGTGTTGTTGTATGTGCGTGTGTGTGTGTGTGTTTGTTGTGTTCTATGTGTTTGTGTGTGGTTGTGGGTGTTGTATATATATATATATGTGTGTGTTTGTTGTTATTGTGTTGTGTGTATTTGTTGTTGTGTGTTGTATGTGTGTGTGCATTTGTGTGCGTTATTTGTGTTTTTTGTATGTCTGTGTGTTGTAGGTGTGTATCCGTGTTGTTGTTATTGTGTTGTGTGTGTTGTGTGTGTGTGTGTGTGTGTGTGTGTGTGTGTGTGTGGTGTATGTTGTATGTGTGTGTTAGTGTTGTGTGTGTGTGTTAGTGTTGTAGGTGTGTTTTTGTGTTTGTTGCTATTGTGTTGTATGTTTATGTGTGTGTTTGTGTGTGTGTTGTATGTGTGTTTGGAATGTGTGTTGTCGTATATGTGTGTGTTGTCATATGTATGTGTATGTGTTGTATGTTTATGTGTGTGTTTGCGTGTGTTGTATGCTTGTGTGTGTGTGTGTGTGTGTGTGTGTGTGTGTGTATGTGTGTGTGTGTGTGTTTGTTGTGTTGTATGTGTTTGAGTATGTTGTATATATATGTGTGTGTTTGTTGTTGTTGTGTTGTATGTGTGTGTGCGCGCGCGCGCGTGTGTGTTTGTTGTTGTTGTGTTGTATGTGTGTGTTGTTGTATGTGTGTGCGTGTGTGTTTGTTGTGGTGTATGGTGTACGTGTGTGTGATATAACTTCTCTCTCTCAAATCATTTTTCATACACATAAATTATCTTGCAATGTTTTATACTAATGTTTTTCTCTTAACATATCAGCGAAGAGCACACAATTCTTCTTTTGTAAATTTTTCTTTGATAATGTAACTCAATATAATATTTTTTTTGTTTAAGTACAGTCATTTTTCATTATTCAGAAGATAAAATATAATGAAAAAGGATTGGATTTATTTGGCTCATTATGGTGAAGATTATATTAATGGTGTTAAACATTTCTTGGATATTGCGTTTAGTAAAGGATTGTTCGAAGGAGAAGAGATTTTATGTTCATATGTTGTTTGTTGCAATGGTATTTGGGGGAAAAGAGATATGGTGTTTGACCATTTGGTAAGTAAGGGATTTGTAAAAGGATACACCGATTGGATTTATCATGGAGAGGATATTAAACGTATGGATCTTGATCAAGAAACTAATGATGATATCTCATCTAATGATATCAATGGATTATTATTTGACACATTTAAAGATGTGTTTATACGAAGGACTAAATGAAGATGCAATGAAGTTTTATAAGCTTGTTGAGGAAGCAAATAAAGAACTATATCCTGGTTATAAAAAATTCTCTACATTATCTTTTACTATTTGTATGTATTTACTGAAATGCCTGCATGGATGGAGCAATGCATCATTCACATCTCTCTTAGAGTTATTGAAAGTGGTTATACCTGATTTGAGCATCCCTATCTCTTTTAATAAAATAAAGTCTATGATTAGAGAACTGTGATTAGATTATAAAAAGATTGATGCATGTCCTAATAATTGCATGTTATTTTGGAAAGAACATGAGAAAGATGACAAATGCCATACTTGTGGCGAATCTCGTTGGATTCTACATCCTGAAGTGAATTGTGAGTCTGAGAAATCCCAGAAAGCTCACAAAATTTCTGCAAAAGTGTTGAGAAATTTTCCTTTAATTCAGAGACTAAAACGACTCCACATGTGTTCAAAAACTGCTGATTCAATGAGGTAGCATTCAGAAGAGCGTTCAAAAGATGGTGAGTTAAGGCACCCTGCTGATGGACAGTCATGGAAAGACTTTGATGTGAATCACCCAGGTTTTGCAAATGAAACTCGTAATGTAAGACTTGGTTTGGCTAGTGATGAGTTTAATCCATTTGGTAATATGAGTTTGTCACATAGCACATGGCCTGTGGTATTAACAGTATATAACTATCCTCCAAATTTATGCTTGAAGCCAGAGAATTTTATGATGTCTTTGCTTATTCCTTGACCAAGATCACCTGGAAATGCTATTGATGTGTTCCTACAACCATTAATTGAGGAGCAAAAGATATTGTGGGATGTCGGAGTAGAAACATATGATGTTTCCAAAAATCAAACATTTCAGATGCGTGTTGTACTTTTGTGGACAGTTAGTGACTACCCTGCATATGCTATGTTATCTGGTTGGAGCACTAAAGGAAGGTTGGCATGCCCTGCTTGTCATTATCAAACATCTTCTCGTTATTTGAAACATAGTCGAAAGATGTGCTATATGGGTCATCGAGTGTTTTTGGATGTGAATCATAAGTGGCATTCTGATAAAGTTTCTTTTAATGGGATGACAGAATATAGGTCTGCACCTTCCTTGTTAGATTCAAAAAAATTTAGAAGATTTACAAGACTTTTCTAACATATTCAAGGAGAATGATAAGAAGACAAAGTTTGGTCTGTGGAAGAAAAAATCTATCTTTTGGCAGTTGCCATATTGGAACAGTTTTACTTTACGCCATAATTTTGATGTCATGCACATTGAGAAAAACATATTTGATAATATAATTGGGACACTTTTAGAGAAAAGTGTCATGCACATTGAAGGAAAGAGAAAAGATCATGAAAAGGCTCGTTTGGACCTACAAGATATGGGGATAAGAAAGAAACTTCATTTGAAAGCAACAAGTGATGGCAAGAAAACTCAACTCCCAAAAGCTTGTTTCTCCCTAACAAAAAATGAGAAATTTATCTTTTGTGATGTTCTAAAGAATGTAAAATATCCTGATGGGATAGCCTCTAATATTTCTCGATGTGTTCATGTAGATGAAGGAAAAATATCCGAATTTAAGAGTCATGATGCTCATATTACTTTGCATTACTTGCTACAAATAAAAATAAGAGGTATAACTCCCAAAAGCTTTGCTCCTTCTTTCGTTACTTATGTCAAAAGATCATTGATTTGAGAAGTTTAAATCATTTAGAAATGGAGATGACTGAAATACTTTGCCAGTTTGAGAGAATCTTTCCTCCTAGTTTTTTTTTGACATAATGGTCCATTTACCTATTCACCTAGCAAATGAGGTTAGATTAGGTGGGCCAGTTCAATTTCGATGGATGTATTATATGGAAAGATATTTGGGTGAATTAAAATCATTTGTTCGTAATAAAAGTCGCCCAGAAGGCTCTATTACAGAAGCATATTTGGCGAAGGAGTCTTTGACATTTTGTTCTCGATATTTATCCAGTGATGTTGATACACGCATCAATCCAGTGATGTAACTATTGAAGCAAGGTCCAGTGTTGAGTTGGCAAGAAAATTTCGTCAGGTTAAATAGGAGAAAGCTGATATTTATCATAGAAAGCTTCATGAAAGAAAGGGCAAAAATATTCAAATCATTGATGAGCCTAATGGGAGAAATGAGTTACTTAAGATTGATGGAGCTCTCAATCAAGAAGATGTTGAAGTTGTTGAACCAAACAAAGGTATTGGTATGTAGATTATTCTCTTTTTTATAGTCTATTTACTTTAGATTGTCTTATTTTAATTATTCATTAAATAGCTAAAGATCTGCATCCAAAGAAGCATCAACCTGAAGAACCTGCATCCATTGTACAACATTCGAATCAACATCAAGCAAAACAGGTAAAAAGGAACAAGAAATGTCCTTCAATGTTGATTGATGAGTTTGTTGGAATTTATGAGATTTCTCATAAAGAAAGAAATCAACATGATCAAATTCAGCCTTCTAAAAAGGTGAATCAAAATCAACCTTCGTTAAAAGTGAACAAAAAACTACCATAATCTAGAAAACTAGATTTTGAGCATAGTGAGAGAGATGAGTTACTTCGGGTTGATGGAGCTCTCAATACAGAAGATGTTGAAGTTGTTGAACCAAACAAAGAAATTGGTATGTAGATTACTCTTTTTTTATATTGTGTCTATTTACTTTAGATTGTCTTATTTTTATTAATCATTAAATAGCTAAAGATCCGCTTTTAAAGAAGCTTCAACCTGAAGAACCTGCATCTATACAACATTCCAATCAACATCAAGCTCAACATGTAAAAAGGAATAAGAAATGTCCTTCAATGTTGATTGATGATTTTGTTGGAGTTTATGAGATTTCTCATAAAGGAATAAATCAACATGATCAAATTCAGCCTCCTATAAAGATGAATCAAAATCTACCACCATCTAAAGAAATCCGGGAAGAGCATAGTGGGAGAAATGAGTCGTTACTTCGGGTTGATGAATTTCTCAATCAAGAAGATGTTGAAGTTGCAAAACAAAATAAAGAAATTGGTACTTTAATTATTCTTTTTCTTATATTGTGTGTATTTACTTTACATTGTATTACTTGATTATGTTTATGTGCCCCACTATACACTGAAATTAGGAGTAAGGATCAAAAGAACTCGTGAAGAAACAATGTGCAAAAACATTCATGCAAGAACTTTAGAGGAGCGAAAAGAAGTTACCTTAAATGAACACGGTCAACCAATAGGACCTACTGACCGTGTCGTGTCAGACTTAAGTCTCTTTTTGGGAACATTGGCTAGAAATTCAGTATTTTGTCCATTAATTTACACAAGTTGGGCTTCCATGCCAGAGGAGAACTTAGAGCATGTATGGAATTATACCAAGGTAAAATTACATCTATTTTGTTTTCTTAATATATTTTGTATAATTATTTACTAATATTGATCGAATAATTTTTTTTCATTTTACATTTTGTAGTCAAAGTTTATTTTACAAGATGATGTAAAAAATTGGGTAAAGTTCACTGTTAGAGATGCTTGGAGACGTTACAAACACATTTTTAATAAGAATCATTTTTTGAAGTATTTCAACATGACCGATAAGATCAAAAATCACCCCATAAAGATGTCAGAGTCTCAATTTAAAAAACTTTGCATTTTTTGGAGTTCGGAAACTATACAAGTAAGAGTAATATTATTTTTAAAATTATAGTAGAAAAAATATTTGTATGTATCTTTTCTCATTTTTAACTTAATGTGCAGTCAATCAGCAAAAGGAATACTCAAAGTAGGGCAACACAAAAGTGGAGGCATCGAATGGGCACCAAAACCTTTGCTATAATTCGTGAAAGAATGGTAATACATTATATTTCACTCACATCTCTAGCTCTCAATTTTGATTCTTGAATGAAGTTTATACGCATAGACAATTATATTGTGTATATTTCACCCACATCCTTTGCAGAGAGCATCAAGCTCCTCATGGGACCTCACTGAAATCAACCTGAATTTCAACGCGCTGCTGTAACCCGCTAAATTTCAGCGCGCTGCTGCAGCTCGCTGCAGGTGCAGCCCGCTGAATTTCAGCGCGCTGCAGGTGCAACCCGCTGAATTTCAGCGCGCTGCAGGTGAAGCACGCTGAATTTCAGGGCATTTCTCTTGCTTTGAATTTTAGCACGCTGAGTTTCCTACCCTAAACTAGACAAACACTGACATCAAGTACCTCGTTCTGACATGTATGCACGATCAATGGCTGTCTTTTTAATAACTTTATCCCATATTGCCATTATATAGCATCAACATGGGTGAAAACCCTATAATAAGGCCACTGCTTACCACGTTGAGGGATGGAGGATAGGGTACAGGTTGCAATCCATTATTTTTGAGCTTTGATATTCTCTTGCTTCGAACTGATTGTACGAGTTTTGAGTTCTTTTTTTTGTTCGCATGAGTTCTAATAAAAAGTGTTCTTCTAAAATCCAACCTCAAGGTCCTCTCTATCATTCTTCATTTGGTCAAAGCTGGACTTAACTAAAATCAGTCTAACAAGTTTAGTATTTCATTTATTCTAATTTCTGTACATGAAGTAGGCGTAATTTGATGGTTATTATGATGCTTTTATTTATCTACGCTAGCTATATGCCAAAAATGTTATAATTAGCTTATAAAGGTTGCATATCTTACAGATACACAGTCTAGATTTATTGGTACGTCGTGCCCTTATTGCTACAAATACTTCCCCAGATCTTCATGGTGAGCCTGCAGCATGCTGAATTTCAGCGTACTGCACGCGCTGTAGGTGCAGCCCGCTGAATTTCAGCGCGCTGCAGGTGCAACCCGCTGAATTTCAGCGCGCTGCTGGTGCAGCCCGCTGAATTTCAGCGCGCTACTGGTGCAAATGTGGGGTAGTAATACCCCAGTCAACTAAGAAGGTTGGAAGAGAGAAGGGTGGTACTATATTATGACTTTCATCAGACCGAGGGTCGACTCCAGGTTCAGAATACCCCAGTCTAGAGTGCTCGATGCCGAGTTTAGTAACTAAAAATGCCCCCTCTTAGTCTGAACTTCGTCGAACTGGTATCCTAGTTTCAACCCTCGATGCTGGTGGTGTGAGGCATATAATCATAATAGTGATGAATTTTGTAATGAAGACTTTGGTTTTACATCATATGATATCCTATGGAGCACCAATATCTCATAATACTTCATATGGTGAGCCTAATTCTTATAATTACGCACCTCCACAACAAGTATCGTTCCCTTTCAGACTCCTCAAAGGTCGAGAGGAAATGGGAAACCATGATTTTTTTGTCTTAGCACTGACAATACATTGAAAGATTGCACCGTGTTTCAATGCCAGATGGAGGAGAAAGATGAACTAGATATTCAAATTGTACCATCCACTTCTCATTCTGGCATTCCTTCAGCCTCTGATGATATATATGCAGTACCACCTTATCTATGTGGGACCGTCATAGATATTCTCATCAGAATCTATGCTAGTCAATGTGATGACATGGTGGAGTTCCCTCTCCCTATGCATCTGCCACCTCTTTTGTATTCACCCTCGAAGATACCAACCCACATATTCTCTGATGATACTATCACCATCGTTCCTCCATCTTCTTTGCATGAGTTTTTTATACCTACTTCTGATGATCCTATTGAAGATATTATACAGGATGATGATTCAGAGCCCGAGGTTGCACCAAAGTGGGATGAGGATGTTGTTCTCCCTGATGGGGAGGATGACTACTTGGAGCACAATGACATACTGAATTGGGATGAGGAGGAGATCCTTTCCAATGAGGAGTTTTGCACTTCTTCATTGGATGAGGAGGTCCAACTGACCACTAAGGCACTTGAGCTCTCATATGCCTCTCCCTATGGTTCTTATGACACTAACAATGATTACTTGGTGGAACCTGTTGAGAGTGGGAGCAAGACCACTCCCCTAATTTTGATTATTTTGTCTTTGCTCAAGTTTATTTCATAATCGCACTTCATTATTTGAGCCTGTGTATGATGATTTATCACAGGTACTCCAGGAAGATATTGAGCATTATGCTTAATCAATGAGGAGAGCATTCCCTTAAATGAGGAGGTTGATCTCCCCTCCATAAAGCAAGCTCCATCCATTACTTTCTCCTTATGTATCCTCCTTATTGATGATGACACCTTGCTGGGAAAGGATACATATTTTGGTGAGATCAGTGAGGAGCACTCCTTCTCTTTTTACTTTCTGCTCCCTCTACCTGTGAAGGACATGTATTATTATTTATACAGATGGGTAGTTGTTTTATCATTGTATCGATACTCATTACTGACACGGATACTAGAACAATTGCATGTATTCTCTTTTCATACTCCTATAAGCTAGAACTTCTTAATCTCTGAATAAGTCGTGCTGGGAAGATAAAAAAAACCTAGTCGTTATCTTATTTTTACCTACATTTTGATTTTTCCAGGTCTAGTTTAGCTAATCTCTCATTGAAAAAAATTGTGGCTGGATTTTTACTTTGGCAAAAATGCTAAAAAAAGATGAAACTAAAAAGTAAAGTAAAAGAAATTCTGAAAAAAGAAATTAGGAATGAAAAAACTATATTAAGTTTGGGAGTAGGCGATGTACACCATTCCTACTGTTTCATTCAAGTCTGGGGGTCCTGTGTGCATGTTATTTTTCATGGATATCATTTGGATGCGAGCTCATTCTTGGATTAGGTGTGTTTAGCTTTCATGTTTATCTTTTGTATACCACGTCAAAAACCTAAACCTACACTGAATCCTATTTTAAGTCCCATTGATTCATGCTTTTGAATTTAACCAGTTTCATGGAGAGTGTTTGAAAGGGCAAGTCTATGGTTATCGTCATTGATGAATTTCTTTGGAGGCTGCCCCAATCTCCAACGTAGTGTGAGATTGATCCGAGCGATCATGCTACTTTCTTCATACACATGACATTAGGACTAACCGATGATTCTAGTTAAGAGTAGGTATAAAAAATCGAAACGTGTTATATAAATTTATAAACTAGCATGTATGCTGGGGAGGTTTCTCTACTAAAATGTCTATGCGCGCATGCGTGTGACTTCTCTTTTTTACTCCTCACATTCATTTTCCTGTCAAGTTTGGGGGTATTTGATGAGACATTTTTATATAACATATTCCATGCTTATATATGCTTAATTTTATTCTTAGTCGTTTCAATTATGTATAAAAACGTTCATATTTCGTTAAAGCACAAAGCGGACACGAAGCACATTTTTAGCTGATTATGGTGTGCAATGCACGCTTAATCATTTATTAGGAAGAGCACGTTGCTTTCCCCATATCGGTGGTTATTTGCCTAAAAAATCACACTTACAGTGCATGGGGAGAGCATTTTAATCCCATTTAAAGTCTGCTTAACACACACGGATGTGTGTTAGGCCTTGATGCATGGTTGCCTTGACCGTGCAAGTTCATGCCCTTAAAAATGCAAAAATATTTGCTCGTGCAATTTGTTCTCACACAATCTAAACGCATGGTCGCGCACCTCCTTGTGTGAGAACAAAACCTTCGAATGCCCAAATTTTATGTTTTTTGTCTTCAACCATGCAATAACTTCTCGCACGAGCTACTTTGGTTGTGTGCGGGTAAAACAAACGGGCGCCGTATTTACTTAAAAATCATTATCTTGAGCCGAATTCAGCACCAAAATTTTATATTTTAATTTTGATCTCGCACTGTTTAAACGCATGGTTGTGTGCCAGCCTATGTGAGAACAAAATTCTATTGATTCGCAATAAAATTTACTTTATCCAGAATTCTAGGAATTGCATGAAAAACCCTTAAGGGTTGAGTTCCAGGTCGCCAATTTTCTTCCTCCAGACTAGGGTTTCAATCCATAGTGATTCCCCATCATGCTAAGCTCTTAATAAAATGATCTCCACTCCATATTATATGTCAAGCAAGGAAGAACAAGGGGATTGACATGGACATCGTAGACACTCGAGAAGAAGGGCTAGAGGTGGTGAGAGCTTCAGTGACCTCGGAAGCATCCGATGAATGTGTGTAGGACATGAATTGACAACCCAATGGTTTCCTCCCCTTTCTATGGCATGACTCGATCGTTGTATCTCTACCCTTATCTTCTGATCCTCTAGGAATCATATAGAAAATTACTTAGATTTTGATGATGAACTTTGCATGAAGTTGTTTTAATTATTATTTGCTTTCATTGATTTTCTATGAAAGTTCATTTTGTTTATGTTTGGTGTGTTGAATGAATCACTATAGTTGGATATGCATGTGATATTGGTTATGTTGTGATTGCTTATGCTGTGAGTTGCTAAGGCAAGGTGCGATGTAAAGGAATGCGACTCGTGGAGTAGAGAAATGGTAAAGGCAACCCACACTAATGCAGTTTTATTTTCTGCAATTATAATTTAGGAACCCCCACCAAATAAAACCCACTCGATAACAATACAACTAAAGGACTTCAATTACATGTCTTTTTTTGATAGCTAACTCGACCTCACCATTCTTCATGTGAGATCGGTACTCCGGGGTAACTCCTCATTTTATATTACTTGACAACGACCGGTGCACTTGCCAAGATCACATCATGCGTGCCCATGCACGCCTGTGCGCGCACATGGGGTACATGAGCATGCATGCTTGTGCGGCGTGCACACGCGCAAGGGGTGTGCGAGATGCGCATGCACTGGCTGGCTGGCCGCGCGAGCCCTGACTGGCTTCACGTGCGTGTTGGTTGTGTGCACTGGCTAGGCGCTTGCATGCCGGTGCGCATTCCCGGGCCGTGCACGGTGCCCTTGTGCACATGGTTTCGTCCCCCTTTTTGGGGTTACTTTGGACCATTTGAGTGGGCGCGACTCGCTTGTTCGGGTTGCATCACTTAAGTGTTTTGGTCTGAGGCCTACCAGTTTGGCTTGGGAATCTTTAGGGGTAACCTCATTAATGTTATACCGGTTGATGGAGAAGCTCAATCGAGTTACCAACAAAATGAACAAAAAAGGTAAATTTTTGTCTATGTTACTAATTTGTGTTAATAATTACAAATCAATATGTTTGATGCAATTAATTAATTTTTGTAGATGATGAGTGCACTCAATATACTCTTGAAGATGTAGACCTTGAAGCCTTTGGAGAGAAAGCATTTGCTAGATATGATTTTGATGATCATATATTATATAATAGGATTTCATTTTGCAAAATTTAAGATTGATTACATTTTAAAAACAATTAAGTATTAACAGGTTAACATGCTTTTAATGTATATGTTTTGCAAAACTTATCCTTATGCCAAGATTCAAAACTTCATATATCACATGTTTATATTTATTACTTATGTCAATGTTCAAAATTTTATATATCACATATTTAATTTGTATATTTAGACGATGATATGTTACAATTATAGTTATTAATGTGAAAATGGATCAACCCCGGTTCAATCAGTCAAATAGGTTAAGTCTTGAACCTCTCTCAAGACCGATTCTATGCCTAGTCTGATTTTCGAAACTATAAAAAAGTATTTATTGCACTACTTAATTTATAATTTTTTGATTTCATATTAAGTGGATAGATTGAAGAAGCATGGGTGACAATCAAGTTTCAAGGAAAGCATAGGTGGACAATACATGGATGCAAGGTCAAGATGATCTTTGTTTCTGTCCTAGAATGAAAAAATGGTCGAATGAATAGTCACTCTGAGCGATTTTAACTATTTACACTTCACACTACTCTCTTAAAAGAACTAAAACATAAACAAATGTGGGTGAGTAATACAAGATGACGACTCAAAAAAGGTTACAAATAAAATTGTAACCTAAAATATGATTTTACGTGAGTTTAGAAAAATCCTAAAACAAATAAATCGTTAAAAATTAATGGTTCAATTGAATAGTCACTATGAGCGAGTTTACATTGTGTACACTTCACTCTACTAGCTTTAAAGAACTATATAACATAAACAAATGTGAGTGCGTGATACGAGATTGTAACTAAACAAAATATAGCTAAAAAAAATGAAACCTAAAATCTGATTCTACATGAATTGAGAAAAACGCCTAAAACAAATGAATCGGAAAAAATACAATTGGCTCGAATGAACAGTCACTACGAGCCGGTCTCCCTGTTTACGCATTGCTCTCTCCAAAGAACTGAGACAAACAAATGAGGGTGAGAGATACAAGAGCAAAACCCAAAAAAAAACTAACACGACTAAAAATAAAATTATGACCTAAACAAAAATTGGTTTAACGATTTTAAAGATTGGCTAGAATACAGCGTCGAAAAGGATGCAGCTTTTTGTCTTTATTGTTATGTCTTCCCTCAAAGAGGGTGTGATCCAACTTTCGTTAGTCGTGGATTTCGGTATTGGAAAGATAAGACTATACTCGAAAAACACGTCGGGAATCACACAACTCCACATTGTATTGCTAAGAGAATGTGTAAAGATTTAATGAATCAGAAACAAAGTATACAGATTGCGTTTGCAAAACAAGAAGAATGTCAAATTATAGAATATCGAGCTCGTTTAAGTGCATCTATTGATTGTGTCCGATTTCTGTTACGACAAGGGCTGACTTTTCGTGGTCATGATGAGGCTAATGAATCAATCAATAGAGGGAATTTTCTTGAATTACTTGATTTTCTTGCATCACATAGTAGTGACATTAAAGCCGTGGTTCTGAAAAATGCCCCACTTAATTGTCAACAAACCTCGCCGAAAATACAAAAAGAGATTGTTTCTGCAATAACAAGTGCAATAACAGACACAATCCTTAGGGATATTGGAGATGACTGTTTCTCTATTTTAGTGGACGAAGCTCGTGATATAGCGACGAAAGAGCAGATGACAATTGTTTTGCGGTATGTTGATAAAAAAGGCTTAATTGTTGAAAGACTACTTGGATTTGTTCACGTATCCGACACCACTGCTTTATCTCTGAAGATTTCTATTGATACACTATTTGCAAAATACAATCTAAGTATTTCAAAATTACGGGGATAGGGTTATGATGGAGCCAGTAACATGAAAGGTGAATTAAAGGGTTTGAAAATATTGATATCGAGGGAAAATACTTCTGCATTTTACATTCATTGTTTTGCTCATCAACTACAGCTTATATTAATAGCCGTTGCAGAAGGTCATTCTGAAATTGCCGAGCTTTTTTTCCATGTTAACATGGTATTGAATGTTGTTGGGGGATCATGCAAATGGCGTGACTGTCTTAGAGCGCTAGAAGTCGAAAGAGTAGCGCAAGAAATTGGTTGCGGAGAATTGGAGAGTGGTCGAGGGTTAAATCAACCATTTGAAATTAAGAAAGCAGGAGAAACACGATGGAGTTCACATTACAGTACTATTTTGAATTTCATTCGTATGTTCTCATCTATAGTTAATGTTCTTGAGATTATTAAAGTTGATGGAATGGATGCAAATCAACGAGGAACTGCAAGTAGTCTTTTAAAAAGTATAATAACTTTTGATTTCATCTTTCTCCTTCATTTGATGAAAAATATTTTATCGAGAACACATGAGTTATCACAGGCGCTACAAAAAAAAGGACCAAGACATCATCAATGCAATGAACTTCGTCAAGTTGTCCAAACAGTTATTATTTAATATGAGAAATGTCGATCTACAGTGGGAAGCTTTCATAAAGGAAGTTTCAAGCTTTTGTTGTAAAAATGACATCGATGTTCTAGACATGGGGGAAAAATTTATTCAAGCTGGAAGATCAAGACGTAATGCAAGAGATATTACAAATTATCATCATTTCCGGGTTGAGATTTTCAATACCGTAATTGATTGGATGTTAAACGAGTTAAATGATCGATTTAATGAAGTAAATACTGAATTACTTCTCTGTGTTTCAAGTCTTGATCCAAGCGATAATTTCATTTCTTTTGATAAAGATAAGTTGATTCGCCTTGCAGAATATTATTCATGTGATTTTACTCAATTAGACTTGCAGATACTAGATGGTCAGCTTGATATATATATTTTTGATGTTCGCTCTAATGAGAAATTCTCAAAACTTAATGGCATAAGTGGACTTACTGCAAAATTAGTGGAGCTCAAAAAACATGATCATTACTAGTTGGTGTATCGCCTTTTGAAATTGGCTTGTCTTCTACCGATGGCAACTGCTACTGCAGAAAGGATATTCTCGGCTATGAAGATTATAAAGAGTCGTCTAAGGAATAGAATGGAGGATAATTGGATGAATGATTGTCTGATAGCATATATTGAGAAAGATATTGTAGACAACATTACCAATGAAGAAATTATTCAGCATTTCCAGAATATATGCTCGAGAAAAGTGGTTTTTTGATTTGTAAGTTTTTTTGGAGCACTTTACCATTAAAAAATTTCATTATGTGATATTTAACTCTACTATAATATCTATTTTGGTCAGTTTCAAGTTTATCTTTCATATAATGTTCTAATTTTCATTTTTCTTACTTTCTGTTTCAATATTTTATTTGATTTTTCAATAAAAAATTCTCATAAATTAATATTATTTATATGGTGCCCGGGTCAGATTAAAATCCTAGTTCCGCCACTAGTGTCACCCTAATGCCAGGTGACATGAACTTGATGCTTGGACCCAACAAGTTCTCTCATAGACCCTTAAACACAGTTGTAGGCAAATATAGTTCTCTAAATCAGATTTGTGATTTATAAGATTCGTATTCCAAAACATATTAATGAATTGGGTTCCACTTGCACGAGATTATTAGAAGCAAATAGATAAAATCTAAACATGCTTGATGAATTTTTGTTAAGATCTGTTTTTATGTCGGAGTTGTCTCTGGGCATATTTTCTTCAATTATCTCTACTATATATGTTATTCATGTCAATTGATACATTCAACTAAGTAAATATCATCTCCCCTCTTCCTCATTAAAAAATACCCTCATTTTGATCAAAATAATTATATTCAATATGTAGGATCGTCCTCCAACTATTCCCCAATGTTTGGAGTGGGATGGGACACTTAATAAGTATTAAGTGTCAAACGTTTGTGGTGGAACATAGAACATTATCCATATAATAAAATAAAAAAACATTTTTGAATTTTCGATGTCACGCTTTATTTAAATTTTTTTGCTTTTATTGCAAGACTCTAGCCTCTATAACTGATACAATGGATAGTAAATTCTTACTTGGGATATAAGAGAGAACATGCCTATTTTCAACTATTTTGTTCCCATTGGGTTCATCCTTCTTTGTTGTATCTTACTTTCTCATTACATAACTCACCACATTCATAATTCATGCTCGCACTTTAGAAAGAAATGAATGGATATGCTGAAACAAAAGAGTGGTGTATTTGAAATATTTAAAAGACATGCATAATTAATTAAGGAAAAATAAGCTTGAAGTTTCATGTGTAAGGTCTTCCCCCAACACCCCCACCCCCACTCCCATCCCCACCCCGTACAATTGGGGAGGGTCATATGTCGAAGATAAATGTCCCAAGAAAAGAATCACTTCGAGGAAGAGGGGCAGGCCCTCACTCATGTCCATGACTTGCTTCCCAAAACATTTGTCTTGTAAGACTATCACATCAATTTGAAACATATCAATTAAGTGGAACAATATAATAATAATTTCAAGTCACAAGATAATAAAGGGATGCACAAGGCCGCAATAGTTTAGTACATTAACTCTAATTATAATAAAAACAAAAGTACAAATATAAAATTCTCGCTTCTAAGTCTAACTCAAACACCATGCTCATTTCATGGGTTTACACCTCATGCTCTTGCTCTTGTTCGTACCTGTCACCTTGCACCTCCGGTTTGGTCAGCCTATCCATCTCCGACAACTCAAGGGTGAGGGAGAGGGGGAGGCAAATGGGTTTGTCAAAATCGAATAATTTAGCCTCTTTATCCTCGTCCATCCCAGTTTAACCCCTGAGATATTTAAAATCTCCACATATTGTTAGCACAATACCTAAAACATATATTATAATAAAGGAAGACGAGCAAGTGATTAGATAAGTAAGCAGAAACATTTAAGAGATACATCGATGATGTTATGACGATGTTCACTATGCAATTTCATATGTTTTCCCCTTATATCGACATAATAATTAGTCTATGGGAGACATTATAAACACAACCTCAGTGTCGTGGCCCAACAATGACAATGAGCATGTCAAATTCAATTTTTAGGCATGGTGTTAACACATGATTAGGATTTAATTGCACCTCAGTACTATCGAATAGGACTCAAACACTCGTTTTCATATTACACAAGGAGTAAGCCAGACAAAATAATAGGTAGCTGGCTATAATTGCCTCCACTTTGAATCAATCTATAGTCCATCGTCCTACTCACCCATTAATATGACCTAATCGAAGAGTTGAGGAACCCATCACATTTATGCACTCCACCAATCCATTATTCATGTATGAAGTATGAATAATTGAATGTGAGAGTGGGAGCAAATTTTCTATACATCTTCAACAAGTTTGCCTTAGTTTCTTTTTATAATCAAGGTTTTTCACTTTTGACTTAAAATATCGTCTTCTTCAAGTCTTGTTTTTTCCACTTAGAGACCTTAAAATTAGTAGATCCCAAGGGCAAAATTGCATGTCTATTCATTCTCAACAAATTTGTTTCTTATAAGATTTTTTTTCAATTCTTTGTCTAAGGCCTTCATTTTATCATGTAAAGGATTCATAAAACTTTTGTTTTAATTTTTGCCCTTTGGAGGCCCCCGTTTAGAGTGACCAAAAGGCTCCCATTATTGGATTACTAAATACAAAAGTTGTGATCAATACATAGGAATACAAATTTAAAATTCAAATTATTTACATTTGACTTTTCTATTTATTTTAAAAATCAGCTTAAAGTAATAAATTATTAACCAAACCTTTGTAACAAAAATAATGTATTGCCTGCTTTAGGTAAAATATGATCCATCTAGAGGCTTCAAAATATGTTGAATTCTTTAGGAAACTTGTAAATCATACACAATTTTCCTTGATAAATTTTTTTGAATACAACCCATGAGGTCCTCCAATTTGTAATTGAAGTTCAGGAAAATAACTAATTTTTGAAAACCAGTGAATGACAGATTTTAAAATATTATTTTTTCCAATTTTGGGTATATTTTAGAAGGTTGTAGAGGCTTGTGATATGTCATATTCTCACATTTTGAAGAGTTTGGATGTGCTCAAAATAAATCTTGCCCTTAATCAACTCTATAGAGATTTAAATTCTCTGTAATATTGGTGTTGATCAATTTTAATGAATTAGTCTCAACAATAATAAAATAAAGTATGCAACTAAGGTTTGATAAGGTAAGAATAGGTAGCACTGATCTTAAAGCCAATCAAATGACCAGATAAAGTTAGATGGATAAATCCTTACACAACACAACAAGAAAGATCTATATTTCTATCCCCAATCATTGGTATATGAATCTGGACGACCTAGATCGTCTGCATGGGATTTTATAATGGCTAGGTGATACCTTCAGCCCGAGCTTTGTGGGGTTCAGTCACTGCCGCTGTCACAGATAGGTTATCCCAAAATCTTCTTCTTGTAAGACTATCACATCAATTCAAAACATATCCATTAAGTGGAAGAGAATAGTAATAATTTCAAGCCACAAGATAATAAAGGGCTGTACACGGCCACAATAGTTTAGTACATTAAGTCTAATTATAATAAAAATAGGTAGCCAGACTATCAACGAGGACACATGCTTTGGCTTTAATTGCACCTCTGTACTATCGACGAGGACACAGACACTCATCTTCATCATCATCCTGCAGGAATCATATTACACAAGGAGTAAGCCTGACACAAAAAATAGGTAGCCAGACTATGGCTACCTCAAGTCTCAATTAATCCAGAGTCCATCATCCTACTCACCCATTAGTATGACATAATCAGAGAGCCAATAAGCCCACTGTTGGGAATATTGTACACAAGATTCTTGATTTGAAGAAGGCATTAAGATGAAAATGAATATCTTGTATTTGATGTGTGTGTTAGTTTTGATGTGACAGGTTTAAGAAAAATGTTTGGGTAATCTAGTGTTAGACATATGGTCACCCAAACTGGGTTTTGTCCTTGTATTCCCTCAAGGTGCAAAACTCATGTTGACATTTGATCTAATCTTATATTTGACAAGACATTATCATGGGGAAAATCATTGGAGTTTAAAGTACTTAAAGGCATAAGCTAAAATTAGTCTAAGGAAAATATCGACTGGATCATCTGAATGACTAAAGAAAAAGTCGGCTATATCAACTACAAGCTAAATCAAATGTAGACTACATAGGCTAGAAGCTAAGTATTTTGTCGACTGCATCTACTGAATGCCTTAAGGAAAATGTCGAATACATCGACTGAATGATTAAGGAAAATGTCGGTTGCATGGACTACAAGTTAAGTTATTTATCGACTGCATCGATTGCAAAGATAAGAAACTTGTCGACTATATCGTTTGGAAGATTACATATTTTATCGACTGCATCAGCTAGACTGTGAAAGAAGGATTTTTTCAGAGTTAAGAGCTCAAGTGTTTAATGCTTTAAGTTTAGTTCTTAAAGAACATGTCGACTGCATTACATCCATAAGTGCTGAAGGACTTTGTTGACTACATCGGCTGAAGTTTTACTTAGAAGATTTTACCAGCCTAAAGTGTGTTTTAACAACTCTTTATTGTGATTAAGCCGCAGATTGCGCATCTATTTTAAATGAATTTACATTCTACTTTCTGGTGTGATAATCAACGTGCTTTTCGAGGAAGAGAATTATTTACATTGAATTAAGAATTATGCCTCTTGAAGAACTTTCCTTAGGGAAATATTATAGTAGTTGGAGCTTTCCTTTCAAAGCAACAAGCCCTACACCGATCTAGTCTTTTATAAAAGGGACTTGAAAATTGAACATAAAGATACAAAAGCGCATACACCTAAAAAGTATTTTGTGCAAGTTTTCAGTAGTGCTCAAGCTCTCAAATTCTTTCAAGTCTTCAGCTACTACAATCTCCAAAGTGATTTTCGTCCAAGTCCCAACTCAACAATATTCTTCCTGAAGAAATTTTCTCTCTAGAAAAGTGTTCTTGATTCAACCTAGTTCATTCCAAGCATATAAAATCAAGTGCTGATCAAGGAAGAAGAAGCCTACACAGTGCTTCTATTAAAGACTCAAGTTTTAACATTTGAGTCAAATTCTTTGCAACTCTTTTGTAATTGTAGGATCCTTATAGGATCTGAGCTTGTTGTAGGATTCTAGTGAGAATATGAGTTGTAGGATCATTGTGATATGAAGTAGGATATGTGGAAAACATCTGAGTGTAGATCTTTGATTGTAGAGATTGAGGTAGGGTTGTGTTTGACCTAAGTGTAGGATCTTGAGATAGAAGATCTGAGTGGTAGGACCTTGTGTTGAAGGTTTGAGGTAGGGAACTATATTATTCCTGAGTTGTAAGATCTTTGGATCTGAAAAAGTTTAAAGAAGTTGGCATAAGTTAACACTCTGTTAGATAGGTGAAGGAGGAAAGTGAATGTACCCATAATTGGGGAACTACTATACAACTTGATGTACTGTGATATGGTTGTGTTTTGTTTGTACTGATTTATTACTCTGTTGTGCTTAATCAAAAAATTAAAAAGAAAGTATAAAATCAGTAGGACACTTATTAACTCCCTCTAGGTGAGTGGTCAACCCTTAACTCTCAAGTGTTATCAAAGGGAGGTTGTTCAAAAAGGCTTAATAGCTTAACAAAATCCTTAAGGGATGAAAAGTCTATAACATCATGACTTATGGAGAAAGCTACAAAGAGCTAAGCTCTATGAAACTTTCTATCTACAGGAAGGAAAACTTTGGGATAAGCTCTTCATAGAGGCCTCTAAACCAGGAATATTTACCACCACTGAAGAGGGACCTTACATCCCCGTGAAGGTCTCGTCTATTGATGAAAATCCGAAAGTTCCAAAGAAGCTCTCAGATATGACAAAGGATGAAGTCTTATTGACCACTATGGATAGAAGGGTTAAAAAATTATAGTTAGTGTCATTGATGACTCCACATTTCATAATCTTATTCACTGTCAAACAGCTAAAGAAATGTGGGATACTATGATAGTATACATGGAAGACACAGAAGAATTAAGGGATGACAGGAAGTCCCTACTAAATCAAGAGTATGAAGCATTTAGGCAAGAGAAGGACAGTATAACGGACTATTATGAGAAATTCTTCAAGATAGTGAATGGACTAAAGAACTATGGAAGGTCCTTCACAAACTAGGAGCTAAATGACAAATATTAAAGATCCATCAAGAAGAAATGGAACATTAAGATATGTGTTATAAGAGAAATGGGAAATCTGGGCAATATCCAGCCTTAGAACCTATATGGGAAGTTGTTGTCCCATGAACTGCACTGAACACCAGAAAAGATGAGGAATGGTACAATAAGTAAAAATCAGTGGACCAAAAGGCTGAGAGCTCCAGAAGAGGTAAAGAGAAGGCCTCATTCCCTCCAAGAAGACCAGTTGAGTAAGAGGAATCTGAACCTTGCACCTCTGGAGATGAGCTATCATATGCAGATATGGTCTTGTTCACAAGGCAACTGAAGAAGATGTTGAGAAGAAGGAAGCAATGGAAGAACAAATCCTCCTCTTCATCCAATCCCAAAAAACATCACAAAAGATCAGAAAGATCAAGAAGAGGCCCTAAGAGGGACATGTATGACACTAAACAAAATAAATTTATTTCTGATGACAATATTTGCTTTTGATGTAGAAGGGAAGGTCGCATGATTGTTGACTGCCCATTAAAAAGGAAAAATAACAACCAGTCGGAAGAAAAGAGGTATCACCCAAGGAAGAAGTCTGAGAAGAGCCTCTTAGTTACAAAGGGAAAGAACCTAAGTGACAATGATTCAGGATCTTCTGAATATGAAGAAGAAGCCTATATTGGGCTAATAACACTTGCAGAAGAAGGGGAATATGTTGTTACCAAGACAGACATCAGAGCTCCACTATCACTATCTGATATTAACTCTGAAGAAGAAGACAGTTGTGGACTTATGGCTTTGAATAAAGGGGAAGATCAGGATGACTCCCATCCTAATGAGGCACAAATCAAAACTTATCTTTCTACATCTGATTATGATACTTGTGCTGAGTCAGAGGAAGACTCATCATCTAATGATTAGGATGACTATAAATCAGAGATCAAGTTAAATGAGATGGTTAGGAAGTATGGTGCTCTCCTTAAGGCATTGAAGAAGAGCAAGAAACTTGCTAAGAAGCAGGCTAAAGAGCTTGAACTTCTTAAATTCCAGAAGTCTCAACTTGACGAGAAGATGGACAAGATCTATCAGATGAACTATAAGATAATTAGGTTCAAGAAAATCATTGATGTTCAAGCTGACATGTTGGATCAAAAAGAAAGAACCATTAAGAAGTTGGAAAGGGAGATCCTCAAAGATGAAGCTGGTGGTTAAATTCTCCATGCCACAGACAATTCTTCTAATTATTGACAGCTTCTCTGCACCATACAAAAGTGTAGGGTATAAGAGAAGGGGAGGAAAGAAGATAGATGCTAAGGGGAAGGCACCAATCTAACCAACTATCTTTCAAAAGGTTCTGCTAGCCTCAAACAGTAATGACCAAGAAAACATCTATGGACACTTGAAAAATAAGTGCTCTACTAGTGGAACTAAGGATGTGCAAAATGGAAAAAGTGCATTTAAAAGATATCAAGAAGAAATTGAGATAAAGGATCATGGTCCGTTTGTGTTTGGTTCCAACACTAGCACCAAATGTAAGGAAAAAGCTTTTGAATGGATAACTGTAAGGAAGGGCAAGGTAGTGGTTGTGCAACCCAAGGCTCACACAACACACCATCGCATGTCATGCAAAGATTCACATGCAGTACCCTTCAGATACCCTTTTGATCACAAGAAGAGTATTCCAATTCTTGTTGTGAGCCCCAAAAGAAGGTACAACAAGTATAAATGCTGGTGTTGTGGAAAAGTTGGCCACTTTATCATTGATATTTGGTTCAACCCAACTATATCAGGGCAACTACTGGCAAGCCAACATCCAAACTTGGACAAGTCCATTATGCACTCCCGATTGATCAGAAGCTGAAGAAAATCTTAAAAGATAACAAGAATCTAGGACCCAACAAGATTTGGGTGACTAAGAAGAAATAGCTTCCTACTGCATATATGTCCAAAGACCAACCACACTCTTATCCGGTACTTGGATAGTGGATGTTACAAGTACATGAATAGAAAAAAAAAGCCCATTGACTGAATAATCCACAGTAGAAGATGGCCCAAATGTTATTTTTGAAGGTTCTGACAGAGGAAAGACTAATGGTTAAGGTAAGATCTCCAATGACTTAGTCACCATCACAAGAGTAGCTTATATAGAAGTACTACAACACAATCTGATCAACATAAGTCAACTATATGATCTTGGCTATGTGATTGTTTTCCCCAAGGATGAGTTCCTAATTAAGAAATCTAAAGAGATCATACTAACTAGCATTATGAGTGGAAATATTATTGTTTAAATTTCTTATGTGCAAATTCAAATTCTTCTATCTATCTTATAACTGAGAATAGAGCATCTCTTTATATGCAATGGCATAAGATATTGACTCACATCAACTATAAGACCATCAATAATCTCTTATCAGAAAATTTGGTTAGAGATGGCCCTAAGTGGAAGTGTGTCCAGGAAAGCTTTTGCCATGCATGCCAAATGAGCAAACAAACAAAGTTGTCTTTCAAACTAATTGGGGTTAAGGACCTTCACTAGATGTTTACACTTCTTGTACATGGATCAGTTTGGTCCTATGTCAATTCATAACTTAGGAGGAAAAGTTTATACTTTTGTGATTGTTGATGATTTATCTAAGTTTATATGAGTGTTCTTTTTTTAAACAAAAGTAAGATACTCTAGAAATATTCACCAACTTTGTCAGATAAATGTAGAATGAAATTGACAATTTTGTTGCCAAAATCAGAAGTGACCATGTAACTGAATTTCAATCAAAATCCATGACTAAGTTGTGTAAAAGTCTAGGTATCTTTCAAGACTTTTTCTCTTCCAGAACTCAACAAAATGGAGTTACAGAGAGAAAAAATAGGACCCTTATTAAATCTAGTAGAACTATGATGAGTGACTCCTCACTTCTAGAATACTTCTAGGCTGAAGCTATCTTCACAGATTGTCAAATGCAAAATAAGGCCTTAATCAACACGAATCACAACAAGACTCCCTATGAGCTTGTAAAATGCAGAAAACCAACCTTAGCCCACTTTAAGATCTTTGGAAGTAAGTGCTATGTGTTAAACAATGGGAAGCACTATCTAAACAAGTTTGCTGAAAAGGATTTTGAGGGTATTTTTATTGGATATAGCTTCCATAGTAGAGCATACAAGATATTAAACAAAAGACTCAAGTAGTAGAATAATCAATTCGTGTTGTATTTGATGAGACCATCCTAATCTATAAAGGTTGGCCTAGTTCTTCTAATGCTGTAGGTAGTGAGAAAAAGCTGGAAAGCTGTCCATCAATAACCAGCAAGAAAGAATTGAAATAACTTCACGAGATGCACCAATTAGAGAAGAAAGCCATCCAATAGAAAATGTATAGGATGTTGATGAAAGGACAAAGCAGGCTGAGACTCAAGATGAACCTGAAGCACAAGAGAATGCATGAAGAATGCTAACAACTACAAGGCACCTAAGAGATCACCTATAGAATCAGATTATTGGTGATATAGGTGAATGAGTTCAAAAAAGGAGGAGCTCAATTAATAAAGTTCTCCACCTAATCTTTCTTTCTTAGGTAGAGCCAAAGAAGTTTGAAGAAGCCAACTCTGATCCATCCTAGATCTTGGATATATAAGAGGAACTGAACCAGTTCAAAAGATGTAAAGTCTGAAAAACTTGTCCCAAGGATTCATAACCACAATATCATTGGAACAGAGTGGGTGTTCAAAAATAAACTGGATGAACAAGGAGTCATCATCAAGAATAAAGCAAGGATAGTTGCAAATGGATGCATACATGAAGAAGGGATAGATTTTGATCAAACCTTTGCACCAGTAACAAGATTGGAGGCAATAAGGTTGTTTCTAGCATATACAACTCACAAAGGATTCAAAGTATATCAAATGGATGTGAAGTCTGCCTTTCTCAATGGAGATTTAAAAGAAGAAGTATACGTAGAACAACCTCTAGGTTTGGTAAATCCTTCTCACCCTAGCCTACTATTTGAAGAAAGCATTATATGATCTCAAACAGGCACCCAGAGTCTAGTATGAGACCTTGTCTAACTTTCTCATTGAAAATAAGTTTTCAAGGGGAAAGATAGATAAGATATTATTTCTACAGGAAATAAAAGACAAAATTTTGCTGGTCAAAATTTATGTAGATGATATAATATTTAAATTTACAGATAATAATCTTTGAAAAATATTTGCTAACCTTATGCAAGGAAAATTTGAAATGAGCAACATGAGAGAGCTGAAATACTTCTTAGGTCTCCAAATGAAGCAATCTGAGGATGAAATCTTCATCTCTTAGACAAAATAAACAAAAGAACTCATTAAGAAGTTTGGAATAGAGGGTGTAACCTCAATGAGGACTCCAATGAGCTCCAATATGTTACTAGACAAGGATAAAAAGGGGAAACATTTTAATGAGACCATATACAAATGCATCATTGGATCCCTGCTCTATATAACTGCTAGTAAACCAGTCATTATGTTTTCCACATGTGTTTATGCTGGGTATCAAGTGAACCCTAAGGAATCTCATTAATCCTTCGTTAAGAGAATTTTAAGATATCTTAAGGGTGCACCAAATCTTGACTTATGGCACCCTAGGAGTAATGATTTTGAGCTGGCAGGATTTTCAGATGGAGACTTTGCAGGATACAAAGAAAATGGGAAAAATACTTCAGGGATATGCTAATTCCTTGGAAGATTGTTAATTTCCTAGAGTAGTAAAAAACAAACTAGTATGGCTATCTTAACAGTAGAATTAGAATATATCTCTGCTGGAAGTTACTGTTCCCAATTGATTTGGATACATCATTAACTATAAGATTTTAATATCCAACTAAGTATATCTCTATTATTTTTAGATTCATCAAGTGTAATCTCAATTCCCAAAATATTATGTGCCACATAGCAGGATCAATCATATTGATATTATGTATCACTTCATCAAAGAGAATGTTGATAAAGCAGATATCAGCCTTGATTTTGTCCTCACTAACAAACTAGTGACAGGTATCTTCATTAAGCATCTATATGAAGAGAAGTTTAACTCTTCAAAATTGAATTAGGCATGCTAAATCTAGAGTGATTTTCATGCCCAGACTCTTTTAAAATTACCTACCCTTACATAGTTTAACAATTATTTATTATACAAATTACGCATTATGTTGCTAGTAGAAATTAGGCCCCTAATAAAGTTGCAGGAGACAAGCTTTATAAGGGAAAATATCGGCTTACCGGGAGACATAAAAGCAACTTGGTGTCTTTAAGGAAGGATATTGGCACACCATATTTAAAGATTTTCTAAAAAGATTTACTTAATAAGGTGCGCGCCTCTTCAACTTATTTTTATATATAAATAAAAATAAAAATTTGAAGGTTTACATCAATCTTCCAAGATTTGAAGAAGCATCACTACCAATGCTAAGAACATATTGTATTTGATGCATATCCACTTAACGAGCATGCAGGGTTCCTGGTATTTTCTCCAAGATGCAGTTAAAGTAAAGCTGAGTTATACAGCTGAAAGGGCTTATAGTTCTCAGCTATACCCATGAGAAAATGGTCTATACCACTGAGAAGCTTGGACTATACAGCTGACAACCACAGATCTTAGCGGCAAGGCAAATATTACTGAAAATGAAGGATCTTCTCAGCAGTACAGTTGAGAAGATTCAGAAATAGTCGTTGAAAGCCACAGGTCTTAGCACTAAGTCTAATACTGTTGAGAATGAAGTCAATACTTAGTGGTTTAGCTGACAAGATTCAAATAATGTCGTTGAGCCTGTACAGATTGACGGGATCCAAAAATGGCGGATGTAGGGAAAGGATGGGCAGAACATTCATATTTTGTCCAATACTTTGGCAGGACCTTTCCTGGGACCGTTAGAGAAGGTCAAAGCTATAAGAAGACACTTTTTTTAGGGCGCCTGAAGCAAGTGTTGAAGCTGTTACACAAAAACCAAAATTTAAGAAAGAGCTTTATGATGCTCAAAGTGAAAGAAGATAGTTCTTTCTAAAGGCATTCAGAAGAATAAGCAGAGTCAATTCTTTGACTTAAGGTTGATCTTCTTCCATCTGCAAGAAGAAAAAGATCAAGGTGGAGCTTTCCCTAACCTGTGCAAAACTTAAAGATCATCTAGTAAGGGACCATCTCCAGAACTTGCCGTCAAAGCAAGAACAACAGAAGCTCTCAATCTTCAAGGTCTAACTTTATATTAGACTTCTTGTTATAATCATTTTCATTACATATTTTGTAGGGTCTTTGTGCCTGAGTTGTAGGTACCTTGTGCCTGATCTGTAGGGATGTATTCCCAGCCTGAGTGGTAGGATTTTAGTAGAAATATGAGGTAGGACTTGAGTCAAATCTGAGGTAGGAAATCTGGAAGGTTTCTGAGCTGTGGGAGTTGGAGAACTCTGAGGTAGGGCCTCTTGATAAGCTTGAGTGTAGGGCCTGAGTTCCTGAGGTAGGGTCTTGGAGAATACCTGAGAAATCTCGAGGGATTTATGCTATAAGCTCAGTTGAGACAAGTTTGGAGGAGATTGCATAGTCTAGCCCATGGCTAGATAGGTGTAGAGGAAAGTGGATGTACTCAAACCTTGGGAGCCATTATAAATCTCTGTGTGTTTGCGGTGTGCTTGTTTACTTTCTTACAAGACTATTAAAACTTAAAAAGAACACTCTAAAGTACAAGACACTTATTTCCCCCTCTAGGTGACTTAGACTACCACTAACTATAATCTATCACTTTCTCTTCACTGAATATTCTACATCTCTAATGATGCCCAAATCAAGCTTATTTGACAAGATCAATACAAGAAGTGAAGTAGTGCAAGACAGATTCAAAAATTGCCCTGAAGAAATTAAAAATGTGATATTTATCTTCAGCGCGATCAGCCTTGAGGTAATCCTTTTAGAACCAACTCATATTGTGCCAGATATAATAGATGAGTTCTTTAAGAATGCAAAGATCAGTAGTTTTGGAAAATACATCAAAACCCTAGTCTTGGAAAATAATTTGAGGATCACAGCTAAGAGCCCGAGTTAGCAACTTGACCTCCCTGCCCTATCTGAAGAGAAGAAGAGGAGGAGATATCTAGGGTATAATAGATCATGTAGTAGCTTTAGAATGGTATGATTACTTCGCAGAGGAGAATGGATCACTAGAGAGAGGCAACATGAACCCTCCAGCAAAGTTGTTGGCTGGTATAATATACAGGGCTCTCCTTTGCAAACCTAGTTCACATAACAGGATTTCAAAAGAGATGTTCAATATAATGAATGCCATCATTCTCACCAAGAAGACTGACTGGAGTCAGCTCTTCTTCAAGAAGCTAAAAGGATGTCTTAATCCCCCCCCCCCAACATGGGGAGGATTGTTTCCTTATACCTCTCCAAATGCCTAGGTGATAAGTTGCTTAAGTTACTTGAGACACCTCTGCACTACCTAAAGAAAATGGATTATAGGACAATTGAGAGATGGGAAAAACCCTTTTCTAAATTAGAGAAAGCAGGAGAAAGTTCCAAGCAATCTCTAGTTGAGAAGAATAAGAGTGTTGCCAGCTCATAGAGACAGAAGGAAGAAAAGAAAAGAAGACTTAAGAAGAAAAGGGAGATTGTTTCAAGCCCCACTCACTCCCCTAGTCACGCTGAGAGGGAATATACTGGAGAAACAAATTCTATCCTTTCTGTACATGTGGTCCCTAAGGACTTGGAAGTCACAGCCCCTCAGGAAGTACTCAGGGGTGTGGCTGGGAAAGAGGTGATGGAGGTGGGAGAAGTTCAATAGGAACTTGCTACCCAAGGAATTGAAATTTTGACTGTAGGAGAAGTTCATCTGGAACTTGCTATTTGGCATACTGAGACTATAAATCTAAGATAAGTTCAAGAGTAACTGTATACCCTTTATACATAAGTTGTGGGAGAAGAAGATCATCAGGACCATGCTATCCTAGACACTACAATAGTTGAGGGGGAGTGATCCAGGAAATCTCAGCCCAAGAGACTTAGGTGATGGAAGAGGTTGACATGACAACCACTAAGGAGAATAAGGGGATTCTAACCTATAAGACTCTACCCGAAGTATTTTTTACCAGGAAGGAGAAGAACCTGCCATGTACACACCTATATTACTTCCAGTCCAGGAATAATCGGAAAAAACAATCCTTACAGGGAAGGAAATATTATTATGGAAAGGCAAAAGTGTGTTGGAATAGGCAGACACTACCAAGGTCATCTCACAAACATCCACATCTGACGGCCTCTATGAGTACTCTTAACCTCATATAGGCCCTTCCCAAAGAACAGCTGTAAAATAGTCTAAAGCTTCATCACCACCAACCAGTGCAAAACCATCTAGTTCTTTCATGGCACAGTTGTAAGTGATAATACGTTTTGTAGCCTAAACTATTATCGTATTTTCTATTTTATATTGTACAAATCATGTCTATTAGAAGTTTATTTTTTATCATTTTTATGTAAATATTATTACTACTGAAATTTTCTTGTCTTTTTGAAGGTTTCCAGAAAATTGGTCAAAAATGACCTGAGACGCCCCCCTGTCACGCCCTCCCTGGGCGTGACCTAGGGCGTGTAACGCGATCACGAGGAATCCTGCTGGAAGGGACAGAAAAATGAACAAAATGGCTGTCACGCCCCCCTGACACGCCCTCCCCGGGCGTGTATCCAGGCGTGACCAAGGGCGTATCGCCCTCTGCCGCAAAGCCTGCCGCCGCATTGAATGTAGGTTCCGCCACAGCACGTAACAGTACTATCACGCCCCTATCACGGGCGTGACCTGGGGCGTGACATCAACTTTTCTGACGACTGACGGATTTCTGACCAATGATTTCGACGCGACGTACGTGTTACGCCCCACCTACACGGGCGTGACCTAGGGCGTGTCAACCGACGTACAGAAGAAATCATCCCTCCCGCCAGAATCCAGAACCCGAGGTCAACTTCGTACATGTCACGCCCCCTGACACGTCCCCCCTAGGGCGTGTCGTAGGGCGTGACCAACACGAGAATTTTTCTTATAAATTCAGACCCCCCCCCCCTTCCATTTCAGCAAGCTTTGGTTGAGTGGGGGAGGTGCTGCCCCTTTGTTTCTTGATCTTTTTTATGCTTTTCTCTCTCTCTCTCTCTCTCTCTCTCTCTCTCTCTTTGTAATTTTTTTTTTAACCATAGTTTAGTTTTTAGTTTGCCTTAGCTTTTTTGTAATCTTGCTTTTTCTTATTGCTTAATATAGGGCTAGAATAGGACTTTAATTCATGCACTTGTAATTTCAATTTCATTAGTGTAACTTGCTCCTTTTAATTGATATAAGTGCTCTTCCTTTACTAGTGTTCCTTTTATATGCTTTACTACTCATCCCCCCTCCTCCACTCCATTATGATTAACTAATCCTCCTTGTACTCGATCTTGATGATCCGAGGTTAGAGCGATTAAGTTATGATGTTTTAATTAATCTTTTCTTTTTAGGTTAGGGCCTTGAATTACTCTTGATTAATCATGGGTTGGAGGTATATTATCGATATATACCCTCCACCTTTGCTTTCATTCTGGGCTAGCCGATAGGCCGATAGAATGAAGTGAGCATTCAAGAGTAAAGGGATTTATACGCACCCCTCGAGAGAGGCAGACGTCCAAATCTCCCGGATTAGAGTAAAATCCAATAGTGGGGTTCACCGCGTAAAGCAAGTTTTAGGCCTCCGATTTAGACGAGAGTCGGTCAGACCTTCCTAAACTCAGTTGGGAACGACTTCGAGAGAAGCGTGTTCAAGCTTTAGGAACCTCCACGGTCAAGGACCTTTATCCTATTAAGTTTAGATTTTTATCGCATTTTCTTAATCGTCTTTAGCCGAGGTGATTCTTGATCGAGTGCATTTCCATTTCATATTTTCAACCTTTCGTAGTAATCGATTTTCTTATGCTCTTTAATTAACTGTAATAGCTCTCTTTCTAGCTTTAGCTTTACTTCCTTCCTTGCAATTAGATTCTCTAAAACTCTAGTTTTTCCGTCGATAAGATAATAGTTTTCGTGTGAGTAAGCATACTCAACAGTTCCCGGATTTCAATACGACACTTGTGTCCCCTAGCTACAATTCGATAGGTATACTTGCCTCATTGGATTGCTAGTTCGGTTGCATTTATTTTCTTCGAACCCTAGCGCGCAACAAGTTTTTGGCGCCGTTGCCGGGGATCCAACTTTTGTTGATATATTGAAAACACAAACCTATTAATTTTATCTTTTCTCTTTCTCATCCTCTTTCTTTAAAGTTTTAAAAATCAAAAAAATTTATCACCGCTCTTAATAGTAACCAACTTCACAATTTTTCTACGCCACCTAATTCTTTCGAAAAGGGCAAAGGGCTTTAAGCGCCACTATCTTATCTAGTACCTTGCGAACCCTTCACGGGGTAGTCCTTGGGAAGTTCGGGAGTTAATCTATAAAAAAAATCTATTTCAAAAAGAAAAAAAAATTCTAATCTAGTTTTTTTTTCTAGTTTATCCTTGTTCTCTTTCTTTTCTTCTTTTCTGTTCTTTTAGTGCATGACCCGCGGGAGTCTGTCGGTTATTTTGGACTTGGACCACGAAATTGAGCGTACTCTTCTGAGAAGATCGCGATTCAAGGTCCTACTATCCAAGTGTCGGTTGAGGACTCCGAGTCATTTGCTACTTTAAGAATCGAAGAACCCAACGTAGATGAGGTCGTGCAAAGGACTATGTCCTATTATGCACGACCAAATCTCGAGGGAACAGAATCAAGTATAGTCCGCCCTGCTATAGCAAACAATAACTTCGAATTAAAGCCTAGCATAATTCAAATGGTCCAGCAATATGTGCAATTTGACGGACTTCAAGATGAAGATACGAACGCACATATAGCTAGCTTTCTTGAAATTTGCGACACCTTCAAGATAAATGGTGTCACAAATGATGCAATCAGGCTAAGACTCTTCCCCTTCTCTTTAAGAACTAAAGCTAAGCAGTGGCTTAACACTCTACCTAAAAATAGCATAACCACCTGGAATGAATTAACTAAAAATTTTTTGGCGAAGTACTTTCCGCCAGCTAAAACTGCAAAACTTAGGAACGACATCTCTGCCTTCGGACAAATAGACTCTGAAACCCTATATGAAACTTGGGAGAGATTTAAAGAATTATTAAGACGATGCCCACATCACGCGCTGCCTGTATGGTTACAAGTGCAGACATTCTATAACGGGCTAAATCAAAGCACGAAGCAAATGATAGACCCAGCTTCTAGCGGTACTTTAAATCATAAGACCCCGGAAGCAGCTCTTGATCTTTTTGAGGACATGGACATGAACACTTATCAGTGGAATGTGCCTAGGTCCCGCCAGAATAAGCCTGCAGGTATCTATGAAGTGGACAACGTCTCCCAGCTCGCTCTGCAAGTAGAAATCTTAAGCAAAAAAATCACGGAGATGACTGCTGCCTCCGCCCCTCAGGTATTAGAATCTGCAACTCCTACTCCAGAACATTTAGATTTTGTTAACAATATGCCTAGAAATGGTTTTAATAATTTTTCTGCTGCGAATTTTCATCCTCCTGGTTTTAATTTTCCGAATAGTTATAACCTTGCTTTAAGAAATCACCCGAACTTTTCATGGAGTAATCCATCGAATGCGATGCGCCCAACACCGCAAAATGATTTTTCTGCACCACCACCACCTATTCAAAATTACCCAAAACCTCCAAGCTTGGAGGAATTACTTTCTAAATATATCACCACAAATGACGATACTATAAGAACTTTAACCGGAAGCGTAAAAAGTCTAGAAAATCAGGTAGGACAGCTCGCGAAAATAAATTTCTGAGCGACCCACAGGGTCTCTTCCTTCCAATACTGAACCCAACCCGAGAGAGCAAGCGAAAGCTATAACTCTTCGGAGTGGGAATCAAGTCTCCGGTATGGTAAGTGAAGAGCCCGAGGCAAGCTCCGCTCCCGCCTCTAAAAATCAAAGCTCCGCTCCCGTTTTAATAATTCCACCCTCTGTTGAAGAAGTTATCACCCCCGCTTTAGAAAAAAATCTCACTCTACCACCCATCTTCAAAAATCATCCAACTCCTCCATACCCCTCCGAACTTAATAGACAACGTCAAGATGATCAGTACTCCCGCTTCTTAGAGATCTTCAAGCAAATCCACATTAATCTTCCCTTCCACGAGGCTATTTCGCAGATGCCGAAATACGCCAAGTATCTTAAGGACATCCTCACCAACAAGAAGAAGTTAGAGAATCTTTCGCAAGTCAAGCTAAATGCCGAGTGCTCTGTTGTTTTAACAAACGGTTTGCCGAAGAAAATCAGTGACCCGGGTAGTTTCTCTATCCCGTGTATCTTCAATGATCTTTTTGTTAAACACGCGTAGCCGACTTAGGCGCGAGTATAAACCTGATGCCCTTTTCGTTGTTTAAAAAGTTAGGGATTGGTAGCCTTAACCCCATGTGTATGAGTATCTAGCTAGCCGATAGATCCGTTAAGTACCCGTTAGGAATAGTGGAGGACGTTCTAGTGAAAGTCGACAAGTTCATCTTCCCGGTGGACTTTGTCATTTTGGACATCGAAGAAGACGTCGAGGTTCCCCTGATCCTTGGCCGACCCTTCCTTGCCACCTCCAGAGCCATCATTGATGTAAGCAATGGTAAGCTGTTCCTTCGAGTAGGCAACGACGAAGTCACTTTTTCTATCACACCTTCAATGAAGAACACCCTAGCAAATGATGACTCATATTTTTTCGTAGACGCCGTGAGTGATGAATCTTCCTACTGCCTCTCCGACTTTGAAAAAGAACTTTCTGATTTTTGTTTGTCTTCTTCTCTTCCCGCTGAATCGCTGCAGGGAAGTGATGAATCTTCTAATTGTCTTTCTGAGTTTGAAAAAGAATTTTCTTATTTTTGTTCTTCCTCTTTTCTTCCAACTGAATCGCTACAAGAAGCCGTCTTGGCTGCTAGCCCCACCCCTTATTACGTTCCTTATAAAAAAGTTTATGAAGATATTATTTTTGAAAAAGAAAGAATCTCTAAATCCTCTTATGAAGAACCCCCTACCCTGGAACTTAAAGAACTTCCTGAACACCTTAAGTGTGCTTTCTTAGAAAAAGATTCCAAGTTACCAGTTATCGTTTGTGCCTACCTCACGGATACGCAAAACGATAAACTTCTTCTAGTTCTACGTAAGCATCGTCGGGCTATTGCTTGGCAAATTTCTTATATCAAGGGCATAAGCCCATCTTTCTGTACCCATAAAATTTTAATGGAAGATAATTCGCGTAACTCTTTTCAACCTCAGCGCCGTATAAACCTGAATATGAAAGAAGTAGTTAAGGGCGAGGTTATGAAATTATTAGACGCAGGAATTATCTACCCTATTTCGGACAGTAAGTGGGTTAGCCCCGTTCAGGTAGTTCCAAAGAAGGGAGGGATAACCGTAGTTAGTAATGAGAATAATGAATTAATCCCGACACGGACGGTGACGGGTTGGCGTATGTGTATAGATTACCGTAAGTTAAATGACGCCACCCGCAAGGACCACTTTCCTTTACCGTTTATCGACCAGATTTTAGAACGATTATCCGGCCATAGCTTTTATTGTTTTCTCGATGGCCTCTCGGGGTACTTTCAAATACCCATCTCTCCCGAGGACCAAGAGAAAACTACGTTTACTTGTCCCTTCGGCACCTTCGCTTACCGAAGAATGTCGTTTGGATTGTGCAATGCGCCAGCTACATTCCAGCGATGTATGCTCGCAATATTTGAAAAGTACGTAGAAAGCATTATGGAGGTATTTATGGATGATTTCTCCGTGTTCGGCGATTCCTTCGATAGATTTTTAGAAAACCTCGAAAAAGTCTTAGAACGATGCGAAGAAACTAACCTTGCCCTAAATTGGGAAAAATGCCATTTTATGGTGAGAGAAGGGTTAGTTTTGGGTCATAAAATTTCATCTAAAGGTATTGAGGTAGACGTTGCCAAGATAGAAGTTATCGAGAAGCTGTCGCCGCCTACGAACATAAAAGCTATAAGAAGTTTCCTAGGCCACGCTGGCTTTTATCGTCGTTTTATAAAGGACTTCTCCAAGATCACTAAGCCCCTCACCCATCTCTTAGAAAAAGACGCTCCATTCATTTTTGATGACTCTTGTATTTCTGCCTTTGAATCAATTAAAGAAAAGTTAATTAATGCACCGATTATGATAGCTCCGGTGTGGGACCTTCCTTTCGAGATTATGTGCGATGCGAGTAGTTTTGCGGTGGGAGCCGTATTAGGTCAACGCATATCTAAAAACATCCACCCCATCTATTACGCTAGTAAAACCCTCACATCTGCACAAGAAAATTACACCACAACTGAGAAGGAGCTCTTAGCTGTAGTATTCGCATTTGATAAATTCTGCCCTTACATTACACTTTCAAAAATCATTGTTTTTACGGACCACTCGGCCCTCAAGTACCTTCTTGCCAAAACGTATGCAAAGCCTCGCTTGATTCGCTGGGTCTTACTCCTCCAGGAGTTTGACTTAGAGATCCGTGATAAGCAAGGAGCCGAGAACTTGGCCGCCGACCATCTATCCAGATTAGATAACCCCTTTATAGAAAAATTAAATGAAAAATCTTTTAATGATTATTTTCTTGATGAGAAGCTGCTTTTAGTTAACACATCTACTTCTCCTTGGTTCACGCACATCGCCAACTATCGAGTGGCTCGGGTGCTCCCAAAAGAGTTCACCTCTCAGCAAAAGAAGAAATTCTTTTCTGAGCTGAAGAACTACTTTTGGGAAGACCCGCATCTTTTCAGAATTTATGCGGATCAAGTGATAAGAAGATGTGTTTCTTATGATGAAGGAATTGATGTTCTAAAACATTTGCATGAAGGTCCGACAGGTGGGCACTATCAAGCTGCTCGCACCGCTCACAAGGTGCTTTGCGCAGGTTTTTACTGGCCTAGCCTGTTTAAAGACGCACAAGCCTTTGTGATCAGGTGTGATAGTTGCCAACGGTCAGACAACATTTCTAATAAAAATGAAATGCCGCAAAATTATTTCTTAGAGTGCAAAATTTTCGACCTCTGGGGAATTGATTTTGTTGGCCCCCTTCCTTCTAGCTTCGGAAACAAATTTATTTTAGTTGCTGTTGATTATGTTTCACGATGGACTGAGGCCCAATCTCTTCCTACGAACGACTCCCGGGTTGTAGTCACGTTTTTAAAAAGATTATTTTTTAGATTCGGTACGCCACGCGCGATCGTTAGCGATAGGGGTTCCCATTTCTGTAACGCACAATTTTCAAAAATCCTTACCAAATACGACGTTACGCATAAGCTTTCCACTGCCTACCACCCTCAAACTAACGGACAAGTCGAAGTAGTTAATAGAGAAATAAAAAGAATATTAGAAAAGACTGTTTCAACTTCTAGGAAAGACTGGTCAGCCAAACTTGACGATGCTCTATGGGCCTACCGAACAGCGTACAAAACCGCCCTCGGATGTACGCCGTATCGGCTGGTCTATGGAAAATCATGTCATCTGCCCGTAGAGTTAGAACACCGCGCCTTTTGGGCCTTAAAATTTTAAACTTCGATCCCCGTTCAGTCGGTGACCTTCAAAAATTTCAACTAAATGAACTCGATGAGTGGCGCTCTTATGCTTATGAAAATAATAAACTTTATAAAGAGCGGACGAAGCGTTTACACGATAAACACTTAAGGCACCCTAAAAAATTTAAGCCGGGCGACCAAGTCCTTTTATATAATTATCGTTTACATTTATTTCCGGGTAAATTAAAATCTCGCTGGTCTGTCCCCTTTTCTTTTTTAGAAGTATTTCCTTATGGAACTATTTTAATTTCTCACCCTGATAAGGGTAATTTCAAAGTGAATGGTCAGCGTCTTAAACTCTATTTTTCTGGTGATGATGATGTCAGTCCAAACATTATTAAGTTTCTGCTTCACGAACTTTAACTTTGAACTTTTAATTTTTGCTAAAAACAATTTTATTTCTGGACAACAATATTTTTGGACAATATTATTTTTTGATGCGTCGAGCTCAACGACGCTTTAAACAAAGGGCGCTCTTGGGAGGCAACCCAAGTTATCTTTTTCTGTTTTCTTTATTTTATAATTTTTGGCCTCGGACGGCTCCGACAAGCTGAAGCTTCTGCGATCGCCTGCTCCAACGTTGATGAATCCATAACGAAGTCCAAAGAAGACATTCGGGGGAGCGGCATCACTCAGCTTTCACAGCAAATAAATCCGGGGAAGTACCTGTCTTTCAATTCTGTACTTTATTTTTCTCTCCTTCTCCAATCCCCTTCTTTTGCCATTGAGGACAATGTCGATTTTAAGCTTGGAGGAGGACTTCCTCCTTTATTTTTGCTTAGTGTAAATACTTTTTCTTTCCTTTTTTTTATTCTTCTTAAATATTTCCAAAATCAAAAAAAATGAATATCTTAAAATTCCAAAAAAAAGAGAAAATATTTCCAAAATCCAAAAAAAGAGAATATTTCACAAAATTAAAAAAAAATGTGTTTTTGAATAGTTTAGACATTTTGGTATTTCGATAGTACCCCTAGTTTTTGTTTTTGTTTTACTCAAAATCTCATATAAACGACTTAGTTAATTATAATATTTCTAATCGTTCTTTTTAATTACGTTTCACAAGTAAAATGTTGGTCATGTTGTGTTTCTAATTCACGGTAGCATGTTAAGGTGAAATATTTTTCTAAAACTCGCATTTCTATTATGGTTTTTTGTTTTCTATTTCCTTTACTTTCTCAAAAATTCATCATCCACTATTTTCTTTTTTATTTTTGAATAATTTTTGTAAAGTCAACTTTTGAATAGCGTAGTAGATGTGAACGATCCAAGTCACCTATTATTTCTATTTTCAAGTTAATTTCATCAATCTTCTTTTATTATCTAGGAGTCGCTTTTTGAAATTTTTCAAACCTTTGTTTTAAATAAATTCAAAAGCGTGAAAATGATTTAGGCTGTTTTTGTTTTCTTTTAAGCTTTCCTGCCAACCTAAAAACTTTTACCACTAGTTAGCCGTTTTTGAGCCTTTTTTCCGATTTCATTTGATAGCTCCTCCCTTCATTTCATTTTAACCAAAGCCAAAATTTCCAACCTATCTAATCACACTAACCTTTTTGAGTTTTATAAAATATTTTCACGATTTTGATAGGATATTTTGTGATTTTTGTGGGATAAAGGTTTTTGAAAAAAGTATGCTCAAAAGTTATGTTTATTTCTGTTTGGCCAATTCAAAAGGAAAATAAAAATATTTATGGCATTTGTTTTGAAAATAAAAAAAAATGGAAAAAAGAAGAAAGAAAAAAAAATGTATATATATTTATGAAATTTTTTGAAACTCTTTTCTCTGGTTTAGTGTGATTTTAAGCCTTCACGTTTATCTTTGAGTTCCACTCCTAATCATATTCCTAAACCAAACGTTTCTGTCCTATTTAAGTCCTTTTGATTCTCGCCTTTTGAATCTTATTTAACAACTAAGAAAAGAAGAAAAATAAATTAGTGGTAGTGATGGATTTAAACTTAGATTTTTGTTAATTAAATTGATATAATTATAATGCGTTGCTTGGATCTAGTAACAACTCAATGCATTTTTTTCATTTTTGTTGCTTTGCTTAAGTCTATTTAAAAAAACTTCGTTAAAATTTTGGATGATTTGTTTTTATTAAGTAAAGTTTATAAAAGTTTTACCAAACCTAAATAATTGTTTTAGATTTACACTTCACCTTTTCCCTACTTAGAATTTTGCATAGTACATGTGTAGGCATAATTAGAACTTTTTGATTAGTCTTTTTTTATGATTATCTAGTTTTTATATTTTTGCTTGAGGACAAGCAAAGCTTAAGCTTGGGGGAATTTGATAATACGTTTTGTAGCCTAAACTATTATCGTATTTTCTGTTTTATATTGTACAAATCATGTCTATTAGAAGTTTATTTTTTATCATTTTTATGTAAATATTATTACTACTGACTTTTTCTTGTCTTTTTGAAAGTTTCCAGAAAATTAGTCAAAAATGACCTGACACGCCCCCCTGTCACGCCCTCCCTGGGCGTGACCTAGGGCGTGTCACCCGATCCCGAGGACTCCTGCTGGAAGAGACAGAAAAACGAACAAAACGGCTGTCATGCCCCCCTAACACGCCCTCCCCAGGCATGTCTCCGGGCGTGACCAAGGGCATGTCGCCCTCTGCCGCAAAGCCTGCCGCCGCATTGAATGCAGGTTCCTCCACAGCATGCAACAGTACTGTCACACCCCCCCCCCCCCATCACGGGCGTGACCTGGGGCATGACATCAACTTTTCCGACGACTGACGGATTTCTGACCAATGATTTCGACGCGACGTACGTGTCACGCCCCACCTACACGGGCGTGGCCTAGGGCGTGCCAACCGACGTACAGAAGCAATCATCCTCCCGCCAGAATCCAGAGCCCGAGGTCAACTTCGTACATGTCACTCCCCCTGACACGCCCCCCCCTAGGGCGTGTCGTAGGGCGTGACCAACCCGAGAATTTTTCCTATAAATTCAGACCCCCCCCCTTCCATTTCAGCAAGCTTTGGTTGAGTGGGGGAGGTGCTGCCCCTTTGTTTCTTGTTTTTTTTATGCTTTTCTCTCTCTCTCTCTCTCTCTCTCTCTCTCTCTCTTTGTAATTTTTGTTTAACCATAGTTTAGTTTTTAGTTTGCCTTAGCTTTTGTTGTAATCTTTCTTTTTCTTATTGCTTAATATAGGGCTAGAATAGGACTTTAATTCATGCACTTGTAATTTCAATTTCATTAGTGTAACTTGCTCCTTTTAATTAATATAAGTGCTCTTCCTTTACTAGTGTTCCTTTTATATGCTTTACTACTCATCCCCCCTCCTCTACTCCATTATGATTAACTAATCCTCCTTGTACTCGATCTTGATGATCCGAGGTTAGAGCGATTAAGTTATGATGTTTTAATTAATCTTTTCTTTTTAGGTTAGGGCCTTGAATTACTCTTGATTAATCATGGGTTGGAGGTATATTATCGATATATACCCTCCACCTTTGCTTTCATTCTGGGCTAGCCGAGAGGCCGATAGAATGAAGTGAGCATTCAAGAGTAAAGGGAGTTGTACGCACCCCTCGAGAGAGGCAGACGTCAAAATCTCCCAGATTGGAGTAAAATCCAATAGTGGGGTTCACCGCATAAAGCGAGTTTTAGGCCTTCGATTTAGACAAGAGTCGGTCGGACCTTCCTAAACTCAGTTGGGCACGACTTCGAGAGAAGCGTGTTCAAGCTTTAGGAACCTCCACAGTCAAGGACCTTTATCCTATTAAGTTTAGATTTTTATCGCATTTTCTTAATCGTCTTTAGCCGAGGTGATTCTTGATTGAGTGCATTTCCATTTCATATTTTCAACCTTTCGTAGTAATCGATTTTCTTATGCTCTTTAATTAACTGTAATAGCTCTCTTTCTAGCTTTAGCTTTACTTCCTTCCTTGCAATTAGATTCTCTAAAACCCTAGTTTTTCCGTCGATAAGATAATAGTTTTCGTGTGAGTAAGCATACTCAACAGTTCCCGGATTTCAATACGACACTTGTGTCCCCTAGCTACAATTCGATAGGTATACTTGCCTCATTGGATTGCTAGTTCGGTTGCGTTTATTTTCTTCGAACCCTAGCGTGCAACAGTAAGTAATGGTGGAAAATCAGAGAAGGAAGATAGAAGGTTTTGTGGAAATAATAGTGCAAGGGTGGAAGAATGAGACGAATGGGAAAAACACTTTAGTAAGAGAAGAAATGCACCAACTGAATGCTCAAACACTACACTTCTTCATGAAGGCTGTAACTACTATTAATTTCACTGCCAAGCAAAATGATATGACTCAAGAGGGCATACAAGCAATAGTGGACAATCAAGTTGCCACTTGAGAAAACCTTCACCGAGCCTTCCAAGCAACAACACACACAACATGACTGAACATAAAATGAATGTGCTGGACAGAATTGACTTTTACAGTCAATTGCCGGATGGTCATCTGCTATAAACAAAGAATACCATGGTTATAAGAGTTAATATACTTAAGCAAAAGGATTTTGATTCTCAAGAATCCATCTGCAAACATATATTTGAATAAATTAGAAATAGAGAGAGGACAATAACACATCAATCTTCTCAGTAGGCTATATGAATCACAAATGCCACCAGGGATGCATTGAATCAAGAACCCATAAATTACTCTCCACAGTAAGAGCATGCATATTCAAAAAATGACTTAGCTGATGCTTATGATTACACTCCTCCAGCACAGTATGAAGAGACTTGGGATGATTTTGATTACTCTCCTCCAACTAACTATGAAGAGACATCTTCATCTCAAAAAAGGAAGGTTATCCAATGTCAAGAAAAGATTATGTTGGCAAGGCAAAGGAGGAGGATTGAAATTCAAAACATATCTAGTTATGAAGAATGGAGCCTAGTGTCTGAAACATCATCCTATACACATGAGACAATTTTGGGAAAGCATGGTATCAATGCCTCAAGGTACTATAACTCAATAGAATGAGATAAGCATGAGAAGTAGGAGACAAGGAGGAGGATTCATAGGAGGAATCACACAAATAGACCACCTCCTCATCCAATATATATTCCCAAGTCCCTGGGGTACTTCCAACAACAAAAGAGAAAGGCAGCTAGAGAAAGCTTCTGAATATTGGAAGACTATGGGGTGAACTGAATATATGTTGGGATTTACTTTTTATTCACCATAATGTAAAACTCCATAATTTCAGACCATTTATATATAATCTGAAAGGTTTTGTTTTATTATCATTTTATGTCTTCATATTTTTTGTCATATGAAATTCTGACTTCTTCAAATATGTGGAGATTATTAGGAATATTATCCACAAGATTTCTGATTTGAAGAAGACCTCAAGATGACAATGAACATCTTGTATTTGATGTGTGTGTTACTTTTAATGTAACAAGCTTAACAGAAATGTTTGACTAATCTAGTGTTAGTCTTATGGTCAATGATGTAGGCTCAATTTTAGGGTTATGGAAAATAATTAATTTTTGGTTAAAGCAAATACCTTTTAGTGAAATAGAAAGTTAGGGTTTGAATTTTAAAAAAAACACGAGAGCTGAGCGGCCAATTCAAATTTTCACGTACGTGATTTCAATGACGTCGCTCTGAGCTTTGAGAAGTTCGTTATTTTCGTTCGAGTGGAACTCCTACGTGCTTTAGGGTTCCAAATCTTCTGCGAGGTCTACACGACCACAAGCTAAATTGAAAATAATAATTTATGAAATAAACGATATTTGTAGAAGAAGAACGCAATGGCAAGCCCAAGTTATTTTAAGTAAAGCATAAATTTATACTAAATGTAAGGAGCAGCAAGTATACCCAAATGATTGGTAGTGGAACTGAGATCCCTCTGAATCCATCACACACATGCGGGAATATGCTCGGAAATGAATCGTGGCTATTGGATTCAGCAACCGGAGGAAAGGCTTGCAATCGACGATGCTGAACGGAACCGGGACGCCAGAAAAAGGCTTTTTGAGGTTGACGACGCCCAATGTATCTTCTGCCAACGGAGGCGGCGACGTAGGGTGGAACTCTGCGGGGTCGATGAAGACTGTAGTGGAATGGGAAGAGACGGGAGGTTGCCTCAAGGTGATGCCTGGAGCGGCCAGAGAGATCGACTTCGAGCGGAGCTCGTCGGGCATAGAACTGGAGGAGCAAGCGGGCAAAACAGGATGGCGGCGTGACTGGAGATGGCAGAGAATGAATTAATTTTCATTCTCTGTATTTTTCCCGGGTTCCTTCTCTTGGTTTGGGATGAGGTCCTTTTGTAAAAGGGGCAAAGCATAATCTTTTATTTTAAGAATAAGATCTGCCTCATTTATTTTGTAGAGCGAGATCTCCAGAAAATATTTTCTTGATTGACTTTAATTTTAAATTTATGTTTACTCAAATGACTTGGGCTTGCCGTTATCGTTCTACTACTAATAATACTGGACCATTTTATTCAGGATTTCAATGGCCAGTCAAACCACGGAGCCAACAAACGAGCATTTGAAAAATAGACGAGTACGCAAACTAAAACACGCAGAAAAATAAAGAAAATACTTTGATGCTCTAGGGTGCTTTGCAGGATGCATTAATTCCCCCGGATTTGAAAAGGCTCAACCCCGGCGAGACTTCGCAAAGAGTAGCAATAGAGAGATCTGAGCGGCGACGGCGTTGCTCGTCAGTGCTAATCCATGAACTGTTTATGATGTCCCGTCCCTTCCAGGAGACTAAGTAGCGCTAGTATCTCCAGTGGCGAGTATGAAACTCTCGAACATCAAGAACATGATCTATCTCCTCAGTGTTGGGTGTCTGTACTGGAGCTAAGTCTTGTGGAATCTTTGGGGCTGTCGTCGATGGGCTCGGGATGGAACTAGGGGGTTCTTCATAGAAAGGCGTCAGATCGGCCACGTTGAATATTGGTGAAGTACCGAATTCAACTGGAAAATGTAGGAGATATGCATTTTCATCGACGCGCTTCCGGACTTGGAAAGGACCAAACTTCCTCTATTGTATCTTGTGGTATGTACCCAGAGTGAATATTTGCTTCCTGAAATAAGCAAACACCCAATCTTCTTATGAAAAGTATAACTCTCAGCGATGACGATCGTCCATGGATTTATATTTTTCAGAAGTTGCTCGTAATTTATTAGTAATAGATTTATGCAGTTCTTTTAAATAATCAACATGGGCTTGTGCATCAAAAGAAATACGTTCATGAGTCAAAATAGAGTGACGACCAAGTAAATGAGGTATAGGAAATCTGTAAATAATCTCGAAAGAAGATTTAGCTGTGGAGCAATTAGTAGAATTATTGAATGCAAATTCAGCTTGCGGCAGTATAAGATCTAATTGCTTCGGATTCTCCCCTGTAAAACACCTAAGTAGGTCTCCCAAACTCCTATTAATGACCTCAGTATGCCCATCAGTCTGAGGGTGATATGCACTGCTAAATTCGAGTTTGGTACCTAGTCGGGCCCACAGTGTCTTCCAGCAAACGAGTGTGCCTATTAGAAGTGATTAACCTAGGCATTCCGTGTAGTCTAATGATTTCTTTAAAAAAAAGTTCGGTGACGTGTACAGCACTAGAAGTTTTTCTACACTGGATGAAATGTGCCATCTTCGAGAATCGATCTACGACTACAAAAATAGAATCGACCTTCCTTTGAGTGCGAGGAAGTCCTACCACATATTCCATCGAGATGTCATCCCATGGCCGCTCAGGTATTAGTAAGGGGGTGTATAATCCAGTGTTTTGTGTGTGTCCCTTATAAAGATGACAGGTAGTGCAGTGCCAAATGAATTCGTTGACATCACGCTTTATATTTGGTCAATAATAGCGTGTGCTGGCAAGATCGAATAATTTAGATTGGCCTATGTGTCCACCAAACCCATATGAGTGGAGCTCTCTAAGTAGTGTCTCTCAAAGTTGTCCTTTGCAAATGCAAAGACGAGTTCCCCTAAACAAATAAACCTCACTCACGACGTACTGTGTGGTGGGATTTGTCCCACTGTGTTGACATGAAATCCAAATGTCGTAGAAAAAAGGATCAGTGGAGTATAAGTCTCGCTGTGAGTCTAATTCAGTGATGCATGGCTGCAGTGTGACTAGCAGATGAGCGTGTGACTAAGTGCATCAACAACTCAATTCATGACACCGGGTTTGTACTTCAAGTGAAACTTGAACTCCTGTAGGTAAGCTTCCCACTTGGGATGACGTCTGATCTCCTTTTTGAAGTTCAGATGTTTCAGAGTGTCATGATCAGTGTTCAGCACAAACTCGCGCTGAATCAGGTAGTGTCTCCAATGTCGGAGAGCCTGAACGATAGCGTAAAACTCTAAGTCGTAGGTGGAATATCTCGTCTTCGCCTCGTTTAACTTCTCACTAAAGAATGCGATGGGTCGACCCACTTGACTCAAAACTGCATCAATGTCTACGATCGATGTGTCACAGTCAACCTCAAAATGTTTCTCAAAATCAGGCAGCGCTAACACAAGTGCACTCGCGAGTCTCTCTTTTACCAAAGGAAATGCTCGCTCGGCTTATTCAGTCCAAATAAACAATCCCTTCTTGAGACAATTAGTCACATGTGCTATCAAGGTACTAAAGTTTCGAATTAATCGCCGATAAAATATGCTAGCCCATGAAATTCTCGAGCCTCAATAATCGTCCTAGGGCTAGGCCATGATTCTATTGCCTTGATCTTCTCTCTATCAACTCTAATAACCTCAGAAGAAATGATATATCCTAGAAGGTCAGTCTAACAGTCAAAATGTGCATTTCTTCAAGTTTATATATAGCTTATTTTTTCATAAAATCTCTAAGACTTTCCTAAGGTGAATCATGTGCTGATCTTGATTAATGTTATAAATCAAAATATCGTCAAAGTTCACCACTACGCAAACTCCTATGAGTGGCCTAAGCACTTGATTCATCACTTGCATAAATGTACTGGGAGCCTTGGATAGCCCAAATGGCATCACCAACCACTTATATAATCCTTGCTTAGTTTTAAATGCAGTCTTCCATTCATCCCCAGGTTGAATCTTAATCTAGTGGTATCCACTTTTTAAGTCAATCTTTGAAAATACATAGGATCCACTGAGCATATCTAGCATGTCATCCAATCGGGGAATCAGAAAGCGATACTTGATCGTGATTTTATTAATCGTTATACACCTAAAAAGGGACTTGAAAATCAAGTGCTACACAAGCGCATACACCTAAAAAGTCATTTTGCAAGTTTTCTATAGTGCTCAAGCCCTCAAATTCTTTCAACTCTTCATCTACTAAAATCTCTAAAGAGATTTTTTTCAAAGGCCCAACTCAACAATATTCTTCCTGAAGAACTTTTCTCTCTAGACAAAGTGTTCTTGATTCATTCTAAGCAGATAAAATTAAGTGCTATACAATGTTTCTATTAAAGACTCAAGTTTTGGCATTTGAGTGAAATTCTTTGTAACTCTTTTGTAATTGTATGATCTGTATAAGATCTGAGTTTGTTGTAGGATTCTAGTGAGAATCTGAGTTATAGGATCATCGTGATCTGAGGTAGGATCTGTGGAAAATATCTGAGTGTATATCCTATTGGATATGGTGGCCAGCCTTAGAGGGGGTGAATAAGGTTTGTAAAGAACTACTAGAGATTAAAATTTATTCGGAGGCATAAAGTAATTTTTCTAGAGCTATCGTCGGCAATATCGACAAAAACTTTGTTCCTTGTTTTTGAGGATCGTATAGAAGTAGACATACAAAAGAAATTAAACTTTTAACAATAAACACATATGATTTAAGATGAAGCAAGAATACATGATTTCATTTCATAAAAAGAGAGTTTACAAAGTTCAAAACTAGATCTCCATGACACCGGAGATCGGAGGCGGTGAATCAAATATTTCTTGTGGTTTCTATACCGACCCAACTCTAGGACCGGTTGGATCTCTCTCTTATTCCCAAGAAGATCGACAAACCTACTAGATCTCCTAAATCTAGACGTCCTCACAGGACGATTTCCATAGATTTCTCCCAGAAATCTGATGACCTCCCAGACTGATTTCCCATGAAATCCTCCTAGAAATTTGAAATTCATACCAGATGATTTCTCCACGCAGAATAAAATAAAACAAAAGAAAAAGGAAGAAAGAAGATGAAAGAAAATTAGTGCCCCCTCAAAAAGTATGTCTTTGGAGGCAGTGAATGAATAATGCTTTTTATTCTCGGGACTCGGGCACGCGATTGTCTTCTAATTCTCATTCTGGCATTCCATCTCCAAAGATCTTCTTCATTTTTGCAAGAGGGAAATACTTCTTCTTCTTCTTAGATGGTGGCTCTCAGTAACAGGGATGACAAGACATCCTCTGGACGTTCTAGGGTTAGAGCACACGCCACCAGGAGAAAAAAATCGCGCTTATATTGATTTTAGCACTATTGTCGGGCAATAATGGCTATTGCCTGGCAATATCCTATTTTGGTGCTGCCACCGCCAGCTGTCCTGCGCCGGAAAGGAAAGGAGGCATCCGTTTCAAAATTTACGGTCGCTATCACCGAGCAAAAGTCACTATCATCGGGCGTTATCCTAATTTAGCTCTTCATTTTCTGGCATCCTGCTCGTTCCACCAATTCATGGATCATTGATGTGTCCACATCCAGGCTATCGCCAGCGATAATAACTATCGTCTGCGATAGTGCAAAAACATGCAAATCCTAAAAATCTTCACACATGTAAACCAGCACGCTATACCCCAAAAGTGTATGATCAAATACATCTTGGGATTTTATATTTACAAACCTAAGAGATGTAGAATGCATGTTTCAACAAACTCCTCATTTTGATAATACCAAATCTCATTCATGAGTTTTAAAATACACAGAACGGAAAATAGCTTGGTATTGTATAAACAACTGCAATCAGTACAAAATAGATAGGAAAATAGACATGTTTTTATGTCAGAATAGCACATGGAATTTTCATAGAACACTAATTGGTGTGATCGTGCATGCATGGTACGACTCCCCCTACATGTGTTCTCCCCCTATCTATGTGTACTAGCATAGGACTAGCTCATGAACATTCAAATCTCTCCCTTTGATATTATCGAAAGGGTTGAGCATGATCTGAATTGATTTTTTTTTGTTTAAAACAAGAGATGCAGTTCTTAATAAGCATGAAAAATAAGAACAATGAATATGATAAATATAAGCATGAAAGATATAGGAGTGACCAAAACCATATCAGAGAATTAAAAATTTGGGTCAAAAGTACTAGCGGGGCAAAAAGACTATAGAACTAGATAGCACAGGAAAATCATTTGATTTATAAACAGACAGAGCATATGAAACTAAATACACAAAATATGTCGTTCAATGTTAGGTGATTTATAAAGTTAATACAGTGTAACATTGTAAGCGTCATTAATAGTAATCGTGCACTAGCACAATCATGCAATAAATAGGAGGTGAAGTTTAAGTCTAATTCTTATGCATGGAAGTGTTAGATAGAAAAATGACAGGTGTACGAGTAGAATTAAAGAAAAGCATCAAGTAAAAATAATCATTAGTACATGCTATATCACAGTAAATCAATATGTTAACACAAGAGTGATGAGGTGAAAAATCATGTCACGTTCTTTATCTACGCAGTATCAAGATTAGAACAAAGGACATAACTCATTTGTCTATCTTTGCACAGATCAAAACGAATCAATAAACCAAAGTGCTTATCCTCACAATGCTCATAGAGGCTTATGAGCAGAAATGAGTAGCGCTTGGGTGGTATCCTTACCACAGATTTTGATAGCATATATATATATATATAATATTTTTTTCACTATCAATTTTATAATAATATTCTTTATTTTTTTATTTGTATCTGAGGTCCCTGAATCAACTGAAATCTACCGACATAGATAGATGAACTTTAACTTGTATACAAAAGACCTTACTAATGTAATTTTGGTCAAACATTCTAAGCTCTATATATGAAAATGAACGACGTGATATTGAATTTTCACATCATTCCTAGCATGTTAGACACAACATCACAAGTTATAATATACAAATTTTGAAATTTCTACAAGAGTGCATTTTCTAGAGATGTGCGATAAGTGAGATGTCATTATTCTACCTAAATTCGCACACATACCTAGAGACATATTAAACATACACTATCATATTTAGTCGCACTCAGTAGCTAAATACGAATAGATTAGACACATCATGACAAAGACATAAAATGTTAAACAGAGATTAGCAATCCTAAATCAAATATTGGACGTAATCTTTATACTTTCAGTTCTAGTCATCCATGTCCCAAAAATAAAGATCGTACCATTTTTATTGCAAATATGTTTTTTTTTATTTTGTTTTAAATGAAATAAACAAACATGAAGACTAAGCAAAAACATATTTTTGTGATTTTGTGATTTTATTTTTTCCCTTGAGTTTTATTTACGAAACATAAATAAAGAAAACGAGTAAATGAAAAACATATTTTTGTGATTTTGGGGTTTTATTTTATTTTTGAGTTTATTAAAAGATGAAAGCAAAAACAAAATTGACAAATAAAAACGAAAAAAAAAACTAAAAATAGCTCAAAAATAGAAGAATGACAGTAGAGAAAAAAAATCGAGGTTTTTCATAGAAAAGCATTATCGCCCGCGATATCACTACCGCCTAGCGATATCAAACATAGACTAAATTTTTGGAAAATAAGCCCAGTTTTTGCTTTTTTTGCTTTCAATTTTCAAGGAAATTGGTTTAGCGATGTAAGCGTTATCTAATGCAGCGAAAAACGTAAAGAACTACCAAAAATGCGGATTTATTCATCTGGCCTAGAGATTCAAAACCCCAAATTCTAAGCGGAGCTTAGAGAAGCGTGCGTCAGGAAGAGGTTTGGTAAAAATGTCTGCAAAGAGTTATGAAATATCTTTTCAAGATTGAGGATTTTACATATTAGCCCCACTGTCACAAAATTGGTTTTGAAAATACTTGTGTTTTACAAACATCATGACTCAAAAGTATATAATATGCAAAAAAACACAGATTTCACATATTTGTACTGGTCAAATATGCATGAAAGAGAAGATCATGACCTATAGTAAGATACTAGTCATGCATATGATATGATATAAGCACGTCCAAGATTATAACTACTCAAGTTATGTGTCTACACCATAGCCCCGTACAAAGTGATAGATGGGTATGAGGAGCTGCACAAATGTTATGGGTTGAGGTGTTAATCTCATATTCATACACATGAACCCGCTCAACTTAACATTCTCCCCCCTCCCCAGTGCCTCTCAAGGCCCCACTAGAATCCTCCTCGATTAAGGACAAGACATTGTTTATAGGTTGGCGCGTCTCTAATGCACACAACCCTACACCATCGCTATTGTGAGACAACCAATGGGTGAATGATTGTGGTCATACTTATGCATTTAGTCCTAAAGATACACAAAAGCACTTTGGTACTAATGCATGATAAGAGTTTGAATTTATTATCGTATTATAGATTATTGATTTTCAATCCATTTATAATTTTACATTCATACACTTTGTTACATAAATATCATGATTTTCCACTTTTAATATTCTGGTGTTAGTCTAGCATTGCATGTCATAAAGTACCTAGCTTAGGCATTCAATTGAGCATATAATGTACGATAAAGCTAGAATGATGAGATTGGATGCAAAATGTAGGATTATGGTATATGTGATACAGTTTAATTTAGATTGTTGGAGAGGTTGCATGTATTTAAAGAAAATATTATTTCTCAGACCTAGATAGATGTGAAAAGAAAAACTTGTGATTTGTTGTTGATTGGTGCACAATTTATTCTAGGGTTTTCATAAGAAAGAATTACATGTAAACTCAAGTAAGGGATATCACACACACAATACACCACACTGAGTACGGCACAATGATACCAATATCTATCATATGATTTATAATTCCTAAGATTAATAGATAGCCAATTCAAGATTATTCTTATGTACGCTTATGAATTTTTTTATTGAATTAGATAGAGTTTGAGCTTAGGATATCAATTGATCATACTAAATCATTATGGTGTATGTGATGCTCACATTCATCCTTGTTAATTTATTATACGGAGCACATTCAGTTTTTCTTTAACAAATCATGACATGATATAACTAGTATGAACAATGATGTTTTCTTATAGTAAGAGACGATGCTAGAATAATAAGTTAGGGTAACCATATGCAATGCTATGAAAGGTTAAACACGTATATAATTGATTTGAATGCGCCCAAGACGGAATTACAAACTCAATATTCATAGACCTATAGTAATGTGATTAAGCTTCATGATTTATGTTAATCAATATATGGTTGATTCTAAAGTTTAAATATGAATGTTGTGATTGCAAACTAGAGTAAAATTCAGTACGATATATTTCAAAATTTGACTTTTAGAAACAATCAATTTTTTTCAGAAAATGCATAATTATTTTTTAAAGAAATCAAAATATTCAAGTAACTGGAGCTATCGTCGGTGGTAGAACTTATTGCCATGCGATATCAATAGAACCTTTAAAGGTCATGCAAAGCTCATGATTTTTGTGATTATTGGAGCCCGATTTTTCTTGATTATATCTTAGAATACTAGGTGCTATCTAATGCAACAGTGAAATCAGTGAAATAATCATAAAGTTTGGCATTAAATATTTGTAGTCTAAGTCCCCTAATAACCCATTTAAATCCAATACTTTTAAATAACCAATCTTGCACAAATCATATACTCCACATTACTATTACAAATTGATAGCAATTTTTGAACAATCGTTTCAGATAACTTGTGGATTGTTATTTTTTAGCATAAGGAGTTCAATTTTTAGTGATATTATGAAAGATACTCAACTAGCAAAGGTGATAGACTTCATTATAGTTGATATTAGAATAGTGAGATAAGTAGGTCACTTGAAATGATGACTTTTTATTCAATTACAGTCAATTTGATTTGTTAAGAAATTAGACTTAACTTGTCTAAGTCATATCTCATCACATATCTAATGTGACCATGTATTGTGTTGGCTCAAAAAATGCAAAACCAAAAACAAAAAAAAAATGATAAGCATATCGTGAAGTAAAATATAGTGTATTTCGTTTTGATTCTGCTTCATGCAATTGGTGGATACTAATAGATATAAGATTTAGGTATCCAAGTGAGACCATGTGAGGTGGTTCCCTTGGGTACCCAAATACTTCGTGTTGGCTTATGAGAAGGCAAGGATGAATGAGCCATTTTTATTGGAAATAGTGCATCATTTTTACTAATGGGTCTCCATTCATACTTTGGTTTAATATCATTTTTATGTTGCAAATTTTCATTATGATTCTTAAGAATCTTTATGTACTGATCTTTATTTGAAATTATTTTTCAAGTTAAAATTATGTTACTTAACAAAAAGACTCATAGCATAGTGATTCTTTAAAGGAATTTTTTGTTCATTTGATTTTAAATTTGGAGTGATTTGAGTGGGTAAATGAGGATGATAATTATGTTGTGAAATTACATTTACAGCCACTTGATTTATTTCACTCTTGTTTGGCTTAGTTATTATATGAAAATTCATATTCAACATGCTTTTGGATTTTGCTTGAAATTTGTGAGTTATGTTTTGTGAGTTTTTAATCATAATTTTCTTAAACATATTAATTTTTGTTTCCAATTCTTTATTTTTAATCTTGAGATTATGTCTAGCTTTATTGTACGCGATTGTATAACTTTTAAAATTTGAGGTTAATGAATTAATGTGTGTTTTGTAATCTTTTTTCAAATCTTCAAATGTTTCATTCATTTCTTCAATTTTATTTTATAATTCTTTCATATAGCACAATCACTTTTCAATGATAAATTTTTTAAACATAATTTATAATTTTATTCTATTGCAAAAGAAAGCTCCTCTTCGAGATCCTTGTATTTTTCTTCTAAAACATTATAATAAGTACATGGTATAGAATTTTCAACTAAGGAGCTTGTAAGTGAACTATACACATCATAATTAGATTCTACATTAATTCATGCTTTTAAATTTTTATTTTCTTATCTAAGATTTGAATTAATGTTTTTTCAATTTTTAATTCTACGTCTAGCATTTTCTAATACACACTATATAGAAATAGATGTTGTAACATAAGAATTTTTACTTACAGAGATTTCAGAAGAGGGAGATTTGAACAAGATGTTCCTTCGACATCTTCACCTAAATACGATGTACTTGTCGTGTCGCCATCCGAACATGACACTGAGACCATGCGTTCCTTTTCTATGGATGTGTTTCCCTCTTTCCTTTCACTACATGTGTTTGATTTGTCTTCCTCCAAGAGCACACCTTCATTTAGTTCTTCACTCAGATCCATATGAAATTGCTCGGATTCATCATATATAGAAGGAGAACTTTAAGTAATCTTAAGAAATTTCTATATATCATAAGCAGTATGAAGTGTGCAGATGAGTTCAAAAATTTCTTGACCTAGCCCACAAAACAAACTACTCATGGCTTTGGCATTTAAATAACATTCATGTTTATTTAAGTTATTTGGGGGTTTGAGACTAGTCATGTTCCAAACTTCTATATCTAACAATATAAAGAATTTTCTCATCAGTATTTTTCACCTGTAATAGCTCACACATGTAAATAGAGATGGTGCTAATAGATTTTCAGTGTACAAACTTCCATCCCCGCTAGTAGATTTGAGATTGAGGTTGGCCATTATTCCCGGCGGTGAAACCATTTTTGGAATAACCTCCCTCTGATACCACTTGTTGGATCTGGTAGTCAACCTTAGAGGGGGTGAATAAGGTTTGTAGAGAACTACATATTAACAACTACTCAGAGGCAAGAAGAAATTTTTTTGGATTTATCGTCGAGAGATATCTAGATATCGTCGGCGATATCGACAGAAACTTTATTCCTTGTTTCTGAGGATCGTATAGTATTAGGCACACAAAAGAAATTTAATTTTTAACAATAAGCACATATGATTTAAGATGAAATAAGAATACATGATTTCATTTCATAAAAAGAGAGTTTATAAAGTTCAAAACTATATCTCTATAACGCTGAAGATCGGAGGCGGTGAATCGAATATTTCTTGTGGTTTCTGTACCGACCCTACCCTAGGGTTGGTTGGTTCTCTCACTTCCTCCCAAGAAGATCGACGTACCTACTAGATCTCCTAGATCTAGACGTTCTCCCAGGATGATTTCTACAAATTTCTCCCAGAAATCCTACGGCCTCCCAGGCCGATTTCCCACAAACTCCTCCCAGGAATCGACGTCCACACCAGACGATTTCTCCGCAAAGAATACAGTAAAACAAATGAAAAAGGAAGAAATAAGATCAAAGAAGATTAGTGCTCCCTCAAAAAGTATGTCTTTAGAGGCGGTGAATGATCGGTGCTTTTGATTCTCGTGGCTCGGGCACGCGATCGTCTTCTGAATCTCGTTCTGGCATTCCGTCTCCAAAAATCTCCTTTGTTTTTGAAAGAGGGAAAGACGTCTTCTTCTTAGATGGTGGCTCTCAGCAACAGGGGTGACAAGGCCTCCTCTAGACGTTCTAGGGTTAGAGCACACGTCACTAGGAGAAAAAAATGCTTATATTGATTTTAGTGCTATCGCTGAGTGATAGTGGTTATTACTTGGCGATATCCTATTTTGGTACCGCCGCCGCCAACTGTCCCAAGCTGTAAAGGAGGCAGTCGTTTTCAAATTTATGGCCTCTATTTTCGGACGATAATCACTATCACGGGGCAATATCCTAATTTAGTGCTTCCTTTTCTAGCATCCCACACGTTCCACCAGTCCATGGATCGCTGACATGTCCACATCCAGGCAATCGCTAGCGATAGTGGCTATCGCTTGCGATAGTGCAAAAACTCGTTGATCCTAAAAAATCTTCACACATGTAAACCTACACACTATACCCAAAAGTGTATGGGCAAATACAGCTTGGAATTTTATATTATCAAACCTGAGAGATGTTGAATGCATGTTCCAACAAATCTCTGATTGTAGAGATTGAGGTAGGGTTGTGTTTGGCCTGAGTGTAGGATTTTGAGATAAAAGATCTGAGTGGTAGGACCTGGTGTTGAAGGTCATAGGTAAGGAACAGTTATTCTTGAGTTGTAAGATCTTTGGATCTGCGAAAGTTTGGAGAAGTTGTCCTAAGCTAGCACTCTGCTAGATAGGTGAAGGGGGAAAATGGATGCACCCATAATTGGGGAACCACTATACATCTTAGTGTACTGTGTTGTGGTTGTGTTTTGTTTGTGCTGATTTATTACACATCTATGCTTAATCAAAGAAAATAAAAAGAAAGTATAAAATCCATAGGACACCTATTCACCCCCCCCCCTCTATGAGAGTGGTCAACCCTTAACTTTCACCCACCACATTTATGCACCCATCCTACCCATTATGCAAGTATGAAGTATGAATAATTAAATGAGAGAGCAGGTGCAAAGTTTCATTCATCATCTACAAGTGTACCTTAGTTTCCTTTTATAATCAAGGCTTTTCATTTTTGACTTAAGATATTGTCTTCTTCAAGTCTTGTTTTGTCCCCTTAGAGACCTTAAAATAAGTAGATCCCAAGGGAAAATTTGTAGGTCTATACATTCTCTACATCTTTGTTTCTTATAAGATTTTTATCAAGTCTAGCCCTAAGGCCTTCATTTTATCATGTAAAGGACTCATGAAACTTTTGTTTTAAATTTTTGACATTTCAAGGACCCCATTTAGAGTGATTACAAGGCTCCCATTATTGAAATACTAAATATGAAAGTTGTAATCAATACATGGGACTACAACTTTAATATTCAAATTATTTACATTTGAATTGTCAATTTATTCAAAAAATCAGCTTAAAGTATTAGATCATTAACCAAACTTTTGTAATAAAACTAATTTATTGCCTGATTTAGGTAAAAATATGATCCATCTAGAGGCTTCAAAATATGTTGGATTCCTTAGGAAACTTGTAGATCATACACAATTTTGTCCTTGATGAATTCTTTTTAAATACAAACCCTAAGGTCCTCCAATTTATAAGTGAAGTTTAGGAAAACAACTGTTAGCCAGCCATTTTTAAAAACCAGTGAATTATGGGTTTTAAAATAATTTTGTCAATTTTGGGTATATTTTAGAGGGGTGTGGAGGCTTTTGATGAAAAATATTTGAATACCAAAGTTATAGCCAATATATAGAGATACAAATTTGGTGTTCATTGTTTTCATATTAGCATTGTTTTAAATGTCCTCCGACATGTCTGACATGTCTCCCGACATGTCTTTTTTAGGGCAAAACGAAATATTTTTCTAAAAAAAAGATTATGTCCTTTTGTAAAATATAGATTGACATGTCTGATTTTTTCCGATATATCGGCCGACACGACATTTAAATATATTACTCGCTATTTTTTATGTTATATTAGCAAACTAGCAGTATATATTAATTAAAGCGCTTGTGAAAATTATATTGTGTTTAATTAGATTGCATTTATTGTTTTGATTTTTTAACGTTTTATTCTTACAACCATTTTGAATAATTGTTTCATAATTTTTTATTTTTATATTACAAGAAAATATGAAAACATTTAATACATTTATTAGTTGATTGTTTGCATGTTTTTAATATAAATTTATAAGTTTGAAAAGAGTTATAATCAATCAAAGATTTTTTACTTTTAAATCTTCTTTATTTGCAATAAACTTATAGTTATCAAAATAAAATTATTATATACTATTAAATATATTTTACAATGTATCATATTTTATTTGTTAATAATATTTTATCTTAGATACTATTCAATTTTATTACGTCATATAAATGTCTCATGAGCAAAAAATGGGAGTTGCGGAGATGTGAATGCTTAGGTGGATGTGTGGACACACGACTAGATAAAATTAGGAATGAATGTATCATCAATAAGACAGGAGTATCACCAATTGCATATAAGATGCGAGAGGCTCGACTAAGATGGTTTGGACATGCACAAAGGAGACCATTAGAGGCATCCATTGGGCATTGTGAAAGTCTTGTCACCAGGCAAGTTAAATGAGGGAGGGGTAGACCAATAACGACTTGGAATGAAACTATAAGAAAAGACATAATGTATGTTGAAGCCGGGAAAACCTCAACCACAAAATTCGGATCAAGGTAGCCTAAGGTTACCGGCTCAGCGGTTGGGCTCGACGGCTAGCGGGCTAAGACACAGAAACTGCCGAACAACAAACAGGACCCCAGGCGCTGCGGTAGGAAGGTCCCACCACGTACCCAGAAGCTTATAAGAAGAAACCCCTCCACAACCAAAGATGACCGAGCAGGATACGAGAAAGACTAGACAGTAACTAAGTCGTGGCGGCTAAGACAGATAGTCACAGGGTCGCGACCGAGTCTTTCTGAAAAAGGAATCCAAAGGCTCAATTGATGTCCAAGAAAAAGTGGTTTCGAGATCTTTGTGAGATTCTGAAGTCCGTCTCCTTGTACCCTTAGGGTCCTATTTATCGGCAAATCTAAAGGGAGGGGGTGGGTCTTATTTATAGCCCACCTCCTGGCGACTAGGCAACTTCCTGGGGGAGCTCGCGTGGCTGGGCGAGTAGCTGGCCTAGTCGCATACATGACGAGTATGTGAGGAGAGCTCGCCATACTCTCACAGGCTTTCCTCTACCTGACAAATTGACTCAGGCTTCTGTCTTGACTTGCTGACTTTGACTTTTGCTAACCTGGCTCTAGAGGGGTGCACCCTCGATGAATATGGGTTATACACAATCCCCGCTCTTTCCGAGCAACGTAGGAACTTGAAAATAAACATCCAACACTTATTCGGCTAGCTGCTTGGGTGAGTTTCAGTATTACTCGCTTCTGATGGATGCCTGCTGAACTCTATAAATAGGGGGGACTGGTCTTTGAGGCATATTTTATGAACTCGCACACAATGTAAAAATCTGCCGAGGAAGCATACCAAGCAAGCTTGGCCGCACTGTCTGGTCTCCTTGAGCTGTCAAGGCACAAAAGACCGCGAGAAGGCGAGGTTGCTGCTAATCTCCCTCCCCTGAAGAAGAAAAACTGAAGAAGAAATCGAATAAGTTGTTTGCATCCAAGACAGGCAACCTGCCTCCGCCTGCCGACATTGCATCCTCCTCGTTCGTCCAACATGAGCCTTCCACCAGCACCCAGCAGCTCCTTGACAATCTCAGGCTGAGCAACATCCCCAAGCTGTTTGTCCCTGACTTCAATCTTTTCTCCCTGTCGACTTCTCCTCCTGCCCCGGAATTCGCGAGGTCCCAAGCACAGCTGCAATCAGATCTCGCTGCCTCGTAAGGTTGTCGCCTTGCACGATTTCGATACAAAGTCGTTGATCGATCTGTATATCTCTTTACTGACTTGTTCCTTATATTTACAGCTCCTCCGCTGAATACTGCAGACGAGACTCTCGATGTCTCTCCTCTGCAAGCAACTCCACTGGTTACCCTCAAAGCTCGACCTCCGCTTCGAACCGTGCACACCGTCTGAATCAGCATCGACCCTAAGAAGGGGTCAGAAAAACAAGTCCCTATGACAAAGAAGGATCTTCCAGTAACTAAGACCTCTTATCCTAGGACGATCAAAGTCCCTCCTCCTGCGACCACCTCATCGCTATCGGCGGCGAGAATCCCTTTGCTACCACCGCCTCCTCCTTCGACTAACCCGCAACAATCGAGGAGCACGCCACCTCTTTCAGCGAGCTCTCCACAACTGATGACGAACATTCCACTGTCGCCGCCTCCTCCTTTGCTACCGAGCAACGAAGCTCGCCCAGAACTCTGTCAGGAAACCTTGGTTCCTTGAATACCGTCGGAGAGCTCGGCGCGAGATTCGGAAAGAAGGCACCCAAGCAACTTCCCATCGAGGATCGGAAGCCGCGAACATGGAGGTCGCGGACATGGGCAGCCTGCCGAGCACCCTGGTGGCTCGTCATCGGGACCACGAGAATTGATCTGTCGCAGCCCTTTCCCTCGACAATCTCAGTCCCCTCGACAAGGTAGCTCGTACTGATGCTGATCTGACTGTTGATGCTGACTTCTTACTGACTTGGCGACTTCTCTTTGCTTTGACAGGTCGCCCTGCTACTCCTGGAGCGACTTTCATTGATGCTCTTGGGCTCTCCGGAAACGAGTATTGCCATGCCGCTGCCCGCGCCTACATCAAGCTGGAGGCTAAGTTCAACCAACTTGCCATTTGTGAGCCTCATCGCTGAATCTCGGCACTAGAGGTGAGGATGGCGGAGATGGAAGAGGTGAGGGAAAGCCTAGCGGCTTACGAAGCTGCTAGAGTTGGACAGGCGCCTGGCGATGATTGACCATCACGTCCAGCTCCATGGTGAGGAATTGGCCGACATGCACACGAGCATGGGATCTGTTCGGCGGCTTGCGAGGATGTAAGAATAGTTGTGGCGAGACGACAACGCGATGGAGGTAGCTAGCGAGCACCGCCAAGCACGCGAGATGGGCTGGGCTGGGCGACACCCACCTCTTCATGATCAGAGACCTCCTAGGACTTAGATTTTTTCTTTTCTTCCTTCTAGTTGTACTCGCCGCTTGGCGACATTTGTAAAGAATTGTTTTCTTTAATTGTAATAAGGCGAGTTTGTTTCTCACGTTGATTTTGCTTACTTGTGTTTGATGCCTTTGTTGCGACAATATTTTTCTTCTGCTTTATTCTCGTCTTCTTTCTGCATCCTCGCAAGTTGTGTTGTACAGGTTTTGGTGTTACGACGAGATTCTGGATATTGTTGCACGAGGCTAGACTAGTGGTCAGGGTCGATCTTTAGGCGAGTACGAGACTTAGGTAGATACTTGCGCGAAGTTGATATACCCCCTGGCCTCTGCCTATAAATAGAAGGGGTAAGTGAGCCTTTAGTACGCTGTTGCGAATTCTGACCCTCTGCTCGCGAGTATTTATCCTTGCTCGCGTCTTCTTACTTATTCTCTCTCTAATTGCATTTCTTTCTCGCTTACGCTAGTCGCTCAAAAATGGTCAGCGATGATGTCAATGCTCGCCGACAGTCCCACATGGCCAACTTCACTGAAGTGGTCTTCTTGAAGTCGGCAGCGATCGAGCAAGATTTGGAGGATTTTTGCCAAAGGCACTTGCCAGAGGAATACTCGGCCAGGCTCCCAGCCCAGACCGAGTGATTAAACACCTTTCTAGAAGGTGAGATATTCCTGCCACTCCGTCACTTCGAAGTCGGCCTGCGACTTCCGTTGTGGTCCGAGTATTGTCAAATCCTTCGATACTTCGGAATCGTGCCCGCCCAGATCAATCCCAACGGAGTGGCGATGATCATGGGCTTCTTATGCTTTCTTTGGGAAGAGAAGATCGCGTTCGACATTTCCGTCTTCCGGAAGGTCTTCGCCTTCGTCGTGACATCTGAGAGAGTGATCTTCTTCAGCACCCACATCTGCACGCTGGTCGGCACTGCTAACAAAGTTCCTCGGTGGGGCGAGTACCTGGTCATCATTGTCGGTGACTTTGAGGGGGTGCCGGGGAAGCCCCACTAGCCGCCATAAGTCGCATTCTTGCTTCCAATATTGGAAGGCGCGTGAGAAACTTTTCGGAGCTTTCTGCGAGCAGCAATTTGACATCATCCACTGGCATCTTAACGTCAACATGCTGGAAGAAGTCTTCTCTGGGGAAGGTATAACCTGACTTGATTCTGCCCTACTCGCCAAATTGTCTTTGGTCACTATTTGTAGTTTCTCTAACTGTTCTTCGTCGCTTGCAGCTACTCGCGAACTACCGCGAGAACCGCTCCCTCCTGCGAAGGAGGTCGTGTCATCGCGCCAAGACTCTTCGAACCTTCCATCTGAGGTGGAGGAGATCCTTCCTTCTGCGAGCGACAAGGGCCAGTCGCGCGCCGACAACAAGGGCTTGCTGTAGAAGAAGCTCGCTAAGGGGATAGAGAAGCCCAAGTACCCGGACCATGCGAGCAAGCGAGCCAAGCTTTCTCGTGAGCTCTTCGATGAGAGGGAGTCATCGGTCGACGTCGGGGCACCTTACTTCCACCCGAACTACAACTTCGGGCGAGAAGGAAAGGATGTCTTTGGTCGCCCACTAGTCACCTGGGCCGAGGGCGAGCATCGGGTGTCTCTGAGCACCGACCTACCCACCCGGTCGGAAGACTGGGAGAACAAGGGGAAGCCTACAATGTTGTCTTTGCGTTGTATGGGCGAGCAGACGCTGAATCGATGCAGGATCTCAGCCCGGAGGTGATTGCCCACCAGTCATCTCGCTACCTCCTACGAGCAACCGAGCTGGGGCACTTCACGGCGAGGAAGCTCCTCGAGACACAGAAGGCCCTGAAGATCATCTCGCAAAAGGCGATTGACTTGGGGATGCAATCGGTTCAGTGGAAAGAAAATGAGGTAGCTCGCCTTCTCCGCATGATTTACTCGCTTATGTACTTGACCATTTTTCTGACAGTTTGCTGGTTGATATTCACAGGACACCGAGATCGAAACGGCGAAGATCTCCGCGCTAGAGGAAGAACTCGCCAACACTAAAGCCACGCTGGAGACTTCTCAAATCCGGGTCGCGGAGTTAGAAACTCTCCCGGTCGCCGCTGAAGATTGCCCCGGTCCCTCGGGTACTTGCCCGGTTGAGCATCAATAGGAGGCGAGTCTGCACGGGATGGGCAAAAGGATCCGCATTCACGGGGACGAGATGTCGGCTATCCGCCGCAGGATAGCGCGAGCAACGGGGGAAGCCGTTCTTGCTAAAATAAGGATTGACGGCTTCCTTGGCCAAAAATCCAATCATGTGACAGTCACGAACCTCATCCCAGGCCTACTTGCCGAGGAGTCCAACTCGCCAGATCGTGTCCTCTCCTCCCCTTCTAGCTCCAGTGATAGCGACAGCAGCAGTGGAGAGAGTGATAGCAGCAATGATGAGGACGATGCCGAGGATGAGGAAGATGGTATTATTGAAGACGAGGAGTATAAGCCTGATACTGGTGTCGATGAGTCATAGTCGGTCGGCGACCTCCTATGTCCAACTTGTAAAGACAGTTATATAAGAAATTTTTGTAATAGCTTTGTAATATTCGTCAGATAATATAAAAGTTTTTCGACAGTCTTCTTCTTTTACTTGCATATATGTATACTCGCCTGTTAACGATGCTTGCTAGGCTCATAGGCATGGGGAGGTTGAGTGCTTGCCATGCGCATACTCGCTTGTTGATGTTGCTCGTAATCGCGCATCCAATATTCGCTCCGATTAAATCGCTCCGTCTGCTCGCACATTATTGCTCGCACCTGCATGGCCGCAGTCGCATGCTCGCCCATCGCTACTTATACCTGTATGGTCGCATACCTCATAGGAGCATAGCTCATCTGCATCGAAGAATATAGTTTACACCTAGCAGGAGTCGAACTTAACTGAATGTGTAAAATATAGGTCCACACCTAACAAGAGTCAAGCTCAACTGGAGGTGGAAAATAAGTCAACACCTAATGAGAGCGAAGCTCAACTATCAGTGGAGGAAACATCTTATAAGAGCCGAGCTCAACTGGAGATGGGTCGACAGCTCTCAGGAGCCGCACTAAACTGGAGATGGAGGCAACATCTTACAAGATCCGAGATCAACTGGAGATGGGTCGACAGATCTCAAGAGTCATGCTCAAATGGAGGTGGAGGCAACATCTTACAGGGGTCGAGCTCAACTGGAGATGGGTCGTTAGCTCTCAGGAGTCGCGCTCAACTGGAGGTTGAGGCTACATCTTACAAGAACCAAGCTCAACTAGAGATGGGTCGACAGCTCTCAGAAGCCGCGCTCAACTGGAGATGGAGGAAACATCTTACAGGAGTCGAGCTCAACTAGAGATGGGTCGACAACGCTCAGGAGCCGCGCTCAACTGGAGGTGGAGGCAACATCTTACAGGAGTCGAGCTCAACTGGAGATGGGTCGACTCGGGTTGAGCTCGTAGTCGGCCTGCATGAGGGAAGCTTGTACAGGGGGCTCAGACTAGTCAACAATTGAAAGTGAAGGGATAGATACTACTCTAGAGGGGGGTGAATAGAGTTATCAAATTTTGCACTAGACAAAACTTAATGGTCTACCCAACTCCCTTGGAGTGAATTGCGGAATTAAAAGATTATAGATATGGAATTAACCCTAGAGCCTAACACAAGTGTTGTGCACAAACTCAAGCTAACTGTAATTACAGTTAAGGCTTGGAAACCCTAATCAGCAACTAGCAACCTAGTTATATCTATTCACAGCCACAATGCAGGAAATAAACAAGGCAATCCAGACGACACAAGGAATTTATAGTGGTTCCCCAAACAACTTGGGTACGTCCACTCTTCTACCAACAAGGTAGGAATCCACTCAGGTTTTTGATCAGGTGCCCTGCCACCAACAGGATCTGCTTCAGGTAGATCCAGAAACCCTTTAGACTTTTGATCAGGTGTCTAAAAACCAAGCACAGGTTTTTGATCAGGTGCCCTGCCACCAAGGGATACTTTTGAAGGGAGTAATAACCCTGTACAGGAGGGGGAAGAAGGTTAAGATGTCTTCTCTATTTTATAATAGATTAGAGAAGCACAAAAACTTGCACTGAGCTAGAAAGCTCTAAAGAATCAAGGCTCCCCCTGGCTCAAAGATGTCCAGGTGAAGTCTTGCTTCAGTGCAGAAAACTCTTCAGAAAGCTCTGAAGGAAAAACTACAAGAAGATAATAAATAATAAAATTAAAGATCTTCAAGCAGCTATCTTCTTCTTCTTCTTCTTCAAAAGAACTCTGAGTTTGAACTTCCTGAAAGCAGGAGAACTCAGGTTGAAGAAGAGTAGAAGATCTTAACACTTCTCAGTTGGATGAGTATTGCTGAGAGCAGAAGATTTGATCTTGATGAAGGCTTGAAAGCATAAGTGAACTGGTTAACTAGTTAGCTAGCTTGAATCCTTCTTCAAAGGGTCCTTTTTATATCAGCAACAAGCAACGGCTTTCTTCAATTTGAATTACTTGTCTTCTTCTGAAACTTGAGACCTGGGCTGTAAATATCAAGAAGACAAAACAATCTCTGCAGCAGAAACATTCTATAAAAGGTATAAACCTCTTTCTAGGAAGCTGCAGGAAGCAATCTGATAATAAAGTACTAAATAAAGTCATATCAGAAACAAACTCTTTATAGCAGAAGAAAGACTTTTCAGTCTAACGACTATAAAGGACTGACAACAGATAAAGTAAAATACAAAGTCAGCTAATAAGACAAACAACTTTATCTGAAAAGATTTTACTCAGGCATAAGGGATGGAGCAAATATTGCCTGGAAATATTATCATAAAACAACTGAAAAGATATGTCAGATAATGTATTAATTAATTAAATATAATAAATAAATACAAAATATAAAGGCAGACAGAAAGCGTCGAACGACCCTCGGAGATCGTCGACCGACGCACGGAGATCGTCGAACTATCGGACAGACAGTCGAACGATCCAGATAGTCGAACTATCACAAAAGATAGTCGAACTATCACAGCAGATAGTCGAACTATCAGAAGATAGTCGAGCTATCAGATAGTCGACCTATCAACAGATAGTCGAACTATCAAGGCAAAAACAGATAGTCGAACTATCAACAGATAGTCGAGCTATCAGATAGTCGACCTATCAACAGATAGACGAACTATCAAAAACAAACAGATAGTCGACCTATCAACAGATAGTCGAACTATCAGATAGTCGAACTATCAAAGCAGATAGTCGAACTACCAAGCGAGAACAGATAGTCGACCTATCAACAGATAGTCGAACTATCAACGCAGAACAGATAGTCGAACTATCAACAGATAGTCGAGCTATCAGATAGTCGACCTATCCAAGCAGATAGTCGAACTATCAAAGCACACAGATAGTCGAACTATCAGCCGATAGTCGAACTATCCTCGCAGACTGAAAGTCGAACAACTGATAGACGATCGTCGAACAGTTAGTCGACGATAGTCGAGCGGCGTTCGACGATAGTCAAACGAACAAACTACTTAACCAAATTCTCAATCTGGAAAAGCGAGGACTCTACAGCTAGACCACTAACCATTGACCATAGATATTTCTTGGGTCAAGGGACAAAAAGGAGAGGACTAAACTCAAATCAAACTAGGGTACCAACACAATACACACGAGGAATTTATCTCACCCGAGGGGGTTGGTAGCTGATATACATGAGAGGAGCTCGTGCAGGGACTCGAACTACGATAACTCCATGACTCGAAGAATTTTATCGGTGCTAAAGCGATTCGCCTTGTTGCTCAAGAGATAGTTCAAAGAATTAAATGCACTAAAATCTTTGAGGACGAAGGAAATTCCAAAGAGACGATAATCTGCTTGTCAAGTTAGGAGGTTGACGTCCAGACCTGTTCCTGATAGTTCCTCTAGTCGGAGGAGAGATGTAATTGGGGGTAGCTAGGCCGACATGCAAGGGGGGAGCTGATCTTGACCGTCAATGCAGGGGCTCGATCTTACAAGGATGCTTAAATCCCAAAGCATCGTCCCATCATCAACCCTGAGCTATTTAGGAGAAACAGTTCGAAGGCTCGTTTCCCAATCTAACCGTGGAGATAGCTTCCAGTTCTAACTCCTGGCTACCAAGGCTAGAGTACAAGTGAAGGGAAATGGACCTCGGGGGTTCCTATAGGACACACTATCGAGTCCACCCTCCTCCCACGAACTCATACTTTCCTGAGCTTAGTGGGTCATCCCACTTTGGAAACAATAGGGACACGTCCTGGCTCACAGGACAAACAATCGCTAAGAGCGGGCCTTTTAGTCTTCTCAAAGACCGATGACGCCTTTACACAAGGTATCATTTTGTGAGGTCGATCCTTTATCAAGTTTAGGAGGTTAGAATCCAGACCTATTCCTGATAGTTCCTCCAGACGGAGGAGACATGCAATCGGTGGTAGCTAGACCGAGACATGCAAGGGGGGAGCTGATCTCGACCGTCAATGTAGGGGCTCGGTCTTACAAGGATGCTTAAATCCTGACGCATCGTCCCATCGTCCTCCCTGGGCTATTTAGGAGAAACGGGTCAAAGTCTTGTTTCCTAAATTGATCGTGGAGTTGAACTTCACTGATTCAAGCTAATTGGAGATTACCAACATAAAGAAGATAACTTGTAACCACCCATGCCTCTGGGGGCGAGGAAATGTATATATATAAATACGATTAAAAGTAAGCAACACATGTTACAGCTAGGGATAAGACCTTTTCAGGTCATCCCCGCTCTAAATACTCCCTACTAGCTCTCCTTCTAGGTTTTTTAGACGATAACCCCCATTGGCTAGGGCTTCCTGGATGATGAAAGGTCCTTCCCCTTTGGGATGCAGCTTGCCAACGACAGCTCCTCTTTCTGTTGCATCTACCTTTTTCATAACCAAGTCTCCTGCGAGGAAATGTTCGAGGCAAACATTTTTGTCGAAGTGCTTTGTCATTCTCCTTATGATTTCCTCCTGGAAGATGGAGGCTAAGTCACGAAGTTCCTCAATGTAGTCTAGTGAGAGATTCTGAGCATCTTCATTTTCCAAGCGCCACTCTTCGCTGCCTTCTCCTCCTGCTACGACCCTCGGACTCTGAACCTCGAACTCGACAGGGAAGAGCGCCTTAGACCCGTGGGACAACTTGAAGGGTGTTTCCCCCTGTGGCCGAGTTAGGAGTTGTTCTTAGAGACAATAAGACCGAGGGGAGTTGCTCTGCCAAGTTTCCCTTCAGATTGGTGAATTTCTTCAAGAGGTTGATGATCAGCTTGTTGGCAGCTTCCACCTGTCCGTTTCTCCGAGGATGATGCATAGAGGCAAATCAAAGATCCATCGCTAGATTCTTGAAGAAGTCCTCCAGCTCTAAGATGGCAAACTGCGGGTCGTTGTCAATGACGATGTAGAGAGGGATCCTGAACCTGCAGAAAATCTCTCCCCGGATGAATTTCTTCACGATCTAAGAAGTGATCTTGGCAAGGGCCTTTGCCTCGATCCACTTGGAGAAGTAGTCGATCATGACAAGAACGAACTTCCTCTGTTCGCTGGCTTGGGGAAAAGGGTCAATCAAATCATTCCCCAGATGGCAAAGGGCCACGGGACGGTGATTGAACGAAGTTGCTGAGCTGGCTTCAACTGAAGAGGCGTGATAAGCTGACACTTCGAACACTTCTTCAAGAAGGCTTCCACGTCCTTCCAAATGGTCGTCCAAAAGTAGTCGTGCCTTAGAATCCTCTGCTCCAGAGTACGAGTACCTGAGTGGGTACCACACTCTCCCGAATGGATCTCTTTTAGAACTCGAGAGATTTCAGCTTCTGACAGGCATCTGGCAAGAGGGCCTCAAATGTTCTTGCGTTTAAGTTCTCCTTCATGCAGCGGATAGTAAGCAGCCTTGTAATGGAATTTTCTCTGATCCCCTCCACTGGCAGAAAGCCAGCCTGTCGTTAAGAACATAACGAACGGGTCCTTCCAAGAAGCCCTTTGTTTGATCTCCATCATCTCCCCTTACTTGATGGACGGTCGAAATAACTCGGTCACTATCCCTCTAGCTCTGGGACCGTACTTGGTGTGATAATCTGCCTCTGAGTTAGCCTCTCGGGACACATGCTCAATGAAGAAGGATTGAAATCCTCTGATCAAGCCTTTGACTTTTGCCAAGTACTTCTGCAAAATGGGGTCGTGCACCTCGAACTCTCCGCTGATATGTGATGTGAACACCATTGAGTCGGTGAAGGCTCTAAGATTGTGAATCCCCGACTCCTTGGCGAGACACAAGCCTTCCACCATAGCTTCGTACTCCGCCTAATTGTTCGTGACAGGGAAGAGGATCTCGACAGCTTGCTCAATCCAAGTTCCTCGTGGACTTACCAGCACAACTCCGGCTCCCACGGAATTCTTGCCTGAAGCCTCGTCCACAAACATCTTCCACGAGACTGGGCTGGGAGAGCCTTCGTATCCTCCTACCTCGGTCGAGAAGTTGGCCAAGAAGTCCACCACTTCCTGGGCCTTGATTGCCACCCTCGGCGAATAGGAATGTCGAACTCGCTGAGCTCCACCGCCCACTTTGCCAACCTGTCTGAATGCTCCACTCCATCCAAGATACTATGAAACGGATGATCAGAGACGACCTTGATGGAGTGAGCCTGAAAATATGTGCGGAGCCTACGAGCCGAAACCACCAAGACAAAAACCAACTTCTCCAAGATGGGGTACCTCTTTTCTGCCTACCGCAACACTCTACTAACATAGTAGATGGGAAGCTGCTTATTTCCTTCATCCCTGACCAACACCGAGTTGACTGCTTCTGCTCCCACTCCCAGATAGAGGAGGAGGTCTTTGCTTCCCTATGGGCTTTAGAGTAGAGGAGCTTGGGTTAGCTGCTGCTTGAGCTTTCCAAAGGCCTCCTTACACTCCGCGGTTCACTCGAAATTTTGGTTGCCTCGGAGAGTTTTGAAAAAAGGAGAGCACTTCTCTCCGGCCTTAGAGAGAAAGCTTGGACTTTCTTGGGATTCTTCGGGGATGCCATCTTCAAAATGGCCTTGACCTTGTCGGGGTTAGGCTCCACCCCCCTCGGAGTAAGGTGGTGACCTAAGAACTTCCCCTTCCTTCTCTAAAGACGCATTTAGCCAGGTTGAGCCGCATCTTGTACTTCCTCAGGGTAGCGAAGGTATCCTACAGATCCTTTATGTGTTCTGCGATGCCTTTGCTCTTGATGAGGAGATCATCCACATATAATTTCTGATTCTACCCCTTCTGCTCCTTAAAAACTTGATCCATCATCCTCTGGTATGTCCCATCCGCATTCTTTATCCCAAAGGGCATCATCTTGTAGCTGTAGAAGCCATCACTAGTGATAAAAGAGGCGTCGTGACAGTCGGGGGGGATGCATCCGGATCTGGTGATACCCTAAAAAGCATCAAGGAAACTCATCACAGGAAACCCGATAGTTGAATCGGCCAGTGCGTTGATTTGAGGCAAGGGGTAGCAATCTTTCGGAAAAAATTTATTTAACATGGAAAAGTCAATACATAAGCGTCAGCCCCCTCCGGACTTCTTCACCATTACAACATTGGATACCCAACCAGGATACTAGATCTCTGAAACAAAACCTACCTTTAGAAGATTCTCCACCTCCTCTCGAATCGGCTCAGCCAGCACGGCGGCGCTCTTCCTCTGCTTCTGACGGATGGGGGGGACTTTTCGATCTAGGTTGAGGCGATGGCGGGCAACATCGGCATCAATCTCTAGCATCTCCGCGACACTCCAAGCGAAGATGTCCATGTTCTCCTACATGCATGCGTCCATCTCCAACTTCCCCTCCAGCGTCAGAGATCTTCTGATCTTCAACAACACCGACTCTCCTCTCCAGGAGATCATCTCCGGCTACTTCAGCTCTTCGGCATCTCTCAGGCCTTCCTCCTTCTCTAACACCTTCTCCAGCCTCTTTGAATCCTCCATCTAGCTGATGGTACTGACGACGTTCAGGTAGTACTCCCTGGCATCTTTCAGATCTCCCCTGATCCGCACTTGGACGTCTCCCCAGCAGTACTTCAGGCACTAATGATATGACGTTGGAACCTCCTTAAAGTAGTTGATGAGGGGTCACCAAAAGATGGGGCTATAGCAGCTCAGGGTGTCGGCGATGACAAAACGACATCGGATAGAGGTACCACCAAGAGTGACCAGAAGGTCCACTCCTCCCTCAACCTCTTTCTTCTCTCCCGAGAAGCCAAAGAGGGGCCCGTCCGTAGCTTGTATCTTGGACGCTTCCACCTGCAGCCCGACGAAGGTCCTCTTGAAAAAAACAATCATTGAACTCTCGTTGTCTATAAGGATTCGGTCGACGGTGAAGTCCTCGATGGCGGCTTGGATGACCAGAGTATCATGAAAGGGGTTCTCATTCCCCAACATGTCTTCTTTAGAAAATGTGATCTCCTCTAACGGCGACGGAACTTGATAGGTAGAGGCGACACTCTGAGAGGTAGAGGCGGCGATCTTTTCATAGATCTGATGAAGACTCCCCTTGAGGGAAGCTCCAAGTCTGGCCTCTCCGTTGATCACTCCAACCTGCCCACCTCCTGGATCGTGGATCACTTCCCCGTGACCTCCCTGGTCGACCCGGTCCTCGTTCCTCCTCCGCCCTGGAGCTTGGAATGCTACCGGTCCTACTGGCACTTCTTGTCTTAGTTGCTCCCTCTCTGCCGCTCCAGCTTCCAACCTCCTCCTTGACTCCCAAAAATCTGGGCAAGCCATCGTCTCATGCCCCTCTACTCGATGCAGGTCACAGTAGAGGGGAACCTCCGCCTCCTGGGGCCTTGCCTGATGCTCCCTCCCGCGACGCTTATTGCTCTGCCAGACAACGATCATCGCCTCCCTTCTAGCTCCTCCTCGGCGTCCATCCTGCTGGTGGTCATTCCCCCTCTCCTGCTGCTGGAACTGAGGCCTAATAAGTTGCCTCCCCTGAGGTCGATTCACAGGATACTGGAATTGTTGAGCTTCTCCCCTCTTCTCTGGAGCCTCCACGAGCCTCCTCTCCTACCTCTGAGGCCTCTCCTGCCTCCTCTGCTCTTCCTCCGTCCTGGGCTCTTCTCTGTTCCTTTGCTCTTCCTTTCTCCTCGGCTCTTCCCTTCTCCTCTCAACCTGCCTCTCCGGCAGCCTTCCAGCCCTCACCTCCGAAGGTCCTCCTCTCTCGTTTCTCCCTAGCTCCTCTCCATCCAACCTCGCCAAGAAGTCTTGGCTCTTCTCTTCTCCCTGAACGAACGTATTCACCCTCTCGACCATCTCTTCAAAATACCTCGGGGGCTTGGACCCGATCTCTAAGCTAAAGAGACCTCGCTTCAGGACAAACTTCAAGGCCAACATTAGAGCGATGTTGTCCACTTCCTCGACCTCCAGGATCTCCTCTTGAAAATGATCGATGTAGTGGCCCCGACTTTCATGCTGCCCTTGCGCGATTTTGAAGAAAGTAGTTGACTCCTTCTTCCTCTTCTTGGATGTCACAAACCTTGCCATCAGGCCCCGACGCAGATCCTCGAAGTAGTATATGGAGCCGACAGGCAACTAGTGGAACCAATCTCTCGTGTTACCCTTGAAGTTAATGAAGAAGAACTTGCACTTGAAGGCGTCTGACATGTTGCGGATGGACACCACGTCCTCGAACCACTGGAGATGTATGACCAGGTCATCTTTGCCGGAATAGTAGGTAAGGACGGGCTCTTTGAAACCCTCGGGAACTGGGGCTGCGAGGATCTCATCACAGAAGGTGCTCCTCCCACCCTGGCGGTCGCGAGTTGATGTCCAAGAAAAAGAGGTCTCGAGATCTTTGCGAGATTTCGAAGTCCGTCTCCTCGTAACCCTGGGGTCCTATTTATAGGCAAATCCAAAGGGAGGGGGTTGGGTCTTATTTATAGCCCACCTCCCGGTGACTAGGCAACTTCCCGGGAGAGCTCGCGTGGCTGGGCGAGTAGCTGACCTATTCGCCTACCTGGCGAGTATGCGAGGGGAGCTCGCCATACTCGCCCAGACCTTCCGCTACCTGGCGAATTAACTCTGACTTCTATCTTGACTTGCTGACTTTGACTATAGCTGACCTGGCTCTGGAGGGGTCCACCCTCGACAAATATGGGTTGTACAATGTACTTAGGCATTAGTGAGATTATGACAAAGATATGGCACAATGGCACTATAGTGGGATAAAGGCTTGAGTGATGCTGATGTTGTTTTTTGTTATATATATATTTTTTATCGCATATAATTATTGTTAGATACATACAATTAAAATTTTGTTTTAAGACATGAAATCCGATATTTTTAAATATCACTGACATGTCTCTGACTTCCGACATCCGACATCCGACATCCGTTATTTAAAATCTCAATCTGATATCACCGACACCCGATATTTAAAACATTGTCTATTATAGCTCATTATGAGGCACATAATCTAGGGTGGAGTTTTAGAAAAATTGACCCAAGCACCAATTTTAATTTATTGTCATCTTATGTCACATATTGAAGAGTTTAGATGTGCTCAAAATTGGGGTTGATATCGAGTCGAGTTCGAGCGATTTGGGCTCGGCTCGAAATCAAAATTTTTGAGTCGAACTCGGCTCGAAATCGATTTCGAGTGGAGTTGGCTCGGCTCGAAATCGATTTCGAGTCGATTTGTCTCGACTCAAAATCACTCGATTCCGAGTCGGCTCGAAATCGAATCGAGTTGGCTCGAAATCGAATCAAACTGGTTCGAAATTTGGCAAATTTTCTCTTAATTCCTAATTGGCTCAAAATTAAATTGGGCAACCTCTAAATTTAGCAACGAAAACACTTAAAACATTCACTTTTATATAGGTTTAATTTTTAGTGTTTTTTATTTTAAAAAAAGAATATTTTAATATATAAATAATATTTTTAATCAATTCGAGGTGATTCGAATTATTTTTCGAGCGATTCAGAGCTGACTCAAAATCGACTCGAAATCAAATTCGAGTCAAATTGAATCGACTCAAATTGAGTCGAATCAATTTTAACCGATTCCGATCCGACTTAATATTTAAGCGATTTTCGAGCGACTTCCGAGTTTCAAATAATATGTTAAGCCATAATCAAAATAAATCTTGCCCTAAAGCGTTTAAATTCTCTGCAATATTGGCGTTGACCACTCTTTATGAATCAGCCTTCATATAATTAATAATAGGCTCAAAAAAAAACATGCAGCTAAGGTTTGATAAGGTTTTTATAGGTAGCGCCGATCTTAAAGCCAATCAAATGACCGGATAGAATTAGATGGATAAATTCTTCGAAAAATTTTAGGTACATGCGGGTATGTGGAGAATGGTGCCCGTGATGCATTGGGAGACGTCCGATCAACAAATATTTCTGCCTATTTTTAAATATTTTTTGCTCCCTTTAATGCTGACGGTCAGATCTCAAATCCAACGCCTAAAATTATATTGCACCTACCTCTATGTACCCACGGGTACCTAAAAATTACTCTAAATTCTTACACAACACAAGGAGAGAGATATATTTCCTTCCCCAATCATTGGTATGTGGATCTGGATGGCCTAGATCTTTTGCATGGGATCTGACGATGGCTAGGCGATACCGTCAGCCCAAGTTTTGCGGGGCACCGACACTGGCTGCCACTGACGGGTTAACATCAATGACCCCCAGTCGACTTGCCGGAATGGGGCGCATCGCTGGGTGGTGGTCCGGTGACTTGACAATCCGGTGATGGCCAAAAAATCCCTACCCGCGGATATTATCGTTTCTACAGTCGTGTCCGCCTCGACGCCTCCTCATTTTCTTCTGCGATGGCTTGGATTCAAGGACCGTCAGGGTAATCCTGGGTGGTATCCCCTGACATCACGACGCCCCACCGTCCTTTAGGACCGGTGGTTGTCCGTTGAGATCGTGTTGGTAGCCCGAAGGGTAACATCATTAGAAAATGTCTCTTTGACAATCTAAGAGCTCGCCAAAGGTTGGGATTGAAATCTGGAAGTGTGGGGAGTTCGGGAGCTCAATAGGATTGCAAGAAGGCAACCGGATCTTCATGTGGCAAACATTGCTCTCCGGAGGACAAATTAAATGTGGTTGTCATTGACGCTCACTGGAGGGGGAGGATGATGTGGCTCCTATTTCGTTTGAGGTCGCACTAGAGGGAACAATTTTTTGATGCACGTGCGCATATAGACGTACGTGTGCAGCGCTCCTACGCTAGCTGATTCTTGAGCCAAGTGCCCGAAAAAAAATCGCTTTAACAAAAAGTAAAAAAAAAAATGGCTGATCAAGGGCGGAGATTGCGCTCAGCGCACAGCTTGTATGCGTCGGATTTTCCACTAGAGGTGGAATGCTTCTGCATGAGCATGGGGCTCTATTTATAGTGGGGAAGGGTTGACCTCATCCAAACCGTGAGTGGAAGTCATGTTACTTCTAGAGGGTGGAGAAGTGTGGGCAGATTCTTTTATTAGGGCATTTCCATGGAGCGGGGCTTGGGTTTGAGGAGACAATTCACCCTTTAAGTTATTTGACCTAAATTGGATTGTGTTTACTTTTAGGTCAAACACTAGGTAGAAGTGGCAGTGAGATTCACCACATCACATGGGCTAATGGATGTTGGCTAATGGGATGGCTAATCCTAATTGGGCTTGAGTCACTTGCTTAGTGGGCTTAGGTTATGCAAAGGCCCTATGCTTCATATATCTTTAATCATTTATGATGTTAATTAATTAAATGTCCTCCATGGTCAAGGGAGGCACTAAATATTTTTCCTAAATTTCAAGGGCTTGCTTGTATTTTTATATCAATTATTTGATTTAAATGCAATTAAATTGATTTGTTAATCAAATAAATTTATGCAAAATACCTCAAATAATTAATTTGAGGGTAGTGAGGGTCAACTAGATAATTCAATTAAATGCTCAATTAATTAAAATTAATTAAATAATCCATTTAATTAATTTTAATTCAATGTTACGACAACTCACTTCATATGTTATATTGGGACCAATTTGGCCCATTGGTGGGTCATGGGTATCTATGGATGGTGAAATCATCATTTTAGGTGAGGTGTGCGCCGGTGCCCATTAGAGCAATGTGTGATGTTCATCATGTTCGATTGAGCTCACCTAGGCTTATCAAGACTCAAGTTGCACTATATTGGCCTAATGAGATCAAGTTGGTGGTTTGTGTGTTAATTGAGACCCACTTCTTGCACGGAGGGGACCAATTAACATACAAGGAGTCACTCTTTGGGTATGTGGTCATTGCCCATGTCATTTGTGCATAGAAAGAGAAGGATGGGCTTGAGCCCTAGGTCTCGTTTGGCATGACGGTGACGATCGTGAAAACGGTGGTTATGAACCGTATTTCGTGAACACCCAACCTCACATAAGAAATTGTCACTTTTATCTTAAAAATATTTTTTCGCGGTAGCAATCATAAAGTTGTCATGCCAAATACATTATATGACGGTGGTGTTGGTGCAAATGGTATTTCTCACATCTTCATATAGTGATTATTTCAAAAGTTGTAACTATTTTTTATTGAAGTAAATTCTTTTTTATTGGCAAGAGGGAACATCAATCTTCTCGCTTAGACCCACAAAAAGTCATTTTGAATTTTTTTTTTTTGCTCTGCTGAGTTTGGATAAAAATGTCACCGCCATATAATCCATGTTTGACATGACATCAGTTATGACACCCATCAAAAAAGAAAACTACTTTCGAACATAAAAGTGAATGAGGTTCCTTAGGCGAAGTCAGGTATTCATGAACGAATGTTCATAACCACCGCGGTCATGACCACCACCGCCACGCTAAACGGAGACTCAACTTCCTTCTTTTCTTGAGACAGAGTTTCTCACTCAACCTTTTGAGTGAGCATCATTCAAGAGCTACAAATGAAATGCAAGTTTATCGACGCGCTGCACAATCCCTCAGGGCCTCAACACTCACGCCCATGCACTAACGAATCCTCGGGTTTCTGTAGTTAAGGCTACTCTACCTCTACATAGTAGTTACCTACTTGTTATTATATATGATAAGCATATACATCATCATATTCTCCATTCATACTCCTTTTTTTTAAAAAAAATGACAATGTTTTACAAGAAGCATGGAAATTTGTGCAAATTTCAATGTCAAAGGCGTGCAACAATCATGTAGGCCTGATTAGCAGAGAGTAAGATGTCGACCCAGAATACCAGATTGAACCCTTAGTCTTGGGCGAGTCAAAGAAACAATCTTACCATAAGAAACAATCTGACCTCATTTTTCGGTCCAATGCCCGGACTGTGGGTTCCCGCCGGTCTAATGGGGGGGGGGGGATCTCTAAAGAGGCTTTGGACTGAAAATCTTTGCGCCAAATCCTGCCGGACATAGCCCAGTGAAAACAAAATCCACGGCGGCAAACACAATTGACCAGGGTGCAACCAAGCCAGAACCCTAGGCCATCACCAACAAGCCAGGCTAATCGTCGGAGGACATCAGTACACTCGTCAGGGGGAACTAGGCGCGTCGGTGAACCGTCGGGAATGAAGATCAAGGCCGTACAGTGATTCGTCGGGGACAGAGACCAAGATCCATTGGTGATTTGTCATGAGCAAAGACCTAGGGCGTCGCCTTGTTCGGGGAAAATTATTGAGTCTACTTTATCAATTCAAGGGCACGCACACACACACATGCACAAGTATATGACCGAGATGTACTCCATGGTATGAAGACATTATAACAGGAAGTTAGAGTCCAAACTAGGCTCCGTTTGGCATATTACTTTTGCTTTGGTAAGTTTGGACGAAAATGCCACCGCCATAGGTGAGGTTGGATGTTCATGAACGAGGGTTCATAACCACCACGCTCACGACCGACGCCGCCACGCCCTAACGAAGCCTAAGTGTATCTTTGGGATACTCATCACCTGGATCAGTTTTAGCCAATTCATATCACCATGTTTAAAAAAGAACAAGGAATGTTTGATCCCCTCTAATTGGTCTTCCGAGCAGGAATTATTGGGCACTTCATCTTGCCATAATATTGGGCTCCTCCACTTTAGTCATTGTGTTAAGGGCTCAGCAAATTGTTTCACCTCCTACGCACCTTCGAGGCGGTCATTTAGATTGTAATTTTTCAGTCTTCACTATTCCTTGAACTCTCACGAAACTCTCTCTCTCCTCCTCATATCTTGGAAGCCGTCTTGGACATACTCCATGGTTGATGACTTGTCCATCGCACCTTGAGTCTTGAACTTTGCTATGATATCGCTTCTCATGGGCTTAAAGATTCTCCGCGCTCCACACCCATGCAGCCTTAGGATCATCACTCACAAAGTCAACCTTCATATACAGACACAACATAATACTCAAAGAGAGAGAAGGGAGAGAGCACTCAAGAGCTCATTGAAAGTCAGACTTTGATTCTCAACCTTGTACAAGCCCTCAAGGTCTTTCCATCCAAAGAATAGTCCATACATACCATCCTATATGTTGCGAAAATGAGAGAAGAAAGATAAAACAAACAAAAAAATCAGGAACATAAGACGCATATTTACGTGTTTCACCCAAATATGGGCAATGTCCATGGGCAGCAGTAGTCCCTTTTTCACTATATCAAGAGCAGAGGCGGTCACAGAAAGTGAGCGGATTTCCAAATTTCAAAAATGATCTAAACCCTAGAATGACAAGGAGTTTATAACACTCCGTACATTTACAAAATATCAAAAATACCCCTAATAACTAACCTGGAAAAAGTTCAACACGGCCCCGCGGGTCAAGATCAGCGTCAATCGTCGTCTTTGGATTAGGATTTGAGGCATATAATTAACACTATTGTTTTACACACGCACTAAGTCTAGGTACAAGTCTCATGAAATATACATATCCTTTAGAATGCTCCAAGCACCTAGAGTTCCTAAAATGACTCTAGATTTCTCCATGAACTAGACTCATCTACAAGACTCCTCTAAATGACTCTAGCTTCAGGACATTACAGTTATCCACACTGCTCTAGAAGCCTCCATCATCTTCAAAAAATCTGTATTTTTCTAGATATTTATTCCTAGAATTGCTGAAAGAATCTCACTGGTAGAGACATGAACACGCACTTTGCGAAAAATAACGTAACTCGTAGTCACAAGACCAAAAAATACTTCAGCTGCTGAAGGAAGATCCTTGCACTTCATTCAAATCCACTCATCAGTAAAGTACAGAATACAGAACAAAACAGGGGATTCTTTTTGCCGAAATGTTAATACTGGATAGTTACTAATGAGTTTAATTAGTACCACATCAAACAGATGCTCTCAGAAAATACATTCCCGTACGTTATGTTCCTTGGTATCTGTCTTCTAATATAAATAATCCAAATTTTCAACAACAGAGATGTACAGGCAAAGAAAGATACAAAGGCTCATGGAATTAGAGGGAGAAGGAGAATTTACCAGACTGCGGCTACAGAAAATAAGGTGCTCTATACAGTTTTGCTGCGGCTATTCAAACACGAAGAGTCACAGAGGATATTCCCAATCGCCTTCCCGCAGCTTTGATGACTATTGGGAAGAAGGTTGATGGGAAGCTAAATAATGGAGAGATGGATTCTGGTTGAGTCTCATATTTATGATAACAGCTGTCAAGAATTAACAAATGCCAGCCTTCCCTAACTCGGTCTCCAGTTCCTGAGCAACGGAATTTGAGGCTGTAAGATTATACGGGCAGAAGTGTTAGAATCAACCATCTGCTTCCTGTGTTGCATTGATTTTGAGGATCATTTGCCGCACGAATTGACCCTTTACCCTTGGTCGTTGCTCCGCAAGCTTTTGCCTACTATGGTATCTAACCTGTTGAGATTGGAGACTTCAGAGATAAAGACTGCAGCATACATATACACATACATATATACATATATAAGTTACAAGAAAGACGACATAATTCATAAGATACGAACAATGTTACAAAAAGGCAGTCAAGTGCATAAAGGCATCCCCGCGTAGCAAGGGTCCGAGAAAGGGTCACACCACAAGGGTGAAGCATAGGCAAACCTTACCATGCATTTTTGCAAGAGGCCAACATAAGGATTTCCCAGTGGAAAGTGGTAAAAAAAAGAAATATATTTAGAATAATACATATGATAGCCAGAAAAATTCATTTAAATAAAAGTAGAAGAAAATGAAAATTAAAAAATAATGTTAGAATGAATTTTGTTAAAGGAAATATGTAAAGGCCCATTTAATCTCTTAGCTAGGAAGTTTAATCCCGCATCTTGAATGTGATATTCTCTCATCTTCCTCCTATATATATTTGTACTCATACATGTATAAGTTCAAGGGTTTTTTACATGAAATATATTGGGAATTTTCTCCATCCTGTGACTCTTCTACGTGATATCTCAAAGAAAGTACTGTCTTGACTTGCTTCATGATGCAGGCTACTCTGGATACAAGCCTGCCGACACTCCCATGGATATCAATCACAAGCTCTGGGCTCATGCCTCAGACTCTGATTTGCTCCTTCTGAAACCAGAGTATTATCGTCGTCTTGTGGGAAAGCTGATATATCTCACTGTTACAAGACCCGATATATCATTTGTTGTTGGAGAAGTCAGTCGATTCATGCATGAGCCACGTATCTCTCATCTCCAGGCAGTTGAGCGCATTCTTCGATACTTGAAGACTGCTCCTGGACAAGGACTTGTATACAAGTCATCTTTGTCTCCCTTATCTCTGAGTGCATATTCTGACGCTGATTATGCTGGTTCATTGGATGATCGTCGTTCCACAAGTGGATACTGCACTTATTTTGGAGGACATCTCATTACATGGCTTAGCAAGAAACAGTTTGTAGTTGCTCGCTCATCTGTTGAGGCTGAGTATCGTTCAATGGCAGCTATTGTGTCTGAGCTTACATGGTTTGAGGGTCTCCTTAGTGATTTAGGAGTCAAGCATTCCTCACCGGTCACCCTATTTTACGGCAGTCAAGCTGTCATACACAATGCCAAAAAATTTGCCTTCCATGAACGGACAAAACACATTGAAATTGATTGTCATTTCATTCGGGAAAAGGTTCAATTGAAGAAGATAGAGTTAATGCATGTTCCCGCAGCTGAGCAAGTTGCTAATATCCTCACCAAGGCCTTACCATGACCTTTGTACTATCAGTTCTTGTCCAAGCTTGGTGCCTACGATTTGTACGCTCCATCTTGCGGGGGAGTGTTAAGGGAAATATGTAAAGACCCATGTTAAGGGAGATATTCTCTCCTCTTCCTCCTATATATAATTGTACTCATACATGTATAAGTTCAAGGTTTTTTACATGAAATATATTGGGAATTTTCTCCGTCCTGTGACTCTTCTACAAATTTAATGGTTACTATCATTGGGCTGAGATTGTAATCAATTTGATGATTTCATAACTAAATCTAGAAACTTCTTCAAAGAAACTCAAATGAGATGAAATCTTTTTGAAATATAAAAAAAATTTGGAACCAACGTAAAATGATGATTAATAAAGCAAATACGAAATGATTGGGGTAATACTATTGATAATATGATGAAAATAAAATCATTACTTTCAAGAACATGGTTTCTATCAACAATCATCCCAATGAGCCAACTAGTGAACATATATGATAGTCCATATACTTGGGTATGAAGGTTTTATAATCATATATCTTTTTATTATCCATGTATGATAGTAATGTGTCAAATATCAAAATCCGGGCCTGAGCATGCCCTCATATTTATCTAGTACGATATATGGAATATAAGGAACAGGTGTAGTGTTGGAGCAGTATTGGTCATTTCATTATAGGCCCGATTAGACAACAAATTACTTCAATTGAAATTATCAATTAGATGCCTTCTATATATCAAACTATATATATAAAGGAATAATTACCAAAACTTTCCTTGGAAATTAGCATAATTACAGGTTGCACCTCTCTTTCTTTTGAATTTACAAAAACTGCCCTATAAGTTTACATTTCATAACATCTATGCACAAAAATACCCACTTGGAGTAAAATTTCAAGGGGGTCCTTTTGTGCATGGATGTTATGAAATGTAATCTTATAGAGGAGGTTTTTGTAATTTCAAAAGTAAGAGGGGTGCGATCTATAATTTAACTTAGAGGAGAGATCTCGGTAAATGACCCTATAAAAATGTAAAGCCAACATCTTTCTTGATTCAAGAGAAGCCCAAAATTGAATATAATACTCAAATAATGATAGATATGTCAAAAGTAAGTCCATTACATCACAAGTTGTCAGAGTCATTCTCCTGTATTCAACTTTTGCTCTTAACCTAGACATTATTGCTTGTTTCTTGTTTTTTCAAGTGACATGATTTACTTGACATAATGCAGAATCCGAAAGAGAATTTTTGATCTCCTTTATCATATGCATAGTTGTCATTAAAATATGCCTCAATGCGTAAATGATTGTTTCTTCGAAAATATAGTTCTTTTTCTGGAGACTCTTTGATTTATTCTAATATTTTAAGGCAACTTCCAGATGACACTCCCTGGGAGTCTGCATAAATTGAATGATCTTTCCAACGTCAAAGGAGATGTCAGGTTTGGTTACGGTAAGAAAAATGAGTTTACTGATCAAATACCTGTAACGAGTAAATTCTTGTAGAAGAGGGGATATTTCAATGCCCGTAGACATAGGATTTTGAGCAGGTTGTGTCAAGGAGACCAGTTTCGTTTAGTAGATATATGGAATACTTGCATTGGGAGAGAACAATGGAGTTATTGTGTCTCACAATTTCAATTCTCATGAAGTATTTGAAAGGACCCATACATTTTGTAACAAAATATGCCTCAAGATATTTCTTCGTTATCTCTATTCTAGATGAGTCATTTTTGGTAAGAAGAATGTCATCTGCGTAGAAAAGAGAATAACTAGTCCTTAGTTGGTATTCCGTATAAAGAGAAAGTGATCAACATTATTGTTGGAGAAGCAAATGGTAGAGACGATTTGACTGAACTTGTCAAACCATGCTCGAGAACTTTCTTTAAGAATAAATGGCCTTTTGAAGCTTACATATTTGAGACTACCCCTGAGCAACATAATCAGGAGGTTGCTCTATATAGACTTTGTTGTGCAAGTCACTATATAGGAAGACATTTTTGACATCAAACTGAGACATTTACCATTTCCAATTAATAACAACGGAGAAGAGTTCTTGAATAATACTGATACAGGAGAAGAGAAGGTGTCAAAGAAATCAACATCATATGTCTGGGTGAACCCTTTGGCAACTAGACGAGCTATGTATCGATTCACAGTGTCGTCAAAGAAAAACTTGATGACAAAGACCCAATAACAACCAACAACATCACCTCCATATGAGGTAGGAAATAAAGTCCAAGTACCTCGCGCTACCAACGCAGAGATTTCCACAATCATAACCTTTTTTCAGCAAGATATACTAAAAGCTTCATGATAGGTGGTGGGTACGATGGTGGTAGAGTGCCCAGATAAACTTAATGCATGAAAGATTGAGATTGGCATAAGACATAACACTAGTAAGAGGATATTGTGTACTCCTTACCCCTTTTCGTAGAGCAATGAGAACATCCACTGTTGGCGAACAGGCAAGCAGACGAGCTGATTTGGTTTGGAGGACACGACGCACTGAGTGAACCCATTCCACAAAATTTTTCTCAATGAAGAAGGCCTTTGGTTTGGAGGACACGACGCACTGAGTGAACCCATTCCATAATTTTTCCGCCCACTAAGAGAGATAGTGGTTACCCGAACCTCATCCCAAACTTCAGGAGTCACGACACGGGCCGGAAGAGATGAGGCATCATTCAAGGCCAAGAAGCCGCGGAGGGCGGGAAGGCGATCTTGACGATCACAGAGGGCGAGAAGGCAGTTACGGAGAGGAGACAACGGAAGGAGTTGAGGCGACTACAGGTAGAGAGGGCAGTGAATGGGCGGGCGGGCGAACAGACATAACGGAGAGAAGCGTGAAAAATTGCAGAGATGTCTATGGAGGGTAGCGGGAGCTCATGGGAGTAAAGCATTCAGGAGTCTGGCGAGCAGGAGCTTGGCAAACAAGCGAGTTGGACAAGGTGTGCTCACGGGAAAGAGGGGGCCAAGAACTTGTGAGCAGGAGCTCGGCGAACAGGCGAGAAAGCGAGCGGGCGATCAGGCGAGCTAAGCGAGCAAAGATGAGAGTTCGACGAACAAGCGATCTGGCGATATGGCGAGTAGCAGCTTGGCGAACAGGCAAGCAGACGAGCTGATTGAGCAAAGAGGAGAGCTCGACGAACAAGCGATTAGGAAGAGGAGAGCACGCAGGAAGATGTAGCCAAGAGCATAGCGAACGGGAGCTCGGCGAACAGGCGAGCGGACGAGCAAGCAGAGCAAGCAGATTAGGAGAGCTCGCGAGTGAGGACAGCCATGTGGGCCCCGGCAGATGTCAGAGGCAATCTATAAATCTAGCATAGGAGGGCTGAAGGAGCCGGAGCAGAAGCTCAACGGCAGAGAGGCGTTTAGAAATCAGAGTCCGCCCAAACCATCTGGTTAGAAAGATGATTGTGCGGTACGAAACCAAGCGTAGGAAAAACTTTAGGATTCATTTCGCTCTGATACCAATAGAAGAGTACAGACCTCAGACAGCAAACTAAGTGGTACAGCGCGGACAGCTAGCTATGGCCAGCTAGCCGAGGCTAAGTGGATATTACAAAAAAAAATTTATCAGCTAACTATAGCTAAGTAACATTTAAAAAAAATATTAAAATAGCTAACTATAGCTAAGTAAAAATTAAATTTTTTTATAAAATAGCTAGCTATAGCTAGCTTAATTTCATTTTTTTAATTCCATTTTAAATTTAACCAGATCTGCCAATAACATGAGTTAAAAAAAATTAACCGTTTGATTTTGTCATCATATATCCTCAGCCGGTTGTCTTTCAATGCCTATTTCTCCTAAAAATACATATATAAACAAACTTCTCTCATATTTAAAATGGCTTTCAATAACCATTTTGACCTAAACCCATCCCCAATAAAAGCAAACCCCTTCCTAATTCCAGACGGCTAAAAATTCATCGAAATCGTTCCCGTTCGGTTCCTGTCCAGCAATCCCCATCTCCCGTGCGCCCTTGCTCGCCGGAGATTCGACCAGCGTTCTTCGACTGAAGCGCCGACGAGATCTCCCTCTCTGTCCTGTTCCGGCGCCGCCACTGGGGAGCTTTCCAAGGGTCGACGTGCATTTCTCCATCCATTTCCGGACAGTTCATCCACTCGTCCATCGCCTGACGATGCTCCAGCCACCACCATCTTCCCCGTCCAGAGTCTGGAGTTGCCGGATTGCTCGTTGTGAAGCTTGTGTTGTAGCTCCCAAACCCTAGGCCGACCTTCTTCTTTCCGCCGGATCGCCTGTGAGAAATTACTTCTCTTCTTTGAATTTATGGTCATTGCATGAAATTTTCAAATAGTATTAGTGGAGAAACATGAAACGAACATCAAGATAAATTAAACCAATGTGTCAGATTTTATACCTCAATTTGGTTCTGAATCAGTTTCTCGACTTTTAGAGAGCCCTGCAAGTTTGGATTGGAACCAGGAACTTGATAAGGCATAAGATTTTCTTGAGAAAAAAAGGTCGATCCTGCGTTCCTCCATTTGATTGCCCTGTTTTGGGAAACTAAGATCTCTCGATCGCAAAGAAGGTCCTGAATATTTTTCCGACTTGCCAAATTGGTGGTATGTAAAGAGGGCCGAAATGTCATGCCTTGCTATGACTGCCTCAGCATTTCTTGCAAACAAAGCTTCAACTGGAGGGTTGGAGTGTGATTTAGGTGGAATGAACGACGTTTTAGCCCCTAAACGGTCAACTTTGCGCCCAGGTTTAAGTAGAGGTTGCTATGTTCAATAAGTTGAACAAACATCTCATACCCACGGATCCGGGTGTTGTTAATGACGTTGGTGGCATATGGGAGACGCTTCTTCCAGATCGACCCCCAATGCCGGGCGAGGGAGACAACGGTGATGACGACGATGATCGCTTTGTGGGATTTGATGCGGAGGACGAAGAATCAATTCTTGAATTGGGAGATGACTGTAGCAAGGAAGATGTGTAAACACAATGAATGTGTTATATTGGAGTTAATCAAGTCAACATGAAGTTATTTTTGTCAAAAATGGTGATGTATCTTATCTCTTTATTTTGTTTTCATAAAAAATGTGTATGTTCTGGTGAATGTGTTGAACTTCATGCTTTGTTTGAAGTCCTCAATGTGGGAGGGGGTTATCTTGTAGAGGATGAGACGATGCGTCTTTCTTCTTATTCATTACATGCGCATGCTTTCCATTTCCGATATAATATGCAATTAAACACTACTCCATTGTTGAGTTAATTTATGAAAGTTCACTGAAATTAATTTTAAGAACTTGATTGATATTATGAGAAATGCATTACATGTTGTCATTTGTTGATTTTACTCCGTTCTAATAATATATATGGAATTAATGCATTTCATTTTTATGTTAACAAATATGACTTCTGTTGCTTTCCTATTTTTTATCTTAGTGGACTGGTTTAAAAAACTTTAGTAGCTAATTGTAGCTAAGTGGAATTGCAAAAGAAAAAAAAATTAGCTAACTATAGCTAAAGTGGATTTGCAAAAATATTTTAAAGAAGCTAAATAAAGCTAAGTGAATTTGCAAAAAAAAAATAGAGTAGCTAACTATAGCTAAGTGATAAAATAATGTGGAAAAAATAAAGCTAACTATAGCTAGCTGGCCAGCTATAGAAGGCCTGGAAGAGTATGAATGGAGAGAGAAAAATAATAATATTTATTAATTATCATTAATTTGCTTGAATAAAACACAAATATTTATACATATATATAGGAGAGAAGAGAGTCTAAACACCATCCTAAGGTGTAGGACTAATCCCTAAGAGGGTTTTACATGGGCCTAATATATAGGCCTTTCTTTACAAGTTATTTAACATAAACAAATGAATTTAGCATTTGTATCTCAGAACAAATAAACATTAAATATATCTGCATTCAAGAAAAGAGATGAAAGAGTATCTACGGGGGGTAAAGGGAAAACTAAATAAATAAAAGAGTTAAGGATATGAATATTGGATGTGCTACATATAAGGAACGTGGTTCATATGTAGGACTCATCATCGGCTCGACCCAACATTGAAATGGTAACATGGTATCAAAGCTTTAGGTTTTTGTCGATCCCGCCGCCTGCGCCGACTGTCGCGCTTTTCGTTCGATCTTGCCTGTGCTGACTGCAGCTCCATCCCGCCGATCGTCGATTGAAGCCCTCTGCCAGACTACGGCTCCATCCCGCCGTTTTTGTTCGATCCCGCCTGTGTTGGCTGCAGCTCCATCCTGCCGTTTTTGTTCGATACCGCCTACGCTGCCTGCAGAACCGATGTTGTTGTGTTCTCCCTTCTCCTTGCTGCCTCAGCTTGTCCGGCGCCCTTGCTGTTGTCTTCTTCCTCTCTGACGCTCTTCTCCTCCTGTGAGGCCTTTTCTTCTTGATGCCTCTGCTTGTCTCAATGGCCTCATCTCAGATTTCGTACCTTCTGAAATCCGACATCATCCTTAATGGAACCAACTACAAGGAATGGTCTTCCACGATTCGAGTGCTTCTTCATGGATTGCAACTTTGGGATCACCTTGATGGATCCACTCCGGCTCCAACACCCATTCCCTTTGACAATGATTCCTCTCCTTCTGCAACTAGTGGGGCAGATGCGTCATCTCCTTCTATCACTAGTGGGACAGATTGGAAAAAATGACATGATGATGCCGGGATCTCCTTCTATCCATTTGTATGATTGTATGTGTTTTCCCACTACAAGGGAGATCTGAGATCATCTACACCAGCTCTATCTGCCTTCCAGCCCGGCACAGAAATACTCCTTGGTGCAGACACTTGCTTCAGTCTATCAGCATGACCGCTCCGTTCAAACCTTCTTTGCGGAGCTCAGTGACTTATGGCGCCAGTTGGATGGGATGTTTACCTCTGGTTGCCCCACGTGTGCTCGTTGCACTACTATTGTTGAGGAGAGGGATCACCAACGCATGTATGAGTTCCTCATGCATCTTCGACTTGAGTTCGAGTATGTTCGTGCTCAGCTGATGCACCGGGTTGCTCTTCCATCCCTACGTGTCTTTCTTGTTGTTGTTGTCGCTGAGAAGACCCGTCTTCACTCTTTGGAGGGCATGCACCCTGCCTCCTCGGCACACTCAGTTCTCGCTGCTCTTCAGCACGACTTCTCAGCATCTGATCCACCGGTCTTACCTCTTCCTCCTGGATTTAGTGCAACTGCTTTGCATCACCCTTCTTCAGCGGCTTCACCCAGTACTTTGCCAGGTGCACCACCAGGCTCCGAGCCATCACAACGCCGTGTTCCCCATTGTCACTATTGTCACAATTTGGGACACATTCTTTCGGAGTGTCGCAAGTTACATCATGCCCAAAGATAGCATAGGGCACCTCATCGAGCTGCTCCGATCCTGCCACTTCCTCCTGACAGCCCTACCTTTGTTCCTGATCAGATCATACAACTCGTTCAGCAACTCTCTCAGAGTCGTGCCTCCTCGGCATCTGTTGCCAGTCATGACTCTATTTCTCAGACCGACTCAGCGGTTGCATCTGCCTCTGCAGGTATCACTAAGGCTTCCTGGTTACTTGATTCTGATGCATCTTTTCATATAATCTTTGATGCAGCTCCCTTGCATTCATGTCGGTCTGTTTCTTCTGACCTACGTGTCATCATTGTTGATGGAACCACCTTGTCCGTTGCTAGCTGTGGTACCCTGCATACCGTTCATTTTCACATTCTTGATGTTTCGTATGTCCCTGATCTTTTTATGAACCTCATATCAGTTAATCAGCTTGCTTCTCAAGGTTGTCTTATTATTTTTGATGCATTTTTATGTAATGTGCGGGATCATCACACACTAAGACACTCATTGGAATTGGTCGTCCTCGTAGCGGGGTTTATGTGCTCAACCATCTCCGGCTTCCCTCACCCACTTCGCTACCAGCTTCCACTGTTGCAGCTCCCATTTGTCTTTCGTCGGCCAGCTTTCCGCAGTACTGTCTCGGCCATCCCAGTGGAGCTCGGCTATCCTATCTTGTTCGCCAGGGTCTCTTAGTTCGTGTGTCTGTCGATCGCTCGCACTCATATACTGGTTGTAAGTTTGGCAAACAGCTACAACTACCATCCAGCGAGTCTTGATCATCTTTTCCTTTTGTTTTTGTTCACTCTGATGTATGGGGTATTGCCCCCTTTATTTCAAAAGGTGGTCATCATTATAATGTTATCTTTGTTGACGATTTCTCTCGTTATATATGGATTTATATGATGCGTACTCGTACTGATTTTTTTCGCATTTACGCTGAGTTTGTCTCCATGGTGCGTACTCAGTTCTCCACGTCCATCTGCACGTTTCGCTTCAATTCAGGGGGGAATACCTGTCACATGTTTTTCGTGCTTTTTTGGCCTCTTATGGTACTCTACCTAAGCTTTCCTATCTTGGTGCTCATTCTCAGAATGACACTGCGGAAAGGAAGCATCGTCATAACATTGAGACGGCTCGTACTTTCCTTATTGCTTCCCACAAGCCTCCACACTTCTGGGTTGAGGTCATATCCACTGCAGTCTATCTTATCAACCTCCAACCATCTACTTTCCTACAGGGTAGCAGTTTGTTGAGCGTCTGTTTGGTCGTCCTCATCTTTATGATCACCCACGTGTGTTTGGTTGTTTATGTGATATTCTTCTTCCTCCTCGTGAGCGCACCAAACTATTTGCTCAGTCCACCGCTTGTGTTTTCCTTGGTTATAATCTTGAGCACAAGTGTTATAGGTGTTATGACCCTGTAGCTCGTCGTGTTCGTATCTCTCGAGACATTAACCACTCCTTTTTTTGTTTCATCCTCACCTTCGTCCCCTTCTTCCTCTACTCACACTTCTACTACAGTTGATGACGTTATTTTTCTCTTCATACCTCTGCCTGTGTCACATTCCTCTGAGTCACCTCACACCCAGTCTCCACCAAGGTCACTGTCTCATGTTCTTCTTCCTGAGTCATCTTCACAGTCTCCTGACCTCCCTGTCCAGTTCGTTCCCCTGTTCTTCCTGAGCCATCTCCACAGTCTCCAGATCCTTCTGTCCAGGTTCGTGCCTCATCTTTTCCTCAGCACTATGCTTGGCACTATGTTCAATGGTCTTGTCCTACAGATGTGCCATTTGCCCCTCTGCTCCCGATCTCTTCCAGTGAGCTACCTGTGGATGATCTCCCAGCACGACGCTACCCCACTCGTGATCGGCACCCACCAGATCGGCTCAACATTGCTACTCACCTGCTTGATCTACTAGTCCTTGACCTATCAGCCCTTCCAGCGGCTACTAATGGTGTTATAGGTAGGCTGCCTTGATTCTTGAGTGGCAGGCCGCCATGTCTGACGAGTTGGGTATTTTGGAGCGCACCTCTACTTGAGATCTAGTTCCTTTACCTACTGGTACTACCCCCATCACCTGCAAGTGGGTCTTCAAAGTGAAGACTGGCTCGGATGGCACAGTGGAGAGATACAAGGCCTGATTGGTGGTACGTGGTTTTCAGTAGGAGCACGGTTTGGACTATGATGAGACCTTCACTCCTGTGTCCCACATGACTACTATCAGGACACCCATTGTCGTCGTAGCCGTCCGTCAGTGGTCCTTGTTTCAGCTAGATGTTAAGAATTGCTTTTCTTCACGGTGATTTGCAGCAGGAGGTGTATATGCTTGCACCACCAGACCTCTTTATCGCTCCTAGTCTTATCTGTCGCCTCCGTCGTGCACTTTATGTTCTCAAACAAGCTCCTCGAGTCTGGTTTGAGAATTTCAGTTCAGCAGTTCTTTTTGTTGGTTTTCAATCTAGTCACTATGATCCAGCTTTGTTTATTTACTCATCATCACGAGGCCGGACCCTTCTCCTTCTATATGTGGATGACATGATTATTACTGGTGACGATACCTCCCATATTGAGTTTGTCAATAATCACCTTCAGCAACGATTCCAGATGACTGATCTTGACACACCGTGTTACTTCTTGGGCATTGAGTTCTCTGTCACTCCTACTGGCTACCAGTTATCTCATCAGCGCTACACCTCAGACTTATTGGCCCGTGCTGCTTTGTCCGACAATCGCGTTGCTACTACTCCTATGGAATTTCATCTTCAGCTACATCCAGATGAGGGCTCTCCTCTTTTTGATCCGACACGGTACTGTCATCTGGTTGGGAGCTTGGTTTACCTCACCATTACTAGACCTGACATTGTCTTTATTGTTCATGTGCTGAGTCAGTTTGTGAGTGCTCCCACAAAGGTTCATTATGCTCACATGTTGTGTGTCCTCTGATATCTTCGTGCTACTATGACTCGTGGTCTATTCTACCCCCGCAACAGTTCTCTCCAGTTACAGGCATATTCTGATGCTACATGTGGCAGTGATCCTGTTGATCATCGTTCTGTAACCGGTTATTGTCTCTTCTTGGGCTCTTCACTCATTGCTTGGAAATCCAAGAAGCAGACCGGTGTCTCTCGTTCTAGCATAGAAGCAGAGCTTCGTGCTATGACCACTACAGCTGAGGATATTGTCTGGCTTCGTTGGTTGCTTGCTGATCTTGGCGTTGCTCCTTACGGTCCTACTACTCCTACTATGATAACACCGGAGCCATCTAGATTACCCTGAATCCAACCAAGCACTCGCTCATCAAGCACATTGGTGTTGATGCCTTCTTTCTTCGTGATCAACACATTCAGGGTACTCTTGTTCTTCATTATGTTTCCACCGATCGCCAGCTTGCCGATTTGCTCACTAAGCCTCAAACTCGCGCTCAGCAGGAGTTTCTTCTCTCCAAATTCTCGTTGTATGATCCCTCGCGAATCTGAGGGGGGGTGTTAGATGTGCTACATATAAGGAACCGGGTTCATATGTAGGAGGACTCATCATCGGCTCGACCCAACAGCGAAAATGTATCAAGGAACAGTCACATGAATACATGACATCCATAGAAAAAGCATTCAATAGAACAATCAGGTTAAGATGTGATGCAACAGGACTTAAAAAACCACAAATCAATAGAGAAAAGAGAAACTCCATATTCGAGTTCTGTAAAATGCATTAACTATACAAGCATAAAGTGTATTTGCAATGCAAAAGGTGAAACTATTACCTTCTTTTCAAAGCATCTATCCTTCCTTTTCAACCGGAATTTGATTAGGGCAGTCTCCCTATATGAGTGAGAACAATTTGTTACACTCTTGCTGCAGCTTTGAATACGGCTTTCATTTGGACTTTCCAGAGCAGTTTCTGTTGCTGCGGCAGCTGCTGCATCTGTTATCTCGCCACTACCATTGTTTGTAGTAGCTTTTAACACATCCCTGCTCATATTATCATTTTGAAAGACATCTACCATATGGTTTAAGGACATATCCCTTTGTTCACCAATTTTCGTATCATTTACTTGTGCCTCGTGCCCCTTATAGAAGCTCCAATATGGGGTGGCCCCAACAGGAAGTGGCACTGGTATAAAACCAAGTTGAGCATGAAGGAAAGAATTTTGTTCTCCAGCAGTGGCATTCCGTGACAAACCACAAACTTCATCCATGTTTCTATCAGAAAACATCTGAAATTGCGTCATATCTTCTCCTCTAGAAGCAGAATGCGAGCAATTCATATTATCACAGCTAAGAGAGCTAACAAATGGCTGTAGGTGATTTACACATTCACTGTTTCTGATGCATATGAATGGTGAATTTAACTTCTGGTCCACATTTTTGGAGAAAGTGCCAACATATCTAACAAATAAATAAATAACTGCAAAGTTAATAAAAAAAATTACAAGAGATAGAATTAAATATTCTATAAAGAAAGCACATTTGTGCCCTCTTTACTAAAATTGAAAAACATATGCAGGAAATATTCAAGACACTGTAAAAGAATTAAGGCAACTTTTAAATTATAGGAGGAACTTAATCCCACCAAACGCCACAATTAACAGCTACAAAATTAAGGAGGGCAAGGGACATCCTCCCGTGTGGTGTCGGGTGCGTATATCGGTGTTGGGACTGCGAAGACGAGGACACGGATCCGAACATGACAACGAACGTTGTCCAGTAGTGCGCACGGGCATCGCGCAATTCACCGCCTCTATTTTTATTATTGCACATGCATTTTGGGCCGTGTGATTATTTACAGTTTTCTTTGTCTATGTTTCAGAGAAAGATACTATATACGCCTATGTATGACTTACTATTTTTTAACGTGAAAGTAAGATCAATTGAGGAGAGCCCAAGGGGTTGAAATTTCCGCTCTAATCCCCTTCTTCTTCTCCCTACATTTCTCCAAACCCCAGTACCTAACATTTAGTCCGACCGGCCCTTTTCTGGTCGCGGTCTCTGTCGCCTTAAGGACAATCCCACGCTTATTCTTTGTTCATTCGACACAGGTGAACCAGCGTCGGCAATTATTCCACGTCCGCGTTCTGCCTGTGCCAACTGGTCTGTGCCCGTGTCCCTCGCGCCGACATGTTGTTGTCACCTGCATCTCGTGTTCGCCGATCCACCTGCTCAAGCCTCAATCCCTGGTTTTGCTTATTTGCGCCTGCCGACTGCTACAACCGACACATTGCTCCCAGCGTTGCAGCTCGCAACAGTGTTTCTGCCACAACCAGCTAGCCTCGTCAAGTGTATGCCCGGCCTGCATTCCATGGTGCAATCAAATGTCCCCGCGGCCCAGCTCCACACCGACCCGATCATCTCTCGCCACTTCAATACTCATAATGAGTCAAATGCCTCTCTCTAGGTATAGCTCCAACATTTGGATGCGAAATTTGATCACTTCATCATCGGACGGTTGGGCACCTCATCAACTTCCAATGCAGATTCTCCTTCGATCCTCAGCGCCCCACCGGGACCTACAGTCGAGCCTCCCTCACTGCCCTTCACTGCCCTTACACCGACCCGCTCCTTCGATGTCTTAAATTTCAACGAAATGGATCTCATAGGTTGGATTGCGCGTGCGGAGTAATTCTTTGACAACCATCGTATCTCCAACATACAAAAGATCTTGATGATTTTTGTCGACATGGCCCTCCATTGGGTCCACTAGCTCTGCCAGAATAACCCTTCCCACTCCTGGTCGGAACTCCAGCAAGACCTCATCCTCCGCTACGATGTTCGCTATTTCGGGGGAGTAGTGGAACGTCTTTGTGGCGTCAGCCAATCGTGCCTCCATGATGACTATATCGATGAGTTCATTGCATTGGAAGCACGTCCTGAGCTTACAACCAGATCATTACTTTGGTTTTTTCATGCAAGGGTTATTTACCAACATCTGGTCCTGCCTTTGCACCCATCACCCCCTGTCTATTATTGATGCCATGGATCCCACTCTCTTGGTGGAAGCATACTTCAATGTCAAATCCGCTGACACTGATCGTCCCTCAAGAAGTTTCCTGCCGAGTTAGCTTGGCCGCCCTCCCACACCCTTTCGACTTCCACCCCAGAAGCATATTGCAGCTTACCCGCATCTCAGGACACTATTGCAGCTTACCCGCATCTCAGGACACTATTGCAGCCTCCTAGACCGTCGAACAACCCCTAGATGACCAACTAGGAGTACCACGATCTTAGTACTAGCTGCCTCCTTTCCGTTGTAAACAACCATAATTCATGATTGTTTTGTTCTCTGAAGGAGCTCTGCATCACCATTGGCAAGGAGGACCCAGAGGTCACCCTTAAGGATTTTGAAGCCCGTGCACCACAAGATGAAAACCTATAAGTGAGGTTGCATCATTTAGACCTTATGTGCTTCACGGTTGGCAGCATCTTTTCCCCCAAACCATGAAACCCTCCAGGTCCGTTTATGGAACTTATGTGATTATAATGATTGATAGTGGGGTCAGCCATAATTTCATCTCCCAGCGTCTAGTGATGCAACTCTACATTTATTTGTCTCTTGCTTCTCGGTCTACTTAGGCAGATGTCTCCACAAAGCAACTGGGGGCCTCTGTACGGGCCAGGAAATGACTGTGGGCCCCCACTCTCTCAAAGTGGATTTCTACTCATTTGAGCTTGATGGAATTCTCGTCATATTGGGCGTCGCGTGGCTTCATACCCTTGACGACTAGTATGTCAACTGAGATTGCTTGACGATGGATTTTCATCACTCGAGTGTTTCTCTATTGTTGGTCGAGGAGGCCTCCCTCATCCATCAGTCGGTTGCCATCCATTCTCTTTAGAAAACAACGGAAGTAGACATTGCCACATACCTGTGGCACTTCGATGAGCCACCCCTCCCAACCGCCCGTACCCAACTCCAGCTGTAGTGCATCCTAGACTCTTTCTCAGGACTCTTCGTTGATGCCACCCACCTCTCACCTTCGCGCCAGACTAACCACTGCATTACCATTTATCTGGGGTGGTTGCTATTTTTGTTCACCCCTACCACTATGGGCACGTTTAGAAGGATGAAAACAAATGATTTGTGGGTGACATGTTGATTAGCGGTCTTATCTGCCTTAGTGCTAGCCCCTTACCCACTCAAGTCCTCCTCGTTTAGAAGGATGGAAGTTGGCGGCTTTGTGTGGCTTATTAGACGCTCAACAAGGCGCCACTCCAGACAAGTACACAACACTGATCATCTAAGAGTTGTTGCATGAATTGTGTCGGAAGATATTCTTCTACAAGCCCGGTCTACAGTTCGACTATCACCAGATCTAGGTGCGCAATGAGGACATCCCGAAGACGGCCTTCCGCATCTAGAATGGCCACTATGAGTTTGTTTTCATGTCATTTGGCATCATGAATACACTAGGTACCTGATATAGACCCTCGTTTGGGATCTAACTGGTGGCTAGGCAGGTAGAAATCCCGGACAGGTTGGAGTGCCCCTACATGGCCCTCGGAACCTATATCAACAACGAAGGATGACCAGAGGGAAGGGGGAGAGTCATTCCGTTTGAGGTTGGCTCGAGAGTGAGCGACGTTGGTGTTTGCGCGTGAGCGAGCTTGCAGCTAGGGGAGCAGGTCGAGGAAGGAATGAGAAAATAGAAACTAAGGAGAGAAAGAAAGAGAGTATGATCAAACTTGCATAATCATTATTCAAGCAGCCATCCCCCCTATATCTGGTTGGGCCCAAGTGCAACCATGGGGAAGCCCGGTGCACAAGGCATCCCCGCAGAGCGAGGGTCCGGGGAAGGATCCCACCACAAGGGTGAAATGTATGCAAACTTTATCTTGTATTTTTGCAAGAGACTGCTTCCAGGACTCGAACCTGTGACCTCAAGGGCCCAAGTGTAACCATAAAGTTCCAAAATTCCCACTCACGCGGCTTAACATCATGTAAGATAAAAGAAAATAAAAAATGTGACAATATAAAAGCATGAAATCAAAATACACAAAAATAAAATATGAGTGATGCTAAATTAATCCTTTCGCAGTTTTGCGCGGCGCTGGTATGTGACGCCCCAGCATGAATCCGCAACATACCATTCAAACAACCATGAATAATCTCTTGTCTGGTCCTACGAAAGTATATTCCAATGTTCTTTGATGACATTCTTGTCTACAACTCCTCTTGACAGGATCACCTCCAGCATGCGCAGACGACTTTGGCCACCCTCCGCGGGCATGCCTTCCCCGTGAACCCTAAGGAGTGCATTTTCAGTCAGTTTGGGATTAGCTACTTGGGGAACACCATCTCGTCCAAGGGCATTGTTGGACCCTGAAATGTCAGCGGTCAGGGTTGACCTTGCTTACTGGTGGATGAGAACAATGGACGTGGTCGGGGATCACCAAAGGTCCCACCGCATACCCGTGAACTTGTCAAACATTCTCCCCCACTAGAAACTGTCAAGGTCTCCTGGTTCCAGGTGTAATTCAACTAAGGAGAGTCAAAAGAGGGCAAAAAACAGATACCTCGGTTGTTCTCAAGTTAGACTATTTATACAAGAATAAGTAGCGGAGTTTTGATTGTAGGAACAGTTCTTCCCATCGAGGCTACCCGAGACAACCCGTATGAAAATAGGGCCGGATTTGAAACCGTACCCACAATACGCAAGAGTGGATAGGAAAGATTGAGCAAGATTTTGTTAGTGGGGTATAAGGATTGGAGTGATTGAGTAAAGGACCGAGATTTTTGGGAGAATGAAAAAATTGTCAGTACAAATAGAAATTTGCCTTTATAAATGGTGAAGGTAGTGTGTTTCAATAGAAAATTTGTCAGTACATATAAGAGATTTGCCTTTATAAATGGAGAAGGTAGCGTGTTTCCCTGAGGTTAGAGAGGGAGATAGTGGAAAGAGCAACTCAGTGGAAACATTAGCTGACAACTTTTTGAGGACGGGGACGGAGTGGTGTAAGGGAACTTCTCGGTGAATGGCATGCGGCGCGAGTGAGATGATCCTCCGTACTTGGGATCCTTCGTGCAGAGAGGATCGAGGAGCGAGAAGAAAGTAGAGCGAGGGAGAGAGAGGCGGAAGAGTGGATTCGGCAACATAACACTCGTCGAGAAAGGCAACGAGATGAACTGCTAGGTGATCGAGATGAACGGCTAGGAGATCGAGATGAACATCTTGAATGCTAAGGTTGACTAAATCATGTCATCTTGGGAGCGTTCTGAGAAGGTTCTCCTGATGGGTGACACTTATCGCAAAGTGGGGGTAATGTGTAAAGAGTGGCAAAGAGGCGGTACGACATTTATGTAACTGGTCTGTGAACGGTAACTAATCGGTAGACCCATGTGTATTCAGGTGTTATTGGGTCGAGAATACGGATTTAGGGTCATACTGAGTCAATGTTTAGAGATTCGTGGAAGTGATCTGATGGTGACGTGTATAATGTGATGTGATAGAGATCTGAATAAATAATTACCAAATCTACTCATGACCATCGGGAATGGCAATGGAGACTGAGAAGCTTGAGGTCGTCCTCCAATGGCAGACCCCTCACTCCCTCCAGGACATCCAGGGATTCCTCGATCTCACCAGCTATTACCAGCATTTCATTCGGGATGACAACAAACTCGTCAAGCACCTTTTTAGTTTATTGAAGAAAGTAGACACTAATTCTTTTAAGTGGAGGTGTCCACGACCTTCACGGCCTTTCAACAGGCTCTCATTACCGCTCCAGTCTTAGCACTTCCAGACTTCAACCAACCATTCATCCCTAAGTGTGCCATGGGCTTGGGTGTTAACATAGTTATGATGCATTCAGGTCAACCAATGACTTACTTCAACCGCACTTTCGCACTTACGGTCTGTATGAGTTATTCCTACGAGACCGAACTCATGGCTCCAGACTTGGCCGTCCCGCATTAGCGCCCCTATCTGTTGGGATGTCGATTCACCATCCACACCGACCATCACAGCCTACGATTCTTACAAAAGCAGAAGAATCCCATGTCAGCACAACATGACTAGATAATGAAGTTGTTGGAATACAACTTATCAGTTGAGTTTCGGTAAGGCCAGTCCAACGAGGCCACCGACTTGTCCAGTAGACTTGTCTCTGCCACCCTTACGGTCATTTCTCGACTAGTATGAGAGGATGCCACCTCCATCCAATAAGAAGTCACTGCCAACCCACTCCTCTAGTTTGTCATCATTGACATCAGACAGATGCTTCCGCTTGACCACCCTTTAGTTTGGTTGGGGGCTGGCTCCACCACCGAGGCGTTTGGCTCTCTCGGTATCATCCGACTTCATTATGTTCCTGTTAGTGGAGTTTTACTTGAGACTGACAAGAGGACATGTAAGTGACTTTCGGATCTATCCTATGTTTTGAAAGGCGCGCCTGAGGCGCCGGGCGCATGGGGCGCAAGCAGTCGCGGCTTGGCAAGGACAAGGCGGGCACTGTGCCTCGGGCGCGCCTCAGGAGCGCCTAGGCGCGCGCCTCGCGAACCTACCAGGCCCAAATCAGGCGCGCCTTCGAGAATGGCCCGGTCTAAACCTAAAAACAGGTTCATTTCATTGCATTAGGGTTCATTTTTTCCACAGTATTTTTAGGGCTAAGAATTGAGTAGTTGTCGCAGCTCTTCTTTCCAGACTCACGTCCTCCCGGCTCCTCCGCTCTCCACTGTTTTTCACGCCGAAGTCAGCACCGCTCCTCTAGCCGACGCCGCTCTTCTTTTCGGAGTCTCGTCTCCAATCCTCTTGCTTTTTATACTCGCCAAAGAGTCGGAGACGCAGAAGTAAGCATTAGTCAGCGTCGTCTTCTTTCCGGAGTCACGGAAATTCCTCCATCCTCTCATCTCCTTTTTTCATTGTAAGAATCATTCTCCTCTTTTTTCTTCTCTTTTTTCTTTTCTTTTCTTTACATATGTGTTAGCTAACTCATATACAATTTTTGGAGAGGAACTTCTGAAGGATCAAGCGCATACCCAACTGCACCAAAAGCCCGGACTGTTGGAGAGGGTGCTACTTAATTTTTTATATAAGTAGCAGAGCGTCACGGGTCAAGTGAAGGAACGCCGGACCCAACAATCCCCCCCCCCCCCCGGCGTCCAGCACAATCCGTCGGCTCAGAGGTGGGGTTACCACATGGCCCACACGGCTCAGAGGTGGGGTTACCACATGTCCACGGTTGCCTGACCCACCGGACCCACACAGGTAGAAGGGAAAAATCGGGATTTAATAGCGCTCCCCCGGTCTTGAACCCGTGACCTCCTCTGATACCAATTGAAGGATCAAGCGCATACCCAACTGCACCAAAAGCCCGGACTGTTGGAGAGGGTGCTACTTAATTTTTTATATAAGTAGCAGAGCGCCACGGGTCAAGTGAAGGAACGCCGGACCCAACAACTTCCATGTTAAGATTTTCTATGAATGATCATCATAGAAGTCATATCTGTTTTATACCAATTAACTCAATTTCTAATGTTAAGATGATTAGAGTTAAAAGTCCTTTATTTTATGAGATTTATATGAATTAAATAACCGCACCTACTGTATAACCCGCAATTCGTCGAGATCAGAAGTACCCAAGAAGACGGTTATTCGCAGACCATTGGGCGAGCAGCGGCGAGCTTGGGCGAGCAGCGGCGAGCTTGGGCGAGCAGCGGCGATCTTGGGCGAGCAGCGGCGAGCTTGGGCGAGCAGCGGCGAGCTTGGGCGAGCAGCGGCGAGCTTGGGCGAGCAGCGGCGAGCTTGGGCGAGCAGCGGCGAGCTTGGGCGAGCAGCGGCGAGCTTGGGCGAGCAGCGGCGAGCTTGGGCGAGCAGCGGCGAGCTTGGGCGAGCAGCGGCGAGCTTGGGCGAGCAGCGGCGAGCTTGGGCGAGCAGCGGCGAGCTTGGGCGAGCAGCGGCGAGCTTGGGCGAGCAGCGGCGAGCTTGGGCGAGCAGCGGCGAGCTTGGGCGAGCAGCGGCGAGCTTGGGCGAGCAGCGGCGAGCTTGGGCGAGCAGCGGCGAGCTTGGGCGAGCAGCGGCGAGCTTGGGCGAGCAGCGGCGAGCTTGGGCGAGCAGCGGCGAGCTTGGGCGAGCAGCGGCGAGCTTGGGCGAGCAGCGGCGAGCTTGGGCGAGCAGCGGCGAGCTTGGGCGAGCAGCGGCGAGCTTGGGCGAGCAGCGGCGAGCTTGGGCGAGCAGCGGCGAGCTTGGGCGAGCAGCGGCGAGCTTGGGCGAGCAGCGGCGAGCTTGGGCGAGCAGCGGCGAGCTTGGGCGAGCAGCGGCGAGCTTGGGCGAGCAGCGGCGAGCTTGGGCGAGCAGCGGCGAGCTTGGGCGAGCAGCGGCGAGCTTGGGCGACTACCTCGCGAGTATGGGCGAGTAGACCCATACTACTCGCTAGCAAAGGCTGGATACACGCATATACCCTCCCACCCCCGAGGTTTTCTCTATAAATATACCCTCAGGGGAACTAGAAATGGCACTTTTAGAAGAGGTTGAGGTCCCCTCAAGTGGATACTCGCCAAATCCATGCATGTCTAGTACCTCGTCCAGCCTTTTGGTTGCGGAGGGGAAGTTTCTCCCAAACTTTCAGGTACGTGGTGGGACCTTCCTGCTTGAGCACTTGGGGTGTGCTTATAGATAGTTTTCTCTCTCCCGCGATAGCGATTTGAATTGTGGCGTTGGACCGCAGAATCAGTAACCTTAGGCTGTCTTGATCCGAATTTTGGAGTAGGGATTTTCTCAGCTTCAACACCAACTATTTTATTGTTGTTCAGAAGGTTTCTTATGTATTGCGAATATAATACACTCAATATAGGGATAAATGCCTCAAATAAAATACCAATCAGCAATCTTTACTGCTGTGTAGAAGATTCTCAAGTCTTACAAGCCTAATAAGTTCAAAATAAAGTCAACTACATAAGTTCAAAATAAAGTCAACTACATAAGTTCAAAATAAAGTCAACTACATAAGTTCAAAATGAAGTCAACTACATAAGTTCAAAATGAAGTCAACTACATAAGTTCAAAATAAAGTCAACTACATGAGTTCAAAATAGAAATCAGCAAACCCCACTGCCCTTAAATTGTTTTTAAGTCAAATAAATAGAGTAAGAGACTAAGAGACCAACCAATAGTTCCTACTGCTGTTTGGAAATTTTCTAAGCACCGGAAGTCTATTAAACTTAATATTTAAGTCCAACACAAATTAAAAACGCCATCCAGCAACCCCTTTTCTGTTTGAAGATCTCTCGAGTCATAAGAGCTTATTAAATTCAATATTTAAGTCCAACACACTTTTGTTGTTGCTTGTACTCACATTTTTTTGAACTGTGCATGTTTGTTGTTTATGTCCTCTTGTTGTCTTGCTTATGTTTCCAGTTTCCACTAGATAAGAATGAGATCATGAGCCAGCAATATTGAAAAAGAATTGTTTTATGTTATTATTATTCTAAGCCCAGACACCCAGTTCACTATTACAAGCCCAGCTCACTGTTAGCCCAGAAAGAGTGAACTGGGCTTCCAATTTACTATTTTACAGTGAACTGGAAGCCCGTGAAGTTCACTATTTTACAGTGAATTGAAAGCCCAGTTCACTGTTTTACAATGAACTGGAAGCTTATTTCACTGTAAATAGTGAACTGGAAGCTTAGTTCAATGTTTACACTAATTATCTTGTTATATGTACTCATTATTTTGGTTGTAAAATGATTTAATAGCCGAAAATGGATGCGAGTGGTTCTGGTTCATCCAGTGTCCAATCTGAGATTAATCCAGGCTGGAAGTATGTGCGTCAGACTTCTGCTGCAAATAAAAATGATTTAATTTGCAATTTTTGTGAGAAAGTCACAAAGGGTGGAATTTTTTGTGCGAAGCAACACCTAATTGGGGGATTCAGAAATACCAAAGCTTGTCCCAAATGCCCACAACATGTGCGGATGGAAAATCAAAATTATATGGAAAAGAGAATGATTGCAAGCAATATGGAAAAACAAGCATTCCCGGACTTTGCAGATATAGATACTTTTGGAGGCGATGAAGATATGGATGACAACGGAGTGAAGATTCATGGATGCGGACCAAGCGGTGCATCTAAAAAGCAACTTACCAAAGAACCGATGGATGTTTTTTTTGCACCTAACATCGAGAAGAAACTGCAAAAAATGGGTCAACAAAAACAAATGAAGCAAACTACAATTAATGAAGCGTGTAAGAAGGAACTTAGAGGGAGGACGTGCAAACATATAGCTCAATGGATGTATGATGCAGCTATTTCTTTTAATGTTGTTACCTATCCTAGTTTTGTAGTGATGATTGAGTCCGTTGGACAATTTGGGGTTGGAATGAAATCACTCAATTTATCATGAAGTTTGTGTACCTTTGTTGAATAGTGAAGTGAAGTCAAGAGTATGATGAAAAATTATGAGGATGAGTGAAGGGTATATGGATGTTCTATCATGACGGACAGATGGACATATAAGAAATAGAGAACTCTTATAAATTTTTTTAGGGGTGTGCAAAAATACCCGAAGAACCGAAAACCGGACCGAAACCGAACCGAACCGGGCGGTTTGGGTCGGTTCCTATTTCTGTCGGTTCGGGTAAGGTTCCAAAAAATATAGAACCGATGGTTCGGTTCGGCTCTCGGTTCCAACAGTCGGGTACCCGAGAACCGACCTGAACCGAATATAAATTACAAATTTTAACTTAAAAGAATATATATATTATTAAAAAATTTAACTATAAAGATTGGGTCGGCTGGGCGTTGGGCGCTAGTGTGAGTCGCGGAGGGCTTAATTGGAGATGTTAATTTACAATTTAACAAATCAATCTTATTTAATGCCTAAAAGTAAAAATCTCTTATTTTGATATTTTTCTTATAGTTCATTAGTCTCATGTTATGAACCGAGAACCGAACCGGAACCGACCCGAGCCGAACGGTTCGGATCCGGTTCCATAATTTAGAACCGTGGGTCGGTTCCGGTTCCAAAAATTTGGAACGAAACCTATACGGGTCAGTTCTTGGTTCTATGTGGAACCGAACCGATCCGAGTTGCACCCCTAAATTTTTTGGTGAATTCACTCAAAGGCACATTTTTCCTTCAATTTGTTGATACATCCGATTACGCAAAGACTTGAGAGAGGATGTTTGAATTGCTTGATAGAATGGTGGAACGTGTTGGCGAGGCCAATGTTGTTCAAGTTATTACTGATAGTGCAAACAACAATGTACTAGCAGGTAAATATATCATTAAACATGATTATTTAATTTTTATTTAATTTTATTATCATATATTGACTTTTTTTCTTTTTTGTAACAAACTCTGATATGAAATAGGCAAATTATTGGAAGCAAAACGACCACATTTATATTGGGCGCTGTGCGCTGCCCATTGCATCGACTTAATGTTGGAGGATATTGGGAAGATGCCTAGCATTAGTAGAACAATTTAAAGAGCAGTGACCGTAAATAGTTATATTTATGTTCGTCCTGGACTTGTCAACATGCTCAGGAGCTTTACAGGGCAAGTAGAAATTGTTAGGTCTACTGTTACGAGGTTTGCGACTTCTTTCCTTGCTATTCAGCGCATTCATAAGCAGAGGACCAATCTAAGAAAGATGTTCACTTCACTTGAGTGGACATCAAACAAGTGGGCAAAGGAAGCGGGAGGTAAGCAAGTACAAGGCATTATCTTAATAATCTCTTTCTGGAGTACTATTTTGTACATTTTGAAAAATTTTAGACCTTTAGTTTGGGTACTAAGACTGGTAGATGGTGAGAAAAGATCGGCTATGGGTTATATTTATGAGGCTATGGATAGAGCGAAAGAGACAATCATTAACTCTTTCAATGGGAAAGAGGAAAAATACAAGGATGTCCTGGAAATTGTGGACAAGAGATGGGAAAAACAGCTTCATCAACCATTACATGCGACAACTCATTTTCTAAATCCATAATTAATCTATTCAAACCTTGATATGTCAATAGATGGAGAAGTCATGAGAAGTTTATACCAAACAATGCAAAGAATCATTCCAGGTCATGACATTCAAAATAAAATTATGGACTAACTAAGTTTATATAGAAATGCTGAAGGATTATTTGGAATGCAATTTGCAGTTCGGCATAGAAAAACAAAGTTATCAGGTTAGTAAATTAGACATTATTCAAAGTTTCAAAAATTCAATTTATTTATTAAAAATGCTTTATTATGATGTAGCTGAATTGTGGCAATCTTATGAAACCGATACTCCTAATTTGACTAAATTTGTTATAAAGGTTCTAAGTCACGCTTGCAGTTCATCTGGATGTAAGTGTAATTGGAGTTTTTTTGAACATGTAAGAATTTTTTTAAACAAGTATGTAAATATTAATTTATATCATTATATGATTAATTGTTTGATTTCTTATGTTGCAGGTTCATAGCAAAAAAAGAAATCGGCTAGCTCAGCAGCGGCCAAATGATTTGGTGTTTGTAAAATACAATCACGCATTGCGTCGACGATATGATGCACAGGTTTCCTCGCTCCATCGTCAACGACCGTGGCTTGGTGTTCATGAGCACCTTCTGGCAGGAGTTGTTTCGCTTGCAGAGGACAAAGCTGGGATTCAGTACGGCATATCACCCTCAGTCTGACGGACAGACGGAGGTCCTCAACCGTTGCGTAGGCACCTACCTTTGTTGCTTCCCCACCGAGCAGCCTCGCCAGTGGACTCGGTGGGTGGCATGGGCAGAGCTGTGGTACAACACCTCCTACCAGTCGGCGGCGGGCATCGCCCCCTTTCAGACAGTCTATGGGTGGCCGCCACCGACCATACTAGTCGGACTCGCCGGAGAATGTCAGGTTCAAGCGTTGGCAGAGGAGTTATAGGATCGGGATGAGGCCATGCGGCAATTGAAGCATCATCTCCGTCGTGCCCAGGAGAGGATGACCCAGCAAGCAAACTGACACCGCCGCGACGTCCGCCTCTCACCCGGCGAGCACGTTTTTGTCAAGCTGCGGCCACATCGCCAGAGTTCCATGGCCGGTCGCCTCCGCTTCAAGCTCTCAGTACGGTATTTTGGGCCCTTCCTTGTGGTGGAGAAGATAGGCGAGGTGGCCTACCGGTTGCATCTCTCGCCCGACAATCGCATCCATCCGATTTTTCATGTGTCGCAGCTGAAGCGGGCGTTAGGAAACCACCCCCTCCAAGATACCCTGCTTGAGGACCTGGGTAGCGAAGTCACCCCCCACTACGAGCCTGAAGCAATGTTAGGCAGCCGCACTGAGATGGTACAGGGCCAACCCGTGAGGCAAGTTCTCATTCAGTGGAAGGGACAAGACAAGGACGAGGCGACATGGACCTTGGCAGAGGAAGTGGAGACACGGTTCCCAGGTTTTGACCTTGAGGACAAGGTCGTTGAGAACTCTGAGGTAGTTGATACAAATGGAGGGTACCCGGTCGAAGGAAGGCAATTCGCGCGCATCTACACTAGGCGCGCGAAAGGGACAGAGGCGGCATGAGCCCATGGAGCATGGCGGGCCACCATCTAATTATCTAATTAATGTTCGCTTTATTATTTTGTAACTTTTATTCTGTTTTGTACATCCGTTCGGACTGTGGGTCTCTCCCTATATAAGGAAGAGAGGTTAACTATTATGTATGATTTTGGTATTTTGATTTGGAATTGAAAAGAGAAAGATCCGACCCAGCAGAGCCTTTTTTTGTTTGCCCTAGCCGACCCCTTCATCCCGCGCCTCCCCCCTTCGTTCTCTTCTGCGCCGCCCGTGCGGCATCTCCCCATCGTCGTTGCCTCCGACGAAGCCCCCAATGCCCAGCTAACAGCAGTGGTGGTTATGATGGTTATGAGGTAGTGGGTGGTGGCTGCCCAGAGGTGGCAGCAGGAGTTGGTCGGAGGTGGTTGTCGGCGGGGTGGCCGGAGGTGGTCGCCCGTGAGGCGGATGGTGGTGGTGGTGGTGGTGGCCAGAGGTGTTTTCCAGTGATTGCCGAAAAAACTTAAAAATATATGAAATAATAAGGGGATTGGGGAAGGATCACTGAAGGTGTCCGAAAATGATTTTTCGGTGATAGCCGGAGGTGGATGAGAGGGGATTTTGGAGGTGTTAAGGACTGTTTTAGGGAATTTAGTGTGGATACAGAGAAGGAATGTGTAGGGGGTGGTCGGCAATGTGGTGGGAGGTAGGGAGGGGTGGAACTTCCACGGTAAGAAGAAGGTAAGGATGGCGAGCTATGGGGTGGGAGGTAGAAAGGGGCGGTTCCACGGCAAAGGGAAAGGTAAGGGGGCGGCCAAGGGAGTAGGGGAGGGAGAAATAGCGGCTAGTCAAATGGAAGAGGGAGGGGAGGTGAGTTCACACACTCGTTTCCGGCTTCAACATCGGAATGATCAAAAGAAGGCTTCTGCATTCAACTTTCCATTCCTCTAAAATAAACTCTTTATCCCTATTTATGGACTAAAGGGTCATCATGAACGGTCATGATTCTCCGATCATGACGGCTCTCAAAATATTTGAAATAAAATTACAAAAAATAACAAAAATCACGGATCGTCGATCCGCATGAAATGGACGACTCTGATTGTCATGTAGGATGATGCGTGTTGCGATCCCCATCACCTAGTAGCTAACACTTTTCCTAATAGCATCATTAATCAAATAATTCAATAGATGAATCATGAAAAGTTTTCTAGACATAAGCACATCAACGCAGACCACTAAATTTTTAATGGTGTTATTGTTGAATATGTGAAGATTAATTTCACAGCAGCTATAACTTATTGAATTCCTATCCAAGCTTCAACAAATTATCTTTAAATAAATGTTACTAATTTGTGTTGAAAAAACGGCTACATTATTGTGTTGTGTTTGGTGCAATAAGTAATGCACTATATCTTAAAACTCTGTACAAAATCTAGTTTGTGTTGAAATCTTGTGATCAGGAAGTAATCAAGAGATTAATCTTACTACCAAAAAATACGAGCCTATAGGGTCGCATATAAGGACGTGCGAAAAATGGATGAGTCGCATATAAGGACGTGCGAAAAATGGATGGTTTGATCATAGTGGTTTATTTATATTAGATATAAATGAAATCATGTAAATTTAGATATGCATTAGATTATGATTAATTAGAAATTAATCATTAAATGATTAATTATTTCGATTATGAACCAAAGTAATAATTCCTGATGCCAAAAAGGCCTCTCATGAGATTTACGAAATCTCTCTCTCTCTCTCTCTTTCTAATATCAAGTAGTTTTGGAAACTGTTGTGGGCATTTTTGGGTGGGCTTGAGAAGCACGCCCTAATTAGTCTTTTGGAGAGGGTCTTGGAAAAACTGAAGTTGTCTCTTGTATCTCACATTCTCGTAGTGAGAAAATGTATGAGAGAGAAAAGGAGGAAGAACATCTCTACAAAACGGAATTAACATTTCGCACAGAAAAAGAAGATTATCTTACAACCCCGAGCCATTGACAGAAAGTTATTGACTCCTCTCAAGTGGCTTCTAGTGAACACTACTCAATGAATCTAGTGATAGCAAGTTGCATCCTTGTATGACTACAACCTTTGAAAGTCCCAAAAAACAAGATAATAACAGATTGGCTGACACCTACAAACATGGTACGGGAAGGTTTTGGATCACCATGAATGAACTTGACAACAGTGAAGGTTTTGGACAATGTTAGAAAAAACAAAAATAATGAGTTTTTGGTTGTGGATGTTGGAGAGATTGTTAGTGACACACCCAAATTGAATTTTGGTGAGGATTAATTGATCCCTTGAGATCATATTTAATTGAGGGTAGGTACTACACTTTACCAGTTTAATGTTTTGGGGTAATGTATATATTATTTCGATTCCTTTTGTAGATGGTGATGTTGTTGTAGATCAACTAATGAATGGCCTATGATTATAGCCCAATGATATAGAAGTACCACTGTGGACAAGCTCCAGGGTTCTTCAAACATATGCACTACTGCTCTTTTTAGGTGTTGTATGGCCCGTAGAAGTTGAAAATACTTGCTCCAAGTGGGTAAGATACAAGGAGGTATGTATTTCCGAAGGATAAGATGGTACATATGGAAAACATTATGTTGTTGGCTCTATTCAATTCACCTGGTGACGGGACTCTGGATGAGAGGTTATACTCACCTCCCACTCAAGAATAGTTTTTTAGGTTTCTGGAGCATCCAGATAGTGAGAACAACAGTTTTTTCGTGAATTTTTACCTCTGGTTACCTCATTAGCATGACATTAAAGAGAGAGAAACTGCTTGATCTTGAGAAGTGATCAGATTTTTCTTCCCGTTCTTTTATTTTTCCCACCTGTTTGTACTGGTGACCAATCTTCCTAGTCACTGCTTCGTACGTCCATCATCTAGTTGTCTCATTTCATATCTTTCGGAGCTCATTCCTCTTTTGTGATCCAATGTCATTCACATTATCTGGTGTTGTCGTCTTTCCGCAGAGACTCCTTTGATGGTCCGTAGATAAACCTCCTTTGAGCACATCATAGGGTACCCCTTCAACATTATGGTTATCGATCAAATTGTTGCTTCCTCCAAAGTATTTTGACCAAGACGTCACAGAAGTCGTCTCTTGTGTCTCTCATTCTCGTAGTGAGAAAATGTATGAGAGAGAAAAGGAGGAGGAAGAACATCTCTACAAAACAGAATTAATATTTCATGCAAAGAAAGAAGATTATCTTACAGCCCCGAGCCATTGACAGAAATCTAGTGACTCCTCTCAAGTGGCTTCTAGTGAACACTACTCAATGAATCTAGTGATAGCAAGTTGCATCCTTGTACGACTACAACCTTTGGAAGTCTCATACAACAAGATAATAGCAGATTGGCTGATACCTACAAACATGGTTGTGATACAACCCACAACATGGTCAACTAAGAAAGTCGTTAGCTAGAGATAGCAATTTGAATCTAGAAGAAGGGAGGTCATTTTTGTGAGTCCCATTGTAGATCACCATGAATGGGCTTGACAACAATGAAGGTTTTGGACAATGTTAGAAAAAAAAAATAATGAGTTTTTGGTCGTGCATGTTGGAGAGATTGTTAGTGACACGCCCAAATTGAATTTTGGTGAGGATTAGTTGATCCCTTGAGATCATATTTAATTGAGAATAGGTACTACGCTATACCTGTTTAATGTTTTGGGGTAATGTATATATAATTTCGCTTCATTTTGTAGATGGTGATGGAGGTTGTTGTAGATCAACTAATGAATGGCATATGATTACAGCCCAATGATATAGAAGTACTATTGCGGACAAACTCTAGGGTTCTTCAAACATATGCACTACTGCTCTTTTTGGGTGTTGTATTGCCCGTAGAAGTTGAAAATACTTGCTCCAAGTGGGTAAGATACAAGGAGGTATGTATTTCCGAAGGATAAGATGGTACATATGGAAAACATTATGTTGTTGGCTCTATTCTATTCACCTAGTGACGGGGCTTTGGATGAGAGGCTATACTCACCTCCCACTCAAGAATAGTTTTTTAGGTTTTTGGAGCATCCAGATAGTGAGAACAACAGCTTTGTTGTGGATGTTTACCTCTGGTTACCTCATTAGCATGACATTAAAGAGCAAGAAACTGCTTGAACTTGAGAAGTGATCAGATTTTTCTTTCCATTCTTTTATTTTTCCCACATGTCTGTACTGGCGACCAATCTTCCTAGTCACTGCTTCGTACGTCCATCATCTAGTTATCTCATTCCACATCTTCCGGAGCTCATTCCTCTTTTGCGATCCAATGTCATTCACATTATCTGGTGTTGTCGTCTTTCCGCAAAGACTCCGTTGATGGTCCGTAGATAAACCTCCTTTGAGCACATCATAGTGTACTGCTTCAACATTATGGTCGTCGATCAAATTGTTGCTTCCTCCAAAGTATTTTGACCAAGACGTCACAGAAAACTCTCCTCCCGTCCGTTTTTGTTACAGGTCCCTGGGCGCTGCTTCATATTGCCGCCCCTTTGTTAATATCATCCAGTTGCATCCTCGAAAACATCCTAGGCGTATTTTCCTTTCCAGCATCTTTTGTGAAAGAAATTACCATTCTATCATCAAAGAGAAATTAAACGACATAAGGTATACCTTAGATTTGGCTTATCCATCAAGATTACAAAGAACCTCTTTGCAATCTACCTTTTCATGTATTATGCTCTAGGGCTGGCTAGTTTTGGGGGAAATCCTCATCTTCCTCCCTTCTAACATAAATTGATCATCTCTATCTCTCTCTTCCTATCTCTCTCTATGTAATGGTCTCGAGTCGTTACGGGTTTGCCGGAGAGACAGCCGACGCCAGAAAAGAAGAAGGCCGGACTAATTCTAATAGTTGTTGTTATTCTAATTTAAACTAAGAAATCAAACTACATAATAAAAGAAGATTTCATTTTGCATGTTGAACAAGCCGTATACAATTCTTTTTTATATAGAGGGTTTGGGTATAGTCGTTGGCCTCAATACAAGTGGCCTAATATGATTGGTTTATTAAGGTGGTCCAAGCTGAGTTGGCATTCTTTCTATTATGAGTAAATGTGGCCATTCCTGTTGCATAACCAGCAAACTCCTGCCCTTCCCGACAAAACGATGACATCGTCGTTTGATTCCACCTGGGTCGCGTAAATGCCATCAATGAACTACTCCAAGTGAGTACAAGTAAAGGGGTCAGATGGAAATGACAACACGATTCTTAATCATTGCACGAGAATGTAGAAGCAAGAAACTGTTGTTGAATAACTCTTGCAAGCGAAAAAGTGGCGATTTCAATGATTCCACCGGGGCCAAACACACGAACTGGTGAAAAATACGTTGCTTTATCCGTAAGAATGAGCATTGTTAGAAGCTTCAATAAACATGATTCCAAAGTAGAATCCTCAGAACTCGTTTTTGCAAGAATGAAATCATAACCGTTCTTGACCATGTCAGTGCCGAATAGAACTTGAGAGGAGGTTAAAGCGATAAACACTTAAATTGCACTGTAAGTCGGATCAGCCATTGAAGGGGTTTCTTGGATTTCTTTCTTGAGAGGACCAATCATTTTCATGCAGGTTTTGGAAGCTTGTGTTAGTCCTTGGGACGTTAAATGAGGAATTTATGCTATTGGAGGCATCTTCCACCAGAGCTAGGAGGGAAGAGACTGAAGATGTGGAGTCCGACAATGAATGGAAGCCGACATGAGCGGTGAAAGAAAACCAAAAACGGTCCATATCAAGCATCGAGGTGGAGGTGGATCTTGAAGGACTAAGAACTTGTTCTTTTTTGCTACTCCGCGTCCGAAGATTGGAAAGGAAAGACATTCCATGAGGCAAATCATGGTAGATGCGCAATCAGAAACCCTTTGATGTGGTTCTTGGTAGTGATTATGGCAAAATGATGGTAGTTGTGGCACCGTCGGATGACGTGCAAGAGGAGTGAAGGTGGGATGGCAGTAGGGAGTGGTATTCTGATCAGGGAAGCAATGGAGAAGAGAGAATGGCTCGAACCTGCCCCGTCAGGTAAGGCGCGGGGAACAGAGAGAATCAATTGAAAAACCCGTATAAGAGCGACGAAAAGAAGAGCTCTCAACAGAGTTGAATTTTTTCAACAAATGAATCTCCCTGTTGCTCAAGAAACTAAGACTTTCTTGTTTGTTGAATTGTTATGTCTTTTTTAGATCAAATGTGGTGTCGAACCTTTGGTTGTTGCCATAGTTGAGGAGAGGTTTACGTCAGAGAGAAATCTTCCTAAGACAGAGCCTTCTTGACCGCTGGTGGAGGTGAATTCGGAGAAAACATTTGGACCAAAGACTGACAATCTGAGAGATTCTTGATGTTCTTAAGTTGTAGAGCTTACGAAGAACATAAAATGGTTGTTCCAGAGAGATGGTGGGAGATGGAGGGGAGGAGAACTCTCAACAGAAGCACAATTGTAACATTCTTGAGCCATTACAGATTCACCGACGAGGCCGCCGGTGCCGGAAGAGAAGCGGCGCAAACTAATTCCTATAGCTACTGCTACTCTAATCTAAACTAAGAAATGAAACTAATGATAAAAGAAGATTTAATTTCACATTCTGAACAAGCCGTGTACAGTTATTTTTATATAGAGGGTTTGGATATAGTCATTGCCCTCAATACAAGTGACCTAATATGATTGGTTTATTTAACTAGTCCAAGCTGAGTTGGCATTCTTACTATTATGAGTAGTTGTGGACATTCATGTAGCATAACCCGCTACACTAGAAGTGGTGGGGAGGACAACTCTCAACAAGAGCACTATTGTAACGATCTTGATCCGTTACAAGTTAGTCGGCGAGGTCACTGACGACGGAAGAGAAGGGTGAACAAATTCCTATAGTTGTTGTTATTCTAATCTAAACTAAAAAACCTAACTAAATGATAAAAGAAGATTTCATTCCATATGCTGAACAAGCCGTGTACAGTTCTTTTATATAGAGGGGTTGGATGTAGTCATTGGCCTCAATACGAATGGCCTAATATGATTGGTCCAATCTGAGTTGACATTCTTTCTATTATGAGTAGTTGTGACCGTTCATGTAGCATAACCCGCTACACTAGAGGTGGCGAGGAGGACAACTCTCAACAGGAGCATCATTGCAACGGTCATGAGCCATTACGGGTTCGCCGACGAGGCTGCCGGCGCTGAAGAGAAGAAGGTCGAACTAATTCCAAGAGTTGTTGCTATTCTAATCCAAACTAAGAAATCAACTAAATGATAAAAAAAGATTTCATTTCGCATGTTGAACAAGTCATATACAGTTCTTTTTATACAGAGGGCTTGGATATAGCTGTTGGCCACAATAAAAGTGGCCTAATATGATTGGTTTAACTAGGTTGTCCAAGCTGAGTTAGCATTCTTCCTATTATGAGTAGTTGTGGTCCTTCCTGTAGCATAACCAACTACATTCTCCTTCTCTTTGTCAATTTCTCTCTTTCTTTGTAGGTTTCTCAATTGAACTCGAGCATCATAGGGTATTTGAAGGCAAGGAAGGAGAAGATGAAGGTGTACTCATTTTATCCCACTCTAAAAATGTCTGATTGGTATCAAAGTCGGTCGTCACACAACTTAATCGGACGTACCAGCACTTCCTAGCATAGAGCCAACTTTTGTTTACTCTAGAAAAACTGACTCCTATCACAATATGCAGAATGATGTGGTAAGTCCAAGTGTGCCCGCATAGGTGTATCCGTCGAGTATCGGGTACGTACCGGTATCGGATACGTATCCGGTACGGGTACGCTGCCTTCGGGGAAGTATTTGTGCTTCACAGTCCTGAACAACCTCTCTCTAGGCCTAAATAGTATCTTCAGAACAACTTTTTGAAATACTCTTTTAAACATCTCCTCCCTAAATAACTAGAACAATTGAATATTTTAAATAGTTGGGCATGTCCAGCTAACCCTTGATCAACATTGAGTTATCCCATCTCACCTCTTGCTTGATTAATCTGACATAAGCGTACTCTTCATACATTTACACAACATAGTTTTTTTAAACTCTTTTATTCACAATAAAGTGAAATTTTGAAATCTGATACACTTAAAGATTAATAAAGAGCCATGGATGTATAGGTTCTAATTTATCACAGCATAGTTCATTGTATTCGAACAAACATAGATATTAGTTCGAGTCAATACCTCGTGAAGGCAGATGCATTTGAATGATTTAATATGTTCTTCTTCATATGATGTTCTGCAGAGTCATTTAACTGTGCCCTTAAAGAAAGCTCCCAAAGAGGCAGCGCATTAGTATTGAATACATGATTCATTTGTGAAGATCTAGCAGCTGCAGATGATGCATTTTCCTCCGTATCATCCACGCTCATGACTGCATTTGAGCACTGTCCATTTGCCCCTGACTTCACGTTTCCAGACATACTTTGTGATGAAGTTTCCTGAGAATTTATTTGACGTAGTAAGTTAAACTTCTCATTGCCACCCTTTGCACATCTTGATTCTCCATAAGAACCAAGCCCAATATTTTCTATTAAAGGTGCCACTTGAACAGGAAGAACTGCAAAATTCCTACCTACCGAAGTACAATCTGCAACAACAAAATACGTTTGAGTTTTTATATTAAACAGGAAACAGAAAATATGATCAAAATGTAATGTAAGAAACCACCTCTTAATACCCCATTATGTTGGACAAGTGATGAACCGACAATTGCAGTCATGTTGTTTCCAGGCTGCTCGGAATATGCTTCAACTTCCCTGGGGGGACAACCATGTTTGGCTACAGGTTCAGCTTGCTTTTGAGAAATATCATGCTCTGCATTACCTTCACTTCCCAAACTCTGGTATGGCACCAAGTAGAAAACAAAATTAACATCCAAAACCAATGTAGAACTATTACGTACTGAAATGATGAAGTAAAATATTGCCAAAAAAGATACAAAAATGAACGATTGCAATGACATTTCGAGAGACTTCTGTTATGGATCGGTTTCGGATTCTTCGCCATTTATCATATTATATATTGTATTGAGTTAGTATTAGGAGTCAAGTCTTAACAGGAAGTGTATTTTTTAATATTTTATGCGTCATCATGTAATTACGGGCCACCCGGGGGTTTTATAAATAGACCCATAGAGTCTTGTATCATCAATCAATTAATGAAGTTCTAGTTTTTGTCCCCATGTTGTGAGATCTTGGTGTCTCTCTCCTCTAACAAGCAACCTCGCTTAGGCAACCGCGATTAAGTCTCTGTTGTATCCTCCACCACCATCACCACCGCCTCCAACCACTACTCCGGCCTCTCCTCGGGCAACATTCTAAGACCCATAACAACTTGGCATCAGAGCTTACCGGTCCTCTTCCAAATGCCATCCCTCGTTTCTCTCATTCCAGCAACCTCATGTCGTCGTTTCCAGCCACGACATCCAGTCCCGCCGCCAGTAGCCGCTGCTTCTTCATCCTCGGGCTGAGCCCTGCTCTTCCCCCTCGCTCCCTGCCCTCAGGCCCCAAGAAACCATCTCCCTACTGCGCCGACACCTCAGGATCCCCCGCTCGTCCAATAGCTTTCATCATTTCCCTGCGAGAAGACCACTACGCTTCTTCCGCGACCAGTCGACACCCTATTTTGTGTCGTCTCCGCCTCTCGACACCCTATTATGTGTCGTCTCCGCTGCTCGATGCCCTATTCCGCGTCGTCTCCGCCTCTCAACGCCGATCGCCGCTTCTGTTGCATCTTCCCTCGTCCAAGCCACAGACGACCAGCAACTGCTCTTCCGTCATCCATCACGTTGCCCTCTCCCATCAAGCAGACAATCCTCACGAGGGATCTCCTCGAGCCCAGCCCCGCACAACAACACCTTCCTCGAGCCCCGTGTGCCGCTACTTTCACCGGTTTCCAAACCAGCGCCTACACGGTTTTTTTTTCATCGAGGCCGGCTCTGACTATTCTGCCTATTTTTCTTTTTATCAAGCCATGTGCACTTCTCTCTTCCTTACCAAGGCAGCCACTCAAAATCAAATTTTTAATTAATTGGTTATTTCTAAATTGGATTAATTAATTATTAATTGATTGATTAATTCTTAATTGATTTAATTAAGTCATCACATTATCTCCTCATGGGGAACAACAAGTTGACTGCCGCGGATGCGACCGCCATCCAATCGACGCTACGAGAAATAATGAGCTCCATGGATGCACGCCTTCGGGACACTGAAGCTCATCGTCAGGACTTCATGACAATGCTCCTCCACATAAATGATAATTTGATAGCTGCTCTTTCGCCGAAGCTACAATCCTTGCCACCGCCACCTCTTCTTGTGAAATCGCCATCTGCGTCGTCCGCTGACGTGCCACCGCTCTTAGCGGTGATTGCCCTTTTGCCATCACCTTCTGTGGTGGTGCCACCCCACTTTGGGCCACCTTTGTCAGACATTGTGGCCGCCTTTCCGCCAACACTTGCTCTGTCGGCCCCCGCTCCGCCGTCCCCCACTCCGCCAGCCCTGGCGAATTCGTTCCTTCTGCCGGTCGTCGCTTCCCCTACCTACTTGTTGTTGCAGCTCCTCACCGCTCCACTGACCTTGTTGAAACCATTACTTACGCCACTCGTCTTTCCAATGGTGCCACCGCTACTAACCGACGCCGCCACCGTCGCTACGCGATATCATACATTGTTCTGGCAGGAGATCAAGTTGCCAGATGATCCGGTCACCACGTGGAGTTCGAGCTTAAGGGCAAGCTCGATTTCGAGGGCGGATGAGATGTTACGGATCAGTTTCGGATCCTTCGGCGTTTATCATATTATCAGGAGTCAAGTCTTAATAGGAAGTATATTTTTAATATTGTATGCATTATCATTTAATTACGGGTTTGCCACCTAGGGGTTCTATAAATAGACCCTTAGAGTCTAGCATCATCAATTAATTAATGAAGTTCTAGTTCTCGTCCCCTTGCTGTGAGATTTTGGTGACTCTTTCCTCTAACGAGCAACCACGCTTAGAGAGCCGCGATTAAAGCTCCACTGTATCCTCCACCACCATCACCACCGCCTCTGACCACTACTCTGGCCTCTCCTTCGGCAACATTCTAAGACCCATAACAACTTCCTCTCAAAGGATGCAATGAGGGTTGGTTCCCTCTCTCAACACTACACCGAAGACCAAATATTAAAATATTTGATGCCTATTCTCATAATACAAAGTAATTAAATAGGCATGTTAAATATAAAACATAATAATAAAATATAATTAATTAAATTTCACTTTAAAGAAACCCATTAAATAGTTTATGGGCCCCACTATGCCAAAGTAGTGGCTACCCTGAGTATTGTCTTGTTGTGGGGGGATCCGTTGGAGCTTTATACGTAACAATATACTCTTGAAATTTGATGTTGCCAGAAGGTTGAATTAAGGTAATTGTGCTCGAAGCAAATCACATGTATAGAAGGAGAATGGTGACTAATTTTCTAGGAGTCATCTTGGATGCAACAATAGGCCAAATGAATTTGCTTGAATTTGTAACAATTTCAGTAGCATAAAGAATCAAGAAATGAGCTATGGGCGTGGTCAGGACGTGTTGTCGATGCTAATAGTGGAATGAGGGTGGCGTTTGGCTTATGCATCTTGGAGCAACAGTGCGCCTGAAATTGGATGAGACATCGACGTAGAAATTGCGATGAAGTAGTTAGGACGGGTTGATTGAACCAATGGAAGCTGGTGGAGCGGGGGAGATGTTCGGTGTTTGTGGAGGGTGGAAAGGTCGATGTCAAGTAGGTGCGTGGAAGGACATTTAATTGTTTGGGTACAACTTAATTAATAGGTGGACCATGGTGGAGTGGGTGATGTTTAGTGTGCTAATGGTGGATTTTTTGGATCTACCGAATTGCTTTTGCAAAGGCAGGGGTAGAAACTGAGTAGGTCGTAATTGGAGTGGAGAGAGATGGAGTAGGAAAATTGGAATTTATGTTAGGTTGGTGGGGTCTGCTAATTAGCAATCGGTTTATTTTTGGAAGGTAAAATGGCAGGAGAGAGGACTTAATTAATGTCGTGGGCAGCAAAACGGAAAATGGAATGATGTGTGTTGTGGAGTGGGCATATCTGCAGACGCATGATGGGGACCTGATTTCGTCGACGAGATTTAGAGCATACTTGAGGAGTCTTGAAGTGCGGATTTTGGGAATAGGTGCAATTGGGAGTAGAGTAGAAAGGAAAAGAGAAGGGTGGTTGGGTACCTTGGGAATAAAGAGAAGAGACAACATCTCAACGGGACGAAGGCGTCAGAGTGGGAATCAGATAACAAGGTAGGTGAAGGGGCCAAAAGTTGATGCCGGGATGAATGTGATACTGGATTGGGGTGGACTATCTAGAGTTGGGGGTGGTGGGAGGACATTGGGTGCAAAGGAGCTGAAGGGCGTTGATTTTGAAGCCATTGAGGAAGATAGTGCTTGGGACGAAGATCAAGATGTCATGGATCAGTTGTGGAAAAACAAGGAGGGATGTGGGTTCAGCAGACTGGGAGTAGACTGGGAGGAATTGAGGGTGTCAGCCTAGTGGAAGGCTATGAAGCACGAATACTTCCCCGAAGGCAGTGTACCGGTATCGGATACAGGTCCGGTACCGGTACGTACCCGATACTCGACAGATACACCTATGTGGACACACTTGGACTTAGCACATCATTCTGCATATTGAAATAGGAGTCTGTTTTTCTAGAGTAAAAAAAAGTTGATTATATACTAGGAAGCATTGGTACGTCCAATTAAGTTGTATATCTGTACCTAATATGTTTCTGATACTGGTATATTTCTATTACAAATACGTGTATTTAATGTGTTGATATGATGCAAGTTATTAACAAAACAGCTAACTTGTCTCTTGACTAACCGAAAATTGAAAATGTTGATCTCCAACAATGAAGAAGAAAAAAAGACTGATAAGAAGACTTAAGTTTAATTTTATCTCTTTTGGTTAAACATATAAGATGTTAAATTTTGTAATATTTACGAATGCTTAATGTTTGAAAACTACATGTTATGTTGCATTGATTTGTAGACTTATACTTCAAGTTATGATTTATGTTTGATGTTTCGATGTTTTGAGAACTATTTATTGCACTTGTGATATATATATATAGTATGATATTTGTTATAACGGATCATGCCGTACTCGTATCTTTGTTTTTAAAATTATATCGTACCGCCGTACCGGGTACGTATCGTACCCGGTACCCGTACTCATGCTTCCTAGGTGGAAGGAGGTGGTGATTATGACTAGGGATGGAGAGGTTGTGGTGGTTTAAAGTGGATGCGAAGAAGATGAAGATAACATCATCTTGACTTTGGTTGTGATGAGAAAGGAGCTTGTACAAAAATGGTGATGTAGTTCATGTTTGTAAGATGTGTAGAGTGTCAAGAAGGATTGCTGGACAAAGATGGTAGAAGTGGCAAGGGGTTGGCATTGGAGCGAAAGTTGCGAAGTATGATGAGGCGAGCATAGTAGCGTTATGGCGTGGAGGCGGTATGGGCAGTGATGGTCGCATGTTGTAGAGGAATGTGGGAGGCTGGAGGCATCATGATTGTCGGAGTAAAGCAAAGAGGGTTTTTTCGGACAAAGGAGTATCTATTCGATCGCAAGTGACATTCAAGGAGGACAATTTTGTGTCCATCTAGACAATGGGAGTGGGACAAGCTAGATCTTGACAGTTAATAAAGATGTGGGTGAGCAGCAATTGTTATGTACCGAAAAGATTACAAAAAAATACATGAATATGAACAATTACAATGACATTTTGAGCGACATACTCTCAAAGAATACAAAAGTTGTCCGATTTGCCAAACCCTAAACCGAATCCAAAATACCAAATATTTGATGCACAATCTCATACAATTCACTCGTTAAATAGGCTCTCTAGACACACTAATAAGAAATACAATAAAAAAATAACTAATTAAATATTACTTTAAAGAAGCCCATTAAATATTATGGCAAACCCACTATGCCAAACTGGCGGCTGTGAATTCTTCTCGACGTCGTAAGAGGATGTCGGAGTGCTGTAAGAAGATTGACCAGATTGTAATACACTAAAAGAAGTGTCAGATCAAATACATATTAATTCTCTTATCACCATCTACTATAAAAAGAACTAAGCCGGCTCCTGAGAATCAAAAGTTCACCACAAAATGCTAAAATAGAAAAGCAAAGAAGATTAGCCACATTTCAACACAGTAGAAAAGTACACATGAAATTGTATCGCAAGAAAATAGCCAAAGAGTTTAGAGAAGTTCGACATTTTCTTGTATTCCTCAAAACATTTGCAGAGCAGTTATTAAAAAAAATAGGCTAACACAGCTGCGAGGAAAGACAAAAAGGAATCCCTTCAGTTTGCCCATGGTAAAGAAACGGGGTGATTAAAAAACTGTTATATCAGCAAAAGAAAAAATAACAATGATGTACACCAAAACACTTTTTGTGTAATATCCAAGAAAAATAGACCATGCAAAGCTAGGAGCCTAGGAGACGCTTAGATTTTCCAGAAATCTGTTTAATAATGACGTTCAGCATTTTCTTTGAACCATGGCTAAGGTTAAAATCATAAGAAGCTAAATAGACTTAAGCACCTGAGCATCACTTTCTTTGTCAATTGTTTCATCAGTTCGGGACCCTTCGCTAGCATTTGGACAAATTTGATTGCTGGCAGCATTGTTTTCTGAAGCACAAACATAGCTGCTTGACTGTATCATTAGTATAATCATTAAAGTTAATTACTGCAAATGGAATGGAAAAAAAAGGTTGATGAGGAAATAAAACTAAAATAAACATACACAGTGTCGCCTCCATACATGCTGCCACAAATTCCGCAACTCATTTTTCCTTAGCGGCTTTACGAGAAAATCCGCAGCACCCTTCAGCATGCATTTATGTACTATTCCAATGGAGTCTTGGGAAGACATCACTGTGTAACAGGATATATGCAAACAAGCTGCCTTAGATATAGATACCTAAGAAAAACTCTCCTACATAGAGGAGATCTAGAAATCTAGTAAGTACCTTGATTTGATTCTAGCGCTCTAAATAACAAAAATGTTTGGATTTCAAAAGCAAGCATAAAACATCCTCACATCAGATATGATATGAGTGTTAGTTCTTATTTACTTGTACACCCCCTTGATTAATAGTGTTAGTTACACGAAACTCATACTCGAAGTAAAACCGAGTATTGAAGACGAATACACTAATTGAGAGACATGCTCTCGTGATGATACATTCAAGGGTTGCTTCCTTAACCCAGCACAAGGCCAATTCCAAGAGTTTAGGATATGAGATCCATAGCCCTTATAACTCACTCCTTAACTATGCATACTCAAAAAGAAAAGTGACTGATTAATTAATACATAAAGGAAACCTATTTATAAATATTATGGTGTTACTCATATTCTCCTCTTGCAGTTGGGGCATATACATAACAATATACTATCAACATTGTCCTCAAGATTTAGTGAATGTAAATGCACTTGGAGCAATATTCCATGTAGGCGGGACAGACTCAACATCAGATGTCAAAATGACAACAATGGTGGACCAAATTTGTCTGGATCTTTAACAATTGCTTTGCACAAACAATTTGGACAATGAGTTGGGGATGTGTGGGTTTTCACATCCTGAATTCGATGAGAGCGGGGAGTGCTTTAGCCTAGAAAATCAACTACTGGCAAAATTCTAGGATAGCATACTTCTAGGTGAAAGAAGGTGCATGAATGAACTAAATTTTACATTAGAATTGAAGTAAAAGTTGTTGAGCTTAAGTAATAACATGAACACTAAAAATTAAGGACGCCTTTCGGAGCATGTAGTAGAGTTTTGCTGAAAACTCCACAGTTTAGCGTTCTCCAGTGGAAGTAGTCCTAGGATGGGTGATTTTCTGAGAAGTGTTCGTAAGCTACCTGTGGATAAGGACAACACCATGTGATTCAACTCAATATGTGCTAAGATGAAACAAAGCAGACAATATTTGTGATATTGTGTGGGTTGGATTGTTACATGGATTGTACATTGGGGCTCCTGAGAAGTGAGATGATGTGGAGAGCAAGGGCAGAGAAGTTTGGGGTATACGATTAGGGATTGTACAACTTCAGCGCGGGGTGAAATTGGAATAGGGGAAAAGGATCGAGCTACTGAGGAATGAGGTGGTTGGAGATGGGGAAGATGATTGTGCTAGGAAAGGTGTGGGTGGCTCGGTGTTGGGAAGGAAGTCAGTGTCAACCCCCAAGTGTGCTAGCAACGACCGATTAGGGAAACAAAGGGGTCAACATTGTGTTGGGAGAAAAAGGTGGATTGGATTCAAGAGAGGAAGCTTTAGACAAAACAATGGGCTCATTGACATCAGTAGTGGCCACTATTATGGAAGAAGCATCAGAAGTGATTGGAAGGTCGCAGTCCAGAGTGGAGGTTTATTGTTGTTGTTGACGAGAGACAAAAGTGATAGTTGAAGGAAATCGATGGACTCCTTGGAAGCAATGCAGGCTCGAACCTCTTGGCATAACAAGTGGATGTCAGCTTGTATGCTAATAATCTTGTGTGGGAGAATCTGGAAGCGGAAGTGGTTCATCACAAAGAAATGGTAGGAGCTGGATCATAGAATGCAGTGAGAATATGATCACATATTAATGAAATAACAAGCAAAACAAATAAATCAAAGAAATTTATAGATTCGAGGGTTGGTTATTCATAGATTTTTTGAGTGAAGGTTCCTTTCTCAAGTGAAGGAACTCACCATGACCAATGTCAAAAGGATCAGGCTTGGCTCAATCGAACCAAACTTGCTTATGTGTTTCAGAAGTCATTTTGTACGCAATCGTTTTGATCAGGATTAAAGCCTTCCTGTTTTAAAGGGGAAAGGAATATAAGACTTCCTGTTTTAAAGCCTCAATATGACCCAGCCCTACTGATCAACTCACTCGCAAAAGGCAACAAGACCACATCATAAGGAGAGCGCACAATGAGCCGACACCAACACATGATCATTGTAGCAGGTGGTGTGTTGATGGAGTCACCAACATCACAAATTGGGGTCCTCTCTATTTTGGAGGCAAATGGATAATATCCAATTTACAGTTCAGATTTGTCCATTCTTCATCTTACGGGTTAAGTAACACTACGTTACGGGCTCGTCATAAAACCTCGGTAGGATTGCCAGAGGACGGCCAAAGGTGAGGATGACGGCGGTGAAGGATACAATGGAGTCGGAAACGCGGTTGCCTAAGCAGGGTGTGCTCGGAAGGAGAGAGCTACCACAATCTCATCAAAGGGGAAAGGAATATATATTTTTTCCATTACAAGACCCAAGGGGTCCCTTAAATAAGAGATACAAGGGTATAGCCGTAATTAAAGACACATCATAATAAAATGTAATGAAACCTAAAAACACAAACTATGACATAAAAGACAATAAAATATAATAATGAAAGACGCATCAAAATAATTGGGCACGAATCCCATAAGACCCTATCCTTTTTTTATTCCCCATATAAATGATGGTGATTGTTATGGGCAAACCGATTTTGGGTAGGGGCAAACCCATTATGCGGGCAAACCAAGAAATTATATGTGCAAACCAATTATGCGGGCAAACCAAATTGTCGATGCCGCCTCCCTAGCCCGCAAATCACAACTGTCGGCGCAGCACACGCTCCACAGCAAGCTCATAGCCGCCTCTCTCCCCTCATTCCCTATCTGCATGTGTGTTCAAAACCCTAAACTACATCAAACCCCCCTAAAATATCTCTTCTTTCTTCTTCGCTATAAGTAATTGCGACTCTCCAGAAGCTAAGAAGATCTGAAGCATGCCCAACCAAATTGCCATCAATGGCTTATTCCAAGGCCACTACCCTAACCAGTCTATGCCTCATTTAATCCTCGTCCCTCCCATAGCCCAAGGCCACATGATCCCAATGGTCGAGCACCTCTTACCCCAGAGAAGATATTGGGCCGTTCTAGGCGGTGGTCGGAGCGGAGGGCTCGAGTTCTTGACCAACGTGCGTGTTGGGGACTGGCCTTGGGTGAGATTCGGGGAGAAGGATCACCGACAATGGAGGCTGAAGAAGCTTCTTCTTCTCGAGGGAGGAAAAACGGGGAAGGACGCGACCTGGTTTGCCCCTATCTATTTCAGGCCGTAAACAAATTACTTATTTAATATTTTTAATTTTTAATTTTGGTTTGTCCATATCCAAAATAGGTTTGCCCATAACAATTACCTAAATGAACCTCTCCATTTGGTCCCAAAGAGAGGATCTTTATCCCAACATCACAAGCGCAACTAGCGACGACAGGCCAAGGGCTCAATGAAACTTTGTATTGGGCAGTGTGGAGGATAAAGCTTAGGAGAATTACATTGATTCAACTTGTTCATCTTCATCAATACCAATTGTATTTTCTCATTTTGTGTCTTTATTTGTTTATGGTAGTCACAGTGATTCGCACAGGATCAAAGGAAGGAAGATAAGTTGTAAAGTGTTTGTTATTTTGCAAACATTACTAGTGAAGGCATTTCAGATTGAAATCCGATCATGCAATATTTTTTCCCCTAATTTGAGATTTTTTGTGCATCTGCATGTGAGTCTATAATCATTTTTGAGTGTGGTTTTTGATTACTCGTTGCAACTGCTCTCTTTATGTTCACAGGTAATCAATCAACAAGAGTCAGATTCATGTACGCATTAATGCAAAAAAAAGGAGGAACACAAAATATATAAGAAAAGGACGAGTAACTCGGCAGTCCTCAAAATTGAATGATTTAGGAATATACTGATCACAGGAATGCTCTTGCTGTCCTCTGTGCCAACAATCTGGGAAAGAAGACCGATTCCAGAAAGCAATGGCATCTCAAACTCCGTCAGCACCAGATCAAAGTTATAACAAGTTTCCATCATCAGCTCCCACGCCTTTCGCCCATCAGCAACCGCTGAAACTGCCACAACCCCACAAAAAACAGAAATCCACCTCAAATCCCAAACCAAAATACCACCAACAGAGTAAGATCTGAGTGAGCTACCATGATAACTACACTTGCGTAGGAGGGCGGCGACGATGTGCCTTGTTGAATCATCGTGCTCCACGAGGAGCACGCGGAGGAACCTCCTCGGGAGGAATCGCTCCCATCGTATCCCCGTCAGCTGTTCTCCGACGTGGGAGGCGCTCCGCCGGCCCGGCGCTGCGCAATCTTCTTCCGGCGGCACGTTCTCCATCGGATCGACTGGCGGAATCAGTGGAGTCGGAGAAGGAAAAGCTGAAGGCGGGTGGGAGGAGGAAAAGTGTGGCGAGAGAAATATCTCCTCGTTATGCCACGTCGGGCTAGAATAGAAAATCAAATCCGTCCGGAAAATTTAAACACGGTGGCCCACTGGGGATCGCACAGAGCCACTAGATGGCAATTTATAATTCAGATATTTTTATCCGCCGCGCCTCAGTCCACAGGGGTCCGGGAACCACCGGTTGATTTGAATGCCCTTCTGCCGTCTCATGCACTACCACATTTCTTTATTTTGTTTAGTTGTGCGGTCCTGTGACCGACACCTGGAATGCACCCTGTTTTGGAACTGAGTTCGGTTACCGACTGGGTGAAAATCTCGGTGATTATTGATGATCAGATATGGTCCATGGTTCCCAGATGTAAATTTAGGTTTTGTTTGGTTCGGCATTTCGACGCCTTTATTTGGAGCAAACGCTGCCGAACGGTGGGTAAACAAACGGCCGCCGCCGGCGTTTGCTCTGTTTGCACCGCAGCAAGGAGGAAACGCCCCTGATCCGCTCCGTTTCGACCCCCACCGCTCCCCCTCCGGTTCCAAAATGGCGTTTCGACCCTCTGGATGCACCCGCCACCGCCGAACCAAATATAGCCTTAGATCCCAACTTGTGTCAAAGGGACAAAGTATTTGTTGGTGCGTCCCGTGCATATAGAAGTGTGTGCTAGAGAAAATCTGACCATGTAAATCGGCAATCCAATGGTTGAAATCGAAAGAGATGGGCTAACAGGAAAATCCCCGCCAAATTGCCTAGGAATTGGCGTGCTTGGAAAAATTATTCATGCGTGTAACGCACCAAGGATCACCTCGCGGTATGCGCTATAAGACCATCACTTTCTGTAAAACGATTTTTTAAGTGTGATTGATCAAAAATACGGCTGTAATTCAATACGATCACATTATGTCAGTTTTTTTGCAAAAAAATATCTACCATAGGATAGTGAATTGTAGGGATGTATGTTATTTCGCACGGTGAGAACCATGTGTTACTCGTACCTAAATATCTCTCGTCTGTGTATGTTTGGGAGGGATCTTTTCCAGTTTGTAGTTGTTGTGGACTAACTCGATGCCCCGGTCGGACCGGATTTGCTTGGACCGTCTTAGCTTACGAGGCGGTCGAGCGCGCACACAGTCAATGAAAGTAGAAGGTTGACACAAGATGTGATGACGTGGAAAAACCCCTTAAATAGGTAAAAAACCACGTGATCGGGTCGGTGCCGGTCAAATTCCACTAGATTCCGGTGATTACAGTGTGTTTGAAGAATCGGGGCGACAGGCCGCTCCCGTTACAACTTGGGGGAGAGAGACTACGGGACCCAACGGGCAACAGACTGCGTCGTGGGGACAACTTGGATGTTGAAGGGCATGGGATGATCTTAGTACTCTGGCGCTTATGGTCGCGTTCACTTGCTGGCGATGGTTGCCTTCTTCCTTTGGCTTTCTCGGGGACTTAAGCGCTTTCCTGCTGGCAGCGTGCTGGTGGATCGCTGGTAGCCGCAGGTGGCCGCCGGTGGTTCACGGCGACTGGAGGCCGACTTGGGGGGAGGAGGCAGGAGGGCTCTCACCTGAGGAAGAAGAAGACAACCCGGAGAAGAGAAAAATGAAGAATGAAGAGGCTCTGCGGTCCCTATTATAGCCTCCAGGGGAGGATTATGGCGGGCCCCACCACTAAAGTAGTGGGTTAGTGGGTGGTTATCCTCCCGATCGGACGGCGACGAGAGCCTCCCCTTGATCGGACAGTAGGAAGGTCGTCCACGGCGATGGGCTGCCACGGCGGCGGGAGTGGCCGGCGGGGCGGCGGGAGTGGCCGGCCGGGCGGCCGGCGGCGGGGGCGGCCGTCCTGGTGGCTGGCAGAGGCGGCTTGCTGGGGGCCGGCCACGGCTAGGCCGGCGGTCTGCCGCGGTTAGGCCGGCGGTCTGCCGCGGTTAGGCCGGCGGTCTGCCATGGCCGGTTCGCCGGCAGCCTAGCCTACCGCGGTGGGCCGCAAATAGGCTGGCTGCGGCAGGGCCTGCCGCGGCCAGGCCGTCAGTAGCTAGGCGACCTTCAGTGGCCGCCCGCGGCCAGGCCGGTGGCCTGCCGCGGCCAGGCCGCCAGCGGCCAGGCGGCCTGCCGCGGTCTTGTCGCGGCCTGGCGCGGCTTTGCCGCGGCAAGACCGTGGCAGGCCGCCTGGCCGCCGACGGCCTGCCGCGGTTAGGTCGGCGGTCTGTCGTGGCCGGTCTGCCGGCAGCCTAGCCTACCGCAGTGGGCCGCGGTTAGGCTGGCCGCGGCAGGGCCTGCCGCGGCCAGGCTGTCAATAGCTAGGCGACCTTCCGTGGCCGCCCGCGGATAGGCCGGTGGCCTGCCGCGGCCAGGCCGCCACCGGCCAGGCGGCCTGTCGCGGTCTTGTCGCGACCTGGCGCGGCCTTGCCGCGGTCTTGCCACGGCCTGACGCGGCCTTGCCGCGGCCTGGCGCGGCCTTGCCGCCGCCAGGTCGCCAGCGGCTAGACGGCCTGGCGCGGCCTGCCTGGTGCTGGCGGTTTCCCTCCATGGGGAGAGGGAGCGGGTCCCGCCCCCCGCCCCCATGATTTTCTCCTTATGAGAGTTCATGGAGGGGTGGGCCACCCATGATCCACTTTTGGAGGAGAACATGGGGCCGGGGGGGGGCTTTTCTCCTATAAATGAAGGTGGAACCCAACAATTGCCCCCCAAATCTTTGCTATCCGAGAGCGAAGTGAGCGAGAGAGGAGAGATTTCCCCTGCTTCCTGCCGTCATGACGGCTTCCGGTGAGAAGGCTAAGGCGGCGGCGGCCAGCACTTCCAAGGTATTCGGAGGAGGATTCGGCGGACGAGGAAGCCAAATCAGATCGTGCATGCTTAGGCATCACGTGGATGAAGACGCTGGCCGAGCGCGCACAGACCGCACGCCTAGGCTGCGCGCGCAGGACGCGCGCGTGCTGGCTGCCCGCGCGGGCCGCGCGCGCAGGCCGTGCGCGCAGTCTGCACGCGCGCTGGCTGTCCGCGTAGGCCGTGCGCGCAGGCCGCGCGCGCAGGCTGCGCGTGCCAGTTCTGGGCGCGCGCAGGCTCTGGGCGTGCGCAGGCCGCGTGCGCAGGCCGCGCGCGCAGGCTGCACGTGCCAATTCTAGGCGCGCGCAGGCTCTGGGCACGCGCAGGCCCTGTGCGCGCACAGGTCGCGCGCGCGCATGCCGGGTGCGCGCGCGCCTGGCGAGCGGGCAGGCCGCGCACGCGCTGGCTGCCCGCGCTGGCCGCGCATGCGCTGGCTGCCCGCACAGGCCGCGCGTGCACGCGCTGGTCGGTTGTGCGTGCGTGGTTGTGCGCGCTTGTGTGTCCTTGTTGTGCGTATTTGCGCGAGCGTCCGGCGCGTTTTCTTCTTTTGCATGCCAATTGAGCTGTTTGGACGTGCTTTTGGGTGATTCTGAACTTTTGATTTTTGTCTTGTGCAGGTGAAGCGTTCCTCTGGCCCGATGCATTTTCGCTCCTCTTTGACTGAAGATGGTGTGGATATTTGGAGGAAGAAATACGGGCTGCCTGCCGATTTGGAAGTGAGGATCTCGCGCCCTGAGGAGCGGGTCCAAAATCCTCCTCGTGGCTGGTTGACGATTTGCGAAGTTTCTTTGAGGTCTGGCTTCTGCGTTCCGCCGTGCGAGAAGGTGATTGAGGTCTTGAAGTTTTTCGGGGTGCCCATTTCCCAGTTCGTTCCGGCCGGAATTGCCCGGTGTTGAAACCGGAAAATCGGTCTCTGTGGAGTTCGACCCTTGGGGAAGGGGTGGCCGCACACCTACTACACTCAAGTGAACTATCTAGGCTCAAGGCTAGGAACACAAGGGACAGACCCAAGGACTCAGCGTGGAGGTCCCACCGCATACCCGGAAGACTAACAAACTCTTCCCCTCCCACACCAGGGGCTGAGCTAAGACACCTTCGGCGGGCTCTCTTGGCCGGCCGGAACATCTAAGGAGGATCTCAAAATCCACTCCTGAACTTGAGGTGTCTCCCTGGGTCTATAAAAACTGTTCCCCGCCCGCCTTTTTAATGGCGTTATACCGCCCAGCAGCCCTACTCCACGCAGCCCCAATTGGGCCGCTAACAACGTAACTACGTTGTTCTGAAAGGCTATCAACAGGCCATTAGGGGCTTCCCGGCAACTAAACCTCGGGGCTCCCACGGGGCGAGCGGTTCACGAACATACCGCCCGCCTAAGATGAAAAAGATAAAAAGAATTCACAGGGCATCACAGGCATATTAAATTTACAGGAATATGAATTCCATACATCGGCACGCAGGCCGGCAATATAAACAAACTAGGCCTTCGAGGGCCGGCACGAGCTTGGGCTTAAGCCCGCTATTCCCCGCTTGGTACTGTAGCACCTGTACGCCAACGTCCCGACGAGCAGCGGTCAACTAGACATCGGTCGGCTAACCAAAGCGGGCCAAACATAATGTGCGCGCCCCCTTTTATTGGGGCTACGGTGTGCATTCCCTGCGAATGAATAAAATACAACTTCCACGGAGTCTTCTCCGGGAACCCCAGAACATCACCAATCCGGCTCATACGTCCGAATGGGCTTCACACAGAGCATCACCAATTCGGCTCATACGTCCGAATGGGCTTCACACAACATGCCTAAACCCGTACTCACACTTCCGGGCACTAATGCAAATAATTACGGGGACGCACACGTCGACCCGTCGGAGATCTCCCTTCCCCCACCCGTTGGTGGAGAGGTGCTTCCATGCAAATATGAAAAATAAGGGCTTCACCTGCCCAAGTAGAAACTTCGTTACCCTTGACGCGTGTTTGGCGGAGCCGCAACCGCGCACATTGCCCGAGGCTCGACGTCTAGCGTCCGTAGTGGTTGTCCATGCGCGGATCCAACCTCCGTTGGAGAGCCAGAAGCTCCAAGTCATTTTTCCCTCCATCGTCGAGCCTCTCCATGGCCGATCGCGCTCCAAGTGGCGTCGGCGAAGGTTGTCCCGGCCTCCACAACTTCAAGCGGCGTCGGGGAAGCCGATCCCGACCGACCTAGCTCCAAGCGGCGCCGGGAGAGGAGCTCCCGGCCGACCTAGCTGCAGGCGGCAGCGAGGGGGCTCGGTCTGAGCTTGGTGCGGCCGGCGACGGGGAAGGAGGAGGAGGCCGAGCTCGGGCTGACCTTACTAGATCCAGGCGGCGCCGAGAGGGGGGAAGAGAACCGGGCTCGGGCTCTCCTTGCTGGCCGACGGGAGAGAGGAGCGGCTGGGGGTCGGCTTGCTCCAGGCCGACGGGAGAGAGGGGCGGCTGGGGGTCGGCTTGCTCCGGGCCGACGGGAGAGAGGGGCGGCCGGGCTCGGGCTGGCTTGGTGCGGCCGGCGACGGGGAAGGAGGAGGAGAGAGCTGGGGGTTCGGCCTGGGCATGGAGGCCGACGGGAGGAGGGCGGCTGGCCTCGGGCTGGCTCCAGGCGGCGGATCGGGGGGAAGGAAGGAGCGGCCTGCTTTTCCCAACCCTAAAATCGGGGAGGGGAGAAAAATGCTGCTGCCCTTTTTTATTTTCCCTCCCCCCCTTTTTACCTCCCTCTATGTATCTTATTATCTAATATATATAATATATATATAATATGTATATACATAAATAAATATATACATTATATAATATATAATATATATATTTATTAAAAGGCCAATACACCTCCACACGCACGCGCGAGCACCCGCACGTCCTCGAACAGGGATGCCAACATCGCCGCTCAAAGCTCGCCCCTAGACTGACATTTGGGGAGGGTCCCGCTCGCCCGGCTACGGGGTTGTACACCCGGATTATGGGCTTAGTTTCTTTCTTCCGCGAGCATAGAGGCCGGATTTCCTTGGACCAATTTCGAGATTGGTGCAATGTCCGTTCTGATGGTGGCGAGCGGGTGGAGGTAAGCAGCATCAAGGTTTGGTTGGAGTTTGAGGCTCGCAAGGACCGTCTCCATGGCAACACTTTATTTGGATACGTCAAGAATTCGTGGGGTCTTCCTGAGGTGTGGGACATGCTTCCTGATCGCTGCCACCGTGTGAGGGGGAAGGAGCGGGATTTTTCCCCCGTGCTTGGATTTTCTGAGTCTCGTGAGTTGGCTAATCGTCTGTTCAGCATTTATGTCTATGTGGAGGAGAAGCGGTTGGTGCAATGTGGTATTTCGGCGGACACAGGCTGACTAGAGGAGATTTCTCGAGGAGGGGACCGTAAGAGGAAAGCGGTGGCGGCGCCCTCTGGCAACCTTGATGTGGTGGCAGCGGTAACTTCTGATACTTGTCATGATTTGACTCCTGAGGTGCAGATACTTGCTTCCCCAGTCCCCCTGCCATCTGCTGGTATAGATGCTCCGCGAATATCCTCTTCCTTGAGGACGATGAGCGATGCGGTAAGGATTTGATTTGTTTCCAAGGCCTTTTTTCCTATTATCTCTTGCTAATAGAAGCTGATTTCGCTCTTTTCTTTGTGCAGATAGAGACCCAGGCGCAGATTGCAGTCACCTGGAATGATCATTATGTGAGTCTAAAGGACGGGTATCTCGCTCTTCAGGAGAAGCTTCGGTCGACGACGAGTTCGCTTGCCTCCTTGAAGGAGGAGCATGACCAGGACATTGCACGGTTCCATCGGATTGATTTGGAGCTGAAGTCCGAGCTAGAGGATGCACGTGCGGCTTTGGAAGTGGAGAAGATTTTGGTGGAGAGGACCACTCAGATGTTGAAGCATTCGAAGGAGGAGACTTCAGGTTTGGGAACCCAGCTACAGGCAACGCGGGAGGAGGTCTCAGGTCTCGAGACTCAGCTTCGAGCGTCGAGGGCGCAGGTGGAGATGCTATCCTCCGATGATCATGCGTCAGAGCTGAAGGCTGCAGGGCTTGCGGAGTACTTAGAGTCACTGGACTATATGCGAGACCGTAGCCTGATCGCGGAGGAGGTTCGTGACGATATTTGGTCCAAGGAGGTGGAGCCTTAGATGGATGATATACGCGAGTTGGCGCTCCGACGCGGTGTTTCGAAGGCTTTTCGTTTTGTTAGCAAGAGCCTAGGATGTGACACGTCCTCTTTTAGTTTTGCAGATGTTTCTGAGGATGAGTGTTCTGACACCGAGGACGAGTAGTGGTACTTTTGTTATTGTATGTTTACATTTTATTGTCTTTGTTTTACCCCTTGTTTGGGGTTGGTTGTTGTCGTTTTCAGATACTAATTGTACTGGTATCATTTCAGCTTTATTTTGTTATGACATTGTTGTTGTTTTCATGTCATTTTGGCCGCTTGTTTGCACTGGCTTGCTGCTTACCTTGTGCAGCTTTGGTTTGCGACTTGACTTGCGCAAGGGTGGCTCGCGGCTTGGTTTGTGCGATGGATTCTCGCAGCTTACTCGTGAGGGGGGCAGGCCTCCCAAGGTGTTGCGCGAGGGTCGCTCGCTGCTTAGTTTGCGCGAGGGATGCTCACGGCTTCTTCATGAGGGAGGAAGGCCCACACGGTGTTGCGCGAGGGTTGCTCGCGGCTCAGTTTGCGCGAAAGATGTTCGCGGCTTCTTGGTGAGGGTGGCAGGCACCCACGGTGTTGCACGAGGGTTGCTCGCGGCTTAGTTTGTGTGAGGGATGCTCGCGGCTTCTTCGTGAGGGGGGCAGGCCCCCACGGTGTTGCGTGAGGGTTGTTCGCGGCTTAATTTGCGCGAGGGATGCTCGCAGCTTCTTCGTGAAGGGGGCAGACCCCACGGTGTTGCGTGAGGGTTGCTCGCTGCTTAGTTTGCGCGAGGGATGCTCACGGCTTCTTCGTGAGGGGGGCATGCCCCCACGATGTTGCGCGAGGGTTGCTCGCGGCTTAGTTTGCACGAGGGATGCTCGCTGCTTCTTCGTGAGGTGGCAGGCCCCCACGGTATTGCGCGATGGTTGCTCGCGGCTTAGTTTGCGCGAGGGATGCTCGCGGCTTCTTCGTGAGGGGGGCAGGCCCCCACTGTGTTGCGCGAGGGTTGCTCGCGACTTAGTTTGCGTGAGGGATGCTTGTGGCTTCTTCGTGAGGGGGGCAGGCCCCAACGGTGTTGCACGAGGGTTGCTCGCGGCTTCGTTTGCGCGAGGGATGCTCGCGGCTTCTTCGTGAGGGGGGCAGGCCCTCACGGCGTTACGTGTGCTGTCTATTCTGTCTGCTCATATGAGATTTGTAGCAATATGATTCAATATTTGAATGAAGATAACGTGCGCGGGGTTGAGCCTGTGGCTTACATAGTTTTAAACAAAACATACATAATTAAACAAAAATGGAAATTACTGATAAAATCGGCGCAGGTTTTGAGCGTTCCAGGTACGAGGGAGAGTCTTTCCTTCTGCGCTCCGCAGCTTGTATGTCCCTGGTTTCACCATTGTCGTGACGATGAAGGGGCCTTCCCAGGTTGGGGACAACTTGTCGCCCTGTGTTCCCTTCCCTGCTTCTTCGAGAGTGCGAAGGACCAAGTCTCCTACGTTGATCGGACGCGACTTCACTTTGCGGTTGTAGTAGCGGGCTGTATGTTGTTGGTATGCTGCAACTCGGAGAGCAGCTTCTTTGCGGATTTCGGGGACCAGGTCCAGATTATCTCTGAGAGCATCGTCATTCGTCTGGAGGTTAAAGTGGGCTACCCGGGGGCTTGAAACGCCGATGCCAACTGGAATGATTGCCTCAGTTCCGTAGCATAGATTGTATGGTGTCTCTCCTGTAGGGGTTCTTGCTGTTGTCCGGTACACCCACAATACGTTAGGGAGTGCGTCGGGCCATTGCCCCCCTACGTCTTGGAGTCGCGCCTTTAGCCCCTTTAGGATGGTTCGGTTGGTTACTTCGATCTGCCCATTAGATTGAGGATGTGACACTGTCGTGTGTCATAGCTCGATCTTCAGGTCTTCGCACAGCTTGGTGAAGGATTTTCCAGAAAATTGAGTGTCGTTGTCGGTGATGATAATTGCAGGTATACTAAAGTGACAAACAATGTTCTTCCACACAAATTGCTTTGCGTTCTCCTCAGTAATTTTGGACAGAGGATCTGCTTCTACCCACTTGGTGAAATAGTCGATGGCCATGATGATGAATTTCCTTTGTCCTGAAGCCAGGGGCAAGGGGCCGGGAAGGTCAATTCCCCATTGTGTGAATGGCCAGGCTCCTTGCAGCGTTGTAAGTGCAATGGGTGGTTGCCTGGGAATGTTGGCGTGTGTTGGGTACATTGGAAAATGTGTACCTGATTTGAAGAAGCCTAACCTAGCTCAAAGATATACATCAAGGTGTATTTGATGTTGTTTTAAGTTGACATGTGCAGGTGAAGAATTGACAAAGTATGCAGAAAAAATTCTAAGTCCAAGTGTCGACACAGAGGAAACAGTGTCGACACATAGAAAAAAATAGTCGACACAACACTGGGAAGCAGTGTCGACACATAGCAGTTAGTCTACAACTACACTGGGAGAATGTGTCGACACAGAAGAAGTAAGTCGACACATCACTGGGAATTTGTGTCGACACAGAAGAAAAGAGTCGACACAACTCTGGAAATTTGTGTCGACACAGAAGAAAAGCGTCGACCTCAACATTGGGAGAATGTGTCGACACAGAAGAGTATAGTCGATCTCAAGATTGTCGACATCAGCTGAATGTGTCGACACAGAAGAAAATAGTCGACCTCAAGTTTGTCGACACCAGCAGAATGTGTCGACACATTGTGATTAAGTCGACACATTAAAGCAGATTTAAGAAATGAATGTGTCGACACCTGAAGGCTAAGTCGACACTTACTAAGTTATAATTCTACAACAACTGTGTCGGCACACAGGACTTGTGTCGACACACTGAAGAGTCAAGACCAAGTTATTTTCAGAAGAAGCTGTGTCGACTCAAAGGCAACTTAGTCGACATCACTGAAGACTGTGTCGACACCAAAGTCAATTGTGTCGACACAGATAGACAGATGGTCTCGACACTTTCTGACAGACTGTTTCAACAACTTGTGGTTCAAGACTAAGGCACAGGACTTGTTTGAAGACTTGACAGCTGTGGGTTACCACCGGTTAACTGAAGCTGTCAGACTTGTCAGAAAACGGTTAGAAACCGGATCAGCCGGTTACCATGAAGAATGTCTATAAATAGACTGATTCAGAAGGAGAACAATAACCATAATAGATAGTCCTTTTTGAATAACTTTGAATCAAAAAGGAAGAGAAGGATCACAATCCAATTCATTTCAAGAAAGTGCTAGTCACTTAAGAAGATCTTCTCCGGGAGATCTAAGAAGACTATCTAAGGATAGATCTAAGAAGAGTTCTAATCAGAATTCAGAAGAATCTTTCAAAGTGCTGGATAGAGAGAGGTCAAGCCAGAATTAGAAGAAGAAGAAAGAAACCACCAGTGGATTCTCAAGAAACTGTTTGGAATCAACTCAGCTAAGTACATTTTCAAGAAGCTTTGAAGAAGGCTCAGATACAGTTGATTGCATCAGCTGATCAAGAATTGTCTTGGCCTTTTCTCTCTCAACTTTGGCAAGACAGTTTAATAATCTTTTCTATATTTCTGTAGGATCTGTTTACACAGATCTGAGTTGTAATCCTATGTTATAAAGGCTGAGTGTAGGAGTGTTGAACTCTGAGTGGTAGGGCTGTTTGCCTGAGTGTAGGAGAAGGATATTCTCTGAGTTGTAGGCCTTGGGGCAAGGCTGAGGTAGGGCAGTTGTGCCTGAGTTGTAGGAACCAGTTGGGTTCTGAGTTGTAGGATCTGTTGATCTGAGATAAGTGGAAGTTTGGCCGAATCTAGCATACTGCTAGATAGGTGAAGGGGGAAAGTGGATGTACCCAGACCTTGGGGAACCACTATAAAACATTGTGCAATCTGTGATGTTTTATTTTCTGTGATTGCTGTGACAATTGTGTTAGCTATTGAATTGAATTCTGCTTAGAAGTTTTTATAAGAAAAGCAGAACCTATTCACCCCCCCCCCCTCTAGGTGTTTAGGCTGCCTTGAAAGTTAAACTATCAAGTGGTATCAGAGGGAGGTTCCTCAAAAAGGACTTAACAGTCTGAGGTAGATCTGAAAGGCAGATTCAAGATTCAAGAAGATGGGTTCTGGAGAGAATCATAAGGAGCTAGGGTCTATGAAATTACCCATATGCAAGAAGGAAATCTTTGGGATCTGGAAAGAGAGAGTCAGATTGTTTATGGAAGCACTGACCCAAGGATTTACATCACAGTACAAGAAGGGCCCTTCATTCCAATGAAGATATCTGTTCTTGATGCAAATATCCAAATACCAAAGACTTATTCAGAAATGACCAAGGATGAAATCATCTTGGCAACCATGGATAAAAGGGCACAGAATATCATTGTCAGTGCCATAGATGATTCAACATTTCAGAATCTGATTCACTGCAAGACCTCCAAGGAGATGTGGGACACATTGATTGTCTACATGGAGGGATCTGAAGAAGTAAGGCTGGACAGAAAGTCTATGCTGAATCAGGAGTATGAAAGCTTTAGACAAGGAAAATCTGATAGCATAACTGAGTGCTATAAGAAATTCTATAGAATTGTGAATGAGCTAATATCCTATGGAAGAGTCTTCAGTACCTATGAACTGAATGACAAATTCTTAAGATCCTTATCAAAGAATTGGGATACAAAGATCTGTGCCATAAGAGAAGTGGCTAAATTGGCAGAAATATCTCCTCCAACCCTGTTTGGAAAGTTGCTATCCTATGAAATGCAACTTATGGTAAGGAAGGAGGAGGAAAGAAACTCAAGAGGAGAGCATAGAGAAAAGACTGTGGCATTTAATGCTGAAGCCACCAGAAAGAATAGGAGGAAATCACCATCTCCTCCTAAGGAAGTTGAAGAAGATAGTTCTGAAAATTCAGATAAGGGTTCAGTTAGCTGTGATTCAGATGCAGACTTTGCTGCATTCACTAGGCAATTCCAAAGGTTCTTGAAAAAGAAGCAATGGAAGTCTAGGCCTTCCACATCACAGCAAGTTGATGACTATTATCAGAAGAGAAGGTCATCAAGGAAAGAGAAAAGCAGATCAAAGCCCAGCAAAGCCACTACTTCAAAGATTGTCTGCTATTGTTGCAATAGGCCTGGACATGTAGTGGCTGATTGTCCTGACAAAAGGAAGGAATCTTCAGAAAAGAAGAAGACTTATCAGAAAGGCAAGAAGGAGAAATCCTTTGTAGCAAAGAAAGATAAAAGTCTGTCAGACCAGTCAACTTCAGAATCAGGATCTGAAGCTGAAGCATATATTGGACTATATGCTGCATCTGAGGAAGAGGAGTTTATGCAGTTGCTAGACTCCATCAATGAACATCAATGCATGGGTTTGATGACAAGATCAGAAGAGGACATATGCCAGAATCAGTCTGGTCCTAATGAGGTAAATTGTCCTTCCTGTACATCTGTTTGTAGTACAAGTGAAGAATCAGCTACATCTGCATCAAGTGATGAAGATGCATCTGGATCTGAAGGAGATGTCTATCAATTGATAGACAAGTATGGGGACTTGTTGCAGGCCCTTAAGAAAAGCAAGAACCTGGTTAAAACACAGGCTCAAGAAATTGCTGAACTAAGGGTAGCAACAACTGAGTTAGAAAAAGTCCTTGATCAAAAATTAAATGAAATTGCCAAGCTGAAGAATATAACTATTATTCAGATGGGCACAATTAATTATACTAATGATCAAGTAAAGAGTCTGGAGGCCAGACTTAGAATTGAAAGGGATTTAGTGGCTAGTTACTCTAAGCCAAAATCTGTCTTACCCTTGATAGATGAATTTGTCACTCAGAAGGGTAAGGCTGGATTAGGATTTAAAGGTAACTCCAGGGCTGGCAGATTCAAGAGGAAAGGCAAAGTCCCTATTCAACCACTAAACCTTTCAGTCCCCATAAGGTTTAGTAAGGAGAAAGTGCCTTCTAACATATATGATCATGAAGACATTCAAGGTCATATTAAGACAAATGTTCTGAAGAACAAGGGTGTTAAGGCAAGCAGGCCTACCTATGGTCATAAACCAAATGGTTTTAAGAAATCAGTAGGTGAAGTAGCAACAGCACCAGCAATGAACAGAAATTCTACTGACAAGGATGTATCTAGATCTAGATACAATAAGTTTGAATGTTGGTGCTGTGGCAAGAGGGGCCATTTTGCATTGGACTGCTGGTATAACACAAGTGTTATAAAGAATAAGAGTCTACCTGTTAGAAGAGGTTATGATAACTTTATTAATGCTAACCTGAACCAAGGACCCAAGACTTACTTGGGTTCTAAGGGTAAGTAATTCTGTATTGCAGGTGAATCCAAGTAACCATGCCCCTATATGGTACTTGGATAGTGGTTGTTCCAGGCACATGACTGGAACAAAGGGGCTGCTGAAGGAGTATTCATCTGTCAAAGATGGACATAAAGTGATCTTTGGTGGATCTGAAAAAGGAGTCATCAAAGGGTTTGGTAACATTTCTTCCAACCTAATTACTATCACCCAAGTGGCCTATGTAAAAGGTTTGAAACATAATCTAATAAGCATAAGCCAGCTGAGTGATCTAGGATATGACATTTCATTTGGTAAGGATGGATGTCATATCAAAAGGTCAAGTGATCAAGAGATCATTTTGACTGGGTATAGGAAGAGAAATGTATATTGCCTTAATTTTGAGTGTGAAAATAAGGCTTCCCCCATTTGTCTTGTAGCTGATGACAATGCTTCCCATTGTGTTAAGTGGCACAAGAGATTGGCTCATCTAAACTACAAGACAATTGGCCAACTCATTAGTAAAGAACTAGTGAGGAATGGGCCTCAAGTTAAGTGTATAAAGGAAGGGGTATGCTCAGCTTGTCAAAAGGGCAAGCAGACAAAATCCTCATTTCAAAGCCTTGAAAACAGGATTCTGTGAGGTGCTTATACCTCTTGCATATGGATCTTTTTGGTCCTATGCCAGTTCATAGTCTAGGTAGGAAGGTCTACACTTTTGTGGTTGTAGATGACTATTCTAGATTTACATGGGTGTTCTTTCTAAAACAAAAATCTGAAACCCCAAGTGTACTACTTAATTTTGTAAAGCAAATTCAGAATGAACTGAATAGTACAGTGGTCAAAATCAGAAGTGATCATGGTACTGAGTTTCATTCTGAAAGCATAACAAATTTGTGTAAAGACTTTGGGATTTTTCAAGAGTTCTCCTCACCAAGAACACCTCAGCAAAATGGAATTGCTGAAAGAAAGAATAGAACATTAATTGAAGCTGGTAGAACTCTATTGAGTGACACCTCTCTCCCAGAATATTTTTGGGCTGAGGCAGTTAACACTGCTTGTCATGTCATCAATAGGGCTTCTATCACCAAAAGCCACAGAAAGACTCCCTATGAGATTGTGAAAGGCAGAAAACCAAATCTATCCTATTTCAGGATCTTTGGTTGCAAGTGCTATATACTTAACAATGGCAAGTCATATTTGACTAAGTTTGCTGCCAAATCCCAGGATGGGATATTTGTTGGGTACAGCACAAATAGTAAGGCCTATAGAGTCTTTAACTTAACTACTCAAGTTGTTGAAGAATCTGTGCATGTTGTATTTGATGAAACAAGATTAATCAATAGTGAGTTGTCTTGTAGATCAAATGACTCAACAGGTATAAGCAAGAAGATGGACATGCTCTCCATTGCTGAAGCTTCAAAGGAAGATGAAGCATTGGAAAATGAAGGCTGCTGTCCAGGGGGAGTACAAGAGATAATGGAAGCTGATGAAAACCAGGAGGCTCAGCAGAATGAAGAAGCTGAAGATGCTCAACCTGAAGGGAATCTTCCTCCAGCTATAAGATATCTGAGAGATCATCCAACTGATCAGATAATTGGTGATCCAAGACAAGGAGTGCAAACTAGAAGCAGAAATCAAAGCACAGTTTTGCATTCAAGTTTCTTGTCTCAGATGGAACCTAAGAAGTTTGAAGAAGCTATCCAAGACCAGCACTGGATTGATGCTATGCAAGAGGAGCTGAATCAATTCAGAAGATGCAAAGTCTGGGAGCTGGTTCCTAAACCAAGAGGCCACAATATAATTGGCACTAAGTGGATCTATAAGAACAAGCTAGATGAGAGTGGGATAATAGTGAAGAATAAAGCAAGGTTAGTTGCAAAAGGATACAGGCAGAAAGAAGGAATTGACTTTGATCAAACCTTTGCTCCAGTAGCAAGGCTGGAGGCAATCAGAATGTTCCTTGCCTATGCAGCCTACCAAGACTTCAAAGTATACCAGATGGATGTGAAGTCAGCATTTCTGAATGGTGATCTTAAAGAAGAAGTATATGTAGAGCAGCCATCAGGTTTTATAGATTCTCTTAAACCTGATTATGTGTATAAGCTTAGGAAAGCTTTGTATGGGTTAAAACAAGCTCCAAGGGCTTGGTATGAAACCCTATCTACCTTCCTCATTGAGAATAAATTCTCAAGAGGAAAGATAGACAAAACTCTATTCCTTAGGGAATCCAAAGGAAAGATCATCTTAGTCCAGATCTATGTTGATGACATAATCTTTGGATCTACTGAAAACAACCTTTGTAAAAAGTTTGCCAAACTTATGCAAGGGAAGTTTGAGATGAGCAGTATGGGAGAACTTAAGTTCTTCTTGGGACTCCAAGTAAGACAGACTGATGATGGATTGTCCATATCCCAGTCTAAGTTCACCAAAGAATTAATTAAGAAGTATGGTATGGAGTCATCCTCCACCATGAGAACTTCTATGGGAACTAGTATGCCTATATGCAAAGATGAGACAGGTAAACCTGTTGATGAATCATTGTATAGAGGAATAGTTGGGTCTCTACTATATCTCACTGCTAGTAGACCTGACATTATGTATGCAACATGTGTCTGTGCTAGGTACCAAGCCTGCCCTAAAGAATCTCATTATACTGCAGTCAAAAGGATTCTGAGATATCTAAAGGGCACTCCTACTCTAGGTCTTTGGTACCCTAGGAATAGAGATTTTCTACTAACAGGCTATTCAGATGCAGATTTTGCAGGATGTAGAGAGGATAGAAAGAGTACTACAGGTACTTGTCAATTCCTGGGAGGAAGACTGATATCTTGGAGTAGTAAGAAGCAGACCAGTGTGGCAATTTCCACAGCTGAGTCAGAGTATGTTGCTGCTGGAAGCTGCTGTGCACAGCTATTGTGGATGCAGCATCAGCTTAAGGATTATGGTATTCAGGTAAGTAGAACACCTCTTTTATGTGATTCAAAGAGTGCTATTTCTATTGCTAATAATCCAGTTTCTCATAGTAGAACTAAGCATATAGAAATCAAATACCATTTTCTTAGAGAACATGTAGAAAGAGGAGACATCTCATTGGAATTTGTAAAAACAGATTATCAAATAGCAGATGTATTTACTAAGCCTTTAGATGAAACCAAATTCAATAAATTCAAAATTGAATTAGGTATGTTAACCATTGATTAATGTATTAACAAAATCATTAACAATGCAATTGAAGTGGTATATAAATAAGTAGAGGTAATAACAAACAACATAATCAAGTGTTAAAAAAAGGACACATTGAAGTTACAGAAATTGTCTAAGTAAGAATGTGTCGACACATTCAGTAGTAATGTGTCGACTCAGAGAAATTATGTCGACAAGTTAGAAATATTGTGTCGACACAGAGAATATGTGTCGACACTTGAGAGTTATATTGTCGACTTAACCAGGAATGTAATGTCGACTCAACCAGGAAAATGGTGTCGACACTTACAGAATATGTGTCGACATTTATCCTTAGAGTCGACACAGAATTTCTGTTTATCTAAGGTGTCGACATAACCACAAATTGGTGTCGACACATAATAGGCTGAAGTAATGTCGAGACAATAGAAGTTTGTGTCGACACATTCCGTCTGTGTCGACACATTTTGACTGTTTTTGGCGCCTTTTGAACTTCTTTCAACTGAGGCTATAAATAGGTCAAAAACTCATTCTGTCGACACGCTTCCAAGGTTTTCGAGACTAAAACCCTGTGTCGACAGTCTATCTTTCTCTCTTCTCTCAAGCTTTCTCGACGAACCGATGGCGCCAAGGATTGAAGACAACATAAATGAAGGGTATGAGTTGGTGCGCCAGGCCTTTGCAGAGGCGCCACCAGATGTTCAAGGAGTTATCACCCTCCTTTCTGAGTCAGGGTTAGAATTTCTCATCTCAGAACCTACTAAAATCTGGAAGAAGGAGGTGCACGAGTTCTTTATCTCTGCATCAGTCCACTCTACTGGCCTCAAGATTAAGTCCACTGTTCAAGGGACTAAGGTGAAGATTAATCAAAGAAGTTTAAGAAAGATCTTTCAATTGAAAGTAGTTGAGAATGAAGAGGAAGTTCCTATATCTAAGATAAGGGAAGCCCTTCAATGGTGTGGACTGGACTCAGGATTGAAGATTGGAGCTGCCTTCAACAGGAAGGGTATGAATCAACAAGGGAAATTCTTGTCAGAAGTAGTTGGGAAAGTAATCCTCTGCAAGACAGGTGGACATGATAGGATTTATGCCTATATGTTCAGCCTGATGACCAGGATAGTTTTTACTATTCCTACTGATTGGTCAGGAGTGATCTTTGACAAGATCAAAGAAGGAATCAAGAAGCCTAACATGGCTAGGATCATGAGCCTGTACTTCACTGGAGTGATTCCTGAAGTGATGCAGCAACTGCAAGGGAGTAAGATTAATCATATGAGAAGAATGGATATGAGATTGTTCTCCAGGTGGGATAGGGTGCTGTCCAAGGATGTGCCTGAAGAGAGCAGGCCAGACACCCCTGTGAAATCCCCTACACAAAATCAAGAATCTGAACAATTACAAGAAGACCCACTGAGGACACAGGTTGAAGAACAGCTTGCCTCATCTATAGTCCAGGAAGTGTCAACACCTGTACAGATGCAGGGGGAGACAGTTTCCACTCCTGCTCCAAAGGTATCTACTCCTGCTCAGGTATAGGGGGAGCTAATGTATTTTACTATAAAAGACATTGCTCATATTCTTATTACTGCACAGGTTCAGGGGGAGCTAGTGTCCACTCCTACTCCAGATACTACAAATACTGAAGTGCAAGTACAAGAGGAAGCACAGTTAAACTTGTCTCAAGATTTAACTGCTGCAGAAGTTACAGCTCAACTGGAATTTACTATGGAGGAGTTGTTCCCAGATATTGATACTACTGCTGATAAAGTAGGAGGTGGACCAGATATTGAGAAGTCCATAGGTATGGACATTGATCAGGAAACTGAAGTTGAGCCACAGGTTGAGGGTGAGCCAGTGGATGTTGAAGCTGAGCAACAGGTCCCTGGAACTGATACAATTCATCATCCTCAAGAAAGAATTCATGTAGATACTTCATCTGAAACAGAAACTGAAGAAGCCAGGGTGGCAAAGAAAAGAAAACTTGTTGTATTTAAGAGAAGAAGCAAGCATTATAAGCAGGCTTTACAGACCACACCTCTACAAGTATCTCCAGCCTTTGATTACAACAAATTTATGATAGATCTACAAGTAAAATTGGATGAACAAAGGCTGGCTATGGAAAAGTATGTTGATGAAAATAGTAAGTCACTTCAGTTTGACTTAGCTCAGGATATAAAGTCCATCCAGTTTCAAGTAAACATGCATAAAAAGGAAATGACAGATTGCTTTCACAAGGGTGGCAATGCTGTGGTTTATCTAGCTAAACAACAGGAGGCTATTACTACAAAGGTGGATGACATTGCTTTGAAACAAAGCTATGTTTTGGAAAACCAGCTAAGAATGAATGATAATTTAACTGAATCTCATAATGAGATTATTGAGGAAGTAAAGAAGATTGGTCCAGGTCTGCCTGCAGATAGAGCCAAAGAAAGGGAAGAATTTGATAAGAATTTCCAAGCTGCCATTGCATCTGTTAAGACTGCCATCACAACCTCTCAAAAAGAAATATCTGACAAGCTTCAAAAGTTAAAACCATTTTTCAAAGAGGGTGTGAATTATTTGGATGGCCAAATCCGATTTCAAAAGGAAGATCTAAGAGATCATGTATCTAGAGAAGCCATAAAGGGGGAGAGGATGCTAATTCATGCAGGCTCAGAGCACTCCAAATGGGTGACCAATAGTATCCGAGCCACTTTGGGATATCCCCCATTGTGTGATGATGCTATGGTGGCTGAATCAGGAATACAATCAAATCTACTTGAAGGCAATCAACCTGAGGTTGCCCAAGTCATTTACCCCCCTCCAGATTTTGACATGATTGATCAGAAAATTCAAGGAATGTATAGTCCTCCAAAGGAGGTTACTAATATTGTCTTTGGAAAGGTTGATAAGCCTGAGGCTACTCTGAAAGAACAGCAAGATGCTCTATTAGCCAAGAAGAAATTCAGAGAGCAGGCTGTACTTAAGCCAAATTATGAGCAGTGGAGTCCTACTTCAAGGAACATAATACTCACTGCATGGAAAGCTGTACAAGATAAAGTTCATGAGAGAGCCAAGTGGTACAATGAAATAGAATGGCAGAAGTATGAGGCAAGACAAGAAGCAATAGTACAATTCAGAAGGAAAGCTAAGCTGTGAAGACTGCCATCAGATGCTAAGGAGCCAAGCAAATACTTCCCAAAGCCTTTTCATTATTTTGAAAGGCAAAGGATTAAGGAAGAATCTCAGAAGAAAGCTGATCTTAAAGGAAAGAAGATAGCTGAAGAATCAGAAGCTCCTGTGACAGCTACAATTCAATCTGGCAAAGGGATTATAATTAGAGAGCCTTATCAATCCTGATTATGTTTTAAGTTCTTTTTATAGTATTTTGTAATGTTGTGATGTAATCATTAAATGTAAAACATTGTAATCAAACATTACCCAGTTATAAACAAAATGCAGTTTGGCATATTATAATGTGTATTCTGTGATGAATTATTTTTTTTTGTTTTGTTTATATTAAAGTATTCCTGTTATGTCATTAATCATCATTTAGTACTGTTTATAAATGGTGTATATCATTGGCTATAGGGGTTATGACTTCTCCAAATAGGGGGAGATTGTTGGGTACATTGGAAAATGTGTACCTGATTTGAAGAAGCCTAACCTAGCTCAAAGATATACATCAAGGTGTATTTGATGTTGTTTTAAGTTGACATGTGCAGGTGAAGAATTGACAAAGTATGCAGAAAAAATTCTAAGTCCAAGTGTCGACACAGAGGAAGCAGTGTCGACACATAGAAGAAAATAGTCGACACAACACTGGGAAGCAGTGTCGACACATAGCAGTTAGTCTACAACTACACTGGGAGAATGTGTCGACACAGAAGAAGTAAGTCGACACATCACTGGGAATTTGTGTCGACACAGAAGAAAAGAGTCGACACAACTCTGGAAATTTGTGTCGACACAGAAGAAAAGCGTCGACCTCAACATTGGGAGAATGTGTCGACACAGAAGAGTATAGTCGATCTCAAGATTGTCGACATCAGCTGAATGTGTCGACACAGAAGAAAATTGTCGACCTCAAGTTTGTCGACACCAGCAGAATGTGTCGACACATTGTGATTAAGTCGACACATTAAAGCAGATTTAAGAAATGAATGTGTCGACACCTGAAGGCTAAGTCGACACTTACTAAGTTATAATTCTACAACAACTGTGTCGACACACAGGACTTGTGTCGACACACTGAAGAGTCAAGACCAAGTTATTTTCAGAAGAAGCTGTGTCGACTCAAAGGCAACTTAGTCGACATCACTGAAGACTGTGTCGACACCAAAGTCAATTGTGTCGACACAGATAGACAGATGGTCTCGACACTTTCTGACAGACTGTTTCAACAACTTATGGTTCAAGACTAAGGCACAGGACTTGTTTGAAGACTTGACAGCTGTGGGTTACCACCGGTTAACTGAAGCTGTCAGACTTGTCAGAAAATGGTTAGAAACCGGATCAGCCGGTTACCATGAAGAATGTCTATAAATAGACTGATTCAGAAGGAGAACAATAACCATAACAGATAGTCCTTTTTGAATAACTTTGAATCAAAAAGGAAGAGAAGGATCACAATCCAATTCATTTCAAGAAAGTGCTAGTCACTTAAGAAGATCTTCTCCGGGAGATCTAAGAAGACTATCTAAGGATAGATCTAAGAAGAGTTCTAATCAGAATTCAGAAGAATCTTTCAAAGTGCTGGATAGAGAGAGGTCAAGCCAGAATTAGAAGAAGAAGAAAGAAACCACCAGTGGATTCTCAAGAAACTGTTTGGAATCAACTCAGCTAAGTACATTTTCAAGAAGCTTTGAAGAAGGCTCAGATACAGTTGATTGCATCAGCTGATCAAGAATTGTCTTGGCCTTTTCTCTCTCAACTTTGGCAAGACAGTTTAATAATCTTTTCTATATTTCTGTAGGATCTGTTTACACAGATCTGAGTTGTAATCCTATGTTATAAAGGCTGAGTGTAGGAGTGTTGAACTCTGAGTGGTAGGGCTGTTTGCCTGAGTGTAGGAGAAGGATATTCTCTGAGTTGTAGGCCTTGGGGCAAGGCTGAGGTAGGGCAGTTGTGCCTGAGTTGTAGGAACCAGTTGGGTTCTGAGTTGTAGGATCTGTTGATCTGAGATAAGTGGAAGTTTGGCCGAATCTAGCATACTGCTAGATAGGTGAAGGGGGAAAGTGGATGTACCCAGACCTTGGGGAACCACTATAAAACATTGTGCAATCTGTGATGTTTTATTTTCTGTGGTTGCTGTGACAATTGTGTTAGCTATTGAATTGAATTCTGCCTAGAAGTTTTTATAAGAAAAGCAGAACCTATTCACCCCCCCCTCTAGGTGTTTAGGCTGCCTTGAAAGTTAAACTATCAGCGTGCACCTGGGAACTCTTGCATTTTTGAACAAAGTCAATCGCTTCTCTCTTCATGGTTGGCCAGTAGAAGCCTTGGTGCGGGATTTTGCGAGCCAGGGCCTTTCCGCCCAAGTGTTCTCCGCAGACTCCTCCATGGACTTCGCGGAGAGTGTACTCGGCATCAGTTTCTGCTAGGCATTTCAGGTAGGGTCCTGCAAAAGCTCACTTGTGAAGTTCTCCGTTAATTAATGCAAACGTAGCTGCCCTCATTCTTAATTGACGGGCTTCCTTTGGATCATTTGAAAGTTGCTGGCTTTTTAAGTAATTGACCAGTGGTGTCATCCATGATTCTTCTGAGTTTTCAATCTCTGCTATCTCTCAAGGTCCTTGGATACTAGGAAGGAAAATTTCTTCTACCATGCATCTCCTGAATTGATAGCGGGTGTGAGACATAGCTAACTTTGATAGGGCGCCTGCTCGGCTGTTTTGCTCTCTGGGGATGTGGAGAATTTGGACTTGCGGTATTTGTTGCAGGAATGACATTACCAGTTGGAGGTACTGAATAAGCTGTTGACTTTTGGCTTCGTAATCCCCTTCTACCTGGGACACTACGAGTTGAGAATCAGAATAAATTGTTAACTTGGTGGCATGACAGTCAATGACAAGCCGGAGTCCTGAAATTAAGGCCTCATATCCTGCAATGTTGTTGGTGGCAGGGAATTTCAATCGGAACTCGTACTCTAGTGTGACGAGCTCCGGGCTTATGAGGAGTAGCCCGGCTCCCGCACCCTCAATGCCGGATGCTCCGTCGATGTACATAGTTCATCCTTGACCTGACTCTACTGATACGACTTCCGGCTCTGTTGGTAAGGTATTTTCAACGACAAAATCTGCCAAAACTTGCGACTTAATGACAGGACGTGGTAGGAAGTGAATGTCGAATTCGCCCAGCTCGACTGCCCATTTGACCAGTCGACCGAAAGCTTCTGGCTTTTGGAGAATAACGCGGAGAGGTAACTCTGTTAATACTTTAATGGTGTGGGCCTGGAAGTAGGGACGAAGTTTTCTTGCTGAGAAAGCAAGTGTGAAGGCTGTCTTATCTGTGACGGGATACCGGGTTTCAGCATCAGAGAGGATCTTGCTAAGGTAATAGATGGGGCGCTGAACTCCTCCCTCGTCTTTCACCAATACTGAACTTAGTGTGGCTGGTGTGATGGCGAGGTAAAAAAACAGAACTTCTCCTGGAGTTGGCTTTGATAGTAGCGGAGGGGAGGCCAGATACTGCTTGAGTGATTCGAAGGCTGATTGACATTCGTCTGTCCACTAGAAACCGGTAGTTCTAGCTCCCCGGAGGATTTTGAAAAAGGGGAGATATTTATCCCCAGTTCGTGCTAAGAACCTAGAAAGTGATGTGATTCTTCCATTTAGCCTTTATACTTCCTTAAGAGATCGAAGCGGCGTCATGTTCTCCAAAGCTTTTATCTTCTCAGGGTTGGCTTCTATACCTCGCTGGGTTACCATGAATCCTAAGAATTTCCCAGACGTAACCCCGAATGCACACTTGGTGGGGTTAAGTCTCATGCCGTACTGTCGTAGTACCTTGAAACATTTCTCGAGGTCCTCCAAATGGTTTTCTCGGCGAACACTCTTTACTAGCATGTCATCCACGTATACTTTCATTGATTTGCCAATGAGGTCTTTGAAGACTTTTTTCATGAGCCGTTGATAGGTGGCTCCGACATTCTTGAGCCCAAAGGGCATAACTTTGTAGCAGTATATTCCTGTGTCCGTTCGGAAGGCTGTATACTCTTCGTCAGTTGGATTCATTTGAATTTGGTTGTATCTGGAGTAAGCATCCATGAAGCTAAGGAGTTGGTGTCCGGTGGTTGAGTCGACTAGCTGATCAATTCTGGGGAGCGGGAAGCTATCCTTTGGGCATGCTTGATTGAGGTTGGTGTAGTCCACGCACATCCTCCATTTTCCTGAAGATTTCTTTACGAGGACAACATTAGCTACCCAGGTAGGGTAGTTTACTTCTCGGATGAAGTGGGCATTAAGGAGTTTCTCCACTTCTTCTTCGATTGCCAGGAGACGCTCAGGAGCAAAGTTTCTCTTCTTTTGGATGACGGGCTTGCATGTCGGGTTGATGTTGAGGGAGTGTTGGATGACATGAGGATCTATGCCTGACATATCTTCCGGGGCCCAGGCGAAGATATATTTGTTGTTTTAGAAGTAGAATGTTAGTTCCTCCTTTTATTGTGATGGTAGGAGCGATCCGAGCTGGATGGTGCGAGCAGGGTTTGTTGGTAAGAGAGGGATCTCGATTAGCCATTCCATGGGCATCCCTTGTTGCAATACTGCTTCGTCACGGAGATCGAAGTCATCGATATTCAAAGTGGTGGCATTCATAGGCTGCGCTTGTTTGGAGTAACAATTCTTAGCGGCCTCTTGATTACCGCGGACGACTCCAATACCTCCTGGCGTGGGAAACTTCATGGCGAGGTGAAGAATCGAGGGAATGGCTTTGAAGATAGTTTGAACGGGTCTTCCGAAGATTGCGTTATATGCGGAGTTTGAATCTACTACCACGAACTGGATCTCATACGTCACCTGTCTTGGAAATTCCCCCATAGTAACTGGGAGAGTAATCATTCCTAGCACCAGAACTGGATGGTTGTCAAAGCCGTACACCGGACCGTCTGCCTTAGTTAAGCGCTGGGTGGAAATATTCATGCTCTGTAGAGTAGAAGAAAACAGGACATCGACGGAGCTTCCATTGTCAATGAGGATTCGTTTAACGTTATAACATGGATCCCCGATTCTAGCACTGATTACTAGGGGATCTTGGTGAGGTGTTCGAAGGACGACTAAGTCTTTGTCTCCGAAAGTTATGGTGGAATCTTGCTTGAACTTTTTTATCTTCATGAGCCTCTCCTTGCTTACTGACTGAGAAGATTTGGGCGGAGAGAATGGGTGATCCGGCGATGGTTTCAATGTTTCCAACCATCTGCCTACCACATGTTCCTCCAGAGGGAGGGTTTTGCTGATCTCTCGGCAGTCTAGGCGGGTCACGTTGATCTTGCACATGTCCTTGCAGAAATCTGCCGAGAAGTCCTAGGCGGACCAAGCGCTTGATTTCTTCTTTTAGGCGGGCACAATCTTCTGTCGTATGTCCCGTAGTTCGATGAAACTCACAATACTTGGATTGGTCATTCCTGGGATTAGGAGCTGGTTGTTTCGATCGTTGCAAGTCGGGCTCATTCTGTATAGCATATAACACATTGGTATGTGTCGTGTTGAGAGGGGTGAAGTCTCTGGGGGGCTGATCTCTTTAAGGATCCCGCCGACACTGTCCACTGCGGCAATCGTCTCGAAACCTCCCTTCCTGGGGCGGCGGAGGTTGTTCCCTTTCTCTTTTGCGCTTCTGGGCGCCATCAAACTGTTGGTGATGGGCTTCAATGGCTTCATCTGCGGCGATCTGGGCCTCAACCCGATGTACGAGGTCAGGATAACTAAGAACAGTTTCTCGCATCAGTGCTGTGTAGAAGCCACTCGGTCAGAGGCCTCCGAGGAACACACCTCGCAATAACTCAGGGTCAACGCCAGGAATTTGTCGGGCTTCGGCGGTAAAATGTCGGAAAAAATCTTAGAGAGTTTCTCCTTCGTTTTGACGGATTCCTGATAAATGAGAAGGGTCACGAACAATTCTGCGGTTGGCGATGAACTGGTCGACAAATTGTCTTGTGAGCTCTGTAAAGTTAGTGATGGTATTGGCCCTTAGCGAATGAAACCATGTTCGTGTTTGTCCCTTGAGAGTGGTTGGAAACACTTGGCAGAGAAGTTGGTCTGGAGCATTGTAGATTCTCATGATAGTGGTGAAATGATTGACATGTTCTAGCGGATCATCGGTCCCGTCAAATGTTTCAATGTTTGGGAGTTTAAATCCATTTGGGATTGGATGATATAGAATCTGGGGTGTCAGGGGGGACCCCTGACATATCGGTCGGTGGACACGAATGTCTCTTGCTCCGGCCTGACGATACTCTTCGGCGATGACTTCTCGAATTTCTTCCCGAGTAAACCTTTCCAGTAGAGGTAAACGTACTTCAATTGCGGGTTCATGATGATGAGTCGCTCTCGTTCCCCTCTGGACCGGGTGAGCGGAACTTGCAGCTTCGGAGTTTTCCTCGGATATCTCTCGTCTTGGAAGAACTTCCTGGGGTCGGCCCTGATTTGGTGGTGGTGGTGGATCTGCTTGAGCTGGTTGTTGTGAGGGAGCGGCAGGTGCTCCAAGGTTTCGCAGTAAGGTGAGCATTTCAGTTTGTTGGTCTTCCATCTGGCAGACACGTCCTTCCAAGGCAGTAACAGGAGATAATACTCAGTGGTACGTCCACTGGAGAGTGTGAACGTGCAGGCTCGAGGTTTCCGCCGAGGGCGGAGCCTTCAGCGGTACGGGTGCTTCTCTTTGCCATTAGGGCTTGACTTGTAAAGGGCAATGCTTGCGATCTTGTCCTTCGAAGGATGTTGGGGAAATCATTTCCCACAGACGGCGCCAAACTGTTACGGACTAACTCGATGCCCCAGTCGGATCGGATTTGCTTGGACCATCTTAGCTTATAAGGCGGTCGAGCGCGCACACAGTCAATGAAAGTAGAAGGTTGACACAAGATGTGATGACGTGGAAAAACCCCTTAAATGGGTAAAAAACCATGTGACCGGGTCGGTGCCGGTCAAATTTCACTAAATTCCGGTGATTACAGTGTGTTTGAAGAATTGGGGCGACATGCCGCTCCCATTACAACTTGGGGGAGAGAGAGACTACGGGACCTGACGGGCAACAGACTACGCCGCGGGGACAACTTGGATGTTGAAGGGCGTGAGATGATCTTAGTACTCTGGCGCTTATGGTCGCGTTCACTTGCTGGCGATGGTTGCCTTCTTCCTTTGGCTTTCTCGGGGACTTAAGCGTTTTCCTACTGGCAGCGTGTTGGTAGATCGCTGGTAGCCGCTGGTGGCCGCTGGTGGCTGCCGGTGGTTCACAGCGACTGGAGGCCGACTTGGGGGGAGGGGGCAGGAGGGCTCTCACCTGAGGAAGAAGAAGAGAACCCGGAGAAGAGAAAAGTGAAGAATGAAGAGGCCCTGGGGTCCCTTTTATAGCCTCCAGAGGAGGATTATGGCGGGCTCCACCACTAAAGTAGTGGGTTAGTGAGTGGTTATCCTCCCGATCGGACGGCGAGGAGAGCCTCCCCTTGATCGGACGGTGGGAAGGTCGTCCACGGCGATGGGCCGCCATGGCAGCGGGAGTGGCCGGCCGGGCGGCCGGCGGCGGGGGCGGCCGGCTTGGTGACCGGCGGCGGCGGCTTGCTAGGGGACGGCCGTGGCTAGGCCGGCAGTCTGCCGTGGTTAGGCCGGCCGCCGGCCGCGGTTAGGCCGGTGGCCTGCCGCGGTTAGGCCGGTGGCCTGCCGCGGTTAGGCCGGCGGCCTGCCGCAGCTAGGTCGGCGGTCTGCCGTGGCCGGTCCGCCGGTGGCCTAGCCGACCGCGGTCGGCCACGGCTAGGCTGGCCGTGGCAGGGCCTGCCGCGGCCAGGCTGTCAGTAGCTAGGCGGCCTGCCGTGGTCGCCCGCGGTTAGGCCGGTGGCCTGCCGCGGCCAGGTGGCCTGGCACGGCCTGGCGCGGCCTTGCCGTGGCCTGGCGCGGCCTGGCACGGCCTCGTGCAGCCTTGTCGCGGCTAGGCCGCCAGTAGCCAGGTTGTCAGTGGCTAGACGGCCTGGTTGCGGCCTGCCTGGTGCTGGCGGTTTCCCTCCATGGGGACAGGGAGAGGGTCCCCCCTGATTTTCTCCTCATGAAAGTTCATGGAGGGGGTGGGAAACCCATGATCCACTTTTGGAGGAGATCATGGTGTGTGTGTGTGGGGGGGGGGGGGGGTTCTCCTATAAATGAAGGTGGAACCCATCAGTAGTTCATCAAGTTCTGCCTGCATTAGGTACGTTCAAATGCAATGCATTTTTGCACCTATGGTCAGGTTGACCACGTTGTGGGGCATGATTGGTCGTAGAGCAAGTCAGTGGCTTGGACATAATAACTTCGTCAAATTTGCAGACCGACACATAATTTAGAAACAGTCCAAAAAATACATGACTGCAATTAAAAAAACACAGTTAGTATTAGATGATAATAATATATTTGATGAGGCGAAGTTAAATTTATAGAGAAACTGAGGTGTGAATAGCTGATCACCCATAATTCACACTAACTTGGTGGGGATCATAGAAATTATCACAGTGCGTGCGATCCGCACACGAGATCCCACTACACATGCAAACTGCCCGTGCCCGGCCGCTCCCCGGTGGCAAGGTCACGACCGCCTCCCGCGGCCACACCTCACGACCGCCTCCTGCGGCAGTACCTCACAGCCGCTCCCCGTTGCGGTTGTTCCTTTTGCAGTCTCAGGGGGGCGCAGACACATGGGGAGGCTGCACCTCACTGCAGCCCCCCGCGGCCGCAGGGGGGCGGCTGCACCTCGCGGCCGCATGGGGCAGTCACCTCCCGCGATCACAAGGCCGCGGCCGCAAGAGGCCGCCGCACCACACGGCCGCCTTACCCCACGACCGCCACACCCCACGATCGTCGCACCCCGCCGCCGCCCCCGTGGCCTCCTCCCTCGGTCGCAAGCCCGTGACCGCAAGGATCGGCCACACGTCACGACCGCTTCCCGCGACCGCAAATCCGAGCCGAACAGGGCGGTCGGCGCTATGGCCAGCCGCCCTCCTGGCTTGCCGCAGCCGGGCGTCCTGCCGGCCGGGTTCCTCCTCCTTCTCTGACGGCCGCCCGCCGCCAAGGTAGCCATTAGTCGAAGAGGGGGCCCTCTCCACCGTCTGATCATCCCAGCGCTATCATCGTCGTCAATTTCATGGGTAACCACCCACGTAACCATCATGGTTAGTGAGGGAAATATTTAAGAATTAAATATTAGTATACCCATATAAAATATATTATTTAATATTCATTAGAAACTATGCCAAATTTGATCTGCACCTAGTAATTTAGGTGGTTACGGTGTGCAGATAATCACATAACAACCGTAACCACTGTCTGGAGCCTATAAAAAGGCCTCAGACATCTCTCATTTCTAACATTTTCTCCTTCAAGCTTTCTTCTTCTTCAGGTTAGAGCTCTGTTGAAATCCTCCTACGAGCCATCGCCTCTAATCGAGCCAGCTGAAAATTTGTCTTAAATCCACAACGCCCCGAGGAAGAAGACGCGTTAACGACCACTCCAATAAGCCTCATACGTACGTGGCTTCTAGAAAATCCCCGACAACGCACCATAACCAATCTCACAGTAACGTTGAGCAGCCCGATTGCATCCAAGAACGTTCGCCACCGCCAATGAACAATGAAAACAGAGCTTCGCGTAAGGCGGACGGTCGCCCAGCAAGCGCATTTGTATACTCTCTCTCATCTCCAAGCTGTAACGAAGAGTGTTCTGTCATCCTCGATTTCACCAACAATTTGTAAACTACTGCTGATAGTGAAGTTTAACTGACACAGAACCGGTCATGTGGTGTTTTACCCAGTTTAGGGGTTTTTCCACATTAAAATCGTCTTGTGCGCTTATTTACTTACTCTGTGACTATATGCGCGCTCGACCGCTCCATATGATAAGGCGGCCTAGTTTAGTCCGGTCTACCAGAAGGGTTGAGTTGACCGTAACAATTTGGCGTCGTCTGTGGGAAAGGAGTTCCCTAAAGTTTGAAGAAGACTCCGAAGATAGTACCCTCTACACAACAGTACTCGTGACTAGAGATCATGGAGAGAAAAGTTGTCTGCATTACTGAAAGACCAATCTCTAGGGGGCACGTCAACTCAGCTCTCTCTTGCACGCTCGCTAGCCCACTTATCGCAGGAGAGGCCTTGAATACACCTGATACAGTGTTATAAGGACGCATGCGCTAGATTGAAGAGAGCAACACAGAGATCTTCACACTCCTAAGGAACGGAGGAGTGCCTCAAACTCATAATCCTGCCCTCAAATAAGACGGTTTATCTCCGTCAGCACTAGATCGTGCTCTAGTTGGGCACTTCGCTCACGAGCCATGTATATCTGAAGAGGAACTCCCTAGCTCAGCCGACCAAATCCATGATGTTTACCTGCTCAGAGAGCTGAAAGTCCTGCATCGCCACAACCACCCGAAAGTAACAGAAATTGAACCTGTAGTAGAAGTCCTCACTTGCAAAGAAATTCACGCCATGATTTTCGAAAAGCAGGAACAAGACAGGTGATATGCTATTCACCGTCCCCGAACACCTTTAGCGCCAGAGGTCCTAGCGTATCCAATCTCGAACGGCTTTAAGCTCCCAAACCTCGAAACATTCAACAAAGATGATGACCCCCAGGACTATATTGACCATTTTACCGTCGTCATGAGGATCATCAGAGCCCCCGATCAACTATTATGATAAGCGTTCCAGACAACATTAAAAGTGCAAGCTCGCCAATGGTTCTATTCTCTAAAAGAAGGAGTAATCAACAACTTTGCAAATCTATCAAAATTCATTATTCATGAGTTCATCAAAAACCGCATGATCGCCCGGGACCCATCCTACTTTTTGGGGATCTGTTAGAGTGAGGGTGAAACCCTCAAAAGACTTTTTCGTCATTTAACATCTAAATAACGACATATTCCAGGAGTCGACCCTTAACTTTTGTGTAACTTCCTCCTAGGAGGGCTTCGACCCGGTAGATTCTACTCAACATTGATGAGAGAGATGTTCTGAGCTACCCCGACCATGTACGCCAATTCGAGGCTCAGATTATGGCAGATGAGGCAGTCGAAGCAGACCGACAATGGTTTGAAGAAAGATCAAAGCAAGAAGAGCAAGAACAGTCATCACCTCAGAAGAAGAGCAATGACCATTGTGGTGAACCGCGAACCCATCAACATCAGGGCCGCCCTTCTCTCAACACCTCTAGAGCCAACATACTATATGCAATCCAAGATAAGGTAACACTCTGCCGGCCCAAGCCAATCGCTCCAAACAAGGGAGATCAATCACAACATTGTGAGTTCCACCGCGGACGCGAACACAACACAGAAGATTGTGTTGAGCTGAAAAAGGAAATTAAGTGTTTTCTCCACAGAGGGCTTCCAAAAAGGTTCTTGCGGAGCAAAATACTGAATAAACTAGTGCCACCCAGATCAATGAAGGATCGATTACCCACCTACTAGAATAGACTGGGGGCAGCCCCTAAAGTAATCTTTCTAGGAGAAAAGCTCCCTCATGTTCACGGAATTGTGCCAACACCTATTCTTCTGCCCAACCAACTTTATTTTCACTAAGTCATGTGTTTAAGCTTCAGAACTTTTTTTTTACAAATTGATAATCTCATTTCATTAATTTCATATGCTTCAGATAACGAACTATAAAAGGTAAGGTCGTAAGGCCTACGCATGCCATTTCCAGGGGCCAACACCCTTTGGCGGTCGGCGTCGGTCGAGTAGGGAAGGTAATAAGAGCTACGCCTGTCGTCGCCAGGGTCAAACCCCCTTGGTGGTCGCTGCCTTCCAAATAGGTAAGGTTGTAAGACCTACGCCTGTCATCGTCAGGGGACAATCCTCTTGGCGGTCGGTGCCCGCCAAATAGATAAGGTCATAAGACCTACGCCTGCCGTCATCAGGGGCCATCCCCACTTGCCGGTCAGCGCCCGCCAAATAGGTAAGGTCGTAATACTTATGCTTGTCATCTCCAGGGGCCAACCCCCTTGGCGATCGGCACCCGCCAAATAGGTAAGGTCGTAATACCGACGCATGTCGTCGTTAGGAGCCAACCCCCCTTGGCGAACGATTCCCGCCAAACAATATGTAAGGTCGCAATACCAATACCTATACCTAACGTCGTCAGGGGCTTACCTTCTTTGGCAGCCGGTGTCTGCCAATAGGAAAAGATAAGACAGATCTCCACCCACCATCACCAAAGCAGCGTACAAAGCAATCGTGCCAGCATTGCACAAGCTCAATCAATATCAAAGTAAGGCTCAACGATGATAAAATTTACAAAGGCAACCCGAAAGGGCACTTAAAAGCGCCATATATATTATCAAAAGCTGCTACAAAGTACAAGAACAGAAACTCAAAAACAGCTATAAAGTCTGTCACAAGCTAGGCGACGAAATCATATAGATTCAACTAAACAAAGCAAACATACACAAACATACAAAGGCAAGACCACTACTCGCCAACTACATCTACATCAGAATCAGAACCCGAGCTATCATCATCTGAAAGATCGTCAAAACCAAGTCCAGAGATATCACACTCGAGTCTCCTGGCCACCATCCGAAGAGCCTTCGACACTCCACGCCTAAGAGTGACCTCACGAATGACTTCAATCTGGGGTTCTACCTCTCTGGTGCAAACCTTATCTCGGATCTCCTCACCAAGTAAGCAACGGTCGCGCATGTAGTCTAGAGAGTCCATGTACTCGGCAAGTCGGGTCGCCTTCAGCTCCATGGTCCTCTCTTGCGATGAGATTTTCTCCACCTCAGTCTTTGAAGCCCCCAACTTGGCCTCCAAACGAGAAGTCTCTTCCTGAGCATTCTTCAGCAACCGCGTGGTCTTCTCTACTAAGGATTTCTCTGTCTGCAACGCCGCTCGAGACTCCTCAAGCTCTGTCTTCGGCTCCGACCCAACCTGTCGAAAGCGAGACCTCTCAATCTCACTTCTCTCTCAGATCAGCAAATGCATCCTCCTCTTCTTGAAGCCTCTCTAGAAGTGACAAATAGTCGTCCTTCAAGCTCACATAATGGTCATTCTACATAAGAGCTATATTGGACTGAGCTTCAATCTGCAACAAAAAGAAAGAAGTCAGACTTGCACAAAGTAGCAAAACCGCAAACCAGAAAAAAGAGTATACTCACTGCACTGCTCATTGTCTTCAAAGAATAAGATACGCTTTTCCCATTCACTGCCTGGGTGACAGGAATCTCCGAATGAGGAACATGGGGGTAGAAGACCCCATGACCTCAAGAACAGGATAGGTTATTGTAATCTTATCTCGAAAATTGCAAGGGACCTCCTGGACTTGACAATTTCTCGTCTATGAAGAAGATCGGGGCTCTGCATCTGCATCACTACTACATTTCAACACAAGCTTCCTCTTTCGATCATGAACTAGTGACGCTACAGCCGAATGCTCAGAATCAGCAGAGAGCCCGCATAACAGAAGACGCTTCTCCTCCACAAATAAAGAAATCCTGAATAGACGGTTTGCCAGCTCCCGAGGATCTATAAACCCCAATATCAGAGAAAAGCCTTGCTCTCTCCCCTTCTGACGACGACAATGATTAGGAAGTGAATTCCAAAGCTCTGACAAGCCCCAAAAAATTCGAACATAGCCAAATAAGGTGTTCCCATGATGACGATTTGCCTGATTCTTAAAGTCAAACTAACTCTTGTTGTTATAGATCTCAACACGACTATCACCATCAACAAAGACCTCACACCAGTCTTTGAACAAGTCCAAGGAAAATCTTGAGTCATGCTCCTTGAAGAATGCAACTAGCCCTATAATGCGAGTCAATCCAAGACAAGTAAATTGGGATACAGGGAAACCGCAAAACTTCAAAAATATTAATCACCTCCTAGCACAGTGGAAGTCGGAATCCGGACCGTAGTATAGTCTCACACACAATCAACCAACCCTTCGGCGGATTCTGAACACTCTCTTCAACATGAGATAACTTCACTTCAAGATCGGCAGTTATCCCGTATCTTTTTCTCCAAACTGCAATTTGCTCAGTGATAAGCGTGGAGCGTAACCGCATTAGGCGAGATTGTGTGTTGCGCCTTGAGACCTGAAAAGCAGCACAAGGAAAAATTATGAAAAAAGAATGCCAAAAAATGGTCACATAAGGGCGGAAGAATGTTGCATCGAAAGTGTGGTTGTCACACCTCGGGGCACTCGAAAGAAACCCCATATAAAAACACAACACCCACAAACGTGCCCGCATAGACACGCCTGGGTGCTCGCAGGCGCACGCTCGCGAAGACCCTCATACTGGTGCACGCGGGCGTGCGCGCGCACGCGCACGCGCACACGCGCATGACCTATAAGCAGGAGCGTGCGGGGCGCGCGCTTGAGACCCGCATGCGGGTGCGTGAGAATACGTGGGTGCGCGCGAGGGTCGTGCGCGGGTGCGCAATACCCATGCGCAAACGCGCGCACAAGACCCCCGCGCGCGGGTGTGGACAGGCCTGCACACACAGTCCTACGCGCGGGCTCGCGCACGCCCACCCACACACAGGTACACGCGGGAGAGTATGCCAGACTGCGCGCACGCTCACCACCGCACGCAAGTGCGCACGCGGTCTGGCCTTCGTGCACAACTGCTCACATAGCCCCATTCGCATGTGTGCATCACCCTGCTTGTGCGAGTATTCCCTGCACTCATGTGTACAGACAAACCTCCCATAGGCGCCCCTTCTTTCTCTCAGTCACTCTGTTTCCTTACCACGTACCTTGGCATACGTTCCACCGCCGTCCGCTTTCCCTGGCATCTCTTTGTTCTCATTGAGCCACCCAAAAATTTGTCTAAGTCCGCAACCCCTCGAGGAAGAAGACGCATTGCCGGCCACTCCAAGAAACTTCCTACATGCGTGACATCTAGCAAATCCCTGACAATGCACTGTAACCAACCTCATAGCAAAGTTGAGCAGCCTGATTGCATACAAGAACGCTTGCCACCACTGGTGAACAGTGAAAGCAGAGCTTCACGTAAGGCAGTCTGTCGCCCACCAAGTGCGTATGTATACTCTTTCTCATCTCCAAGCTGTAACGAGGAGCGGTCAGTCGTCCTCGATCCACAAACACTTTGCAAACTGCTACTGATAGTGAAGTTTGACCAGCACCGAATCAGTCACGTGATTTTTTACCCAGTTGAGCGGTTTTTACACGTTAAAATCGTCTTGTGCACTTATTTAGTTACTCTATGACTGTATGTGCGCTCGACCGCTCCACGAGCTAAGGCGGCCTATTTTGATCCAGTCTATCCGAATGGTTGAGTTGACCGCAACAATATTTATTTAGACAAACTTATTTACCCTTGTTCGTTTATAATGTGAATGACGTTATATGGTCAAATTAGTAATATTTGCACGGATGTCACATGGAGTGAAGTGTTCACATTTGTGAGAACACTCTAAAGCGTTGAATCCCCTTAGATGATGGAAATGTTGTGGAAGGGAACAAACATAGAGATTGAGCGATAAAAGAATGTTCGCTAGTGTAAGCCCCCCCTGAAATAGAACACGACCAAGGAAATTCTTATGTGCAGAACAATCATCATGCGGTGGCGTTAGCAAACAAGCTAACACCTACTACATGACATCTACTGTGTAAGGCAAGACACCATCACATCATAGTGACCAACCTATAAAGAGAATACAAAAAAGATGAAACACAAAGTCTTAATCACATTCATATTGCATAATAGATAAAAGTTCAGAGAAACAGTGAAAATAGGGCTAAAACATGTCCTAAGAAAATATAAATAATAAGACTATACAAAAGTAAGCCATCACATCCCTCGGTATATCCACTAAAATCCAAGTGAGGTAGTGGCTATCAGAGTCACCGTCTCATAATCATGGATGTCATGTTGATCGATTGTTGCGGGTATTCCTAAAAAGTGAGTAACGAATTGTTAGTCATTTGACTAAGTGGTTTCCCTTCCGCTTCCTTGATGCATCTTACAGCACCGGGCGGGAGAAAAAATAACGGGGCTACAATACATTAATAGATGTATAATTAAGCAGGTGACATGAAAGAAGGCATACTAATAAGCACTATTAAATAGCTTAACTTATAAGAATGTTCATACAAACGTATAAGTTAAAAATCTTATATTAACATAATAATTAATTTAACTTATAAGAATGCATATACAAATTTATAAGTTAAGGATCATGTGTTAAAATAATAATTAACTTAACCTATAAAAATGCACATACAAACTTATAAGTTAAAGGACGTGTAGTAAACTTAACAAACTTATAAGTGTCGTGTATTAACTTAATAATTTAACTCTTCATATAATACAAATTTATAGGATGAAGATCTTAAAATACAAGGAATGTAATGCAATGCCATGCATTACACCATGACAAAACCCAATTTATTTGTGTATAAAATTATACATCCTTTTCTATGTTGACATAAACCCAATTTAATTATTAAGTGAGTAGCGAACTTCACTAGTCATATCACCATGACAAATGATAACAACGGGTCAGACTATTCTGCTTCTAGGCAGGTAACACACTACCTCCCCAAGCGATAATGTATGGTACTGCATCATACTTGTACTACTATCAGTAACTCGTGCTAAAATCAGTGGAGACTAGATAAAAGCTAAGGAGATTGACCACCGAGATCTTGTCAACAAGACAACTAATTGATCTAGCCTAAGGGTCGAACTCTTAACACTCTGTTAGTGTGTTCTGTTAGATAGAGTGTGTAAACCTGTCATAATCTATACAAGCTAAGGAGATTACCCTCCATGATCTTATCCACAAGACAACTCATCATATAGTCTAAAGATCGAACTCTCAAATCTCCGTCAGTATACTCAAATTGGAAGAGGGAGTAGACCTACCATAGTTAAAACTATTCATTTAAACCAATGATGGTTTTTATTTAGGCTATATACCAATCTTATACCTAAACCAGACAATAACTAGAGCTAAGTCTAAACATAGCTCTTAAATAATTATATTATATAACAACTTAGTTACTTCAAAACCAATCATTTAAATAAATGATGGTTTTCTATACATGATATGTACTAGCCTTAATATGAGCATGCATAAACTAGGCCATGACTAGAGTTGAATTCAACTAATCATGACCCATAGATAATTATATTGTCATTAAGTTAATAGTTCATTTACTACTTAATGATCTAAAGTATTTAGCAAAAACATTATTAAGGACATGACTTGTAAACTCTAATTACCAAAATTAAGGTCAAACTTAAATCATCACTTAATCAATAATTGGTTAAACAACACACTAATCAGATCCCTAACATCTTTTGTGATATCTAAATTAAGTAATCCATTGGTCAGGTAAACGTAAGGATTGTGGTTGCACTATGAACCATTGCACACAACATTCTTTTCGGGGGATACTAGCTCACTCATAACCATTTTCTAAACATTAATCAGACGACTAAAAGTCGGGTTCACAAGTACATCTTATATTTAGCTCCTCTTAGACTAAAATACTAGTCATAAACATTCTTTTGTTATATCTAGTTTAAGTAGTACATTTTTCAGATAAGCGTAAGGTTGATGGTCGCACTGGATATCGTTATACACTACATTTCTTTTGGAGGATACTAGTTCACCCCTAATCATTTTCCTAGACACCAATCGAACAACTTAAAATTAAATGACCCAAGTATATGCTGAAGCTAGTAACTTTTTATGCTATATTCTTTGTCCTAATTTAAAGTTGTTACAAGCCTATCAATCGACATGCACCAATACATCTCTTAACAATTTATAAAGCTTAAGTATATTTATTTGGATTTTTGCTACACTAGCAATAATACATGTCTAAACAACTTAAAATTTTATTTAGAAATCAATCATAAATTAATATAAGTCTACTCAAAATTTGAAATTTAATTTGTTTGATAAGTCAGTCCAATTAATTTCATTAATATACATGATTAATGATTGCCAAATTTTTCTAAAAATTATAGAACAAAGTACTCAAAATTTCAATTATTGAAGGCTAAGACAAATAATGACCTTTCCCAACAGCGGATTCGCTGTCGATCTGCTATGGGGATTTGCTAATCATTTTTTTGATGGATTGAGGTAATCCAACGACTCTTGGATCATTTTTAAGCTTGAGCCAACAACCCCAATCTCTTCCTCCTGGACGGAGCTTTTGGGGCTCCTCCACCGTCGTTTGTCCATCACCACCACCCACAACCACTACCAAAAGTTTTGTCGGAGTGAGGGCTATCCAGTGGTGGCGGTCTAGAGGCATAATGTTGCCGCAGACCACTAGATTTTCAGGGTCATTTATGCAGTCATTCTCTATGAAATTAGATCCCAATTGTGCTCGATTTATGCTCTATGTTATTTAGGTGCCTCGAATTAAACTTTTAATCATGTCCGTCTGCTGACATGAACGAATTTCGGATGGCTTTGATTTTCATCTGGTCCAACTCAGCTCAGATTAGGTTAAAAGTGAAGTGCCCCTTATTCGGAGCCGCACATTTGCTTTTGATGGGAGTTTCTTCCGGAAAGGGTTTCGTCGGTGCTTTAGGAGGCAGAAATTTTTGCATCCGGGCGTCGGATGAGTCCGCGTCCAATGAGAGCATGCCACGTGAACATCTTCCGCGCGTCGACTTGCTTTTATTGCCTCTCTCTAAATCTCGGCCGTTCTTATCTCCACTTGGCGTCGCGTTGTTTAACCCGGACGTAGATTTAGGGACGGAGCCCGGTCCTAATAATCTCTCTTTAGGAGGAGGCCTCCATGTTGTGTTCTATCCGAGGAGGAGACCACCATCTGCTATCCTTGGAAGAGACGAAGCCTGCTCAGAACTGTAGCCCTGCACCTACGGAGGTTGGTCGCGGATTGGAGAGGCAAATCCTGGGCAGTTCTCGTTTGGTTTGTAATCTGATAATATCTCTTCAGTTGATGATTTGGTAACATCCTCCTTCTTTGTGTGAGATATTTTGATTGTGAGATTCTCCTATTTGTTTATGGTGTTTTAAATATAGCCGGCATCGGCTTTGTAAACCTCTGAACTTTAACGATAGTGCAATATCTCTGCCCGACCGTGGGCGTACCCATTGATAAGGGGAATCATGTAATTTCTGTGTGTGTTTGTGCGTATGATTGCGTTTTTGCGTACTATTTTTCATTTGTCATTTTTGTTGAGATTGCTTGGTAAAATCCGGTTGGACATCGCTTTGATTTTGTTTCCACTGTTCTCCTTTAGTTATAACAAACTGGTATCAGAGCGATGTTGCATTATCTATTGCGATTCACGATGTCCACGTCAAAATTTGAGATTGGTAAGTTTGATGGACTATCAAGCAGTTTCAGTCTTTGGCACATCAAAAAGAAGGCACTGTTGACACGGTAGGGTTTGCACAAAGTATTACTTGACAAGGAGAAATCAGGGATTAGTGTGGATGATTGAGATGATCTAGACGTGCGAGCGCTTAGTTCAATCCAGTTGAGTCTTGCAGACAAGATACTTAGGGAAATCGAAGAAGAAAGCACTACAGAGGGAGTTTGGCAGAAATTGGAGAAATTATATCTCACGAAATCGCACACTAATAGGCTTTATTTAAAGCAGCGCCTGAATATATTCTCTAGGAACCAAGATTTTTGATTCCTGCGTTCGGACCCGGGGGTGACCAAAGCTTACTGATTTATTGGTTGTCTCGCGAGAGACTTGGCGAGAAGAAGGCAGTGTGTATTACGATCAACACTGGACTGCCTACAAACAAGACTCACATACTGCAACGAGGAGGTCCCGCCACGCACCCAGAAGTCTATAGGAACTTCCCCTCCCAAAGTCATTGTTGAGCTCAGCACACGTGAGGCTAACTCTGGACTTGCCCCTCACGGGGGAGGGGGGAGGGTGAAGGTGTCTTCTACTTGTGCCCCGGGGTCCTATTTATAGGCAAATCCAATGGGAGGGGGAGTTATGGTCTGCGAACATCCGCCCCGACGCGCTCACCCTAACTGGGCGAGGTCTCCTCAACTTACCCCCTGCTTGGGCGAGGTCTCCTCAACTCGCCCCTACTGGGGCGAGGCCTCCTCAGCTCGCCCCCATTTTGGGCGAGGCATTCTAAACTCGCCCCAAACTGAGGCCAAGCCTTCTCAACTCGCCCCTTGCTGGGGAGAGGCCCTCTCAACTCGCCCCCTGCTGGGGTGAGGCCTCATCAACTCGCCCCTTACTAGGGTGAGGCCTCCTTGACTCGCCCCCTGCCGGGGCGAGGTCTTCTGAGTCATCCTCGGGATTCTCTGATCTCGACGAATTATGGGTTATACATAATCCCTGCTTTTTCGGGCTCGCTCGCGAGCTCGAAAAAACAATTTTAACCTCGTAGTTCGGAGAGATGACCCCTAGCAGATATGCCACTCAAACTTCCTCCCAGGAACGCACCTCAACTAGAGGAGCCGAAGAAGATGTCGACACCCTCCAGACCATTCGCTAAGCGAGCGAGCTTAACTGGAGGTGGAGAAAATGTCGACACCTCGCAGGAGCGGAGCTCAACTGGAGGTGGAGAAGAAAGGTCGACACCTCGCAGGAGCCGAGCTCAACTGGAGGTGGAAAAAAAGGTCGATACCCTCCAGGCTCTTCGCTAAGCGAGCGAGCTCAACTGGAGGTGGAGAAGAAAGGTCGACACCTCACATGAGCCGAGCTCAACTGGAGGTGGAGAAAAGGTCGACACCCTCTAGGAAATTCGCTAAGCGAGCGAGCTCAACTAGAGGTGGATAAAAGGTCGACACCCTCCAAGCCACTCGCTAAGCGAGCGAGCTCAACTAGAGGTGGAGAAAAAGGCTTAAACCTAGTTTGCACATAGACGACTCGTATGAGGGAAACCTATGTAGGGGTCCGGATGATTACATCAACTCTGTCGCGAATTCAGGCTCCCTCGAGGGGGCAAGTAGCCAGTATGCGGGAGAGGAGCTCGCGCAGGGATCTGTACTACGACCACATCACAACTCGAGTACTTCAACTCACTCAATGGGGCAAGTAGCTGGTATGTGGGAGAGGAGCTCGCGCAGGGACCCGAATTATGACAACATAACAGCTTGAGGTTTTCAATATCACTCGAGGAGGAAAGTAGCCGGTGTGTGAGAGAGGAGCTCACGCAGGGACCCGGACTACGACAACACCACTACTCGAGGTTTTTGATATCATTCGAGGGGGCAAATAGTCGGTGTGCAGGAGAGGAGCTCGTGCAGGGACTGGGACTACGACAACATCACTACTCGAGGTTTTCGATATCACTCAAGGGGGAAAGTAAACGGTGTGCTGGAGAGGAGATCGCGCAGGGACCCGGACTACCGACAACATCACTGCTCGAGGACTTCAACTCACTCGAGGGAGCAAGTAGCCAGTGTGTAGGAAAAGATCTCGCGCAGGGACCCGGAATACGACAACATCACAACTCGAGGTGTTCAATCTCACTTGAGGGGGGAAGTAGCCGGTGTGTGGGAGAGGAGCTCGCACTAGGACACGAACTACGACAACATCACAGCTCAAGGTCTTCATCTCGGTCTAATTGATAATATCGAAGAAATGGAACAAACATGAATGAGAGTAACTTTGGTTTATGTTAGCGAATAACAATAATAAAACAAATATATTTTACATGACCTGATTGACGATGACTTCCCTTGCTGAAGTGAGTAATGAGCAATAACGTATAGGATTCCGAGGAATCTGAGGTGTAAGCTCAAGGAGCCGAGTAAAAGGAGGAGTTAGCCGAATCTAGCTCATTGCTAGATCGGTGAAAGGGGGAAAGTGGATGTACCATAGATAGGAGAACCACAATAAATTCTTGTGTGTTGTGGTATCTCTTAAAAGCTAAAAAACTAAATTTAACACACAACTTGACCTAAGCTCAAAAGAATTAAAAAGATTTAAAACATACATATTCACCCTCCTCTAGGTGTGTAGCGACTCTTGAACAAAGACTTTTAAGTGGTATCAGAGAGAGGTTGTTCAAAAAGGACTTAATAGTCTTAACAGATCTCCAAGAGTAGCTGAAGATTATCTCCATGGGTTGAGGTAAGAACCATAAGGAGTTGAGCTCTATGAAACTGTTGGAACACCCTATTACTAATTTGGGCAAGGATCACTATGTTATTAGGAAAATTGTTTGACCTAGTTGTATAGTTGAAAAGGTCAAATTAGAATGAGTCTAGGGCTTAGAACTTAGGTTTGGAGCTGCCCCCAGGACCATTCAGAGATCAGGTCTAAGTACTGAGACAAAAACAATTTTCGTCGAGCTCTGGTCGACAAAATGTCGAGCTCAGTTCGACGTTCTCTGAGCTCAACTCTGCAAGTTGTCGAACTCCGGTCGACGATCTTCGAGCTCAGATCGACGCTCTGTCTTCAGCTATTTTCCTAGTCGCTGAGCTCAGATCGACGATCGTAGAGCTCAGGTCGACGTTTTCTGACTGTTATTTAAATCCAATCTCTGAGCTCAGGTCGACGATCGTAGAGCTCAGATCGATGATTTTTGTGAGAGATCGATGCTTTCAGAATTCAAATTTCAGAACAGTTATAGAATTAATTCAAATTCTTTCAGAGTTATTTTCTGCATTTATTACAAAGGATTTTCTAGCCGTTTCAAGCAATCTGATGCTAGTTTCAAGGAAGGACTAAATGGAATATTGCTTAGGACTTTTTCCAGAGACAGTTGTCAATTATGGAAGCCATTTATGACTGAATAACAGTCATCTAAGTCAGATTTTTGATATACTCCTGAAGAAGAGAATAGAGTGTACAGAGAACAACACACAATACAGAAGATAGAACATATACAACTTCTCTGATTAACAGTTCATCTTCTGTGATTTTCAAATATACTGAATCTTCAGAACACAAGAAAATTCTGCTTAGAGGAGATCTTCTGTTACTCAACTCCTCCAAATCTTTAAGTGTTCAAAAGCTTCAACTTCAAGGACTCCAGACACAAAACATTTTAGCATCTGCTGGAATCATCTTTTGCTGGAGATCTGAAGCATCTGAAGACCTATCACCCTAGCAAAGCTTTCACTCCTGAACTATTCTACATCTCAGGGGGAGCTTTGACATCATCAACAATCCACTAGTCTTCTCTCAGTGATTGAGACAGAGAAGACATCCTCACCTCTTTCCTTTTCTTTCCTTCTGTAAAAGGGTTTTTCAAAACTCCCTTCAAAAGTTCTGAGTCTGGTTTCTGAGACCTTGTCAAAACTCAGTGGTAGCAAGACACCTTATCAAAAAATCTAGTTTTGGTTTTTGAGCACCTTATCAAAAGCTCATTGGTGCCCATGACACCTGATCAACTATTCCTGCAGTGGATTCCTACCAAGGGTGGTACCCAGGTTGTTGGGGAACCACTATAGCTCCTTGTGTCATCTGGTTGCTGTGTGTTTGACTTTGCTGTGTGCTGTGTGATTTCTTAGTTCTTGTTTTAGTTTTTATTTCATAACAAGCACCTTACACATATACTTAAATTAAGTCTTCCACTGCTTTATAGTTTTAATTGTAAATTATTTTAAAAATACTCTATTCACCCCCCCTCTAGAGTTAAGGTAGATCTTTTCCTCACTTTCAATTGGTATCAGAGGAAGGTTGGTTACTCTACAACTGAATCTTCACCGATTGGTTGAACAGGCTAACACCTGAACCAAAAGATCTCTGAAAAAGATCAACCCTCTATAGAGGCTAGTTATTAGTTGTATTATATTTATTTTCATACAAAACCATGGCACAGGAATAGACTATGACCAGACCTTTGCACCTATTGCAAGGTTAGAGGCCATAAGAATATTCCTAGCTTATGCAGCTCACAGGGGATTCAAGGTCTACCAAATGGATGTGAAGAGTGCTTTTCTAAATGGAGACATCAAAGAGGAAGTCTATGTTAGACAACCTCCAGGTTTTATCTCTTCAACTTATCCTGATTATGTTTTTAAATTGCATAAAGCATTATATGGTCTCAAGCAAGCTCCTAGAGCATGGTATGAGACCCTAACATGCTTTCTTCTGAAAAATGATTTTATTAGGGGTAGAGTAGACCAAACTCTTTTTATTAGAACCCATAAGTCCCACACCCTACTAGTACAAATATATGTAGATGATATCATATTTGGATCTATTGATTCAAATTTGTGCAGAAAGTTTTCTAACCTAATGCATTCTAAATTTGAAATGAGTAGCATGGGTGAGCTTTCCTTCTTCCTAGGACTGCAAGTCAAACAACATGCTGAAGGCATCTTCATTTATCAAACTAAGTATGCAAAAGAACTGGTTAAGAAATTTGGAATGTCTGAAGCATCTCCTATGAAAACACCCATGCCTACCAATGTTGTATTAGATGCTGATGAACATGGCAAACATGTTGATCAGACAACATATAGAGCAATGATTGACTCTCTATTGTACCTTACAGCTAGTAGACCTGATATAATGTTTGCTACATGCATATGTGCTAGGTTCCAAGTAAGCCATAGAGAGTCACACCTAACATTAGTTAAGAGGATTCTTAGGTATGTAAAAAGTTGTCCAAATTTAGGACTCTGGTGTCCAAAAGACTCGGGATTTGAATTAACTGGATTTTCAGATGCTGATTATGCTGGATGTAGAGTAGACAGGAAAAGCACCAGTGGAACTTGTCAGTTCCTTGGTGACAGACTTGTCTCCTGGTTCTGTAAGAAATAGACATCTGTGTCCACTTCAACTGCTGAAGCTGAATACATGGCAGCAGGCAGTTGTTACTCACAGATTCTGTGGATTCAAAACCAGCTCATAGATTATGGCTACAACTTAGAAGGGTCAAAAATATTTTGTGATAACACTAGTGCTATCTCTATAGAACAAAATCCAGTCCTCCATAGTAGGACAAAACATATAGAGATTAAACATCACTTTCTAAGAGATAATGTTGAGAAAAATAAAATTGAACTTCAATATATCCCAACTGACTTGCAAAGGGGAGATATTTTCACCAAACCATTGGATGAAAAGAAACATACCTTCTTCCTAAATCAGTTAGGAATGTTAGATGGAGGAAGCTTAAAATAAATCCCAAGATTTTAAAACTCTAAAAACAGACCAAGACTAGGCTAAAAATCTTCCTTTTCTAGTGTCTGTAGGCTATTTTTAATCTCTGAACCGGGCTCGACGTTTTTCCCAAAAAGCGTCGACCGGAGATCGACGTTTTCAAAAACATCGACCAGAGTTCAGCGTTTTCGGATAGCGCTAGTCTATCTTCCTTCTGGTCAGCAGTCGTCGAGCGGAGCTCGACGCTCTCCAATAGCGTCGAACGGAGATCGACATTATTGAAGACTCTTCAGATTCCCCTATCAGCCCTGATCGTTGAACGGAGTTCAACGGTCTTTCCTTTCCGGCGTCGAACCCTAATATAAAATCATTTCTTCGGCTGCCGTTCGTCTTTTGCGCTTTCATACTCTCTGTAAATTTTTCTCTTTCCCTCCAAACTCTCTACACTTGGTCGTGTTTGTTCAATCTTTGCAGGTACAAATGGCTGTGTCGGTTGCCGCTCTTTCCAAAATGAAATTTGATACAGGTTTTGACATAGACATGAACTCTTTCGATGGCCGCGATCAAAGGTTCAAAGATATTCTGAATCTTTTCCGAGAACAACAGTTAGTTCAGTTAATGACCACCAGAATAAAGATTGCGGCTGATGAAATAAAGGAATGGGTATTTACAGCAAATAATCTGGATCAAAATACTATAGTCGGTACTATAAGCGGGACTTAGGTACCTTTAACACCTACTCTACTGACTGAAGTATTCAACTTAAGTACTGGAGATGATTCTACTGATTTGTCTGGAGAAGAGTTTGATTCTATGTTAGATAGAATGGGTCACTCTTCTGCAAACCCTAATAAGTTATTGAAAAAGAATCTATCCATTGAATTTCAATTTTTGGCTGATGTTGTGGGAAAAGTGCTTATGGCAAAGCACTCAGCTCATGATGCTATATCTAGATATCAGTTCTGTCTGATGGGAGCAATAGTGGACAAGAAATATCTGAATTGGGGAACAATCTTCTTTGATTTGATCAAGAAGAAAATTACTAAAAGTTTGGTAAACTTTGGGAGGATTTTAGGGGTTTTCCTGCACTCCAGGTGCCCAGAGCTGCTGGTTTCCAATGGGATGCACATCAATGCATCCAAAAGGCTAACCTGTGCCCTTTTAAGCAAATGGGACAGACAGATTATCAACCCCAACAGGGTTGCTACAGCAACATCTGCTTCAGGCACAAGGACTGTTTCAGTCTCTTCCCCTCAGGTTCCTGCCCTCATTGAGGAATTGCCTGCCTCCTCCTCTGCTCCTCCTTCTCCACCTCCTATTGTTTTTGCCTTACCCTCCTCATCAACCATCCAATCAGCCATCTCCTCCCCCATCACAATTTCATCACCTACTTCATCCCCCATCACCACCTCAATTCCATCCATTTTCATATCATCTGCATTATCACCTCCTCCAACCACCACCTCAGAACCATTCCACCCTATGTACTATTATCCACCCATTGATTCTTCCATTCCATCTTTAAACATTTTGGATGACTCCTTCATGGATGATTCCCCCTCCTCACCTCTTGAGCCTCCATCATCCTCCTCATACCAACAGCTACTCCATGGCATACTTGAACAACCATCTTTCTCACCATCCATCTCCACACCCATACCCTCTATCTCCACCATCCCAATATCTCAACCCAACATCCTACCACCTCCATCCACACCTTCTGCAGCCCATCCATCTCCAGCCCAAATCAATACATCCTCCACCTCTAGTCAAGTCCCACTTGAGCAAGTGGATATATCAGCTTTGACAGATAAGCTTTATGGGATACTGGCCCCCAAGCTAATAAACCTGCTGGAGACCTCCATGGCTCCACTCCTCAAATCTATAAAGGAGCTATCTGACAGGCTTTCTTCTCTTTCCTCTCCTCAGGCAATCCCTTCTATGGGGTGCCTTGATCCAGTACTCACTGAATCAAGGCAGGGGGAGATGCCCTATGAAGTTGAGATAGTGCCTGCTTCAGAAGTTTCTACTAAGGCCATTGTGCCTGTTCTGCCAGAGACACCTGCTCCAGTACTAGTTCTAACAGTGGACCTCAGGTCACTGCTATCTCCTTTTGACATCTTTTACTTCAGTTGTTTACCAGTTCTGCAAGTTGAAGACCTTACTAAGGCCATTGTGCCTATTTCTGTATGTGATCCCAGCCTGATCATATCCCATGTTAATTCTCTTAAGGCTGAGGAAGCAGTTGTTGTTGTTAGTACTGATGCTGCTGCTGCTGATATTTCTGTTGTATCTACTGATATTGAGATGATGTCTGCTGAGACTCCTGCTGCTGCTCCAACACCTCCTGCTCCTGCTGATTCTGAGAAATCCAAACAACAAGAGGCATACATAAAAAGAATTGATGATCTTTATGACAGACCTCAGAGCTCTGACAGTGACAAATTCATCACTGAATCTGATGACTCTGCTGGCACCATTGCCAAAAAGAGGAAAGCTAGAAGCAAAGCTATGATGAGAGTTCCTCCTGCCAAGACCAAAGATGCAAATGACATACCATATTATATTCTGCATGACTGCCAGATTACAGAGCCCTGGATGCAATATTCCAAAAATCAGTTAAAGGCTATGAAGAAGAAAAGGAAATTGGACAAGTATGAGAAAGGATACTCTCAGTATCCTCCTCCTCCTCCTCCTCCAGATTCAGGATCTAGTGGAGGCTCTGCATTTCATTCTTCAGATTCAAAGCAAAGTTCCTCTCAACCCTCTCAAAGATATCAGTCTAGAGGACATTATCAGAAAAGTTATCAGTCTAGAAGAGGTCAACACAGAGGAAGTCAGAGAGATTATAGAACCTATTCCAAACAGCAAAGGGAAGGACAAGGGCATATGGATTCAACTCAAGGTCCTTTTCCTTACAAACTTAGAGATACTGTTGTCACAAGAACATCTACTGCCTCAAAAACTGTAAATAGATATGAACCTTCAATTCCTTTTGAGGATGCAGAAAACAATCCAGTATCATGGACTGCTAGGATGAATGAGCTTGCTGCTCTAGATCAGTTGAAAAAGGCCAGAGAACAAGGGAAAGATACTTCTAACATCACTACTCTTTCAGAACAAAGAAAGGCAGAACTAGAGAGATATTCTTCAAGAAAGTTCTTTGATCCTGAAGATTACATGAAGCTGCATCCTGAGGCTGTTGTCCTAAGGCCAATATCTCAAACCTCCTTAGGTGCAGAAGATGATAGGAGATCAAAGAAAGATGCTCTCAATCCCAACAAGGAGATTTTATTTAAGAAAGGCAGTGAAAGGAAATGATTTCTGTAAGCAGACAGTACATCTATATCTCTTATCATTGCTGATATTCTATATGAGTTTTGCAATGCTGCTTTGGTTATCTTTTCTGCTTTGTTAGTTTAGTTTCTCTGTTTCTGTATGATTGTTTCTGTATTTCCTGATTATGTCCTGTAAATAGTAATCCTAACCCAAATGGGGGGAGATTGTTGGAACACCCTATTACTAATTTGGGCAAGGATCACTATGTTATTAGGAAAATTGTTTGACCTAGTTGTATAGTTGAAAAGGTCAAATTAGAATGAGTCTAGGGCTTAGAACTTAGGTTTGGAGCTGCCCCCAGGACCATTCAGAGATCAGGTCTAAGTACTGAGACAAAGACAATTTTCGTCGAGTTCAGGTCGACGAAACGTCGAGCTCAGTTCGACATTATCTGAGCTCAACTCTGCAAGTCATCAAAATCCGGTCGATGATCTTCGAGCTCAGATCGACGCTCTGTCTTCAGCTATTTTCCTAGTCGCTGAGCTCAGGCCGACGATCGTAGAGCTCAGGTCGACGTTTTCTGACTGTTGTTTAAATCCAATCTCTGAGCTCAGGTCGACGATCGTAGAGCTTAGATCGACGATTTCTGTGAGAGATCGACGCTTTCAGAATTCAAATTTCAGAACAGTTTTGGAATTAATTCAAATTCTTTCAGAGTTATTTTCTGCATTTATTACAAAGGATTTTCTAGTTGTTTCAAGCAATCTGATGTTAGTTTCAAGGAAGGACTAAATGGAATATTGCTTAGGACTTTCTCCAGAGACAGTTGTCAATTATGGAAGCCATTTATGACTGAATAATGGCCATCTAAGTCAGATTTTTGATATACTCCTGAAGAAGAGAATAGAGTGTACAGAGAACAACACACAATACAGAAGATAGAACATATACAACTTCTCTGATCAACAGTTCATCTTCTGTGATTTTCAAATATACTGAATCTTCAGAACACAAGAAAATTCTGCTTAGAGGAGATCTTCTATTACTTAACTCCTCCAAATCTTCAAGTGTTCAAAAGCTTCAACTTCAAGGACTCCAGACACAAAACATTTCAGCATCTGCTGGAATCATCTTCTGCTGGAGATCTGAAGCATCTGAAGACCTATCACCCTAGCAAAGCTTTCACTCCTGAACCATTCTACATCTCAAGGGGAGCTTTGACATCATCAACAATCCACTAGTCTTCTCTCAGTGATTGAGATAGAGAAGACATCCTTACCTCTTTCTTTTTCTTTCCTTCTGTAAAAGGGTTTTTCAAAACTCCCTTCAAAAGTTCTGAGTCTGGTTTCTGAGACCTTGTCAAAACTCAGTGGTGGCAAGACACCTTATCAAAAAATCTAGTTTTGGTTTTTGAGCACCTTATCAAAAGCTCATTGGTGCCCAGGACACCTGATCAACTATTCCTGCAGTGGATTCCTACCAAGGGTGATAGAAGAGTGGATGTACCCAGGTTGTTGGGGAACCACTATAGCTCCTTGTGTCATCTGGTTGCTGTGTGTTTGACTTTGCTGTGTGTTGTGTGATTTCTTGGTTCTTGTTTTAGTTTTTATTTCATAACAAGCACCTTATACATATACTTAAATTAAGTCTTCCACTACTTTATAGTTTTAATTGTAAATTATTTTAAAAATACTCTATTCACCCCCCCTCTAGAGTTAAGGTAGATCTTTTCCTCACTTTCAGAAACTTCCTAGGTGTAGGAAAGAAAATTTTGGGATCTGGAAGGAAAGGATAAGAGTATTTATGGAAGCCTCAGACCCTAGGATATTTATAACAGTTTAAGAGGGACTTTTCATTCCCATGAAGGTCTCTGCTATAAATGCCAATATCCAGACACCCAAGAAATACACTGAGATGACTAAGGATGAAGTCATTCTGGAAACTATGGACAAAAGAGCTCAGAACATTATTGTTAGTGTCATAGATGACTCCATATTCCAGAACTTGGTCCACTGCAGAATAGCTAAAGAGATGTGAGACTCTCTGATAGTGTATATGTAAGGAACATAGGAGGTGAGGGGTGACAGGAAATGCCTCTCGAATCAGTAGTATGAGACTTTCAAGCAAGACAAGAAAGATTCCATAGCTGACAACAATGAAAAGTTCTTCATGATAGTGAACAGTCTTATCACCTATGGTAGACAGTTCATAAACTATGAGCTCAATGACAAGTTCTTGATATATCTAAATAATGAATGAGATATCAAGATCTATGTCATTAGGGATGTTGGTAACTTGGCCAACATAATGCCTCAAAACCTGTTTGGGAAGCTGCTGTCTCATAAGATACAGCTGAACTCCAGAAGGGCGGAAGAAGATGCTGCCAGAACTCTCAATAGAGAGAAAGTTGTGGCCTTCAGAGCTGAATCCACAAAGAGCAGGGAAAAGACACCTTCTCCACCAAGGAGAGCTGTAGAGTCAGATTGTAAGACCCCCCTCCTCTTACCAAGGAGGTAACCCGATCTTATGCCCAAAACCGCTGCCTTACAATGGCATTAACACACGGGCTAGTCGACACCGCAAGACGCCGATCCTACCGGCTAGTACGATCATTCAACCTGTGGGCCAATCGAAAATAGAAGCATGTAAGTAGTAAGAAAAACTAGCAAGTCCAGAGAGTCACAACACAATATCATCATATATATAATGAAAAGTACAATAGTCCACAATGATTATGAAACTAAGAGAAGGGATTATGCCCAATACATGCCAAATAGAAATAAATCTCTCTCACACAACAACACTAAGCAGAAGTAAACTCTATCACAAGTACACTCATTCTCACCTGAAGGCGAGCCGCAGTAGTAGTAGGTGGTATCAGCTCCTCATGTCCTGCCACCTCGTCCTACTGGGGCTCCAGTTCCTTGAGCTCCTACGGTCACAACTGACCGTTAGTAATAAAGACTAAGCCATTTTGTCCTCGGCTCACCCCCGCGACTCCTGGGTACCGAGCGAGAGGACGAAGCAGAGAACAACAAGGGGTATAAAAAGGAAAGCAGGTGACAGTGGATTTATTTTATCATGGTTATAGATTAATAATTGTATTTCTGCACTAGCAGTTCTATAAGGTATAAGTAGAGTATGTAAAAACTGTACTGAAAAGAAGTACGGTGGCAAAAGTAAATTAACTACTACTAAGCTATCATCACAGAAGTACCTTAACTTATATGAATGCTCATACAAACTTATAAGTTAAGGTTTCACAAATGTAACTTATCATATAAAAGAGCTCATACTAATTTATATGATAAAAATCTATGATGCGTATGTCGTAAGTATTGATGTATGTGAATGTGTACGGGTTATGATTCATACAAGTGCAACTAACACACACGACTCTGTGATCACAGACCTTTAATTCTCACTTTTTGGAGTTAGCTTAACTCTCAGGTACCCCCATTGTGGTTACGACAGCAGTGAAGCGGGCATCTCCACTCCTAGGCGGGTATACACACTACCAGGCCTAGACCTTTCGTACGCCTCTGAAGGACACACCAGAGTCTCCACGTACTAAACCGTTGGAAAATCCACCAGACTTTCAGGTCGGGTGTGTGTTTTCGTGGATTGTCCTCCAGGCCACAATATAAATAACCTACTGGCCCCTCAAACCCTCACACCTCACCTGAGTCACCGTACTGCCATCGAAGTGACGATTGGTCTAGTATCACATGACCCACCACCAATATGTTCTATGCATATGCAAATTATTTCCAACCCGAGCCTCTAGCCCACAGGATAAAACCCATCCTGTATCCAAACATCCGAGCCTCAAGCTCGCATGACAAACTCGTCCTGTATCCAAACATCTGAGACTCCAGCTCACAGGACAAAACCTGTCTTGTATCCTCCAACCCTATATGGGTGATATTGTCGCATCGTTCCCTTAACTTATTAGACTACTCTTGTCTAATGCTTATTATACCTAGCAACTTAGGGTTAGTTCTTGGACTGCCTAGGGCATGCCCGATGAAGGGCTCTCAGGGGTACTAGGAACTATGATGGGCATGAAACCCAAAGCTCCCTTTCTCTAGGACACTTACTTTTATTAGTGTTTACCCATTATTAACACCCAACTCTCGATGTTGCTCTTGAGTGAACCTAATGACTTAAGGCATTATTGGGAGAGCGACGGTCTTCCGCCGGTATCCGTTCTAATTACTTTTCTTGGGCTTTGCACTCTAACACTCGTTACTATGAAGTGACCCGCTTGACACCAACCAGGGTTCCAACTTCCCAATATGCGTCTCAATCCAACCACCTATCATATCCTCTGTGGGTCCTAGTGTTATGTGTTACTTTTGCTAAGCGCAACCCTTGACCTGATGTTGACTTGTATGAGATGACTGCCAATTCCTTGAGCCAAATGCCCCTAACTATTTATCTTGGGTTTATCATATGCATGCATAATATTAACCATTCAGAATTCCATCAATATTCTAATTGTTTTGGACCATAAATTAAATCATTTAATTAAGTGACCTAGGTCACTTTGTACATGAGCTACTATGTCCACTGATCCATTAGGCCCAAATAAATTGTCTAGAGTTCATCTAAGTTAATTATGGTTGTTCATCAAGAATCCTAATTTTTCAACTTGATTGGCCATTTATTTTTTTATTTAAGATTGTAATCACAATTATTCAATTTTTCAAATAAAGTATCTAAAATATTCAACTGAAAATTCATAGAAAATTACTGGTGATCAACACTGTCATATTAATACTTAAGACAGAAACTCATCATACCAACCAGTGATTTGACCTAAATTAATGGCATGTGAACATTACTACCAAAATGTCACTACTAAGGTTTTAACATAATTAATCATCCAAAAATTCTTAAATAAATATACATGGGTTTATATCACAGAAACAAGAGACTATGCATTTTTCCATAATTTTCCAAATAATATTACCCATAATTTTAATTTAAAACTCACAAGGGTAAAATTGTAAATCTATCAAATACACAAGATATAATATTCAAACAATCTCATGACTTTTTCCAGAGATGTAAAACATCCTTTTAAGGCTTGTATCAAAAGTTTAGAAATTCAAGTTTGGGTATACGGGGTTTCTTTGCACAAGAATTTTAAGAACTTTAAGCATGATTAAAATATACCTGACGCGAAAAGCTCCGGGTACCGTTCTCGCATCAGATCCATCGACTCCCAGGTGTGCTCCTCTCGTCCGTGGTTGGACCACAACACCTTAACCAAGGGAACCTTCTTCTTTCACAATACTCGAGTCGATGTATCATCGATCCGGACTGGCTCTAAACAGACTGATCTATTAGGGGCTACCGGGTCTACTGTAGTGGCAATATGATGTTCTGGCCGAAGGAGAGCTCTCCGAAGCGAAGAGACATGGAAGACGTCGTGCAAAGTCCCTAACTCTGGCGGCAGCTCCAGCCTATAAGCCAAAGGACCGATCCGCTCCAGGATCAAGTATGGTCCCATAAATCGAGGGTTGAGCTTCTTGTGCCTCCGTACCCGCGAGACACCATGCACCAGACGTATCTTCAAGAACACCCTGTCCCCCACCTGGAACTCCACCTTCCGATGCCTCACATCGTAGTACTTGGCCTGCCTACTTTGTGCCTCCAGCATTTGATCCCTGATCAGCCGTATCTGAGAATCCGTATCCTCAATATAGTTTGATCCAAGTGTCCTGAGGTCCTCATCCTAGACCCAAGATAGTGGTGTTCGGCACTTCCAGCCATATAGAGTCTCATATGGTGCAATCCTAATGCTCGCCTGGTGATTGTTGTTGTAGGATAATTCAATCAGGGGAAACAATCTCTCCCAGGGCTTCCTCGTGTCCAGTATACATAGACGCAATAGATCCTCCATAGTCCGGTTGGTCCGCTCTGTCTGGTCGTCGGTCTGCGGATGGAAAGCGGTGCTAAAAGCAAGCTGAGAACCTAAGTACGCATGCACCGCTCTCCACTCCCTAGAGGTGAACCGACTATCACGGTCTGAGACAATCGTCCTAGGGACGTCGTGGTACCTGATGAACTGCTCCACAAACAACCTCACCAAAACAGCAACTGGCCTGTTGTACAACCCCGTATCCGGCGAGTGGGTCCACGAAAGCCAGACCGGCCGGTCCAGACCGCCTCATGGTCCGTACAGGGTCCTCTGCCGAGCCCGAGCTCGGCAACCGTCGTGCCGAGATCGGCGATCGTCGGGCTCGGCAATCGTCGTGCCGCGCTCGGCGATCGTCGGGCCGAGCTCAGGGTTTTTGGAGCTGAGCCCAGTAACTGACTCGCTAGGGGCAAGAGCCGAGCCTGCACTCGCCAAAGCGGGTACTCGCCAGGCGAACTCGCACTCGCCACCGGCCGAGCAGAAGCGGCGAGTGCCAGCTCCATCGAGCACTCACCGCCCTTGCCGAATAGAGGATCCAATGGCCATCTCGCCCCCAGTGGACTGCCCCTAGCCTCTCAGAACAGCGGAGCTTGGCTGTTGGCAGGTCAGCCCAAGGGGCTTTCAGTAATTTCAGACCAGCAGAGGTAGGCTATTTGCAGGCCGTTTTCAGTTTCCTATAAATAGGACCCAAGGGGTACCTCAGAAGGACACACTCACTTGTCTCCCAGTCTTCCAGTGCTTTCTGAGGTACCTTAGCCCGACTTTTTGGCTAAGGAGGGGAAGCGCTCTGAGATCTTTCGGGATTGTGGTGGGACCTCCGCGCCGGGCTCTTGGTCTAGTCCTTTGTTCTTCACTTTCTTGTCGTTTTCTTGCAGGAGCGAAGTAGGTGCGCGACCACCCTTTCCCCAAGGGTCGAACTCCACAGAGACCGATTTCTCGATTTCAACATTTTTGTGCGGTGAGCGTGGAGAAGTGGTCAGCAGAGAAAATCTTCTACAGGTTCGATGACCGGAGAAGAAGGACAAGGATCAGGCAGGGGCAACTCGCCACCCCTCCCCCACCCCCAGCGCCGGGTGTGCCAGCGGAGCTCAGGGAGGAGATCTTCGGGCTCGTCAGGACAGCACTTGGCATGCGGGCCGAGAGCGCGACACCGGCAGTCCCGGTGGTCGCCGCTCCCGCGCTCGGCGACGACGCGCCGCTCAGGCGACCAGGGAAGGAACCCGCCGAGAGGGGCGAGCGCGAGTTCCAGGGGCGAGTCCTGTTCCCCGGCTCGGCTGCCGAGTACCACTTCGGCGAGACAGCAGGGAGGGAGTTCCCACCTTGCCCGGCTGAGGGGGGGAGCCCCTTCAGCGAGTTCGTTTCTTCCGCCCCAGTTCCAGAGGGGTTTCGCGAGCCAGAGATGTCCTACTACTCCGGGAGAGGAGACTCGGTCCACCACATCCAATGGTTTGAGGACATGGTCTCTATCCGACAAATGTCGGATGGCTTTAAGTGCAGACTCTTCGCCATCACCCTCAGGGAGAAGGCAAGAGAGTGGTTCCACCAACTCCCGACCGGGTCCGTCTACTGCTTCGAGGACCTGCGACGGAGGTTCATGTTGAGATTCACCACTTACAAGAAGAGGAAGAAGGAGGCGGAGTCTTTGTTCTGCATCAAGCAGAGGACGGGGGAAACCCTGGGAAGCTATCTGGACAGGTTCCAGGAGGAACTGTCCCAAGTACAGGAGATGCCAGGGCACACCATGATGGTGGCCTTCACCCTGGGTCTCCAGTCCGGGTTCTTCGCGATGGAACTCAAGAGGTCGCCTCCAGTATCTTTTGAGGCACTCCTGGAGAGGGCGGCCAGGGAGGCTGATATGGAGGCAACACACCCGGAGTTTGCGCGGAGGTTGGTCAGGAGGGCCGTGGAGGAGGAGAGGCAAAGGGGTGGCCGAGCTCAGAAAGAGAGGAGGGCTGAGCCCTGGCCGAGGGAGCAGCCACAGAAGCAGCCACAACCCTGGTGGGGGCATCCGGAGCAGGCCCACCGTTTGGGATGGAGACCGGAGTAGCAGGATCAGGCACCACGGAGGGGTTATCAGGGAGGAGATAACCGCTAGGGTGGCCGGGGGCAGTTCAACCCCCAGGGGGGCAGGCAGGGCCAGAGACCCCCTCTCCCCGACCAGGAGGAGGCAATGACAATTGCCATGAGGGGGGGGGGAGGAGAGGACAGTGGAGAAGAAGGAGGGAGGTCAGGGTGGACCTGCCATATTGTGATTTCCATCAAGAGAAAGGACACCTCACATCCACGTGCCCGGAGTTCCTCGAGATGAGAGGAAACATGGAGCAACAATAGCAAAACCAACATGAAGTGCGGATAGAGGAGATCCGGCCTCGGGTTGAGGAAGATTGGTGTGAAGACCGGGTTGATGTGGGCACCCGAGGAAGGATCGGAGCGATCCACGAGGGGGGGGGGGGGCTGGGATCGAGGCTTCCCGTAAGTCAAGCCTCCACACCATGTACCGGAGGAGCGTTGGCTCCACATCCCAATCCCCGCCCCCAGATAAGAAAATCATCTTCTCTAGGGAGGATATGCCGGGTTACGAGGACCCCTTTTGCGATGCGCTGGTCATCCATGCAGCCATCGAGGATTTTACCGTCTCCTGGATCCTCGTCGACAACGGGAGCTCGGTCAACGTCATCTTCAAGAGGGCGTTCGACGGGATGAAAGTAGAGGTTAGAAGGGTATTGGCCTCGGACGGGCCCCTGTTCGGCTTCTCGGGAGAGAGGAAAGAAGTCGAGGGAGGAGTGGGACTCAATGTCACTCTGGGGGGGGGGGGGCAGTCACATAACTACATGTTCGTCATGGTAGACGCCCCCAACAGCTACAGCGCCATCTTTGGAAGACCCCTCATCAGCGCCTTCCGCTGCGTCCCCTCGTCCTTCCACCAGTGCCTAAACTTCAATGCCGAGGGGGTCCAGATCCGGGTCCGAGGAGATCCTAAGGAAGCAAGGGAGTGCTACGTCTCGGCAGTGAAATCCGTCTCTTAGCTGGAGGGGGCCGAGGAGATGGAGCGGAGGTTGGAGGAGGTGGAGCAGGAAGCTGGCGGAGAAGAGATGAAGGTGGATGAGTGCCGCGTCCAGGCGGAGGTCGCGGAAGAGGCCCGAGAGCCGGCCGAAGCAATGGCCGTGGAGGAAGCTAAGGAAGAGATCCTCGCCCCCGGAGGGGGGGGGGGGGTACTGAGGAATGGGGGGAGCAGTCTCGTCTGGAGGCAGCAGAGGAGGTGGTGGAGATGGAGGTTCTCACCATCGGAGGCCGGGTGGAGAAGGTCCGCATCAGCGGAGGATTGACCCCGGAGGCTCAAGGTAGGATGCTGGAGTGCATCCAGAAGAATGTGGACGTCTTCGCCTGGAGCGCCGTAGAGATGCCGGGGATCGACCCCAACGTGGCCTGCCATCGCCTCAACCTGGACCCGGAGGCTCGCCCCATCCAGCAGAAGAAGAGGTCCATCGTGGACAAGCTCGCCGAGCCCATCAGGGAGGAAGTTGCCAAGCTCCTCAAGGCTGGCTTTATATCCGAAATCCAATACCCCGGCTGTGTCTCCAACGTTGTAATGGTTAAAAAAGGAGACGGACGGTGGAGGATGTGTATTGACTTTTCTCTTCTTAATAAATCATGCCCAAAAAATTATTATCCCTTGACTCGGATCGACGCGCTGGTTGACTCAACCGTCGGTTTCCCTGTAATGAGTTTTCTGGATGCTTTTTCAGGTTATCACCAAATTAGAATGCACCCCCCGGCGTCAAAGATGTCTCGTTCATCATAGGGGATGGATGTTATTGCTATAAAATGATGCCCTTCGGGCTAAAAAATGCGGGGGCGACCTACCAAAAAATGATGGACAGGGTCTTCCGAGAGCAGAAGGGGAGAAATCTGGAGGTGTACGTGGACGACCTCATGATCAAAAGTCTGGACGTGGATTCCCACCTCCGGGACTTGGAAGAGACTTTCGCCACTCTCCGCAAATACAAGATGAGGTTGAACCCCCTGAAGTGTATCTTCGGGGCAAGCAGGGGGAAGTTCCTGGGGCATCTCCTCACCCCTGCCGGTGTGGAGCCTAATCTGGATAAGGTAAGGGCGATCGTGGAACTGAGGTCGCCGCAAAATGCTAAGGAGGTACAGCGGTTGACAGGGAAGTTGGCGGGGTTGAGCAGGTTCCTCTCCCGGGCCGGGGAGAGGTGCTCCTCGTTTTTCAAAACCTTGAGAGGGGGTCGGAAGTTTGAATGGACCTCGGAGTTCGAGGAAGCATTCCGGGCCTTAAAGAAACAGCTAACCCAGGCCCCCCTGCTCCAAGGGCCCAAAGGGGGGGAGGACCTATTTTTGTATCTGGGGGTCGGGGCAGAGGCCCTGAGCTCGGTTTTGATTCGAGAAGAGGGGAAGAAGCAACTCCCCGTTTATTATGTGAGTCGGGTACTGAGGAAGGCTGAGCTTCGGTATCCCATCTTGGAGAAGTTGGCCTTCGCCCTAATCAACTCGGCCCGGAGGCTCCGACCTTATTTCCAGGCACACTCGATCCGAGTGGTGACTGACCACCCCCTCCGCAACATCTTCGAGGGGGTAAAGCATTCAGGCAGGTTGGCCAAATGGTCGATGGAACTGAGCGAGTTCGACATCTCCTTCGTTCCACGCCTCTCTATCAAGGCCCAAGCTATGACTGATTTTCTAGCAGATTACGTGGTCGAGGTGGCGGAGGAGCAACTCACTCGCCCGGTCCCTTGGAAAGTCATGATGGACGGTGCCTCGGGGAGACATTCTTTGGGGATTAGAGTCATCTTGGAAAGCCCCCAGGGGACCATAATTGAGCAAACCGTGATAGTGCATTTCCCTATCACCAATAATCAGGCCGAATACGAAGCTGTAATCGCAGGTCTGCGCCTGGCAAGGGAGTTGGGGGTGCATGACATGGAGGTCCTCACTGACTCCATGTTAGTGGCTTCCCAGATCAATGGGGAGTTTGAGGCCAGGGAGCCCACCCTGCAGCTCTATCTGACAAAGGTGAAAGGAATTATCGGGACCTTCCAGACCTTCTCCATCAAACATGTGCCTCGAGAGGAAAATGAGTAGGTAGACCAGCTGGCAAAGCACGGACCCCGAGTGGGGGGCACCATCACAGATCTCTTCCAACCTTCCATCAAAGAGGGGGAACTAATGGAAGTGGAGCAGAACCCCTCATGGATGGACCCCTTCATCATCTTTCTGTCCACAGTGGAGTACCCGGAGGGGATGAACCGAAGAGGGCTCAAACACAAGACAGCATACTACCTCCTGCGCGAGGGGCAGTTGTACTGCAAGACCCTCTCGGGGATGCTGGCTCATTGCGTGGACGAACAGGAGGTGCATAGAATTTTGGAGGAGGTCCATTCCGGCGAATGTGGAAGTCATTCGGGGAGTCGGACCCTGGAAGGGAGAATCATCAGGCAGGGGTACTTCTGGCCCACCCTCGGTCAGGATGCAACCGAGTTCACAAAAAATGTCATAAGTGCCAGCTCTATGCCCCGCTCCAGCTACAGCCGGCTCAGAGACTAAGAAGCATCATGGCACCATGGCCCTTCGCCATATGGGGGTTGGACCTCGTAGGGCCTTTTCCTCAGGCCAGCGGGCAGAGAAGGTTTCTGTTGGTCATGATCGATTATTTTTCTAAGTGGTTGGAGGTGAAGGCCCTAGCCAAGGTAACCTCCCAGGTGATCAGGAATTTTATTTGGGGGGAGATCATCTGCAGGCACGGGCTACCACAGGCTATCGTCACGGATAACGGACCTCAGTTCGCCAACACGGAGTTCATTCGCTTCTGCGAGCAGCTGGGGATTGACCTTCGGTTCGCCTCGGTCCACCATCCCAGGAGCAACGGGCAGGTGGTGGAGGCCAACAAAATAATAGTGAACCTCTTAAAAAGAAAGTGGAAAATCTGAGGGGGAGTTGGGTGGAACAACTCCCTTCAGTCCTTTGGGCCCTGAGGAACACTCCCAATACGGCCACGGGAGAGACGCCTTTTAAACTCTCTCACGGCTGCGAATCCATTCTACCCGTCGAATTCGAGGTCCAGACACCCCGGGTCGCCGAGGCGGAGGCTGGAAGGGAAGAGTGGAGATCAGAAAATGAGGAGGAGCTTCGACTCTCCCTTGATATGGTGGAGGAGCTGCGTGACTTGTCCACCGTTAGGCAGGAGGAGGCCAAGCGAAGGATGGCTAAGTACTTCGACAAGCACGTCCGTGTCAAGCAGTTCGCGGAGGGAGATCTTGTCCTGAAGAAAGTGGACGCGGCAGGGAGATCGGCCGCTGTGGGAAAACTCCATCCCAATTGGGAGGGACCATAAATTGTACAGGAGGTCTTGAAATCAGGGGGGTATCGCCTCCAGGATGTAAAAGGGGACACCCTCAGCCACACTTGGAGTGGCGATGATCTGAAACATTTTTATCCTTGAAAATATTGTAGGTACTCTTATTCCATGAATAAAAATGAATCTCATTATCGTATCTTGTGCTTTTACAAAACTGTGATGGCAGGAGGGCTCGCAATTTAAAGACCAAAAGGCAAATGCACCCGGGGAAGGCAAATGTTTCTAAGTCTTCTCGCTCCGGGGTTAGGTCTCGTCACTCCCCTGCCAGGCTTCCACCCAGTTGGCATGGCTGAGTTTCGATGGACATTGCTATGACCCTGGGGCTGAGCCCGGAGTATGTTCAACACCCGCCCTCAGGCTCTCACCTAGCTGATTGGCCCGGTGGTAGCACCCGGGAAAGGCAAATGTTTCTAAGTCTTCTCGCCCTGGGTTAGGTCTCGTCACTCCCCTGCCAGGCTTCCACCAAGTTGGCACGGCTGAGTTTCAATGGACATCGCTATGACCCTGGGGCTGAGCCCAGAGGATGTTCAAAACCCGCCCTCAGGCTCTCACCTAGCTGATTGGCCTGGTGGTAGCACCCGGGAAAGGCAAATGTTTCTAAGTCTTCTCGCTCTGGGGTTAGGTCTCGTTACTCCCCTGCCAGGCTTCCACCCAGTTGGCATGGCTGAGTTTCGATGGACATCGCTATGACCCTGGGGCTGAGCCCGGAGGATGTTCAACACCCTCCCTCAGGCTCTCACCTAGCTGATTGGCCCGGTGGTAGCACCCGGGAAAGGCTAATGTTTCTAAGTCTTCTCGCTCTGGGTTAGGTCTCGTCACTCCCCTGCCAGGCTTCCACCCAGTTGGCACGGCTGAGTTTCGATGGACATCGTTATGACCCTAGGGCTGAGCCCGGAGGATGTTCAACACCCGCCCTCAGGCTCTCACCTAGCTGATTGGCCCGATGGTAGCACCCGGGAAAGGCAAATGTTTCAAAGTCTTCTCGCCCTGTGGTTAGGTCTCGTCACTCCCCTGCCAGGCTTCCACCCAATTGGCACAGCTGAGTTTCGATGGACATCGCTATGACCCTAGGGCTGAGCCTAGAGGATGTTCAACACCCGCCCTCAGGCTCTCACCTAGCTGATTGGCCCGGTGGTAGCACCCGGGAAAGGAAAATGTTTCTAAGTCTTCTCGCTCTGGGGTTAGGTCTCGTCACTCCCCTGCCAGGCTTCCACCCAGTTGACACGACTGAGTTTCGATGGACATCGCTATGACCCTGGGGCTGAGCCAGGAGGATGTTCAACACCCGCCCTCAGGCTCTCACCTAGCTGATTGGCCCGGTGGTAGCACCCGGGAAAGGCAAATGTTTCTAAGTCTTCTCGCTCTGGGGTTAGGTCTCGTCACTCCCCTGCCAGGCTTCCACCCAGTTGGCACGACTGAGTTTCGATGGACATCGCTATGACCCTAGGGCTGAGCCCGGAGGATGTTCAACACCCTCCCTCAGGCTCTCACCTAGCTGATTGGCCCGGTGGTAGTACCCGGGAAAGGCAAATCTTTCTAAGTCTTCTCGTTCCGGGGTTAGGTCTCGTCACTCCCCTGCCAGGCTTCCACCTAGCTGACGCGACCGAACTTCAGTAGATGTTGTGACAACCTTAGAGATGAGCCCGGAGTTTGCCCGAGAAAGCACCCAGGGGCGAGCTCGCCAGCCAAGACGGCGAGCTCGGGATACCCTGCCCCTCCAGCTCGTTACTAAGGAATTCCTGGTCCCGCTTCAGACCCAAAGGGGGGGAATAGTTCTCTCAAGCGAGTCCGATCTAACTCAGGTCTACTCGGCAGAAGGTACACCCTGGTGTCCAGGATAAGCACCGGCAGCATCTCGACCCCCGACATATTTTACTTGTGTGAATTTTCGAAAAACGGGAGCCAGATATGGCGCGAGTAGGATATGGCGTGAGCGCGCGTCCTGGGGTCTCGCCGCAAGCACCGGTAACATCAGCAAGCCCAGCTACGACCGGCGCCTATGGTCTCGTCGCGAGCGTTGGTCCTAATTCAAAAACATTCTATAAACGAGGTCGGACTCGGCAGGACCACCTAAGGAGATATCACGCGTGTGGGTATAGTGTCGCAAGTAAGCGTAAAAAGGAGACGGAAAATTATGCAAAAAATGTTTTTTTATTACAGTTACAAGGTGAGGCTTGCCTAGGCAAGATACAAGAGAAAAAGAAAACAAGTAAAATGGTGGAGCCCGGTCAGCTCGCATCTTCCTCCCCTGAATGACGATCCTCCTCGCCACCGAGCTGAGTGTCCTTTTCTCTCACCCCCGCGAAGAGCGAGCCAAAGCTGTCTTATTTCTCGCTGTGCGGGCTGGGTGGGAACAAGGTCGGCAGAAGATCCCGGACGGCGACTTCTTCGCAACCTTTTGCCAGAATCTCTGTCCCCCTCATGGCCTTCAGGAGGCACTCAGCAGACTCGATGGAGTTGACTCGCAGCCGCTCTGAGACATCAGCCTCGCCAAAGACCCGAGGCCTCCTGAAGGGGAAGGGTGGCTCGCTGACGCCTGGAGGAAGGAGAGCTTTGGCCTGGCGGAGGACTTCGCTGTGGAGCCCCTTGTTCTTCTCCTTCAACCCCTCCACCTCCGCCCTCAGCTGGGCAGCAACAGCCTCTTGCTTGCAAGAGCGCGTCTCCTGCTCGATAAGCTGAGCTTCCCGCTCGGCGAGCTGAGCTTGCAGCTGAGCCACCTCGCCTCGCAGCGCGTTGGCAGCTTCGGCATCCTGCGAAACCAGAGTTCCTGCGAAACCAGAGTTCAGAGCAAGCTCAAGAAGAATCTATTCTAAGTGAGATGAGCATAGGTATCCAGTGATTACCAAGCCGCCAGCAGCTTTGGCGAGTAGAGCGTCGGCAACGCCGAACCATCTTTCCACATCAGTTGCGCTCTCCTTCGCCAGGTCGCGCTCCTGCTCGGCGGTCAGCAGGGCGTTGCTGAGCTGGAAGCCACGACGGACCATCATATGATGAAGCTCGAAGGCCCGCAGGTGGGCTTGCAACCCCTCATGGCCGAGCTGGCTGGGGGTTAGCTTCTTGTACGACTCGGCGCTGTCGCGGCCGTAGAGGCCGAAGCCGAAGGCAAAGGCATGGCCAGTAGGAGGCCGACGAGCTCCCCAGGAGGGGGCGCGAGTAGAGATGGAGACTCGGTGGGCCCCCTCATCCTACTTCAGAATAGGCTCGTCGGCCATGTCCTTGCTTCTTCCTCCCTTGCCGAAGTGGGGGTGATCCTTCGGTAGGCCGAGCTCGCGAAGGACGACCTCCTCGACGGAATCTGAGGGGGAAGGCCCTTTTTCTTCTTCTTCTCCCCGCAGGGGGAGGACACTTCTTTCAGCGGACTCATCGGGGGCTCGTCGGAAAAAGCCTCCGGCGAGCTCATAAATTGGACGGGCAACGAAGGGTGATGCAGCCGCGCCCGCGAGACCACCTTAGCCTTCTTCCTCGGGGGCGGAGGATCAGGGCGCGAGCTTGACCCCTCGAGCTCCAAGCGCTTCCTGCTGGGGGGTTGACCTCGCGCTTTTTCATCTCGGCAGGCCGCTGCCACTGCCCGAGCTAGCTCCAGGGAATCTGAGAATATCCCCGGGTCGGCAAACGGCGGGTTCTCTGGCAGAAGCCGGTCCCCTGCAGAAAAAAGTCTTGATCAGAAAAACTGTTTACTTTGACAAAGTTCGCGAGGAGACAAGGCGAGGTATACCTTCACCAGGGAGAACGGGTTGAAGCGAGTCGAGGCCGCGGCGGAGGTAGACAACCTCGAAGTCTTGGTGGAGGAAAAATTTGTGAAGGTCAGCGTCGCTGCCGGACAGGGAAGGAGGACGGTATATGTCCTCGCAATTCTGCAGGGGAAGGAAGGGGATGTTGTCGAGCTCGCCCTTGATAAAGACGAGACGGGTCATCCAGTTGTGGTTCTTGTTCGCGAGCTCGCGAACCTTGATGAGGGATCTGCCAAAGTAGGCGACCCCATCGGGGGTGGCCTTGTAGGAGAACAACTTACGGAAAACCATAAGGTTGAACTCAATCTGCTCTCGGCGGAGGAAACAGGCGAACGCCACCATCATAGCGATGGCGTTAGAATTCAGCTGTGCGGGCACCGCGCCGTAGTACTTCAAGATTTGGAGGATCTCTGGCCAGAGCGGGAGGCGCAGCCCCACCTCAAAGTGCGAGATGGGGAAGACGAGCTCACCCTCCGGGAAGGAGTTAATGGCTTCGTGCTCGGCGGGCCTACGAGCCTTGAAGCCGGGAGGGACGAACTCAGCCGTGAATTCGGCGAGCTCCTCCTCGGTGATATGCCCCTCGAAGAAGCAGTGGTCGATGAAGTGCTGGGCGCACTTGGACCGACCATCCGCGTCAGGGTTAGTCTTACCCATTCTCGCAAACAAAGGAAAGACGCGAGCTCGGGATGACAGAGAGGAGGCAAGGATTCAGAAGCAATAAAAGCGTACCAGGGGGGTAGGTAAAAGGGCCTTTTTATAGAAAAAGAAAGAAAGACAGAGAAGGGCGAAGGCGAGGGCGAGCCGGCCGATCAGCCCGGTCCCTCCACGCCGCCTCGCCACCTTCTACTCGCCGAATCCCGCGAGTTAGCCCGGCCCCAGAAGGGGGAATTCGAAAAGGCACTTACCAGGATATTGAAAATGCATCTACATATATGCGAGGTCACATAAAATTTGTTTAAATTATTACAGACAGATAAATTGTTCAAAGTAAGGAAAAATAAAGACGCGAGGACCATGCGAGGGCGAGGGCGAGTACTGGTCGGCTGACAGAGGAGCTGTTCTATTCTCCCCGGTCTCGCCGGACCGCCATCGCAGATCGCCGCGCGTGAAGCTCGCGAAGCCGCCCCATGTTCCTATTCACAACTCGCAAGTTCTCATCAATCTCATCCATCAGCACTAAGGGAGACGCCTCCTCGAACGCCAAGCTGACCCCCGCCCCGTCCGCAAGCCGCGAGCACTCCCACTGCAGCCTGTTGTTGTCCTTCTGCGGGTCGTGGAGCTCGCGCACCAGTTTCTTGAGAACCTTCAGCTCCCGTTTTGCGCGCTCAGGGCTGCCCAGTTTGGAGTCCAGGAAGGAGTCCAGAGCGCCTGGAGAAGGGAGAGGCGAGTAAGGAGGTTGATCCACGGACTCGCCGTCCTCAGTCCGGCCGGGATGGTCTGCATGAAGAATTGAAAGACAGTTAGAAGAGTGGGCACCACCAGAACAGAAGAGTATAGAGTTGAAGACTTACCACACGAGCCTGGCTCCTCCGGGTTGACGCGAGGAGAGAAGTGGCGTAGGTCCTTGCCACATCCATGCAGAAATTCCTGATGGATGGGTTGATAGCCGGGGACAGGGATATGCCCGGCGCCTTCCCCCACGACTATGGAATCAGGGGATGGTTGCCGAGAAGGGAGGCGACTCGGCGACGCTAACTTCTGCGAGTCCGGTTCCTTGGCCTCGAAACCCCTTTTATGCGAGCTGTCAAGAGTACTCTTAGCCCGCGGAGTGGATGCCTGGCCATCATCCTCCTGGTCGGAAGAAAGCTTCACAAGGTTTTTATCAGAGGAACCGGAAGCCGGCTGATTGGAGGAGCCAGCCCCGTCCCCCAAGGCCACCGTAAGATCGGCTAAAATAGGTTCGGCCCCCGGAGGAAAGGGTTTCGCCCGCTTGGCCGAGCCGAAATCAGCAAATCGGCGAGCAGGAATCTCTAGGCTGGTCAAGCCCGCAGCTTGAGCTGCGATCTCCTCGCGAGAACGCGCGAGTCGCTCTAGGACTTCCTTGGGAAGCGACATCTTAACAGAACTCAAGGAAGGGCAAAGGTCAGTCAGGTGCATAAGGGTACATATATATAGCTATCTGTGGGGCCTACCAGAAAATTCTTTTCCAACGAATGCCCCCCACTCGCCGAATCCTGCGGGGTTGGATGTATCTTTCCGAGCTTGTCCCAACCTCGCAAAGAGCGGGGATTATGTACAACCCCGTATCCGGCGAGTGGGTCCATGAAAGCCAGACCGGCCGGTCTAGACCGCCTCATGGTCCGTACAGGGTCCTCTGCCAAGCCCGAGCTCGGCAACCGTCGTGCCGAGCTCGGCGATCATCGGGCTCGGCAATCGTCGTGCCGCGCTCGGCGATCGTCGGGCCGAGCTCAGGGTTTTTTGAGCTGAGCCCGGTCACTGACTCGCCAAGGGAAAGAGCCGAGCCTGCACTCGCCAAAGCGGGGTACTCGCCAGGCGAACTCGCACTCGCCACCGGCCGAGCAGAAGCGGCGAGTGCCAGCTCCATCGAGCACTCGCCGCCCTTACCGAATAGAGGATCCAATGGCCATCTCGCCCCCAGTGGTCTGCCCCTAGCCTCTCAGAACAACAGAGCTTGGCTGTTGGTAGGTCAGCCCAAGGGGCTTTCAGTAATTTCAGACCAGCAGAGGTAGGCTATTTGCAGGCCGTTTTCAGTTTCCTATAAATAGGACCCAAGGGGTACCTCAGAAGGACACGCTCACTTGTCTCCCAGTCTTCTAGTGCTTTCTGAGGTACCTTAGCCCGGCTTTTTGGCTAAGGAGGGGAAGCGCTCTGAGATCTTCCGGGATTGTGGTGGGACCTCCGCGCCGGGCCCTTGGTCTAGTCCTTTGTTCTTCACTTTCTTGTCGTTTTCTTGCAGGAGCGAAGTAGGTGCGCGACCACCCTTTCCCCAAGGGTCGAACTCCACAGAGACCGATTTCTCGGTTTCAATAGCTGTCCTTCTTGATCGATATAAACTGGGCTACCTTGGTCAGTCTATCAACAATGACCCATATAGAATTGTGCCCAGAGTGGGAGCGAGGAAATCCGTGCACGAAATCCATAGCTATATCCTCGAATTTCCACTATGGCACCGACAATGGCTGTAGTTATCCTCCTGGGCTCTTGCACTCTGCCTTTACCGTCTGGAAGATCTCGCAATGTGTCATATAATATATGATTTCCCTCTTCATCCCCGGCCAGTACATGCTCCTCCATAGATCTGCAGTCATCTTGGTGATATCGGGGTGCACTGAGTACTAAGAATAGTGTGCCTCCCTGAGTATATCCTCTCGGATACCACCTCCTGCGGGTATATAAACACGGCCACAGAAATGAATGAGGTCGTCACACAATGAATAATCCTCTGACACGCCCCATTCCAGGGCTCTGAATACTGGCTCCAAAGCTGCATCCAGCCTCTGCTGTGTCATGATGCGCTCCCGTACGTCACACTCGATGACCAAGGAGTTCAAGTACTCCTAATAGACCTCTGGCTCAGACTCGAAAACCATAGTAATTTGCATCTCCTCCATCATCCGTACTAGCTCCATAGGCATCACCCGGGGCTCCGGTCCAGTAGTTTCGGCTCTCCTGCTCAAGGCATCCGCCACAGTTTTCTCCTTCCCCGGGTGATAATGCATATTGTAGTCGTAGTCGTACTAGAACTCAAGCCATCTCCCTTGACCCAGATTTAGATCCTTTTGTGTGTCAATATACTTGAGGTTCTTGTGATCTGAGAAGATATCACAATGAACCCTATACAAGTAATGCCTCCAAATCTTTAATGTGAATACCACTGCCCCGAGCTCCAAATCATGTACGGGGTAGTTCTGCTCGTGCTTCTTCAGCTGTCTCGAAGCATATGCGATGACATGTCCATGATGTATCAGGACTGTACCCATCCCCTGATATGATGCGTCAGAATGGGGGAAGATATGAGCCTATCCTTCAACTCCTGGAATGCTGTCTCGCACTCATCAGTCCAAATAAAAGCGACATCCTTCTTTGTCAATGACGTGAGGGGGAGTGCTACCCTTGAGAACCCCTCCACAAACTTGCGATAATAACCTGTCAGTCCCAAGAAACTGCATATATTAGAAGCTGACTTTGGCCGCGGCCAATCTCGAACTGCCTGTACCATGGTCGGGTCTACGACCAACCCGGATCCACTGATAGTATGCCCTAAGAATGCTACCTCCTACAGCCAAAACTGGCACTTGGAGAACTTTACGTACATCTGATGCTCTCTCAGCTTGCCCAACACCAGTGCCAAATGCTGGGTATGCTCCTCCTTTGTCCGGGAGTAGATCAGAATGTCGTCAATGAAAACTATAACAAATCTATCTAGGAAGGGATCGAAGACACAGTTCATCAGACTCATGAATGCGGAAGGTGCATTCGTGAGTCCGAAGGGCATCACCAGGAACTCGTATAGGCCGTACCGATAACTAAAGGCCATCTTCGGTATATCCTCTTCCTGAATGCGCAGCTGATAGTATCCGGACCTCAAATCCAGCTTGGAGAACCAAAAGGCTCTATGTAGCTGATCAAAAAGCTTGTCGATCCGGGGCAACAGATACGTGTTCCGGACTGTCAACCGATTCATCTCTCAGTAGTTGATGCAGAGCCGCAACGATCCATCCTTCTTCTTAACAAATAACACCGGTGATCCCCGCGGTGATGAGCTTGGTTTGACAAATCCTAACTCCACCAGCTCCTACAACTGGGTCCTGAACTCCGCTAGCTCTTTGGGGGCATCCTATATGGTGCCCGAGATACGGGCCTCACTCCCGACACCAACTGAATCCAAAAGTCCATATCCCTAGTCAGTGGCAATCCGGGCAATTTATCCGGGAATACATCGGAGAAATCCCGAACTACCGGGATATCAACAATAGAGGCTTCTGCTCCCGCCATCTCGAAGCGGATAATATATACCTCCTCTCCTTGCTCATAGGACTTGACAGTATGTACAGATGATAATAGAAGATGGGAGACATGTCTAATACCTTCGATGACGATGTCGGTGTCCCCATGTCGTAAGGTGATCCTCCTTGATGGGCAATCGAACAGGGCGTAGTTCCAATGCAACCAAGTCATGCCCAAGATCAGGTCGAAGTCTGGTAATATCAAAATCTTCGTCAGCGCTTCAAATGTATTTCCTCAAATTTCTTCCTCTAGGTTGCACTTGGCAGATGATAGTAGCTCTGATCCGTTTGACAGATGCACCCTCCGGTTACGCCTGTGAATCGGTCTATGCCATCTAGTCCCTCTAAGAAGGCTTCTGATACGAACGAGTGCGAAGCACCTGTATCGAACAATGTGTGATCGGGCTTGCCGCTGACAAAGACTATGTTTGGGGTTTTTGTTTGAATTATATCATGTTTGTTATTCTACTAATTTTGGTAAGGTACTATAAAATGAAAGCTAGAATGTAATTAATTTTAAGTACCGTAATAACCTCCTCAGGGTTCCTTGACTCGGCGAGGTCCAAAGCATACATCTGCTCCTGCCCTCGACCTCTACCATAATGTCCTCGACCTCGACCTCATCCTCGGCCTAAGCCCTGCTGCGTTGGAGGGGCTACCAGAGGTGGAGGAGGAGGTGGTGGATGGAAATGCTGAGGGCAGTCAGCTCTTACGTGCCCCGACTGTTGGCATCTAAATAAAATCACCTGTCGGTGGCCACGGTCGTCTTGTCTCCTAAGGTTATGTACATGTAGTGGTGGGGGAGCTAGTACTGTAGGAGGCCCTTGCTCCTGCCTAAAGTTGGGATGATAATGTCCCCCACCCTTCTTGTAGCTCATCACTCTGCCTCTCTGGGAGCCCCTACTGCTTTCCCCGTGGGATGACCCATCCAATGATCTCTTTCACCTGCTCTGTACCATCAGCTGGTTTGCCTCTAGCTTCTTAGTCATCTCTATGATTTGCGTCGAAATGCCATGGGAAATGAACAGTAGAGCCTGTTGGGTACATTGAAAATTATGTACCTGATTTGGAAGAAGTCTCACCTAACTCAATGATATACATCAATGTGTATTTGATGAGATGTTGAGTTTCAATGTGCAGGTTAAAGAAAAGCAGAAAAATATTCTAAGTACAAGTGTCGACACTTGTGAAGGAAATGTGTCGACACTTGTGAAGGAAATGTGTCGACACCAGAAGCCAGATTGTGTCGACACACATGACTTGTGTCGACACACACAAGAAATCTGTCGACACCAACTATGTCAAGACTGGTAGCAACTGTGTCGACACACAGGACTTGTGTCGACACACTCAAGAAATCTGTCGACACCAACTATGTCAAGACTGGTAGCAACTGTGTCGACACACAGGACTTGTGTCGACACACACAAGAAATCTGTTGACACCAACTATATCAAGACTGGTAGCAACTGTGTCGACACACAGGACTTGTGTCGACACTCACAAGAAAGCTATCAACACCAACTATGTCGAGACTAGAAGCAATTGTGTCGACACACAGAACTTGTGTCGACACATTCAATAGAAGCTGTGTCGAGTAGATAAAGAAGGGCTGTGTCGACATCATGTGAGCTGTGTTGACATCATGTGAGCTGTGTCGACATCATCAAGTGTTGTGTCGACACATGATCTATTTGTGTCGACACATATGAAGTGTTGTCTCGATGCTTTCTGCTGAGATAAAGTACAATGAAGTATCGAGTGTTAAGACTGAAGACTTGACAGCTGTAGTAACTAACAAAGCTGTCACATCTGTCAGAGCTGTCAGAAGGCAATTATGAACCGGATCAACCAGTAACCTCAGATGGGATCTATATAAAGACCTGTTTTGTCGTCAAAAAGAGATGAGGAGAGACAGAAGAGACTTGACATTTTTCTAAGAGTTGAAGTCTACAAGTCATCAAGAGAAGGCAGATCCTGAACAAGTCTGTAAGAAGAATTCAAATTCACATCTGAAGGAAGAGAAGAGCTGGATTGAGGATCATCTCCAACTTTTCAGAAGATCAGCCCTATTTTGTTTAGATTCAAGAAGCTTTGAAGAAGCTAAGATAGGTTGGATCTTAAGAAGTCAGATCAATCAAGATCTGATCAAGAATCCTTCACCCCTTTTTCTCTCTACTTGGGTGAAGGAGTTATCATTTGTACAATCAATTTTCCTGTAAGATCTTTTATAGATCTGAGTTTAGGAGAGTTATCTCTCTGAGTTGTAAGCCCAAATTTATAAGTGTTGAGGTAGGGCTGAGTGCCTGAGGTAGGATCTTTGTGATCTGAGTTGTAGGCCTAGTGATAAGGGCTGAGATAAGGCTGTTTGCCTGAGGTAGGATTCTTGGGAAAAATCTGAGTTGTAGGACTTGAAGAAGTCTGAGCTATAGGAACTAGTTGGGTTCTGAGTTGTAAGATCTGAGGATCTGAGTTAGTGGAAGGAAGTTTGGCCGAATCCAGTTCTCTGCTGGATAGGTGAAGGGGGAGAGTGGATGTACCCACGAATTGGGAAACCACTATAAAACTCTATGTGCTGTGCTGTGTTTTTCTGTGCTTGTTTTATCTGTGCTGTGATATTGGTGGCTTAGATAGATGTGCTGAGATTAATCTAAAATTGCCTAAGTTAAAATTGGATTTGAACCTATTCACCCCCCCTCTAGGTGTTTAGGATCTTTAAACCAAATCTTTTAGAGCCTGCCTGGTAGAGTCTTAAAGCCCCCAATAAAACCTCTTAGCATACCTCCTGTCGTCCAAGTCGTGAATCCCCGCAAACCTGGCCAGATAGGAAAACTCCCTCTGGTACTCTATGACTGATTTGGTCCCCTGCCTGAGGTTCAAGAACCTCTCCTCTAGCTCATCCCTGTCCATGGTGGACACGAAGTGCTCCAGGAATGCCTCCCTGAACTCATCCCATGAAATATCTGATAGAGCCCTATCTGCATATGTGGAGTCCAGCATGGACTTCCACCATCTCTTCGCGTGAAAATCCAATGCAGAAGTCGCCAAAGGATCTGCCTGGCTAACTAGGCAGCTGATGCCGGCAAGCATCTCCTGTATGGTCTCGAGCCACTCCTCTGGCTTTATCGCATTCTCTGTCCCGTGGTACATCGGCGGGGACAGACTCTTGAAGGCAATTAGCCAATTCGCTCCCGAATTTGGCTGCTGGGCCGGGGCTTGCTGACCTCTAAAAGCCTCAAGAATGGCCGTCAGAGTTTGCCCCATCTCCGTCTGCTGAAAAGGAATGGCAGCCGGAGGGGAAGGAACCACATCCTGCGGTACAACGAACTGTGGACGCTGCATAAAGGTAAGGTTTATATTAGAATTGGCCTAACTCATTGCTTAAATGGACTATTTTGTGTGACTTTTACACATGGGCACATCATTGCTTCCGCTGCATAGTTTGTCCGCAAACTAATGCTCGAGCGGGGTGTCCTAGTGATGCAGAATTCTTTCTCATATGATCATTTGTTGAATCAAGACCTATTTGTAAGACCCCCCTCCCCTTACCAAGGAGGCAACCTGGTCTTATGCCCAGAACCGCCGCCTTACGGTGACACTAACACACGGGCTAGTCGACACCATAAGATGCTGATCATGTCGGCTAGTACGATCATTCAACCTGTTGGCCAATCGAGAATAGAAGCATGCAAGTAGTAAGTAAAACTAGCAAGTCCACAGAGTCACATCACAATATCATCATATATATAATGAAACCACAATGAGTACGAAACTGAGAGAAGGGCTTATGCCCAGTACATGCCAAATAGAAATAAATCTCTCTCACACAACAACACTAAGCGGAAGCAAACCCTATCACAAGTACACTCATCCTCACTCGAAGGCGAGCCGCATTAGTAGTAGTAGGTGGTATCAGCTCCTCATATCCTGCCACCTCGTCCTGCTAGTGCTCCAGCTCCTCGGGCTCCTACGGTTACAACCGACCGTTAGTCATAAAGACTAAGCCATTTTGTCCTCGCCTCACCCCCGCGACTCTTAGGTACCGAGCGAGAGGACGAAGCGAAGAACAACAAGGGGTATAAAAAGGAAAGCAAGTGACAGTGGATTTATTCTATCATAGTTATAGATTAACAATTGTATCTCTACACTAGCAATTCTATAAGGTACAAGTAGAGTATGTAAGAACTGCACTGAAGAAGTACGGTGGCAAAATTAAATTAACTACTTCTAAGCTATCATCACAGAAGTACCTTAACTTATATGAATGTCCACACAAACTTATAAGTTAAGGTTTCATAAATGTAACTTATCATATTAAAGAGCTCATATTAATTTATATGATAAGGATCTATGGTGCGTATGTCCTAAGTATGTATGTATGTTATGATATGCGGGTTATGATTCATACAAGTGCAACTCACACACACGACTCTGTGATCACAGAACTTTAATTCCCACTTTTTGGAGTTAGCTTATGTAACACCTCCGTCCGTCACATGAAATATAATAGAGGGTCCGGCCGGGGCCCCATACCATATTCCACAAACAGGCGGCTGGATCACAGGTTAATATCAAAAGTTGTACACGTATCCTAACACAGAGCATTATAGCGGAAGCTTTAGGGGTTATTATTGAACTTATCAAACATGAATGCCCACTGTATATAAACAACAACATTTATATATATAACATGTATATATACAGAAATACACAAAAGAGTTTGGCCTTAAGGCCTTACAGTTACACTTCACAGGCGTGGATTACATACATCGGCACGCAGACCGGCCACACATGAAAACAGTAAAACCTTTTCACTTGGCCTTCGAGGGCCAGCATAGTAACAAGGGATTCAGCCCGCTATTTCCCGTTCGATCCAGCACCTATACAGGGACATTCCATCACAAGGGCGGTAAACAAGAAAACGGTTAGCATTCAGCTGACCAATTATAACGACCCTACCCCTTACCCAGGGTAGCGTTTAAACCTTACAAGTAATGCAATCTTGACAGATATATCACAAGAAAGTGCACGACCACACATTTCAATATATCACAAACGTCGGCTGGATGACCCGACACTCCGTGCACTCAGGGCACATTATCGGTGTACCAGATTTCCCAGGGTCCCACCACCGTTTCAAAGGTCCCAGACCCAACGGTCAACTTTGAGCATTCATGCTCCACGGCCCACGGCCGGAGACTTTAGTCTTGATGGCGTACATCCCAAGACTCTCATTATGTGATCCTAATGAACACCAATAACTTAGGCACTCAAGTTAGACAACCATAACACTGATACAGTTCAGCCCTTGCCCATTGCTCAAATCACCAGTTCAATGTCTAGACTGACACAGGTCGGCTTCCCCTTGTACGTTCGGCTCACTGGCCTTCCAGAGCTCATAGCTCACACAGCCACACTGTCCCCGAGAGACTGGCTTCACAATAGGTTCTCTGGGAGCTATCTCCAGCGATACCCACTATCGTCGGGCATTAGTGACAGAATGCAACTTCTGTCCCCAACCTAAATCATAACTGGACCAACGATCCAGAAAACCCTGTAGCAACCAGCAGTGCCAAAAAATTGGTCTTTCACACTACAAATAGCTCTCTAGGAGCTATTGTCGTCAGCGACACCCACTGTTGCCCGGTGATATCAACAGTTTCTCCAAAACTGTGATTTTACCTGGGTATTTTCCTGGAACTCAACTCCAGTACTTCATGTTACTCCACTTTATAGGCACAACCCATAGACTCCGTAAATACTCGTTTATGTGCGGAGTCTTCTCCAGTTTGTGAAATAAAGCATCACCAATCCAGACCAACCTGTCCGGATGGGCTTCACACAACATGTCTATTCCATACTACACATTTCCGGATCAATATGTAACTGTATTTGGGGATAATGAGTATCGACCCAACAAAATTCTCTTAACAATTTCACCTTTTGTTGGAGGATTCCATGCACATGCAAAATTATGACTTCACTTGTCCAAGCAGGAGGTCGTTACCCTTGTAGTTCTCTTTGGATCCATGACAAAGTTGTTCTTTACGGATGGAAATGAACACCTCACTTTCCTCTTCGCGGATCTAGCCTCAGATCCTGCTTCCGACCACAAGATCCCCTTCAGCAAGCTATGCAAGCTTCAACTCCAACCCTTCTTCTCCCTTAGCTTTCTTTTCTCTAAAGAGTCAAATGGATTGAAGAGAGAGGGGAAGAGAAGAATAGAATGACTTCTCATTCCATACACCTCTGCATATCATACCTCAGCTTAAACTCAGCCATAGGATTAATCCATCAAAATAAAGCAAAGACTAAGATTTGAGTTGACTGGTCAACTTTGGCGTTATCGCCTGGCGACATCAGTTGTTGCCACCCGACGACATCGACTTAACCACTTCACCACTTTGACCCAGGCCAACCAATGCTTATCGACCGCTTAACAGCCAATCCGACACATGTCTCACGCTACGTGGCACTATCGCCCGACGACATCCACTGTCTCCACTCAGCGATATCATTTGACGATTCGTCAAGTGTGTCTAGTGTGCCGAGTGTGCCGAGTGTGCCGAGTGAGTCGAGTGACGATTCAACACTTTATCCCTATTGCCACCAGGCGATACCCACAATCGCCCGACGATAGTGACAAAAATTATGCTGTCAATTTTGGGGTATTACAACCCTCCCCTCCTTACAGAAATTTCATCCCAAAATTTACACACAATTATAAAAAAGACAACAACTTAAATGTCACAACAACTTTTTATTCATAAAAACATTGTTACAACAATGTTACACAAACAACTTGAGATAATCAATACGCATGGTTTGCTCATGCTCTCATGTCTGCTCCTCACGGCCACAGTTGTCCCACCAAACCTTGAACATCCCGATTATCTTATTCCGCAGCTGCTTGATCGTCGTATCCTCGATCTAAATGAGCCTAACTTTCGTCGTTAGCACACTATCGACCAGTACTCAATCATCCGCAATCACTTGAGTTGGCTCTTTCATAGCTTTGCACAGCACCGATATGTGAAACACATCGTGCAAGCCACTTAGCTCCGTTGGCAGAGCTAATCGATAGACAGCTTCTCCAACTCATTCTATCACTTCAAACGGGCCAAGATACCTTGGACTCAGCTTTTTCAAGCGTCAAATCCTGGATACGCCTTTGAATGGCTTGATTTTTAAATATACCCAATTGCCCACCGCAAACTCCACATTTCGGTGTTTGACGTTGTAGTATTTCGCCTGCCTATCTTGGGCTATCAATAGCCGCACTCAAATAGTACATATAGTCGAATTTGCATCTTCGACCTCTTTACGTTTATAGAGCTTTGACTCGTCTGTTTCCACCCAAGCTAACAGTGTACGACACTTCCTACCGTATAAAACTTCAAAAGGTGCCATTTGAATACTAGCTTGATAACTATTATTATAGGCGAACTCAATCATATTGAGGTGATCTTCCTACCTCTTCCCGAAATCCAGGGCGCATATACAGAGCATATCCTCCATTGTTCTGTTGGTTCTCTCAGTCTGGCCATCCGTTTGCGGATGAAAGGCTGTACTGAACTTTAGTTTAGTCCCCAACAACTGATGGATTATCCTCCAATCATTTGAAGTAAAGCGTCCATCTCGATCACTTACGATGCTACGAGGCACGTCGTGCAATCGTACGATATTATCCACATACAACTTAGCCAGTTTCTCAACTGAATCATCCTTCCTGTTCGGTATGAAGTGTGACACTTTTGTTAGTCGGTCAACGATCACCCACACAACATCATTTCCGCTCTGTGATCTCGGCAGCCCATGCACGAAATCCATAGAAATGTCATCGAACTTCCATTCTGGAATAGGTAGTGACTTCAGAAAACCTCCAAGTTTCTGGCATTCAGCTTTCACCAAAGCACAAGTTTGACATTTTGCCACGTAATGGGCTAGGTATTTCTTCAAACCTAGCCACCAAAACATTTTCTTCATGTCCTTGTACATTTTCGTGCTCCCTGGGTGAATTGAGTACTTTGTAAAATGTGTTTCGCACATCAATTTCTCACGAAGTTTACCCACAAATGGGATGCACAAACGATCGTCTTTTCGCCAAAGACCGTAGTCCAAGGAAAACTGGGAATTTGACCCTTCCGCTGCATAATGTTTTAGACTCTCATCAAGTTCTGATGCTCGCCGAACCCTGTCTGCAAGATCATACTATACCTCCGTCCAGTTTAGGCACGCATTTGTAGTGGAATTCTTGTTGACACAAGAAATCTCTAAAGCTTCCAGCTCCTGGATCAGACGCTCATCATGCATCTGCAACCAATTTGCCCTTGTCGGAGTCCTACGACTTAAAGCATCTGCGACCACGTTTCCCTTCCCGGAAGTATAATGAATTTCAAAGGTGTAGTCCTTGAGGAACTCCATCCACCTCCGTTGTCGCATTTTGAGATCCTTATGATCCAAAAGATATTTCAGGCACTTATGGTCCGTGAATATATCAACCTTCACGCCATATAGATAGTGACGCCACAGTTTAAGTGCAAAAATCACCGCCGCCAACTCCAAGTCGTGGACGAGATAGTTTCGCTCATGCACTTTCAACTGGCATGAGCCATAAGCTAGCACTTTTCCAAACTGAAGAAGTACGCAGCCTAAGCCGCTCCCTGATGCATCACCATACACTTCAAAGCCGTCCGCACCACATAGCGAACACAGAATGGACGCCGTGGTCAAACGACTCTTCAGTTCTTCAAAAACTCATGCACACTCCGACGTCCAGACAAACTTCTGCTTTTTCCTTGTCAGTGTGGTGAGAGGAAAGGCTATCTGTGAAAAGTTCTCTACGAAGCGCCTGTAGTAGCCCGCCAGTCCAAGGAAACTCCAGATTTCGGCTACAGAAGACAATACCGGCCACTCTTGTATCGCAACTATCTTTGCAGGATCCACCACAATGCCTTCTCCACTAACCATATGGCCAAGAAAGGCCACTTACGACAGCCAGAACTCACACTTTGAGAACTTGGCATAGAGCTTGTGTCTTCTCAGGGTATGTAACACCATCCGTAAATGGTTCGCATGATCTTCTTCAGGTTGAGAGTATACTAAAATATCGTCAATAAAGACGATTACAAATAAGTCCAAGTACTCTCGGAATGTTCGGTGCATTAGGTCCATGAACACTAATGGCGCATTAGATAGCCCAAACAGCATTACCGTGAACTCATAATGACCGTAGCGTGTTCCAAACGCTGTCTTGGGAATGTCACATTCCTGAATCCTCAATTGGTAATAACCAGATTTCAAATCTAGCTTAGAGTCCAGCTCGCAGGACAAAACCCATCCTGTATCCTCCAACCCTATACGAGTGAGATTGTCGCATCGTTCCCTTAACCTATTATACTACTCTTGTCTAATGCTTATTATACCTAACAACTTAGGGTTAGTCCTTGGACTGCCCAGGGCATGCCCGATGAAGGGCTCTAGGGGGCACTAGGAACTATGATGAGCATGAAACCCAAAGCTCCATTTCTCTAGGACACTTACTTTTATTATTGTTTACCCATTATTAACACCCAACTCTCGATGTTGCTCTTGAGTGAACCTAATGTCTTAAGGTATTATTGGGAGAGCGACGGTCTTCTGCCGGTCTCCGTTCTAATTACTTTCCTTGGGATTTGCACTCTAACACTCATTACTATGTAGTGACCCACTTGACACCAACCAGGGTTCCAACTTCCCAATACACTTCTCAATCCAATCACCTATCATAACCCATGTGGGTCCTAATGTTAGTGTTACTTTTGCTAAGCGCAACTCTTGACCTAATGTTGACTCGTATGAGATGACTGTCAATTCCTTGGGCCAAATGTCCCTAACTATTTATCATGGGTTTTTCATATGCATAATATTAACCATTCAGAATTCCATCAATATTTTAATTGTTTTGGACCATAAATTAAATCATTTAATTAAGTGATCTAAGTCACTTTGTACATGAGCTATTATGTCTAGTGGTCCATTAGGCCCAAATAAATTGTCTGGAGTTCATCTAAGTTAATTATGTCTGTTCATCAAAAATCCTAATTTTTCAACCTGATTGGCCATTTATTTTCTATTTAAGATTGTAATCATAATTATTCCATTTTTCAAATGAAGTACCTAAAATATTCAACTGAAAATTCATAGAAAATTATTGGTGATCAACACTGCCATATTAATACTTAAGACAGAAACTCATCATCCCAACCAGTGATTTGACCTAAATTAATGGCATGTGAACATTACTACCAAAATGCCACTACTAAGGTTTTTAGCATAATTAATCATCCAAAAATTCATAAATAAATATACATGGATTTATATCACAGAAATAAGAGACTATGCATTTTTCCATAATTTTCCAAATAATATTACCCTTACTTTTAATTTAAACTCACAAGGGCAAAATTGTAAATCTATCAAATACACAAGATATAATACTCAAATAAGCTCATTACTTTTTCCAGAGATGTAAAACATCTTTTTAAGGCTTGTATCAAAAGTTTAGAATTTTACAAGGTCAGTAGACCTATATCTCATTTTTATTTCTAAAAGAGCATATTTTCCAATAATTCAAAATAATGAGATTTTTGAACCCAAAAATCTCAATCTTTCCACATCCCATGGAAATGCATTGAGCCAAATGACTAATTTCCCATTTTTTCAGTTGGCACACCATTTACAAATCTACCCCCACCATACATATTGGATTACCCCAACATACAGAGGTCCAAATGATCTGAAACTTTTACCATGGTCATATAATGCCCCAAAGGCCATGCCACCCAAATTTGGGGGGCATTTGGAAAAGGGAATTCCCCTATATTCCTTTTATTTAATAAATGAAATTTCTATAAAAACTATAGAAAATATCATCCAAAAATTTTGATTTTTGGGCAGGGGCTAAGTCTAATATAAACACATGCATGGCCTAAATTTCTCTGCATGTGGACTTAGGGTTTTACCTAGGCATCTATTTGAATTTCTGACTTATCCTAGGAGCAGTCTTAGGAGAACTTTCCTACTGGGATCTACATTGCTCCAAATTACAACTTTAGGCTGCCAAATTAAAGCTAAGACCTAGATCTACCTTTTTTATGTTGGAAGTTATTTCTGGAAATGCCCCTAAGAGGCCTAATTTAAGCATGAAAATGTCTGTTTTTATGTGACCAAAAATGAAATGAAATATAATAACACTATAGTTTTATATGAATAAAACGGGCGGGATCTGGTCATCTTCCCCGATAGCCGACGGCCACGATTGATCTCGCCTGTAGCAACTTCAACCCATATTTTCGGCCACCTTGGCCATTGCCATCGCCGACGATTATCGCCACCACCTCCATTGAGGTGATGGCTAGCATTTCCAGGCAACATGGTTGCCGGAGGCGGCTCCTCCGGCAAACCCGAGCAAGAAGAAAAGCTCGGTAAAATCTCCTCTTCCTCACATGGTACCAGGCTCAATTGAGCCTGATATCTCTCCTAAAAGATCTAGACAGCTAGCACTGAGGGAGGGGAGGAGAAACGGACCTGTAGCCGCGCTTGGCGGCGGGTTTGGTGGCGGCGAGCCATGGCCGACAATGCTCCGACGAGCTAGCTAGCTTCCTGGTTTCTCCGGCTAATCCCTTACTCCAACTATTAATCTCCACTCGTCTTGGCTCACTGGAGGTGATTGTGGGGTGGAATGAAGGTGAGGTTGGCTGGTTTAAGGACTATGACTAAGAGGAGTGGCTGGGAGTGACTAGGAGTGGCGGGACATGGCTGGTCGTCCTTGAGCATGGTTCCTCCATGCTGCCACGTGTCACCATAATATTGGTCCGTACAATTATTACTTTAATTAGGTCTTGATTGAAAGGACCGGGTCTAATAGCTCAATTGGCGCTTATCCCGAACCCGATTCAGCCCGTATACACGTGAACCGACCAACCCAGTTTTTCAGACTAAAAAATTCTCTAAGTCCAAAAGATTTGAGTGGTGTTGACACCACTCAACGCCGTGTTCAGTGGTGTTGACACCACTCAATGCCGCCAGCATTCCCAAAATTCCTAAGTCAAAAGCGTTGAGTGGCGCTGAGACCACTAAACGTCGCGTTGAGTGGCGTTGAGTGGCGTTGAGTCCAGAAATTTCTAAGTCAAAGAATTGAGTGACATTGAGACCACTCAATGCTGCGTTGAGTGACGCTGAGACCACTCAACGCCTAAAACTTCCTGAATCTTTTCCAAGTTAAGGCATTGAGTGGCATTGAGACCACTCAACGCCACGTTGAGTGGCGTTGAGACCACTCAACGCCAACAACTTCCTGAATCTTTTCTAAGTTAAGGCGTTGAGTGGTGTTGAGGCCACTCAATGCCACGTTGAGTGGCGTTGAGACCACTCAATGCCAACATCATTCCGCAGTCTATGTTACAAGCATTGAGTGGCGTCTAGTTCATTCGACACATCGTCGAATGGCATCTAGATCACTCGACGCCTAAAGTTTCCAGATTATTTTCTAAGTTAAATTCATCGAGTAGTGTTGAGTCCACTCAATGCACTTGACACTTTGTCAACTGACGTCGAGTTCACTCGACTCATTCGACGCTTCTCGAGCCTGAGTCCATTCTCTTGACACAAAACACGTGTGAGGGGCCTAGCATGAAATGGGATGTTACACAGAGTGCTCAGATCCCAGCTCCTTAAACAATGAGCTGTTAGATGGAGAACTCACCTTGTTCTCCAAACAGTTCAAGAAAATGTTGAGCAGGAGAAGACAATGGAAGAATAAGGGCTCTTCAAGCTCCACCTCAAGGAAGCCTTATTCCAACATGGAGGGATTTGGACATCTTCCCCGATAGGCGACGACCACGATTGATCCCACCTGTAGCAACTTCAACCCATATTTTCGGCCACCTGGGCCATTGTTGAAGCCAAAAATGACCGAAGCCAAAATTGACTTCTGTGGAGTCCGACCCTTGGGGAAAGGGGTGACCTCACGCCTACTACACTCGGAAGAACGTCACGGACCGAAGACTTAGGAAGCTATGAACTGACCCTCGGCTCTAGCGTGGAGGTCCCACCTCACACCCGGAAGACCTTTGAGGTCTCCCCCTCCCTAGCCAATGCTTGAGCTAGGTGCCTTGGAGGAAGAAAGCCAAAAAGATTCAAGTGGCTAAGGAATGAATGAATGCTCTCCAAGGCACCCTCAAGGGTCTATTTATAGTTTTTCCAAGTCTTGGGGGTAAAATGACCAAAATGCCCTTAGGAAAAAAAATGCCTCAAGCCAATAGCAAACCTCCACACCGGGGGGCAAAGAGGGAAATTCCACCCCGGGGGTAAAAAGGTAAAAGCTTGCCCCAAGGAGGTCCAAGGGCGAGAACCCGCCTGGCCGGCGGTCTCTCCCGGCAAGCTGGCCGCGCGGGCGAGAACCTGCCTGGCCGGCGGTCTCGCCCCGCAAGCTGGCCGCGCGGGCGAGAACCTGCCTGGCCGGCAGTCTCGCCCCGCAAGCTGGCCGCGCGGGCGAGAACCCGCCTGGCCGGCGGTCTCGCCCCGCAAGCTGGCCGCGCGGGCGAGAACCCGCCTGACCGGCGGTCTCGCCCCGCAAGCTAGCCGCACGGGCGAGAACCCGCCTGGCCGGCGGTCTCGCCCCGCAAGCTGGCCGCGCGGGCGAGAACCCGCCTGACCGGCGGTCTCGCCCCGCAAGCTAGCCGCACGGGCGAGAACCCGCCTGGCCGGCGGTCTCGCCCCGCAAGCTGGCTGCGCGGGTCTCGCCCCGCAAGCTGGCCGCGCGGGCGAGAACCCGCCTGACCGGCGGTCTCGCCCCGCAAGCTAGCCGCGCGAGCGAGAACCCGCCTGGCCGGCGGTCTCGCCCCGCAAGCTGGCTGCGCGGGCGAGAACCCGCCTGGCCGGCGGTCTCGCCCCGCAAGCTGGCCGCACGGGCGAGAACCCGCCTGGTCGGCGGTCTCGCCTCGCAAGCTGGCCGCGCGGGCGAGAACCCGCCTGGCCGGCGGTCTCGCCCCGCAAGGTGGCCGCGTGTGCGAGAACCCGCCTGGCCGGCGGTCTCGCCCCGCAAGCTAGCCGCGCCCGCCCCTCACAGAGGGGGCAAGGGGGAAGGCAATATTTTCCTCCCTACTAGTATATTTCCAAGCTAGAGCCAAAATTGGCCACCAAGAGTCCAAAATATCCAAAAAGCTTAAAAGCTTAAAACTGGCCCTGCGCCTGCCAAAGGGACCCTACTCTGCGAATACGGGGTTGTACACAATCCCCGCTCTTTTCGAGGTTGGCACAAGCTCAGAAAGGAACATCCAACCCAACGTATTCGCTGAGTGTAGCTTGCTTTCGCGGTGTTGAAAGATTATGAGGCCTCTTTCGAGGGGTCAACCTGCCATGCCAGCTGATGAGAGCCTGGGTGGCGAGACCCCCTCAGGGTAAAAAGACTTAAACCTCCTGGGGGGGTCAACCTGCCATGCCAGCTGATGAGAGCCTGGGTGGCGAGACCCCCTCAGGGTAAAAAGACTTAAACCTCCTGGGGGGGTCAACCTGCCATGCCAGCTGATGAGAGCCTGGGTGGCGAGACCCCCTCAGGGTAAAAAGACTTAAACCTCCTGGGGGGTCAACCTGCCAAGCCAGCTGATGAGAGCCTGGGTGGTGAGACCCCCTCAGGGTAAAAAGACTTAAACCTCCTGGGAGGTCAACCTGCCATGCCAGCTGATGAGAGCTTGGGTGGCGAGACCCCCTCAGGGTAAAAAGTCAACCTCTACGAGAGATCAACCTGCCTTGTCAGCTAGTGGGAGCCTGACAGCGGAATCATCATCGGAGCAAAGGACTTGGGCTTCCACGAGAGATCAACCGGCCTTGTCAGCTAGTGAGAGCCTGACAGCGGAATCATCATCGGAGCAAAGGACTTGGGCTTCCACGAGAGATCAACCGGCCTTGTCAGATAGTGAGAGCCTGACAGCGGAATCATCATCGGAGCAAAGGACTTGGGCTTCCACGAGAGATCAACCGGCCTTGTCAGCTAGTGGGAGCCTGACAGCGGAATCATCATCGGAGCAAAGGACTTGGGCTTCCACGAGAGATCAACCGGCCTTGTCAGCTAGTGAGAGCCTGACAGCGGAATCATCATCGGAGCAAAGGACTTGGGCTTCCACGAGAGATCAACCGGCCTTGTCAGCTAGTGGGAGCCTGACAGCGGAATCATCATCGGAGCAAAGGACTTGGGCTTCCACGAGAGATCAACCGGCCTTGTCAGCTAGTGAGAGCCTGACAGCGGAATCATCATCGGAGCAAAGGACTTGGGCTTCCACGAGAGATCAACCGGCCTTGTCAGCTAGTGAGAGCCTGGCAGCGGAATCATCATCGGAGCAAAGGACTTGGGCTTCCACGAGAGATCAACCGGCCTTGTCAGCTAGTGAGAGCCTGACAGCGGAATCATCATCGGAGCAAAGGACTTGGGCTTCCACGAGAGATCAACCGGCCTTGTCAGCTAGTGGGAGCCTGACAGCGGAATCATCATCGGAGCAAAGGACTTGGGCTTCCACGAGAGATCAACCGGCCTTGTCAGCTAGTGAGAGCCTGACAGCGGAATCATCATCGGAGCAAAGGACTTGGGCTTCCACGAGAGATCAACCGGCCTTGTCAGCTAGTGAGAGCCTGGAAGCGGAATCATCATCGGAGCAAAGGACTTGGGCTTCCACGAGAGATCAACCGGCCTTGTCAGCTAGTGAGAGCCTGACAGCTGAATCATCATCGGAGCAAAGGAAGAAATGAGCCACCCTCCGAGGCACTCTCGACCCTGCCAGCTGGTGTGAGCCTGGTATGAGGAGATCCTCTCGGGGGTGGGAGATTGACATATCACCTAAGCTTTTTCAATTCCAACATCCTCTAACGGGGAAAAAAAAGATGGGTTACATGACCCCTCCGACTCAGCTGGTCGGGGACTGGACTCATTACATCATAAAGAAAGATACATGACCCCGCCGAGGCGAGGCTTCTTCAGGGGGCCTGAGCTTGATCTCCACTCTATTGCAGATCACTCACAAGGTCCCTCGGGTTCCCACATCGACCCGATCCTCACATATGTCTTCTCCCACCACTCTAGGTCGAACCCCTTCATCCTGCGCCGGCGGCTGAGGCTGGGCAGGGCCTCTCGCCCCCTCACTTCCAGGAACTCGGGGCAGGTAGCTGTTGCGTGCCCCTCCACCTGGTGGAAATCACAGTACAGTAGTGCCCTTTCTCCCCTCCTTCGGCGGGCTGGGCGATCTCTCCTGTTGCCTCTTCCTCCTCCGCCTATCGCCAAGGCCTGCTGGGGTGGAGGTAGGAGCTGCCTTGGGGCTTGTCTTTGGAAGTTGAACCTCCCTTGACCCCCATGAAAGTTCTCTCCACCTGGGACGAGAGCTCGCCCTGGGCCCTGGGCAGGTCTTCCCTGCTGCCTCCAGCCTGGTTCCGGACCCTCCTGTCACTGGAACCCTTGAGCTCTCTGCTCCTCTCTCCTCCTTCCTTCATGATGCCTTGAGCCACCCTGCTCCTTCGACTCCACCTCTGTCAACTTTGCCAACTTCTTCACAAAGGCCGAGTTGGCTGCCTCCATGGCTATCTCCTTTGCCGCCCTTTCCATCAGCTCCTCGAAGGAAAGGGGGGCCTTCCGAGTCAAGCTCATATTGAAGAACCCTTCGCGCAATCCCACCGTGAACGCCATCTGGAGGGCATACCCTGGCACTTCTTGGATGTCCAGGACCTCTTCCTGGAACCTGTCAGCGTAATGGGCCAGCGACTCCTCGACCCTTTGCTTTATCAGGAAGAGGGACTCCGGGCCCTTATTCCTCTTCTTGGAGGTGGAGAAGCGAAGCTGAAAGCTCCGGCTCAAGTCTTCGAACCCGAAGATGGACCTTGGAGGGAGTTGATGGAACCAGTCCCTTGCCTTCTCCTTCAATGTGATCGCGAAGAGGCGACACTTGAAGGCATCCGTCATTGGCCTGATGGAGACGGCATCCTCGAACCATTGCAGATGCTGGACGGGGTCATCCTTCCCGGTATAGTAAACCATGTCTGGCTCTCTGAACCCCTCGGGGACGGGAGCTGAGATGATCAACTCACTGAAGGGTGACCCCCTAAGGGGAGCTCTCGCCACCTCCACTCGCGCGACCTGCTCGCCTGGGGGGCTATCTCTCGCCGGGCTTGGGAACAGCTCCCGGCCTGGGAGGTCTCGCCCGACCCCCTCTACCATCCTTTCCTTCCCAGGTCTCCTATCCGGCACACTTACTTCTCCCCCTGCCGGGGTGATCTCGCCTTGACCCCTAGGAGCCAGCTCGCCGAGACCACTCTGGGTTAGCTCGCCGAGACCCCTGGGAGCTAGTCCCTGGGGGGTGGGGGTTGAGCTGTCAGCCCGAGGGGCAATGCTTCTAAGCATCCCCATGATGCCTTCGATGGAAGCCATGAACTCCTCCCTTCCTACAAAGGGTCCTAGGTTGGGGAGACCACCGAGGTCATCACTACCTCCCTGATCTCCAGTCATGACACTCTCCCGAGATTTTCTGTGCTGGTCACTCTCCTCACTCACCGCACCAGAACTGTTGAAGCCAAAAATGACCGAAGCCAAAATTGACTTCTGTGGAGTCCGACCCTTGGGGAAAGGGGTGACCTCACGCCTACTACACTCGGAAGAACGTCACGGAACGAAGACTTAGGAAGCTATGAACTGACCCTCGGCTCTAGCGTGGAGGTCCCACCTCACACCCGGAAGACCTTTGAGGTCTCCCCCTCCCTAGCCAATGCTTGAGCTAGGTGCCTTGGAGGAAGAAAGCCAAAAAGATTCAAGTGGCTAAGGAATGAATGAATGCTCTCTAAGGCACCCTCAAGGGTCTATTTATAATTTTTCCAAGTCTTGGGGGTAAAATGACCAAAATGCCCTTAGGACAAAAATGCCTCAAGCCAATAGCAAACCTCCACACCGGGGGGCAAAGAGGGAAATTCCACCCCGAGGGTAAAAAGGTAAAAGCTTGCCCCAAGGAGGTCCAAGGGCGAGAACCCGCCTGGCCGGCGGTCTCTCCCGGCAAGCTGGCCGCGCGGGCGAGAACCTGCCTGGCCGGCGGTCTCGCCCCGCAAGCTGGCCGCGCGGGCGAGAACCTGCCTGGCCGGCGGTCTCGCCCCGCAAGCTGGCCGCGCGGGCGAGAACCCGCCTGGCCGGCGGTCTCGCCCCGCAAGCTGGCCGCGCGGGCGAGAACCCGCCTGACCGGCGGTCTCGCCCCGCAAGCTAGCCGCACGGGCGAGAACCCGCCTGGCCGGCAGTCTCGCCCCGCAAGCTGGCCGCGCGGGCGAGAACCCGCCTGACCAGCGGTCTCGCCCCACAAGCTAGCCGCACGGGCGAGAACCCGCCTGGCCGGCGGTCTCGCCCCGCAAGCTGGCTGCGCGGGTCTCGCCCCGCAAGCTGGCCGCGCGGGCGAGAACCCGCCTGACCGGCGGTCTCGCCCCGCAAGCTAGCCGCACGGGCGAGAACCCGCCTGGCCGGCGGTCTCGCCCCGCAAGCTGGCTGCGCGGGCGAGAACCCGCCTGGCCGGCGGTCTCGCCCCGCAAGCTGGCCGCACGGGCGAGAACCCGCCTGGCCGGCGGTCTCGCCTCGCAAGCTGGCCGCGCGGGCGAGAACCCGCCTGGCCGGCGGTCTCGCCCCGCAAGCTGGCCGCGCGTGCGAGAACCCGCCTGGCCGGCGGTCTCGCCCCGCAAGCTAGCCGCGCCCGCCCCTCAAAGAGGGGGCAAGGGGGAAGGCAATATTTTCCTCCCTACTAGTATATTTCCAAGCTAGAGCCAAAATTGGCCACCAAGAGTCCAAAATATTCAAAAAGCTTAAAAGCTTAAAACTGGCCCTGCGCCTGCCAAAGGGACCCTACTCTGCGAATACGGGGTTGTACAGCCATTGCCATCACCGACGATTATCACCACCACCTTCATTGAGGTGATGGCTAGCATTTCCCGGCAATATGGTTGCCGGAGGCGGGTCCTCCGGCGAACCCGAGCAAGAAGAAAAGCTCGATAAAATCTCCTCTTCCTCACATGGTACTAGGCTCAATTGAGCCTGATATCTCTCCTAAAAGATCCAGACAGCTAGCACCGAGGGAGGGGAGGAGAAACGGACCTGTAGCCGCACTTGGTGGCGGGTTTGGTGGCGGCGAGCCATGGCTGACAATGCTCCGGCGAGCTAGCTAGCTTCCTGGTTTCTCTGGCTAATCCCTTACTCCAACTATCAATCTCCACTCGTCTTGGCTCACTGATGGTGATGGTGGGGTGGAATGAAGGTGAGGTTGGCTGGTTTAAGGATTTTGACTAAAAGGAATGGCTGGGAGTGACTGGGAGTGGCGGGACATGGCTGGTCATCCTTGAGCATGGTTCCTCCATGCCTCCACGTGTCACCATAATATTGGTCCGTCCAATTATTACTTTAATTGGGTCTTGATTGAAAGGACTGGGTCTAATAGGTCAATTGGCGCTTATCCCGAACCTGGTTCAGCCCGTATACATGTGAACCGGCCAACCGAGTTTTTCAGACTAAAAAATTCTCTAAGTCCAAAAGCATTGAGTGGTGTTGACACCACTCAACGCCGCCAGCATTCCCAAAATTCCTAAGTCAAAAGCAATGAGTGGAGCTGAGACCACTCAACGCCGCATTGAGTGGCGTTGAGTCCACTCAACGCCGCTTTGAGTCCAGAACTTTCTAAGTCAAAGCGTTGAGTGAGGTTGAGACCACTCAATGCCGCATTGAGTGACGCTGAGACCACTCAACGTCTACAGCTTTCTGAATCTTTTCCAAGTTAAGGCATTGAGTGGCGTTGAGACAATTCAATGCCAACAGCTTCCTAAATCTTTTCTAAATTAAGGAATTGAGTGACGTTGAGGCCACTCAACGCTGCGTTGAGTGGAGTTGAGACCACTCAACGCCAACATCATTCCGCAGTCTAAGTTACAAGCGTTGAGTGGTGTCGAGTTCACTCGACGCATCGTCGAGTTCACTCGACGCATCGTCGAATGGCGTCTAGATCACTCGACGCCTAAAGTTTCCAGATTATTTTCTAAGTTAAATTCGTCGAGTAGTGTTGAGTCCACTCAACGCACTCAACACTTTGTTGACTGGCGTCAAGTTCACTCGACTCATTCGACGCTTCCCGAGCCTGAGTCAATTCTCTTGACTCAAAACACGTGCGAGGGGCCTAGCACGAAATGGGATGTTACACAGAGTGCTCAGATCCCAGCTCCTCAAACAATGAACTGTCAGATGGAGAACTCACCTTGTTCTCCAAACAGTTCAAGAAAATGCTGAGCAGGAGAAGACAATGGAAGAATAAGGGCTCTTCAAGCTCCACCTCAAGGAAGCCTTATTCCAACAAGGATAAATCCATAAAATCCCCCTCTAAGGAAAGGTATAATTCTAAGAGGAAAAAATATTAAGACTAATATTGTTTGTTATTGCTGCAACAGAAGTGGACATGTCATTGCTGACTGTCCAATCAAGAGGAAGGAGCACAAGAAATCTAAGGACAAGTAGCATTACAAGGACAAGAAGTCTGAAAAGAGCTTCTTGGCCAAGAAGAAAATCAGTCTGTCAGATAGTGATTCTGAGTCTTCAGAATCAGAGGAAGAAGAGGCCTACATTGGTCTCATTTCTACTGAAGTGGAGGCTAATCATCCTACTGTCTCAACTGGCATAAGAGCTCCATTATTCTCTATTGACAATGACTTTGAAGAGGATGATGAGTTCAGTCTCATGGCCCTATGTAACACCCTAGTTTTTAGACCTGGAGTCACTGGAGGCTAGCGCCCGACGGTAGAGACGCCGGTGGCGGTAGGTCGGGGAGATCGACATTGGATCTAGAGCACACGATCACTGGATCTAGTGCGCATGACCACTGGTCGTGCGCCACTGATCGTGCGCACTATTCTCCAAATTTCCAAGTTCTGCCTGGGTAAAGCACGACCATTGGACAGAGTGCGCACGACCACTAGTAGTGCGCCGCTGCTCGTGCGCATTCATCCCTTTCTTTTTGGAGTTCTGCCAGAGGTAATCGCATGATCATAGGATCTACTGCGCACGACCACTGGTCGTGCGCCACTGATCGTGTGGACGGGACTGTTCCATCAATTTCATTTCGTGGTCATCCGATGCTTCCCCAAATTCGATCCAAGGGCTAGGATCTTTCACCCAATCAGTCTTATTAGGGTTGAGAGGCTTTTTCCCCTCATTTTTCTCATCTTCTAGGTTGAGAGAAGGGTTGGAGAGGAAGAGGAACGAGAGAGCTTCTTCCGCCATTGACGGAGCTTCGGAGCTCCGATCGCCGTTCCGAGACCAGATCCGTGGAAAGGGCGTGGAGCCACTCGTGTCAAGTCGTTCAAGGCAAGGTTTCCATGACGAGGAAGAGGGGTCGTAAGGTAACAACACTTCTTCTCTTGGTTTTTAGGATGCACGCTTAGCATCTCATACTTTTCAGTTTTGGGGCTCCAGATCTCTCAAATGAGAGGGGTTTGGGTTGCCATGGTTCAAAAGGAACCACCGGGTCGATTGTGTCCGTCCCCGGCATGATTTTGAATTAGATATCCACTCTGTTAGTGGATTAGGCATTGTGGGTGAAGCCGTAGTCGCGACCGTTAGTCCGACTCGGTGATGTTGCATAGCGAGCCTTGAGGATTCGGTAGAAATCTATTGCGGCAAGATGTCATTGTGTTGTATGTGTTTTCCCCCTTTTCTTGTGTGAGTACTCGTAGCCGGAACCGGACAAGGTTAGCTCCGCGTTGGCGGTAGATTTTTTCCTTAGTGCGCGGGAACGTTAGGGTGCAAATGGTGGATTAGGGTGGGAAAGTTTATGGTTATGTTATGCTAAGGCATAGCTATGTCTCCATGATCGTATGGCTATCCCATGACGTGCAAGTCATGTGGGGAGAGTGTCCCGGCGAGACTAGTCCCCTTCTGTGAGACTGATGAGAACGCCAAGCATAGGGCAAGCCCGGGAATTGAAGCCATGAGCGGGTGTGGTCCAGCAAGGGTTCTTAGAATCGGTTTGTGTGTGAGACGGAATCCTGACGCGAGAAGTCAGAATTTGCAGGCAAGCCCGGGGTTTAAGACTCATGTGCGGGTGGGGCCTTGGCAAGATTTCTGTGTAGCAGCTTCTGGGCCGTTTTGGGCATTGTAGTCCCCTTTTGTTTGCGGCTTTATGCCAAAGGGGAAATGGAAGTACCCAGTTGTGTTGATGATGTGCTAGTTGCATACGCGATAGGGTGCCTTGGGCGAAGCCCGGGTTTGCATACATATTGTATAGTAGGCCCCTTTTTATTATGTGCTCAACATAGAAAACGTGATTGTTGTATGAGACATCCAAACCTATTCTAAAGTTTACATGTTTATGTATATGGTATACGAAGTGCTTACTTGCAGGTTGGAGGGGTACCCCGGGGTCCGTTAGGGGCGGCCAGGAGGAGATGTGTTGGTTACACAGTAGAGGTCAGCCTTTGCTGACCCACATTACTTCAACTCTTTACAGGGTAAAGATCACAAGCGGGAGCTAGTACGCCGGACGAAAAGCCCTAAGCCTCATGAAGTGTTGTTGTATTTTGAGGTTGCTTCCTGTGATTGTATGATCCATGTTTTAGACATTGTCCGGCTTGCACACCGAGGTAGCTTAGGAGTGCTTTTGCACGTTGATGATTGACCTTGTGGTCTTTTTATGTTGGACTCTCTTTGTGTAAGGCCTTAAGGTCATTTGATACTCCTGTTAGTGGTGGATAACTTCTAGTTGCTTTGGTTTGTTTCCGTTGTATTGTGTTTTGAGTTTTGAGATTGGGTAGCAAATATCATCTTTTAATGCTGAAGTTGTGGCGTCTGTATGTTGTGGGGTCCCGGCCGGACCCATATTATACGGTCATTACAGGATAGGTGTTACAATTTGGTATCAGAGGGAGGTTAACATTCCAAGGAGAGGATTCGTGGTCGAAAGTCATAATCGAATCGCGTATAAGAAGTTATCCACATAGGAGTATTGCGGGACCATGAGTGTCCTTGTGTTTGAGTCTTGCGATTAGAGACTGATTCATGTTTACCTTGCTTGTGTTTAGAGTGCAAGCAACGAGGCGAGAACGTCGAGGCCAAGAGACGAGCTTTCGGCGAGCAACCCTACTGCGCAGGGTCCTTTAGGCATGGGGGTAACCCCGACCGATTATTGCCGCATGCTTGCAGAAGTAATGGTGACAGGCCAAGCTGCAACGACAGCACAAGTAGCAGCCCCCGTTGCTCAGGTAGCAGCAACTCCTGCTACCCCGGATACGGCGACGGCTGTGTCGGGTGGAGAAGCCAGGCGAGCAGAGCCGTTGGCCGAAAGGGTGAATGTCGGGCAAGGGGACCAGCAAATGAAGTATTTTCTGAGCTTCCATCCTCCAACATTTAAAGGAGTCGGTACGCCTACTGATGCAGAGGATTGGTGGGCACGGATTCAGGAACTTTTGAGGGCGGCAGAGACGCCAGAAGAGAAGAAATCTGAGTTTGCATCCTTCATGTTGGAAGGAGACGCCAAGTTGTGGTGGGTGAGCCATAGTGGCCGGCAGTTTCATGGACGAACCCCGTCCATTGATGAGTCTGGGAATGCTTTCCTGAAGAAGTACATTCCTGCGTCGACAAGATTAGCCCTCTAGAGGCAATTTCTGCACTTGGTGCAGCGAGACAAGACTGTGGATGAATATGTTTAGGAATTCACTCGGTTGGGTCGTTATGCGGGAACGACCATGGCGGACGATGAGGAGAGGGACAACCTCTTCTACCACGGTTTGAGGGAGAACCTGAGGCAACCCCTCATATCGATGAAACATGCAGGTTTCAATGAGTTGGTGGAGGCGACCAAAATTTTGGAGAGCGATATGGAGCGAACCCAACGCCGCAAGGGTTTTACACCCAAGCAAGGGGAAGGGAAGCCTTCTCAATCCCAAGGAAATTCTAAAGGGAGCAGATGGAAGAAAAAGCCTCACCCGTACAAGTTCGGTGAGAAAAGCAACTGGATGTCCGGAGGGTCTCGCCCTAAGGGACCTCTGAAATGCTTTAATTGTGGTAAGGTGGGGCACATAGCTCGGTTTTGTACTCAAGGAGGCGCTGAGCAAGAGCCATGGCAGGAGCAGACTGTGCGCTCCGGCCCAAGTGCCGCAGAGAAAGGGAAGATGGCAGAGTCGACCGCTTCTCGGTTCCAACCGGTGTAACCAAGGGCCTACAACCTTGGACAACAGGAAGCGATCCGTCAACCCGATGTGGTGACAGGTATGAAAAAGTTTAAAGTTAATATTGTACTTCATACTTTCAAGCCGTTTATGTTTGTTGCTTGTGTTTAGGCTTTGTGATAGTTTCCGGATACCCCGCTAGGGTATTGTTTGATACGGGAGCGTCACACTCCTTCCTTGCGGAAAGCTTTATCCAGAGGATTGGAGTTGAGTCTTTCTCAACGGACGCAGAGTTGAAGGTGCGCATGCCTAGTGGGTCATCCATGACTACCAGGGCTAGGGGACGCATTTGCTGGAATCTAGACGGAGTCGACTTTATGTTGATAGCGGCAGTCCTACCGTTGTTTGAGTTTGATGTAATTTTGGGAATGGACTGGCTAGTAGAGCAGCGTGCCAGTATCGACTGCCTATCTAAGGTGGTAACTCTGAGGAGCGAAGAGCAAGCAGAAGTTAAGTTTGAGGGTCTTAACGGAGTGGCCTGTTCCCTAATTTCAGCCATGCAGATGGTGCGGGCAGTTAACCAGGGAGGGGTAGCCCTTATAGCATTGTTGGAGGTTAGCCTTTCCAGGTTATCCCTCGGAGAAGTTCCTGTAGTGGCAGAATTCGAGAATGTGTTTCCTGAGGAGCTTCCTGGAGCACCTCCTCGACGGGAGATTGATTTCTCAATTGAGTTAGTGCCAGCAGCTAGACCGGTGTCACGTCCACCTTTTAGGATGGCACCAAAAGAGTTAGCTGAACTCAAAGTACAGTTGCAGGAACTGTTGGAGCAGGGGTATATCAGACCCAGTTCTTCACCGTGGAGCGCACCGGTGTTATTTGTGAAGAAGAAAGACGGTATTATGCGATTGTGCATAGTCTACCGAGAGTTGAATAAACTGACTATCAAGAATAAGTATCTGATTCCTCGGATAGACGATCTGTTCGACCAGTTGGTGGGGTCGGTGGTGTATTCAAAGGTAGACTTGAAGTCAGGATACTATCAGTTGCAAATTCGAGACGAGGACATACCCAAGACAGCGTTTGGTACGAGGTATGGTCACTTTGAGTTCTCGGTGATGTCGTTCGGGTTGACGAACGCACCATCCGTTTTCATGGACTTGATGAACCGAGTATTTCGCAAATACTTGGATTCTTTTGTAGTCGTATTTATTGATGACATTCTGGTTTACTCCAAGTTAGAGGCAGAGCACGAGACTCACTTGAGATTAGTCTTGCAAGTGTTGAGAGAGAACCAGCTTTATGCAAAGTTCTCAAAGTGCGAGTTCTGGTTAGAGAAGGTGACATTTTTGGGCCATGTGATTAGTGGGTATGGGGTGGCGGTTGATCCAACAAAAGTGGAAGCCATCAGGGATTGGCTAGTTTTGAGAACCGTGGCGGAAGTCTGAAGTTTTCTTTGACTAGCCGGGTACTATCAAAGGTTCGTGAAGAACTTTTCGCGGATAGCTCTACCCCTCACTTCACTAACTCGTAAGGATCAGAAGTTCGTGTGGACTCAGGAGTGCAATCGGGCATTTGACACCCTGAAGGAAAGGTTGATGACGGCTCCAATCCTAAGTCTGCCGAAAGGGACCGAAGGATTTCAAATTTTCATCAATGCATCCGGATGCGGTTTGGGGTGCGTATTGGTACAACATGGCAGTGTGATCACCTTTGGGTCTAGGCAGTTAAAGCCTCACGAGAGGAATTACCCCGTCCATGATTTGGAATTGGCGGCCGTAATTTTTGCGCTGAAATTGTGGCGGCACTACGTTTATGGTGCGAAGGTGGAGATCTTCACGGACCACAAAAGCCTGAAGTATCTCCTAGATCAGAAGGACTTGAATATGCGGCAGCGCAGGTGGGTTGAGTTCCTTGGGGACTACGATGTGTCGATTCAGTATACGCTAGGCAAAGCTAATGTGGTGGCTGATTCCTTGAGTAGAAAATACTCTGGGCAAGGGAATTGGATCGAAGCTCATGATGAGCGATTGAGGCGGGATTGGGAGTCCCTTGGCATGGAGTGTGTAGCCAGAGGCGAGTCTAGTGCGGCTCGGTTGAACTGGATTGAGTTACAAAATGACTTGTCTGATCGTATTCGGGAAGCGACCTGTTTGGATGTGGAGTTCCAGCCATACGTGGTGGAAGCTCAAAATGGTGAGTGTAGCGTCTGGGAGATGATTAATGGGATTATGAGGAAGGGCGGGAGGATTTGTGTACCGCAGTTCGGCAAGCTCTGTGAGCAGTTGATGTTTGAGGCCCACTTCACAAAGTACTCCATTCACCCGGGCAGTACAAAGATGTACTTGGATATGAAGAAATTCTATTGGTGGCCTGGTCTGAAGAGGGACGTAGCTTTGTACGTGAGTCGGTGCAAAACTTGTGCCTTGGTGAAGGCCAAGTGTTAGAAGCCAGGCGGGTTCTTAAAGCCTCTTCCTATCCCCGAGTGGAAATTTGATGACATCTCCATGGATTTTGTGCATGGGTTACCTAGATGGCAGCAGGGTAACGACGCAATTTGGGTGATCATGGATCGCTTGACCAAAGTGGCACACTTCATCCCAAACCGGAAGGAAGACAGTGTGGAGAAGCTGGTGGAATTGTATGTTCGCAACATTGTGCGATTACACGGGATTCCCAAGAGCATAGTTAGTCAGCGCGATGGGCGTTTCACGTCTAAGGACTGGAGGTTGGTTCAGAAGAGTCTGGGCACGAAGCTCGAGTTCAGCATGGCTTTCCATCCTCAAACTGATGGGCAAACCGAAAGAACGAACCGTACGATGGAGGATATGATGAGGATGTGTACTCTTGACTTCGACAAGAGGTGGGAGGATCACCTCTTCATGGTAGAGTTCGCTTATAATAACAGTTACCAAGCAAATATAAAGATGGCGTCATACGAAGCTTTGTATAGGAGGCGGTGTCGAACACCGATGTCTTGGACAGAGGCGGGAGACACCAAACTTTTGGGAAAAGAAGTTGTAGCTGATGCATGCGAGTTGGTGTGGACCATTCAAGAGCTCATGAAGGTTGCTCAAGATCGGCAAGCAAAATATTTTAATGCTCGCCATAGGAATGTGGAATACGCGGTTGGCGACTGGGTCTATCTGAAGATCAAGCCATTCAAAGGCGTTTTGCGGATTCGCCGACTCAAGAAGTTGAGTCCGAGGTTTTTGGGATCTTTCGAGGTTATAGAACGGGTGGGATAAGCAGCGTACAGGTTGGCGTTGTCCACGGAGCTGAGTGGATTACACGATGTCTTCCATTTTTCCGTCTTGAGGAAAGCTTTGGCAGAGGCTAGTATGGTGATCGAATCCGCATCAGTGCCGATAGAAGAGAACTTGAGGACGCGAGTTTGTCCAATTAGTATAGAAGATTCAGAAATTCGGCAGTTGCGGAACAAGGAGGTCAAACTCATAAAAGTTCGTTGGGACAACTGTGGTCGTGAGGAGCTTTCGTGGGAGCGAGAGCAGGCCATGCTTGAGGAGTACCTCGAGCTTTTCTTCTCAGGTACCATTTAAGTTTTGTGTACTTTCTATTTAAATTTCGGAGACGAAATTCTTGTAAGGGGGGAGGAGTTGTAACACCCCAGTTTTTAGACCTGGAGTCGCTGGAGGCTAGCGCCCGGCGGTAGAGATGCCGGTGGCGGTAGGTCGGGGAGATCGACATTGGATCTAGAGCGCACGATCACTGGATTTAGTGCGCACGACCACTGGTCGTGCGCCACTGATCGTGCGCCACTGATCGTGCGCACTATTCTCCAAATTTCCAAGTTCTGCCTGGGTAAACGCATGACCATTGAACAGAGTGCGCACGACCACTGGTCGTGCGCCGCTGCTCGTGCGCGTTCATCCCTTTCTTTTTGGAGTTCTGCCAGAGGTAATCGCACAATCATGGGATCTATTGCGCACGACCACTGGTCGTGCGCCACTGATCGTGCGGACTGGACTGTTCCGTCAATTTCGTTTCGTGGCCGTCCGATGCTTCCCCAAATTCGATCCAAGGGCTAGGATCTTTCACCAAATCGGTCTTATTAGGGCTGAGAGGGTTTTTCCCCTCATTTTTCTCATCTTCTAGGTTGAGAGAAGGGTTGGAGAGGAAGAGGAAGGAGAGAGCTTCTTCCGCCATTGACGGAGCTTCGGAGCTCCGATCGCCGTTCCGAGACCAGATCCGTGGAGAGGGCATGAAGGCGCTCGTGTCAAGCCGTCCAAGGCAAGGTTTCCATGGTGAGGAAGAGGGGTCGTAAGGTAACGACACTTCTCCTCTTAGTTTTTAGGATGCACGCTTAGCATCTCATACTTTTCAGTTTTGGGGCTCCAGATCTCTCAAATGAGAGGGGTTTGGGTTGTCATAGTTCAAGAGAAACCTCTGAGTCGATTGTGTCCGTCCTCGACATGATTTTGCGTTAGAGATCCGCTCCATTAGTGGATTAGGCATTGTGGGTGAAGCCGTAGTCGCGACCGTTAGTCCGACTCGGTGATGTTGCATAGCGAGCCTTGAGGATTCGGTAGAAATCCATTGCGGCAAGATGTCGTTGTGTTGTATGCGTTTTCCCCCTTTTCTTGTGTGAGTACTCGTAGCCGGAACCGGACAAGGTTAGCTCCGCGTTGGCGGTAGATGTTTTCCTTGGTGCGCGGGAACGTTACGGTACAAATGGTGGATTAGGGTGGGAAAATTTATGGTTATGTTATGCTAAGGCGTGGCTGTGTCTCCATGGTCGGCTGGCTATCCCATGACGTGCAAGTCAAGTGGGGAGAGTGTCCCGGTGAGACTAGTCCCCTTTTGTGAGACTAACGAGAACGCCAAGCGTAGGGCAAGCCCGGGCATTGAAGCCATGAGCAGGTGGGGTCCAGCAAGGGTTCTTAGAATCGGTTTGTGTGTGAGACAGAATCCTGACGCGAGAAGTCAGAATTTGCAGGCAAGCCCGGGGTTTAAGACCCATGTGCGGGTGGGGCCTTGACAAGATTTCCGTGTAGCGGCTTCTGGGCCGTTAGGGGTATTGTAGTCCCCTTTTGTTTGCGGCTTCATGCTAATGGGGAAATGGAAGTACCATGTTGTGTTGATGATGTGCTAGTTGCATACGCGATAGGGTGCCTTGGGCGAAGCCCGGGTTTGCATACATGTTGCATAGTAGGCCCCTTTTTATTCTGTGCTCAACATAGAAAACATAATTGTTGTATGAGACATCCAAACCTGTTCTAAAGTTTTCATGTTTATGTATATGGTATACGAAGTGCTGACTTGCAGGTTGGAGGGGTACCCCGGGGTCCGTTAGGAGCGGCCGGAAGGAGATTTGTTGGTTACGCAGTAGAGGTCAGCCTTTGCTGACCCACGTTACTTCAAATCTTTACAAGGCAAGGATCGCAAGCGGGAGCTAGTACGCCGGGCGAAAAGCCCTAAGCCTCATGAAGTGTTGTTGTATTTTGAGGTTGCTTCCTGTGATTATATGATCCATGTTTTAGACATTGTCCGGCTTGCACACCGAGGTAGCTTAGGAGTGCTTTTGCACGTTGATGATTGACCTTGTGGTCTTTTATGTTGGATACTCTTTGTGTAAGGCCTTAAGGTCATTTGATACTCCTGTTAGTTGTGGATAACTTCTAGTTATTTTTGTTTGTTTCTGCTGTATTGTGTTCTGAGTTTTGAGATTGGGTAGCAAATATCATCTTTTAATGCTGAAGCTGTGGCGTCTGTATGTTGTGGGGCCCCGACCGAACCCATATTATATGGTCATTACAGGGGAGGTGTTACACCCTAACTGAAGACAATTAAGGCAACTCTGTTCCTGGCATAAGAGCTCCACTATCCTCGCTTGAAGTATAAGCTGCTGAGATTCTAGAATCCGGTCTTGCTGACATTCTCGCTTGAGATTCCACCACAGATTTAACAACTTCCTATTAATTTGACTGTGCGAGGAAGTTGAATACCAGTATAATGAAGTCGAGGAAGTTGCTCTTATTAATTTGACTGTGCCTTTATTGGAAAGCCTAGTGGTGCTTGAACCTATGATAGAACTTGTAGAAGAAGTGGAACCGGTCTTGTCAATGATTCCCATTGAGATTATTCCTCCATAGATTCAGGAGGATCGTCCACCCGCTAGGAGATCCATTAGGCAGAGGAGGCCTGCAATTTCTTCAGACTATAAAGTTTACTTGGGTGAGAGTGATTTTGATATTGGTCATGTCATTGACCCCCAATGACAATTAATGAATCCATTTTTGGACCTCAAGCTGGTCTCTGGTGGGATGCAATGAAAAACAAGATAAAGTCTATGAAGCTGAATAAAGTTTGAGAGTTAGTTGAGTTACCCAAAGACTGCAAATTCATTTGTTCTAAATGAGTATTTAAGACCAAAGACTCCAAAGGAAAGGTCGAGCGGTTTAAAGTTACACTAGTAGCTATAAGATTTATGCAAAGAGAAGGAATCAATTATAACGAGACATTTTCTCTCGTTCCCTCTAAAGACTCTTTTAGAGTTATAATGACATTAGTAGCTCCTTATGATTTGGAGTTACACCAGATGGATGCAAAGACTGCATTCTTGAATGACGTCCTGGCTGAGGAAGTCTATATAGAGATACAAGTCCGGTCATACTGACCAACTTCTATGCAAGCTCAACAAGTCCCTCTACGGTCTGAAGCTAGCTTCTAGACAGTGGTATTTGAAATTTGATGAGTTAGTAAATTCATTAGGTTTTGAAGAAAATAAGGTAGACCGTTGCATATATCTCAAGATTAGTGAGAACAGATTTATTTTCTTAAATGACATCTTGCTTGTGAGTAGTAATTTGACATTATTGCATGAATGTAATTTTTTTTTTGTCAAAGTACTTTGATATAAAAGATCTTGGTGAAGTATCATTTGTTCTAGTGATTGAGATCATCAGAGACCGATCTCACCATACATTAACACACTCTCAAAAATCCTACATAGAGCGTGTACTTGAGAGATTTAGCATGCTCGATTGTAAGTCTATCGTTGTATCTGTGATTAAGGGTGATAAGATGAGCTTGTCACAATGCCCATGAATGATATATAAAGAGAGTGCATGAATTATATACCTTATACTAGTGCGGTTGGCAGCTTAATATATTCCCAAGTCTGTACCAGACCGGTCATTGCCTTCGCAGTAGGAGTTCTAGGTAGATATTAGTTGAACTCGGGGCCAGCTCATTCAGTGACTGCCAAGGAGGTCTTGAGGTATCTAAAAGGAACAAAGGATCTTAAGTTAGTCTACCATAAAGTACAAAATCTTGATTTTGTGGGGTATACAGACTCTGACTTTACCGGGTGTGAAGATGAAAGGAAGACTACTTTATATTACTTTTTAAAGTTTGCTGGTGGGGCTATTTCGTGGGAGAGTGTCAAACAGACACTTATTACTTCATCCACAAAGCATGCAAAATTTGTCGCTCTTTTTGGTGCTTCTACTCACACAGTGTAGCTTAAGATTTTCATTGAAGTATTGATGGTCGTCGATTTTATAGATAGATCCATTCGATTGTACTGTGATAATATTTTTGCAGTTATGTTCTCGATGAACAATAAAGTATCATAGTGCCTAAGCATATGAAAATTAAATACTTGACAGTTAAGGAGTTGGTTAAGAAATATGACATAATAGTGGAGCATATAGAAACAAATGATATGGTAGTTGATCCCCTTACTAAAGAACTCTGCCCCAATATATTTCAAAAGCATGCATACAGCATGGAGCTTATGGAGTCGATTGATATGCTAGATTAGTGAGAGGCTACATAAAGCTTCAATTCATCCATCTGCTATTAATTTTGCTCTTTGTTGAAGTTCATTAATAACTGTTTGAGAACAAACATTAAGTGAACATTCATATAGAATATCATTAAGTTTCGATATTCATAAAGTTTGTGATATATCACATTTTATGTAAAAGACACAGCCGAGTGTCAGTCTGAGCGTAAGACTTGGGCACTTCATTTCATTTTTCATAAAGTCTTGGTATGTCTATTTGACACATTAATTAAAATCTTAAGATTTGACATATGTGTTCTTTTGAACACTTAAAAACTTCTCGCGACATGATTTAGTGCATTCATTTGAGAAGTTTGGTTGACCACCAAAGTAGAACAACCTTCATGTGCACATTTTCATTATGTTGTTCTACACTTTATATAACCGCGTTTTGTCCATGTCGATTAGATCCGTAAGCTGTTGTGAGCATGGAAGGTCCTGTGTCGCTCAATGATGCGGTTGCCGCCATGATTCGGAGTGAAGGATTTGATTGGACCAGATTGACGTAGAAGTAGACTCTTAATATCGCGTTCGCCAATAGTACCTTTAAGTTTAGTGAAGATTTTATACGGTACGTCATAAGTTACGATGAATGTAAGTCCAAGTGGGAGAATGTTAAATATTTTTCATTTGGTGGACTCAATTCATCGAGACGTCCCAATAAAGTCGTACGCGAAAAATTAGAGTCTATTCGGACTTCTACGAGCGTGTGTTAATTCAGTCGCACGAACGATCGAAGTCTGTAATAGGTGGGTCAGATCATCTCGTAACTTCAGTCGCGAGCCCGGTCTCACCCTTGACATATGAACGAGCATGTTTATTAGATCTCAGTTAATTTTAGGAGATCTAATTTAATTGGTTTTAAATTGGAGAGTTATGGGGATTTATTTACTTTAATTTTGTAACTCTCACCATGCCTCTCTATTAAACATAAAAGGCCAAATATTCTAACATGCCATTTACGGATGGACAAGGGCTGATAGGCGGCTCTCTCTCTCTCCATCATATTGTGAAACTGTCGCTCTTCTTTTCCTTTGGTGCAGATCTTGGATCTCCATCACCATCCAGGCTTCATCGTCCCCTCTTGGATTGTCGGTGATAGCTTCGTCGCAACACCATCGCTCGGCTCTAGGAACAGATTTGTCGATCTTGGTAGATCGACGCCAACCTAGCCGATCGACCAGTCCAATTGGCAAAACATCAAGATGGGGCATTTCTCTATTTTGATTCGTGCTCAGCCCTAGGAGGAGAACAACTCAATTTGGCGACCACCTTACAGAGCAGATATACAAGAGGAAGGACCATCCTCTCCAGTAGCTTCTTCCATGTGATTTTCAGATCCAGAAAAGACCTCTCTATTCTAACAGGTTTTGACCGAGAGTCTCCAGGAGAGCCATTCATTCTTGCATTCTTGGGTCACTCCTTTCGAAAGTCAAGAAGGAGAGACTCAAAACTTCAACCGAGAGTCTCAAAGTTCAAGTCTCAGGTTTTATTTCTCTTACCAAACCTGTTGATATTAATTTGCTAAGGGATCATACATTGGATGTTTTCATTTGCAAAATAATAAGGTAGATTTAATTTTCTCTCATCATTAGATTTTACTTATCACAGATTTTACTTATCTGTCAAAGTAAACATCATTAATTATGTTTATAAAGAGAGATTAAATATTGCTGTCTAAAATCCAGACATATATCTGTGCTAATTATTTTAATTGAAGAGATCAATTTAGACAGAACTTGTATTTTGGGAGAATCTTCACTCACTACAGTTTGCGCAAGGAGGAACATGTCGTAGCAAGATACTGCCATTACGAAGCATGAGTTCAAAACATATAATCGTATAAATTATTTCCGCACTTCAGATGCCGTTTCGCTCAAGCTTAATTATTTGTGTGTTCTTTATTTAATTTGTTAATTAGTAAAATTAATCTTACATTTTACACTCCAATAAAGATGAGTAGATTTTGAATAAGACGATCCTGCATCATTCATCGTCGCTACATTCAGTGTTTTGTAATTGTCACAAATTTTGATAATACAATTTACGTAGCGACACACCTTAATTTTTCTAACACGACCAACCAGTGCAAGTTCTATTCATCTTCCTCCCTGGTTCCGGTGATCTCTAACTCAGCTTCCATACCTTGCAAGGTTGGTTTATTTGAGAACTTGACAGTTGAACCAGTTTTGGAGGGGATCGAGAATGCTTTTGTTCTCCTTTTCCCGATTTCCTTGTTCTATTTAGGGTATGTTTGGGAAATCTTTTCCGAAAGGAGAAGAAGTGGTGACAAAAGAACGGTAGAAAAAGAAGCTTTTGAAAAATGTCTATTACAAAAGGAGAACTGTTTGGGTAAACTCAATTTATAGAGCTTTCCAGAAAGACAAGCACTTTATAAACCGTTTGACAAATCTCCGTGGCGGTAACTTTTTTTATTAAAAAAGTGCGTCTGGGGGAAAATGAGCGCGCATGGGGAAAATGTGCGTTCAAGCGGAAAATGCGCACCCGACCAAAAATACGCGTTGGGGAAAAGGCGCCAATTTTTTCGCCCTGACACGTTTTCGAACGGGAGCTGTTTTTTCGCCCGGGCGCGGTTTTTTCACCCAGGCGCATTTTTTTCGAACGAGCGCGAATTTTTCGTCCGGGCGTGATTTTTTCGCATGGACGCGGTTTTTTCGCCCTGACTCAGTTTTTTCGCCAGTACGCGGGTTTTTCACCCGGACGCAGTTTTTTCGCCCGATCGTGAATTTTTCGCCCGGGTGCGATATTTTCCGCCCGAGCGCCAATTTTTCAGCCGGACGCGAATTTTTCCCGCGGGCGGGAATTTTTCGCCCGGGCGTGAATATTTCTCACGGACGTGATTTTTTTGCCCGGACGATATTTTCTCACAGACTTGATGTTTTCGCCCGAAAGCGAAAAAATTTTCGTTCGGACGCGAAAAAAATTGCATTCAGGCGAAAAAAATATGCGGCCGGGGAAAAAAATAACGAACGAGCGAAAAAATCACGCCTAGGCAAAAAATTCGCGTCCGAGCAAAAAATTCGCCACGGACGCGCTCAGGCGACAAAATCTCGCCCGGGTGAAAAAACAAGCCCAGACAAAAAAATATTGCTCACGGGCGAAAAATTTGCGTCCGGTCGAAAAATTCGCGACCGGGCGAAAAAACATCTCCCGGGGCAAAAATTCGTTCTCAGGCGAAAAAATCGCGCTCGGGCGAAAAATTGTGTCCGGGCGAAAAAACCGCTCACCGGCAAAAAAAACAAGCTCCGATGAAAAAATATCGCTCTTGGACGAAAAATTTGAGTCCGAGCGAAAAATTCGCTCCCGGACAAAAAATCGTCCGGGCGAAAAAAATCGCGTCCGGGCAAAAAAATCTCGCTCGGGCAAAAAAATTGCGCCCGGGCAAAAAAATGTCGCCCTGACGAAAAAATCGCGCCAGTGTTAAAAAATCACGCTCGAAAGAAAAAAATCGGCCCGGGCAAAATAAAACGCATTCGGGCGAAAAAAATCCGTGCACGGGCGAAAAAACTGCACTCAGGCGAAAAAACCCCGTTCCTGCACAAAAAAATCAGGCCCAGATGAAAAATTCGCGTTCGGGCGAATGATTCGCGCTCGGATGAAAAATTCGCGCCTGGACAAATAGTCGGTCCGGGCGAAAAAAAACTCGCCCGGGCGAAAAAGATCATGCACGGGCGTAAAAACCGAACTCGGGCGAAAAAAGCGCACCCGGGCGAAAACCCCGCACTTGGGCGAAAAATGCCAGCCCGGGTGAAAATTTCGTGTCCGGGCGAAAAATTCGCGCCAGAGCGTAAAATTTGTGTCCAGTTGAAACATTCACGCCCAAACATAAAAAATATGCCCGAGTAAAAAAATTACGCCCGCGAAAAAAATCGCGGTTGGACAAAAAAATCAAGTTAGAGATTTTTTTAAGAGATAATTTTTTTGTGATGAACTACTTTTTTTGGAAAGTTAAAAGAATGTGGCAAGTGACTTTTTTAAAAGATGAGAAAATGGAGTTTTTCATGGTAGCTTTTTCCATCGATAGACAAACCAAACGGTTTCTTAAGTGTAATAGCGTTTTCCAGAAAATGAAAAGGAGCTAAAAAATTCTCTCAAACAAACCCTTAGGCTCCGTTTGGGAGGACTTATTTTCACGGGTCAAGCGGTTGCGACCACATGAGTGAGACCGCTTGACCGGTGAAAATAAGTCCTCCCAAACGGAGCCTTAGGCTCTGTTTGGGACAACTTATGTTGATTTATAATCTCTACTTAAAACGCAAAAGTTGTTTTATAACTGTTTGTTTGTGCAGCTTATATAAAATCACTTATTTTAAAACAGATTATAAGTTGATTTTTTATAAGCTATCCGAGTCCAGCTTACGATTACTCATAAGCGCTTATTTCTTAAAAAAAGCCATATGAGTGATTTTTTCTCCGGATGTGATTTTTTCGTTCGGGTGCGATTAATTTGCCCGGGCGTGATTTTTTTGCCCGGGCGCGAATTTTTCGCCCGGACGCGATTTTTTCGCCCGGGCGCGATTTTTTCGCCCGAACGCGAATTTTTCGCCCGGAGGCGATTTTTTCGCCCGGAAGCGATTTTTTCGCACGAAAATGATTTTTTCACCCAGGTGCGCTAAGAAGCGATTTTTTCGCTCAGACGCGTATTTTTTTGCTTGGGCGTCTTTTTTTCGCTCGGGCATGATTTTTTCATCCGGACGCGTTTTTTCGTTTTCTCCGGGCGAAAAAAGTGTTTCGGGTTGAAAAAATTTTGCTGGTGAAAAAATCACACCTGTGAGAAAAAATTGCGCCCAGGACAAAAAACACGGTCGGTCGAAAAAATCGCGCTCGGGCGAAAAAATCGCGCCCCGACCAAAAAATGTGCCTCGGCGAAAAAAAACGCGTCCGGACGAAAAAACCGCGACCGAGCGAAAAAAACCGCGATCGGGCGGAAAAAAACGCGCTCGACCAAAAAAAACGCGCCCGGGTGAAAAAAACCGCGGTCGGGCGAAAAAACTACGCCCGCATAAAAAAAATGCACCCTGTTGAAAAAAATCGAGCGGACGAAAGAACGCGATCAAGCGAAAAAACGCAACCTGGCGAAAAAATCACGCCCGGGCGAAAAAAAACCAGCTTTGGCGAAAACAATCTTGACTGGACGAAAAAAATCGTGACGGGCGAAAAAACACGTCCGAGCGAAAAATCGCCCCCAGGCAAAAAAATCGTGCACGGATAAAAAAAATGCGTACAAACAAACAAATCCTTATGAATGAATGAAATTTTAGATAAGCATTTTTGGACAAACTATCCAAACAGTCGACTGCTTATTCATCATTGATTATATAAAATCTCTATTCAACCATCAATTTTTAATTAGCGGCTTATTCATCATCCTAAGCTGTTCCAAACAGAGCCTTAAGCTGCTGCTTTTTTAGTTCAGCTCACATTTAGGTTCCGTTTAGGACTGTTTGATCAGTAAAAATAAATTTTTTCAAAGGAAGCCTTAATCACTGCTCTTCTCTCTCTTTTTCCGCTTCTTTTTATTCCGACAGCTTAGGTCTCTAATGCATTGAAGGGTGTGGCATGGTGGTTTGATTTGAAAATTTAGGTATTTGATGCTGATTGGTTGGTCATTGCCGATAATGTGGTGGTGGAAAAACGTTCAGGAGGAGCTCATGTTCTCGGTGGAAGGAAACCTTATCCTCAATCTCTTCACCTCTTCTCTATTTACTTGGTCAGCATCTCTCTATTCTCATTAGTTTAATGGCAATGGACACCACCAAAATTTTTATTGTTATTTCTTTATCTCATGGACATTGTGTTCTGGTTAGCTATATCTCTCATGTAAACATACTCTCGGCAACAAATCAAATTTTTATAATGGTTTATCAGCTGGAGCCTAAAACTTGGGGTTTAATTTTATGAGAGCCCGTTTCTTCAGAAAAGCATCCTACAATCAAAGCCTAATCCTATGGAGTATAAAGTATTATTTAGGGGTTATTTTGGGCAGAATTTTTCCGTCCGGTCTCCGGTCTCCGGGTGATCTCCAGGAGATCATATTTGATCTCCTGAAGAACATATTCTCGAGATCACCCGACTCCTGAAGATCATATTTTGCTCTCAGGTATATATTTGATCTCCGGGAGATCATATTTTGATCTCCTGGAGATCATCCTAAGTCCATACTCCGGACAAAAAAATTAGGCTTGGGAGGGCGGCTGGCGATGGTTTTGTTGGAAACGTGTATGGGTCCCCGCTTTAACACAACACACCAAAACCAAATCCAATTAACACCAAAATGGGCCCGGCGAGACCGCCCTCACTTGTCGCCTACCCGCGCGGTTAGCACCTGGCGAGACAACCCTACTCACGCGGCTAGATATGTCCCTCAGCGACAACACCCGACAAGAGCCCACTCGCAAACCTCCCTCTCGCACGCGAGATCAAACACGCTTGGCGAGACCGCTCCAATCCGCGAGATTCTTCTCACTCGGCGAGGTCGACTACTCGCCCAGCAAACACTCCAACTCGCACGGCGTCAGCCCCTCTCTCTCGCACGGCGGCGAGATGAACCAAACACCCATCTATTACTTCTAACCGCTCGGCAAAGGCCTAACCGCTCGACAAAGCTTCTACCCGCTCACAACTACAACACTCCTAGCGCTGCAGCGCTCCTCACTCCAAAACGGGAAAAACTTGGATTGGGAAGTTTTTTCACTATTCTCAGCAGCTTTAAAAATAATACATACATGCCTATTTATAGGCTAGAACAACCAACCAAAAAAATGCCAAGTGACACAACAATAAATGTCACTCCTAACTACCACCTCCTAACATTTAACTCACAACAACATATAATAAATAATAAAACTTGACTAGTTGACCCGGTCAACATAGTCAAACCCCAACAAACTCCCCCTCAAACTTGGCAGCACATGCCGAGTTTGCCTTTGAGCCGTAGAAACGTCTCCACCTTCAATGTCTTTGTGAAAATATCCGCAACCTGCTCTCCAGTGGGGCAATACACCACTTCGACCGTCTTCAGCTCCACCTGCTCGCGGAGGAAGTGGTACCTTGTCTCGATATGCTTGCTACGCCCATGTAGCACAGGGTTCTTCGCGAGTTGGATGACCGACATGTTATCAACATACATTGTCATAGGCCCATCCCGCGGATGATGTAGCTCCTCCATGATGTTCCTCAGCCAGATCGCCTGGCAGGTACAGGCCGCTGCTGCTATGTACTCTGCTTCGCATGAAGACAAAGCAATCGTTGCCTGTTTCTTCGAACTCCATGAGAACACTCTCGTTCCCACATTGAAAGCGTATCCAAAAGTGTTCTTCTGATCGTTCATATCTCCGCCGTAGTCACTATCCGAGTAACCTACCAGCTCCAGCTCCTCGCCCGTTGAATACTTCAGACTGTGGCCTCTTGTTCCGTTCACATACCTTAGGATTCTCTTCGCAGCTGCGAAATGATCCTCCTTTGGTTCCTCCATGTGTCTGCTTACCACCCCGACTGCATACATGATGTCAGGTCAGGTGAATGTCAGGTCCGTAGGCTTCCCACTAAGCTCTTGAATAAGGTGGAGTCGACCGCTCCCTCCTTCAACTCCTTGCTCAACTTCAGTCTTGGGTCGGCAGGAGTAGAGATAGGCTTGTTGTTCTCCATCCTGAACTTCTTCAGGATCTCCTCCGCATACTTCTTCTGTGAGATGAAGATCCCGTCTTCACTCTGCTTCACCTCCACGCCTAAGAAGTAATTGAGTTCTCCCAGGTTCGTCATCTCGAACTCCTTCTTCATCATTCTCTTGAACTCTTCATACATCGAAGGGTTGTTGTCAGTGAATATCATATCGTCTACGTATAGGCATACGATCATCATGTCGCCATTCTTCTCAACCTTCGTGTAGAGGGCATATTCATGAGGACTCTTCCTGTAACCATGCTTTTGCAGGTAAGCATCAATTCTCCCATTCCAGGCTTGAGCTCCTTGCTTCAGCCCGTACAATGCCTTGTCCAGCTTACATACTTTCCTCTCCTGCCCCTTCACCACATATCCTGGGGGCTGCTCGATGTACACATCCTCCGCCAGGTAGCCATTCAGGTAGGCAGATACCACATCCATTTGCATGATCTTCCAGCCATGATGAGCTGTTAAAGAGATGATCAATCGGATGGTGTCTATCCGCGCCACTGGGGCGAAGACTTCATCATAGTCCACTCCTTGGACTTATCGGTAGCCCTTCACGACTAGCCGCGTCTTATGCTTCTCCACGCCTCCATCTTTGTTCTTCTTCACCTTATAGACCCACTTCACTCCGAGGGGTTTGTGGCCCGCAGGTGGATCCACCAGCTTCCAGGTCTCATTCTTCTTGATGGAGGCTATCTCAACATCCATAACATTCCTCCAGGTTTTTTCTTTTGCAGCTTCCTCGTATGAGTATGGCTCAACATCTGCTAAAAGACAATATAAAGAAAAATTATTAGTTGTTGGTGTCGTCTCCTCATAGATCTCCTCCAACATTCTCATTCGAGGTTGAGGACGATCGTCTTTGCTTCCGCTGGTGCTAGCTCCACCAGATCTGACTCCACTAGTACTTGCTCAACTCGATTAGGGGGTGAAAGCTCCTCATGACTCTCCACTAGGTGGTGATGGTGTCTCAGCTCCACCCATCTCAGCTTCTGCTTCCTGACCACCCTCCTCTTCATCGTCATCAAAAAACATCCCCTTTGTGTTCCTCACCGCTTCATCCTAGCTCCAGATAATATCTTCCTCAAACACTACATCCCTTGAGATGATAGCTCTCTCCGTCACCGGGTTGTACAACTTGTAGGCTTTGCTCGCCGGAGCGTAGCCCACAAAAATGCACTTCTCGCTTCTGTCATACAGCTTCTTCCTCTTTTGGTCTGGGACATGGGCATAGGCCACACACCCGAAGACCCTTGGGTGCTTCACACTTGGCTTCCACCCACACCATGCTTCGAACGGAGTTTTGAACTTCACACTCTTCGTTGGGCATCGGTTTAGCAAGTACACAGCCACCTATACTGCTTTCGCCCAAAACTTCTTCGGCAACCCTTTGCCTTTCACCATGCTCCTTGTCATATTCATGATGGTCAAGTTCTTCCTTTCTGCTACTCCATTCTGCTAAGGTGAGTACGCCGCCGTCAGCTGATGAGAGATCCCCCACTCTCTACAGAAGTCATCAAATATCCTAGAGGTGTCCTCCCCACCTCTATCTGTCCTAAGTACCTTCAGTGGCTGCCCACTCTCCTTCTCTGCCATCGCCTTGAACTCCCTGAACTTGTCAAGGGCCTCAGCCTTCTCCCTCAGGAAATACACTCAACACTTCTGACTGAAGTCATCCGTGAAGGTAATGTAGTACTTGCTCCCACCGACTGAGGTAGTCTCAAACGGACCAGCTATGTCCGAGTGAACTAGCTCAAGCTGCTTTGTCGCTCTACGGGACTTGCCACCCTCAAATGTTTGTCTCTTCTGCTTCCCCTTGGTACATGTTTCACAGACCTTCTATGGAGGCGAGATCATTGACAGTCCTTCTACCATCTTGGAATGGGATAGTAGCTTCAGGCATATGAACCCCAAATGGCCCATCCGGTGGTGCCATAGCCATACTTCCTCCGTCCTTACGAGACACACAGTCTCCTTGGCATCCATCCTCAATGTAAAGAGACGATTAGTCTTCATCTTCACCTTCACTACCTCCCTTCCTTCATGGTCCTTCATGGCTAAGGTGTCATCCCTCAACAGGACACGATAGCCCTTCTCCACCAATTGCCCAAGGCTTAGGATGTTACTTCTCAAGCCTGGTACATAGAAAATATCATTGAGATGCACCTCCTTTCCATTCAAAATGACTGCTATCACTCCTCTTCCTTCCACTAAAATCTTCGAAGCGTCGCCAAAACTGACCTCACCACCATTTGGTTCGAGGCTAGTGAACAACTCATTCTCTCCACACATGTGGTTACTTGCGCCTATATCCAAGTACCACACTCCGTTCCTCCCACCTCCTGCTCCTTGGACGGTTAGGAACATCATCGGGTCGCCACCCGTGTTGCTTGCTTCAGCATAGTGGTTGGCTTCTCCTCCTTTCCTTGGAGTCCAACAGTCATAGCTCATATGCCCAAACTTGTTACAGTTGTAACATTGAATTTGGGACATATCACCTCTTCCTCTTCCTTGGCCTCTTACTTGGTCTCTTCCTTGGCCTCTCCCTTGACCTCTTCCTCTTCCTCCTGCATCTTGCCTCCAACCATAAGGTTGTTCCACCTCTCTCTGGTTGAACTTGTTTCTACCAAAATCTCTTCCACCTCTTCTTCCTCTACCTCTTCCTTGGTAGCCTCGGCCGCGCTGGCCTCCTCCTCTTCCTGAGCTCTCTCCAAAATTTAGCTGATTCTGGAGTGTTTTACCCAAGCCACTCGACTCCTCATCGTCCTACAACATGTGGCACTCGTGAGCTTATAGCGAGCCAACAAGTTCATCTACCGCCATCATGGTGAGGTCTTTCGACTCCTCAATCGCCACTACCACATGCCTGAACTTCTTATACATAGATCTCAAGAGCTTCTCCATAAAGCTTACGTCATCTGTCACTTCTCCATTCCTCTTCATCTCGTTTGTGAGCGTCCGCAGACGAGTCACATAGTCACCAACCTTCTCTGCACACTACATCTTCATCACTTCATATTGAGCTCGGAGGGATTGCAGCTTCACCTTCTTAGCCTTATCCACTCCTTGCATGAAGCATTGCAAAATCTCTCATGCCTCCTTCGATGTCTCCGCATTTGAGATCTTCTCGAAGGTCGCCTCATCCACACCTTGGTATAGTATGAACAACACCTTCTTATCTTTCTTCTTCAACTCCCTCATTGTCGTCCTCTGTGCGCTAGTCAGTGCCGCCTCCGCTTCAGTAGTAAGCACTTCACATCCTTCTTCTACAACCTCCCACAATTCCTTTGAGGCGAGTAGCACTCGCATCTGAATACTCCAGTTCCTATAATTGGTTTTTGTCAACTTGGGGACTTGCCCAGGCATGGCGCTTCCCATCTCCATTTCTCCTTATCACTTAACCTTCCGAGCAAACTTCTAGGGGGTCCAACCTCGCTTTGATATCACTTGTTGGAAACATGTATGAGTCCCCGCTTTAACACAACACACCAAAACAAAATCCAATTAACACCAAAATGGGCCCGGCGAGACCGCCCTCACTAGCCGCCTACCCGCGCAGTTAGCACCTGGCGAGACAACCCTACTCGCGCGGCTAGATATGTCCCTCGGCGACAACACCCAGCGAGAGCCCACTCGCAAACCTCCCTCTCGCACGCGAGATCAAACACGCTTGGCGAGACCGCTCCAATCCGCGAGATTCTTCTCACTCGGCGAGGCCGACTACTCGCACAACAAACACTCCAACTCTCACGGCGTCAGCCCCTCTCTCTCGCACGGCGGCGAGATGAACCAAACACCCAACTATTGCTTCTAACTGCTCGGCAAAGGCCTAACCGCTCGACAAAGCTTCTACCCGCTCGCAACTACAACACTCCTAGCGTTGCAGCGCTCCTCACTCCAAAACAGGAAAAACTTGGATTGTGAAGTTTTTTCACTATTCTCAGTAGCTTTAACAATAATACATACATGCTTATTTATAGGCTAGAGCAACCAACCAAAAAACGCTAAGTGGCACAACAGTAAATGCCACTCCTAACTACCACCTCCTAACATTAAACTCACAACAACATATAATAAATAATAAAACTTGATTAGTTGACCCGGTCAACATAGTCAAACCCCAACAGGTTTCCAGTGAGCTCCTATTTAGGGCTTATTTGGGAGGGTGGTAGCGGCATAAAATGACATTTAAGGCTCTGTTTGACTCCACGTTTTTGATGCTGTGGGCTGGAGATTTCTGAAAAGTCGCGCCAAACAGGTATTTGAAAGGAGCGGTGGCTAAGTGGATTTTCAATTTATGCACGATTTTTACCTCTATTCCGGCCGTGCCTCCCCACGCGTGAAATGTTCAATAAAACTCATTATTCGCTTCAAAGCGTAATTGAAAGAACATTTGGGATGTGGAAAAAAGATGAAGTATCCTACGAGGGATGCCACCGTACAAATTTTAAAAGCAATGTGTAATTGTGGTGGCAACAATAGCTCTACACAACTACATACGGCGACATCCTTCACGCGTTGATCTAGAGTTTGGTTCATGTGATGAAGATGAACATTTGGTATATCCAGAAGCTTACGAGCATAGAACAGGGGAAAACCCAAGTAATGCTGATCCTAACATAGATCTTATTAACACCGAAGGGTCTGGATCAACTGCTATGACAACGTTACGAGATTTCATAGCAGATCAAATTCAAAACTCGTAGAAGGTTGTGATGTACAAATGTATTTTGGTTATGTTGGAGGACAAATGTATTTTTGGTTATGAAAAGTGGTTTTAATTTTGTATATATACCAATTCAATATTATCATTTTTAATTTTTTTTTATTAACTTTATGAAAAAAAATTCCAGCTTTTTCCACCACTATTTCTTCCAAATAGTTGAAACCGTTTTCTATTTCTGAACAACACCGAGAAATCTGTACTTCCAAACAGCTTCACAGATTTTCCCACCATTCTGCAAAATACAAGATTTTCTCACCACTACTTCCCACCACTGATTCTCTCATCGCTGCTGCCGAGCCAAACAAAACCTTAATTAAACTGAGCTTTAAATTACCCTAAAAATATACATTATACGTTGGCTATATTTTCTTTTCGCAGAACTTAACGAGTCATGTGACTCCACTTCTGAGCAGGCATAGCCAATCCTAAGACCAAATTCAGCTCAGCTGTATAGAATAAGTTGGACCCGATCTTGAGCCGGTTTGGGTCAACACACAAGATTGGATTCCATATTCCCAATATTATATAACAGAAACTCAAGATATTTTAAATTTAATTAAGTTTTCAGTCAATTAAAATCAGACCGTTAAGGAGTTTAAACAATAAAAAATTGAAACAGAGTCTTAGCTTTATATTATTACAGCGAAGGCACTCTAATAGCTCAAGTCCAGCTCTCTGTATAAAATATTTGAGTTGTTCTAATAAAATTGTTTTAAGGCAGAAGGGTAATTAACCGGAAACTCCACTATTTGGGCTTAGTCCCAGTTTAGCGGAGCAAATATTCTATTAACTGTCACTAGCGACAGGCGCGGGGCTCCGCCCTTACGGTCAATCACGGCAGTATCACGATCGTGACAAACACGGGCTCCTCCCTGATAAATTAATTAATGCAACTGTCACTTTTTGATTTTTGTTAAAAAATCCTCATCACAATGAATATATTATTGTGCATGTCAAATCAACTTTAATAAAATTGATGAGTTTAATGATAACTCTTTCAAAATATTGTTCACATGCCTAATAACAATTTTTCTTGAAAAGACTGCTAATATATTAAGTAATAGTGTGGTGTAGTAAGTATATGAGTTCTACAATTTTTTTTTTGATTTTATGAATTTTCATCATTACTTTAAATTAGATGATACAGTGTAATTATCTGAATGAATATTTTATTTTATTTATAAATAAATAAATTATAGTATATGTTAAATTGTTAGATTAAAATAATAAGACTATATTTGATAATTTAAAATAAAATTGTGAACAATATTTTGAAAGAGCTACATTGCAACAAAACTCAAGATCAAAATTGTTTTGAGGACTTATATTAGCATCTCCACAATCGATATTTGCAATCATGAAAAAAATCAAAATAAAACATAAAGTCATAATCCCCCCCTACTCGCAGCCATAGGCGGAACTAGATGGAGACACACCCGGGCACGTGCCCGGGTGTGATTTTGCAATTTTTTTCATAGGCATTAGGTACTAGTCTACTATAGCAGCTTGAGCTTAGTGTGTAGCCACTAGTCCTGTCTTGTCTCCATTCAGCACACAGGTTTTAGGCATAGAAAGCTCCATTATTTCCAGCTTTATGTCTGCAAACTGTCAGACATCAAAACTTAGAAAGATTATTTATTTTCATTCAGCTTTATGTCAAACTGTCAACCATCAATGCCGCTCGGAGAGGAAGAAGGGAAATCAACCCAATTGTTGATCGATCTTAGCTGGGAGTCCTTTTTTCGCGTGGTCTTTCTCGTCTGCTAGGGTTATGCCCGAGAAAAGATAAGGAAGAGATCTTGTCCTTGTCACTGATCGAGAAGGGCTCGACATCCGCTTGTAAGGAGCAGCGCCTTCTCCTGAGGTTGGAGGGTTCCCGTCGTTCTCGCAAGGAGGTAGTCCAGTTGATGAGGCTGCGTACAGTACGCAAGGAGTTATCTAGGTGCATCGCTCATCCCTTTTCCTATTTCTTTAGCCTGAATGTAATAAGAGGTATTGTGTATTGAGTGCTAAATTTTAATTGGATTTGTAAATTTAGGCATGAAATTTATCTGATGGGCAAATCAAAACAATTTATGGTATCATGAAATCTCTTTTATGGTATCAGTAAATGGATGTGAATTTATGAATTCTTGTAAAATATGTCTTTTATCACTTTCATGAGAGCAAAAAAAATATGTGCATTATTAAAAAATCTATCATTAAACTTATATCAGAGAAGGACCATTATGAATTTTAGTTGGTGCCCGGACTAAGATAAAATCCTAATTCCGCCACTGCTCGCAACCCCCTTTGATTTTCCCCCTAGCCCGTACACCCCCTTAGTTCACACTAGAGCTGTTACTTAAAACCGAAAACCGTAAACTGAAGCGGAACCGAAGCGGAACCACAAAGAACCAGACCGAACCGTTCGCAAATTATTCAGGTTCCGGTTTGAATTTTGGAACCGTGAACAACATTGGTCTGGGTGTGGTTCTTACATTTTATTATCCGGACCAGAATCGAACCGGAACCATAACATACAAGTCTCAAGCGGTTTCAAAATTTTTAGACCCGATCCGAACCGGACCGAACTAGAACCGAACCACAAGTCCGCAACCCGTTTATTATTATTATTATTATTTTATAATTTATCTATAATATTTATACTTACTATCACGAGTGAAGTTGGCGCAGTTTGAAGTCAAACTCCAATCACACAAAAGGGGGTCGATTTTAGACCGAATAAAACTTCATCGCATAAAAACTGTGTGGTATGGTTTGACATTAGTGCAGTTTGGAGTCAATTTTTGCAGTGCACTTTTAATTTTTATACAACTATATAATATATTTTTCAATTTTACTTACATATTTTTTAAAAATATTTTATTTAAAAAATATAGAAGATATACAAGTACTATTTATTAGTAATCATGAAAGACAACTAATTGTAGCCGGTTGTTACTGTTGAGCATGCCGATGAGACGTGTGCAAGCCAACTAGAAGTCTTGGCAAGTTTACATGCGTATGAAGGCGATTGATACTATACCACCAATCGTGGAAAAGACCGCCGAGAAGTGCGCAACATAATTATATTTATTTTGATATTGTTTTGAGTTTTACTATTTGCAGTCCGCTTTTATTTCATTCTGTCAAATTTGATTTTGGGTTTAGTTGGAATCGATTGAAACCGGACCGAACCGCATGGAACCGGAACGAACCGTTAGTGACCGGTTTGATTTTGGTTCTTGTTGAACCGGAACCGGAACCGTTGGCATGACGGTTCTAAAAATTAAGCTGGAACCGGAATCAGAATCGGAACCGGTCAAACCAAATAAAGTTTTGGTTCTAATTTGAAGAATTGTTACCTTAGTGGTTCGGTTCATGATTTTAATAGAACCGGAACCGAACTGGAACCGTGACAGCTCTAGTTCACACGCTACCCCTTCGCACTGCCTTGCCTCCTCATTTTTGGGATCATCTGCACCATAGTTTACTAATTTATGTAAGAAAAAAAATTAAATTAATTTTAGGCTGCAAATATCGTGTGGGTTGTGAATATCAACTTGGTGGGGTGCGAATATTAATTGTGGGGCTGGTAATATTATATATATTTTTGTTCCAATTAGATGGCTTTATGATTTTATGTACATCAAAAATACCTCAAATCATTCAATTTTTGAGATTCCAAATACTAATGGAGCGTTAACATAAATCCACAAATAGAAAAACAGCAATCTTTTTATAAAGGAGCGTTTTAAAAATAGGAATTGGCTTCTTTTGAAATGCAAAGGTTAATATTTATATAATAAATCTGATTAAAAAATAAAATAAGTAATTCAATTATTTTTTTTAAAATACAAGGGAATGAAGGGATGAGCTCTTACCGACTCCCAGTTCCCAGAAAGCTCCTCCCTCAGAATGTAGCGAGTGGTGTTCCTCTTCCTCATGTTCGTCAAAGACTTAAATATCCTTTTGAACTTCAATAGATTTAAAAAAGATGTTGTTACTAGTAAATCTCCCTTGGCTGCTAGCAAACTCAAAATTCACCTAATTTTTTTTTCATTATTTTGAAAATCCCATTTCTACTACTAGCAAACGCACGACCTAAACCGATCCGCCCCTTCGTTACTCCCTTCGCGACTCTCCTCCCTCTCCCGTGCACGATTCCAAGCGTGCAAGCTCCGGTGACTCAGACGACTCTGGGGACTCTGGCAACTTCGGCCCTGGACCTAGTACCCGGTCTCTGCATGCCCAATAACTTCACCATCGTCCGACTACATCTGTTCGCTCAATTGCCGGCGACTCGCCGGGACCGTGCAATGTCATCCAGCCGCCTCAGGTACAGTGCACCATGTGTCATTCTCTATCCATTCCCCGTGCGGCACTGCCGCCCCTTGCCGTCCAGTACCATCATTCAGCTCTTATTATATATTTCTACTTGCTTTTTTGTAACCAAACTCTACTTTAGTTTTTCCACCTACATTCACAATGATTAATTTAAGCATTTACGAGTTAGGAATTCCTTTTTATTTTCAGATAACTTCATTTTTGCAGATGGAGGAGATTTCAACTCAACTCTATTATCATCTGCGATGGGGAGTACTGTTCAAATGTCTCAAGCCATCAAAATCTTTTATTTCTGGATTTCAATCTTTTGTTTTGAATGAATACATGTTTATAAAAATTTTTGTAAGATTGAGTTTGAGGAGTTCTGTAGAGATGAGGATATTGTTAGACATCATACCGTAGTTAGAACCCCTCAACAGAACGGTGTAGCAGAGAGAATGAACTGGACTCTTACGGAGAAGGCGAGATGCTTGTTGTCAAATGCCGGTTTAGGCAAGAAGTTTTGGGCAGAGGCCGTTTCCACCACATGCTATTTGGTGAACAGGTAACCTTCTACAACCATTGATTGCAAGACCCCATACGAGATGTGGACAGGTCATGTAGCTGATTATAGTGGGTTACATATTTTTGGTTGTCCTCCCTGCATGCATGTGAAGGAGGTCAAGTTAGCACCTAGAGACAAGAAGTGCATCTTCTTGGGCTATGTAGCAGGGATGAAGAGATATAGATTATGGTGTCTAGAGAGTTCCAGGATGGTGATCAGCAGAGATGCCACATTTGATGAGAGTTCTATGCTCAGGGGTTTAGGAGATCTGAGGATGCAGGTCAGGATCAGGGTGCTCAAGAGCAGATGGAGTTATTTGATGGGTCCTCTGTCTCAGAGAGGATACTCATAGAGCAGCAATTTGGAGAGTTACGGAGAGAAACTACACAATTGGAGGATGTACCAGTAGAACAACCACACAACATAGCAAGAGATAGGCATGGGAGGGAGATTCGTCCTCCTGAAAGATATGTCGACTATTCTGAGATGGTGGCCTATGCACTCTCAATGGCAGAGATAGTGGAGTTTGAGGAGCCTTCGACATATGCCGAATCTATTTCAAGGCTAGAGGTTGCACAGTGGTCGTTTGCTATGCATGAAGAGATGGAGTCTTTTCATAAGAACCATACTTAGGAGTTCGTGTAGCTGGTGAAGACCAGGACGACTGTTGGGTGCAAGTGGATATATTAGCAAAAACCCGGAATACCAGGTGTTGAAGAAGCTCGCTACAAAGCTCGGCTAGTTGTCAAGAGTTTTAGTCAGAAGGAAGGTGTTGATTACAACGAGGTGTTCTCCCCGGTTGTAAAACACAACTCTATTCATACCCTTTTTGTTGAAGCCAAAAATGACCTCTGTGGAGTTCGGGGTCCCAAAAGAGGGGTGACCTCACACCTACTACACTCGGAAGAACGTTACGGACCAGAGACTTATGAAACTATGAACAGACCCTCGGCTCTAGCGTGGAGGTCCCACCTCACACCCGGAAGACCTTTGAAGTCTCCCCCTCCCTAGTCAATGCTTGAGCTAGGTGCCTTGGAGGAAGAAAGCCAAGGGGATTTAAGTGGTTAAGGAACAATGCTCTCCAAGGCACCCTCAAGGGTCTATTTATAGATTTTCCAAGTCCTGGGGGTAAAATAACCAAAATGCCCCTAGGAAAAATAAGCCTCAAGCCAATAGCAAACCTCCACACCAGGGGGTAAAGAGGTAATTTCCACCCCGGGGGGCACAACGGTAAAAGCATGGCCCAAAGAGGCCTAGGGGGAATGGAGGCTAAGCCATCCCCCCCACCTGGCCGCAGGCCGCTCTCGCCGGGCGAGCAGGCCGCTCGGGGTGAGAGACAGGCCGCAGGCTGCTCTCGCCACGCTAGCAGGCCGCTCGGGGCGAGAGACTGGTCGCAGGCCGCTCTCGCCGCGCGAGCAGGCCGCTCGGGGCGAGAGACTGGCCGCAGGCCGCTCTCGCCCGCGCGAGCAGGCCGCTCGGGGAGAGAGACTGGCCGCAGGCCGCTCTCGCCCGCGCGAGCAGGCCACTCGGGGCGAGAGACTGGCCGCAGTCTGCTCTCGCCGCACGAGCAGGCCGCTCGGGGCGAGAGACTGGCCGCAGGCCGCTCTCGCCCGTGCGAGCAGGCCGCTCGGGGCGAGAGACTGGCCGCAGGACGCTCTCGCCCGCGCGAGCAGGCCGCCCGGGGGGAGAGCCCGGCCACAGGCCGCTCCGACCACACGCCTAACAAGCCGTGGCGGGTGTCGGCCAACTCACCGCACCCGCCTCCCAAGAAGAAGCCAAAGGGGGGAGACCCATTTTTCCTCCCCCTACTAGTATATTTCCAAGTTAAAGCCAAAATTGGCCACCAAGAGTGCCAAGACGTCCAAAAAGCTTAAAACTATATAGGGGCGAAAACGGGGTTGTACACAATCCCCGCTCTTTTCGAGCGAGTCTCACACTCGGAAAGAATCATCCAACCCGACGTATTCGCCGAGCGTAGCTTTTTCTCGCTGTTTTTGAAAAATACAAGGCTTCTCCGGGGGGTCAACCTGTCATGCCAGCTGATGAGAGCCTGGGAGGCGAGACCTCCTTCAGACAAAAAACACTTAACCTCCTGGAGGGGTCAACCTGTCATGCCAGCTGATGGGAGTCTGGGTGGCGAGACCTCCTCCGGGCAAAAAACACTTAACCTCCCGGAGGGGTCAACCTGCCATGCTAGTTGATGGGAGCCTGAGTGGCGAGACCTCCTCTGGGCAAAAAACACTTAACCTCCCGGAGGGGTCAACCTGTCATGCCAACTAATGGGAGCCTGGGTGGCGAGACCTCATTCGGGCAAAAAACACTTAATCTCCCGGAGGGGTCAACCTGTCATGCCAGCTGACGGGGGACTGACAGCGGGACCGTCTTGGAGAAAAGGACTTGGCTTCCACGAGAGATCAACCAGCCATGTCAGCTAGTGAGAGCCTGACAGCGGAATCATCTCGGAGCAAAGGACTTGGCTTCCACGAGAGATCAACCAGCCCTGTCAGCCAGTGAGAGCCTGACAGCGGAATCATCTCGGAGCAAAGGACATGGCTTCCACGAGAGATTCACCAGCCTTGTCAGCTAGTGAGAGCCTGACAGCGGAATCATCTCGGAGCAAAGGACTTGGCTTCCACGAGAGATCAACCAGCCCTGTCAGCTAGTGAGAGCCTGACAGCGGAATCATCTCGGAAAAAGGACTTGGCTTCCACGAGAGATCAACCAGGCTGTCAGCTAGTGAGAGCCTGACAGCGGAATCATCTCGGAGCAAAGGACTTGGCTTCCACGAGAGATCAATCAGCCCTGTCAGCTAGTGAGAGCCTGACAGCGGAATCATCTCGGAGAAAAGGATTTAACTTCCACGAGAGATCAACCAGGCTGTCAGCTAGTGAGAGCCTGACAGCGGAATCATCTCGGAGCAAAGGATTTGGCTTCCACGAGAGATCAACCAGCCATGTCAGCTAGTGAGAGCCTGACAGCAGAATCATCTCAGAGCAAAGGACTTGGCTTCCACAAGAGATCAACCAGCCATGTCAGCTAGTGAGAGCCTGACAGCGGAATCATCTCGGAGCAAAGGACTTGGCTTCCACGAGAGATCAACCAGCACTGTCAGCTCTTGAAAGCCTTACAGCGGAATCATCTCGAAGCAAAGGACTTGGCTTCCACAAGAGATCAACCATCCATGTCAGCTAATGAGAGCCTGATAGCGGAATCATCTCGGAGTAAAGGACTTGGCTTCCACGAGAGATCAACCAGCCCTGTCAGCTAGTAAGAGCTTGACAGCGGAATCATCTCGGAGCAAAGGACTTGGCTTCCACGAGAGATCAACCAGCCCTGTCAGCTAGTGAGAGCCTGACAGCGGAATCATCTCGGAACAAAGGACTTGGCTTCCACGAGAGATCAACCAGCCCTATCAGCTAGTGAGAGCCTGACATCGGAATCATCTCGGAGCAAAGGACTTAGCTTCCACGAGAGATCAACCAGCCCTGTCAGCTAGTGAGAGCCTGACAACGGAATCATCTCGGAGCAAAGGACTTGGCTTCCACGAGAGATCAACCAGCCCTGTCAGCTAGTGAGAGCCTGACATCAGAATCATCTCAGAGCAAAGGACTTGGCTTCCATGAGAGATCAACCAGCCCTGTCAGCTAGTGAGAGCCTGACAGCGGAATCATCTCAGAGCTAAAAGAACTGGGCATATTACCTGAATACTACTAGAATTCAACATCCTCCAACGGAGATAAAAGAGTTAGGTTACATGACCCCCCCCCCCCCCCGACCCTACCGGTCGGGGGCTGGACTTATTACGACATAAGAAAAAGATACATGACTCTACCGAGGCGAGGCTTCTTCAGGGGGTCTGGGCATGATGGTCATCCTCCGACTCCATCCCACTGGACACCTCCATCCTGCTAAAGCTCTCCATTATCTTCTCCATCTCTTCTGCCTTGGCCAACCATGAGATGGTGTTGACGGTCGTGACGTAACACTGCCTCGCCATCCTGGAGTCTCCCTTGATCCTGACCTGGATCCCTTCTGAGCTGAACTTGAGGCAATAGTGAAGGGAAGACGACACGCAACGGAATGTACTGATGAGGGGCCTCCCGAAGATGGCGTTGTAACTGCTTGAGGAGTCTATAATGACGAACCTGCAGTTTCTTGAGGTCCCCCCTAACTTCACCTGGAGTCCGACTCCACCTTCGACTTCCTTCCTCTCCCCTGAAAATCCAAACAGGGGTCCATCCGAATCCAGGACCCTCTTGGCTCTACCTTCATCTCGTCAAATGCTTTCTTGAAAACGACGTTGACAGAGCTTCCGTTGTGAACCAAGATCCGGGAGACAGTAAAGCGTTCGATGGCTGCCTGGATGACCAGGGCATCGCAGAAGGGATCCTCGTGCCCTGGCATGTCCTTTAATGAGAAGGTGATCTTTTCTTCCAGGGGCGGGGTCTGGGACGTCGAGGCAACGCTCCGGGGGTACATGACGTAGAGACTTGCCTTTCGAGCGGCTTCGATCCCCACCCCCCCGTGGATCACAGCTATACCACCTCGTGGTCCTACATTGACCCGGTCCTCGCATACATCATCACCCCCTCTTTGGGGTAGAACTTCAATCCGCTCAGGCGGTGGCTGCTGGGCTGGACCTCTCGCCCCTACCTCCAGGAACTCGGGGCAGGTAGCCGTGGCGTGACCCTCCAACTGGTGGAAGTCACAGTACGGTAACTCTACCTGTCTCTTCCTCTTCCCGGGCGGTTCCTCCTCTCCCTTCTACCGATCTCCATCGCTTGCTGAGGTGGGGGTAGGAGTTGCCTGGGGGCTTGCCTTTGGAAGTTGAACCTCCCTTGGCCCCCATGAAAGTCCTCCCCACCTTAGACGAGAGCTCTTCCTGGACCCTGGGTCGGTCTCTCCCGCTGCCTCCAACCTAGCTCCGGGCCTTCCTGTCCCCGGAACCCCTGAGCTCTCTGCTCCTCTCTCCGTCTTCCCTCCTGATTCCTCGAGCCGCCTTGCTCCTTTGGCTCCGACTCTGTTAGCTTCGCCAACTTCCTCACAAATGTCGGATTTGCCGCCTCCATGGCTATCTCCTCTGCTGCCCTTTCCATCAGCTCCTCGAAGGAAAGAGGGGCCTTCCGGGTCAAGCTCATCTTGAAGAAGCCCTCCTTCAGCCCAACGATGAAGGCCAACTGGAGAGCATACCCCGGCATCTCCTGGACATCCAGGATCTCTTCTTGGAACCTGTCAACGTAGTGGGCCAGCGACTCCTCGACCATCTACCTTATCAGAAAGATGGACTCGGGACTCTTCTTCCTCTTCTTGGAGGTGGAGAAGCGGAGCTGGAAGCTTCGGCTCAAGTCCTCGAACCCATATATCGACCTTGGAGGGAGTTGATGGAACCAGTCCCTTGCCTTCTCCTTCAACGTGATCGCAAAGAGGCGACACTTGAAGGCATCCATCATCGGTCTGATGGAGACAGTATCCTCGAACCACTACAGGTGCTGGACGGGGTCATCCTTCCTGGTATAGTAAACCATGTCTGGCTCTCTGAACCCCTCGGGAACGAGAGCTGAGATGATCAACTCACTGAAGGGTGACCCCCTAAGGGGTGCTCTCGCCACCACTACTCGCGCGACCTACTCGCCTGGAGGGCTAGCACTCGCTGGGCTGGGGAACAGCTCCCGGCCTAGGAGGTCTCGCTCGACCCCCTCTCCCATCCTTTCCTTCCCTGGTCGCCTTCCTAGTGTACTTCCTTCTCCCCCTGCTAGGGTGATCTCGCCTTGCCCCTGGGAGCCAGCTCGCCGAGACAACTCTGGGTCAGCTTGCCGAGACCCCTGGGAGCCAGTCTCTGGGGGGTGGGGATTGAACTGTTAGCCCAAGGGGCAATGCTTCTCAACATCTCCATGATGCCTGAGATGGAAGCCTTGAACTCCTCCCTTCCTACGAAGGGTCTGGGGTTGGGGAGCTCGCCGAAGTTATCACCACCTTCCAGATCTCCAGCCATGACACTCACCCGAGATTTTCTGTGCTGGTCACTCTCCACGCTCACCGCATCATGTGTTGAAGCCAAAAATGACCTCTGTGGAGTTCGTGGTCCCAAAAGAGGGGTGACCTCACACCTACTACACTAGGAAGAACGTCACGGACCAGAGACTTAGGAAACAATGAACATACCCTCGGCTCTAGCATGGAGGTCCCACCTCACATCCGGAATACCTTTGAGGTCTCCCCCTCCCTAGCCAATGCTTGAGCTAGGTGCCTTGGAGGAAGAAAGCCAAGGGGATTTAAGTGGTTAAGGAGCAATGCTCTCCAAGGCACCCTCAAGGGTCTATTTATAGATTTTCCAAGTCCTGGAAGTAAAATGACCAAAATGCCCCTAGGACAAATAAGCCTCAAGCCAATAGAAAACCTCCACACCAGGGGGTAAAGAGGTAATTTCCACCCCGGGGGCACAACGGTAAAAGCATGGCCCAAAGAGGCCTAGGGGGAATGGAGGCTAAGCCATCCCCCCCCACCTGACCGCAGGCCGCTCTTGCCGTGCGAGCAAGCCGTTCGGGGCGAGAGACAGGCCGCAGGCTGCTCTTGCCGCGCGAGCAGGCCGCTCGGGGAGAGAGAGTAGCCGCAGGCCGCTCTCGTCGCGTGAGCAGGCCGCTCGGGGCGAGAGAATGGCTGCAGGTTGCTCTCGCCGTGCGAGCAGGCCGCTCGGGGCGAGAGACTGGCTGCAGGCTGCTCTCGCCCACACAAACAGGCCGCTCGGGGCGAGAGACTGGCTGCAGTCCGCTCTCGCCCGCACGAGCAGGCCGCTCGGGGCGAGAGACTGGTCGCAGTCTGCTCTCGCCGCACGAGCAGGCCGCTCGGGGCGAGAGACTATCCGCGGGCCGCTCTCGCCCGCGCGAGCAGTCCGCTCAGGGCAAGATACTGGCCTCAGGCCGCTCTCGCCCGCGCGAGTAGGCCGCACGGGGGGAGAGTCCGGCCGCAGGCCACTCCGACCTCATGCCTAATAAGCCGGGGCGGGTGTCTGCCAACTCACTGCACCCGCCTCCCAAGAAGAAGCCAAAGGGGGAGGCCCATTTTTCCTCCCCCTACTAGTATATTTCCAAGCTATAGCCAAAATTGACCACCAAGAGTGCCAAGACGTCCAAAAAGCTTAAAACTATATAGGGGCGAATACGGGGTTGTACACTTGTGGCCTTCGTTACTTTAGAAGATTTGGAGTCTGAGCAGCTATACGCTAAGACAACATTCTTACACAGAGAGCTTGAGGAGAAGAATTATGAGACAGCCTGAGGGCTTTGTTGTTGCTGGTTCTGAAGACCAGGTTTGTTTATTAAAGAAGTCCTTATACGGATTTAAGCAGTCTCCGAGGCAATGGTATAGATGGTTTGACACATTCATGATCGACAAGTCATATAGTAGGAGTGAGTACAACAGTTGTGTCTATTATAGGAAGCTACCTGATGGTTCTTTCATTTATTTGTTACTATATGTTGACGATATGTTGATTGCTGCCAAGACCATATCATAGGTCAGCAGGTTGAAGAAACAGTTGAGTGGTGAGTTAGAGATGCAAGATTTGAGAGCAGCACATCGGATATTGGGGATGGAGATATTCCTGGATAGAGGAGCTGAGAGATTACTTTGGGCCAGAGGTCTTATATACTGAAGGTTCTAGAGAGATTTTCCATGCATGGCTCAAAGCCCATTAACACGTCGTTAGCAGTTCATTTTAGACTCTCAGCAGCATCATCACTATTGGGAATATTGCCCTCAATGTTTGCTATATTTGATTTGAAGAGGCATCACCATCAACACTAAGAGTATAGTAGTATTTGATGTTAGTTAAGCTCATCATGCGCAGGAAGTTCCTTGGAACAAGGTTAGACATGTTGTCTAAGTTATAGTGATAGGTGGTCACAAGGTAGGCAGGTGGAGAGACAGAAAATCTAAGTCTACGGGCGTTGAGTGAGGATAGATCACTCAACGCCAGATGCAAAGAAATGTGGTTAAGTCCACAGGCGTTGAGTGAGGACAGCTCACTCAACTCCAGATGCAAAGAAATGTGGTCAAGTCCACATGCGTTGAGTGAGGACAGCTCGCTCAATGCCAGATGCAAAGAAATGTGGTTAAGTCCACAAGCATTGAGTGAAACAAGCTCACTCAACGCCAGATGCCAAGAAAGGATGCTGGAAAGGTTGAAAATCACCTAAGTCCACAGGCATTGAGTGAAGCCAGTTCACTCAATGCCATACTACAAAAAACGTTGAGTAAAGCTCAGATAGTCAAAGCTTTATCTCTGACAGTAAATAAATCTGGTTAAGTCCAGAAGCGTCGAGTGATGAAGGCTCACTCGACTCCTAAGCAGTTAAAACTACAAAAGTCTAGATGACATTGAGTGATGAAGGCTCACTCAACGCACTCAACGCCTAAGCTTACTGAAAATCTGTCTAAGTACAGAAGCGTTGAGTGAACACTATTCACTCAACACCTCATCAAAATAATAAGCTAAAACAGAAAGCATTGAGTGAAAAAGCTACACTCAACGCTTTCAGTCAGGAATGCGACTAAGTGTTTTGGCGTTGAGTCAAACTTACTCACTCAACGCCCAGTGACAGAAAATTTGTCTAAGTATTTTGACATTAAGTGATGAAGGTTCACTCAACGAATAGAGACAGAAATCTGTCTAAGTGTTTTGGCATTGAGTGAAACTTGTTCACTAAACGCCTATACTAATGTGTTTGAATTTGACTAAGTCCACAGATGCTGACATCAGCAAAAGTCAACAAAAATCAACTGAGTTCAAAATGTGGCGGGATAGCAACAGAACATGACAAATAGCGTCGCAGGTCTACAAGATGACTTTTCATATAAAAGATAAGTTGCAGCTGTCAACTTTAGTGTGGATCGCGGGTCAAAATAGTCGTTGATCGACGGAATAGAAAAGGCAGAGGTCAGATCGAAGAAATAAGCTTTCGGGAAACAACTGGATTTCATGTTCTTCCTCGACCATTATTGCAGAGATTTGAAGAACAAGTTCCAGCCATCTGATCTGAAAGTTCTAGAGCTAGCTGTTGACATCCTCATCATCAATAGTACGATCAGAGTTATCTCTGAGGAAGAAGAAGCAGGCAAGGAAAAATCCTAGCAGCAACTGATCTGAAAGCCAATACAAGTTAGCTGTAGCAAATTTCTTCTGCTACAGCAAGGTCAGATAAAGTTCTGATAAAGAAGAAGGTGAGGGGCCATCAGGTTTCTACAGTTCAAAGTTAATTGTTTGAAGCACAACTCAACAGCAAGATCAGAGACTAGATTTCTGATTTACTTCTCAGCACAAGGCAAGTCAACCTGAAGATCAGATACTTGTTGTTGTGAAGAAGGTAGGGCTGAGTTTTTTCAGCTCAGGAAGGCAGACATAGATAAATTTCTCTGGTATCAAAACTACACCAACCCACCTTCATCCTGTAGGATCCTTTTGGATCTGAGTTGTAGGCCTGAATATATAAAGACTGAGTGTAGGATCTATTTACATATCTGAGTGTAGGATTCTAGTGAGAATCTGAGGTAGGATTCAAGTGTGAATCTGAGTGTAGGATCCAAGTGTGGATCTGAGTTATAGGACAGATTTTCCCGAGGTAGGTTCCTGTATGGATCTGAGTTGTAGGGTCTTTGTGCCTGAGGTAGGGTTGTTTGCCTGAGGTAGGAGAGTCAATCTCTCTGAGTGTAGGACCTTTGGATTTGAAGTAGGATCCATCTTGGATCTGAGGTAGGGCCTTATGCCTGAGTTATAGGAGAGTCATTCTGTTGAGTACACTGAAAATATGTACCAGATTTGGAGACGCCATATCTTAATCAATGATATACATCAATTTGTATTTGATGGATGGTTGAGTTTCATTTTGCAGATTTAAGAATTGGAAGAAAATTTCTAAGTACAAGTGTCGACACTTGTGAAGAAGCTGTGTCGACACCCAGACATTGTGTCGACACCTAAAGTAGAAGCTGTGTCGATACCCAGGCATTATGTCGACGCCTAAAGTAGAAGCTGTGTCGACACCTAAGGCAGGAATTGTGTCGACACCTAAAGCAGAAGCCGAGTCGACACCCAGGAGTTATGTCGACACTGGAAGCAGAATTGTGTCGACACACTAGACTTGTGTTGACACATAAACTCTCAACAAGTGTTGTGTCAAGACCAGAAGGAATTATGTTTACACACTGGACTTGTGTAGACACATCAACTCTCAGCAAGTGCTGTGTCAAGACTAGAAGGAGTTGTGTCGACACATAGGACTTGTGTCGACACATCTAACAGATACTGTGTCGAGTAGCAGAAGAATGACTATGTCGACACAAGGAGTGTTGTGTCGACATCATCAAGATTTGTGTCGACACTTAGTCTATTTGTGTTAACACATGTGAAGCAATTTGCTGAGTGGTTCATGCTGAGTTGGAAAATCTTTGAAGAATCAACTGTCATGACTGGTGACTCGACAGCTGTCATAACCAACCGGTCTAACACCTTTGTCAGAACTGCCAAAAGGTTGTTACAAACCGGATCAGCCGGTAATCATGGGGAAACTCTATATAAGAGACTGATCCATGACAACCAAGGCAAAAAAAACAAGAGACAACAACACTAAGGAAGTGAATCATTCAGAGAGAGAATTCAACAACAAGAAAAGGGGAAACCCTTACGAAGGCAGATCCAGAACAGTCTGCAAGGAAGATTCAGATCTCATTCTGAATTTAAGGAGGGAACTATCTGAAGATCAACTTCTACATCAAGTGAAGATCAACCTTATTTTGTTCTATCAAGAAGCTTTAAAACAGCTAAGTTAGGTTAGATCTGAAGGTTCAGTTTATTCAAGAACTGATCAAGAAGCTTACACCAATAGAGAATTCTATCTGGTGAAATTTCTGTACCTTTAAAACACTCAATTTCTTGTAGGATCTTTTGTAAGATTTGAGTTGTAAGCCTGTAATTATAAAGGCTGAGGTAGGGCTGAGAGCCTGAGGTGTAGGACTTGTGAAAGTCTGAGTTGTAAGCCTAGTGATAAAGGCTGAGGTAGGGCTGAGGCCTGAGGTAGGATTCTTGGGAAGAATCTGAGGTAGGACTTGTATAAGTCTGAGCTGTAGGAACCAATCTGGTTCTGAGTTGTAAGATCTGTGGATCTGAGTTAGTGGAAGGAAGTTGGGCTGAATCCAGTTCTCTACTGGATAGGCGAAGAGGGAAAGTGGATGTACCCATACCTTGGGGAACCACTATAAATCTGGTGTATGCTGTGCTGTGATTAGTGTACTGTGTTTTGAATTTTCTATACTGAGATAGAACTAGCTATTTGCCTAAAATTATTGAAAAAAAATTAGAACTTATTCACCCCCCTAGGTTTCTAGGCTCTTGAAATCAAGTCTTTGACATTCTCTCTAAGGTAGGGCTAACCTCCATAGCCTAAGCTATAGGACTAGGTTTCAAGTTTGAGGTAGGTGATCATTTGATCACTGAGTTGTAGGAGCAAAGTTGCTTTGAGGTAGGGCTTTGTGTCTGAGTTGTAAGTCTTGGAGGAGACTGAGAGATCCTACAGGATCTGAGGTGTAAGCTCTAAGAAGCTATGTTTTTGGAGAAGTGCATTGTCTAACAAGCAGTTAGAAAGATGAGAGGGAAAGTGGACGTACCCATAATCATGAGAACCACTATAAATTCTGTGTGTGCTCTTTGAAGTGTGTCTTGAAAGCATAAAACTACTAACTCACAACACACTAAGTTAAAGATAGTTAAATGAAACTAGAAAACCTATTCCCCCCCTCTAGGTGTTTATCTATTATGAAATTAAAGACTTTCAAGTGATATCAGAGGGAGGTTGCTCAATAAGGACTTAACAGTCTTAGTAGATCTCCAAGGGTAGCAAACAGAATATACTTATTGTTGGGTACATTGAAAAATGTGTACCAGATTTGAAGAAGCCACAGCTTAGTCAATGATATACATTAATTTGTATTTGAAAGAAGTTTGAGTTTCTTTGTGCAGGTTTAAGAATTTGAAGAAACTTTTCTAAGTACAAGTGTCGACACTTGTGAAGAATTTGTGTCGACACTCAGAGAGACTGTGTCGACACTCCGGCAAGCTGTGTCGACACACAGGCAAATTGTGTCGACACTTATAAAGAAGTTGTGTCGACACCCAGAAGCTGTGTCGACACTCAGGCAGGCTGTGTCGACATACTAGCAAATTGTGTCGACACTTCTAAAGAAGTTGTGTCGACACTCAAAGCTGTGTCGACACTTAAAGAAGAAGTTGTGTCGACATCCAAAATTGTGTCGACAACTGAAGCAGGATTTGTGTCGACACTTAAAACAGAAATTGTGTTGACACCCAGAAGCTATGTCGACACCTGAAGCAATTGTGTCGACACACAGGACTTGTGTCAACACACCAACTCTCCAGAGGATGTGTCGAGTTCAGAAGTAATTGTGTCGACACACGGGACTTATGTCGACACACACTCAATGCTATTTGACAAACACTCAACGCCAATTGTCTGCAACTGAAATATCGAGACAAGAAGTAGCTGTGTCGACACTTGGAGTATTTGTATCGACACATACAACAAAAATAGAAGTATGACTGTGTCGACACTTGGAGTATTTGTGTCGACACCTTGAAAACTTGTGTCGACACTTAGCCTATATGTGTCGACACATGTGAAGCAGACTGCTGAGTGTTGTGTGCTGAGTTGAAAAGACATTGAAGTACCTGGTGACGTGACTGGTGACTTGACAGCTGTCATAACTAACCCGTCTGACACCACTGTCAGGACTGTCAGAAATCTGTTATGAACCGGATCAGCCGGTAACCATGGAGCAAGCTCTATATAAGATACTGATCGGAATCGACAGAAATGAACCAAGCATCAAAGGATCTCTGGATCATTAAGAAGAATTCTGACAGATCAAGGGCTGTCTCCAAAAAGAATTCAGAGTTCAATCTGAATCTTAAGAAGAAGCTGACTGAAGATCAACATCAACATCAAGAAGTGATCCACCTTATTTGTTCTAATCAAGAAGCTTTGAAAAGCTAAGTTAGGTTGGATCAGAAGGATCAGTCCATGCAAGAACTGATCAAGAAGATAACATCAACAGAGAAATCTTACTGGTGAAGTTTTCAGATACTTTATACTCACAAATTCTTGTAGGATCTATTATTAGATCTGAGTTTGTAAGCCTAAATTACAAAGACTGAGGTAGGGCTGTGTGCCTGAGGTAGGATCTATTATTAGATCTGAGTTTGTAAGCCTAAATTATAAAGGATGAGGTAGGGTTGTGTGCCTGAGGTAGGACTTGTGAATAGTTTGAGTTGTAAGCCTGAGTATAAAGGCTGAGGTAGGGCTGAGGCCTGAGGTAGGATTCTAGGGAAGAATCTGAGGTAGGACTTGTGTGAAGTCTGAGGTGTAGGAACCTTTTGGGTTCTGATATTGTAAGATCTACAGATCTGAGCCAGTGGAAGGAAGTTAGGCTGAATCCAGTTATCTGCTGGATAGGCGAAGGGGGGAAAGTGGATGTACCCATATCTTGGGGAACCACTATAGATCTGGTGTTTACTAAGTTGTTTTAATTTTCTGTAGATATATTATTCTGTGCAGAAAGGAGATAAAAATCTGTTTGCCTAAAAATAATAAAAAGACTTAAAAAGTTAAGAACCTATTCATCCCCCCCCCCTCTAGGTGTTTAGGCTCTTGAAACAAAGTATTTCAAGTGGTATCAGAGGGAGGTTCCTCAAAATTTGACCTAACAGTCAGAGGATTTCTCCAAGGCAATTAACAGATAATAAGAATGGGTTCAAGTGAAAATCAAAAAGAATTTGGATCTATGAAATTACCCATTTGCAAAAAAGAATCTTTTGGCATTTGGAAAGAAAGGGTAAGACTTTTTATGGAAGCATCTGATCCAAGAATCTATATCACAGTACAGGAAGGACCCTTCATCCCAATGAAGGTATCTATTCTTGATGCAAGCATTCAGACTCCAAAAAGTTATTCAGAGATGACTAAGGATGAAATCATCTTGGCCACACTAGATAAAAGAGCTCAGAATATAATTGTAAGTGTCATAGATGATGCAATATTCCAGAATCTTGTGCACTGTAAAACTTCCAAAGAAATGTGGGATACATTGATTGTTTATATGGAAGGCACAGAAGAAGTCAAAGAGGATAGAAAATCTATGCTAAATCAGGAGTATGAGAGTTTTAGGCAAACTAAAACTGACAGCATAGTTAAATGTTATAAAAAGTTTTTCAGAATAGTGAATGAATTGATGACATATGGAAGAGTCTTCAGTACCTATGAATTGAATGACAAGTTTCTTAGATCCCTAACAAAGGATTGGGACACTAAGATATGTGACATCAGGAAAGTGGCTAGATTGGCTGACACACCTCCACCTACACTCTTTGGAAAGTTGCTTTCATATGAAATGCAGCTTACAGCTAGGAAAGAGTAAGAGAAGGGCAACAGATCAGAACACAAAGAAAAGTCAGTTGCCCTCAAGGCTGAGAGCTCAAGGAAGGGTAGGAGAAAATCTCCTTCTCCACCTAGAAGGAGTACTGAAGCAGAAGAAGGAGTTCCTGAAATAAGTACATTTGATAGTCACACATCTGATGATGATTTTGCTGCTTTCATAAGACAATTCCAAAGGTTTATAAAGAAAAAGAAATGGAGAACCAGGCCTTCATCATCATCCTATTCCAAGGATGAATATTATAGGACGAAGAAAACTCCTAAGGAGGACAGGTATGCATCTAAACCTGGTAAACAATCTAATTCTAAGATTGTGTGCTATTGCTGTAACAGGCCTGGGTATGTCATAGCTGACTGTCCTGACAAAAGAAAAGAATCAAAGGACAAAAAGAAGCAGCAAATCAAAGGCAAGAAGGAGAAGTCTCTAGTGGCTCAGAAAGAGAAGAGTTGGACAGACTCTTCATCTTCAGAATCTGAAGAAGAAGTGGCTGAAGCATATGTTGGACTCTTCTCAACAGAAGAGGATTCTAGAGAACTGGAATTCCTACAGATGCTGGACTCCATAAATGGAGTGGAAGAATATTGTTATAAAGGGCTGATGGCTCAAACTGAAGAAGACAAGTGCCAGGATCATCCTGGACCAAGTAAGGTAAACAATTCTTCCCCAGTCTCAGATTACTTTACTGGTTCAGATTCAGAAGCATCTGCTTCAAAAGAAGTGGATGGATCTGAGTCTGAGGGGGATGTTCACCAACTCATTGATGAGTATGGTGGGCTATTGCATGCTCTAAAGAAGAGCAAGTTTCTTGTTAAGGAGCAGACCAAAGAGATTGAGTCTCTCAAACTGGCTGCAGCAGATTCAGCAAAACTGCTGGATCAAAAACTGAATGAGGTTGCCAAATTGAAAAACATTACAGTTATTCAAATGGGTACAATCTCATTCAAAGAGAATCACATCAAGAAACTGGAGGTAAAACTCCAGCAAGAAAGAGAGCTAGTGGCTAAATTCTCCAAGCCAAAATCAGTTTTATCCTTGATAGATAATTTTGTTTCACAAAAAGGGAAGACTGATCTAGGCTTCAAGAGAAGAACTAGGACTACCAATTCTCATAGAAAAGGTAAATTCCCAGTTCAGCCTCAAGCTGTTAATCCCCCTATTTTCTTTAAGAAGGTTGTAAATCCTACTAACAGGTATGATCATGACACTACACATGGTCACTGTGAGCATGAGAATCACATGAGCAAGGGTGCAAATGTCAATAGACCATTATATAGGCATTCCCATCATATTCAAGAGGAGTTCTTGAAGAATGATGTTCCAGCACCAACACTAAATAAGTCAACTGGCAGCCAAGTAAGAAGGCCTGTACCTAAGAATAGGTATAACAGGTTTGAGTGTTGGTGTTGTGGCAAGGTGGGCCACTTTGCCATGGATTGCTGGTTTAACTTAAGTGTTAAAACCAAAAGTAGGATTCCTGTTAGATCAGCTACAGGATTTCATACTAACAAGGACCTAGGACCCACTAGCAAGTTGGGTTCTAAGGGAAAGTAATACTTTATTTGTTGCAGGTAAATCCAAGTGATCATACCCCTATATGGTACTTGGATAGTGGCTGTTCCAGACACATGGCTGGAACCAGGAGAATGCTAAGGGACTATATGCCTATAGAGAATGGACCCAAAGTTATCTTTGGTGGATCAGAAAAGGGAATCATTAAAAGATTTGGTAACATCTCTTGTGATTCAATTACTATCACTAAAGTGGCTTATGTAAATGGTTTAAAACATAACCTGATTAGCATAAGTCAACTTAGTGATCTAGGTTATGATATTTCCTTCCTCAAAGGGGAGTGCCTAGTAAAAAGGTCAAGTGATCAAGAGATCATTTTGACTGGCACTAGGAAAGGAAATGTGTATTGCCTTAACCTAGATTGTGAGTCTAACAACTCACCTATTTGTTTGGTTGCAGAAGAGAAAGCTTCTCTATATGTCAAATGGCACAAGAGGCTAGCTCATCTGAACTACAAGACAATATGATTGTTGTTCAGTATGAGATTAGTGAGGAATGGTTCTCAAGTTAAGTGCATTAAAGAGGGTGTGTGTTCAGCTTGTCAAAAAGGCAAGCAAACTAAGTGCTCTTTTCAGTCACTTGACATCAAAAATTCTAAGAGATGTTTGTATCTTATGCATATGGATTTGTTTGGTCCTATGCCTGTTCACAGTCTTGGTAGGAAAGCATGCACACTTGTTGTTGTGGATGACTATTCTAGATTCACATGAGTTTTCTTCTTGAGGCAGAAGTCTGAAACTCCAACTGTCTTCCAGTCTTTTGTCAGACAAATACAGAATGAATACAACAGTTCAGTGGTCAAAATCAGAAGTGACCATGGAACTGAATTTCAGTCTGAATGTATGACAAAATTCTGTGAAGAACTTGGGATTCATCAGGAATTCTCTTCACCTAGAACTCCTCAGCAAAATGGTGTTGCTGAAAGAAAGAATAGGACTCTAATTAAGGCCAGTAGAACTCTACTGAATGACACTACTCTCCCTGAATACTTCTGGGCTGAGGCAGTAAATACTGCTTGTCATGTGCTCAATAGGGCCTCCATCAACAAGAAACACAAGATGACTCCCTATCAGATTTTGAAAGGCAAAAAACCAAACATTTTTTATTTCAGAATCTTTGGTAGTAAGTGTTATGTACTAGTCAATGGTAAGTACTACCAAACTAATTTGCTGCCAAATCCCTAGAAGGGATATTTGTTGGGCACAACAACCAAAGTAGAGCATACAGAATCTACAACTTGACTACTCAAGTGGTAGACGAATATGTGCATGTTGTATTTGATGAGTCAATATTTATTAACAGTGAATTGTCTAGTTCTTCAGTTAGTTCTAAAGGTCTAACAGATAAGCTGGACAAGCTGACCATCAATGAAGATGTTCCTACTAGACAGGATGAGGATAAAGATGCCAGCTATCCAGGGGTAGATCAAGTCCCTCTGGGAGAAGAAGAAAATGTGGAGCATCAAGATGAGAATACTGGAGAAAACAATGATGTTGACAGAATTCCTCTAGGAAGGAGACATCTGAAGGATCATCCAGCTCACCAGATTATTGGTGATGCAAGTCAGGGTGTTCTAACAAGGAGCAGGAGCATGAACACAGTTCTATGTTCTAGTTTCCTGTCTTAGATAGAACCCAGGAAGATTGAAGAAGTAATACAAGACACCAACTAGATTGATGCAATGCAAAAAGAGCTCAGTCAGTTCAAAAGGTGTAAGGTCTGGGAACTGGTGCCAAAACCTAAGGGTCACAACATAATAATAACTAAGTGGATCTACAGGAACAAGCTTGATGAGAATGACACTATAGTCAAGAACAAGGCTAGACTAGTAGCAAAAGGCTACGGGCAAGAGGAAGGTATTGATTTTGATCAAACCTTTGCTCTAGTGGCAAGGATGGAGGCTATAAGGCTGTTCTTGGTCTATGCTGCCTATCAAGGGTTTAAATTATATCAGATGGATGTGAAATCATCATTTCTAAATGGTGATTTAAAAGAAGAGGTCTATGTAGAACAACCCTCTGGTTTTGTAGATTCTCACTTTCCTGATTATGTATATAGGCTTAGGAAAGCACTATATGATTTGAAACAAGCTCCAAGGGCTTGGTATGAAACCTTGTCTGCCTTTCTCATTGAGAACAAATTCTCAAGAGGAAAGATAGACAAAACTCTATTCTATAGAGAATCAAAAGGCAAGATAATACTAGTCCAGATATATGTGGTTGACATTATCTTTGGTTCTACTGAAAACAACCTTTGTAGAAAGTTTGCCAAACTTATGCAAGGGAAGTTTGAGATGAGCAGTATGGGTGAACTGAAGTTCTTCTTGGGACTTCAAGTTAAACAGACTGAGAGTGGGTTGTCCATATCCCAGTCTAAGTTCATTAAGGAGTTGATTAAGAAGTATGACTTGGACTCAGCTTCTACTATGAAAACTATAATGGGTACAAGTATGCTTTTATGCAAAGATGAAGCAGGGAAATCTGTTGATAAGTCTTTGTATAGAGGGATAATTGGCTCCCTATTATATTTGACTTCCAGTAGACCTGACATCATGTATGCAACATGTGTCTGTGCTAGGTATCAAGTATGCCCTAAAGAATCTCATTATACTGCAGTTAAGAGAATATTGAGATATCTTAAGGGCACACCTAATCTAGGCCTTTGGTACGCTAAGAATAGAGATTTTTTATTAACAGGTTTCTCAGATGCAGATTTTGCTGGATGCAAAGAAGACAGAAAAGGTACCATAGGAACCTGTCAGTTCCTTGGTGGGAGGCTGGTGTCTTGGAGCAGCAAGAATCAGAGCAGTGTAGCTATATCAACAGCTGAATCAGAGTATATAGCTGCTGGTAGCTGCTGTGTACAATTGATGTGGATAAAGCATCAACTAGAGGATTATGACATCCAGGTAAGTAGAATTCCACTATTTTGTGATTCTATAAGTACTATTTCTATTGCTCAGAATCCTGGATCACACAGTAGGACCAAGCACATAGAAATAAAGTTTCATTTTATCAGGAAACATGTAGAGAAGGAAAATATTAGTCTAGAGTATGTAAAAACTGATAATCAAATAGCTGATAGTTTCACAAAACCACTGGATGAAACTAAATTCAATAATTTCAAAATTGAATTAGGTATGTTGAACCTAGATTAGGTTTACAAAAGTTTCCACAAGTAGCATATATAAGCACCAAATTTCTCTTGAAATTTGTCTAAGTATAATGTTTTTATCGACACAAACAAGTTGTGTCGACACACTCAGTGTGTTGTGTCGACACATAAAAAGGATGTGTCGATACAGAAACGGTATCTGTGTCGACATAAGAATAGGTGTCGACACAACCTTGTCGAGACTATATGTCGAGAGAATATTTGTGTCGACACAAAAAGTCGGTGTCGACACAACTCTGTCGTGACTAAAGTTGTCAGTGTCGACACAGACGCAAGTATGTCGACACAGACTCAAGTATGTCGACACATAAAAGTGTCGACTTAAAATATGTTTTGTCGACTTAGACAGTAGTATGTCCACACATAGTTATGTCGACTCAACTTAAATTATGTCGACTCAACTTAAGTTCTGTCAAAACCTAGATCATTTGTATGTCGACACGAAAACTGACTTGTCGACTTAGGCCCGTCTTTTGATCTGCCCTTGACACAAGTACTATAAATAGGTTATTCCAAAATCTGGTCGACTACACTATCAGAATTTCTGACTCTACACCTTCTGTCTACATAGATTTTGCCTTCTCTTCTCTTCTCTTCTCCTCTACGCACCAACGACAATGACGCCACACTAAGATGATAAGATTAATGAAGGGTATGAACTGGTTCGTGACGATTTCACGACAGCTTCTAGTGAAATTCAGGGAGTTATAGCCCTAATTTCTGAAAATGGATTAGAATTCTTGGTCTCAGAATCTACCAAGATATGGAAAAAGGAAGTTATGGAATTCTACACAACCACTACTGTGGACACTGAAGGAAAGAAGATCAAAGCTTCCATTCAAGATACCCAAGTAAAGCTCACTCTAAAATCTATAAGGAAAGGATTACATCTGTCATTGATTAAAGATACAGACGAAATTGCTCCTTCCCAAATAACTGAAGCATTAAGCTGGTGTGGACTGAGTCCCAGCATTAAAATTGGATCCTCAATAAATAGAAAAGGGATGAATTCTCAAGGTAAATTTCTTTCTGAAGTTGTTGGCAAGGTGATAATCTGCAAGACTGGTGGACATGATAGGATATCTGCCCACATGTTCAATTTGATGGTAAGGATCATATTTAAGATAAACACCAACTGGGCAGCAGTAGTGTTTGATAAAATACAAGAAGGAATCAAGAAACCTAACCTGGGAAGGATTCTCAGTCTTTGTTTAGCATCAGTAATTCCTGACTTTCTGAAACATGCAAATGGCTCCAAAATAAATCATATGAGGAAGATGGATGTGAGAATCCTGTCTAGGTGGGACAGAGTTTTAACCAAAGAAGTCCCTGCTCCTAAGGAGCAAACTAAGAAAGATAAGAAGAAGAAGGAAGTGGTGATACAGGCTGACTCCTCCAGTGATTCTGAGGAGGCAGTGGTCTTCAGTTCTGATGAAGACCAGCAACAACAAGATGTTCATGATCAGGTAAAGGAGAATGAGCCCTAGGAGCAACCAGTTGACTCTACTCCAGGGGGAGAACACTTAGCAAAAGAATCTGAGTTGCCTGCCCAAGGAGGAGGTATTAATGATGATGTTGTTCTGGATAGTGACTTGGCTGCAGATACAATCATGAATGTTGTATCAGAAATCAACACTGCAGCTGAAGAAACTGATAAGAATAATGCTCAAAATGAGCAAGTAAGTATCTTCTCCACAGTCTATAGATGTATAATAATATACTCCTTATATAACTTGTTTCAAAAGAGATCCTTCAAGTGGTCCTTTAAGTGATATTAGTCTATTAAGTAGTACTTTTAAAAAACTAATCTTATACCTTCTGTACAGGTACAGCAGGAATTTATAATGGAAGAATTATTTCCTGATCCTTCTCCTGAAAGGACTGAGGGGGAGAAAATTTAAAAAGAAAAAGAAAAAGAGACTGAGGGGGAGAACATTGAAAAAGAAATAGAAATTCCAAGGACTCAGGGGGAGTTATCCAAGGATACCCCAGCTGAAAAAGAGATTGAAAAAGAGACTGTTGATATTCAAAGCACATCTGCATCATCTGAAGATGAAGAAGCCACAATGGCTAAGAAAAGAAAACTGTCTGTGTTAAAAAAGAAGAGTTCTGGATATAAGAAAGCATTACAATTGGGTGCTATACCATCTACCTCTAGCATGGACTTCAGTTCTTTACTGGTCCAAATGCAGATAAAATTAGATACTCAAAGACAATCTATAGAGAAATATGTGGATGAAACTCATAAGGAGTTATAGTTTCAGTTAGCCCAGGACATCAAATCCATCAGGTTTGAAGTGAATCAAAACAAGAAGGAAATGATTGATTGCTTCCATAAAATAGGTAATGTTGTGGTGTTCCTGGCCCAGCAACAGCAAGATATAAAGGCTAAAGTGGATGAAATTGAAGTAAAGCAAAGATATGTGCTGGAGAATCAGATCAGAATGAATGATAACCTCAAGGATTCTCATCATGAAATCTTGACAAGGCTTACTGATTCTAGCACTGCTTTGAAGGCTGAAATAATAAAGAAAATCCAGGACGACATATCTGCTGTTCAAGCCACATTTAAAGAATCTCAGGAGAAGCTTAAAGCTTTCCTGACAAAGTTCAGAGCTTATTTTAAAGAAGAAACTGAATATCTAGCTGATCAAGTCAGGTTCCAAAAAGAAGATTTGAGAGATCATGTCACCAGAGAAGTCATAAAGGGGGAGAGATTGTTAGTCAAAGCTAGCTCTGATCATGCCAAATGGACTTCAAATAGCATCAGAGATACTCTTGGATATCCTCCACTTTGTGATGATGATAATGTTGCTGTGTCTGGGATTCAACCTGTTTACTTTGAAGGAGATCCGCCTGAAGTTGCTCTGGTGATCTACCCCCAGCAGACTTTGAGATGGTTCTAGATGAGGTGCATAAAATGTATAGTCCTCCAGCAGAGGCACAAAATATAATTCTTAAAAAGATTGAAATGTTAGAGGCTGCATTGGAAGCTCAGAAGGAGGCTCAACTTTCCAAGAAAAGATTCAGAGAGCAGGCTGAGCTAAAGCTAGATTTTGAGCAGTGGAGCCCAACTTCTAGAAATATCATACTTACTGCCTGGAAAGCTGTTAAGGATAAAACCTATGACAGGGGTAAGTGGTATTCTGAGCAAGAATGGAATACATATCAAGCTGGACAAGAAGCAATTCTTCAGCACAGAAGAAGTGCTAAGGCTGGGAAGCTACCTGCTAATGCTCAAGAGCCAAGCAAGTACTTCTCTAAACCTTTTCACTATTTTGAAAGACAGAAGATCAAGGCTGAAGAATTGAAGAAGAAAGCTCTCAAAGGGAAAAAGCCAGCTGAGGATGATGAACCTTCTGTGCAGGCTAAAATCAAGCCTGGCAAAGGCATAGTTATTAAAGAACCTAGCCAGTAACAGGATTGCTAGGCTTTTGTAATAGAGCAATGTATTAATTTTCTTTTGTTCTATAAGAAAATTTTTGTAAACCAAAGTTTTACTGATTAATGAAAATTGTTTCAGTGTGAAGTGTTTGTTATTTACAATGATTATGTGATAACCTGCTCTGAAATGTCTTTACATCTATTTACAATTTGTTTTTATCTTAAGAAATGTATATCTTTGACTAAGGGTTATGACTTCTCCAAATAGGGGAAGATTGTTGGGTACATTGGAAAATGTGTACCAGATTTGGAGAAGCCACAGCTTAGTCAATGATATGCATCAATTTGTATTTGAAAGAAGTTTGAGTTTCTTTGTGCAGATTTAAGAATTTGAAGAAAATTTTATAAGTACAAGTGTCGACAGTTGTGAAGAATTTGTGTCGACACTCAGGGAGACTGTGTCGACACTCAGGCAAGTTGTGTCGACACACAGGAAAATTGTGTCGACACTTATAAAGAAGCTGTGTCGATACCCAGAAGCTGTATCGACACTCAGGCAGGCTGTGTCGACACACTGGCAAATTGTGTCGACACTTCTAAAGAAGTTGTGTCGACACTCAAAGCTGTGTCGACACCTAAAGAAGAAGTTGTGTCGATATCCAGAATTGTGTCGACAATTGAAGCGGGATTTGTGTCGACACTTAAAACAGAAGTTGTGTCGACACCCAGAAGCTATGTCGACACCTAAAGCAATTGTGTCGACACACAGGACTTGTGTCGACACACAGGACTTGTGTCGACACACCAACTCTCCAGAGGCTGTGTCGAGTTCAGAAGTAATTGTGTTGACACACAGGACTTGTGTCGACACACACTCAACATTATCTGACAAACACTCAATGCCAATTGTCTGCAATTGAAATGTCGAGACAAGAAGCAGATGTGTCGACACTTGGAGTATTTGTGTCGACACATACAACAAAAGCAGAAGAATGACTGTGTCGATACTTGGATTATTTGTGTCGACACCTTGAAGACTTGTGTCGACACTTAGCCTATATGTGTCGACATATGTGAAGCAGACTGCTGAGTGTTGTGTGCTGAGTTGAAAAGACATTGAAGTACCTGGTGATGTGATTGGTGACTTGACAGCTGTCATAACTAACCGGTCTGACACCACTATCAGGACTGTCAGAAATCTGTTATGAACCGGATCAGCCGGTAACCATGGAGCAAGCTCTATATAAGAGACTGGTCGGAATCGACAGAAATGAACCAGCATCAAAGGATCTCTGGATCATTAAGAAGAATTCTGACAGATCAAGGGCTGTCTCTAAGAAGGATTCAGAGTTCAATCTGAATCTTAAGAAGAAGCTGATTGAAGATCAACATCAACATCAAGAAGTGAACCACCTTATTTGTTCTAATCAAGAAGCTTTGAAAAGTTAAGTTAGGTTGGATCAGAAGGATCAGTCTATGCAAGAACTGATCAAGAAGACAACATCAACAGAGAAATCTTGCTGGTGAAGTTTTCAGACACTTTATACTCACAAATTCTTGTAGGATCTATTATTAGATCTGAGTTTGTAAGCCTAAATTATAAAGGCTGAGGTAGGGCTGTGTGCCTGAGGTAGGATCTATTATTAGATCTGAGTTTGTAAGCCTAAATTATAAAGGCTGAGGTAGGGCTGTGTGCCTGAGGTAGGACTTGTGAATAGTCTGAGTTATAAGCCTGAGTATAAAGGCTGAGGTAGGGCTGAGGCCTGAGGTAGGATTCTGGGAAAGAATCTGAGGTAGGACTTGTGTGAAGTCTGAGGTGTAGGAACCTTTTGGGTTCTGAGATTGTAAGATCTGCGGATCTGAGCCAGTGGAAGGAAGTTAGGCTGAATCCAGTTATCTGCTGGATAGGCGAAGGAGGGGGGGAAGTGGATGTACTCATATCTTGGGAAACCACTATAGATCTGGTCTTTGCTGTGTTGTTTTAATTTTCTGTAGATATATTATTCTGTGCAGAAAGGAGATAAAAATCTGTTTGCCTAAAAATAATAAAAAGACTTAAAAAGTTAAGAACCTATTCACCCCCTCTAGGTGTTTAGGCTCTTGAAACAAAGTCTTTCACTTATGGATTCGGGAGAGAACCATAAGGAGCTAGATTCCATAGAACTTCCTTTCTGCAGGAAGAAGAGTTTTGGAATTTGGAAAGAGAGGGTCAGACTCTTCATGGAATCATCTGACCCAAGGATCTTTATCACAGTCAAAGAGGGACCTTTCATCCCTATGAAAGTCTTAGTTTTGGATGAACCAGTCCAGACACCAAAGACATATTCTAAGATGACCAAGGATGAGGTCATATTGGCTACATTGGACAAGAGAGCTCAGAACATCATAGTCAGGACTATTGATGATTTTAACTTCAAAAATCTGGTTCACTGCTAGACCTCCAAAGAGATGTGGGACACTCTTGTGATCTGCATGGAGGGAACTAAAGAGGCCAAAGATGACAGAAAGTCCATGCTCAACCAGAAGTATGAGGCTTTCAGGCAGTCCAAGGGACAGAATATAGTTGGATGCTATGAAAGATTTTTCAGAATTGTTAATGAGCTGAAGACCTATAGGAGAGTCTTCAGTCATTATGAGATTAATGACAAGTTCCTGAGGTCTCTCACTAGAGACTGAGACACCAAGATCCGTGCCATCAGAGAGGTGGCCAAGCTAGCAGATACTCCTCCCCATACTCTATTTGGAAAAATGCTCTCTTATGAGATGTAGCTGGCTTCCAGGAAAGAAGAGGAGAGCATCAACAAATCCCAGGCCAAGGAAAAGTCTTTGGCCTTCAGAGTAGACAACACCAAGAGAAGCAGGGAGAGGATTCCCTCTCCCCCAAGGAGGCAAGCTGAATTAGACAGCTCAAAGACAAGTTCTTTAGACAGACACATATCTGATGAAGAGTTTGCTGCCTATTCTAGGCAGTTTCTGAAGTTGATGAAGAGGAAAGGGTGGAGGGGCAGACCTTCTTCCTCCTCTCATCACAAAGAGGACTATTATAGGGTAGAGAAGAAGCACTCCAAGGGAGGTAGGTATGAATCAAAGCCCAGTAAACATATTTCTACTAAAGTTGTCTGTTATTGCTGTAGCAAATCAGGGCATGTTATAGTTGACTGCCCAGTCAAGAGGAAGGAGGTCGATGAGAAGAATCACCACCAGTACAAGGGCAAGAAGGAAAAGTCCTTCATTACAAAGAAGGAGAAGAGCTGGAGTGACTCATCTTCCTCAGAGTCTAAAGAAGAAGAGTAAGCCTATATTGGGCTAGTTGCTACTGTAGCTAATGAGGAAAATGACTATCCTGATGCTAGGGTAGGGATCAGGGCCCCTCTATCACACTCAGACAGTAATTCTGAGGTGGATGATGAAAATGAAGAAGATGACATCAACTGTTATGGGCTAATGGCTAGAACTGATGATGAATCTAGTCAGGGTCTGCCTGGTCCAGACAAGGTACATTCCTTATCCAGCTCATCTTCTGACTCAGATTATGAGACTAGTCCATATTTTGATGCTGCTTCATACAGTGATGAAGAGGGATCAATTTCTGAGGAATATGTCAATCAATTGATTGACAAGTATGATACACTTCTGAATGCATTCAAGAGAAGTAAGAAGCTGGCCAAAAAATAAGTTGTAGAGATCACCTCCCTGCAGCTAGTTGCTTCCCAGCAGGCTGAGACAACATCCTTGCTGAGTCAAAAGAATAGGAAAGTTAGCCAACTGAAAAACATTACTTTCATTCAGATTGACACCATCAAATTCAAGAATAGTCTCATTAGGAACCTTGAAGAGAATCTCTAGAGAAAGAAAAGGATAGCGGCTAGTTATTCTAAGCCAAGTACTGTGCTGATCTTGATAGACTCATTCTCCTCTCAAAATGGTAAGAAGGGGTTGGGTTTCAAGAGAAACACAAGAGTGGCCTATTCCAAAGGGAAAGACAAGGCTCTAGTTCAGCCTCTAACTTCCAAGCCTCCCATTCATTTTAGGAAAGTTTAGTTACCTTCAAACAGGTATGACCAAGAGAGCATCTATAGTCACTGTATTAATGGTATATTCACTAGTGTGAACAAAGATGTTCACAGCTATGGTGGAAGATATAGTAGGGGAATGAGTGCCTTTAAGGCTCCCTATGAGGAAATTCAAATGGCTCATCATAGACAATTTGTTTTTGGTACCCCAGCCCCAACTCTCAAGAACAAGGCAGTTGCCTTCACTTCAGCCCATCCAACAAAAATTCAGACCAAGGGGAAGTCTGTCAGCAGGCCAGATCTTGCTATCTCTGATGCTATAAATAATATGTCATCTGTAAAGAAGACAGCTGTAAATGGCAGTCAGAGTAAGCCAAGAAAGATTACTGAAAGGCTCACCTTCAGTCAAGTCATTGCTGAAAGGAACCTGAAGAAGGGTGTTGCACCTCTTACTTTTGTACAGTCAGCAGTTAACTAAACTGAAGGACCAACACAAAAAAGAAGATACAGTATTCATGAATGTTGGTGTTGTGGTAAAGTGGGAAATTTTGCCCTAAATTGCTGGCACAATCCAAGTGTGCCGAGAACAAAAGTTAGTCTCCATGTCAGAAATTCTATAGGAAGATAGTTTGTGGTTCAGACTAACAAGAACCTAGAATCCAATAAAAATTGGGGTCCTAAGGAAAAGTAATCTATTTTTCAGGGTAGTCCAAGTGCCCATCCCCTATATGGTACTTGGACAAAGAATGGTCCAGGCTTAGGACTGGAACAAGGAAGTTATCTCAAGGATCATACTCTAGTGGGAAATGGACCTAAGATATGCAGTTGAGAAGTTGAAGATGGATAACTTGACCATCAAGTTCCTCCTACTGCCCAAAAGGAAGAGGATGGAATGAAGTTGTGAGCTCTCCTAAAGAGGGACAAACTACACATGCAATGGATAAAGACTAGCTGGATCCATCCATTAAAGTTCAAGATGTCTGAGTGGTAGGACAGAGTATTGTTGTCACTTCAACAAGGAGTACCAATCAGAAAGGTTGTGCTCATCAAATCCTAACTAGAGGAAGAAAATAAAAGTTGTGCGCATCATAGAGGAATGCACAAGAAGCAACTCTTCTAAGAGTAGTAAGGAAGAGACACTTGACCCTCAGCTGTTTGAAGGAACAAGAAGAGGAATGTATGCTCAGGTTTCAGTATCATCTGAACCTACAATAAGGACTGCCCATGCCAGTGGCTATCAATCAGAAAATAATCTAGCTGAGGTAGCAGAAATGGTAACTGAAAGTAAAGTTGCACAAGAATTGTGCAAATATTAAGGGAAAGCTAGTACAGTCTGGAGAGTTGGAAAGCTTAATTCTTGTCTAGAGAATTGGTATCAGAGAATATCATGCACCAAATAGATTAGAAGAATAATTCTGAAGTTTAGAAGTCTCTATGGACAATGCTGAGGCTGAGAGGGAGACTACCCAGATGGTTGCACCTGCTAAAAGAGGGCAAGTACAATCAGTACAAGAGCAACTGGATTGCTCCAGCTATTGGTAATACATGTTAACAAATTCCTATGGGGAATAGCAGGGTGATTCCTATGGAGAAAGATGGATCAAGGAAGGACCATTCAAGGTTCAAGTGGTATCTACTCCAGTGGTATGATCACTATTGTTGAAGCCAAAAATGACCTATGTGGAGTTCGGGGTCCCAAAAGAGCGGTGACCTCACACCTACTACACTCAGAAGAATGTCACGGACCAGAGATTTAGGAAACTATGAGCAGACCCTAGACTCTAACGTGGAGGTCTCACCACACACCCGGAAGGTCACAAGAACTCTTCCACTCCCTTACCAAATGGCTAAGCTGGGCGCCTTGGAGAGCTCTCTCTACTCTACCAAGAAGAAGCCAAGGGAGGAGGAAGCAAGGAAAACACATCCTCTCCAAAGGCACCCAAGGGGGTCTATTTATAATTTTTCCAAGTCCTGTGGGTAAAATGACCAAAATGCCCTTATGACAAAATAAACTTCTAGCCAGTAGCAAACCTCCGCGCCGGGGGTAAAGAGGTAATTTCCACCCCGGGGGCACAACAGTAAAAGCATGGTCCGGAGAAAGGTCCAAGGGGGACGGGAGCTAACCCATGCCCCCACCCCTCGGACACCCAAGGGGGAGGGGCGAGCGCCAGGCCGCGCGGGTCTCGCCGGTGAGCAGGCCGCTCGGGCGAGATCCAGGCCGCGTCGGCGGGTCTCGCTCGCGAGCAGGCCGCTCGGGCGAGAGCCAGGCCGCGCCGGCGGGTCTCACCCGCGAGCAGGCCGCTCGGGCGAGAGCCAGGCCGCGCTGACGGGTCTTGCCTGCCAGCAGGCTGCTCGGGCGAGAGCCAGGCCGCGCGGGCGAGAGCCAAGCCGTGCCGGCGGGTCTCGCCCGCGAGCAGGCTGCTCGGGCAAGAGCCAGGCCGCGCCGGCGGGTCTCGCCCACGAGCAGGCTGCTCAGGCGAGAGCCAGGCCGCGCCGGTCTCGCTGCCCCTACCTCGCTCCTCTGCATGCCCTGGTGGGAGGGGGCCCGCTATTTCCCCATACCCCCCCACCTCTTAAAGGGTCCGGGAGGAGATGCAAATTTTACCTCCCCCTACTAGTATATTTCCAAGCTGGAGCCAAAATTGGCCACCAAGAGTCCCAAGACGTCCAAAAAGCTTAAAACTATATGGGGGCGAATACGGGGTTATACACAATCCTCGCTCTTTTCGAGTAAGTCCCACGCTCGGAAAGAATTATCCAACCCAACGTATTCGCTGAGCGTAGTTCTTTTGCGCAGTCGAAACAAATACTTTAGCCTCTCTAAGTAGAATTCACTGAAACCTCCTCGAGGGGCCAACCTGTCATGCCAGCCCATGGGAACCTGGGTGGCGAGACGGCCTCGGGATGAAAACAGTTAGTCTCTCGAGGGGTCAACCTGTCATGCCAGCTAATGGGAGACTGGGTGACGAGACAGCCTCGGGGTGAAAACACTTAGCCTCCTGAGGGGTCAACCTGTCATGCCAGCTAATGGGAGCCTGGGTGACGAGACAACCTTAGGGTGAAAACACTTAGCCTCCCAAGGGGTCAACCTATCATGCCAGCTAATGGGAGCCTGGGTGACGAGACAGCCTCGGGGTGAAAACACTTAGCCTTCCGAGGGGTCAACCTGTCATGCCAGCTAATGGGAGCCTGGGTGACGAGACAGCCTCGAGGTGAAAACACTGGGCTTTTACGAGAGATCAACCGGTCTTGTCAGCTAGTGAGAGCCTGACAGCAGAATCATCATCGGAGCAAAGGAATTGGGCTTCCACGAGAGATCAACCGGCCTTGTCAGCTAGTGAGAGCCTGACAGCGGAATCATCATCGGAGCAAGGGAACTGGGCTTCCACGAGAGATCAACCGGCCTTGTCAGCTAGTGAGAGCCTGACAGCGGAATCATCATCGGAGCAAAGGAACTGGGCTTCCATGAGAGATCAACTGGTGTTGGGTATTGTATCCACAATGTACCTGATTTGAAGAAGCCCCTGTATCAGCTAAGGTGAATGGACAATGTATTTGATCATTTGTATTCAAGTTGTGCTTGCAGTTATTCCACGCTAAGTACACACCAATGTCAGGGTGCAGTGGGTCAATATACACGGGTCTACGCAACGTAATCCCTCGTTGAGTTGATCAGTGTGTTGGCCTACGTGTACTCTCTCTATTGGAGCGTACTTACTTTCTAGTACAGGGCTGTGATAGTTCAAGAGCAGACAAGGAGCAAGGATGGGTCAAAGACCAAGTGCAGAGGAAAGAAGAAATCCTCTAAGGAAAATTCGATGGGAATCACTAAGTGATTCTCGCCGATTCGACGGGAATCACTAGTGATTCTCGCCGAATCGTCGAGAATCACTTGCCCATTCTCGCCGACTGCATCCAGCTGATTCAACGCCTTCAACGCCTTCAAGAATTCTGCTAAGTCAGAATCGGCGTGAATCACCCGGCTGACTCAACGCTTGCAAGATTCTCGCTAAGTCAGAATCGTCGAGAGTCATTAAGTGATTCTCGATGAATCGTGGAGAAAGACTCTGCATTCTCGTCGATTCGTCGTGAATGGATTGTGACTCTCACCGATTCACTCCAGTTGGCAAGCTACTCTGCTAAGAATTCTTCTAAGTAGAATTCGTCGAGAATCGTAGGTGATTCTCGCCGAAATTGCCTTAAGATAAACTCTGGTGCTCGCTGGACCGGACCAAGTTTCAGGCGCTGTTTTGAACCGAGCCGCCGACGTGACCTAGATCGCGGATTTCTCCTCCGCTGCCGCCATCGCTGCTCGGGAAGATAGTCGTCTCCGTTTGATCGTGGATACCTCCTGATCTTCCGGTGACAGAAGCTCAGCCAAGCAACGCGTCTCGCGTGTCCACCTAGAGATCCTTTATCTCTTGATTTGTTGATCGGGAATACCTTCCCTTTCCGAATCGATTGAGACGATCGATCCTAGCAAGAACGTTGGCAGACCTTGCTAGCTTTGTTATGAAGGTTGGATCTCCAAAGCTCAGCCGTCGCACTTCGTTGCCGCCGCTTATCCTGACAGCTACGGCGCCGCACTTCTTGTCGCGGCTGGTTTCGGGGAGATTCTCTCTAAGAGAGCACTTAGGTCGTGGACTCTTCGACTTATTCAAGAACGCAACGTCAAACGAAGAGGGACACCAAGAGCTCCAAAAGTAGTTTGTATTTCATACATTCAAGTTTTTCTTTTGTTGTAAAGGAACGTTGGTTCCTCTGTGTAAGGCTTAGGTGCAACCCGCGGTGGAGGAGTGGTGACTCCTTCGTGTGGAAGAGTTACTTCTTTAGTGTGAGGATTGGTTTTTAATCATGTTGGTGAAGTGACCGAGTCGTCCCTTGTTGGGAGATAGGTCGAAGGGGGAGAGTGGACGTACCCAAATCGGGGAACCACTATAAATTGCCTGTGTCTTTCTGTGTTGTGCTGTTTTGATTGTTTGTGCAGGTATAGCTTAATTCCGCAAAAACGCTGCAAGACACCTATTCCCCCCCCCCATAGGTGAAGGTAGTTGACATTAGGTGGACTTTCAAATGGTATCAGAGCCAGGTTACTCATCAGAAAGGTTAACACCTTGAGTAAGTTCCTGCCACTAGTGTCAAATAAGAAGGCTGCTATCTACTATGGACGAACTCAAGTACTCAGGCAAGATCCCAGTGTGCACCAGGCTAAACTTTCCTATCTTGAAGGAAATTAAGGATTAGATTTTACATGGAAGCAGTCGACCCCCGACTCTTCTTGGTCGTGGAGGAGGGACCTTATATCCCTACTAAGGCCTCCACCATTGATCCTACCAAGAAAGTGCCCAAGAAACTTTCTGAAATGGACAGAGACGAGATGGTGCTGGTCGGACTTGACAAGAAGGCGCAGAACATTCTGGTCAGCGCAGTCGAGGACTCCATGATGCAGAACTTCTGCAACTGCAAGACAGCCAAGGAAATCTGGCACTGCCTGATTATTCTGATGGAGGGCACAGATGAAGTGAGGGATGATCGGAGATCCCTCCTGAACCAGAAATATGAGGCCTTTAGGCAAGGGCCCAAGGAAGAGATCGGAGTTACCTTCGAGAATTTCCTCAAGATCGTCAATGCCCTCAAGGGATATGGAAGAGTGTTCACTGATGGTGAACTAAATGATAAATTCCTTAGGTCCCTTACTAAGGAATGAGACACGAAGATCTGCGCCATCCGAGAGTTTGGCAGATTAGTAGAAAATGATCCTCAGATACTATTTGGGAAGCTCATGTCCTATGAGCTCCAGTTGAACACGAGAAAAGCAGAAGAAGAAGCAGAGAAAGCCGCAGCCAAGGAAAAGACTGTGGCCCTAAAATCCATTCACTCCAGGAAGGGCAAGGGTGCGGATTCATCCCGTGCGGGGAAAAAGGATGAGGAGGAAGACTCCGAGCCATGCTCCTCCGGCTCAGAGTTGTCTAAGGAAGATTTCTCCCTCATCACCCGAGAATTCAAGAAGTTCCTCAAGTTGAGGAATCAAAGAAAGAGAGACGGCTCCTCCTCAAGAAATCAGAAGAAGAATTATTCCTCTGACAGGTATGCTTCCAAACCGAACAAACATCGCTCCTCTGACATTATTTTCTTTGGATGCAATAAGCCAGGACACGTCGTGGCTGATTGCCAACAAGGCAAGAGAGAGAAGGGAAAGGGAGAGGAGCATAGGTCCTCTAGAGATAAAAAGAAGGAGAGAAGCTACATCGCAAAGAAGCCAAAGACACTGAGTGAATCTAACACTTCAGACACCAGTGATGATGAGGAAGCCTATTTCGGGCTAATGGGTCGCTCTGACTCAGAAGGAGAATGTCCCCCATTTACTGGGAAGGTAAAAGCTCACACCCCTCTCTCCGACTCTGACTCTGATCCTGAGTCTCAGGATGATGACCTTGAGGATAGCCCTTCTGCCCGAGAAGCTGAGCTCCTTGAAAAGTACAAGCTTCTGCTCAACACCTTCGAGGAATGCCACAAGAGATTGAGGGATCAGAAAAAGGAAGTCAAATTCCTTAAGGCTGAGGGTGTTTCCCTAAGAGATGAGATCACTAGCCTGATTTCTCTCCAATAGGAGCACCTGGACCTGACTTCTAAGCACTCAGAATCTCTAAGGCTCCTTGACCTTAAGCGGGAAGAAATCAATAAGTTGGAAGAACAACTTGCAGTAGAAAGGAAGACTGGCAAAAGCTTTTCTATGCCAAAGACTGTTCTTCCGATCCACTGGTTGATACCTTCTCTGCTCAGGCTAAGGGAGCTGGCTTAGGGCATGTAGAGGTGCCTGGTACATCATCCAGGAGAAACAGAAATCAGAGAAAGAATAAGGCTGCCAAGAAGGCCTCTGCTGTTGAAAAGGGGAAGGCACCACTCAATCCTATTTTATTCAAGAAGCCTAGCTTTCCTTGCAATAAGCAGGACTTTGAGTCAACCTATGGCCACTTCTTCCGGCCCTCGGTTGAAAAGCCCAAGAGTCGGTATGAAGGTTGGGCCTTCCCTCGCAACTACGGTGAGAGTGTCTTCAAGGCACCTTATGAGGAAATCCACATTGAGAATTATGGTCACTTCTCTAGCGGCCATAATAGGAAGCAGACGCCAAAGGCCAAGCCTGTTATACTGAAGGAACAGGAGGTGAAGAAATCATGTGACTGTGGTCACTATGATGCCTCCACCTCCAGATCCAAGGCCCCGGATGGACCCACCCTTCCCAGGGTGAAGCAGGAGCCTAGGAAAAGGTACAACAGATTTGACTGTTGGTGCTGTGGCAAAGTTGGTCACTTTGTCGTGGATTGTTGGTTTAATCCGAGATATAACGAGACTCCTCATGTTAGCAATGCGAGGCCGACCACTCGTAGGCTTAACCATCCGAGGAAGAGTATGCTAACAAGGAATCTAGGACCCAAGTTCGATTGGGTTCCTAAGGGAAATTAATTCTATTTTGTAGGAATGTGCAAAGGACACCAAAACTCCAATATGGTACTTGGACAGTGGATGCTCCCGGCATATGACTGGGACAAGAAGCCTACTGCGTGATTACTCTCCAGTCGAGAATGGACCCAAAGTCATCTTTGGGGGATTAGATCGAGGAGTCACCAGAGGTTACGGTATGATTTCCAACGGTATAATCTCAATCACCGATGTGGCATATGTTGAAGGGTTAAATCATAACCTGATCAGTGTAAGTCAGTTATGTGATAAAGGTTATGACGTTAAGTTCTGCAAGGATAAATGCCTGATAATATCGTGCACCTCTTCGGAGACGGTATTAACAGGCATTAGGAGCAGAAATATCTTCTGCTTAGATTTTCTTAGTTTAGATTCATCTACTCCCGTATGCCTAGTAACAACAGGCAGTGCATCTCTTTGTGAACAATGACACAAGAGATTGTCACATATTAATTTCAAGACAATTAGTATGCTATTTTCTAAAAACTTAGTAAGGGATGCTCCCATCATTAAGTGCATCAAAGATAGCCCCTGTCCTGCATGCCAGATGGGCAAACAGACTCGGGCTACCTTTAAGAGCATTGTAGACAAAGACTCTTCCAGATGTCTTTACCTTCTGCATATGGACTTGTTTGGTCCAATGCAAGTTCATAGCTTGGGAGGCAAGTCATATACACTAATGATTGTTGATGATCACTCTCGGTTTACTTGGGTGTTCTTCTTAAAACGCAAGTCTGATACGTTTGAAGTCTTCACTAGTTTTGTCAAGCAGATTCAGAACGAACTTAACTGCTCAGTGGTCAAAATCAGAAGTGACCATGGAACAGAGTTCGAGTCTGGTGCTATGACAGAGTTCTGTGAAGAGCTTGGTATCTTTCATGAGTTTTCCTCCCCGCGCACTCCTCAGCAAAATGGAGTTGCGGAGAGGAGAAATAGAACGCTCATTGAACCTTGCACGACAATGCTGAATGACGCGTCTCTCCCAGAATACTTCTGGGCAGAGGCTGTCAATACGGCTTGTCATGTACAAAACCGGGCCTTGATCAACAAGAGTCATCGTAAGACGCCTTATGAGCTACTGAAAGGCAGGAAACCAACCATGTCCTATTTTAGGATCTTTGGTTGCAGATGCTATGTACTAAATAACGGGAAGTACCCACGTACTAAGTTTGGTGAAAAATGCTTCGAAGGCATATTTATGGGTTATAGTAACCATAGCCGGGCATATAGGGTTTTCAATAAGAAAACCCTAGTGGTAGAGGAATCAATAAATGTTGTATTTGATGAAGGAAGCTTGCTTAATAGCAACTCTTCCAGCGGTATTCTTGAAGATGCAGGTACAAGAATTGAACAGATGAGTCTCGATGAGACCGCTAAAGATGTAACTCCTAAGTACATCAAGGTTTCCACCTCAACGTCAACTGGAGAGGTTGAAGAACAGGATGGAGCAAACCTCTTGGAAGAAGGAGAAGCTCGAGAAGATGTCAGAGCTCCTGATACCAGACTCCTAGAGCTCCGACACGTAAGGGATCATCCTAAAGATCAGATCATTGGAGATCCTCGTGACGGTGTCAGAACTCGAAGAGGTACTATTAATGAGATTTTGCATCTTAGTTTCCTATCACAGGTTGAGCCAAAGAAGTTCGACGAAGCGAACAAAGATGCGGCATGGATATTGGCCATGCAAGTTGAACTGCATCAATTCGAACGATGCAACGTCTGGACGCTGGTTCCCAGACCACAAAAGAAGAATGTGATTGGCACCAAGTGGATCTTCAGAAACAAACTGGATGAACACGGTGTCATCATAAAGAACAAGGCCAGGCTGGTGGCTCAAGGTTACAGACAAGAGGAGGGGATCGACTTCGACCAGACCTTTGCACCAGAGGCTAGGCTCGAGGCAATCAGATTGTTCCTGGTATATGCTTCGCACAAAGGATTCACTTTCTAGCAGATGGACGTGAAATCTGCTTTCCTCAATGGAAATCTGAAAGAGGAAGTATACGTCGCTCAACCCCCAGGTTTTGTCAATCGTACTTATCCTAATCATGTATACTTTCTTAATAAAGCTCTATATGGCTTAAAACAAGCTCCACGAGCTTGGTATGAGACCTTGTCTAGCTTTCTTCTTGAGAATAAGTTCTCTAGAGGAAAAATAGATAAGACATTGTTTCTTAGGGAAGTCAAAGGCAAGATCTTGCTGGTGCAAATCTATGTCGATGACATTATATTCAGCTCAACGGACAACAATCTCTGCAAAAAGTTTTCTAAACTTATGCAAGGAAAGTTTGAAATGAGCAGTATGGGAGAGCTAAAGTATTTCTTGGGACTTCAAGTGAAACAGTCTGAGGATGGAATCTTCATTTCTCAGACGAAGTTCACAAATGAACTCCTCAAGAAATTTAGAATGGAGAATGCAACCTCGATGAGGACTCCAATGGGATCCACTATGTCTCTGGATAAGGATGAGAAAGGGAAATCTTTTGATGAAACCAAATACAGAAGCATCATTGAATCCCTGCTCTACCTTACTGCAAGTAGACCAGATATCATGTTCTCCACATATATTTGTGCCAGATATCAGGTGAACACTAAGAAATCTCACTATGTCGCTGCAAAGCGAATTCTTAGATACCTTAAAGGTAGCCCCAATCTTGGCTTGTGGTACCCGAGAAACAATGATGTCGAGCTAATAGGTTTTTCAGATGCTGATTTTGCAGGGAGTAGAGATGACAGGAAAAGCACTTCCGGAACGTGTCAATTCCTCGGAAGACGGCTTATCTCATGGAATAGCAAGAAGCAGAATTGTGTAGCAACCTCCACAGCAGAGTCTGAATATATCTTGGCAGGCAGCTGTTGCGCACAACTTCTATGGATCAGAAACCAGTTAACAGACTATGACCTTCAGTTCAAGGAAGTACCAATGTACTGCGACTCGTCCAGTGCAATTGCCATTACGAACAATCCGGTATCGCACAGCAGGACGAAGCATATTGAAGTGCGCTACCACTTCATTCGGGAGCACGTGGAAAACAAGGACATTTGTCTCTGCTATGTCCCCACGGATAAGCAGATTGCAGATATTTTCACAAAGCCCCTAGACGAGGCCAAGTTCAGTATCTTCAAAATTGATCTGGGGATGCTAAACTATGAGGAATGAAGTCTACAGAAGCTCCAAGCTCGTGCATTTAGGGGGAGCATCCGCAAGAAACTCAAATGTAAGCACAAATGCAAGAACTGCGGGGGAGTATTGTGGCAAGTGCTAAAGTCCCAGATTTGTAGAAGCCAAAAAGGGGGAGATTGCCCTCTCGGCTAAGGTGCTAAGGGCTAAGGTGCTCTCGCAAAGTATGCTCCAAATGCTCTAAAGATAATGGTATGGGAATTCTTTCTCAACTGATTATTCAGTTTACATTTTTTTTTCATCCGTTATATTCACCTTAGCTTGTAGGGTTTAGGCTTCTTCAAATAGGGGGAGATTATTGGGTATTGTAACCACAATGTACCTGATTTGAAGAAGCCACTGTATCAGCTAAGGTGAATGGACAATGTATTTGATCATTTGTATTCAAGTTGTGCTTGCAGTTATTCCACGCTAAGTACACACCAATGTCAGGGTGCAGTGGGTCAATATGCACGGGTCTGCGCAACGTAATCCCTCGTTGAGCTGATCAGTGTGTTGGCCTACGTGTACTCTCTCTATTGGAGTGTACTTACTTTCTAGTACAGGGCTGTGATAGTTCAAGAGCAGACAAGGAGCAAGGATGGGTCAAAGACCAAGTGCAGAGGAAAGAAGAAATCCTCTAAGAAAAATTCGACGGGAATCACTAAGTGATTCTTGCCGATTCGACGGGAATCACTAGTGATTCTCGCCGAATCGTCGAGAATCACTCGCCGATTCTCGCCGACTGCATCCGGCTGACTCAACGCCTTCAATGCCTTCAAGAATTTTGCTAAGTCAGAATCGGCGTGAATCACCCGGCTGACTCAACGCTTGCAAGATTCTCGCTAAGTCAGAATCGTCGAGAGTCATTAAGTGATTCTCGATGAATCGTGGAGAAAGACTCTGCATTCTCGCCGATTCGTCGTGAATGAATTGTGACTCTCGCCGATTCACTCCAGTTGGCAAGCTACTCTGCTAAGAATTCTTCTAAGTAGAATTCGACGAGAATCGTAGGTGATTCTCGCCGATTCGTCGAGAATCACCTATGATTCTCGCCGAATTTGTCTTAAGCGAAATTCTGGTGCTCGCTGGACCGGACCAAGTTTCAGGCGCTGTTTTGAACCGGAGCTAGGGTTTCTTTTGGTGGGCCCACAACGGTCATATTGTATGACCTTCTGTATAAATACATCAGTATTTTGAACAGTAAACATAACGAATACACAAGAAAGAAAACCGAGCCGCTGACGTGACCTAGATCGCGGATTTCTCCTCCGCCGCCGCCATCATTGCTCGGGAAGATAGTCGCCGCCGTTTGATCGTGGATACCTCCTGATCTTCCGGTGACAGAAGCTCAGCCAAGCAACGCGTCTCGCGTGTCCACCTAGAGATCCTTTGTCTCTTGATTTTTTGATCGGGAATACCTTCCCTTTCCGAATCGATTGAGACGATCGATCCTAGCAAGACCGTTGGCAGACCTTGCTAGCTTTGCTACGAAGGTTGGATCTCCAAAGCTCAGCCGCCGCACTTCGTTGCCGCCGCCGATCCTGACAGCTACGCTGCCGCACTTCTTGCCGCGGCTGGTTTCGGGGAGATTCTCTCTAAGAGAGCACTTAGGTCGTGGACTCTTCGACTTATTCAAGAATAAAACGTCAAACGAAGAGGGACACCAAGGGCTCCAAAAGTAGTTTGTATTTCATACATTCAAGTTTTTCTTTTGTTGTAAAGGAACGTTGGTTCCTCTCTGTAAGGGTTGGGTGCAACCCGCGGTGGAGGAGTGGTGACTCCTTCGTGTGGAAGAGTTACTTCCTTAGTGTGAGGATTGGTTTTCAATCCTGTTGGTGAAGTGACCGAGTCGTCCCTTGTTGGGAGATAGGTCGAAGGGGGAGAGTGGATGTACCCAAATCGGGGAACCACTATAAATTGCTTGTGTCTTTCTGTGCTGTGTTATTTTGATTGTTTGTGCAGGTATAGCTTAATTCCGCAAAAACGCTGCAAGACACCTATTCCCCCCCCCCCATAGGTGAAGGTAGTTGATACTAGGTGGACTTTCAACTAGACTTGTAAGCTAGTGAGAGCCTGACAACGGGATCATCATCGGAGCAAAGGAATTGGGCTTCCACGAGAGATCAACCGGCCTTGTCAGCTAGTGAGAGCCTGACAGCGAAATCATCATTGGAGCAAAGGAACTGGGCTTCCACGAGAGATCAACCGGCCTTGTCAGCTAGTGAGAGCCTGACAGCGGAATCATTATCGGAGCAAAGGAACTGGGCTTCCACGAGAGATCAACCGGCCTTGTCAGCTAGTGAGAGCCTGACAGCGGAATCATCATCGAAGTAAAGGAACTGGGCTTCCACGAGAGATCAACCGGCCTTGTCAACTAGTGAGAGCCTGACACCGGAATCATCATCGGAGCAAAGGAACTGGGCTTCCACGAGAGATCAACCGGCCTTGTCAGCTAGTGAGAGCCTGACAACGGAATCATCATCAGAGCAAAGGAACTGGGCTTCCACGAGAGATCAACCGACCTTGTCAGCTAGTGAGAGCCTGACAGCGGAATCATCATCGGAGCAAAGGACTTGGTTTTTCTGAGGTTCCCTCAACCCATCCAGCTAGTGAGAGCCTGGCATGGGGAAGATATTTTGGGAGGGGGACTAGACATCTCAACCAAACCTTACAAAATCCAACATCCTCCAAAGGGGAAAATATGATGGGTTACATGACCCCCTCGACTTAGTAGGTCGGGGACTGGACTCATTACATCATAAGAAAAGTACATGACTCTATTGGGGCGAGGAATCTTTAGAGGACCCAGGCACGATCTCACCGTGAGTCGCTCATATGCTCCCTCGGGTTCCCACATCGACCCGATCCTTGCATCTGCCCTCCTCCCTCACTCGGAGCGAAACTTCAATCTGCTCTGGCGGCTGCTGTAGGGCTGGACCTCTCGCCCCCCTCACCTCCAGGAACTCGGGGCAGGTAGTTGTTGCGTGCCCCTCCACCTGGTGGAAGTTACAGTACAGTAGTACCCTTTCTCTCCTCTTTCGGCGGGCTGGGCGATCTCTCCTGTTACCTCTTCCTCCTTCGCCTATTGCCAAGGCCTACTGCGGTGGAGGTAGGAGTTGTCTTGGGACCTGCCCTTAGAAGTCAAACCTCCTTTGGCCCCCATGAAAGTTCCCACCACCCTGGATGAGAGCTCTTTCTGGACCCTGGGCGGGTCCTCCTTGCTGCATCCAACTTGGCTCCGGACCCTCCTGTCCCTGGAACCCCCGATCTCTCTGCTCCTCACTGTTTCTTCCTTCATGATGCCTCGAGCCGCCTTGCTCCTTCGACTCGACCACCGTTAGCCTTGTCAACCTCTTCACAAAAGCCGGGTTAGCCGCCTCTATGGCTATCTCCTCTGTCGCCCTTTCCATCAGCTCCTCGAAGGAAAAGGGGGCCTTCCGGGTCAAGCTCATCTTGAAGAACCCTTCGCATAGCCCCACCATGAATGCCATCTGGAGGGCATACCCTGGCACCTCCTGGATGTCCATGATCTCCTCCTGGAACCGGTCAACGTAGTGGGCCAGCGACTCCTCGACCCTTTGCTTTATCAGGAAGAGGGACTCAGGATTCTTCTTCCTTTTCTTGTAGGTGGAGAAGCGAAGCTGAAAGCTCCGGCTCAGGTCTTCGAACCCATAGATTGATCTTGGTAGGAGTTGATGAAACCAGTGCCTTGCCTTGTCCTTTAACGTGATCGCAAAAAGGCGACACTTGAAGGCATCCGTCATTGGCTTGATGGAGACGGCATCCTCGAACCACTGCAAGTGTTGGACGGGGTCATCCTTTCCGGCATAATAGGCCATGTTAGGCTCTCTGAATCCCTTGGGAACAAGAGCCGAGATGATCAGCTCGCTGAAGGGTGACTCCCTGAGTGCTGGTCTCGCAGCCTCTACTCGCGCGACCCGCTCGCCTGGAGGGCTAGCACTCGTCGGGCTGGGGAACAGCTCTCGGCCTGGGAGGCCTCGCTCGACCCCCTCTACCATCCTTTCCTTCCTGGGTCGCCTACCCGGCATACTAACTTATCCCCCTACTGGGGTGATCTCGCCTTGCCCCCTGGGAGCCAGCTCGCCGAGACCACTCTGGGTCAGCTCGCCGAGACCCCTGGGAGCCATTCCCTGGGGGGTGGGGGTTGAGCTGTCAGCCCGAGGGGCAATGCTTCTCAGCATCTCTATCATGCCTGAGATGGAAGCCATGAACTCCTCCCTTCTAACGAAGGGTCCGGGGTTGGGGAGCTCGTCGAGATCATCACTACCTCCCAGATCTCCAGCCATGACACTCACCCGAGATCTTCTGTGTTGGTCACTCTCCATGCTCACCGCACTATGTGTTGAAGCCAAAAATGACCTCTGTGGAGTTCGGGGTCCCAAAAGAGGGGTGACCTCACACCTACTACACTCGGAAGAACGTCACGGACCAGAGATTTAGGAAACTATGAACAGACTCTCGGCTCTAGCGTGGAGGTCCCACCACACACCCGGAAGGTCACAAGAACTCTTCCCCTCCCTTACCAAATGGCTAAGCTGGGCGCCTTGGAGAGCTCTCTCTACTCTACCAAGAAGAAGCCAAGGGAGGAGGAAGCAAGGAAAACTCATCCTCTCCAAAGACACCCAAGGGGGTCTATTTATAGTTTTTTCAAGTCCTGTGGGTAAAATGACCAAAATGCCCTTATGACAAAATAAACTTCTAGCCAATAGCAAACCTCCGCGACGGGGGGTAAAGAGGTAATTTCCACCCCGGGGGGGGGGGGGCACAACGATAAAAGCATGGTCTAGAGAGAGGTCCAAGGGGTACGGGAGCTAACCCATGCCCCCCACCCCTCGGGCACCCAAGGTGGAGGGGCGAGCACTAGGTCGCGCGGGTCTCGCCCGCGAGCAGGCCGCTCGGGCGAGAGCCAGGCCGCGCCGGCGGGTCTCGCCCGCGAGAAGGCCGCTCGGGCGAGAGCCAGGCCGCGCCGGTGGGTCTCGCCCGCGAGCAAGCTGTTCGGGCGAGAGCCAGGCCGCGCTGGCGGGTCTCGCCCACGAGCAGGCCGCTCGGGCGAGAGCCAGGCCACGCCGGTCTCGCTGCCCCTACCTCGCTCCTCTACATGCCCTGGTGGGAGGGGGCCCGCTATTTCTCCATACCCCCCCCCTCTCCTAAAGTGCCCGGGGGGGAGATGCAAATTTTACCTCCTCATACTAGTATATTTCCAAGCTAGAGCCAAAATTGGACACCAAGAGTGCCAAGACGTCCAAAAAGCTTAAAACTATATGGGGGCGAATACGGGGTTGTACAACTATTGGAGTGGTTTCAAGCTATGATCAAGGAAGATAGGAAAAGCAAGGGTGGAACCTGTCAAATCCTAGGAAAAAGTATGACTACTTGGAGCAGCAAGAAACAAACCAGTCTTACAATCTCAACTACAGAATCAGATCAAAGATCTGTTGGGAGCTGTTGTGCTAAACTTTGTGGATCCAACATCAGCTCCATGGTATCAGGACCATCACCTCTAGATAAGTAGAACTCCTTTATATTGAAATTCTACTAGTGTATTCTAAATTGCTAGGAATCATGTCTCTCATAGCAGGACTATGCATATTAAGATTAAGTATCAGTTAGTTACGGAGTATGTGAAAAAGGAAGAACTCAGTCTTGAGTTTGTTCCCCCAGACATGCTAGTGACTGATATCTTTACAAATCCACTAGATGAAGTCAAGTTCAACACCTTCAAGTTGGGTATGTTGAACTTAGTATAACTTCAGTTTCTCCATGTAAATTTTCTGTTGCAGAACTCACCTTTCTTGCAGGAAGATAAGTCTTCAAAATGGTATCAAGACTGTCAAATCTGACATTTGAAATCAAAACCCTCAAGTGATATCAAGTGGTATCAAGACTATGATGGACTCAAGTGTCCAATAAAGAAAATGATAACAGATGCTCCAGTTGAGGGGGAGCAAGTCAAGAGGCTCCTATTGAGGGGAAGCAAATATAGAAGTCGCAGGAACAAAGCTTCATTTTAAGAGGCAACCAACAGTTGCAGTGGATCAAGGATCATCACAGCTGATCAGCAGGTCCTCTAGACTATGCATGGTCTGAGGGGGAGATTAACCCTAATGGTTGGCTGCTGCTGTCTAGTCGCTGTTGTTGCTGTAAAGACATGCTACTGCAGAACAAGAGGAAAAGCCAGCACCTCATTACTACAGCTGCATTCCACATAAGCTTTAAGTGGTATAGGAGTGGCATTGGATCAAGTGGAAAAATGTTAGCAACAAGCTCATGTGGCTGCAGTGATGTGTTGCATCAGTGTATCAACACAAAATGTATGACTTCTAGTCAAATAATTTGATTTCTAGGTTAATTTCTCAAGTGGTATTAACTTGAGATGTTGGCTAGGATCAAGAGTTCATTTCTCCCATGATCCCCTTACCTCCCTCATTAGGAAATTTCTTTTTAAAGAAGCCAGAAAGGGGAAGTGGTAAGCAATACCTTAAACCCTAAAGGGGGAGGAGCAGAAGATTTGTTAAGATTCTACAGGGAGAGGTAGGCTATACCCTCTACCCTAAAGGGAGGTGTAGAGAAATTGCAATACAGAGTAATTCCAGTGGCATAACAAAAAGGGTAGATGGTGGACTGCCCGGGGGGAGATGTAGAATACTGAGAAGTGCATATTACTTGGAAACATTCAAGTAATATGAAGAGAGCAATGCTGAGTCATTGCATGTTATATCTCCACCCTCAAGTGGCTTGAGGAAAGTCCTCCACTTAAATGTTAAGTGGTGAGGAGAGCTGTAAGCTGCTTTGAAAGTGGTATCTTTGAAATTTTCAAGTGGTATGAGAAAGCTTACAACTGCTTCTCAAATTTATAGGCTTTATCAGTAAATGCTTTTTAGTATTGCTGGGTGTTCTGTCTTCTTCAAACAGGGGAAGATTGTTAGGAATATTGCCCGTAATGTTCCCTAGATTTGATTTGAAGAGGCATCACCATCAACACTAAGAGTATACTTGTATTTGATGTTGGTTAAACTCATCATGTGCAGGATGTTCCTTGGAATAAGGTTAGACAGGTTGTTTAAGTGAGGGTGACACGTGGTCACAAGATAGGTAGGTGGAGAGATAAAAAATCTGTCTAAGTCCACAGGCGTTGAGTGAGGACAGCTCACTCAATGCAAGATGCAAAGAAATGTGGCTAAGTCCACAGACGTTGAGTGAGGATAGCTCACTCAATGCCAGATAAAAAGAAATGTGGTTAAGTCCACAGGCATTGCGTGAGGACAGCTCACTTAATGCCAGATGCAAAGAAATATGGTCAAGTCCACAGGTGTTGAGTGAGGACAACTCACTCAATTCCAGATGCAAAGAAATGTGGTTAAGTCCACAAGGGTTGAGTGAAGCAAGCTCACTCAACGCCAGATGCCAAGGGAAGATGCTGGAAAGGCTGAAAATCGCCTAAGTCCACAGGAGTTGAGTGAAGCCAGTTAACTCAATGGCATACAACAAAAAGTGTTGAGTAAAGCTCAGATAGTCAAAGCTTTATCTCTGACAGTAAAGAAATCTGGTTAAGTCCATAAGCATCGAGTGATGATGGCTCACTCGACGCCTAAGTAGTTAAGACTATAAAAGTCTAGATGGCATTGAGTGATGAAGGCTCACTCATCGCACTCAACGATTAAGCTGACAGAAAATCTGTCTAAATACAGAAGCGTTGAGTGAAGGCTATTCACTCAACGCCTCATTAAAAAATAGGCTAAAGCAGAAAGCGTTGAGTGAAGAAGCTACACTCAACGCTTTCATTCAGGAATGCGACTAAGTGTTTTGGCGTTGATTCAAGCTTACTCACTCAACGCTTAGTGACAGAAAATCTATCTAAGTGTTTTGGCATTGAGTGATGAAGTCTCACTCAACGCCTAGAGATAAAAATCTATCTAAGTGTTTTGGCGTTGAGTGAAGTTTGTTCACTCAATGCCTATACTAATGTGTTTGAATTTGACTAAGTCCACAGATGCTGACTGTTGAGAATAATTTGCCAGCAGGACATATACCCAGACCAGGAACGCGGTGGGGGAAAGCCACGAGGTCAGTCCCACATACACGTGTCCTGCTGGCAAATTATTCTCAACACACCCCCGCAGCAGGACAACCTGGCTCTGATATCATGTGAGAACCTGCCAACCCATATCGCATCTCAAAACCCAGGTATTGATATGAAGGGTGGCGGGGTACATAAACACGGAGGAGCAGGCGCTGCAGGCGATGTGGGATTAATCCCAACCACAAGACTGCAGGGATATTTCGCCATAGGGGGCCCACCGGGATCAACACCCAGACCAGGAACGCGGTGGGGAAAGCCACAGGGTCGGTCCCACATACACGTGTCCTGCTGGCAAATTATTCTCAACACACCCCCGCAGCAGGAAAACCTGGCTCTGATACCATGTGAGAACCTGCCAACCCATATCGCATCTCAAAACCAAGATATTGAGATGAAGGGTGGAGGGGTACATAAACACGGAGGAGCAGGCAATGTGGGATTAATCCCAACCACAGGACTGCAGGGATATTCCGCCACAGGGGGCCCACCGGGGTCAACACCCAGACCAGGAACGCGGTGGGGAAAGCCACGGGGTCGGTCCCACATACACGTGGCCTACTGGCAAATTATTCTCAACATTAACGTTAACAAAAGTCAACTGAGTTCAAAATGTGGCGGGATAGCTACAGAACAGGACAAATAGCGTCGCAGGTCTACAGGATGATTTTTCCTGTAAAAGATAAGTTGTAGCTGTCAACTTCAGTGGGGCCCACGGGTCAAAATAGCTGTTGATCGGCAGAATAGAAAAGGCGGAGATTAGATCAAAGAAATAAGCTTTCGGGAAACAGCTGGACTTCATCTTCTTTCTCGGTCATTGTTGCAAAGCTTTGAAGAACAAGTTCCAGCCATCTGATCTAAAAGTTCTAGAGTTAGTTGTTGACAGCTTCATCATTAACAGCAAGATCATAGTTCTCTCCGAGGAAGAAGAAGCGGCCAAGGAAAAACCCTAACTGCAGCTGATCTGAAAGCCAATACAAGTTAGCTGTAACAAATTTCTTCTGTTATAGCAAGGTCAGATAAAGTTCTGATAAATAAGAAGGTGCAAGGCCATCAGGTTTCTGCAGTTCAAAGTTAGCTGTTTAAAGAGAAACTCAATAGCAAGATCAGAGACTAGATTTCTGAGTTACTTCTCAGCACAAGACAAGTCCACTTAAAGATCAGATACTTGTTGATGTGAAGAAGGTAGAGCTAAATTTTCTTAACTCAGGAAGGCATGCATAGAGAAATTTCTCTGGTGTCAAAACTACACCAACCCACCTTCATCCTGTAGGATCCTTTGGATCTGAGTTGTAGGCATGAATATATAAAGGCTGAGTGTAGGATCTGTTTACAGATCTGAGTGTAGTATTCTAGTGAGAATCTGAGGTAGGATTCAAGTGTGAATCTAAGTGTAGGATCCAAGTGTGGATCTGATTTATAGGACAGATTTGCCTGAGGTAGGATCTTGTATGGATCTAAGTTGTAGGGTCTTTGTGCCTGAGGTAGGGCTGTTTGCCTGAGGTAGGAGACTCATTCTCTCTAGGTGTAGGACCTTTGAGTCTGAGGTAGGATCCAGCTTGGATCTGAGGTAGGGCCTTGTGCCTGAGTTGTAGAAGAGTCATTCTCTCTGAGGTAGGGCTAACCTCCATATCCTGAGTTGTAGGACTTGGTTTCAAGTCTGAGATAGGTGATCATATGATCACTGAGTTGTAGGAGTAAAGTTGCTCTGAGGTAGGGCTTTGTGCCTGAGTTGTAAGTCTTGGAGGAGACTGAGAGATCCTGTGGGATCTGAGGTGTAAGCTCTAAGGAGCTGAGTTTTTGGAGAAGTGTCTTGTCTAACAAGCAGTTAAAAGGGTGGGAGGAAAAGTGAACGTACTCATAATCTAGGGAACCACTATAAATTATGTGTGTGTTCTTTGTGGTGTGTCTTGAAAGCATAAAACTACTAACACACAACACACTAAGTTAATGATAGTTAAAAGAAACTAGAAAACCTATTCATCCCCCCTCTAGGTGTTTAGCTACTTTGGAATTAAAAACTTTCAATCACCATATTTAGATGACGAGAAGCGGTACATGGCCCGTGTTCCATACACCAGTGCAGTAGGGAGCCTTATGTGTGTTATGGTCTGTACTCATCCTGACATTGCACGACCCATCAGTGTAGTGAGCAGGTATATGGCTCATCCGGGGAAATCACATTAGGAGACCGTGAAGTGGATTTTACGATATTTGATAGGGACCGTTGACATTGGATTGTCATTTGGATGCACCAGTTCAGTAGATCAGGTTGTCAGTTATGTGGATTGTGATTTTGCAGGTGATTTGGATCAGAGGAGATCACTGACTGGATATTTTTTCACCCTAGCTGGCAGTGCAGTGAGCTGGAAGGCAACTTTGCAAGCTACAGTTGCATTATCTACTACCGAGGCGGAGTATATGGCCATTGTTGAAGCTGTGAAGGAGGCACTATGGATGAGAGGTTTACTATGTGTGTTGGGGATTGCGTAGGGAGTTACTTATGTATGCTGTGATTCTCAAAGTACTATCCATTTGACTCGGAATCTCATGTACCATGAGAGGACGAAACACATAGACGTCAGATATCACTTCATTCGAGAGGTTGTCTAAGAAAAGCAGAATGATGTGCAGAAGATTGGGACAACAGACAATTCAGCGGACATGTTCATGAAATCGATTTCTATAACCAAGTTCAAGCATTGCTTGAACTTGATCGGTGTTCATAGTTGAGTACCACTGGGCACTTATCGGACAGATATTTGTTGTGATTTGTTTTGATTATGGTTGTGCTATCCTGTACGTGAAGGTACTTGTTCTCAGAGGGTTTACAGTGGTTTGTGTCAATTCGAGTCAAGGTGGAGATTTGTTATTTTTGGTGTCTCGAATTGAACTTTTAATCATGTCCGTCTAATGACATGATTGAATTTAGGAAGGCTTTGATTTTCATCCGGTCCAACTGGGCTCGGATTAGGTTAAAATAAAAAGCGCCCCTTATTCGGAGCCGCCCATTTGATTTTGACGGGAGTTTCTTCTGGAAAGGGTTTCTCCGGTGCTTTCAGGAGGAGGCCTCCATCTCGTGTTCTGTCCGAAAAGGAGGAGACCACCGTATGCTAGCCTTAGAAGAGACAAAGCATGCTCTAACTGTAGCCCTGCACCTGTGGAGGTTGGTTGCTGATCGGAGAGGCAAATCCTGGGCAGTTCTTGTTCAGTTTGTAATCTAGTAATATTTCTTCAATTGGTGATTTGGTAACATCCTCCTTCTTTGTGTGAGATCTTTTGATTGCGAGATTCTCCAATTCATTTATGGTGTTTTGGATATAGCCGACATTGGCTTTATAAACCTCTGAACTTTAACGATAGTGCAATCCCTCTGCCCGACAGTGGACGTACCCATTGATAAGGTGAAACACGTAATTTCTGTGGGTTTGTGTGTGATTGTGTTTTCTTCGTATTGTTTTTCATTTGCCATTTCTGTTGAGATTGCTCGGTAAAATCTGGTTGGACATCGCTTGGATTTTGTTTCCGCTGTTCTCCTCTAGTTACAACACTCTAAATCCTTTTATAATACTAACATAAGAAGAGGGTTTGAGAATCTCACCTCTAGAGAAAAATTCCATCTAGTTTCAGTTTGGGTTGACATGGTGGGTGGAGGAGGTGATCAGTCATGAGCTCTTTAGATCTCCTTACGCTCTCCACTTTGTTTCTATGCTCAGCAATTGCTTGGTAAATGTGTGAGCTAACAGAGGGTTCAGGGGGCTTTTGTAGAATGTGGAGGGAGAGATCGTTTTTCACTTTGCTTACTTCATGGCCTATCATGCCTCCACCTAGCTGGCTCCCTATCCTCTTCTCCTTGCTCCTGACAACTTCAGAGGATAGCTCCTGCCTTCCTAAGATAGTATGAAGTCATCCTCATCCTCAAATAGCCTTAAAGGAATTCCATTTTTGTTCCCTTCTCCATTAAGCAAGATTTGACTTTTAATAAGATTAATTAGCCTATTATGACCCAATCTGATTTTGGGTAGGGGTGGTCATGACGTGGTTAAGACTTGATTCATGAGATTTTAGGCTAGTTCAGAGTTAAGTTAATTCTTAATGAAGATTTTGACTTAATTTAATCATGATTGGACTATAGTTAATTTTGGTTGACCATGACTGACCAAAGCCAACATTTTGATAGGTTGACAAGCTTTGGCAATGAGATATGTTTTAGCTACATCATTTGATAATGCTTGAGATTAATTGGGCTTTGGTCAATTCTCTTAGGTTTAGGTGTATATTTCTCCACTTAAGGGATCTACTTTATCTCTAAAGTGAAATTGTGCTACATTTGGGTGTCATTAGACTTTTAGGGTTTAAATGAAAATTGAGAAGTTAGAGTTAGACACAATCAATTAAATATTTCCATCTCTTTGATTCCTTGATGACTTCTCTAGTGACTCTTTAACTTCCTCACACTATTTAAACTCATATAGTCCCTTTTATTTGTTATTAAAATATATTAATTAACACATTGTATTTGATGAGATCATCGTAAATTTACAGAGAATTTGGGGCTGCAAATAGCCTTCTCCCCACGATCCCCACCAACTTGGTGGGATCATGAGTTTAACCGCCGCACACGTGATCGCCACACGCGATCCTCACACAACGTCCGATCCTCCACCACGGTCGGCCGTCGGCGCTGCCATCGCAGGCGCGAGGAGGCCCGCGACCGGTCTGCCTTGCTGGGGCCGCGTCAGGAGGCGCTGCCCGCATGGGGCCGCCCCTCCCCCCAGCCACCTCCCGCGGCCGTATGGCGCCACCCGCGCAAGGGCGGCCGCCCCTCCCCACGATCGCCTCCCGCGACCACGAGGCACCGCCCGCGCAAGGGCGGTCACGCCCGACCGTTCCTCCCCGTGGCCGCGAGGCGCTGCCCGCGTGAGGACGGTCGTGCCCGACCGCGCCCGATCACGCCTGACTATGCCCGACCTCCCCTCCACGCTGACTAGCCTTCAGCGTCCGCGGGGCGCCGCCCGTAAGGGGCGGCCGTGCCTGGCCGCCCCGCTCCACAACCGTCTCCCTCGGCCGCGGAGCGGCGCCCGGCCGCCCCTCCCCGCGGCTTCTTCCGCCGCGACCAGCCGCCCCGCCGGCCGTAACACTTCCTCTCCCCTCGCTGGCGACCGTCCGTCGGTGGGATGACCACTCTTTCGTATCGAGCCCTCCCCGCTGTCCGATCATTCCACCGCAATCACCACCATACATTTCATGGATAACCACCCACTAACTATCATGATTACTAGGGGGTTATCAGTAATTATAAAATTGTCTGCATTTAGTGTAAATTATACGCATAATATTCCCCCAAAACTATATTAGAAGTGACGTGCAAATAATAATTATGGGTATTACCGTGTGCGGATAGCCGCATAACCACCGTAATCACCTCCTGGAGCCTATAAAAAGACCCCAGAACCCCCTTTATTTCTAACTTTCTCCTCCCAGTCTTCTTCTTCCTCGGGTCGGAGCTCTGTCGGAATTCTCTTATGAGCCTCCTCCACCAGCTAGACCGCCAAAAAATTCGTCCGAGTCCACAACCTTCTAAGGAAGAGGGCGCTTTGCGCGCGACTCTATAGAGTCTCCTACATGCGCGACGCCACCCAAATCACCGCCAACGCATCCCAACACACTCTTCCACGAAGTTTGCTCGCCAAGCAACGCCCGAGGACGCTCATCTCCATTCGAGCCTAGGAAAGAAATCAGCTTCGAGTGTAGTGGTTTGTTGCCCACCGAGCACTCTACAATCTCTGTTTTCAAAGTTGTAACAAGCAGCGGTCTGTCGCCCTCAACTCTCTAAACACCATGTAAACAACCGCTAATTGTGAAGCTTGACCGACATTGTTCCGGTCACGTAATTTTTTACCCATTTAAGAGGTTTTTCTACATTAAAATCGTTTTGTGTGCTTCTGCTTATTCAGTGATTGTGTGCGTGCTCGATCGCTCCACGGGGTAAGACAGCTTAGTTTAGTCCGGTCTACCAGGAGGGTTGAGTTGGCCGCAACAGTACTTACCTTTTTCATGATTGAAACTACTAGGGGTGGACTCATGTGGAGGCACACCCGGGCACGTGCCCCGATCAAAATTTTCGCGAGTTAGCACTAATGCTCGCTCATCCCGCTCGATTCCTCAATTTTATTCCTTCCGCGACCGGCAAGAGCTGTAGACGGCGTCGCGATTCCTCCATTTTTCCCCTTCGGCGACCGACAAGAGCTGCAGATGACGTCACGATTCCTCTATTTTTCGCCTTCCGCGACCGGCAAGAGCTGCAGATGGCGTCACACTCAACCTCTCCTCCCCTAATTTGCGTTTTCCTAGACAATGTGAGTCACACGACGACGCCGATAAGAAGAGATGAAGACGACAATCGACTAGCCGCAAGCAAGCCCTAGTTTTCTGGAGTTTGGGCCTGCGACAAGAAGCTTTCTTACCTTGACTCCGACCAACCAGTTCATGTTTTATTCATCTTCCTCCCTGGTTGTGGTGATCTCTAACTCAGCTTCCATACCTTGCAAGGTTGGTTTATTTGAAAACTTGACAGTCAGACCAGTTCTGGAGGGGATCTGGAATGCTTTTGTCCTTCTTTTTCCAATTTTCTTGTTCTATTTAGGCTATATTTGGTTTGGCGGTGGCGGATGCATCCGGTGGGAAGATAAAAGTGAAGAAAAACATTTTATGGTTCCACGGGAAGAAGATGAACAGTGGAAGGGAAAGCTTCATTCATTCATTGATTGAAATTGCAAAGATGATTAGTACACCATTCAGATATGTTGTAGACATATATATAGAAGCTAATACATTCATTAATTAGTTCATCTCCTAACTAATTCTTCAATGCTCCTGCAGTTAAATCTGGCTTCTCTTCGTCTTTCGCCATTGTTGTACAGTTCCAAAGGGCCTGAGCATTGATGAGCCGTTTCTCTGGCTGGACCGCCGGTTCACATTTCAACACCCTCCCTTGAACCGGAGGTGGTTCAACTTTTAGGTTAAGTCGCATGTTTAAGAATTGTGTTCTTCCCATCGGTTTGGTAAGAGCATCAACGCGCTGCGCTTCTGATGGGCAGTGGATCAGTCTTACTTCTTTCTTCTCGATCTGCTCTCGGATGAAATGAAAACGGATATCAATGTGTTTACTTCTATTGTGCAGGACAGGGTTGTTAGAAATAGCGATTGCAGATGCATTGTCACAATAGATGGTAAACTCCTTCTTCTCTTCTTCCAGGAGCTCGCATATAAGCCTCTGCAGCCAAATCCCCTCACAGACAGCGGAGTTGATTGACATATATTCTGCCTCCGTGGTTGACAAGGCAACAGAGGGTTGTTTGCGAGATTTCCAGGAAATTGGGGACTCGCCGTAGTAAAATACGTACCCTGTCGTGCTTCTTCTATCATCCAGAGATCCTCCCCAATCTGCGTCACAATATCCCGACAGAGTGGGGTCACAGCTCTGTTTATAGTGAATTCCATAGTTCTTAGTCCCTTGTATGTATCGGAGTATTCTTTTGGCAGCATTGAAATACTGTTTAGAGGGAGAGCTCACGTATCTGGCCACCTGATTCACAGCATGCTCGATATCAGGTCGAGTACATGTGAGGTATATAAGTGAGCCAACCAAACTTCTATATGTCTTCTCATCAGTCTCATCTTCTCCAACTTCCCTCTTCTTCAGTTTTTCATCCTTGCAAATTGGGGTTACACAGGGATTGCAGTGCTCCATTTTGTACTTAGAGAGTAGTTCACTGGCATAAGCTTCTTGTGAGAGGAACATGGATCCTTGCAGTTGACGGATTTGTATGCCCAGGAAATATTTCATTAATCCAATGTCTGTCATCTCATACTTCTTCTTTATTTTACTTCTGAAGGACTCAATTAGAGTGGTAGAGTCTCCTGTGATAATCAGATCGTCTACATATACTGAGATGAAGATTTTCTTGCCTGTATCATCCTTCTTTAGGAATAATGTGGACTCATACTTGCTGGTGGTGAATCCTTCATCTTGCAGGTAGCCAAAAATATTATCATGCCACGCCCTAGGGGCCTGCTTCAGGCCGTAGAGAGCTTTGTGCAACCGATACACCATGTCTCTTCCTTCTGATTTCTCATACCCTTCTGGTTGTTCGACGTATACTTCCTCAGCCAATGTTCCATTGAGGAAGGCCGATTTAACATCCAGTTGGTAAATAGGGTAGGCATTATGTACAGCAATTGCAGTTAGTAGCCGGATTGTGCTCATCCTTGCCACTGGAGCATAGGTCTCCTCAAAGTCCCTCCCTGGCTGCTGACTGTACCCCTTAGCCACTATTCGTGCCTTGTGTTTGACAACTTCTCCTGCTTCATTGCTTTTTAATTTATATACCCATTTCAATCCTATTACAGGCTTATGATGAGGCCTTGGTACCAAGCTCCATGTTTTGTTTAGCTCGACAAGTCTAATTTCTTCATCCATGGCTAACTTCCAATTCTTGTTTTGAGAGGCTTCTCGGAAGGTAGAGGGGGTAGAGTGAAACATGACCAGAGGTGCATTGTCATAAATGTCCTCTAGTGATCTCATTTTGATGGGCGCTGATGATTGCTGAGGAGAGCTTGGTTCTGTGATGAATCCTGTTTCATCTCCAATTTGTGTTTCCTGGATGGGTCTCATTAGTGGGATGAGATTAACCGGTGCACAATTGGTAGTTGAATTGCTTCTTTTATCTGAGCCCCAGTCCCATGACCTGTCTTCAAAGAAATTTACATCTCTTGACACAAAGAAGTTTCCTTCCTTTGGATCAAACAGCCGGTATCCTTTGTTGCTTGAGCTGTATCCAAGGAATATACATTGTATGCTAGTTGGATCAAGCTTATCTCTCTTCTCTCTCATCTGATGCGCATAGGCCACACAACCAAATGTGCGTAGATGCTCCAGAGTGGGTTTGTGATGATGTAGAACTTCATATGGAGTGCTTGACTTTAATGCTTTAGTTGGTGATCGATTCAGAATATGAATGGCAGTGTTAGCTGCCTCTGCCCAGAATTTCTTGGGCAATTGCTTGTGTATAAGCATTGTCCTTGCCATTTCTACCACAGTCCTATTTCTCCTCTCGACAACCCCATTCTGTTGAGGTGTCCCGGGCACGGTTTTTTTCATGATGAATCCCATGAAGCCGGCAAAAGTGTTCAAATGCATGGGTGATAAATTCCCCACCATTGTCACTGCGAATGGCTTTTATTCTTTTCTCTAGTTTCTTTTCCCATTCATTTTTAAAGTCACAGAAAATTGAGAAAACTTCAGATTTAGAGGAGAGAAAATAGATCCACATGTACCTGGAATGGTCATCGACGAGCAGCAAGAAGTATTTCTTCCCTCCATATGATTCTTCTGTTGATGGTCCCCATAGGTCCATGTGAATTAAGTCCAGGACCTGAGGGGATCTATGCAAAGTAGCTTTGAAGGGCTGTCGATGAGACTTCCCAGACGCACAATCACCACACTGGCGTTGGGGAATTGTAAGAGCAGGTACGCCAGTTGCCAGTTGGTTTTCAAACAGAGTTTTCATGGCATCATAGTTCAGGTGCCCAAGTCGATGGTGCCAAGTATCAATGATGTCATGTTGCTCTGTTTGAGTAGCTAGAGCTGTGTTCTTTTGGACACTTAGAGTCACAGGGTAGACTCTATTCTTGGTTATTGCAGCAGATGTGATGATTTGGTTTTTGTTGTTTGTAATGGAGCAACTAAAATCCTTGAAAGTTATTTGATAACCCTCCTTGGCCAGCTGCCCCACACTAAGGAGATTCTGAGCCAGATTAGGCACAAAGTGCACCCCTTTTAGTTCTTCACTGTGTCCATTCTGAAATGTTGCTAGAACAGTTCCTTTTCCCTCTATCTTATTTGTATTTCCATCTCCGAGAAACACAAGGGATTTACAAGTGTCATCAAAGGTCTGGAAATTTGATCTATCATTGGTCATATGTGATGAACATCCTGAATCAATGAACCAGGAAGTCCCACTCTCTACTTCATCAGAAACCTGGTTGAAAGCCATTAACATCTTTTCTTCTTCTACTTCCTCTGTGAATTTTGCTTCTTGTACCTTGAACCAGCAGTCTCTGTCGAAGTGTGTAGGCTTCTTGCAGCGTCTGCACTTGTGATAGCATTTTGCTGCATCATGATTTGTTTTCTTGCACAGTACACAGAACAAATTTCCTGTGCTTGCTGTAGTTTCAGGTGCTTTATTTTTGTTGTGCCACATATTTTGATTTGTTTGGGTATTTCTCGGACCTTGCTTTTGTTTAATAAATTTACCTCCTTGGTTGCCCCGGCCAAGCTGCATTTTCACTTGGAGGGCATGATCCAAGGGAGATGAATGGCGCTTGAATCTTTCTTCATGTGATTGTATCTTTCCGACCAACACACCCATAGAAAGAGTGTCAAGGTCATTGCTTTCCTCGATCGCCGCTGCAGCATGTTCATATGATCTGGGAAGGCTTCGAAGGATCTTGAGAACAATTTCTTGATCTGGTATTGGGGCTCCAAGAGTGCTCAATTGGTTGGTGATAGTAGTAATACGAGACAGGTAATCGAATATCACCTCATTCTCCTTCATGTTTATATCGTCAAACTGTCGACGCAGATTCTGTCGACGAATATGGATAACTTTCTTATCTCCTTGATAGATTTCCTTTAGGATGTCCCAAGCATCCTTCGCAATTTTAGTGTTCATGATTCGTGGGAAAATGGAAGAAGAAACGGCTTGCTGGATGATCAACAATGCCAGGGAGTTCTTTGTTTTGTCTCCCTTGGTCATTTGTGCTGATTCACCAGCTGCTGCCTTCTCAGAGTACTGAGGCCCGAGACTGACGATTTCCCAGAGGTCCTGGAACTCGAACAGCGTCTCCATTTTGATTGCCCACTGATCATACAGGTCTCCATTGAATATGGGAGCGGCAGCATGAGGAAACGAAGGTAGAGTGGTAGATGATGAGGCCAAATGATCAATAAAAGGTACAAAGTTCAGATACCTCGCAAGGCTCTGATACCACTGTTAGATAAAAGTGAAGAAAAACCTTTTATGGTTCCACGGGAAGAAGATGAACAGTGGAAGGGAAAGCTTCATTCATTCATTGATTGAAATTGCAAAGATGATTAGTACACCATTCAGATATGTTGTAGACATATATATAGAAGCTAATACATTCATTAATTAGTTCATCTCCTAACTAATTCTTCAATGCTCCTGCAGTTAAATCTGGCTTCTCTTCGTCTTCCGCCATTGTTGTACAGTTCCAAAGGGCCTGAGCATTGATGAGCCGTTTCTCTGGCTGGACCGCCGGTTCACATTTCAACATTCTGGAGGGGATCTGGAATGCTTTTGTCCTTCTTTTTCCAATTTTCTTGTTCTATTTAGGCTATATTTGGTTTGGCGGTGGCGGATGCATCCGGTGGGTCGAAATGGCAGTTTGGAACCGGAGGGGGAGAGGTGGGGGTCGAAACGGAGCGGATCAGGTTCGTTTCCTCCTTGCTGTGGGTGCAAACAGAGCAAACGCCGGCGGCGGCCGTTTGTTTACCCGCCGTCCGGCGGCGTTTGCTCCAAACGAAAGCGGTGAAACACCGAACCAAACGAAGCCTTGACTACTCTGATTTTTTTCTCCTATTTAATATTTTTTGATAAGAATCCAAAAAATGACATTCTAGAGGGCTAGCGGTCGTATTCGAACTCATAAACTGAGTTTTAAATTACCCTAAAAATATACATTATACGTTGGCCGACTCTGACTTCTTAGCAGGAATAGAATAAGTTGGACCCGATCATGAGCCGGTTTGGGTCAACACACAAGGGGTCAGTTTGGATGGGCTTTTTCCTCCTTTGCATTCCGGATGGAATTTTGTTTTTTTTCAACAGTTTGGACGGGCGTTGCGTCTACAACGGTGGGGTGTACAAGCGCTGTATCGGAGCTTTCTCCACAACCCTACCCAACCTCCTTTTGCACAGCTCCGGTCTCAAAGCTGCTCTCCCCCGCCAGGTAACTACCCCCTCCTCTCTCCATCTCCAACAACAGATCCGGTGCCGGTGAATATCGCCGGAACCAGATCTGTCGGTTGTTGCCCTGCAAAAATATTGATGCTTGCCTTCTTCTCCGGTGCCGGCGACCGAGGCTTTGCTTAATTTTTTTCTGTCTTCGTCGGCGGAGACAGATCCGGTGCCGATGAAGATCGCCGACACCGGATTGTGCCCGCTGCTAAGAAATTCCGCTACACTGACATCTCCCCAGAGCTTGAAGAGAAATTGGATATGATGTTCAGTGAAGTGTCCGCGACCGGTGAACATTGTTGGGCACCGAGTCTAGGAAAGCGTCACTCTTCTACGGGAGACGATCGACTCATTTATGATGATGAGGACAAGGTGGAGCCTATCTCTACTCCGAAGAATGCGAGTGACTTCGGTTCTTTTACCCGTCCTACAAACATTAACGAAGAAGAATCAATTGACACAGTGAGAAAACGTATAAATAAGGGCAAGGCAAAGGTAAGGGGGGAGAAGCACGGAATCCGGCTATCATCTAGCAGACTTCGCACGTGGAAATCGTCCTATTCGAGGACGTCAAGAAATGTTCAACCAAGCACACTCATCCTTACGCAATGTCATAGATCGCACATTTGGAATCTGGAAAAAGGGCAATCCTTCGGGATATGCCGCAATACAGCTTCGATAGGCAACGAGATATTGTTGTGGCTACTATGACGGTTCATAATTTCATTCGTCGTCACTCATCAAATGTGGACCCTGATTTCATGGCATGTGATGTTGCTGAAAATTTAGTATATCCAGAGGCTAATGAAATTACAACAGACCGATGTGGAACAATTGATGTGCGTCAAAGTAGGAGTACTGGTGTAGGGACAACAGAAATGTACGCATTACAAGAAACAATTGCTGATCTACTACATAGTACTAATAGGTAAATAAAATTTCACTATTTCTCAAAATAATTAAATTTTAAAAATTTGTATTTATTCATCGCTATGCTATATTTTGCAGGTGATGGATTCTGATTGCATGTTGAAGACAGAGATCTACGATAATGTTTCTTGCTTTCATTTATGGGACTTGCTTATAAATGTTTTATATTTACTGTTATTATTTGCTTATGATATTTATGCTCCTTTATTATTTCAGTAATTAAAAAAAATCAGGCTTATCATGAGTAGTATATTTATCAGGAAAAAAATTGAATGTTAATTATGATAATACATATTAACAGAAACGTCACCAGTGTTTTACCAAACTGTTTCTCCATTCTCAACCGCTTCATTCTCACAGCTTCACTCCCACAACTCCTTTGACCACCGCCGCCGCCGAAACAAACTGACCCAAGATTGGATTCCGTATTCCCAATATTATATAACAGAAACTCAAGATATTTTAAATTTAACTAAGTTTTCAGTCAATTAAAATCAGACAGTTAAAGAGTTTAAACAATAAAAAATTGAAACAGAGTCTTAGCTTTATATTATTTCAGCGAAGGCTCTCTGTATAAAATATTTGAGTTGTTCTAATAAATTTTTTTAAGGCAGAAGGGTAATTAACTGGAAACTCCACTATTTGGGCTTGTTCCAGTTTGGCTGATCAAATGAGTATATGAGCTCTACTAATTCTTTTTTGATTTTATGAATTTTCATCGTTAATTTTAATTCGATGATATATTATAATTACTTGAATGAACATTTTATTTTATTTAAAAATAAATAAATTATAATATGCGTTAAATTATTAGATTAAAATAATAAAATTATTTTTGATAATTTAAAATAAAATTGTGAATAATATTTTGAAAGAGCTACATTGCAACAGAACTCAAGATCAAAATTGTTTTGGGGATTTATATTACGGAGCATTTTAAAAATAGGATTTCGCTTCTTTTGAAATGCAAAGGTTAATATTTATATAATAAATTTGATTAAAAAATAAAATAAGTAATTCAATTATTTTTTAAAAATACAAGGGATGAGCTCTTACCGACTCCCAGTTCACAGTTCTCAGTTCCCAGGAAGCTCCTCCCCCAGATCGAAATTTTTTGGATAGGTATGTGCTCCTAATAATAGGTACGCATATAAATAGTCTTTATTTTGGGGGATTCGTCGTGTTTCCCTCCTAATTTTCGTCATTCACGTTTTTCAGGGTTTGGAGCGGCCAAGCTGCCGTCTTCTTCGTTTGAATGTAAAAAGAAAAGGGTTACGAATACTCCCATCAGCCGTGTTTTTCGGGTTCAGAGCGGCGAGCGCTCATATTCTTCGTTTCGCTAAAACGCGCCTCAAATAGCACAACAAAAGCTACCCGCCGGAAATGGTGCAACCCGGACGGCGCATAACTTAAACAACCCGAATCTTTGCTTTCTGCATTTGCCGTCATTGCAGTCCGTAAGTATATGCTTTCCGAAATTCCCGTCTCTTTCCTTGTTCCTGGTTATTTGTTGAAGAATATGAGCGATGTTTTACAACTTTAGCATAACATTTTTAGGAAAATCTGGTAGTCAGGGACATTTCGGTAAGAGAGGCCAACAACACCGTTCATCCGTCGTACTTCTATGGAGGAGAACAATCTATCAGCTGAGAAGTCGCAGGAAGTGGACAAGAGTACTGTTCCATATAATGAGGCGATTTTCGGCACTGTAAGATACTGTGTTATTACAACCGTATAAGTTAGGATTAGACTGTATTATATGTGTAATACGGAAGTATATTTTCGAATCTGCTTATCTGTCCATACCTTAAACCACATTTTCGCATGTGCACAAGGAGGAGGTAGAGTTTCGCACAGTTCATTCTGATGATGAGGCTTACACAATGTACTCAAAATATGCTCGTCAATGCGGATTTAGTGTGCGCAGACATGTATTTTACTGGACACATACATGGATCATCAAGGGACGAGAGTTTTCATGTTCGAAAGCAGGATTTAAACTTCACAAGTCGTGCTCCGATGTGAAGAGAAAATTCCATAAACGAGATTTTAGGACGGACTGCTTGACTTGCTTGCACTTTACTGCCGACGAAGAGGATTGGAATTGGAAAGTATTAAAATTTATTAAAGAGAACAATCATCCTTTGGCTATACCACAAGACGTACATTTGTTGAGATCGCATCGCCATGTAGGTGATGCCCAAGCAACCTTGATTCAGAATATGACAAGCGTGGGGATACGAACGGTTGACACCTTCAACCTTATGGCCGAAGAAATTGGCGGAGCTCATAATGTAGGGTTCACGAAAGCAGATGCATATAACTTCATATATCGAGAAAGAAGAGCGCTCATCGAAATTGGAGATGCAGCTAGAATATTGGAAATTTTTAAGGAGAGCCAGTTTTTAGACAGCATGTTTTCTTTTGATATACAAACAGATGAAATGAATCGCCTGCATAATTACTTCTGGATTGATGGTCCAGGAAAATTGGCTTACGAATGTTTTGGCGATGTCATCATTTTTGACAGCACTTATAGGCTAAACAAATATAATTTAGCATGCGCTCCTTTAATTGCAGTAAATCACCATTGGCAGAATGTTTTTGTTGGATGTGCATTTGTAGCACATGAGATGATAGACACTTTTTCTGTTGGGTATTTGAGGTTTTCTTAAAATTGTTGGGGGTAGGTGACCGATCACAATTTTTACAGATCAAGATCAGACGATGACAGTTGTTATTGAGAGGGTTTTCCCTACTACTCGTCATCAGTTATGCCAATGACACATTTCGAAGAAAGCGTCATCTAAGGTACATATTTTCAACCAAGACAAGCACATTAGATCTTTATTTTATACTTGTATGAGTAAATGTGACACTGAAATGGAGTTTGAGCTGAATTGGAAGGAGATAATTACCAAAAGAAATTTGCAAGAGAACCGGTGGTTAAATGAGCTTCACAAAATTAAAAATAAGTGGTCCACTGCTTTTAATAAAGTTGTACTTGATCTCGGCATTTTATCCACATAACGTAGTGAATCAGCTAATCACAGTCTTCATGGTTGCTCGAAGCCTACAAGTTCACTTGCCGAATGCTTTCTTGGTATGGAGAAATTGATTGATTGTTGGCGAAGGAGTGAACAGGAGGAAGACTTCAAATGCAAAGAAGGTACTCACACTATAAAAATCAAAAGTTCCATGATTCTTAGACAAATGTCCAAGATATATACCAAAAAATTTTAAAAAATATTTGAGCATGCTTTGATGGAGGCGGCACTTGGTTTGATGGTGTCAGAGAATTCAATATATGACCACGATACGATTGTATACAACACACGCCTTTGTGATACTAGTGATCCTGAAATGCATTTGATTGTGACAATAGACAAAGAGCAATGATATAGAGTGCTCTTGCGGAGGTTTTCAAACAAAGGGTTTATTGTGCGAGCACGTACTACGAGTTTATAATTTTCGTAATGTTCAAAAAATTCATTCAAATTACATATTAAAGATATTTACAATGCAAGCTAAAAAGCGAAATAATTTTACACTTCCGACATCCACAAACCGCATTGAGTCGAACTTGATTTTCAGAAATCATATGATGCGGTGGACATATGATCTTTGCCAAAGAATTGAAAATTGTCAAATAACAAAGGAGTACATAGTTAATGTAACGAATGATGTGGGTCAAGTTATAGAAGATATAATCAACATTGATGAGAAAAAGAAAAAAATATTTCTTTCATCCTTAGGGAAGGCCAAAGATGTCTTGAAAGATCCACCATCCATACGACCAAAGGGGGCACCAAAGACACGTCTGAAGAGTTATTGTGAATCTAGCTCCAAGAAATAAAGTAGGATTACCTTGAATTTCTTTCATCCTTACAATTTTTTTTTTTAATTTCATTATTATAACTTGGATTTTACTTTGATCTTCTTTTTGGTTAAATAGAGAAGTCGTGTGAAGTTAAAATGAATGATCCTTTTGCTACTGAGATATTTGGTCAATCAATCGAGCATAATTTCATGGATATTAATTCAGGGTTTGATTCTAATGCAAATTCAAACCACAATTTGGCACATGACGGCTTGAACGATGAATTCTCGATAAATGACGACTTTTCTATTAATGTACCGTTCAATTTTTCGTGTATTCCGAATGTATTCAAATGGCGAACAATCTGTAATAGTAACAATTATTATGTTTTTTTTTATTTTCACGTTCATATCTGATTTGCTTAAATATAAGCTTAATACTATTGTATTTGCACAGCATCCAATCGTATAACACTAGTATTGTCAGTAAAGTGTTTCCATAACTTGTTTAAACACAATCCTTCGTATATTCTTCAAAATATTTTTTATGTACTCCGGATATATTCAAATGGTGAACTGTCTATAAAAGTTATTACAACTGTATCGTCTTCAATCTTAACACAAAACACTCCAATTTTTACGAAAAAAGCTCCATAAATAAGTGTTATAAGCTGTCAATAACATATCAAAAGCATACCTTATAGCCTATGTAACTACCAAAATCATACCAACAAAATTGTGTAAAGTATTAAGTAATAAATATCATCAAAATAATTGTACGCAACTTATGTAAAAATGTATATTAGGAATTTAAACTATTAAATTAGTCGACAAAAGCCAATGACCAAGTAAGCTTTCCGTCAACTTGAAAAACAGTCGGCATCAAAGCATTCCCCTCATTATCTCGCGCAAAGTATTCCACTTTATCTACCTGCAAAATATTGATTGAAATGTAAATATAAGCTCAATACTATTGTATCAGCACTACATCCAATTGTATTACAATAGTATTGTCAGTAAAATATTTCCATAACTTGTTTTAACACAATCCTCCATATATTCTTCGAAATGTTTTCTTGTATTCTGGATGTATTCAAATGGTGAACTTGTTGAAACCAAAAACTTGGTCTCTGTGGAGTTCGGGATCCCAAAAGAGGGGTGACCTCACATCTACTACACTCAGGGGAACGTCACGGACCAAAGACTTAGAAAACTAGGAACAGACCCTCGGCTCTAGCGTGGAGGTCCCACCACACACCCGGAAGGTCACAAGAGCACTTCCTCTCCCTCACCAATGGCTGAGCTGGGTACCTTGGAGAGCTCTCTCATTCAACCAAGAAGAAGCCTAAGAAGGAGGAAGCCAAAAAATGCATGCATCCAAAGGTACCCAAGGGGGTCTATTTATAGTTTTCCCAAATCTGGGGGACCAAAAGGTCAGAAATACCCCCAGGACAAATAGGCTCTGAACCAATAGAAAACATCCACAACAGGAGGTAAAGAGGTAATCCCACCCCGAGGGCACAACGGTAAAAACACGGCCCAAAGAGGTTCAGGGGGAACGGAGGCTAAGCCATGCCCCCTACCCCCCCCGGATACCCGAGGCGAGCAGGTGAACACCGCCGAAGATCTAGTCGCCCGTGGCGAGAGGCCGCAGGCCGATCTCGCCCTCGCAAGCTAGCCGCTCGGGGAGAGAGACCGTAGGCCGGTCTCGCCCCCGCGAGCTAGCCGCCCGGGGCGAGAGGCCACAGGCCATTCTCGCCCCCGCGAGCTAACCGCTCGGGGCGAGAGGCCGCAGGCCGGTCTCGCACCCGCGGGCTAGCCGCCCGGGGCGAGAGGCCGCAGGCCGGTCTCGCCCCTGCGAGCTAACCGCTCAAGGCTATGGTACAGGGGGCGGGATCCTGGCCTCCAGCCAGTCCCGCTGTTTCCACCTCGCACCTAGCAAGTCGGGGCGGGTGCCGGCCATCTTGCCGCACCCGTCCCCCAAAAGGGGCCGATGGGAGAGGTAGATTTTTTCTCCCCCTACTAGTATATTATAAGGGTCAAGCCTAAATTGGCCACTAAGAGTGCAAAACCTCTACAAAAGCTTAAAAACTGCATAGCTAGCCCGTCGCCTACTGGAGGACCCTCACTCTGCGAATACGGGATTGTACACAATCCCCGTTCTTTTCGAGGTTGGCACAAGCTTGGAAAGAAACATCCAACCCAATGTATTCGCTGAGTGCAATTTTCTTGCGCGGTCGAAAAGATACAACCTCCTCGAGTCGAGTTCATACAACCTCTACGGGGGGTCAATTTGTCATGCCAACTAATGAGAGCCTGGGTGGCGAGATTCTCCCCGAGGTGAGAAACACTTGGCCTCTACGAGGGATCAACCTGCCCTGCCAGCTAGTGGGAGCTTGGTCAACGGAATCATCTCAGAGTTAAAAGGACTTAGCCTCCACGAGAGATCAACCTGCCCTGCCACCTAGTGGGAGCCTGGTCAGCGGAATCATCTCGGAGCTAAAAGGACTTAGCCTCCACGAGAGATCAACTTGCCCTGCCTGCTAGTGGGAGCCTGGTCAGCGGAATCATCTCAGAGCTAAAAGGACTTAGCCTTCACGAGAGATCAACCTGCCCTGCCAGCTAGTGGGAGCCTGGTCAGCGAAATCATCTCATAGCTAAGGGGGATTGGCCTCCACGAGAGATCAACCTACCCTGCCAGCTAGTGGGAGCCTGGTCAGCGGAATCAACTCGGAGCTAAAAGGACTTAGCCTCCACGAGAGATCAACCTGCCCTACCATCTAGTGGGAGCCTGGTCAGCGGAATCATCTCGGAGCTAAGGGGGTTTTGCCTCCATGAGAGATCAACCTGCCCTGCCATCTAGTGGGAGCCTGGTCAGCGGAATTATCTCAGAGCTAAAAGGACTTAGCCTCAATGAGAGATCAACCTGCCATGCCAACTAGTGGGAGCCTGGTCAGCGGAATCATCTCGGAGCTAAAAGGACTTAGCCTCCATGAGAGATCAACCTGCTCTGCCAGCTAGTGGGAGCCTGGTCAACGGAATCATCTCGAAGCTAAAAGGACTTAGCCTCTATGAGAGATCAACCTGCCCTGCCAGCTAGTGGGAGCTTGATCAGCGGAATCATCTCGGAGCTAAGGGGGTTTGGCCTCCACGAGAGATCAACCTGCCCTGCTAGCTAGTGGGAGCATGGTCAGCAGAATCATCTCGAAGCTAAAAGGACTTAGCTCCACGAGAGATCAACCTGCCCTACCAGCTAGTGGGAGCCTGGTCAGCGGAATCATCTCAGAGCTAAAAGGACTTAGCCTCCAACAGAGATCAACCTGCCCTGCCAGCTAGTGGGAGCCTGGTCAGCGGAATCATCTCAGAGCTAAAAGGACTTAGCCTCCATGAGAGATTAACCTGCCCACCAGCTAATGGGAGCCTGGTCAGCGGAATCATCTCGGAGCTAAGGGAGCTTGGCCTCCACGAGAGATCAACCTGCCCTGCCAGCTAGTGGGAGCCTGGTCAGCGGAATCATCTCGGAGCTAAAAGGACTTAGCGTCCACGAGATATCAACCTGCCATGCCAGCTAGTGGGAGCCTGGTCAGCGGAATCATCTCGGAGCTAAGGGACTTAGCCTCCATGAGAGATCAACCTGCCCTGCCAGCTAGTGGGAGCCTGGTCAATGGAATCATCTCGGATCTAAAAGGACTTAGCCTCCATGAGAGATCAACCTGCCCTGCCAGCTAGTGGGAACCTGGTCAGCGGAATCATCTCGGAGCTAAAAGGACTTAGCCTCCATGAGATATCAACCTGCCCTACCAGCTAGTGGGAGCCTTGTCAATAGAAACATCTCGGAGCTAAGGGGGCTTGGCCTCTACGAGAGATCAACCTGCCCTGCCAGCTAGTGGGAGCGTGGTCAGCGGAATCATCTCGGAGCTAAGGTACGGATCACAAATGTTTTCCGGCGGTCTTTTTCATCAATCATAGTTAATACAACGCAAGCAAAGTTCATTACAAGAGATGATCCACTTCACTACCTTCCTCTTCCCTTGTGAATCATGGGATCCCTCCCCGGGTGCCCACATCAACCCTGTCCTCACAACTCTCCCCTACTGCCTCAGGTTGGACTTCTTCAATTCGCACCGGATCTCGCGGTTGTTAAGGTTGTGATGCCGGAGCTCTTGTCCTTCTCAACTCCTGGAATTCGGGGCAAGTAGATGTTGCATGGCCCTCCTCCTGGTGGAACTCACAGTAGGGTAACTCTACTCTAACTCTTCCTCTTCCCGCGCGGTTCCTCCTCTCCCTTCTACCGATCGTCATCGCTTGCTGCGGTGGGGGTAGGAGATGCCTAGGGGCTTGCCTTTGAAAGTTGTACCTTCCTTGGCCTCCCTGAAAGTCTCCCTCATCCTGAATGAGAGCTCTTCCTGGACCCTGGGCAGGTCCTCCCTGCTGCCTCCAACCTGGCTCCGGACCCTCCTGTCCCTGAAACCCCAAAGCTCTCTGCTCCTCCCTCCGTCTTCCTTCTAGATGCCTCGAGCCGCCTTGCTCCTTTGGCTCCGCCTCTGTTAGCCTTGCCAAATTCTTGACAAATGCCGGGTTGGCCGCCTCTATGGCTATCTCCTCAACCGCCCTTTCCATCAGCTCCTCGAAGGAGAGGGGGACCTTTTGAGTCAGGCTTATCTTGAAGAACCCCTTGCGCAACCCCACCGTGAACTCCATTTGAAGGGCATACCCCGACATCTCCTGGATATCCAGGATCTCCTCTTGGAACCTGTCAACGTAATGGGTCAGCGACTCCTCGGCCCCCTGCCTTATCAGGAAGATGGACTCATGACTCTTCTTCCTCTTCTTGGAGGTGGAGAAGCGAAGCTGAAAGCTCCGGCTCAAGTCCTCGAACCCATAGATTGACCTCGGAGGGAGTTGATGAAACCAGTCCCTTTCCTTCTCCTTCAATGTGATCGCAAAGAGGTGACACTTGAAGGCATCCGTCATCGGCCTGATGGAGACGGCATCCTCGAACCACTACAGGTGCTGGATGGGGTCATCCTTCCCGGTATAATAAGCCATGTCAGGCTCTCTGAACCCCTCAGGAACGGGAGCCGAGATGATCAGCTCGATAAAGGGTGACCCCTTCATTTGTGGTCTCGCGAGCTCTACTCGTGCGACCTGGTCACCTGGGAGGCGAGCACTCGCCGGGCTGGGGAACAACTCCTGGCCTGTGAGGTCTCGCTCGACCCCATATCCCATCCTCTCCTTTCCTGGCCGTCTTCCTGGTGCACTTCCTTCTCCCCCTGCTGGGGTCATCTCGCTTGGACCCCTGGGGTCGACTCATCGAGAGGGGGGAGCTAGCTCCTGGGGGGTTGGAGTGGAGCTGCCACCCCGAGGAGCCAAACTTCGCAACATCCCCATGATGCCTTAAATGGATGCCATGAACTCCTCCCTTCCTACGAAGGGTCCTAGGTTGGGGAGCTCGCCGAGATCATCACGACCTCCTTGATCTCCGGCCATGACACTCTCCTGAGATCTTCTGTGCTAGTCACTCTCCACGCTCACCACACCAAAATGTTGAAACCAAAAACTTGGTCTCTGTGGAGTTCGGTGTCCCAAAAGAGGGGTGACCTCACACCTACTACACTCGGGGGAACGTCACAGACCAAAGACTTAGGAAACTAGGAACAGACCCTCGGCTCTAGCGTGGAAGTCCCATCACACACCCGAAAGGTCACAAGAGCACTTCCCCTCCCTCACCAATGGCTGAGCTTGGTACATTGGAGAGCTCTCCAACTCAACCAAGAAGAAGCCTAAGGAGGAGGAAGCCAAAAAACTCATGCCTCCAAAGTTACCCAAGGGGGTCTATTTATAGTTTTCCCAAGCCATGGGGACCAAAAGGTCAGAAATACCCCCAGGACAAATAGGCTCTGAACCAATAGAAAACATCCACACCGGGGGTAAAGAGGTAATCCCGCCCCGAGGGCACAACGGTAAAAAGCACGGCCCAAAGAGGTCCAGGGGGAACAGAGGCTAAGTCATGGCCCATACCCCCCCCCCCCCCCGGATACCCGAGGCGAGCAGGTGAACCCTGCTGAATATCTAGTCGCCCGGGGCGAGAGGCCGCAGGCCGGTCTCGCCCCCGCGAGCTAGACGCCCGGGGCGAGAGGCCATATGCCGGTCTCGCCCCCGCGAGCTAACCACCCGGGGCGAGAGGCCGCAGTCCGGTCTCGCCCCCACGGGCTAGCCGCCCGAGGCGAGAGGCCGCAGGCCGGTCTCGCCCCTGCGAGCTAACCGCCCATGGCTAGGGTGCAGGGGGCGGGACCCTGGCCTCCAACCAGTCCCGTTTTTCCCACCTTGCACCTAGCAAGCCGGGGCGGGTGCCGACTATCTTGCCGCACCCGTCCCCCAAAAGGGGTCGGGGGGAGAGATAGGTTTTTTCTCCCCATACTAGTATATTACAAGGGTCAAGCCTAAATTGGCCACCAAGAGTGCAAAACCTCTCCAAAAGCTTAAAAATTGCATAGCTAGCCCTACGCCTGCTAGAGGACCCTCACTCTGCGAATACGGGGTTGTACAGAACTGTCTATAAAAGCTATTTTTTAATAAAATATTTTATCCATTTCATTTGCTTAATATAAGCTAAATACGACAGTATATGCACTTCATCCAATCGTATTACAACTGTGTCGTCTATTCGTCTCCAATCATAACACAAACCACTCCATTTTTTACGAAAAAAAGCTCCAGAAAAAAGTGTTATAAGCTGCCAATAACATATCAAAAACATACCTTATAGCTTATGTAACTACCAAAATCATACCAACAAAATTGTGTGTAAGGTATTAAGTAATAAATATCATCAGAATAATTGTACGCAACCTGTGTAAAAATGTATATTAGGAATTTAAACTATTAAATTAGTCGGCAAAAGTCAGTGGGTAAGTAAAGCTTTCCGTCAACTTGAAAAATTGCCGGCATCAAAACATTCTCCTCATTATCTCGCACAAGGTATTCCACTTTATCTACCTGCAAAGTATTTATTGAAATGTAAATATTCGGTACAACATATCTATTTGTTAAGGAGTGTTTAACAACACTTACTCATAACTTTGTCAGAAAAAGCCTTAATTAGCTCAATTGGAATTTCTGCGCTCAACTTCGGCATTTGTTTTGCCCATCACTGACATTTTCCCCAATCGATTTTCTTTTTCCCAACAATCGTTTTCATATAAAGAAGAACGAAAACATCACAATCATCAGGACTATCTTGTGTTGGAATAGTTGAAACCGAAAAATCGGTCTCGAGGAGTTCACCCTTGGGCAAGGGGTAATCGCGCACCTACTTGTCTCCTGTTAACTGGACAGCCAGAAACTTAGGACAAATAACAGACCCAAGGCTCCAGCACGGAGGTCTCACCTCACACCCGGAAGTTCTTTGAGCGCTTCCCCTTCTTAGCCAAGTGTTGAAGCTAAGGTACCTCAGAAAGTGCTAGAAAATTGACACAAGTAAGCATGCCTTTCTGAGGTACCCCTTGGGTCCTATTTATAGGATTATGAAAATGGCCTGAAAATAACCAACTTCCGCTGTTCTGGGGGGCTATGGGCAGACCAATAGGGTCAACATGGTGACATACATCACTGCAAAAACATGGGCGAGATGCCCCCTGGGGATCCTTCTCATGAGTGGCGGATGGGGCTCGCACTCGCCTACCCCTTGGCCTAGGGCGAGTACGAGCTAGGCGCCCTGCTTGCGAGATGTCCCTGCCCTCATTTGCCGGGCTCGGCTCCACAAACCCTGAGCTCGGCCCGACGAATGTCGAACACGGTCTGACCTCTGCTGAGTTCGGACTCAGCGCTGGGGTTTGGCGCGCGTGCTCTCCTGTCGAGCTCGCTTGAGGCTTGGGGGCGGTCTGAACCAGCCGGTATGGATTCTGTCGACCCACTCGCCGGATACGGGGTTGTACACAATCTCCGCTCTTTGTGAGGTTGGGACAAGCTCAGAAAGAAACATCCAACCCCACAGGGTTCGGCGAGTGCGACTGGAGCCAGAAGAGAATCTTGCGGAGGGGCCCACCACCAGCTATAAATACATGCACCTGCATACCCGGCTGACCTTTGCCATTCCCCTTGCTTTAGCCTTGTCAGGATGCCGCTTCCCAAAGAGGTCCAAGAGCGAGTGGCGCGTTCTCGAGCAGAGGCTGCAGCTCGCGTCGCGGGCTTGACCGACCTCAAGGCCCCACCTCGTAACCTTGCCGAGTTCAATTCGGCCAAAAAGGCGAAGCCCCTTCCAAAGGATGCCGAACCCATCTACAATGAATTCAGGACAGCTTTAAATAACGGGGTCGGATCCTCCACTCAGCCGACTCCGGAGCCCCAAGGTAAGGAAATCATCGTCCTTTCCGCTGACCAGGCCAGCCGAGGTCATAGCGGCGAGACATCTGCACCTTAGGTCAAGGACCCTCTCGACAGCCCGCGACATCAGGCACCCGACGCACGTCTGCGGGCCTCGCTTCCTAGCTTCGGGACCACGGGGTCGGACTCAAAGAAGCTGAGGTCGCCGACTCGCCTTTCTTCTCAACAGCCTCTCGCTTCTGCACCAGCGGGGGGAGGTATTGAGGTCATCCCCACACCCGTCTTTACTCGCCTCTCTCCAGAGGCTCCCTGACATGTTCGTGGCAAGGTTCTAGGCAATCCCCCTCATCGCCCCGGCATGGAGGGGTAGGGTGTGCACGGTAGGTTTTTAACTTCCCTGAATCCTATTCGTCTTTGGCGGTACTCACCCCCTTTTCTCAACCCTGTAATTGTTCGTACAGACTTCACCATAGATTCTGAGGCCGACGAGTGCGCGGGCCAGACTCGGTATTCGCCTCTCCCTTCTCCTCGTACTCTAGATGCCTTCCTGGATTCCGATGTGGAGGGCCCTGAACGGTCGAGGCGAGTACAGCTGGTCCTTAAGAAGCTGGTGTGCGAGCTTCACGAGGTGCGGAGGGACAACCTCAAGCTACAGCGGGAGTGTGAGCGGCTCGCGGACATGGCGGGAGTCAACCCGGCCTTTGAGGAGGCATCTTCTTCCATGCTTCTGGATGAGATCAACGAGAGTCTACAGACCGTCCATCGGAACCTGGGACGACTCTGCGAGCTCCGCGCTCGGCGACCTGGGGCAACAGGGTCGTGAGACCGGGGTAGCTAGAGACGACACCCCTGATGGGCCTACCGGTACTCGCCCATGTTCTCCGCTGGTCCGCTCGAGTCGGAGGTTTTTAATTTTCGCTTTGACCTGTTCAAATCTGTAATAACTTGGATAATTTTTTTTAATTATTGTTAATACGTTAAAGCATAGTAATCTGCGTCCCATCAGTCCCGTCTTGCCATAATGCAGGGTTAGCTCGCGGCGATCGACGAGCTGAAGGCGGCGAGCCGGGATAGGCGAGCTGGGGTAGGCGAGCTGGGTAGGAGAGCCGGTTTGGCCCCAAATTCCCCCTCTATAAATAGGCCTTCCCACCAACCCCTGTCACGTCTTTATTGCCTCCGTACTTTCTCCCTTTGCTTACGTTATTTCTAGTGCTCACGCTCTCTGTCTTCGCAGGCATAGGTAAGGGGAACCCTGACTCAGACGGGCGGGCCAAGTGTGCTCGGCACTTCGTCGAGCACTGCTTCTTCGAGGGTAACACAACCGAGGAGGAGCTCGCCGAGTGCGTGGCTGACTACGTTCCATCTGGCTTCACTGCTCGCCTCCCAACCGAGCATGAGGTCATCAACTCTTTCTATCCGGACGAACTGGCCTTCCCTATCTCGCATTTCGAGTTGGGGTTGCGCCTGCCTCTCTGGCCGGAAATCCGCCAGATGCTGAAGTATTATGGCGCGGTGCCCGCGCAGCTGAACCCGAACGCCATCGCCATGATGGTCGCGCTCGTCTGCTACCTCCGCCGCGAGCGGATAAAGTTTAACTTGACGGTCTTCCGAAAACTGTTCTCCTACAAAGCCACCCCCGATGGGGGCGCCTTCTTCGGCGGCTCCTTAATAAAAGTTCGCAAGGTCGCGAACAAGCATCACAACTGGATGACCAAGATCGTCTTCATCAATGGCGATCTCGGCAACGTCCCCTTCTCGCCTCAGCAGAAGGACGAGGAGGTATATCGCTCCCCCTCGGTGTCCGGCAACGACGCCGACCTCCACAAATTATTCCTTCACAAGGATTTCGAGGTCGCCCACTCCGCCGAGGCCTCGACTCCCTCCTGCTCGTGCCCCCAGGTGAAGGTATGCCTCGATTCCCCCTGTTTTCACTGGACTCGGCGGGAAGGACAACAAAATAGAAAACTGACCAAGTTTTTTCTATAGGGGAGCGACTCATCCCCGAGAACCCACCTTTCGCAGACTCGGGGCTCTACTCTGACCTACTCCAACTCGCTCGGGCGGCCGCGCTGGCTTGCCGAGACGGTCAGGTGCCGTCCCAGCCTTCCTCCTGCAAGAGGCAGTTAGTCATCGGGGGATCCGACTCGTCTCGCCGGCCCTCGGAACACAAGAAAAAGAAGGCCAAGGTTGTCTCTAGGAGGGAGAGGCAGTCCCCAAAGTACATGGACTCGCCTGCGACCTCTCCCGACAACTCGTCAGGGAGCCCGCTGGTAGAAACATCGGGGAAGGACAAAAGAGTGCGCGGGCCTTACGCCCCTAAGGTCGCTGAGGATTTCGCGCCCCGCGAGTTGGTCCTGCCCAAGTAACACCCCCTCTTCGGCTTGGGGGAGAAGTGAAAGGACTCGGCTGGCAAGCCGATGGTTAGGTGGGATGAGCTGGCCCATCGGGTCTCCGTCTTCACTCGCCCTTCCTAGGGTGCTCGCCAACCTCCCACAGGCCACACCTACGCCCTCAGCTTCAGCCTTTATGCCCGAGACGGTGTCGCAGCCTACAAGGGCATGACCCCACGCTAGCTGGGTCACGAGGGCATGCGGGCCCACCTACGATCTTTCGAGCTGCACCATATGATGGTGCGCCGCAGCTTCAACCTCAGCCGACTTATGTTGAAGGCCGAGGAGGAGCGCGACGTCGCGAAGGACAAGGCCGCCGACGCGGAGAGGTGTTGTGGCATCGTTGAGGATCTACTCGCGCGGACTACGGGCGGGCTGGTAAGTGTCGACCGCCTCTTGCCGTTTTTACTTTACTTTTTTGCAATGATATTCAAACTTCTATTTTCAGGGTGTCGAGGCTGCGCGCGGGTTGCATAATCGCGCCACTGGGTTGGAGGAGGAGGTTGCCCAACCGCAGGCTCGCCTCACCGAGCAAGACGTTCGCCTTGGCGAGCCGGAGGCTCGCGCCACCCAGCTGGAGGACGAGGTGGGGCGGCTGAAGGAACAGAACCAGGGGCTTCACGGCGAGCTCCTCCGGCAGGCGGAGCTTCTCCTTACCGAGGGCGGCGGCGCGCCTCCCTACCCCTTCCAGAGGCCGCGGGTCTTCGGCGAGAAGGAGGTCGTGGAGCGGCTGCGAGTCAACTCGATCGAGTCTGCCGAGTGACTCCTGGACGTCATGAGGGGTACGGGGATTTTGGCGGAAGGCTGTGAGGAAGTTGCGGTTCGCGACCTTATGCCCATTCTGTTCCCGCCGAGTCCACCCGGCGAGAAGGAGGATAGCTTCGCCTCGCTTTTTGGGGAGATGAATAAGAGCAAGGGGCACGAGGGCGAGGAAGGCCATATCTCAGGGGAGGAGGGCGAGGGCTGAGCGTATTTTGTAATTTCTCCCCCCCCCCTTTGTAATCTTGTGAAGGCGAGTTCCGATTTTGTAACAGATGTATATTCAAAGAATGAAAAGTAACTTTTGTAAAAAAAAATTGTATCTTCTTTTCTCTTGGACTTGCTTGCAGAGATGCATTCGCCTGTGATAAGATGTCGAGTCAGGATGCGTATTTCAGCTGGACCCAGAGCGCTTGTAGTCACTAGGTTCGTGAGTGCCAGACTCGCCCGCGAGTACCCAGCTCGCCGCAAACGTCTGACTCGCCTGCGAACACCCAGCTCGCCCCAAGTGTCCCACTCGACTACGGGTGTTCAACCTGCTTATGAGTCTGACCGCTAGGTGAGGTACCCTTTGGGCTCAGCCCCAGGGTCATAGAAACGTCCATCGAGACCTCAGCCCTGCCAGCTAGGTGGGAGCCTGACAATGGGAGAATCGAGACCTAACCCTAGAGCGAGAACACTTAGAATATTTGCCACTCCCTAGTGCTACCACCTGGTCCATCAGCTTGGTGGGAGCCTGACGGTGGGTGTTAAACATCCTCTGGGATCACCCCCAGGGTCATAACGACGTCCATCGAGACCCCGGCCCTGCCAGCTAGGTGGGAGCCTGACAGCAGGAGAATTGAGACCTAACCCCAGAGCGAGAACGCTTAGAATATTTGCTACTCCCGGGTGCTACCACCGGGACAATCAGCTTGGTGGGAGCCTGACGGCGGGTGTTGAACATCCTCCGGGCTCAGTCCCAAGGTCATAACGAGTCCATTGAGACCCCGGCCCTGCCAGCTAGGTGGGAGCCTGACAGCGGGAAAATCGAGACCTAACCCCAGAGCGAGAATACTTAGAATATTTGCCACTCCCGGATGCTACCACCGGGCCAATCAGCTTGGTGGGAGCCTGACGGCGGGTGTTTAACATCCTCCGGGCTCAGCCCCAGGGTCATAACGACGTCCATCGAGACCCCGGCCCTGCCAGCTAGATAGGAACCTGACAGCGGGAGAATCGAGACCTAACCCCAGAGCGAGAATACTTAAAATATTTTCCACTCCTGGGTGCTACCACTAGGCCAATCAGCTTGGTGGGAGCCTGACGACGGGTGTTGAACATCCTCCGGGCTCAGCCCCATGGTCATAATGACGTCCATCGAGACCCCGGCCCTGTGTAACACCCCTATCCGTCGGATAGCATATAGCAGAAGGTCCGGCCGAGGCCCGACGCCATATACTACGGACAGACCGGTTGGTTACGCATTGAAACCATACAACTAATCAGAGCGTCCTACACAACACCTAGCGGAAGCAAATTTAATTATGTTGCAAAAAGATAAGAACCCTGCCACAAAGCATGAATGTCCACTACAACCCAGGAATGAGTACATACACAAAAGAGAACTGGCCTTAAGGCCTTACAATGTTCACTTAACAAAATAGTGTCTTCCAAACCTCGGCACGCAGGCCGGCCACACATGAGTACAAGAGGTAAAACACTCAAAACAAGGCCTTCGGGGGCCAGCACAGCAACTTGGGCTTTAGCCCGCTATTTACCTCTCGGCTCCGCAGCACCTGCAAGCAACAACCCACCGCACGGTGGTAAACAAAGGCAACGGTCAGCAATGCTGACCAAATTATAACGATTCCGCCCCCAAACCGGGGCGGCAAAGCTTCTTCCCTGCACTTGTTAGCAAAACACGCAACACAGCCAAACAAGCATCTCAACATAGGTGCACGCTCTCACGGCCGTACACCCCGTGCTCTCAGGGCACTTACTCGGCGAAGCCAGTCCGAACCCCGTCCGGTCCTCGACTCCACCACCACCCCTAGGATGGCAATCTTTGTGAGCATTTAGTCTTCTCAGCCGCAGCCTAGACTCGATCTCCAAATCTCAGTAAGTCCCACGTAAACTTTAGGTCGCTTTAACCGAGCAGGTGGAGCGAGTAGAGGGCTACTAGTCCGTTGCTCACTCCGCCACTGCCATTTGGCCCTTTGGCGCGGACTAAGCTTTCCTCAGTCCCAAATAACGATCAAACACGGTACTTAGCCCTGCTAAGTACCCGGTTGGCTCCCAGGCCACCGATATGACAGAACTACATTTCCGTCCAAGATTTTCGGGTGCACCTCGGGTTTCACCCCCAAGGCTCCCTGCCGCAATCAAACATGATACATAGCCCCGCTATGTTCCCGGCTGGCACCCAGGCCACCGAGATGGCAGAACTTCGTTTCTGCCCAGATTTCCGGGTGCACCTCGGGGTTAATCCCCAAGATTCCCTGATGCATTCTACCGCATAGCAACCCGAAAACAACCACAACGCTCGGAGTCTTCTCCGGCTAAAATATGCATAACAAAACATCACCGATCCGGAACACACGTCCGGGTAGGCTTCACACAACATGCCTATGTCCGTACTACGATTCCGGACTCTAACAAGGGGGACTTTACTTATCTACCCCAAGGAATACCACGATCTCGCCGCACACTCGCGGGAGAGGGGTTTTCCCATGCAAAGGAAGAAGAGCTTCACATGCTCAAGAAGAGAATCGTTACCCTTTCGCTTTTCCTCGGCGCCATGACGATCCACTCGGATGGAAAGCACCGTATCGGCCTCGCCTTCGCGGATCCGGACTCGGATCGAGAATCGGAGCTCCGAAGCTTCTCCGGCGGCCGGATCTTGAACTCCTCCTTCCACCTTGCTCTCCCTTCTCTCTAAAATCTTAGAGAGAGAATGGCCAAAGGAAAATGGGTTTCTAAACCCTATTTCCCGACTATAACCACCCAGGAGCAGCCCCCCACCGTCGGATCCAAAGCCAAGGAAACGAACGATCGAGATTAGATCTGAAATCCCAAAAACTGGGCCGAACACGGCTTGACACACGGCCGTGTGTCTGGCCGTGTAGCTCATTCGCCGATCGACACGGGTCTTGACACGCCGTGTTCGAGGCCGTGTGCCCCACACATGGCTTGAGACACGGCCGTGTGTCTCAGGCCGTGTCCTTCTCTGACTCGAGACTGCACAAAAACGCATTCGACCACTGAACACGGGTAGGCACACGGCCGTGTGCCTGGCCGTGTGCCCCTGAGATGACCTCAAATCGAAAAGTGGTCAACATGAAAGTTGTAGATCTCGTCGAGACGAACAAAATTCATGTTGACCATTTTTCCACCCGACACCGTTTTGACCCTCAAAACGGTGCCCGAACGCGATCATCTCCGAGGTTGGGGTCTTACAACTCCCTCCCCCTTAAGAGAATTTCGTCCCGAAATTAAGAACAGAGACTACACAAAATAAACATAACGAGTACCTGAGGGGAACAACTCGGGGTACTCCTCGCGCATTGCCTTCTCTCGCTCCCAAGAGAGCTCCTCGCGTCCGCAGTTATCCCAACGGACCTTCACCATTCTGATTTCCTTGTTCCGAAGCCGCTTGACTTCGAAATCCTCAATAGATATGGGCTTGACTTTCGTTGTCAACCCTTCCTCAACCGGCACCTGATCAACCTCGATCACTTGCGAAGGCTCTTGCACCGCCTTCCGCAACACAGAAATGTGGAACACATCATGTAAACCACCCAATTCCTCCGATAGCCTCAAACGGTAAGCCGCTTCGCCGACTCGCTCCAGAACCTCAAAAGGTCCAAGGTATCTTGGGCTCAGCTTCTTCAAGCGTCTCACCCACGAAACCCCCTTGAACGGCTTCACTTTCAGATATACCCAATCGCCTACCGCGAACTCCACGTTCCGGTGCTTGGCATTGTAATACTTCGCTTGCCGGTCCTGAGCGATCAACAAGCGCTCCCGAATGATCCGCACTAACGAGGTAGCACTCTCCACCTCCTGCTTCTTGTACAACCTTGCCTCACCCGTTTCAAGCCATGATAACGGCGTGCGACACTTCCTACCATACAGGGCCTCGAAGGGCGCCATTTGTATACTCGCTTGGTAGCTGTTGTTGTACGCGAACTCCACCAAATAAAGGTGGTCTTCCCAATGCTTACCGAAATCCAGAACACACATGCGTAGCATGTCCTCCAACGTTCTATTGACCCTCTCGGTCTGCCCATCCGTCTGCGGATGGAAAGCTGTACTGAACTTTAACTTTGTCCCCAGCATCTGCTGCACCAACCTCCAATCATTTGACGTGAACCGCCCATCGCGATCACTCACAATGCTACGAGGCACTCCATGCAGCCTGACAATATTGTCAACGTACAACTTTGCCAATTTCTCCACTGGATCATCCTTCCTATGCGGAATGAAATGCGACACCTTAGTTAGCCGATCTACGATCACCCAGATGGCGTCGTTCCCCTTCTGCGACCTTGGCAACCCGTGCACAAAGTCCATGGATATATCGTCGAATTTCCACTCCGGTATAGGCAAGGACTTCAGAAATCCTCCCGGCTTTTGGCACTCCGCCTTCACCAAGGCGCACGTTTGGCATTTAGCCACGTACAACGCCACATCTTTCTTAAGCCCCGGCCACCAAAACAACTTTTTGAGATCACGATACATCTTCGTGCTCCCTGGGTGGATTGAGTACTTGGTATGATGAGCCTCGTACATCAACTCCGCCCGGAGGTTACCCCCACTTGGGACGCACAAACGATGATCCTTCCTTAATAACCCATCTTCTACCGAGAACTGGGAATTTGACCCATCCAAAGCGGCCTCCAAAAGCTCTTTCATGGAGTCATCTAACTCCAATGCCTGCCGAACCCGGTCAGCCAGGTCATACTGCACCTCTGTCCAGTTTAACATTGCTTTGGCGCTCGTCTGCTTGTCCACGCAACAGATCTCAAGCTCCTCCAACTCCCGCACTAGCCGCTCATCATGCACCGACAACCAGTTGGCTCGGGCGGGAGCCCTGCGGCTCAGCGCATCCGCAACTGCGTTGCCCTTCCCGGGTACATAATGTATTTTGAAGGTGTAGTCCCCCAGGAACTCCATCCACCTCCTCTGCCTCATATTGAGATCCTTTTGATCCAACAAGTATTTTAGGCTCTTGTGATCGGTGTATATGTCGACCCTTACTCCGTATAGGTAGTGCCTCCACAACTTGAGTGCAAATATCACGGCCACCAACTCTAAGTCGTGCACCGGATAATTTCTTTCATGCACCTTTAGCTGACGCGATCCATACGCTATCACGCTACCATGCTGCAACAACACGCAGCCCAAACCGCTACCCGAAGCGTCGCTATACACCTCAAAGCCCTCGGTCCCACTCGGCGAACTTAACACTGGCGCCGTGGTCAACCGCCTCTTCAGCTCCTCAAAAGCTTGCACGCACTCTTGTGTCCACAAGAATTTCTGATCCTTCCTTGTCAACTTCGTGAGAGGTAACGCTACCCGCGAGAAGTTCTCTACGAAGCGCCTGTAATAGACGGCAAGCCCCAGCAACTCCGGACTTCCTCTACCAAAGACAACACAGGCCACTCTCGTATCGCAACAATCTACGCCGGATCCACCGCAACACCTTTCCCACTAACTACGTGACCAAGGAATGCCACTGAGGATAACCAAAACTCGCCTTTGGAGAACTTTACGTATAGCTCGTTCCTCCTTAGCGTCTCCAAAACCAAACACAGGTGCTTGAGGCGATCTACTTCGTACTGCGAGCACACCAATAGGTCGTCAATAAAGACGATCCCAACACTCCTTAGCGTACTCCCTGAACGTTTTGTTCATCAAAACCATGAACACCGATGGCGCATTAGTCAGCCCGAACGGCATGACCGTAAACTCGAAATGACCATATCTTGTTTTGAACGTTGTCTTTGGGATAACACTTCCCTGATTCTCAGCTGATAGTAACCAGACTTAAGATCCCGCTTTAAGTACACCGATGACCCACCCAACTGATCAAACAGATCGCCAACACTTGGGATCAGGTACTTGATCTCTTTTAACGACTTGCTCAGTTCTTCATAAACGATTCAGAGCCGCAAACTCCCGTCCTTCTTCTACACGAAGAGGGCCGGTGTGCTCCAAGACGACAAACTTGGACGCACAAAACCTTCATCCATACGCTCTTCAAATTGAACTTTCAGTTCTGCCAACTCATTAGGCGTTAGCCTATGAGGAGAGCATGACCCAGATTTGGCACCTGGCGCCAGCTCACTCACGACAACGATTGCTCGCTACGGAGGGACTCCAGGGAAACACATCAGGAATATACCCGAGATACTACCCAATGTAGGCTCAGGCTTCAATGCCTCCCATGATGGCAGTAACGACGCTTGCACGTCGAATCCCTGACCCCTAAACCGTAACCTTGCAACACAGAATCTCTTTTCGCGCGCATTGAACATCCGTAACGCCACAACGCATCCAATTTGTCCTTTGCCATCGAAGAAGGTACTTCAATACATGATATAAATCCCTTGGACAAAAGGTGCGCGAATCTCCCGTATCGAACAATGCTCTCGCCGGATTGCCAATAATCCAAACAAAACCTAGAACCTCCAGTCCTAAGCTAACACGCAAAAGGGTGGCAGGTATAAGAAGCTAAATTGCTATCAATTAAACCATACCTGTCTTCCCGACGGTCGGCCACACGGCCTCCTGCTGGCCAAGGCTGTCCATTCCCAGTTGGACCGGAGTAAACAGCGGTGTGACGAATGCCACCGCCTTTCCCTTCTCCTCAGATATTGCCCCTGACTTCTTTTTGGACATTGGGCGTCCAAACCAACCATCCCGGGCATAGTGCCCCGGCTTTCCACAAACAAAGCATTCATCCAGGGTTTGGACTGTAGTCGCTCCGGATGTGCTAGAGGAAGGGACTAGACCCGACCTCCTAGCCTTCTTGTACCACCTACGGTACCCAGATTTTGAAGTTGTCCGCTTGACCACCGAATCTTTTGCCACAGGATCTCCGACTGTTCCTGCCAAAACTTTCCTTGTCTTCTGAGCACTCTCCCAACACTCTCTGGCGAGGTGCCCTTTCTTGCCACAAGAATAACATTTGACGGTAGTTTGGGTAGTAGATGACCCAGCCTCTTCTCTCGTCATCTTTCGATACGCAGTCCTTATAGGATCTGTAAGGTTTGGTACCATATTCACCGGTACTCGGTGGGTTTCCCCCAACTCCACTTCCAAAGCTCTGGCCGATTCCACCAAAGCTCGGAATCCCAATAACTTTGGTCCTAGCAGTAGGATACGCAACTCGCTGCGCAGACCGTTATAAAATCTATCCACTATAGATTGCTCGCTTTCCCATTCAAAGCCTGGGTAGCGCCTTACCATAAGGAACGCCCGCAAATATGCGTCCACCGAATGCGCTCCCTGCGCCACAGTTAGGCTCCCCTGCTGCTCTACTTGACCCCCAAATGCCCTTTGCTCCAACATACCACCCGATGTTGGGGCCACCTCAGGGACAAATGGTTGCACATTACTCCCATGATGTGCGTTGGTCACAGCGAACACCGCTTCAACCACCCTTCTTATGGTTTCCACAGACGTAGGGGTCTCCGGCACGTCGCTGGGTGCAGTACTTTTCCCAGAAAGTGTGCATTCAGACTGCCACGCGCCACACTCGTACACCTACAATCGTACAGAACACCAATAAGGGACCGAACAAAATTGCAAAAAGCAATTATAGGAACACGCAGGTTCCCCAAACATGTGTATTTTCATTCCTAAGTGGACATTCATGGGTTCTTTTCATGTTATAACGATGACGCACATACATGTGCTCACCACCCCTTAAAGTGAATTCGTCCACGAATTCATTTAAGCTTGACCGAAACCAGTAGTCTGATACCAATTTGTAACACCCCTATCCGTCGGATAGCATATAGCAGAAGGTCCGGCCGGGGCCCGACGCCATATACTACGGACAGACCGGTTGGTTACGCATTGAAACCATATAACTAATCAGAGCGTCCTACACAACACCTAGCGGAAGCAAATTTAATTAAGTTGCAAAAAGATAAGAACCCTGCCACAAAGCATGAATGTCCACTACAACCCAGGAATGAGTACATACACAAAAGAGAACTGGCCTTAAGGCCTTACAATGTTCACTTAACAAAATAGTGTCTTCCAAACCTCGGCACGCAGGCCGGCCACACATGAGTACAAGAGGTAAAACACTCAAAACAAGGCCTTCGGGGGCCAGCACAGCAACTTGGGCTTTAGCCCGCTATTTACCTCTCGGCTCCGCAGCACCTGCAAGCAACAACCCACCGCACGGTGGTAAACAAAGGCAACGGTCAGCAATGCTGACCAAATTATAACGATTCCGCCCCCAAACCGGGGCGTCAAAGCTTCTTCCCTGCACTTGTTAGCAAAACACGCAACACAGCCAAACAAGCATCTCAACATAGGTGCACGCTCTCACGGCCGTACACCCCGTGCTCTCAGGGCACTTACTCGGCGAAGCCAGTCCGAACCCCGTCCGGTCCTCGACTCCACCACCACCCCCAGGATGGCAATCTTTGTGAGCATTTAGTCTTCTCAGCCGCAGCCTAGACTCGATCTCCAAATCTCAGTAAGTCCCACGTAAACTTTAGGTCGCTTTAACCGAGCAGGTGGAGCGGGTAGAGGGCTACTAGTCCGTTGCTCACTCCGCCACTGCCATTTGGCCCTTTGGCGCGGACTAAGCTTTCCCCAGTCCCAAATAACGATCAAACACGGTACTTAGCCCTGCTAAGTACCCGGTTGGCTCCCAGGCCACCGATATGACAGAACTACATTTCCGTCCAAGATTTTCGGGTGCACCTCGGGTTTCACCCCCAAGGCTCCCTGCCGCAATCAAACATGATACATAGCCCCGCTATGTTCCCGGCTGGCACCCAGGCCACCGAGATGGCAGAACTTCGTTTCTGCCCAGATTTCCGGGTGCACCTCGGGGTTAATCCCCAAGATTCCCTGATGCATTCTACCGCATAGCAACCCGAAAACAACCACAACGCTCGGAGTCTTCTCCGGCTAAAATATGCATAACAAAACATCACCGATCCGGAACACACGTCCGGGTAGGCTTCACACAACATGCCTATGTCCGTACTACGATTCCGGACTCTAACAAGGGGGACTTTACTTATCTACCCCAAGGAATACCACGATCTCGCCGCACACTCGCGGGAGAGGGGTTTTCCCATGCAAAGGAAGAAGAGCTTCACATGCTCAAGAAGAGAATCGTTACCCTTTCGCTTTTCCTCGGCGCCATGACGATCCACTCGGATGGAAAGCACCGTATCGGCCTCGCCTTCGCGGATCCGGACTCGGATCGAGAATCGGAGCTCCGAAGCTTCTCCGGCGGCCGGATCTTGAACTCCTCCTTCCACCTTGCTCTCCCTTCTCTCTAAAATCTTAGAGAGAGAATGGCCAAAGGAAAATGGGTTTCTAAACCCTATTTCCCGACTATAACCACCCAGGAGCAGCCCCCCACCGTCGGATCCAAAGCCAAGGAAACGAACGATCGAGATTAGATCTGAAATCCCAAAAACTGGGTCGAACACGGCTTGACACACGGCCGTGTGTCTGGCCGTGTAGCTCATTCGCCGATCGACACGGGTCTTGACACGCCGTGTTCGAGGCCGTGTGCCCCACACACGGCTTGAGACACGGCCGTGTGTCTCAGGCCGTGTCCTTCTCTGACTCGAGACTGCACAAAAACGCATTCGACCACTGAACACGGGTAGGCACACGGCCGTGTGCCTGGCCGTGTGCCCCTGAGATGACCTCAAATCGAAAAGTGGTCAACATGAAAGTTGTAGATCTCGTCGAGACGAACAAAATTCATGTTGACCATTTTTCCACCCGACACCGTTTTGACCCTCAAAACGGTGCCCGAACGCGATCATCTCCGAGGTTGGGGTCTTACACCCTGCCAGCTAGGTGGGAGTCTGACAGCGGGAGAATCGAGACCTAAACCCAGAGCGAGAACACTTAGAATATTTGCCACTCCCGGGTGCTACCACTAGGCCAATCAGCTTGGTGGGAGCCTGACGGCGGGTGTTGAATATCCTCCGGGCTCATCCCCAGGGTCATAACGACATCCATCGAGACCCCGGCCCTGCCAGCTAGGTGGGAGCCTGACAGCAGGAGAATCGAGACCTAACCCCAGAGCGAGAACACTTAGAATATTTGCCACTCCCGGGTGCTACCACCGAGCCAATCAGCTTGGTGGGAGCCTGACAGAGGGTGTTGAACATCCTCCGGGCTCAGCCCCAGGGTCATAACGACGTCCATCGAGACCCCAGCCCTGCCAGCTAGGTGGGAGCCTGACAGCGGGAGAATCGAGACCTAACCCCAGAGTGAGAACACTTAGAATATTTGCCACTCCCGGGTGCTACCACCGGACCAATCAGCTTGGTGGGGTCCTAACGACGGGTGTTGAACATCCTCCGAGCTCAGTCTCAGGGTCATAATGACGTACATCAAGAGCCCGGCCCTGCCAGCTAGGTGAGAGCCTGACAGCGGGAGAATCGAGACATAACCCCAGAGCGAGAACACTTAGAATATTTGCCACTCCCGGGTACTACCACCGGGCCAATCAACTTGGTGGGAGCCTGACGACGGGTATTGAACATCGTCCGGGCTCAGCCCCAGGGTCATAACGACGTCCATTAAGACCCCGGCCCTGCCAGCTAGGTGGGAGCCTGACAGCGGGAGAATCAAGACCTAACCACAGAACGAGAACACTTAGAATATTTGAGGTTATCACTGAAGTGTGAGATCAAGAAAACAGGACAATCTTTTTTCATGAAAGAGGCACATACAGAATTTAGGGATAGAAACGTTTTAGATCGTCGCCGCTCCAAGTATGGTTTAGAATCTCGCTCTCCACATTTTGGAGTCGATATCCCCCCGACTTTAATGCTTCTCGCACGATATAAGGACCTTCCCAGTTCGGATGGAGCTTTCCCAGGGCGGCCGATCTACCTTCCGCATCTACCTTCTTTAGGACCAGATCTCCTTCGTCAAATTGCTTGACCCAAACATTTTTGTCAAAAAACTTTGCCATCCTGCGTTTGACCTCCTCCTTCCTGATAGCCGACAGATCACGCAGTTCCTCTACCAGGTCTAAAGAGAGTCGCAGCTCTTCCTCATTCCTAACTCTCCACTCCTCCCTTCCAGTTCCTGCTTCTATGACCCTGGGGGTCCGAACCTTGAGCTCGATGGGAAGCACTGCCTCGCATCCGTGGGAGAGTTTGAAGGGCGTCTCTCCCGTGGCTGTGTTGGGGTGGTTCTCAGGGCCCAAAGGATCGAGGGGAGCTGCTCCACCCAGATCCCCTTCAAATTTTCAACTTTCTTCTTCAGGAGGTTCACGATGACCTTATTAGCTGCTTTCACCTGCCTATTGCTTCTGGGGTGGTGGACCGAGGCAAACCTGAGATCAATCCCGAGCTCCCCACAAAATTTTATGAACTTGTTACTAGCAAATTGCGGCCCGTTGTCCGTGACGATGGCCCGGGGCATCCCGTGCTAGCAGATGATCTCCCCCCAAATGAAGTTTTTGATTATTTGGGAGGTCACCTTGGCCAGCGCCTTCACCTCTATCCACTTAGAGAAGTAATCGATCATTACCAACAAGAATCTTCTTTGCCCACTAGCCTGAGTAAAAGGCCCTACCAAGTCCATTCCCCATATTGCGAAGGGCCAGAGGGCTATGATGCTCCTGAGTCGCTGAGCCGGTTGTAGTTAGAGGGGAGCGAACAGCTGGCACTTGCGACATTTCTTGGCAAACTCAGCGGCATCATGTCCTAGGGTATGCCAGAAGTATCCCTGCCTGGTGATCCTTCCCTCCAGGGTCCGACCTCCCGAGTGACTCCCGCACTCCCCGGAGTGGACCTCCTCCAAAATTTTTTGTACTTCCCTCTCAGCCACACAACGAGCCAACAGCCCCGAGAGAGTCTTCCGATAAAGTTGCCCGTCACGCATGAGGTAGTATGACGACTTGTGCTTGAGTTTCTTCTTATCCATCCCATCCGGATACTCTCCCGTGGACAAAAAGGTGACGAAGGGGTCCATCCATGTGGGGTACTGGTCCACCTCCATCAGTTCCCCCTCCTCCAGGGACGGAAAAAAAAAGATCAGTGATGGTGCCTCCCACCCGAGGGCCGTGCTTTGCCAGATGGTCTACTCGTTCGTTTTCTTCCCTGGGCACGTGTTGGATAGAGAAATTTTGGAACCCCCCGATGAATCCCTTGACCTTGGTTAGATACAACTGTAGGGTGGGCTCCCTTACTTCGAACTCCACGATAATCTAGAAAGCCACCACTATGGAGTCAGTGAGGACCTCCACATCATGCACCCCCAATTACCTGGCTAGGTGCAATCCTGCGATCATAGCCTCATACTCGGCCTGGTTGTTGGTGATGGGGAAATGTATTACCACTGTCCTCTCAATCTTCGTCCCTTGGGGGCTCTCCAAGATGACCCCAACCCCCAAGGAGTGTCTTCCTGAAGCTCCGTCTACCATCACCTTCCAAGGAATGGGGCGAGCGAGTTTATCCTCCGCCACCTCGATCACGTAAACGGCCAGGAAGTCAGCCATTACCTGTGCCTTGATCGAGAGATCCAGGACGAAGGAGATGTCAAATTCACTCAACTCCATCGACAACTTGGCGAGCCTCCCTGAATGCTCCACCCCCTCGAAAATATTACGGAGGGGATGGTCAGTCACCACCCGGATGGAGTGTGCCTGGAAATTGGGCCTGAGTCTCTGGGCCGAGATGATTAGAGCGAAGGCCAGTTTCTCCAGGATGGGGTAACGGAGTTCTGCCTTCCTCAGGACCCTGCTTACGCAATAGATGGGTAGTTGCTTCTTACCCTCTTCCCCGACAAGTACTGAACTCAGAGCCTCAACCCCAACCCCTAGATACAAGAACAGGTCCTCCCCCTCCTTTGGCCCTTGAAGGAGCGGGGCTTGGGTGAGCTGTTTCTTCAATGCCTGGAACGCCTCCTCACATTCCTCAGACCATTCAAACTTTTTGCCTCCCCTTAATGACCTGAAGAAAGGGGAGCACTTTTCTCCTACCCGGGAGAGGAACCTGCTTATCCTGGCCAACCTTCCTGTCAGCCACTGGACCTCCTTAGCGTTTCGAGGAGACCCCAACTCCATGATTGCCTTGACCTTGTCGGGATTTGGCTCTACCCCCACGAGAGTGAGAAGATGACCCAGGAACTTTCCCCTGCTAGCCCCGAAGAAACATTTCAAGGGGTTCAGCCTCATTTTATATTTCCGCAGGGTGCCAAAGGTCTCCTCCAGATCCCGGAGGTGGGAGTCGACCTCCCAGCTCTTTATCATCAAGTCATTCACGTATACTTCCAGGTTCCGCTCCTTCTGTTCCTGGAATATACGGTCCATCATCTTTTGGTATGTTGCCCCTGCATTTTTTAGCCCAAAGGGCATTATTTTGTAACAGTAACATCCATCCCCCGTGATGAAGGAGACATCTTTTACGTCGGGGGGGGGGGGGGTGCATCCTGATCTGATGATAACCTGAAAATGCACCGAGAAAACTCATTATAGAAAAACTGACGGCTGAGTCTACTAACGCGTCGATTTTAAGCAAGAGGTAACAATCCTTGGGGCATGATTCATTAAGAAGAGAAAAATCAACACACATTCTGCACCGGTTGTCTCCTTTTTTAACCATTATAACATTGGAGACCCAGCCGGGGTATTGGATCTCCGATACAAAGCCGGCCTTGAGGAGCTTGGCGACCTCCTCCCTGATAAGCTCGACTAGCCGGAACGCGATGGACCTACTCCTCTGCTGGATGGGGCGGGCCTCTTGGTCCAAGTTGAGGCGGTGGCAGGCGACGTCCGCGTCGATCCCGGGCATCTCGTCCGCGCTCCAAGCGAAGACGTCCACATTCTTCTTGATGCACTCCAACATCCTGCCTTGGTCCTCCGGGGTCAACCCCCCGCTGATGCGAACATTCTCCACACTGCCTTCCCGGGTGAGAACCTCCATCTCCACTACCTCCTCCGCAGCTTCTAGCCTGGACTGCTCCTCCCACTCAACAACATCCCCCCCCGGGGGGCAGGGACCTCCACTCCATCCACGACCATTGCCTCGTCCGGCTCTTCCAGGACCACCCCCTCTTCGGCTACCCGAATATGGGCATCCCCCTCTACCTCTTCTTCCTCCCTCATCTCCTCTCCGGCCTCCTGCCCGGCCAACTCCTCCATCCTCCTCCCCATCTCCTCGGCTCCCTCCTGCCACGAGATGGAGTTCACCGCTGTCACATAACATTCTCTCGCCATCTTGGAGTCTTCGCGGACTCGGACCTGAATCCACTCTGCGTTGAACTTGAGGCATTGGTGGAAGGACGAGGGGACGCAGCGGAAGGAGCTGATGAGGGGTCGCCCAAAGATGGCGTTGTAACTATTGGGGGCCTCCACTATCACGAATCTGCAGTTCCTGGACTGCCCCCCAAGCTGACATGGAGACCCACTCCCCCTTCCACTTCCTTCCTTTCCCCGGAGAAACCGAAGAGAGGTCCGTCGGAGGCCAGCACCCTCTTGGCATCCACCTGCATTGCGTCGAATGGCTTCTTGAAGATGATGTTGACGGAGCTCCTGTTGTCGACGAGGATCCGGGAGACGGTAAAATTCTCGATGACCAGCGCATCGCAGAAGGGGTCCTCATGACCCGGCATGTCCTCTCTTGAGAAAGTGATCCTCTCGTCTGGGGGTGGGGTCTGGGATGTGGAGCCGATGCTCCTTCGATACATAGTGTGGAGGCTTGCCTTGCGGGAAGCCTCGACTCCCCACCCTGGATCACTCTGATCCCCCCTCGGGTCCCCACATCGGCCCGGTCTTCGCAACGATCCCCCTCCTCCTGAGGCCGGACCTCCTCAATTCGCACACACTGGTGGTCTTTCCACTGTTGTTTCTCCCTGTTTCCTCTCATCTCAAGGAACTCCGGGCACGTGACTGTGGTGTGCCCCTCCTCTTGATGTAAGTCATAGTAGGGCAGGTCCACCCTGACCTCTCTCCTTCTCCTATATGTTCCTCTCCTCCTTCCTCCTAGGGCAATTTCCATGGCCTCCTAATCGGGAAGAGGGGGTCTCTGACCCTGCCTCCCCCCTGGGGGTAAAACTAACCGCGCCCACCCTGGCGATTATCCCCTCCCTGATAACCCCTTCGTGGCCCTTGGTCCTGCCACTCCGGTCTCCATCCCAACTGGTTTATCGGCTCCTTACGCCTCCATCTGAGCTGCTGCTGCTGCTCCCTCTGCCGGGGCTCGGCCCTCCTCTCCTACTAAGCCCGGCCCTCCTCTCCTACTGAGCCCGGCCACTCTTTGGCCTCTCCTCCTCTACGGCCCACTGAGCTAACCTCCGGGCAAACTCCGGGTGCGCTGCTTCCATGTCGGCCTCCCTTGCCGCCCCCTCCAGGAATGCCTCGAAAGATACTGGAGGCGTCCTCTTCAACTCCATGGCGAAGAACCCGAGCTGGAGACCCAGGGTGAAGGCCACCATCATGGTGTGCCCTGGCATCTCCTGTACCTAGGATAGTTCCTCCTGAAACCTGTCCAGGTAGCTTCCCAAGGTCTCTCCTGTTCCTTGCTTGTTTCGGAACAAGGACTCAGCCTCCTCTTCCTCTTCTTGGAAGTAGTGAATCTCAACATGAACCCCCGGCACAGGTCCTCGAAGCAATAGACGGAGCCGACCGGGAGCTGATGGAACCACTCTCTCGCTTTCTCCCTGAGGGTGATGATGAAGAGTTTGCACTTGAAGCCATCCCACATCTGTCGGATCGAGACCACGTACTCAAACCACTGGACGTGCTGGACCGGATCTCCCTTCCCAGAGTAGAAGAACATCTCCGGCTCTCGGAACCCCTCTGGAACTGGGGCAGAAGAAATGAACTCGTTGAAGGGGCTTCCTCCCTCAACCGGGCGAGCTGGGAACTCCCTCCCTACTGTCTCGCCGAAGTTGTACTCGCCTGCCGAGCCCGGGAAAAGGACTCGTCCCCACGGCTCGCGCTCCCCCTCACTCGCGACCTCCTTCCCAGCTCGCCCGATGGGCGCGTCGTTGCCCAGTGTCGGATCGGCGACCACGGGAACTGCCGGCATTGTGCTCTCGGCTCGCATGCCGAGTGTGACCCTGACAAGCCCGATCACCTCCTCTCTGAGCTCCGCAGACATCCCTGCCACTGCGGAAGGGGGAGGGGGTGGCGAGTTCGCCCTGCCTAAACCTTGCCCTTCATCTCTTGCCATCGAACTTGTGGAAGATTTTCTGTGCTGACCATGCTCCACGCTCACCGCACCAAAATGTTGAAACCGAAAAACCGGTCTCGAGGAGTTCACCCTTGGGGAAGGGGTGATCGCTCACCTACTTCTCTCCTGCGAACTGGACAACCAGAAACTTAGGACAAAGAACAGATCCAAGGCTCCAGCACGGAGGTCCCACCTCACACCAGGAAGTTCTTAGAGCGCTTCCCCTACTTAGCCAAGTCCTGAAAGTAAGGTACCTCAGAAAGCGCTGGAAGACTGGACACAAGTAAGCATGCCTTTCTGTGGTACCCATTGGGTCCTATTTATAGGATTCTGAAAATGGCCTGCAAATAACCAATCTCCGCTGTTCTGGGGGGCTATGGGCAGACCAATAGGGTCAACATGGTGACATACATCACTGCAAAAACCTGGGCGAGCTGCCCCCTGAGGATCCTGCTCGCGAGTGGCGGATGGGGCTCGCACTCGCCTACCCCTTGGCCTAGGGCGAGTACGAGCTCGGCGCCCTGCTCGCTAAATGTCCCCGCCCTCATTTGCCGGGCTCGGCTCCACGAATCCTGAGCTTGGCCCGATGAATGCCCAACTCGGTCTGACCTCTGCCGAGTTCGGACTCGGCGCTGGGGTTTGGCGCTCCTGCTCTCCTGCCGAGCTCGCCTGAGGCTTGGGGCGGTCTGAACCGGCCGGTCTGGCTTCTGTCGACCCACTCGCCGGATACGAAGTTGTACATGAATGTCATTAACATAAAACAATGACCACTCATGGATTCTCTCCGGAAGGACCTCACTTAGATCTTCTTCAAAAAAGTTATCTGCACGTCCCAAAATATATGAATAGACCAATTCATTATTACATTTTATATCTACCAAAATAAACATACCACTATCCTAAGGTTGTTGTAATTTGAATCCTTATACAAGGAATCATAATATTGCCAACATTCCTCCACAATGTTTCCCACCAGCAAACCTCAATGATTTGAAAGGTGTATTGGAATTAGAAATAACTTTGCATACTTCACTGAGCTACTCGTGATGTGACTAACAAGTGCTCGAGCATTCCTTTGATGTTTTTTCATATTCTGCATAAAATAACCATGCATTATATAACAATGCAAATGATATTTTGAAGGTTTGTGCAAAAAGAGTATAGGAAAAAATATACTAACATCATGATTGGATGACACGTATAGAAAGTGCTTAAATTTGCGTTGATGATTAGATTTTTGTTGGGTTAGCACTGCTGTATGCATCTTGGTGTGCATTATTAAGCCACAAATTTCCTATTAGATCTTCAAGGTGTGATCGATACAAAGTAATATTACCCGATTCGATCACCACACTATTTCTGCACAGAATTGACGTAAGATGAGCAAAAACATATTTTAGAGAAGATGTAATTTTGAAGGTAAAATCAAAATGAATATAATCTATTCGGGAACTCTTTCATAATATGGTCTATTATTAGACGCTTTGATTTTTCCAGGCTTCTCCTTCTTGGAAATGCGACCTCAAAGAACGATGATTTAACATTACTTCTTAGTTTCCGATCATGACGTCCTTTAATCGTTTTTATCAAGCTCCTATCACATTTCTGCTTTGGGTGAAGGAAGCACACCAATCACGAAAGCATCTGAAATTTTATCCTCTACTTCGTTACCGAGTTCAACATTAACTGGTGATTTAGGTGAAGAGTGATGTGAGGCGGTCAGACTAGATTTTTGGGAGACTACTGGTTCTTCAAATGCAGGTAACGAGGGACTTTTCAGACCTGTTGGGGCTGCGGTCCGGAATCGCCCCCGCGCTGCGGTGCTATGCGGTAATGGCTTAACTGGCTGCCCCGTCCCCGATTGAAATCTTTGATATAAAGATTAGTTGCGCCGTCCTCCATCAGTCCGGACTTTTGGTGCGAGTGGTTGCGCTAAGTCCTCTCAAGTGGTGGAGATGCGGGGTACGGGTTCGAAACCCCGGGGTCATTTCCGGGGGGGAGGGGGGATTGTTGGAGCTGCGGTCCGGAATCGCCCCCGCGCTGCGGTGCTATGTGGTAATGGCTTAACTGGCTGCCCCGTCCCCGATTGAAATCTTTGATATAAAGATTAGTTGCGTCGTCCTCCATCAGTCCGGGTTTTTGGTGCGAGTGGTTGCGCTAAGTCCTCTCAAGACCAATTGGAATGGTGGCACTCAATTCATCTACTCTTGCATTGATATGAGTACGTAGTCCATGGAGTTCTTCCATCACGATATCATGATGTATTTTCGACTTCATCTCTATCTCCGAGGTCATTCGCCGCACTATTTCTTCAAGCTTTTGGATTGCTCCATCCTCCTCCTTTGTATCACGTCTTTTACTTTCAATATTCTCTTCTTCCTTCACATCTCTCTCTTTTTTCACATCTCTTTTAACTCTCTCCTTTTTTCTCAGTAATACCGGCTTTTTCTCTCGCTCTGTACTCTTTCTTATCTTTTTTTTGGTTCCTCTACTTTTGTTATATACTCTACTACTTTTCTCTTCACATACTTTTTCGTTTCTTCTTTAGTGTTCTCCTCTTTCTCCTCTTCTATAGAAACTTCCTCCTCCATTTCTTGTCCCTTGTCATCGTACTCTTCAAAATCAATATCCTCCTCGGGTACATCTCCCAGTAAAAGCTCCTCAGATGACAATATATTCTTGAATGCCTCTTTCACCTGTAGAATTATTCTATTAATTTCATGGATTGCTTAACAAAATATGTATTCATGTTGTAATTTAATCAAACTAGGTACATGACAGACAAAGGAAGAGCATACCTGCCCGCGAACATTTAGCTTTGATTTTATTTCTGAACAAAATTTATTAGAAAAGCTGAACTTAGGATACCATCGACATAGTCAGGGCCTCGCTAAGTCGTCATCAACATTTAGAAATTGGTGTACTCATAGAACCACACATACAAATACGAGACTCCAGATTTAACCAGTCATTTAGAAGATAAAATAAGCGGTCATATTTAATTTTGGCTCACCACCAAGAGGATCGAGCAACTTTCGATGTAGCCCAAACTCTCGTTTGATTTATTTTTTGGAGGCCGCTAAACTTAACTGCCGGAATTGCGACTGTAGAAATGTGTGAACTGCTTCGGTCCAGTTGTACTTTTTGAAGTCCTCCAAACCGTCGAACATATGTAAGCACTTGGATATTTTCATAATCTTTAGTGGAAAAAAGTTTACATAGAACAAACTTGACTAGGGCCTCCATTCTTTGAACCTCTAACTCTTCAGTCCACTCTGCCTCCGAAAGCCGCAACATTTCTGCCGCCAAATTCTGTTGCTCGTACATAGGCAGAGGGGTTCTGTTAAAAATGAATTTCAATCCATTGTTTGGTAGACCGAGCATTAATGCGACTTCATTAGCTGTTAGTTTTTTATAAACTCTTCCTAATAGGAATGCCCTCTTCTGCTTGGAGTATGCTTGAAGCAAAGTTACCACAAGATGAATATTTTGGTTTAAACTTGGAATAGAGAATAATGGTAGAATCCAAGCTTCTTGTAAATCATTCCTCATGATTTCATTCAATGATCTCAGTAGTGGTACTGATTTTTCCTTGAACGAAGACATAGCACAGTGACAATGTAAATTGGTTGAACCAGACATCTGTCATATCATTCAAAACAAATTTTCACTAAGCAAGTGTTATTACGGTATTACAAATGAAATACACTTGAAATACGACAGTATCTACATACTATACAGCCGTATTATAAATGCATAATGTTTTGGAATCAAAATAAATACGACACAACATATGAATAAAGATATATATCCTAAACAAGTACTGTCGTATTATCACAACATGTACTTAAACAACATACGTCTGCACTATCACTACATAACCATTATATATGTCTGTATTTAGCCGATATTTTCAGTATAGTTAGGGCATAAATTTCTGGATGATACAAATGCAATACGGCTGTATTTAAGGTTAAACATAGATAATACAAGTGTTTTATCATAACATTTCAAAAATAAGGGCGTATTTCGATACAAAATCAGTATGCATCCAAAACAAACATCTTTCTGTAATGCACATACATCATTTGACATTACAGTCGTATTATCACAGCATTTTAACAAATACGGACGAATTAGAACAACACTACAACAATATATAGACATATTTTAACTACATCCATACTTAAAGTAACTTAAAGCCTACATACAACAATATATGTCTGTATTGCGGTCATACAACATCACTCTATAATGCACAAATATCATTGGGCATTACGGTCGTATTATCACAACATTTAAACAAATACGAATGTATTTTAACAACACGACAACAAAATATCGTCGTATTTACACAGCAGATATATGATATAATTTGGAAGAACACTGAAGCAAATATATTTCCACCGAATGCATGCAGAAATCAAGCCAAGAACATGAATGATACCTTTCTTTTCGTCATCGATGAGGATGCTTTCCGTCAACGACCGATTCTCCGCGTTCAAAGCATTAATTTAGCGGCTACCGGGAAATTTTTAGGTCACCTGCGGTGTTTTTCGCTAGAAGGGGGAAAGCCGGAAAAGTTTTGAGGGCTTTGCGCCGTTTAAAAAATAGGAGAGGTAAGAGGCAAACCCTTGACAAAAATTGGCATTTATACACGCACCTATTAATGTGTACGCATACGTACAAATAACGGACCCCCCCCCCCCCCCCCTCAGAATTTAGCGAGTAGCGTTCCTCTTCCTCGTGCATGCCAAAGACCTAAATATCCTTTTGAACTTCAAAAGTTTTTAAAAAGAATGATGTTACTAGCAAATCTCATTTGGCTGCTAGCAAACTCAAAATTCACCCAAAATCTAATTTTTTTTCATTATTTTGAAAATCTTATTTCTACTACTAGCAAACCCACGACTTAAAACCTATCCGCCCCTCTGTTACTCCCATTCTTCGCGACTCTCCTCCGTCTCCCGTGTGCGATTCCAAGCGTGCAAGCTCCGGTGACTCAAGTGACTCCGAGGACTCTGGCGACTCCAACGACTTCGACCCTGGACCTACTGCCCGGTCTCCGCGTGCCTAGTAACTTCACCATCATCCGACTGCATCCGTTCGCTCGATCGTCGGCGGCTCACCGGGACCGTGCAATGTCGTCCAGTCGCCTCAGGTACAGTGCGCCATGTGTCATTATTTATCCATTCCCCGTGCGGCACTGCCGCCCCTTGCCGCCAGGTACCATCATTCAGCTCTTATTACATATTTTCTACTTGCTTTTTTTGTAACCAAACTCTACTTTTGTTTCTCCACCTACACTGATAGTGATTAATTTAAGCATTTACGAGCTATGAATTCCCTTTAATTTTCAGATAACTTCATTTTTGCTGAGCAGATTTCAACTCAACTCTATTATCATCTACAATGGTTTGTTAGTAACAAAAAAAAACATGAATGTTTGTAGAAAATCTAAATCTTTTGTCCAAATGATTTAGATGGCGTGCTGTCCAAATGTCTCAAGCCATCAAAATCTTTTAAAATGTCTCAAGCCAATTTTAAATAAGAATGTTTGCTAATAATAATAATTTGCTAGAAACCAAAATATTTGCTAATAACATCACCCTAAAAAAAAACAATGCACACATTTTTTTTCTTATGTTGGATTCAACAACATATTAAATGTGAACACATTTGGGCTTTCAGATAAGTAGATATTTGAGGCTTTGTTTAGGAGAGCGGTGAGAGAGAAATGACCATCAAAAAAGCTGAAAACAGCAATCAGACGCACCTGAAGAAAAGATCCAAGTAAGAAAAAGTACAGTGAACCTGCAAGCACCTTTTTTTTAAAAGGCAAGCCCAGTGCACAAAGCATCCCCACACAACAAGGGTCTAGGGAAGGGTCCCGTCAAGAGGGTGAAATGTGGGCAAATCTTACCCTAAATTTTTGCAAAATGCTGCTTCCAAGACCCTAAATCCAGGACCTCAAGGTCACCATCACACAACAACACCTCAACCCGTGCATCAAGGCTCCCCTTCAGTAGAATAATTTTTTAAAAGGAAAAAAAAAACTTCAAGCATTACAACTTTAACAAGTGACCTCAATAACCATCAGCTGAGAGACTATTTGTCAAAAAAAAAAAAAAATCTTGCAACCAATAACACAACTTTCAAACAAATTGAAAAAAGTTGGCATATGCAAACACTAAAAAGATTAGAAGGGTAGGAAGCTACTTATCCCCCCCTCCCCCAAACATGCCGCCCATCATGTCTTTCGAGCCCATCTGCTTCATGAGGCTCTGCAGCCCCTCCATGCCGCCAATCAGCTTGAGCATCTGAGGGGGGAGAAACTTGCTCATGTGCTGCGCGTTCATGTTCCGTGACAAGGCGCTCATGTCTCCCTTCTTCGGGATCTTCAGCCCCTTCATCTTGCAACATATCGTGAGCCCTTTGTACTCCTCCAGCATCTCCATGACATCTCGAATCGAGCGGCCCGAGCCCCGGGCAATCCTCAGTGCTCGTGAGTCGTTGAAGATCTTCGGGTTCGTGCTGTCCAACTCTGATGGAAAATTTCCGACAATAGTGCCATTTATAATGCCACAGCATGGTTTAACAATATGGTTAATTATAGGGACCTTCCCTAAGATTTTGCATAATTGCAAAGACCTCCCCTCCACATTTTAAATTTATTAGTAAAATAAGACTAATTTTTTGGGTCCTAGCCCCAGTTACAGATCTCCTCCACCTCATAAGATTTTGACAAGCGACTCTCCGCTTTTAATTTTAGTTGATGAGATCGGCATTTCGATATCTTAAATATCATATAAATATCACATATACAAATATGATATCTCATATCAGTATCTCAGAAATTATATTTTTAAAAAAATGCAAATAAAAAAGGTAGCGCCACTTGTCAACATCCTATGGGCCCCGGACAAAGATCTGAAATAAAATTGTCCCCTCCGGGAGGAATGCACTCATAAGATATGTTAACTATTAGGGAGTGTCTCGCTTCGCAACTTTGTAAACTCGATGGGAAATTTTCGTAGACTCAGGGTCTGTTTGGCGCAGCTCTGGCGGCTGGAGAATCTCTATTCCAGCCGCCAGAGCTGTTTTTTAACTGTTTGGGACAGCTCCTTAACAACAGCTTTTCAGAAATCTGGAGCTGTTTTGCAGCTCTTCAGAAATCCCCCCCACAGATTCAGCTTCCGCAAAATAGCTTTCTCTCACAGGTTTTGGAAATCTAATGGTTTCTTCAGTTGGAACACGCTCAGAGGACGGACGGCCTTCCTCCGGCGATTCCGAGCCCCGGACGGCCTTCCTCCGGCGATTCCGAGCCCCCGACGGCCTTTCTCCGGCGATTCCGGGCGCACTTCTGCACAGAACACCCAAACACTCTGCAGCTTTTCAAAACTGCTCCCCAGAGATCTATTTTAAAACAGCTCTATCCGAACAACAGCTTTTTAATCCGCCATAGCTGTCCCATACAAAGCCTCAGACGGAGTGTCTTGTAATGTTGGTCAGAAGTGCAGGGGTTTATTTGGATATTGTCAAATCATATGGGGGTATATGCTCATTATGATAAAAAAAAATGGGGGCAAAATTTAGTTCTGGCAAGTAAAACAGCCAAAGAAGAAATCAATACCTGCATTTGTCATGGAATCCATCATTGTCAAGTACCGTTTGATCTTAGCTTCTCTCACTTTCTCATGACCCATGGGCTCTGCACTAAATCCGGGTAACATGGAGCACACCTACTAGAGAAATTTTTTGCGTATAAGCGAGTCATAGCGAACGAAAGCTTATAACATATAGAGTTAATTATCGGGACCTCCATTTACGTTTTGAAATCACAAAAACCGCTCATGGAGTTCGCAATGTTATAACTTATAAGACACATCCACTCAATTTATATATATATTACAGGCACCTCTTTAGACAGGCGGTTTATTAACCAGAGGGGAGGCTTGCTAATTTTAAAAAGTAGAGGGTGAACCTAGGTAATTATGCAAAGTCTTAGGGGAGGCCCCATTAATTAACCGGAAAACAAAAAAACAAAAGCATTATTTCTGCAGAATTCTTATGAGGGTTGGAAAAAATTGCGGCAGACAGACCTGGCCTATTGAGCCCTTTTTTAGTATGTTATGGAATTGCTTGTACATGAGTCTGAGTGTAAAACTTCCCTCCGAGAGCTTTTGGAGAAGCTCAGGTTGTTGATCTGTTGGCATAACTTCCTGAATTTTATCTATGAATCCAGACCAATCGCCCATGCCTAGTGTTAGCAAAAAAAAAGGTTATGATTTTACAGGTAGGTAAAGTTAATACACAGAAAATAGGGCGGAGACATTCACCTAAAAGACGGCTAACAAATGGTTTGATATCAAAAACTTCGAACTCATCCATATGCTCCCCGGTTCCTATGAATATGACGGGACTTTTCGTAGCTGCAACTCTGCACAATGATGGAAAGAGTATTAGTATTTCGTAGCTGCAACTCTGCACAACGATGGAAAGAGTATTAGTATTTTGAACATGTGAAGACAGTATTAACATGATGGATCAGTCCACTTGAGACTTGTGAGCGGTGTAATCGTGATGTACGTAACATTAGAGGTGCCTTGTAACCTCAAAAATTCAAAAGGGAGATTTTTGTAATTAAAAAGTAGAGAGGAGGTTCTCGTAATTATACGAAAACTTAGGGGACGTCCTGGTAATTAACCTTTAAAGTGACACCGGCACCACACAAAAAAAACACTGCACACAAGTGGAAGAACAATAATAGCAAAAGGATGTGATTCACCTTGAAGGACTCGTTATGGCTTATGTTGTCTTTAAATAACTGGAGGTTCTGTTTTTAATTTGGATTGTTTGAATTACTTGGAACATGCGACTACAGAAACTAAGTTTTTTGCAAATGATAAAAATGGAGCTTAGAATAGAGTTATTCGCTTATCATCTTTTTTTTATCGACAAATACAAGCACTTCAGGGGTTTTGGCAGGCCAATTCATACTATCTAACTAATGGGCAGCCATGTGCATAAAGCATCCCCGCCTAGCGAGGTTTTGGCAAACCTTACCCTGCATTTTTGCAAGAGAGGACCTCAAGGTCACACGGCAAGACCTCAACCGGTGTGCGAAGGAAGGCTCCCCTTCCTCGTACTATCTAACTAATAAGCAAAAAAAATTTAAGACAGTTCATTAATTTAGCGCAGTCTCGAGTGTTCCGGTCTCCCAAATTTCAACGATATCAGCATTTTAAATTTCGGTGTGGATCAAGAATCACGAAAGCATGTTTTATGAATCAACAACTCATGCCCATTGGGCATCTTACATAAAAGAAGACCGAAGTAGTCTAGTACGATTTTGACGTCAATACACCAAATAAAGGTAGGAAAAACACTCACGCACTAAGGGCACCACCACCTTTTGCATGACCGTCCATTTTGGTAACAATCACAGCTCCGACGGGTACACTTTTTTTAAATGCTTGTGATTGAGCAAATGCCATTTGACCAATGCTACCATCCATTACAAATATCACAAGATCTGGTTTCTGTACATCAAACACAAGCAATTAATGAACTATCGAAGTATGTAATATAGTAAGCATGCGTGAAAAAAAATATTTACAAACTACATAGCGTGTACAGTAGCTCTATCATAGAGATGGGATTATTTTAAAAGCTACATACTGTTGCCTCTGAAACTTGTCGCATTTCTTCAAAGAGGGCAGCCTCCTGCATGTGTCGTCCACTTGTATCGACTATAATTAAGTCATTATTTTCCTTTTTAAACCTATCAACACCCTCCGCAGCTATTTTAACAGGATCTGATTCCATATAGCTGAAGAAAGAAAATAAAAAAGGAACAGATAGTGAGAATCAGCCAGGGACCCACTAGAGTTATTCATTTGAGAAGGAAGAAAAAATTTAGGAAATTCATAATTCATTATGCAACAAATTTTGTGCAAGTCAGAGCAAACATATAAGATGGCAGAGTATGCATCATTAAAAGCAATGTTCAATCAAATATATATTATACATTCAATGTGGTGTTTTATGATGAATCCACAAAGAGCATCATGAGAACCAAGGAAAAACAAAATGCATCGCATTTCCCAAACATAGTTAGTCAGCTTGCTGACACAACAACCCGTGACGCTTCTTCTGTTGCCTCCAACAAGCACACAAAAGTTCCTTTCACACTTTAACCAGACATCATCTCTATCGCACCAAAGAGTCGGACAACAACTAGGTACCATGCCTAAGCTTCCCCGTCGATCCCGTTGTAACATCCGTCATGCGCCTCTTTGGTGGATGGCATTCACTTGAGCAATGAGCCTATGACTGAATGATTAGATGACCCATGAACATTCTCATCTCTCTTTCCTCTCACATGGACTGGTATTGCCTCCCCCTGACTCGATCACGATTGAACCCACTGGCATGGAAAGCGTGCCTCGCCACTTACCGATAGCACCTCATATGCTTGCAACCACTGTAATTGTTGGAACCAGAAACAATTTCACAAGAGTTCAGACCCAAGGGGTAGCCCGAGATTACTGATCCTGCGGTCTAACACCACAGATCTGATGATAAGAGAAAAAGAGAGAAAAAGAGAGAGATCGGATCATCTACAAACAAGACTCGTGCGCTGCAACGAGGAGGTCCCGCCACACACTTGAAAGTTTATAGGAACTTCCCCTACTAAGCCAAAAGCTGAGCTAGGCATAAGGAAGGCACGAGCTTGACAAATGAGAAGCTTGGGGGGTGGGGTGGGGGTCAACATGCCTTTTCTTGTATCTCGGGGGTCCTATTTATAGACAATCCAAGGAGGATTGGTTTGTGAATATCCTCCCCGCTACATATTTGACCCATCTAGCGGATGGGAGAACCTCAGCGAGATGATTGGTGTTGTTTAAAAAGACCTTGCTAGTGAGAATTGAACTCTAGAGCTCATTCTGACGAGATATCGAGGCTCTAGCCAATGGAAGAGGCAAAGAGAAATCTCTCCTGTGGGCGAGATCCTCAAAAATCTCGTGTATGGGCGCGAGCTATTGGGAACTTGAGTATGGGCGAGAGCGACAGGGAACTCGCACCTATACCTATCTATTGGACTCTTTGTTGGGGGTTTTTCTAACTTCATCTATTGCATGTCTGTTGACATGGTTTGGCTGGGCCTACCTCGGAGAATACGGGTTGTACGACAATCTTTAGCATCACTTAGATATTTTGAATTTTTGATGACTAGGGTCCTCTCAGATGGATTGCACATACATAGTGGTTTTTCGAACTACAATCGGCTCAACTTTTTGTTTGTTGTCTTGGCTTTGTCAATCAAACCAACTATGACTTAGAAAAAGTTTAAGGAATAACTCATTCACTTTTATGACACCCAACAATCAACAACCCCTTCAAGTACTTATGTGTTGTTTGTCTGTTACAGATATGCGTGGAGGACACGGGGCGAACCGATGAAGACGAACTGGGCGCGTCGAGAGCGGCTTGGACCAACGAGAATGACCCGGGCGGGGTCGGCGCGGAGGATATTTAAATATAAAATATGTTGCTAATTAAATTTGTTGTTTTATTTGCTTGAGGCATTTTTAGTATCCTCTGTATTTCCCATTTTTCGTATTTTCTTTTGTATTCTCTCCTCGCCCGTCGCCACTATAAGAGGGCAGGCGGACCATGTAATTCTTATCTTAGATGAATGTATGCTTTTTCCCTTCCTCTAATCTCTAACCCTAATCCCCTCTCCCTTTCTCTCTCCCTCTCTTTCTCTCTCCCCCCTCACGGTTCCCCTACCACCGCCTACCCTCCCCCGGCATCGCAACAACTGGTCTGACCTGCCCTTTCCACCCGCCGGTCGAAGGCCGCCAGAGACTTCCGTCCCGACGCGCGTCCGCGCTCAGCACCGCATCGCGGGTTTCTCCCGCGCCGCACACCCCCCGACTCTGCATCGCGGGTTCCTCCAGCGTCGTCCCGCACTCCAGGCCGCCGCAACCCAGCGCCTCACCCCCATCCCGCATCTCTGGCGTCGTTTCCAAACGCAGCTCGTGCAGCTCCGCAGCTCCAGCGCTGCCCTCCAGCGCCGTCCTTGCCTCGGCAACCCTCCAGCCGCTACAGGCCTTTCATCTTTGCCATGGCGTCGAACACCCGTTCCTCTGCCGAAGCCCCATCGAAGGACGTCATTGAGTCCCTCCTATGTCGTGTTGGCACCCAGGAGTCAATCGTGGCCTCCTTACAGGCCTCCCTGCGGAGCTGCACCACCACCCCCGCACATCGGGGAATCCGCACCCCATTTTCCCCCCGGCCGGCCAACCCTCGCCTTAGATCTTCCCACCTTCGCCGGTGTGGACCCAATTGGGTGGATCGCAAAGGCGGAGCAGTACTTTGACCTCCACCACACTCCCGAGCAAGACAAGGTCTTCACCACCGCCGTGGGACTCGACGGCTCTGCCTTACATTGGGCCTGATGGCTATGGCAGTCCAACCCAACCATCTCCTGGCCAGAGATCAAGCAGGAGATGATCCGCCGCTACAAAAGTCGTTATTCTGGCTCCGCCATCAAACGACTGTGTGGGGTACGTCAAGTCGGTGCGTTGGATGAATACATCGATGAGTTTGTGACCCTTGTCACCCATGTTCTGGGCTTACCGTCAGATCATTATCTCGGATTCTTCATGCAGGGCCTCTTGCCCCACATCCGCTCCCGGCTCCAAACTCACCATCCCCGGACGGTTTCTGAGGCCCTCGACATGGCCCGCCTCGTGGAGGCGGATTTATCTCCTCGTCCACCACCACCACCAGGCAGACCTCCACCGGGAGGCCAACCATGGCGGACTCTACTCCAGAGACACCAGCCCCTCGGTCTCCTCCAGCCGCTCAGCCAGGCCGACCGCCCCCTACTCAACGACTCTCCAACTGCGAGTTGGACAACCTCTGCATAAAAGGGTTGTGTTTCCGCTGCCGTCAGCCCTATTCTCCTACCCACGTCTGCGCGGTTAAGGAGTTCCGTGCCATCATTAGCGACGTCGACCCTGAGGTTACCTTGGCGGACTTTGAGGCTCTGGAGCTCTCACCGGAGGACACACCTCTCGACTCCACCACAGCTACGTTCTACCGGTTGGAGCTATCTTGCGCCTCGACGGGCGTGACCCCTGGCCAACAAACCATGCAGCTCTCGGGCACACTACGGGATCGCCCGATCATCATCATGGTGCACAGCGGCGGAAGCCACAACCTCATCTCAGAACACCTGGTACAGCAGCTCCGCTGCCCTCCATTCCCTCCCCGGATGTCGCGGTCCGTTTGGGTGATGGGCGCCACCGTCCGTCTATGGGTCGTTGCACTGTCGTCTCCCTCTCGGTGGGGCCATGTTCCGTGATCACAGACTTCTACATATTTGACTTAGGCGGTCTCGACGCCATTCTTGGAGTGGCTTGGCTCGCTATTCTCGGCGATGTGTGTGTTAATTGGTAGGCTATGTTCATGCAGTTCCTGCATAAGGGCCAGTCATGTCGCCTCGACGACAACTCTGCCCTCCTACGCTCTCTGAGCTCCCTCTGCACAATCCAGCGGACCACAGACGACGACCTCTCCACGAAGCCGTGGGACCTCACGGGAACATCCGTTGTGCCTCTTCCTTTCCCGACGAACCACTAAGAGCTTTCGACCGCGCTCACCGATGTCATCCAGCCTCCGACGGGACTGCCACCGGCCCAACTTTCGTTGGTCCAAAAGAAAGACGGCAGTTGGCGTCGAACCACCCAACCAAGCTACTTGGTCACCGCTACAACTTTTAGGAGAACTCTGGCTCGCAAGTGGTCCATGTCTCTAGGTCTTCCCGTCCGGAGTCTGATGCCAACCGGTTGCCCCAGGATCACTTCGGTCGCGGCCACTCTGACGACTGCCTTGGGGCCAAGGCATACTTCCCAGACGGCGGCATTGTTACAGATATGCGTGGAGGACGCGGCGTGAACCGATGAAGATGAACCGGGCGCGTCGAGAGCGGCTTCGACCAACGAGGGTGACCCGGGCGGGGTCGGTGCGGAGGATATTTAAATATTAAATATGTTGCTAATTAAATTTGTTGCTTTATTTGATTGAGGTATTTTTAGTATCTTCTGTATTTCCTATTTTCCGTATTTACTTTTGTATTCGCTCCTCGCCACTATAAGAGGACAAGAGAACCATGTAATTCTTATCTTGGATGAATGTATGTTTTCCCTTCCTCTAATCTCTAACCCTAATCCCCTCTCCCTTTCTCTCTCCCGCTCTTTCTCTCTCTCCCCCTCACGGTTCCCCTACCACCGACTACCCTCCCCCGAAATCGCAACATTGTCCAAGCAACTTCATGATAGAGAAATCTTCTTCTGTCCTCTCTCCCTCGATCTTGGGGGCAAGGTATTTTTTTGGATTGGTGTATTGTATGAATGTGGGACCTGCAACCAATATAGAGGGAGCACCAATCCAATTGAAGCATTAAATTATTTTAGGTATTTTAAATTTTAGCCGCATGTGTGTCAAATTCCATATATAAAGTAGCGTGGGTGTTCAAGGTTAGGTTATGACACTTGGGATTTGGAATTAGGCTTTTCATACCAAGCATTGTCACAATTTAGAGGTTACTCATCTCTCCGTGACTAGTTTCAGCTACGTGTTATTTTGCTATATATTTTGTACAGTCTCCAAAAGAGTCTGGTATACTGTATAAACGTGTATAATATTCTAGAGAATTTTAGAGTAATGTAGAATCAGTTGAATATTCACCTTTATTTCGTATTGAGATTATGTATTCCACGTGGTATATCATGTGCTTATGTACCTATATATGTGTATGTAGTGACCGGTTTAGGGTATGAGAAAATAAGAAAATCCCGATTTCTACTTGGTATCAGAGCCAGAGGGATCCCGACGCTCCCGCCTTCGTCGATTCCGCTCGCCCTTGCCGTCGCGAGTCCGCCGCCGATCCGCTCGCCCGTACGCCGCCTCCTGCTCGCACGCTCGCCTGCTCGCCAGTCCGCTCGCCCGCTCTCCATCTCCCGATCGCGCGCTCGCCCGCTAGCCGTCTCCCGCTCGCTAGTTCGCCATTCCGCCGCTACCGCTTGTTGTCTTTCTTCTGCGGCTCTCCGCCTTCGGAGGCCTTCTCCACCCGGCCTTCCGGGCGACCCCCCGCGTCTCCGGCGGTTTTGTCCTCCATGGGGCAGCCGGAGACCTCTTGCTCACCTCCTTTGGTGTTCCTTCCGACGTCATGATCTACGGGGGACCCGTTGGAGGCCGTCTTCTCTGATTTGGAGCTCTTCCATCTCTCCTCAATGGATGATCAATCCACTATCTCCACGACTCCTCAATCTGGTGTTCCAACCGGTTCGTCTGCCGACCCTCCTCAGATCCATGGCCCGTCTGGCTCGTTGAAGATCACTATTGTTGCCTTGGATGGCACGAATTATCTGGAATGGTCCAGGGCGGACCAACATGCGGAAAAAAGTGTATGAGCTCGTGGTTACTTCACTCGATGTCCCCTCAGGTGTATCTGGAATGGTCCAGGGCCACCACGTACCGATCCCACATGGAAAAAATGGGATGCGGAAAATTCGTTGGTTGTCTCGTGGTTACTTCACTCGATGTCCCCTTAGGTGTATCGCAGTTATATTCTGTTGAACTCCGCATATGATATTTGGACTCGGGCCCGTGATACCTACTCTCAGGCAGGCAGTTCGATACAAGTGTATGAGCTCACTCGCCGTGTTCTGGAGCTGAAGCAGGGCACTATGTCTGTTTCTGCCTACTACTCCGAGTTTGAGCGCCTCTATCAGGAACTGGACTTCTTCAATACTTTTGCGGTTGCTTGTACTGCTGATGCGCGGACACTTCAGAAAGACAAAGATCGTTTCCGTGTCCACGTCTTCCTTATGGGGCTCAACATGCAGTTTGATGTTGTTCGCTTATATGTTCTCCATCGTGAGCAACTTCCCTCTCTTCGGGAGGCCTTCGGCATGCTCCTCAATGATGAGAATTGTCGTCGTACTCTTGTTGCCGCTCCTGGTACTGATCATTCTGCGCTTGCTGCAGCTTCACGCGGACCTCCTCTTTGTAGCTACTATGGGAAGAAGGGTCATACCAGGGACTCATGTTTTCGTTTACATCCTCACCTTGCCCCTGCTGGTCGGGGTTCTAGTGCTCGGGGTCGCGGTGGGCACCGCGGTGGTGGCCGTCAGTCTGGCGATCGTACTACGTTTTCTGCACACTCTACTGAGGTTCAGGAGGACACCTCTGGCGGCCTGTCTGCTGTTGAGTTAGATTCTCTCTGACGCCTGCTGCGCTCCCACACTGACTCTCATACTCCTGGTTCCCATTCTGATGTTGCTACTTCGGGTCTCTCCAGTGCTCATGATGTGTCCTCCTCACCTTCTAAGTGGATTATTGACTCGGGTGCGACCGATCACATGACTGGTTCTGCCTCAGGTTTTACCTCCTATACTCCTCTTTCTGGTCGTGATAAGGTTATTGCTGCTAATGGCTCTCTCTCTGTCATCGCTGGTAAAGGGACTGTCACCTGTTCTCCCGACCTATCACTGTCCTCTATTTTGCATGTCCTGTCTTTTCCTCACAATTTGCTTTCCATTAGTCACTTAACTACTTCTTTAAACTGTTCTGTGACCTTCTTTCCTGATGTTTGTGTTTTTCAGGATCTGGATACGAGGCGAACGCTTGGCAGTGGTAGGAACGTTGGTGTACTGTACTTGCTGGACTAGTCTTTTTCCAGTGCTTTTTCATCCACCAGATCTCCGACTATACATGACATTCAACGCTGGCACCAGCGATTTGGCCACCCTTCGCCTCTTTATCTTACTAAATTGTTTCATGTTTTTACCTCTTTAATTCAGTCTTTCTCTTGTGATGCTTGTGAACGCTCTAAACATGTCCGTCAGAGTACTAGTCATTTGTCTGTCCCTAGTTTTTGTCCATTTAATGTTATTCACTCTGATGTTTGGGGCTCGTCTCCAGTGTTATCTTTATCTGATTATAAATGATTTGTTACTTTTATTTATTGTCACTCCCGCGTTACGTGGGTTTATCTGCTTAAAAAGAAAAGTGATGTCCTTTCCTGCTTTCAGACGTTTCATAAGATGGTGAACCAACAATTTGGTGGCAAAATTCGGGTGTTGCGTAGTGATAATGGTGGGGAATATGATGATCGAGGTGTTTTTGGGGCCTATCTATCTGATAATGGCATCATCCATCAAACCACGTGCGTCCACACTTCCACCCAAAATGGGGTGGCCGAACGGAAGAATAAACATTTATTGAAGGTGGCTCGGTGTTTACTCCTTGTTATGCACCTTCCCAAATCCTACTGGGGTGATGCAGTTCTTACAACTGCTCATCTCATTAACCGTCTTCTGTCTCGTGCCCTTTCATTTGATACGCCCCTATCGCGTCTTGCCAAACAACACATCGTCCATACCTCTCATCTTGCTCCTCGTATATTTGGCTCCGTTTGTTTTGTCCATGTTCATACCCTGCATCGTGATAAACTTGATGTGCGTTCCCTGCAGTGTATTTTCGTTGGGTACTCCCATACCACCAAAGGGTATCGTTGTTATCATCCTTCGACTCGGCGCTACTATTGCACTGTGGATGTCACATTTCGTGAGGGGGAGTCGTACTCTAGTCCTTGTCAGGGGAAGACGAGAGGTGACGGTGATGAGAACATCGAATCTCCTCTTCCAATTGTTAACATCGAATCTCCTCTTCCAATTGTTACCGCTTCCCCTCCTTCCACCTCCACTCCACCTATATTATACACGTACTCACGTCATCTCAGGACTGTTGAGCAAGTGCAGACTGCGAAAGTTCCGCCAATGCCAATGACCGTCTCAGCTCCAGATTCAGATGATGACCTCCATGTTCCTCTTGCACGTCTTATAGGTAAAAGGGGTGGCACCAAACACCCCATTGCCAACTACATTTGTTATACACACCTATCTCAGGCTCATAAAGTCTTTATCTCCTCTCTTTCATCTATTGTGATTCCTAAGACATGGCAGGAGACTGTTCAGATACCTGAATGGAAACAGGCTATGGAGGAGGAACTGAGTGCCTTGGATAAAAATAAAACATGGTGGATCACTAGTCTTCCCCCTGGGAAGCGAACAGCCAGATCCCGTTGGGTCTTCACTGTCAAACAGAATCAAGATGGGGTGGTGGAGCGATACAAAGCTCGTTTAGTGGCTCGAGGATATACCCAAGCTCAAGGCATTGACTACCAGGAGACTTTTGCTCCTGTTGCCAAGATGAACTCAATCCGTGTGCTTCTTTCTTGTGTTGTGATTCGCGGATGGGAGCTACTGCAGCTCGATGTCAAGAATGCATTCCTGCATGGTGATCTGGAAGAGGAGGTCTATATGGATATTCCCCCTGGCCTTGATGTCAAAGAGTCCAACCAGAGGGTCTGTCGCCTGCTAAAATCTTTGTATGGCCTGAAACAGTCTCCGAGAGCGTGGTTTGGGCGTTTTAACAAGACCATGCTACGACTTGGATATACTCAAAGTCAAGTTGATCATACTCTCTTCATCAAGAGGAAGGGTGCTCTGGTTTCTATCCTAATTGTGTACGTGGACGACATCATCATTACCGGAGATGACTTGGATGAGATCAAATACTTGAAAAAATAACTGGGAGAAGGATTTGAAGTCAAGGATCTGGGAAAGCTGAAATATTTTTTGGGAATTGAAGTTGCGAGGTCCCGACAAGGGATCTTCATTTCCCAAAGAAAGTATACTCTTGATCTTCTGGAGGAGACTGGGATGCTTGAGTGTGCTCCTGTTGACACTCCAATTGAGGCTAATCATAAGATTGATGCAGATATTAGTGGGGAGAAAGTGGACGCCTCAAAATACCAACGACTGGTTGGGAGGCTCATATATCTGTCTCATACTCGCCCGGATATCATGTATGCGGTGGGTGTCCTAAGCCGGTATATGCACTCCCCTACGTTATGTCATCAGCAGGCTGCCTTTAGGGTGTTGCGATATCTCAAAAAAACACCAGGGCATGGGATTCTGTTCAAGGCTAATCAGTCGTTAGAGGTTGAGATATTTACTGATGCTGATTGGGCTGGTAGTCAAGATGATAGAAAGTCAACCACGGGGTACTGCACATTTGTGGGAGGCAACCTGGTTTCATGGAAGAGCAAGAAGCAGAACGTGGTTGCTCGCTCAAGTGCTGAACCAGAATACAGAGCTATGACTCAAGGTGTTTGTAAGGGACTGTGGTTGAGAACCATTCTCCAGGATTTGGACCTTCAGGTGAACAAACCTATTACTATCTACTGTGACAACAAGACAGCCATCAGCATTGCACACAATCCAGTTCAACATGACAGGACCAAACATGTGGAAGTTGATAGGCACTTCATCAAAGACCACATCGACAAGGGGAATATCTGCACTCCGTTTGTGAGCTCATTTGATCAGTTTGCCGATGTTTTCACCAAGGGACTATGCAGCGACAACTTCAAGAACAATACTGACAAGTTGGGAATGATCAATATATATTCCCAACTTGAGGGGGAGAGTTGAATATTCATCTTTATTTCGTATTGAGATTATGTATTCCACGTGATATATCACGTGCTTATGTACCTATATATGTGTATGTAGTGACCGGTTTAGGGTATGAGAAAATAAGAAAATCCCGATTTCTACTGAATCTTCTAGGACGGTGTAGAATGTTCTAGAATTACATAAAAATGTGTGGATGTGTGTAGAGTGTAGACAAGTATAGAATATCAGAGTTGTGTGGCACTTTCTAGATTATTCCAGTGTTGTGTAGAGTAGTGAAGAGTGGAAAATCAAAGGGTCAGAGGAGTGTGGAGTGATACATGAGATCGTAGAAGAGTATAGAAGAATCTAGTCTCATCCTTACGTGGAGAACACTAGATTCTTCTTTAGTTTGGAAAATGGATGGAAGCCCGTAAAAGGGCTTCACCTTTCTTAATTTACATCATCCATGTTATGGAGCATGTTTTGGAATCAGTCTCCACGTGTGTGAGTTGACCGTACTTGTTTGTCCTTGAGTGTTGGACTTGGTCTTCATCAGTGTATGTCTTGATCAATTGTCTTGTAACTTACTTCCAAAGTGTAATAGAAGTTCATTTCTTCGTTCCGCTTCATTGTTGGATAAGAGGCTTTCTTGATTAGCATAGATTTGTGGAAAAATAGTCGAGTGCCTCACACGCACTATGCCAAACTTTGTGCATGTGACAACAGGCTATCAATAGCTTATCTGCAATTGTTTATCTATTACATTGTAATTTCCCCTCTTCATTGTGTTGGAATCTCTTTAATAAAAAACCTAACAGTATTAGATGATTAAAATTAGATTATTGCAGGGCAATAACTATATCCAAGTATAATGCAATGTACTAGTCAAAATTGCAAGTTTGCAATAGAGCATACAACAAGTAAAATCTAGGAGGAAGATTAGGGGCATTCAAGCATAAATAGATCACCCAATACTGATGCAGGATAGAAATTTCAAAAGGTTAAGAAGAGGAAAATTGGAACCCATAGGTGCTCATTTGGGTAAGCAGACTGAGTGTGAGCTATCTATGGTGCCTCTTGTGTCGGTTTGACACTGACCGACCCCAGCCAAAAATTTCTCCGCCTAAGCCAGATTAGGCATAAGAAATTTGACTCTTTGGAAATCAGGTCAGGTTTTGTCGGTCAAATTCAAGTGGGGAGTCATTTTGTATTGAACCCAAATCCTACTCAAAACCCAAATTGAGAACTGTTCAGATAAAGAAAACAAAATAATTTATATGCGGATAATTTTCATTATAATGCCTTTAAGTTTTGCATAATATTCAGTATTCACACATTATAATCACCTTATTTTGCAGTTCTTAAATAGAGCATGCAATTGATCTACATAATCACTAAACTCACTAATTGACATTATTTGATCTATGCTTATGTTCTATATAATCACGTGTAAACAAAAATAGTTATACTACACCAGAAATAATGAGCAATTAATTCCGTTCTAAAACTTTTAACTTTCATGTCCAGATAGATTGTATCTTTGGAAGATATCTTTAACTTCTTCACTTTTTCATCCACTCTGCATCAGATGTTGGGCATAGCTTCTAGACGAGACTTTAAAAATCCCAAAAAAAAAAATTTGAAAACCTATCCAGGATATTGTTAAGGGCCTACTCGGATGTTGCTAGAGGAGTGGCCGGAGGTGGAGATGACGGTGGTGGATGTTGGAACCAAAAATGTCACCAACTCTCCGCGCGCTATCCCTGGATAGGGTGGTTGGCAGAGGAAAGAGAAGTACGCAAGCGACCGGTTATTAGCCCCGGGGATGGTTAAAGCGAGCAAAAGAGCGTGAAAAGGAGATGCCGCTTGTAACAACCCAAATCGCAACACAAAGTTACCCAAGTATATCGATCTGATAAATATTTTTGAAAATCGATTTAGTGCTATGACAATACAATTTGGTGTACACCAATGTTATTTAAAGAGTGAATAATCAAACTAGGAATTTGGTGTGCGAATAGTTTATATGGTGTGCGAATAGTACATTTGGGGTTATATTCAAGCAAACATTTACACCTAATTAGGTGAGGTGGTGGCTATTTGGCCGGTTCAACAAAGAAATAAAGAAAATCGTTGTTGACCGATTCGTATAACCATGTGTCGACTTCCCCGCAATCACGCCGCTGAGCATTTGGGATAATAAGCCTGTAGCTCTCGCCTTCCGTGATTAAGAGCCACACTGTTTTCCCTTCTCTGTTTCCTTTAGGGTTCGGAGAGAGAACCCGTCTCATCCTCCAGGTAGCATCGACGACAACAACGCTGACTCCGCTCCTCTTCCTCTCCTTTTCTTCAATTTCAATCCAGGAGCCTTACTCCGCTCCTCTCCTTTTCTTCAATTTCGATTGTGTGTTTCCTTCTTCTTCCCCTCCGCGGTGAGTTCTCCTCTTCTCTTATTTCGATTTATGATAGTGACTTGAAAATGGATTTCTTGAGATGGGTTAACCGACTATAGTTAAATTGGATTTCCTTTTTTTTTCATTTTCTGAAAATAAATTAGGGATCTAGGTATATATAAGCAAGCTGTTTGGAAGGGGATTAACATGTTTATTGAAGATTTCTGTTGATGAGAAATGGTTGACTGAATGAGTTTAATAAGTTATCGATAGGCTGACTGCGAAAACGAATGAAAAGAATATGACTAAAGAACGAACATGAATATAAAAACAAAATGTTCTTGAAGAACCTCAGAACTAAGGAATAAATTGAATATAACAAAAAGAATGTTGCATAAACACATTCTTATTGCACTTTTATATAACCAAAAATGAAATACGTACTGTTAATGATGTTTATTATCTGTCTGTCTAGCAGTTAAAGAGAGATGTTCCTCACTAAGTCATATTTTTATGACTAAGTCCGTCATCATTTTGTTTAGGTAACTGAGGTGAACCTGTATGCGAAAAGAAAAATTTAGTTGATCAAGGAAGAACAATACAGAATCGCAACCGAACGAACCAAGGTATGCGTTTATATTTTTATTTTGTACTCACTCTCCTTACTTCACCCTGGGCGAACAACTTGAAATAAACTTAGATACAGAATTCTTGTGGGGTCTGAATTGGGTCCTCACAGAGTGGTATCAAAGCAAGGTTTTCAAGAAATTCGGCTGCATTGAGTACTGAATAATTACACATGATATGAATTCGTGAGTATCGCGCATAGAAGTCTAGTTATACGAAACACGTCCAAGTCAAATTAAGTAGAAGAGTTTGAGAAGAAGTTCAAGAAAAGTAAGATGTCATTTGCATACAAAGTTCAATAACAGATAAAAAGTCAAATTAATTATAGACGAATATGAAGCGAGATGAATTAGAGATTGAAAAGATAAAAACTTGATGCATAGAATTGTCATAAAAAATTTGATATTGAAGGTGTCACACACATATCAATAGCCCTGACATCTAAATTGGTTCGATGTATGTTAAAGTAAATTATAATTAAAACTAAGATTGATGTAGAGAATAAACGAGATAGTGATTGATAAGATGAAGATAAATAGACAAGATTGAATATGATGTTAAGGGAAAAGAAAGAGCGAATAAACGAACTGAAATAAATTGAAAAGATGATGGACTAAGGATTGTAATTCCACTTTCATTCTATATGTTGTATTTTGTATTTTGGCCAGATCCTTTATATAGTAGGTAGTTCTGAAGGAGGTGTTACAAAAGCGACAACAACACTCAAGCCTTTATCCCACTATAGTAGGGTCGGCTATATGAATCCTTTGTCGCCATTGTGCCCTATCTTGTATCATAATCTCACTAATGGCTAAGTACATCATGTCTTTCCTTATAGTTTCATTTCAAGTCTTTATTGGTTGACCCCTCCCTCATTTACATGCCTAGTTCCTAGACTCTCACAGCGCCTAACAGGTGCCTCTAATGGTCTCCTTTGTACGTGTCCAAACCATCTTAGACGAGCTTCTCGCATCTTCTCTGCAATTGGTGTTACTTCTGTCTTATCCCTGATACTTTCATTCCTAATTTTATCCAATCTCGTGTGTCCACACATCTACCTAAGCATTCTCATCTCCACATCTCCCATTTTTTGCTCATGCACACAATTCACTGCCCAACACTCCGAACCATAGAGCATCGCGGGTCTAATTGCAGTACGGTAAAACTTGCCCTTAAGTTAGAAAAGATAAAAATTAGATTGTAATGACTTGGTCACATATTTTATGTATATGGAATATGATGCAAGAATTGTAATGAGATTTGATATCTTCAAATCAACGTCTAAAAGAGTACAATATTGGTCAGTCAATATAGTTGTGAAGTCATGTTAGATCAGAAATAATGTCATATTTTTGAGTGCGAAAATTCCTATAAGAGGGGAAGAGTTTATAACAACCCAAATCGCAACACAAAGTTACCTAAGTATATCGATGTGATAAATATTTTTGAAAATCAATTTAGTGCTATGACAATACAATTTGGTGTACACCAATGTTATTTAAAGAGTGAATAATCAAATTAGGAATTTGGTGTGCGAATAGTTTATTTGGTGTGCGACTAGTACATTTGGGGTTATATTCAAGCAAACATTTACACCAAATTAGGTGAGGTGCTGGCCATTTGGCCGGTTCAACAACGAAATAAAGAAAATCGTTGTCGGCCGGTTCATAAAATTGAGCGCAATCGCGCCGCTGAGCATTTGGGATAATAAGCTCGTAGCTCTTGCCTTCCGTGATTAAGAGCCGCACTTTTTTCCCTTCTCTGTTTCCTCTAAGGTTCGGCGAGAAAACCCATCTCCTCCTCCAGGTAGCATCAACGACAACAGCACTTACTCCGCCCCTCTTCCTCTCCTTTTCTTCGATTTCAATCTAGGAGCCTTGCCTGAGACCGGCGTTGATGCTGTGAAGCTGTTCGTGAGATCGATTGTGTGCTTCCTTCTTCTTCCCCTCCACGGTGAGTTCTCCTTTTCTCTTATTTCGATTTCTGATAGTGACTTGAAAATGGATTTCTTGAGATGGGTTAACAGACTATAGTTAAATTGGATTTCCTTTCCTTTTTTTTCATTTTCTGAACATAAATTAGGGATCTAGGTATATATAAGCAAGCTGTTTGGAAGGAGATTAACATGTTTATTGAAGATTTTTGTTGATGAGAAATGGTTGACTGAATGAGTTGAATAAGTTATCGATAGACTGAATGCGAAAACGAATGAAAAGAATATGACTAAAGAACGAACATGAATATAAAAACAAAACGTTCTTGAAGAATCTCAGAACTAAGGAATACATTGAATATAACAAGAGAATGTTGCATAAACACTTTCTTATTGCACTTTTATATAACCAAAAATGAAATACGTATTGCTAATGATGTTTATTATCTGCCTGTTCAGCAGTTAAAGGGTATGTTCCTCACTTAGTCATATTTTTATGACTAAGTCCGCCGTCATTTTATTTAGGTAACTGAGGTGAACCTGTATGCGAAAAGAAAAATTTAGTTGATCGAGAAAGAACGATAAAGAATCGCAACTGAACGAACCAATGTATGAGTTTAAATTTTTATTATGTGTTTTATTTTGTACTCACTCTCCTTACTTCACCCTGGGCGAACAACTTGAACTAAGCTTAGATACAGAATTCTTGTGGGAATTGAATTGGGTCCTCACACCGCTGGCAGCGGCGAACACCAGATTTGACCCCCCGCGACGAATGTCTTTCTTGCGACGGAACTCTTGATTAACTGCAAAAGGATTATAAGAGAGTGTGAGCGAGTACAAGGGGGGATAAAAGAGAAAACTTGACAAGACATAGTGTCCGCACCAGCAACCAGGCAAGTTCTGGGCTAAGTCCGTGTGTCCCATTCAAGCCCCTCTGGTCCCTATTTATACTCGAGGGTAGGCGGCTCGGACGATTCACGAACCGGCGGGCTTTTAATGCCTCAATAACAACGACATTAAATGCGCAGCCGCCTGAAGTACACGAAGAGTAAGGCGGCGGGGGTTGAGAGAAGAGACCACACGTAATCGCGCGGTACCACCGAGCTCAATGTCGAAGAGGCGAGTCCATGCGGGATCAGGAGAAGTGCCCGTCGCGACCTTTGGGTCGGACCCATGAAGCTGCTTTGTGAGAGACCGCCTACCAGATGCACCCCCCGGGGTGGCCTGAAGAGTGCCCGCACCAAACATTGCTACGGACCGGACAATATCCGCGGACATCCGAAACGTCCGCCTGAATACCCCGCGAACTCTGGAAATGATCGCCCGGTAAGTGACCCTGCTTTCCTGATGCTCTCCCCAGCTTTCACAGGAATTGGGTTAACATAATCCCCCCACTTTTTTGGCAGACCGTGCGGGCTCTGGAAAAGTAAACTGGTAACCACAAAGGTTGTGACTCGCGTCCTGCGCTGCCAGAGACTTATAAATAGCGCAAGATGACCCACGCCTCTTAGCCACTTTCCCCTTTATTTTTGACTTCGTTCATTCAGTAAAAATGACCGGTATGAACCAGGATGTCCTGGAAAAGCTGATGGCAAGGGCCAGCGAGCTAGCAAAAAACTCCTCGACACGATCTCCTGCTGAAAACTCGCCGAAGGAAGCAGGTCCGCAAGGAAACCTGCGAAAAGCGGTGATCAAGAGAGCTCGCCCTATTAGAATGCTTGCGGCCACCGAGAGATCCTCCTCGAAGACGAATGTGCCTGAGGAATATCTCTGAGTGTTGATAGACCCAGCGAGAGGGCACGTCATTCGAAATGTCGTCGGGGAAGAGGTGTCGACGAAAGCTCCGTACTTCCTGTTGATGCCTGCAGAAATGATCGCCACCGGGGACACGACGGAGACTGCCAGCTTGGCGTTCGCGTATCTGAGGGAATGATTTTCCGCGCGACATTTGGAGAGGCCGACAGGAGCCGAGAGGGCGCCATGGCGAAGGCCCATCTTTAGATGGTGCAGTTGGATGAGGAGGCCGCTAGGATACCTGCAGAGGATAAAGAAGCATCAAGAACCATACCTGATGGCGAACCACCGACAAAACGGGCGACATTGGCAGGGGTCGCCTATGGAGGTCGTGAGGACGTTCTTAAACATCATCTGAATGCTCGTGAATCTGCCATCATCCCCCTGTGGTGGGGGAGAGTCACGGTGAGCGAGTGCAGACCCATGCACAGCTGCAAGCCGCGCATAGGCGGGGAGAGCTTCTGCAGAGGGCTTATCTCAAGCGCACAGACCCTGAGATGGCCAAGAGCCCCGTCTTTCGCTACGCGCAGTCGTTAGTCCCACCACGAATTGACTTCCAAGTTTTCGGCTCCTCCGGAGGCAGCAACCACTCGCCCTGCCCGCGAATGCCTACGCAACCATGGTCAACATCTTTGGAGACGAGGATTCTGAAACCGAGGAGCCTTCGCCCACGACGAGGGGTACGTCCCTGCAAATCATATTATAATATTTATGTGACCGGAAATTTACTTTTCACTCACCCACACAGTGCCTTTTCGCGAGGAATAAGTGCTTGCGGTGACCTTATGCGTCATGCGTCCGTCTTGATGCGGATTCAAGCGCGGATCGCCAAACTGGAGGCGGAATTCGCCAAGCTGAGGGCGAGGATCGAACATCCGGACGAGCGATTATGACCGCGCTCCACCATAATTCTTTATTTTTCCTTTCTCCTGTAACTGTTAGCATTATGATAATAACAAACTTACTTTACTTACTTCTTGGGGTCCCCTTGCTCGTTATGAATAACACTTACGAATCACCACCGAACAATATGTGATCGCGTGGCCGGAGAGTTTCCGAAAGCGAGCCCGCGAGCGAACACCTCTTGACAAAACGCCTGTTGGCGTCGCTTCACCCCTCTCGTTAGGACTATAAATAGAGGACCCCACCAAGTTGTTCTTTATTCTAAAAATTTGAGTCATCTTCCTAAAATGGCGCGAGCTCCTGCTCCTCCCAAATCTCTGTGCGTGATTGTTTTCTGAAAGATAGCCTGCCTCTTCCGACACTAGATCATGCGAGCCTGGCGGTCTTTCTATCGAAATTTCCACTAGTCGGGGGACTATCCGCGCGCGCCCCAGCGAGAGACAAGAAGGTGAACTCAGTGTTCACGATCGAACTTGTGATTCCCCTCGATCACTTTGATGTTGCATGGACCCTCCCCGTCTTCCCCGAGGCGTCGAAAATAATAAATTATTTTGGGATCGTTCCTGCCCAGCTATTGCCGAACTTTGTTGCGATCATAATGTCCTTCGTGACTTACCTGAGATTGCAGCGGATATCCTTCTCCCTGGAGTTGTTCCGTTCCCTATTCCGCACGAAAGCTATCAAATGCGGTCAACAACACTTTAGCTCCGACAAAATGTGAATCTTGCATGCGACGGGCATGCCCGTGGGCTGGCAATCATGTTTCGCCTTCTTCAAAGGCGACCTGGGCGAGTTCAACATCATGCCCTCCCTTCGCGCTGAAGAGGTCTTCTATCCTCCCGCCCTTTTTGATGCTACACTATGAATCACCCGCTACTTGGAAAAGGAGAACTTGGACACACGATACTGTACCCGCCAAGTGAAGGAAGTAGAGCGCGCACCTATAGAAGAATGTAAGTTTTTCAATAATTTTTAAATACCAGCGCGTACCTGTCCTGAAGCCTTTGTATTGTTGCAGTTGTTCTGATGGTGCCGACCTCCAAACCACAAACTCTGTCAAGCGATATCAGGCCGGCCGCCGAGAGGCACCCCCCAAGGAGCGGTTGCCAGCACGTCGGGTCTCCCGCCTCTAGAGCTGAGTACGCACTTCGAATCAATCGTCTCGCCGGTCATCCAGGGTCCTGAGTTCGTCAAAATCACCACCCAACTTCTCTCTTGGAGGGAAACCGTGCGGGTTCACCGTCATACACTGGCGGTCGCGGGGGCGACCTGCGGTTCTGTCGACCGCAGGGAGATAGAGACCTTCCCTGCGGCGGACTTATCCTCAAGAGCTGCCGCGACAAACCTGCGGGCTCTCTCCTACAACAGCGCGGCCTGAAGACTTCTCGATGATGCATTGACGACTAATGCCCGCCTGCGAGAGAAGCTGAAGGTAAATGTTGACCATAAAAATTACTTTCCCTTACCTGTACGGGAAGACTCATCCTCCCGCGAACTCGTGCTATTACAAGAGAAGAGGTCGGTAGAAGAACCAAGGTTCCGACGGGCGTTGGGCCGGCTTAGTAGGCGTTCGGCGGAGACGGCGATTCGTCTCCTGAAGGAGAACGACGCCTTGAAGCCAGAGTATGCCGATGTCGATTATGAGACACTCTTCGCAGGTCACCCAAACGGGGTGTCTCTGAGCTCAGGGGAGGATTTTTTGCAGTACTAACCATGGTCCAAGCGGACACTCCGACATGGTATTCGCCGTCATACTTCTTTGCACATTTGTCTCTGCAACGGATGTTAAAAAACACTATGTAACTGTGTGAGCATACTAGTACTTGGTTCTTTATTATTATTGTTTCAATTCTCCCCTGATGGATAATGCTAGTTAATAGGAAACGTCCATATTCTGAGCGTCCACCTATTAAGACTAGAAAACCTAGGCGATCTCGTTTTAAAAGCCTGCCCATTAGAAATCCCGGGCGGCCTTGTTTTGAGTGATCGTCTATCAGTATTAGGATTAAAAGACCCAGGCGGCCTCAGTTGAATGCCCGCCTATTAAGATTAGAAGATCTAGGGTGCCTCAATCGAGTGCCCGCCTATTAAGATTAGAAGATCCATGGGGCCTTAGCGCCGAATGCCCGGTTCGAACAGTTAAGGCGGAGCGTGCAGACGTTTGCCGAATAATTCCTGATCAGTTACTGAGAATTGTCGCGCGAGCGTCGAAGCGTTGCGAATTGTCGAGCGAACGCTTACTGGGCAGATCTTGGTGAAGTGTTGCAAATTGTCGAGCGAACACTTGCCTCAGGAGATGTGAGGGACCTCTTTTGCTCCTATTGAGGAGTGGTCCACTACTCCAGGGGGTCCGATTGTTAGAGGTTAAGGATTCCAATCGGGCATAGGGCATCCGCAGTGTTCTCGTCCGCAAACAACGTTGAATGATGTCAGAGGGGAATAAAGCACCTGTTGCTCGACGCTTGTCCTCGGAAAGGAAGCAATAACAATAACAACACCTCGATCAATGCGTGGTTAGTCAACACATCCGGACCTGCCACATATGCCGCTCAGGAGTATCTCCAACGAGCACAATTATTGTGGTCTTATGGTAGGGGAAGTGACTCACACCGGCAGGAGGGTCGGAGAGCCAGGTTCGAGACGTCCGGATAAGTCTGAAGGGGTCCAAGAAGGCACCGGTAACCACACATGGATGTCAATCTCGTATATGTTTTTGATTTACTTCAAAGGTCAGGTACCTCTGGTGAGCAGATATCATTCCTGTCCTAAACACTCATGCAGATGTTAGGCTTTTAAGATAAGCAATCACGCAAAAGTCTTTGAAATAAAAGTAGGAAAAAGGAGGAGCGTAAGGGAAAGATGACACTGTGAGAGTTTCGGCTTGCCTTGCCAAATGCTAGAAGGACGAATTGACCTGTCTGTCGTCCTCCACTGGAGGCGAAACATACTCCTTCATTGCATATGTAAGCCAGGTGTCTTTGGCTGGAAGTAGAACGTACTCCTCCATTGCGCCTGTAAATTGAACGTCCCAACCAGGATGCGGGACGTATCCCTCCACCGCGCCTGCAGGCTGGAGGTCCCCGACTCGAGGTGGTACATACTCCTCCACCGTGCTCACCGATCGGATGTAGCACTCTCGAGCCGTCCTTGGATCGCTCCTGATCCTGAATTGCTTTCCTCCTAGCAGGAACTTTAGGACCTGATGGTAGGTTGACGCAATGGCTTGGAAGTCGTCCAAGAGGGGCCTCCCAAAGATTGCATTGTAGCTGTTGGGCGCATCAATGACCAAGAAGGATTCCTGTCGGGCTATCCCGCATAAGATGACGGCTAGGTCCACGCTCCCCTCGACTTCTTTCTTCTCACCTGCGAATCCATAAAGCAGGTCATCGCAGGCTTTCAGCGGCCCGCTCGTCTTCATTACCTCATATGCAGGTTTAAAGAGGACGTTGACCGAACTGCCCGTGTCTACCAGGATTCGGACCACAGTGTAATCTCCCAAAACGGCCTTGATGACGACCACGTCGTGAAAGGGGTTAATGACCAGGGGAAGATCCTCCTCTTCAATGTTACCATCCCGCGAGGATGCGGCACCAGCGACGCTGAGGCTACTTCCCTCCCCTTCAGATGCCTCAGACTCCCCTTGCGGGAGGACTCCACTCTTGCCCCGTCGTGTATGTAATTGATACACCATAGCGGGCCGACCCCTTCTACCTCTACACACTCTTCCTCTGTGTTTCCTCCTTGCTCGATCATGTTGCACCTCGGGGCACTCGGCCCCTCCCCAATCTTCTCTTTACCTTTCCGGGACGAGGCCTCCTTGGCCTTCTCCGCCTGCCTTTCTGCAAGCAAGTGTTCCAGCTTTCCTTCCCTAAGCAGCTTCTCCACCGCGTCGCGGAGGACTCGACAATTCTCAGTATCATGTCCCACCTCGGTGGAACTTGCAATAGAGGTTCGGGTTCCTACTTTCGAACCCTCCTTTCAAGGGCCTTGGGGTCGAAAATCCGATTGTTGCTGGAGGATCTCCACAACCTCTTCTAGTGGTACTCCTATGTCAGTATACTCTTGTGCCTCGCCCCACTGCTCTGGGGATGCTCCTAACAACGATGGTGGGTTATCACTGCCTTTTTGTTGCGACTGGTGGTGTCCTGGACTCATCTGCTGAAAGACCCGAGGGTCTCGACGACGAAAATTTTGCCCCTGCGAGTTGGGGGATCGATGCTCCTGACAGATAAAATTACTTTTTGAGGAAGTGATGGAGGTCAGTTGGAAGAACTAAACGGGCGCTTACCCCCTAGATCATATAGTCCCGCGATGAATTCCTCATTATTGAACTCTCTCTCAATGAACTGATTTGCCCTCTCGATCAGCTCTACGTATATCTTAGACTTCTTCTTGTTGATCATGAACTTGAACAGTCCGGGCCGGAGGCCATTAGTAAAGGCTACTTTGTAGACTTGTGGGTCCACATCTGGAACTTCCATGATCAGACTCTGGAAGTGATCAACATACTGCCTGAGGGTCTCCCTTGGTCCTTGTCGGATCTGAAATAGAGCGCCGACATCCGCTCTTCGCCGTTTGTAGAAAATTTGTTCTCAATTCTCTGAAAGAAGTGATCGAACTGGGAGGGAGGTTGTAGAACCACCCTCTCGCCTTCCCATCGAAGGTGGTGGAAAGTAATTTGCAACGAAGACCCTCGAAGAGCAGCTACAAAGACATTGTGACATCGAATGCTTGTACGTGGGAAGCGGGATCCTCCTTCCCGAAGAAGTGAGGTAGTCGTGGCTCCCTAAAGCCGTTAGGGTCTGTTTCCCCAGCGATTCCTGGAACAAATGGAGAATAAACCTCCGCCCCCATCACTGGTTCCTGGTCCTTGAAGTTCAATAACCTTCCAAGATGATCCCGGGCGGCTTCTCGAAAATGCTGACGGCGGGCGCGGGCTCTCTCCTCTTGCGGTTGGAGCTGGGGTGAATTCCCCAGCGGTGTAGGTGGTAAATGAGAGGGGGTTGCGGGCTCTCCCGGATGTTCGGCACCTCGTGCCCGCTGCTCTCCCTGGGCGACCAGTCGATTAACCAAGCCGAGCAGAAGCTCGAACTTGGCGCGAGTAACAGTCGGCTGCTCGCAGTCTGGCGATTGTCCGCCCGCCATGAGGGTGAACTCGACGGATGGAAAAGTATCTGAAGGTCGCGGGGGAGAGTACTACTGTTATTCTTTGACGACAAGGGCGATTTCACCAATCACTTGGTCCACGCTCACCGCACCAAATTCTATTGGAACCAAAAATGTCACCAACTCTTTGTGCACTATCCCTGAGTAGGGTGGTCGGCAGAGGAAAGAGTGGTCCGCAAATGATCGGTTACTAGCCCTGTGGATGGTTAAAGCGAGTAAAAGAACGTAAGAAGCAGATGTCGCTGGGAACAGCGAACACAAGAATTGACCCGCCAAGGCGAATGCCTTCCTTGCGACGGGCCTCTTGATTAACTGCAAAAGGATTACAAAAGAGTATGAGCGAATACAAGGGGGAATAAGAGAGAAAACTTGACTAGACTTAGTGTCCGCACCAGCAACTAGACTAGTTCTGGGCTAAATCTGTGTCTCATCCAAGTCCCCCCTGGTCCCTATTTATACTCGAGGGTAGGCGGCTCGGACGATTCACGAACCGACGAGCTTTTAACGCTTCATTAACTACGACATTAAATGCGCAGCCGCCCGAGGTACACAGATTCGGGCGGCGGGGTTGAGAGAAGAGACCACACGTAACCGCGCGGTACCGCCGAGGTCGATTTCGAAGAGGAAAGTCCGTGCGGGCTCTAGGAGAAGTGCCTGCCGCGACCTTTGGGCCGGATCCATGAAGCTGCTTTGCGAGAGACCGCCTGCCAAATGCACCCCCCCCCGGGTGGTCTGAAGAGTGCCCGCGCCGAACACTGCTACGGACCGGACGATGTTCGCGGACATCTGAAACGTCCGCCTGAAGATCCCGCGAACTCCGGAAATGATTGCCTGGTAAGTTCCCTTGCTTGCCTGATTCTCTCCCCAGCTGTCGCAGGATTTGGGTTAACAGAGGACATACTACGTAGCCTTAACCGCGACTGCCTAAGAGGGACGTGCTCGAGAGAGAGAACTTCCAAGATCTCTTTTAGGGTTTGAGGGAAATAGACTTTCTTTATTCATACCAATACAAGACCCAATTGATCATTTAAATAGGACTTATAACAGACCTTTAATGGAAATACGAGAAAGGCCTGCACGTGCGAAAAAAAGGATACCTCATAAAGACACAACATAAATAACGATGTCATATAAGGGCGCGACTCTAAGACAGAATAAATTTATATTAATAAATATCCAATAATAAATAATGTTATAAAAGGACCTCCCGCCTTGCAAAATGAGTTTGTCCTCAAAATCGAGGGAGATCAATGGTGTACGCGTTATCCGACACCATCATCATCAGAGTCCTCGACGTGCAAATAGAAAAGTCATTTGCACCTGTGGCCGCGAGTGTATTGTTCATCGCAGTTGAAACATAAGCCTTGCGCGTGTCGTTCCATCATCTCGTCCTGAGAGCCCTGCGCGTGTCATTCCATCATCTCGTCCCGAGATAGTTTGCGGATTGGTGGGGCTGGATGGCCGTCAGAACGGCCTTGCTGAATGCCCGCGTCGGTGAGCAAATAGAGCTCCTGTGCAATTTTGAGGCGACGGTCGCATAGCCTGGCCAGACTCATAACAGTCACTAAGTCTGAAGGAACCTCGAATTCGACATCAAGTCGCAAGCGTTCGCGAAGTCCGGCGATGAAAATGGCGACCTGCATCTCTAGAGATAGTATGACGTGTGTCAGAAGAAGTTGAAACTAGTTCAGATAATCGTTCACGGAGCCCGTTTGGCGGAGTGTCGTGAGGAAGCTGAGGGGGTTGTTGCGGATTGGAGGGTTGAAATGCAGGATGCAAAATCGCTTGAAGTCATCCTACGTCAAACCTGGCTAATCAGTGAGAACGACGAGTCGAAAGGTGGAAGGAATCCAGAGGAAGTCGTTCAGCTACCAAAGTTTGTTGATGACCAAAAAATTGTTCGCACCTGGTGAGCCAGCCCAAGGGATCTGTTTTCCCATTGTAGGTGGGAAGTTCCAACCGGGTATAACACGACGGAATAATAACTTCAGGGTGTAAGAAGGTCTGTGGTGGCAGCTCATGGCAGATGAGAGGCGGTAGCGGAACTTGACTACTGTTGGCATGATCCTTGGGTGGGGTAGTAACCATGAGAGGTGTTGTTGTTAGTCCATTAAACTTGGTGGTGAGGGTTTCCAGGTCGTCCTGATGACGTGTTTCAGCGTCACAAAAGCGTTCTTCTACATCCTGAAGGCGTGCAACCAAGGCGGATATAACTGCGTAGCCGATTCATAACATCTAAGAAGTCGGTTGAGTCTCCCATATTGCGGATGGAGATAGCATGAGATAAGGAGCAGGTGACGGGACGGCTAGATTGCTCGGAGGTGGCTGTTTGGGAGGTGTCACAAGATCTGCGTCGTTTCCCAGTGATGGCATCACAAATCTGATTACTGTAGGTGGGGCTCGAGGAGAAACCTGTGCAGCTCAAGGTGAAGAAACGGCGTGAGTTACGACCGTGTGAGATATGGTGAGAGGACATGTCAATATCGACGACTAGGAGTTCTGAAGCGGCTGAGATGAGACGAGGCTGAAATTCGGAAGTTGACGAGGGATGGGAGCGACAAATCGGGAGTTGACGACGTCTACAGATGGTTTGAGGAAGGGTTGTGGAGGACGAAGCTCTTTGCGGTAGGGACGTCGTAGGCGACGGAAGCGGGAAGGGAACCCGGGCTCAGCGGAAGCGTGCGTTGGGGTCACCGTTGGTACGAGGTGCAACAAACGATGAAGAAGTCTCAGAGCGTGACGCTGATGTCGCGGGGCTCGCGGGGTTGAGGATCGCCGAGGATGTCGGCTTGCGAGAAGGAGAGTAGGAGTCCCTCTGATACCGAGTTATTAAGGGCCACACGGATGTTGCCGGACGAGTAACCGGAGATGGAGATGACGGTGGTAGAGATACTACGGAGCCTTGACCGCGACTGCCTAAGTGGGGCGTGCTCGAGAGAGAGAGAGAGAGAGAGAGAGAGAGAGCTTCAAAGATCTCTTTTAGGGTTTGAGGGAAATAGACTTTCTTTATTCATACAAATACAAGACCCAATGAGTCATTTAAATAGGACTTACAAGTTACAACACACATTTAGTGGAAATTCGAGACAGGCTTGGGCAGGCGAAAAATAATGACACCTTATAAAACATGACATAAATAACGACGTCATATAAAGATGTGATTCTAAGACAAAATAAAAGAATATTAAGAAATAAATAATAATAATAAATAATGTCATAAAATGATCTGTAATAGATACTCTTCTCTCTCCTGTAACCGAGAGTCAATATCCTTGATCACTCTTCCGACCTGTTGCCATATAAAATTACACCTACAAAAAATCTTAACTAATTAATAAAGGAAACCTTAGGCCAACTAGCTGAGCATTAAAAATCTAAATTCAGCACCAGTTAAACAATAATTATACCCAATAATTCTAAGTCAAAAGCAGTTTCGATGACCTATCTTGTGGGATCGGCTACCTATCTTGTGTCGTAATGGCGAAAAAGGATCCATATAGCCGACCCCACTATAGTGGGATAAAGGCTTGAAGAAATTTGAATTTGCAGAACAGATGCACTAAATAAATTATAAATGAAGAGATTTAATGGAAATAGCATGTTATAATATCTAACAATAAGTAAATTTGTAAAATTTGTGTTCCATAAGAAGGGGAATAAGAAATAAAATATGTTAAGACTTCTGGGCATATTTCCACACCTAGAGAGATCAAACATTTGCATGAGTTGGAACAAAATTTCAAAATCAAATAAGGTGCCAGTAATTCAACCATGGTAACTTTCCAATGAATTTAACAAAAATTAAACAAGATAAGTAAGCTGATAATACCTTCCATAGAAAGGAATTTTAGCTTTGGTTGCATTCTGCTTTAACTGATCAAAAGCTCCGGCTCTAAAAGTATCCGCACAGACAAGAGCAGATTTAAAACCTTTCTTTTGATGATAATACGCATACTTGGTGCATGTTGTGGTCTTCCCTGAACCTTATATATCACAAGGAATAAAGCGTGCATGGTTCAAATTGTTACAAGCATTCATATCACAAGCAAATTTTGTGTACACACAGGCGGACATATATGTAATACACACACACACACACACACACACAATTATAAAAAATGTTCTTTTGGGCTTCTTAAGATTTTATTATATATGTGTGTATGTATATCAGTATGTGTATATGTTTATATATGTGTGTGTGCATAGGATTGTTTATCGTGACATCCCCTGTAAGTTTGCAAAATTATAGGTTGTACCCCTCTAACTTTTAAAATTACAACAAAATCCCTTGTAAGTTTACATTTAATAACATGCATGCAAACAAATGAGGGACTCCAGGGGGTATTTTTGTGCAAAAGGCTCCCTTGTAAGTTTACATTTCATAGCATGCATGCACGAAAATGAGGCGGTATTTTGCATGTTATGAAATGTAAACTCAGGGGAGATCTATGTAATATCAAAAGATAGAGGATAGCAACTTGTAATTAACTAATTCCTACGGGAGGTTTGAGTAATAAATAGTACACATGCGCACGCCCCCCTAAAGCACCTAGAATTTATTAAAAAATGCATGAATGCATGAAACATAATTATAGATGACACTTCATCCTCATAGCAGGGCATTAAGTACAATGATCTATCTCAAGTGTTTACCCAGTTCCGAAGATGACTCGAAAAACTATTGAGTCCAGAATAGTAAAATGAAACGGAACATATTAACAGTGACCTTAGAATTTACCTTGCAAACCCACGAACATTACCACGCATGACTTTCCTTTCTTAGGAGTGAATGAAGGCTTCCCTGGATCCATCATCTTGCAGAGCTCATTGAATACAGCCTAGAGTGTTTAAAAAAATAGGTTTAAAGTACGTACCACTTCTACATCTTGAGAAATGACAATTGGTCAATCTAAACAGTGAAGCACAACTAAGCATGCAATTCAAGATAAGGCAATTTTTTACTGATTTAAAAAAGGCTAATAAAAATTTGAGGAGCACAAACTAATTTGTAAGGATTATTATAAACTGGAAAAACGTGATATGATTAAAAGATGAAATGCATATAAAATAATGACAACTACAACCAATTCTATAGTTTTTCACACTGCTCAAGTATTACTCCACATGATCTCCTATTACCTCCAATCCAGTCCTTACACAGTTGTCAAATCTATGGAACGGTTGGAAGACATCTATCAAAGTATACATGCATACCTAGGGATCCTAAGATGTTACTTATAATGAACAATGGTTTATACTGAACTAATGAATTCCCTAGTTTCCCTGGAGTTGAATTTTGTGTTGAACATATAGCTATTGACTTGTCTTCTGGCAGTTGATTGTTCTGTTGTTCCTGCAGTTATTGAGTTATGTTTCACTGACTGTCTACTATTATTTGTTCCTGCAGTTCTTCCCCAACAATTATTGGTGGCTTCTCATTACCGTCTTTTTTGTAGTATTTGCAGTTTTGCAACTTCCTCAGCCTTAATTGATTTGAAGATTTTGCGGCTTTTTATGCTATCTGATCCTGCAGCTTTCATGTATATTTGAATTTAATGTAGTGAGTGGCAGTGTGGCTTCTTTGGCTCTTTCTGCAGCCAGATTTCTGTGAACTTCTTTGCTATGCAATTTTTTGTTTCTTACAGCAATAAATGTGGCTTGAGACGTTGGAGAATGCCCGCGTCAATTGGTTCAAAATTTCCATTGGAGTTTCCCATCACCTTCAAGGAGAGACCTCCATGTGCAGGAAAAATCTTTGATAATTTGATGAAATAGATCAAAATAAATGAAATAGGTATACCCTCTAATGTATAGAGTTAGGGCATATTTTAATTTTGCAATTCTTGATCTCATGTCTCAGTGAGTTGAAGGAGAGAAGCTATAAGTTTTGTTAAATCACTCAGTAATCGCCGACGGGAGTTTAACTCCTTTGTGAAGAATGAAGATTAGAGGTCAACGGTCGAAAGGCTCACCTCAAATGGCTCTCGACCATTGAATAAATCTGTGAAGATTGAAGAATAGAACTCAGTAGTCGAATGACTTTCAACCATTAAGTATGATTCTCTGAAGAAAGGCACTTTACATGTTGAACATTGAATTACATTTGATGATTAAGTAAACCCATGAAACATGAAGATTAGAAGGCGATAGTCGAATGAGACTTGACGAATAAGGAAGATTTTGAAGAAAGCTTTATTCAGAGCTCTCTACTAGAAGCCAATCGGCGAGTGTCGTTGACTGCTCAATAAGTTCAGCTTAAGAAAACTTCAGAAGATTTCAATTTGAAGAAGTCATTATAAAGTATGACAGTTGTTTAAGAAATAAGTCTCCTGGACAGATAATACTTCCTTTTCAAAGACAATAAGTTTAAGGAAATGGTCTTTCAATCATTTCTCATGAAACAAAAAAAGGAGGTTGAAATACTCATCAAAAGCTTAGAACTAAAAACACGACAAAACACACGATTTCCTCTCAAGAGGCTTTGAAGCAAGAAAATATTCATGCTCCATTCGTTTGGAAGGAATTGAGAGATAGAAAATGGAATTGAGTCAATTTAAAAATCCCAAATGAATTGGAATTGAGGCCATTCAAATTCTGTTGTTCAACAGCAGTCAAAAAATTAATCACAAGAATTGGAATTGATAATTCTATTGGTTGGATGTAGGTAAGAACTCAGTTTTAGAGGAATTGGAATTGGCCATCATACATGAGACTAATCAGCATTTGTTAGGGGAAACACACAGGTTACAAGTGACATCAAAGTAGATTTCACATGGAGTTAACAAAAACCTCCTTATTATTGGATTAAAAAATGGGACTTGTAATAGAGAACATTGATAACTAATGAAGATAGCAGATTGAGGAGAAGGAAGATAATAGAAACCAAACAAAAAAGGTTTCATTGCACAAGCTGGCAATGAATAGCTCAGTTTCGCAAACTCGGTCTTTAAGATCCCCATAAAAAATAATGCATTGCCGTTGGTAGGAAAAATGTTATAATGTACCCAAGCATTTAAAAGTTAATCAAAAAATAAGTTGGTAGGAAGATTACAGCGATTTCTACCTTTCTATCTGAGATTCAAGGAACTAAACCCCAAATCGCAAGAGAGACGGGCTCCATTTCCAAGCAGGTTTATGAAATCTCCAAGATCGATGTCACCGGCCTCCAACCATCCGTTCCCGACGACAATCGATGGGAAGCAGCAATCCTCTGAGCCTAGGAGCAAGGTGAGCCTTGAGCCTTATGCGTGAGTCTATGCACAGGCGCGCTCCTGACAAGGAAAAAGATGCAACCACATCTATTTTTAAATAAACATCATCAAACATCAATTCATACTCTTGATCAGATTCTTTATCTATTCTACATATTAATCATTTATTACTATCATTTATATCACTTAAAAATAGAATTCATGTGGTCACTTGCATCATAGCCAAGTCTCAATGTCCGATTTTGTTTTACAAACACTAAATCATGCAAAAATTATTGAGTTCTCACATTATTTCTTTCTTTTTTTTAATGCTCCGAAGCTGCATGAAGGCGCAAACCACTGAGTCTTGTAAGCTTTGAGCCTTAGGCACGCCTTTCAACAATATAGGGAAGCGGTGGCGTCAGTATTGCACTCTCACGGCTGCTTTGAGGCCATTCTCCCCCCCCCCTTCTCTCGACAGAGCTCTGAGAGGAAATGTTCGGCATCGCAGTGCCATAGTTTTTTCTCAACCGTTGCCCTAATTCTGATCAATATCTGATGATGCCCACAACAATTACATCGACCAAAAACCAGCTGGTGAAATGGAGGAGGTGAGAGCTCGCGTGGGTTGTTCCAGGTCGATAAGGGGCGGAAATTGGAAGTCGGACATAAAGAGGTCAAAATTGGGGGGAGAATAAATTAGCCTATTAATAATTCTTATGGAATTGGATGAATTCCAATTCCTACTTTTTATTTAGGCTGCCGAAAAACAACATTGGAATTGGGGCGAATTCCAATTCCTATCCTCAATTTCCGCCCAAACGAACGGAGCGTCATTGTCGTCTAAGGATGTTGTTGGAATTACGAGATAAAATAGAAAGTGTCATTTATTCATCCCTCAAAGGGGGTATTTAGAGGGATTACAAGGACTCATAAACAAGAATAGACATTGTGGGACTAAACCCATAGACACATTCCTAGAGGACTAATACAAAGATTGGAATATAAAATGTGATAACATCAACAACTTCAACACTCCCCCTCCTCAAGATTGAGGGGAACCTCCAACTTTAAAACGTCATAAAAAATGTAATGGTGATAAGCTAAGTGGGACAAAACATCAGATAGTTCAACGAGGAAAAAATCCATTGTGGATAATCCACACAAAGGGCAGTTCCATACGACACGGTCCCACACGACAAAAACCAACACGACACAACCCGCTGGAATATAGACGGGTCATCAGGGACACAAACCAACACAACACAACTTGTTAGAATACAGACGGGTCACCGGGGACACAAACGACAAACTCACATGACACAACCCGTTGGAAAACAGGTCAACCACCAAACACGATACCACATACCCATCAACGAATAAAAACTGGAGAGACTCAAACAACACAAAACATTAGCCTAGAGGGTCGTGTAGGACTAAGGCTAGGACTAAGGCGAGAGTCGGGAAATACCATCTGAGTCACCTTCATCCCAAACACTACCCCTCACGCGGGACACACGTGCACACAGACATAGCAAAGACTATACTAAGCAAATACTAACCATAACCAAACAAAGATAATTATAGACACATAAAAACGACCGAACTATCACGAAGTTTCCTCATCGGTGAGAGATCAACACCCGGAAGGGGTAGCAACAGTTGGAAGCTGCAGAAGTCGGTGGGAGCGGCATACAAGATCGGGAGAGCCACCACGATTCGGGACAACATCAAAGATTGCCTCATACATGATCACAACCTGGAAGATCCTCTCTAGTGAACGGCAGGAGGAAGCAACGACACCGCCGTATCGCAGGAGCTTAATGGCTGGAATATTAGAGAGAAATAAAACGTGAAATTTATTCATCCCTCAAATAGGGTATTTAAAGGGCTTACGGGAGTAGTCGCGACAAGATGAACAACATGATCATCATGCGGGATACGATAAGCAACATCCAGCTCGATGAGATCAAAGATGATGTGCGGTGACGGGCTCGACGGGATTGGCAGACGGGATCGACGAGAGCTGAGGCAGGAGATCATCGCTCAAAAACGTCAATGTCGTGGATGACGTGGGAGATCGGAAGAAGGGCTCAAAAGCGGGAGCAGAAGCCGCATGACAGAAATTTCAGGGCACCAACATTTTAGGGAGAGAAATTTCAGGGAGGAATTAATTCATGCTCTAATTTCATGTTGGAATTAAGAGAAAATAGAAAGTGTCATTTATTCATCCCTCAAAGGGGGTATTTAAAAGGTTTGCAAGGACTCATAAACTAGAATAGGCAATGTGGCACTAAACTCAAAGACACGTTCCTAGAGGACTCTAATACATAAACCAAAATATAAAATGCGATAACATCAACAATTTCAATTGATGCAATGAAAAAAAAATCTCATTCTCCAAAGTCAGAATCCACAGAAACAAAACAAAGAAGTCACAAAACACATCAGAGACACAATCTGTGGAAAAGTCAGTTATTACAATTTGATTTGAAAAGAATTATGAGAATCTCTCCAAAAGATTTAGTTGGTTCTAAGATTCTTCCTCTCAAAAGACTTTGTTGATTTTAAGAATCTTCTTACCAAAAGAATTAGGCCTTGTGAAGGTAATGCATTCTCACTGTAGTGGAAGAGTGGAGTATTCAAGGTTAGGGAAGCACTATAATTTCGGTGTGCATTCTTTATAGCTAGATCTTACATGTTTGTGTTTTATTTTTTATCTACTCTATAATTTTATCTCGTGAGTGTTTGTGTGAAAAAGTTTTATCACTCTATTCACCCCTTTCTATAACACATTCACCAATTATTCTCATTATATTCAGCGATTTCACCATGTCTCGCTCCCCGTAGTTATGTGTTGCATTCTTAAGACAGTTGAGTTGGACTTATCAACCTTCCCACTGTCTCTCACCACCAAGGAACTTCCAAATTTACTGTTCCCATGGGCCGAAAAATCCAAAACATCCTCAACAAACTATTTGTGGTCTTTAGGGAACCACAAGACATGCTGCAATCCTACATATCCGATCGCCTTATTCATCTTGTAACAGGCATCACAACTATCACAAATCTTCAACACCTCTATACATGCTCAAAAGGATGAGATTGAGTGCCAACTGGAGGAAATGCTCAACGGGGATCATTCAACACATTTCCAGTCCATCCTCCATCTCAATCCTTTTGGTGCATAGTGCTCGACTAGATTAACGACCTACCGCATTTCAATTCACCATGGATGATATTTTCTGACAACACCTATGTAAGTTCATCCTTGTTTGACGACTTCGACCCATGACTGCCCACTGAAAGACCTTCGGGTCCTTATTGGTGAGGAGTCTAAAGTTCCCTCACTGACTTTGATGCATTGGCGGCTAATGAAGTAATGATGATGCCAACGATCCTCCGCCCACAACACTACACCTCTTAGACCTACCACTTTTTACCTTTGGTGAGATTTTTGATCCCCAGACGATGAAGCTTCTCGGGACACATCAGGGGACCCAAAATTGTTCAATCCAGGAAAATCCTGAATCCAAATGTTCAGACCTAGGTGTAGTCTAAGGTTACTGATCCTGCGGTCGAACGCTATGATTTAGATGGCTAGAGGAAGAGAGAAAAATTTCTGCAAGCACACCCCAGGTTCCTCAACAGGGAGGTTCGACCACATACCCGAAAGTTATGAAAATTTTTCCCTCCGTAATCAAAAGGCTGAGCGAGGTACGAGGAAGGAATGGACTTGGCGAGTATCAAACTCGAGGGAGGGGGTGTAACCTCTTCCAAAGTGTCATTCTTGTTACCCCTGGGGGTTTATTTATAGACAAATCATGGGGGGATGGGTATGGTTATTCGCTCATACTCGGCCATACTCAGCCATACTCGTCCATGTTCTCTTCCTTGAGGATGTCCCGTACTCTACTAGCGAGATCTGCAAATAGGCGCCAGGCTGTCAAGCTAAATGGTCCATGAATAGCCGTCTCTTTAGGCATTTCTGATCTTGTCGAATTACGGGTTATACACCAATGAAAGTCATGATTGATAGTGGTGCGAGCAACAACTTCATATCAGAGCGCCTAATGGATCGTTTGGCATTGTCATTGATCCCCCGACCCACGCTTCTCTACCTGTTTGGGGATGGTCGTCGTCAGGTGGCTGGCGGCCTTTGCTCAGGGCCAGACCCCATAGTGGGCTCATGCCGCCTCTGAGTTGACTTCTACGCATTTGCACTTGGTTGGTGAATATTATCCTTAGGGTAGCATGGCTCCGCACCCTAGGTGGCGTTAGCGTCAACTGGGATCACATGATAATGTGATTCATCCAGGAGGGGACACCATTATGGGTGACTCTACTCTCTTGCGCTAATACGTATCATTCTATTTTATCCATAAACGACATACGTCGATTTGGTCACATACATGTGGGACATGGTTGAGCAGGAAGCCCCATGATTGCAAACACCCTCGACCCTGCAGGCTATTCTGAATATGTTTTCGGGCATGTTCGCCGACACTGCCCACCTTCCACTGCCTCGTCTGAAAGATCATTGCATCTTATTACAAGCAAGTGCGGTGTTAGTATATGTTTGATCTTATCGTTACGTCCGCAAGTAGGACAAGATTGAGATGCTAGTCGCGGGTATAATCCATCCTAACACCAAAGCATTTTTGAGCCCGGTTCTCTTGGTTCGCAAGAAATAATTGATGCTTCTGCATGGACTACCGAAAGCTCAACAAGATCACTATTCCGAACAAATCTCATTCCAGTCATATAGAAGCTACTGGACAAGCTACGAGGGTCTCTTACTTTTCTAAGTTGGACCTCTCCGACTATCATCATATTCGGGTCAGTGATGGGATATCCCAAAGAAGGTGTTTAGCACGTATGACAGACACTATGCGTTCATTGTCATGTTTTTTGAGTGATGAATGTGTCCGCCATATTTCAAGCGACCAAGAATGATGTATTCTAGTTCACCATGTGCAAGTACAATTTGGTTTTCTTTGATGATATCTTAGTCTACAGCTCTTCCTGGCAGGATCACCTCCATCATGTGCAGACAACACTGGTCACCCATCATGAGTATGATTTTTCGATGAACCCCAAGAAGTGCAGTTTTGGTCAAACTGAGATCATCTACGTAGGGCACACGATTTTCCAACGGGGAGTTGCTATGGACCAGGAGAAGGTCTGAGTCATCCTTCAGTGACATGATCTAGTTGTTAAGTGTGAATCGAAAATAAGGCCAAGCATGTCACATCTATGAGAGACAATTATAAATGTCATGAAATTAACATGATTATCTTATTTTATTCAAGTTGTTTAGTTAATCCACCATCATGGACGGAACTATTCAGAGGCCTACTCAGGAACGTGACTGGTTTCAATTTAGGGAAAACAAAATACAAGTGTCTTGGTCCATACAGTAAAAAAAATTTAGGGCAATTTATTCTCAACTATTCGATGAAAACCAACTCCCTCGATGGTATTGGATTCCTCTTAGAAAAACACAATATAGATTCTTCAGTCGATTATATTTACAGAGCTTTATAGGGTTATAATTTCACCTATATCAACCAGCGTTAATTGATGGAGATTTGAGGATTAGATTGAAGAACCAGTATCATCAAATGACTTGTGACGATGATACAAAGATTCCAAAAATTGTGACTAGGAAAAATTTACATTTTTTTCAACAAGATGGCGAAGAGTTGTGACACGGAGGCCTGATATGAAGTCGTCGATTACGATGTGGAAACTGATGTCTCTGTCGGATCCTGGCGTCCGCCTCAAGAATCAAGACGCAACTTCCATCTTCTCTGCCGCTGATTCTGCTAGAGCAATTGCAGCTCGCACCAACGACCGCAGAAGCTCTGCGGTTCTCCGCAATCCTTGTCGCACCACCATCGCTGATAGTGGTTCCTTCTCCGCAAGCCCTGTAGTTGTGTCGTCCCAGTCTATGTTTCCTCCCCAATCCCATGCGATCTCCATCTCGCAACCTCTATTACAACCACTTGCTTTGTCATCGTGTCGGCCTCTCTCGGTCGTTCATTTCCCGGTCGTTCTCGAGTCTGCGCCGCAACATCTCCTCGCCACAACTCACCTGCGGCCCGGGCTTCTGTCGCCATCGAACGTCCAACGGGCACACTCACCCCTTCCAGCTCTACCTGACAGTCTCTCCTCTGCAAATGTCTCTTTCACGCCAACTGCTTGCAATCTTTTATGACATTTGGGAGCATGCTGACGCCCCGCCACTCAACGCCACCTCCACTGCAACAACGTGCTACCAGGAGTTGTTCTGGCGTGAAATCAAAGAGCCAAAGGATCTGATCATACAAGGCCGTTTGATCTTGAGGGCAAGCTCAATTTGACAGATGGGTGGAATGTTAGGGGTCGCACGCCGTCCGTTCTCTAGCGGTTATATTATTATGAGTATTTAGGCATTGAGTCTAGTATCGAGTCGAGTGTATGAGTAGAGTAATAGTTATGAGTCAATTGAGTCTAAATGTTTATGTGGTGTGTTGTTCTATTATTGGGAATTTACGTCCATGCCATTGAGGTCCTATATAGGGGGGTCGTTGGGCCATGTAAGGAGAAGCAAAGAATTAAATCAATTTCTTTATCTCTCTTACTCTTCTCCTTTTCTCTCTAGTTCTCATCTTCATCCCCATTTCTAGGGTTAGGGTTAAGCACGGCTCCCCTTCGTCCTCCATCATCACATTCTACACGGGTTGAGCTTGGCTCCCCCTTATATCTCTGCCTCCACTGCCACCTCCGACAAAGCCTCAAAATAGGCTCGTAACAGAATACCACGACACAGCGAAGCCTACGGGTCATCCCCTAACTTGAAAATTTCATGATGTGACGAGGCTTGTAGCTCGGCCCCAAACGGTGGAATTCCCAACGCGATGAAGCTTGAATCTCAGCACAAGAGTAGGAGGAATTCCTCGGTGCAATAAACTTCATATATTGGCCCCATGCGTGATGAAACATTTCTTGATGTAATTGAGTTTTCACCTAGGCCCCAAACTCGATGGTATCTCCTAACGTCATAAAGCCTACACTTGGGCCCCTGATTTGACAAAATATCATGGCGTGATGGAACATTCAATTTGATAGAATCTCCCAACATGATAAACGTGCAATTCGGCATTGTACTTGAATAGTTTATTACAGGCGGAAGACGAAAGCGTTCAAGCTGCACAGGCCAATGCACAAGACACTAAAGTTGCACAAGGTATTCGACCATACAAGGACGCCCGACTGACGAAAAATGACAACCACATCATGTGATGTCAAAAACAATTATACCCCGCATGCCAATGACAGCCACGCCCCATGTGCCACTAATAAGCGCAAGAACCACATGCATCATTTTCTACACTTGTAGTCGTTGTGGGGTCTGTCAACCCTATTGCTTATTAAAAGGTCTCGAAAGTAAGTACCACTGCTATAATCAAGCAAAACATAGTGGATCTATTACCATTGGGTTTGGCCCATTATTTTTTGCTGACTTCCACATAAAAAAAACATTATTGTCGTCTCTTTTTGACTTTGTATGTGCCCAATTAACTATCGCTAAGACATATTGCTCTACTGACTCGTGAGAACATTAATCAAATTGCAATAATTTGTTTTATTACCATTGTGCCAAAGTCGAGTTAAAATTCTAGTTCTGCTAGTCCAGCATCATGTAATGACCATATGAAAAAATTATGCACTGAATGGTGAGTAATACATAACACTGCATCCTTAAATATTAAAATGAAAAATGCTACACTATCCAAGCACCTTTTGTGTAAGTTTATAATCAAGAAAATACATAATTTGATTGATTTTCCATCTTAGTAAGTTTAACAATGACTTGTTTTAGTATCAGACAACAACTCGATATTATTAATGAAAATTTGAATCTCTTGACTAATGTTACTACTAACACCATATAGTTTAGCATGTTTGATTGTTTTTTCTAGTGGGGGTGGACAACGAGTCACCATTACATTGTGATTGTAGTTACATGAAGTCCATGGTTTTGAATCATGGAAATATACTTTGTAAAGCAGAAGTTTATGTATGTGATCCCATTCCTAGACTCCGCAAACTTGAGACTCATTCACTATTTATGACCTTTTAACAAATTTATCCCTAATTTATAGATCTGTGTTTAATGTGTAGTAAATAATTTTCTTGAGTGTATCTCTAAGATTCACTCCTATTTTAATTTATGATGAGGTTGATGTTAAGGTGAGCTGGAGGTGGAGGGGGAGGGGGATTGAATCTTGAAAAATCTTGCGAAATTTAGTGTTAATTATATTTAACAGCCATTTTTGGAACTCATTGATGGAAGCCTAGTACTTAATTATGAATTTTTGTTCGTTGTTTCTCCCATTTGTTAAAGGTATACCAATAAATGTTCTAAAATATATAAATGTTTAGGACAAGTAGACATCTGATTTAGTGAAAGCCTTCATACTCTACATTTGTTCAGATGAATTTGATAAAATGTGAAATAGAACTTCTGTGGATCTAGTTTATTTCTAAAGATCTGCAATGAGATCTAAAAATATTCAACATAACTTTGCAGGATAATCTCTTAGGGTCCATATGGGGAGGCTGTAACTATTTATAAATAAGATATGAAATCATTGTGAGAAAGCTTATTCGAATGCACAACCAAAAATGCACACATCAAAACACTTAAAAAGCTCCCAGACCGCATTAGGTCAAGTTTGTTGCGTAACAGAGTTGTGTGACTGCCTAATCTAGAAAAGCAAGTTAAACTGGTACGACAACTATCCTAAAAGTTAGACATTAAAACAAAGTTGCCCGAAACATACTCTAAATTCTCAATAACTATCTTTACTTACAGTGAAAATTGAAAAAATATAGTTTTATTTGAATTTATATATTATTGCCATTTACTAGAAATAATGAAGAAAGCCTCACAGTGAGTTGAAATCCACACACTCATTGAAAATCATATTTAATCAAATTTTGGCAAAATCAATTACATGTTCAATCCTTAAACGAAAATCAGAGTAATGAAATAAAAGAAGGAAAGAAGTTATCTAAGCAGACTTGAGATAAAACAAGGAGATAAACTTGATGCAATTCTTAAATTTTCTCAAATGATCAAGGTGTTGAATACCAAAAGTAACTTATCCAACTAGAGCTTCTTCAAAAACCATTGAAATCACTTATACTAAACACACAGAAATTCAACATACAAGAGTAATTGTCTCTAATGGTTCAACATACAAGAGTAATTGTCTCTAATGGGTATAGTGGAGCATAAACCATCTCCCAAGGTTAAGAGAAAGTTGTGAGTGGGGGTCAACTGGTAGCTAAAGCGAAGATACCAAGTCTTCCAATAATAAATTTAAGCTTGCGCCACTATCAATCATGAACATCACAGTTTTATCAAGAATTGGTCGTGGATCTTCGTAACAGAGAACCCATGATGCTCCCAACTGAATATAATGAAAGCACTAAGACATAAAGTTGCAGTGAGAAATCTGGAACATGTGGGTAGTCGACTAACATCTTCCAAACCGAATAATAAATACAGCTCTTTGTGAGAACACTCATGTAGGGGGGAAGATGGTTGTTTACAATGGCAGCATATGACTTTGCTTCAAAGTATTGTATTCCTAATGGGACAACTCCTGAGGGGTTGCGATTTGGAAGCATGAGTGCTTGTGGTTGGGGTCTTGGCATAGCATGTCTAGTCGTGGGAATGGTGTCAAAAAGGTATCGTGGAATGGCAATGTAGGAAATTTGGAGGTGAAGTTGAAGGATCGTGGTGGGGACGGTGAAAAACTTGATTGAGCGGGGGAGACATTCGCTCTTCTGGAAAAGTCCTCTATGACAGAATGAGCTTGTTGGCGAGGGAGAGAGTAGTAGGGTTATGAATACAAAGTCAAGGCTGCTGCACATGTCTGTTAAAGTCATGCATGAAATATCCTAAGTAATGGGTTGTTGCAAAACTGAAGGCATGATTAGCTAACTCTATGAAGTCGTAAATGTAGGTGTCTATCCGTCTAATGTGTAGTGCAAAAAAAATTGAAAACATAACAGAACTGATGAGTGTTATATTGGAAAATGAGATCTTCCTTCGGCGTTGGTGAAGTCATGATCAGGAATAACTGGTGAAAATAAGACGTCCGACGGAGGGTCGAACCCTCCAAGTAGATCATGGGTAGTATCACTTGTGATGTAGACTCAAATTAGGGTTTTAAGAATTAGATATTTTTAATCAAAAATATTTTATTTGTAATAAAATAAAATTAGGAATTTAAAAAAATAAAGTTGATTTAAATTTTTTAAAAGGCCGAGGGTGCCCAAAACTGAATTTACGCGCGCAAAATCACTTTCCAACGTTGAAGTTCACAAATCCGTTATTTGAGAGAAACTCCCTCGAGCGTCTAACAATTTGAATCGCCGCGAGACGTGTAATTCCACAAGCAAAGCACAAGTAAAAATTTATGAAAAAAATAACGGTAATTAAAGCGATTGGAACGTTCGAGGCAAGCTCAAAATTATTTGGTTAGAACGCATAAATTTTACGCCAAGAGATGAAGCAAGAGGCAATGATGTTACTAAGGCCATGAATACTATCCAAACCCAGTTGGCGCACAGGAAAAACCAGCGGATTGACGGAAGGGCTGAGTTGAAGTCGACGTCAATCCGGAAGAGCGCAGGGAAGAACAAACGGCCGACTGACGGAGGAGAAAACGTCAATGTCAGTCGGTTGGTCGTTGAGGTTGACAACAACCTGGCGGGGCAATCGGGCGCTGAGAGATCCCAGCGATGCGGGGTCGTGATGTTTTCGCGGGAGTCAGCGGCAATTTCTGCTGGGGCACACGGGAGACTTCGGCGGCGAGCCCTAGAACTTCGTGGGGCGGCTGGGAGGCTGGACAGGAAAGGGCGAAGGTGAGCAGGACCGGTTTCAAGGAAAACGAAAATAGGTTCGTTTTCCCTGTAATTTTTCGGCTCCTATTTTCCTTGATAGCATTTCACTTTATAGATGTGAACAGATTCCGTGGATACCTTAATTTCTTTTGTTTTGTTTCCAAAATAATCCTCTTTCCAAAACAGCCTTTTGATACTAGCTGATTGGTTTTCCTCTTTTGTATTTTTAAAACTGTTGTCATTATTTCTTTTCAAAATAATTTCCAAAATTATTTTCAATTGCTTTTCCAAAGGGAGACTTTCTAAATTCCAAAGGCTGATTTTCATAAATGGTTATTACCTGCTCATAAAGTTTTTGATTTGATTTTCTTGTGTTTAATTTTATGCGTCCTTAAATAATTTAAGCTTGTCCCTTACGCCCCAATTACTCAAATTACCGGACATTTTTATTTAGGATCTCATCGAACGGTCAACCCGAAGAGCCGAACAATTTTAAATAAAAAAAGGTGCGCGAAAGAAACACAAGATAATAAATAAATGCTAAAAAAAATAAAATACATGACTTTGGATGTGACGAGAGATGCATCAACTTGGTATTATGATGGTATAGACTAGAGTTCCAACACTTGCTCAAAATAAGCAATCAAACCTAGATAGTTTCTTCCATCGAAAATAGGAATGTCCGCGCGACACAAAAGGGAAGCAATGAAGTTGTAGGTAGTGACATGTCAGCACAGAAGGAACTACTCTAGTGACGCGGATGTGAATTGAGATAATTAGGGGCATATGAGAGGAAAAGGAGACTGGTGGAAGATTGAACCTTAAGAATTCAATGTTGTTGGACACAAAGCTTTCAAGTCCCTCCCTCCATTCAAGAGGAGGATCCTACGGTCTTCTATGCGGTTCACCATGGATCGAGTTAAAAGCATATATGGACACCAGACTCGGTGTCAGAGAGTTAGTGGGTAAAATCGCATGTTGAAGTTGCGTGGACCGAAATATGCAAACACAAGTAATCACAGATCAAGTTGTAGTCGACAAACAAGGCTTCGACACGATCCTGGAACCAATGGAGGTGCAATGAGAGGAAGGCAAGAAAAATTGATAAATATAATTCTCTTACTACCGAGCAACAAAAGACCACTCTCTCGACCCGAGCCTTGTTATACAAAATCTACTAAGACAAAATATGACAATTTCTCAACTATCCCCTTATATATGGATACACAAGAAGTAAAAGACCTAGTCCGCTCCACGCTTAATCTTTTGGAATAAACACGTTAGATTATTGGGGATCTCGTCTGATGGTGTCACATCCTCTCCCAACTGTGTAGCAATGCTTCTAAAGGCTTCATATGTTGGAAGAATCAACCTCTAATTCAAGATTTTTAGATCACACATGAGAGTTGATGATATGGAGCAAGTTCCACTTAAAGAGAAACACATTTTTGACATCCTAAAAATAATTTGACATGGTCCTAAGGGAACCCATAAAATTGTGATAGTTTTTTATTAGGCTCATATTTTTTTCAAAGAAGGTAGGAATTATAATTTTGGATAAATCGAATTGGATGTTGATATTCAGTTTGAAATTAAATTTGTAACTCATACTTGCATAAACAAGGGTAAGATAGATGCTATATACATATTTTTGTATTGAAATTAACAGAGTGCTCTTATTCCATAATTTCATCAGCCTATCCCCAGACATCAACTCCCCCCACCCCACCTCTCCCATAAATTCAAGATCCCAGTCGTCTTTTTCATCTGCAAATTTCTTGAGACTACTTTCCCTCCTAAAAAGCAACCTCTAATTTTAATCATCTCTCTAAATCTTCAAGATATTGATAAACTCTCTTATTTTCCCCACCAAAATTCTCTCATATCCTCTTGCACCTTGATGATTGAGATTAAAGAAAAGTGAGAACTCAAATGATTTAAAAGTGCAAGGAAGAAGAAAAGAAATTCAAGAAGATAACCTCATTCTCCAAGGCACACTGCAAAAGTTACAAAGATGTAAATGTATGAGAGATTTGTACGAGGGTAACAGTTCGAGAAGTATGTTTATGGTTTGAATCTATGAGGATCCTTTATTCAATATGTCACACACTTAAATCAAGAGATTTACTTAGAATTACTACACATGTAATAGTGGAGGAACAAAAGACATTTTCTTTGTAAGCTAAGTCAAACTACACCTATTATATCAGGCAGCTTTAGGTTTACACATACCTAGAGTAGTTAGTCGCCAACACAGATCTCTTTGTATGCAGCAACTGATCTTCAACATGGTTCTATTGGATCCTTAAGAAATGTACTTCTAGTCACACCAATTTGGAGATAACATGATGCAATCCGCATCGCGTCGTTATTATTACTATTATCGCACATGTTTTCTTACTTTTGTAGCGCACACTTTCACGCATTTTTGTGTTTTTTTGTAGCGTAGAGTTGTATTGCGCGCGTTATGAGCGCTTGGTTTTTATTTTGTATCGCGCATGTTGTTCGCACAATTTTGGTTTGGCTCATTGGTGTGACCGACCAACGTGACCCTAAATGCATAGGTCCGGTAACTTAGGTGGTAGATTAGCTTAGGGCAAGCTTATAATAATTAATTATTAAAAATTATATATTAATATCCAAAATATGATATGAGATTTTTATTTGGGAAATAGTTCTGGTCATGCCCCCCCCCCCTCATTTCATCAAGTCTGCATTTATTAAATGAAATCCATGTGTGCCCATAGCCAAAGCCCTCCAAAAGTGAACCCTAATTCCCCTCCCTTATAAAATCTGCCTCCCTCTTCCTGTTTGGATCGGCTGGAATAGAAACTGAGCGAACCAATTTTAGGTTTCACTCGGTTTCCCCTCCAGCGCCGCCTACCCGATCTCCTGCTCCACCTCCTATCAGCGCTAGAGCCATGCCGGTCCGTCGAATCCTCCGCACTGCGCCTGCCTTCGTCTATTGACGTCGGAGCCGCCAGCATCCCGTCAGCCGGCCCTCTGCTTCCAGTCGCAGCTTTCATGCGCTCCCTACTTGACGGAAACCACTGGTGAAGCTCCGTCGGCCGCCGTTCAGCATGTCTGAGCCTCCCTGGACTCCGGCGACCCCTTCTGCCCCGTCCTTTGGTTGCTTCAGAGAGCCTCCGTCGTTTTCCCCTTGCTTCTAGCCGGTGCCTTCCCTGTCCAGGGCCTACTGAGTCTGCCAGAAGATCAAGCCAGTCCAGTGAACCCTCATCCTGCAAGCCATCCATCCCTTGGGATTTCTAGCAGTACCATCCCTGGGGATTTCGTGCTCAGCTGTTACTCTTCCTCTCGAGGTATACCTCTACCTCCTTGCTCTCTCACATTAGTTATTTTGTGTTTATGTTATTTAAATGCATAGTAATTATAATGAGCTTGCCCGACTAATTTTATCTCCTAATTACCGTATTTTCCTACGTGTTAATGTCACCACTAGATTTTTTTGCCCGTGGAATTAGTTTCATGACGTAGTATGTTCGTACGGTAACGTTTACGTTCGTGTGCGACGCCTTGACCGTTTATTTCGTTAGAAAATAGCCTGCGAATATCTTCGCGCCACATTTATTTTAAAATTTCTCAATTTTATATTTTAAAACTACAGCCCTAGATTTGAGGTTACATCAGTTTGATATCAGAGCTATGTGATTTGCTCCTATCGTGAATCGGTTTTAAAAATTGTTTTCAAATAATTCTCCAAAAAAAATGTGTGATTTATACGCGCGTATTAAAGCCTTGCGGAAAGCCGTTGAGTTCAACACTGCAAAACTCAAAGAGAATCTGAGTGGGTTGTGCACCTCGGTTCACAACCTAGAGACGGCAATGCGCACGCATTATGCTGCTCCTGCATACCTTCACACTCCATATCACATAGTGGAACCCGAGGTTAGGTCTTTCGATAGTCCTTTGTCTCGCCTCGTAAGTCTCACGACGAGCACCTAAGTCTCACACACCCCCACCGTGGCATTCCCTTCAGTCGAGGAGGTTCTTCCTGAGCCCCAGCTCCCGGAAGAAGAGCTTTCTCCTATCTTTATCACCCCGACTGAAGTCGTGACATCACTTGTCTCCAATATAGCACCCCCTTCGATCGAGAAGTTTCTTCCCGAGCCCCTGTTCCAGGAAGAAGAGCTTCCTCCCACTCTTATCACACTAGCTGAAGTCGTAGATTCACTTGCCTTTAGGACAACACCTATTTTAGCAACTGAGTTATTTTCTGAGCCCCCGCTTTCAGAAGAAGTTATTAGGGATGTGTCACTCACCTCGGATGATACATCATCGTTTTCTCTTCTCCCAGAGGAGTTGGTTAGTGATGAGGCCCTTATCTTGGGTGACATAGACTCGTTCGTCTTATGTTCTGACCTTCTTAGCACATTACCGCCACGAACCCTTGAGCCCACAAACATTGTGTTTGGTGGTCCCTCGCTTGTGGCCCTCGAGTCACCACCCTCTATTGATTTTATTTTTGGCGAGCACGCCTTCTGTTCACGACATTTCCCTTTGGTTTTAAGCGCACACGTTGAGTCAACACATCATTAACGTTTGAGTCCTGACACTTCTAGGTTTAGTAGTCTTGAGGGAGTCGAGACGATACTTAGATATTTCACTCTCCATCGGGGCACCCGTTTCAAGGGATTTGCATGGAAAATTTGGCACGCTAAATTTGGGATCTGTTTAAAATTTTGTGACTCGAGTTGAATTTCATGTAGCGAAATTAGGACGATATTCGATCCGGGTCTAGCAGACGTTCATAAGTGTCTATCGGACGAGAGTATGTTGCGTCATGAGTTACTGATTCCACGGGCTGATTTCACTTGCTTCCTGTTCTCCCTATTGCCACATGTTCTCCCCACACACCGCCTCTGTCATCCTCTGAAAGCTCTAATAATTACTGTTTATTTAAATATTTGGCATGAAATTTTGACTAATAGATTGCGAGCTTTTGGGATGAGAGGTTACTTGTAGGTTTTGGGTTGCAGTCATGGCATTAGCAAGACAGTATGCAGCATCTCTTTGATTGACGCTTGGACTTTCTACTTGCAGGTTATATCGAGTCTCGTCGGGGTCGAGCTCTTTCAACCCCGGGAGAATTGATGCAACCCGCGCCGCGTCGTTATTATTATTATTATCGCACATGTTTTCTTACTTTTGTAGCGCACGCTTTCGCGCATTTTTGGGTTGTTTTGTAGCGTAGAGTTGTATTGCGCATGTTATGAGTGCTTGGGTTTTATTTTATATAGCGCATGTTGTTCGCGCAATTTTAGTTTGTCTCGTTGGTGTGACCGGCCAACGAGACCTAAATGCATAGGTCCGGTAACTTAGGTGGTAGACTAGCATAGGGCAAGTTTATAATAATTAATTATTCAAAATTATATATTAATATCCAAAATCTGATATGAGTTTTTTATTTGGGAAATACTTCTGGTTATGCCCCCCCCCCCTCATTTCATCAAGTCTGCATTTATTAAATGAAAGTCATGTGTGCCCCATAGCCAAAGCCCTCCAAAAGTGAACCCTAATTCCCCTCCCTTATAAAATCTGCCTCCCTCTTCCTGTTTGGATCGGCTGGAATAGAAACTGAGCGAACCAATTTTAGGTTTCACTCGTTTCCCCTCCAGTGCCGCCTACCCGATCTCCTGCTCCACCTCCTCCTATTAGCGCTAGAGCCCTGCCGGTCCGTCGAATCCTCCGCACTACGCCTGCCTTCGTCTATTGACGTCGGAGCCCGCCAGCATCCCGTCAGCTGGCCCTCTGCTTCCGGCCACAGCTTTCATGTGCTCCCTGCTTGACACAAACCACTGGAGAAGCTCTGTCGGCCGCCGTTCTGCATGTCTGAGCCTCCATAGACTCTGGCGACCCCTTCTGCCCCGTCCTTCGGTTGCTTCAGAGAGCCTTCGTCGTTTTCCCCTTGCTTCTAGCCGGTGCCTTCCCTGTCCAGAGCCTGCTGAGTCTGCCAGAAGATCAAGCCAGTCCAGTGAACCCTCATCCTGCAAGCCATCCATCCCTTGGGATTTCTAGCAGTACCTTCCTTGGGGATTTCGTGCTCAGTTGTTGCTCTTCCTCTCGGGGTATACCTCTACCTCCTTGCTCTCTCACATTAGTTATTTTGTGCTTATATTATTTAAATGCATGGTAATTATGATGAGCTTGTCCGGCTAATTTCATCACCTAATTATCGTATTTTCCTACGTGTTAATGTCGCCACTAGATTTTTGTGCCTGTGGAATTAGTTTCATGACGTAGCATGTTCGTGCGGTAGCGTTTACGTTCGTGTGTGGCGCCTTGATCGTTTATTTCGTTAGAAAATAGCCCGTGAATACCTTCGCGCCACATTTATTTTAAAAGTTCTCAATTTTATATTTTAAAACTACAGCCCTAGATTTGAGGTTACATCATAATAAAAACTTGCTAGTAACTCCAAATTTATCCCATGACCCAAGGTAATGCAAAAATACCTCGCTAAGTATATCAAATGCTTATAACATCGAACTGTATTATTGCAATAAATATTGTAAGAATACCTCATTCATAAGGCTTGCTTGCCTTCTTTCTTGCCCTAAGGCTCTTTAAATGGAGCTACAAATAGCTCTTTGCAAACAAGTTCCTAGTACTTGGACTAATTGCAACTATAGTTATATATATAAACTATAAACAAAATGCATTAAATGAAAGTACTAATTACCTCCTAAGTAAAAGACACCTAAATAAGTCCACAATAGAGACACACAACTAAACATGCACAATACTGAACATATTAATGATACAAACGACTCCATTCCTTCAATTTGAGCTTGTACTCAAGCTCGGAGGCACAATCTAATCATTGGACCATCCAATTACGTTGTCTCCCGCGAGAAAAGCTCCATGTAATAAGGTTTTGATGTCAAGCCAACAACAAAACAAATATAATCCTTTTGCTCAGATGGGGTGGAAAAGAAAACTACTGTGGACAGGCTACTCGTCTCTTATGCAGAGAAAGAAGCTCTGAGACAGTGGAATGGAGGTTGCAGTGCGAAATTGATGGTCAAGAGTCTTAAGAAGTGACCCAATTAATGGGAACATTAGGGTTCGATGGTTGGGGTGGGGCCGGCTGAATGTAGGCAATATGTGTATGTGTCGTGAGAGGGGCTGCAAAGTGGGAACAACATGGATGGATGGTGATGCGGTAATTGTAGGAAGGATCATAGAGCATGAAGAGATGGTTCTCTCCTAAAATCAAAAAGCGGGTTTAACTAGCCCTTGAAGCGATTCTATTTGTCGAGTCAAAAGGAGAGTAGATTGCTGCAAACGATACATTTCCATAAGGATGGTATTGGAATCCTAAGTTATGGGAGGCTAGGGCATAAGTGAGTCGATCCACTTAAATAGCCCAATTTGTTTCACAAGTCTTAGGATAAATTTATGATTGTCATACATATTAGCCCAACCCTCGAAATTTTTTGTGGGGATTTGAATCATCTTCAATCTTTGTCATCAGGGTTGGGACCACGATTAGGCTTGGGATAATAAAAGTGGCATCAACATAAAACTAAATCAAACAACTCATAGGCGAGCCTACGCCTAGACACACATGGGCACACTATGTTGCACCGACACTGACACAGGACACGCGATATGACACGACACGACACGCGACTCGTCAATTCTCAAAAAATACCATATTCCGACATGCTGGGACACGTATATTAAATATATATTTTTATAATTATGAAAATCCTAAAACATTTAACAAAAAATAAAAAAAAATAACAATTAACAAATATTTAAATAAATTAAGTTATGTTTAAATATTACTCATCAAATATTCAAATGCAAAACTTAACAGATGATCAAAAAAAAAGATAGAACATTAATACATTATCATTATATATTATCAGGAAAAATAATGGATTCACATGCAAACTTTTTTCCCCACTTTCAATCTTTCTTTTTCTAGAGAAAATATCTACGTTACTAGTAGATCTACTTTCACTACTTGAAATGCTAGAAAAGGGTAAAAGCACTTCCAAGACAAATTGTCACCCGCCTCACCATGAGTAGCTAACTTAGGGACACGCATGTCCGATTGAGCGGGACACGCGTGTCCGATTGAGCGGGAAACGTGTGTCCGATTGTGCGGGACACGCGTGTCCGATTGAGCGGGACACGCGAGTCCCGCGTAAGCTAGCGTGTCGGATTTCCGACTCGAGTGTCGGATTTCCAACTCGAGTGCCGGAGAGTGTCGGAGAGTCGGACGAGTGTCGGACTCTCCGACACTGACACGCTGAGCATTTTGAAGTGTCGGTGCTTCATAGGGGGCACATTCCCGAGTGTGTTTTGTCTCAAATTATTACTGCCCCATGCTGAAAAGAAGTTCTTATTGACCTCTATAAAGAGCTTGTTGAATCTCAGCTGCCTTGTAAGCATTCAAACTTTAATGTTATTTCTTTTGAAAACTAAATCACCAAATAGAAAAAAATTTGTTGATTTTGATGTAGGGGCAATGAAAGACTATACCCATACTTGGAGAATTGGGCTGTTGGAGTCAACTTGATCTGATTATACACACCAAACATGGTGTAAATTTTGTTGTAACTAGCTGGCTGGTGCTGCCATCCAAAGCAATTTCATTTCATTTTCTTTTCCCACTTAGGTGCGCCAATTCCTTCACTTCAAGAATCGAACTCGAGAGCTTTTACCATTAGGTAAAAACATTTCCTAACTTCTCTTTGTTATAGAACTGTTTTTCTTACCTCCAATAGTAGTTCTGTAGTTTTTCAATTTGTCTATTGCGTATTTGTTATGTGCAGTATAGAACTATTTGTTAATAAACCAGATTGCCTGCTGTCAAAATTAGTGAATTTATAATGAATAATTCTTTTATGGTACCCATCTTGGACTAAATTCCTAGTTCCCGCACTGAAACAGCCCATAATCTCTTAAGTGCCAAAGCAAAAAAAAGGACAATTTCAATTAGCTCATTCGTTTTATGCTCTATAGGAAGAGTTAACAAAACAAGTGGTCTCAAATGCTGAGCAGTAGAGCAGGGAGAAGCAACAAAAAGCCCAAACTGGAACCAAGCAGTCATAGACAAAAAGAAACAAAGAATAAAGCACAATCGTTGCCTGGGTACCTTAAATCACACAGACAAACAAGCAAGAAATAACAAGAATAAAAATAGCCAAATTAGGCGATAATGGCATTGAAAAACTGATTCTCAATTTCTCATAATGAATCACCTGCTGGATAATTCGGCGTTTGTCATGGCCCGCAGCCAGATCTTTTAGATTGACGATGCGCTTAATGTTGGCCATCATGTCTCGGATCATCTCGAATTTGACATCGGATTGCATCAGGGCGCGCGTGATCTCGTTCAGGCACTCTCCAAACACTTTCTCGTCGATAATGGTGGCATTGCTCATCTTCTGCAGCGCGCGGGATATGCTCCCGCCCAACTCCGCGAGCGCCATCTTCGCACCCAACGATCGAATACAACTGAATAGATGGTCTTGGAGATCAGGGTTTTACCTTCAAGCCCCCTTTCAGATGGATAAATTCTTCCCAAGTCACGAAAAGAAGGAGAAAGTCGGTTCTAAGGCGAAGAAGGCCCTAGCAAGAGAAACTTTCGTTCGTGTTCGGCGTGGAAGACGAAGAAAGCTGATGGCGACCACAGGATTTTCAGGCGATGGGAAGATGGGAAAATTTCCTTCCGCCGAGGGAGAGCCTGGCGCGATGGGGATGAGGAGCACGCGCGAGCGTAAGGATGAAACGCAAGGGTCGAAAAGCAGAGTTTACGCTCGCCGCTCCATCAAACCGGCGGTTATTAATATCCGCGGTTCCTCGATCAGCGCCCCAGAGCTCCGGTTTAGACGCAGCTGCGGCGGGTTTCTCATTTCGCTTCCGCGAGAATGCTCGACCAAACTGAACCCTTCAAGCGAGGTAACGAAGATCCTCTTCCAAATATCTCCCAAATCCGGCAAGTTCTGCAGCTTTGCGTCTCTTCCTGTCGGCCTTCCCATCGGAGAAGAACCTCTCGAGATCAGGGCCGCGGCAATATTTCCCAACGAAGAAGAGGGAGCCCACGGCCATCAAGCTTTCCCAAGCGAGGGAGAGGAGATCATCTTCCAAGTATCTCTCACTCGAGGAATCCCACCTGTAATGGAAGAAGTACCCGCGACCGGGATCTCTCCCGTTCATGACACTATTGAAATAAAAAAATTGGTCTCTTGGAGTTCGGGATCCCAAAAAAGCGGTGATCTCACACCTACTACACTCAGGAGAACGTCACAGGCCAAAGGCTCAAGAAGCTAGGAACAGACCTTCGGTTCTAGCGTGGAGGTCTCACCTCACACCCGGAAGACCTTTGAGGTCTCCCCCTCTCTAGTCAATGCTTGAGCTAGGTGCTTTGGAGGAAGAAAGCAGAGGGATTTGAGTGGCTAAGAAGCAATGCCCTCAAAGGCACCCTCAAGAGTCTATTTATAATTTTTTGTTAATGTCTGCAAATAACAAACATCTGCTCCTTTAAAATTACTGAAATGCCCCCGGGTTGGTCTGTCAACAGTCAAATCACGTTGTTCTAAGTGGCTAATTGCAGTCCACCAGGGGCAGTCCCTCAAGCCGTGTGAGCAGGCAGCAAGGCGAGCTGCCGAGCGAGAAGGCGGCCTGGCGAGGACGAGAGGGGCGGCCTGGCGAATAGGCGGCATGCGAGATGCGAGAGGCGGCCTGGAGAATAGGCGGCCTGCGAGATGCGAGAGGCGGCTTGGCGAGCTGGCGCGAGGCGAGACGCAAGAGGCGGCCTAGCGAGCTGGCGCGAGGCGAGACGCAAGAGGCTGTCTGGCGAGAGCGGCAAGGCGAGAGGCAAGAGGCGGCCTGGCGAGCTGCCGCGAGGCGACACGCAAGAGGCTGCCTGGCGAGAGCGGCTAGGCGAGACGCAAGAGGCGGCCTGGCGGGCTCGGCGACTAGGCGAGTACTGGTCGGGGCGACCCCTCAAAGGGCCGGGGGAAGACAAATTTTTCATTCCCCCTACTAGTATATTATGCAGGTTAAGCCTAAATTGGCCACCCAGAGTGTCAAACCTCTCAAAAAGCTTAAAAACGTCTAGCTAGACCTGCGTCTACTGGGGGGACCCTACTCTGCGAATACGAGGTTGTACTACTATCCAGTTAAGCTCTCTTTGGCGCCGCTGCAGCCGGGAGAGTTAGTAGCAGCTAATTAGCTGTTTTGCAGAATCAGTAGCAGCAGTCGTTGCTTTGCAGAGAGAGTGATAGCAGAATCCTGAAACTATTTGGAAGAATAATATTTGTAGAGATGATTCATATTTTAAAAAAATGAGGTATTTATCTCGCAAAAATAAATACCTGGTCATCCTCAATAATGAACATTTGAATAATATTCTAACAAAAATATAATCTGAAAAAAATGTTCTATAGACATTTGATCAAAAAATGAACAGGAAATTATTTCGCCTAGCTGAAACACATCGCCGAGCAGAAAAAGCTGTTTTATGGAGATTTCCACCGCCCGATTCGTTCTAAACTTCGTCAGAAAAATCAGTGAGGGAGGGGTGTAGAGAGAGAGAGAGGTAGATCTAGGAAAATGAGAGAGAAAGTGAGATGGAGGAGGGGGCTCAGCTTGGAGGAGAGTAGTTTCAACCATGGGAGAAGTGATCGGAGCTTGGAGAAAAGCCGAACTGGAGCTAGGAGTTTCGTCCATGACTTCTTGGTGGAGATGGCCGGCCGGAAGAGGAGATCTGGAGGTTGCCGACCGAACAGAGGAGAGAGAAGGAGAGGGGGGATAAATTTCTGATATGGCCCTCTCATTAATCTTAAGTATAAAAATAGTCCTGTTTTACTAAATCTTTCCAATCTAGCCCCTTTTAGCATTGTTGGCAGCCAGGAGTGCTCGGCTGCAGAAATTGTCTGCTGTTTAGGATTTAAAACATCACTTTCTGACAACTCCTGTTTTAACTAATGAGAATTTTAATTTATATAGGATTAACGTTAATTTTTTTTAGCATTGATCAGCTTCAGCATTGATGGGCTCCGATTTGCCCCATGCGAGCAATTTAGGAGCAAAAATAGCAAAACCAGGAGTTGACCGAAAGTGATGCTGATTGTGAAAAAGTTGAAGCCCATCAATGCTGAAGCCGATCAATGCTGAGTTTTTTAGGTGATTGTTATTAGCACTACAGTTTCGGCTAGTCGCACCACATTTTTTCCTAATTTCTCGCGTCTTTTAGAAATACCGCTTGTACGTGCATTTTTAGGAAAAGTATTCAACACGAAAGTTGTAGATCTCGTCGACAAGGCGTATTTTTAAAAAGCGTGAAATCTGGGTGTATTTTCAAAGTACGTCTTGTACATGCATTTTTAGGAAAAGTGTTCAACACAAAAGTTGTAGTCTCGATGAAATCTACTCATTTCGTGTTGAACACTTTTCCTAAAAATGCATGTACAAGACGTATTTCCAAAAGGCGCGAGAAATTAGGAGAAAACGTAGTGTGACTAGCCAAAACAGTAGTGATAATAACAATCACCTTTTTTTTAATGTTAATCCTTTATAAATTTAAATCCTCATTAGTTAAACCAGGAGCTGACCAAAAGTGATGTTTTAAATCCTAAACAGTAGACAATTTCTGCATCCGGGCACACTGACTGCCAACAATGCAAAAAGGGGCTAGATTGGGAAGATTTAGTAAAACAGGGCTATTTCTATACTTAAGATTAATGAGAGGGCCATATGGGAAATTTATCCGGAGAGGGGGCTCGAGGCCAGCTATCTCGCGAAAAATATACTCACGCCGCCCGCGACAGTGATCTGGAGTCACTCCAAATCGCGGAAAAACCGTTGTTTTGGGAGGTCGCGCCAAACAGAGCCTAAGAGTTGAGAGTCATGATTTCTTCTCCCTCAGCCAAAGGACTAAGGTTCTATTTGTTTGGGCGTTTCGCTGCTCCGTTTTGGGCAAACGCCGCCGGAAGGAGGGTAAACAAATTAATCTTCGGTGGCGTTTGCTCCGTTTCCACCCGCCCGCCTTGAAAAACGCTCCAAAAAGCTCCATTTGGAGCAGCCGCCTCCCCCCTCCGATTCGAACACTCCGTTTCCACCCGCCGGATCGACCCACCACCGCCAAACCAAATGGCTTCATTTGGTTCGGCGGTGGCGGGTCGATCCGGCGGGTGGAAACGGAGTGTTCGAATCGGAGGGGGGGCAGCTGCTCCAAATTGAGCTTTTTGGAGCGTTTTTCAAGGCGGGCGAGTGGAAATGGAGCAAACACTGCCGGAGATTCATTTGTTTACCCTTCTTCCGGCGGCGTTTGCCCAAAACGGAGCAGCAAAACGCCCAAACAAATAGAGCCTAAAATAAAAGATATTTAATAATAGTTTTTTTCATTCCCTCTCTACCCTTTCCGTTGCTTTCCATCCTCGTGGCTTATTTTCCCGCCTTCCTCTTTCCAGTTGTTTCATGGTCTTGAATTTCTCCTCATCAGTGAGGTCTCGGCATCTTGCTTTCTTTCCAGGTTTTTTTTCTCCCTACTGTGTTTCTTTGTGCTTCCTCGTCAGTGGTTTAGTAGCTATTGACGATGCGCAAGTGGTTGATTGAACGACGAGACGAGGCAGGGTTGTTCTCGTCGATGTCGGTGACAAGCTCGTCACCATTCTAACGGAGTCAGTTCTGAATCTTTATTTTGATAATTTTGCTTTCTGTTTCTGGACAGTTAAAGTATTTGTATGCAGAAGACTATCACTGAATCTCATTGTATGCAGAAGATTATCCTCTATCTTGGTTTAAAATGATATCAAATTTTGCATAAAATGTTCTTAACCTGAAGCAATCAGAGCTGGACTTCTAAATCTCTATTCTTAATCCTGATCTTGTTTTAATGTGGTGATTTTATTGGGCATTCCTTCTTTTTTCTGTAAGGGCTAAACTTCAAAAGACAAAATTACCATCAACTGATGGTATTCAGTCATATATTTGAAAATTCGGGATCACATTTAGGTTGCGTTTGGCGCGGTTATTTGCTCCGATGAGGTTGGACAAAAACTTCATTGTCATAGAATGTATGTTTGGTATCACAAATATTACAAAAAAAACTAGTTTGAGGCATAAGATTTTGGTATGACAATGACATTTTTGTCCAATCTCACCGGAGCAAATAAGTTGTGATAAGCCGCGCCAAACACAGTTAATTTCAACATCGAAACATGGAAATTCTTGAGCGGTGATATCAAATGTAAATTCTGATAGGTTCTTCAATCTTTGAGCTCGATCTTATATGCTTACTGGACTGATAATGTTGAAACCAAAAATCGGTCTCTGTGGAGTTTGACCCTTGGGGAAGGGGTGGTTGCACACCTACTTCACTCCTGCAAGAAAAACAACCAAGGAAAAGAGCAGAGGACTAGACCAAGGACCCGGGGCGGAGGTCCCACCACACACCCGGAAGATCTTAGAGCGCTTCCCCTCCTTAGCCAAAAAGTCGGGCTAAGGTACCTCAGAAAGCACTAGAAGACTGGGAGACAAGTAAGCATGTCTTTCTGAAGTACCCCTTGGGTCCTATTTATATATTTCTGGAAACGGCCTGCAAATAGTCAACCTCCGCTGTTCTGAACAGCTATGTGCAGCCCAACTGGGTCTGCCAACAGCGTAACTCCGCTGTTTCAACTGGCTATGGGCAGGCCAGCGGGGGCAAAAAGGTAAAGATACATCACAGCTGAGGGCGCGAGTGGCCCTGTGATAGCCTCTACTCGGCAAGGGCGGCGAGTACCGGATGGAGCTGGTACTCGCCGCCTCAGCTCGGCCCTAGGCGAGCACGAGCTCGGCTGGCTCTATCCGCTCACTGGCTGCCGAATGCGGGAGTGGAAAAGCATCACTCAACGCCGAGGCAGAAGGCGGTGAAGGAGCTCGCCCCACTCAATGCCACGACAGAAGGCGTTGAGTGAGCTCACCTCACCCGGCGCCAAGACAAGGCGGTGAGGGAGCTTGCCTCACTCAACGCCACGGCAGAAGGCGTTGAAAGGGGCTGCCTCACTCGACGTCACGGCAGAAGGCGTTGAGTGAGCTCGCCTCACTAAACGCCACAGGGGAAGGCGTTGAGTGAGCTCGCCTCACTCAATGCCACGGGGGAAGGCGTTGAGTGAGCTCGCCTCACTCAACGTCACGGGTCTGGCTCGCCTGGCTTTGGGCTGGACTTGGCCGGTCTGGCTCATGCCGACCCACTCGCCGGATACGGGGTTGTACACAATCCCCGCTCTTTGCGAGGTTGGCACAAGCTCGGAAAGAAACATCCAACCCCATGGGATTCAGCGGGTGCGGCAGGAGCCAGAGAATCTTTTGGCGGGGTCCACCGGCGGCTATAAATACGAGCATGCGTACCTGGGTGACCTTTGTCATTTCTTCCTGCCCTGAAATTGTCGAGATGCCTTTCTCTAAGGAGCTTCAAGAGAGGCTTGTGAAGGCCCGCGAATCCTCTGTTGCCTGTGTCGCCAGCCTGACCGCCGTTCCCCTGGAGATCCCACAGTGTGTCCCGGCCGAATCCAATTCGGCCAAGAGGACGAGGCCAGATGCAGAGGCATTTGAACGCGCCTATGAAGACTTAAAAAAGAGCCTGGAGCCCGGGGCGGGTTCCTCTAACCTGCCCGCCCCCGGGAAGGGGAATTCATTGACCTTTGCAATGATCGAGACTGCCGAGACAGGGGCGGCGAGGCCATATCTCCGCCGGTCGATGCTCTTCCTTCCGACCCGCGGCTTGGGGCCCTGGAGGCTCGTCCTCGCGGCCCGTCCCCGCCCTTTGGGACTCTAGGGCTGAACTCGCATAGGTCGGACTCGTCGACCGCATCCCCTCCTCTCGACTCGCCGAGACTGCGGGGGATGGTGCCGGAATTATCTTGGTGTCGGGTTTCAACCTCATCTCCCCCCGAATGCAGCCTCCGGGTCGAGGTAAGAATCTAAAAATGCCTCCACCCCGCCTTTCCTTCGACGCGCCGAGTTCCTCAGGTAGGTCTCCCTTTGCTGATCCAAAATCCTCTTTGTCGTACTCGCCTTTTATCTCATCGTTCACCTATTTTTGCAGCCTTTCCTAGCCAGTCGGAGGCCGATGAATCCCTAGAGCGAGCTCGGTACTCGCCTCTTCCTTCCCCAAAATCCCTAGAGTCCTTCTTGGACGCCGAGTTGGAGGGCCCTGAGCTGACAAAGCGAGGAATCGAGGTCCTCAAGAAGATGGTGCGCGAGTTCTACAAGCTACGGGAGGACAATGATGTGTTGCAGCGGGAATGCCCATGGCTGGTGGGCGACGCGAAAGAGGGCATGACGGGCGAGGCGGCGTCCCTTTCGCCGCTGCTGGAGGAGCTGGATGAAAATCTCTTGGCGGCCCGGGGGTGTTTGAGGCGGATCCGCAAGCTCCGCAACTCGCGTTGGTCTGCTGGGAAGGAGATGGGAGACCGGGGAAGGTAAGGAACGGCCCTCTAGCGGGCCTACCGGGACTCGCCTCCTTCCCCCTCCGCTCGTGCGTATGCCGAGATCGCTACCCTGCTTGTATTTAATTTCCTTGGACGATGTCCCTGTTGGGGCCTGTAATAACTTAAAAACATTTTCAGATTTCATTGTTTGCTTGTTTGAATGATATTCTGGCTTAGCATATGATGGGACAGGTCCTGGAAGTCGGCGAGCTAGGCTAGGCGATCTGGGCTGATCGGTCAGTTCGGCCCTTGACCCCCTTCTCCTATAAATAGGCCCCTCACCTACCCCGGACTTATTGCTTTTATTGTTGTCGTACCCTTGTTCTTCTGCTTGCCTCCTTCCTGCCTGTATTCGTTTTCCACACCTTCCGCGAGCATGAGGAAATCCAACCCCGACTCCGATGGTCGCTCCAAGTGCGCCCAACACTTCACCGATTACTGCTTCTTCGAGGGGAACACATCGGAGGAGGAGTTCGCGGAGTTCACCGCCGAGTTCAAGCCCTCTGGCTTTGAGATGCGCCGGCCTAGGGAGGGCGAGGCCATCAACACTTTTTACCCTGATGAGCTCGCCTTCCCCATCTCGCATTTCGAGATGGGGTTGCGCCTTCCGCTCTGGCCAGAGGTCCGCCAGATCCTGAAGTATTTCAGCGCGGTGCCCGCGCAGCTGAACCCGAACTCCATCGCCATGATGGTGGCGTTCGCGAGTTTCCTTCGCCGAGAGCGGATTGAGTTTAACCTGACCGTGTTCAGGAAGTTCTTTACCTACAAGGCGACTCCTGATGGGGTTGCCTTCTTTGGGGGATCTTTCATCAAGGTTCGCGAGATTGCGAACAAGCACCACAACTGGATGACCAGGATTGTCTTTATCAAGGGCGATCTCAGCAACGTCCCGTACTCGCCACAGCAGAAAGGCGAGGAGGTATACCGACCCCCCGCCGTTTCCGGCAACGACGCCGACCTCCACAAATTCTTTCTTCAGAAGGACTTCGAGGTCGCCTTCCTCCGGAGGGACCTTGACTCGCTCCTCCCCGTCCTACCCGGCGAAGGTACATCTTTCAACTTTCTTCCTTGCCCGACCTCGCCGGATCAATTGGAAATTTGCTGTTTTCTTGCGCAGGGGAGCGACTGATGCCCGAGAACCAGCCCTTTGCGGATCCAGGACTATTCGCCGACCCACTCGCCCGCGAGAAGGCGGCTGCAGCTGCCTGCCGAGACGACCCATCGTCGTCCAAGCCCATTTTCAAGAAGCGGACTGATCCCGCGGGGTCTAAATCGCCCCGTCGCCATCCGCCACAGAAGAAGTTGAAGGCGATGGTTTCTCGGGTGAGGCAGCAACAACAGACCAGATATATGAGCTCGCCAGAGACCACCCCGGGAGGGTCGCCAGGAAGCCCGCTGAAGGAGAATACGGACAAGAAGCAAGAGGGAGGAGAGCCCTCTGCTCCTACAATCAAGAAAGCCCCAGCCCGCGCGTCGGGCCTGCCGAAGAACCATCCCCTCTTCGGCCTTGGGGGAGGTGGAAGGACTCGGCCGGCGAGCCCGTGGTCCAGTGGGACGAGTTCGCCCACTGGGCCTCTATCTCCACTCTCCAATCCTCCTGGGCCGATCTCGAGCCTTCCTCAGGTCAGGCTTATGTGCTCGGCTTCATCCTCTACGGTCGCGAGGACGTCGCGACCTACAAGCGCATGACCCTGCGCCAACTCGGCCACGAGGGCCTGCAGGCCCATATGCGGGCGCTGGAGTTCCACCACATGATGGTTCGTCGCGGCTTCAACCTCAGCCATCTCTTGCATAAGGCAGAGCAGAAGCGCGACCTGGCCTAGGACAAGGTCGTTGACCTGGAGAGGAGGCTCGGCATTGCCGAGGACATGCTCTCCAAGGGCGCTGGCGGATTGGTAAGCATTGGTCACCCCCTTCCCTTTTTGCTTGAGATTTTTTAGCTTCAAATTTACTTACCGATTCTTCTCAGGATGCCGAGGCTGCCGGGGAGCTGCGGACTCGCGCCGCTGGGTTGGAGGAGGAGAACTAGCAGCTCCGTGCTCGCTCCGCCGTGCTGGAAGCTCGCGCTGCCGAGCTGGAGGCCCGCACTGCCGAGTTGGAGGGGAAGAACGCGAAGCTGGGCGAAGAGAACAAGGCGCTCCATGGCAAGATCATCCGTCAGGCGGAGGCTTTTCTCCCTCTAGGTGGCGGCGAGCCCCCCTTCCCCTTCAAGATCCCGAGGATCTTTGGCGAGGCGGAGGTCGCTGAAAGACTGCGGGTCAACTCAATTGCCTCTGCCGAGTGCACCCTGCAGATTATGAAGGACATGCAGGTGCTGGTGAAGGGCTGCGAGGAGGCCACAGTCTGAGACCTGATGTCGAGCCTGTTCCCGCCTACGCCGCCAAGCGAGAAGCAGGACAGTCTCGATGTGTTCTTCGGCAAGAACTTCGAAGACCATCCTTCCGGTGGAGCAGACGCGGATCGTCAGTCCGGGGGAGGAGGCGAGAGCTGATCCCCCCTCCCCTTCTCTTTTTCCTTTGTAATTCTCTCCCCTTTTTGTAACCTTGTCGAGGCAAGCTCTCCCTTTGTAATCATTTTATACTTTAATGAAAAGCGAACTTTTCTATCTTCTTTGCTTTGAACCTTCCCTCTGTAGAGCGCTCGCCCGCGAGCCCTCTTTACTAGATCTCGCTAGGACATAATTTTATCGTTAGAGCGCACGCCTAAGATTCGCGCCAGCGAGCGAGTCCGCAAGCTCGTCTATTCCCCAGGTTAACCAGGGTCAGGTCGTCTGCCGAGCTGGGCTCATAACCACCCAGCTCGCGTGCGAGTGGTCCCTTTCCTTGATGATGCCGAATCGAAATTTCCAAAATATTTCACAAGTAAAACTCAAGGGAGGGTGGAATGCCTTGTTGGTGCTCGCCCTCCTCAATAGGAGGCTTAGGACAGCTCGCCTTTTCTCTGCCGAGCTGGGCCTGCGAGTTCAAGCTCGCCTATAAGGATCTCCTCCCCTACACCCTTAGGAAAGAGACGTTAAACAACTCCCGGAGAGGGTAGGACTCCCTCGAGTGACATCCAGTCCTGCCAGCTTGGTGAGAGCCTGACAACGGGATCTGCTCGGGGTCTGGGGCAGACTCCCTCGAGTGACTTCCAGCCCTGTCAGCTAGGTGAGAGCCTAACAGCGGGATCTGCTTGGGGTCTGGGGCAGACTCCCTCGAGTGACTTCCAGCCCTGTCAGCTAAGGGAGAGCCTGACAGCGGGATCTGTTCGGGGTCTGGGGCAGACTCCCTCGAGTGACTTCCAGCCCTGTCAGCTAGGCGAGAGCCTGACAGCGGGATCTGCTCGGGGTCTGGGGCAGACTCCCTCGAGTGACTTCAAGCCCTGTCAGCTAGGCGAGAGCCTGATAGCCGGATCTGTTTGGGGTCTGGGGCAGACTCCCTCGAGTGACTTCCAGCCCTGTCAGCTAGGCGAGAGCCTGATAGCGGGATCTGCTCGGGGTCTGGGGCAGACTCCCTCGAGTGAATTCCAGCCCTGTCAGCTAGGTGAGAGCCTGACAGCGGGATCTGTTCGGGGTCTGGGGCAGACTCCCTCGAGTGACTTCCGGCCCTGTCAGCTAGGGGAGAGCCTGACAGTGGGATCTGCTCGGGGTCTTGGGCAAACTCCCTCGAGTGACTTCCAGTCCTGTCATCTAGGCGAGAGCCTGACAGCGGGATCTGCTTGGGGTTTGGGGCAGACTCCCTCGAGTGACTTCCATCCCTGTCAGCTAGGTGAGAGTCTGACAACGGGATCTGCTCGGGGTCTGGGGAAGACTCCCTTGAGTGACTTCCAGCCCTGTCAGCTAGGTGAGAGCCTGACAGCGGGATCTGCTCGGGGTCTGGGGCAGACTCCCTCGAGTGACTTCCAGCCCTGTCAGCTAGGTGAGAGCCTGGCCTCGGGATCTGCTCGGGGTCTGGGGCAGACTCCCTCGAGTGACTTCCAGCCCTGTCAGCTAGGTAAGAGTCTGACAGCGGGATCTGCTCGGGGTCTGGGGCAGACTCCCTCGAGTGACTTCCAGCCCTGTCAGCTAGGCGAGAGCCTGACAGCGGGATCTGCTCAGGGTCTGGGGCTGACTCCCTCGAGTGACTTCCAGCCCTATCAGCTAGGTGAGAGCCTGACAGCGAGATCTACTCGGGGTCTGGGGCAGACTCCCTCGAGTGACTTCCAGCCCTGTCAGCTAGGTGAGAGCCTGACAGCGGGATCTGCTCGGGATCTGGGGCAGACTCCCTCGAGTGACTTCCAGCCCTGTCAGCTAGGCGAGAGCCTGACAGCGGGATCTGCTCGGGGTCTGGGGCAGACTAACACTTGCACGGTCCTTAGCGGGGGCGCGAGTACACAAAGAGGAAGCTTTTATTAGAAAAATAAACCACCACTTACATGACTTAAGGAAAAAACGTTTTAGGTCGTCACCAGTCCAGGTGAGACTCAGGGTCTCGCCCTCCACATTTCGGAGGCGGTACCCTCCTGTTTTTAGTGCTTCCTGTACAATGTATGGACCTTCCCAGTTAGGGTTGAGCTTCCCCACAGCGGCTGACCTACCAGCGGCATCCACCTTTTTCAGGACCAAGTCCCCCTCCGTGAACTGCTTGATCCTGACATGCTTGTCGAAGTACTTGACCATCCTTCTCTTTATCTCCTCTTGCCTAATGGCAGAGAGGTCTCGTAGCTCCTCCACCATGTCAAGGGAGAGCTGTAACTCCCCCCTCATTCTCGGCTCTCCATTCCTCTCTACCTTCCCCGGCCTCGACCACCCGAGGCGTTCGGACCTCGAGCTCTATTGGAAGCACCGCCTCGCACCCATGGGAAAGCTTGAAAGGGGTCTCCCCTGTGGCTGTGTTGGGTGTGGTACGGAGGGCCCAGAGGACTGAGGGGAGCTGCTCCACCCAACTGCCCTCCAGGTTCTCTACTTTCTTTTTGAGGAGGTTAACGATGATCTTGTTGGCCGCCTCCACTTGCCCATTACTCCTCGGGTGATGGACCGAGGCGAACCTGAGGTCACTCCCAAGCTGCTCGCAGAAGCTGATGAACTCAGCGCTCGCGAACTGGGGTCCATTGTCCGTGACGATGGCTTGGGGCATTCCGTGACGGCAGATGATCTCCCCCCATACGAAGTTCCTGACGACTTGGGAGGTCACCTTGGCCAACGCTTTAACTTCCAGCCACTTGGAGAAATAATCGATCATCACGAGCAGGAACCTTCTCTAGCCGCTGGCTTGGGGGAAGGGTCCAACCAAGTCCATTCCCCAGATTGCAAAGGGTCAGGGGGCCGTGATGCCCCTGAGGCGCTGGGCCGGCTGCAGCTGGAGGGGAGCGAATAACTGGCACTTGTGATACACCTTGGTGAACTTTGCCGCATCGCGGCCTAAGGTCGGCCAAAAATACCCTTGGCTGACAATCCTCCCTTCCAGTGTCCGACTCCCAGAGTGGCTCCCGCACTCCCCGGAGTGAACCTCCTTCAAGATTTTTGGGACCTCCTCCTCGGCCACACAACGTGCCAACATGCCTGAGAGGGTCTTCCGGTATAGCCGTCCGTCGCGCATGAGATAATATGTCGATCTGTACTTGAGCTTCTTCCTGTCCATCCCCTTTGGGTACTCCCCCGTGGACAGGAAGGTCGTGAATAGGTCCATCCACGAGGGGTGCTGCTCTACTTCCATCAGTTCCCCCTCCTCAATGGAAGGTCGGAACAAGTCGGTGATGGTTCCCCCCGCCCGGGGACCATATTTTGCTAGTTGGTCCACCTGCTCGTTTTCCTCCCGGGGGACGTGCCGGATGGAGAAAGTCTGGAACGCACCGATGACCCCCTTTAACTTAGTCAAGTACAACTGCAGGGTGGGCTCCCTGACCTCGAACTCCCCGTTGATCTGGGAGGCCACCACCATGGAGTCAGTGAGGACCTCCACATCCTGCACCCCCAACTCCCTGGCCAGGCGTAGCCCTGCAATCATTGCTTCATACTCGGCCTGGTTGTTGGTGATGGGGAAGTGCACTACCACCGTCTGCTCGATCCTTGTCCCCTGGGGGCTTTCTAGGATGACCCCGACTCCCAGGGAGTGCTTCCCCGAAGCACCATCCACCATAATCTTCCAAGGAACCGGGCGAGTGAGTTCTTCCTCCGCCACCTCGACCACGTAGTCGGCTAGAAAATCGGCCATAGCTTGTGCCCTGATCGAGAGGTGAGGGACGAAGGAGATGTCGAACTCGCTCAATTCCACCGACCACTTCGTCAATCTGCCTGAATGCTCCACACCCCCCCCCCCCCGAAGATATTGCGGAGGGGGTGGTTAGTCACTACTCGGATTGAGTGTGCCTGGAAGTAAGGTCGGAGCCTCCGGGCCGAGATGATTAGAGCAAATTCCAGCTTCTCCAGAATGGGATAGCGGAGCTCGACCTCCCTCAACACCCTACTGACATAGTAAATTGGGAGCTGCTTCTTCCCCTCTTCCCGAACCAACACAGAGCTCAAGGCCTCCGCCCCGATGCCCAAGTATAAGAATAAGTACTCCCCCTTCTTTGGCCCCTGGAGCAGGGGAGCCTGAGTCAGCTGCCTCTTCAAGGCCTGGAATGCCTCCTCGCATTCCGAGGTCCACTCGAACTTCTGACCTCCTCTCAAGGTTTTGAAGAAGGGAGAGCACTTCTCCCCGGCCCGAGAGAGAAACCTACTCAACCCTGCTAACTTTACCGTCAACCGTTGTACCTCTTTGGCATTCCGCGGTGGCCCCAAATCCAAAATTGCCCTCACCTTGTCAGGATTGGGCTCTACACCGGCGGGGGTGAGGAGATGCCCCATGAATTTTCCCATGCTTGCCCCGAAGATGCACTTCAAGGGATTCAGCCTCATTTTGTACTTGTACAACCCGTATTCGACGAGGGTGGGTCCTACCACCGCCAGGTCATTAGAAGTCAAAGTCAACAAGGCAAGACGGGGATCCAGATCAGCACCCCAGGCCGCAGGAGGCTCGGGCGGGTATGGCGAGCTCCCCAGGCCAACTCGCCAGGTGGCGACTATGGCCAGATGCTCGCCTCTTCTAGGCGAGCTCCCCAGGGAAGTCGCCAACTCGCCAGGGTGGGGGTATAAGTAAGACCCCCCCTCTCCCTAGGATTTCCCTATAAATAGGACCCCAGGGGTACGAAGGAAAAGAAAAATCTCGGCCTGAGCCCTCGCGAATTCCAGCAATTGCCCTCGACTCGCTACTGCTCGAGCTCGTCTCCTTCGTACCTAGCTCGGCCAATCTGGTTGAGAAGGGGTTGCTCCTAAGCAGCTGGGTACGTGGTGGGACCTTCCTGCCGCAACAACCTGGGGTCTTGTTCGAACAGTTTGCTTCTGTTTGCTGACCAGAGACCGTCTTTCTGACCGTTCGACCAGTAACTTCAGGTGGCCTAGTCCGATTTCTGAGGTTGAGATATTTCTCGGCTTCAACACTTGGTGCGGTGAGCGTGGATAGCGACCGAAGAAGAAAGTCGTGGTTGGAAGATGGCCGATGGTGGAGACCGGGGCGAGTTGGGAGGTAACTCGGCGGGAGTTGGAGTCCCGGGGCAAGGTAGCGAGTATGTGACAGTGGCGGCTTTTACAGAGTTCGCGAGGAGAGTGGAGAAGGCGATACTTGTCGGGTTGTCCAATCCACCTGAGGTGACGGCGACTTCTCCCCGCCGCCGTACACCCCCGGACGAGGAGATACCAACTCGGCGAGCAGGGAAGGAGCCCGCTTGGGCGAGTGGAGAGCAGGTGATCCCGCCGCGACATCACCCGGCGAGTAGTCAGGGAATCCGGTTTCGAGATCCGGAACTCTCGGCGAGGTATGGAGATACTCGCCGATGGAGCGAGTATGACTGCTCGAGCGGGGAGGATACTCGCCGCCGCCAGGAAGGGAGGAGCCCCTTTTGCGACGAGATCCTCGCAGCCCTCGTCCCCGACAACTTCAGAGAGCCGGTCCTCTCGTACTACTCCGGCAAGGACGACTCGGTGAGACATCTTCAGTGGTTTGAAGATGTGGTGTCTATTTGCAACATGTCCGATGCTCTCAAGTGCAGGCTCTTCTCCATTACCTTCAAAGGTAGCGCAAGAGATTGGTTCCACCAGCTGCCAGCAGGGTCAGTCTACTGCTTCTCAGATCTTCGATGGGGTCTATTGGCAAGGTTTGCGACGTCCAAACGGAGGAAGAAGGAGGCAACCGCCCTCTTCAAGATCGTGCAGGGGCAGCACGAGAGTTTGGGCCGTTACATCGATCGGTTCCAGGAGGAGGTGCTGGAGGTGGAAGAGGTAGACGGGTTTACCTTGATGGTGGCCCTCAAGTTCGGGCTAAAGCAGGGCCTGTTCAACATGGAGCTGGGGCACAGGCCGCCCAAGTCGTTCGAAGAAATGGTGGAGCGAGCCAATGTGTTCATCCAAGGAGAGAAGAGGAACAAGGAGTTCCTGGCACGGTTAGACGGAGACAGACCGCTGGGGAAGGACAGAGGAAGGCTGCTGGAGAAGGAGAGGGCGCCGGAGGGGCGCAACGACAGTAAGCAGGAGAGGCCACAGAGGAAAGAGGAAGAGAAGAGAGAAAGGGGAAGGGAGCTCAGAAAAGCGGAGAGGCAGGAGAGGCCTCGAAGGCAGGAGGATAGGAGGCCCGTCGGGGGTCGAGAGACGAGGAGCGAGGAGAGAATATTCCAGTACCCGAGGGATCGCCCCCAGTGGAGGCAACCCGTCCATCAGGAGGAGAGGAGGAATTATAATCCTCGGGAGCAGGGAGGAGGAAGAAGGGAGACCATGGCCATCACCCAGCGAGCCGCTAAGCGCCGGCGGAAGGAAAGACAGCAGGAGAGGAGGCAGGGAAGGCAGCAGGAAGCGGCGATTCCCCTCTACTGCGATATCCATAGAGTGGAGGGGCACGGAACCTTGGCTTGCCCTGAGTTCTGGGAAGCAAGGAGGAGGATGGAAGCGTCGGTGGCCGAGAGGGAGTAGCCGCAGCAGGAGGCCCAGGTTGGGCAGGTAGCTTACCAGGTGCCGCCGAGGAGGAGAAACGAGGACAGGATCGACCAAGGAGGAAGGGGGAATGTTATCCCCGGTCCGAGAGGCGGACACGTCGGAGTAATCAACGGAGGGGCTGGGTTAGGAGCTTCCCGCAAGGGAAGCCTCCACCAGATCTACAAAAAGAGCGTCGCCTCGACGTCTCAAACCCCCCCTCCATTGAACGAGATCACCTTCTCGGAGGAAGACATGCTCTGGAACGAGAACCCCTTCCATGACGCTCTGGTGATCCAGGTCGCGATCGAGGACTTCACCGTCGACCGAATCCTCGCGGATAACGGTAGTTCGGTGAATGTCATCTTCAAGAGAACATTCGTCGGTCTTCAGGTGGAAGCGTCCCGGGTTCAGGCAGCGGACGGACCTCTCTTTGGTTTCTCGGGAGAGAAGAAAGAGGTGGAAGGAGGGGTAGAGCTGCTGGTCACTCTCGGGGGAACTTCGATCCGATGTCGCTTCGTCATCGTCGACGCACCCAGCGGCTACAACGCCATCTTCGGACGGCCCCTCATCAACTACTTCAAGGCCGTTCCGTCGTCGTATCATCAGTGCCTGAAGTACTGCCGGGACGACGTCCAAGTTAGGATCAGGGGAGATCCCAAGGCCTCCAGGGAATGCTACCTGAATGCGGTCAGCACCATCAGCTGGATGGGTGATGCAGAAAGGTTGGAGAGGATGATGGAGCAAGAGGAGGGCCTGCAGGCTGCCGAGGAGCTGGAGGAAGTAGAGGTGATCTCCCCGAGAGGAGAGCCTGAGCTGCTGAAGATCGGAGGAGCCTTGCCCCCGGAAGGGAAGGTGGAGATAGCTGCTTGCCTACAGGAGAACGCGGACATCTTCGCGCGGAGCACTGCCGAGATGTCAGGGATCGATGCTGATGTTGCCTGTCATCGCCTCAATATGGATCCAGCAACGGCCCCAGTCCGTCAAAAGCAGAGAAAGAGCACCACCGCGCTGGCGGGACCAATCCGGGAGAAAGTGGGGAAGCTGCTGGAAGCGGGTTTTATTTCGGAGATCCAGTATCCAGGCTGGGTCTTCAATGTTGTAATGGTGAAGAAGTCGGGAGGAGGCTGGAGATTATGTATCGATTTCTCTATGCTCAATAAAGCTTGCCCCAAGGATTGTTATTCCCTGCCTCAAATCGACGCGCTGGTTGATTCCGCCGTCGGGTTTTCCGTAATGAGCTTCCTCGATGCCTTTTCTGGATATCACCAGATCCGGATGCATCCCCCCGATTGCCGCGACGTTTCCTTCATCACCAGCGACGGATGTTATTGCTACAAGATGATGCCCTTCGGGCTCAAGAACGTCGGCGCGACGTATCAAAGAATGATGGATCACGTCTTCAGAGAGCACAAGGGGCGGAATCTGGAGGTCTACGTGGATGACCTGCTCGTCAAGAGTAAGAGCGCCGCAGAGCACGTAGCGGATCTGGTAGAGACCTTCGCCACCCTGAGGAGGTACAAGATGCGGCTCAACCCGGCCAAGTGTGTTTTCGGCGCCGGAAGGGGGAAGTTTCTAGGGCACCTCCTTACTCCCCAGGGGGTGGAGCCCAACTCCGACAAGGTGAAAGCCATCGTGGAGATGGCATCCCCGAGAAATTCCAAGGAAGTTCAAAGGTTGACCGGAAGGCTGGCAGGTCTTAGCCGGTTTCTCTCCAAGGCCGGAGAGAAGTGCTCCCCATTCTTCAAGGCCCTTCGGGGCAACCAGAAATTCGAGTGGACCCCGGAGTGCGAGGAGGCTTTCATAAAGCTCAAACAACAGCTGACCCGAGCTCCTCTCCTTCAGGGTCCGCAGGGCGGTGAGGATCTCTTGCTCTACCTAGGGGTGGGGGCTGAAGCAGTTAGCTCGGTGCTGGTCCGAGAAGAGGGAAAGAAGCAGCTTCCAATTTACTACGTGAGCCGGGTGTTGAGGCAAGCCGAAGCAAGATATCCGATCCTCGAGAAGTTGGTTTTCGCCTTGGTGGTTTCGGCCAGGCGACTCCGTCCGTATTTCCAAGCCCACTCTATCAAGGTAGTCTCCGACCACCCCCTGAGGAGTATCTTGGACGGAGTGGAGCACTTCGGCAGACTAGCCAAGTGGGCTGTTGAGCTGAGTGAGTTCGACATCTCCTACCCCCCAAGGGTCGCGATCAAAGCACAAGCCGTGGTGGATTTCCTGGCTGACTTCTCGGCCGAGGTCGAGGCAGACATGGGCATCTCTCGGCCAGTCCCCTGGAAGATATTTGTAGACGGCGCGTCGGGAAGACACTCCGTGGGAGCCGGGGTGGTGCTGGTTAGTCCTCAAGGGACTAGGATCGAGCAAGCCATCGAGATCCTTTTCCCAGTAACCAACAATCAGGCGGAGTACGAAGCCATGGTGGCTGGCTTGCGACTTGCCAAGGAGCTGGCCATTAGAGATATCCAGGCTTTTACCGACTCCATGGTGGCCGCATCTCAGATTCGGGGAGAGTTCGAAGTTCGAGATCCCATTTTGCAGCAATATCTGGTTAAGGTCAAGGGCCTGATCGGGGGATTCCGATCCTTCCACGTCGAGCACGTGCCCCGAGAACGCAACTCCGAGGCAGACGGCCTTGCAAAATACGGCCCTCGGGCTGGGGGAATCGCCGTCGAGTTGTTTCGACCATCCATCGAAGAAGGCGAGCTGATGGAGATCGATCAACGAGCCTCGTGGAGGGATCCGTTCATCACGTTTTTGACAACAGGCCGACTACCATCCGACGGGCCAGATCAGAGAAAGTTCCGGTACAAGGCCGCATACTACTTATTGCAAGACGGCGAGCTCTATCGCAAGACCATCTCAGGCCCTCTGGCCCGATGCTTGTCAGAGCTCGAGATTCCCCGGCTCCTCGAGGAGATTCACTCAGGAGAGTGCGGCAGCCACTCCGGGACCCGCACCCTGGAGCAGAGGATTTTGAGGCACGGTTACTTCTGACCAACCATCTGAAAGGACGCGGAGGCCTATTCCAGAAAATTCTCCCAGTGTCAACTCTTCGCGCCCCTCGCGCTCCAGCCGGCTCAGCAGCTTCGCTCGATCACCGCTCCGTGGCCCTTCGCAATCTGGGGGATGGACTTGATCGGCCCGTTCCCTCAAGCTAGCGGACAAAGGAAGTTCGTGCTAGTAATGGTCGACTACTTCACAAAGTGGATCGAGGCCAAGGCTCTGGCCAAGACCACGTCGCAAATCGTCAAGAACTTCATCTGGGGAGAAATCGCATGCAGGTTCGGGATCCCTCTGGCCATCATCACCGACAATGGGCCGCAGTTCGCCAGTTTGGAGCTAGGGGACTTTTGTAAGCAGCTGGGAACCGACCTTCGGTTCGCCTCGGTACACCACCCTCGGAGTAATGGGCAAGTGGAAGCCGCGAACAAGCTCATCATCAACCTGCTGAAGAAAAAGATCACCAACCTCAAGGGAAATTGGGCCGAACAACTCCCTTCTGTCCTATGGGCTCTCAGGACCACCCCAAACTCAGCCACAGGGGAAACACCCTTCAAACTGTCACACGGGTCCGAGGCACTCATCCCGGTCGAATTTGAAGTGCATAGCCCAAGGGTCATCGCAGCCGAAGACGGAAGCGAGGAATGGCGGCTAGAGAATGAAGAGGCTCAGAGGCTCTCCCTAGATTATGTGGAAGAGCTTCGGGACTTGGCCTCCATGCGCCAGGAAGAAATCAAGAGACGCATGGCGAGGCATTTCGACAAAAATGTCCGCTTAAAAAACTTCCTCGCAGGGGACTTGGTCATGAAGAAGGTGGACGCCGCTAGGCGGGGAGCCGCCGTAGGCAAACTGCATCCCAACTGGGAAGGACCTTTCATCGTCCAAGAAGCTCTGGCCACAGGAGGCTATTATCTACAAGATCAAGCAGGGGAGCAGCTGACTGGGACCTGGAGTGGGGATGATCTGAAAAGATTCTACCCATAGCGGTAACCCATGTATCTATTTCTGTAAACATAGTTAATATATAAAGGATGCGGGATTTTATCTCTTTTGTGTTGAACATGCCTCAAGGCTTCTGAGTGTTTCCATGGCCCGCCTCGTAGTCGACTTCGGGAGGCAGTGGTCGGTTTGTTCCTCATACATAGCCCAGTACGGATGATGGGACGATGCTTCGGGATTTTAAGCGCTCTTGTAAGACCGGGCCTCTGCATTGTCGGCCGAGATCAGCTCCCCCCTTGCATGTCGGCCTATGTCTCCCCGAGTGCATCTCTCTTCCGTCTGGAGGAATTACGAGGAACAGATCCGCACCCTGATCCCCCGGACTCGAGGAGAGGCCGGCCTCGTAAAGCACCCAGAAGGAAAAAATCTCAAGTGAGCAACAAGGCAGGATAACTTGCTGAAGGGAGGGCGTGGACGAGCCCAGGGGTGTGTGTTGATTCCGAGTACGTCCGGAGAGGACCCTCGATGAACACCACCCCCGTTCGAATCGTAGCTGGGAGCGATCTTCACCATCAAATCGAGATACGTGCCTTCAATCCGTTCTTACTGAATAGCCTAGTACGGATGATAGGACGATGCTTCGGGACTTTAAGCGCTCTTGTAAGACCGAGCCTCTGCATTGCCGGCCGAGATCAGCTCCCCCCTTGCATGTCGGCCTAGGTCTCCCCGAGTGCATCTCTCTTCCGACTAGAAGAATTCTTGGGAACGGGTCTGGACGCCAACCCCCCCCCCGATTTGGCAGGGTCAAGAGCGTCTCTCCGGAGAGAGTTTCTTTCTTGTCAAGATGTCTGTGAGATTAATCTCCAAACTATGTAAGGATGCAGGATTTTATTCAAGACTTCGAGTTGAGCAGCGTCGTAAGACCGGTATCCCCACGAGCTCCTCTCTTCGGGAATCGGCCGATCTCCTCGATTGTAATTCAAGACTTCGAGTGGAGCAGCGTCGTAAGACCGGTATCCCCACGAGCTCCTCTCCTCGGGAATCGGCCGATCTCCTCGATTGTAATTCAAGACTTCGAGTGGAGCAGCGTCGTAAGACCGGTATCCCCACGAGCTCCTCTCCTCGGGAATCGGCCGATCTCCTCGATTGTAATTCAAGACTTCGAGCGGAGCAGCGTCGTAAGACCGGTATCCCCACGAGCTCCTCTCTTCGGGAATCGGCCGATCTCCTCGATTGTAATTCAAGACTTCGAGTGGAGCAGCGTCGTAAGACCGGTATCCCCACGAGCTCCTCTCCTCGGGAATCGGCCGATCTCCTCGATTGTAATTCAAGACTTCGAGTGGAGCAGCGTCGTAAGACCGGTATCCCCACGAGCTCCTCTCCTCGGGAATCGGCCGATCTCCTCGATTGTAATCTAAGACTTCGAGTTGAGCAGCGTCGTAAGACCGGTATCCCCACGAGCTCCTCTCCTCGGGAAACGGCCGATCTCCTCGATTGTAATTCAAGACTTCGAGTGGAGCAGCATCGTAAGACTGGTATCCCCACGAGCTCCTCTCCTCGGGAATAGGCCGATCTCCTCGATTGTAATCCAAGACTTCGAGTTGAGCAGCGTCGTAAGACCGGTATCCCCACGAGCTCCTCTCCTCGGGAATCGGCCGATCTCCTCGATTGTAATCCAAGACTTCGAGTGGAGCAGCGTCGTAAGACCGGTATCCCCACGAGCTCCTCTCCTCGGGAATCGGCCGATCTCCTCGATTGTAGTCCAAGACTTCGAGTGGAGCAGCGTCGTAAGACCGGTATCCCCACGAGCTCCTCTCCTCGGGAATCGGCCGATCTCCTCGATTGCGAGAATGAGAGGCCCGCAGGTTATGATTCGACAACTAAGCCAGGTTCGACTTGCGTCACGCGCAGGTGGGCGAGCTGATCTCGCGCGAGTAGGCGAGCTGGTCCCACGCGGGTAAGCGAGCTGGAACCGCGCGAGTAAGCGAGCCCCGGAGGGCATGCGAGTATGTCCCATGCGCCGACCCGCGCGGTGCGCGAGGTTCTCCCAGCAGGTTCACGAGTACCCGGGCGCAGGAGCGAGTAGGTCCCGGCGAGCGGATGACCGATGTCGGGACCATCCCCCTGCGATCTAGCGAACGCTCCTCTCCGAGCCTATGAGCCTAGCGAGCAACATGTCAGAAAAATGCAGGAGCAAAAATTTGCATAAATCACAAGTCAAAAATTGATTTACAAAAGGAATATCGGCGAGCAACTAGGACTCCTCGTCGCCAGTATCTGGCTGATATTCGTCATCTCCGATATCACCGATATCTACAGATTCACCTCTCTCACTCCCGTCGCTGCTGCTTCCGCTGCTGCTGTCACCGGAGCTGGTCGGCGGCGAGGCGCGGTAGGGTGGGATGGTCCCCTCGGCGAGTAGCTCAGGAATGAGCTCGTCGACAGTGAGCGGCTTCTCCCCCTCGACGAGCTGGCCCCTGAGCCTGAGGCGCGCGAGTATGACGTTCCCCGCCGCCCGCGCAATCTCGCGGCAAACAGAGGATCTCTCCTCCCAGAGGACGCGTGATTGCTTCACCACTCGCGCCGGGTCTTCGGGTAGCGGGGTTGAGGAGCTCGGCCGTCCTTCAGCAGCGACCAGCCTCGTCTCCATCACCGCTGCGCGAGTTTGGGCCGCCTCCAGCTCGGCCTGGGAGGCGGCGAGCTTCTCCTCGCACTCGGAGAGCTTCTTCGCCGCTTCTATCTCGGTAGCCTGCGAAATGATCGACGTCAGGACCTATCAACGAAACAAATCGAGCAACCCATCCAAGGATAGCTCACCTCGAAGTACTTCCAGCGGACTGACTGCATGCCGAGGTCGATGGCCTTCTTGGAGACAACCTTGAGGGCATCGGTCATCTCCAGCAGCTTCCTCGCCGAGTAATGCCCCAGCTCGACAGACCGCGCGAGCGCGCAGGCCTACTGATGGGCGAGCTCCGTCGGGGTCAACTCTAGGACGGACTCTGCATCGACTCGCCCATATAGGGCGTGGAGGACGGCGAAAGCCTCCCCCTTGTCCTCCCAGTAGGTCGACCAGGACGGGAGATTGGTGCTCAGCGACACCGAGTTGTCCTCCGTCGACCATGTCACGAGCGGGCGGCCGTAGGCGTCCACCACCCCCTGCCCGAGGCCATAGTTGGGGTGGAAGTAGGGCGACTGGGCGCCCGTCGGCGACCGGCGATCGACGGATTGTGGCGACGAGGTCTTCGCCCTCTTCCTCGCGGGACCCTGCGAGCTGGCCCGCGACTTTCCTTTGGCCGCCTTCTTCTCCCCAACGTCGGCAGGAGGGAGAACGTCCGAGCGCGTAGTGGCGACTTCCTTCGCCGAAGGAAGAGGCTTCTCCGGAAGCTCGTTGGAAACTGCGAAACGCACGACAAAGTTAGCTTCAACGGCAAAAGGGCGAGCGAGTAACCAGGACGCATTTCGAGCTCGGCTTACCTTCATTAGGGTGGACTGCCTCGAGCACATTGACGTTTAGACGCCAGAAAATGACGTCAAAGCGCCGACCCCGGAAGTATTCGAATAGCTGCTCGCGAGCTCCTTCGAGGATGGGAGGAAGGAAGGCGACGTCGGCTGGTTGGTGCGGCCTGCCGAGAATCCCGCCGAAGTCGCCGTGGACGACCACCAACTGCTCGCTCCAGCGGTGGACCTTATTCGCGGTCCCGACCAAGGTGCAGACGTGGCTGCTAAAAAAGATGACCCCCTCCGAGGTCGCCGCAAAGGCGAAGATGCGGCGGAAGACGGAGAGGTCGAAGGCGATCCTCTCTTCCCGGAGGAAGCATAGGAACCCCATGATGATCGCCACGCCGTTGGGGTTGATCTGCGCGGGGACGATCCCGAAGTAGCGCAGGATCTCGCAGAACTCCGGCCAGAAGGGTAGCCGCAGGCCGGCGTCGAAATGCCGCAGCGACAAGACGAGGGCGCCCTCAACATATGTGTTGAGCCGCTCGCCGCGAGTAGGGAGCCTCGCCGAGTAGTCCTCGGGCAGCAGGCGCTCCCTGAAGGCCGCCAGGTCCTTCTCCGAGGTAATCGACTTCTTGAAGGCCGCGTCCGCGAAGTTAATGGCGTGAGCTTGTCAGCGAGCGCTGGCGTCATCACCGACCATGTTTGCGAGCTGTAAAAAGAGCGAGAGAAGGCGAGCTGGATGTTCGGATACTCGCCGATACGAAGAGAAGATCGCTGCAGCATACGCTTTATGACCCACCTACCCCACCTATTTATAGATATGTCAAGGCAAAAAGGGGGGGGGGTCTGCCCGGCTCGGCGAGTATCGAACGAGCTCGCGCGGCGAAGAAGAAGAGGCGACATCGCCAGAAGTCCTAGAGCTCGGCACACCCCAAAGAAAGCGCACACACGAAGGATCAGAAGGCGAGAATACTCATACACGCAAAATGAATTGATCAAATAAAAAATATATATATATGTCCGAAAGGAGTTCAAAGTCGCGCGTGGCGAGCTATATTCAAAAAGCAAAGATACTATGGCGCCCTAGGTCGCTCAGGGGGGTGTGCATGTCGCCCGGCCCAGCCGATCTCGCGTGCACGCCGGTAATGCTCCGTCGCCAACGCAGTCGCATCGTCGCCAAGCCGGAGCTGCTCCTCCATCCTCGCCAGACGTCCAGCAGACCCCATGCTCGCCCGGATGCCGGCCAGCTCGTCAAGCACCAGCTGCAGACGGTGGTTGTTCAACTGCAGCTGGCGGTCATTCTCTTTAACCACGTGGAAGCGAGCTTCATAGTTCTCCAAGGTCGCCTGGAGCCCTTCGACCTTGGCCATCCTCGCCTCCAGAGCCGAGATGCGTCGGTGAGGGTCGCAGATAGCGAGCTGGTCGAACTTGCTCTCCAGCTCCATGTGGGCGCGAATGGCAGCCTGACGATACTCCCTCCCGGACAGCCCGATGGCGTCAATGAAAGCCGCCCCGGGGGTCGCCGGGCGATCTGACAAGGCAGGAAGGTAGATCGTCAGGACAGGAAAAGCAGAGCAGTAGTCAAAGTAGTAGGAGGCTCACCGCGGCGAAGAGATCGGGATCGGCGCGGCGAAGGAGGTCGCCCGGAGGTATCTCGCCTCCCCGAAGAGCTGCTCGGAAGATCGGCAGGCCTGCCCTGCCCGCGCTCTCTAGACCCTCGGCCGACGTAGTCGGGGTCTCCAACCCGCGGAGGGAAGTAGGACGGCCGCTGCCTCCCCAGCTTCTTCAACGGCGGCGGAGCTTGAGATGAGCTCGCCGGGTGGAGTGGAGCCCTCGGCGCAGGAGGTGGAGGAGGTCGCGGAAGATCCGACCTCTTCGGAGCAGACAAAGGCGGCGGCGGGGGCAGGACGGTACCCGGCGTCTGGCCAGGAGTGGCGACCAAGGGTGGCGGCGGCGGCAATGAGGCGCTCGCCGAGACTACCTTCCCACCACTCGCAACGGTGGGGACCGCCCTGCTCGCCGGAGGATCCTCGCGCGCCGACCCGGACAACCCGGCGGGAGTTTCTTTCACCGGCAGCTCCTCGCTCGCTGGGGGGTTGCCCTTCACCAACGTCGCCCCCGACGCCTTCCCTGAGCTAAGACCCATCCGGACCGTGTAGGCGGTCCTGGACGGCCTATCGGCCGCCAGGGCGAGTAGGGGGGCCGAGCTCAGCGGGACTACGTCAAGAGTCGCGTCCGCGACAGTCGGAGAGCCTGCATAGAAAAAGTCAGTAAAGAAGAAGCGGCGACAACCTAGCAGGAAAGATTTCCAGATGGCGACCTGGCACGGTGATGACCTCGACCTGAGCCGCCGCGGATTCCTTAGCAGCCGTGAGCTCCTCGGCCACCCCCGGGTCCTCCGGCGGGCTGTCTCGAATAGATCCGAGGAGGTCGTCAAGCCCGAGATCGCTCAACAACTTCTGGGTGCTGGAAGAAGCTGCGGAATTTCCAGTCGCCGCGACGACTTGCTTCAGTGGTGGAGGCGAGTCGACCGCCGTAGTGGCGGACTGCTTGACCTTCTTCGCCTTTTTCTTCTTCGGCGGGGTCAAGACGGTGGCATCTTCCTCGCGCGGCCTTTTCTGTCTGGCTATGCCGAGGAGGCCAGACAAGGCGGCGAGATTGTCCATCAGCAACTTCTCAGCATCCGACATTTTCGGCGAGCTTCAGGGTCCGTCTCGAAAATCAAGCCCCCTATTTATAGACTACTCTACCAGCAGGCGACGATGCGAGCTGTCCAGATACTCGGCAGAGGTACTCGCCGAATAAGCGTTGGATGATTCTTTCCGGGCTCCTACGTCGCCCAAAAAGAGCGGGGATTGTGTACAACCCGTATTCGACGAGGGTGGGTCCTACCACCGCCAGGTCATTAGAAGTCAAAGTCAACAAGGCAAGACGGGGATCCAGATCAGCACCCCAGGCCGCAGGAGGCTCGGGCGGGTATGGCGAGCTCCCCAGGCCAACTCGCCAGGTGGCGACTATGGCCAGATGCTCGCCTCTTCTAGGCGAGCTCCCCAGGGAAGTCTCCAACTCGCCAGGGTGGGGGTATAAGTAAGACCCCCCCCCTCTCCCTAGGATTTCCCTATAAATAGGACCCCAGGGGTACGAAGGAAAAGAAAAATCTCGGCCTGAGCCCTCGCGAGTTCCAGCAATTGCCCTCGACTCGCTACTGCTCGAGCTCGTCTCCTTCGTACCTAGCTCGGCCAATCTGGTTGAGAAGGGGTTGCTCCTAAGCAGCTGGGTACGTGGTGGGACCTTCCTGCCGCAGCAACCTGGGGTCTTGTTCGAACAGTTTGCTTCTGTTTCCTGACCAGAGACCGTCTTTCTGACCGCTCGACCAGTAACTTCAGGTGGCCTAGTCCGATTTCTGAGGTTGAGATATTTCTCGGCTTCAACAGTACTCTCGGAGGGTAGCGAAGGTCTCCTCCAAGTCCCGGAGATGAGAGTCGATGTCGAGGCTCTTGACCATGAGGTCATCCACGTACACCTCTAGATTTCACACCCTTTGCTCTCGGAAGACCCTGTCCATAATTTTCTAGTAAGTCGCACCTGCGTTCTTTAGCCCGAAGGGCATCATTCTATAGCAATATCACCCATCTCCCGTGATGAAAGAAACGTCCTTGACGTCGGGAGGGTGCATCCTGATTTGATGATAACCTGAAAAAGCATCTAGGAAACTCATTACAGATAAACCGACGGCTGAATCAACCAGCGCGTCGATCCAAGGCAAGGGGTAACAATCCTTAGGGCATGCTTTATTAAGTAAAGAAAAATCAACACACATCCTCCACCGGCTGTCTCCCTTTTTAACCATTACAACGTTGGAGATCCAGCCGGGGTATTGGATTTCGGATACAAAACCGGCCTTAAGGAGTTTGGCCACCTCCTCTCAGATTGGCTTGGCTAGCCTGTCCGCCGTGGACCTCTTCTTCTGCTAGATGGGGCGAGCCTCCGGATCCAGGTTGAGGCGATGGCAGGCCACGTCGGCGTCGATCCCCGGCATCTCCGCGGCACTCCAGGCGAAGATGTCCACGTTCTTCCGGATGTACTCCAGCATCCTGCCTTGAGCTTCCGGAGTCAGACCTCCGCTGATGCGGACCTTCTCCACCCTGCCGCCGAGGGTGAGAACCTTCATCTCTACCACCTCTTCTGCCGCCTCCAGACGGGACTACTCCCCCCACTCTTCAGCATCACCCCTCCGGGGGCGAGGACTTCTTCCTCGACTTCCTCCACAGCCATTACTTCGGCCGGCTCCTGGACTCCCTCTGCCATCCCTACCTGGGTGCGGCTCTCCTCCACTTCCATATCCTCTCCGCTAGCCTCCTGCTCCGCCTCCATCCTCCGCCCCATCTCCTCGGCCCCCTCCAGCCAAGAGATGGAGTTCACCGCCGTGACGTAGCAATCCCTTGCTACTTTGGGGTCTCCGCGGACCCGGACCTGGACCCCCTCGACGTTGAACTTGAGGCATTGGTGGAAGGACGAGGGGACGCAGCGGAAGGCGCTGATGAGGGGCCTCCCGAAGATGGCGCTATAGCTGCTGGGGGCGTCTACGATGGCGAACTTGCAATTGCGGGACTGTCCCCCCAGAGAGACATTGAGTCCTACTCCTTCGACTTCCTTCCTTTCCGCCGAGAAGCCAAACAGGGGCCCGTCCGAGGCCAACACCCTCCTGTCCTCCACCTTCATCGCGTCGAACGCCTTCTTAAAGATGACGTTGACCAAGCTCCCGTTGTCGATGAGGATCCGGAAGACGGTGAAATCCACGATGGCTGTCTGAATGACCAACGCTTCGCAAAAGGGGTCCTCATGACCTAGCATGTCCTGGACCGAGAACGTGATTCTCTCTTCTGGGGGTGGGGTCTGGGATGTGGAGCCAACGCTCCTGCGATACATGGTGTGGAAGCTCGCCGTACGGGAGGCCTCGACCCCTGCCCCCCCCCCCCCCCCCCCCGTGGATTGCTCTAATCCCTGGACCCCACATCGGCCCGGTCTTTACATCTGTCCTCCTCCCTCCGAGGCAGGACCTCCTCGATCCGCACTCCCTGGCGGTCTTGCTGATGTTGCTGCTCCCTATTTCCCCTTATCTCGAGGAACTCCAGGCACGTGACGGTGGAGTGTCCTTCTTCATAGTGGAAGTTGCAATACGGCAACTCCACCCTTACTTCCCTTCTCCTTCTCCTTGCCGACCTTCTTCTCTCCCCCATGGCTATTGCCATAGCCTGCTCTTGGTCGGGGAGAGGTGGCCTCTGGCCTTGCCTCCCCCCAGGAGGGTAGAATTGACCCTGGCCTCCCTAGCGATGGCCCCCTCCGTGGAACCCTCTCCTCGCCCTCTGCTCCTGCCACTCGGGCCTCCATCCTAGCCGATGATTTGGCTCCTATCGCCCCCACCTGGGTTGCTGCTGCTGTTGCTGTTGATCCCTCTGCCGGGGTTCAGCTCTCCTCTCTTCCTGGCCTCTACCTCCTCTAGGCCTCTCTTCTTCCGTAGCCCATTTGGCTAGCTTCCGGGAAAACTCCGGATTCGACGCCTCCCCGTCGACTTCTCTCGTCGCCCGCTCCATTAACTCCTCATAGGAGAGGGGGGAACCCTCTTCAACTCCATGCGAAAGAAACCCTGCTGCAGCCCCAGGGTGAAGGCCATCATCAGGGTATGCCCGACGTCTCTTGGACCTAGGAAACCTCCTCTTGGAAGCGGTCGACGTAGCTTCCCAGGGTCTCGTTCACCTCCTGCTTGATGCGGAACAGAGATTCTGACTCCCTCTTCCTCCTCTTAGAGGTGGTGAATCACAGCACGAACCCCCGGCGTAGGTCCTCGAAGTAGTAAATGGAACTGGCCGGCAGCTGATGGAACCACTCTCTCGCCTTCTCCCTGAGGGTAATGGCGAAGAGTCGGCACTTGAACCCGTCCGACATCTACCGGATCGAGACCACGTCCTCAAACCACTGGACGTGCTGGATCGGATCCCCCTTCCCGGTGTAGTAGGACATCTCGGGCTCCCTGAACCCATCCGAGACTGGCGCAGAAGAAACCAATTCGCTGAAGGGAATACCTCCACCCACCGGGCGAGTTGGTGGATCTCGCACCCCTAGCTCGCCGAATCTGCCGCCGCTCCCTGAGCCTGGGAATAGCACTCGCCCTGGGAGCTCGGCACCTCGACCCTCCTCGGTGACTTCCTTCCCGGCTCGCCTGGCGGGGGCCGCCTCGCCGAGTGCCGGGTCCGCGAGAACCGGGATCACCAGGGTCGTGCTCTCGGCCCGCATGCCGAGTGCGAATCGGACCATGCCGAGCATCTCCTGCCTGAACTCCTCGAACATCCCCATGGTGGCGAGAGAGGGAGGGGGTGGCAGGTCGGTCCTGTCCGATCCTTGCCCTTCTCCCCCAGTCATTAAGCTCGCCGAAGGTTTTCTGTGCTGACCACACTCCATGCTCATCGCACCAAAATGTTGAAACCGAAAATCGGTCTCTGTGGAGTTCGACCCATGGGGAAGAGGTGGTCGCACACCTACTTCGCTCCTGTAAGAAAAACAACCAAGGAAAAGAGCAGAGGACTAGACCAAGGACCCGGCGCAGAGGTCCCACCACACACCCGGAAGATCTTAGAGCGCTTCCCCTCCTTAGCCAAAAAGTCGGGCTAAGGTACCTCAGAAAGCACTAGAAGACTGGGATACAAGTAAGCATGTCTTTCTGAAGTACCCCTTGGGTCCTATTTATAGATTTCTGGAAACGGCCTGCAAATAGCCAACCTCCGCTGTTCTGAACAGCTATGTGCAGCCCAACTGGGTCTGCCAACAGCGTAACTCCGCTGTTTCAACTGGCTATGGGCAGGCCAGCGGGGGCAAAAGGTAAAGATACATCATAGTTGAGGGGCGAGTGGCCCTGTGATAGCCTCTACTCGGCAAGGGCGGCGAGTACCGGATGGAGCTGGTACTCGCCGCCTCAGCTCGGCCCTAGGCAAGCACGAGCTCGGCTGGCTCTATCCGCTCACTGGCTGCCAAATGCGGGAGTGGAAAAGCATCACTCAACGCCGAGGCAGAAGGCAGTGAAGGAGCTCGCCCCACTCAACGCCACGGCATAAGGCGTTGAGTGGGCTCACCTCACCCGGCGCCAAGACAAGGCGGTGAGGGAGCTCTCCTCACTCAACGCCACGGCAGAAGGCGTTGAGTGGGGCTGCCTCACTCGACGCCGCGGGAGAAGGCGTTGAGTGAGCTCGCCTCACTCAACGCCACGGGGGAAGGCGTTGAGTGAGCTCGCCTCACTCAATGCCATTGGCCTGGCTCGCCTGGCCTTGGGCTGGACTTGGCCGGTCTGGCTCATGCCGACCCCACTCGCCGGATACGGGGTTGTACAGATAAATCTTTTGCTTCATCCAATATTATTTTCTATTGCCTTCAATGCCACTGCTTAATACTCATCATGCTCCTAAAGATTTACTTATTTAAAACTTGAACCTCATGCACATTATTGTTTTAATGTAAGTTTTGTAATGGAAGACACATTGTTGTTTGTGGTTATTTCTAAAGTATTGGAGGATTACATACCATATAAAGAAAAAGAATTTTCATCAGATTCTGCAGCTTATACATTTTAGGACGAATATGTCAGAAGAGGTTAATTTGGTATTCAAAAAGTGTATGCAAATAAATGCAAGAAGATTAAACAATTAACTTCAAGAATGGCGTGTTTGTGATCAAGAAGAATTTTGTGAGAAAGATAATTGTGATTCTCAAACAAATAGAGCTCGATCCGAGATAAGATGTGGATATAATGCACGTGTGACCATTGTATTTAATCGAGGAACTGGAATGTATGTAGTTTCTGAATTTGTGGAAGTGCATAATCATCAATTTCACAGCGCATCGACTATACATATGATTCCGTCACAAAGAAAAATGTCAGTTGCTCAAGAAATTGAAGCAGATATAGTACATGAATTAGGTATCAGAATAAAAGATGCATATCACTGTTTCTATAAACAAGTCGATGGAAGTGAAGGACTTGAGTTTACTCGAAGAGATCAGAAGAACTACCTACGCACCAAGACAACGATCACTAATGTATGGTGAAGTAAGCAGCGTAGAGAGGTATTTTAACTGACATTTAAAAGAAAGCCCATCATATTTATTATTATGATATTCAATTAGATTATGAGGAGCAGATTACAAATATTTTCTAGGTTGATGTAAGGATGATATTAGATTATAGCCACTTCGGAGATGCGATTATATTTGATACGACATATGCACAAATAAAGCCACAAGACCATTTGGTGTTTTCATGGGGCTGAACCATCACCGAGCAATAGTTTTTGGAGGTGCACTTTTATATGATGAAACTATTGAATCATTCATTTGGCTTTTTGAAACATTTTACAAGTCATGAATGACAAAAAACCTAAGACTATCTTTATGGACGTTGATGCAGTAATGACAGTGACAATTAAGGAGGTTTTGCCACATACATATCATGCTTTATGTTCATGACATATGTGGCAAAATGCATTAAAACACTTGGATTACCTACTTAAAGGTGAGTCAAGGTTTGGTCAAAATTTCTCATCTTGTATTTATGAGTACGATGATGAGAATGCATTTTTCAATGCATGGAAAGAATTACTGGATGTGTATAATCTATATGAAAAATACCTGGCTAAGATATCTATTTAAGCTAAAAGAGAAATAGTCCCAAGCATACGTGAAGAGAACTTTCACTGTTGGAATGAGAAGTACTCAATTGAGCGAAATATTCAATTGTGATTTGAAGGAGTGCTTAAAAACCAACATTAATATAGTTGAATTTTTTACTCATTTTAAAAGAGTTGTTGGTCAAAAGCGGTATAAGGAGTTAGAAACAGAATATGACTCGCGACAGAGACTGTAAAGATTGGCTTTGAAGAGCTCACCTATGTTGAACCAATTGTCAAACATATATACCCCCAAAGATATTTGAAGTATTTCAAAATGAAGTCATTGGAGTCATGCCACTTATTATTACAAGTCGTAATGTAAAACAAGATAGACATGAGTATGTTATTAGAGTCTTTGGTGCATATAAGCAAGACACAATCTCTTTAAACACATCTGATTGGCCAATTTCTTGTATGTGTCGGATGTTTAAGAATTGTGGTATCTTGTATAGACATTGCATTAGGGTATTTGACGCAGTGATGAAGACGGAATGTAAGAGACAATGATATGACAGATATTCATCAAGAGAGTTCAAGGTTAGAGTACAAAGATTAATATAAAGCTTTGTGCCCCATTTATATTCAGTTAGTGAATGAAGCTTGCGAATGAAGACAGATACATAGTTTTAAGCTCGGTAGTACAAGAGCTATGGAAAAAATCGAGAGGCAAAAGGTACAAGTGGTGATATGCAACAAATGACAATAAAAACATAAAATGGCCCTGAAGATTATCCCAATCCATCATCCTTAATTAACATTCATACTAAAGGGAATTAAAAAAAACAAAATACTCGATGCAAGAAACAGTGCCCCAAAATATGGATAGAAAGAATGAAAAAAATCAAGAAGTGATACACACAAAAAAAGAAGTTGGAAAAAACAAATTGTATACGGTAATTATTTACTCATTTTTTGTCATACTAAGAGAAGAACTAATCATTCTATGCTAACAAGTCAATCAAATTAATTCAGAACGACGACTTTTGCCTGAACTTGCACACCAAGAACATATTAGTTTCACAGATTTGTTGATGATGGTAACTAAACTTATAATTTTCCTTCTAGGAGTATTATTTGTTTGTACATAACACAATTTAAAATTACTTAATTGTGCGGGGTATAGACGGCAAGTGCGACTTGTTTGGGGTTTAGTTTATTTCTCTATTTATTGTAGGGGTACTTTTGTAATGTCGTAGTTATGACATCTATAACTAGCTGATGGTTTAGAATTATGAGTGTTGCAGTCTAACTCGACGTCCCGGTCGAGCCGGCATGACCTGGACCGCCTTTGCTCTCGGAACGGTCAAGCGCACACAGTCAATGAAGTAGAACGATCGTACACACGAAATTTTAACGTGGAAAAACCACCTCAACCAGGTAAAAAATCACGTGACCGGATCTGTGCCGATCAAAGTCTACTATTTCCTGGTTGTTACAGCTTGTATGAGAAATCGAGGGTGACATGCCACCTCTTGTTAGAGTTTTGAGGTGAGAGAATACTTGGCACACGGCTAACGACAGACCGTCGCGTCGGGAGTTAGTTACAAATCGCACTTGGCGTTGATGGTCTTCGCTTAACGTCTTGCTGATTCTGAACGTAGGAGCGGAACGCCTGAACTTGCGGTTGCGGAGGCCACTTGGAAATTGAGAGATTGGGCTTCGTTGGGTGGCTTCAACTTGGCTCGTACATGGCCCGGATGCAGCTCGGGTGCGGCTTGGGTGCGGCTTGGGTGCTGCTCGTAGGAGGAATTCGGCAGAGCTTCGACCTGAGGAAGAAGAAGACTCGGAGAAAAAAAGTCAAAAATGAGGAGGCTTGTGGCTCCTTTTATAGGCTTACCGTGGTTATGCGGCTATCCGCACACTATAACCACCCAAAATTAACATTTTCCCATAGTTTATGGGTGCACATTTATGATAATTATTACTGTTGTTTGCACCCCTAAATAAGTAACTAAATTACTAATCAAATTCCTCCACTAATCTGGTGGTTAGTGGGTGCTTACACGCGAATCGAACGGCCGGGAACGTCCCCAACCGATCGGAAGATGCGGGCGGAACTCCACGGGCGGCCGGCGAACTCGCCGCCGAGTTTGCCGGCGAGGGGAGGACCGCCGAAGGCGGTCGGGGAGGAGCGGCCGGCGCGACCGCCTCCTTTGGCTGTGTGCCGGCGGCCGAGGGAAGGAGCGGCCCGGGCGGACACTCCCTTGGCCGCGGTCGGCGGCCTAGGGAGGGAGCGGCCCGGGCGGCTGCTCCCTTGGCCGCGACCGGAGGCCGAAGGAGGGGGCGGCCCGGGCGGCCGCTCTCCCGGCCGCGGCCGGCGGCAGAAGGGGAGCTTCGGTCAGGGCCTGCTCGGGGTGAGAAGCCGAGCGGTCGGCGTCCGGGGAGGAAGCCGGCTGCTTGCCGCCGGCAAGGCAGGGCTCGCGGGGGTTTGCCCACTACGCGCGATGGGATCAGCGCACGGGGGGATCAAGCGCGGTGATCGTGCGTGCGGTCAAACCCATGATCCCACTACTTTTGAGGTGAAGATCATGGATGTGTGATTATGTGCACACCTATTCTTATAAAATGGGTCTCATCACTAACAAGTGTGTCGTTTAATTGGGTTTTTTTGTGTGGAGTTGTTTGCCGACGCGGGGGAAGGAGGTAACATTCAATCCTCTAATGTGCTCCCATTGTCTGTTCGCCCGCCCCCTCGGCGGGCTTCGTCCCCCACCCCACCCCGGCGGGCTCCGTCCCCCACCCCACCCCGGCGGGCTCCGCACCGCCCCCCGGCTTCCCTTGCCCCTCGACGGCCTTGGCCTCCCTACAGTGACAGTGCATAGAGGACCCTCCATGCCCCGCACGATAGTACTCAGCTAAAGGTGGGGGCTTCGCCCGCCCTTGACCGACGGTTTTGAGAAGAGTAAATTTTTCATATTAGTAATTACAGATTATACGATACATCAAATGTAAAATTGATGGGTATTTGATTTGAACGGAATAGGTAGAAAAAAGCATATGGTAAATGAATAAATTTTTGTTGTTATTATTTTATAACTAAAAGACTGCCTAGGGCAAATTTAGATGTGGCAGAAATTATATGGATAGAATTTACTCTGTCATAAACTTCGATTTATTTATCATTTCTTATATAAAAATAATCTCATATATTTCTTTATTTAAGTAAAGAATATACGTAAAGAAATCAATGTTGATTTCTTAGCTGGTTGGTTAGGCATCACTTTCCCTACTTTAAGATCCGTTGTTCGAATCATCCCTTCAATTTTATGATTTCTGAACTTTCAAATTGATTTTAAATTATTATTTTCCTGTGTAATACACAACAGACGGTTGAGATTGATTTGAACGTTCACCGTGTTACACCGTGCAATCACAACGGTTCCCGATATTTCTTTGTACACACGCACGAGTGACAGGCACGGGCCTCCGGCCCTCGTGCCCTACGCGACATACCGCCTCCGGCGGGCTTCACCCGTCCGCCTTAGTTCCATGCATAATTATATTATGCAGAAAAAATTGAAGTTATTTAGATTATAATAATATAATATGTTAAATAATTTATACTATAATCATGTATAATATGCACCTCGCACAGTTTATATAATTTAATATGTATAATATGCATAATTATGTTAAGTAATAAATATATTATATAATTTAAATTTTATGGGCACCACACGCAGTTTTTTTAATTATATTTTGTTTAGTCCTACACCGGAAAACCAGATTAAAATTTCAAATATAAAAATTATAACCCGCCATTATTCTTCGAATGTCTAAAGAGCGGGCGGGCTAGCCGATTGCTTATGGCTATGTCGGGCTGGTTATGTGAAGAGCGGATGCGGTTTGTTAGGCTTGTCGCGTGTACACCACGTTAATGTTTTTTATAAAAAAATATCCGTTTCGTTTAGTCCCACACCGGGGAAACGAAACAGATATTTTGAGTATAAATACAATAATCAGCCATCATTTTTGAAATTGGAAAGAGCGGGCGGGCTACCCAGAGTGGGTTAGAGACTATATCAGGCGGGAAAGATGCGGAACGTTGGCCCAGCCTAAATGTCTTGCTTTGTAGCGGGGCAGACGGTCCATTTAGCTTTTATTATTCATAATTTTAACATAGGTTTAAGACACCCTAGTAGTAGATTTAGAAAACCTAGAAAAATGTGAAGAAAGAGTGTCATTTGATTGAAATTATCAATCCATGATCAGACAACTATTCTAATTTCAAACTCATGAGTTTACATTTCATTCAATATATATATATATATATATATATATATATATATATATATATATATATAGGGTTAATGTATATACGCGGCTTGTGCATATAAGCTATATACGCAGGGATGCGTAATACAGAAAATACACATAGTAAAATGCATTTTTAGGAAAAGTGATCAACATGAAAGTTGTAGATCTCGACGATATCTACAACTTTCATGTTGACCACTTTTCCTAAAAATCCATTTTACTAGGTGTATTTTCAAATGGCGCGGAACCGGGCGGAACTATTGCGAATCGCAATAGTTCCGCCCAGTTCCGCGCCATTTGAAAATACACCTAGTAAAATGCATTTTTAGGAAAAATGGTCAACATGAAAGTTGTAGATATCGTCGAGATCTACAACTTTCATGTTGACCACTTTTTCGAAAAATGAAGTCTCGCACCTAAGAAATGTACACATCCTGCGTTTTTACATTAAATCCTACATATATATATATATATATATATAAAATGAAATTGTGAAATATATATATATATATATATATATATATATATATAGAATGAAATGGGCTGCTGACCTTTTTTTTAAAAGTATTCTGATGTACTTTTTCTTTAGAATGAAATGGGCTGCTGACCTTTTTTTTAAAAGTATTCTGCTGTACTTTTTCTTACTTGGGATCTTTTTTGGGGTGCCAATCAGGCGCTCTGGTGTATCTGCTTTTGCAGGTTCCCAATATGCCTCTAAATGCTATTTTCAAGCTTTTTTGGTGGTCATCTCTCTCACCGCTCTCCCAAACAGAGCCTCCAGGACTCGTACTCATGACCTCAACTTCACATGGCAACACCTCCCCCGGTGCACCAAGGCTCCCCTTCAGTGGAATAATTTAAAAAAAGGAACAAAATTTCAATCATGGTTGAAATGCCTACAACTTTAACAAGTGACCTCAACAACCCTCAGCTGAGAGACTATTTGTCAAAAAGAAAATCTTGCAACCAATAACACAACTTTCAAAAAAATTGAAAAAGTCAGCATATACAAGTCCTAAAAAGAGTAGAAGGGTAGGAAGCTACTTATCTCCCGCTCCCCCGAACATGCCGCCCATCATGTCTTTCGAGCCCATCTGCTTCATTAGGCTCTGCAGCCCCCCCATGCCGCCAATCTGCTTGAGCATCTGAGGGGGGAGAACCTTGCTCATGTGCTGCGCGTTCATGTTCCGTGACAAGGCGCTCATCTCTCCCTTCTTCGGGATCTTCAGCCCCTTCATCTTGCTCCATATTTTTGAGAGCCTTTTGTACTCCTCCAGCATCTCCATGACATCTCGAATCGAGCGGCCTGAGCCCCGGGCAATCCTCAGCGCCCGTGAGTCGTTGAAGATCTTCGGGTTCGTGCTGTCCAACTCTGATGGAAAATTTCCGACATTAGTGCCATTTATAATGCCGCCGCATGGTTTAACAATATGGTCAATTATCGGGACCTTCCCTACGATTTTACATAATTGCAAAGACCTCCCCTCCACATCGTTAATTTTTTGGCATAATAAGCATAATTTTTGGGTCCGAGCCCAGTTACAGATCTCCAGCAGTTCATAAGATTTGGACAAGTTACACTTCAATTTTAATTTTCGTCTATGAGATCCGCATTTCGATATCTCAGATTTCATATCGGTATCTCAGACTCAAATATGATATACAGCTATCATATCAATATCTCATATACAAATATGATATCTCATATCAGTATCTCAGACATAATATTTTCAAAAAAAAGAATGTAAAATGAATAGGTGGAGCATCACTTGTCTACATCCTATGAGCCCAGGACAGAGATCTGTAACAAGGGCTCGAACCCAATAAAATCATCCCCTCTGCGAGGAATGCACTCGTAATATATGTTAACTAGGAGGGAGTGTCTCACAAGTCACAACGTTGTAAACTCGGATGGGAAATTTTTATAGACACAGAGGGAGTGTCTTGTAATGTTGGTCTGAAGTGCATGGGTTTATTTGCATATTGTCAAATCATGTGGGGCACCCTCATTATGATAAAAAAGGGGGGAAATTTAGTTCTGGCAAGTAAAATAGCCAAGAGAAGAAATCAATACCTGCATTTGTCATGGAATCCATCATTGTCATGTACCGTTTGAGCTTAGCTTGGCTCTCTTTCTCATGACCCTTGGGCATAACCTCTGCACTAAATCCGGGTAACATGGAGAACACCTACTAGAGAAATTTTTCGCATATAAGCGAGTCATAACGAAGCAAAAGCTTATAACATATAGAGTTAGTTACCGGGACCTCCATCACAAAAACCGCTCTTGGAGTTTGCAACGTTATAAGACATCCACTAAATTTATATATATTACAAGTGCACCCCTTTAAATGGATGGTTTATTGACCCAAGGGGTTGGCTTGCTAATTTAAAAAAGTAGAGGGTAGACCTATGTAATTATGCAAAATCTTAGGAGAGGTCCCTGTAATTAACCCGGAAAAAAAAAAACATTATTTCTGAAGAATTATATGAGGGTTGGAAAAAATTGCGGCAGACAGACCTGGCCTATTGGACCCATTTTTAGTATGTTCTGGAATTGCTCGTACATGAGTCTGAGCGTAAAACTTCCCTCCGAGAGCTTTTGAAGAAGCTCAGGTTGTTGGTCTGTTGGCACAACTTCCTGAATTTTATCCATGAATCCGGACCAATCGCCCATGCCTAGTGTTAGCAAAAAAAAGGTTATGATTTTACAGGTAGGTAAAGTTATTACACAGAAAATAGGGAGGCGACATTTACCTAAAAGACGGCTGACAAATGGTTTGACATCAAAAACTTCGAACTCGTCCATATGCTCTCCGGTTCCTATGAATATGACTGGACTTTTTGTAGCTGCAACTCTGCACAATGATGGAAAGAGTATTAGTATTTTGAACATGTGAAGACAGTATTAAGAGGAGGGATCAATCCATTTGTGACATGTGAGGGGTGTAATAGTGATTGTTAAAATAGCCCATGTAAAGGGCCCATGTAAAGGGCCCATTTATTGTTATCTTCTCTCCTTCTTTAGTCCCACATCTTGTATAGGATTATCTTCTCTTCTTCTTCCTATATATTTGTATTCTCTCCTTGTATTTAGATACACAAGCAATACATACAAGTTTTTGAACTCTTCCAACATGGTATCAGAGGGAGCGGTCTTTCCTGTGCGGTCTCATTCTCTTTAACCGCCCAGGCCGCCCTACCCCCCACCCCCACCCCTCTCCGCTTCTCCTACGGATTGTGAGCCTACCCGCTCCGGTCTCCTATCCGCGGGCTCTGCGGTTTGCACTCTGCATTCCTCTTCTCCTCTCCCTCTCCGTGGTTCCACCCTCTTCAGGCTTTTTTATAGCAAACATTCTCTCTAATTCGTGGGGTCCACCTCTTTTCTATTCGCTGCGGATTCGCCTTCTATCCGCTGCGAGCTCCTCTCCTTCTTGCTTCGTGCACGGCCTCTGCCTCCTTGTCCGCTGCAAGGCCGTTGTGGCTTAGCCTTCTGTCCGCTGCGGCTTAGCCTTCTGTCCGCTGCGGCTTCGCCTTCTGTCCGCTGTGAGTCTCCCCTTTGCTTCCCGCGACCTCTGTCAAACCGCTGCGAGTTCTCTCTTGCGGGCTGCTCTTATCCACCATCTCTCTGCTTCCTTCTTCTCGCTTGCGATCTCTCGCGGTTTCCTTCCGCTCTCTGACCGCTGCTGGCTTCACCTAGACCGGGGCGGTCTCTCTTTTGTTTCTGCCCTCTGGTCGCGAACTGACTACTCGTTGGTATCCGGCTTGACCGTGCGGACTGCTGCCTATCCGCATTCTGGTCGTGGTCTTCCTAAGTCATTCTCGCGGCGGCCTCCTTGTCTTCTCGCAGGCGGTTTGTCCTCTACTCGCCACGGCCTTGCTCTCTTCTCACAGCAGCCTCCTGCCCTTCTCGCAGCGACCTCGGCTGTCTGCCTCTGCGGTCTGCCCTTATGGGCTCTTCCGGTAACTCCTCTGGCTCGACGGCCAACCCGCCTGCTGACCGCCCGGCTTGTCCGACTGACCGCTCGGCTTGCACTACAGAAGTCCGTGACGAGCTGCGCATCACTACCATCTCTCTTTCTGGAAAGAAGAACTTCGTCCCTTGGGTACATTCGGTTAGACGGGTTCTTCAGGCCAAGGGCCTTCTCCCTCACCTTACTCAGGCTCCTCCCACCCCTCCTACCGATGACTGGCTCCGCAATGATGGCCGAGTTCAGACCTGGATCTTGAATTCTTTAGATGGTGAGCCATATCAAATGGCTATGTATCATGAGACTGTCAAAGATATGTTGACTGAGCTAGACTCCTTATATTCTGGACGGGACAGCCTCCAGCATCTCTACGACATCCTCACTGACCTCTTTTCTCTTGACGCTGGAGGGGCTTCAGATATGACCTCCTTTGTTGCTCGTGCGAAGACTCTTGCTGAAGCATGGATCCAGCATCAGCCGTTCACCAATGATGTTGTTGCTCAGCGCGCTCAGAAGGAAGCCACCTGTACTGCCATCATCATGGCCCGTCTTCCCCCTCACCTTCAGAGCATTCGTGCTCAGGTCCTGGCTTCCTCTACCACACCATCATTTTCTGATGTGTGCTCCATGATTCTCCGAGTACCACCTCCTCCAGATACTACGGCTCCTCCGGCCCTTCTTCAGCAGGCACCTCCGCTTCTACCATTCCCTCCTCCTCCTTCTACTCGGGGGGGGGGGTCGTTCGGGATCTCGCGGCCGTGGTCGTGGTGGCCGGGGTCGGCCAAAGTGTTCCTTCTGCGGGAAAGATGGTCATCTCGAGGCAACCTGTTACAAGAAAGTTGGTTATCCTCCTCGCCCGACGGCTTCTGTTGCTACCGATGTTGGTCCTCCTGATCTTGAAGGTGTCCGTCTTCAGCTCCAGCATCTCCAGGGATTGCTCCACCCACCATCTGCCTCCATTGCCTCCGTCTCTAACACAGGTACCGCTTGTATCTCCACCGGCTTGGGCTGGATTGTGGACTCTGGCGCTACTCATCACATTACTCCACATCGACCTGCCCAGTACCTGAATTCCCCTTATCCACAGTCTATTACTGTGGCCAATGGAGCCACTGTTCTCGTCTCCGGCTCGGCAGATCTTCCTCTCACCTCCTCCATCTCCCTTCGCTCGGCTCTTCACGTCCTGAGTTCCCCGTTCAATTTACTTTCTGTTGGACAGCTTACTAATGATCTGGATTGTTCTATTATATTCACTTCCTCTTCTTTTGTTATACAGGATCGGCGGGCGCAGACTACCATTGGTAAAGGCCGGCTGCGGAATGGGCTCCACCTTCTCGACGACTCTCCCACCATCCTCTCATCCGTCTCTTCAACTGCTTGGCATCGTCGACTTGGGCATGATCCTCTACCGGTCCTCCAGCGGGCTCTCCCGGATGTTTCTTTTACCCCCTTTCAGTGTGACTCATGTATCCTCGGCAAGCAGACTCGATGTTGCCTGTTCCCTCATGCTTCAAATGCATGTCCCTAAACCATATTGGAACTTTGCGGTCTCGATCGCCTGTTTTCTCATTAACCGTCTCCCTTCCTCTATTCTCAACTATGCTACTCAGTTTAGCATACTCTTTCCCTCCACTCCGACCTTTCCTCTCCCACCTCGTGTATTCGGTAGCCTCTGCTACGTCCACCGTTTGGGGCCTTTCTCGGATAAGTTGGATCCCCGAGCGGCCAAGTATATCTTTGTTGGTTATTCACGCACCCAAAAGGGGTATGTATGTTATTCTCCTTCTACACGCAAGATCTTCGTTTTTGCTGATGTCACTTTCCGCGAGGATCAACCATTCTTTCCTGCTCCCTTACCCGACCATCTACCACCCACACCTACTCCTCCATCCATCCCACGCCCGGTCATTCCTGCAACTACTCCTCCGACTGTCGTTCCCTCTGAACCGACTGTCGTTCCCTCCAAACCACCAGTTATATGCGTCTACACTCATCGCTCTACCACTTCCGTTGCCCCTCTGCCGTCGGTCTCTACCATGGATACTCCGCGTCCAAATGATCAGGTATCGCCTTCCACTGCTCATTCGCTGGCAAATTACATCTCTCTTCATCGCCTCTCTCCCCATTTACACACTTTGGCTACTTCTCTCTCTTCGGTTGCTATTCCTAATTCTGTGCAGGAGGCGCTTCAACATCCAGGATGGCGAGCGGCCATGGAGGAAGAAATGTCTGCTCTCTGGTCTAACCAGACATGGTCTGTTGTTCCCCTTCCACCGGACCAGAAACCAGTTGGGTGCAAGTGGGTCTTTGTCATCAAACATGCTGCCGATGGGACAATTGACCGTCTAAAGGCCCGTCTTGTGGCTAGAGGTTTCACTCAACAGGAGGGGCTAGATTATGAGGAAACGTTCTCTCCAGTAGCGAAGCTTAATAGTGTTTGCGTCCTCATCTCTATTGCTGTCCATCGCCGGTGGCCTCTCTTTCAGCTGGATATCAAGAATGCTTTCTTGAATGGGGATCTCCAGGAAACTGTCTACATGCAACAATCACCCGGGTTTGAGACCACGGGGGAGTCTCAGGTCTGCCATCTTAAAAAGGCTCTATATGGTCTCAAACAATCTCCACGGGCATGGTTTGAAAAATTCAGCAAGGTCCTCCGTGAGATTGGTTTCACTCGGAGCTCGGCCGACTTCTCGCTCTTTACTCGTCACAAACTAACAGGAACGGTTATTCTGTTAGTATACGTCGACGATATTATCATTACTGGAGATGACTCTCAAGGGATACAGGCAGTCAAAGTCCATCTAAACTCAGTCTTTCAGACAAAGGATTTGGGACCTTTTCGCTATTTTTTGGGTCTTGAGATTGCCAGAAGGCCGAATGGGCTCACTCTCTCTCAACGGAAATATTGTCTTGACCTTCTTCATGATGCGGGTCAGTCCGGCTGCAAGCCAAGTGATACTCCTATGGATGTGAACCACAACCTGTGTGCCCAGGCATCTGACTCCGATCTCCTTCTCCAGAATCCTGAATATTATCGACGTCTTGTTGGAAAACTGATATATCTCACGGTTACCAGACCGGATATTTCCTTTGTTGTTGGTCTTGTCAGCAGATACATGCACTCTCCTCGAAAATCTCATCTTCAAGCAGTGGAACGAATTCTCAGGTATCTAAAAACCGCTCCTAGTCAGGGACTTGTCTACAGGACCTCCTCTTCTGCTCTAACATTGGTGGCATATTCAGATGCTGATTACGCTGGCTCTCTCGATGACCGACGATCTACGAGTGGTTTTTGCACTTACCTTGGAGGACATCTTATTACTTGGCGAAGTAAGAAACAAGCGGTCGTTGCTCGATCTTCAGCTGAGGCAGAGTACCGGGCAATGATATCAGTTGTATCAGAATTGACATGGCTTGAGAGTCTTCTTACTGATCTGGGTGTAAAATTACCATCACCGGCTCTTCTCCTTTGTGACAGTTAAGCCGTCATACACATCGCAAAGAACCCGATCTTTCACGAAAGAACGAAGCATATTGAGGTCGATTGTCACTTCATCCGGGAAAAGGTTCAAATGAAGAAGCTTGACCTAAAGCATGTCCCAGGATCAGAACAAGTTGCGGATGTCTTCACGAAGGCTCTTTCCAAGACACTCTTCTATCAATGCTTGTCCAAGCTTGGCGCATACGATTTGTACGTTCCAACTTGCGGGGGAGTGTTAAAATAGCTCATGTAATGGGCCCATTATTGGGCCCATTTATTGTTTTATCTTCTCTCCTTCTTTAGTCCCACATCTTGTATAGGATTATCTTCTCTCTTCTTCTTCCTATATATTTGTATTCTCTCCTTGTATTTAGATACACAAGCAATATATACAAGTTTTTGAGCTCTTCCAACAGTGATGTATGTTAATAGTGATGTAATGTCTGTCATACCCAACTTGTCCAGTATTCTGTCAAATGAGTTCAGACTCAGCCCTTTGGTAAGCACTTCTACAAGCTGCTGGTTTGATGGAACAAACGGTGTACCCTCCTAACAATATTTTCTTTGATGAAGTGTCTGTCGATCTCCACGTGTTTGGTGTGATCGGGTTGCACCGGATTGTGGGCAATGTTGATTGAAGCTTTATTATTGCAATAGATCCTGATTGGACCGTCACACTCCACGCCCAGGTCCTTCATGATCGACTGGATCCATAACCCTTCATATAACCCCTGTACCATAGGACAGAATTCTGCCTTTGTGTTGGATCTGGCTACAACATGTTGTTTCTTGCTTCTTCAAGTTACCAAATTTCCCCCAGCAAGAGAACAGTACCTAGATGTTGACCTCCGGTCATTAACTGAACCTGCCCAGTCCACATCCGTATAGACCTCCACGGTCAATGCCTTATTGGGTGAGAACAAAATTCTCTTGCCAGGAGTGGATTTGAGATACCTCAGAACTTTGTATGCAGCATCCAGGTGATGTGATCTAGGTGAATGCATGTACTGACTAAGGACCCCCACAACATAGGATATGTCTAGATACGTCATCAACAACAACTCCATTTCTTCCAAGTTTGTGATTGATCTCAATTGAGGTATCTGTCGGCCTGCACCCGAGCATTCCAGTTGTCTCAAGCAAGTCCAGAACATAAAGATCCCATGCTTGGATCTAGGCACCTCGATGCCCAAAAAATACTTGAGGGGACCAAGATCCTTCACTTCAAATTCCTTAGACAAAATTGACTTTAGAAGTTTAACATCTTCGGTATCATCGCCGGTTATTACTATATCATCCACATAGACAATGAGAGCAGCCACATTACCCTCACTATGTTTCACAAATAAGGTGTGATCAACATTGTTCTGTTTGTACCCGAAAGGGATCATAGCCCGGTGAAATCTCCCGAACCACGTACGTGGAGATTGCTTCAAGCCATACAAAGATTTCTTCAACCTGCAAACTTTCCCTGCCAGTCCTTCTTGGCTAACACCAGGAGGTAAGGACATGTAGACTTACTCCTCGAGATTACCGTGGAGAAATGCATTCTTCACATCCAACTGAATGAGACTCCGCCCTTTACACACAACAACTGAAAGCAAGATCCCGATGAAGTTCATTTTTGCAACTGGAACAAATGTCTCCTGATAGTCGATGTCCGCTGTCTGCGTATATCCTCTCGCTACCAGCCTGGCTTTGTATCGTTCCACAAGGCCTTAGGAGTTTTGCTTCACAGAGAAAACTCACTTGCATCCCACCACTGTTTTCCCTTTAGGGAGTTGAACCAACTCCCAAGTATTGTTCTTGTCAAGAACTATCATTTCTTCCAACATGGCTTCCTTCCAGTCACTATGCTCAAGAGCTTCCTGTCAAGACTGAGGAATAGAAATGGAGGCCAAGGAGGTGACAAATGTTCTGTGTAGGAAACAGGGAGTCATAAGTCACAAAGTGGGAAAGAGGATGCATGGTAGAAGTAGAACTACCTTTGTTAGTACCCAACGATGGGTCGAATGATGACACTGGTTGAATAGCAAGAGCATGAGTGTTCGTGCCCCCTCTACGTCACGGGTAGACTTGCAAAAGAAGAGGAATCACCGGGTTCCCAGAAGTAGGTGGGGGCACCGGAGGAGTAGAAACAGGAGGTAGCATCATAAACAGAGGAATAGACAGAGGAACAGAAAGAGGGGAACTCACTTCTGTAGTTGTAGTCTCCCCCTGAAGAGATTCCCCAAAATAAGATTCAGATTCCCGGAAGGTGACATCCATGACAACAAATACTTGCTTGGTAACAGGATGGAAGCACCTATAACCCTTCTGAGTAGGTGAGTAGTCAATAAATACACACTTCAGGGCGCGGGGATCAAGTTTGGTTTTAGGCTGGGTGTGGACAAAACATACACATCCAAAGACACGGGGAGAGAGAACAAGGTAGGACAAACCCCTAGAGTGGTGAGAGGGGTCTGAAACTCAAGGGCCCGCGTAGGAATACGATTGATGAGGTAGGTTGCGGTGAGAACTGCATTACCCCAATAATACTTCGGGAGATGCATCTGAAGGAGGAGGCACCTAACCACCTCAAGGAGGTGCCGATTCTTACGCTCAGCCACCCCATTCTGAGCAGGGGTGTAGGCACAGGAGGTTTGATGAATGATACCTAGGTCACTCAGATAGTTGTAAAGGCGAGCGTCCATATATTCACGACCATTGTCGCTACGCAGAATTTTAACAATAACATCATATTGAGTAGTGATCATCTTATGAAAGCACTAAAAAATAGAGAACACCTAACTTTTATGCTTCATTAAGTAAACTCAGGTACAATGAGAGTAACAGTCAATAAAAGAAACAAACCACGAGCAACCATAAATAGAGGCAGTAGGGCTAGGGATCCAAACATCAGTATGAATAATTGTAAAAGGAACAGAACTACGGGGAGACATAAGAGGAAGAGTACTACGATGATGTTTAGCCAGATCACACACATCACAATGAAAAACATTAAACGAAGTAGAAGACATATTAGGAAGCAAAAGCTTCATAAAAACGACAGGAGAATGTCCTAGCCGACAATGTCAGGAATCCAACTCAGAGGGACAAGCAGCAAGAAGGGCTTTGGGAGGCCGAGCAATGTTGGAGGGAGTGGAAGTAGAGGGATCAAACACGTAGAGCCCGTTGTATAGTCTACCAGAGTCAATCATCGTCCCCGTCTTTAGGTACTGAAAAACACAAGAGATAGAAAAAAATGTCACTGAACAATTCATAGAGTTAGTCAGATGACTAATAAAGAGAAGATTGCGGGTGAAAGCAGGAACATGAAGAACAGAGGAGAGGGTAAGAGAGGAGCATGGAATGGATCATTTTCTAGCAATGGGAGAAAGCGATCCATCAACAATGCTCACTTTGTCCCTGCTAGACAGAGGTGTGTATGACACAAAACCTGTGGCCGAGCCGATCATGTGGTATGTAGCCCCAAAATCAATGATCCACTGGGTGGAGAGGTGAGAGGAAGCCGAGTGAGCACCTGCAGCCTGCAGGTCCCTGATGAGCATAGGAAGAGGAGGCAGAACGAGACGGCTCCGCTGGAGGTCTGGGCATCATCCGGCGGAACACCAAAATTTCCTCAGTCGAAAGAACCAAGGGGGCCATATTGGAATCCAGAGAATGAGGAGCAGTAGAATCCTCCCCAGCATCTGACAAGGGAGGCGACCGGGGCAGAGGAGGTCTGTGCTGAGAACGACCGCCTCCCGGGCTATCACGAGAGGCAGAGCCGCCTCGAGGTGGAAAACCATGAAACTTGAAGCAGGTGTCTCTCTACAATAATCACAGACCAGGTGATCTTTCTCTGCAGTCCTCAATCTAGTGTCGCGAGCAGGACGAGCCCCAGGCTGAGAAAGAGAGACAAGGGCAGATCCCTCAGTGGGAGAGTCTGGAAGCAGAGTCAGGCGGCGATTGAATTTCTTTTGGACAAGGTTGTACACCTCGGGCAGAGAAGGTAGAGGAGAGCGGTCAAGAATCTAAATGCTGATCGGATCAAAATCCCAATATAAGTTATGGAGGAACTCAAAGATGCGATTGCGTTCTTCTCTTGCCCGGACAAGCACCTCATCTTCAGGAGACACCAGGATCAGAGAATCGAAATGATCATACTCCTGATATAGTTGGATGAACTCCGAGTAGTAGGCCGAGGGATGTTGATCACCCTGTCGCAGGAGGAACAACCGGGGACGAAGTTGGTAGATCTGAGCAGCATTACCTCAACCAAAATAGGTAGTCTCTGCACGCTTCCAAATATCCGCTGCTGTATCCAACAACAGATAGTTCTGAGAGATGGACTCCATCATAGAGTTAAGCAACCAAGACATTACCAGGGAGTTGTCCGACTCTCACTGAAACCACTCAGGAGAGTCAGACGCAGGAGCCTTCACCGTGCCACTGACATGACCTAATAATCGGCGGCTTTTGAGGGCAAGACTGATGGAGCGAGCCCACAGGACGTAGTTGGAACCATCCAATTTCATATTGGTGATCTGAGGAGTACCATGGTTTGAGGGGACGCGGAGAGGCCACTCCACCGGAAGACATGGTGGTAGAGGATTCACTTCCAGCCATAAGGAAACCCCGAATAGAAATCAAGGACGCATCGAATAATCACAAGGATGTTGAAGGAAAAAAACAACCCCTATAGAAAGAGGGGAAGAGATGAGGGACCACCCGCATCGAGGAAATCAAGACTCCATGGAGCCGGCGTCCCTAGAGCACAAGAGAGAAGAAGAAGAAGAAGAAGTAAAAGAAGAAGACGAAGAAGAATAATAATAATAATAAGAAGCAGAAGAAGCGGCCTGAGAAGCGCGGGTTACGCGGCGGGCTGGGCGGACGAAGCGACGGGAGGCGCGGTCGGGACAGAGCGGGAGAAGCGGCGACGCCGGAACTGTGCGGGAGAAGCAGCGGGGCCAGAGCTATGCAGGACGGGGCTGTGCGGGAGCAACGAGATAAGAAAAAAACCCTAAGGGGCCTCTGATACCATGTTGAGGAAAATAGAATAATGATTCGATTCATTTTACACTAGGCTCTCATATATATATATATATATATATATATATATATATATATATATATATATATATATATATATATATATATATATATAACACCGTAACAATATAAAACTCAATATTCAAGTATATTCCAACAGTCGAAAATTCAAAGGGGGGATTTTTGTACTTAAAAGCAGAGAGGAGGTCCCTGTAATTATACAAAAACTTAGGGGAAGTCCTGGTAATTAACCTTTAAAGTGACTCCGGCACCACAAAAAAAAGACGGCACACATGTGGAAGAACAATAATAGCTAGAAGATGTGATTCACATTGAAGGACTCAATATGGCTTATGTTGGTCTTTAAATAACTGAACGTTCTGTTTTTAATTTTGTGATGCCATTAGCCAACAGACAGATAAATTTTGAAGCTCAGCCAAAGATACTTCATGATATTTTATTTGAATTGATTGTTTGAATTTCTAGAAACATGCGACTACCGAAACTAAGTTTTTTGCTAATGATAAAACTGGAGCTTAGAATAGAGTTATTCGTTTATCAGCTTTCTTTTTATCGACAAATAGAAGCACTTTAGGGGTTTTGGCTGGCCAATTCATACTATCTAACTAATGGGCAGCCCTGTGCATAAAGTATCCCCGCACAGTGAGGGTCCGGGGAAGGGTTCCACCACAAGGGTGAAATGTAGGCAAACCTTACACTGTATTTTTGCAAGAGGCTGCTTCCAGGACTTGAACCCATAACCTCAAAGTCACACGGCAACACCTCAACAGGTGCGCCAAGGCTCCCCTTACTCACACTATCTAACTAATAAGCAACTTAAGAAGGTCCATTAATTAAGCACATAGTCTCGAGAGTTCGGGTCACCCAAATTTCAACGATATCAGGATTTTAAAATTCAGTGTGAATCAAGATTCACAAAAGCAAGTTTTTTTCAATCAACAACTCATGCCCATTGGGCATCTTACTTAAAAGAAGACCAAAGTAGTCTAGTACGATCTTGACGTCAATAGACCAAAAAAGTAGGAAAAACACTCACGCACTAAGGGCACCACCACCTTTTGCATGACCGTCCATTTTGGTAACAATCACAGCTCCAACAGGTACACTTTGTTTAAATGCTTGTGACTGAGCAAATGCCATTTGACCAATGCTACCATCCATGACAAATATCACAAGATCAGGTTTCTGTAACATCAAACACAATCAATTAATGAACTATCGAAGTATGTAATATAGCAAGCCTGTGTGGAGAAAAAATATTTACAAACTACATAGTGTGCACAGTAGCTATATCATAGAGATGGGATTATTTTACAAGCTACATACCGTTGCCTCTGAAACTTGCCGCATTTCTTCAAAAAGGGCAGCCTCCTGCATGTGTCGTCCACTTGTATCGACTATAATTAAATCATTGTTTTCCTTTTTAAACCTTTCAACACCCTCTGCAGCTATTTTAACAGGATCTGATTCCATATAGCTGAAGAAGGAAAACAAAAAAGGATCAAATAGTGAGAATCAGCCAAGGACCCACTAGAGTTATTCATTTGAGAAGCAAAAATTTAGGAAACTCATTATGCAACAAATTTTGTGCAAGTCAGAGCAAACATATAAGATGGCAGAGTATGCATCATTAAAAGCCGAGTTCAATCAAAAATACATATTATACATTCAATGTGGTGTGTTATATGGATGAATCCACAAAGAGCATCATGAACCAAGGAAAAACAAAATGTGTCGCATTTACCCAACATAGTTAGTCGGCTTGCTGACACAACACCCGTGACGCTTCTTCTGTTGCCTCTAACTGATGGGGGACCATCAGGCGCAACTCGGCGCAAGGCGGACCCCACCTTCGTGTATTCTCGCAGACGGACTTGACCGAACCGGCGATCCGCCACCGCGGATGCGTCCGGCTCGTCGTTTTGATTCAGTTTCATATATAACATTATGTATTTTGAGTTTTATTTCATGTAGCTTTGGCATCGGAATTGCCGGCCAATCATAGCCGTCGATTCCGGTTGCCCTAATCTTGTTTTCTTATAAATAGATATCTAGGGCTGCATGATTCTCTATTGCTGAAATTTGGAGAGCTCTTCTTCCTCATTTCCGGTGATCCTTCCGCGGTGCCGACGCCGTGGATCCCCTTGGTGACGACTCCTTGGGTAAGCATCCTCCTCCTCCTCTTGTATTTCCCTTTCCCCTACCCAAGCCGCCGGCCCCTTCTCTGAACCCGCCGGCAGCCCCCCTCCCTTCCCCGCCGCCCGCAGCAACCCCTCCCTACAGCCCCGACCGCCTCTCTCCCTTCCCCTTACTGCCGCCCCTCTATCCCCCCATACCACCGCCCCTCTTCCACCACCGCCGCCTGCCTCCTACAGCCGCAGCAACCCGACAACACCAGCCCGCCGCCCCCCCTTCCACCCGCCGCGGATCTGTCCAGATCTGGACAGATTCGCTAGGAACCCGTCCCGCACCTCAAACCATCCCCCTCTTGCCGGATCCCTAGCCCTCTCTCCCCTCCCATCCGTGGAACCACTTCCCCGCACCCGATCTAGTCTTTCACCATCCGGAAAACCCTACCGTGCCTCCAAACTTTCAGATTTAATTGAATCCGCTGCAGCCCCATTATTTATCTCAGATTTCTTATGGTTCTTGTATGAGTTGAAGGTGTTTACTTTGATACGTTGTGGTAAACTCGTGCTTGTGGAATGATAGTTACTATTTATTTGTTATTGTGAAAATCTCTGATTGCAGAACGGATTGAGTCACCTCGCGCTTGCTCTGGCCCTCCGTGCGGAGGAACGCCACGCCTCAAGCTAAAGAACTTGTTTAATATTGCTTATGAAAATTTGTGTTCTCTTTATAATATTTTGTTGCTTACATTAATTTCCTTGCGCCAAACTACATGTTGCATGCGTGAGTCGTTAAGGATAGACCTCACTCGTCACTAGTGTGCATCTAGGAACCACCTCCACAGCCTACCCTACATCAGTTGGTATCAGAGCCCTAGGTTTGGGCCACGTCTATGCTCCGTAGTGGTAGGGCTTATAGATCTCCGATGTCTGACCCAAATGTCACCGATGAACGAGCAAATAGTTCGAACTCGGGCGCGTCGCCCGCTGAGTTTCAGCGTCTTGTCCTCGATCGTCTACATGCTATGAGCACCCAATTTCAGGGTCTCCGGCGTGACCTCACCGAGGTGAATACCCGACAAGGTCGTCTAGAGAACCCAAGTGACGCTCCTTCCCAAGAAGGGGAACCGCGCGAAGATGAGCCGGGCATTCCCCTTCGTCCAGGCCCACGCATTCCTCCACGACAGAGGAGAGCCACTCCACCTCCTGAGCCGTACCGTCGGGACGCGCCCCGTCGTAGCCCCTCCCTTGAGCGTCGACCGGACCGTGACGATGATAGGTACCCTCTGCAGCGCGACAGACCCTGAGCTTTTCCCCAGGACCATAGGGCTCGCGCACCGCAGCTCGGCCGTCGTGATCCAGACCACGATGACTATCCTGACCTCGGCCGCCGAGATCGTGGGCCCCCACCCGCACGACGCGAGTACGCCCAAGAGGAGTATTATGAGGACTACCCGGACCCGCGCCGAGGCGGGCACCAGTACGAGCATGACTTCACCAGACGCATTCGCCTCGACGCACCCTCATTTGATGGTCGCTTGGATCCGAAAGCCTTCAGCGATTGGCTCCTTGATATGGACCATTATTTTGACTGGTATGACATGAGCGACGAGCGCTGCGTCCGCTTCGCCAAAATGAAGCTGGTCGGACAGGCCAAGATAGTTTGGATCAGCGTAGAAAGAGCGATGGATAGGGATGGCCGATGGGACGATATGAAGCAAAGGCTGAAAGAAAAATATCTCCCTACCTCCTATAGGAATCAGTTATTAGATCAGCTGCAGAACCTGCGGCAGGGCACACTTTCGGTCGCCGATTACATGGCACAGTTCGACGAACTCGTTGTCCGGAGTGATATTTCTGAAGAGGCAATCGCCACCGCCGCCCGATTCAAGGCCGGCCTCCGATCTGAGATTCCTAGAGAGCTGATCCCCCACCGTCTCGAGACGGTTGATCAGATATTCCAGCTGTCCCTCGAGTACGAGCAGTACCTTCGCTCAACGGCGAAGCAGTTCCGATCTCGGACCGAGTCCTCTACGTACAGGAAACCCGCTCCTCCCCAGACTACCGCATCTACGGCCCCACGTGTCCCACTTGACACGAAGGGCAAGGCCCCGGCTGTGGATGGCCAGCGCTCTGGGGGTATCCAGTGTTATAGATGCTCTGGCAGAGGACACGTGGCGGCGCAGTTCCCCACGCGGAATCTGTTGATTGAGGATGAGGAGCAGGGTTTAGAGGGAGGTGAGGAGGTGACTGAGGAGATTACTACCGCCGTTGAGGAGGGCTGGGAGAGCGACGCTGAGCGTTCATTAGAGGTGGGAGTGGTCCAACGCCTCCTACATACCCCACGTGCCGATGAGGATTGGCGCCGCACCACCATTTTCTACACGTACTTCCTGAGTGCAGGCGGACCCTGCAAATTAGCCATCGACAGTGGGAGCTGTGTGAACATTGTGGCCCAGAAGGGTCTAGATCGCATGCAGGTGAAGGCGGAGCCACATCCCCACCCATATCGTGTCATCTGGGTTGACAAGACAGCGATACAGGTCACCCAGCGCTGTCTCGTATCGATCAGCATCGCTTCGTTCGAGGACCGAGTTTGGTGCGACGTCATACCCATGGATGCCGCCCACGTTCTATTGGGCCGACCTTGGCTGTTCGATCGCGATGTCACGTGCTTCAGTCGTTCGAACACGTGTGTCTTCTATGACAAGGAACGGAAAATCACGCTATCTCCGACCCAGCCCAGAGAGAGACCCAGGGGTCAGGTCGAGCCTTCCACTAGTATGGCTGCCTCGAGGCCCGTTCATATCCTGAGGCGCAGTGAGTTTATGAGAGATAGCACTGATGCTGGTATTATGTATGTAGTGGCGGCCACGATGGCATCTGATTGCCCTACACCTGAGATCCACCCTATCGTTCGACCCTTATTACGTGAGTACGCTGATCTTATGCCAAAGGAGCTCCCTGATGAGCTGCCCCCTCTTCGGGACATCCAGCACGCGATCGACTTAGTCCCGGGGGCCTCGCTCCCAAATCTTTCTCACTATCGCATGAATCCTGTTGAGCACGCTGAGCTCAAGAGGCAGGCCGATGAGCTTCTTCGGAAGCAGTTTATCCGCGAGAGCTTGAACCCATGTGCCGTCCCCGCCCTTCTTACCCCTAAGAAGGACGGCAGTTGGCGCATGTGTATTGATAGTCGAGCTATCAATAAGATTACTGTGAAGTATCGTTTCCCCATTCCTCGTCTGGATGACTTATTAGACACGATGTCCGGAGCCCAGATCTTCTCGAAGATTGATCTCCGAAGCGGGTATCACCAGATCAGAGTTCAAGAAGGGGATGAGTGGAAAACGGCGTTTAAGACGAAAGACGGCCTGTATGAGTGGCTGGTCATGTCATTTGGGCTCTCGAATGCCCCAAGTACATTCATGCGAGTCATGACCCAGGTCCTACGACCCTATATGGGTAAATTCCTAGTCGTTTACTTTGACGACATTCTGATTTATAGCCTTACCGAGTCGGATCACCTCGAGCACTTGAGACTCCTATTTGACATTCTCCGGCGAGAGAAATTATTTATCAACATGAAGAAGTGCTCCTTATCCGAGTCAGTACACTTTCTGGGATTCATTATCTCCTCCTCAGGCGTGTCCGTTGACCCTGAGAAGGTCCAGTCCATCCGCGAGTGGCCCACACCATCGAACATTCATGAGGCCCGTAGCTTTCATGGACTTGCGACCTTTTATAGGAGATTCGTAGGGGGTTTAGCTCGATTATGGCCCCGTTTACTAGCTGCTTGCGCAAGGGAGACTTTCAGTGGACCGCCGAGGCCACTCGCGCATTTGAGGAGATAAAGGACAAGCTGACGTCCGCCCCTGTTCTGCGACTTCCCGATTTCAGTAGAGCTTTCGAGGTCGCCTGTGACGCATTTGGTGTTGGTATTGGGGGCGTGTTGAGTCAGGAGGGACACCCGGTCTCTTACTTCAGCGAGAAATTGAACGAAGCTAAGCAGAAATACTCGAACTACGATCGAGAATTTTATGTTATTGTCCATTCTTTACGATATTGGAGACACTACCTTCTACCCAGGGAGTTCGTCCTCTATTTGGACCACCAGGCCCTACGATACCTTGATTCCCAAAGGAAGTTGAGTCATCGACATGCGAAGTGGGTTGAGTATCTACAGGACTTCCACTATGTTCTCAAACACCGCGTCGGCGTTGAGAACAAACCCGCTGACGCACTCAGTCGCCGAGTCTCGTTCCTCCACACCTTGAGGGCCCAGGTGGATGGTTTTGAGAGGTTGATCGAGGACTACCCCACGTGTCGTGACTTCTCTGATATATATGCCGCGCTGTCGAGGGATCCGGCTGACGATATTGAGGGGTATAGGCTTAGTGAAGGCTATTTATTCCGAGGATCCCGCTTGTGTGTACCCAGCACGTCATACCGCGACTACTTAGTTTGGGAATTACACGCGGGGGGTGTCGCCGGCCACTTTGGGCGGGATAAGTCGATCGCTATTGCCGAGGATCGCTTCTATTGGCCGAGCCTGAAGAAGGATGTGGCTCGCATTGTACGACATTGTCGGATCTGTCAGACGGCCAAGGGGTCGAAACAGAACACCGGCTTATATACCCCTCTTCCCGTTCCCCATCGCCCTTGGGAGGACATCAGTATGGACTTCGTGCTTGGGCTTCCTCGTACTCAGAGGAAGCATGATTCTATATTCGTGGTAGTTGACCGGTTTTCCAAGATGACCCATTTCATTGCGTGCAGTAAGACCGCGGACGCACCCCACGTTGCGGTCTTATTTATTAGTGGCGTCTTTAGATTACACGGTCTACCGAAGTCCATTGTGTCCGATAGAGACGTGCGGTTCGTTAGCTATTTCTGGAAGACCTTGTGGCGAAAGACCGGGACGACCCTGAAGTTTTCATCCGCATATCACCCTCAGACGGATGGCCAGACTGAGGTAGTGAATAAGAGCCTAGGGAATTTGCTGAGGTGTCTTGTGGGAGAGCAGACATCTAGTTGGGATTCGGTGCTCCCTGTTGCGGAGTTCGCATATAATAGTTCTATCAATAGGTCTACAGGTCTTAGCCCGTTTCATATAGTGTCAGGCTATGACCCTAGAAAGCCCATTGATCTCATTCCTGTCCCGACTGAGTCACGGCCTAGTGAGTCCGCAGAGTCCTTCACACGTCATTTGCATGAGTTGCATGAGTCAGTTCGGCGCAAAATTAATTTAAGCAACGAATATTATAAGGAACAAGCGGATAGACATAAACGAGAAAAACATTTTCAGGTTAGCGAACAGGTGATGGTGAGAGTCCGCACCGAGAGACTTCCCCGGGGGTATGCTAAGAAGCTTAGCGCCAGGCGAATCGGTCCCTATTCAGTCCTGAGACGGATCGGAACAAATGCCTATGAACTAGATATTCCTGCGAGCATGGGTATCCACCCCGTGTTCAATGTTGAGGACCTGACGCCATACTTTGCACCACTCGAGTATCCCGACCCCCATTCTGCTTGCCCTCCTGAGCCTGTCCCGCCACAGCCCGCTCCCACCACTTGGCCCATACCACCCACGGCATGCTCCCGACACCCAGACCACCATTGCTCCCCACTTACCCGAGATCTCGTCCTCACGGGCTCCCCTGCCCGCACCGCCGACCCCACCGGATATCCTTCCTCGAGCATTGAGCGACGAGCACGTCACCGAGATCATTGCGCATGAGTACGTCCCCTCTCCGAATGGCCTCGTGTGCCGCTACTTGGTTCGCTGGCGTGGACGTCCCTTCTCCGACGACACCTGGATTGCTGCTGCTGAGCTTGATCGGCTTGCCCCCGGACTTCGACTACAGTACGATCATCTCCATTCATCGGAGATGAACGCTTTTCAGTCGGGGGGAGTTGATGGGGGACCATCAGGCGCAACTCGGCGCAAGGCGGACCCCACCTTCGTGTATTCTCGCATATGGACTTGACCGAACCGGCGATCCGCCACCGCGGATGCGTCCGGCTCGTCGTTTTGATTCAGTTTCATATATAACATTATGTATTTTGAGTTTTATTTCATGTAGCTTTGGCATCGGAACCGCCGGCCAATCATAGCCGTCGATTCCGGTTGCCCTAATCTCGTTTTCTTATAAATAGATATCTAGGGCTGCAGGATTCTCTATTGCTGAAATTTGGAGAGCTCTTCTTCCTCATTTCCGGTGATCCTTCCGCGGTGCTGACGCCGTGGATCCCCTTGGTGACGACTCCTTGGGTAAGCATCCTCCTCCTCCTCTTGTATTTCCCTTTCCCTTACCCAAGCCGCCGGCCCCTTCTCTGAACCCGCCGGCAGCCCCACTCCCTTCCCCGCCGCCCGCAGCAACCCCTCCCTACAGCCCCGGCCGCCTCTCTCCCTTCCCCTTACTGTCGCCCCTCTATCCCCCCATACCACCGCCCCTCTTCCACCACCGCCGCCTGCCTCCTACAGCCGCAGCAAACCGACAACACCAGCCCGCCGCCCCCCCTTCCACCCGCCGCGGATCTGTCCAGATCTGGACAGATTCGCTAGGAACCCGTCCCGCACCTCAAACCAGCCCCCTCTTGCCGGATCCCTAGCCCTCTCTCCCCTCCCATCCGTGGAACCACTTCCCCGCACCCGATCTAGTCTTTCACCATCCGGAAAATCCTACCGTGCCTCAAAACTTTCAGATTTAATTGAATCCGCTGCAGCCCCATTATTTATCTCAGATTTCGTATGGTTCTTGTATGAGTTGAAGGTGTTTACTTTGATACGTTGTGGTAAACTCGTGCTTGTGGAATGATAGTTACTATTTATTTGTTATTGTGAAAATCTATGATTGCAGAACGGATTGAGTCGCCTCGCGCTTGCTCTGGCCCTCCGTGCGGAGGAACGTCACGCCTCAAGCTAAAGAACTTGTTTAATATTGCTAATGAAAATTTGTGTTCTCTTTATAATATTTTGTTGCTTACATTAATTTCCTTGCGCCAAACTACATGTTGCATGCGTGAGTCGTTAAGGATAGACCTCACTCGTCACTAGTGTGCATCTAGGAACCACCTCCACAGCCTACCCTACATCACTAACAAGCACACAAAAGTTCCTTTCACACTCCAACCAGGCATCATCTCTATCGCACCAATGAGTCGGACAACTTGGTACCATGACTGAGCCCGTCAACCCCGTTGTAACATCCTTTATGCACCTCTTCGGTGGATGTCATTCACTTGAACTATGATTGAATGATTAGATGACCCTTGAACATTCTCTTGTCTCTCTCCTCTCACATTGACTGACACTGCCTCCCCTTGACTCGATCACAATTGAACCCACTGGCGTGGACAGCGTGCCTCACCACTTACCGATAGCACCTCATATGCTTGCAACCACTGCAATTGTTGGAACCAGGAAAGGCACAAGGAAGGTGAAGGCCTGAACTTGACAAATGAGAAGGTTGGGGATGGGGGTGGGGGGTCAACAAGCGTTGTCTTGTACCTCTGGGGTCCTATTGATTGGTGCTGCTTAAAAAGATCTCGCAAGTGAGAATTGGACTCTATAGCTCATTCTGACGAGATATCGAGGGCCTCGCCAATGGGAGAGACAGAGAAATCTCTTCTGTGGGTGAGATCCTCAGAAATCTCGTGTATGAGCGAGAGCTAGAGGGAACTTGAAAATGGGCGAGAGCAATAGGGAACTCGCCCCTACACCTATCTACTGGACTCTTTGTTGGGGCTTCTTCTAACTTCATCTATTGCATGTTTGTTGACGTGGCTTGGTTGGGCCTACCTCGGCGAATACGGGTTGTACAACAATCTTTCCCATCGCTTAGATATTCTGAATTTTTGACGACAAGGATCCTCTCAGTTGGATTGCACATACATAGTGATTTTTCGAACTACAATCGGCTCAACTCTTCGCTTGTTGCTTTGGCTTTGCTTATCAGACCCAACTATGACTTAGACAATGCTTAAGGAATAACTCATTCACTTTTATGACACCCAACAATCCCTTCAAGTACTTATGTGTCGTTTGTCCATACAGCTTTATGATAGAGAAGTCTTCTCCCGTTCTCTCTCCCTCGATCTTGGGGGCAAGGTATTTTTTTGGATGGGTGCATTGTTATGATTGTGGGACCTGCAACCAATACAGAGGGAACAACCATCCAATTGGAGCATTAAATTAGTTTAGGTATTTTAAAATTAGTCGCATGTGTGTGTCAAATCCCATATATAAAGTAGCGTGGGTGTTCAAGGTCATGTTATGACACTTGGGATTTGGAATTAGGCTTTTCATAGCAAGTACGATGTCACAGTTTAGAGGTTAACTCATCTCTCTGTGACTAGTTTCAGCCACGTGTTATTTTGCCACATATTTTGTACAGTCTCCAGAAGAGTTAGATTAATGTAGAATCTTCTAGGACGGTGTAAAATGGTCTAGAATTAGATATAAATGTGTGGATGTGTGTAGAGAGTAGACAAGTCCAGAATATTAGAGTTGTGTGGCACTTTCTATGATTATTCCAGTGTTGTGTAGAGTAGTGAAGAGTGGAAAATCCAAGGGTCGGAGGAGTGTGGAGTGATACATTAGATTGTAGAAGAGTATAGAAGAATTTAGTCTCATCCTTGCGTGGAGAACTCTAGATTCTTCTTTAGTTTGGGAAATGGATAGTAGCCTGTAAAAGGGCTTAACCTTTCTTAATTTCCATCATCCCTGTTATGGAGCATGTTTTGGAATCAGTCTCCACGTGTGTGAGTTTACTGTGCTTGTTTGAAGTTGAGTGTGAGAGATTACTGTGCTTGAGTGTATGTCTTGATCAATTGTCTTGTAACTTACTTCCAAACTGTAACAGAAGTTCATTTCTTTATTTTGTTTCATTGTTGGATAAGAGGCTCACTTGATTAGCATAGATTTGTGGAGAAAATAGTCGAGTGTCAACAAGCTCTCAATAGCGTGTCTGCAACTGTTTATCTATTACATTGTAATTTCCCCTCTTCCTTGTGTTGGAATCTCTTCAATAAAAAACCTAACAGTATTAGATGATTAAAATTAGATTATTGCAGGACAATAACTATATCCAAGTATAATGAAATGTACTAAGTAAAATTGCAAGTTTGCAACAGAGTATACAACAAGAAAGATCTCGGAGAAAGATTTGGGGCATTCAAGCATAAATAGAACACCCAATATTGCCGTGGGATAGGAATTTCAAAGGTTAAGAAGAAGAATATTTGAACCCGCAGGTGCTCATTTGGGTAAGCAGACTGAGTGTGACTTATCTTTGGTGCCTCTTGTGTCGGTTTGACACTGACCGACCACACCCAAAAATTTCTCCACCTGAGTCAGATTAGGCATAAGAAATTTGACTATTTGGAAATCAGGTCAGGTTTTGTCGGTCAAATTCAAGTGGGGAGTCATTTAGCATTGAACCCGAATCCTACTCAAAACCCAAATTGAGAACTGTTCAGATAAAGGAAATAAAATAATCTATATGCAGATAATTTTCATTTGTTAAGATGTAATGAAAAAGCTCATTAGCAGGAGCTCGTGTATAAGCCCATGTATATTCTATTTAATCCCACATTGTAGATGTAGAAGGCTCTCTGATGCAGTGGTAAGGCAGACACAGGGTGGACTCACTAAATGCAACCCAAAAGGTAATGCGGTGAAATGTAGTGCGACAGTGGTCCGCTCAAAATTGCAACGACTAATTAATTTTCATAATAATATCAGCAGGGAGCAAGCAGTCACAAATAATTAATTAAGAAAGACCGGGATATTAATTTTGCAAACATCAGAGGCGCCATTAATTCAAGCATGCGCAGAAGGAGCCCTGCAAGTCAAATGACGAATAATACTAATAGCGATAAAATAGACAACCACTACACAGTATAGGTGCCAAATAAACAACAATAAAGAAAAGAACTCCATACCACGGTTCACACTTGTAGGCGGCGACAATAGTTGACGGGTATTCAAGGTGAAGGTGTGGCAGATGGCGGCAGTGAATTCCGGGCTGGTGGAGGGGAATGGGCTAGGTTAATCGGCTGCAATATCACGGGTAGAGGTAAATTAGAGAAGTATAGGCGGGGAAGGGGAAAGGGCCGGCAGTGACGCATGTGGAGGGGAATAGGGCTCGGGAGATGAAGGGGGTTCGGGTGGGGAATGGGTTCGGTGGGGAGTGGGTTGTGGAGGAGGGCTCGGGTTGAATGAGGAAAGATTCCGCCTAGGCGGAGGCGGGAAGGATGGCTGTAGGGAGTTCCGGTGGTGCAGGAGTCGGTTGTACGGGGAAGAGGGAGGCGGTGGTGATGTTGGACTGGCTCAGGGTGAGGAAGAAGGGGGAGGGATGTCAGACTCTGTTTTGGCACGGGAAAGAGGTAGACGGGGAGGGATCTGGCGGAGGAGGTCTTACCGGAGGGGGAGGGGATGGGACGGAGGCGGAAGAGGAGGGGGCAGAAGCTGGCATCGCACCAACGGGAAAGCACGGGGAGGGTCGGCGTCGCACCAACAGGTCGCCCCGATTCCGGAAAATCTCCAAAATTCTCCAAAAACTCCTCTCCCCCCAAACCGCCGGGTATGAATAACCCTAAGTAAAACTGCCACCTAATGTGAACCGCAGCTTAATAACTGCACAGTACAACCTAAATAAAGCCACCCCGATCGGACGGCTCACAATGTCTGGACCAATCGGGGCTAAATACAACTCGAAATAAAAAGTACAAAATATGAAATTGACTGGAAACACACATCCGAACGCGGCCATGGACTCCGATCACCCGTACGGGCGGCGGATCACCGCCTCCTGTGGGAATATACGCGCGTCGGTCGTGGAGCGCCGTCCCTCTCCCTCTCTTTCTCTCTATATAAGTGTATGTACTCCTGTATTTACATAATAATAAAGATTTTGTATGATTTTCTCTCACTCGTGTCTTTCTCTGCATGGTATCAGAGGCATCGGTCCTACTCTAGGCGGTTAGTGTTTTTACTAACTGCGGTCCCTCTTCTCTAACCGCTCTTGCAGTGTCCGCCTTCTACTGCGGTCTCTTCTTCCTCTAACCGCAGTCCACAGTCCGCTCCTCTACTGCGGTCTCTATTCTTCTACCCGCAGGCTTGCCCCATCCTCCCCGTGAATCCACTACTACCAACCCCCCCCCCCACCCTCGTGGCTTTTATCCTTTCTCGTGGGACCCACCGAGCACTATGCTGCTCGGCTTCGCCGCTGACTGATTTCTTGTTTGTCGCGACCTGTTCGCTTCTACTCTTCTCGCCACGGACTAACTTCTCTGTTCGCTGCGCCTGTGTCCGCGGACTAACTTCTTTGTTCGCCGCGACCTGTTTGCTTCTACTCTTATCGCCACGGACTAACTACTCTGTTCGTCGCGCCTGTGTCCTGCTTGCTCTTCTACTCGTCGCGGCAACGCCGCGGACTGGTTTCTTGTTCTCCGCAACCTGTTTGCTTCTACTCTTCTCGCCGCGGACTGACTTCCCTGTTCGTCGTGCCCGTGTCCTGCTTGCTCTTCTACTCGTTGCGGCTTCACCGCGGTCTGCTTCTCTAACCGCCGCCTTCCACTAGTGACGAGCCCTTCTTTTCAAGCCGCTGCGAGCTCTCCTAGCTGCTCTGTTTCTCAGCCTACTTCTCTTATCTGTGGCTTGCCCTCTTCTAGTCGCCAGGCCGCCTTCTTCTAACCGGTAGGCCGGTTTCCTTCTAACCGCTGGGCCACTCTCTCTTAGCCGCCAGGTCGGTTTCTTCTAGTCGCTCGGACAATCTCTCCTAGCCGCCAGGCCGGTCTCTTCTAACCGCCATGCTATTTTCTCTAGCCGCCTGGTCGACTTCTTTTAGCCGCCCGACCTCATCCATCTAGTCGCCAGGTCGCTCTTTTCTAGCCGCCAAGGGCACTACAGCTCCTCTCTCCCTTCCCGCACGTGTTGCTGCCCCGCCTTCTGAAGTCCGTGATGAGCTTCGCATAACCACAATCTCTCTCAGCAGGAAGGCCAATTTTGTCGAATGGGTTCATTCGGTTCGTCGTGTTCTACAGACCAAGGGTCTTCTCCACCATCTCACTCGGGCCAAACCTGCTGACCCTGCCGATGACTGGCTCTGTGATGACGGCCGGGTCCAATCCTGGATGCTTAATTCCATGGACACTGAGACATACCGCATGACCATGTACTATGAAACGGCCAAGGAAATGTGAGATGAGCTGCATTCTCTCTACTCCGGCAAGGACAGCTTACAACACCTGTTTGACATTATCTATGCTCTTCAATCACTGGACCCTGGAGTCACGAGCGACTTGACTTCCTTTGTTGCTAAGGCTAAAACTCTGGTAGAAGCCTAGATACAACATCAGCCCCATTCCACCGATCTTGCTACTCAGCGGGCACAGAATGAAGCTGTTGGGATCGCTATGATGATGGCTTGTGTTCCCAGTCATCTTCACATCGTCAGGGCTCAGATTCTTTCTTCTTCCACTACGCCCTCTTTATCTGATGTTTGCTCCATGCTGCTCAAGGTTACACCACCACCCGAGATTCCTGCCAGCTTTTCTCTAGCTTTGCTCCAGCAGCCCCTTTTACCTACTCCTGTTCCTCCAGCTCGTGGCTCTTCTAATCGGGGAGGTCGCTTTACGTCTCGAGGTCGAGGACGTGTGGGGCGCTCTACTCTCAAGTGTACCCACTGTGGTCGGGATGGTCATCTTGAAGACACCTGCTACCGCAAGCATGGTCTGCCGCCTCATCTTACTGCTACAACTGTTGTTGCTCCTCACCCAGGCTCTACTCCTATTGGGTCACACTCGTCTACCCAGCAAGATATCAACGACCTTCGCCTACAGCTTCAGCAGCTCCAAGGTGTTGTTAATCGTTCATCTGGCTCGGTTGCTTCTTTCTCCATCGAAGGTATCTCCTGTCTCTCTCATAGCTCCCACTGGATCGTGGACTCCGGTGCTACTCACCACATTACCTCCCAGAAGCCACCTCAATACATGCACTATGATTATCCCAAGTTCATCACTGTGGCCAATGACGACACAACTACGGTGTCTGGAGCTGCTGACATGTGTCGCACTCCTCTTTCCTTGTTCTTGATTCTTCATGTTCCGGGATCACCCTTCAATCTACTTTCTGTTAGTAGGCTAGCTCAGGATCTTGATTGTTGTCTAATCTTCTCTCCTTCATCTTTTGTTGTGCAGGATCGCCGAACACGGAATATCATTGGTAAAGGACAGCTGTCGAATGAGCTTTATCTCTTGGATGTTTCTCCTATTATCCTCTCTGTAGTTCCCACCGTTGATTGACATCGTCGTCTTGGCCATGCTCCTCTCCCGATTTTCAAGAAGGCTCTTCCTGGTGTCTCTTTGCATGAGTTTTCTTATGAATCATGTATCCTTGGCAAGCAACATCGTGTTTCTTTTTCACCTACCTGTAATCGGAGTACTACTCAGTTCGTTTTAGCATATTCTGATATCTGTGGGCCTTATAAAATCTCCAGTGTTTTTGGCTATCGATATTTTAATATCTTTATTGATAATTATTCGCGTCTGACATGGCTCTATCTACTACGTGATCGTATTGAACTGACATTTGTCTTTCGTGCCTTTATTACTGAGATGCGTACGTAATTCTCTATTACCTTAAAAATAATTCGCACCGATAATGCTCATAAATATAGTAGTCGCACCTTCACAAATTTATGCACTGAACTTGGGATTGTCCATCAGACCTCCTGTGTTTATACCCCCCAGCAAAACGGTGTGGCCGAGCGGAAGAATCGACATCTTCTTGATATCACTCGATCACTTATGTTGCAAATGCGGGTGCTCATCAAATATTAGAACTTTGTTATCTCTACTGCTTGTCATATCATCAATCGCATGCCCTCCTCCGTGCTTGACTTCGCCTCTCCGTTCGGTCTCTTGTTTCCTTCCAAGTCTCCATTTTCCCCCACTCCCCGTGTCTTTGGCTGTACCTGCTATTTTCCACTCTCTTGGACCACCGCATGACAAATTTGCCCCTCGAGCCACGAAATGTATGTTTGTTGGCTACTCTCGCACTCAGAAAGGATATGTCTGCTACTCTCCTGCGGAGGAAAAAGTGCTCGTCTCCGTTGATGTCACCTTTCTTGAGGCACAACCCTTCTACTCCACCTCTTCCACATTGCCTCCACCTTTCACTACTCCTCGTCCAGCTGTCCCCGTCACGACTTTGCCACATCCACCACCTCCTCCTCCTCTACTCCCAGTGCCAGAATTACGTCCACCACCTCCTCCTCCACTTCTTCGTGTCTATACTCGTCGTTGATCCCGGACAAATGCCCTAAAACAGCTCCCTTCTACCGATGCTATTCCCCGGCTTGATGATTCGGCAACACCCTCTACAGCTCATCCAATGGCGAATTATGTCTCCCCACATCGCCTCTCTCCGCCTCTTCTCAAATTAGCCACCTCTCTCTCCACCATTTATATTTCTCACTTTTTGCAGGAAGCTCTCCAACACCCGGGGTGGCGTGCGGCCATGGACAAAGAAATGATAGCCTTCTGGTCTAACCAGACTTGGGACCTAGTTCCTCTCCCTCCTGGCCAGTCTTGTGTTAGCTTAAAATGAGTCTTTGTTGTCAAGCATGCTCCAAATGGCATTGTTGACCGTCTCAAAGCCCGCCTGGTGGCCAGGGATTTCACTCAACAACATGACATTGATTACGACGAAACCTTCTCCCCGGTCGCCAAGTTGAATACTGTTCGAGTCCTGATCTCCCTTGTTGTGCATCGACAGTGGCCCCTGCATCAGCTGGACATCAAAAATGTCTTTCTCAATGGTGATCTCCAAGAGACTGTTTACATGCACCAACCGCCCGGATTTGAGACCACGGGAGAGTCTCGTGTATGTCATCTCCAGAAGTCTATATATGGTCTCAAACAATCTCCTCGCGCTTGGTTTGACAAATTCAGTAAAGTGGTTCGCGAGGTTAGTTTCGCACAGAGTTCTGCTGACTTCTCTCTCTTCACTCGTCATCAACCAACAGGCACTGTAATTCTCCTTGTGTATGTTGATGATATTCTAATAACGGATGACGACACCATCGAGATTCGGAACATCAAGCAACATTTAAACTCAGCATTTCAGACAAAAAATCTGCGCAATCTTCGATACTTCATTGAGCTTGAGGTTGCAAGGAGACCTGATGGACTTGTCCTATCCCAACGGAAGTACTGCACTGATCTCCTGCAAGATGCGGGCTACTCAGGATGCAAACCTAGTAACCTACAGACACTCATATGGATGTGAATCACAAGCTGTCTGCACATGGATCTGGGACTGATGCTGTTCTGTCAAATTCAGAGTACTACCGACGCTTGGTAGGGAAACTAATATATCTTACGGTTACACGACCTGATATCTCATTCGTTGTTGGGATTGTGAGCCGATTTATGCATGCTCCTCGAACATCTTATCTCCAAGTCGTCGAGCGGATTCTCAGATACTTGAAGACTTCTCCAGGACAAGGACTTGTTTACAAACCGTACTCTCCGTCTCTTGTTGCGTATTCTGATGCCGACTACGCAAGTTCCCTTGATGAGAGGCATTCCACGACTGATTTTTGCACCTACCTTGATGGACACCTTATTACCTGGCGTAGCAAGAAACAATCGGTTGTTGCTCGCTCCTCTGCTGAGGCCGAGTACTGTGCTATGACAGCAGTTGTCTCTGAGCTCACCTGGCTTGAGGGTCTTCTCAGTGACTTGAGCCTCAAACTCTCCTCTTCGGCCACTCTTTTCTGTGACAGTCAAGCAGCCACACACATTGCCAAGAATCTCGTATTCCATGAGCGAACAAAGCATATTGAAATTGACTGCCACTTCATTCGAGAAAAAGTTCAATCAAAGAAGTTGGAGTTAGAGCATGTCGTTGCGTCAGGACAAGTTGTTGATATATTCACGAAAACTCTCTCTCGGACATTATATCATCTGTTCTTATCCAAGCTTGGTGCCTACGACTTGTATGCTCCAGCTTGCGGGAGAATGTTAAGATGTAATGAAAAAGCTCATTAGGAGGAGCTCATGTATAAGCTCATGTATATTCTATTTAGTCCCACATTGTAGATGTAGAAGACTCTCCCTCTCTTTCTCTCTATATAAGTGTATCTACTCCTGTATTTACATAATAATAAAAATTTTGTGTGATTTTCTCTCACTTGTGTCTTTCTCTACATCATTATAATGCCTTTAAATTTATTATAATCACCTTATTTTGCAGTTCTTAAATAGAACATGCAATTGATCCACATAATCACTAAATTCACTACTTGACATATTATTAGATCTATGCTTATGTACTATATAATCACATGTAAAAGAAAATAGTTATACTCCAAAAATAATGAGAAATTAATTCTGTTAATGTGGTTGTACTATCCTATTTATATATATATAGGTGTGACTGAGTCCATAGGACAATAAGTCATTTTTCTCATCATCCTAACCCTAACATGGTATCAGAGCGAATCCGCCGCCGGCTCTAGTCTTCCGTGCGCTTCCGCGTCGCATCTTCCCCGCAACGCTCCGCTCGCCTTCTCCCGCGCACAGCAGCAACAGTCCCGCTCCGCCTCCGCCTTCTCCCGCGTCGAGCACTCCGCTCCGCCTTCTCCCGCGTCGCAGCGCTCCGCTCGCCTTCTCCCGCGCACAGCAGCAACAGTCCCCGTCGCAGCGCTCCGCTCGCCTTCTCCGCGTCGCAGCGCTCCGCTCGTCTTCTATCCCGTCGCACAGCAGCAACAGTCGTAGCCGACTGGTTTCTTCCACGACCTGACGGAGGCGTGCTCCATTCCGATGCCGCCTGCCGTCCTTCTCTAATCTCTCATGTGCTTCTGATTGCTGCCTCTTCTTGATGTTGCCGCAAGTGTGCTTCTGACCTAGGGTCCATCAACCCCTCGTTCTCCTGGAGATGGGTAACTCGGCTACGAGCACCACTCAGACGACTGTTCCCTCAGGGGATTCTATCAATACTTTTCCTCCTAATGCGAGGCTGGCTACTACTATCCTTACCTCCTCCAACTTTCAGTTGTGGAAAAAGGGGGTTACTATGTCTCTAGCAGGCATCCGACGTACTCACCACCTTACTCGTCTACCTACGCATGCTGTGGGGAGCGCTGAATACGACGATTGGTACAGTGATGATTGTCGTATCTTTGCCCTTCTTCTGAGTTCCATGGACCCTTCGGTTCAGCAAATGTGCAAGAACTGTGATAGCACCAAGGAGTTATGGGACACTTTACATATGATGTTTTCCCAGGCAAACAACCTTTCTCGTCTTGGTGAACTTTTTCCCAAGATGGCTGAACTACGGCAAGGAGCTCGTCCTGTCACCGAGTACTTCGCCGAATGGAAGGTCCTTGCTGATGAAATCCTGGATCTGTGGGAGATCCCCTCTACCCGTGAAGGACATCAGGCTCAACATGAGCACCTTGTTCTCATCTGGCTCCTGAACGGACTTGATCCGAACTTTTCAACAACAAGGACAGAAATGCTTGCGAGTCCTTCTACTTTACAGACTGCTAGTGTGTACCATCGGCTGACTAAAGCAGGCTCTGCCTCTTCCCCAGCTGCTCTACAGGTTTCCTCTAGCGAGTCAATGGCGCTGGCCTCTCGAGGGGGAAGGGGGACTAGCCGAGGTGGTCGATCTGGTTCTGGTCGTGGTCGGGAGACTGATACACGACATTGTACTCATTGCGGACGTCGTGGCCACACGAAGGATACTTGTTGGCTTGTGCATGGAAAGCCAGACTAGGCGTCCAAGACCTCGTCATCTTCACCTCGATCTGCTCATGTTGCCGACTTGACACCGGGTCCCCGCACTGTTCAAATCTCTGAGGATGAGTATCATCGCCTGCAGGCTCTCCCGATTTCTTCTCCTACTCATAGTGCTGCTGTGGCTCAGACAATTCAGCCTGTTTATACCTCCCAGCGCCCCGTCCAGTGGCTGGCAGATTCTGGAGCTTCTGACCACCTGACTAGTTCTTCAGGTATCTTACACTCATACCATCCTCATTGTGGGTCCTCTATCACTGTTGCAGATGGTTCCACTGTTCCTATCGTTGGCTTTGGAAGCTGCAATGTGACACCGGAGATGCCCCTATCCTCAGTTGCTCATGTTCCTCAATCTGCTTACAATCTATTGTCTATTAGTAAGCTTACTCGTGATTTAAACTGCACTGCTATCTTCACATCTTCTGGTTGCATTTTTCAGGAACAGTCGACGAGCCGTATTATTGGTAGAGGGAAGCTGCGTGGTGGTGTTTATGTTCTGGATGAAGTTTCCCACCTTGCTTGTTCAGCTGCTTCTGCCAAACTCCTGGACCTCCACTTTCGTCATGGTCACCCGTCTATGCAGGTCATGCGTCGTTTGTATCCTGAGTTTGGGAACGTTTCCCATCTCAGCTGTGAGTCATGTTTGTTTGCTAAACTCCATAGAGTTAGCTATGTACCTCGTTTGGATATTCGTGCGTCTGCACCTTTTGATTTACTTCATTCTGATGTTTGGGGACCGTGTCCTGTCCCCACGTTGTTAGGACACATATATTATGTTACCTTTATTGATGATTTCTCACGCATGACTTGGGTTTACTTAATGAAAAATTGCTCTGAAATGCTGTCAATTTTTCAACATTTGTGGAATGAAATTTTTACTCAGTTCTCTATTCGTCTGAAATGTCTCCGTACTGACAATGGGAGGGAATACCTGTCCCAGTCTATGTCTAACTTTCTCTCTGACAAAGGCATCATACACCAAACCAGTTGTCCTGATACCCCCCAACAAAACGGGGTTGCCGAACGAAAAAATCGCCACCTTCTTGAGGTTACCCGTGCTATTCTACACCATAGGCAAGTACCCAAACACTTTTGGGGCGATGCTGTTCTTACTGCTGCCCATCTCATTAATCATCTTCCTACCCATATCCTTCAGGGGGAGACACCCTATCACATCCTCTATCCTGATCACCCGGAGCATCCTCTACCTTTAAAGGTATTTGGGTGTGTGTGTTATGTTCGGGATGCTCGTCCCTCCGTCTCTAAACTGGATCCTCGCTCTCTGAAGTGTATCTTCCTTGGATACTCTCGGACTACTAAGGGATATCGATGTTATTCTCCGGCACTTCACAAATATATTCTCTCTTCCGATGTCGTCTTCCTCGAATCTGACTCCTATTGTCCTACTGGCTCTCTCCTTCCCACCTCACCTTCTGATCCCTCCCTTGATGATATGTTGGTTCCTCGTCATGATCCTGCTCTTATCTCTCCGACCGACATATTGTGTCCCCTTTGGGGACAAGTCTACTCTCGTCGCTCTTCTGATAGAACCGAAATGTCACCACCTCAGCCTACCTCGACCACTGATGGCACAACAACTGTTCCTCCCATTGCCCCTACTAGTGAGCAACTGCGTCGAACTGACGTGCCTGCTGCTCCATCTCCGGATCGTACCGAGCTTCCTATTGCTCTCCGAAAGGGAAGTCGGACTTGCCAGAATAAACCTCTATATGTGAGCTCTTATCAGGGGTTGTCTGCCTCTCATACCGCTCTTCACTTGACTTTGGATCAACACACCCTTCCTTCAACGGTTGGGGAAGCCAAAACTCACCCTGGATGGATGGCTGCTATGCACGAGGAATTGACGGCACTTCAACGGAACAATACTTGGGAACTTGTTTCGTTGCCTCCTGGCAAGCGTGCCATTGGTTGCAAATGGATATATTCCGTTAAAGTAAATACTGATGGCTCTCTTGCTCGCTTGAAAGCCCGCCTAGTTGCCAAAGGTTATGCCCAAACTTATGGCGTGGATTATGAGGAAACTTTTGCTCCTGTTGCCAAGATGTCTTCTATTCGTATTGTGATCTCTCTTGCAGCCACTCACCGGTGGCCCCTTTATCAGTTGGATATCAAGAATGCGTTCCTTCATGGGTCCTTGGACGAAGAAGTGTATATGGAACAACCACCTGGGTTCGTTGCTGAGGGGGAGCGTAACAAGGTGTGTCGCCTCCTTGCTTCTTTATATGGGTTGAAACAATCCCCGCGTCAGTGGTTTGCTCGTTTTCAATCCGTTGTAATCAAATTCGGGCTTAATAAGAGTATCAAAGACTCGTCTCTGTTTTATCGAAACTCCTCAGCTGGTACCGTGCTTCTAATTGTGTACGTTGATGATATTGTCATCACGGGTAGCGATTCTAAAGGGATAACTGCTCTCAAGGCGTTCTTACACTCACACTTCCAAACCAAAGATCTGGGGCATTTGCGATACTTCCTCGGAATAGAAGTTGCTGATCATGACGACTCCATCTTTGTTTCTCAACGTAAATATGCTCTCGATCTGTTATCTGATCTGGGAATGTCTAACTGCTGCCCTATGGATTCTCCACTTGAACCAGGAGAAAAAGGTCTTCATGCCGAGAGCAAATCTTTTGAATCTCCAGAGAAGTATCGAAGAATCGTTGGAAAACTTAACTACCTTACTATGACTCGCCCTGATATTGCCTGTGCTGTGAGTAAGGTCAGTCAGTTCATGGCCACCCCAACTATCTCACAATGGGACTCTGTTCTCCGTATTGTCAGATATATAAAGAAAGATCCTGGTCTGGGAATATCATACAAGAATCGTGGGCATTCTAATATAGAGGCTTACTGTGACTCCGACTGGGCAGGCTGTTTAGCCACTCGAAAGTCTACCACAGGATTTACTATATTCATGGGAGGAAATCTTGTCTCCTGGAAGAGCAAGAAACAGACCACTGTCGCCAGATCTAGTGTCGAGGCAGAGTATCGGGCAATGTCACACACAGTTGCCGAGATCATGTGGATCAGACAGACCCTTTGTGAAATCGGATATCCTGTCCAAGACCCAACTCCGTTATGGTGCGATAATCAAGCTGCAATACAGATAGCAACTAATCCTGTGTTTCATGAACGTACAAAACACATCGAGGTCGACTGCCACTTTGTGCGTGAGAAGTATGAAGAAGGTCTTATTTCCTTAAGCCATGTGAAGACCGGGGATCAAGTTGCTGATATTCTCACGAAAGGAGTTACTGGTGTCAGAATGAATTTCATATGTAACAAGTTAGGTCTGGGAAGTTCCCACGACCCAACTTGAGGGGGAGTGTTAATGTGGTTGTACTATCCTATTTATATATATATGGGTGTGACTGAGTCCATAGGACAATAAGTCATTTTTCTCATCATCCTAACCCTAACAAATTCCATTCTAAAAATTTTAACTTTCATATTCAGATAGATTGTATCTTTGGAAAATATCTTTAACTTCTTCATCCACTCTGCATCATCAGATGTTGGGCATAGCTTCTAGACTAGACCTCCATTTCTCTGCACAAATTTCTATGGTGCCAAAAGGACGTTATTAATCCCCAGTATCTTTTTTGAAAACCTATCCAGAATACTCTTCTCTCTCCTGTAACCGTGAGTCAATATCCTTGATCACTTTTCCTACCCTTTTGGCATATAAAATTACACTTACATAAAACCTTAACTTTGTGCTCATAAAGGAAACCTTAGGCCAACTAGTTGGGCATTAAAAATCTAAATTCAACACCAGTAAAACAATAATTATACTCTTTAAATTCTACGTCCAAGGCAGTTTTGATGACCCTCTGGTCATCTTTGCATTTGAATCGTTTTATGGATATTATTTGCAGAACACATGCAATAAATGAAGTATAAATGAAGATTTTAATGGAAAAGCAGTAATAATATCTAAAAATAAGTAAATTTGTAAAATTTGTGTTCCATAAGAAGGGGAATAAGAAATAAAATATGTTAAGACTTCTGGGCATTTTTCCCAACCTAGAGAGATCAAAAAATTGCATGAGTTGGAACAAATTTTCAAAATCATATAAGATGCCAGTAATTTAACCATGGTAACTCTCCAATGCATTTAACATAAATTAAGCAGGATAATTAAGCTGATAATACCTTCCATAGAAAGGAATTTTAGCTTTGGTTGCATTTTGCTTTAACTGATCAAAAGCTCCGGCTCTAAAAGTATCCGCACAAACAAGAGCAGGTTTAAAACCTTTCTTTTGATTGTAATACGCATATTTGGTGCATGTTGTGGTCTTCCCAGAACCTGATATATCAGAGCGCACATGGTTCAAATTGTTACAAGCATTCATATAGAAGCAAATTTTGTGCACACATGCGGACATATATGTATATATATACACACTATTATAAAAAATGTTCTTTTGGGTTTTCTAAGATTTTATTATATATTTATGTGTGTGTGTATCAGTATATGTATATGTTTATATAAATGTGCGTGTGTATAGGTCGTTTATCATGACATCCCTTGTAGGTTAGCAAAATTATAGGCTGTAGCCCTCTATCTTTTAAAATTACAAAAAAAATCCCCTGTAAGTTCACATTTCATAACATGCATGCAAAAAAATGAGGGGCTCCAGGGGGTATTTTTGTGCAAAAATCTCCCTAGTAAGTTTACATTCATGCATGCACAAAAATGAGGGCGTATTTTGCATATTATGAAATGTAAACTCAGGGGAGATCTATGTAATATCAAAAGATAGAGGGTTGCAACTTGTAACTATACTAATTCCTAAGGGAGGCTTGAGTAACAAATAGTACACACGCATGCACGTGCTCCAAAAGCACCAAAAATTTATTAAAAATTGCATGATACTTAACTATAGATGACACTTCATCTTCATAGAAGGACATTAAGTACAATGACCTATCTCAAGTGTTTACCTAGTTCCAAAGATGACTCGAAAAACTATTGAGTCCAGAATAGTAAAATGAAACGGAACATATTAACAGTGACCTTAGAATTTACCTTGCAAACCCACGAACATCACCACGCATGACTTTCCTTTCTTAGGAGTGAATGAAGGCTTCCCTGGATCCATCATCTTGCAGAGCTCATTGAATACAGCCTACAGCGTGTAAAAAAGGTTTAAAGTACGTACCATGTCTACATCTTGAGAAATGACAATTGGTCAATCTAAACAGTGAAGCACAACTAATCATGCAATTCAAGATAAGGCAATTTTTTACTGATTTAAAGGCTAATACAAATTTGAGAAGGAGCACAAACTAATTTGTAAGGATTATCATAAACTGGAAAAAAGGTGATATGATTAAAGATTAAATGCATAGAAAACAATGACAACTACAGCCAATTCTATAGTTTTGCACACTGCTCAAGTATTACTCCACATGACCTCCTATTATCTCCAATCCAGTCCGCTCAGATAGTTACCAAATCAATGGAAAGGTTGGAAGACATCTATCAAAGTATATATGCATACCTAGGGATCCTAAGATGTTACTTATAACGAACAATGGTTTATACTGAACTAATGAATTTCCTAGTTTCCCTGGAGTTGAGTTTTGTGTTGAACATATAGTTATTGACTTGTCTTCTGGCAGTTGATTGTTCTGTTGCTCCCGCAGTTATTGAGTTATGTTCTCTGACTGCCTACTATTATTTGTTCCTGCAGTTCTTCCCCAACAATTATTGATGGCTTCTCATTACCGTCTTATTTGTAGTATTTGCAGTTTTGCAACTTCCTCAGCCTTAATTGATTTGAAGATTTTGGGACTTTTTATGCTATCTGTTCCTGCAGCTTTCGTGTATATTCAAATTTAATGTAGCGAGTGGCAGCTTGGCTTCTTTGGCTCTTTCTGCAGCAAGATTTCTCTTCTTTGCTATGCAAATTTTTGTTTCTTTCAATAATTAATTGTGTTTGAGAAGTTGGAGAATGCCGCGTAAATTGGTTCCAAATTTCCATTGGATTTTCCCATCACCTTCAAGGCGAGACCTCGAAGTGTTGGAAAAATCTTTGATAATTTGATGAAATAGATCAAAATAAATGAAATAGGTATACCCTCTGATGTATAGAGTTAGGGCATATTTTATTTTTGTACTTCTTGATTTGGTGTCTCAGTGTGTTGAAGGAGAGAAGCTCTAAGTTTTGTTAAATCACTTGGTAATTGCCCACTGAAGTTTAACTCCTTTGTGAATAATGAAGATTAGATGTCAACGGTCAAATGAGTCACCACAAATGGCTCTCGACCATTGAATAAATCTGTGAAGATTGAAGAATAGAACTCAGTAGTCGAATGACTGTCAACTATTAAGTTTGATTCTCTGAAGAAAGGCACTTTACATGTCGAACATTGAATCACCCTCGATGATTAAGTAAACACATGAAACATGAAGATTAGAAGGCGACAGTCGAATGAGACTAGATGAATAAAGAAGATTTTGAAGAAAGCTTTATTCAGAGCTCTCTACTAGAAGCCAATCGGCGAGTGTCGGTTGACTAAATAAGTACAGCTTAAGAAGACTTCAGAAGACTTCAATTTGAAAAAGTCGTTATAAAATATGACAGTTGTTTAAGGAATAAGTTTCCTTGACAGATAATAGTTCCTTTTCAAAGACAATCTGTTTAAGAAAATGGTCTTTCAGTCATTTCTTATGAAACAAAAAAGGAGGTTGAAATACACCTCAAAAACTTAGAACCAAAAACACGACAGAACACAATTTCCTCTCAAGAGGCTCTCAAGCAAGAAACATTCATGCCCCATTCATTTGGAGGGAATTGAGAAATAGGAATTGGAATTGAGTCAATTCATATTTTTTTGTTCTGCAATAGTCAAAAAATTAATCACAAGAATTGGAATTGACAATTATATTGGTTAGATGCAGGTAAGAACTCAGTTTTAGAGGAATTGGATTTGGCCATCATCCATGAGACTAATCAGCTTTTGTTAGGGGAAACACAGGTTACAAGTGACATCAAAGTAGAATTTGTATGGAGTTAACAAAAACCTCCTTATTATTTGATTCAAAAATGGGACTTGTAATCAAGAATACTGATATTCACTAATGAAGATGGCGGTTTGAGGAGAAGGAAGATGATACAAACCAAACAAGAAAGGCTTCATTAGCTCAGTTTCACAAAATTCAGTCGTTTAGATCCCCATAAAAAACAATGCATTGTCGTTTGTAGGAAAAATGTTATAATGTACTCAAGCATTTAAAAGCTAATAAAAAAAATAAAATGCCATAGTCGCAAGAAATTACAACATTTTCTACCTTTCAATCTCAGATTCAAGGAAGTAAACCCCAAATCGCAAGAGAGACAGACAGGCTCCTACTCCAAGCAGGTTTATGAAATTTCCAAGATCGATCTCACCGGCCTCCAACCATCCGTTCCCGACGGCGATCGATGGGAAGTTGCAAACCTATGAGCCTAGGAGCATGTTGAGCCTTGAGCCTTAGGCGTGCCGAGGCACAAAGGGGTCTGGAGTCTAGGCACGGGCGCACTCCCGACGAGGCAAATGACACAACCACATCCATTTTAAATAAACATCATAGCTAAGTCTCAAGACTCTCAACATCCGATTCTGCTTCACAAACACTAACAACAACAACACTCAATCTTTATCCTACTATAGTGGGGTCGGCTATATGGATCCTTTGTCTTCATTGTGCCGTATAATTAGTCATAATCTCACCACTGCCTAAGTACATCATGTCTTTCCTTATAGTTTCATTCCAAGTCTTTATTGGTCTATCCCTCCCCCGTGCAACATGCCTAGTGACTAAACTTTCACAACGCCTAACAGGTAGTTGTTTACCAAAGGACCGGGCCCGAAAAGCCCGCCCGGGCCCGGCCCAGAAAAATCCCTACTAGGTCCGGCCCGGGCCAAGGCCGGGCTTGGGGGCCTTACTGGGCCCCCAATTTGACTTGGTTCCCGGCCCGGAACTCGGCCCGGGCCAGGCCCGAGCAAACCCGGGCGTCGGGCCTAGCCTAGGCCCGACACCCATCCCGGCAGAAAATCCCGCCAGCTTGGTGAATTTCAAATCCAGCCAGCTGGCGGGTTTAGGGGCGGGATTTTCAAATTTAGGCGGGATTTATTCCGCCTAAATAGGCATTTAGGCGGGATTAATCCCGCCTATTGGGAAATCAGGCTGGCCCGGGCCCGGGCCGGCCTGAAGGGCCTTATCGGGCCCCCTCTTTTAGAGGGAGCCTGAGCTCGGCCTGGCCCGGCTCAAGCGAGCCCGGGCCGAGCCCGGTTGGCAAAAAGCCCAGGCCTGACCGGCCCGGGCGGGCTTTTTGGACACGACTACTAACATGTGCCTCTAATGGTCTCCTATGTACGGGTCTGAACCATCTTAATCGAGCTTCTCACATCTTCTCTACAATTGGTGTCACTCCCGTCTTATACCTGATACATTCATTCCTAATTTTATCTAGTCTCATGTGTCTGCACATCCACCTAAGCATCCTCATGTCCGCAACTCCTATTTTTTGCTCATGCACACAATTCACCGCCCAACACTCAGAATAGTAGAGTATTTCTGGTCTAATTGCAGTACGATAAAACGTCTTATGTTTTATGGTACTTTACGATCACATAAAATTCCTGACGCGCCTCTCCACTTCAACCAACCTGCTTGCATTTTATGTATCACATCTTTATCTACATCTCCATCTTTTTGAACTACCGATCTCAGATATTTAAAGCACTCACTACGTGAAATATCTTGATCACCCAACTTAATAACAAAGTTATTCGTCCTTCTTGCGCTGCTAAATTTAAACACCATATACTTTGTCTTTTCCCTGCTCAACCTAAAATCCTTCTTTTTAAAAGTTTCTTGCCAAGATTCAAATTTTATGTTTGTTTTACGTCTCTTCGACCAGAACAATATCATCCACAAATAATAAACACCAAGATATTGTTTGTTGGATATGTTCGGTGAGCTCATCTAAGATAAGGGTAAAGAGATAAGGGCTTAAAGCTGACTCTTCATGTAAGCAAACAGTGATAGAGAAATCTTGTGTTAATCGTCCAGATGTCCTCACCCTCACTGAATTTGTATACATATTTTTAATTATATCAACGTATGATACATTTACACCTTTCTTTTTTAAGGCTCTTCATAAGAACTCTCTTGGAACCTTATCATAAGACTTCTCAAGGTCGATAAATAACATATGCAAATCTTATTTTTTTTCCCAATAATTGTCAATAAGTCTCTTCAAGAGATACATAGCTTCTATGGTTGACCGCCCTGACATGAATCAAAATTGGTTCTTCGAGATACTAGTATCATGTCTAACTTACTCTTCTTTCTATTACGTGTTCTCATAGTTTCATGGTATGACACATTAATTTAATTCCTCTGTAATTGACACAATTTTGTATATTTTCTTTGTTCTTATACAAAGGTACTAATATACTCTCTTCATTGATCTGACATCCTTTTTGTCTTTAATATCTTATTGAAGAAACATGTAACCCACAAAATTTCTTCTTTCCCTAGACATTTTCATACTTTGATGGGTATATCGTCTGACCCAACCGTCTTTCCATTTTTCATCTTCTTTAAACCATCATTTATCTCTTATGCTTGAATTTTAAAATAAAATATTATGTTCATATACTTCTTCGGTTTACTTAACTTTTTCAAACTCAGTTTATTATCTTTTGCTTCATTTCAGAGTTGATAAAAATATTTTTTCCATCGCTCATTAATAGTCACATTATCTGTCAAAATCAAATCTGTTTCAACCTATATGCATTTTAACTTGTCTTAAATCCTATCTTCATCTCTTTAGCTTGAGTAATTTTATATATGTCATATTCTCTAACTTTGGGATCTAGTCGCTTATAAAACTCTTAATAAACTTGACTTCTTGTTTTTTTACTGGATGTTTAGCTTCTTTTTTGACGACTTTATATTTTGTCAAGTTTTCAATATTCCTACAAACGTATAGTGTTTTATAGCTGACGCTCTTTGCCCTCAATTTGTCTTGTAATTTCTCTTTCTACCATCAAAATTCTTTATTTGAGGAAACAATCTTTTGGCTCTCAAAGTACGTTTTTTCACTTATCATTAAATGTGAAGACATAACTTTTCATAAGACATTAGAATCAACATAAAGGTAATCAATTAGTTATTTCATAATTATTGTCTTGAAAATAACATATTTTTCCATCTTCAAGTTCCACCACCGAATTTTTGGAAACACTTTTGTCCCCGTTTTACATCTTTATACTATAAGGAAACCCATTTCAAGGCATGGTGTAACATTCATGTGCCCAAAATACCCCTTGATCTCTTCTTTTCATTTCAAAAAATAAAGGGTTTATGAGACATTTCTAGCTTTGCCACCGTATTATCCCGCTCAAAATTTTGGGGTTCGCCTGTAATAAAATCGGCGATGAAATCCTAAACCTAAAAAACACGCAAAATTTGTCCCTCCGCTCTGCCGTTTCCGAACTACAGCGCCGAGCCCGTCTCCGCCGCTCTCCGCCGCTCTCCGCCGCTCTTCGCCGCTCCCGCAACTCTTCCCTCCGCTCTGCCGTTTCCGAAATACAGCGCAGAGCCCGTCTCCGCCGCTCTTCGCCGCTCCCGCAACGCTTCCCTCTCCGCCGCTCCCGCAAATCCACCGCTCCTCAAACACGGTGAGGATTTTTGGATCTTATGTTTTTGGGTTTTGGATTTTCTGGATGATCAAGCAATTTTTTTCTGCAGCGCTCTCTTCGCCCCACTACGCTCTCCCGCACCTTCTCGCGCGTTCATTGAAAAGGTTTTCACTCACCCGCCTACTTCTTCTCTGCTCACGGTATCACCTTTTCTTCTTTCTCTTCTTTGTTTTCTCCGAGTTTATCCTCTTGCATGTTTAGCAATGTTCAGAAATGTTGGCTAATGTTACCTATGACATTCACGGTATCACCTTTTCTTCTTTCTCTTCTTTGTTTTCTCCGAGTTTATCCTCTTGCATGTTCAGCAATGTTCAGAAATGTTGGCTAATGTTACCTATGACATTCTATGTACAATTATATGTTCAGCAATGTTTATCAAGTTTGCCAATTATATGTTCATTAAGTAGTTGTGGTACAATCATATATGCTCAGTTTACTTTGTGTTTTTTTACTTTGATTTGATCTGTTTAATTTGGTGTTTTTTTTACTTTGGTGGTACAATCATATATGTTCTCTAATTTTTTATTCTGTAAAGTTCATTTATGTACAGTTCATTTATGGAGTAACATTCTCAATGCAACTTTTTTAATTAAAGTGTGGGTTAGAAAAATCTATAGAGTGCATACTCTGCCAGACAAAAACATTAAATTTTTGTATTAATTGTACTGAAATCTGATATGTTCTTAGGACGTCGAACCAAGATCTATCCTTAAAAAAAATCGGTAAGAGATTACTTGACAGCAAGAGTTGATCAACTAGGCAATGACAGCATTCACAGTCATTCACAGTCAAGTGACAACATTCAACATTTTAAAAATCCAAATTACGAAAATCTAATTTCAATCAAGTTACCATATCCAAGATAATAATGGTAGGCACTTATAATAATGTAATATATCATAACAAAGCAGGCAATGACCAAAAAATCAATGAAATTTCATAGAAACTAATTTTGGTCCGTTAACAAATTAAAAGACAGCATTCACAGTCAATTTATCATATTTATCAATGTCGGCTCTCCTGACCAATATTGCTTCCACGCCAAAAGTCGCATCACGACAAATGTCGACCCCAAGATAATTTATTTTATTCAGCTGTAGGCATTGAGGCCGTCCAACATTAAACCTCTGCGTTGAACCTCATCCATCTTCTACCTCTGTCAGCATTTTTGATTCAAGCCGAAATTTATTCTATTTTTTCATCTTTACATTTACAGTTTCGGTTATTGGAGCTGAAGGGGAATCTATTTTCCTAATTCAAGAATGCAAGCTTCAATCTTCCTGAATCAAGCTGAAGGAGAGTTACAATGGTGAGTACTTATTTATGTAAACCATAACAATGGTGAGTAATTATTTAGTATTGTACGGAATTCATTGTATTTTGTTTTTTAGACCATAACTGTACTATTGTTTTAGTATTGTTTTATGTAAACAAATTTTTTGAGCTCTATCTAAAGTGATATATAAGTACGTGACATATAAAGTGAGTACTTATGGATGTGGAGCCTTTTCATAGTACATAAAAGGGTAAGTCGAAACTACAAACTATGGATGTGGAGCCTTTTCAAGACAAGCTAATAACTCTACTTTATACATATAAAATGAGTACTTATGGATGTTCTTCAAGACAAGCTAATAACTGCAAACTACGAACTATGGATGTTCTTTGTGCCAAGATAATAACTCTCTACATTTTGAATTTGCTTCACGTCTTCAACCGTATTATGTAGAAAGGGTTATTGTTGCTGATTTTGTGCAGGTAAAGTGCATAAACATATCTATGTTGTATTTCAAATTGCATTATATGTTTCCTCTTAAATTAAAGATATCTTATTATTTCAAATTTTTAAAAAAGTTAACTGATTTAGCTTCAATTGTCAATGTATAAATTTTTCAAACTTAGTTCCAAATCTCCTTACCTATGCCATCGCCATCCTGGTTGTAGCAAGAGGGACACTATTGAAAGCATTGACAATGTCCTCCAGGTCCCCTTCTTAACTACTTTTTTCCTTTTTCTTTGGTAATTTTTGGCAAATTTTTTGTTAAGTAATTGACACAGTGTGTTTCATAGTGAACTGCTCTTCCTAAATCACAACATCTTCATGGGAGTTCTTAATTAAGCAGTAATAGAGAGAGAATTCCAAGGTATAATGACTCTCGCGAAACTCATTACATTTAATTTTTTGGCTAATTTATTTTATGACCCTAAAGGCGTTGATATAAGAGAACCCAATATCTACCTGGTGTAACATTTGATGTACCATCTAAATGCAAACAAAAATTAAAGTTTAGAAGCCATTATTTCTATGTTCTAAGATTTTTGTTTTCTAAGTGTTTCAGTTAAGTTCGTAGAGATTGAGATTTTAATTTCTTTTTTGGTGCACATGACTTAACTTAAGCTTTAGCTGAAAAAATTGTTCGTATATAATCGTGCAATAGAGGTATTGTTCATAGTTTTCTACGCCAGAACTTAAGTGTCCCCGCCCATGCCCATGACCAGTGTCGCCGCCCATGACCATTATCGCCGCCCACGACCAATGTCGCCGACCACGACCAATATCGCCGCCCATGACCAATGTCGTCGCTCACGACCAATGTTGCCTCCCACGACCAATGTTGCCGCCCACGACCAATGTTGCCGCCCACGACCAATGTCGCCGCCCACGAGTAATGTCGCCGCTCACGACCAATGTCGCCGCCCACGACCAATGTCGTCGCCCCATGACCAATATCGCCGCTCCATGACCAATGTCGCCGCCCCACGACCAACGTCGCCTCCCACGACCAACGTCGTCGTCCACACTGAACGTCGTCGCCCACGCCGAACGTCGCCCCCCACGACCAACGTCACTCCAACGACAAAGGTTTCCCCCTGCGACGAAGGTCACCCCCCAAGCGAAGGTCACCCCACGCAAAGAATGTTCCCCCACCCCCCCCCCCCAAAGGTTTTCCCGACGGCGAATGTCGCCCCCATGATTTGTTGTCCCTCTGACAAATGTCGCCCCCACGACCTATGTCACCCCCATGACCAATGTTGTCCCCACGACAAATGTGGCCCGCACGACAAAAGTCGCGCCCACGACAAATGTCGCGGGGGCGACACATGTCGCGCCCACGACAAATGTCGCCCCCACGACAAATGTCGCCCCCACGACAAATGTCGCCCCCACGACAAATGTCTCCCCCACGACAAATGTCGCGGGGGCGACAAATGTCGCGCCCACGACAATTGTCGTCCCCTCGACAAATGTCGCACCCTCGACAAATGTCGCACTCACGCCGAATGTTGCCCGCACGGGGCCCCCCGTGCACGACTGCTTGTTTATTATATTTAATTTGCACGTCCAACACCACTAGCATGTGTTGTGTTATTAAACATTCTCTTGATATGACTTTGCAATTCTTACAAATCATTTTATCCATTTTGCAAGTCATAAAATAATCAATTTGTGACTTATTTGATCATCTTTTAAACGTACTTAAATGTTCTTCCCTATTCATGAAAATGGTATTTGTCACAATTAGCTCATGTGCAATAACAAAGTCTAAAATGATTCTTTCTTTTTCATTTCTTTCTTCATACCTAAATCCTCCATGAACGGCTGTATAATCTATATTTTTCTTCCTTATATGTCCATTTAAGTTTCCTCTTATAAAAATCATCCCTCTTTGTAGAAATTCTCTTACTAAATCTTCTAAATCTTCCCAAAATTACACATTAATAACTTCACTTATTCCTACTTGAGGCGCATAAACACTAATCACATTAATAGTTTTCTTTCATATGACCAGTTTAAGAGTTATGATTCTATCACATTTTCTATTTACTCTAACAATTTCATCCCTCCAAGTGGTATCCACAATAATACATACTTCATTGCTTATTTTATTTTATTTCTGTATATCATAATTTAAAACCTGAATTGTCTAAAAATTTAACTTTTTCACTCACTCATCTAAACTCCTGCAGACATAAGATATTTATCTTTCTCCTAATCATCGTATCCACCACTTCAAAAAAATTTTCTCATTAGTGTACCTATATTCCAACTTCCAAACCTAAGTCGGTCACAAATCCTACGCTCTACTTTCCTAGGGCATCTAATATGTGAGAGTTCTTGCCTATTTAACACTACACCCAAGTCCACTTGGAGGTGCAGTGGTCCTTGCCAAGACACCGCATTCAGACTATACGATAAGAACTCTTGCATATTTAACACTACACCCAACTCCTGAAGATGTATCAGCCTTTGCCAAGACGTCACATTCAGACAATACGACGTGTTCCTTAGGGGAACAACCTAACTTTTACATAATTTCTCAAATGATCCATATACTTAAGGATGACTAGATTTTACGTTGGTTGTCTGTCTAACACAACCCTCGCCATTTTCATCTGGGCTTGGGACCGTCATAGGCTTCAAAAGCTTCACAAATACTAAACCATGCAAAAAATTATTTAGTTCTAAATTTTTCTTTCTTTCTTTAATGCTCTAAAGACGCATGAAGGCGCAAACCTCTAAGTCTGGTGAGCTTTGAGTCTTAGGCGTTCCTTCAACAATATAGGGAGGCGGTGGTGTCAGTGTTGCACTCTCACGGGTGCCTTGAGGGCATTCCCCCCTCTCTCGACAAAGCTCAAGAGAAAATGTTCGACATCGCAGCGACGGAGCTATTTTGTTGGCCACTGAAGTCCTAACTTTGATAAATATTTCATGATGCCTACTACAGTTACATCGGCTAGAAACCTGCTTGTGAAATGGAGGAGGTGAGGCTCGCGTGGGTCGTTCCAGGTCGCAATAAGGGGGAGGAAATGGGAAGTCAGATCTAAAGAGGTAATTATTGGGGGGGGTGTGAATAAATTAGCTTATTAACAATTCCTATGGACTTGAAATGAATTCCAATTCCTACCTTTTATTTAGGCCGCCGAAAAATAATATTGGAATTAGAGGCCAATTCCAATTTTTATCCTCCAATTCCGCCCAAACGAACGGAGCGTCATTTGCGTTAAGGATTTTGTTGGAATTAAGAGATAAAATAGAAAGTGTCATTTATTCCCTCAAAGGGGATATTCAAAGGGCTTACAAAGACACATAATCTAGAATAGGCAATGTGAGACTAAACCCATAGACATATTCCTAGAGGACTAATACATAGATTGGAATATAAATTGTGTTAACATCAATAACTTCAACACTCCCTCTCAATATTGAGGGGAAACCTCCAACTAGAAAACACCAGACATGTTAATAGGGAAAAAATAAGTAGGGGATAATTTGTACAAAGGGCAGTTCCACACGACGCGATCTCACACGGCACAAAGCCACACGACAAAATCTATTGAAATACAGACGGGTCGCCGGGTACACAAACCCACACAACACAAATTGTTGGAATATAAATGGCGACAAAATTCACTAAAATACAGATGGGTCACCGGGGACACAAACCCACACAACACAACTTGTTGGAATATAAACGGGTCGTCGGGGACACAAACCCACATGACACAACCCGCTGGAAAACAGGTCAACCACCAAACATCATACCGCACACCCATCAACGAATAAAAAAATTGATAGACTCAAACAACACAAGACATAAGCCTGGAGGGTCGTGTGAGCCTAAGGCGAGAATTGGGAGATACCATCCGAGTCACTTTCATTCCAAACACTCCCCCTCACGTGGGACACACGTGTACGCAGACATAACAAAGACCATACTGAGCAAATACTAACCATAACCAAGCAAAGATAATTAAAGGCACATAAAAAACGACCAAACTATTACGAAGTTTCCTCATTGGTGAGAGATCAACACTCCAAAAGGGGTAGCAGCGGCTGGAAGTGGCAGAAGTCGGTGGGAGCAGCATGCAGGATAGGGAGAGTCACTACGCTTCGGGACAACATCACGGATTGCCTCATACATGCTCACAACCTGGAAGATCCTCACTAATGAACGGCTGGAGGAAGCTATGACACCGCCGTATCGCAAGAGCTGAATGGATGAAATATTAAAGAGAAATAAAAGGTGCAATTTATTCATCCCTCAAAGGGGGTATTTAAAGGGCTTACGGGAGCAGTTGCGACGAGATAAGCGACTGGATCATCATGCAGGATACGATGAGCAACAACCAGGTCGACAAGATCGATGACGTGAGCAGTAACGGGTTCGACGGGATTGGCATACGGGATCGAAGGGAGCTGCAACAGGAGATTATCGCTCGAAGACGTCGATGTTGTGGATGCTGTGGGAGATCGGGAGAAGTGATCAAAAGCGGGAGCAGAAGCCACGAGATAGATATTTCAGGAACCAGCATTTTAGGGAGAGAAATTTTAAGGAGAAATAAATTCATGCTCTGATTCCATGTTGGAATTAAGAGAAAATAGAAAGTATCATTTATTCATCCCTCAAAGGGGGCATTTAAAGGATTTACAAAGACTCGTAGAGTAGAATAGGCAATGTGGGGCTAAGCCCATAGACACAATCCTAGAGGATTCTAATACATAGACCAAAATATAAAAGGTGATGACATCAACAACTTCAACAGATGCAATGAAAAGAATCTCAGTCTCTAAAGTCAGAATTCACATAGAAACAAAATGAGTTGCAATACACATCAGAGACTCAATCTGTGGAAAAGCCAATTATTACAATTTGATTTGAAAAGAATTCTGAAAATCTCTCCAAAAAATTTGGCTGGTTCTAAGAGTCTTCCTCTCAAAAGACTTCGTTGATTTTAAGAATTTTCTTATCAAAACAGTTAGGCCTTGTGAAGGTAATGCATTCTCACTGTGAAGGAAAAGTGGGGTACTCAAGGTTGGGGAAGCACTATAATTTCTATGTGCATTCTCTATAGGTAGATCTTACATGTCTGTGTTGTATTCTTTTATTTACTCTGTAATTTTATCTTGTGATTGTTTGCGTGTGAAAAAGTTTTTTCATTTTATTCACCCCCTTCTATAGCACATTCACTAAGTATTCTCATTATTTTATGCACTTTCACCATGTCTCGCTCCCCCTAGTGTTGTGTTGCATTCTTAAGATGTTGAGTTAGACTTCTCAACCTTCCCACTGTCTCTCACCACCAAGGAACATTCCAAAATTTATTGTTTCCATAGGCCTACAAATCCAAAACATCCTCGACAAAATATTTGTAGTCTATAGCGAGCCACAATGCATGTTATAATTCTACATGTCTATCACCTTATTCATCTTCTATCAGGCATCACAAATATCGCAAATCTCCAACACCTCATGACAACTCAAAAGGGTGAGATTGAGTGCCAATTGGAGGAAATGCTCGTCGTGGGGATCATTCAACAAAGTTCCAGTTCCAGTCTATCCTCCATCCCGGTCCTTCTGGTGCATAGTGCTTGGCTAGACTAACGCTCTTGCCGCATTTCAATTCACCATGGATGATATTTTTTGACAACACGTATGTACGTTCATCCTTATTGTTTGATGACAACGACCCATGACTACCTACTGAAGGACCTTCGGGTCCTCATTGGTGAGGAGCCTGAGGTTCCCTCGTTGACTTTAAGGCATTGGAGGCTAATGTTGATGCCAACGATCTTCCACCCACAACACTACATCGCCCGGACCTTCCACTCTTTACCTTCGGTGGGATTTTCGACCCTCAGACAATGAAGCTTCCTAGGACATATCAGGGGACCCTAGTGGTCGTCATGACTGATAGTGGCGCGAGGAACAATTTCATATTGTAGCGCCTAGTGGATCATTGGCGTTGTCCTTGATCCCCGCACCACGCTTCTCTATCTGTTTGGGGATGGTCATCATCAGGTGGCTGGCGGCCTTTGCTCAAGGCTAGGCCCCATAGTGGGCCCATGCCCCCTCCAAGTTGTCTTCTACGTGTTTGAACTTGGTGGGGTGGATATTATCCTGGGGGTAGCATGGCTCCGCACACTGGGTGAAGTCAGCGTTAACTGGGATCGCATGACAATGTGGTTCATCTAGTAGGGGACACCATTACTTTTGTCGGGCGGCTCTATTCTCTTGCGTTGGTCTGTCTCATCTATTCTATTCATAAACAATCGATGTCGATTTGGTCACCTACTTGTGGCACATGGTTGAGCAAGCAGCCTCGAGCTTGCAAACACTCCTAGCCCTGCAGGCTATTCTGAATATGTTTTCGAGCATCCGACACTGCCCGCCTTCCCGCTCCTTTGATCGATTGTTTTAGCATTACTGGTGGATGCCACCGCCCGACCGCCATATAGTCTCGCAGGGGATCGCCTTCACCACTGCGGTCATTTGGTGCTCTAAGCTTCATCTCAGATCATCCCACACCTCCTCGCAAAGTTTCACACAATCCCGGAGTGGGCCACGCGAATGCCTTCCGGACATACCACCGCCTCGCAACATCTATGTATTGTCCTGACATGGTCTAACGGGTCAAAACATTTGTGGCATCTTGACTGTCGTGTCAGTGTGTCAAGCACTAGGCCACTTTTCCTAGGGCTTCCTTCATCCACTTCCTATTCCGACCTGGATCTGGGAGGATATCTCGATGGATTTTATTTCTAATCTCTGCCACTCAAAGACATGGAATTGTATATTAGTGGTCGCGGATCGTCTATCCAAATACACTCTCTTCCTTCCCCTCAGACACCCATGTACTGCATCAATGGTTGTCGCAGACTCGTAGCTATCATTGATGGGAAGGTCCGTTTGCATGGGAGGTCCGATTGGATGGTGAAAAAGTTGACTAAGTGGGGGAGCGTTCGCTCTTCTAGAAAAGTCTTCTATGACAGAATGAGCTTGTTCGCGAGGGAGAGGGTAGTAGGGTTATGAATACAAAGTCAAGGCTGCACATGTTTGTTATGGTCATGCATGAAATATCCTAAGTAATGTATTGTCATAAGACTGAAGGCATGATTAGCTAACTCGATGAAGTCGTAAACCTAGGTGTCTATCCGTCTAATGTACAGTGCAAAAACATTTGAAAACATAAAAGAACTGATGAGTGTTATATTGGAAGATGAGATTTGCCTTCGACGTTGATGAAGTCATGATCGGGAATAACTGGTGAAGATAACACGTACGATGGAGGGTCGAACCCTCCAAGTAGATCATGGATAATATCACTTAGTATTATGATGGTATAGACTAGAGTTCCAACAATTGCTCAAAATAAGCAATCTAACCTAGAGGGTTTCTACCATCAAAAATAGGAATGTCCAAGCGACACATAAGGGAAGTGACGAAGTTGTAGGTAAGGAACTCCCTAGTGACGAGGACGTGACTTGAGGTAATCAGGGGCATATGAGATGAAAATGAGACTAGTGGAAGGCCAGACCTTAAGAATTTGATGATGTTGGACACAAAAGTTTCAAGTCCCTCCATCCAAGAGAAGGATCCTACGGTGCACTACAGGTCTTCTATGCGGTTCTCCGTGGATCGAGTTAAAAGCATACATGGAGACCAGACAAGGTGTTAGAGAGATAGTGGGCAAAATCGCACGTTGAAGTTGCGTTGACTGAAATATGCAAACAAGTGTAATGACAGAGCAAGTCACCGTCAACAAACGAGACATCGACACAATCCTGGGAGCAATGGAGGTGCAATGAGAGGAAGGCAAGAAAAAGTTGACAAATGTAATTCTCTTACTACTACCGAGCAAAAAAATAGAACCCCTAGAACCGAAGATACAATTAAGAACCTCTATCGCCCAGAGCCTTGTTATACAAAATCTAATAAGACAAAAGACGGCATAATTTATCAATTATCCCCTTATATATGAGATACACAAGAAGTAAAAGACCTAGTCTGCTCCACGCCTAATCTTTTGGAATAAACACGTTAGATTGTTGGGGATCCCGTCTGATGGTGGCACGTCCTCGCCCCGAGCTATTTGTTTTAGCTCAAATTCCCACTTTCTGTCATTTTAAAATTTGTCTATGTCTATTTGTTTTGTGCGTTATAGAACTATTTGCCAGTTATCAAAATTAATGAATTTATAATGAATAAAAAAAATTTATGGTACCCGGGTCGGAATAAATTCCTAGTTCCCCCATTGAATGTCGCGATCAAAAACCTGAGATACCAAAATACAAAACACTAAAACCTTAATAGCTGAGATACAAGGGAATGGCCAAAAGGGAGGTGGTCGGGGGTGAGGGAGAGGAAGAAAGGTCGGGAGGCCGGAGGTGGGAGAGAAGTGGGGGGTCGGGAAAACAGAGATGACACAACAACTTTATTAATTCCTTTCTTAACCCGATTACAACCATAAGCCCCATATTTATAGCATACAATGTAATATGTAATAACCATTTAATTACAATCCCACCCCTAATATGGTTGGTAACCCGTTACATTGCCTTCCCCTTTTAAAACGATGTCCTCGTCGTTTGCTCATCTAAAAAATTTCTTCAATTCAACCATCCATTTGAGCTACTTCAATTAATTCCGCCGGGATCGAAGACAAAAATTCTGAGACTTGGGCCAAACTTTGCGGAAACCATTGTTGATAATGTTTTCAAAGGATGTTTGTGAGAATTAATTCTTGCAAGATTATTTCCACCAGGGTAAAACATTTGAATTCTTGTTGTTCCTTGATTGCTCAAAACGAATTCACACGGTGCAATAATGGACAAAATTTCACCAAATAATGCTCTTCTAACACATCCACATAATCGTTCTTTATTGCAGCGACACTAGATGGCAACACGAAATCATATTCCACTTGCATTGATGGCTCGTTGATTTGTGCAAGATCTTTATGATGAACATCTTTAGTTAATGTTGGTGGTGAATTCATGAATGTTGGAAGGTACTCTTCAAGAATCATGCTTTTGTGGATAGTTTCTTGGGCCTCCTCAAGAGAGATTGGAAGAATGTCTTCAAGTCTTTTTATCATTTTATTGATTGTCTCTTCCCGTTGATGGTTGTAGGCCGCCAATTTGAACGAAAAAGCTTGCTGAAGTTTGGCAAATGTTTGGTATGTTATATCCATGAGGAGTTGAAGTTGATTATCCCTCCGTTGTTAGTAGTCTTTCATCTGTTGTTGAAAGACATCAAAATTGGGCATGTTTTGCTTGCAAACCTCTACAGGATCAAAGAAATCATTCATCATTATAAAAATTCCTAGTTATGAGGAGCAGTATTCATGTCTTCTGTTTGGAGGTTGTGTGGCCAGCTACGAGAAACAGAGGATGTTTGCTTGGCCAGGTACGTGGCGGGGCACTGAAAATGTCCAAGAAAATTGGTGGGGGACTGATCTCTACCGGAGAAACGGTGCTCCGCCGTTCTTGATTTTGGTCGCAGAGCAGTAAGAGCGCGAGCTTGTGGTGGCATCGGCGGAGGCGGCGTAGCTGCGAAGGCGGCGTAGTGGCAGAGGCGGCTTCAGTGGCTATCTTGTGTAAAACCTAGGTGGAGGAAGACTCAAGAATTTTGGAGAGTTGATGCACAACACCAATAGCTCTTCCAACAGAGGCGGTGGGTGCACAGACCTACTGTTCTAGATATTGAAGAACATGCGGCGGTTCTTGTGTTGATGCGTCAATGGAGGATGATGAACAACACCAATAGCTCTTCCAACGGGTGCTGACTAAGGGCTTTATCGCCGGTGTGGGAGGGCCGTTCTGATTGCCGGAGATGTTTTGATCCAAGATGGAGATGGCTCTGCTTCAAACCTGAGACCGGCGGTGGTGGCTGACGATGAACTGGAGGTCGATCTTTGGTAAAAGTACCGAAGGAGAGATGTTGTTCGCCAGTGTTCCGTTCTTGATCGCCGGTGTGAGAGGACAATTCTTGAACACCAGAGATGTTGTCGGTGATGAGGGAGAGGAAGAAAGGCCGGGAGGCCGGAGGGGGGGGGGGGGGGGGGGGGGGGGGGGGGGCGGGAAAACAGAGAAGACACGGCAATTTTATTAATTACTTAATCCCGATTACAACCATAAGCCCCTATTTATAGCATACAATGTAAAATATGTAATGACCATCTAATTACAACCCCACCCCTAATATGGTTGGTAACCACAACCCGCTACATTGAAACAGCCCATAATCTCTTAAGTACCAAAGAAAATAAAAAAGACAATTTTAATTACCTCAGTCGTTTTATGCTCTATAGCAAGATTTATTAAAATAAGTGATCTCAAATGCAGAGTAGTAGAGCAGTGAGAAGCAATAAAAATCCCAAACTGGAACCAAGCAGTCATAGACAAAAAGAAACAGAAGAAATCAAGAATAAAGCACAATCGTTACCTGAGTACCTTAAATCACATAGACAAACAGGCAAGAAATAACAAGAATAAAAATAGCCAAATTAGGCGATAATGGCATTGAAAAACTGAATCTTCTAATGAATCACCTGCTGGATAATTCGGCGTTTGTTGTGGCCGGCAGCGAGATCTTCCAGATTGACGATGCGCTTGATGTTGGCCATCATGTCTCGGATCATCTCGAATTTGACATCGGATTGCATCAGGGCGCGCGTGATCTCGTTCAGGCACTCTCCCAGCACCTTCTCGTCGATGATGGTGGCGTTGCTCATCTTCTGCAGCGCGCGGGATATGCTCCCGCCCAACTCCGCGAGCACCATCTTTGCTCCCAAAGATCGAATACAACCGACTAGATGGTCTTGGAGATCAGGGTTTTACCGTCAAGCCCCCTTTGAGATGGATAAATTCTCTCCCAAGGCACGAAAAGAAGGAGAAAGTCGAAGGCTTCGGATCTAAGGAGAAGAGAAGGAGGATGTCCGGAGAACGGGCAGGCAGAGGGATATTTAGTCTGCCGGCTACTGGAGACGGAGACGAACTTGGCGAAGGGGCGTCCAAGGAGGGATTTCGATCCAGCGTCCTATTCAGGGTGTAGATCCGGTGATCTAGTCGGGCAGAGATGCGAATTTGGCTGGCGTCGACGTACAGATTCCTGCGAGCGGGGGGTGGGGGTGGCTGCGCCTGCGCCTGCGGGGCGGGGAATAAGGGGGTCGGGCGAACAGGATGGGAAAGACGGGTCTGCTATTATTTAGGATGTGGTACAACTAGGGGTGAGAAGTTAAAACCAAAAACCAAAACCAATTAAACCGTACTAAATCGATCAAATCAGACTTTGAAATCGAGTCGCTCAAATTGCACCGATTTTGAAACCGAGTTGTCCGATTCGGTGTTGATTCGGTTTGAAAACTGAAGGCTTATGGATTCCGGTTTGTTAACCCCAGAATCCGCAACGATTCCAGCTAGGCATCTTGCCCCTCCCTTGCCGGACTCAAGCTCTCAGTCCGTCAGCTCGCCAGTTGGCCAGTGTTTATCCCAGCCACCTAGGCGGACTCCAGCTCTCAGTCCGCCCAGGTCGCCCTTGGTTTGCTCTCAGATCTTGCCAGCTTTCAGCGAGCTCCGGAGTCAGGTCGCTCAGGTCGCGACTTTTCTGACAGGATTGCGCTCGACGCGACCAAGGGAGGATTCCAGCTCGCAAGCCCAGTCCGCCGGTCTCGCGCGGACTGCTTGTTCTTTCTTTTTTGGTTCCCGTCACCGCTACCCGGCTCTTTTGTACCCCGGGCAGCCGGTTATTTTAGCCCTGCCCGTTTGGGCAGGCCCCCAGCCTATAAATAGGGGGAAGTGGTGCACTTAAAGCACGCTGACTCGAGCCCAGGAGCCCACTTGTTAAAGGCTGCGGACTCGAATCTCGGGCTTTGCGATCTCCAGCTTGCTTTCCGCATCATTTCCTTTTTCCCTGCTTGTAACCCCCTGTTTGCAATCAAAATCAAGCCCGTCGCAGGAGTGGCATTCAGGCCGCGACGGGCGAAGTCTGGTGTTGCCGTGGTTCACGGCTCTTCTACTTTCCAGTTCCTTTTCTAGTCCGCTAAGTAGATTGCTGCTCGCAGTTTGTTTTTTTCCTTCTTCCCCTAGCGCTCGAACAGTTAGCTAGTGGTGTTCGTTTTCTCCTTCGCATTTCATGCATCAACAGTTAACACGTGGCCTTCAGATCCGAGCAGCTTTTTGAAATCCGCGGGTAGAAATGTCAGACCGCCGAGCTCGCCGCTCAGACTGCTCCAGCTCGCCAGACGACTCGTTGTGGGAAGCGTTGGAACAGTCTCACTGGGAGGCCGCGTTATCCCGCAGAGAGACTGACCAGCGGCTCGATACAATCAGCCAAGCTCTGTTAGTGCTGACTCGGCGGCTTGCTCCCCAGGTCGCAGAAGAGATTGCTGAAACTCAGGTCCGCCGGACCCCAGCTCGTCAAACCCCTCTTGAGCAGTCGCCTGTAACCGCTCCTCCGCCTCACCACGAAGCTCAGCCCGCAGCTCCCCTGCGACCTCAGGCTGATCAGTTCGCTCCCCTGATGGACTTCTTCAGGGAAGCTGCTAGAGGGACTCCAGCTCGCCGACTAGATTTTGTTGATCGGCAGTCCGTAGAGCCCGCAGAGCCTCGCCTTCCAGTCCGCCCTTCTGCTGATCTTGAGACCCCCTCTCCCTTCGTTGATCGAATCCGATGGGAGTCAGCGCCAAATAATTTCAGAGAGCCCCGTCTCCCTTTCTATTCAGGGGAGACTGACCCAGTTTCCAACCTGCAGGCATTCGAGGGGGCAGTTGCATTGAGGAGCCTCTATGATGCCTTAAAATGCAAACTTCTTGTCACCACTCTCGACGGGCAGGCGAGAGAATGGTTCTATGAGTTGCCCTCAGGCATGATCTCCTCCTTCGCTGAGCTTCGCAGCGAGCTCCTTCTGAGGTTTGCTACCTCTAAGAAAAGAAAGGATGGGCCGGCAGCCCTTTTTGACATCAAGCAAAGAGACAACGAATCTGTGGCACGGTTCGTTGATCGGTTTCAAAAGGAAATCCAAGGGGTAAGGAATGTGAACCCCGATTATTATAAAGTTGCCTTGATTCACGGCCTCCGGGAGGGCCCATTGAAGTTCAAAGTAACGACAAAGGCGCCATCGACTTATCAGGAGCTAATAGCGATAGTTAATCGCTTCATTGAAGGAGAAAACGCCAACCCCACCTATATTTCATCCCTGACAGCTAAAGCCGGAAGAAGGGATGCCTCCAACTCCTCTTCCAGCAATCAGTACCATAGCCAGCCTCCTCGGCCCGAATTCCAGCCTCCTTCTCAGAGGGGGCGAAACCTTCGTCACAAGAAACCCTTCATTGGCCATCAGCAGTTTTGCGATCAGAGACTGACGTTGGCCGCCACCCCCGCCATACCTCTTCAAGCACTTCCCATCCTTCAGAGTGCCTTGCCAGCCTCAAATCCGCGTGAGAGCAGCTCCGTGGAGGAGTTTGCAGATCTGGGGCTCGACTTCGAAGAGGTCGTCCAGATAATTCAGAAGAAGGCAGAAGAAAAGAGGCAAGGGCCTCAGAGGGATTGGAAGCCCAGAAACAGCTCTCAGTACTGTGAGTTTCACAAGGATAAGGGTCATCTGACCGAAGATTGCAAGGCCCTCCGGCAGCTGGTTGAGAGGCTGTTTTCAGAAGGCAAGATCAAAGATCTGGGCAGGAAGAATGATTCTTCGAAACCTTCAACCTCCAAGGGTAAGGAGGTGGCTGAGGTTCAGCTAGAGTGCATAGAGGTAGAGGATGAGGGCTGTCTGGGGCCTATTGATATTCCGAGTGAATGCATTGATGTTGTCGACGAGGGAGTCTTGGGAAGAATCTTTTACATTCGTGGAGGAGCAGGAGCTGAGTCTACCCGGAAGTCTTCTCTGTCAAGACTTTCCCGAACAGAGATTGCATCCACTTCTTCCTCTGCCCCTCCTTCAGAAACTGTCACCTTCGGCCCTGCAGACCTTCCCGCAACCGCAAACCCTTTTGATGATGCCATTGTGGTCCAAGCAGCCATCAGAGATTTCACGGTCGATAGAATTCTTATTGACACTGGCAGCTCCGTGAATCTCCTCTTCAAGACCACCTTTGAAGCCCTGAGAACTGGAAAACCTCTGCTTTCCACCGAGGGGCCGCTCTACGGATTCTCGGGTGAGAAGAAAGAAGTCGAGGGAAATGTCACACTCCTAGTGAGGCTTAGAGGGGTGACCAGGGAGATTCAGTTCATAGTGGTAGACGCTCCAAGCAGCTATCATGCTATTTTTGGAAGGCCATTGCTGAACAAGTATCGAGCAATAATCTCAACTTATCATCTAGCCCTCAAGTTCTGTAAAGATGGTCGTCAGTGCAGGGTCAGGAGTGACCTAAGGCAAGCTCGAGAGTGTTACCTCTGCACAGTCAACATGACTGAAGTTGCCCCCCCCCCAGCTTTTCCAGCAGCAGCAGAAGTTCCCCCTCCGTCAGAAGCTACTGTGGATAGTGAGAGCGCTCACCTGGAGCCTGCCCAGGTGACGCAGGGAGTTCCTATTGTAGAAGGGGAGGAAAGAAAGCTCTCCATCAACTCCGAGCTGCCGGAAGGTCAGAAGGCAGAGTTGATATCTTGCCTGCTGAGGAATCTGGATGTCTTCGCTTGGTCAGCGGAGGACATGCCTGGAGTGGATCCTGACGTGGCTTGCCATCATCTCAACGTCGACCAAGCAGCCAAGCAAGTTCAACAGAAGAAAAGAGATGTTGCGGTCAAGCTGGCAGAGCCAATCAAAGAGGAGGTTGCCAAACTCCTCAAGGCGCGCTTCATTCAAGAAATTCAATATCCTGAGTGGATCTCAAATGTTGTAATGGTTAAAAAACCAGGGGGGAAGTGGAGGATGTGTGTAGACTTCACCCGTTTAAATAAAGCATGCCCAAAAGATTTCTACCCCTTGCCTCAGATAGATTTATTAGTTGATTCTGCGATAGGGTATCCATTTATGAGCTTTTTAGATGCGTTCTCTGGTTACCACCAAATAAGAATGCATAAACCCGATATCCCTCGCACGTCATTCATTACTAATGACGGTTGTTACTGTTATGTTGTAATGCCCTTTGGGCTTAAGAATGCTGGCGCAACATATCAACGCATGATGGATCATGTGTTTAAAGAGCAAAAGGGTAAAAACCTTGAAGTATATGTGGATGATTTTTGATGAAGAGTAAGACTCTTCCACGACACTTACTAGATCTAGCAGAGACATTTTCCACTCTACGAAAGCATAAAATAAAACTTAACCCATTAAAATGCATTTTTGGGGCAAGTAAGGGGAAATTCCTTGGCCATCTCCTTACTCCTGAGGGCCTTGCCCCTAATCCTGATAAGGTTAAGGCCATCCTTGATATGGCCCCTCCCCGTTCTCCCAAAGAGGTTCAGCAGTTGGGAGGGAGGTTAGCAGGACTCGGGAGATTTATCTCTCGAGTTAGAGATAAAAGTGCGCCATTCTTTAAAACTCTTTGGGGAGCGTCCAAGTTCCAATGGACGGAAGAGTGCTCTTTGGCCTCTGAGCAGCTGAAAAAGCAACTGACCTCGACACCCTTACTCCAAAGCCCCGAGCAGGGGAGATGTTGTTCTTATACCTGGGAGTTGGTCCCGAGGCGGTTAGTTCTGTTCTTATTCGAGAAGAGAGCAGGAGACAGTTCTCAGTTTACTATGTCAGTCACATTCTGAAAGATGCAGAGGCAAGGTACCCAATCCTTGAGAAACTGGCTTTGGCATTAGTTATGTCTGCTCGCAGGCTCCGCCCATATTTTCAGGCGCATTTAATTCAAGTGGTCATTGATCAACCTTTGAAGAGTGTGCTAGAAAAGCCGGAACATTCAGGCAGGTGAGCCAAATGGGCAATCGAGTTAAGTGAGTTTGAAATCTCCTATGTGCCCAGGACAGCTATCAAGGCACAGGTACTTGCAGACTTTCTGATTGACACAGCAGAATCTACCTCAGATCAGGCAGTAAGGTCTCCTTTAGCTTGGACTATCTATGTTGATGGGGCTTCAGGCAGAAACTCTTCTGGAGCAGGGGTAGTTCTGATAAATTCGAATGGCGTCAAGCTTGAGCAAGCCATCAAGTTTTATTTTCTAGTAACCAACAATCAAGCGGAGTATGAAGCTTTATTGGCCGGCTTGAGGCTCGCAAGAGAGCTCGGAATCGATCATGATCATGTAAAGACTGACTCTCTGGTAATGGCCTCACAAGTTCTTGGTAATTTCGAGACCAGGGAGCCAGTGTTGAAAAAGTATCTTTCGTTGGTAAAAGTTGAGGTTGGCAGGTTTAAAAGTTTTACTATTGAGCACATCCCGAGGAGGAAAATGAGGAGGCTGATGTTCTTGCCAAGTACAGGCTCTCGTCAGGAGGGACAACTTCTGAACTTTTCCACCCGGTAGTGGATGAGGAAGAGTTAATGCAAATCGATCAGCGTTCCTCTTGGATGGATCCGTTCTTCCTCTACCTATCAACCGGAGATCTGCATCAGTCAGTCAAAGATAAGAAGAGATTTAAATTGAAAGCAGTATTTTATTACTTGATATCTGGTATTCTCTATAGAAAAACCTTCTTGTCTACAATGGCAAGGTGTGTTTCAGAAGATGAAGTTCCTACCGTTCTTCGGGAGATGCATTCTGGCGAGTGTGGAAGTCACTCGGGGACAAGAACCTTGGAAAAAAAGATCCTGTGGCAGGGATACTTCTGGCCCACCATGAAAAAAGATTCGGAGACCTATGTGAGAAAATGCGTTCAGTGCCAGAAGTTCGCTCCTCTTCAACATCAAGTTGCTCAATCTCTCAGATCAATTGCAACCCCTTGACCCTTTGCTGTTTGGGGAATGGATCTCCTTGGTCCTTTTCCCATGGCAAGTGGGCAGCGGCGTTTCATTATAGTTATGATTGACTACTTCAGTAAGTGGATCGAAGCTAAAGCGCTGGTAAAGACGACAACTCAGGTCGTGAAGAATTTAGTTTGGGGTGAGATAGTCTGCCGGCACGGTATCCCCATGGCAATAATCACAGATAATGGACCACAATTTAATAATACTGAGATGATAGATTTCTGCAAGCAGATCGGAACAGAGCTGCGCTTTGCATCAGTTCATCATCCTAGGAGTAATGGTCAGGTAGAAGCAGCCAATAAGCAAATCCTCAGCCTGCTTAAGAAGAAAGTTCAAAATCTCAAGGGCAGTTGGGTTGATCAACTTCCTTCAATTCTTTGGACCCTGAGAACAACGCCTTCATCTACAACGGGGGAAACCCCATTCAAGCTTTCTCATGGGTCCGAAGCGTTAATTCCTGTTGAGTTTGAAGTCCTGTCGCCCAGAGTGTTGCTTGCTAGGCAAGGCACGGAGAATTGGCTTGAGCTGAACAACGAGGAGATGAAATTCAGCTTGGAGTATGATTGAAGAGGTTAGAGACAAGGCTGCCATCAGGCAAGAGGAAGTCAAAAGGAGAATGACCCGCTACTTCGATAAGAATGTAAGGATCAAACACTTTCAAGTGGGAGATCTGATTCTTAAGAAGGTCGATGCTGCTGCAAGAGCCGGCTCAGTGGGGAAGCTTAATCCAAATTGGGCTGGACCATTCATTATTAAAGAAGCGCTTGAGAACGGGGCCTACCGGTTGCAAACATATGAGGGAGAAGATATGCCGCACACATGGAGTGGAGATGGCTTAAAGCGGTTCTATTCCTGAACTTCTTTTCCTTTCCTTCTTATGTAAACTCTTTCAGAGGTTCATTATTAATAAAAGCTCCCTGCTAACACTTCATCAAGTGTCTTTTTGTTTCAAGTGTTGACAGTTAATATATTGAGAAAGGACAACTCTAAACGGTTCTATCCCTGAACTCTCATTTCTATCTTATACAAGTTTCTCAAAATGGATGTTTATCAAAGTTTTCATACTAACACTTCTTCAAGTCCTTTCCCTCTTTTGCCCCCCAAGCAACTCCAACAGTTGCCTAATACCAGGAGGTATCACCGAGTTCAGCAAAAACCTCCCTTAGAACCGTGGTTGTTAGCATAACACTATGAAGACCACGTGTTGTGGGGAGATTTCGCACCGTGTAGTGGGAGCTTACCGGTTCTAGTGCGGCAGGACACTGGATTTCGGATCCCGGCTAGTACCTAACCCCACTTCTGCATTATGGAGGAGCGGAGTAGTGGTCAGCTCTACCATGCCATGTAAGGGATATCATTATAACCTAGATGATCGCGCGGGGAAAGCAATGCTATACGCACCTGCCCCCAGATCATCTTAAGGTTGTAACCCTCGAGCACTCCTTGGTACCCTCAAGCAGTGCCTGCAGGAGACCCACAGTCTTGTCGATCTCAGAGGAAAGCAATGCCGCTCCGGCCGCACCTTCCTAAAAGATCAACTTAGACTGTACTCCAGGCAAGAGGGAAGTAGATTGTGTTGTTAAGTATGCAAATCTTGAGATCTTGTGAGGAAAGCAATGCCGCTCCGGCCGCACCTGCCACTTGATCACAAGTCTGCAGCTTTTTTCTTCGCAGGGGTTTTCCATTATTATTTTGTTCAGTGCGGACTCAAGCTTTCTTAAAGTGATGATAGATACAACTCTAGAGGGGGGGTGAATAGAGTATTCAAAAATTATGATACTCTACTCAACTTCCTTAGAGTTAATTTGCGGAATGAGTTTATAGATATTTTAAACCCTAGAGCCTAACACAAAGTGAAGTGCACTAGAGAAGGGCAACTGTAATTACAGTTGAGCTTTGATCCTATCACAGCAACTAGCAATCCTAGTTATTTCTACTCACAGCCACGGTGCAATAAATTAAATAAGCAGCACAGACGACATAAGAAATTTTATAGTGGTTCCCTCTAAATAGGTACGTCCACTCTTCTACCACTCTGGTAGGAATCCACTACAGGTTTTTGTTCAGGTGCCCTGCCACCAACTGATCTGCTTCAAGTAGATCAAGTTGACCCTTTGAGCTTTTGATCAGGAGCTCAAAATCCAACACAGGTTTTTGATCAGGTGCCCTGCCACCAAGGTTCACTTTTGAAGGGAGTAATAACCCTTTATACAGGAGGTTGAGAGAGTTAAAATTTCTTCTCTATTGTTAAAACAGATTAGAGAAGCTAGTGGATTGCATAGAGCTAGAAAGCTCTAAAGAGTCAAGACTCCCCCTGGCTTAGAGAATATCCAGGAAGAAGTCTTGATTCAGGGTGCAGGAACTCTTCTGAACTCTTGACAGAGAACTGTCTAGAAATTCTGAAGGAGAAGCTTGAAGAAGACTCTTGATTTGGAAAAGGTGTTCTTCTTCAATCAGCTTCCTTTCTTCTTCTTCTTCTTCTAAAAGCCTCTGAGTGAATGTATTCCTGTGAGCAGGATGAACTCAGGATGAAGAAGAATGCTGAAGAGATTTGATCTTTTCAGTTGAATGTGAATTTCTGAGAGCTGTAGATCTCTATGCTGTTGTGAGTAAAAACTTCTTGTATTTTGTGTTGTTGTTCTTGTATATATTTTTCTCTGTCTTTAGAAGGCACTTTATATATGAGCCTTTGCAACGGCTCTAATCTGAGTTTGAACTTTGTCTTCTTCTGGAATCTGCAAACTGGGCTGCAAAAAGCACAAAGCAAAATATATCTTGCAGGCAGATATCCTATAAAAAGATAAAGCTTTCTAAGAAGCTGCAAATCAATCTGGTAAAAGAGTGCTAGAAAAAGTCACATCAGAAAGATCTCTTTACGGCCAGAGAAGACTTTTTGAGTCTAACGGCTATAAAGGACAGCCTGACAGATAAAGCAGAAAATATATTTCAACTAATAAGACAAACCATTTTGTCAGATAAAGATTGACTCATGCATAAAGAATGGAGCAAAAATTGCCTGGAAATAATAGCATAACATCAATGAAATATACTTTAATAAAATATGCAAAGCAGATAAGAAATAAATAATATAACTTTACTAAAGGCAGACAAAAGAACGTCGAACGACCCTCGGAGATCGTCGACCGAAGCACGGAGATCGTCGACCTATCAGACAGATAGTCGAACGACACAGATAGTCGAACTATCAAGGCAGATAGTCGAGCTATCACACAGATAGTCGAACTATCACACAGATAGTCGAACTATCAAAAAGTAGACAGATAGTCGAACTATCAAAGCAGATAGTCGAGCTATCAGATAGTTGAACTATCAATACAGATAGTTGAACTACCACACAGATAGTCAACCTATCAAACAGATCGTCGAACTATCAACACAGAGCAGATAGTCAAGCTATCAAAACAGATAGTCGAGCTATCAAATAGTTGAACTATCAAAACAGATAGTTGAACTAACCGAAAGATAGTCGACCTATCAAACAGATAGTCGAACTATCAACACAGAGCAGATAGTCGAACTATCAAAACAGATAGTCGAGCTATCAGATAGTTGAACTATCAAGGAAGATAGTCGAACTATCAAGAAATCTATCTTAACAAAAGAAGTCGAGCGGGGTTCGACGATCGTCAAGGCAGATACCGCAGATCGTCAAGAGTTGAACTAACTCAGAGAAAGACGATCTGCTGACAGACGAACGTCGACCAACTGATAGACGATCGTCGACCAGTCGATGGACGATGGTCGAGCGGCGTTCAACTATAGTCGAACCAAAAACGACTTAACTAAATTTTCATCTGGATAAGCAATTTCTACAACTAAGGGAATCTAACCTATTAGCTAACCTTTGACCATAGATAAATCTTGGGTCAAGAAACTAAATGAGAGGACTTAACACAAATCCAAACTAGGGTACCAACAATCTCCCCCTATTTGGGTTAAGTCTCTCAAAAACTACTGAAAAAAATAACTCAGGAAAGAAACATCTAAGCATCAAATGCATCAATCAAACAGTTAACATAAACAGATTAACAATAAAACTTAAACAACATAAGAATCTGGTTTAGAGATAGAAGAGTCAGGAATGAACGAGATTTTTCTGAGAGGATCTAAAGCTTCCTTCTTTGATGTCTTCAGATCTTGTTCTCCAATAACTTTAGTTTCTCCTGTTCTTGGAACAACTGCTTCTGGATATTTTTCTATATATTTGGTAGCATCAAAAACTTCAGCTCTTACCTGGAATCTATCAAGTTCTTTCTTTCTGAATTTGGACATAGTAGTTAAGCCTTTAACATCTTTTCCTTCAGCTCTGGCTTTTCTAATCTGAGCTGATCCAACCAATTCAAGGAATCTGGCCATCCTAAAGTCAGGATTAAGCTCTAAGCTTTCATACTTATTTTCATCAGCTGGATTTAGAGGATTTACAGTTCTGAATTTAGTAGAAAGTTTTAACATGCTTGCAGCTGGCTCTTTCTTTTCTTGAATAACTAAAGATGTTGGAGGAGCAAATTCAGCATATCTTTTACTTGATTTCTCAGAGTATATAACTCTTTTGCCTTTTGCATCTATTTTCCTTTTCTGATCAGATTCTCTGGAAGATATAATCTTGCTTTCTTTATCTGGTGATGTCCTTTTCTTGGGTGAAGGAGGAGGAGAAAAGGTTGGCTTTAGGTAAACTACCTCCTTCACTTGTTCTTGTAACTCAGCTTCCTGTCTCTGATGTCCAGATTGAGACTTGCCATGGTAGCTTTGATTTCCTTTCCCCTGATAAGATTGAGAAGAAGTGAATCTAGAAAGAGGAGCAGAGGGACATGCAACATTTCCAGATGCTCCTGCACTAGGAGGAGGAGGTCCTTTAGAATTCCATTTAGGAGCTAGACTATCATATCTTTTAGATTTCTTTCTTTGTTTTTGCTGATTCTTGGAGAATCCCATCCAGTGCTGATATTCTTTTGACTTGGGATCCATTCCTTTCAAGATATAGTATGGTACATCATGATCAGGGTTAGGTAGAGGAGGAGCAGCAGTTTTTTTTTCTTTTGGCAGATTTCTTCTTCTTGGTTCCTTCTGAATCATCAGAGTCATCTTCATCATTAGATGATTGAGGATGATCATAAGGATCAACAGCTTCTCGCACAGCTTTTTCTCTATCCTTTAAAGCAGCTTTTTCTATCTCTTCTTCCAAGGCATCCTGTGCCAGAAGAGTGTCTAGATCCAGTCCTGGGGTGTCATCCCAGACTGTAGACTTTTCTTCTTGAATATCTGAAACTTTCTCTATCTCAGCTGCAACTGTCATGAGGACCAGTTCATCATTCACCGCTACCTGAGCTGGAGATGAGGGTACAGGCTTTTGATTAGCAGATTCTTGCACTGGTTCTTGAGCAGGTTGATGAACAGCTAGGACTTCTTCCACTATATCTTCAGGATTTTCCTCAGAATTTCCTAACTCCCATAATTCATCTAGAAAGGAGGTAATGACTCCTTCTAGGAAAAGGGCAACTAAGGAAGTGGAGGCTTCTTCGAGGCATACTTTAACAGCAAATTCTGCATGCAATATAACATCAGAAAACTCTTTTTCAGAAAGTTGAGGTACTGTTTCTTCTTGAGCTACTATCTCTTTTTCTGTAAGTGCTGTTTCTCTTTGAGTATCTGCTGGAGGATCTGCTGGAAGAGAGGCCAGGGGCAGTTGAGAGGCATCTTCATAGAACATCTCCCTCTGCCTGATTTCAGTGGAAACTGAAACCAGGCCCCTAGATGAAGAGGGCTCAGCAGATTTGGAGAGGGCTTGGATGGAGGCAGTCAGGGAAGAAATGGAGGATACAAGAGGAGCAATTGCTTCTTCAATCATGGTTTTGACTGAAGGAGTAATTAACTCCAGGATATTGGCTATGAGTGCTGGAGATATTTCAAGAGATGTGGATGGGGGAACAATAGAAGATGGAAGATCATCAGGAAAGGCAGTTTCCTAATGAGATGTGTTGTGAACTGGTGATTGAGGAGTGGATGAGGGAAAGTTAGTGTGATCTGGAGGTGTAAGTGGTGACTGAGGTGGGGTTGGAATTCTCTCAGATCCTAACAAATCAAAACTGGGAATAGAAGTCCCAGCTATATGTGCAGGAATAGGAGATGCTGGAGATGAAGTATGGGGAATAGAAGAAGAGTCAAGAGGAAGAGTGGTAGAGGATGGTACTTCAATTGAAGTAGATGGAACTTCAATTGAAGTAGATGGAACTTCAATTTGAGTAGATGGTAATGCAGATGTCGATGGTACTTCAGTAGAGGTAGATGAGAATGCAGCAGAAGTGGACGAAATGGAAAGAATGGATGAGCCTGCTTCAGGTAGGTGGGGAGTGACTGAAACAGTCCTTGTGCTCTCAGACACAACTGGAGCTACCTCTGCTGGAGAAGGCATCTGAAAACTTCTTTTCCACTTAACAAACAGTGTTGGATCCATCTTCTTGCTGGCATTGATGGATGAAGAGACTGTAACCAACAGCTGGGGGTATTTCTCTCTTAGAAATATTCCAAGTACCCTACCCAGGGTGACTTCCTTCTTGTCATTCTTCTTTCTTATCAAATCAAACATAATCCCTGCCCAATTGATCTGTTTCTTATTTACTATGACACACATCAAGGCAAACTGCTGCCTGGTGATGTTGTCATGAGCAGAGTGCTTGCCCAGAAGCACTTTTCCAACGAGTTCAGCCAAGAACTTTATCTTTAACGGAAAATTAACTTTTAACAACTTAGAAGGAATGCCTTCGGCATGTCCTAACTCGATTAACATCCTTCCAAACTCTTGGGTATCTTGTTCATAATCTTCTTCACTATTAAGTAATCCAAAAACATCAGTTAAAACGGCGGGAGTCAGAATTACCTCTTCGCCGCCAATCGTTCCAGTCATTGATTCGTCATTGGAAGACGAAGTGAAAGCCCACTCTTTAATTTCTGGGATGTTGATCTTGATCCTTGTGGACATAAGCCTTTCTAATCCTTGTTCTTTGCAGAGCTGGAGGATTTCTATTATCTCAGAATCACAGGCGCCGAAGGAGTCGAAGTCTACGCTGAAGCCAGCGTCGAACTTCATCGCATACAGAAGGGCTAGAGCAATCGCCATCGATTTGTCGGAGAAGACGAGAGAGACGAGGAGGAGAAAACGCGAGGCAGAGCTCAAACAGAAAGACGGAATACGAAAAGACGAGTTCCGCCGACTATAACAAGCACGATCTCTTAACCTAGATCGACCATCGGTTTAAATAAAAACCGCAATCGTCGGTCTATTTTAAAAGATACTGGAGACGATGGTTGAACGGTCGTTCGACGATCGGTTCCTGAGGCAGAGTAGTCGAACAATCGATCGACTATTTCTGTCTTCCAAACAAAACGAGTTGTCGTCACCCATAGGTCGACGATCGGCTCAATCTAATCGACTATCGTCGAACGTCGTTCGACGATCTTCAAACAAATATCAACAAAGGCAAACGTCACACTTAGTCTTTTCCATTAATCATGCCTAGTTGATGCAGAAAGAACAGATGCTTCTGTTCATCTAAAGGCTTGGTGAAAATATCACCTCTCTGAAGGTCAGTGGATATGAACTCAAAGCTGATCTTGTTCTTTTCCACACAATCTCTCAGGAAATGGTGTCTAATCTCAATGTGCTTGGTTCTAGAGTGGTGCACAGGATTTTGTGCAATGGAGATAGCACTGGTACTGTCACACATGATTTTGTGTTCCTATGTGTGTACCCATAATCCAAAAGCTGGTTTTGAATCCATAGGATCTGTGAACAACAACTGGCAGCTGCTATATATTCAGCCTCTGTAGTTGAAGTTGAGACAGAAGCCTGTTTCTTACAAAACCAAGAGACTAATCTCTCTCTCAGGAACTGACAAGTCCTTGAGGTAGTTTTCTTGTCAACTCTACAACTAGCATAGTCAGAATTAGAGTATCCAATTAACTCAAATTCTGATTCAGCTGGGTACCATAGTCCTAAATTTGGGCATCCCTTCAAGTATCTCAAAATTCTCTTGAGAAGAGTCAAATGAGATTCCTTGGGGTTGACCTGAAATCTAACACATAGGCATGTGACAAACATTATATCTGGCATACTTGCAGTTAAATACAATAGGGAACCAACAATGGCCCTATAATTCTTCTGATCAACTGGCTTACCATGATCATCAGGATCTATAACTGCATTAGTAGCCATGGGTGTATGCATTGCTGAAGCATCAGCCATCCCAAACTTCTTTACCAATTCCTTGGCATATTTGGATTGGGAGATGAAGATGCCATCAGCATCTTGCTTTACTTGGAGACCAAGAAAGTAAGACAGCTCACCCATACTACTCATCTCAAACTTAGAATGCATCAAGTCAGAGAACTTTTTGCACAGTTTGGGATCAGTGGAGCCAAAAATAATATCATCTACATACACTTGAACTAACAGGATTGTGTCCTTGTGGTGCTTAACGAAAAGGGTTCTATCAACTACTCCCCTAATAAAGTTGTGCTCTAACAGGAAACTAGCTAGAGTCTCATACCAGGCTCCGGGTGCTTGTTTAAGTCCATAAAGAGATTTTTGCAACTTGAAAACATGTGAGGGCTGAGTTGAAGAGACAAACCCAGGAGGTTGTTCGATAAATACCTCTTCCTTTAGCTCACCATTTAGGAATGCACTTTTGACATCCATCTGAAAAACCTTAAACTTCCTATAGGCTGCATAGGCTAGAAAAATCCTTATTGTCTCTAGCCTTGCAACAGGAGCAAAGGTTTGGTCATAATCTATACCTTCTTCCTGTCTGTAGCCCTGAGCTACAAGCCTAGTTTTATTCCTTATTATAATTCCATTTGCATCCAACTTATTTCTAAACACCCACTTGGTGCCTATGATCAGTTGGCCTTTTGGTCTTGGAACCAAAGTCCATACCTTACATCTTTCAAACTGATTGAGCTCCTTTTGCATAGCAATGATCCAGTGGGGATCTAGCTCAGCATCTTTTATGGTGAGAGGCTCAATCTGTGAAAGGAAACAAGCATGCATCACATCCTGTCTTAATTGATGTCTTGTTTGTACACCAGCTGATATGTCTCCAATCACTTGAGATGTAGGATGATCTCTAAGTGTGACAACATCAGCAGGTGGGATGTGATCTTCAGCAACAGTTGGGATTAATTCCTCAGGAGGAATTGGATCAACTGTTAGTGGTACAGCAACAGCTTCTGCAAAGTCTTCATCACTGTCTGAATCAGTGATGTGAAGAGTTGATAGATGGAGAATCTCTTGAGTGACATCTTTATTAACTTCTGGTACCTGTAATGAACTTGAGGAAGGAGAAGTTTCCTTCTCCTTGTAAAACATCTGAGATTCATCAAAGGACACATGCACAGATTCCTCAATTTTAGAAGTTGATTTATTAAATACTCTATAGGCTTTGCTTACTTGGGAATATCCAAGAAAGATTCTCATTGAAGCTTTTGCTTCAAACTTTCTAAGGTATTCTTTGTTATTGTTATGAATGTATACTACACAACCAAACACTATAAAATAATTAATTTTAGGTTTCTTTCCTTTAAGCAACTCATAAGGAGTTTTACACTTAAGCTTGTGTATAAGACTTCTGTTCAGAATATAATTAGCTGTGCTAACAGCTTCTGCCCAATAGGAGAGAGGCATATTAGCATCTGCCAACAGTGTTCCTGCAGCTTCAATCAGGGTTCTATTCTTCCTTTCCACTACCCCATTTTGTTGGGGAGTTCTAGGAGCAGAGAAGCTATGTTTGATACCTTCTTTCTCACAGAATTCTTGCATGAAAAGAAACTCAAACTCAGTACCATGATCACTTCTGATCAAGGCCACATGAGTAGAATACTCAGTCTGCACACATAGCAGAAAGTCTGTAAGAACTTTGAAGTTATCAGCTTTAGTTCTCAAAAAGAACACCCAAGTGAACCTAGAGAAGTCATCTACAATTACTAAAGTGTAATACTTCCCTCCTAGACTCTGTACATTTATTGGACCAAAAAGATCCAAGTGTAATAAATACAGGATTCTAGGTGAATCACTTTTATTTACAGATTTAAAGGCATTTTTGGTTTGCTTGCCTAGTTGACAAGCCTTGCATATGCTCTCCTTCTTGTAGGGGCAAGAAGGTAAACCTCTAATAAGGTTGTATTTAGATAACCTAGATATGTTCTTGAGGTTGACATGGCTAAGCCTCCTATGCCATAAGGTGTTGTTATTATTTATTACTTCATTAAATAAACAGATTTCAGAATGGGTTGAATTAAAATCTACTAAATAAATATTACCTTGTCTAATACCTACTAACACAACATTATTATTTAAAGTAATATTACAGAGAGTGTTAGTGAAAGATACCTGATATCCTGCATCACATAACTGAATTACTGAGATAAGGTTGTGCTTCAGTCCAGTTACATATGCAACCCTTTTGAAAGTTACTGCTCCAATGGTAATCCTACCATATCCTTCAGTTTGACCACAGCTAGAATCCCCAAAGATCACCTTTGGTCCAAGCTTGGCCTTGAATCTTGACAGATTTTCTTTGTTTCCTGTCATGTGTTTGGAACAATCACTATCCAAATACCATTTATCTTTAGTAATTGGATAGGTCTTCACCTGCAGAATAGATAATTAGACATTGTGGACCCAGGTAACCTTGGGTCCATTATTCTTCACATAATGAAAACTAGAAATAAAAGAATAAGCAGGTTGGGGTCTATATCCTAAAGGGTAAGATCTCCTAGGTTGGATGCTCCATGCAGTTAATGGGTCCACAAACCTAGGGTTTCTATTTATATTAAAGTTTCTAAGGTTCTGGTTGTAATTTTGAAATTCATATTGAGATCGTCGATCTACGTTCGACGATCGATGCTCAGATCGTCGAGCTTCGTTCGACCATTGAGCCTCCGATCGTCGAGCAGCGTTCGACGACTTTTGTATTTCCTTAAATTTTTGTTTTCTCTTTTCTCTCTTAGCTTTATTTAAGGCTTGATTAACTTGTCTTACTTGCTCAGTGTTCTTTATCCCATCAGCTGAAATAAAGTTCACTGGAGTTGAAAGATGATTTTTAAGAATAATTGGGGGTTCACATGATGAAGCTCCTAAGCCTAGCTTATTATTGCCTGACCTAGTGTTTGTCATGCTGGTGATTTCTAGCAGCTTAAGGCTTCTACCATTTAAGGATTCTTCTAATCTCTTGGACTTTGCTAGTTCATTTTTAAGAAACTTTATTTCTTCACTAGACTTGGTGAGTTTTGCTTCTAACCTAGCATTTTCAATGGAAATAGATTCTGATTCAGCTAACTTATTTCTAAGTTCCTTAATTTCCTTTTTTGAACTAATTAGATCTAAGCAAAGGGATTTAAATTCAGATTTAAATTCAGAAGAAGAAAAATTATATGAAGATAATACCTGATCTTTTGTAGGCATTTCTTCATCATCATCAGAACTCTCTGCAGCTTAGTGATTGCTGCAGGCATCAATTACCATAAGGACGATTTCCTTTGCCTTCTTCTCTTCCTAATCCTCACTAGAGCTTGAGGAGGAAGATTCCTCATCTGAATTACTCCAGGTCTCAGCAACAAATCCCTTCTCCTTTTTCTTATTTTTATAGGAGGAGGACTTGGAGTGTTTCTTGTGATGTTCTTTTTCCTTTCTCTTTTCTTTGCTCTTTTCCTCTGGATACTCTGATAGAATGTGTCCAGGTTTCCTGCAACCATAACAAATAATTTATTTAGCAGGAGATCTATCATACCTTGGTTTATCTTCATATCTTGAAGATTTCTTTCTGAAGTCTTTTCTTCCCATCTTGAGAAACCTTTTGGCAAAGAGTGCCATCAGTTCCTCATTGGATTGGCTTTCTTCAGAAGCATCAGCAGCTTTGAGAGCAAGAGTTTGCTCTTTCCTTGTTGGAGTTGGAGTCTTTGCTTCAGCCTCAGCTTCCCTGGTCTTCAGCACTTGCTCAAAAGACTTGAGCTTGCCAAGGAGAGCTTCAGTTGAGATTTCATTTGTACTTCTGGCCTCCTTGATAGGCCAGATCCTAAGATCCCATGTTCTGGGGAAGCACATCAGTATCTTTTCATTGACCTCTGTCAATGTAATCTCCTTATCAAGAGTTCTCAGCTCATTGATGATTGAGCTGAGCCTGGTGTACATGGCTTCAACTGATTCAACTTCAGTCTTCTTGAAGTTTTCATACTGGGATATAAGGTTGGACCTTCTGTCCTTCCTTTCATCAGCTGAACTAGCTACAATCTGATTCAGTGAGTCCCACGCGGCTTTTGCAGAGGTACAATCAACCACTTTCTGGAAGATTTCATCAGACATAGTCTGAGCCAGAATATTCATAGCTTTGGCATCAGCTATCTTTGCCTTCTTGTAGGCATCATTGTAATCTGGAGGAGGCACTGCACTGAGATTTGTAGATGTTGTAGCAGTGGCTGTAGAAGGAGGTGTTGGAGGTCCTGTCAAAATAGAAGAGAAAATGTCTTCATCAATAGAGTTCATGTATAATTTGATTCTTGCCTTCCAGATGCTAAACTTAGCTAAGTTGCAAGCTGGAGGTCTGGTGCTAGAGTAATCCTTGGACTGGGCCATGAAGTGAATATCTATAAGCTTGGTATCTATCAGGATCTTGTGACTCAGGTGTTAGCCTGTACAGTTAGTCAACCTCCCTCTGATACCAATTGAAAGTGATGATAGATACAACTCTAGAGGGGGGTGGGGGTGAATAGAGTATTCAAAAATTATGACACCCTACTCAACTCTCTTAGAGTTAATTTGCGGAATGAGTTTATAGATATTTTAAACCCTAGTGCCTAACACAAAGTGAAGTGCACTATAGAAGGGCAACTGTAATTAGAGTTGAGCTTTGATCCTATCACAACAACTAGCAATCCTAATTATTTTTACTCACAGCCACAGTGCAATAAATTAAATAAGTAGCACAGACGACACAAGAAATTTTATAGTGGTTCCCTCTAAATAGGTACGTCCACTTTTCTACCACCCTGGTAGGAATCCACTACAGGTTTTTGTTCAGGTGCACTGCCACCAACTGATCTGCTTCAGGTAGATCAAGTTGACCCTTTGAGCTTTTGATCTGGAGCTCAAAATCTAACACAGGTTTTTGATCAGGTGCCCTGCCACCAAGGTTCACTTTTGAAGGGAGTAATAACACTTTATACAGGAGGTTGAGAGAGTTAAAGTTTCTTCTCTATTGTTAAAACAGATTAAAGAAGCTAGTGCATTGCATAGAGCTAGAAAGCTCTAAAGAGTCAAGACTCCCCCTGGCTTAGAGAATATCCAGGAAGAAGTCTTGCTTCAGGGTGCAGGAACTCTTCTAAACTCTTGACAGAGAACTGTCTAGAAATTCTGAAGGAGAAGCTTGAAGAAGACTCTTGATTTGGAAAAGGTGTTCTTCTTCAATCAGCTTCCTTTCTTCTTCTTCTTCTTCTAAAAGCCTCTGAGTGAATGTATTCCTGTGAGCAGGATGAACTCAGGATGAAGAAGAATGCTGAAGAGATTTGATCTTCTCAGTTGAATGTGAATTTCTGAGAGCTGTAGATCTCTATGCTGCTGTGAGTAAAAACTTCTTGTATTTTATGTTGTTGTTCTTGTATATATTTTTCTCTGTCTTTAGAAGGCACTTTATATATGAGCCTTTGCAACGACTCTAATCTGAGTTTGAACTTTATCTTCTTCTGGAATCTACAAACTGAGCTGCAAAAAGCACAAAGCAAAATATATCTTGCAGACAGATATCCTATAAAAAGATAAAGCTTTCTAAGAAGCTGCAAATCAATCTGGTAAAAGAGTGCTAGAAAAAGTCACATCAGAAAGATCTCTTTACGGCCAGAGAAGACTTTTTGAGTCTAACGGTTATAAAGGACAGCCTGGCAGATAAAGCAGAAAATATATTTCAACTAATAAGACAAACCACTTTGTCAGATTAAGATTGACTCATGCATAAAGGATGAAGCAAAGATTGCCTGGAAATAATAGCATAACATCACTGAAATATACTTTAATAAAATATGCCAAGCAGATAAGAAATAAATAATATAACTTTACTAAAGGCAGACAAAAGAACGTCGAACGACCCTCGGAGATCGTCGACCGAAGCACGGAGATTGTCGACCTATCAGACAGATAGTCGAACGACACAGATAGTCGAACTATCAAGGCAGATAGTCGAGCTATCACACAGATAATCGAACTATCACACAGATAGTCAAACTATCAAAAAGCAAACATATAGTCGAACTATCAAAGCAGATAGTCGAGCTATCAGATAGTTGAACAATCAACACAGATAGTTGAACTACCACACAGATAGTCGACCTATCAAACATATCGTCGAACTATCAACACAGAGCAGATAGTCAAGCTATCAAAACAGATAGTCGAGCTATCAAATAGTTGAACTATCAAAACAGATAGTTGAACTAACCGAAAGATAGTCGACCTATCAAACAGATAGTCAAACTATCAACACAGAGCAGATAGTCGAACTATCAAAACAGATAGTCGAGCTATCAGATAGTTGAACTATCAAGGAAGATAGTCGAACTATCAAGAAATCTGTCTTAACAAAAGAAGTCGAGCGGGGTTCGACGATCGTCAAGGCAAATACCGCAGATCGTCGAGAGTTGAACTAACTCAGAGAAAGACGATCTGCTGACAGACGAACGTCGACCAACTGATAGACGATCGTCGACCAGTCGATAGACGATGGTCGAGCGGCATTCGACTATAGTCGAACCAAAAACGACTTAACTAAATTTTCATCTGGATAAGCAATTTCTACAACTAAGGGAATCTAACCTTTTAGCTAACCTTTGACCATAGAATCTTGGGTCAAGAAACTAAATGAGAGAACTTAACACAAATCCAAACTAGGGTACCAACATTTTCCTATCCGCTCAATCCGCCGTCCTCTGGGTTTATTCCATAGTTCATAGCCCGGTGAGGAAACCAATGCCGCTCCGGCCGCACCTGCCCACTTAGTCATGAGCTATAAGTCATTTCTCTTATCACTGGTTTTGGTGCGGACTCCGATTCTCTAGTTTGCTCTGTCCGCCGCCTCTTGGGTTGATCCTATAGTTCATAGCCTGGTGAGGAAAGCAATGCCGCTCCGGCCGCACCTGCCCACCTGGTTATGAGCTATGGGTCATTTCTGTTATCATTGATTTAAGTGCGGATTTCGGTTTTCTAGTCCTCCTAGTCCGCGAGATTCGTTCAGTTTATATAACTTAATGATTTATTTGAAAAAGTTCAACTATAAATATCAGCGGACGGTGATACCAGTCCGCCAAGTTCGCATATCAACATTATTTTAGTAGATTGCGGCTTTCATCATCTTGGTTCTCTTAAAACTTGCAAAGGTTGTTCTACAAGACGCGGACTGCTAACCGAACTCGTCAGAATCCACCTCATTCATTCCCTTCGTTAAGAAAGCACGTCAATTCGGTTAATGTTGAAGCGAGCTGTGATTAAGCAGCAAGAGTTTTTAAACATGCTACAAAGTTATATGACGCGGATTGATATAAGGAGTGCGACCTCTAAATACAAGCAAGAAATAAGCAGAACCTCTCAGAAGACATCAAAAAATATCCTTTTCTATTCATTCAAAAATAGATTATATACACGTGTTCTGGCGAACTCGCGCAGAGTCCGCCCCCTTTACATTAAAAGCCAAAAAATTACATTATCTACTATCCAGTCCTCTGTTTCTTCTCTGCAAGCTTTTTCGGGCTTAACCCCTCCACATCCACCACAGGCGAGAAGTCGCTCGAGTCGCTGCTGCTACTGTCGCTGGAATCAGAAGCAGTCGTGGGTTCTGTCCGCTCACCGCTCTAATTAGAGCCAGAGCTGGTGGACTGATCCGACTGGCCTCCCTGTTGTTGACTTGAGGCCACATCTTCAGGAGCTTCATCATCGGCGAACTCCTCCTCATCGTCTTCAACAACCGCCTTCCCCTTAGCAGCTCGCTCGAACTCAGCAACCTTGTCCTTCAGCTCTGGAAACAGCTCCAGGAAGGGAATAGAGTCCACCCCTGCCTTCGCATACCCATCATTGATGATGCGTTCGATTGCGACTTCCACGCTTTCCTTGACAAAAGGAAACATGGCTTTCTGGAAGTTGGGGTTGGTTATCTCATATGCGGTCTGTAGAAGAAATCAAAACGTCAGTCCGTTACAGATAAACGACAAAGATAACGGCGATTAACTGACACTTACAGCTTTGTCCTCTTTATACTGGTTAATCTTTGCGCCTAGTCGCTTATTTCTGTCTTTCAGCGAGTTGTTTTCCTTCCTATATCGCGCATCTTCCCTAAGCAGCTCGCGCGTAAGCCTGCCCATGAAATGTTTGGTGACGACGCAATTCGCACTGGCCTGGGCGGCAAGTAAAGGAAGGTCGTCGGGAGCCACACTCTGCAGGTCGCGAAGGTTTTTCTTTCCATACAAAGCGGAGATGGCGACATGGGCGTGGCGAGTTGGGCGCGGACTCCTCCAGGAGGGGAGAGCTGTTGAAAGGCGAACATACTTCTTCTTCTCATGCCAATGGATCATTGGGTTGCCCCTTAGATCCTTCTGCTTCTCGCCGAAGCCCGCAATGTTGAAACTATCGCCGGAGGAATAACCCGCGGCAGGATCTCCGTCCTCCTTCCTTTTCCTTGCAATCTCTTTTCTTCTTTCTCCCTCTGTAGGAGTCTGTCCAGCTGGCGCATAGGGCAAATTTGCGGGCACCTCCAAGGTCGCTGCAAGAAGAAAGGTTAGCCAAAGTTCCAGGTCGTTGCAGATACAAATGAAAGTCGCGGACTTACTCTCCTGTCGGCTTACAGTGTCTAGTCCGGGCAACAGCGGAATGTAGTAGTCAACGTCGAGCCTTGCTCCTGCGAGAAACCCGACGATGGCGGCCTCGGCATCACTCAGCCGCACGCTTTTGAAGTCGACGTCTGATCGCGGCTGCGGGTTAGTGTGGAGAAACCCCAAGTCGCCCTCAAAGATGAGGTACCTAGAAGTCCAGTTGTGGATCTTATTCGGCAAGCCCACAACCTTCATCCCCCTGCAGTAGAAGTACATGATACCCTTATACTCGCGATCTCCTGTTGGAGTTATGGAGCGGGAAGAAAATATCTTTCTAAAGATCTTCAAGGAAAACTCGATCTTTTCAGATCGCAGGTAGGCGAGATAGATGCAGATGGCGATCATGCTGTTCGGCGCGAGTTGGCCTGGAACCACTCCATAGTGCTCGAAGATCTCCGCGATCTCCCAAAGCAGAGGGAATTTGAACCCGCAATCGAAATGGTCGATGGGCACCGCGAGCTGGGTAGCCGTGGAGAAGTTCAACCGCTCTTGATGTTCGGGAAGCCGCGCGAGCACAGGCGAGCCCGCCATGTGCACATCCAGAAAAGCTTCCAGATCAGCTGCGGTCAGTCTACTTCTTTTGTGCTCGGCGGCATGGAAGGCAACTGCGGCATCAGTACGCGCGGATACCATCTTTTCAGACCGCAGGGTTTCAGCTTCGACGGTTTCCTATGCAAAGAGAAAATGAAGACCCTATTTATAGAAAAATTGTTTGACATGACAGCAGTCAATCCGCCCAGATCGATTGCTCAGTCCGCGCAGCTCGCTTCTTCCATGTTTTTCCCTGCAAATTCAGACAATTTCTCAAAGCTTTGTGAATTCAAAGGCAGTCCGCGCGTTTCCAGTTTTTCTGCAAATTATCTACAAGTAATCGCGAACTCACAGGCAGTCCGCAAAGATCGCTATTTTCAAAGTAATAGAATGAGCAAACATAAAATCAGCCCGCATAATTTGCATCACAAAAGGATTGTTCAAGTTTTAAAAATAATAATAATAATAATGTCATACAAAAAGTAAAAGCCGCATCACAGCGCAAATAAAGCAAAGATGTTCAGACACCAAATTATACAATACAGAGTTCAAATTAATGTTTCGGACTCAACGGCTTCTGCGGTCCTGATGAGCAGGTCGCTCCTCCTCGTCCACCCCGACATGGGCCGCCTGGTCGCTCCCTCGCAAGATTTCCCTGTATAATTGCTGGACTAGATGGTGCATGTTGTTGAAGGTGCGGTGCATGCGAGCAGTGTCCCTAACTACCCGGTTAAACGGGATTGCCGGGGCGCCTGCTAGTGTTGGATTTGCGACCACCGCGGGCTGCCCGATTGTCACCGGGGTTGATGCCTCTCCTGCAGCAGGTTGAGCAGACGTCTGCGGCTTCGACCCAGCGACCTCGCCGACTTGTTTCTTCCCTTCTCTCACCAAAGCCAAGTACCTGCTCCTGTAATGATAGGCGTCTCCGCTTAGCCGCTCCTTCTCTTTCTTTAGACCTTCAATGGTGGAAGAAAGACTGGCGACCTGGTTCTCCTGGATCTTTTCTCGCTCTTTACCTTTCTTTAGATCAACTCGAATTTCGTTTAGTTCCTCCTCATACTTCCTCGCTAATAACACATATGTCTCTTGGCCAGACTGCCCCCCTTGCGCGGGCTCAGCGCCAGACCGCATCACAGCCTGCGCGGGCACATCTGCGGGAGAGGACACGATCTCGCCGACCTCAATAGAATCGGGTGTTGACTTTCGTACTGCAACAAAGGAAATAAAACTCGGCTTAGTTTCCAGGTTGCAATAAGCTTAGAAGGTAAAAAAGTAATTCACTTTTTGAAATCATGGCAGCAATCTGGCGACTATCGAAAGCAGGTCGCCTCACGCGCTCCGGATCAAAAGCGCCTAGGCGCTGCCTCCATTCTCGACGAACTTTCGCTCTTATCTCGGCCAGCGATCTGCTTGAGGCAACTATGTCATCGGTTTCTGCAATAATCTTAACCAGCCGCAATTTCCGAGGAGGGGATTTATAAAGCCACGAGCTCTGGAAACGCCTAGGCGCCGGATGCAACTTACCTGACTGCATCGGCTCGGCAGCGGCCTGCGAAGCCTCAGCCCGCTTATCCGCAACAAGCTTCTCTGAGATCGCCTCAATCTTTGTCTTCATTGATGCGAGCTGTTCCTTTGTTTTTTCTCTTTCTTCAGCTGGAAGGAAAGAGGAAGGATCAGCAAGTTTCTCTCTCCCAGCCTCAGCCCCAGGCTGCAAAACTTCCAGCAGAGAACGATTCATGTTCGCGAGCTGCTCGTTGTCAATGGAGTCAAGAATCTCGGTGGTTGATAAGCTGAGCGTTGAGGGTGTGTCGCCTTCTACGGGCAGAGCATCGGGGGTGACGAGATCAGGATCTGGAATTTCCTTCTCTCGCGGCCTATGCTGCAAGCTCGCAGCTCCAGTCCGCTTGGAGATATTCTTACCCTTCCGAACTCGCAGCTTCTTCTCTACTCGCTCCACAGCTGAAGTCTTGTCTCTCTTCCTCTTTTTCTTTTCAGGCGTCTTATCCAAGTCGATGACAACCTGCTGAGATTCGCGGGTTGAGGTTGGTACGACAACCAGAGCCAGGGGGGACACCGTTTCCTCAGCTTGCTTCTCAACAGAATCTTTAGTCGCGGCTTCCGCGGGCTCGTCAGCTCGTTTCTCAATCGCCTCTTTTACCCTTTCCTCCACCTGCTCATCAGCTGGAAGTTTCTCCTCGATGTTCGGCTGCTGGACCTTTGGCGACGACACTTCTTTGTTCGGATCTAACCGCAACATAATAGTTCCGGAGTCAGAGCGGTGCACCTCCATACTTGACGAGCTCGCGGGGTTCTGATCAGAGACGGATGGCGTATTCGGTTTCGTATTCACACTCTCAGTTAGTGGATTCTGAGAAGCAGGAGCAGCCGCGGTCTTCTCATGCTCAATATCGCGGACTAGGTCTGTCCTCTTCTTACTTGAAACTCTCTCCTTGGTGGCGGGCAGGCATATCGTTCCGGTGACTTGCTTTCTTAGATCGGGAACTCGCTTTGGGTTTCTCGGTTGAGGTGGAAAAGCTGCCAAAGAAGGATCCTAATCTTGCCATGCCGGACTGGAAAATTGAGACCGCAAGAGGTGAGTAACGACCCGTTGCGCAGTCAATTCTGACAGAAGACAGGACTTCCGGCGGTATTTATAGCACAGTCAGCATTTATGATAGTTGCAGACTCGGCGGTTAAGGAAACATTTTCGGAATTTTCCAAAACTCGAAAAATTGCGGGGATTATGTTAACCCCAGAATCCACAACGATTCCAGCTAGGCATCTTGCCCCTCCCTTGCCGGACTCAAGCACTCAGTCCGCCCAGCTCGCCAGTTGGCCAGTGTTTATCCCAGCCACCTAGGCGGACTCCAGCTCTCAGTCCGCCCAGGTCGCCCTTGGTTTGCTCTCAGATCTTGCCAGCTTTCAGCGAGCTTCGGAGTCAGGTCGCGCAGGTCGCTCAGGTCGCGACTTTTCTGACAGGATTGCGCTCGACGCGACCAAGGGAGGATTCCAGCTCGCAAGCCCAGTCCGCCGGTCTCGCGCGGACTGCTTGTTCTTTCTTTTTTGGTTCCCGTCACCGATGCCCGGCTCTTTTGTACCCCGGGCAGCCGGTTATTTTATCCCTGCCCGTTTGGGCAGGCCCCCAGCCTATAAATATGGGGAAGTGGTGCACTTAAAGCACGCTGACTCGAGCTCAGGAGCCCACTTGTTAAAGGTTGCGGACTCGAATCTCGGGCTTTGCGATCTCCAGCTTGCTTTCCGCATCATTTTCTTTTTCCCTGCTTGTAACCCCCTGTTTACAATCAAAATCAAGCCCGTCGCAGGAGTGGCATTCAGGCCGCGACGGGCGAAGTCTGGTGTTGCCGTGGTTCACGGCTCTTCTGCTTTCCAGTTCCTTTTCTAGTCCGCTAAGTAGATTGCTGCTCGCAGTTTGTTTTTTCCTTCTTCCCCTAGCGCTCGAACAGTTAGCTGGTGGTGTTCGTTTTCTCCTTCGCATTTCGTGCATCAACACGGTTGATTTTAAAGTTGTGAAAACCGATTAAACCGAACCGATTAATATTATAAAAATTTTAAATACTTAATAAATTAATTACTTCTCAATTCAAGAAATATTAGGTGCCTGTTTACTTGGTTTGATTGGTTCAGTTGGTTCCGAACCTTCTGGTTAGCTCACTTAGTCACTTCTTCCCAAATAAACTGGACATTTTGGTTGGTTCAGTTGAATCCTGCTTATCTATTGCGACACTTCCCATCGACACATATTCCCCACACTCCTCTTGCCCTAAACCCACAACGGCACAACCAGCGTGCTCACGCCGCATTCTCCTTCCTGATCCCAAGCCCTCACTCTCCCGACATCCCCGATTCCCTATCCCGACCAAAGGCGAACGCGCTCTGCATTAGAGTTCTTCCCAATCTCGCAGAGCTCCATTTAGACGGAACCTCTTCTTCGTTCTGGGTCAGTGTTGGGGTTTTAAATCGGACGGCCTCGGAATCATCATCATTGGCCAACGGTGCTTAATGTTCCAACGACAAGATAATCCAACGGCTCCCGGGTATTATTCACACGGGGGAGTTGATGTGCTCATCAATGATTAAACAACAAGCATTGTCAACTGTCCATTCCATCAACGGGCAGGATGAAGCCATAGATCTCTGCTAAATAGTGTCGGTGCATTTCTACCAAATATTTCCTTTTCCTTTTATGTAAACAGGTAACAGTCATATATAACAGCTAGATTTGTAGTGATATATTAAGGACTAAGATAATATCTGTAATTAAGGATGTTATTAATGAAATTTATGCTTTCGTCTTGCTTCTTATCCCTTTCTTTTCTCTCCCCTCTGGTCACCTCCTAGGTCATTCTCCCGGTGACCCTTTTTTGACGAACTTCTGACGGTAGTGTTACATTCTGGTGCTCTCGTTGAGATATTCTCCCGTCGGATCCAGGATGAGTGAGGGATTAAGATCAATCTCCGATTTCAAGGCGACATTGCAAGTCGAACAGGCTAGCAAGACGACTCAAATGGAGGAGATGCAGCAACAAATGATGAAGGAATTAACGCAGCAACAAATGATGAAGGAATTAACGCAACAAACCTTGGATATATGACGATAATTCACGACAGAATTGCAAACGAAAGAAAATCACCTTGCCCGATAGATCATGGAGCCTTAAGATCAATCGGCGGACCAATTGGCGGAACAGATTGCCACATTCACGCGGGACATGATGAATCAATTCAAAGCAATGCATAATAGAATGGATGGAGGGACTCATTCAGAACATCATCGTCCACCAATAACTGAAGAAGCCCAAAGCGACCCATGACGGACGGCGGAATGTTACCCGACACAATCTTTCAACGATATTCTTGGGACGACTCCAACAATCCACAAAAACCAGGTAAACTCCAATCGACCTGGTAATCTTGATATATATTGCCTAAGATTTTCGGAAGGCGATCCCACGAAATGACTTTACGAATTGTGCCAATATTTTAAATATAACAAAATTAGACCTCATGATTCTCTTTTAATTGCACCATTTCATCTTGATAATCAGCATCCAAGTGGTATCATGCTACCTTAAAAGACCACCTGACCCTAACTTTCCCTCCTATTCGTTGATGTCATCCAAAAAAGATTTGGGCCATCAATGTATGTTAAAACAGTCGAGCAATTATTGAAATTACAACATACCAACACTTACAAAACTGAATTTGAGGAACTGATTACAAAAAGTACCAGGGCTGGCACCTGAGTTCATATTAGACATGTTTGTCTCGGGTCTTAAGGAACATATTAGAGGACCCGTTATGTTGGCTAGACCAGTAGAGATTCACAATGCTTTTGTCATAACACGTATGTACGAAGACCAGTATAATATTAACACAAAGGGCGGAACACAATATACCCACTCAACTTCAACATATACACAAATGGCAACCCAACTATACCAATCCGAATATGCCTAAATTACCTCCCATAAAGTGACTTCCCCCCGCAGAATTATAGGCTAAAATGAAAAAGGGATTATGCTATAATTGTGATGAAAAATATCACATATTATACAAATGTAAGGGAAGAGGGTTTTATTATACTTAGGTGGGATCAATGAAGAAGATATTATAGAAGAAGAAATTCAGCAATTGGGAATAGAAGAAGAGGAACCATCTACTATAATCTGTCTACATGCCCTAATGGTGGCAATTCCAGACCATGGTCTTAGAATGACAGGATATATTAACAACTAGCCAGTAAAATTGTTTATCGATGGGAGAAGTACCCACTATTTCATTTCATATAGGATGATAATATTCTTAAAGCTTCTTATACTTAAGGTGGATGAATTTCCAGTATTCATGAGCAATGGATTCACAAAAAATTATAAAGGAAAGTGTAAGGACACACTGTTGCTCATCCAGACCAAACTGTTTTATAGTTCATTTATATGTCCTGTACATAGAGGGCACATATCTTATTCTCGGACAGAGGAGGTTAAGGACCTTAGGTCTTGTTACTATGGATTACCAAAAGCTCACACTATCATATAACGACTGTTGAAACCGAGATTCAGTTTCACATAGAGTTCAGACCTAGGGGTGCAACTCACATCTACTTCTCTCAAGCCATCCCTTGGTGGGAGACCTAAATTTGGAAAATGACTCTTGACTCTAGCGTGGAGGTCCCACCTCACACCTGCAAGACCTTTGAGATCTCCCCCTCCCTAGCCAATGCTGAGCTAGGTGCCTTAGAGGATAAAGGAAGAAGATGAAGATTGGTGAAAACGGATCCATCTCCAAGGCACCCTAAGGGTCTATTTATAGATTTCTGGAAACAACCAGCAAATAGTCGATATCTGCTGCTCTAAAATTACTGAAATACCCTGGACTGGTCTGGCAACAACCACATTCCGCTGTTTTGAACAACTATTCGCAGCCCACCAGGGGAAAAATAGCAGAATCTCAAGTTGGGAGAGACCCTCAAGCCGGGCGAGCTGCTCAAGGGGTCGGGGCGGGTGTCGGCCTCCCGCCGGCACCCGCCCCCTAAAAGAGGCCGGGCGGGTGCCGGCCTCCCGCCGAACCCGCCCCGTAAAAGAGGGGTTGGGGCGAGTGCTGGCCTCCCGCCGCACTCGCCCCCTGAAAACAGGCTGGGGCGGGTGTCGGCCTCCCGCCGCACCCGCCTCCTAAAAGAGGCCGGGGAGGGTGCCGGTCTCCCGCCGCACCCACCCCCTAAAAGAGGATAGGGCGAGTGCTGGTCTCCCGCCGCACTCCCCCCCTGAAAACAGGCCAGGGCGGGTGCCGGCCTCCCGACGCACCCACCCCATAAAAGAGGGGTCGGGGCGACTACCGGCCTCCCGCCGTACTCTCCCCCCTGAAAATAGGTCGGGGCGGGTGCCGGCCTCCCGCCTCACCCTCCCCCTCAAAGAGGTCGGGTCGGGTGTCGGCCTCCCGCCGCACCCGCCCCCTAAATGAGGCTGGGGCGAGTGTTGGCCTCCCGCCGCACTCACCCCCTGAAAATAGGTCGGGGCGGGTGCCGGTCTCCCGCCGCACCCACCCCCATGGAATGGCACCGGGGCGGGTATCGGCCTCCCGCTGCACCCGCCCCCTTAGCCATTGGGCTCACTTATTTCGGACCATTCTCTGGATTACATCTTGCGCTTGCTACGGGACCCCACCCCGCGAATACGAGGTTGTACACAATCCCCGCTCTTTTCAAGCAAGTTCCACGCTCGGAAAGAAACATTTCCAACCCAACGTATTCACTAAGTGTAGCACTCTTGGAGCCGAAAATACCTGGCCACTCCGAGGGGTCAACCTGCCATGCCAGCTAACGGTAGCCTAGGTGGCGAGATCCCCTCGGGGTAGGATTTGTCTCGGGACTCTAGCCCCGAGGCACATTCGACCCATCCAGCTAGTGAGAGGCTGGGTGAGGAGATCCTCTCAGGGTTGGAACCTTCTCTCCTCTGATGCACATTCGACCCATCCAGCTAGTGGGAGCTTGAATGAGGAGATCCTCTCGGGATTGGAACCTTCTCTCCACCGAGGCACATTCGACTCATCCAGCTAGTGAGAGCCTGAGTGAGGAGATCCTCTCGAGGTTGGAACCTTCTCTCCACTGAGGCACATTTGACCCATCCATCTAGTGAGAGTCTGGGCGAGGAGATCCTCTCGGGGTTGGAACCTTCTCTCCACCGAGGCACATTCGATCCATCCAGCTAGTGAGAGTGTTGGTACCCTAGGTTTTGATTTGAGTTCAGTCCTCTCTCTCTCTGACTCTTGACCCATGATTTATCTATGGTCAAAGGTTAGTTGATAGGTTAGATTCCCTAGTTGTGTAGAATTGCTTTTCCAGATGAATATTTGGTTAAGTAGTTTTTCGTTCGACTATAGTCGAACGTCGCTCGACTATCGTCTATCGGCTGATCGACGATCGTCTATCAGTTGGTCGACGTTCTGTCTGCGTTGATAGTTCGACTATCTGTTGATAGGTCGACTATCTGTTTGTCTTGGTAGTTCGACTATCTGTTGATAGGTCGACTATCTGTGTGCTTTGATAGTTCGACTATCTGTCCTGATAGTTCAACTATCTGATAGCTCGACTATCTGTTGATAGGTCGACTATCTGTGTTGCTTTGATAGCTCGACTATCTGTTGATAGATCGACTATCTGTTTTGTTTTGATAGTTCGACTATCTGTTGATAGGTCGGCTATCTGTTTTCTGTGATAGGTCGACTATCTGCTTGATAGGTCGACTATCTGTTTCGTTTGGTAGTTCGACTATCTGTCCGGATAGATCGACTATCTGATAGCTCGACTATCTGTTCTGATAGGTCGACTATCTGCCGTGGTAGTTCGACTATCTTCTTTGATAGTTCGACTATCTTGATCGTTCGACTATCTGTCTGATAGGTCGACGATCTCCGTGCGCCGTTCGACGATCTCCGAGGGTCGTTCGACGTTTTGCTGTATGCTCTTATTTAATTTGTCGTCTTCTGTGATGTGACTAAATTAATATCTATTTTGGCATATTTTATAATAGATTATCTGAATATTTTGTAACATTATTTCCATGCAATATCAGTTCCATTCTATATGCATGAGCTAATCTTTTCTGACAAAGTTGTTTGTCTTATAGCTGAGATATGCAATCTGCTTTATCTGCCAGGCTGTCCTTTATAGCCGTTAGACTCAAAAAGTCTTCCTTGGCCGTAAAGAGTTCTTTCTGATGTGACTTTATCTTATATTATTTCATCAAAAGTATTTGCAGTTTCTTAGAAAGCTTTATCCTTTTATAGGATATCTGCCTGCTGTAGTTTGTTTTTGCTTTATGCTTTTTGCAGCCCAGCTTGCAGAGTTCAGAAAACGACAAGATTCAAACTCAATTAGAGCCGTTGCTGCTGCTGATATATAAAGACTTCTTTGAAGAAGAAATCAACTAGTTCTTAGACAATACTGATTCTGCAAGCTTACAGCAAGAACAAGTCTAACTGCTCTCAGCAATCTTCATTCAACTGAGAAGTGTTAGCTCTTCTGCTCTTTTTCAACCTGAGTTCTCCTGTTTCCAGGAAGTTCAGACTCAGAGATCTTTTGAAGAAGAAGAAGAAGATAGCTGTTAGAAGATTTTCTTTTATTATTTTATATCTTCTTGTAGTTCTTCCTTCAGTTTTTACTGAAGTGTTTCTGCACTGAAGCAAGACTTCACCTAGACGTTCTTTGAGCCAGGGGGAGCCTTGATTCTTTTAGAGCTATCTAGCTCAGTGCAAGTTATTGTGCTTCTCTAATCTATTGTAAAATAGAGAAGACACCTTAACCCCTTTCCCCCTCCTGTACATGGTTATTACTCCCTTCAAAAGTATCCCTTGGTGGCAGGGCACCTGATCAAAAACCTGTGTTTGGTTTTTAGACACCTGATCAAAAGTCTAAAGGGTTTCTTGATCTACCTGAAGCAGATCTTGTTGGTGGCAGGGCACCTGATCAAAAACCTGAGTGGATTCCTACCTTGTTGGTAGAAGAGTGGACGTACCCAAGTTGTTTGGGGAACCACTATAAATTCCTTGTGTCGTCTGGAATGCTTTGTATAATTACTTGCATTGTGGCTGTGATTAGATATAACTAGGTTTGCTAGTTGCTGATTAGGATATCCAAGCCTTAACTGTAATTACAGTTAGCTTGAGTCTGTGCACATCACTTGTGTTAGGCTTTAGGGTTATCTCTATATCTATAATCTTTTCATTCCGCATTTCACTCCAAGGGAGTTGGGAAGACTATCAAGTTTGTTAAGTCAAATTTTGATAACTCTATTCACCCCCCCTCTAGAGTAGTATCTATCCCTTCACTTTCAATTAGTATCAGAGGGAGGTTACGGGTTCAAGACCGGGGGGGGGGGGGGGGGCGCTATTAAATCCTGATTTTTCCCTTCTACCTGTGTGGGTCCGGTGGGTCAGGCAACCGTGGACATGTGGTAACCCCACCTCTGAGCCGTGTGCGCCATGTGGTAACCCCACCTCTAAGCCGACGGGTTGTGCTGGACGTCGGGGGGGGGGGGGATTATTTGGTCCGGCGTTCCTTCACTTGACCCGTGGCGCTCTGCTACTTATATAAAAAACTAAGTAGCACCCTCTCCAACAGTCCGGGCTTTTGGTGCAGTTGGGTATGCGCTTGATCCTTCAATTGGTATCAGAGGGAGGTAAAGAAATTTGGGATGGCTGATGCTTCAGCAATGCCTACACCTATGGCTACTAATGTAGTTATTGATTCTGATGATCACGGCAAGCCAGTTGATCAAAAGAATTATAGGGCCATTGTTGGTTCCCTATTATATTTAACTGCAAGTAGGCCAGATATAATGTTTGCTACATGCCTTTGTGCTAGATTCCAGGTCAACCCCAAGGAATCTCATCTGATTCTTCTCAAGAGAATCCTGAGATACCTGAAGAGATGTCCAAATCTAAGACTTTGGTACCCAGCTGAGTCAGAATTTGAATTAATTGGATATACTGATTCTGATTATGCTGGTTGCAGAGTTGACAGGAAGAGCACCTCAGGAACTTGTCAGTTCCTGGGAGAGAGATTGGTCTCTTGGTTCTGTAAGAAGCAGGCTTCTATCTCAACTTCAACTGCAGAGGCTGAATATATAGCAGCTGCCAGTTGTTGTTCACAGATCCTGTGGATTCAAAACCAGCTTGTGGATTATGGTTACTCACACAAGAACACCAAAATCATGTGTGATAGTACCAGTGCTATCTCAATTGCACAAAATCCCGTGCACCACTCTAGAACGAAGCACATTGAAATTCGGCACCATTTTCTGAGAGATTGTGTGGAAAAGAACAAGATTTGTCTTGAGTTCATATCCACTGAGTTTCAGAGAGGTGATATATTCACCAAGCCCTTAGATGAACAGAAGCATCTGTTCTTTTTAGTTCAACTAGGCATGATCAATGGAAGAGACTAAGTGTGACTTCTGCCTTGTTGAAACTTGTTTGAAGATCGTCGAACGATGCTCGAAGATCATCGAACGGATCAAGCCTATCGTCGACCTATGGTTGATGATGGCTTATCTGCTTGAAGATCGTCGACCGGCGTTCGAAGATCGTCGAACAAGTCGAGCTCATCGTCGATCTATGGATGACGACAGCTTGTTGTTTGTGAAGACAGAAATAGTCGAACGATTGATCGACTACTCTGCTTCAGGACCGATCGTCGAACGACCGTTCGACCATCGTGTCCAGTATCTTTTAAATAGATCGACTATCTCCGGTCTAATATAAAGCCGATAGTCGACCTAGGTTAAAAGATCTTTGCTTATATCGTCGACGGAGAGCGTCCTTTCGCATTCCGTCTTCCCGCTTGCTCTGTGTCTTGCGATTTTCTGCCGATTCGTCTTCTCCGTTTCTCTCGCGCCTTCTCTAGCATTTCCATGGCGATTTCTCCAGCGCTTCTAGCAGTAGTAAAGTTTGACGCAGGATTCAGTGTGGATTTTGACGCATTCAGCTGCTGCGAACCCGGTATCGTGGAAATTCTCCAGCTCTGCAAAGATCAAGGTCTGGAAAGGCTCAAGTCAACAAGGATCAAGATAAATCCTCAAGAGATAAAAGAATGGGCTTTCACTTCGTCTTCTACTGATGATTCGATGACAGGAATTATTGGCGGAGAAGAGGTAATTTTGACTCCCGCCGTTTTGACTGATGTATTTGGATTAATTAATGGGGAAGAAGAATATGAGCAAGATGCTCCAGAATTTGGAAGAATGTTGACTGAGCTGGGACATGCAGAAGGCATTCCCTCGAAACTGCTCAAGATAAATTTTCCTTTTAAGATTAAATTTCTTGCTGAGATTGTCGGAAAAGTGCTGCTAGGCAAACACTCTGCCCACGATAACATTACAAGATAACAATTTGCACTAATGTGTGCAATTGTCAACAAGAAAAGGATCAATTGGGCAGGTGTTCTGTTTGACTTGATAAGGAAGAAGAATAGCAAGAAAGAAGTTACCCTAGGAAGGGTTGTTGGGATTTTTCTGAAGGAAAGATATCCCCACCTGTTGATTTCAGCTGCTACATCGATAAATGCCAGCAAAAAGATGGATCCCAATCTGTTCTCCAAGTGGAAAAGGACATTCCTGAAGCCCGCTCCTGCAGGGGCTGCTCCAGCTGCATCTGAGAGCACCAGGACTGTTTCAGTCGCTCCTCGCCCTCTAGAAGCTGGCTCAGCTTTTCCATCCTTTCCATCCTCTTCCTCAACTTTGCCGTCTACTGCAGTTGAAGTTCCTTCAACTTCAACTGAAGTACGACATTCTGCCTCTCCTCCTGCATCTTCTCTCCCGACTGATCTTGCTGGGATTTCTCAACCCAGCTTTGATCTGTTGGTGTCTGAAATCTCCTCTCCAGTTCATTCGCCTATTCCCACTCCTCCTCACTCACCACCTCCAGATCACTCTCCAATTAACTCTCCAGTTCGATCTCCAGTCCTCACCACATTTCATCCTGACACATCAACCATTTCTACTGCTCCTCCATCCACTGCAGTTCCACCATCTTTTTAAATTACTCCAGATTTTATTGCTAGCATTGTGGAGTTAATTACCCCCTCAATCAAAACCATGATTGATGTGGCAATTGATCCCCTTGCCTCTTCTATCTCTTCTTTGGCTGCTGCTGTTCAGGCACTCTCAAAGTCTGCTGAGCCCTCTTCTACTAGGGGCCTGGTTTCAGTTTCTACTGAAATCAGGCAGGGGGAGATGCTCGATGAAGATATCTCAGAGCAGCCTTTGGCCTCCCCTCCAGCAGCTCATCTTGCAGAAGTTTCAGCTCCTCCATCTGAAAAGGAAATATCTGATGCAGTAATGTTGACTGAATTCGTTGTAAAAGTTTACCTGGAAGAATCCTCAACTCCCTTAGTTGCCCAATACCTAGAAGGAATAATCACCTCCTTTCTAGATGATTTATGGGAGTTAGGTCACCCTGAAGAAAATCCTGAAGGTATGTCTCTTTCCCAATTTGTAGATTACTTAATTGATATGTTAGTATGGGAATATCTGGAAGGGATGACTAGATGTCATTTAGCAAGATTTTACTCCTAATCCTACAGATTTAATGGAAGTAGTGGCAGTTGTCCAAGAGCCAGAACCTGAACCTGCTCCAGAAACTCTAGATACTGTAGAGCCTGATTCTGTATCAGCTCCTGATGTCCAAGTGGTTGTAGAGCAAGCAGTGCTATCTGAGGCTGTAGAGCCTGTTCTAGTTTCTGAGGCTGCTGAACCTGCTCAACAAGCAGTGCTATCTGAACTGGTCCCCTCGACAGTTCCTGAGTTTCAACAAAAGGATCCTGAAACTGAAACTGAAAAGTCTACTTTATGGGATGATTCCCCAGGTTTGGATTTAGATACTCTCCTGGCACAGGATGCCATGGAAGAAGAAAAAGAGAAAGCTGCCCTGAAAGAAAAAGAGAAAGCCTTATCAGAAGCTCTTGATCCATATGATTATCCTCCCTCATCCCATTCTGAGGATGAAGATGATTCAGATCTGTCTGAGAATTCTAAGAGAAAGAAAGCTGCAAAGAAGAAAAGGAAAGCTGTAGCTCCTCCTCCTCCAAATTCAGATCATGATATTCCTTATTACATTCTGAAAGGGATTGATCCCAAGTCTAAAGACTTCCAGCACTGGATGTGGTTCTCTAAGAACCAGCAAAAGGAAAGGAAGAAATCTAAGAGGTATGATAGTCCTGCTCCTAGATGGATCCCCAGAGGTCCTCCTCCTCCACCTCCCAGTGCAGGAGCCTCTGACAACTTATCAGAAAATCCGTCTGCTCCTTCTGCAAAGTCTGCACCCTCTCAGCCTCCTTCAAGGAGAAGTTCTCAAAGCCATCAAGGCAGATCATATTCTGGATATCAAAGACATGATGCTGAGGTAAAAGAGCAAGTAAAGGAGGTGGTATATCAAAAGCCAACCTTTTCACCTCCTCCTTCTCCCAAGAGAAAAGTTTCACCTGCTATACCAGATCATGCTACTAAAGATGTTTCAAAAGGTATAAGAACCATTTTCTCAGAAAAGTCCAGTAAGAAATTTGCTGAATTTGCTCCTCCTTCATCTCTTATCATTCAAGAAGTTAAAGAACCAGCTGACAGTATGTTAGATTTATCTGTTAAGTTTAAAGCTGTGAAACCAATAGATACTACATCTGAAAATTTGTATGAAAATCAAGAGCTAGATCCTAATTTCAGGATGGCTCGTTTTCTAGAACTTGTTGGCTCAGCCCAGATTAATAAAGCTAAGGCTGAAGGAAAAGATTCTGCAAGATTTACAACTATGTCAAAATTCAGAATGAAGGAACTTGATAAAATCCAGGTTAGCCCTGAAGTTTTTGACCCTTCTAAATACATGGAAAAGCATCTAGAAGCAGTCGTCCCAAGGGCATCAGAACTAAAAATTATTGGTGTACAAGATCTGAAGATGTCAAAGAAAGAAGCCTTAGATCCCTTGAGGAAAATCTCTTTTGTTCCTAGATCTTCTGATTCTAAACCTGATTTTGTAGATCCTTAAATTTGATTATCTGATGCTTATTTATCTGATTGATTGTTATTTGCTCGTTAGTTGTTTAACTATTTCCTGTATTGTTCTATAGATAGTTCTGTGTTTTAATTGTTGAGAGACTTAACTCAAATAGGGGGAGATTGTTGGTACCCTAGGTTTTGATTTGAGTTCAGTCCTCTCTCTCTGACTCTTGACCCATGATTTATCTATGGTCAAAGGTTAGTTGACAGGTTAGATTCCCTAGTTGTGTAGAATTGCTTTTCCAGATGAATATTTGGTTAAGTAGTTTTTCGTTCGACTATAGTCGAACGTCGCTCGACTATCGTCTATCGGCTGATCGACGATCGTCTATCAGTTGGTCGACGTTCTGTCTGCGTTGATAGTTCGACTATCTGTTGATAGGTCGACTATCTGTTTGTCTTGGTAGTTCGACTATCTGTTGATAGGTCGACTATCTGTGTGCTTTGATAGTTCGACTATCTGTCCTGATAGTTCAACTATCTGATAGCTCGACTATCTGTTGATAGGTCGACTATCTGTGTTGCTTTGATAGCTCGACTATCTGTTGATAGATCGACTATCTGTTTTGTTTTGATAGTTTGACTATCTGTTGATAGGTCGACTATCTGTTTTCTGTGATAGGTCGACTATCTGCTTGATAGGTCAACTATCTGTTTCGTTTGGTAGTTCGACTATCTGTCCGGATAGATCGACTATCTGATAGCTCGACTATCTGTTCTGATAGGTCGACTATCTGCCGTGGTAGTTCGACTATCTTCTTTGATAGTTCGACTATCTGGATCGTTCGACTATCTGTCTGATAGGTCGACGATCTCCGTGCGCCGTTCGACGATCTCCGAGGGTCGTTCGACGTTTTGCTGTATGCTCTTATTTAATTTGTCGTCTTCTGTGATGTGACTAAATTAATATCTATTTTGGTATATTTTATAATAGATTATCTGAATATTTTGTAACATTATTTCCATGCAATATCAGTTCCATTCTATATGCATGAGCTAATCTTTTCTGACAAAGTTGTTTGTCTTATAGCTGAGATATGCAATCTGCTTTATCTGCCAGGCTGTCCTTTATAGCCGTTAGACTCAAAAAGTCTTCCTTGGCCGTAAAGAGTTCTTTCTGATGTGACTTTATCTTATATTATTTCATCAGAAGTATTTGCAGCTTCTTTGAAAGCTTTATCCTTTTATAGGATATCTGCCTGCTGTAGTTTGTTTTTGCTTTATGCTTTTTGCAGCCCAGCTTGCAGAGTTCAGAAAACGACAAGATTCAAACTCAATTAGAGCCGTTACTGCTGCTGATATATAAAGACTTCTTTGAAGAAGAAATCAACTAGTTCTTAGACAATACTGATTCTGCAAGCTTACAGCAAGAACAAGTCTAACTGCTCTCAGCAATCTTCATTCAACTGAGAAGTGTTAGCTCTTCTGCTCTTCTTCAACCTGAGTTCTCCTGTTTCCAGGAAGTTCAGACTCAGAGATCTTTTGAAGAAGAAGAAGAAGAAGATAGCTGCTAGAAGTTTTTCTTTTATTATTTTATATCTTCTTGTAGTTCTTCCTTCAGTTTTTACTGAAGTGTTTCTGCACTGAAGCAAGACTTCACCTGGACGTTCTTTGAGCCAGGGGGAGCCTTGATTCTTTTAGAGCTGTCTAGCTCAGTGCAAGTTATTGTGCTTCTCTAATCTATTGTAAAATAGAGAAGACACCTTAACCCCTTTCCCCCTCCTGTACAGGGTTATTACTCCCTTCAAAAGTATCCCTTGGTGGCAGGGCATCTGATCAAAAACCTGTGTTTGGTTTTTAGATACCTGATCAAAAGTCTAAAGGGTTTCTAGATCTACCTGAAACAGATCTTGTTGGTGGCAGGGCACCTGATCAAAAACCTGAGTGGATTCCTACCTTGTTGGTAGAAGAGTGGACGTACCCAAGTTGTTTGGGAAACCACTATAAATTCCTTGTGTCGTCTGGAATGCTTTGTATAATTACTTGCATTGTGGCTGTGATTAGATATAACTAGGTTTGCTAGTTGCTGATTAGGCTATCCAAGCCTTAACTGTAATTACAGTTAGCTTGAGTCTGTGCACATCACTTGTGTTAGGCTTTAGGGTTATCTCTATATCTATAATCTTTTCATTCCGCATTTCACTCCAAGGGAGTTGGGAAGACTATCAAGTTTGTTAAGTCAAATTTTGATAACTCTATTCACCCCCCCTCTAGAGTAGTATCTATCCCTTCACTTTCAATTAGTATCAGAGGGAGGTTACGGGTTCAAGACCGGGGGGGGGGCGCTATTAAATCCTGATTTTTCCCTTCTACCTGTGTGGGTCCGGTGGGTCAGGCAACCGTGGACATGTGGTAACCCCACCTCTGAGCCGTGTGCGCCATGTGGTAACCCCACCTCTAAGCCGACGGGTTGTGCTGGACGTCGGGGGGGGGGGGGATTATTTGGTCCGGCGTTCGTTCACTTGACCCGTGGCGCTCTGCTACTTATATAAAAAACTAAGTAGCACCCTCTCCAACAGTCCGGGCTTTTGGTGCAGTTGGGTATGCGCTTGATCCTTCAATTGGTATCAGAGGGAGGTAAAGAAATTTGGGATGGCTGATGCTTCAGCAATGCCTACACCTATGGCTACTAATGTAGTTATTGATTCTGATGATCACGGCAAGCCAGTTGATCAAAAGAATTATAGGGCCATTGTTGGTTCCCTATTATATTTAACTGCAAGTAGGCCAGATATAATGTTTGCTACATGCTTTTGTGCTAGATTCCAGGTCAACCCCAAGGAATCTCATCTGATTCTTCTCAAGAGAATCCTGAGATACCTGAAGGGATGTCCAAATCTAGGACTTTGGTACCCAGCTGAGTCAGAATTTGAATTAATTGGATATACTGATTCTGATTATGCTGGTTGCAGAGTTAACAGGAAGAGCACCTCAGGAACTTGTCAGTTCCTGGGAGAGAGATTGGTCTCTTGGTTCTGTAAGAAGCAGGCTTCTGTCTCGACTTCAACTGCAGAGGCTGAATATATAGCAGCTGCCAGTTGTTGTTCACAGATCCTGTGGATTCAAAACCAGCTTGTGGATTATGGTTACTCACACAAGAACACCAAAATCATGTGTGATAGTACCAGTGCTATCTCAATTGCACAAAATCCTGTGCACCACTCTAGAACGAAGCACATTGAAATTCGGCACCATTTTCTGAGAGATTGTGTGGAAAAGAACAAGATTTGTCTTGAGTTCATATCCACTGAGTTTCAGAGAGGTGATATATTCACCAAGCCCTTAGATGAACAGAAGCATCTGTTCTTTTTAGTTCAACTAGGCATGATCAATGGAAGAGACTAAGTGTGACTTCTGCCTTGTTGAAACTTGTTTGAAGATCGTCGAACGATGCTCGAAGATCATCGAACGGATCAAGCCTATCGTCGACCTATGGTTGATGATGGCTTATCTGCTTGAAGATCGTCGACCGGCGTTCGAAGATCGTCGAACAAGTCGAGCTCATCGTCGATCTATGGATGACGACAGCTTGTTGTTTGTGAAGACAGAAATAGTCGAACGATTGATCGACTACTCTGCTTCAGGACCGATCGTCGAACGACCGTTCGACCATCGTGTCCAGTATCTTTTAAATAGATCGACTATCTCCGGTCTAATATAAAGCCGATAGTCGACCTAGGTTAAAAGATCTTTGCTTATATCGTCGACGGAGAGCGTCCTTTCGCATTCCGTCTTCCCGCTTGCTCCGTGTCTTGCGATTTTTTGCCGATTCGTCTTCTCCGTTTCTCTCGCGCCTTCTCCAGCATTTCCATGGCAATTTCTCCAGCGCTTCTAGCAGTAGTAAAGTTTGACGCAGGATTCAGTGTGGATTTTGACGCATTCAGCTGCTGCGAACCCGGTATCGTGGAAATTCTCCAGCTCTGCAAAGATCAAGGTCTGGAAAGGCTCGTGTCAACAAGGATCAAGATAAATCCTCAAGAGATAAAAGAATGGGCTTTCACTTCGTCTTCTACTGATGATTCGATGACAGGAATTATTGGCGGAGAAGAGGTAATTTTGACTCCCGCCATTTTGACTGATGTATTTGGATTAATTAATGGGGAAGAAGAATATGAGCAAGATGCTCCAGAATTTGGAAGAATGTTGACTGAGCTGGGACATGCAGAAGGCATTCCCTCGAAGCTGCTCAAGATAAATTTTCCTTTTAAGATTAAATATCTTGCTGAGATTGTCGGAAAAGTGCTGCTAGGCAAACACTCTGCCCACGATAACATTACAAGACAACAATTTGCACTAATGTGTGCAATTGTCAACAAGAAAAGGATCAATTGGGCAGGTGTTCTGTTTGACTTGATAAGGAAGAAGAATAGCAAGAAGGAAGTTACCCTAGGAAGGGTTGTTGGGATTTTTCTGAAGGAAAGATATCCCCACCTGTTGATTTCAGTTGCTACATCGATAAATGCCAGCAAAAAGATGGATCCCAATCTGTTCTCCAAGTGGAAAAGGACATTCCTGAAGCCCGCTCCTGCAGGGGCTGCTCCAGCTGCATCTGAGAGCACCAGGACTGTTTCAGTCGCTCCTCGCCCTCTAGAAGCTGGCTCAGCTTTTCCATCCTTTCCATCCTCTTCCTCAACTTTACCATCTACTGCAGTTGAAGTTCCTTCAACTTCAACTGAAGTACGACATTCTGCCTCTCCTCCTGCATCTTCTCTCCCGACTGATCTTGCTGGGATTTCTCAACCCAGCTTTGATCTGTTGGTGTCTGAAATCTCCTCTCCAGTTCATTCGCCTATTCCCACTCCTCCTCACTCACCACCTTCAGATCACTCTCCAGTTAACTCTCCAGTTCGATCTCCAGTCCTCACCACATTTCATCCTGACACATCAACCATTTCTACTGCTCCTCCATCCACTGCAGTTCCACCATCTTTTGAAATTACTCCAGATTTTATTGCTAGTATTGTGGAGTTAATTACCCCCTCAATCAAAACCATGATTGATGTGGCAATTGCTCCCCTTGCCTCTTCTATCTCTTCTTTGACTGCTGCTGTTCAGGCACTCTCAAAGTCTGCTGAGCCCTCTTCTACTAGGGGCCTGGTTTCAGTTTCTACTGAAATCAGGCAGGGGGAAATGCTCGATGAAGATATCTCAGAGCAGCCTTTGGCCTCCCCTCTAGCAGCTCATCTTGCAGAAGTTTCAGCTCCTCCATCTGAAAAGTAAATATCTGATGCAGTAATGTTGACTGAATTCGTTGTAAAAGTTTACCTGGAAGAATCCTCAACTCCCTTAGTTGCCCAATACCTAGAAGGAATAATCACCTCCTTTCTAGATGATTTATGGGAGTTAGGTCACCCTGAAGAAAATCCTGAAGGTATGTCTCTATCCCAATTTGTACATTACTTAATTGATATGTTAGTATGGGAATATCTGGAAGGGATGACTAGATGTCATTTAGCAAGATTTTACTCCTAATCCTATAGATTTAATGGAAGTAGTGGCAGTTGTCCAAGAGCCAGAACCTGAACCTGCTCCAGAAACTCTAGATGCTGTAGAGCCTGATTCTGTATCAGCTCCTGATGTCCAAGTGGTTGTAGAGCAAGCAGTGCTATCTGAGGCTGTAGAGCCTGTTCTAGTTTCTAAGGCTGCTGAACCTGCTCAGCAAGCAGTGCTATCTGAACTGGTCCCCTCGACAGTTCCTGAGTTTCAACAAAAGGATCCTGAAACTGAAACAGAAAAGTCTACTTTATGGGATGATTCCCCAGTTTTGGATTTAGATACTTTCCTGGCACAGGATGCCATGGAAGAAGAAAAAGAGAAAGCTGCCCTGAAAGAAAAAGAGAAAGCCTTATCAGAAGCTCTTGATCCATATGATTATCCTCCCTCATCCCATTCTGAGGATGAAGATGATTCAGATCTGTCTGAGAATTCTAAGAGAAAGAAAGCTGCAAAGAAGAAAAGGAAAGTTGTAGCTCCTCCTCCTCCAAATTCAGATCATGATATTCCTTATTACATTCTGAAAGGGATTGATCCCAAGTCTAAAGACTTCCAGCACTGGATGTGGTTCTCTAAGAACCAGCAAAAGGAAAGGAAGAAATTTAAGAGGTATGATAGTCCTGCTCCTAGATGGATCCCCAGAGGTCCTCCTCCTCCACCTCCCAGTGCAGGAGCCTCTGGCAACTTATCAGAAAATCCGTCTGCTCCTTCTACAAAGTCTGCACCCTCTCAGCCTCCTTCAAGGAGAAGTTCTCAAAGCCATCAAGGCAGATCATATTCTGGATATCAAAGACATGATGCTGAGGTAAAAGAGCAAGTAAAGGAGGTGGTATATCAAAAGCCAACCTTTTCACCTCCTCCTTCTCCCAAGAGAAAAGTTTCACCTGCTATACCAGATCATGCTACTAAAGATGTTTCAAAAGGTATAAGAACCATTTTCTCAGAAAAGTCCAGTAAGAAATTTGCTGAATTTGCTCCTCCTTCATCTCTTATCATTCAAGAAGTTAAAGAACCAGCTGACAGTATGTTAGATTTATCTGTTAAGTTTAAAGCTGTGAAACCAATAGATACTACATCTGAAAATTTGTATGAAAATCAAGAGCTAGATCCTGATTTCAGGATGGCTCGTTTTCTAGAACTTGTTGGCTCAGCCCAGATTAATAAAGCTAAGGCTGAAGGAAAAGATTCTGCAAGATTTACAACCATGTCAAAATTCAGAATGAAGGAACTTGATAAAATCCAGGTTAGCCCTGAAGTTTTTGACCCTTCTAAATACATGGAAAAGCATCTAGAAGCAGTCGTCCCAAGGGCATCAGAACTAAAAATTATTGGTGTACAAGATCTGAAGATGTCAAAGAAAGAAGCCTTAGATCCCTTGAGGAAAATCTCTTTTGTTCCTAGATCTTCTGATTCTAAACCTGATTTTGTAGATCCTTAAATTTGATTATCTGATGCTTATTTATCTGATTGATTGTTATTTGCTAGTTAGTTGTTTAACTATTTCCTGTATTGTTCTATAGATAGTTCTGTGTTTTAATTGTTGAGAGACTTAACTCAAATAGGGGGAGATTGTTGGTACCCTAGGTTTTGATTTGAGTTCAGTCCTCTCTCTCTGACTCTTGACCCATGATTTATCTATGGTCAAAGGTTAGTTGATAGGTTAGATTCCCTAGTTGTGTAGAATTGCTTTTCCAGATGAATATTTGGTTAAGTAGTTTTTCGTTCGACTATAGTCGAACGTCGCTCGACTATCGTCTATCGGCTGATCGACGATCGTCTATCAGTTGGTCGACGTTCTGTCTGCGTTGATAGTTCGACTATCTGTTGATAGGTCGACTATCTGTTTGTCTTGGTAGTTCGACTATCTGTTGATAGGTCGACTATCTGTGTGCTTTGATAGTTCGACTATCTGTCCTGATAGTTCAACTATCTGATAGCTCGACTATCTGTTGATAGGTCGACTATCTGTGTTGCTTTGATAGCTCGACTATCTGTTGATAGATCGACTATCTGTTTTGTTTTGATAGTTCGACTATCTGTTGATAGGTCGACTATCTGTTTTCTGTGATAGGTCGACTATCTGCTTGATAGGTCAACTATCTGTTTCGTTTGGTAGTTCGACTATCTGTCCGGATAGATCGACTATCTGATAGCTCGACTATCTGTTCTGATAGGTCGACTATCTGCCGTGGTAGTTCGACTATCTTCTTTGATAGTTCGACTATCTGGATCGTTCGACTATCTGTCTGATAGGTCGACGATCTCCGTGCGCCGTTCGACGATCTCCGAGGGTCGTTCGACGTTTTGCTGTATGCTCTTATTTAATTTGTCGTCTTCTGTGATGTGACTAAATTAATATCTATTTTGGCATATTTTATAATAGATTATCTGAATATTTTGTAACATTATTTCCATGCAATATCAGTTCCATTCTATATGCATGAGCTAATCTTTTCTGACAAAGTTGTTTGTCTTATAGCTGAGATATGCAATCTGCTTTATCTGCCAGGCTGTCCTTTATAGCCGTTAGACTCAAAAAGTCTTCCTTGGCCGTAAAGAGTTCTTTCTGATGTGACTTTATCTTATATTATTTCATCAGAAGTATTTGCAGCTTCTTAGAAAGCTTTATCCTTTTATAGGATATCTGCCTGCTGTAGTTTGTTTTTGCTTTATGCTTTTTGGAGCTCAGCTTGCAGAGTTCAGAAAATGACAAGATTCAAACTCAATTAGAGCCGTTGCTGCTGCTGATATATAAAGACTTCTTTGAAGAAGAAATCAACTAGTTCTTAGACAATACTGATTCTGCAAGCTTACAGCAAGAACAAGTCTAACTGCTCTCAGCAATCTTCATTCAACTGAGAAGTGTTAGCTCTTCTGCTCTTCTTCAACCTGAGTTCTCCTGTTTCCAGGAAGTTCAGACTCAAAGATCTTTTGAAGAAGAAGAAGAAGATAGCTGCTAGAAGATTTTCTTTTATTATTTTATATCTTCTTGTAGTTCTTCCTTCAGTTTTTACTGAAGTGTTTCTGCACTGAAGCAAGACTTCACCTGGACGTTCTTTGAGCCAGGGGGAGCCTTGATTCTTTTAGAGCTGTCTAGCTCAGTGCAAGTTATTGTGCTTCTCTAATCTATTGTAAAATAGAGAAGACACCTTAACCCCTTTCCCCCTCCTGTATAGGGTTATTACTCCCTTCAAAAGTATCCCTTGGTGGCAGGGCACCTGATCAAAAACCTGTGTTTGGTTTTTAGACACCTGATCAAAAGTCTAAAGGGTTTCTTGATCTACCTGAAGCAGATCTTATTGGTGGCAGGGCACCTGATCAAAAACCTGAGTGGATTCCTACCTTGTTGGTAGAAGAGTGGACGTACCCAAGTTGTTTGGGGAACCACTATAAATTCCTTGTGTCGTCTGGAATGCTTTGTATAATTACTTGTATTGTGGCTGTGATTAGATATAACAAGGTTTGCTAGTTGCTAATTAGGATATCCAAGCCTTAACTGTAATTACAGTTAGCTTGAGTCTGTGCACATCACTTGTGTTAGGCTTTAGGGTTATCTCTATATCTATAATCTTTTCATTCCGCATTTCACTCCAAGGGAGTTGGGAAGACTATCAAGTTTGTTAAGTCAAATTTTGATAACTCTATTCACCCCCCTCTAGAGTAGTATCTATCCCTTCACTTTCAATTGGTATCAGAGGGAGGTTACGGGTTCAAGACGGGGGGGGGGGGGGGGCGCTATTAAATCCTGATTTTTCCCTTCTACCTGTGTGGGTCCGGTGGGTCAGCCAACCGCGGACATGTGGTAACCCCACCTCTGAGCCGTGTGGGCTATGTGGTAACCCCACCTCTAAGCCGACGGGTTGTGCTGGACGCCGGGGGGGGATTGTTGGGTCCGGCGTTCCTTCACTTGACCCGTGGCGCTCTGCTACTTATATAAAAAATTACGTAGCACCCTCTCCAACAGTCCGGGCTTTTGGTGCAGTTGGGTATGCGCTTGATCCCTCAATTGGTATCAGAGGGAGGTAAAGAAATTTGGGATGGCTGATGCTTCAGCAATGCCTACACCTATGGCTACTAATGTAGTTATTGATTCTGATGATCACGGCAAGCCAGTTGATCAAAAGAATTATAGGGTCATTGTTGGTTCCCTATTATATTTAACTGCAAGTAGGCCAGATATAATGTTTGCTACATGCCTTTGTGCTAGATTCCAGGTCAACCCCAAGGAATCTCATCTGATTCTTCTCAAGAGAATCCTGAGATACCTGAAGGGATGTCCAAATCTAGGACTTTGGTACCCAGCTGAGTCAGAATTTGAATTAATTGGATATACTGATTCTGATTATGCTGGTTGCAGAGTTGACAGGAAGAGCACCTCAGGAACTTGTCAGTTCCTGGGAGAGAGATTGGTCTCTTGGTTCTGTAAGAAGCAGGCTTCTATCTCAACTTCAACTGCAGAGGCTGAATATATAGCAGCTGCCAGTTGTTGTTCACAGATCCTGTGGATTCAAAACCAGCTTGTGGATTATGGTTACTCACACAAGAACACCAAAATCATGTGTGATAGTACCAGTGCTATCTCAATTGCACAAAATCCTGTGCACCACTCTAGAACGAAGCACATTGAAATTCGGCACCATTTTCTGAGAGATTGTGTGGAAAAGAACAAGATTTGTCTTGAGTTCATATCCACTGAGTTTCAGAGAGGTGATATATTCACCAAGCCCTTAGATGAACATAAGCATCTGTTCTTTTTAGTTCAACTAGGCATGATCAATGGAAGAGACTAAGTGTGACTTCTGCCTTGTTGAAACTTGTTTGAAGATCGTCGAACGATGCTCGAAGATCATCGAACGGATCAAGCCTATCGTCGACCTATGGTTGATGATGGATTATCTGCTTGAAGATCGTCGACCGGCGTTCGAAGATCGTCGAACAAGTCGAGCTCATCGTCGATCTATGGATGACGACAGCTTGTTGTTTGTGAAGACAGAAATAGTCGAACGATTGATCGACTACTCTGCTTTAGGACCGATCGTCGAACGACCGTTCGACCATCGTATCCAGTATCTTTTAAATAGATCGACTATCTCCGGTCTAATATAAAGCCGATAGTCGACCTAGGTTAAAAGATCTTTGCTTATATCGTCGACGGAGAGCGTCCTTTCGCATTCCGTCTTCCCGCTTGCTCCGTGTCTTGCGATTTTCTGCCGATTCGTCTTCTCCGTTTCTCTCGCGCCTTCTCCAGCATTTCCATGGCGATTTCTCCAGCGCTTCTAGCAGTAGTAAAGTTTGACGCAGGATTCAGTGTGGATTTTGACGCATTCAGCTGATGCGAACCCGGTATCGTGGAAATTCTCCAGCTCTGCAAAGATCAAGGTCTGGAAAGGCTCATGTCAACAAGGATCAAGATAAATCCTCAAGAGATAAAAGAATGGCCTTTCACTTCGTCTTCTACTGATGATTCGATGACAGGAATTATTGGCGGAGAAGAGGTAATTTTGACTCCCGCCGTTTTGACTAATGTATTTGGATTAATTAATGGGGAAGAAGAATATGAGCAAGATGCTCCAGAATTTGGAAGAATGTTGACTGAGCTGGGACATGCAGAAGGCATTCCCTCGAAGCTGCTCAAGATAAATTTTCCTTTTAAGATTAAATTTCTTGCTGAGATTGTCGGAAAAGTGCTGCTAGGCAAACACTCTGCCCACGATAACATTACAAGACAACAATTTGCACTAATGTGTGCAATTGTCAACAAGAAAAGGATCAATTAGACAGGTGTTCTGTTTGACTTGATAAGGAAGAAGAATAGCAAGAAGGAAGTTACCCTAGGAAGGGTTGTTGGGATTTTTCTGAAGGAAAGATATCCCCACCTGTTGATTTCAGCTGCTACATCGATAAATGCCAGCAAAAAGATGGATCCCAATCTGTTCTCCAAGTGGAAAAGGACATTCCTGAAGCCCGCTCCTACAGGGGCTGCTCCAGCTGCATCTGAGAGCACCAGGACTGTTTCAGTCGCTCCTCGCCCTCTAGAAGCTGGCTCAGCTTTTCCATCCTTTCCATCCTCTTCCTCAACTTTGCCGTCTACTGCAGTTGAAGTTCCTTCAACTTCAACTGAAGTATGACATTCTGCCTCTCCTCCTGCATCTTCTCTCCCGACTGATCTTGCTGGGATTTCTCAACCCAGCTTTGATCTGTTGGTGTCTGAAATCTCCTCTCCAGTTCATTCACCTATTCCCACTCCTCCTCACTCACCACCTCCAGATCACTCTCCAGTTAACTCTCCAGTTCGATCTCCAGTCCTCACCACATTTCATCCTGACACATCAACTATTTCTACTGCTCCTCCATCCACTGTAGTTCCACCATCTTTTGAAATTACTCCAGATTTTATTGCTAGCATTGTGGAGTTAATTACCCCCTTAATCAAAACCATGATTGATGTGGCAATTGCTCCCCTTGCCTCTTCTATCTCTTCTTTGGCTGCTGCTGTTCAGGCACTCTCAAAGTCTGCTGAGCCCTCTTCTACTAGGGGCCTGGTTTCAGTTTCTACTGAAATCAGGCAGGGGGAGATGCTCGATGAAGATATCTCAGAGCAGCCTTTGGCCTCCCCTCCAGCAGCTCATCTTGCAGAAGTTTCAGCTCCTCCATCTGAAAAGGAAATATCTGATGCAGTAATGTTGACTGAATTCGTTGTAAAAGTTTACCTGGAAGAATCCTCAACTCCCTTAGTTGCCCAATACCTAGAAGGAATAATCACCTCCTTTCTAGATGATTTATGGGAGTTAGGTCACCCTGAAGAAAATCCTGAAGGTATGTCTCTTTCCCAATTTGTAGATTACTTAATTGATATGTTAGTATGGGAATATCTGGAAGGGATGACTAGATGTCATTTAGCAAGATTTTACTCCTAATCCTACAGATTTAATGGAAGTAGTGGCAGTTGTCCAAGAGCCAGAACCTGAACCTGCTCTAGAAACTCTAGATGCTGTAGAGCCTGATTCTGTATCAGCTCCTGATGTCCAAGTGGTTGTAGAGCAAGCAGTGCTATCTGAGGCTGTAGAGCCTGTTCTAGTTTCTGAGGCTACTGAACCTGCTCAGCAAGCAGTGCTATCTGAACTGGTCCCCTCGACAGTTCCTGAGTTTCAACAAAAGGATCCTGAAACTGAAACTGAAAAGTCTACTTTATGGGATGATTCCCCAGGTTTGGATTTAGATACTCTCCTGGCACAGGATGCCATGGAAGAAGAAAAAGAGAAAGCTGCCCTGAAAGAAAAAGAGAAAGCCTTATCAGAAGCTCTTGATCCATATGATTATCCTCCCTCATCCCATTCTGAGGATGAAGATGATTCAGATCTGTCTGAGAATTCTAAGAGAAAGAAAGCTGCAAAGAAGAAAAGGAAAGCTGTAGCTCCTCCTCCTCCAAATTCAGATCATGATATTCCTTATTACATTCTGAAAGGGATTGATCCCAAGTCTAAAGACTTCCAGCACTGGATGTGGTTCTCTAAGAACCAGCAAAAGGAAAGGAAGAAATCTAAGAGGTATGATAGTCCTGCTCCTACATGGATCCCCAGAGGTCCTCCTCCTCCACCTCCCAGTGCAGGAGCCTCTGACAACTTATCAGAAAATCCGTCTGCTCCTTCTGCAAAGTCTGCACCCTCTCAGCCTCCTTCAAGGAGAAGTTCTCAAAGCCATCAAGGCAGATCATATTCTGGATATCAAAGACATGATGCTGAGGTAAAAGAGCAAGTAAAGGAGGTGGTATATCAAAAGCCAACCTTTTCACCTCCTCCTTCTCCCAAGAGAAAAGTTTCACCTGCTATACCAGATCATGCTACTAAAGATGTTTCAAAAGGTATAAGAACCATTTTCTCAGAAAAGTCCAGTAAGAAATTTGCTGAATTTGCTCCTCCTTCATCTCTTATCATTCAAGAAGTTAAAGAACTAGCTGACAGTATGTTAGATTTATCTGTTAAGTTTAAAGCTGTGAAACCAATAGATACTACATCTGAAAATTTGTATGAAAATCAAGAGCTAGATCCTGATTTCAGGATGGCTCGTTTTCTAGAACTTGTTGGCTCAGCCCAGATTAAGAAAGCTAAGGCTGAAGGAAAAGATTCTGCAAGATTTACAACCATGTCAAAATTCAGAATGAAGGAACTTGATAAAATCCAGGTTAGCCCTGAAGTTTTTGACCCTTCTAAATACATGGAAAAGCATCTAGAAGCAGTCGTCCCAAGGGCATCAGAACTAAAAATTATTGGTGTACAAGATCTGAAGATGTCAAAGAAAGAAGCCTTAGATCCCTTGAGGAAAATCTCTTTTGTTCCTAGATCTTCTGATTCTAAACCTGATTTTGTAGATCCTTAAATTTGATTATCTGATGCTTATTTATCTGATTGATTGTTATTTGCTAGTTAGTTGTTTAACTATTTCCTGTATTGTTCTATGGATAGTTCTGTGTTTTAATTGTTGAGAGATAACTCAAATAGGGGGAGATTGTTGGTACCCTAGGTTTTGATTTGAGTTCAGTCCTCTCTCTCTGACTCTTGACCCATGATTTATCTATGGTCAAAGGTTAGTTGATAGGTTAGATTCCCTAGTTGTGTAAAATTGCTTTTCCAGATGAATATTTGGTTAAGTAGTTTTTCGTTCGACTATAGTCGAACGTCGCTCGACTATCGTCTATCGGCTGATCGACGATCGTCTATCAGTTGGTCGACGTTCTGTCTGCGTTGATAGTTCGACTATCTGTTGATAGGTCGACTATCTGTTTGTCTTGGTAGTTCGACTATCTGTTGATAGGTCGACTATCTGTGTGCTTTGATAGTTCGACTATCTGTCCTGATAGTTCAACTATCTGATAGCTCGACTATCTGTTGATAGGTCGACTATCTGTGTTGCTTTGATAGCTCGATTATCTGTTGATAGATCGACTATCTGTTTTGTTTTGATAGTTCGACTATCTGTTGATAGGTCGACTATCTGTTTTCTGTGATAGGTCGACTATCTGCTTGATAGGTCAACTATCTGTTTCGTTTGGTAGTTCGACTATCTGTCCGGATAGATCGACTATCTGATAGCTCGACTATCTGTTCTGATAGGTCGACTATCTGCCGTGGTAGTTCGACTATCTTCTTTGATAGTTCGACTATCTGGATCGTTCGACTATCTGTCTGATAGGTCGACGATCTCCGTGCGCCGTTCGACGATCTCCGAGGGTCGTTCGACGTTTTGCTGTATGCTCTTATTTAATTTGTCGTCTTCTGTGATGTGACTAAATTAATATCTATTTTGGCATATTTTATAATAGATTATCTGAATATTTTGTAACATTATTTCCATGCAATATCAGTTCCATTCTATATGCATGAGCTAATCTTTTCTGACAAAGTTGTTTGTCTTATAGCTGAGATATGCAATCTGCTTTATCTGCCAGGCTGTCCTTTATAGCCATTAGACTCAAAAAGTCTTCCTTGGCCGTAAAGAGTTCTTTCTGATGTGACTTTATCTTATATTATTTCATCAGAAGTATTTGCAGCTTCTTAGAAAGCTTTATCCTTTTATAGGATATCTGCCTGCTGTAGTTTGTTTTTGCTTTATGCTTTTTGCAGCCCAGCTTGCAGAGTTCAGAAAACGACAAGATTCAAACTCAATTAGAGCCGTTGCTGCTGCTGATATATAAAGACTTCTTTGAAGAAGAAATCAACTAGTTCTTAGACAATACTGATTCTGCAAGCTTACAGCAAGAACAAGTCTAACTGCTCTCAGCAATCTTCATTCAACTGAGGAGTGTTAGCTCTTCTGCTCTTCTTCAACCTGAGTTCTCCTGTTTCCAGGAAGTTCAGACTCAGAGATCTTTTGAAGAAGAAGAAGAAGATAGCTGCTAGAAGATTTTCTTTTATTATTTTATATCTTCTTGTAGTTCTTCCTTCAGTTTTTACTGAAGTGTTTCTGCACTGAAGCAAGACTTCACCTGGACGTTCTTTGAGCCAGGGGGAGCCTTGATTCTTTTAGAGCTGTCTAGCTCAGTGCAAGTTATTGTGCTTCTCTAATCTATTGTAAAATAGAGAAGACACCTTAACCCCTTTCCCCCTCCTGTATAGGGTTATTACTCCCTTCAAAAGTATCCCTTGGTGGCAGGGCACCTGATCAAAAACCTGTGTTTGGTTTTTAGACACCTGATCAAAAGTCTAAAGGGTTTCTTGATCTACCTGAAGCAGATCTTGTTGGTGGCAGGGCACCTGATCAAAAACCTGAGTGGATTCCTACCTTATTGGTAGAAGAGTGGACGTACCCAAGTTGTTTGGGGAACCACTATAAATTCCTTGTGTCGTCTGGAATGCTTTGTATAATTACTTGCATTGTGGCTGTGATTAGATATAACTAGGTTTGCTAGTTGCTGATTAGGATATCCAAGCCTTAACTGTAATTACAGTTAGCTTGAGTCTGTGCACATCACTTGTGTTAGGCTTTAGGGTTATCTCTATATCTATAATCTTTTCATTCCGCATTTCACTCCAAGGGAGTTGGGAAGACTATCAAGTTTGTTAAGTCAAATTTTGATAACTCTATTCACCCCCCCTCTAGAGTAGTATCTATCCCTTCACTTTCAGAGAGCCTGGGTGAGGAGATCCTCTCCGGGTTGGAACCTTTTCTCCACCGAGGCACATTCGACCAATCCAGCTAGTGAGAGCCTGGATGAGGAGATCCTCTCGGGGTTGGAACCTTCTCTCCACCGAGGCACTTTCGACTCATCCAGCTAGTGAGAGCCTGGGTGAGGAGATCCTCTCGGGGTTGGAACCTTCTCTCCACTGAGGCACATTCGACCCATCCAGCTAGTGAGAGTCTAGGTGAGGAGATCCTCTCGGCATTAGAACCTTCTCTCCACCGAGGCTCATTCGACCCATCCAGCTAGTGAGAGTCTGGGTGAGGAGATCCTCTCGGGGTTGGAACCTTCTCTCCACCGAGGCACATTCGACCCATTCAGCTAGTGAGAACCTTGGTGAGGAGATCCTCTCGGGGTTGCAACCTTCTCTCCACCGAGGCACATTCGACCCATCCAGCTAGTGAGAGCCTGTGTGAGGAGATCCTCTCAGGGTTGGAACCTTTTCTCCACTGAGGCACATTCGACCCATCCAGTTAGTGAGAGCCTGGGTGAGGAGATCGTCTCGGGGATGGAACCTTCTCTCCACCGAGGCACATTCGACCCATCCAGCTAGTGAGAGCCTGAGTGAGGAGATCCTCTCTGGGGTCGGTTCCTTCTCTCCACCGAGGCACATTCGACCCATCCAGCTAATGAGAGCCTGGGTGAGGGGATCCTCTCAAAGTTGGAACTTACTCTCCATTGAGGCGCATTCGACCCATCCAGCTAGTGAGAGCTTGGGTGAGGAGATCCTCTCGGGGTTGGTTTAGCAATGTCATTCGAATCATACTAAATTCAACATCCTCAAACGGGGAAAATTTTTAAGATACATGACCTCCTAACTCAGCTGGTCAGGGGTAGAGCTCATTACAAAAACATAAAAGGAAAAAGGCCTTACCGAAGCAAGGTTTCTTCAGGCTGCTTGGGCGTGATGGCCGTCATTCGCCTCCTTCTCCTCTGATACCTCTATCTTGCTCAATCTCTCCATGATCTTCTCCATCTCCTCTGCCCTATCTAGCCATGAGATGGTGTTGACAGTCGTGGCGTAGCACAACCTTGCCATCCCGGGGTCTCCCCTAATCCTGACTTGGATCCCTCTAGTGTTAAACTTGAGGCACTGGTGAAATGACGATGACATGCAATGGAAGACACTGATGAGGGGTCTTCCGAAGATGGCGTTGTAACTGCTTGGAGCGTCAACGACAGTTCCTTGAGGTCCCCCCTAACTTTACCTAGAGTCTGACTCCACCTTTTACCTCCTTCCTTTTTTCCTGAAAATCCGAACAAGGGTCTGTCCGAGGCCAACACCCTCCTTGGTTCCACCTTCATTTCGTCAAACACCTTCTTGAAAATAACGTTGACGAAGCTCCTGTTGTCAACCAAGATCCGGGAAACGGTGTAGCCTTCGATGACTGTCTGGATGACCAGCACATTGCAGAATGGATCCTCATGATCCGGCATGTCCCTCATTGAGAAGGTGATCTTCTCCTCTGGGGTGGAGTCTGGGATGTCGAAGTGACACTCCGACGGTACATGACATGGAGACTTGTCTTTCGATTAGCCTCGATCCCCACTCCACCGTGATCACTCCTATACCTCCTCGGGGTCTTACGTCAACTCGGTCCTCACATACGTCATCTTCCCCTACTCTGGGTAGAACTTCTTCAATCCGCACTGGCAGCTGCTGCTGGGTTGGGCCTTTTGCCTCTCTCACTTCCAAGAATTCGGGGCAGGTAGCTGTGGCGTGACCCTCTACCTGGTGGAAGTCACAGTATGACAACACTCTTCCTTCCCTTCTTCGACGGGCGGGGTGATTTCTCTCGTTACCTCTTCCCCCTCTTTATATCGCCATGGCTTGCTGCGGTGGGGGGAGGAGCTGCCTAGGGGCTTGTCTTTGGAAGTTGAACCTCCCTTGGCCTCCATGGAAGTTCCCCCCACCCTGGACGAGACCTATTCCTGGACCCTCAATGGGCCCTCCCTGTTGCCTCCAACCTAGATCTGGACCTTCCTGAGGTCCCTAGAACCCCTGATCTCTCTGCTCTTCTCTCCTTCTTCCCTCCTGATGCCTCGAGCCACCTTGCTCCTTCGACTCTGCCTCTATTAACCTTACCAACTTCTTGACAAATGCCGGGTTGGCCGCCTCAGTAGCTATTTCCTCTGCCGCTCTTTCCATCATCTCCTCGAATGATAGGAGAGCCTTTCAGGTTAGATTCATCTTGAAGAATCCCTCTCGTAACCCCACTATAAACGCCATCTGGAGGGCATACCCTGACATCTCCTGGATGTCCAGGATCTCTTCTTGGAACCTATCAACATATTAGGCCAACGACTCCTCCGCCCTCTGTCTTATCAGGAAGATGGACTCGGGACTCTTCCTCCTCTTTTTAGAAGTGGAGAAGCGAAGCTGAAAACTCCGACTCAAGTCTTCGAACTCATAAATCGATCTCGCTGGAAGTTGATGAAACCAATCCCTTGCCTTGTCTTTCAATGTGATTGTGAAGAGACGACACTTGAATGCATCCGTCATTGGCCTGATAACGACCGTCTATTGCTGTCTCCGCTGCCGTGATATTGAGCGGTAACATCTATTGCTGCCAAATGACCATTTCAAGGTCTGACTTGACAAGCCCAGGCCTTGCCTGGTCTACATGGGCCTGATTTGGTAGGCTCTGGCAGACCCCCTTCCTTATGGAGGCTCGGGCCCAGCTTGAGCCAAGTTTGAATATGCCTAATTTTGGTCTACTAGCAAAAAAACTTGGGTTTGGAGGGTCAAGGTACGTCAGGCCTTTTTTGTATGTCTACATGTAGTCCAAGAAATTATTTTGTACTGAGTCCTGGATCTTGTCCGGGACCAATCACAATACATGGTTTGTGGAACCGTCTGTGCACAAATTTAGTGTGCACATACAAATCGATAGATTACAGTATTACAATTGGTCCCTGACGTCAGGTAGCGCCAGCGACCCGTATGCAAAAATTTGACCTTGTATCTGATTGTTTATCTGCATACTGATTTTGCTCATGCTGTGCAATTGTTTCACGTGTGTGCAGTTGCTTTTGGAGAAATTTTATATATACTGACTCATCTTCAGATTTAGACAGAGTCGTTGTGATGATGATGTGTGACAGTTATAAAAAGAGCTATTAAAAGGCAGAAGTGTCAACCACTTTCCGCGGAGATGATTTTTGCTCGCCCAGAATATCATTTTTGCTTTTGATATCAATTCTGCTCGTCGGGAAATCATATTTGCTTGCCTGGATATCAATTATTCCCGTTAGGATATTTTTTTGCTTGCCTGGATTTCATTTCTGCTCGCCCAAATATCATAAATGATATCCCGGATAAGCATAAATGATTTTTCAAAAATAATATCTTGTGTGAGTAAAAAATGATATCCAGTTCCCAAATGGGCAGAAATGATATCCTGGGGAGCAAACAAGATCTCTCAAAAATGATATTCCGGGAGAAGAAAAATGATATCTCGAGCGAGTATCCCGCAAAAACAATATCTTGGCGAGCAGAAATGATATCCCAACAAACAGAAATCATTCTCTATGGAAAGTAGATGTCACATCTGTTTTTAAGGGAATTGTTATGAGCACCGCAGTTTTGGCTAGGGCACTGCACTTTCTCCTAATTTTTTGCGCATTTTGGAAATGCGCCTTGTGTCGAGATCTACAACTTTCGTGTTGAACACTTTTCCTAAAAATGCATGTACAAGACGCACTTTGGAAATACGCCTATGTTTCGTGCCTTTTAGAAATACGCTTTGTACATGCATTTTTAGGAAAAGTGTTCAACACAAAAGTTGTAGATCTCGACGAGATCTACAACTTTTGTGTTGAGCATTTTTTCTAAAAATGCATGCACAAGACAAATTTCCAAAAAATGCGAAAAATTAGGAGAAAGTGCGGTGCGCCTATCCAAAACTGTGGTGCCCTTAACAACTCCCTTTTTAAAAACTGTCTTTTATAACTTCCACCTGTCATTAAAACTTCACTGGCTCTTATAAGATTGAAAATATGTGATTTAAATTGTAAAAAATGATAATTAAAAGTTGAAATGACTGTTGAAATTTGTGAAGTGAAAGCGGGTGATCGGGCAGTCCAGGCGGACTGGGCGGACTGTCCGCGCGGACTGGAGCTGGAGTTCGGCGGACTGGTGTTGGTTGTCTTTGTGGATTGGATTTCTGTGGACTGCGCGGACTGGTTGAGTCCGGCAGTGGCTGGCTGAGCAGTGTGGGATGGTGTCCGTGGTTTGTACAGACTGAGGCTTGGAGTCTGCACGATCAGCGGTTGGTCTGGAGTTGCGGTGAGCCGCAATCCAGTGGAGATTTGGCCTTGGAGCTGGCAGACTGTCTTGGTGTCCGCCGAGCTCGCGCGATCTTGCTGTCTGGACTTGCACTTCTGTGAAGTCCAGGGTTTCCGCATTGTCCACTGTGACCGGGTAGTTGGCTTGTTGGTGCGGACATTGCGAGCTGAGTTGGTGTCCGCTTAGTCCGCTGTGACCGAACGGTTGGCCTGTGGTCGTGGACTTATGCGTACGGACAGATGTTGTGTCCTCTCTCCATGCGGACTAGCATTGCGCTCAGCTGGTGGCGCTCTTGCAGATTTGGTGATCTGTTCGCGAGTCCGGCTTCTCGGTGCGGACTCGGCGGACTGACAGTGTGAGATGCAGTCAAGGGGCGGTTAGCCTATCTCATAGGGCGGTGATCACACTCCTCACCCCGCCTATAAATAGGACCCCCCCGGCTCGTCATTTGATAACAGAGTGAACAGTAAGTTGGACTTGGGTTAAGGATGTAGGCTCATTTTTGTTATCCGCGCGGATTGATTTGCTTAACCGGTTGCTGTGTGCAGGTGACGCGGCTAGCACTGTGAAACCAGGAGCTTGGTTTTGACCTCGGTCAGGCTCAGTGAAGTTAGCGGACTGCTTTCAGCGGTTACCAGTTTCTGCATCAACTTTCCCAGTTCAATAACCTGTCCGCGCGACCTCGCGGTCTCGGCTGGTAGGCGGTCTGTTCCTCAGTTCAGAAGCAACAGGCAGCTCTGCGAATAACGGCGTGTCCGCGCGACCTCGCGGTCTCGGCGGACTCCGTGTTCAGTTTGGCTTCAGCTCAGTTCGGACGGTCTCTGCGGGCAGGCGGTCTCAGTGTTTCTGTCTGCCCAAATTGATTGTAGTTTCTGGTTTTTTCATGTACTGGCGAAATCATGTCTCGCCACGTATACCTCGCCATATAAAGAAGATTGATAATTTTTTGATTTGCTTGTTTCTGTCTATGCACTATGGTTTCTTGAGTTATCTTCCTGTCTTTCGCTTGTTCAAGTTGTGATCTAGGTAGTTCCAAAGATATTAATTTGGCATTTGGATTATCTTGCTGAGCATCTTGTGAAAATTCAACATGGTATCAGAGCCAGGTTCAGTTGCTTGAGCGGTGATCAACAAGTTCTGTTGTTGCTCTGTGCTTCTAAAAGGTTAACCAGGATAGTGCAATGGACGGAGGTTTTGCAAGAGGTCTGGGAATTGAGCTTTTAACACCGACTAACTTTAAGAATTGGAAGTTGTGCATGAAAAGCTATCTTTTGGGCGAGGAGTTGTGGGAGGTTGTCGGTGGTGATGACTAGGTAGAAATTACAACTGCTTTTGGAACTGCCGAGCAGGTGAGAGTACGGAGGAAGACAAATGCCAAGACTGAGTTTGCTCTCAAGCGGGCGGTGTCACCTGAGCTCTTTGATCACATCTTAGGATGTGAGTCTGCTGCTGAGATTTGGACTTCCCTCGACGGGTTATTCAACAGAAAGAATGTAGCTAGGCTACAGTTCTTGGAAAATGAGTTGGCTAAGACAACTCAAGGAGATCTTTCTATCTCTAGATACTTCTTGAAGATAAAGAGCTTGTGTGCTGAGCTTTCAGCACTTGATCCTGATGAGCCGATTTCCGAGGCTAAGCTGAAGAGGCACATAATCCACGGTCTGCGAAAGGAGTATATGGCCTTCGTCACTTCTATTCAAGGCTGGGCGACTCAACCTTATCTTCTGGAGCTGGAGAACCTACTTGCTTCGCAGGAGAGCTTGGCTAGACAGATGGCCGGGGTGGCTGTCTCTGAAGGAGGAAGTGAAGATCTCTTCACTGAGAAGAAGAAGAGATGGGAAGGGAAGAAGATGACTGCGGCTGGAGATGAGCCTTCAACTTCTTACCAGCAAGAGGGGAGCTTTGCTCCCAAGAAGGATTAGAAGAAGAACTTGAAGTGCTACAAGTGTCATCAGCCGGGTCACTTCAAGCATGTCTACAAAGTCAAGCTGCAGCCTGGGCATGTTGCAGGCAAGGAGGAAGCTTCCTCTAGCCACGAGGAAGTTGGTTGGGGTGGAGCTTTCATGACGGGCACTTATGTCTGTGCTTTTTCCACCATTGACTTCGAGGATGAATGGATCGTGGACTCCGGGTGTGGTCATCACCTCACCAGAGACAAGTCTAAGTTCTCCTCGCTGCAGGCTTACTCAGGTAACGAAGCCATCATCACTGCTGATAATACTGTTCATACTATAGAGAAGGAAGGTGTAGTGTCCGTAGGTAGTGATCAGGGTCCACTCACATTAAGGAGTGTCTATCACGTACCTGGCATGGAGAAGAATCTCTTCTCGGTTACCAATACAGTAGATGCAGGTTATCAGGTTCTGTTTGATAGAACAGAGGTGAAGTTTCTCCGCAACGTATCAGCGGTTAAGACTGATGTTGCTCACGTTGGAAGGAGAGTGAAGGACTTGTTTGTTTTATCAACAAGCTCCTATGTTGATCGCATGAGGGCCAATGATAGCGCTGCTATGTGGCATGAGAGGCTGGGTCATGTAGGGATGGATAAGCTGAAAGCTATGGCAAATAGGAGCCTGGTGAGAGGCTTGCCTAAGCTATCATCCTTCGGTGATGGTCACGTTTGTGCAGGATGTCAGTATGACAAGTCTCACCGTCTTCCATTTGATAAGTCACAAACGAGAAGCAAAGTACCATTGGAGGTTATCCATGGTGATCTGATGGGACCAACTACTACTGCTAGCCTTGGCGGGAGCAGGTACATGCTAGTCTTGATTGATGACTACTCAAGATACACTTGGGTCTATTTTTTGAAGGAGAAGTCTGAAGCCTTTCGGTTATTTGTGGAGTTCAAGGAGCTGGTGGAGGGCCGGCTTAACCTGTGGATCAAAAAATTCAGAACTGACAACGGCGGAGAGTTCGTCTCCTCGGAGTTTTCTATTTTTTGCAGGAAGCACGGGATCTAGAGAGAGCTTACTTGTGCTCATACTCCACAACAAAATGGAGTTGTAGAAAGGAAGATCCATCAACTGACGGAGACTTGCAAATGTTGGCTTCATGCCAAGAGTATCCCAAGATCCTTTTGGGCGGAGGGAATGTCTTGTGCAGCTTCTGTCATCAATCGGATGCCTCTCAGTCCGATCAACATGAAGTCTCCCTTCGAGATATTGCTGAAGGAGAAGCCTAGTGTTGAACACCTTCGGGTGTTTAGTTCAACCTGCTACGTGCATATCCTGGATGCTCTGAGGACTAAGCTTGATGAGAAGGCAATGAAGCTTATTTTTGTTGGTTATGATGAGTGGAAGAAGGGATGGAGGTGCATAGACCCTACGACGAAGAAGTTCGTTGTGTCAAGAGACATTGTCTTTGATGAACTGACATCGTATGGAGGAAGCTCGGTTGAGCTACCGGAGGGCAAGGTTGATGAAGGGCAGGAGGTGGCTGCTGAAGTTCTTCAAGAGGAGTTAGCTGTTTCACCAGCGGCTCCTGTTACAAGTTCAGGGGGAGAGGCTTCTAGTTCAGGAAGCAGGGGGAGCACTGCTCCATGTTTGCTTGAAGAAGAAGTTGAACCTGAAGAAGTAGCGGAGGTGGCGAACAAGGAGCAGCCTCTTAGGAGATCAAAGAGGATCATCAAGCCTCCGGCTCGGTATTGTGATGGGAATACATGCAATGAGCTTTGTCTCCTATTTCTTTGCAGGCCCTCTGAATGAGCGAGAGCCTTCAAAGTTTGAAGATGCCACTAGAGTGAAGGAGTGGGACAATGCTATGGATGAGGAGATGGCTGCTCTCAGGAAGAATGAAACTTAGGACTTGGTGCCCAAGGTGAATGACATTACTCCTGTTACTTGCAAGTGGGTCTATAAGCTGAAGAAAAAGGCGGATGGAAGCATCGAGCGGTATAAGGCTCGCCTTGTTGCTCGAGGATTCTCTCAACAGTATGTCGAGGACTATGAAGAAACGTTTAGTCCGGTGGCGAAGATGAATTCAGTACGATTGGTGATAGCTTTGGTGGCCTATCAGGGCTGGAAGATGTGGCAGTTGGACGTAAAGAACGCTTTTCTTTACGGGGAGATCGACAAAGACATCTTCATGGATCAGCCACTCGGTTATATTTCTAAGGAACATCCAGACTATGTTTGCAAGCTCAGGAAGGCCCTTTATGGGTTGAAGTAGGCTCCGAGGGCATGGTATGGGAAGATTGCAGAATATCTTCAATTTTGCGGCTATCTTGCCTCCAACTCAGACTCGAGCCTGTTCATCAAGAAGAAGGGAGAGCTTCTAGTCCTAGTGCTGTTGTACGTGGATGACATGATCATCACGGGGAATTCCAAGGAGGAGGTAGCTAGGCTCAGGGAGGAGCTTGCTATTCACTTCGAGATGAAAGACTTGAGGGAGCTTCATCACTTTCTCGGTCTCGAAGTGGAAAGGAAGGAGAGTGGGATTCTTGTTTCCCGGAAAGGTTATGCGGATCGGATTGTTAGACGATTCAGCATGGAAAGGGGAAAGAGTTGCTCTACTTCGTTGGATTCTGGCTTGAAGCTTCGACGAGATGAAGGAAAGATTCTTCCTGATCCCTTGGTGTTCCAAGCTCTGGTGGGGAGCTTGATCTACCTGACGATTACAAGACCAGACATTGCTTATGCTGTTGGCCGAGTAAGTCAGTTTATGGCGGAGCCAAAGAAGTCTTATCTGATGGCAGCGAAGAGTATTCTGAAGTATATGATGACGACTTCTGATATGGGACTCCTTTATAGGAGGGACTCGAGTTTTTCGTTGCTAGGTTACACGAATGCTGATTATGGTGGTGATTCGGATGACCGAAGGTCAACTTCTGGTTATGTGTTCACTTGTGGATCAGCGGGCATCTCGTGGTGTAGCAAGAAGCATGATTTGGTGTCCGTCTCTACTACGGAAGCAGAGTACAAGGCTTCGGCCTTGGCAGCTCGGGAAGCCATTTGGCTAAGGAGACTAGTAGAGGACGTCCATAAGGAAGTGCAAGGTCCCACTCTGCTTCGAGGTGATAATGAGAGTGCTCTCAAGCTGGTGAACAATCCAGTTTGACACGCGAGGACCAAGCATATTGAGATCGAACACCATTTTATTCGGGAGAAGGTGTTGGAGGGATCTCTAGTGGTCGAGCATGTTCGGAGTGAGGACAACCTTGCAGACATCTTCACAAAGCCGCTATCAAAGGGGCCTTTCTAGCGACTTCGAGGTTTACTGGGCTTGATCTTCACTTCTCACTTCAAGGGGGGGTGAGTGTTGAAATTTGTGAAGTGAAAGCAGGTGATCGGGCAGTCCGGGCAGACTGGGCGGCCTGGGCGGACTGGAGCTGGAGTTCGGCGGACTCGTGTTGGCTGTCTTTGCGGATTGGATTTCCGCGGACTGTGCGGACTGCGCGGACTGCGCAGACTGGTTGAGTCCGGCAGTGGCTGGCTGAGCAGTGCAGGATAGTGTCCGCGGTCTGTGCGGACTGAGGCTTGGAGTCCGCGCAATCAGCGGTTGGTCTGGAGTTGCGGTGAGCCGCAATCTGATGGCGATCTGGCCTTGGAGTTGGCATACTGTCTTGGTGTCCGCCGAGCTCGCGCGATCTTGCTGTCTGGACTTGCACTTCTGTGAAGTCCAGGGTTTCCGCATTGTCCGCTGTGACCGGGCAATTGGCATGTTGGTCGCGGACATTGCGAGCTGAGTTGGTGTCCTCTTAGTCCGCTGTGACCGGGCGGTTGGCCTGTGGTCGTGGACTTGTGCGTGTGGACAGATGCTGTGTCCTCTCTCCATGCGGACTGGCATTGCGCTCAGCTGATGGCGCTCTTGCAGGTTTGGCGATCTGTTCGCGAGTCCGGCTTGTCGGTGCGGACTTGGCGGACTGACAGTGCGAGCTGCGGTCAATTGGAGGTTAGCCTATCTCATAGGGCGGTGATCACACTCCTCACCCCGCCTATAAATAGGACCCCCCCGACTCGTCATTTGATAACAGAGTGAACAGTAAGTTGGACTTGGGTTAAGGCTGCAGACTCGTTTTTGTTATCCGCGCGGGTTGATTTGCTTAACCGGTTGCTGTGTGCAGGTGATGCGACTAGCACTGTGAAACCAGGAGCTTGGTTTTGACCTCGGTCAGGCTCAGTGAAGTTAGCGGACTGCATTCAGCGGTTACCAGTTTCTGCATCAACTTTCCCAGTTCAATAACCTGTCCGCGCGACCTCGCGGTCTCGGCGGGTAGGCGGTCTGTTCCTCAGTTCAGAAGCAGCAGGCAGCTCTGCGAATAACGGCGTGTCCGCGCGATCTCGTGGTCTCGGCGGACTCCGTGTTCAGTTCGGCTTCAGCTCAGTTCGTGCGGTCTCTGTGGGCAGGCGGCCTCAGCGGTCTCAGTGTTTCTGTCCGCCCGAATTGATTGTAGTTTTTGGTTTTTTCATGTACTGACGAAATCATGTCTCACCACGTATATCTCGCCATGTAAAGAAGATTGATAAATTTTTGATCTGCTTGTTTCTGTCTATGCACTCTGGTTGCTTGAGTTGTCTTCCTGTCTTCCGTTTGTTTAAGTTGTGATCTGGGTAGTTCCAAAGATATTACTTTGACGTTTGGACTATCCTACTGAGCATCTTGTAAAAATTCAACAATGACAATTAAAATTTGAAATGATAATTAAATCGCTTATGATTTTGTGCAATTTTTTTTAAGTGCAAATAAAAAATTATAAGTGCAAACTATTTTGTAACAGGTAGATCACAAAATTTTTTCAATGCGGGGGATTTGTTGAACAAGAGCACCGTCTCTTTATCAAAGTCAAACGAAGGCTCTTTTTGGCAGAGCCGGAGCCGCAGCACAGCTGCATGCAGCTGTTTTTGCTGCCGCTCTGTCAAATCAAAATTATATATTTTAAATTTTAAATGATTATATATATACATTAAAATGATATTTAATTATAAAAAGTAAAAATTTAAAAAATTTATTGATTGCGGGTCACTCGAGTCGTCCGTGAATCGGGCGAAAACGAACAGTCCCAGCACTGCAAAATGTTTATTTATGTATTAATGTTTTAATTAATATATATTAATATTTTATTATTAATCTTGATGGTCGCCCCGCTTGAAAATCGGATCGCCGTAACCCCGAATCGGATCATGTTTGATTTGAAAATCTCTAGGGAGAGTCTCATCAATTAATAAATAAAACTGATGCAGTAGCCCCGAGCCGCCCCTCTCGGTCGGCCCTACTCGGCCTAGCCAGCGGACCACGTGCTGGCGACCACTGCCGGGCTGCAGCCCAAGCACACCACCCATGACCGCACCTATTCTCAGCGCGGCGGGATGTTGAGGCGAGGTCTCGAACCCAGCCCCCTTGATAAAGAGCTTTCCTAACAGCTCTCATCACCAACTGAGCTGCAGATTAATAAAGAGCGTTTCCTTACGGAGAACTTCAAAGATTTGTCGCAAGTGGTGGATGTGATCATGTGGGGATATGCTATATATCAATAGATCGTCAAAGTAAATCACCAAAAATTTTCCCATAAAGGGTTGAAAGAGTTGTGTCATCATGCGCGAGAATGTGCTTGGGGCGTTGGAGAGCCCAAACGGCATGACGAGCCACTCGTACAAGCCATCTTTAGACTTAAACGCTGTTTTCCACTCATCCCCCTCTCTAATCCGAATTTGATGGTACCCACTTCTTAGATCAATTTTAGAGAAAATAGTGGCACCACTTAGCATGTCCAACAAATCATCCAAACGGGGGATTGGAAAACGGTACTTAATTGTAATTTTGTTAATGGCTCCACTATCGACGCACATGCGCCACGATCCATCTTTCTTCGGGGCTAGAAGTGCCGGAACCGCACATGGACTTAAACTGTGTCGGATGAGACCCTTGGAGAGTAGATCCGAAATTTGGGTTTGGAGTTCCTCATGCGCACTAGGGTTTAAACGATAGTGGGGTAGGTTTGGAAGGGTAGAGCCCGGAATGAGGTCGATTGCATGTTGGATATCCCGAAGGGGAGGCAATTCGGAGGGAAGTTCATCGGGGTGAATGTCCTTAAAATCCTCAAGCAGTGCTAAAACGTCGGTGGGCAAAGAGGGGGTGTGGGGGAGTGCGCCATGAGCCTGAAGCAAGACCAAGGCATAGAGCATACCACCGAAAAAACTATCGCGTTCGAATTTTTTTGGGTTGATCAAGCTTAACGTATGTTTGACCGCAGGGAGGGAGGTGTCGGAAGTCTTGAGATCCTTAGGTGTGGTCGGTCGTAAGGTGATTTTTTGATCTTTGAATTTAAATTCATACGTATTCGCGCGACCAAAGTGGGTGACGTTGTAATCGTAAAGCCAAGGGCGGCCAAGGAGGATATGACACGCATTCATGGAAATAACATCGCACCATACTTGGTCAACATAGTCCTTTATAACTAGGGGGACAAGACAACGTTTGGTGACTGGGATAGATGTTTTATCGACCCAAGCGACTTGGTAAGGAGTGGGGTGTGGTTCGGTAGTTAGCTTCATGCGGAGAATAGCGGCTTCGGAAACCACATTCATGCAACTCCCGCTATCGATGATAAGTTTGCAAGATTTTTCACCGCTTTTAAAGTACAAGGAAAAAAATGCTTGATCGCTTCCAATCATGGTTAGTACGCGGGGTGGTCAAAATACAACACATGACCGAGAGGTTGTGGGCAGGAAACTCCTCTTCCATGTCACTAGGAACGTCCGACTCGTCGACGTCACTATGTTCCTCATAGATGAGATCGTCGGCATCGGCCGAGGGTTCGATCAAGGTGACTAACTTGCGGCGAGTGGGGCATTCAACCGCGTAGTGGCCCAATTGATTGCACGCATAACAAGTGACGTGTTCCTTGCTAGTTTTGCCTATGGGGATGCGGTCGCCCGATGTGTCATGAGCTTTCCTAGCGGTGATGATGACGGATTTGGGATTGTCTTGGGAGAGACCTTTCCCTTTTGAATTATTATAGTGCGTAGAAGTGGATTTGGAATGGAAAAAGCCTTTGGAGGAAGTCGTTCGCGGATTCGTGGTCATGGAGATATGTTGTTCAATGTCAAGAGCGGCATTCATGGCGGAATCCAGATCATGGTGATCATAGCGCCGAATTTGACTTTGGATTAGAGCATACTACTCGCGACACCATTTCCCCACATCTGCCACCCGGGGAGCTACCGTCCCCACCGTCTAGTGAGCCGCCCGCTGTTATTTTGCCTGTTACTAATGTTTTCTCCAGGTTTCCGAAGATTGCATTTGTTCCAGATCAGATTTTAGATGCTGAAGTTATTGCTTCCCCTGACGGAGACGTGCACCGCTACTTAGTTCGTTGGAAGGACCGCCCCGATTGTGACGCCACTTGGGTGACCGCCAACGAGATGGAGCGTCTTGACGAGGACATGCTGCACCGTTACCACTTAGACCACTCACCGGTGACGAGTGATTTCGAGCGGGGGAGGATTGATGGCGCCGGCCCGCCACCGTTGGAAGACACGACGCGCGTGCACAATCTTCACCCCAACACAAGGAAGTCCTACCGCGACATGCTCTGCTACAACACTTGAGTCCGATCGACCAAAATGTTAGGCGGTCACGGACATTCGATTTCATTTAATTTACTGCATTTATTTTGAGTCTAAAACATTTGAATGGCTTGGATGAGATCGTGGATTTGTGTGGTTTGGAGTGCTCCTCATGTGGAGTATATATACTCTCCACCACATCCTAAAAACCTAACTTGATATTGAATTTTATTTTGGCAATAGCAGCCTCTCTCTCCCGTGACAGGAGCCGACCCCTTCCCCATCAGAGCGATTCTGATCGGAACCGTCCGGTGCGACGCCGGCGGCCGCGCCTCTCGTTCCTCCCTCCGGCGAAGTGCAGCCCGCTGTTCTCCACCTCTCCGACCGCAAGGCGACCGCCCTCCTGCCCTCCGGCCGCCCGTGACCCCATCGCCCGACGCCGGTTAGCAATAGCCGATCGGCTAGGTCCGACCCGGAGCGACCGGCTACGCTCGGCAAGGTTTCCGACCGGCCACTTCGTCGTCCGCTACTAATCCGCTTGGGTCAGATCTCGCCGCCCTCTTTGGCTCCGGATTCCATCCGGATTGGGGTAACGCGTTTCTCATCTCCACCTCGTGTGATTCGTCTTTACTTTCGTGAATTTTTTGTGGTTGTGATAGAGTCGTGTGTGGTCGGAAATAGCGGATAAATCGGAACGTTGAAAGTGCGACGCTCGTCTCCAATCCCTTTGATCGGAGAGGCGTCAACGCCGGCGACTAGCCGCTTGTTGGAGTTGGTATTCACCGGCTCGGGATCTCCACTCCAAAATTGCGTTCTCCGCAAGTCCCTTGCGTAGGATTGGAGTGTGCATGCGTTATAATAACTTTCGTTCTAATTCGGAGACGGTGACGTTAGGTCTCGCTTGTCAGATTTTGAGTTTTGTCTAAATTTAACGCGCGTGTTGGATAATTGTGCGCGAGTGGTACTTTAACTGCATCAAAAAACTTATATTAATTTATAATTAAAATATTTTAACATTTTAATTTTTTTAATAATTAATTAATGTTTTAATGTTTAATAGTTTTTGTTGTGGGTCACTCGAAGCACTTGTAAATAAGTCAAAAATGAATCGTCCTAGCTCGTGAGTGAGTCGAGCGCGCATACGTGTGTTCTGACGTATGTTTGAAAATCTTCGGCTCGTCCGAACATATTTTGGGGAACCCCATCAATATTAATATATTTATTTTTATAATTAAATAAAATAAATGCCGAGCAATTGTTTTTTATTACTATCACTGTTTAATTCTGTACCATTGTTTCACACAGCAATGCAAATATAGTTTCAAACAGTTTCATAAATTTTTCCACCACTGCAAAACAGCTGATTCATGCACCACTGTTTCCCACCACTGCTTCCTGCACCGCCACAGCTTAGCCAAACAGGCCCAAAGCTTTGGACCAGTAAAAGCATCAAGAACATAAATCAGCAAGTATCAGGGTGCGTTTGGTGCGGCTTATTTGTTTCCGTAAGGTTGGATAAAAATGTTATTGTCAGACCAAAATTTTATTCCACAATATTTTTTTTGGTAACGGTAGTAACATTTGTCATATCAAACATGCATTCTATGACAATGATATTTTTGTCCAACCTCACCGGAACAAATAAGCCGCGATAAGCCGTGCCAAACGCAACGTCAAGATCCAACTTCGTTATATAGTAAGGTCTAGACAATCATGATCTGGGCACATGAGAACTCTTCAACTATCTGCTAGAGAGTGTTTGAAACCATGCACAAACAAGGGTGGATCTAGGAGGCAGGGGCGGACCCACACCCAGACACACCCGGACACGTGCCCGGGTGTGTTTTCGCGAATTTTAGGCGTGGTTTAGGTCATTTCGCGAAATTCCGTCTCCCTCTCTGCTGCTGCCAACTGCTTGTGAAGTGCGAATCTCTTCTTCCTCTTTGACGTTGCCTCCTGCCTGCGAAGTGCGAAGCCCGTCTCTTTTTTTGACGATTCCGCCTGCCTGCGAAGTGCGAAGCACGTTTCCCTCTTTTTCGCTGCCGCCTGCTTCCTTCCTGTTGGATCTCTACCTGGACGGCTATGAGCGAGCATCGACGATCTCAAATAGCGATTTCTACCTCTGCTCGACGACGAGACTCGCAGCCTGCAGCCTGCAGGGGCACTGGAGCAGTGGAGCGGCGATCGATTCTTCCTGCAAGAGTGTGAGCCATGCGACTCAATGCGAGGCTACCCCGATTTTCTAGATTTCTGGTAAGTGAGCCATGTTAGTTCTTTACTTAGGATTTCTGGTAACTGAGGTTTTTTAGGTCTTATTGAGGTAGATCCATTCCTCTCTAGTTGTTTCAATCCTCTCTTGCCCTATTTCTGTTGAGTTCTGATTTCTGAACATTGCAAAGAACCAATGATCTGTTATAGCTTGCTTATTTCATTGATCCTTCTTTCATGAGTGGCTATCTCAATTTTTCATCATGGAGGATGCGTGTCACCATCCCATTCATCCTGAAGCCCACAAATTGCTATCTCAGTTATTCATTATAGATCAGACTGATCAATACAATTTTGTAGATTTATTAGTAATTAAATTATCTTCTTAAATCTATGTTTGAGAATCAAAATTAAATTGTATAAAGCTCCAATTAGTTTGGGCATGCTATATAGATCTTAGCATTGAAGAATAGAAAGCTGTGTATAGATCTTATTTATAGTATAGGTGATGGTTTAGGTCTAAAAGCAGAGCCAAAAATTCAAGAGTATAAGGAGCACTAAAATTTTAGGAGTAAAGACGGTTATCAAGTTTCAATTTAATTTAAGTTTGTGCACAATTGTGATTATCTACATTGGAATGGAGAATTTTTTTTCAAAATCAATGTTTAAATTATAGTTTACTTGGTGCCCGGGTAAGATGAAAATCCTGGGTCCGTCACTGCTAGGAGGAGGCTAGAATTTTGAAAAATGATTAGTGAATTTGGATTACTCTCGTCGAGGTAGTCGTGTTCAAAAAGCCCCCCGACCCGGGCCTAAACTAGGCCTCCCAGGCCCGGGCTTTCCCGAACCGGGCCCGGGCCCTGATTGCAGCCGGGCCGGGCAGGGCTTCTGGCTCCGGGAGGGGGCCTGCTAAGGCCCCCAGGGCCGGGCCGGGCCCTGTTTTTATAAATTTTTTTTTAAAAAGAAATACGCACCTTTTAAAACTGCGTCTTCTTGGTGCATTTTCGGGAGAATTGTTCAACATGAAAGTTGTAGATCTCGACGATATCTACAAATTTCATGTTGATCACTTTTTGATTTGAAGCCGTTTAGACCCCTGATTTGGCTCCCGAAAAAAAATCACGCGGACATTTCAAAAAGTGTTCAACATGAAATTTGTAGATATCGTCGAGATCTACAACTTTCATGTCGAACACTTCTCCCGAAAATGCACCTAAAAGACGCAGTTTTAAAAGACGCGTAGGAGCCGGGCCCGGGCTTAGCCCGGGCCTAGAAACCGGGCTTTGCCCGGCCTGGCCTGGGCTGGGCACCGAGCCGGACAAATGCTCATATATGGGGCCTTGTTAGACCCCATAGCCCGGCCTGGGCCTAGCCGGGCTTTTACCGGGCCGGCCCCCCGGGCCCGGTTTTTATGCACACCCCTACGTCGAGGCAATGAATTTTGACTTCTTATACATAAAAAACGGTGGCCCGATGAGAAAGAAACGGCTCTGATAAGATGAACACGTTCAAAAAAAAAATTTATTGGAGAAAGTTAATTTCCGGCCCCCTCTCTTAAAATTCCTAGATCTGCCACTGTGCACAAAGGAAATTGTCGGCGATATGCGAGAGGGAGTTCGAAACTGTGCGCACAATAAGGTATGGTGGGCTCGGTGAGGAAGGAGGAGTCTCCCTTGAAAACGGTCTGCACAATTTTTTGGTTTATTATTAGGATAATTTTTGTGTATGTTTAAATGCTTAGATGATTTGCCCATAGCCTTCAGCGGTTTGCACATAACGGACGTCTAAAAAAAGTAATTGATATCTTACCGTATTATAAGCTAGTACGTTTACTAGGGTTGAGTTTTCTTGGGCTTTGATTGGCAAGCAAACTTTTTCACTGTCCCGCCAAACAGTGAAATTAGGTGCGACGGTGGGAGAAGCTCCCGCAGATGGACCTCTGAATTCAAGCGTTTACGAGTCGTGAAAAGTTTTCACGACTCGCAAATCGCGACTGCGGCGTGTTGGTGGCCTTCGCCTCCACGCCGGCAACAGTGCTCGTCATGAAAGAAACTCTCCTCCGGCGACGGGAATCTCTCCGGCGGCGGAAATCTCTCCGGTGGCGGGAGGCAAGGTTTTAAAGAGGCCATCCCATTCTCTTCTTCGTCGCTGCTTGCTTCTTCTCTGGCGATGGTAATCTCTCCGACGGCCTCATGTTTTCCAGAGGCCTTGTCCTCCGGCAACGAGAATGAGATGATCACATTATAACTTATACAACAACAACACTCAGCCTTTATCCCACTATAATGGGGTTGGCTATATGAATCCTTTGTCGTCATTGTGCCCTATCATTTGTCATAATCTCACTAATGCCCAAGTACATCATGTCTTTCTTTATAATTTCATTCCAAGTCTTTATTGGTCTACCCCTCCCTCGTTTAACATGCCTAGTGACTAGACTCTCACAACGCCTAACAGATGCCTCTAATGGTCTCCTTTGTACGTGTCCAAACCATCTTAAACGAGCTTCTCACATCTTCACTGCAATTGGTGCTACTCCTGTGTTATCCCTGATACTTTCATTTCTAATTTTATCCAATCTTATGTGTCCACACTGTTGAAAATTGTGAAGTGAAAGTGAGGGGTTGATCAGGCAGACCACGCGGCCTTGGCGGACTGATGGTGCGGTCTGGGCGGCCTGATGATGGTGTCCGTCAGTTCGGCTAGTGGTGGAGTTGGCTGTTCCCTGGTGTAACCTTGCGGATAGGTGGAGTATTCACGGAAAGGCGGACTCACTCCGAGTCCGCAGAGTTCGCTCTATGCGGACTTCTCTTGGAGCTTGCGATTTCGGCTGTTGGCCTCGCTCTGGTGGAGCGGTTTAGTAATCCACATAGTTCGCATATTGGCGGGCTGTCTTGGGAGCTGGCTGACTGGGTACTTGTCCGCCGAGCTCGCGCCAGAGTGGGTTGGACTTGGTCACAATCTGTGAAAAGTCTAGGGTGATCGCAGAGTCCGCAATGTCCGCTGGTTGACCGGGCGATTTGTGCCTGTTGGTCGTGGACTTGTGTTGCAGGCTGGTTCAGTGTCCGCGGGGTGTGCGGGCTGGTGCTGTGTCCGCATATAGTGTGCGGACTGGTGCAGTGTGTGGGATGTTGCTGTGTCCGCGTGCTGTGCAGCGTGCAGACTGGTGTAGTGTCCGCCGGGTTGCAGACTGGCTTCTTGCCTTGGTGTTTGACGGTTTGGCTTGTGTCCGTCCTTGTCCTTGCGGACTTGGAGGACTGCCTTGTGCTAGCTGTGGGCTGGGGTGGTGGTTCTATCCACTAGAGCGGTGACCACACTTCTCTCCGCGCCTATAAATAGGACCCCCATCACATCAACTGAAACTGAGGAACAGTAAGTTGAACGTTGGTTAATTGTTGCGGCCTCGATTTTCTTATTCGCGCGGATTGAGAAGGATTAACTGGTTGCTATTTGCAGGTTGTGCGGCTAGCACTGAGAAGCCAAGAGTCTGGTTCTGACTGCGGTCAGGAATCAGTGGAGTTTGCGGTTATCAATCAGCGGTTTGCAGCAGGTCATATTTGCGGCAAGCCAATCTTCTCTCCTTCAACAATTTCCAGTTCAATAACTTGTCTGTCGCTCTCGGCGGACTAGGCAGTCTGTTCTTTCAGTTTGGCGGCGACTTGCAGAGCAGTCGTTCAGCAGAATAACGGGTAGTCCGCGGATTTCGATGACTCAGTAGTTCAGATTAGTACAGCAGCGGCTTGGCGGTCTCAGCGGACTCGGCGGTCTTTGAGGCAGTCTGCCCAGCTTGATTTCTTCTTATTTGCTTGTTTGCTTCTCCCTTGTACTTGGCGAAATCATGTCTCTCCATGTATGTCTCGCCTTGTAATGAAGATAATTGATATTGCAAGATTTGTGATTGCCTTATGTTGTCTCTGATTTACTTAGCTCAGTTTATTGTTGGAGTGTTCCTGCGCCTGGTTCCCGTTTCTGCTTGATCAAGTAGTTAGCTTGATGGATCTGAAAGTTTTACTTGGTATCAGAGCTATCTCCTGATTATCTTGTGAAATTTCAACACACACATCCACATAAGCATTCTCATCTCCGCAACTCCCTTTTTTTGCTCATGTACACAATTCACTGCCCAACACTTAGAACCATAGAGCATCACGGGTCTAATTGCAGTATGGTAAAACTTGCTCTTAAGTTTTAACACCTTACGATCACATAAGATCCCTGATGCGCCTCTCCACTTCAACTCCCCCGCGTCTGGATTCTATGTGTCATATCTTTATCAATACCTCCATCCTTTTGAATCATCGATCCAAGATATTTAAAACACTCACTACGGGAAATATCTTGATCACCCAACTTAATAATGAAGTCACATGTCCTTTTTGTACTGCTAAATTTAAGCTCCATATACTCCGTCTTTGCCTTGCTCAACCTTAAACCCTTCTTTTCTAAAGCATCTCGCCACGTTTACACCCTCGCACGTCTCATTAACCAAAACGATCTCACATTATAACTTATATTTCAATAAAAAAATAATTTTGATTGAGTTTTATAAATATTTTATTCTTGTGATTGTGCCTCATAGATTGAAACAGCACTACAAACACTGTTATTCCAAACAGTTTCACAGATTTTGCCACCACTCTGCAAAATAGCAAATTATTCCACCACTGCTTCTCCAGTCCCTGCAGCTGAGCCAAACAAAACCTTACTAACCACACCACTCTCAGTTTGCTCCAGCCGAGTGCCGACCCATGCCCCTGCACACTTATCCTACCTACTTGATCGTCTTCTCAGTTTAGATTTGCTCCAGCCGAGTGCCGACCCATATCCACGCCGACGAGCCCGTGGCCGTCGGCCGCCCTGCTGTAAAAATGTCTTCCATGGATTAACTGCATCCCCCTTTTTCCCTTGGTCACCCGCAGCCAAACCTACCTTCAATTCTTTTTTGATTCTCTTTGTTCCTTTTCCTTTTGTTTCATTGTCTCATGTTCTTCCAAGTGCTTTCGCTTTGAGGTATTCCTGGATGTAGTGTCAATCTAGACATCTTCATCTTAGTCAAGGAATTATTCCTCTCTCGGGTTGAGCTTGTTTGCCCGCCAGGAGGCAATGCCCTTTATTTGACTCTCTCACTTTCTTTCATCTTATTTTGATGATCCATGCTTGCTACCTCTTCCTGTCCATGTGCCTCAGGAAGAATGTTAGTTTCGGTTGACTCACCAATATTCTCAATTTCTACTCGAGGAGAAGACACTATAGTGTGCACCTCCCCCTGAGCTGGATCCACCCTCACTCCCATGCGATAGTCTATCTGCTCAATTGGAGTCCTTAGCATCTCACCCTCAATGTGTTTAGGGGTTTGATCAATTGTTTCTTTCACTGTCTACACAATTAGAGTTGATTTGGATTCAGGCTTGTCTCTTGAACTCACTCTAGATGGACATCCTTTGATCCTTCCCCTATCTTTAGGGAAGGATTTTCCTCACTTTCCAGTTGCTTTTAGATCAATTCTCTTAAAGGTAATGCAGAGGTCAGCAAGAGAGATGATTCACTTGAACATCTTCCCAGAAGTTGATGAAGTAGAGTGACAGGATTCTGCCGAAGTTGGGGTTTTGTATGGAATCCTTCATTTTATCAAAAATGATCTTTCCCTAGTTGGTTCTTTTCTTTAATATGATTCTCATCATTAAGTTTACTAAGTTTCTAGAGATCCGGTCAAATGATCTGGGCTTGTAGATTAATACTTTTTTGATGATGCCAGGTACTAGTTTACCTGGTGTGCTCAGTTGACTTCGTTGTAGTGAACCGTGAGTTGCTTCTGGGCAGTTGTGCCATTTAAGTGCCAAGTGTTGGAACAAATGATCCACATATCTTTAGTTTGACAATATCAAATCCCAAGTTGTATTTGATCATACTTGTGTTGGGTATAATGTGCAGATTTACAGGCAATGGATAACGAGTTTTTCAACCTCTGTGACCTACCGTCGGCGTTAGCACTACCGCTGGTGCTAGCGATGCAAGATTAAAGAGAGTGCGTAAACATTTCTCTCTTCGACCTATCGCAGGGCGCTAGCCTTACTGCCGGGTGCTAGCCCTACTACATGGTGCTAGCCCTATCACCGGGCGCTAGCCATTTCGACGGCCGTTGAGTCAATTCGTCGAGTAGAAACAGTACTGCCAGGCGTTAGCCTTACTGCGCCGCGGTATCCAAAAGTGGCGCGGATATTATTTTGGAAAATTTTCCTAATTTAATAGACAGTTGGTGATACCAGGTGAGAAGACCTACCGCCGGACGCTAGCTCTACCATCGACGGTAGCTTTTTAAAAACGAGTATAAAAACACGTGTTTATTTTTTTGAGGATACAAGAAGGAGGATTTCACGTCTAGGGTTCGACTACCATCTCTATTGGTACGAACCACCACCTCTAAGCAAGAAAAAGAAAAATTTCTCCCTCCCATTCGTGATCGAAGAACTCTAAAGAGCGAAGTCTACAACGACCATCAACGACTGATCAAGTTCACGAAGAATGACATTCCGAAGCCTTGATTGTGCATTGTTCTATGCAGGATTTGTTATTTTGAGGGAGCAATAATTTCAAACTATTTTATTCTTATTTGTACTTTCACTTTTCTATTCAGTCCGAGTTTGTGAGAAATCGGTCTGGGAGGCCATCGAATTCCTGGGAGAAATCTCTGGGAAATTGTCCTGGGAAGACGTCTAGATCTGGGAGATCTAGTGGGCTCTAAGACCCTTCCTGGGAGGAGGGTGAAGAGTCAGCTCGTCAATCTTTTTGGGAAGAGAGAGAGAGAGAGAGAGAGAGAGAGAGAGAGAGCCAACCGATCTTGGGAGGGCAGGTATAGAAACTAATAGAGATTTGTTTAATTCATCGCCTCCGATCTCTAGCGTCACGGAGATCCAGTCGTTTTGTTGTAAACTCTTGTTTTAGTTTTGAATAAAATTAAAGTTCTTTTATTTTTTTTGTGAATTCGTGGTTAGGTGTTGCTAGAGTTTTAAGGGTTGTATGTAATTCAAAAAATAACATTTTGTAGGGGAAGTTGTTCATTATAACCTACTGCCGTGCGGTAGTATCCTACTGCCCCGCGATAGTTTCTAGAATAGGTTACCCTTGGTGAAATTTATCTTTAATTCTGAATTTACTTAAAAACCTTATTCACCCCCTTCTAAGGTTGGCTACCATATCCAGCAAGTGGTATCAGAGCCAGGTTGCTTCGAAAAGGGATTAAATTCTTGAAGTAGATGGACAACGCTAATCATGCTTTTTTTGAGGGACAAGGAGTAAGTAGGCCTCCTTTGTTTATGGGGATTGCAACCACTGGAAAATGCACATGAAAATATTCTTGATGACACAGACCATACACATGTGGGCCATAATATAAATGAAATACACTGCGCCCACTATAACTGTATCAGATCAGATTTTGGAAAAACCTTATGATAAATGGGATGACACTGATAAACTGAGGTGTACTAACAATGCCAAGACCATGAACTCTTTATTTTGCAAACTAAATAAGACTAAATTTAATAGAATTTATAATTGTGAAACTGCCTTTGATATTTGGCGTTTACTTGAACTGACTCATGAAGGTACCTCACAGGTAAAAGAATCGAAACTGCTTCATCTAGAGTCTGAATATAAATAGTTTCAGATGGAGATAGACAAGGAGGTGGATATCATGTACACTCGCTTCACAAAGATCATCAATGCCTCTAGATCTCCAAGAAAGACTTTCTCAAATAGGGTCTTGGTTATGAAGATCCTGCAGTCTTTGCCTCCACTATTCAACCCGAAGTTGACTGCCATTGCTGAATCTCATGACATCAGTACTCTAGAGATAGAGAGCCTCATTGGGAACCTGAAGACCTAAGAGCTTGAATTGAAAATATAAGCCAAGGAGTATCCCAAGGAATAGAAGAAGAAGACACTGACACTAAAGGTGAGTAAGGAGAAAGAGGTGACCGAGGAGACTGATGACGAGGAGAGTCTGTATGCCCGTGGTTTCAAGAAGTTCATGAGGAAACTAAAGAGTCGAGAGAAGTTTCAAAGGTTCATGAGGAATGATGTGGAAGAGAAGAAGGGGTGGAGCAAACCATCAAAGGTGGCAAAGAATGATGAAGAGGAATCTGCCCTTGAGTGTTTCCACTACCACAAATCTGGACACTTCAAGCATGACTTCCATAAGCTTCTAAAGGTTGAAAGGGAATGGAAGACCCGTGGTAAGGGAAAGAAAAATGTGTTTAAACATCAACGTGGGACAATACATCAGTATAAGAGTCTGACACATCGAGCTCGAGCAGTGAAGAAGAGGCAAATATGTGCCTCATGGGAAAATACCAAGGCGAGTCTAACAGTGAATCCAATGTTCATAGAGATACTGAGGTAACTCCTCCCACGTACGAAGAACTTTATGATATATATGAAAATTATGTGATAAATTAGATGATTTAGCTGATAAAAATAATGTTTTAAAATCAGAAAATAAACAAATGAAAAAGGATTTAAAGTGTCTCAATAATGACCTAATTAAATGTGGAAAAGATAAGGTCGAGTGCCAAGAGTGCCCTCACTCTTTGAGCACTATAAGAGAATTGGAAGAGAGCCTATCCAAGACTTCCTCCAAAAAAGAACTCTTACCAAAGAGACGAAGGACTTGGAAAGGAAGCTACGAACTTCTCTTAGCCACATTGAGAATGGAAAGAAGCAATTTTCAAACCGGTGTGTGATGCTAGTCACGAAAAATACTGCGTTAAAGGTGAAGATCCTTGACCTAAACCGTGCCATCCAAAGGTTTGGAATAGGCTAAAAATTTCTTAATATCCTGCTTGGATATCAGTGTCAGGGATCAAAAAAGTTCGGGATGGGATACAAACATGTGAAGCTACCACCTGGCGGTACCACCACTGTCAGCGATAACTCTCCTCTAGCAAATCCGAAAAATAAGCTCCAAAAACATAAAATGAATTATGATAAAGCTGGAAGCCTATGCCTATCTTCCAGCATGAGCCCAAATAAAGCGCAAAAGGTGATATCCACTGCCTATGTAAAGTATGCCAAATGTAATAAGTTTGGTCATACTTCTGGCTTGTGCTTAAAGAAAGGATTAACAAAAATTGCTCAAATCTGGATGCCAAAGACGACTACCTATACTATGGGTGGAATAACTTGGGTAACTAAATCTTTACCCTTATCCTCCTTTTAGGTGTGTTGGCAGACTAAGGATAGGGAGAACGTGTGGTACTTGGACTCTGGGTGTTCCAAGCACATGAATGACGATGAAGACAAGTTCCTTAGCCCGGAGAAAAAGAAAGGAGGCATGGTGACTTTTGGAGACAACATCAAAAGACACATTCTTGGTATCAACACCATAGGTAATAAAGTATTTTATATTTCAAATGTGCTGCTAGTAGAAGGCTTAAAGCACAATTTAATTTCTTTTAGTCAACTTTGCGATAAGAGCTTGAATGTGTTGTTTGAAACCTCTACAAATACATACAATATTATAGACGCTAAATTGAACACCGTGTTGCTCATTGCACATAGAAATCATAATGTCTATACAATTAGGTTTGAGGACATATCTTCATCTAATCTAAAATGCCTAGTTGCTATAAATGAAGAATTTGAACTTTGCCATAGGAGACTCAGTCATTCCGGGTGTAAACTAATAGTCAAACTATCAAAAGAAAAACCAATACATGGCCTTCCAAAACTATGAAGTAGTTTGACTTCTTTATGTGCTCCTTGCAAAAAGGGAAGATTCATAAAATCTTTCGTCAAAAGCAAAAATGATATTTCCACGTCTAAACCACTGCAATTAATTCACATGGATCTGTTTGGTCCTCTTAACACATGTAGTCTAGGTAAGAAACGATATACTTTTGTGATTATAGACAATTACTAATGTTTTTGTTGGACTATTTTTTTTGTTAAAAAATCTGACACATTCTTTGAATTCTCTAATTTGTGCACTAAATTGCAAAATAAAATGAAACTAAAAATAAAATGCATAAGGTCCGATCACGGGACAGAATTGGAGAATGAAAATTTTATAAACTTTTGTAACAATTTTGGTATTCGACACGAGTTTTCAACCCCACAAATTCCATAGCAAAATGGAATAGTACAATGAAAGAACCGAACACTCCAAGAATTAGCATGCATAATGCTAGCTGAGTTTGGCTTGCCTCGATACTTTTGGGCTGAAGCGGTCAACACTGCATATTATGTGATTAGCTGGACCATGCTTCGCCCTATTCACAAGCGCACACCATATGAACTATACTATGACAAAAGCCGTCTGTATCCTATTTTAGTCTTTGGCTGCCCATATTTCATTCATAATACTATTGATAATTTAGAGAAATTTGATGAAAAATCTGACATAGGCATCTTTTTAGGATATTTCTCCACGAGTCATGCCTATAAGGTCTATAATAAAAGAACCTTGGTTGTAGAAGAATCAATTCATGTTCACTTTGATGAAATTACTTCAAAAGAAGACCCTAAGTTAAATGTAGTTGATGATGACGTCATATCTCAAGACGAGGACAGTGTGAAGAGAGATGTAGTAGTAGGTGACAACTTAGGTGATTCCGAAGGATATAAGCTTCCAAATGAACTAAAATGTTCAAAAAATTATCCTAGAGAACTAATAATTGGAGAGCTTTTACATAAGATTAGAACTCGTTCATCTATGTACGAATTATTTTTAAACTTATGTTTTGTATTTGAAATTAAACCTAAGAACATTTCTGAAGCACTAAATGATGAGTCTTGTTTTTTGGCCATGAACGAGGAACTTAATCAATTTGAAAGAAATAGAGTATGGATATTAGTAGATCACCCTAGTAACCATCTAATTATATGTTTTAAGTGGATCTCCAAAAATAATCCTGATGGTTAGTCTAGGATAATAATAAATAAAGGTAGGTTGGTCGCTCAGGGATACTCTCAGATCAAATGGGTGGATTTTGAGGAGCCTTTTACATTCGTTGCTTGCCTGGAGTCCATTAGGATGTTCTTAGCATTTGTTAGTTTTAAGAGGATAAAATTGTATCAAATGGACGTCAAGAATGCGTTTTTAAATGGTTATATTAAAGAATAAGTGTATGTAGAGCAACCATCCGGTTTTAAAAATAGCAATCATCCAAATTATGTCTATAAATTAATAAAAGCCTTATATGGATTAAAGCAAGCACTTTGTTCCTGATATGATAGGCTAACGGTTTTTCTTGTCAAGCATGGGTTTAGAATGGGAAGTGCGGATACTACTTTATTTGTAAAACATAGTGATTCAAATTTAATGATCATGCAAATTTATGATGATGATATAATCTTTGGTATCACTAACAAAAAGTTATGTGAAGAAATCATAAAAGTGATGCAAAATGAATTTGAGATGAGTTTAGTAGGAGAATTGACATACTTTTAGGTTTTAAATTTCTCAACGAGATGATGATATTTTTATTTGTCAATCAAAATACATAAAAGATATGAATAAGAAATTAAGTTTTGAGAATTTGAAACAAGAGAAAACTCCTATGAGCGCATCTCTAAAATTAAGGAAGGATGAAAGTTGCATTTCAGTGGACCAAACATTATTTAGAGGCATGATCCGATCATTATTATTTCTAAATGCATCTAGACCCGACATCATATTTGCAGTATGCCTTTGTGCTAGATATCAAGCTAATCATAAAGAATCTCATCTTAAAGACATTAAACGTATCTTTAGGTACCTCATAGGTTCTCAAAACTTGGTCTTTGGTATCCACACACCACCAACTTCATGCCTTATGGATATTCAGATTCAGATTATGTCTGGTGTTCACTTGATCACAAAAGCACAAGTGGCGCATGTCACTTCTTAGGGCCCGCACTAGTTTCATGGTCGAGTAGGAAACAAAATTCTGTTGCCCTCTTCATGGCCGAGGCCGAATATATTGCCCTAGGAAGCTGTTGTGCATAAGTACTTTGGATGCCACAAATGTTAGAGGATTTTAGTCTCTCCTTCAAGAACGTTAAACTTAGGTGCGACAACAAGAGTGCCATAGACTTAACGAACAATCCGGTGCATCACTCTCGGTCTAAACACATAGACGTTCCTCATCACTTTATTTGCAATCACATTAAGAAGGAAAACGTGAAAGTGAGCTTCATTGACACTAATGATTAGCTTGCAGATATCTTCACAAAACCCCTCCCTGATGCTCATTTTTCTCTGCTTTGATTAGAATTGAGTATTTTGGATCTTACTGCGTAATCTCTTAACCTCAACAACTAATGAGTGTTTTTCTTCCAATTTTTTGCTGTAATAAATTGATAGTACACTGCATATTCATATAAAATCGTCATTTGAAACAAAAACTGTCAAAATCTGGGCTATTTTTCATGAACTCGCATCTCTGTAAGTTACCACCACGTAGTAGCACTAGCGCTGACAGTAAGTTAGTTTTTTGTATGCTTATCTCGTGTTTTTTGTTTTTTATGTCATTTATTGTCTTGCACTTCTGCCAAGTGTGCATTTCTCTTTCAATTTGTTATATAAATAAAAATTCAATAAAAATTTGAAAAATTACAAAAACAAAAAAAACATGTTTTTTTGATTTTTTTTTTTCAGTTTGATTTGTTTGATCTTTAATTATTCAAAAAAAAATTATGCAATAAAATCGTACCATTATTATTAAGATGTGCATGACTAGAACTTAAAGCATAAAGATTACGTGCAATGTTTGATATATGATTGTTAATTTCTGTTCACATTATATGCTTTATCATGTTGTGTTTAATCTATTGGTAATTAGATACTAAGTACTATTTGATATGAAAGTGTATGTTTGATATACCTCTAAGTATGTGTGAGATTTAGGTAGTGTAATGACTTATTCACTGATCACACATTCCTAGAAAATGCACTATAGTAGAAATTTTAAAGCTTACATGTTATAACCCGTGATATTGTGTCTAGCATGCTAGGAATTACTTGAAAAATCAGTGTCACGTTATTCATTTTTCATATATTGTGTTTAGAATATTAGGCCTAAATTACAATAGTAAGATCTTTGTAAAGAAGTTAAAGTGTATATATTTATGCTGGTAGATTTTGATTGATTCAGGGACCTTGAACTAAACAAATATATATAATTGATTGTGAAAAAATGAAATAAAAAATGTGTGTACATTATTTTTATGCTATAAAATTATGTGTCAAGGATACCCCCCAAGCACTACTCATTTCTCCTGATAAGCCTCTAAGCATTGTGAAAATGAGCACCTTGGTCTATAAAATTGTTTCAATCTTGTGCAAAGACAGTAAATTGGGTTAGGGCCCTTTTTGTTCTACTCTTGGTATATTGTGGATAGAATCGTGACATAAATTTTCACTTCATCACTCTTGTGTTAGCATATTGATTTATTGATAAACCATGTATTAATGATTTTTTCTACCTGATATTTTTTCTTTTGATGTTACACGTACACCTGTCATTATTCTATCTAACTCTTCAATGCATAAGAATTGGAATAAAACTGCACCGACTATCTATCGCATAAGTGTACTAGTACACGATTACTATTCATGACGCTTCTAATGCTACACTTCTTTAACTCTATAAATCACCTGATATTGTATGCCAAATCTTGTGTATTTAGTTTCACATGCTTTGTCAAAAATTTCTTATGCTCTTCCAATGATTTAAATCAAATGAATTTCTTGTTGGCTTGGTCTGTAATCATTGTGCCCAGTTCATATTATTTTTTCCCATACTTTTGTGTTTTCTTTGCCAAAACTTCAAATCTCTACTTAATCTTACATCACTACCGTTAATTCCCCGCCCTTTCGATAATATCAAAAGGGGGATATTTGTTTTTTCATGAGTAAGTCCCATACTAGGCACCTAGGGGAGCACACATGAAGGGGAGCATACATGTAGTGGGAGTCGTACTATGTACTTCTATTTATATTTCATGCTTATTGTTGAACTACACTATACCTTTCTACTAATGATTTATATCTCATGAATGAGATTTGATATTATCAAAAGGGGGAGTTTGTTAGAACCAATAGTATGCATCTCTTTAGTTTGACAATATCAAATCTCAAATTGGATTTGATCATACTTGTGTTGGGTATAGTGTATAGATTTACAGGCAATAAAGAATGAGCTTTTCATTCTCTATAACCTACCATCAGGCGTTAGCTCTACCGCTGGCGCTAGCGATATAGGATTAACATGAGCGCATAAACATTTCTCTCCGTGACCTACTGCCGGGCACTAGCCATTTCGGCGACCATTGAGTCAATTCGTCGAGTAAAAACCGGTACCTCCAGGCATTAGCCTTACCACTTTGCGGTATCCAAAAGTGGCGTGAATATTATTTTGGATATTTTTCCTAATTTAATGGACAGCTAGCAATACCTGGTGAGAAGACCTATCATCGGGCACTAGCTCTATGGCCGACGGTAGCTTTTTAAAGATGAGTATAAAAGTGCGTGTTTCTTTTTCTGAGGAGACAAGAAGGAGGATTTCATATCTAGGGTTCGACTACCATCTATGTTGGTACAAACCACCGCCTCCAAGCATGAAAAAGCGAAATTTCTCCCTCCCATTATTGATTGAAGAACTCTAAAGAGCGAAGTCTCCAACGACCATCAACAACTAATCGAGTGGACAAAGAACAACATTTAGTAGCCTCGACCACACACCATTCTATGGAGGATTTCTTTTTTTGAGTGAGCAATAATTCCAAACTCTTTTATTCTTATTTGTATTTTCACTTTTCTATTCAGTCCGAGTTGGTGAGAAATCGGTCTGGGAGGCCGTAAGATTCGTGGAAGGAATCTGTGGGAAATCGTCCTAGGAGGACGTCTAGATCTGGGAGATCTAGTAGGCTCTAAGACCCTTCCTGGGATTACGGTGAAGAGTTGGCTTGTCATTCTTGAGAAGAAGAGAGAGAGAGAGAGTCAACTGGTCCTCAGAGGGTCAGTATAAAAACCAATAGAGATTTGTTTGATTCATCGCCTCCGATCTTCGGCATCACAGAGATCTAGTCATTTTGTTGTAAACCCTTATTTTAGTTTTGAATAAAATTAAAGTTCTTTTATTTTATTGCAAATTTATATCTGGATGTTTATAGGGTTTTAAGGGCTGTGTGTAACTCAGAAAAAAACATTTTGCTGGGAAAGTTGTTCACTGTGACCTATCACCGCACAATAGTATCCAACTACCCTGCGGTAGCTTCCAGAACAGGTTGCCCTTGGTGAAATTTATCTTTAATTCTAAATTTACTTAAAAACCTTATTCACCCCTCCCCTCTAAGGCTGACCACTAGATCCAACACTAAGGCTCTATCTTCAGGTCCTACTTCTTCTTCCTCAGCAATCATTATCATCTTCAGCACTATGGTTAGAGATTTGACAAATATTTTACATGGTGACCAGAGACTTTTGATTTGATAGCTTTTCCCAAGGACAACATGACATCATTTTGATAGAACTCCAAGATTTCCCTTCTAAAGATTTTGGTTGGTTCAGATAACTCAAACTCTAGCCCTACCTCATCACAAAACCTACTCACTGGCAAAAATTTTGTATCACTATTAGCAAACCCGCCGCAGACAAGATCATTTCTAGCATTAAATTCCTCTATAGATTTCTTGGGAGCCATTTCTATGATGCTTGTCTGAGTAGTTGAAAGCTCCACTTTAATAGGTAGAAGGTAAAGTGTTGTTTGTTGAAAGGTATAAGGAAAGGGATTTGCGTAACCCAATGTGGCATTTATGCATATATATATGTATATTCTTTGGAATGTGAAATGATGCAAACTTATTTGACTCGAATCTGAGTTGTTTGATTTTAACAAGATAAGATTGATGATTTGGATTTACTTTCTTCAATATTTTTTGATCAAATTATCTTCAATTTGTCTGCATCAGTCAACACACTCGACAAGAGCTTGAGAGCACGTTCAACCGAATCATCATCAAATCAATTTGATCTTTACTTCATCGACTGGCCTTTTATCCGAATCCTATCAAGATTTAGAAAAGTTTATGGATTTGTCCAAATTAGTAGCATTGTATTGTTTATGTTGTTCTGTCAATTTTAATAAGATTAGTCACTAGTATCTTTATTCTAAATTTAACATTTCTATTTCAAATTTAAAGAAATTAAATTTGACTTCATCAAGGGGCGTAGAGAAGATATCTACCACCTGTTTATCTATTGGCACATATTCTAGATATATATCTTCCTTTTTATATGTTCCCTGATGAAATAATACCTGATTTTAATGTGATTTGTCCTGCTATAAGATACACGATTTTTAGCAATTGAAATTGCGTTGGACGAATCACAATACATGGTTATTCTATTGATTTGGATGTTGTAGTCTTCTATTTGATGATGAATCCATATTAGCTATGCACATCTACTTCTAGCAGAGATGTTCTCAGATTAAGTAGTGGAGATGACCACACTGGTCTTCTTCTTGCTGCTCCAAGAGACCAATCTTTTGCCAAGAAATTGACAGGTACCTGAAGTGATTTTTCTATCCTCTTTACATCCTGGATAGTATGCATTTGAGAAGCATGTTAGTACAAAATCATTGCTTATAGGGTACATACCATAGATTAAGATTGGGTGTTTCTTTAAGATATCTCAATATTCTCTTTGCAGAGGTGTAATGAGATTCCTTTGTGTTCACTTGATATTTAGCACAAACGCATGCTGGAAACATAACTGATATCTAGCACAAATGCATGTTGCGAACATAATATCCGATTTACTTATAGTAAAATAGATCAGGGATCCAATGATGCTTTTGTATAAGGTTTCATCAAAAAGTTTCCCTTTTTCATCCTTATCCAGATACACATTTGACCTCATTTGAGTTTTCATTGAGAAGACACTCTCCATATAAATTTTCTTGATTAACTCCTTAGTGAACATGCTCTGGTAGACTAATATTCCATCATCAGATTGTTTCACTTAGAGCCCCAAGAACTACTTAAACTCACCCATACTGCTCATTTAGAACTTCCCCTACAACAAGTGAAAGTGTGAACAGTTTTTTGAATCCTCTGAGAATTCTTTAGAGGGGGGGGGGGGAATTGAGATTTAAAAGTCTTCTTTAAATAATTTTCGTTAACTAGATTTGTACACACATAGATTTCTGACTAGGAGTTATTCACAACACAACACAATAATAAAGTAAGAAAGAAAGTTGAAAGCACAGAAGACACCAAAGCTATAGTGGTTCCCCAAAATCTGGGTACATCAACTCTTCTATTACTTAGTAGGAATGCACTATCCCCATGCCCTAGTCTATTGATAAGGAGACTCTTAGAACCAATAACTATATCTTTTGGTAAGGAGATCTTGAACCACTCTCAACCGAGTCTTTTATCAAGGAGACTCTTAGAACTACAACCTAAATCCTTTGAAGAGAGATTCTAAAAACTCTTAACTTAATCAATATAATAGAGATAGAAAGAAGTTACGAGAGAGAGTAGTGAAGAAGGGTCTTCTGGATGAGTCCTCTCAGCAAAAATCTGAGGACTATTAGAATTAAGTGTTTCTGATCTTTCGATATGATGAAATCCCTTCAGATAAAAGATGTATAGAGTTTATAAGCTTTTGATCACGTGATCTTCTCTAAATATGTTGGGAAAACCCTTATGATTTACCTTAACAAATTGCTTTAAGTGATTTTACATCCTATGTTTATTACCCATGATGTATAGAGAGGGTAATATGGTCTTAGAAGTCCTAGGATGTTAGTGGAGTAAAGGACTTGAGAAATGGACACTGAATTTTAGAGGAAAGTCAGGAAATGCCAAAATACATCGACTGGAAGTCGAAACAACTTCGACTCAATATTGATGCTATTTCAATTATTAGTTAGAGTAACATAATGAGATAAGTCGATGTTACTTCAAGGTTTATATCAACGCATACTTCGATATGTTGTTGACGTAATGTCGATTACAAATCTAATTTGACAGACAGTCTGAATGAAGCTAGAATTCGATGCTACTTTTATATAAACTCGATGTTATGTCAAATAATATTCTGAATGAGAATTATTTTGGGGATTAAATCAGAATTCATTCAAGAACGTTCTAAGCTGAATAATCATTTCTTGGAGACGTTAGAAGATTATTATTATTATTATATATATATATATATATATATATATATATATATATATATATATATATAGGGAGAGAGAGACATGATGATCAACAATGAATAACATAAAGGAGGAATAAGCTACAACGATCATTACACACAAATCAGATCGTGGTTTGGAAGATTGAATTCAACTGAGAAGATTAGGAAGATTATCATCTACAATTGAAGTTCTTCCTTGAATCAGTCGATCACCATCTTATTCTTAAATCTGAATAGAGAACAGTTCTTCTTCTTCTCAAGGGCTTATTAGTTGTTGTATCAGATTCAATGAAAATCAAAGCATAATCTGGAAGAAAGGTCTAATTATCCTTGAGATTATCTCACTCAAGGATTCATCAGATTTCTAGAAGTCAATTCACTTAATGCTAATAAGTCCTTAAGATTCTGCTAAGAGGACGCATCAAGAAGATTACTACATCTTCATATCCTCTTCTAATTTTTATTTTCTGAACTTTTTTAGTTTATGAAATTAGATTTAAGAATCCCTCTTCAAAGGATTCAAATAGAGGTTCTGAGAGTCTCCTTGTGAAATGACTTAGACTATATTGGTTCAAGATCTCCTTATCAAAAGATCTAATAATTGATTCTAAGAGTCTCCTTATCAAACGACTCAGGCACAATGATAATGAGTTTCTACTAAGGGGGTAGAAGAGTGGCTGTACCTAGATTTTGAGGAACAATTATATTTCCTATGTCTTCTATGATTGTGTATTTTTCTGTGATTACTTATTTGATGTGTTGTGTTTATAATTAATTAACATAAATTCTGGTTGATAATCTGAGTATATGAAAATTCTGTGAAAAGTATAGTTAAAATAAAAATAAAATTTAATATATATTCACCCCCTTCTAGAGAAACTCTGAGGATTTAGTCAATTGTTCTACCATTTCAATTAGTATCAGAGGGAAGTTAATTAATAAAAGTTCAACCTATAGGAGGTTAATCAAGAAAAGGTTAATACCTTGATTATAATGATCATAAGAGTTATATTAGTGTATTATTTTTAAATTTCTTCTAATACTTTCAAAGGATTTGCATCTACAAGGCCTCCAGTCTGTAATCTTAAAAATTTTACACTCTGGAAAACCAGAATCAAATAATATATAAATTCTATTGATGAAGGTATTTTGGATTCAATTTTGTTAGGACCACCAATGCCTTACAAGAAGGATGTAGAAGAAAATATCACTACAGAACTAGTGCCTAAATGTGATTTGCAGATGAGGAAAAGAGAATAAAGGACTGAGATGTTAAGGCTATGAACATATTGGTCTCAACAATGTCTGATGATGTGTTCTAAAAAGTTGTAGATTATCTATCAGCAAAAGAAATCTGGGAAACATCATCAAGAATTGTTGATGGGAGTTCTGATGAGAAAAAAGATAGAAGATCACTTTTAATCTCTTAGTATGAAAATTTTTAAAAGGAAGCTGATGAATCAGCATCAGAAATGTATGATAGATTTAGCATAATTATAAATGAGCTTAAAGGATTAGATAAGGATATATCACTTATTAAGATAAATGATAAATTACTCATGTGTTTCTCAACTATATGGGATTCTAGAATGTGTGCTATCTGAGAATAAAGATATTACAGGGAGAATACTACAGATGCCCTGTTAGGAAAGCTTAAATCATATGAACAACTTCTTAAGAGTAGAGATGAAACAGAAGCAAAGGAGAATGTCATTACTCCTAGAGACAAATCTATTGCTTTTAAAATTACTGCTGATGAATCATCTATTACAGAATAAAAAATGTTCAATCTCCTGGCTAGGAGATTTAAAAATGGATAAAAACAGAAAGCTCTAGAAGAAGAGACAAAAATATGAATAAGCTAAAGTTTTTCAAAACTCCAAATAAGAAGATAATTTATTATGCGTGTAGAAAGTCTGGACATATAACAACTGAATGTCTAGAACAACAAAATGATAGATTAAACAAAAAAGGATCAAAAGAAGCATCTAACGAGAAAGGATAAGAAAAAGGGAAAAGGGTTTATAGCAGAAACCTAGAGTGATACTAGTTATGAATCAAGCTCATCTTTAAGAAGTGAAGAAGAAGTTATTACTAAAGAAGCATGTTTGATGGCATTGGAAACTAACTCAGACAACAAAGAAAATCAAGTAAGTTATTTTGATGATATTGATTTTTCTTAAGATGAATTTAAGATATATTTTAAGGAATTTTGTAAAGATCAATTAGATGCTGAAAAGGAAATTAAATATTTGAGAACAAAATAGAGTTAATTAAGAGTTATTTATGTAATAAAGAACATACCGAACATGAAAAATTGTTAGAGATTTAAGTGGAAAAACTGAAGAGTCAAGTAACTGACTTGTCAAAAGAAAATGCCTTACTGAAGGAAGAGCTATCAAAGGTAGAAGCCTTTGAAGCCTCCTTAAATGGAAGGAGTTAATAGCTTAAAAATATTACAGAAAACCTTAAGAAAAGGTTTAATCATCTTGGATTAGGAGCCAATCCTCATAGAATAGTAACAATCAACAATACACCAGCTTGGAAAAATCTAGTACCATTTACTAAAGCTAATGAAACTCAATTAAAAAATGATTTAGAGAGGTTAACATAGTTCAATAAAGAAGATAAATATAAAGGAAAAGGTATTATAGGTAAACAACCTGTAATAAACAATAAGCTAAAAACCAGTAGTTTCAGTAAATCAAGAACATGTGTCGACTTCATATCGACGCAACCCCTGTAAAACGTCGACTTTATACCCATGTAACTCCTATGAAATGTTGACTTCTAATCGACGTATCCAAAAAATTATGCCGAATGCTACTCAGTGCATATCCTTGAATAATTCAGTAAATCAGGAACATGTGTCGACTTCATATTGACGCAATCCCTGTAAAACGTCGACTTTGTATCGATGTAACTCCTATGAAAGGTTGACTTCTAATCGACGTATCCAAAAAATTACATCGAATGCTACTCAACGCATATCCTTGAATAAAATTTTTTCATATCCTTATTTTTCTGTGAATTATACTTGCACAAATTTTTTTGTAAAGGGACATAAACCTTGAAGCTGTTAGTTTAATTGACCAACACTTCTTTATCCTATGGTATATTATGAAAGGCCATCTTATACTTTCATCACTTCTTATAATGGAAAAAAGTAATGGGTCTAAGGTAACCTGGATCTCAATTGATGTTTGATTTCATGTGTAGGAAAGAGACTATCCTCATACAAACCAACTATGGAATTTGGACAGTGGTTGCTCCAGGAATATGACTAGATATAAAGAATTGTTGGAAAATTTTAAGGCCAAAAATGGTCCCAAGGTGATTTTTGGTGATTCTAATTATGGTCAAATCAAAGGTTATGCTATGATCATAATTGGAGATATCACCATATCCAAAGTACTTTATGTTAAGGGACTTCAACAAAACCTTATTAGTATCAGCCAGCTGTGTGATGGTGAATATAAAAATATATTCACAAACAATTTTTGTCAAATAGTCAACTTCATCACTAATATCATAGTGTTATCTTGTTTTAGAAAAGGTAATATCTATGTAGTTGACTTCAACAAAACCAAAAGTGAAGTATGCTTGTTTAATGTTGAATTAGACATGAATGAGCTTTGGAACATGAGGCTTGGTCATGTTAATCATAAGACCATAACTAAGCTTGCAAAGGATGATTTAGTAAAAGGCTTACTAGAAGGTAGGTATAGAAAACTTAATCCTGGTGAAGCATGTCAGCTGGAAAAATAAGTTAAATCATCATTCAAACCAATTAGTAAGAATGATTCTCCAAGAATTTAATATCTACTACATATGGATTTTTTTAGTCCTCTTACCTCTCAGAGTTTAGGAGATAAGTCTTATACTTTATTTATAGTGGATGATTTTCCAAGATTTAACTTAGTGTTCTTCCTAAGATCTAAGTCTGATACCTTCTTAAACCTCTCAAGATTCATCAAACAGATTTAATTTGAGTTCAGTAAAGAAAATTTTAAGATATCTTAAGGGTACACCTAATATGAGATTATGGTATCTAGCAGAATCAGAATTTGAACTATATGGATATTCTGATGCTGATTATGCTGAATGTAGATTGGATAGGAAAAATACCTCAGGAACTTATCAATTCTTGGATGCTAGACTCATATCTTGGTTTTGTAAGAAGCAAACATTAGTCTCAACTTCTATAGTAAAAGCTGAGTATATAGCTGCTGGAAGCTGTTGTTTATAAATATTGTGGATGTAGATTCAATTACTTGATTATGCTCTAAAGTTTACTAATTTGCTCACGTGCTGTCTCAATTGCCTCTAATCTTGTCTTGCACAGCAGGACAAAGCACATAGAAATAAGGAATCACTTTCTCAGAGTTAATGTGGAAAAAGGGAAGATTTCCTAGAATTTTTGTCTTTCGAAAATCAGAGGGTTGATATTTTCACAAATCCTCTTGATGAGATCAAGAACAAATACTTTATCAATATTTGGGCATGCTTGACAAAGCTCAATAAATGATTTTATCACTAACATATTTAATAAAGTATATTGCTGGAAAAAATTAGCAAAAGACTTAAAGTTTAAGTATATACTCGACGTAATGTTGAATACAAGTCGATGGAACGTCAACTCTTATTCAACGCAATGTCTAGAGTCGGTGTCTATAAAGAATTTTGAATCCTGTCGACATAACATTGATATAAATCAACGCATGCGTCGACTGTGAAGCTTTCACAATACGTCGAATAGATGTCGATGTCATGTTGACTAAGGAAACTTTATGCCCTAATTTATCGATGTTTTATCTACTTAAATAGACTTCGTATTTACTACAAACTCTTCATCTTACCTGCTCTATTTTTCTCCTACTCATTCTCTCCCGATTCTTTGTAATTTTTAGAGGTACTTTGGTGATAATAACAACCTTGTTAATAGATTCAATGTTGACTAAGAAGGAAGTATTGGATGCTCTTGTTAAAACCATGACGGTACTAGTTACCAAAGTTACTAAGGAATTCTTTATTTTCAAAGAGGAGTGCAATGAAAAACTTATCATACTTTAAAATCGAATTAATGAACTATCAAGTTCTGTACAATTTCTAGATCAACAAGTTGATCAAAGGATAATCCCTGCCGATGTCTTTGCGTCACTTTTTTAAGATTTAAAGAAGGGGGAGAAAAGTCAAGGTTGGATTAGCAGGATTCAAACCTGTGATGAAAACAGAGACATTTCAGAAAGACTAGATGATGACAAGGTTTTAGATATGAGTCATGATGATGGAAATAGAAAAAATTTAGAAAGACTGAATGTGGACATGGTTCTAGACATAAAGATACTAGATTCTAATGCTTTAGTTTCTGAATCAAAAATGTTTCAGATGCCTGTTACACAGGGGGAGGATTCTAAAATGATTAAAATGTCTAATACACTTAGGGAGAATTATAAAATGATTTAGAAACCTATTACACAGGGGAAGAACTTACCAATTTTAATGTCAGTCATTCAAGGGCGGAAATTGTCAGAAAATCTTGAGCTAGAGAAAGTTTTTGATTTAATAAGAGATTTAGCTGATAAGAAAAAGATTTTTCTGGCCAAGTTATAAGCTAAAGAATTAGGGAAGAAAAATGTTTTTGAATTATCAATTACTCTTCCAAATACAATCTTTGATCATAACGAATATGCCAAGAAGCATCCAGCTACTCAAATTATGGATACTACTGGACATTACCACAAAAGAATATAAGGTTTGGGTTATAATCTTAATGAATATATTCACTATGAAATTGGTAAATAAAGAATAACAAGCTTTGCAAAGGCCTCAACTATTGAAGAACCAATAACTGAAGATAAGCAAGAAGATACATTTCATGACAATCTATTAGAATCTATCAACGAGCTATCTGCAAAAATATTAAGTAACGGATACACACTCAACTCTCCATCACATAATGTAGAAGCAAAAGTTCAAAAGCTTTTTAATGTCTATCAGGACAAACATAATCATCCAGAAAAGGCAAGAAGATTACATTTTGAATTTGTTTAAAAGATGTCAAAGAAATTATATACTGCATTTACAAAGTTTCTTGTTGACAAGATTAAGAAGTCATATTACTTTTGACAAAAATGCTTTATAGTATATTTATTTGCCTCTCATGTTTATGTCCTTTAATTTTATCTATGTTTATGTATGTCAAAACTTTTGTATCTTTATTGATTTATTTTGTAAAATCACTTTTGGAACTTTGTAAAATTTGTTAAGCTAAATAGGGGGAGATGGTTGGGAAAAACCCTTATGATTTACCTTAACAAATTACTTTAAGTGATTTTACATCATAAGTTTTTTACCTATGATGTATAGAGAGGGCGATATAATTTAGAAGTCCTAAGATGTTAGTGGAGTAAAGGACATGAGAAAGGCATGCTGAATTTTAGAAGAAAGTCATGAAATGCCAACATACGTCGACTAAAAGTCGACACAACATCGACTCAATATTGACGCTACTTTGATTATAAGTCAGAGCAATAGAATGAGGTAAGTTGATGTTACTTCAAGGTTTATATTGACACATATATCATTATGTTGTTGATGTAACATCAATTACATAGTTAATTTGACAAACAATCTAAATGAAGATAGAATTCAATGCTACTTCTTTATGAACACGTTATGTCAAATAATATTCTAAATGAGAATTTTTCTGAGGATTAAATCAGAATTCATTCAAGAAAGTTTTAAACTGAATAACCATTTCTTGGAGACATTAGAAGATGATTATATATATATAAATATAAATATAAATATAAATAGAGAGAGAGAGAGAGAGAGAGAGAGAGAGAGAGAGAGAGATGATGATCAACAATGAATAACATAGAGGAGGAATAAGGTACAATGATCATTACACACAGATCACATCGTGGTTTGTAAGATTGAATTTGACAGAGAAGATTAGGAAGATTATCATTTATAATTAAAGTTCTTTCTTGAATTAGTCGATCATCATCTTGTTCCTGAATTTGAATAGAGAATCAGTTCTTCTTCTTCGCAATGGCTTATTAGTTGTTGCATCAGATTTAGTGAAGATTAAAGCATAATCTGGAATAAAGGGCTAATTATCCTTGAGATCTTCTCATTCAAGGATTCATTAGAATTCTAGAAGTAAATTCACTTAGTGCCAACAAGTCCTCAAGATTCTATTAAGAGGACTTATCAAGAAGATTACTATATCTTCATATGCTCTTCTAATTTCAATTTTTTGAACTTTTTCAATTTTTGAAAAGAGTTTTAAGAATCCCCTTTCAAAGGATTCAAATAACGGTTTTGAGAGTCTCCTTGTGAAAAGACTCAGACTGTATTGGTTTAAGATCTTCTTGTCAAAAGATTTAGTGATTGGTTCTAAGAGTGTCCTTATCAAAAGACTCAAGTACAGTGATGGTGAATTCCTACCAAGGGGGTAGAAGAGTGAATGTACCCAGATTTTGGAAAACTGCTATATTTCTTGTGTCTTTTATGATTGTGCATTTTTTGTGATTACTTATTTGATGTGCTATGTTTATAATTAATTAACATAAATTCTGGTTGATAATATGAGTATATACAAATTTTGTGAAAAGTATAGTTAAAATAAAAATAAATTTTAACCTCTATTCACCCCCCACTTGAGAAAACTCTTAGGATTTAGTCAAATCTTCTCCCATTTTAGAATATTCTAGTTGATTGTTGATTTCAACACTACCAGAGAAGAATGATCATTGAGAAGATGAAGAAGAGTCAGCTCTCTATATTTTTCTTGTCTATGTATTAGTTGGTTGTGTTCTTCATTCTATTCTTTGACTATATCATATATGAATTGTTTTTGAATTGTCCCTTTAATGGCATAAGATCTTTAGAAGGAATGATGATATATTCTTCTAGAAATACTTCAATCAATCATGATTTCTTCTTCAAACTCTTTATATAAAATTATCTCTGAATATGATAGAGAAATCTTTCCATTAGTCTATCTCCCAATGGTTAGAATTGTTAAAATAAATTCCACGAAAGTTCATTGGATTAAGCCTGAAACAATTCTCAAAAAAATTTCATTCTGGACTGTACTTGATGCTACGTCGACTTCATGTAAAAGTAACTCGACTACTTGCATTTATATTGAATAAGTCAGTTGTCGAAGTTGCGTCGATATCCTATCGGCATATGCGCCAACTTTTGTCTAGAAGTAACATCAATTCAATATTCAATAGTTTCTCTAAATTCTAATTGAAGTAACGTCAATATCCAGTCAACGTTGCGTCAAATTCTAGTCGATGTAAGTTAGCTTTTCTTGATTTTCTACTTCAATTCAGAGTGCCTAGCTCATATACTTGACTCTACCAACTTCCTAGGACTTCTAAGACAATATTATCTTCTCTATACTGCATGAGTAATCAACCTAAGGAGTACAATCACTTTAATATAATTTGTTAAGTTAAATCATTAGGGTTTTTCCCAACAATCTCCCAATTTAGCTTAACAAATTTTACAAAATTTCAATTATGTTTTTACAAAGGAGAACATGAAATACATAGAGTAATTTGCAATAAACAAAAGTAGGAAACACAAATAACTGCAAGGACATAAACATGATTGGCAACTGAATGGTAAGCTTCTGAATAAATTATAAAGAAGAATTATTGTATATCATCATCATGGCTCCTAGTAGTGTATGGTTTCAGTATCATCATCATGGATCCCAGTAGTGTATGATTTAAATATATATGTATGTATATATATACATATATAAATATATATATATGTATATATATATATATATATATATATATATATATATATATATATATATATATATATCACCTTTAAGATCCTGCATATTTCTCAGAGGAGAATTTTCTTTTTTTGGAGAATTTAATGAGGCTCTTAGATTGTTGACCTCCACCTGGCTTGTCCTGATTTCCCCCCTGAATTATTAGATCATTTTCTATCTCACGAACCATCTATACTGCTTCCCTTGCAACTTATAGAATATTAGCTGATTCATTATCCCCCTGTTTGGGTGATTCCCCTTGAACTACAACTGTAGGAATTTGAACTACTTTGTTATCAGCTTACCCTCTCATCAAAGCTTCTTTAGCTTCTTTACTCAGGGCCTCATCTTCTTCTAATGGTTCCATAGGCTGAACGTCCTCAAACATAACCCCCTTATGAACCTCATGAGCCAGTGAGGTTAAGAAAGATCTTTTTATACCAGTGGAAGCCAACGTTTCTTGTACTCCCTTCATAGATCTTTTACTCTATCCAGTCGAGTCTCCATATTCTTAAAAGAGTTTGTTAAGTGTGAGACATGTTCATCCATTAGGATAGTGAGGGAGGTAGATGCTTATTAGATTGCTTGAAGGATAATTGCCTTAAGATGTGAGGCAGTAATAGAAGGGGCAACATAGATACTTGTTCTGACTGGAGAAGATTGCAGTGATGTCAATATCTATAAATCTTAAGTAAAATCATTATGTTGCTCATGCTCAGTAGGAGCTGAGGTTAGAAGTGTAGGATTTCACGTGTAGTGGTAGTGCGAATTTTAAAAAAAATTCATGCACCAACGACACATAAGGATCGTGCGTCCGATGACAATGGACTAAAAAAGGCTATGTAAACAAAGTAACCTAACTCATCACATCTAACCATCACAAAGGGGGTTAGAAAGTTATACCTCTAGAGAACAAGAACTCTAGGCGGAAGAGGTAATTTGTTGGAGAAGACGTTGACGATTCCACCACAACGATAAGGCCGACGCTTTGCCTCTTGGTTCACCTTGAACCCTTATAGTCAAAACAATCTGCTCTCTTGATTAGGGGAGTGGAAGAGAGTAGACCTAGACCTCCTTCTTCAAACTATCAGAGACGCTTAGTGGTCAAGCCACTCTTATCGCCGGGAAGAAAAGATGAGCAAGGAGAAGTGAAGGGCAAGGTGGGATGTTGTCGGGTTGCACACAAGAAAGCTAGGGTTCGAGGGCGGCTGAGCCTTCTACTAGCACGAGGCTGGGGCCGGAGCAAGGCAAGGAAGAGCACCCAAGAGGGACTGGAGGAGGTCGACGGGGTGGCCCTAGCCGGGCGTGAAATCGCCTGTCGATTCTTATGGTGAGCAGGAAGAAGGAATCGCCCATACAAATTCCTGCAGCCGCACCTCTATCGAGCTCCAAAAAATCGCCGCTCGGTTTTTCTGTCCAGCCTACCTTTTTTTTTTTCTTCACAAAATCCCTATATATCCTTATCTATGAAACCCTATCTCACTATTTCAACCCTTGGATCAAAACTAGATAAACTCTTGATCAAAACCTTTGATCAAGATCTTGTACACATAAATGTATACGTATATCTAATAAGCGAAGGCCTTGATCTCACACAGAGATCTACCCTCCTTTTGATCGCAACATAACCTTACGATACGTAGGTTACTTGATTGATAGAGATAGGAAATTGTGCTGCCATTCTGTCAAAATTAACGCGATCAATCAATTCATCCCGTAAATCAACAGTCGCACAATTCCACCATTTGTCTTGGTCTAAAGAATGTAAAAAGATGACATTCTCTAAGCGCACTTACTGTGTTACCTCGATCACATGCTGTATGAAATCGAGCGCACAAGTAAGTCAAACAGAGACTGTACCCGTTCATTTAGTGTGACCTTACAGAGGAACCATGTCGTCGAGGATATAATATAACACTTATATTTATGGACTACAAGAGGCTCCATCAAGGCATTGTAGTCATCACAAAAACATGGTGAAAGGTAACAAAATATTATGACCTGTGTCTACCTTTGTCGCGTGATATTATGAATATAGTGCAAAATAAGACCGTGTCTCTTCTGCACCATATTTGTCATTCTCGATCTCTCAAGCGAGTTGTATTCATAACTGCTTTAGTTATTTGTATGCATTACAACCTCGCTTTACCAAGGGGCCCGACCATATCACTTCTTAAATAAATTTGGGGACAGACGATATTTCGATGTGCAAATTTCTTACGTGCAAGCGTGACCAATGAATCACAATTTATATCACCATCAGAATATGGCCTTCAATTATAATCACATTGTTCACACTGACGCGCTAAATCTACACATCTTATATCTACAAAACATTAGACACATCGTAAACATTAACGAAACTAAACACATTCCACATAATGTTACAACAAGTGGTCAATCTCTATATGTATGAAATCAAACACATACACACTCACATGATTAAACGATAACATTTATCAAGATTTATAGAACGCCAATGTACTTTAACCAAGTGACAATCTTGACCCGGTAGTCAATGTTCCCTTTGACTACCACGAAAGAGAGGATATCGAAAGACTACGTGACATAATAAAATTCATTGTTTTATGTTTCAAGACCAAGAGCATCTTCTTGAACTTTACATGAAATATATCATACAATCAAGGAACAAAATGCAACCACTACATTTGTATCATGAACACTATATAAATAATTAAAATAAAACAACTTTCAAAAAACCACATCCTTCAATCTCCCACTTGTTTTTAAAGTTTCTTAGTTCAAGGGAAAATTACAAAACAAAAAGAGCAACCTATAAAATCACTCATCAAGCCACTCTCCATGGTCGTGTAACCCCATGGATTCAAAATGAATTTCTACCTTGGCTTGAGATAACGGTTTAGTGAAGGGATCAACTGTGTTGCTGTTAGTGTCTATCCATAAAAGTGCAATTTTGTCTTCCTCAATGAAGTCCCGCATAACAAAATACTTTCTATCCATGTACTTTGTTTTGTGATGTGACTTTGGCTCCTTAATTTGTGAAATGGAAGCACTATTGTGACAGAACAACTTTAAGGGACCTTCATTTCACGGAACAACTCCAAGTTCCTCAAGGAACTTCTTCATCCAAACTCTTTCTTTACTGGCTTCAGCAGTTGCCAAGACTTCCGCTGTAGTCATTGAGTCAACAGTCGTTGATTGCTTCCAACTGCGCCAACTCACGGACCCACCATTCAGAAGAAAAACAAACCCAGATTGTGATCTCCTGTCATCCGGATCTGTCATGAAACTAGCATCCGTGTAGCCTTCTACAGCTAGCTCCTTATGCCCACCAAAAATAAGAAACTTATTCTTGGTTCTTTTCAGATACCTAAGAATATTTTTGATAGCGGTCCAATGATTAGGACCTGGCGAAGCTTGATGCCGACTCATTATGCTCAGAGCATATGCAATATCCGGTCTTGTACAGGTCATGACATACATGATTGAACCTATAGCGGAAGCATAGGGAACATTCTTTATGATTTCAATGTCTTTATGCATGGAGGCACATTGAGACTTGCCAAGTTGTAAAGACGTCTTCATTGGCACATTTCCTTTCTTAGAGTTTTCCATATGAATCCTCTAAGATTTTGTCAATGTAAATACTTTGACTTAAGCCAATGAGTCTTCACGACCTATCCCTATATATCTTAATTCCCAAGATATATTGGGCTTTTCCCATGTCCTTCATTGAAAAGATGGTTTTCAATGAGCCACTTGTTTGTTCCATTAAAGGTAAATAATTTCCCATTAATAATATATCATCGATGTACAAAACTAAAAAAATGATGTGACTCCCACTAACCTTTTTATATACACAAGGTTCTTCCTTGCTTTGAATGAATCCGAGAGTTTTAATCTCTTCATCAAAGCGTTTGTTCCAACTCCTTGATGCTTGCTTCAATCCATAAATGGCCCTCAGAAGCCTATATACTTTCTCGATATTTTTCGGATCTTCAAAACCTTGAGGTTGCATCATGTACACCTCCTCAACAAGTTTTCCATTTAGGAAAGCTGTTTTGATGTCCAACTGCCATATTTCATAATCATAGAAGGCTGCAATAGCCAACATGATTCGAATTGTTTTGAACATTACAACTGGTGAAAAAGTTTCATCGTAGTCAATCCCTTGGATTTGACTGAAACCTTTTGCCACGAGTCTTGCTTTGTAAGTCATCATGTTGCCATTCATGTCCATCTTTCTCTTGAAGATCCATTTGTTGGGAATGGATTTCTTTCAAATAGGAAGTTCAACCAAGTCCCATACTTGATTGTCATACATGGATTGTATTTCTGATCTCATGACTTCTTGCCAGGCATCAGAATCTATCCTTCCTAATGCTTCTTCATAGGTCAGGGGGTCTTCTATGTCAATTACTCAGACTTCATGAAGACCCATATAAAGGTCGGGTTTTCTCTTCACCCTTGTATACCTTCTTAGTTCCGTCTGCTCGCTTGGTTCACCTTGAGGCTCTCGAATTTCTTCCACTATAGCTTGTGGAACTAATTCATGTTCATCGTGCGTCAAGTAATCGTTTAATTGCGTAGTGTGAATCTCCTCAACATGAAATTGTGGAGGTGGATGACCCACACTCCCACTGAGTAAAGGAACTATATATGATATCTCATGATCATCTTGAATGTCAAAATTCATCTCATGATCACAACTTGGTAGGTCCTCTTGAGTTTCCTCAAGTGTTATCCTACGCTCACATCCTTTAATTCTTTCAAGAAATTCTTTCTCTAAGAATGTGGCACCTTTCTTTACGAATAACGTATTCGTCGACTTGTGCCAAAAAAATACCCTTTCGTTTCTCTTGGGTATCCTATGAAGAAACATTTGTCAGCTTTGGGTTCTAATTTAGTCGATTGCATACGTTTTACATATGCCTCGCAACCCCAAATCTTAAGAAAAGATAAAGTGGGCAGTTTCCCGAACCATATATCAAAAGGAGTATTATCAACAGACTTTGTTGGAACAATGTTTAAAGTGAGAGTGGCGGAAAGAAGCTCATGATCCCAAAAATATAAAGGTAAATCGGTATGACAAATCATGGAATGAATCATGCCAAGCAAGGTTCGGTTTCTCCTCTCGGAGACACCATTCCATTGCGGGGTGCCAGGAGGAGTAAGTTGTGGTACAATACCACACTCCTTTAGGTAAGTAATGAAAATGTTGCTCAAGTACTCACCTCCTCGAGTAGTTCTCAAAATATTAATTCTCTTGTCAAGATGGTTCTCTACTTCATTTTTGTATTCCTTGAATTTCTCAAGGGATTCACTTTTATGCTTTATGAGATAAACATAGCCGTAGTGACTATGATCATCCGTTAATGTGATGAAGTACCTATAACCATCTCTTACACTTATACTCATTGGACCACATACATCAGAGTGTATCAATTCCAATAAGTTGCTCGCTCTTACACCTTTCTTATTAAAAGGTGTCTTGGTCATCTTACCAGCTAAACATGATTCACATGTCCCAATTACATCAAAATCAAATGAGTCCAAGAGATTGGCTTGATGCAATTTCCTTATGCTTTTTTCGTTTATGTGACCAAGGCGATGGTGCCATAAGAGTGTCTCATTTACATGAGATATTTTGAGCTTTTTGTTATTGATATTTAATATATGTTTATCTTCTACTATATTAAGCAAATACAAACTATTTGAAATGAAAGCATTTGCTTAAAATAAACCATCCTTCTCAATTGTCATTTGTGAATTATTTATCACAAAACAAAAGCCTTCTGCATCCATACATGAAAATAGAAGGGACATGATAAACATCTTTTAAAACAAAACATAAACCACTAGATAAATGAAGGTCAAGGGTGACAACAGTAACCGCTGAGATTCTTGCACCATTTCCAACCTTCAACACAACCTCTCCTTTGGAGAGCATTCTCCTATCCCTTAGTGACTACACATTAGAAACTAAGTGAGCACATGATCCGATATCCATTATCCAATCAAGGATAATAGTGGTCAGGTTTAGATTTAATTCAATAACAAGTATACCTTTGGGACATTTGCGTTTAATCTTGCCTTCATCCAAGTCACGCTTGTACTTGGGGCAATTCATCTTGTAGTGTCCTTTCTCATGACAATGGAAGGACTCGGTGATAGCATATGGAGAGTTCTTCACTTTGCTTCCCTTGGAGGTGCTCACATGAGCTCCTCCCTTATTGCCTTTGAAAGAGGAGTTTCTACCAGCAATTTTGTTTGCGACGTTGCCTTTATTCTTAAAGGGATTCTTGCTACTTGACGCAACAGCTAAGACAGAATTTGCCTTTGTCTTGCCCATATCTACCTCAACTATTTTGAGGGCATTATGGAGCTCATTCATAGTCATATTCCTTTCATGCATATGATAATGCATTATTAAATCCTTATATGAGTAAGGAAGTGACCCCAGTATGATATCCTCAGCTATGTAATCAGGAAGTTGAGAATTTAATTTCTCCAATTTCTCCAGATAGCCCTGCACTTTAAGGAAGTGCACCGAGACAGATTCACCCTCCATCATCTTGCACCTTGTGAGTGCTATGGTGGTCTTATAACGCTCTTTCCGAGCACTATCAGTGAACATCTTTTCTAATTGTGCTATTATTTCCTTAGCGGGAGTATCAAGAAATTTCCTTTGCAACTGATCGCCAATACTGGCCAAGATCAGCGTCCGCACAACACGCTGTTGATCATTCCATTTCCTTTGTTCCTCCTTTTTAACATCGGTTGGTTTGTCTTTATCCTTCTCTTCTGGGCAATGACCATCCAGAATTTATTGGAGATTTTCCAAATGCAACACAATATTCAACTTAAGGATCCAATCAGAATAGTTTGAACCGTCATTAGCAAGAGGACTCTTATCAATCATGGAACGCAGAAAATTTGGAAGAGTAGACATGATTCTAAAATTAAAGAGAGAATGAAACAAAATTTACTTAGAGTTCATGATAAATAAAAAAAATGCTATTGCTATATCAAAAATAATATAGACACACACGAGATCCCTTCCAAAACAGTGGACTCATCCATTTGCTTGTCCAAGTAGGTACAAGGCACTAATCATAACCTTTTAAGCGATGCTTAACTCTTATGACTCTCAATACATATTATGGTAAAACCTTTTCCAAAAATATTCAAGCCTAGATCTAGAAAATCCTTTTTAAGAAAACTCATTTTAGTGTGAACGCGGTATTTCCACAAGAAAAAAATAAAATGTGCCTCACACAAAATATAATCTCTCGTGGCCTAATACTAGCTTAAGTGGATAAAATGAGAAGGTTCTTAAATTTTTCTCTTCGCATTCCTCTAAAGAACAGAGGAATAACAAAAACAACATAACTCACGGCATTCTAATCATTACATGCATCCCAAACATAATTACATTCCAGAGATAACAGAAAAATAAAAGAATACTTAAGCGAGCAAACATAAGCCTGAACCCTAGCAATGGATAGGTTAAAGTACACAACCCAAACGTGATTCAACCAAATCATTTTAAATCCAAGAAAAATGATTTCCTCATAATTCATACGCCGACGAATTACCTAAACTTAAATCAAGGGTCGAGACATAACCAATCCAAACCTCTAGGCACAAAAAGAAGACCCATTTTCATGAGACGTCCAACCTGGCTCTGATACCACTGTAGGATTTCACGTGTAGTGGTAATGTGAATTTTTTTTAAAAAATTCACGCACCAACAACACATAAGGATCGTGCGCCCGATGACAATGGCCTAAACAAGGCTATGTAAACAAAGTAACCTAACTCATCACATCTAACCATCACAAAGGGGGTTAAAAAGTTATACCTCTAGAGAACAAGATCTCTAGGCGGAAGAGGTAATTTGTTGGAGAAGATGTTGACGATTCCACCACAATGATGAGGCAGATGCCTCACCTCTTGGTTCACCTTGAACCCTTACAGTCAAAATAATTCGCTCTCTTGATTAGGGGAGTGGAAGAGAGTATACCTAGACCTCCTTCTTCAAGCTATCCGAGACACTTAGTGGCTGAGCCACTCTTGTCGCCGGGAAGAAGAGATGAGCAAGGAGAAGTACAGGGCAAGGTGGGCTGCCGTCGGGTTGCACACAGGAAAGCTAGGGTTCGGGGGTGGCTGAGCCTTCTACCAGCACAAGGCTGGGGCCGGAGCAAGGCAAGGAAGAGTACCCAAGAGGGACTGGAGGAGGTCGACGGGGTGGCCCTAGCCGGGCACGAAATTGCCCGTCGATTCTTATGGTGAGCAGGAAGAAGGAATCACCCTTGCAATTTCCTACAGCCGCACCTCTATCGAGCTCCAAAAAACCGCCGCTCGATTTTTCTGTCCAGCCTACCTCTCTCTTTTTTTTCTTCATAAAAACCCTATATATCCTTATCTATGAAACCCTATCTAACTATTTCAACCCTTGGATCAAAACTAGATCAACTCTTGATCAGAACCTTTGATCAAGAGCTTGTACACATAAATGTATACGTATATCTAATAAGTGAAGGCCTTGATCTTGCGCAGAGATCTACCCTCCTTTTGATCGCAACATAACCTTACGACACGTAGGTTACTTGATTGATAGAGATAGGAAATTATGCTGCCATTCTGTCAAAATTAATCCGATGAATCAATTCATTCCGTAAATCAACAATCGCATAATTCCACCATTTGTCTTGGCCTAAAGAATGTCAAAAGACGAAGTTCTCTAAGCGCACTTACTGTGTTACCTCGATCGCATGCTGTATGAAATCGAGCACACAAGTAAGTCAAACAGAGACTGTACTCGTTCATTTGGTGTGACCTTATAGAGGAACTATGTCGTCGAGGCTATAATATAACACTTATATTTATGTACTACAAGAGGCTTTATCAAGGCATTGTAGTCGCCACAACAACATGGTGAAAGGTAACAAAATATTATGACCTGTGTCTACCTTTGTCGCGTGATATTATGAATATAGTGCAAAATAGGACCGTGTCTCTTCTGCACCATATTTGTCATTCTCGGTCTCTCAAGCGAGTTGTATTCATAACTGCTTTAGTTATTTGCATACATTACAACCTCGTTTTACCAAGGGGCCCGACCATATCACTTCCCAAATAAATTTGGGGACAGACGATATTTCGATATGCAAATTTCTTACGCGCAAGCGTGACCAACAAATCACAATTTATATCACCATCAGAATATGGCCTTCAATTATAATCACATTGTTCACACTGACGCGCTAAATCTACACGTCTTATATCTATAAAACATTAGACACGTTATAAACATTAACGACACTAAACACATTCCACATAATGTTACAACAAGTGGTCAATCTCTATATGTATGAAATCAAATGCATACATACTCAAATGATTAAACGATAACATTTATCTACATTTATAGAACGCCAATGTACTTTAACCAAGTGACAATCTTGACCCGGTAGTCAATGTTTCCTTTGACTACCACGAAAGAGAGGTTATCGAAAGACTACGTGACATAATAAAATTCACTGTTCTATGGTTCAAGACCAAGAGCATCTTCTTGAACCTTACATGAAATATGTCATACAATCAAGGGAATAAATGCAACCACTACATTTGTATCATGAACACTAAATAAATAATAAAAATAAAATAACTTTCAAAACACCACATCCTTTAAGAAGAACAGTTGGGTTAGTAAAATTATCAGTAGATGATAATGGATTGTCCTCTGGTTGGATATTTTCTTGAAGACTAGATAAAGGATATGATGGAGGAGTGGATTCTTTCTGATACTTAGGATTGACAATCTGCCTAGTCCTTTTTGAGAAGAGAGCAATTGACAGTCTTTTCCCTAAGGGATGTTCACTCCCTTAGATTTACATAATGGAGGATAGTGATGATTGAGAATTTGACTCATAAAAGTCATATATGCATTTTTCCTAATATTGTATCTGTGTCCTATCAGTTGTAGAAGGCATTTACTCTAGTTGGTTCCTTATTCTGACACCCAGATTGACATCTCCTATCACTTGAGATTGAGGATGATCTCTAAGGATAGTCCTCTTTTGATCTATTCTTGCTACCCCAAATGTATGTATTATCTCTTCTTGTACTTCATTTATATTAGTTTCTTCTTCATGTTGCTGTTCAGCTGTCTTGTCTTGAGTCTGAGCTAGATTTATGGTTTTACTGATGATTGTGTCAGCAGGGTCTTCATCATCAGAATTTGCTTTAGCACCTTCTAGCTAATGATGGTGCTTTTCAGATGATTCTTTATTATTCTCCTTAATGGATAATTTCTCCAATTCAGTGACTAGGTGGACTTGTTCCTGCAAAATGTTTTTTGTGGAAGTTTCTTCCTACTTGGAAAATGCATTAGCTTCATTAAAGAATACATGCATAGACTCTTCTATTTTGAGACTCCTCTTATTATAACATCTATATGCCTTGCTAGATGATGAATAACCTAGAAATATGTCATCATCAGCCTTCTTGTCAAATTTGGTAAGATGGTTCTTCCCATTTTGATACAAAATTTTAGGAGAATCATTCTTACGAATTAGTTTGAATGATGACTTAGTTTGCTTATCCAACTGACTTGCTCTATAAGGATTTAACTTTCTATACTTACCTTTAGTAAGCCCCTAACCAGACTATCTATTGCAAGCTTGGTTATATTTGTTAGATCTTACGATGCCCTTAGAGGGGGGGGGGGTGGGTGAATAAGGGTTGATAATTTTTATTTCTTAATCTAAATTTACTTGATGAAATAATGAAAGAAATCAAAACTAATTTTTCATAGACAAAATTAAACACTTAGAAACATATAAGAACATAAATGATAAATTTTTATTTCAAAAGTGATAAAATAGAATACAGTATATCTCTATGAAGCTAGAGATTAAGGCTATGAAAAATATAGTCTAATTTTTATTTCACCGGTCCTTCTACAAGAACCGACAGGATAAAATGTATCTCTCCCTAGATCTTGCTACTAGCCTCACCTGGATCTCACCACGATCTAGTCGCTGCACATAAGGCGGTGATAACTTGCTAAGCTAGATAAGGACATAGATGCCACACACAAGGCGAATATTTTCTCCTAAACCACATAAGGACTTAGATGCCATGCACAAGACGACGATTTTCTCTCCTAAGCCACGCAAGGACTTAAACTCCACACACAAGGTGGAGATTTTCTCTCCTAATAATTACAATGAGAATAATGATAAAGTATAAACTTTAGAATTAAGAACTCCCTCTAAATATAGTGCTGAAGATGACGATGAATCCTTGCAAAGATTGCTTCAGATGCTATGTACGTGTTGTCGCTTCGTTGCTCTTGAACCGTCTTGGGTGGATGGAGTCTTTTTGGATGCTGGAGCTCTCTGGACTAGTTATATGGGAAGGAACACTCAAAATTCTATAATCCTTAATCTCCATGGAAAAATGAATCACTTTTATATTTTAGCAATATCGCCCGGCGATACTGGCTATTTCTGATCAGCGATATCCTATCTGGCTGCCATGTGTCCTATGATTCTGAGGTTTTCACGGGATGATTCGATCGTGGAGCTATCGCTAGGCAACAGTGGCTATCGCCTGGCGATATTGCCTTTTCACTTTTTCCGTCTAAACCATTTACAGAGAGTAAAAGACTTCGTTCTCATTACGGAATGGGGTGGCACGTTCCGTAACTCCTCCCGGATTGAAAGTTATGGATGTTTGAAGTTTAGCACACAAAACTCATCATTTTATTTTTTTCTAAAGTGTATACACCCTTGGATCATGCCCATGACTGAGGACTTGTCTCCTCATTCAACATGTACAACCTGCACACAATAAACACACAAAAGAGTATATCAAATACATCACGACTTTTGTTATTATCAAACTAAGAGATGCGAAATGCATGCTCCAACAATCTCCCCCTTTTGATAATAACAAATACCTATATGAGAAATTCGTGAGTTTAAGATAATTTATGTTTTTAGGTAAGTGTGGTAAAATATATGCATGAATAAAAAGTTTATAATATGGTAGCTTTAAAGCAAAACATACTCTTCTTATATGAAGGCTCCCCCTACATAAGTGATCCCTATATATTTTGCTTCCCCTAAATATCGATTCCACTAGATTTCTCAGTTTATTCTCCCCCTTTTGTTATTAGCAAAAGTGGGCAGAGATGAATATATACCTTTTAAGATTGATAGAGATAACTTACTGGTCAATCATGATCGAGCAATAAGATAATATATGCACTTCTTATATGATTACTCCACCTACATAAATATTTCCTATGAAATTTTCAATGTACTCCCTCTAAAATTTTAAGTTCATGCAAGTTATTCTCCCCCATTTTGATTGTATAAAAGGAGGGTAGAGGTGAGTGTATGCAACAAAAATTAGTTTGTTCTATGTAGAGAGAGAAAATATGATGTTATAAAATCTTGTTAAATATCACTTGTTAGAAATAAGCATGGTAGAGCATAAAGTAGTAAGCAACATAAATGAAATGATAGAGTAAGCATTTTTATTTCAAGATATCACTTATTGAAAAAAAAATCATGAATAGGTGCAAGTAATAATCACATCAGAAAGTATAATAACCATTCTTAAAAACAAACATCTTTTTAGAAAGTAAGAGCATATAAAGGATAATGAGTTTTAAAACTGAAAAGTTGATGTTTGAGTTAAAGTCCCAAGAAATGTTATTCTATTGAGATATAATTGCAAACATGATTTGAAAATATCAAGAAAAGATACAAAGTTACAATGTAATAAAATTTACATTTCAAGTAAACAAAAACATTGAAGTGGTCCTGTTTTGCTATCTAGTGCATTTATTTATGTTTGTAGAGAATTATATAGATATGCATTAAGATCCAATTCTCATGAGTATAAGTTTTATATATGATAATAATGTGTACAAAAATGATTTGATAAAGTGTACAAATATATTAATCAAAATGAATGACATATAAAATGAAATAATACAATATTAATATACACAAATAAAATTACTTCCACGATATTTCAATGCACATACATAAAATTAAAGTACAACTACCAAGGTGTTTCACACACACAATGCTCATGAAGACTTATCAGGGAGAGAAGTAGTGCTTGGGGGATCACATTTATTCCTTTTAACATTGTTTTTATTTTTGTGATCCAGTGTACTAAGAAAAGTGGTGAATACTTTTGTTTATTATGAGACACTTTACAATCCTTTCCAAGGTGCTCAACCTCATAATGCTCATTAAGACTTATCAGGAGGGTGAGTAGTGCTTGGTGGAGTTTACCTTGTAATTTATTATAAGCTTTTTATGCTTGTGACCAAGGATTCCCAATTCACTTATTTTGCAAACAATATCATTTAAATTTTGTAAAGCACTCTTCTATAATGAATAAGTGCATGAAAAATAATGAATTGAAATAAACAATTCAATGTAGTGTAAGTAATCTATTTATGCATTTTAATTATTATGTTATTACACTACACAATCATGCAAGTATAAGATTAAAAACACATGTAGGATATCAAAATAAGTGAGTGTGTAAAGTCATTATCAAACACAAAATATTACTCATACTTAAAGGTATGCTAAACAATTCTACATATGTTTTCCACAATCAATTTCATTGCACATAACAAGATAATATTCAAGGCATGATAAAACCAAAACAATGTTTTAAGAAACGTGTAAAATAAATTAAACTTTGTATTTAATCTTTAATTGATATAATTAATCATCCTTGACAATGACAATGAATAACAAGTAGTTTTTATAATTTTTGTTTTTTAAAATAAAATACAAAATTAATATGTATGACATAAAAAATAATAGATTTTATAATAATGTTAATGTAGTTATTGTGATGTAGTATGTCCTAGATTATAAATACCCTAACTATATGTCTACACCCTAGCCCCGTACTAAGTGATGGATGGACATGAGGAGCTGCACACAGTAGGTTGGGTTGTTAATCCCATATGCATAAAAAGATGACTCTCAACCTAGCACTCTTTCCCCCAAGTGCCTCGCAAGGCCCCACTGAAACCCTCCCCAGTTAAGGACAAGACATGACTTAGAGGTTAGGTCTCTAATACACACAATCCTACGCCCTCGCTAATGCAAGACACAAACTATGGGTAAACAATAATGGATATACTAAGTGTTTAATCCTAAGAATGATTTCATAAACTATGGGTTTATTTGATGTTTAAAGTTATAGTAGATTTTAAACCGCATAGTTATTATAAATTTTACTTTTAATTTTTTTAATCATGATAATAGGAAATAACTAGCATGAATAATAATATTCAATATGTGCTGATAATAATATTCATTATGTGATAATGTTCATTATGTAATAATATGCGCATTTAATATTTTAGCTTAAGACCTCTTAATAGCGCATTTAAATCCAATTTTTAGAATAATTTCATTAAACTTGATAGTATCACATAAGAAATTCAGTACTCAATTTATAATGAAAATATAAGATAATAATAGGCAATGAATTTGATAAGTATGGATGCTAGAAAATAAGATAGATAATTAACTTGAAATTTGAAAAATAATATGACTTGGTATTCAATTTCATTCAATTTGATTTATTAGAGAATTTAGGCTTAATATGTGAAAGTCATATATCAAAATATATAAAGTGACCAAAATACATGGTGGCTCAAAAATAAAAACAAATTTCATAAAGAAAAAAAAATTCATTTTAGCATATTGTGAAGTAGTTTTTTATGTATTTCATATTAGTTTGCTTTCAACTTCACACAAGTGATTGTACACTAATGAATAAGATATTTAGGTATCCAAAGTGAACCGACTGTGATGGTTCTTTTGAGTACCCAAATATAGCGTGTTGGATTATGGGGAGAAAGTGATGAATGGACTATTTCATGTGGAGTTAATGTTTCATTTTTAATTTTGGGTCTCCATTCATACTTTGGTTGAATATATTTCAAATTTCCAAAGTCATGAAAATGATGCTTATAATTATAGTGATTTTTAAAAGTATTATTAATAGAAAATTTGTGAACATTTAATTTAGAATTGAGAGAAAATTGATTTTGTAAAAAATAATGATTGTTGTTTGAAAAATAATGAATTGAAGATTTATGAGTTTTGAAATTATTTTTCAAATTATAATTGAGTTCCTTTTCATTTTCACCCGTCCTTTTATACATACTTTTATTTAAAATACTAGTATAAGTCTTACATAATTTTGAAGATAAATTAGAAATAAAGGATTTTTTCTTACTTGAAAATTGTTTCACAAACAATTTTAATGATTTTAGTTTATTCATTATAACATTGTTTTCTTTTATAAAATTTTCATTATGCTCTTTTGAAATTAAAAGTTTTTTTTTCAAATTCCTTGAATCTTTCTTTAAGATCATTGCAAATATAATAAGGTGTAGAACTTTCAACTATAGAGCATGAAAGAGAATTTGATACATCAATATGTGATTCTACTTTAGCATTTGCTTTTAAACTTATATTTTCTAAACGTAATTTTGAATTAATAATTTTCAATTTCTTAATTCTATGCTTAGCAATTTCAAGCATGTGATGTGGAAAAAGAATTTGATAAAAAAAGAGAAGAATTAGATTTTCTTACCACACTTTTGGATGAGACATGATTTGAACATATAGTTCCTTTGACATCTTCATCGTCCTCTTCCATAAATGAATTTTCATCTTCTCTTTCGCATGATGTGTTCACTTCTTCCAATCCATTTGATGTGCACTCCATGGATTCATCAAAGGAGGAGCTTTCTTGAATACTTATGCAAGCATTCATATTCTCCATGTCTTGTACTTGTTTTGTTCCTGTGGAAGGAGAATCATAAGTTTCTTCAAGAAATTTCTAAACTTTATAACTAATAGGAAATAAATATATTTGTTTAAAAATATTTTGGTCTAGTGCGCAAAATAAACTATTTAAGGATTTAGCATTTAAAACCATTTCGTTTTTATTTAATATACTTGGGGGATTTTCAACAGTAATATTCCAAACTTTTTCATTTAAATATTTAAGAAAATTTTTCATTAAAATTTTCCATCCTTTATAGTTTTCACCCATAAATAATAGTGGTGCTAAATATTTTTCATTTAACAAAATTTCATCCCCTCTAATGGCTGCGAGATCATGAAGCGCCATTATTCCTGGTTGTGAAGCTGTTTTAGAATAACCTGCCTCTGATACAAATTGTTTGATCTTTCGACGCCCTCAACGGGGGGGGGGGGTGAATAAGAGTTGATAATTTTTATTTCTTAATCTAAATTCACTTGATGAAATAATGAAAGAAATCAAAACTAATTTTTCATAGATAAAATAAAACACTTAGAAACATATAAGAACATAAATGAGAATATTTTATTTCAAAAGTGATAAAATAGAAAACAGTATATCTCTATTAAGCTAGAGATTAAGACTATTAAAAATATAGTCTACTTTTGATTTCGCCGGTCCTTCTACAAGAACCGGCAGGCTAAAGCATATCTCTCCCTAAATCTTGCTACTAGCCTCCCTTAGATCTCACCACGATCTAGTCGCTGTAGACAAGACGACGATAACTCCCTAAGCCACACAATGATATAGATGCCATGCACAAGGCAACGATTTTTTCTTATGCCATGCAAGGACTTAGACGCCACACACAAGGCATCGATTTTCTTTCCTAAGCCACGCAAGGACTTCGACGCCAAGCATAAGGTGATGATTTTCTCTCCTAACAATTACAATGAGAATAATGATAAAGTATAAACTTCAGAATTAAGAACTCTCTCTAAATGTGGCGCTAAAGATGACGACGAATCCTTGCCAAGATTACTTCAGATGCCGTATACGTGTCGTCGCTTCGTTGCTCTTGAACTGTCTTGGGAGGATGGAGTCTTTTTGGATGCTGGAGCTCTCTAGAGTAGTTACACGGGAAGGAACACTCCAAATTCTGTAATCCTTAATCTTCATGAAAAAATGAATCACTTTTATATTTTAACGACATCGCCCGACGACACTGGCTGTCGCCGATCAACGATATCCTATTTGGCTGCTACGTGTCCCACGATTCTGAGGTTTTCGCGAGATGATTCGATCGTGGAGCTATCGCCGAGCGACAGTGGCTATCGCCTTTTCACTTTTGCCATCCGAACCATTTCCAGAGTGTAGATTACTACATTCTCATTCCGGAATGGGGTGACACGTTCCGTAACTTCTCCCGGATTGAAAGTTATGGCTATTTGAAGTTTAGCACACAAAACTTGTCATTTTGTTTTTTTTTAAAGTGTACACACCCTTGGATCATGGCCATGACTGAGGACTTGTCTCCTCATTCAACATGTACAACCTGCACACTATAAATACGCAAAAGAGTAGATCAAATAAATCAGGGTATTTATTATTCTCAAACCAAGAGATGCGGAATGCATGCTCCAACAATATTCTTATGATTAAGGTGACTAAGCCTCCTATGACAAAGCTCATTTTTGTTAGACAGATTTCCTTATCAATTGTGCTGAAGTCAACAACATACACATTTCCCTTTCTAGACCCAAATAGCATAATTACATATGTTCTAGTATTGATAATCTGGCATAAGTTGTGAGTGAAAACAACTTTGTATTTACCATCACACAACTGACTAATTCTCATTAGATTATGTTGAAGTCCTTCAACATAAGCTACTTTAGAGAAGGTGATATCTCCAATCTTGATCACACCATAATCTTTGGACTAACCATAATTAGAGTCACCAAAAATAACCTTAGGGCCATTTTTGGCCTTATAGTTTTCCAGCAGTTCTTTATGCCTAGTCTTATTTCTAGAGCATCCACTATCCAAGTACCATAGCTGGTATATTGAGGGATAGTCCTTTTACTTCACATGAAACTAAACATTAGTAAGGATCCAGGTTACCTTGGACCTATTACTTCTTTTCCATTATAAGGGGTGATGAAAGTATAAGAAGGCCTTTTATTATACCCCTTGGGATAAAAGAGTATTGGTCTATTGAACCGATAGATTCCAGTTTCATGATCTCTTATAAAACACTTTGTGTAGGTAAGATGAGCAGGATAATAATTAGAAAACAATTTAAAACTATGATCTAAGGAGATACGTCAACTGGCATTCGATGCGACTTTATAGTTACGTCAATTTAATATCGATGAGTCAAAGAGGTTGCGTCGATAGGAAGTCGACGCATGTTCATAGCTAACATGATCTATAGATTTTAACACATTATATTTTATTAGTTTCTCCCCTATAATACTCTTACCTTTAAATACTTTCACTATATTAAATACTGTGATTATTTCAAGGTCATTATTTGGGATTGTGATATGTTGATTTTCTTTAGCCTTAGTGAAGGATACTAGATTCTTCCATGTAGGTGTATTGGTAATTTTTACTATCCTGTTAGGGTTAGCTCCCAATCCTAGGTGATTAAATCTTTTATTTAGGTTTTTTGTAATTTTCCTGAGCTATTTACTCCTTCTATTTAAGAAGTCCTCAAAGTCTTTTTCCTTTGTTAGCTCATTCTTTAATTGTACATTTTCTTCTCTTAATTCTGTTAATTGGTTCTTAAGGTTTTCTACATCAATTTTTAGAAGATTATCTTATTAAATTTGTTCATTATCACATGGATAGCTCTTAATTAGTTCAATTTTTTTCTCAATTGTTTTATTTGTTTTTCTGATTCTATCTGATCTCTATAGAAATTTTTAGAAAATTCTTTAAATTCTTCAGAATAAAAATTAATATCATCAAAATAGCATAGCTGATCTTCTTTATTTTCTGAGTATGTTCCTAAAGCCATCATACATGTTTTTTCTACAGCAGCTTTATCTTCACTTTCTAAAGATGTGTTTGTCTCTGAATTAGAGTCGCTATAAGTTTCTACTATGAAACCTCTCCCTTTATTCCTAACCTTCTTGTTGAAGGGCTACTTCTTGTGCTCCCTTTTGTTGGGCTTGTTCTTCTTTTTTTTTTCGGGACATTCTAGAGCAATATGTCCTAGTTTCCTGCAGGCAAAGAAAATGACCACCTTGCTTGGTGTTTTATCAAACTTAGGCTCGTGGAAGCCCCTTTCTCTTCTCCTTGAGTCTTCTGCCTTTACCCACCTCCTAAGCATCTTTGCCAGGAGATTGAACATCTCCTCTTCAGAGGTAGATGGTTCTCCATCATGAGCTTTCAAAGTAATGGACTTCTCTCTCGGAGTGGAGAGTTTGTCCTTTACTTCAGAATTAACCCTACACTTTAATAGAAGTTCATATGACTTGAGCTTACATAATAAGGCATTCATTGTATTCTCCTTATGGAATCTGGACTCTCTGATGACCCAGATTCTTGAATCCCAAGTGCATGGGATGCACATGAGAAGCTTGTCATTGATCTTAGTGAGTGAGATCTTCTTATCTAATCCATTTATCTCATTGACAATAACACTGAATCTTTCAGACATTTCAGCCACCGTATCTTTAGATTTTTTTTGGAAGTTATCATATTAGGAAATGAGAAGGGATCTCTTATCATTCCTTTAATCTGAGCTTCCATCAATAATTCTAGAAAGTGACTCCTAGATTTCCTTGGATGAATGGAAATCAGAAACCTTCTAGAAATTGTCATTGATATAATTGAGACTAGAATGTTCATGGCCTTTACATCCTAATCCTTCACCCTCTTCTCTTCTTCTATCCATTCTGACCATGGTACTAGATCTTGTGTGATGTTCTCACTTGCATCCTTTTTATATGGCATTGGGTGTCCTATCAAAATTGAACTAAATATACCTTCATCAATAGAATTCATATACAATTTAATTCTGGCCTTCCATAGTGTAAACTTTTCTAAGTTACACATTAGAGGTCTGGTAGATGAAAATCTTTTGAAATTATTTGAAGATATTTTTGAAAATAGATTTTTATTTATATGTGTAGTTTTGTAACTGTTCGGATCTTTGTGATCAAAGTTTTAGGCTTAATTTGATGAACCTCGCTCTGATTCCAATTAAAAGTGTGAACAGTTGTGTGAATCCTATGAGAATTCTCTATAGGGGTGGATAAAGATTTAAATTCTTCTTTAAATAATTTTATTTAACTAGATTTGCATACACATAGATTTCATACTAGGAGTTATTCACAACACAACACAACAATAAAGTAAAAAGGAAAAAACAAAAAACACAGAAAACACCAAAGCTATAGTGGTTCTCCAAAATCTGGGTACACCCACTCTTCTACCACCTTAGTAGGAATACACTATCCTAGTTCCCGAGTATTTTGATAAGGAGACTCTTAGAACCAACAACTAGATCTTTTGGTAAAGATATCTTGAAGCACTCTCAACCAACTCTTTTGTCAAGGAGACTCTCAAAACCACAACTTGAATCATATGAAGAGGGGTTCTAAAAACTCTTTACTCAATCAATACAAGAGAGGTAGAAAGAAGTTGAGAGAGAGAGAGAGAGAGAGAGAGAGAGAGAGTAGTGAAAAAGAGTCTGCTGGATGAGTCCTCTTAGCAAGAATCCGAGGACTATTAGGCACTAAGTGTTTCTGATCCTTTGATGTGATGAACCCCTTTTAGATTAAATTATGTAGAGGTTATAAGATTTAGATTAGGCGATCTTATCTGAATATTCTAATTGATTGTTGGTTTTAACACTAACAGAGGAGAATGATAATTGAAAAGATAAAGAAGATGAAGAACAGTCGACTCGCTATATTTTTCTCGTCTGTGTATTAATTAATTATGTTCTTCATTATATTATTGATTATAACATATCTGAATAATTTTTGAATAGTCCCTTTAATGACATAAGATCTTCAAAAGGAATGATGATATATTCTTCCAGAAATACTTAAATCAATCTCGATTTCTTCTTCCAAAACTTTTTAAAAAATTATCTCTAAATCTAATAGAGGAATCTTTTCTTTAGTCTATCTCTAAAAAGTTAGAATCATTTGAATAAATTCTATGAAAGTTTCTTAGATTAACCATGAAACAATTCTCAAAAAATTTCCATTCTGTACTGTACTCGTTGCTACGATGACTTCATGTAAAAGTAATGTCGACTTCTTGTTTTTGTATTGAATAAGTCTATTATCAAAGTTTCATCGATATCCTATCGATGCATGTGTCAACTTCTATCTTGAAGTTGTGTCGATTCAGCATTTTATAGTTGCTCTGAATTCTTGTAGAAGTAACGTCGATATCGAGTCATTATTGCGTCAAATTCCAGTCGATGCAAGTTAGCCTTTCTTGATTTCTTCTTCAATTCAGAGTGCCTAGCTTATGTCCTTGACTCTACTAACTTTCTAGAACTTCTTAGACCATATTATCCTCTCTATACAATATGGGTAATCAACCTAGGGAGTAAAATCACTTTAAAATAATTTGTTAAATTAATTCATCAGTGTTTTTCCCAACATCAAGCTAGCAAACTTTTTGTAGAGGCTGTCATCCGCTAATCCAAAATATTGCTATCAATATATATTTGGTCTATCAATATCTTGGCCTTTACTTTCTTAAGAATAATGTTTGTCTATCTTTTCCTTGGAAATTTATTTTCAATGAGAAAGCTGGACAGGGTCTCATACCAAACTCTAGGAGCTTGTTTAATCCCATATAATGCTTTTTTTAGATAATATACATAATTTAGTAGAGAAGAAACAATAAATCCCGGGGTCTGCTCAATGTACACTTCCTCTTTAAGATCTCCATTAAGAAATGCAAACTTCACATCCATTTGATAAACTTTGAAGCCTTTGTGAGTTGCATATGTTAAAAATAGTCTGATAGCTTTTAATCTGGCCACTGAAGCAAAAGTTTGGTCAAAGTCTATTCCTTCTTCTTATCTGTATCCTTTTGCTATCGACCAAGCTTTATTCTTAATGATCACCCCTTGCTCATCCATCTAATTTCTGTTGACCCGCTTAGTTCCAATCATATTCTTATATTAGGGTCTGGGAACTAACTTCCATACCTTGTATGTCATGAACTAATTTAGTTCTTCTTGCATTGCTATAATCCAAGCTGGATCAGCATTCAAACTTCTTTTGTTTAATCTGTCATAAGAAGTTGAGGTGCAATACTTCAATTAGCACTATACTCCATGTTCTCACCCCCTAACTGAGGTACCCAATAATCTAATTTTTGGGATGATCTCTTAGGCTCTATTTGTTTGGGTGTTTCGCTGCTCCGTTTTGGGCAAACACCACCGAAAGGAGGGTAAACAAATGAACATCCGACGGTGTTTGCTCCGTTTCCACCTACCCGCCTTGAGAAATGCCCCAAAAAACTCCGTTTGGAGCAGCCACCTCCCCCCTCCGGTTCAAACACTCCATTTCCACCCGCCGGATCGACCCGCCACCATCGAACCAAATGGAGCCTTAGATGATTGGTATTTTCATATAGTCTTTATTTTGTCTCTCCTTCCCCAGCTCCAACAAGTTGAATTTTTATAGTCTGGCCTAGTTCTCTTTGATTTGCAGCAGCTGGATCAGCGCCTTCTTCCTGATTCTAAAAATTTTCCTCAATAGTTGCATCTGGTGGAGTGCCATTTGTGGTTGTTTCATTTACATCAATGGTGAGATCCTTTAGCTTTGAGTTTAAACCTACAACATTAGAGGAGCTAGGAAAACTCTCATGTATTAAGCTTGTATCATCAAATACGATATTTATAGATTCCTCTATATAGTTGGTCTTCTTATTATATATTTTATAAGCTTTGTTGTAGCAATTGTACCCCACAAAAATGCCTTTAAATTATTTTTCAGCAAATTTTGTGAGATAATTTGCCAAATCATTTGCTCTCAAAAAATTTGAAGTAGGACAAAGTAGCTTTTCTTCCATTTATTAGTTCATAAGGAGTTTTGTTATGACTTTTATTGATTAGTGATCTATTTTGCACATGGCATGTTGTGTTAATAGCTTCAGCCCAAAAGTATTCTGGTAGTGAAGAGTCACACAATATAGTTCTAATAGCCTTTATAAGTATTCTATTCTTCCTCTCAGCAACTCCATTTTATTGTAAAGTTTTGAGAGAGGAAAATTCTTGAAGGATACCTAGTTGCTTAAAAAATCAATTAGAGCCCTAGATTAAAATTATGTATCATTCTTACTTCTAATTTTGACCACAGAACATCTTATTTCATTCTAAAATTGCTTGAGAAAGGTTATAAAGATATCTAGATTTTCCAATTTTCCTTTCAAGAAGAACATTTATGCAAACCTAGAGTAATCATCAACAATCACAAGGGTATGTATCTTCCCTCCTAAACTGTGAACTGACATGGGACCAAACAGATCTATATGTAGAAGATATAGACTTCTAGTGGAATCTTTGGTTCCAACACTTTTAAATTAAGCTTTTATTTGATTGCCCATTTGGCAGGCATGCCATATGCCTTCCTTAACACACTTCCATTTAGGACCATCTTTATCTAAACATTTTGTTAGCAATTTATGGATGCTCTTATAATTTATATGACCCAGCCTCTTGAACAATTGTACACAGATAGATGATCTATTATTTGCTACCAAGCATGTTGGAACACCTTATTACTAATTTGGGCTAGGATCACTATATTTTTAGGAAATTGGTTTGACATAGTTATATAGTTGAAAAGGTCAAAATAGAATGAGTCTAAGGGTTAGAACTTAGGTTTGAAGCTGCCCCCAAGACCTTTCAAAGATCAAGATTTAATGCTGAGACAAAGACAATTTTCGTCGAGCTCCAGTCGACGAAACGTCGAACTCAGTTCGACGTTCTCTAAGCTCAATTCTGCAAGTCATCGAACTCCGGTCGATGATCTTCGAGCTCAGATCGACGTTTTGTCTTCAACTATTTTCCAAGTCGCTGAGCTCAGTTCGATGATCGTAGAGCTTAGTTCAACGTTTTCTGTCTGCTGTTTAAATCCAATCTTTGAGCTCAGTCCAACGGTCGTAGAGCTCAGATCGACGATTTCTGTTAGAGATCGACGCTTCAGAATTCAAATTCAAGAACAGTTATGGAATTCATTCAGATTTATTTCTTGCATTTATTGCAAAGGATTATGTAGCCGTTTCAAGCAATCTGGACCAAGTTTCAAGGAAGGCTAAAAGGAATGTTACTTAGGACTTTCCCCAGAGACAGTTGTCAATTATGGAAATCATTTATGACTGAGTAACGACCATCTAAGTCAGAATCTGATATACTCCTACAGAATATGTTTTTGAACAAGTGATAACAGATCAATACAATAAGATAGACAAGAAATATAGAGGATCACTGGATTGAAAAAAATAGTTACAGAAGAGAGATCAAAATATACTCTGATCAAGAACTCATCTTCTGGAACATACAGATTCACTGAGTAAAAATCTTCAAGAACACAAGAAAGTTTTCTGTGGAGGAAATCATCTGCTATTCTACTCCTCCAAATCCTCAAGTGTTCAAAAGCTTCAACATCAAGGACTCCAGACATCACACATTTCAGCATCTGCTGAAATCATCTTTTGCTGGAGATCTGAAGCACCTGAAGACCTATTAACCTAGCAAAGCTCACCTTCCAGAACCTTTACAGATCTCAGGGGGAGCTTTAGCAACATCTTCCACTTGTCTTCTCTCAGACTGTTGACAGAGAAGAACAACTCAACTCTTTCTTTCTTTTTTCCTTTCCCTCCTATAAAAGGGTTTTTCAAAACTCCCTTCAAAAGTTCTGAGACTGGTTTCTGAGACCTTGTCAAAACTCAGTGGTGGCAAGACACCTTATCAAAAAAATCTAGTTTTGGTTTTTGAGCACCTTATCAAAAGCTCATTGGTGCCCAGGACACCTGATCAACTATTCCTGTAGTGGATTCCTACCTAGGGTGGTAGAAGAGTGGATGTACCCAGGTTGTTGGGGAACCACTATAGATCCTTGTGTCATCCGGTTGCTGTGTGTTTGACTTTGCTGTGTGCTATGTGATTTCTTATTTCTTGCTTTAGTTTTTATTTCACTGCAAGCACCTTACACATATACATAAATTAAGTCTTCCACTGCTTTATAGTTTTAATTGTAAATTATTTTAAAATACTCTATTCACCCCACTCTAGAGTTAAGGTAGATCTTTCCCTCTCTTTCAATTGGTATCAGAGGGAGGTTGGTTATTCAACATCTGAACTCTTCATCAGATTGGTTGAACAGGCTAACACCTGAACCAAAAGATCCTTGATAAGATAAACCTTCTATAGAGGATAGTTATTACTTTTTGTATTATATTTATTTTCATACAAAACCATGGCACAGAACAAAGATTATGCTAGCACCAGACCTCTAGTGTGCAACCTTTCTAAGTTTGCACTTTGGAAGGCAAGGATTAAGCTTTACATGAATTCTATTGATGAGGACATTTTTAATTCTGTTTTGACAGTTTTGTCCAAGACCCCCAGTGCTCACAAGTACAAGTTCTATTCCACCTCCTTCAGGAACAGATGTAGAAATAAAGAAATGGAAAGTTGCAGATGTAAAGGCTATGAATATCCTTGCTCAGACCATATCTGATGAGATATTCCAAAAGGTGGCTGAATGCAGTTCAACAAAAGAGATATGGGACAAGTTATTTGAAATTGTCTCATGATCTGCTGATGAAAGGAAGGACAGGAGATCCCATCTCATAAGCCAATATGAGAACTTCAAGAAAGGAGAAACTGAATCAGTGGCTGACATGTACAACAGGCTCAGCCTAATAGTCAGTGAACTAAAAATACTGGACAAGGAGATCTCTCTAACTGAACTAAATGACAAGATCCTAATGTGCTTCCCTAATACTTGGGACTCAAGGATCTGGCCAATCAAGGATGCCAGAAGCCTTAATGAGATTACTACTGAAGCTTTGTTGGGAAAGCTCAAGTCTTATGAGCTGCTCATCAAGAACAGAGAGGAAGAACAAAAGACTGCTTCTCCAGCCATCAGAAAGGAGAAGACCATATCATTCAAAGCTACAGAAGATCTGCCTGAAGACAAGGTCACAGGCAATGAAGAATTGATGAGTTTGCTGGCCAAAAGATTTTATAAGATGGCCAGGAAAGATTTTAGAAAGAGGTCATCCAGAAGGCATGAGAAACCAAGATATGACAAGTCAAATAATAAAGAAATAATCTGTTTTGGATGCAGGAAACCATGCCATATTGTGCCTGACTGTCCAAAAAATCAGAATAAGGACAAGAAGGACTGGAAAGATAGGAGAAAAGACAAAGACTACAGGGGAAACAACAGCAACAAATCCTCCTCCAACAAAAATAAACATACAAGGAAGGGGTTTGTAGCTGAAAGCTAGAGTGATACTGAAGAGGAATCAGAAGCCTCATCAAGCTAAAGTGATGATGAGGATGATGCTAAAGAAAAGGAATTCTGCATGATGGTTATCAATGCCTCTCAGCAAAATTCTGATGCAGAACAAGGATAAGACTCAGAATCTGAAACTCAAACTGAAGAAGACCAGGTAATAGACTCCTTTGACTTTGACTAAGAGGACTTTAGGTCTGAATTTAAGGCACTTTGTTTAGACCTGTTAAAGTCTGAGAAAGAGATTATCTCTCTCAGAAATCAATTGTCTGAACATAGCACCTTAAAATCAGACAACCTCAAACTCTCTGAGGAGTTAGAATGCTGTAGGGAGGAGATAGCTTCACTGAAAAGTGAGTTATCCCAGGCAAAGAAGTTTAAAGAATCCCTTAATGGGAGAAGCATCAGACTGATGGACATTACAAGCACAGTGAACTCAAGATTCAATAGTACACTGGGCTTGGGTGCTTCATCCAGCCAACCTATAGTATTAACAACCCCAAATAAATTTATTTCTGATAAAGGAAAGGGTGTTATAGAGGTAGCTAGGAAGAATCCAGATTTACCTAAGGAAAATCAAGTTCAACAGAAAACGTCGAACAGAGCTCGACGATCGTCGAACAGAGCTCGGCGATCCAAGGTTGGATCGTCGAACTCAGATCGATGACTTCTGAACTCTGAACTCTGGTATAGTCGATCTTCGAATGGAGCTCGACGATCTGACCCAAGATCGTCGAACTCAGTTTGACAATCGTCGAATGGAGCTCAGAGATTTGAACCTTCTTTCAGAGGTAAATCTCTAGTCAATCCTAGAAGTCCCTCATCCCAAAGCTTCAACCCTTATACTGAATGGATAGTACCTCCTAGGATATACCATCCTGAAGGATATAAGAGTAAGCCAGGGATGTCTTTCATTTCTGAATTTAAAGGTTATCAACCTAGACCTAAGGTAAACTAGGTCAAAAATATATAAATTGTTTATGTGTAGGTGAAGACCTATCCAGCAATGAACCAACAATGGTATCTGGATAGTGGGTGATCAAAGCACATGACAGGGAGCAAGGACAATCTCACATCCTTCAAAGCCAAACTTAGACCCAAAGTGATCTTTGGAGATTCAAACTTTGGTCAAACAAAAGGATATGGTGCTGTTCAGATTGGCTCAGTCACATTCAAGAAGGTGGCTTATGTGGAAGGACTGAAGCACAACCTAATCAGCATCAGTCAACTCTGTGATGAAGGATATCAAGTGACATTCAATAAATCCTTATGCAAGATCAAGTCAGAGGATAAAACAACAGTTTTAACAGGTAAAAGGAAAGGTAACATTTATCTTGTAGATTTCCTTTCAACCAACATAGATATCTGCTTATTTAATTCAGTCTGCAAACCAAATGATTTATGGCATAAGAGACTAGGACACTTAAACCTTAGAACTATTGCTAGGCTGTCAAAGGAAAACCTTGTTAGAGGACTACCTTTTGGCCCCTACAAGAAGGAAGGACTCTGCAGGGCTTGTCAATTAGGCAAGCAAACTAAAAACAGTCTTAAGTCACTTAATAAGAGTGATTCACCTAGGATTTTGTATCTGTTACACATGGATCTTTTTGGACCCATTACAGTACAAAGCTTAGGCGGGAAATCTTACACCTTAGTGATTGTAGATGACTTCTCTAGATTCACATGGGTATTCTTCCTGAGGAAGAAGTCTGATAACTTTAACTGTTTGACAGATTTTCTCAAATGCATACAGATTGAGTTCAATACTCACATTACCCTGATCAGAAGTGATCATGGGACAGAGTTTGATTCTCTTCTTATGCAAGAGTTCTGTCAGAGTGAAGGGATCCGACATACTTTCTCAGCTCCTAGAACTCCTCAACAAAATGGGGTAGCTGAGAGGAAAAATAGAAACCTAATTGAATCTGCTACTACATTGTTGACATATGCTCACCTTCCTCTATCTTTTTGGGCAGAGGCAGTGAACACCTCCAACCATGTGTTGAACAGAAGTTTGATACATAAACTGAAGGGCAAGACTCCCTATGAATTGCTCAAAGGGAAGAAACCTAAAGTAGACTATTTCAAAATTTTTGGCTGCATTTGTTATATTCACAATAATGACAATAAGTATTTAGCAAAATTCCAAGCTAAAGCTGATGAAGGAGTGTTTCTGGGATACTCCATGATCAGTAAAGCTTATAGAGTTTATAATAAAGCTTCTCTTAAAATTGAAGAATCTGTTCATGTATCTTTTGATGAGACTAACATGTGTTACAAGGAGAAGTCTACTTCTACCATAGAACCATTGCAGGTACACTCTCTTTCAGAAAATTTGGACAGGTTACACATTGTAGAAAAGGATTCAGTACATTCACCTATCCAACAAAGAGCTGAAATCAGTGAAGATGAAGAGGATACTCAACATCTTAATGTTCAACATCTTGGAGAAAACCATTTTGAAGAGCTAGTTGTTGTTCCACAAGAAGAAACAGCAACACAGGTTGGTGAACAATCAACACCCCCTGTTGATTTAGTAACAACAAGAGATCACCCAATCTCCCAAGTGATTGGAAACATCTCAGCTGGTGTGCAAACTAGAAATCAGGTCAACCAGACCTGATGCATACTTGCTTTTTATCTCAAGTTGAGCCTCAATCTATTCAAGATGCAGAATAAGATCCATACTGGATCATTGCTATGCAAGAGGAACTACATCAATTTGAGAGAAACAAAGTTTGGGAACTAGTGCCAAGGCCTAAGGATCACTCAATTGTTGGAACAAAGTGGGTGTTCAGAAATAAGTTGGATGATCAAGGAGTTATTGTAAGGAACAAGGCAAGGCTAGTTGCTCAAGATTATTCTCAAGAAGAAGGGATAGACTATGACCAGACCTTTGCACCAATGGCAAGGTTAGAGGCCATAAGAATATTCCTTGCTTATGCAGCTCACAAAGGATTCAAGGTCTACCAAATGGATGTGAAGAGTGCATTTCTTAATGGAGACATCAAAGAGGAAGTCTATGTTAGACAACCTCCAGGTTTTATCTCTTCAACTTATCCTGACCATGTTTTCAAATTGCATAAAGCATTATATGGTCTCAAGCAAGCTCCTAGAGCATGGTATGAGACCTTAGCATGTTTTCTTCTGAAAAATGATTTTATAAGGGGTAGAGTAGACCAAACTCTTTTTATTAGAACCCATAAGTCCCATACCCTACTAGTACAAATATATGTAGATGATATCATATTTGGTTCTACTGATTCAAATTTGTGCAGAAGGTTCTCTAACCTAATGCATTCTAAATTTGAAATGAGTAGCATGGGTGAGCTTTCCTTCTTTCTAGGATTGCAAGTCAAACAACATGCTGAAGGCATATTTATTTCTCAAACCTAGTATGCAAAAGAATTAGTTAAGAAATTTGGTATGTCTGAAGCATCTTGTATGAAAACACCAATGTCTACCAATGCTGTATTAGATGCTGATGAACATGGTAAACATGTTGATCAGACAACATATAGAGCAATGATTGGCTCTCTATTGTACCTTACAACTAGTAGACCTGATATAATGTTTGCTACATGTATATGTGCTAGATTCCAAGTAAGACCTAAAGAGTCACACCTAACATTAGTTAAGAGGATTCTTAGGTATGTAAAAAGTTGTCCAAATATAGGCCTCTGGTATCCAAAAGACTCAGGATTTGAATTAACTGGATTTTCAGATGCTGATTATGCTGGATGTAGAGTAGACAGGAAAAGCACCAGTGGAACTTGCCAGTTTCTTGGTGACAGACTGGTCTCCTGGTTCTGTAAGAAACAGACATATGTGTCCACTTCAACTGCTGAAGCTGAATACATGGCAGCAGGCAGTTGTTGCTCACAGATTCTATGGATTCAAAACCAGCTCCTAGACTATGGCTACAACTTAGATGGGTCAAAAATATTTTGTGATAACACTAGTGCTATTTCTATAACACAAAATCCAGTCCTCCATAGTAGGACAAAACATATAGAGATTAGGCATCACTTTCTAAGAGATAATGTATAGAAAAATAAAATTGAAATTCAATATATCCCAACTGATTTGCCAAGGGGAGATATTTTCACCAAACCTTTGGATGAAAAGAAACACACCTTCTTCCTAAATCAGTTAGGAATGTTAGATGGAGGAAGTTTAAAATGAATCCCAAGATTTTAAAACTCTAAAAATAGACCAAGACTAGGCTAAAAACTTGTTTTTTTTATAGTGTCTGTAGGCTGTCTTCTATCTCTGAACTGCGCTCGACGTTTTCCCCAAAAATCGTCGAACGCAGATCGACGCCTTCCAATAGCATCGACCAGAGTTCAACGCCGTATGATAGCATTTAGCTATCTTCTTTGCGTTCAGCGTCGTCGATCAGATATCGACGCTCTCCAATGTCGTCGAACGGAGATCGACGATATTGAAGTCTCTTCAGATTCCCTTAGCAGCCCCGATCGTCGAACGAAGTTCAACAATCCTTCCTTTCTGGCATCGAACCCTAATATAAAATCGTTCTTTCACCATCGTTCTTATTTTGCACTTTCGTATTCTCTGCAAACCTTTTTCTTTCCCTCCAAACTCTACTGCACTTGGTTGTGTTTATTACTTTTTGCAGGTAAACAATGGCCGTGAATGTTGCCGCTCTCGCCAAGATGAAATTTGATACAGGATTTGATATAGATATGGATTCGTTTGATGGCAACGATCAAGTTTTCAAGGACATTCTGGAACTTTTCCGAGAACAACAGTTAGTGCATATAATGTCCACCAGGATGAAGATTGCTGCAGATGAGATTAAGGAATGGGTGTTTACAGCATATAATCTGGATGAGAATACCCTCGTTGGTACTATCAGCGAGACTCAGGTATCATTATCACCTACTCTCCTAAGTGAAGTATTTCATCTGAGTACTGGAGATGACTCTGTTGAACTCCCGGGAGAAGAATCTGTGAATATGTTAGATAGAATGGGACACTCTGCCACTAACCCTAGCAAGTTGTTGAAAAATAACCTATTTATTGAGTTTAGATTTCTAGCTGATGTTGTGGGGAAAGTGCTTCTGGCAAAGCACTCAGCTCATGATACCATATCCAGGTATCAGTTCTGTTTAATGGGATCCCTAGTAGATAAGAAACACCTGAACTGGGGAGAAATTTTCTTTGATTTGATAAAGAAGAAAATAAACAAAAGTTTTGTGAACTTTGGGAGGATCTTAGGGGTATTCCTGCACTCCAGGTGCCCTGAACTGCTAGTCTCAAATGGGATGCACATCAATGCATCAAAAAGGCTATCCTCTGCCCTGTTTGGGAATTGGGACAGGCAGATAATCAAGCCTACCAGGACTACCAATGCTTCAGGCACAAGGACTATTGCAGTCTCTTCCCCTCAGGCTCCTGCCCTCATTGAGGAATTGCCTGCCTCCACCTCTTCTCCTCCCTCTCCACCTCCTGATGTTTCTACCTCCACTTCCACATCAACCATCTCCACATCCATCTCCTCCCCCATTACCATTTCATCACCAATCTCACCTCAAGCCACCTAAGAACAATTCCATCCACTCCACTACTATCCACCTCTTGACATTCCATCCTTCAACATCTTGGAAGATTCCTTCATGGATGCTTACCCTTCCTCACCTGCTGAGCTTCCCTCTACCTCTTCATATCAATAACTCCTGCATGATATTATTACCCAACCATCCTTCACACCATCCATCTCCACACCCATATCATCTATCTCCACCATTCCAATCTCTCAACCAACCATCCTACCATCCACAATACCATCTCCTGCAGTCCATCCATCACCAGCCCAAAACATTCCATCCTCTACCTCTACTCAAGTCACACTTGAGCAAGTGAATCTATCAGCTTTGGCAGATAAGCTATATGGGATACTGACCCCCCAAGCTAGTACACCTGTTGGAGACCTCCATGGCTCCACTCCTGCAATCAATAAAGGAGTTATCTAACAGGCTATCCTCTCTCTCCTCTCCTCAGGCAATCCCTTCTATGGGGTTCCTTGATCCAGTTATCACTGAATCAAGGCAGGGGGAGATGCCCTATGAAGCTGAGGTAGTGCCTGCTTCTCCTGAGGAATTGCTGCTGCCAGAGATTTCTACTCTAGTACCAGTACTCATAGTGGACTTCAGGTCACTGTTGTCTGAATTTGATTCTCTTCACAGAAGCTGCTTATCAACTCAGGGAGTTGAAGACCTTACTAAGGCCATTGTGCCTATTACTGTCTGTGATCCCAGCCTGATTATCTCTTATATCAATTCTCTTAAGGCTGTGGAAGTTTCTGCTTGTGTTGCTGCTACTGCTGAAGTTGCTGAATCTACTGATATTGATATGTTGTCTGCTGCTCCTGTTGATGCTGCTGCTGCTGATGAACTTGATGTTTACCTAGAAGAACCTGTTGTTTCTGAGATTCCTGCTGCTCCTTCTGCTCCTGCTGCTTCTTCTAACAAGTCCAAACAATAAGAGGAGTACATCAAAAGCATTGATGATCTATATGCCAGACCACAGAGTTCAGAAAGTGATCAATTCAACAATGACTCTGATGATTCTGCTGGCACCATTACCAAGAAAAGGAAAGCAAGAAGCAAAGCAATGATGAGAGTTCCTCCTGCTAAAGCCAAAGATGTCAATGATAACCATATTACATTTTGCATGATTGTCAGATAACAGAGCCTTGGATGCAATACTCTAAGAATCAGCTAAAGGCTATGAAGAAAAGAAGAAAACTTGATAAATATGAGAAAGGATCTTCTCAGTTTCCTCCTCCTCCTCCTCAAGACTCAGGATTTGGTGGAGGCTCAGCTTTTCAATCATCTGCTTCAAAGCACAGTTCTTCTCAATCTTCTCAAAGATATCAACCTAGAGGTCAACATCAAAGAGGCTATCATTCTAAAAGAGGTCAGTACAGAGGAAATCATAGAGAGTACATAACTTACTCCAAACAACAAAGGGAAGGACAAGGTCCTATTGATTCTACTCAAGGTCCTTTCCCTTACAAGCTTAGAGATTCAGTTGTCACCAGGACTCCTACTGATTCAGAATCAATCAATAGATATGAACCTCCAGTCCCATTTGAAGATCCTGAAAACAACCCATTGTCATGGACTGCCATAATGAAAGAGCTTGTTGCACTAGATCAAATGAAAAAGGCCAAAGAGCAAGGCAAAGACATTTCCAACATTACAACCCTATCAGATCAAAGAAAGACAGAATTAGAGAGATATTCTTCAAGAAAATTCTTTGACCCATAAGATTACATGAAGCTGCACCCTGAGGCTATAGTTCCAAGGCCTAGATCCCAAATCTCCTTAGGTGCAGATGATGACAGAAGATCAAAGAGAGAAGCCCTTAATCGTAACAGGGAAATTCTATTTAAAAAGGGAAATGAGAAGAAGTGATTTCTGTAAGCTGAACAAACATCTATCTCTGAATATTTGCTGATATTCTATCTGTGATCTGCATTGCTGCTATGTCTTTGTTGGTTTAGCTTTTGCTTTGTCTGTATGCTTATTTATTTCCTATTTTGTCTTGTAAATAGTAATCCTAACCCAAATAGGGGGAGATTGTTGGAACACCCTATTACTAATTTGGGCTAGGATCACTATGTTTTTAGGAAATTGGTTTGACATAGTTATATAGTTGAAAAGGTCAAAATAGAATGAGTCTAAGGGTTAGAACTTAGGTTTGAAGTTGCCCCCAAGACCTTTCAAAGATCAGGATTTAGTGCTGAGACAAAGGCAATTTTCATCGAGCTCCGGTCGACGAAACGTCGAACTCAGTTCGACGTTCTCTAAGCTCAATTCTGCAAGTCATCGAACTTCGGTCGACGATCTTCGAGCTCAGATCGGCGTTTTGTCTTCAGCTATTTTCCAAGTCGCTGAGCTCAGTTCGACGATAGTAGAGCTCAGTTCAACGTTTTCTGTATGCTGTTTAAATCCAATCTTTGAGCTCAGTCCAACGGTCGTAGAGCTCAGATTGACGATTTCTGTTAGGGATCGACGCTTTCAGAATTCAAATTCAAGAACAGTTATGGAATTCATTCAGATTTATTTCTTACATTTATTGCAAAGGATTATGTAGCCGTTTCAAGCAATCTGGACCAAGTTTCATGGAAGGCTAAAAGGAATGTTACTTAGGACTTTCCCCAGAGACAGTTGTCAATTATGGAAGTCATTTATGACTGAGTAACGACCATCTAAGTCAGAATCTGATATACTCCTACAGAATATGTTTTTGAACAAGTGATAACAGATCAATATAATAAGATAGACAAGAGATATAGAGGATCACTGGATTGAAAAAAATAGTTACAGAAGAGAGATCAAAATATACTCTGATCAAGAACTCATCTTCTGGAACATACAGATTCACTGAGTAAAAATCTTCAAGAACACAAGAAAGTTTTCTGTGGAGGAAATCATCTGCTATTCTACTCCTCCAAATCCTTAAGTGTTCAAAAGCTTCAACATCAAGGACTCCAGACATAAAACATTTCAGCATCTGCTGAAATCATCTTTTGCTGGAGATCTGAAGCACCTAAAGACCTATCACCCTAGCAAAGCTCACCTTCCTGAACCTTTACAGATCTCAGGGGGAGCTTTAACAACATCTTCCACTTGTCTTCTCTCAGACTGTTGACAGAGAAGAACAACTCAACTCTTTCTTTCTTTTTTCCTTTCCCTCCTGTAAAAGGGTTTTTCAAAACTCCCTTCAAAAGTTCTGAGACTGGTTTCTGAGACCTTGTCAAAACTCAGTGGTGGCAAGACACCTTATCAAAAAATCTAGTTTTGGTTTTTGAGCACCTTATCAAAAGCTCATTGGTGCCCAGGACACCTGATCAACTATTCCTGTAGTGGATTCCTACCTAGGGTGGTAAAAGAGTGGATGTACCCAGGTTATTAGGGAACCACTATAGATCCTTGTGTCATCTGGTTGCTGTGTATTTGACTTTGCTGTGTGCTGTGTGATTTCTTATTTCTTGCTTAAGTTTTTATTTCACTACAAGCACCTTACACATATACATAAATTAAGTCTTCCACTACTTTATAGTTTTAATTGTAAATTATTTTAAAATACTCTATTCACCCCCCTCTAGAGTTAAGGTAGATCTTTCCCTCTCTTTCAAAGCATATTATAGTGGAGGATTCTAAACATATAAAGTTTAAATAATTAATATTTCTACTCCAGGTATCAGTCAATACTGTCTCAGAATCTATAGATCTCTTAATTAGGCATTTATCCTTATGGAACTCAATAACATACCCTAAGTCAAAAAGTTTTCTTATGCTTATAAGGTTATGTTGTAACCCTTCCACATAAGCTACCTTTGTCAATGAGACTATCCTATTGTTGATCATACCATACCTTTTGTTCAACCCTTTGTCAGAACAACCAAAGATAACCTTAGGTATATTATCCATTGAGATAAAATCTTTGAGGAAATTTCTAGTTCCAGTCATGTTCCTGGAACAACCACTGTCCAAATACCTAATTGGTTTTTTGACGGTCTTTGGACAGTCTTACAAAACAAATCACTTATCCATAGGTATCCAAATAGTTTTGTGTCCTTGGTTTCTATTAGTTCTTATTATAGAATGCTTAATTATAATGTTACTAGGAGGTTTTATAAGGTTTTCCCTAGGCACTGTTGGGTTGAACCAATAGTCTAGGGCAAAGTGAACTATCTTGCCACAACACCCGTAGTCGAATCTATTGTATCTCCTGTTCAGTTTAACTTTATAAGTGAGAGGAGCAAGTTGAGGACCATAAGAGTAGCATTCTAATATTTTAATATTCAGGCTACTGCTCTAAAGACTGTGTGCATGATTAGAGAATGTCCTACAAGCCTTCTTGACAATAAGCTTACGAGTTTCTGCCCTTTCCTTACTTTTGTTTGATGGTGTAACAGAACCAATTTCAAATGATTCTTGATTATACATTTGGATACTCATCTTGGGTGCTTAAAGTACATTCAGTATAATGCCCACTATATTTTTATTTATGGAATACACCATTGACAAGTGTCCATGTATAACATCAAGATCGTAGGGATTGGTTGACTAAACAACCTTTTTGGAGATTATTTACTTTCTAGGCATTCTACTATTGTCAGTCTCTTTGGAGTGTTCTACACCACTTCTATATAGCGCGGAGAATCTATCTATAATAGGCAACACAATTTGTAGCTTGGAGAAATTTGCCACAAGCTTCCTTTCAGTGTTAATATTGCTCTCTAGATCATTGATAGTCTTCTCTTTTTGATTTATTAATATGTTTTGAACTTCATAATTACTATATAGTATGAAAATTTCATGATCTTTATTTGTCATTTCTATTATCTTTCCTTCAAGCTCAAATTTAAGAGGCCTAAGAATTTTTAACTCAATATCCTGGGATATTGCTAGTTCATTGCTTCGTGTTAATACCTCTAGAAGAGCACCAAACTTGACAATTGGATCAGTTTCACTACTATATTCAGTGTCATTGGCATAATCAAAAGATGAGCTTTCTTACGAGTCTAAGCTTGAGAGGGAAGGTTTAGCTTTTATGTATACCAGAGTATAATGGGAGTCATTTTTTCCTTTCATCATTAGTTACAGCCGTTATCCCATTGGAGTATTCTTTATCTGACTCACTATCAGAGTTGGATAATGAAGCCCTTATGTCTATTATTATTGGATGAGAATTGTCTTTGCTTTTATTTTCAGTAATGTTGGAAATTTATGGATTGTGAGATTCCATGTACATTTTAATTTTCTCCTTCTAAATAGTAATTTTTCCTGAGATGTTGATTATCATTATTTATAATTTGAATCATTGAGTTTATGAGTAGATGATTATCCCTATGGTATATCTGTTCAAGTTGTTAAGCTTCTTTTTGACAAACCTCCCTCGGACAGCACTTGAAAGTCAAGGGATGTCTCTACTCACTAAGAGGGAGGGTGAATAGGTGTTTGGATATTATAGAATATTTTAAAGAATTTAAAAGTAAGGATCAATACAACACAATCACACCACAAACACACAAAATTTTATAGTGGTTCTCTGAGTTGGGTACATCCATTTTCCCCCTCCACTTATTTAGCAGTGTACTAGACTTGACAAAATTTCAACCAATCCTCAGATCTATGGATCCTACAACTCATAGACCAAATCTCCTACCTCTGAATGACGGGCTAGCCTCCTACCCTAGGTCATACAGATGCTACTGTAGATCCACAAAGGATCCTACCTCACAGGACCAAACTGACCTCCTACCTCTGATTCAAAAGATCCTACAACTCAGAGAAAGAAGTCTCCTACCTTAGATCCATAAGGAAACCTACCACTGAGAGATGAAAGTATCCAACAGTTTATAATAAGTTGTATTACACATTTTCTCTAGACCCAAGTGATTTATCTCAAAAGCTTGGAGTCTTCTTGAAGCTGTTGAGGCTAGCTTCTTCTCTAGTCTTCCAGCAGAGGGCTTGACGATAAACTTTTCTATGTTGTTTTGGAGGATTTCTTCTTGCTGAAAAAATAAATTTGCTTTTTATCCGTTTCAGCAACTTGAATCAATCGATCTTATTAAAGAAGAAAAGTTTTTTCTTTAAAATCATCTTCTCCAAGAACTTTGAGCTTCAATAATTAGAAACTCTGATTTACTAGTTGGCTGCAACAAAGATCTATTCTTTGATAGTCGATTCGTTCATTGGTTTGTTAGGTTTTTTGTTCACATTCTTGTAATTTATATGATTTAGATTCTAACAGTAGAGTCTCGAATAATATTCTGTCAAAAATTATTTCCCTAAAAGGACGCAAGTGATTGGCTCTTTCTGTAGCGCCATTAATGGACTACTTGCCAAATTAGCACTTTAATTAGAATTCAATTGTGGTGCACTTATCGACTTGACTTCAAGCCAAATTCTCCTTGTCAGGGTGAAGTTCTTCTTCAACAACTCTTCCGCTCGAATGTTGGACTTCCAATTGAACTTGACTGTTGATTCTTCTAGATGATATAATCAACTCAAATCTACTTATCATTCAATCGAATTACTTAATAACAAAATGAATAAGAAATTTCTGTGCGAATTACTTGATATCAAGACCACTATACTTCAATTTGAATCTGCTTCATATTCTTCTTCATTGAATGACATAGTAAAGTTTTCTTTAAGTCTAGATTGCAAAACCACTTATTCGCCCCCCCTCTAAGTGATTTAGACTACCATCGATAATCTTTCAAGTGGTATCAGAGGGAGGCTGGTCAAAATAAGACTTAACAGTCTGACCAAGACTCTATAAAATGGAACTTGATGTTTCTGAGTCTTCAATTATATTTGTTGTGAAAGCAATCTCCTTGAAGCAGCCCCTGATTTGAGAAAGTGTTCAAGTCGAGTAGAGTTGGGGTTGTTCTTCTTGATATTCTTTTCTAGGAAGAATACCTAACTAGATTTGTGAGGCTTGACTCCTCCTTGCTCTTTCAGAAATTCCTTAGAGAAAGCTTGCTCAATAAAGATAGATTGCACCATCTCTGGTTTTACACGATTCAGCAGGATTGAGAAAAGGTACTATTCGGTTGCCCTAACTTTTCCTTTTATATTCGTAACACTTTTAAATGATCGAATGATTAAAAATGTCCAATAAAGGCATGGGCAAGAATGGAATGATCTGACAGGACTTTATGCGCCGCTGCTAAATTTGAAATCCCAAAAATCACGCTTATTGGTAACAATTATCCATTCAAACCAACATCATTTTTAAAATACTTCTTTCAAAATGAATCCTAACTTCAGTGCTAAAATCTGCCTCTTCTACGGCTTCTCAATGATATTATCTTGAAGCAATCCACGATCAAGTTGGTATCGTGGAGAATAATATACTGATCTCAACATTATTTTCCTTTAGTGTTGGAGCTTACTTCCTATGATGCTTTGGGATGATACCATCTTGAAGCACTCCTTGTTCAAGACAATACCATTGAGAGCACTTCAAATTTTTAAATGATATTGCTCCATGTGCACTTACACTTCTCTAAACCTATTTTAGAGACAACAAATATTTTCTGCATAGGTATAAAAACAAATATACTATCAAATGCAATGTGCACTTATCATTGCTTGAGATGCTTCTTCAAATCTTGGAATATTGTGGGCAATATTTTCAACAATCTCCAACTATGTGAAGAATTTAAAACTCCTGACCAATGGTAAGGTGCATTAATGATAAATATATTAACATATAAATATACTATTAAACACAGCAGGAGAATAGAACTGCTAGTAATTAGAGAACACAAATATATATAAGTCCAGAGGGTTAAAGTCAATAAGACATAAACTACAACCCATCTCCAATCTCAGCACACTTCTCAGCTATTCAAGAAACAAGAAATTTGTTAACCAATTTGCCGATGTCATAATCTGAATCTGAGCTTATCTCTATTTGGATAGGTTCAATAGATGCTTCTCCTATATTAACTGACCTCCTTCCAGCTCTTTTCTTCTTGGTCTCCTGCCATGCAAAGCACTTGATAACTGTCAGCCTAGTTCCATTACTTCTCCAAGCATCTGTGATAATGGTCTTGGAGTCATCACTCCAGTATTCAAAATCTGAATCCATTCAGTTCTTCTTTCTCTGTCTGGCAATGAACTCTTCAGGATATATTATGCCATCTCTTTCTCTTTTCTCTGGTGCATGCACATCTTCGGGATCATTTATTCCTTTCTCATTGATAAACTCTTCATCAGGTTCTGTGAAGTCCAATAAAGGCAGGATGAGTGCAAGCCTAGTTCCTTAGAGATTCCAGAGGGATTAGTCAGCTGAAACACTCTCCACCTTTTTGGCTTCTTCAAAAATTAAGTTGTCCAGATGAAGAGTATTGGCCTCAAATCTGCTAGAGAGAGCCTGAAAAACATTTTCACTGTCCTCCAGAATAGCATCTCTAGACTGCTCAACTAGCAACATTGCCTGAAGTTGAGTGGAATATACATATTCTTCAATGTGATCTACACCTTGCCTGATTGTCTCATTAGTTTGGCTCACATATTGTTACACACTTGTCATATCCTGTGCAGTCAGCTTAAGACTTTCATCCATTGATCTTAATATCTTCACATTTTTGTGGACTATATTTGCTGCTTTATCAATCATTTTTTAATTTCAGTATTTATGTGTGTCGTGTCACCTTTCAGAAAGTCCAGATAATCAATGATTTTTTTCTTTGACTTTTTGAATTTGTGTAATTATCTCAGCTTTCATTCCTTTTACAGACTCATCTATGTAGGTTTTCAAAGATGTTGCTTGCTTATCCAGGAGAGCTTTTAATGATGTGAGAATTGAGCTATCAGCAATGCTTGAGGATGTTTGATTGTGTGTCACTTGAGGTGGTACTTCAACAACAACTTGGTTCAAGCATTTCCTTAGGTCCTATTGATCAGCCAACTCAGTATGAAACACCTCCATCCGTCATTGTAGAATATAATAGAAGGTCTGGCCGGGGACCCATGCCATATTCCACGGACAGTCTGCGGAGTTATAGGTGAATATCAAAACTATCAAACGAATCCTAACTCAGAGCATTCTAGCAGAAGCTTCATGGGTTATTAGAACTGAAGTAACAACAAATGTCCACTAATATATCACATAGAAATGGTATAAAAATACACTAAAAAGTGCGGCCTTAAGGCCTTACAATTATTCTTCATAAAAGTGGTTTACAAACATCGGCACGCACGCCGACCACACATAAAAACAATAAAAATCTCTTCGCTTGGCCTTCGAGGGCCGACATAGCATCAAATGGATGCAACCCGCTATTTCCTGCTCGTCTCTCCAACATCTACACAGGGGCATTCCACCATAAAGGTGGCAAATAAGGCAATGGTCAGCTTTAGCTGACCAATTTATAACGACCCTACCCCATTCCCATGACAGCGGTATTCCTTCCCTGCAGGCATAACATTCATATATATATATATATATATATATATATATATATATATATATCACACAGAGGTACAAATTAATCACTATTCAATATATCATGAATATATAACTTAAGCACCATTCAAGATATCATAAATGTTTGCATCACTATATAAACGTTCCATACTCTTAGGACACCTTATCGGTTTATCGGACAACCCACAGCCCCACCACTGTCCAGAAGTCCGAGATTGACGGTAAACTATAAACATTATTAGTCATGCACCAAGCTAAGACTCTCCCCCATACAACTGTTAATTTCCATGTACCTTAGGTCTATTTACCGTATGACATGAGGGCGGGTACAGTTCAGCCTTTTTATGTTGCTTAAATCGATATGCCATCGCCGTAAGTCGAGCATTTGTGGCCAATGGATAGGCGTGGGTCACATCACCTTTCCCGTGAATTAAACATAACCAATGTTACATTTAATTGATGGCTCTCATGGCCATCAGAGATGAGCACCAAGCTCACAGTTCACAAACTAGCCACACGATCTCCGAGAGACAGGCTTTATAATCAAAAAGCTATCTGGGAGCTATCACCTGCGATATCTACTATTGACTGGCATTAACAATAGAACTTCTCTTTATGTCCCATACTCAGCCATAACTGTAACATCTTTCTAGAAAAACCTATAGTTTCCTGTAGTTCCAAAAACTGGAATTTCACAACATATAGAGCTCACTAATAACTATCGCTAGCGATATCCACTATCGCCCGACAGTATTAAACAGTTATCATAACCGTGGTATTCTCTGTGTATTTTCCTAGAGCATATCTCTAGTACTTCCCGCTACTCCAATTTATAGGCACAACCCTTTGGACTCTGTGAACTATACGTTTATACTAGGAGTCATATCTGGTACGCAAATTAAAACATCACCAATCCAGACCACCCTGTCCGGATGACTTCACACATCATGCCTATTTCGTACTACAATTTTCGGATTCTATATGCAAAAATACCCGGCGAAATCGCGTATCAACCCATCAGAATTCCCTTCACTCTCCACCTTTTTGGTGGGGGATTCCATGCATATGCAAAATTAGGACTTCACTTATCCAAGAAGGAAGATCATTACCCTTATAGATCATTTCGGAGCCATGACCATGCCTTCTATTTTGATTGAAAGGATCGCCTTGCTTTCCTCTTCACGGATCTTGCTTTAGCTCATATATCCGATCACGGGATCTCCGTCACCAAGCTTCCAAAGCTCAAACTTCAACCCTCTTCTTCCTTTCTCCCAAGGTTTTGATGAAAATGATAAGAGAGAGTGAGAGAAGAGAAATGAATCTTCTCTTCACCTCTTCTCTGCTTAAGTAGTCTCGGGATTAAACCCAGCCACACGATCCTTTCTTCAATAGGAATGAAGGGCCATGATTTCAGCTAGTAAGTCAAACTTACCGCTATCACGATGCGATATCAGCTATTGCCTAGGCGATATCGTTGGTAGCCACTTTGACCCCAGTCAACACCGCTCTTCGGCTGCTTTCTGGCTATCTGACACGTGTAAAACTACTATGTGGCACTATCGCCAGCGATAGTCATTATTGCCACGCGATAGTCTACTCAATGATGCGTTGAGAGCGTTGAGTGTATCAAGTGGTATCACAAGTGATAGTCACTATCGCATGGAGATAGCTACCCTTAAGCTCCGTTTTTCCAATTTTTTGGGGTGTTACAAACCTCCCATCCTTAAAGAAATTTCGTCTCAAAATTTTATTCATTTAAAGGAAAACAGTACAAAATTTTACAACACTACTTTACAAAAACAACTCGGGAAACTCATCTCGCATGGTTTGCTCACGCTCCCATGTCAGTTCTTCACTGCCATAGTTGTCCCAACGGACTTTGACCATCCTGATTGCTTTGTTTCATAACTGTCTGATCTTCGTGTCCTCGATATGAATGGGTCTAACTTTCTTCGTCAGCCTACTATCGACCGACACTTGATCGTCAACAATCACTTCCATAGGATCATGCAAAGCTTTCCGCAGTACTGATATGTGAAACACATCGTGCAAACAACTTAGATCCACTGAAAGAGCTAACTGATAGGTAGCTTCGCCAATCCGTTCAACCACTTCAAACGGGCAAAGGTACCTCGGACTCAGCTTTTTCAAGCGTCGAATCCCGGACACACCTTTGAATGGCTTAATCTTCAAATATACCCAATCGCCCACCGCAAACTCCATATTTCGGTGCTTTGCATTGTAGTACTTTGCTAGCCTATCCTGAGACACTAATAACCGCTCTCGAATAATGCATATAGTCGAATATGCATCTTCGACCTCTTTATTCTTATATAGCTTCGATTCATCTATTTTTGCCCAAGCTAAAGGAGTACGACACTTCCTATCGTATAAAGCTTCGAAGGGCGCCATTTTAATGCTAGCTTGATAGCTATTATTATAGGTGAACTCAATCATATAGAGATGGTCCTCCCACCTCTTCCCGAAATCCAAGGCACACAGACAGAGCATATCCACCAATGTCCTATTGGTCCTCTCGGTCTGACCATCCGTCTATGGATGAAAAGCCATATTGAAATTCAGTTTATTACCTAACAGCTGGTGGATTAGTCTCCAATCATTCAAAGTAAAGCGCCTGTCTTGATCATTAATGAAGCTACGGGGCACACCGTGCAAACGTACTATATTGTCAACATACAACATAGCCAAAATTTTCAACTGAATCGTTCTTTTTATTTGGTATGAAGTGCAATACCTTTGTCAATCGGTCAACGATCACCCTCACGACATCATTCTCACTCTGTGATCTCGGCAACCCATGCACAAAGTCCATATATATGTCATTGAACTTCCACAACAGAATTGGCAATGACTTCAGGAAATCACCAGGTTTCTGACATTCAGCTTTTACCAAGGCATAAGTATGACTCTTTGCTATGTAACGAGCTATGTCCTTATTTAAACCCGGCCACTAGAACATCTTTTTCATATACTTATACATTTTCGTGCTCCTTGGGTGGATTGAATATTTAGTAAAGTGTGCCTCATACATCAACTCCTCCCGCATTTTACCCATATTTGGGACGTACAAACGACCGTCCTTTCTCAAAAGGCCATCCTCCAAAGAGAATTGGGAATTTGACCCATCCGCTACATAGCGCTTCATACTCTCATCGAGTTCCATTGCTCTTTGAATCCTGTCCGCGAGGTCATATTGCACCTTTGTCCAGTTCAAGCATGCATTTGCAGTGGCATTCTTGTTAACACAAGAAATACCTAAGGCCTCCAACTTCTGGATCAAATACGCATCATGCATCTGTAGCCAACTTGCACGTACAGGAGTCCTACGACTCAAGGAATCTGCGACCACATTTCCCTTCCCAGGAGTGTAATGTATCTTGAAGGTGTAGTCCCCGAGGAACTCCATCCACCTCCATTATTGTATATTCAGATCCTTCTGATCTATTAAATACTTAAGGCTTTTATAGTCCGTGAATATGTCAGCTTTCACGCCATACAAGTAGTGACACCACAGCTTACGTGCAAAAATCATAGCCGCCAACTCCAAGTCATGGACTGGATAGTTTCGCTTGTGCACTATCAACTAGCGTGAGCCATAAGCCATAACTTTTCCGAACTGTATAAGAACGCAACCTAAGTCTCTCATTGAAACATCACTATAAATCTCATAACTATCTATACCACATGGCGAACTTAAGATAGACGTTGTGGTCAAACGACTCTTCAACTCCTCAAAAGACTGTACGCACTCAGGCATCCAAACGAACTTCTGATCTTTCCTCGTCAGTGTGGTGAGAGGTAAGGCTATCCACAAAAAGTTCTCCACTAAGCGCCTGTAGTATCCAACAAGTCTAAGGAAGCTCCCGACTTCCGCTATAGTAGTCAACACAATCCACTCTTGAATCGCAACGATCTTTGCTGGATCCACCATAATACTTTCTACACTAACCACATGGCCAAGAAAAGCCACCGACGACAGCCAAAACTCACACTTTGAGAACTTGATTTAGTGTTTATTCCTTCTCAGGGTGTGCGAAACCATCCTCAAGTAATTTGCATGATCTTCTTCTGATTGAGAGAACACAAATATGTTGTCAATAAAGACGATCACAAATCGAAATAAATACTCCCGAAAATTCCGATGCATCAAGTCCATGAATACTGGTGGGGCGTTTGTTTGCCCAAATGGCATTACAGTGAACTCATAGCGACCATAACGTGTACCGAAAGCTGTCTTGGGAATGTCAAATTCCCTAATCCTTAACTGGTAATAGCCAGACTTTAAATCTAGCTTTGAATAGATAGTCAATCCCACCAGCTGATCAAACAATCATCAATCTGTGGAATCAGATACTTGTTTTTCTCTGTCAACTTGTTCAATTCTCGATAATAAATGCATAGACGCAAGCTTCCGTTTTTATTCTTCACAAAGAGGATCGGTGCACTCTACAGTGACATACTTGGACGTATATAGCCTTGCTATAGCAATTCTTGTAATTGAACTTTCAATTCTGCCATCTCCTTTGGCGCTACTCGGTAGGGTGAGCGGGCCACAGGTTTCGCACCTAGAACCAACTCAATAGCGAAGTAAATCTCTCATTGGGGTAGTATCCCAATTAGATCTTTAGGAAACACATCAGCATAATCCGACACAATAGGAACGTCACTCAAACTGGACTTCGACTCTATAGACTCCAACAATGTGTAAAACAATTATGCGCCCTTTCGAACCGTCTTGACTACCTAGAGAGAAGACATCAATATCTTGCTCGATCCTCACATACCAACAAACTTAGTCTTGCGTTCGGTGTTCTATCCCAGCTTGACTTCCTTAGAGTTTCAATCTATACATGCACGCTGCTCCGAGAGCCATTCCATGCCAAAGATTACATTAAACTCAGATATCGATAGCACCGATGCTTCCAATCCTAAATACTGACTTCCTATTCACACCTTAACACAACAAGATCTATCCGCATGCATCAAACACCCGTTAGGTGACAAAACCTTTAATCTATCTGTCGACATAAGAGTAGGCACTCTGATTCGTAATACAAAGTCCTCAGATAGAAAAGAATGAGAAGCACCTGCATCAAATGGTGCTCTCGCTGGATAGTCCCGAATAAGGACAAAGCTTAAATTGATCAAGTTATACACAAGAAATACACAAGGTATGAAGTCGGCACTTTTAACTCGGGCTTTTTCACAGCCAAGTCCTTCTAGCCCTGCACCCTCTTCATGTCCCTCTCCAATGAACGAGCCATATTAACGAATACTTGAAAACCTTGATTCATCGAACCCGAGATAAGCAACCTCAACTCATCACGCAGTCCCTCGTAGAACTGATTGGTCTTACGCTCCTTGTCAGCGAAAGTGTACCCCGCATATCGTCCCAACCTGGTGAACACATGCAAGTAGTTATCTACACTACTCTCGCCCTGAGTCAAGCACTAGAAATCATTCTCCATAACAATCCGCTGCGACGAAGGTAGATGCTTTGCCAAAAATAATCTCGAAAACTCATCCATCGAGATCTCAGATAGTCGTCTACCCACAAAGTGGTGTAACTCCTACTCATCCCACCAAAGCCGAGCCGCCTCTCCCTCCAACATGAAAGTGGCTAAGATTAACTTCTGCCCCTCCTCTATTTTAATCACCGTCAACACTCTCTTGATATACGAAAGCCAATCCTCTGCTTGCGTTGGGGATCCTGCACCCACGAACATAGGAGGACTAAAAATCATAAAATGCTTCAGCTATCTTTCAGTAGCTCGCCTTTCAACCAAAGCCTCAACAAGCACTTGCCTAACAGCTATAGGCTCAGCTATACCAACCTAGTCCGGGACCATAGCAGTATGCACCTGCACAGTCAGCTGTGCATTTATCATAGAAAACACTGCCTCAACAACTAAGCATATCGTTTCCGTAGAAGGGGGAGGTGTAGACACATCTGCTGGTGCCATACTCTCCACAGAACGTTGGGGTTCAGACTGCCCCGCACCACTTCGAGTCACCTATAAGTGTAAAATACACAATTCAACGACTACACAAAAGGCAAACAATGACCAATAGGAATGCACATGTTCCTCAAATATGTATATTTTCATTCCTAAGTGTACATTCTTGAGTTCATTTTGTTATAATGGTAAGCACATACATGTGTTCTCCATCTCTCAAAAAAATTTGACCACGAATTCCTAGAAGGAAGAGTGAGACAAGAAGCTGATACCAAATTGTAATACCCCCATTCGTTAACGTAGAATATAACAGAAGGTTGGGCCGGGGCCCCACGCCATATTCCACAAGCAGTCAGTGGAGTTACATATGAATATCAAAACTACCAAATGAATCCTTACTCAGAGCATTCTAGCGGAAGCTTCATGGGTTATTAGAACTCAAGTAACAACGAATTCCACTAATAGATCACATAGGAATGTTATACAAAATACACTAAAAAGTGCGGCCTTAAGGCCTTACAATTATTCTTCATAAAAGTGGTTTACAAATATCGGCACGCAGGCTGGCCACACGTGAAAACAATAAAAAGCTCTTTGCTTGGCCTTCAAGGGCTGGCATAGCATCAAAGGGCTACAACCCACTATTTCCCTCTCGGCTCTCTAGCACCTACATAGGGACATTCCACCATAGAGGTGGAAAATAAGGCAATGGTCAGCTTTAGCTGACGAATTTATAATGACCCTACCCCATTCCCGGGGCAACGATATTCCTTCCCTGCAAGCATAACATTCATATATATATATATATATATCACATAGAGGTACAACTTAAGAACCATTCAATGTATCATGAATATTCAACTTAAGCACCATTCAAGATATCATAAACGTTTTCATCACCAACCAAACGTTCCGTGCTCTCAGGGAACCTTATCAGTGTACCAGACAACCCACGACCCCACCACCATCCAAAAGTCCGAGACTGATAATAAACTATGAACATTATTAGTCCGGAACCAAGTCCAGACTCTCCCCCAGTGCCAACGTTAATTGCCAAGTACCTTAGGTCTATTAACCACATGACATGAGTGTAGGTACAGTTCAGCCTTTTCCCATTGCTCAAATCGCCATGTCATTGCCGAAAGCCGAGCATTCGTGGCCAATGAACAGATGCGGGTCACATCACCTTTCCCGTGAATTAAACATAACCAATGTTATATTTAATAGATGGCTCTCATGGACATCAGAGCAAAGCACCAAGCTCACAGCTCACAAACTAGCCAAATGATCTCCGAAAGATAGGCTTCGTAATTAAAAAGCTATCTGGGAGCTATCGCCTGCGATATCTACTATCGCCTGGCGTTAATAACAAAACTTCTCTTTTTCTCCCAAGACTCAACCATAATTGGAACATCTTTCTAGAAAAACCTGCAGTTTCCTATAGTGCCAAAAAACTGGACTTTCATAACATATAGAGCTCACCAAGAGCTATCACTATCGTTGGGCGATATCCAACAGTTATCAAAACTATGGTATTCTCTGGGTATTTTCCTGGAGCACATCTCTAGTACTTCCTGCTACTCCAATTTATAGGCACAACTCTTCGGACTCCATGAACTACACGTTTATACTCGGAGTCTTCTCCGATACGCAAATTAAAACATCACCAATTCAAACCAACCTGTCTGGATGAGCTTCACACAACGTACCTATTTCGTACTACGATTTCCGAATTTTATATGCAAAACTACCCGGGGATATTACGTATCAACCCATTGTAATTCCCTTCACTCTCCACCTTTTGGTGGGGGATTTAATGCGTATGCAAAATTAGGACTTCACTTGTCCAAGAAGGAAGATCGTTACCCTTGTAGATCATTTCGGAGCCATGACCAAGCCTTCTATCTAGATGGAAAGGATCGCCTTGCTTTCCTCTTCACGGATTTGGCTTCATCTCATAAATCTGATCATGAGATCTCATTCACCAAGCTTCCAAAGCTTAGACTTTGCCCTCTTCTTCCTTTCTCCCAAGATTTTGATGAAAAGGATGAGAGAGAGTGAGAGAAGAGAAATGAATCTTCTCTTCACCTCTTCTCCGCTTAAGTAGTCTCGGGATTAAACCCAACCACACAATCTTTTCTTCAATAGGAAGGGCCACGATTTTAGCTAATAAGTCAAACTTATCGCTAACGTCGGGCGATATAAGCTATCGCCTGGGCGATATCGTCGGTAGCCGCTTTGACCCCAGTCAACACCGCTCTTCGGTGGCTTTCCAGCCATCCGACACATGTAAAACTGCCACGTGGCACTATCGCCAGTGATAGTCACTATCGCCACGCGATAGTCTACTCAAACGATTCGTTGAGAGCATTGAGTGTGTCGAGTGGTATCGCCAATGATAGTCACTATCGCCTGGAGATAACTACCCTTAAGCTCTGTTTTTCCAAATTTTGGGGTGTTTTATAGTATGAGTTGCTATCTCATCCTCTGGGACATTGAGAAGCTTTCTCCCCAAGCAGGGAGCTCAGATTTATGCTCCCTCTCAACATTATCATCATCTTCACTTAAGAAGTGTTCCAAATAATCAATCTTCTCCTCTCTAGAAACCCCCCCTCAGTTGAGGCACTCGACTTTTCTTGATCAGCTGCCTCCCCATCAGCAGATGCCACCACTTTCAGATGAGTACTTGTATCAGATAAATCAAGATTCACTTGAATGCTTATATCTTAAAGATTTTCTTCATCCCCAATAGAATGTGACAAGTAGGGATTGTGGATGGGTTCATTATCCACTTGGTCATCAACACCTTTACTCCTAATTCAGATTCAGAATCTTCTTCCACAACCACCTTCTTTCCTTTATTTTTGCCCCACCCTTTCTTCTCAGTTTGACCTTTTGGCAACACCTTGGTGTATCTCTCCAATGTCTTGATATCCATTCATTTCATATAATGGATCTTCATCCCTTATTCCTTGTTGAATTTCTCAGGATAGGCATTGATAAGATATAGGGAAAGAATCCTACCTATATTTGGTACCTTAAGACTCTACAGAAGTTTCTGGAAAACCACTAAGGCCCAGTTGGTTTTCTTTTGAAGAATAACTCTTGTAATAAACCCAAACATGGACTTTGAAATCCTATCATATGAACCAATTTTGCAGAGGATGGGTTTTTCTATGATATACCAGCAATTTGCCACTCTGGTTGAAATGTTTTCATTCTAGAGAGCCATATCACTCTCCACAAAATTCACACCAGTCTAAGGCATCAATAATTTCTTAAGGTGAAATCTCATGCACATCTTCTATATCAAATAATAAAAGATGCAATATTTGGTCAATCCAATTAGGGATAATTTTAATCTTTGCGTTGCCTATCTTAGTGTTAATTGAATTCTTAGTAGAAGATACCTTTGCATGTGATAGAATTCCAGAACCTCATCTTTCAGAATCGGGCTGGGCTCAGATAGAATGAATTCTAGTCTAACTGCATCCATCATACTGATAACTTCCTTGATTTCATCTAAAGCATTCTTAAATCCAAATCTCACTACTTCACATCAGTCATGCAAGATCCTCACAGGTTTTTGTGTCATTTGAATGAAGACCTAATCGTTGAGAATGTAGAGATAGACAGAGCGAAGTAAATGATCTTCTAGGGTTAGAGGTTTTTTATCCTTAACTAAACCCTTGTCTTATGTGTGTGTTTGTGTGTCTATATATATATATATATATATTAATATATCTATTAGGTTCAAATGAAAATGAAGCGCCATGCACCTTGGGTGATCATGAAAATGATGTGACGGCTGAAAATGATTTGAAAAAATAGCAGCTATTAAGATGATATTGTTTTGACGGAGAGGTATCATTGAGCATCCTCTCAATGATATAGCTTAGATTGACTAAGCTCAACTCCTCTGCCCTTCAAGGCCTATCTGTCGATCAAGACGACAGAATAACTCTTAAAAGTGAGTCAATTAACTCAGACTTATGTGTACCTATAATCATGGTTAGTACAACCTAACATATTACCAAATAATATTTTCTAGCAGTAAATATAAAAATAAAGATGGAATGAATACTTATGCAAATACAAAATAAAATAGAATACCACTGAAAAATAAAATTATTCCAAGTTAAGAATTCCTAATTCAATCTTAAAAGAATTAAACTTTTCCTAATCTAGTGGCTTGGTGAAGATATTTGTCACTTGTTTATCTGTAGGAACAAACTCAATGCATATATCCTCCTTCTCAATATGCTCTCTAATAAAATGATACCTAATCTTTATATACTTAGTCCTGCTGTGTGATACATAATATTTAGCTATAGAGATTGTGCTGGATGAATCACAATATATGCGAGTTTTACTTATCTGTAGGTTGTAGTCCTGCAATTGATGTTGAATCCATAAAAGCTATGCACAACAACTCCCTGATGATATGTACTCTGACTCAGCTGTGAAAATTTCCACACTATCCCGCTTCTTGCTGCTCCAAGATATCAACCTCCTTCCAAGGAACTGGCATGTTCCTGAGGTACTCTTTCTATCTTCTTTACAACATCTTCTTTGTGATTACCTTTCAGTAAGGCTGATTTAATATCCATTTGGTAGATTTTGAATACTTTAAATGCATCATAGGCCAGGAACATTCTTATAGCCTCAAGCCTTGTAACTAGGGAAAAAGTATGGTCAAAGTCTATGCCCACCTCTTGTTTGTATATTTTTGCTACCAATATGGCTTTGTTCTTTACAACTACACCATTTTCATCCAATTTGTTCCTAAAGATCCACTTGGTACAAATTATGTTGTGTCTAGGTGGCTTTAGCACCAACTTCTATACCTTGCATCTTTTGAATTGGTGTAGCTCCTCCTGTATCGCATTAATCCAAAAGAGGTCTTGGGTTGCTTCTTCAAATTTCTTAGGATCCACCTGAGATAGGAAGCTCAGAAATAGAGCCTTATTGTAGAGCATGCTCCTTATGATGACTCCTTGACTGGCATCCCTAATAATGAGATTACTAAGGTGATCTCTCAAATGCTCGGTGGCTGCAGGAAATCTGTCAGCAACTGGCTGTATTCCAATAATAGCTTCAACTTCAACAACTACTTGTTCTTTATCAACTGGCTGAATTTCTTCACAAAAAACTTCATCAGGTGGTGACACCTTGCTTGATCTGGGCTTGTCTTGGATAGATAACTTTTGCAAACTTTGTTTTATACCTATAGTGCTAGGAGCACTAGACCAACCTTTGTAAATAAGGCTAGCCTCATCAAAAACAACATTCATAAATTCTTTAACAACACAGATCTTCTTGTTGAATACTCTATAAGATTTACTATGAGAGTTGTATCCAACAAGAATACCCTCACTACACTTCTCAACAAACTTAGTCAGTTGAGATCTTTCATTATTTAAAATGAAACACTTATAACCAAAGATTCTAAAATATGAAATTATTGGTTTTCTACCCTTTAGAAGTTCATAGGGAGTTTTCCCATAGGACTTGTTGATGGAGGCCCTATTCTGAACATAACAAGCTGTATTGATTGCCTCCGTCCAAAAATATTTTGGTAGTAAGGAATCTGTTGGTACCCTAGTTTGATTTGAGTTTAGTCTTGTCTTTTTTAGTCCCTTGACCCATGAATTATCTATGGTCAAAGGTCAGGTGTCTAGCAGTAGAGTTCTCAGATTATCCAGATAAGAATTTGGTTAAGTTGTGTGTTTGTTCGACTATGGTCGAACGCCGCTCGACTATCGTCTATCGGCTGATCGACGATCGTCTATTAGTAGATCGACTATCTGCTTGTCTTTGATAGTTCGACTATCTGTCCTGATAGTTCAACTATCTGATAGCTCGACTATCTGTGTCGCTTTGATAGTTCGACTATCTGTTGATAGGTCGACTATCTGTGTTGCTTCGATAGTTCGACTATCTGCTTGGATAGTTCAACTATCTGATAGTTCGACTATCTGTTGATAGATCGACTATCTGTTTTGCTTTGATAGTTCGACTATCTGTTGATAGATCGACTATCTATTTTGTTTTGATAGTTCGACTATCTGTTGATAGGTCGACTATCTGTTTTTCTGTTGATAGGTAGACTATCTGTTTTTCTGTGATAGGTCGACTATCTGCTTGATAGGTCGACTATCTGTGTTTGTTTGGTAGTTCGACTATCTGTTTGGATAGATCGACTATCTGATAGCTCGACTATCTGTTCTGATAGGTCGACTATCTGCCGAGGTAGTTCGACTATCTTCTTTGATAGTTCGACTATCTGGATCGTTCGACTATCTGTCTGATAGATCGACGATCTCCGTGTGCCGTTCGACGATCTCCGAAGGTCGTTCGACGTTATGCTGTATGCTCTTATTTAGTTTGTCGTCTTCTGTGATGTGACTAAATTAATATCTATTTTGGCATATTTTATAATAGATTATCTGAATATTTTGTAACATTATTTCCATGCAATATCAGTTCTATTCTATATGCATGAACTAATCTTTTTTGACAAAGTTGTTTGTCTTGTAGTTGAGATATGCAATCTGCTTTATCTACCAGGCTGTCCTTTATAGCCGTTAGACTCAAAAAGTCTTCCTTGGCCGTAAAGAGTTCTTTCTGATGTGACTTTCTCTTATATTATTTCATCAGAAGTATTTGCAGCTTCTTAGAAAGCTTTATCCTTTTATAGGATATCTGCCTGCTGTAGTTTGTTTTTGCTTTATGCTTTTTGCAGCCCAGCTTACAGAGTTCAGAAAATGACAAGATTCAAACTCAATTAGAGCCGTTGCTGCTGCTGATATATAAAGATTTCTTTGAAGAAGAAATCAACTAGTTCTCAGAGATAAGAAATTCATTCAGCAAGCTTACAACAAGAACAAGTCTAACTGCTCTCAGCAATCTTCATTCAACTGAGAAGTGTTAGCTCTTCTGCTCTTCTTCAACCTGAGTTCTCCTGTTCCAGGAAGTTCTAACTCAGAGATCTTTTGAAGAAGAAGAAGAAGATAGCTGCTAGAAGATTTTCTTTTATTATTTTATATCTTCTTGTAGTTCTTCCTTCAGTTTTTACTGAAGTGTTTCTGCACTGAAGCAAGACTTCACCTGGACGTTCTTTGAGCCAGGGGAGCCTTGATTCTTTTAGAGCTTTCTAGCTCAGTGCAAGTTATTGTGCTTCTCTAATCTATTGTAAAATAGAGAAGACACCTTAACCCCTTTTCCCCCTCCTGTACAGGGTTATTACTCCCTTCAAAAGTATCCCTTGGTGGCAGGGCACCTGATCAAAAACCTGTGTTCGGTTTTTAGACACCTGATCAAAAGTCTAAAGGGTCTCTTGATCTACCTGAAGCAGATCTTGTTGGTGGCAGGGCACCTGATCAAAAACCTGAGTGGATTCCTACCTTGTTGGTAGAAGAGTGGACGTACCCAAGTTGTTTGGGGAACCACTTAAATTCCTTGTGTCGTCTGGATTGCCTTGTTTAAATTCTTGCATTGTGGCTGTGATTAGATATAACTAGGTTTGCTAGTTGCTGATTAGGATACCCAAGCCTTAACTGTAATTACAGTTAGCTTGAGTCTGTGCACATCACTTGTGTTAGACTTTAGGGTTATCTCCATATCTATAATCTTTTCATTCCGCATTTCACTCCAAGGGAGTTGGGAAGACTATCAAGTTTGTTAATTCAAATTTTGATAACTCTATTCACCCCCCCTCTAGAGTAGTATCTATCACTTCACTTTCAATTGGTATCAGAGGGAGGTTGACTGACTGAATAGGCTAACACCTAAGTCACAAGATCCTGATAGATACCAAGGATTATTGATTCTCACTTCATGGCCCAGTCCAAGGATTATTCTAGCACCAGACCTCCAGCATGCAACTTAGCTAAGTTTGGCATCTGGAAGGCAAGGATCAAATTATATATGAATTCTATTGATGAACGTATTTTTGCTTCTATTTTGTCAGGACCCCCAAGAGCACCTGCTACTGCTACTGCCTCATCATCTGATATGAGTGCAGTGCCTCCTCCAGACTACAACGATGAGTACAAAAAGGCAACGATAGCAGATGCCAAGGCAATGAATATTCTGGCTCAGACAATGTCTGATGAAGTATTCCAGAAGGTTGCTGACTGCTCCTCAACAAAAGCTATATGGGATACACTGAACCAAATTGTAGCTGGTTCAGCTGATGAAAGGAAGGACAGGAGGTCCAACCTTATCTCACAGTATGAGAACTTCAAGAAAATTGATGCTGAATCAGTTGAAGCCATGTACACAAGGCTCAGCTCAATCATTAATGAGCTGAGGACACTTGACAAGGACATATCATTGACAGAGGTCAATGATAAGATTCTTATGTGCTTCCCTAGCACATGGGATATAAGGATTTGGCCTATCAAGGAAGCCATAAGTACAACAGAGATCTCAACAGAAGCTCTTCTCGACAAGCTCAAATCCTTTGAGCAAGTGCTGAAGACAAGGGAAGCAGAAGCTGAAGCAAAGACCCCTACTCCAACAAGAAAAGAGCAATCTCTAGCTCTTAAGACTGCTGATGCTTCTGAAGGCAGCCAATCCAATGAGGAGCTAATGGCATTATTTGCCAAGAGGTTTCTCAAGATGGGGAGAAAGGAATTCAGAAAGAAGTCTTCACGCTATGAAGACAAACCAAGGTATGATCGCTCTCCTGCTAAAGAAATTATCTGCTATGGTTGCAGGAAGCCTGGACATATCTTACCAGATTGTCCAGAGGAGAAGAACAAAGATAAGAGGAAAGAAAAGGAACAACACAGGAAGCACTCCAAGCCATCCTCCTACAAGAACAAAAAGAAGGAGAGAGGTTTCATTGCTGAAACTTGGAGTGATTCTGATGAAGAATCTTCCTCCTCTAGCTCCAGTGAGGATGAAGAAGAGAAGAAGGCAAAGGAAGTTTGCCTGATGGCAATAGATGCCTGCAGCAATCATTCAGCTGCAGAGAGTTCAGATTCAGAGGAAGAAATGCCAATAGAAGATGAGGTACTATCTTCTTATGACTTTACTTCAGCAGAATTCAAATTAGATTTTAAATCTTTATGCTTAGATTTAATTAGTTCTGAAAAAGAAATTAAAGAACTTAGACATAGGCTAGCTGAATCAGAAATCATATCTACTGAAAATATTAAGTTAAAGGAAGATCTCACTAATTATAGTGAAGAAATTAAGTTTCTTAAAATTGAGTTAGCTAAGTCTAAAAGGTTAGAAGAATCTCTAAATGGTAGAAGCCTTAAGCTGTTAGAGATAACCAGCATGACTAACACTAGGTCAGGTAATAACAAATTAGGCTTAGGAGCTTCTCCCAGTGAACTACTCATTATTCTTAAAAATAATCTTTCAACTCCAGTGAACTTTGTTTTAGCTAGTGGAATAAAGAACACTGAGCAAGTAAATCAAGTTAATAAAACTTTAAATAAAGCTAAGAGAGAAAAGAGGATGAAATTTTTTAAAGAAATACAAAGAGCGTCGAACGCTACTCGACGATCGGAAGCTCAATGGTCGAACGAAGCTCGACGATCTGAGCGCCCATCGTCGAACGTCGATCGACGTTTTTAATATGATTTTCAAAATTATCATTAGTACCATAGAAACCTAAATGAAAATAGAAACCCTAGGTTCGTTGACCCATCATCTGCATGGAGAATACCACCTAGGAGATCTCACCCATTAGGTTATCACCCTCAGCCTACATTCTCATTTATTTCTAGCTTCTCTTATGTGAAAAACAAGGGACCCAAGGTTACCTGGGTCCACAATGTCTAAATGAATTTCTTGCAGGTGAAGGCCTATCCTATCACTCAAAATAAGTGGTATTTGGATAGTGGATGCTCCAAGCATATGACAGGAAATAAGGGTCAACTATCAAAGTTCAAAGCCAAGCTCGGCCCAAAGGTGATCTTTGGAGATTCAAGCTGTGGTCAGACAGAAGGCTATGGCAGAATCACTATTGGAGCTGTTACTTTCAAGAGAGTTGCATATGTGACAGGACTGAAGCACAATTTGATTTCAGTCATCCAGCTATGTGATGCTGGCTACCAGGTTTCATTTTCTAACTCTTCTTGTAATATTACTTTAAATAATAATGTTGTTTTAGTAGGCATTAGATTAGGTAATATTTATTTAGTAGATTTTAACTCAACTCACTCTGAAATCTGCTTGTTTAATGAAGTAACACTTAATAACAATTCTTTATGGCATAAGAGGCTTAGTCATGTTAACCTTAAAAATATATCTAGGTTATCTAAACACAACCTTGTTAGAGGTTTACCTTCTTGCCCCTACAAGAAGCAGAGCCTATGCAAGGCTTGTCAACTAGGCAAGCAAACCAAGAATTCTTTTAAATCAGTAAATAAAAGTGATTCTCCTAGAATCTTGTATTTATTACATTTGGACCTATTTGGCCCAATAAATTTACAGAGTTTAGGAGGGAAGTATTACACCCTAGTCATTTTAGATGACTTCTCTAGGTTCAGTTGGGTGTTCTTTTTGAGAACTATGGCTGATAACTTCAAAGCCCTTACAGACTTTCTATTATGTGTGCAGACTGAGTACTCTACTCAAGTGGCCTTGATCAGAAGTGATCATGGTACTGAGTTTGACTCTCTTCTCATGCAAGAATTATGTGAGAGAGAAGGTATCAAACATAGCTTCTCATCTCCTAGAACTCCCTAACAAAATGGGGTAGTTGAAAGGAAAAATCGAACACTCATTGAAGCTGCTAGTACATTGTTGGCAGATGCTAATATGCCTCTCTCCTATTGGGCAGAAGCTGTTAGTACAGCCAATTATGTCTTGAATAGAAGTCTAATACACAAGCTTAAGTGTAAAACTCCTTATGAGTTGCTTAAAGGAAAGAAACCTAAAATTAATTATTTTAGAGTATTTGGTTGTGTAGTGTACATTCATAATAACAATAAAGAATACCTTAGAAAATTTGAAGCAAAAGCTTCAATGGGAATTATGCTTGGATATTCCCAAGTAAGCAAAGCTTATAGGGTTTATAACAAATCAACCTGTAAAATTGAAGAATCTGTGCATGTATCTTTTGATGAGTCTCAGATGTTTTACAAGGAGAAGGAAACTTCTCCTTCCTCAAGTTCATTGCAGGTACCTGATGCTAATCAAGAGATTCTTCAACTATCAACTCTTCAGACCACTGAATCAGACAGTGATGAAGACATTGCAGAAGTTGCTGCTGTACCACCAATAGTAGATCAAATTCCTCCTGAGGAATTAATCCCAACTATTGCTGAAGATCACATCCCACCTGCTGATATTGTCACACTTAGAGATCACCCCACATCTCAAGTGATAGGAGACATATCAGCTGGTGTTCAAACAAGACATCAGTTAAGATAGGATGTGATGCATGCTTGTTTCCTTTCACAGATTGAGCCCCTCACCTTTAAAGATGCTGAGCTAGATCCCCACTGGATCATTGCTATGCAAGAGGAACTCAATCAGTTTGAGAGATGTAAAGTATGGAATTTGGTTCCAAGACCTAAAGGCCAACTGATCATAGGCACCAAGTGGGTGTATAGAAACAAGTTGGATGCAAATGGAATTATTGTAAGGAATAAAGCTAGGCTTGTAGCTCAGGGCTACAGACAGGAGGATGGTATAGATTATGACCAAACCTTTGCTCCTGTTGCAAGGATAGAAGCAATAAGGATCTTCTTGGCCTATGCAGCCTACATGAAGTTTAAGGTCTTTCAGATGGATGTCAAAAGTGCATTCCTAAATGGAGAGCTTAAGGAAGAGGTGTTTGTTGAACAACCACCAGGGTTTGTTTCTTCAACTCAACCCTCACATGTGTTCAAGTTGCAGAAAGCTCTTTATGGACTAAAACAAGCACCCAGAGCCTGGTATGAGACTCTAGCTAGTTTCCTTTTAGAGCACAACTTTACTAGGGAGTAGTTGATAGAACCCTTTTCGTCAAGCACCACAAGGACACAATCCTGTTAGTTCAAGTATATGTGGATGATATTATATTTGGTTCCACTGATCCCAAACTTTGCAAAAGGTTTTCTGACCTGATGCACTCTAAGTTTGAGATGAGTAGTATGGGTGTGCTGTCTTACTTTCTTGGTCTCCAAGTTAAGCAAGATGCTGATGGCATCTTCATCTCCCAATCCAAATATGCCAAGGAATTGGTAAAGAAATTTGGGATGGCTGATGCTTCAGCAATGCCTACCCCTATGGCTACTAATGTAGTTATTGATTCTGATGATCACGGCAAGCCAGTTGATCAAAAGAATTATAGGGCCATTGTTGGTTCCCTATTATATTTAACTGCAAGTAGGCCAGATATAATGTTTGCTACATGCCTTTGTGCTAGATTCCAGGTCAACCCCAAGGAATCTCATCTGATTCTTCTCAAGAGAATCCTGAGATACCTGAAGGGATGTCCAAATCTAGGACTTTGGTACCCAGCTGAGTCAGAATTTGAATTAATTGGATATACTGATTCTGATTATGCTGGTTGCAGAGTTGACAGGAAGAGCAGCTCAGGAACTTGTCAGTTCCTGGGAGAGAGATTGGTCTCTTGGTTCTGTAAGAAGCAGGCTTCTGTCTCAACTTCAACTGCAGAGGCTGAATATATAGCAGCTGCCAGTTGTTGTTCACAGATCCTATGGACTCAAAACCAGCTTGTGGATTATGGTTACTCACACAAGAACACCAAAATCATGTGTGATAGTACCAGTGCTATCTCAATTGCACAAAATCCTGTGCACCACTCTAGAACGAAGCACATTGAAATTCGGCACCATTTCCTGAGAGATTGTGTGGAAAAGAACAAGATTTGTCTTGAGTTCATATCCACTGAGTTTCAGAGAGGTGATATATTCACCAAGCCCTTAGATGAACAGAAGCATCTGTTCTTTTTAGTTCAACTAGGCATGATCAATGGAAGAGACTAAGTGTGACTTCTGCCTTGTTGAAACTTGTTTGAAGATCGTCGAACGATGCTCGAAGATCATCGAACAGATCAAGCCTATCGTCGACCTATGGTTGATGATGGCTTATCTGCTTGAAGATCGTCGACCGGCGTTCGAAGATCGTCGAACAAGTCGAGCTCATCGTCGATCTCTGGATGACGACAGCTTGTTGTTTGTGAAGACAGAAATAGTCGAACGATTGATCGACTACTCTGCTTCAGGACCGATCGTCGAACGACCGTTCGACCATCGTATCCAGTATCTTTTAAATAGATCGGCTATCTCCGGTCTAATATAAAACTGATAATCGACCTAGGTTAAAAGATCTTTGCTTATATCGTCGACGGAGAGCGTCTTTTCGCATTCCGTCTTCCCGCTTGCTCCATGTCTTGCGATTTTCTGCCGATTCATCTTCTCCGTTTCTCTCGCGCCTTCTCCAGCATTTCCATAGTGATTTCTCCAGCGCTTCTAGCAGTAGTAAAGTTTGACGCAGGATTCAGTGTGGATTTTGACGCATTCAGCTGCTGCGAACCCGGTATCGTGGAAATTCTTCAGCTCTGCAAAGATCAAGGTCTGGAAAGGCTCATGTCAACAAGGATCAAGATAAACCCTCAAGAGATAAAAGAGTGGGCTTTCACCTCGTCTTCTACTGATGATTCGATGACAGTAATTATTGGCGGAGAAGAGGTAATTTTGACTCCCGCCATTTTGACTGATGTATTTGGATTAATTAATGGGGAAGAAGAATATAAGCAAGATGGTCCAGAATTTGGAAGAATGTTGATTGAGTTGGGACATGCAGAAGGCATTCCTTCAAAGCTGCTCAAGATAAATTTTCCTTTTAAGATTAAATTTCTTGCTGAGATTGTCGGAAAAGTGCTGCTAGGCAAACACTCTGCCCACGATAACATTACAAGACAACAATTTGCACTAATGTGTGCAATTGTCAACAAGAAAAGGATCAATTGGGCAGGTGTTCTGTTTGACTTGATAAGGAAGAAGAATAACAAGAAGGAAGTTACCCTAGGAAGGGTTGTTGGGATTTTTCTGAAGGAAAGATATCCCCACCTGTTGATTTCAGCTGCTAAATCGATAAACGCAAGTAAGAAGATGGATCCCTCCCTGTTCTCCAAGTGGAAACGAACATTCCTGAAGCCCGCTCCTGTAGGGGCTGCTCCAGCTGCATCTGAGAGCACCAGGACTGTTTCAGTCGCTCCTCGCCCTCTAGAAGCTGGCTCAGCTTTTCCATCCCTTCCATCCTCTTCCTCAACTTTGCCGTCTACTGCAGTTGAAGTTCCTTCAACTTCAACTGAAGTACGACATTCTGCCTCTCCTCCTGCATCTTCTCTCCCAACTAATCTTGCTGGGACTTCTCAACCCAGTTTTGATTTGTTGGCATCTGAAATTTCTTCTCCTGTTCATTCTCCAATTCCAACTCCTCCTCACTCTCCAATTCTATCTTCAGAACATGTTGATCACCCTGCATCCACCCATGCATCTCCACATCATTCTCCAGTTATCTCTCCAGTTCGATCTCCAGTCCTCACCACATTTCATCCTGACACATCAACCATTTCTGCTCCTCCTCCATCCACTGCAGTTCCACCACCTTTTGAAATTACTCCAGAATTTATTTCTAGCATTGTGGAGTTAATTACCCCCTCAATCAAAACCATGATTGATGTGGCAATTGTTCCCCTTGCCTCTTCTATCTCTTCTTTGACTGCTGCTGTTCAGGCACTCTCAAAGTCTGCTGAGCCCTCTTCTATTAGGGGCCTGGTTTCAGTTTCTACTGAAATCAGGCAGGGGGAGATGCTCGATGAAGATATCTCAGAGCAGCCTTTGGCCTCCCCTCCAGCAGCTCATCTTGCAGAAGTTTCAGCTCCTCCATCTGAAAAGTAAATATCTGATGCAATAATGTTGACTGAATTTGTTGTAAAAGTTTACCTGGAAGAATCCTCAACTCCCTTAGTTGCCCAGTACCTAGAAGGAATAATCACCTCCTTTCTAGATGATTTATGGGAGTTAGGTCACCCTGAAGAATATCCTGAAGGTATGTCTCTTTCCCAATTTGTAGATTACTTAATTGATATGTTAGTATGGGAATATCTGGAAGGGATGACTAAATGTCATTTAGCAAGATTTTACTCCTAATCCTACAGATTTAATGGAAGTAGTGGCAGTTGTCCAAGAGCCAGAACCTGAATCTGCTCCAGAAACTCTAGATGCTGTAGAGCCTGATTCTGTATCAGCTCCTGATGTCCAAGTGGTTGTAGAGCAAGCAGTGCTATCTGAGGCTGTAGAGCCTGTTCTAGTTTTTGAGGCTGCTGAATCACTCAGCAAGCAGTGCTATCTGAACTGGTCTCCTCGACAGTTCCTGAGTTTCAACAAAAGGATCCTGAAACTGAAACTGAAAAGTCTACTTTATGGGATGATTCCCCAGGTTTGGATTTAGATACTCTCCTGGCACAGGATGCCATGGAAGAAGAAAAAGAGAAAGCTGCCCTGAAAGAAAAAGAGAAAGCCATATCAGAAGCTCTTGATCCATATGATTATCCTCCCTCATCCCATTCTGAGGATGAAGATGATTCAGATCTGTCTGAGAATTCTAAGAGAAAGAAAGCTGCAAAGAAGAAAAGGAAAGTTGTAGCTCCTCCTCCTCCAAATTCAGATCATGATATTCCTTATTACATTCTGAAAGGAATTGATCCAAAGTCGAAAGACTTCCAGCACTGAATGTGGTTCTCTAAGAACCAGCAAAAGAAAAGGAAGAAATCTAAGAGGTATGATAGTCCTGCTCCTAGATGGATCCCCAGAGGTCCTCCTCCTCCACCTCCTAGTGCAGGAGCCTCTGGCAACTTATCAGAAAATCCGTCTGCTCCTTCTGCAAAGTCTGCACCTTCTCAGCCTCCTTCAAGGAGAAGTTCTCAAAGTCATCAAGGCAGATCATATTCTGGATATCAAAGACATGATGCTGAGGCAAAAGAGCAAGTAAAGGAGGTGGTATATCAAAAGCCAACCTTTTCACCTCCTCCCTCTCCCAAGAGAAAAGTTTCACCTGCTATACCAGATCATGCTGCTAAAGATGTTTCAAAAGATATAAGAACCATTTTCTCAGAAAAGTCCTGTAAGAAATTTGCTGAATTTGCTCCTCCTTCATCTCTTATTATTCAAGAAGTTAAAGAACCAGCTGACAGTATGTTAGATTCATCTGTTAAGTTTAAAGCTGTGAAACCAATAGATACTACATCTGAAAATTTGTATGAAAATCAAGAGCAAGATCCGGATTTCAGGATGGCTCATTTTCTAGAACTTGTTGGCTCAACCCAGATTAAGAAAGCTAAGGCTGAAGGAAAAGATTCTGCATGATTTACAACCATGTCAAAATTCAGAATGAAGGAACTTGATAAAATCCAGGTTAGCCCTGAAGTTTTTGACCCTTCTAAATACATGGAAAAGCATCCAGAAGCAGTCGTCCCAAGGGCATCAGAACTAAAAATTATTGGTGTACAAGATCTGAAGATGTCAAAGAAAGAAGCCATAGATCCCTTGAGGAAAATCTCTTTTGTTCCTAGATCTTCTGATTCTAAACCTGATTCTGTAGATCCTTAAATTTGATTATCTGATGCTTATTTATCTGATTGATTGTTAATTGCTAGTTAGTTGTTTAACTATTTCCTGTATTGTTTTTTTTATTCTATAGATAGTTCGGTGTTTTAATTGTTGAGAGACTTAACTCAAATAGGGGGAGATTGTTGGTACCCTAGTTTGATTTGAGTTTAGTCTTATCTTTTTTAGTCCCTTGACCCATGAATTATCTATGGTCAAAGGTCAGGTGTCTAGCAGTAGAGTTCCCAGCTTATCCAGATAAGAATTTGGTTAAGTTGTGTGTTCGTTCAACTATGGTCGAACGCCGCTCGACTATCGTCTATCGGCTGATCGACGATTGTCTATCAGTAGGTCGACTATCTGCTTGTCTTTGATAGTTCGACTATCTGTCCTAATAGTTCAACTATCTGATAGCTCGACTATCTGTTGATAGATCGACTATCTGTGTCGCTTTGATAGTTCGACTATCTATTGATAGGTCGACTATCTGTGTTGCTTCGATAGTTCGACTATCTGCTTGGATAGTTCAACTATCTGATAGTTCGACTATCTGTTGATAGATCGACTATCTGTTTTGCTTTGATAGTTCGACTATCTGTTGATAGATCGACTATCTGTTTTGTTTTGATAGTTCGACTATCTATTGATAGGTCGACTATCTGTTTTTCTGTTGATAGGTCGACTATCTGTTTTTCTGTGATAGGTCGACTATCTGCTTGATAGGTCGACTATCTGTGTTTGTTTGGTAGTTCGACTATCTATTCGGATAGATCGACTATCTGATAGCTCGACTATCTGTTCTGATAGGTCGACTATCTGCCGAGGTAGTTCGACTATCTTCTTTGATAGTTTGACTATCTGGATCGTTCGACTATCTGTCTGATAGATCGACGATCTCCATGCGCCGTTCGACGATCTCCGAAGGTCGTTCGACGTTATGCTGTATAATCTTATTTAGTTTGTCGTCTTCTGTGATGTGACTAAATTAATATCTATTTTGGCATATTTTATAATAGATTATCTGAATATTTTGTAACATTATTTCCATGCAATATCAGTTCTATTCTATATGCATGAACTAATCTTTTCTGACAAAGTTGTTTGTCTTGTAGCTGAGATATGCAATCTGCTTTATCTACCAGGCTGTCCTTTATAGCCGTTAGACTCAAAAAGTCTTCCTTGGCCGTAAAGAGTTCTTTCTGATGTGACTTTCTCTTATATTATTTCATCAGAAGTATTTGCAGCTTCTTAGAAAGCTTTATCCTTTTATAGGATATCTGCCTGCTGTAGTTTGTTTTTGCTTTATGCTTTTTGCAGCCCAGCTTGTAGAGTTCAGAAAACGACAAGATTCAAACTCAATTAGAGCCGTTGCTGCTGCTGATATATAAAGATTTCTTTGAAGAAGAAATCAACTAGTTCTCAGAGATAAGAAATTCATTCAGCAAGCTTACAGCAAGAATAAGTCTAACTGCTCTCAGCAATCTTCATTCAACTGAGAAGTGTTAGCTCTTCTGCTCTTCTTCAACCTGAGTTCTCCTGTTCCAGGAAGTTCTAACTCAGAGATCTTTTGAAGAAGAAGAAGAAGAAGAAGATAGCTGCTAGAAGATTTTCTTTTATTATTTTATATCTTCTTGTAGTTCTTCCTTCAGTTTTTACTGAAGTGTTTCTGCACTGAAGCAAGACTTCACCTGGACGTTCTTTGAGCCAGGGGGAGCCTTGATTCTTTTAGAGCTTTCTAGCTCTGTGCAAGTTATTGTGCTTCTCTAATCTATTGTAAAATAGAGAAGACACCTTAACCCCTTTTCCCCCTCCTGTACAGGGTTATTACTCCCTTCAAAAGTATCCCTTGGTGGCAGGGCACCTGATCAAAAACCTGTGTTCAGTTTTTAGACACCTGATCAAAAGTCTAAAGGGTCTCTTGATCTACCTGAAGCAGATCTTGTTGGTGGCAGGGCACCTGATCAAAAACCTGAGTGGATTCCTACCTTGTTGGTAGAAGAGTGGACGTACCCAAGTTGTTTGGGGAACCACTTAAATTCCTTGTGTCGTCTGGATTGCCTTGTTTAAATTCTTGCATTGTGGCTGTGATTAGATATAACTAGGTTTGCTAGTTGCTGATTAGGATACCCAAGCCTTAACTGTAATTACAGTTAGCTTGAGTCTGTGCACATCACTTGTGTTAGGCTTTTGGGTTATCTCCATATCTATAATCTTTTCATTCCGCATTTCACTCCAAGGGAGTTGGGAAGACTATCAAGTTTGTTAAGTCAAATTTTGATAACTCTATTCACCCCCCCTCTAGAGTAGTATCTATCACTTCACTTTCAGAATCACTAAGCAATGTTCTATCAGTCTCTATTAATGTCTTGTTCTTTCTCTTAGCAACTCCATTTTGTTATGGAGTTCTGGGAGAAGAGAACTCCTAGGAGATACTTTAATCTTGATTGAATTTTGTCATTGCTTCAGAACTAAATTTTGTACCATGGTCACTTCTTACTTTGACTGCAGTACAGTCAAGTTCATTCTGAATGGACTTGACAAAAGTTATGAAGACATCCAGGGTATCTGACTTCTTTCTAAGGAAGAAGACATATGTAAACCTTTAGTGATCATCTACAATCACAAAGGCATACAAATTCCCTCATAAACTCTGAATGAGCATATTACCAAATAGATCCATATGCAACAAATAAAGACATATAATAGAGTGTTTGGAGCCAATGCTCTTAAAGGTGGCCCTAGTTTGCTTGCTCATTTGACATGCATGATATGGACCATATTTAACATAGTTTAGATTAAGACTATCTCTCATTAAGTTTTCAAAAAATAGCTTGCTTAATGTCTTGTAGTTAATGTGAGCAAGTCTCTTGTGCCACTGAACACAAAGAGACTCGTTCTCATTGGCTACCAGATATACCGGAGTAGAAGAATTATGATAAATAAATCTAAATAATAGACATTATCACTCCTAGTGCCTGAGAGAATAGTCTCTAAGTCAATTAAACACTTATCTTTGTAGAGCTCAATCACATAGCCTAAGTCACATAGTTGGCTTATGCTTATGAGATTGTGTTACAATAACTCCACATAAGCAACCCTTGTGATCGAGGCAATACTACTGGAAATTATACCATAGCCTTTGATGACTCCCCTATTAGAGCCCTTAAATATGACCTTAGGTCCATGCTTCATAGTAGTGTAATCCTTGAGAAGACTCCTTGTCCCAGTCATGTGTTTAAAACACCCATTGTCCAAGTACCAAATTTGCTTCAGGTTGGTACTTGAACTAACCTACATGATAAAATTCATTTTACCTTAGGAGCCCAACTGAATTTGGGTCATAGGTTCTTGTTAGCATTAACAACAACATTTCTGCTAAAAGCTACTCTAGCAGGAAGGCTCTTCCTTGCCTATGGCACAGAGGGATTGTGCCAACAATTTATGGCAAAGTGACTCGCTTTATTACAACAACAACACTCAAAAATATTGTATCTTCTCTTCTGAGTATTCTTGAAAGTTGATGGTGCATGAGAATGTCCATGTTCAGCAGAGAAGGCACATGAATTCTTCCTATTCCTTTTAATAATGACTTGGTTGTGTGCTAAACGATAACTGTTCTTACTTAATGATATCAACTTGATAACAATATATGTCAGCTTGATAGCTGACATTGTGTTGATGAAATCTGATATTACTTTATCAGAGTGAGTTATTATTATGCTAATAACCTGCTTTTTCACTGGAATGGATTGGGAAGATGCCACTTCTTCACCCTTGAGTGTAGGGGTTGGTGTACCAAAAACAAATGGTTCATAATGTGCCATCTGAATTTCCTCATGGGAATTATTCAAAGCACTCAACCCCATTCCCTTTCTACATCCACAGTTTGGTGCATTATTTCCCTTATTGTAGGTGCTTCCATTTTCCAATGATCATACATACTGCACGGTCATACCTGTCAGAAAGAAGTATCACCTTCTGAAAGGTGGTTTGAGGCTCAACATCAATTGTCTTTCCCTTAGCCCTAGTTGTAGCTCTCATCCTATTGTAACCTACTCTACTCCGGAGTATAGTAGAGAAGCCTTCAATAATAGGTAACACAGTCTATGGCTTAGAGAATTTGGCCACTTCTCTTTAAGGAACTTCTCTTCCAGGTACTTAATGACCTTGTTCTTCTGATTGATATTGCTGAATTGGATTATTATCATCCCTTTCAGCTGCTTGATCTCTCTACTCATTTGAGTTAGCTTGTTAGCAGACTCAATGCTTTTAGATTTTGATAGCTGGAGAGAATCAATCTCCTCTACTTGCTTCTTAGCAAGCTTCATGTTATTCTTTAGTACTTTTAAAAGAACACCAAACTTATCAATCATATGATCAAGATCATTATCAGAATTTGAATCATCCTCCTCATATGAGGGTGCTTCAGATTATACGCCTATCTCATACTTAGAATCATAAGAAGACATGTTTAAAGTAATTACCTCATTAGGAATAGATTCTTCTTGATCATCTTCATCAGTCATGGCCATCAAGACATGACTTTCTTCTTTTTCCTCATTATCACTATCTTAGTGTGACAAGGGAGCCCTGATGTCTATCCTTGCAGCAAGTGCCTCTTCTTCTTCCTCTTAAGCAAATAACCCAATGTATGATTCTTGTTTTTAGACTCAAAAGAGTCTGAGTCACTTTGACTCCAGCTTTTATCCTTCTTCGCAAGGAAAGTCTTTTTAAACTTCTTGCCCTTGTAGTGCTTTTTCTCCTCAGCAACTGCTTTCTCTTTCCTTTTGACTGGGAATTTAGCTATAATATGCATAAGTCTATTACAACAATAGCAAACAATATCAGAAGAAACATGTTCTAGTTTTAGAACCATACCCGTCACCTTTGGGTTCCTTCTTGGCTCTTTCAGATTTGCTGCTCTCCTTCTTATAGTTGGAGGAGGAGAAAGGTATGCCCTTCAACTTCTTTCTCCTTGTCATCATCTTTTTAAATTGCCTTGAAAAGGCAGCAAACTCCCCATCAGACCTATCAGCATCTAAAGTGTTGGGTTCAGAAGACTCTAACTCAGTCACTTTCTGGGGAGGAGAGGGGATTCTCTTCTTGTTCTTCCTGGAGCCCATAGCCTTGAAGGACACAATTTTCTCCTTCTGGTGAGTCCTGATAGCAGCCTCCTCCTCCTTTCTTATAATTAGATGCATCTCATAAGAGGGAAGCTTCCCAAAAAGAGTGTGGAGAGGAATGTTAGCCAGGTTCCTCATCTCCCTGATGACATTGATTTTATTGTCCCAGTCTCTAGTTAGAGACCTAAGAAATTTGTCATTTAGCTCATAATGTGTAAAGACCCTTCCACAGGTCTTCAACTCATTCACTATTTTAAAGAACTTCTTATAACACTCAGTTATGCTATCCTTGTTTCCATGCTTGAAAGCTTCATACTCTTGGTTGAGCAGGGATTTTCTGTCATCCCCGACTTACTCAGTCCCTTCCATATACACAATAAGTGTACTTTAAATTTTCTTTATTGTTTGGCAGTGATTCAGATTTTGGAAGTTGGAACCATCAATTGCACTAACAATTATATTTGTGGATCTCTTATCCATGGTAGGCAGTATAATTTCATCCCTAGTCATGTTAACATACTTCTTTGGGACCTGCAGATTAGAATCAATGGTGGAGGCCTTCATGGGGATGAATGACCCTTGCTCAACTGTGATATAAATCCTAAGGTCTGAGGCTTCAATGAACATCTTTACCCTTTGCTTCCATATACTAAAGTTCTCCTTTCTATATATGGGGAGCTTCATTGAGCATAACTCCTTATGGCTATAAGCATAAGAAATAGTCATTTGATGGACTACCCTTGTAAGGCTTTGGTCAGACTGTTAAGTCTTATTTTGACCAATCTCCCTCTAATACTACTTGAAAGTTTATTGATGGTAGTCTAAATCACCTAGAGGTGGGTGAATAGGCGGTCTTGTAATATTTTGTCACTATTTAAATTTTGTGAGAAACGAACTAAAATAAGCCGAAAGCGGTTTAAACTGAAACTTTATTATCCAAAAAAGGTATCTATTACAAAGGTATGGCCTCCCTTATATAGAATGGAGGAGAGAAGAGAGAATACAAATAAGAGATGTGGGACTAAAAAATTACATGACACAAGCAAACTGTACAGACACAAACCGCACAAGCCGCACGGTTAGACAGAAGGGCTAACTGCTCGGAAACTGTCAGAGAGAGAGAGAGAGATCGCCATGTGAGACCGCTAGACCGCCCGGTCTCCAAGTTACGAGTGACAAACCGCTAGACCGCTTGGACTACAGACAGCAACACACAGCAACCAGACCGCTGAAGGGAAACTGCCAGACCGCACGGTCATCAATCCGCCAATCCAGACCGCCAGACCGCCAGGTCACCAACTTCAACACTCCCCCTCAAGCTGGAGCATATATATCGATCATGCCCAGCTTGTCACAAATATTGAAAAACGAGGCGGATACTGGTTTAGTGAAGATGTCAGCCAGCTCTTTATCAGAAGTGACGAAGGGAGTGCAAATTTGGTCCTTCAAAATCTCTTCACGAATGAAATGATAGTTGACCTCAATGTGCTTGGTTCTTTCATGGAAGACTGGATTTTTGGAGATGTATATGGCAGCCTTGTTGTCACAGAACATAGGTAGAGGATGGTTGTAGACCTCTCCTAAATCCAGCATGAGAGCCCGTAGCCATTTTAACTCATAAGTGGTCGATGCCATAATCTGATACTCTGCTTCAGCACTGGACCTGGAAACAACAGACTGCTTCTTGCTTTTCCAACTTACCAGATTTCCCCCAACAAAGGTGCAGAAACCATAAATAGACTTGCAATCCCCTTTATCATCAGCATAACTCGCATTTGAGTATGCTTCAACCCTCATATGACAATTCTTCTGAAAGAGTAATCCTTTCCCAGTGGCTGCTTTGACATACTCCAAGATCCGCAAGGTGGACTAAAGATGGCACTCCCTGGGTGCTTGCATGAATTGACTCACCTTACCCACAGCATAGGAAATGTTGGGCCTGGTCACTGTGAGATATATGAGCTTGCCAACTAGACGCCTGTACCGCGTAGTATTTGAAAGAAGAGGCGAATCATCTGCCCAGGTTTTGTCTTCTCCAATGGCCATAGGGTATCGGGCAGGTTTGGATCCAGTCAATCCTGCTTCTTTTAGAAGGTCAAGGGCAAACTTATGCTGGGAGAGAACTAAGGAGTTGGGCTTTCGAGAGATTTTGATCCCCAAAAATTACTTTGGAGAGCCCATATCTTTTGTGACCAGATGTTGACGAAGATGCCGCTTTGTCAAGGCTACCCCTTCCTGGTCATCGCCAGTGAGAAGAATATTATCAACATACACAGCAAGAACCACCAGCCCTGACGAGGTTTTGTGAATAAATAGAGAGTGATCGGCAGAGCTGCCCGCAAAACCAACGGCCGCCACAATGCTGCTGAACTTGTCAAAACAAGCTCGAGGGCTCTGCTTAAGACCATAGATTGCCTTCTTTAGCTGGCATACTCGTGTCTCCCCCTGAGCAATATACCCAGGAGATTGCTCCATGTAGACGGCCTCCTGAAGATCACCATAAAGGAAGTCATTCTTAACATCCAGCTAGGAAATCGGCCAATCTTTATTGACCGCCACAGAGAGAAGGACCCGTATAGTGCTGAGGCGAGCCACGGGAGAGAAGATGTCAAAGTAATCAACCCCATAGGTCTAAGTAAAGCCCTTTGCAACAAGACGAGCCTTATAACGGTCCACAGTACCATCTGGGCTAAATTTGACCACAAAGACCCAGCGACAGCCAACAACCTCAGTACTGAAGGGAGGAGGAACAAGAGTCCAGGTACCTCGCTCCATCAGGGTCGCCATTTGATGACTACTTTTTAGTCATCATTTTTGGTATAATTTAGTTTAAGAAATCCCTAAGTATTATTATAATTTTATGATTTTGTATGTTTGAACGATGTTGTTTTATTTTATAGTTTTATTTTATGTTTGATTATTATTTTATGTTTATGTTACTTTTATTTATAAACCTATGTTTTATTTTTTATGTTATGTTTAGATTACTTTTTAAACATATGTTATGTTTATGTTATGTTGTATTTTTATTATCTTTGTATTAGTTGAGGTTTATATAACTAAGGATATAATGGTTCATGTTGTGTTGTAGTTTATTATTATTATAACTAATGTTATGTTGTTTTTTTTTGTGTAGGTTGGCCGGCCCTCTACAAGATTTGGAGCAGCCTATGAAGTCACCAAAGTGGCCACCTTTTGGAGCAGCCCCTATCAAGCAACCCGAGCCTCCCCTTGGTGCAGCCCACTACATGCAGTCCAAGCCTATGGAGCAGCCCGGCCCCCTCCAATTGATGCAGCCCGAGTTGCTCTCCTATCCTCTACCCGAGCCCACCATATGCAGCCATCATTAAAGCCCTTTCATGCATGTGCCCGGCCCTCCATCAAACACAGCAGCCCACTAAAAGAAGCAGCCCATTGAAGCCCCTTACCATGCAACCGACCACATGCATGCAATTATTCATGCATGTGGCCGACCACACTTCTTTTCTCTCTCTTTCATTATTCCCTTACCACCCTTTTAGTCTTCCCCTTCTAGATGCTTCCCTCCACTCCTATAAAAGGAACCCACATCCCATGCTTTGGGGGAGTGGATTTTTGGATTGGAGCAAGTGAGCAAGAGAGTACTTTTCAAGAGAGTTCTTATTATTGTAATTTTCATTTTCTAATTTTTCTGTTAGTTGTAATTTCAAATTCTGTTTGAAAGTTTTGTTCAAGATTGTTTTGTTTTAGTCTTGTGAACCTTTCTTTTTAATAATAATGCAAATGTTCTTCTCTCTTTATTTTGTTATTTCCCTTTTTAGTATGAGTAGCTAATTTCCTATAGCATTCGATCGTGAGAATCCATGAAGTGAGATGAGAGTTTATTTTATTTCTTAATTTTATTTTTATATTTCATGCTCGATCCTTCTTTGATTCATTTTGCGTCGACTCTGTATTTCCGGTATACGGTAGTAGGCCTTGTTCTCATTTCATAGTAGCCGAGAGGCTCATGATTTGAAAGATCACTCAAAGAAGGAAGGAGTTGAACGCAATCCTAGAGATAGGACGACGTAAATCCTCCGGATTGGAGTCAAATCCAATAGTGCGGATCACCCCGATAATGCAACTTTAGGCTTCTTTGGTTTGTAAAGAGATTTCGATCGAAGAGTCTATAAGTTAGGAGACCTAATGCTCTAGCGAGATTTTGTCTTATTTTCGGATCTGTCACGGTCGAGTATGGTTTGCAAAAATTAAAACTATCTTTATTTTTATCTCTCTCATCTAATTTCATGGTGAATCATTGATCGAATGCTAGCTTTTTATTATAAGTTTTTCGTCTCGTAATTTGTCTTCCTTTCCATTTAAAAAAATTTATAAAAATCCAACTATTTTCCAGTAGGATAATACTTCAAGCGTGAGTAAGAGTACTTGACAGCCCCGTGTTTAAATACGACCTTGGTACTACAATTCGATAGGTACGCTTGCCTGTTCGGGTTTTGGCCCACCAAGTTTTTGGCGCCGTTGCCGGGGATTTTTCTTCGTCAATATTTTGAAACCGCTTGTGCTATTACTTCTACAAAAATCAAAAAAAAAAATTATTTATATATTCAAATATTTCTAATCAACCCACTTCACTTTATTTCTACCCCACCTAAAATCTCTCAAAAAGGGTAAGGGGCTTTAAGCGCCACCATTTTACCTAGTACCGGGCGAACCCTTCACCGGGTAGTCCTCGGGAAGTTCGAGAGCCAAGCCGTAAAAAAATCTATTCAAAAAAAAATTCCTTTCTTTTCCTCTTTTTCTTTCTTTTCCAAGCTTTCATTTTCATCTTCCCTCGCTTTCTTTGCTAGTGCATGACCCGAGCGAATCCGTCGCTACTTGTTGATTTGGACCCGAAAATCGAACGCTCCTTTCGGAGACAACTACGATTCGGGGCTTCCACTTCTCAAACAGCGGTTGAGGATTCCTTTGGGGATTGCAATTTTTCTGAAATGGGAGACCCTAACCCAGGAGTGGCTCAGCAAAGGACTATGCCCGATTATGCTCGACCCAATCTGGAGGGGACTGAAACAAGTATTGTTCGACCTGCGATTGCGAACAATAACTTCGAGCTTAAGCCTAGCATCATACAAATGGTGCAGCAATATGTACAGTTCGACGGATTACAAGATGAAGATCCGAACTTGCATATTGCTAATTTTCTCGAAATCTGTGACACCTTCAAAATCAATGGTGTCTCAGACGATGTGATCAGGCTAAGACTCTTCCCATTCTCCCTAAGGACTAAAGCCAAACAGTGGTTGAGTTCTCTTCCAAGAGGATCAATCACTACTTGGAACATTTTAACTGAAAAATTTCTTTCTCGTTATTTCCCCCCCGCTAAAACTGCTAAGCTTCGAAATGATATAACTTCATACTCTCAAATTGATTCTGAGACCCTCTATGACACTTGGGAGAGGTTCAAAGAACTTTTGAGAAGATGCCCTCATCATGCTCTGCCTGTATGGTTGCAGGTCCAGACATTCTATAATGGGCTAAACCAAGAGACTAAGCAAATGATAGATGCCGCTTCCGCTGGTTCTTTAGACCGCAAAACTCCGGAAGCCGCTCTTGAGCTTATCGATGACATGGCGATGAACACTTATCAGTGGAATTCGTCCAGGTCTCGCCCATCTAAACCTGCAGGTATTTACGAAGTGGACTCGGTGACGCAACTGGCGATGCAAGTGGAAATGCTCAACAAGAAGATCTCGGAGATGACTGCTCCCTCCGCCGCTAAGGTATATGAAAATGCTGCTGCTGCCGAGCAGGTGGATTATCTGGGGAACATACCCAGGCCTGCTCAAAATAATTCTGCCAATAATTTTTCTGCTTTTTCGAATTTTTCTTCTCCTCCTGGTTTTAATGCTGCTACGAACTCTTATCATCCTGGATGGCGTAACCATCCTAATTTTTCTTGGAGTAATAATGCTAACGTAGTACGCCCACCGCACGATTTTACACCACCACCACCACCACAACAAAATTTTCAAAAACCTTCTCCTTTGGAAGAGATCCTCGTTAAATATATAAGCTCGAACGATGCCACTATTAGAAATTTAACAGGGTCAATGAAAAACTTAGAGAATCAAGTTGGCCAACTCGCCAAGGCCTTTTCCGAGAGACCACCTGGAACTCTTCCCTCGAACACTGAGCCTAACCCAAGGGAGCATGCAAATGCGATTTCCCTTCGGAGCGGTAAAGTTGTTAACGAGCCCACCACAAGGGAAGAGCCAAGGGTGAGTGTCCCTCCTGTTTGCACCCCCACGGAGAATGATAACTTAGATCTTGAAAAAGACAAATCTATTTTTGAAAAAGAAAAGGATAGCTCTATTATTTCTGATTCTGAAAAAGACAAAATTGGTTTTCAAAATGATGCTCCAATTGTTCTAAAAGAATTCCCGCCACCTCCTTATCCGGCTCGACTTAGGCAAGAAAAACTAGATAATCAATATCAACGCTTTCTTGAAATATTTAAACAAATTCATATTAATTTGCCGTTTCATGAAGCGATTAGCCAAATGCCTAAGTACGCCAAATATCTTAAAGATTTATTAACGAACAAAAAGAAATTGGAAAATCTTTCGCATGTAACGTTAAATGAAGAATGTTCGGCGGTCGTTAAGAATTCTAATCTTCCTAAAAAAATAAACGATCCGGGTAGTTTTTCCATTCCTTGTGTCTTTGGTGATTTATTTGTTAAACATGCATTAGCAGATCTTGGAGCGAGCATCAACTTGATGCCTTTTTCTTTATTTAAAAAGCTTGGTTTGGGCACTCTCAGCCCTACGCGCATGAGTATTCAGTTAGCCGATCGTTCGATTAAGTATCCGTTAGGTGTTGTTGAGGATGTGCTAGTGAAGGTCGACAAATTCATCTTCCCGGTGGATTTTGTCATTCTCGATATTGAAGAGGACATCGAGGTCCCTCTTATCCTTGGTCGTCCCTTCCTAGCCTCCGCTCGCGCAATCATAAATGTGAGTGACGGAAAACTTTTTCTGCATGTAGGAGATGAGGAAGTAGCATTTGATATTAATAAATCGATGAAAAACTATTTACAAAATGATGACTCTTGTTTTTTCATTGATGATTTAAAAGAAGACTCCTATATTTCTACAAATGATTTTTCTTCCTTTACTGAAATTTCTTCAAATGATTTCGAAAATACGATTATGTCCGTACAAACTATTTTTGAAAATGAAACTGATTTTAAACAAAAGAATCTTGAAAAAGACAAAAATTTGAACAACTATTTTGATAAACCACCCGATCTTGAAACGAAAATATATCACGATAAGAACTCCCGCCACCAAAAAAATTTTAAGCCAGGCGATCAGGTTCTTCTTTTAAATTCATGTCTGCGTATTTTCTTTGGAAAATCTAAATCTCGTTGGTCTAGACCGTTCACGGTCAAGGATGTTTTTCCTTACGGCACTGTGCTACTTTCACACCCCGATAAGGGGGACTTTAAAGTTAATGGCCATAGACTTAAACTCTATTTCTCTAATGATTCTGTGACTCCTGCAAAGGAGAACCTTCTTTTTGATTCTTAGTATTATGTTCTGATGGACATTTTTATTTTTATTTTTTTTGGACTACTATATTTTTATGAAACTCTCTTATTTGAAATGTTGTAATAATAAAAAAACATTATCGGGCAATCTGCCCATGGACTCTATTTCTTTCTGCTTTTATTCTGCTCTTTCTACCGGAGGCCAATCAAGTCCATGATCGTGGTCGCCGCTCCGCTGCTGCTGATATCAGATGGATCAAGTCATACCTGCTGACGATCAAGTACTCTAAAAGGCAAGCATGGGGGAGCGACATCCGCCGTCATCTCACAACCCCGGGGAAGTCCTGTTCTTTTTAGTTATTTATTTTTCCTGCATTTTTTTTTCTTTTTCTCTTCTTCTCAGTCCCCTTCTCTTTTTCTTTATGTTTTCTTCATTGAGGGCAATGAAGAATTTAAGCATGGGGGGGGGGTCTAGTTTCTTTTTGCCTTTCTTTCTGTTTTTCTTCTTTCAAAAAAAAAGTATGTTTTAAATTAGTATAATATTTTATGTCTTCAAAATCTAAAATCCAAAAAAATTATAAAATATAAAACCCAAAAAAACTAGAAAAACAAAAAAAAAATCAAAAAAAAAATCAAAAAAATTGTGCTAAAATCGATTTGAAAAACAAAACCTAAAATTATTTTCTATCTTTATTTTCATGTTGCTTCTAGTGAAGTGTAGGCCCATGCGGTTTTTGTAGTTCTATGTAGAATCCTTTGAAAATGTTTTTCTAAAATTATCATTTTAACATAGTCTAGTTCTACTAGTTTCTTTTTCTTAAATATATGCATCCGGTTTTTAAGTTATAAGCTAGCAATGCGTAGTTATGTCTTTTTATTCGGTTAGTTACTTACGAATGATTGCTAGGTATCATTAGTCCTTTTTCATTTGCGGGGTAGTCTTTCTTGGTGTCTAGAACTTGTACCAAGCTACTCTCGAAGCATTTGCGCCGTTTTTATGTTCTTTAGAAATGATTTAGGCCACCATTTGAATAGTTTGAGCTTTTCTTGCCCACCGAAAACATAACCCTTGCAAAACAATTTTGGGCCTTTTCCTTATTTTCATTGTTTTTAGCTTCACCTCTCATTTCATCTTGTTCACCAAAGCCAAATGCCCTTCCTATTTTTACACTATAACCTTGAGCTTAAAATTATTTTTTATGGGAGGGGTATTGTATTATTTTGAAATGAAAAGGACATTATAAAGTTTATTTTTGGAGCTTCCTTATCAACTGTTATTCAAAAAGAAAAAAATTGAGAAAGAAAAATGAAAAAATCAAAATAAGAATGCAAAAAGTTTATGTTTGGCCAAGTTTATAAAAGAAAAAAATACATGGCCTTATGTTTATTTTAGTTTGAATTGAAGTACTTATCATGTCTTATGCTTTGTTTATTTTTAAGCTCACCCTTGGTTTAGTGTTTAAGCCATTATGTTTATCTTTGTTTCCATTTCCTAATCATTCACCTAAACCAAGTTTTAATGCCTAGTAGAAGTCCTAATGATCTTAGAATGTAAATTCGCGTAGTGAAGAAAGTGTGAACGTACAAGCCTATGGCCACCATCATTGATGGATTTCTTTGGAGGTTACCTTGGAGTGTTTTAGGGTTAATGTTTATCTAGCAACCTAGTAGTTTGTTAATGCGCCGTTTATTTAGAACTTCTACTTTTGTTTTCCTTATTTTCATCTATTTTGGATGCCTTGTTTTTAAGATTTAGAAATGTGTAGACTTTTATTATGTTTTAATGAGATTTTTAGGATTCCACTTTCAATTTTTCTATTGCGCACTTCTCACCCCACTAGTTGATAATATGAATATTAGGATAGTTTAATTTTTCATGTTTTGTTTTTTCTTAATTATGAAACCTAAATTAGCTTAGTTTATTTTCTATTTCCTTCCCTAGTTTTCATTTTTATTTGCTTGAGGGCAAGCAAATGTCTAAGCATGGGGGAGTTTGATGACTACTTTTTAGTCATCATTTTTGGTATAATTTAGTTTAAGAAATCCCTAAGTATTATTATAATTTTATGATTTTGTATGTTTGAACGATGTTGTTTTATTTTATAGTTTTATTTTATGTTTGATTATTATTTTATGTTTATGTTACTTTTATTTATAAACTTATGTTTTATTTTTTATGTTATGTTTAGATTACTTTTTAAACATATGTTATGTTTATGTTATGTTGTATTTTTATTATCTTTGTATTAGTTGAGGTTTATATAACTAAGGATATAATGGTTCATGTTGTGTTGTAGTTTATTATTATTATAACTAATGTTATGTTGTTTATTTTATTTTTTTGCGTAGGTTGGCCGGCCCTCTACAAGATTTGGAGCAGCCTATGAAGTCACCAAAGTGGCCACCTTTTGGAGCAGCCCCTATCAAGCAACCCGAGCCTCCCCGTGGTGCAGCCCACTACATGCAGTCCAAGCCTATGGAGCAGCCCGGCCCCCTCCAATTGATGCAGCCTGAGTTGCTCTCCTATCCTCTACCCGAGCCCACCATATGCAGCCATCATTAAAGCCCTTTCATGCATGTGCCCGGCCCTCCATCAAACACAGCAGCCCACTAAAAGAAGCAGCCCATTGAAGCCCCTTACCATGCAACCCGACCACATGCATGCAATTATTCATGCATGTGGCCGGCCACACTTCTTTTCTCTCTCTTTCATTATTCCCTTACCACCCTTTTAGTCTTCCCCTTCTAGATGCTTCCCTCCACTCCTATAAAAGGAACCCACATCCCATGCTTTGGGGGAGTGGATTTTTGGATTGGAGCAAGTGAGCAAGAGAGTACTTTTCAAGAGAGTTCTTATTATTGTAATTTTCATTTTCTAATTTTTCTGTTAGTTGTAATTTCAAATTCTGTTTGAAAGTTTTGTTCAAGATTGTTTTGTTTTAGTCTTGTGAACCTTTCTTTTTAATAATAATGCAAATGTTCTTCTCTCTTTATTTTGTTATTTCCCTTTTTAGTATGAGTAGCTAATTTCCTATAGCATTCGATCGTGAGAATCCATGAAGTGAGATGAGAGTTTATTTTATTTCTTAGTTTTATTTTTGTATTTCATGCTCGATCCTTCTTTGATTCATTTTGCGTCGACTCCGTATTTCCGGTATACGGTAGTAGGCCTTGTTCTCATTTCATAGTAGCCGAGAGGCTCATGATTTGAAAGATCACTCAAAGAAGGAAGGAGTTGAACGCAATCCTAGAGATAGGACGACGTAAATCCTCCGGATTGGAGTCAAATCCAATAGTGCGGATCACCCCGATAATGCAACTTTAGGCTTCTTTGGTTTGTAAAGAGATTTCGATCGAAGAGTCTATAAGTTAGGATACCTAATGCTCTAGCGAGATTTTGTCTTATTTTCGGATCCGTCACGGTCGAGTATGGTTTGCAAAAATTAAAACTATCTTTATTTTTATCTCTCTCATCTAATTTCATGGTGAATCATTGATCGAATGCTAGCTTTTTATTATAAGTTTTTCGTCTCGTAATTTGTCTTCCTTTCCATTTAAAAAAATTTATAAAAATCCAACTATTTTCCGGTAGGATAATACTTCAAGCGTGAGTAAGAGTACTTGACAGCCCCGTGTTTAAATACGACCTTGGTACTACAATTCGATAGGTACGCTTGCCTGTTCGGGTTTTGGCCCACCACCATTTCCTCATCCATGGCCATCTTCTAGTGAGGAATAGTAAGGGACTCCTGGTAGGAACGAGGTGTGGCAGTGGCAGAGATAGCCAGCGCAAAGGCCCTGCGAGAAGAAGTAAGACGATCATATGAAACAACAACAGCAAGTGGGTGTAGGGTACACGTCCGCACCCATTTGCGAAGAGCTACAGGAAGATCCAGGTCGTCGGGTTCCTCGGCATCCAGAGCATCCGTGGCAGAGAGAGCTGGCCCGGGAGGAGAGAGTGATGACAGCGGAGATGAGGGAGATGGAGGCGGAGAGAGAGGAGTGGATGAAGATGGAGCAGGGGTGGATATCGCAGGAGGAGACGAGGGAACGAAGGGAATAACAGGAGAATCAGAGACTGGGGGAAGAGAAGAGGAAGCTTGGGGAAGAGAAGAGGAGTCATCCGAGAAGTAGGAGGCATTCTCGAAGAAGGTAACGTCAGCGGAGATGAACTGCTTACGAAGAACAGGGTCAAAGCAACAGTAGGCTTTCTGAGTGGTGGAGTACCCCATAAAGACACATTTGGTGGAGCGAGGGGAGAGCTTATCACGGGTGGCAGATGGGGCATGCACAAATGCAGTGCACCCAAAGATTCAGAGAGGGAGAGGAAAAGGCTCCTTGCCCAGATACAGTATGGAGAATGGGGTTTTCCCTTGGAGAACTGAGGAGGGAATGCGATTGATGAGGTAGCAGGCAAGGAGAACAGCATAGCCCCAATATGAGCGAGGGACATGCATCTGAGTCATCAATATGCGAGCGACATCGAGGAGGTGACGGTTTTTGCGTTCTGCCACCCCATTTTGTTGGGATGTATAAAAACAGCTCGTCTGATGAATAATTCCTGTTGTACACAAAAAGAGGAAAAAGCATAACTCAAGTATTCTTTAGCATTGTCAGAGCGAAATGTTTTAATAGAAACACCAAACTAATTTTTAATTAAATGATAAAAGGAGAGTCATACATCAAAAAGTTCAGAGCGATCTCGTAAGAGATACACCCAAGTATATTTAGAAAAATCATCAATAAAAGTTACAAAATAAGAACTACCTCTACCAATGGTGAGGGTAGGAGCAGGTCCCCAGACATCGGAGTGCACTAGATCGAAAGGACGAGTGGAGCAACGACCTTGCTTCGGCGGGAAGGAGGAATGATGATGCTTGCCAAGTTGACAAGAGTCGCAGTTGAGAGGAGTACTGGAGGGTGGGAGGTGGGGTAGAAGCTGATGTAGAAGCCGCGGTGGAGGATTACTGAGACGGAGATGCCATTGGAGAAGATCCTTAAGAGAAGAAGAGAAGGCGGACAAAGCGGAAACGTTGTCAAGGAAGTAGAGGCCGCCGCTCTCAGTCCCAGTAGCAATCGTCCGCTGGGAGCTCAGATCCTGAAAAGAACAAGAAGTCGGAGTAAACGTCACAAGACACCGAAGCTGCTTGCATAAAGAGGTAACCGACAATAGATTGCACGGAAACTTGTGCACATAGAGAGTGTCCGCTAGACGAAGGGACAGAGTAACATGAACCACTCCTGCCCCATGAACTGAGGAGGGAGATCCATCTGCAACGAGGACCGGGGGAAACCGATCATACTGTTCGAGGAGAGATAAGCACTGAGGATTGCCCGTCATGTGATTAGTTGCACCAGAGTCAATAAGCCATTTACCTTGAGTCACCACGTGGGCACTACCTGATGATGTGACCATAGAAGCAGACGACTTAGAAGAGGAGGCGACAGTAGAACCATCAGAAAGAGCCATAGGAGCGAATAACAGGAAGCCGCGCGGTTAGGCAACAAGTCGTGCGGTAAGGAAGAAGAAGAACAGCAGCGGTCACGATGTCAGACACCAGCGGCCAGAGAAGCCACAACCAAGCCGCAGAAGGCAACAAGCCGCGCGGTTAGGCAACAAGCCGCGCGGTTAAGAAGAAGAAGATCTGTAGCGGTCACGATGTCAGACACAAGCGGCTAGGAAAGCCACGACCAAGCCGCAGAATCAAGCAGAGGGATAGAAGTCGAGCGACTAAAAGACAGTCTGCTCGAACAGAAGCAACAGGCAAAACAAGGCACAGGGCAACAGGATGCGGCGAACAGGGCAACAGGTCGCGACGAACAAGGGCGGAAACTAAGCACAAGAACAAAGAGGTCGCACACACCGAAGGCAACGACAAGGAGAGAAAGAGACTATGCAGATAGGTCACAAGCAGGCAAAGCAAACCGCGCAGACAGGGAGGGATCACAATCAGGAGGAAAGGACCAAGCCCTCTGTTACCATGTGAGAACCCGCCCACCCATATCGCATCTCAAAACCCAGGTGTTGAGATGAAGGGTGGTAGGGTACATAAACACGGAGGAGCGAGCGCTGCGAGCGATGTGGGACTAATCCCAACAACAGGACCGCGGGGATATTCTGCCACAGGGGGCCCACCGGGGTCAACACCCAGACCAGGAACGCGATGGGGAAAGCCATGGGGTCGGTCCCACACACACGCGTCCTGCTGGCAAATTATTCCAACACACCCCCATAGTAGGACAACCATCCTCTCATACCATGTGAGAAATGAACTAAAACAAGCCGAAAGCGGTTTAAACTGAAACTTTATTATCCGAAAAAGGTATCTATTACAAAGGTATGGCCTCCCTTATATAGAATGGAGGAGAGAAGAAAGAATACAAATAAGAGACGTGGGACTAAAAAATTACATGACACAAGCGGACTGTACAGGCACAAACCGCACAAGCCGCGCGGTTAGACAGAAGGGCTAACCGCTCGATAACTGTCAGAGAGAGAGAGAGATCGCCATGTGAGACTGCTAGACCGCCCAGTCTCCAAGTTGCCAGTGACAAACCGCTAGACCGCTTGGACCATTGACAGCAACACAAAACAACTAGACCGCTGAAGGGAAACCGCCAGACCGTGCGGTCATTAATCCGCCAAGCCAGACCGCCATACCGCCTGGTCACAAACTTCAACAAATTTCAACAAGAATAAGCAGAAGTAAAACACACCAAACTATACAGAACATAACACACAATTATCTATTGTGGTTCCTTAGGGTATGGGTACATTTACTATCCCTCTGTCCATATCTAGTAGTGTGTTAGACTCGGCAAACTTATCCAATACTCGGCTCCAAGATCTAACAACACAGATTTCTTGTAATCTCTAAGTTCTACTCCAAGACCCTACCTTAGGCTCAACATCCCTACCCCAGGCTCAATAACCCTACAACTCAAAGTATTCTAACTCTTACAGCTTAGAGACCTAGCTGGTCTCCTACCTCAGATCTACACAGAGATCCTACCTTGGCCATAACAACCCTACCTCAAGGAACAACCCAACCTCAGGGTCAACACCCTTACAACTTAGGCAACATCCCTACATTAGGTTCAATACCCCTATAACTCAATAAATAACCCAAACTCATGGTCAACACCCCTATAACTCAGGAAATATCCCTACAACTCAGATCTATCACTAGATCCTACAAATGGAAGTTTGTCAATAAATACAACTAAAGACTCTATAAAATGGGCTTGATGTTTCTGAGTCTTCAATTGTCTTTGTTGTGAAAGCAATCTCCTTAAAGCAGCCCCTGATTTGAGAAAGTCTTCAGGTATAGTGGATTTGAGGCTCTTTTTCTTGATCTTCTTCTCCAGGAAGAACACCAAATTGGATTTGTGAAGCTTGACTCCTCCTTACTCTTTCAGAATTTCCTCAAAGAAAGATTGCTTAGTAAAGACAAATCGCACCGTCTCTAGTTTTTCATGATTCAACAGGGTTAAGCAAAGGTACTGTTCGATTGCCCTAACTTTTCCTTTTATATCCTTGACACTTTCAATGGTAGAACGATTAGAAAATGTCCCATCAAGGCGTGGGCAAGAATGAAATAATCTGACAAGAATTTATGCGCCATAGCCAAATTTAAAATCTTGTTAATCACATTTAACGGTAACAATTACCCATTCAAACCGATATCGTTTTGAAAATACTTCTTTCAAAATGAATCATTACTTTAGCGCTAAAATCTGCCTCTTCTGCGGCTTTTTAGCGATATTGTCTTGAAGCAATCCACGATCAAGTTGGTATCGTGGAGAAAAATATACCGATCTCAATGATATTTTTCTTTAGTGCTGGAGCTTGCTTCTTCTGATGCTTTGGGATGATACCATCTTGAAGAACTCCTTGTTCAAGATAATACCATCGACAACACTTCAACTTTCTGAACGGTATTGCTTCATCTACACTTACACTTCTCTAAACTCATTTTAGAGACTACAAATATTTCATGCATATATATATAAAACAAATATACCATAAAATAAATATGCAATTATCATTGTAAGAGATGCTTCTTCAAATCTTGGAATATTGTGGGCAATATTCCCAACATAGATGAATCTTTCCTTCTTATCTGGTCGAAAGAGATACAAGATTATTGATCAGCTTGACCAGAACTTTCTACCTTCAATACTAATTTGATCTTGAAGTGACTTCAGATCGAGTTACTTAATGTCTTCTGCACAGTCATGTAGTACGCATGCACTGATCTTAAATATATGTTCTTATCTTCTACATGAATTATCTCAATTCATCTATACGAGCCCATTGAAGTTCAATTATGTCTACTGTCTATATATCTCTAGTTTCTCTGCCCGAACCGTCTTGATAGTTCAGAGCGATCGTCTTGATTTCTCATGGAATCTATTTTTAAGTGAACATTTGTCTTCATCAACCTTCATCCCGAGTGTCATTGAATCTTTTGTATGAGTGACCAGAACTTTTGGTCAAATGTCCCTAGCTTTCTCTCTGATAGATTTCACAGAATTCTTGTATATGCCTCTTCATGTATTTATGGTTTGACAATCCAATCCAATCAGTGCCTTACCAAAAATTTTGCACTCTTGTTGATATGAGCATGATTTGACTTGATTGATTAGTGTATTCGACTACACTATCTGTTTGTTTGACTAGATGTCAAGTTGAATTCTAACTTACTTAATTTCTTACTCTCCTATTTGATTTTATTTTGTTTGTTCAAAATTCTAGACATTGTTTAGCTGCCTTTTGAGCATACTTCAAAGTCCAACATATTCTAGAACTTAGGTTGACATGGTGTCTTGCACAATAAGGGATTATATTGGCAAGATAAAGTCTGATGACACTAAGACTAGCCCTATGTTAGGATTGACACTATTATGTACCTGAGATCATCACAGTAATAACAAGCAAATCAAATACAATTGTGTTCATCTATATTATGAGAACTTTTTCAAATCAGGAACATTGTGGGTACTGTTCCCAATGTTTTATTTTAGATTCGGCAAAGACTTCAGAAAATCACCAGGTCTTTGACATTCGGCCTTAACAAGAGCTCAAGTATGACACTTCTACACATAAAGGGCTATGTATTTCTTTAAACCCGATCACCAAAAAAGTTTCTTCATGTCTTTGTACATATTTATGCTCCCCGGGTAGATTGAGTATGTATAACTTGTAATTTGTTGAGATCATATATGCCCAAGGAAGACACTTCAAGAAACTGCCTCACTAGATGGCTATTCGCAGACCTCGTCGGAAAGCTATTCACAGAACTCGTCTGGGAGATCTCGCCCAGGATAACTCATCCATAAGATTTCATCAAATCTCATCCAACAAATCACGTATAGGAGATCTTGTCTAGTAGATCTCTTCCATCAAATCTCATCAAATAGATCTTGTATGGGAGATCTCGCTTAACACATATCATCTAGGGGATCTCGTCTAGCATATCTCATCCAACAGATTCCAAACAGTGGGATTTTGCTATTGGCAGACCAATAAGGGATGTGTTTAGTAAAACAAATAGGTGGGATTCGGCTATCCACAGACCATTTTTAGAAAATTATAACTAGACACCTAAGGACAACTTTGGAGGGGACTTCTCTGCTTCTTTCTCCTTAGTTTAGTTCTGGTTGTCGAGAGCTCCAGCATTTGGTTAACCAAGATTTTCAGGTTGACAGTCTAGTGCTCTCAATTGCCCTCCAAGGTTCCTAGCTCAACATTGACTTAGAAGGGGAAGCTCTCTTTGATCTTTCGAGTGTATGGTGGGACCTCCTCGATGTAGCTCAAGGGTCTATTCTTAGTTTTCCAACCTTGTGATTCAAAGTAGTTCCTCGTGCTCGTTAGCCTCTTCTCATCATATCTAATATGGGTTGACCACTATACTAGTAAGCTTTGGTCATCCCTATGACCAAATAGAAGGGACCAATTTTCTTGGTTCCAACATAGTGTAAGGCTATAATAGTACTATAACTAGCAAGTACTCTCTCTCTCAACTCATCTCGCTAGTACTCATGTCTCGAAACTCGGGAGACGATGGAGGTGCATCTGCTCGGGTAGTCCTATCAACTGGAGTGTCATCCTGTAGTGACTTATCCCTATGGTGCTCCATCTCCTATGAACCATTATTAAGATAACCGTTAGTCATAGATCTAAGTGGAATCAAATCTCCTCCTCGGATCCATATCTGGGGACGAGCGCACACACCCAACAAAATAAGATAGCTGAAGCATGAGAGGGTTAACATATCATTTCATAAGTAGGCTAGGAGATATCAAAATATGTTCAACATGATATAACTGGACTAATAACACTAATTTACGTTAATTATAATTTCGGCTCCACAAGCACAACAACATAGTAGGTATACAAAATATGAACAAACTCCGCGGGCCTTCAAGCCACGAACACATCGTAGGCATTCACAGCCGCGAACACATCGCAGGCATTCATATCCGCGCAAAATCACAGGCATTCACAGTCGTGCACAATCGCAGGCATTCACAGCCGCGTACAATTGCAGGCATTCACAGCCACACACAATACCCTATGTCGACATAGTATGAACCGCTTCTCTTCAAGCAGGGTAGCGAGCCCCGCGGGCCTCACCGATGTGGTCGTCGGTGACAGTGGCCAGTCCTGCCACTTCTGGGGATGGTCGTACTGCACAACCCATGCCTCAACATACAAATCTGTGTACTCTTGTATGTGAGCGACATCCGGCGATTCAACATTTTGGCCGACCACCAGAGGAAACCTAATGGGGAAGAAAACATAATGACTGGTCACCAGTGGTACTAATCTCCCTGCGGCCTTGAGTCGTCGAACTTCCCACACCAGTACGATCGGTCTGCGAAAGTGACTGACCCGCCACAATTTACCGCAAGTAATTTACAAGCAAACATATAAGATATTTCGTTAGCATGCGCCAGGTTCCCAGCAAATTGCCCTACTATGCCTTAAATATTTGGGGCAAACAACACTTAGCTCGACTTTTGACAAGGAGTGCGAGAGCGCTTATTTGAACCTAACTCAGGAGGAACAACTCGACTCCCGTTATCCCCAACTAAGACTTAACCTATCAAATCACTGCCCGTCAGGGTAGGACCCATGCTTAGAATAGTAAATTGTGGAAATGGAAGTGCGGTAATAGAAATTGCAGTCAATATAATCTGCTGAATTGAAATACTGAAATAAAGGGGGACCAGTATGAAACTAGAGTAGTACTGAACTGAAAGTAAGTACTAAAAAGAACTTGAATAGTACAAGACTGGAATAGTACTTAAAGAACTGAACCGAAATAAATAGGACCAGTACAAAACTGGAATAGTACTTAAAGAATTGAACTGAAATAAATAGGACTAGTACAAAACTGGAGTGCTGAAATGGAAATACTGAAATTAAATGAACTGGACCAGTACGAGACTGAAATAAAACATAAAGAAAAAGGGTAGTAGTCCAATCACTCCATTCAGGAGGCTTCAGTTTCGTCCACAATCTTATGAGTTTTAGTTCAGTTCCATCTCCGTTCTCAGGAGGTTTAGTTTTGGTTTCACCCATTATTTAGGTCTGATAATAGTTCTATTACATCCTTTATTGTTGTTTCTTAATCAGACTTGAAGGATTTAAGGGTTACACCTTTATTATTCGTCGAGCATAATTGCTCGTATTTTCATTTTCCAAACTTGTTCAAGTTACTCAAGAGCTTTAAAACAGATAGAGACGAGGCGCCCAGTAGTTCCTTGAAACCCTGGCATACTCAGAGCTTGGGCATTTTCCTCGGACACTCCCATTGGTAAAATAATTTTAAATTATTATTAAACACAAAAGGATGGTCGCGCGCTCAAATTTTCGTTTCGAGAAAACCGGACGCATTAATTTTCGAGCGCGACCCTAGACTTCAATTAAATTGGAAAAACTCCAATTTTTCTCCTAATGTTCCCAAATTTAATACAACCCTCAGGGAGTACTAAAATGAGCACACAATTTTTCTCAAATTTTTTTGATCAATTTTGGGCCTCTAATCGGGTCATTTAACACTCATTTCGGCTTTAAAAAAAACCAAAACAATTCCAAAAAATCTCAAAATATTTGTGGAGAAATCCATTATCAAAGGGAATAATTTCATGTTCAAGATTATTTCCCTAGGAGCATATATTTCTTTGTAAAAATTATCCAAGTTCTGTTTAAATTTTGTCTGCGTATAGCAGATCAAGGTCATCCTGCGGCCAGGATTGTGCCAGATAGGAGATTTGGCCAGCCCTTCCTCACAGTGGATTGGCCATAGATCCGCTGTGGGGGGCACAAAAGATGAGGCAGGAGGGGGGAATTGAGAAAATCATGGCCTTTCATCCCATTCCCGTGAATGAACGACAGTGATCTTTTCCCGACCGAAAAGGAGGTGGTGGTTCTCTACCACCACTGGTCGGTCACTGCCGGATGTTGGTGCCTCTCCCGATTGACTTGTAGGGGGGGCCGACGAGTCATAGTGGTGGTTGGCGGGTTTGAGCCGAACCCCCGAAATAAAAAATGAGAGAATGTGGCCGTTTCTCTACACCCAGCTCACCTCACCACCCTGCCTATCTATTGTTTATTCATTCCAAAACCCCCCCAGTTCATTCAACAGATCTCCAACATATCCAATTCCCCGACGTCTTCTTCTACCCTATCAAAATAGAAAATTCTAATTTCTTGCCGCCGGAGCGGTCCCTACCCTGGCTTAAACCTAATAACCACCCCCACCCACTAACAAACGGATATACCTTCCCTAACCACCACCCAA